>CP085832.1:2635023-5270047 GCA_020809705.1 Calonectria ilicicola | reverse complement strand
TTAACTATCTATAGCTAATAGTGCTTGGTTGCTTTTTAATAGGAAAGATATTTCTAGGTTTCTAGATCTTATAGGGGAGTATTAAGGTAAGAGTTCTTAGATAGGAAAATAGGAAAATAGGAAAATAGGAAAATAGGAAAATAGGAAAATAGGAAAATAGGAAAATAGGAAAATAGGTATTAGAGGGTAGAGTAAAGAGTAAAATAGAGAGTAAAATAGAGAGTAAAATAGAGAGTAAAATAGAGAGTAAAAGAGAGAATAAAGAGAGGGTAAATAGGAGAGTAAAATAAAAGAGTAAAATAGAGAGTAAAATAGAGGTTAGTTTTGGTTGAAAAGGCTAGCCCTTAGCCCTTTAGGAATAAGAATCGGGTTTTTAGTAGGGCTAATAGCTATAGAGCTAGCTGCCTAGGCTCTAAACTTACTAAGCGTAAGGCTAATAGAGGTATCAAGCTAGCTAGCTGCTATTTTCCCTATTACTTCCTGAAGCTTTCTATAGCTTTTAGCTGTTTCTAGCTCCATTAAGCCTCCAGCAGAGAAGATTAGGGGTTAGAAGAAGGGATCCAAAGCCTTATATTTCCTTAGTTTATCCTTAGCTATAGTAGCTAGGACTTCCTAGACTTCCTTTTCTTGGCTATTAATAGTTACTATTTGTAGGTTATAGTAATAGCAGTTAGAGCCCTTGAGAATAAAGAAGTCTGCCTTTAGGTTAAGGCTAGGGTTAATAAGGGGCTCTATTTCAACCTCTAAGGTAAGGTTACTTTCTAGGGCTTTCTTGAGGGCCTGATTGATCTGATTATGGCGTTGGATCCACCTTTTAGTAGCTGCCTTGCAAATATCTTCATGATTTATATCTGCTATTTCCCCACAGTAGTTGTAAGAGCTTCTAGGGGTCTTAGAGGGTAATAGTAGCCTATTTCTAAGACATTCAGTGTTACGACCCATGTCGTACCCAGGGCGGTCTAGGGTGGCAGAATGCCACACCCTGTAAGAAACCAGCTACCCTATAGTTATATACGACCAATCAAACAAGGAGCGATAAGGGCAACTGTCACAATAAGTATGAAAGGTGTTGCACCTAGCACACCAAGCACACCACACATACCAAAATAAGATAATAATATATAGATAGATTAGATCCTACTGTAAGGAATGGAACTAATTAGCTTTTAATATAACTTGGTTACCTTAATTGCAATTAACTATTATCTAATATAACACTCCTATTACTCTATTTACTATAACATACCTAACTATCCTGCCAATAATAAACCCTTCGTTCTAATTGGTTCATTAAGTTAGGAATTGATCAGACTATTATACATTAAAAGCTCTTATTTAGTTGATTATCCATATTAACAATTAAGTAATAATAATATTTGGAAAGAACCCTGTTGCTACTGCTCCTTCTAGTAACACTAAGTTAACTATAGAACTACAGTAGGTCAAGAAAAACTCACAAATACATAAGCATAACTGTAACGGTCTGGTCAATTCCCAACTTGATGAACCAATCAGAACGAAGGGTTTATTGTTGGCAGGATGGTTAGGCGCGTTATGGTAAATAGAGCAATGGAAGTGTTACGTTAGGTAATAGTCAATCGCAATTGAGGTAACCAAGTTGTATTGAAAGCTGGCTAGTATCGGCCATAAGGGCGGATTCTAACCTGTCTATATACTATTATCGTAGTAGGCGCTCACTGTGTTGGTTCTATCTAAGTATTGGTGATCGGATGGGTGATCACAGGGTGATCACCAACATTATGGGTGATCGCGAGTGAGCGCTTCCTTATTGGTTGGTGTGGGGCTATAGGGTAGGTAGGTGTTAGTTCTGCCGTCGTAGACCGCCTAGGCGTGTCATGGGTCATAACACGATGTCCCCCCTCTGTTGGTCTTGTCCTCAAGGCCCGTTAGTTCGACCTTGTGTGTGAGTTTCCCCATTTTTAACCTTCAAAATATTTTCTAATTATGCCTCGTGGTCCAGGTGATTCCAAACAGCGTCTTCGTGCCAAGGCCCGAGCTCAGCTTATTAACTCAACGGGTTTTGAAATCATGCCGTGTTCATTCTGTTCCTCTAAGGGTTTGCGATGCAAGATGTTGCCGGATTCTGGTGACCGTTGCGGCGAGTGCACTCGTCGTGGTAGGACCTGTGATGCTTCAGAGGCGTCTTTGGCTGCGTGTGCGTCATTTTATGGTGGTGAATGTGGTTGGTTGCTGACTTTGGTAGTAAACCGGATAAATCGGGAGTCCGATCGTTTGGATATAGAGGAAGAGGTCGCTGAGGAGGAGTTCCTTCGTGTACAAGCGGAGGCGCTTGCGGCTCAGGCCAAGGTTCAGGAATCCTTGAACCGTTTATCCCGTCTTCGTCGTCAGAAACGTCAACTCAAGACGAAGGGTGTGGAGATGGTGCGTCGTGGGCTTTCTTCTTTGGATGAGTTGGAAGAGGCGGATCGGGTAGAGTCGGAAGCCGTTGTTCAGGCGCAGTCTTTAGGGGCAGTGGATGTTATCGATTGGAACGCTGTTGACCTCGATGGTTTGCTTGGCGTTGTGTCCTCAGGAACGCTTCCAGCAGCTTCGAGCAGTGCGTGAGATGTTTCGCGGGTTCCCATGTTGTTTCTTTATAGCCTTTCCATTTAATTTCAAATTTCCCGTCTTCTTCTCTCCTTTGTAGGATTTTTTCGACTTCCCACTGATCTTCTGGGTTTTCTATTTGTGGTTTGTAGCTGGGTCCTGTATTGACTTGGATGCCGTCACCGGGTTCTAGCAGTGAAATGTGGAAGATAGGGTGCACTTTAATGTTGTCTGGGAGGTCGAGTTCATAGTTGTTTTCTGATATTTTTCTTTTAATGGGGTATGGTCCAATCTGCGTGAAGTCGATTTTTTTGTTTTGTCTTTTTGTTGCAAGATTTTTTGTTGCTAGGTAGACCATGTCTCCCTCCGAAAAGGTTGGTCCCTTCAGCCTTTTGAGGTTGTAATGTCTCTTCATGATGTTACGGACGAACTCAAGTTCTGTCTTCATTTCTTCATGTAATTTTCTTAGATCATCTGACTTGATCATAGCTTTTGCTTGGATTGTGCCTTCTAAGGGGCTCGGTAAGCATCTGGTGTGAAGCCAAAATTGGCTTTTGCTGGTGTTGTCTTAATGCTGTGATTGTAGGATGTGTTATGTGCTAGCTGTGCGATAGGTAACTTTTCTACCCAGTCGGTTTGTTCGTAGTTAATGTAGCATCGTAGATATTGCTCAATTTCCTGGTTTTGGCGTTCGGTTTGTCCGTCTGTTTGGGGGTGGAAAGCTGTGCTTAGCTTGTGGTTTAACCCCATTAAGGACATCAGGCTTTGCCAAAACTTAGATGCAAATGGTTGTCCTCTATCCGATATGATTTCGGTTGGTAGGCCGTGTATAGCGACTATATGTCGAAAGAAAAGGTAGGCGAATTGTTCTTCTTTTGTTGCTTTATTATATGGGAGATAATATGCTGCTTTCGTGAAGCGATCAACAATAACGAAAATACTATCATAGTATACTCCTGTAGCAGGGTCTGCTGACAAGGGGAGGTTGGTAATAAAGTCCATTGTGATTGAGTCCCATGGTCGTTGTGCGACAGGGGATGGTTGCAATAATCCGTATGGTTTGTGTCTTGGTTTTTGGAGTGTCGACATAGGCTGCATTCCTTACATACTTGTTCAACTTTCTTTTTCATCTTACTAAAGGAAAATGTCTGTTTGACTCGTTCAAGGGTTTTGTTGATGCCTTTGTGGCCATGCAAGGGGTGTTCGTGAATGTCCCTTATTAACTCCATTTGGTGTTCTTCTGGCACTTGTAGGTAGTCCGTTTTTTCTTCTTCTGGAAGTGCTAGATTGTATTCTTCGATTTTCCTTAGTAGTGGATTGCCCTGTTCCACTCGTTGTGTGGGTATTTCCGCAGTAGTGGTTCTGGTTGCACGCGGCAATCCTCCTATTCTCATAGCGGCGATTATTTTCTTTGTTTCTATTGTCATTCCACTGATTGGGGCTTGTTCTAGTCCTCCGTTGGTGTTGTAGATCAATAGTTTTTCTTGTGTTTTTGGTTTTTCTGTGTTGTAGTCAGGTCGGCGGCTGATCGCATCGGCGCGGCCATTCTCAGTTCCTTTAACATGAACGATTTGATAGTCGAATTCGGATAGGTATTCTGCATATCGTAGTTGCCTTCCACTGAGTTTTTGAGTGGTTGCGAAGTAGGCAATGTTTTTATGGTCGGTGTATACTGTGATTTTGTGGTTGCTTCCTAAAAGGTATTGTCGGAATTCTTTGAAAGCGTTGACAATAGCAAGGAATTCTTTATCGTAGATGGGGTAGTTTAGCTCAGGGCCATGTAGCTTATGCGAGTAGAATGCTATAGGATGTAGGTTTCCTTGTTCATCTCGTTGTCCGATCTGGGCCCCTAGGGCGAAGTCCGATGCATCGGTTTCTAGCTCTATAGGCTTATCAGGGTCGAACATTGCAAGGATGGGTTCTTCTAAAATAGCATTTTTTATGGCTTCGAATGATTGTTGTGCTTTATTTCCCCATCGAAAGGTAATTCCTTTCTTAGTTAGTTCTGTCATGCCTGAGGCGATTTTACTAAATCCCTTAATGAATCTTCGGTAATAGTTAGCAAATCCGAGGAAGGCTTGTACTTCCTTCACATTAGTAGGTTCCTTCCAATCTTTTACTGCAGCAACTTTCTTTGGGTCCATGCGAATTTCGTTAGGGCTGATAATGTGTCCTAGAAATTCTACTTCTTGAGTGTGGAACTTGCTTTTTTCTGGTTCAACCAGGAGTTTGGCGTCTTGGAGGGCTTTTAAGACCTTATGAACGTGTTCTTCATGTTCTTCCTCGTTTTTGGAGAAGATGAGGATATCGTCCAGGTAGCAGACAACAAAGATATCTAAGTGTTCTCGTAATACATTGGTTATCATTCGCTGAAATGATGCCGGTGCATTTGTGAGTCCAAAAGGCATAACTAGGTATTCAAACAGTCCAAACTTAGTTCGGAAAGCGGTTTTCCATTCATGTCCTTCTTTAATGCGAATAAGATTGTATGCTCCTTTAAGATCCAGTGCAGTAAAGATGTTGGCTCCATGAAGGCGATCCTTCATTTCATTAATCAATGGTAGTGGAGTGCGATCTTTAATGGTGATATCGTTGAGCTGTCGGTAGTCCACGACGAGGCGTAGCTTCCCGTTTTTCTTAGGCACAAACATGACAGGGTAACCAGCTTCGGAGTTTGAAATACGGATATATCCCTTTTTGAGCATATCTTGGATGTATTCCTTCAGGGTATCAAGCTCGATTTGGTTGAGATTATAAATAGGGTAAAATCGGGTGTTGGATCCGTCTTTAAGGACGATTTCGTGATCCCACTGGCTAAACTCAGGTAGTCCAGTGTCTAGTTCTTCTGCGAAGAGCTTTTCATAGATTCGGTACTGTGGGGGTACATTGTGCAGTCTGTCTGTTTCTGCTTCAGCCTTCATTTCTTTGAGGCTTTTATCGATTTGTTGGAACTGTGTTCTAAGGCAGGCGATCGTTCGTTGTCTTTGCCTTTTCTGACCGTTCTTGTGTTTATGTTTTGTTCCTTTGGGTGGCGAAGATTCTCCTTCGCTCATGTCTCCTGCTTGGTCAGGGCTAGGAGTTCGAGATCTCTCATCGTGTTTTATGGAAATATCGCTGGCTGCATCATACTCCTCGGGTATTTGCACCTGGCCAGTACGCCAGCAGATATTAGGGTTGTATCGGTATAACCATGGGTACCCTAAAACTAGGTCGTGTTGTCCGATATCAACAATATCGAAGGTTATTCCTTGGTTCTTTCCTTCAACGAAGACTTTCAGGTGATCAATCTTTTTGTCTATAATACCGTTGTTATATCCAAAGGGTGTTCCTTCTATATTGATGATTTCGTACGGGTCGACTTTCGTTGTCCATGGTAGCTGAAGTTCGTTAACTACTCGAGGATTCACGTAGTTTCGCTCAGCTCCGCTATCCACCATAGCGTTACACCACTTCCCTTTAATCCTTACTTCTATTTCTAATCGTCGTCGGGGTTGCTCTTTAGTTGTAGAGTATAGAGCTTTTTTAGGGAGTTCTTTCGGTAACTCCGGGGGTCGTTGCCCTAGCCGCTCCTGCTGCTCTTCTACAGGGGGCTCCGCTCGTTTTTTGGTTTTGTTCGGTGCCAGGCCATTGCTTTATCTATCATGTGGATATCGCATTTGGGGTCTTGACATTCATTCCAGGGCAGCTCGCTGCAATCGGGGAACTCAGGCTCACCTGGTTCCAACATAGTGAACTGGTAGTGGGGGTTTCTTCCCGTTACTTCGTGTCGGTCGAAGTGTCTCCCATAGGCGCGGTGGATGACCACGTCTTCTACCCTAATGGGAAAGCATGCTGCATGCTGCTTTTGTTCCATGTGTTGGAGGCAGTCGTGGTCGTAGCAGCTTACCCATGAGATGTTCTTATGTTCTTCGTGTACCGTGTTTAGTCTAGGGTCATCCTCCTTATGTTGGATAGGTCGGGGGTCGCGGTTTCCTGGTTGCCATTCGCTTCGCGCAAGTAGGAAGACTTTGTCTCCGTCCCACGAGGGTTCCCTGACTTGTTGGGCCATTCTTTTAATACTAGTTGTCCATTTCCTGTTTCCATTTTCGTCATAAGTGCAGGTATCCCACCATGCTGGTGCTTTGTCGGTATACACATCTAGGATGGATGCAGGGATTCCTATCTTCTTGGCTCGTTCCAACCATTCGTGGGGAAGGCAGGACTGGCCTTCTTGTCGGGTTGACCATGCTTTTCGGATGGCTTCATCGATTTCTTGTTGCGGAGTGAGTTTTACCTTGCGCAACTCATGGTTTTCCGTACATTGCTTAACTATGGTGGTTGGTTCATGTTTCTTAATGACAGCAAGAACAACTTTTCCTGTGGTATCCTCTTTTCCTTCTGGTACCGGGGTCCATTGAGTTTTCATAGTGTTGAGTTGTTTCTGTCCTTCTGGTATGGGTTTGAACTGATTTCCTGTTTTCGGGGAGCGGCATTCGAAGGATTTATGTCCTTTTTTCCCGCAGTTGAAGCAGGTAATCTTACTTTTGTCATACCCCTGGGTGGCGCCGAGTTCCATTGGCCCTGAATGAGTCCCGTGTGCGGTGCTTTGTTGCTTATTCTGGGTTTTTCCTTTATTCGGGATATATGGGTTTTTGTTATCTCGGGCGCGTTCCTTGCGTCGGTTAAATTGTCTTTCGTCGATCTTGACAGCACTTTTGATATACTCCGAGAGTTTTTCTGGCCGGTCTTCTTTATAGATTTCGTCCTTGACTTCGCCCTTCAGGCCTCTATAGTAGAGTTCCATTAGTGCGTCGTCATCCCAGGCTGTTCGTGCTGCAATCCTTTTGAACTCGGCCGAATACTGGCTGCAGGATTTTGTTTGTTTAAGTTCGTATAACTGGTTTACAGCTTGTTGTTCCATATCGATCGTGCCGAAATTGTCTTTAATAGCGGTTTCGAAATGTTCCCAGTCTCTGAAGATCTCTCGGGTCTCTTCATTTTGGTCGGCGTCGTCCTCGTTTTCCAGATAGTCTCTCATGATGGGTTCAAACCATACTCCTGCGTCTCCTTGGAGGAGGGTTTTGGTGTATAGTACCTGGGCTTCGGGGGTTGCAAGTCGCGTTGGGAAAAAGCGGAAGTATCCCTTCATTCGGGTGAGGAAGGGGACTACATCGGCAGCCTTTCCTAGGAAGGGCTCTGGGACCGGGGGTCTCAGAATTTCACCAATGTCTTTACCCTTGTTTCCTTCAACCGTGGTGGTTCCGGCTTTTTCTGCTTTAAGTTGTGCTTGTGCATCTGCGAGTTTCTTCTTAACCTGCTGCAGTTCCGTAGTCAACTCGGCGTTGCTAGGAGGAGCAGTGGCGGCGGGGTTCTTTCCGGACATTGTTATTGCTCAATTGTTGACGCGGGTAACCAACTGAACAAGAGCTTTCAACGTGTAACGGTCTGGTCAATTCCCAACTTGATGAACCAATCAGAACGAAGGGTTTATTGTTGGCAGGATGGTTAGGCGCGTTATGGTAAATAGAGCAATGGAAGTGTTACGTTAGGTAATAGTCAATCGCAATTGAGGTAACCAAGTTGTATTGAAAGCTGGCTAGTATCGGCCATAAGGGCGGATTCTAACCTGTCTATATACTATTATCGTAGTAGGCGCTCACTGTGTTGGTTCTATCTAAGTATTGGTGATCGGATGGGTGATCACAGGGTGATCACCAACATTATGGGTGATCGCGAGTGAGCGCTTCCTTATTGGTTGGTGTGGGGCTATAGGGTAGGTAGGTGTTAGTTCTGCCGTCGTAGACCGCCTAGGCGTGTCATGGGTCATAACACCCAAGGTTAAGTAAAATGATACTAATCTTATAGTTGAGTATCTAGCTTAGTTAAATAAGGTAGCTTATATATATTATTTTTGTAATAATTATAGTAGATAGGAGTTTAGAATATATATAGTTGATTAATAAATATACTAACTACTATATTGTAATTATAAGTTAGTCTAGATTGTATATATACCTTGTCCGAATATAGCTGCATTAACTATTGGTTATAAGCGCTGTTCTATTTGACTTTCTATATTACCTTTTAGCTAGCTACTATTTTATATGTGGTTTAGATAAAATAGTAGTATATTAAAAATTAAATTATTATTAGATAAAGACAGGGTAACTGTAAATAAGGTGATCATAGTAGCTATATCTAATTATATCTAGTATAATAAGAAAATAGGAGGAAAAGATTATTAGGTAAGTAGATTAAATATGATCAACTATATCTTTTATTAAGTTTAAGAAGAATGGTCTAGTAAATAGATCTAATAGGAAAAAAAGAATAGGGTTATGTAGATAATAAGTATTAAAGAATATAATATAAAATAAAGTAGAATATAATCTAGGAGAGACTATACTAGAAACATACCTATATATTAAATTAATCTAAGAACTTAGTATACCTTAGTAATAATATTTAAGTTTATTTTATAATATTAGCCTCTTCCTTTTTTAGTTAATATATATAAGCATTTTACTTAATAGGTAACAAACAATTTATAAGAACTAGATATACTTAGTTCTATAGCTAGCTACATAATAATTTATAAAGTCTTTAAATGAATTTCCAACCTCATAATTACAACTATAATTATACTATAGATCTATCAGTTGTAACTGGCTGTAGCTATAGGTCATCACACTGCAAATAGAGCAGACCCTTCCACGCCATCCACATTTCTCAGCCCTTCCTCCTACACACACACTCCCCCCTCGAGTAAAGGAGCATTTGTATAATCGCTCATCTTACTAAGAGATTATCCCTTAATAGAAGGATGACATTAATTCAATAAATTAACAGCCAACCATTGTATATAAATAAGTATCCGCTGCCCCTTTACATAAAACAAAAAAAAAAAAAAAAAGATTTTTATTGATAGTGTGCAGTTGCCTCCAGGCCGCTCTGCTGTATATCAACCGCAAGAAACAATTGTATAGTAGCTTGAAGGTGGCAATCTAAGCGGCCAGGTCTACAGTAGCAGTAAGTCTAGAGAGATAAGCTAAAATTTCTCCAACCCGGCACCGTCGACAAACAAATACAAGTGGTGGACGAGTTATCATTTCACATCTGGGAAGTGGTCAATTTCGGAGACGGCGCCGGCTGCAGGCCTTCTCGCACCGCCGAAGTCAGAGCTGCTGACCCTGCCTGCAGTGGGCCAGGAGCCAGTTTATGTTTTTTTGGATCCACTTAGCTGGGCGGTCATCTTCGGAATCGCTGTTGCTGCCGAGCTGAGACCTGACCTCGTCAACTTCCTGGTCAATAGGCTGAACCAGTATTTCGCTGGCCTTGATATTATATTTGTGGGTAATGATGGCTCTAACCTGTCCATCACGTACAATGCTTGACGAGGTGTTGACCCTGGCTCACTTGCTGCGGTTGTGATTGGCGCTGGCGCTGGAGCTGATGCTGGACCAGAGAAGACAATCAATCGATGCTGTGCTTTAGAGTGCACTGTAAAGTGGAAAGCTTCCCTCCAAGGAATCCTGGACGATTGACGCAAAGGCGGCTGAGGCTGCCGAGTCTACTCTTGAGAATCAAGATAGCATGCTTGACAGTACCTAATATGTTATATGTGGGTAATCGACCTATACTTGGCTTCTATAGTATCCATATTCCTTCTCAGATTTTGATCAAGTGCGGCTGAAGAGTATGGGGGCATATTTCGGTTAGTTAGTATTTTAGTTTAGTACTTTATGTGTTTGGGTCGTGTTATAGTTGAAGAAAGCATTTACTGGAACCTAAACAGATCAACGTTGTTGCTTGAATCCGAATGCAATCTTTGTGACGCTGGGGACCGATATTGCTTGGTGGAGCTGGATTGATTAGTCTATAAGCGTTGTTGCTGACCGGCACTGCAGCTTTCATCTAATATTGATCACAGCAATCGCCCCGCATCCGTTTCCTATACTGTCCACCTGGTCAGTATGCTTACAAGCTCGGCCCCCTGCTTGCCTCTATCTTCCAATATAATACAATAGCTGTCTTAGCTAATGAAAGTTTATTATAAGTCTGTCACTATCCTAACCAATTGATAATATAGGCAATAATATATTGGGAAAGTGCCATTTTACTTTCCTAGTCAACTTAAAGATCACGTTTAGGAGCACATCTTTACACTAGTTAGCAACGAGAGTGGCAAAGATAAATATAAGTAAATATTGGTATGTTACAATAAATCAACTACTAAAATCTAAATAAAACACTACCTTCTATTAATAATTGACCTACACCGATCTACCCAAACCTTATCCGTACTGTGAAAGACTAGAGAGATAAAGACTTCGGGGTTCTTCATGCAAGAAACCAGCTTTTTTCGCAAGGCATGCAGCTCCTCGTCAGATCTGAGCTTTGCTCCTGTATTTCGAAACTGTTTACTTGTAACATAGATCCATCCTACCTTTTGCAAAACGCGGTTGCTCACCTTTGTATGTTCTACTCAGTCATTAGTCAAGGCGCTGGTTCTCTTAACATTTGCCTTATCTTATCTTACCCGGGGCAAGCAGGTAAAATATACAAGTATATAGGCGAGTGAATGGCTAGGACGGGTGGAAGAAGTATTGTGTTGTGTTGTACATACCAATCTTCGGTGTCAAATCCTTGATGCACATCACCCCTTCTTCTCTACTTCCCATGGAAATATCTCAGGCTTCATAAACCATAGCATCCGTGTGACCATTGTGGCTGCATACATGTCCGGGTCACGCCTTTGCCATATCGTAAATTTGTCCTGGCCCTTGGCTATGATTGGAGTCTCTGTCGATGAGGCAAGGGTTAGCACCAAAATGAGCATTAAGTCGCATCGGGCATTCCCCAGGCTCTCTATCAGGCAGTTGTAAGCAAGTCGGTAATGATTCCGCACCGGCTTATCCTTTGCCTTTGGATATTGCTTCTCCAGCTTCTCAAACCCGTCCTGTACTCGCTTCGGGACTCGAGCAAACGGAATATGACAGCCAAAATCGATTATATGCCTGCGAGCTCTTTTGGTTGGCTGGTTGAGTTGCTCCATCTCTTGCGCGGCTATGATGGCGTTTCGCTTCAAGCTCCCGGGCCGGGCAGCCGGGATGTGCATGGTTCTCTCGACATTCCCAATAAGCTGAATAATACGTCGAGAGGTCAGGCTTTGCCCATGCGACCCGGGCACCCATTCAATCCCGACGGAAGCAATGGCCGTTGCCAGCCCGGTAACCCAATCTTGCCACGGTATATCGTCTTCGCTCGTGTGCTGGATAGCGGCCCGCAAGACCAGAGCCCAGGTGGCATTGATCGCCGAGAGCCCTCTGCTGGCCGATATCTTGGGATTATGACATGCATTGTAAATTTCTTGTGCAAAATCGTGCCGTGTTTTTCTTGATGTGGCTTTAGGAGATAGTATATTTGAGTGGTTGGTGGACCGGTCGAAGAACAGCTTTTCGTATTGCCTGTATCACAGGTGGGGGGAAGAATGAGCCTTCTAATAGCCATTTTCAAAGCTAGGCAAATCACAAGGAGGGAACTTAACTGGTTGCTAAAAGGCTCATCGCAGCTTTCCCACGCCTCTAGTCTGATCTGAAGCCGCTCTAAATGCCGCTGCGTACCACTCACACCCATGCCCTTGTTTTCGCGAGCACCGTGGCTCAGTTGACGCCGAAGCTGAGTTGCCATGAAGATCCTCATCTGCGGTACCCATAGATGAGCGAATACCTCTTTTAGGAAGTCGGAAGCCACTGAGATATCCCGCAAACCCTTAGTTCCCCCGAGCTTGCTGAACCAGAGCTGACTGTGTCGGTTGGCCCCTATTGCTGCTCCGTAATGATACGCCAGCGCAGCCACATGGAGCAGGATGGGTCGGTTGTCAGATGTCCGCGGCCACCGCCTTGTGTTCATCGTGCTGTTTGATTCACCGAACTCGAGCATCTCTGGCGAGACAAACGGCCACCCACCCACCTCGATGCTCTCCATCGTGACAAGAGGGCCAAACACAGTGTTGGGTAATATCCTGGGGCTCCCGGTGAAGCACAGATGACCTAACCTATCCAAAATCGCGGTGCTCTCGGACTCAGCAACGTTCAACCCGTCCTCCCGACTTGCTCGGAAGCGGCGCTCCATCTCGCCCAGGGCGAGCTCGAATAATCTCGCGTACGAACACAGGACATTGGGGAAGATGGACGGCCGGAATCTCCGTAACAGTCGCGTGTAAAGCGTTGTGTCCTTGAGAAAGAACAGCATCAGCTGGAAAATGGGCTGAAGGATGGTGTAGAAATGCCGCCGCCCAGACACGAGTTTGGATGCCTTGACAGTGACCACCTGCTCCATGCGAAAGGCAACCTGGTCCTGGGCTATGGCTGTGCTGATCTGTTGCCTCTCGCGTGCGAACGGGGTTGATGAAGCCGGCCGGTCCGGCGTGAACTCGCCGCGGACTCTACTCAATAGTCGCTGCTGCTTGGATTGGATTCTTGAGCCGCCCAATCGGGCCTCTGAAGGTGGCAAGGTCAGGGCAGCGGTAGCAAACCCGCGCGCGGCTAACAGTTCGTCTGGTCGGCTACGGATCGACCGCTTGATGTTCGAGTACGCTTGAAAGAAGCCGAAGAAAAGCACGAGAGCCCCGTCGTTCAAGACGCTTGCATTTTCCTGCATCACTCTGCAAAGGTTCATCAGGAACCTCGGGGGCATAAGGGACGTGAAGTTGCCATAGCGACGATGGAATCCGAGAGGATAGAAATTGACATCTCTCGTGCTGTGGTATTCCTCGGCCACCTTGCTACGGTCTGCCAGCAGGCACGCGGTTTCTTCTTCGCCCGAGGACTGGACATGAATGCAGTTGAGATCGGTAGCAAGAGCATATGAGATCTGGTCAATGTGGGCTAGGTTATACTTTTGCTCCAGTTCTGCTCGCAATTTCTCGAGCCCATCGCTAGGCAAAGCCCAGTGCGCATCAATTAGCTCGGCCGGCCGGTTACTGGGTGATTCGATGCCATCGAGCGCTTGAGCTTCGTCGCGATCGCCATCCATGTGTTCCTCCACAAACAGTCCTCGTTCCTCTGCATCGGGCTCCCCTTCGCCATTGCTTCGACCACTGACAGAGCTGAGATCGTCGTTATCGCCATCAGCAATGTTGATGATGTTATCATTGTCGACATTGCGATCACTACTGCCATCGCTGTCATCCTCGTCGCTGTCGCTGTCGCTATCGCTATCTACATTCTCGCTCTCAGCGCGAAGGCGAGTCTCCCGAGGAAGCTCATGAAGCAATCCATCCACCTTGATCTCTATATTAGCCCCATGGTCGAAAGCATGAAAAGCCGGGCGATGGAGCCTCCAGAACCCGTCGTAACTGTGTTGTTGGGAAAACGTGTCCCATCTTTCCATAAATAAAGCTTGGAAGATGGCCCACTTATCATAGGATAGGGTTTGGGATTCCTTCCCACTGAGCTGCCACAGTGGCTCTACCCCTTCCCTAGCAAATCTCCATCTTGGAAGATGTTCTGCACAATGTAAGATGCAAGCGCCTCGGCATGATGTTGTTGCATAGCTGTGCCATGATAATCCGAAGCCCTTTGCTTTTGCTTATGATGTCGGTGCCCGTTCAAGGACGGGTCCTCGATAATATCGATCTCTACTGGGTGCATGACGATAAACCACACCTCTCGTGATGCTCCTGTGCCAATTCGAAAGGTCCGCCGGGTGAGGTCAAACGGGAGACTGTTTGCTGCATGCTTGGAGCTGTAAGGTGCCTGCCAGTGCCTCAGTGCAAAGGTCACATTGTCGAAAAATCCGCCTTGGTTCGTAATCGGGCAGAGAGGACGCCCAACTATGCTTATCATGTCGAGGTGGAATATAGGATAGTATTTGTCGTTGCTACTTGCGGGTCCCGAGCCAGAGCTTCGCGATCCATAGTTCATCGTGTATCGCAATTGAAGCATCCTTAGGGCTTCTGTGGCGTTGAATTCGGGCGCATTCGTCTTCGAGATGAACCTTTCCGCTATATTAAAGCCATCCTTCTACGTTAGTTGGAATCCGTGGATAAATAGATAGCGACTTTAGGTGTGCTGTTCGGGGCGGTAAAAAGATATACTTGCCTGTCATCTTCTTATCTCCAGTTAAGTGTTTTATCTTGAACTCGTCATTCGTAGAGCCCCACTCATCCTTCTTCTCAGAAGCCTCTTGACTGTCTAAGTCAAGATATGCCTCATCGGCGGCCTCCAGGCTAACATAATCATCAATATCATCAACACCTTCCATTTGATCACCAGCTTGGCTTTCTTGCTCAATGTCGACTATCCTTTCGCTTGGAGGAAAAACCTCCTGCACCTCGGGAGAATGGGTCATCATGGCCCTGAACATGAAAGTCTGGTCAACCGAAATACGTGGTGTAAGAGCAATGGTTTTTGGAGTGTATGTTGGAAAAGTGCCTATAAAATATCTCAGTGTTGCGAGAAAAGATGATGGCTGGAATGCGCGAAGGAACGCTCTATTATCACACAATTTTTATGATGTAATGTAACCCTATAAACTTCAGCCTCCATTTTCCTTTTTTCCTTTTAATAAATCATAAACCGAGGTTTAAGGATAAGTACAGAAGTATCGAGGGGCTGAGCAGAAAAAGAAAATAATCCTACCACATGAATCACCACACTAATTCTAGTCCAAACATAACCCTGCCAGAACGATAAGCAAATAATAACATTAATCACTCTACACCTACCAATAGTAATCCAGAAAAACGCGAAATAAACACGCTAGTAAAGTTGCTAATCAACAGGGAAAATATGAAAGATTCTTATTGAACAAATGTAATCCTATTGTCCTCATTAAAGCATTACCCAGTATACTAAAACGCATAAAACGGTTCTATTTACTACCTGCTTGTATTCCATTTGCCCAGGATGCTCGAAGCCTCCTCGATGTTGATGGCATTGTTGTGGGTGTCGGTGCTGATGTTGGCTCTGCTCCTCTCGCTTTTATTGCTTTTGTTTCTTTTGTTGCTTTTGTTGATTCTGTGGCCCCTACTGATAACCCCTTGTCAAGCTTACTCGAGTTTTGGCTTGACTTAGAGACTGGTCATGTGGCGGTGCCGATTCCTCCTCCATATGTCGGCCCTGACCTATTGACGCCGAGGGTAGCAGGCGTCGTGGAGGCTGGTTGTTGCTGCTGTCGTCATCAATCCCTGCGTTTTCGTTGGGAGCTAATATTGATGTGTGCGTATCATCATCCCCAGGTGGCCGGCTTTTACTCCTGCAGGTTCTGCTAGGTCCGGTCCTGCCTTCGGTCACATCAGCCGCCTCTGCGTTGACCGCATACTCACGTGGCGCTACGATAGGTCCACTGCTCGAGACCGTCGCTGTCGCTGCTGTTAGAGCTGTTGCATTCCACCCAAGCCCGTTTTGCTGAGAAAACCACTGGGATAATGCTGATTGAAATGAGGAAGAGCTTGTCTCCAAAAGCTGTGAAAACTCAGGTATACCCTTTAGAAAACTAGTAAGGTCTTGAGCATAGTCGGAAGCTATCTTAGACCGTGTTGTTTGGTGCTGGTCGATACGACAGACCTTGTTGTTGGATGAGGTCCACTCCAGTTTGAAGTCATCACCTTTATATTGGCGAACAATCCCCAATAGTCCTGCCCATATCTCATCAGCTAAAAAGCGTGTAGCGTACGTATTATTGTCGCCGTCAATATCCCAGCTCTGCTCTAAGTAGGCCTTCATCGCCGGCGCCCTGAAGGCCTTAATGTGAAGTCGGGTAAAATCGATTATCTCGTGCTGTAGGAGAGCCGAGGCGGTCTCAGACGGCGATCTAGGCGATTCAGGCGATTCTTCCAAGGGCAAGCTATATAGAAGATGCTTCTCTCTCGATCGCACAAATTGAGCCGAGCAATGTTGCAGGGCGGGGACCAAGTCCTTCCGTAATGCTGGCTTCTGATTGTCGCGTAGATTGGTCACGGAAGTGGGGCTTGGGTTCAGCCAAGATACAACATGCTTCATGACATCGCCTAAGATATTGCCTTGATTTGGTGATAATTCTAGGATCGTGTGAATGTCAAGAAACTGTAGTTTAGGAGTTTTCATGATGCGTTCATAAACATCCCAATACTCCTGGGCATTGAACTCGATGAGAAACTTTGATTGACGTTCGGAGGTTTTGTTGATGTGCTCTTTTTCTTCCTCGGATAGAATAATTCTTGAATCTGCTTCTTTGTACGGTCTGCTGGCAGTGCCTTAGCCATTTCTTTCCAGTCATCACCAGACACCTTTTGTATTGCATCTGAGTGTAGCTGGTAAAGGGTCTGCAAAACGGTTCGAAAGGCAGAGAACCAGTACTAGAATTTAAACACAATTAGTAATAAATACAGTAATGGAAAGAATTCAGCCTCAAACTTACGTCATCTATTCTTTTACTGATCATCCAGTACCAAGAAGAGATCTTAAAGGTATCTCTGCCAAGCCAGGTTTTACACCACTCAGTAGTCTTCTCCCTCCACCGCTTATTTCTCCATATGGTCGCAATTCGCTGAACATCACCACTCCACTAAAGAACTTGCACAATCTCTTTTTTCAGAATATCGCACTTATCCTCGTGTAACAACTTTTCATTGATCATTGATGCAGCAACAATCTAGGTCCATATTTGGCCATGATTATCCTCCATAACTGTGCCTTTTCGGTTGAAGCGGAGCTGAATATTTAAATCCATTGGTAGAGTATCTATATTCAAATTGCATTAGTATGCATGCATACAATAGATAAAAATACTTTATATTAATATAGAAATAGGGTGCAGTAAGTATCTAAAATAGACTTACTTTGGTCATAAAAACTGCATGTCCACCACATTTCTTCCTCATCAAACTCTAATTGCTGGCCGTACAACTGCAATGCCTGAACTCGGTGCTGGCCAGCCATTATCTCGACTTTTTTTCCATTATGAACAGAAAGCCAATCGTCAAAGTAGAACATTTCCCCTAAGCTAGCGACTGTCGCTTCTTGATGAACGTGTAGATGTCTCTTCATCAAGGATATATCTTCATGAGTTGTCAAGAGTAAGATGTGGTTCTCCCTTGTGGTCCGTTTAATACCTTCCTCTTTGAAGATGCTAAGGAGCCTCTGAACTTGCTTTGGATCCACTCGGCGATTCTCACTATCAATACTCCATTTAGGTGTAAGAGCATGGATTGGCATTCGTGCTGTGATAATACGATATGGCTCAGCTAGCTCCAGGGTAGATTCTGTATCACCAAGAGCGTTCCTAGCGGTCCTTTTGGAACGGCCAGACTGGTGATCTGGTTGGTGGTCCCCTGTTCGTTTTCTGGCGGTCATTCTGAGTTTTGTAGTACTCTTATATAATGTAATGGTTGTATGTACACTGGTTTGTCGAGAAATGGGATTAATATAAGAAAAGTTATGATGACACTTCGCAATGAACTTTATCCGCCATCAGGAGACAATTCCCAGTCCACCCAGTATGTATTATTTTACCAGATATACCCAAGCAAGTGGGTCAGCCACAGAGTAGTATACAAAGCAAATATAAGACATGGTATTCATAGCATATAGAGCAAGTGTGATTAGGTTATGGAAATTGATTGGTAACAAACATGCGACGCGTCAGACTAGACTATATCTGGATATTCATAATAATGAGACGCGACGTGTTGTGATTACTTACGTGCGCCACGCGAATATCGAGGTCTTGGAGTAGAAACTGTAAAATCAAGACTTGTTCACTCCTTTTCCTGAGTTTTCTTTACTTTATTCTATTTTATACTTGCCTTAATAGTTCGACTGGCAATAGTAAGTAAATCAAAGGGTAAATATCTGCTCTTTTGTTTCTGGTATTACCACTTACACTATCATTGCGAGCCAACTCACAGCGGGCAGTACTAGGCTCTTTTTCTAGAGATCAAAGTAGTTATACAGCTAGGCAGATGGGATTTATTTGGTCTCTATTGTGGTTGTAGGTCTGATATTTTAGAAGGGGAGGGGTGTAAGGATCCGTACTTCCCATTACGTCAATTAGCCCGTCAGGCCAAAAGATAAGTCAATAATCGCAATGCTTGCAATTACAGGTACGGATAACAGCTATTAAATAGGGTCTCGTGCGCCCGGTTGCACAGGTCGTAACAGGGGGTGTTATAGCCTTGAGGTATGTATTAAATCTTAAGTGCCTGGACCTTAGTAATAGTTTAAACCTAGGTTTAGAAATAGTTGGAGATTCAAGGTTATAAGATTGAGGGTAGTATTGTAAACCTAGGTTTAAAAATTAACTAGAAATTGGACTAGTATATCTTTCAAACCTAGGTTTAAAAGTCTGCCAGGAATGGAAACCTAGATAGATTATATTTCAAGCCTAGAATAAGTCGTTTTTCTAACCGTAACCCTACCTTGAATCTCTTGTTTACTCCCTACTATCCACATTTCTCAGCCCTTCCTCCCACACACACACTCCCCCCTCGAGCAAAGGAGCATTTGCATAACCGCTCATCTTACTAAGAGATTATCCCTTAATAGAAGGATGACATTAATTCAATAAATTAACAGCCAACCATTGTATATAAATAAGTATCCGCTGCCCCTTTACATAAAACAAAAAAAAAAAAAAAAGATTTTTATTGATAGCGTGCAGTTGCCTCCAGGCCGCTCTGCTGTATATCAACCGCAAGAAACAATTGTATAGTAGCTTGAAGGTGGCAATCTAAGCGGCCAGGTCTACAGTAGCAGTAAGTCTAGAGAGACAAGCCAAAATTTCTCCAACCCGGCACCGTCGACAAACAAATACAAGTGGTGGACGAGTTATCATTTCACATCTGGGAAGTGGTTAATTTCGGAGATGGCGCCGGCTGCAGGCCTTCTCGTACCGCCGAAGTCAGAGCTGCTGACCCTGCCTGCAGTGGGCCAGGAGCCAGTTTATGTTTTTTTGGATCCACTTAGCTGGGCGGTCATCTTCGGAATCGCTGTTGCTGCCGAGCTGAGACCTGACCTCGTCAACTTCCTGGTCAATAGGCTAAACCAGTATTTCGCTGGCCTTGATATTATATTTGTGGGTAATGATGGCTCTAACCTGTCCATTACGTACAATGCTTGACGAGGTGTTGACCCTGGCTCACTTGCTGCGGTTGTGATTGGCGCTGGCGCTGGAGCTGATGCTGGACCAGAGAAGACAATCAATCGATGCTGTGCTTTAGAGTGCACTGTAAAGTGGAAAGCTTCCCTCCAAGGAATCCTGGACGATTGACGCAAAGGTGGCTGAGGCTGCCGAGTCTACTCTTGAGAATCAAGATAGCATGCTTGACAGTACCTAATATGTTATATGTGGGTAATCGACCTATACTTGGCTTCTATAGTATCCATATTCCTTCTCAGATTTTGATTAAGTGCAGCTGAAGAGTATGGGGGCATATTTCGGTTAGTTAGTATTTTAGTTTAGTACTTTATGTGTTTGGGTTGTGTTATAGTTAAAGAAAGCATTTACTGGAACCTAAACAGATCAACGTTGTTGCTTGAATCCGAATGCAATCTTTGTGACGCTGGGGACCGATATTGCTTGGTGGAGCTAGATTAATTAGTCTATAAGCATTGTTGCTGACCGGCACTGCAGCTTTCATCTAATATTGATCACAGCAATCGCCCCGCATCCGTTTCCTATACTGTCCACCTGGTCAGTATGCTTACAAGCTCGGCCCCCTGCTTGCCTCTATCTTCCAATATAATACAATAGCTGTCTTAGCTAATGAAAGTTTATTATAAGTCTATCACTATTCTAACCAATTGATAATATAGGCAATAATATATTAGGAAAGTGCTATTTTATTTTCCTAGTCAACTTAAAGATCACATTTAGGAGCACATCTTTACACTAGTTAACAATGAGAGTGGTAAAAATAAATATAAGTAAATATTAGTATGTTACAATAAATCAACTACTAAAATCTAAATAAAACACTACCTTCTATTAATAATTGACCTATACCGATCTACCCAAACCTTATCCGTACTGTGAAAGACTAAAGAGATAAAAACTTCGGGGTTCTTTATGCAAGAAACCAGCTTTTTTTGCAAGGCATGTAGCTCCTCGTCAGATCTGAGCTTTGCTCCTGTATTTCGAAACTGTTTACTTGTAACATAGATCCATCCTACCTTTTGCAAAACGCGGTTGCTCACCTTTGTATGTTCTACTCAGTCATTAGTCAAGGCGCTGGTTCTCTTAACATTTGCCTTATCTTATCTTACCTGGGGCAAGCAGGTAAAATATATAAGTATATAGGCGAGTGAATGGCTAGGACGGGTGGAAGAAGTATTGTGTTGTGTTGTACATACCAATCTTCGGTGTCAAATCCTTAATACACATCACCCCCTTCTTCTCTACTTCCTATAGAAATATCTCAGGCTTCATAAACCATAGCATCCGTGTGACCATTGTAGCTGCATATATGTCTGGGTCATGCCTTTGCCATATCATAAATTTGTCCTAGCCCTTGGCTATGATTGGAGTCTCTGTCGATGAGGCAAGGGTTAGCACCAAAATGAGCATTAAGTCGCATCGGGCATTCCCCAGGCTCTCTATTAGGTAGTTATAAGCAAGTCGGTAATGATTCCGCACCGGCTTATCCTTTGCCTTTGGATATTGCTTTTCTAGCTTCTCAAACCCGTCCTGTACTTGCTTCGGGACTCGAGCAAACGGAATATGACAGCCAAAATCGATTATATGCCTGCGAGCTCTTTTGGTTGGCTGGTTGAGTTGCTCCATCTCTTGCGCGGCTATGATGGCGTTTCGCTTCAAGCTCCCGGGCCGGGCAGCCGGGATGTGCATGGTTCTCTCGACATTCCCAATAAGCTGAATAATACGTCGAGAGGTCAGGCTTTGCCCATGCGACCTGGGCACCCATTCAATCCCGACGGAAGCAATGGCCGTTGCTAGCCCGGTAACCCAATCTTGCCACGGTATATCGTCTTCGCTTGTGTGCTGGATAGCGGCCCGCAAGACCAGAGCCCAGGTGGTATTGATCGCCGAGAGCCCTCTGCTGGCCGATATCTTGGGATTATGATATGCATTGTAAATTTCTTGTGCAAAATCGTGCCGTGTTTTTCTTGATGTGGCTTTAGGAGATAGTATATTTGAGTGGTTGGTGGACCGGTCGAAGAACAGCTTTTCGTATTGCCTGTATTACAGGTAGGGGGAAGAATGAGCCTTCTAATAGCTATTTTCAAAGCTAGGTAAATCATAAGGAGGGAACTTAACTGGTTGCTAAAAGGCTCATCGCAGCTTTCCCACGCCTCTAGTCTAATCTAAAGCCGCTCTAAATGCCGCTGCGTACCATTCACACCTATATCCTTGTTTTCGTGAGCACTGTGGCTTAGTTGATGTTGAAGCTGAGTTGCTATGAAGATCCTCATCTGTGGTACCTATAGATGAGCGAATACCTCTTTTAGGAAGTCGGAAGCCACTGAGATATCCCGCAAACCCTTAGTTCCCCCGAGCTTGCTGAACTAGAGCTGACTGTGTCGGTTGGCCCCTATTGCTGCTCCGTAATGATACGCTAGCGCAGCCACATGGAGCAGGATGGGTCGGTTGTCAGATGTCCGCGGCCACCGTCTTGTGTTTATTGTGCTGTTTGATTCACCGAACTCGAGCATCTCTGGCGAGACAAACGGCCACCCACCCACCTCGATGCTCTCCATCGTGACAAGAGGGCCAAACACAGTGTTGGGTAATATCCTGGGGCTCCCGGTGAAGCACAGATGACCTAACCTATCCAAAATCGCGGTGCTCTCGGACTTAGCAACGTTCAACCCGTCCTCCCGACTTGCTCGGAAGCGGCGCTCCATCTCGCCCAGGGCGAGCTTGAATAATCTCGTGTATGAATACAGGATATTGGGGAAGATGGACAGCCAGAATCTCCGTAACAGTCACATGTAAAGCGTTGTGTCCTTGAGAAAGAACAGCATCAGCTGGAAAATGGGCTGAAGGATGGTGTAGAAATGCCGCCGCCCAGACACGAGTTTGGATGCCTTGACAGTGACCACCTGCTCCATGTGAAAGGCAACCTGGTCCTGGGCTATGGCTGTGCTGATCTGTTGTCTCTCGTGTGCGAACGGGGTTGATGAAGCTGGCCGGTCCGGCGTGAACTCGCCGCGGACTCTACTCAATAGTCGCTGCTGCTTGGATTGGATTCTTGAGCCGCCCAATCGGGCCTCTGAAGGTGGCAAGGTCAGGGCAGCGGTAGCAAACCCGCGCGCGGCTAACAGTTCGTCTGGTCGGCTACGGATTGATCGCTTGATGTTTGAGTACGCTTGAAAGAAGCCGAAGAAAAGCACGAGAGCCCTGTCGTTCAAGACGCTTGCATTTTCCTGCATCACTCTGCAAAGGTTCATCAGGAACCTTGGGGGTATAAGGGATGTGAAGTTGCTATAGTGACGATGGAATCCGAGAGGATAGAAATTGACATCTCTCGTGCTGTGGTATTCCTCGGCTACCTTGCTACGGTCTGCCAGCAGGCATGTGGTTTCTTCTTCGCCCGAGGACTGGACATGAATGCAGTTGAGATCGGTAGTAAGAGCATATGAGATCTGGTCAATGTGGGCTAGGTTATACTTTTGCTCTAGTTCTGCTTGCAATTTCTTGAGCCTATCGCTAGGTAAAGCCTAGTGCACATCAATTAGCTCAGCCGGCCGGTTACTGGGTGATTCGATGCTATCGAGCGCTTGAGCTTTGTCGTGATTGCTATCTATGTATTCCTTCACAAACAGTCCTCATTCCTCTGCATTGGGCTCCCCTTCGCTATTGCTTCAACCACTGACAGAGCTGAGATCGTCATTATCGCCATTAGCAATGTTGATAATATTATCATTGTCAATATTGCAATCACTACTGCCATCGCTGTCATCCTTGTCGCTGTTGCTGTCGCTATCGCTATCTACATTCTCGCTCTTAGCGCGAAGGTGAGTCTCCCGAGGAAGCTCATGAAGCAATCTATTTACCTTGATCTCTATATTAGCCCTATGGTCGAAAGCATGAAAAGCTGGGCGATAGAGCCTCTAGAACCTGTCGTAACTGTGTTGTTGGGAAAACGTGTCCCATCTTTCCATAAATAAAGCTTGGAAGATAGCCCACTTATTATAGGATAGGGTTTAGGATTCCTTCCCACTGAGCTGCTACAGTGGCTCTACCCCTTCCTCTAGCAAATCTCTATCTTGGAAGATGTTCTGCATAATGTAAGATGCAAGCGCCTTGGCATGATGTTGTTGCATAGCTGTGCTATGATAATCCGAAGCCCTTTGCTTTTGCTTATGATGTCGGTGCCCGTTCAAGGATGGGTCCTTGATAATATCGATCTCTACTGGGTGCATGACAATAAACCACACCTCTCGTGATGCTCCTGTGCCAATTCGAAAGGTCTGCCGGGTGAGGTCAAATGGGAGACTGTTTGCTGCATGCTTGGAGCTGTAAGGTGCCTGCCAGTGCCTCAGTGCAAAGGTCACATTGTTGAAAAATCCGCCTTGGTTCGTAATCGGGTAGAGAGGATGCCTAATTATGCTTATCATGTCGAGGTGGAATATAGGATAGTATTTGTTGTTGCTACTTGCGGGTCCTGAGCTAGAGCTTCGTGATCCATAGTTTATTGTGTATTGCAATTGAAGTATCCTTAGGGCTTCTGTGGTGTTGAATTCGGGCGCATTCGTCTTCGAGATGAACCTTTCTGCTATATTAAAGCCATCCTTCTACGTTAGTTGGAATCTGTGGATAAATAGATAGTGACTTTAGGTGTGCTGTTTGGGGCGGTAAAAAGATATACTTGCCTGTCATCTTCTTATCTCTAGTTAAGTGTTTTATCTTGAACTCGTCATTCGTAGAGCCCCACTCATCCTTCTTCTCAAAAGCCTCTTAACTATTTAAGTCAAGATATGCCTCATCGGCGGCCTCCAGGCTAACATAATCATCAATATTATTAACACCTTCCATTTGATCACCAGCTTGGCTTTCTTGCTTAATGTCGACTATCCTTTCGCTTGGAGGAAAAACCTCCTGCACCTCGGGAGAATGGGTCATCATGGCCCTGAACATGAAAGTCTGGTCAACCAAAATATGTGGTATAAGAGCAATGGTTTTTGAAGTGTATGTTAGAAAAATGCTTATAAAATATCTCAGTGTTACAAGAAAAGATAATGGCTGGAATGCGCAAAGGAACACTCTATTATCACACAATTTTTATAATGTAATATAACCCTATAAACTTTAGCCTCTATTTTCCTTTTTTCCTTTTAATAAATCATAAATCGAGGTTTAAGGATAAGTATAGAAGTATTGAGGGGCTGAGTAGAAAAAGAAAATAATCCTACCATATAAATTACCACATTAATTCTAGTCCAAATATAACCCTGCTAGAACGATAAGCAAATAATAATATTAATCACTCTACACCTACTAATAGTAATCTAGAAAAACGCGAAATAAATATGCTAGTAAAGTTGCTAATTAATAGGGAAAATATAAAAGATTCTTATTGAATAAATGTAATCTTATTATTCTTATTAAAGCATTACCTAGTATACTAAAATGTATAAAACGGTTCTATTTACTACCTGCTTGTATTTTATTTGCCTAGGATGCTCGAAGCCTTCTTGATGTTGATGGCATTGTTGTGGGTGTCGGTGCTGATGTTGGCTCTGCTCCTCTCGCTTTTATTGCTTTTGTTTCTTTTGTTGCTTTTGTTGATTCTGTGGCCTCTACTAATAACCCCCTTATCAAGCTTACTCGAGTTTTGGCTTGACTTAGAGACTGGTCATGTGGCGGTGCCGATTCCTCCTCCATATGTCGGCCCTGATCTATTGACGCCGAGGGTAGCAGGCGTTGTGGAGGCTGGTTGTTGCTGCTGTTGTTATTAATCCCTGCGTTTTTGTTGGGAGCTAATATTGATGTGTGTGTATTATTATCCCCAGGTGGCCGGCTTTTACTCCTGCAGGTTCTGCTAGGTCCGGTCCTGCCTTCGGTCACATCAGCCGCCTCTGCGTTGACCGCATACTCACGTGGCGCTACGATAGGTCCACTGCTCGAGACCGTCGTTGTCGCTGTTGTTAGAGTTGTTGCATTCCACCCAAGCCCGTTTTGCTGAGAAAACCACTGGGATAATGCTGATTGAAATGAGGAAGAGCTTGTCTCCAAAAGCTGTAAAAACTCAGGTATACCCTTTAGAAAACTAGTAAGGTCTTGAGTATAGTTGGAAGCTATCTTAGACTGTGTTGTTTGGTGCTAGTCGATACGATAGACCTTGTTGTTAGATGAGGTCCACTCCAGTTTGAAGTTATCACCTTTATATTGGCGAACAATCCCCAATAGTCCTGCCTATATCTTATTAGCTAAAAAGCGTGTAGTGTATGTATTATTGTTGCTGTCAATATCCCAGCTCTGCTCTAAGTAGGCCTTCATCGCCGGCGCCCTAAAGGCCTTAATATGAAGTCGGGTAAAATCGATTATCTCGTGCTGTAGGAGAGCCGAGGCGGTCTTAGACGGCGATCTAGGCGATTTAGGTGATTCTTCTAAGGGCAAGCTATATAGAAGATGCTTCTCTCTCAATCACACAAATTGAGCCGAGCAATGTTGCAGGGCGGGGACCAAGTCCTTCCGTAATGCTGGCTTCTGATTGTCGCGTAGATTGGTCACGGAAGTGGGGCTTGGGTTTAGCCAAGATATAATATACTTCATAATATCGCCTAAGATATTGCCTTGATTTGGTGATAATTCTAGGATTGTGTGAATGTTAAGAAACTGTAGTTTAGGAGTTTTTATGATGTGTTTATAAATATCCTAATACTTCTGGGTATTAAACTTGATGAGAAACTTTGATTGATGTTTGGAGGTTTTGTTGATGTGCTCTTTTTCTTCCTCAGATAGAATAATTCTTGAATCTGCTTCTTTGTACGGTTTGCTGGTAGTGTCTTAGCCATTTCTTTCCAGTCATCACCAGACACCTTTTGTATTGCATCTGAGTGTAGCTGGTAAAGGGTCTGTAAAACGGTTCGAAAGGCAGAGAACCAGTATTAGAATTTAAATACAATTAGTAATAAATGTAATAATGGAAAGAATTCAGCCTTAAACTTACATCATCTATTCTTTTACTAATCATCCAATACCAAGAAGAGATCTTAAAGATATCTCTGCCAAGCCAGGTTTTACACCACTTAGTAATCTTCTCCCTCCACCGCTTATTTCTCCATATGGTCGCAATTCGCTGAATATCACCACTCCACTAAAGAACTTGCGCAATCTCTTTTTCAGAATATCGCACTTATCCTCATATAACAACTTTTCATTGATCATTAATACAGCAACAATCTAGGTCCATATTTGGCCGTAATTATCCTCCATAACTATGCCTTTTCGGTTGAAGCGGAGCTGAATATTTAAATCTATTAGTAGAGTATCTATATTCAAATTGTATTAGTATATATGTATATAATAAATAAAAATACTTTATATTAATATAGAAATAGGGTGCAGTAAGTATCTAAAATAGACTTACTTTGGTCATAAAAACTACATGTCCACCACATTTCTTCCTCATTAAACTCTGATTGCTGGCCGTATAACTGCAATGCCTGAACTCGGTGCTGGCCAGCCATTATCTTGACTTTTTTTCCATTATGAACAGAAAGCCAATTGTTAAAGTAGAATATTTCCCCTGAGCTAGCGACTGTTGTTTCTTGATGAATGTGTAGATGTCTCTTTATTAAGGATATATCTTTATGAGTTATCAAGAGTAAGATGTGGTTCTCCCTTGTGGTCTATTTAATACCTTCCTCTTTGAAGATACTAAGAAGCCTCTGAACTTACTTTGGATCCACTTGGCGATTCTTACTATCAATATTCCATTTAGGTGTAAGAGCATGGATTGGCATTTGTGCTGTGATAATACGATATGGCTCAGCTAGCTCCAGGGTAGATTCTGTATCACCAAGAGCGTTCCTAGCGGTCCTTTTGGAACAGCCAGACTGGTGATCTGGTTGGTGGTCCCCTGTTCGTTTTCTAGCGGTCATTCTGAGTTTTGTAGTACTCTTATATAATGTAATGGTTATATATATATTAGTTTGTTGAGAAATGGGATTAATATAAGAAAAGTTATGATAACACTTTGTAATGAACTTTATCCGCTATCAGGAGACAATTCCCAGTCCACCCAGTATGTATTATTTTACTAGGTATACCTAAGTAAGTGGGTTAGCCACAGAGTAGTATATAAAGCAAATATAAGATATGGTATTCATAGTATATAGAGTAAGTGTGATTAGGTTATGGAAATTGATTGGTAATAAATATGTGATATGTTAGACTAGACTATATTTGGATATTTATAATAATAAGATGCAATATATTATAATTACTTATGTGCGCCACACAAATATTGAGGTCTTGGAGTAGAAACTATAAAATCAAGACTTATTCACTCCTTTTCCTGAGTTTTCTTTACTTTATTCTATTTTATACTTGCCTTAATAGTTCGACTGGCAATAGTAAGTAAATCAAAGGGTAAATATCTACTCTTTTGTTTCTGGTATTACCACTTGCACTATCATTGCGAGCTAACTCATAGTGGGCAGTACTAGGCTCTTTTTCTAGAGATCAAAGTAGTTATACAGCTAGGCAGATGGGATTTATTTGGTCTCTATTGTGGTTGTAGGTCTGATATTTTAGAAGGGGAGGGGGTGTAAGGATCCGTACTTCCCATTACATCAATTAGCCCGTCAGGCCAAAAGATAAGTCAATAATCGCAATACTTGCAATTACAGGTACGGATAACAGCTATTAAATAGGGTCTCGTACGCCCGGTTGCACAGGTCGTAACAGGGGGTGTTATAGCCTTGAGGTATGTATTAAATCTTAAGTGCCTAGACCTTAGTAATAGTTTAAACCTAGGTTTAGAAATAGTTGGAGATTCAAGGTTATAAGATTGAGGGTAGTATTGTAAACCTAGGTTTAAAAATTAACTAGAAATTGGACTAGTATATCTTTCAAACCTAGGTTTAAAAGTCTGCTAGGAATGGAAACCTAGATAGATTATATTTCAAGCCTAGAATAAGTCGTTTTTCTAACCGTAACCCTACCTTGAATCTCTTGTTTACTCCCTACTATTTAACTATCTATAGCTAATAGTGCTTGGTTGCTTTTTAATAGGAAAGATATTTCTAGGTTTCTAGATCTTATAGGGGAGTATTAAGGTAAGAGTTCTTAGATAGGAAAATAGGAAAATAGGAAAATAGGAAAATAGGAAAATAGGAAAATAGGAAAATAGGAAAATAGGAAAATAGGTATTAGAGGGTAGAGTAAAGAGTAAAATAGAGAGTAAAATAGAGAGTAAAATAGAGAGTAAAATAGAGAGTAAAAGAGAGAATAAAGAGAGGGTAAATAGGAGAGTAAAATAAAAGAGTAAAATAGAGAGTAAAATAGAGGTTAGTTTTGGTTGAAAAGGCTAGCCCTTAGCCCTTTAGGAATAAGAATCGGGTTTTTAGTAGGGCTAATAGCTATAGAGCTAGCTGCCTAGGCTCTAAACTTACTAAGCGTAAGGCTAATAGAGGTATCAAGCTAGCTAGCTGCTATTTTCCCTATTACTTCCTGAAGCTTTCTATAGCTTTTAGCTGTTTCTAGCTCCATTAAGCCTCCAGCAGAGAAGATTAGGGGTTAGAAGAAGGGATCCAAAGCCTTATATTTCCTTAGTTTATCCTTAGCTATAGTAGCTAGGACTTCCTAGACTTCCTTTTCTTGGCTATTAATAGTTACTATTTGTAGGTTATAGTAATAGCAGTTAGAGCCCTTGAGAATAAAGAAGTCTGCCTTTAGGTTAAGGCTAGGGTTAATAAGGGGCTCTATTTCAACCTCTAAGGTAAGGTTACTTTCTAGGGCTTTCTTGAGGGCCTGATTGATCTGATTATGGCGTTGGATCCACCTTTTAGTAGCTGCCTTGCAAATATCTTCATGATTTATATCTGCTATTTCCCCACAGTAGTTGTAAGAGCTTCTAGGGGTCTTAGAGGGTAATAGTAGCCTATTTCTAAGACATTCAGTGTTACGACCCATGTCGTACCCAGGGCGGTCTAGGGTGGCAGAATGCCACACCCTGTAAGAAACCAGCTACCCTATAGTTATATACGACCAATCAAACAAGGAGCGATAAGGGCAACTGTCACAATAAGTATGAAAGGTGTTGCACCTAGCACACCAAGCACACCACACATACCAAAATAAGATAATAATATATAGATAGATTAGATCCTACTGTAAGGAATGGAACTAATTAGCTTTTAATATAACTTGGTTACCTTAATTGCAATTAACTATTATCTAATATAACACTCCTATTACTCTATTTACTATAACATACCTAACTATCCTGCCAATAATAAACCCTTCGTTCTAATTGGTTCATTAAGTTAGGAATTGATCAGACTATTATACATTAAAAGCTCTTATTTAGTTGATTATCCATATTAACAATTAAGTAATAATAATATTTGGAAAGAACCCTGTTGCTACTGCTCCTTCTAGTAACACTAAGTTAACTATAGAACTACAGTAGGTCAAGAAAAACTCACAAATACATAAGCATAACTGTAACGGTCTGGTCAATTCCCAACTTGATGAACCAATCAGAACGAAGGGTTTATTGTTGGCAGGATGGTTAGGCGCGTTATGGTAAATAGAGCAATGGAAGTGTTACGTTAGGTAATAGTCAATCGCAATTGAGGTAACCAAGTTGTATTGAAAGCTGGCTAGTATCGGCCATAAGGGCGGATTCTAACCTGTCTATATACTATTATCGTAGTAGGCGCTCACTGTGTTGGTTCTATCTAAGTATTGGTGATCGGATGGGTGATCACAGGGTGATCACCAACATTATGGGTGATCGCGAGTGAGCGCTTCCTTATTGGTTGGTGTGGGGCTATAGGGTAGGTAGGTGTTAGTTCTGCCGTCGTAGACCGCCTAGGCGTGTCATGGGTCATAACACGATGTCCCCCCTCTGTTGGTCTTGTCCTCAAGGCCCGTTAGTTCGACCTTGTGTGTGAGTTTCCCCATTTTTAACCTTCAAAATATTTTCTAATTATGCCTCGTGGTCCAGGTGATTCCAAACAGCGTCTTCGTGCCAAGGCCCGAGCTCAGCTTATTAACTCAACGGGTTTTGAAATCATGCCGTGTTCATTCTGTTCCTCTAAGGGTTTGCGATGCAAGATGTTGCCGGATTCTGGTGACCGTTGCGGCGAGTGCACTCGTCGTGGTAGGACCTGTGATGCTTCAGAGGCGTCTTTGGCTGCGTGTGCGTCATTTTATGGTGGTGAATGTGGTTGGTTGCTGACTTTGGTAGTAAACCGGATAAATCGGGAGTCCGATCGTTTGGATATAGAGGAAGAGGTCGCTGAGGAGGAGTTCCTTCGTGTACAAGCGGAGGCGCTTGCGGCTCAGGCCAAGGTTCAGGAATCCTTGAACCGTTTATCCCGTCTTCGTCGTCAGAAACGTCAACTCAAGACGAAGGGTGTGGAGATGGTGCGTCGTGGGCTTTCTTCTTTGGATGAGTTGGAAGAGGCGGATCGGGTAGAGTCGGAAGCCGTTGTTCAGGCGCAGTCTTTAGGGGCAGTGGATGTTATCGATTGGAACGCTGTTGACCTCGATGGTTTGCTTGGCGTTGTGTCCTCAGGAACGCTTCCAGCAGCTTCGAGCAGTGCGTGAGATGTTTCGCGGGTTCCCATGTTGTTTCTTTATAGCCTTTCCATTTAATTTCAAATTTCCCGTCTTCTTCTCTCCTTTGTAGGATTTTTTCGACTTCCCACTGATCTTCTGGGTTTTCTATTTGTGGTTTGTAGCTGGGTCCTGTATTGACTTGGATGCCGTCACCGGGTTCTAGCAGTGAAATGTGGAAGATAGGGTGCACTTTAATGTTGTCTGGGAGGTCGAGTTCATAGTTGTTTTCTGATATTTTTCTTTTAATGGGGTATGGTCCAATCTGCGTGAAGTCGATTTTTTTGTTTTGTCTTTTTGTTGCAAGATTTTTTGTTGCTAGGTAGACCATGTCTCCCTCCGAAAAGGTTGGTCCCTTCAGCCTTTTGAGGTTGTAATGTCTCTTCATGATGTTACGGACGAACTCAAGTTCTGTCTTCATTTCTTCATGTAATTTTCTTAGATCATCTGACTTGATCATAGCTTTTGCTTGGATTGTGCCTTCTAAGGGGCTCGGTAAGCATCTGGTGTGAAGCCAAAATTGGCTTTTGCTGGTGTTGTCTTAATGCTGTGATTGTAGGATGTGTTATGTGCTAGCTGTGCGATAGGTAACTTTTCTACCCAGTCGGTTTGTTCGTAGTTAATGTAGCATCGTAGATATTGCTCAATTTCCTGGTTTTGGCGTTCGGTTTGTCCGTCTGTTTGGGGGTGGAAAGCTGTGCTTAGCTTGTGGTTTAACCCCATTAAGGACATCAGGCTTTGCCAAAACTTAGATGCAAATGGTTGTCCTCTATCCGATATGATTTCGGTTGGTAGGCCGTGTATAGCGACTATATGTCGAAAGAAAAGGTAGGCGAATTGTTCTTCTTTTGTTGCTTTATTATATGGGAGATAATATGCTGCTTTCGTGAAGCGATCAACAATAACGAAAATACTATCATAGTATACTCCTGTAGCAGGGTCTGCTGACAAGGGGAGGTTGGTAATAAAGTCCATTGTGATTGAGTCCCATGGTCGTTGTGCGACAGGGGATGGTTGCAATAATCCGTATGGTTTGTGTCTTGGTTTTTGGAGTGTCGACATAGGCTGCATTCCTTACATACTTGTTCAACTTTCTTTTTCATCTTACTAAAGGAAAATGTCTGTTTGACTCGTTCAAGGGTTTTGTTGATGCCTTTGTGGCCATGCAAGGGGTGTTCGTGAATGTCCCTTATTAACTCCATTTGGTGTTCTTCTGGCACTTGTAGGTAGTCCGTTTTTCTTCTTCTGGAAGTGCTAGATTGTATTCTTCGATTTTCCTTAGTAGTGGATTGCCCTGTTCCACTCGTTGTGTGGGTATTTCCGCAGTAGTGGTTCTGGTTGCACGCGGCAATCCTCCTATTCTCATAGCGGCGATTATTTTCTTTGTTTCTATTGTCATTCCACTGATTGGGGCTTGTTCTAGTCCTCCGTTGGTGTTGTAGATCAATAGTTTTTCTTGTGTTTTTGGTTTTTCTGTGTTGTAGTCAGGTCGGCGGCTGATCGCATCGGCGCGGCCATTCTCAGTTCCTTTAACATGAACGATTTGATAGTCGAATTCGGATAGGTATTCTGCATATCGTAGTTGCCTTCCACTGAGTTTTTGAGTGGTTGCGAAGTAGGCAATGTTTTTATGGTCGGTGTATACTGTGATTTTGTGGTTGCTTCCTAAAAGGTATTGTCGGAATTCTTTGAAAGCGTTGACAATAGCAAGGAATTCTTTATCGTAGATGGGGTAGTTTAGCTCAGGGCCATGTAGCTTATGCGAGTAGAATGCTATAGGATGTAGGTTTCCTTGTTCATCTCGTTGTCCGATCTGGGCCCCTAGGGCGAAGTCCGATGCATCGGTTTCTAGCTCTATAGGCTTATCAGGGTCGAACATTGCAAGGATGGGTTCTTCTAAAATAGCATTTTTTATGGCTTCGAATGATTGTTGTGCTTTATTTCCCCATCGAAAGGTAATTCCTTTCTTAGTTAGTTCTGTCATGCCTGAGGCGATTTTACTAAATCCCTTAATGAATCTTCGGTAATAGTTAGCAAATCCGAGGAAGGCTTGTACTTCCTTCACATTAGTAGGTTCCTTCCAATCTTTTACTGCAGCAACTTTCTTTGGGTCCATGCGAATTTCGTTAGGGCTGATAATGTGTCCTAGAAATTCTACTTCTTGAGTGTGGAACTTGCTTTTTCTGGTTCAACCAGGAGTTTGGCGTCTTGGAGGGCTTTTAAGACCTTATGAACGTGTTCTTCATGTTCTTCCTCGTTTTTGGAGAAGATGAGGATATCGTCCAGGTAGCAGACAACAAAGATATCTAAGTGTTCTCGTAATACATTGGTTATCATTCGCTGAAATGATGCCGGTGCATTTGTGAGTCCAAAAGGCATAACTAGGTATTCAAACAGTCCAAACTTAGTTCGGAAAGCGGTTTTCCATTCATGTCCTTCTTTAATGCGAATAAGATTGTATGCTCCTTTAAGATCCAGTGCAGTAAAGATGTTGGCTCCATGAAGGCGATCCTTCATTTCATTAATCAATGGTAGTGGAGTGCGATCTTTAATGGTGATATCGTTGAGCTGTCGGTAGTCCACGACGAGGCGTAGCTTCCCGTTTTTCTTAGGCACAAACATGACAGGGTAACCAGCTTCGGAGTTTGAAATACGGATATATCCCTTTTTGAGCATATCTTGGATGTATTCCTTCAGGGTATCAAGCTCGATTTGGTTGAGATTATAAATAGGGTAAAATCGGGTGTTGGATCCGTCTTTAAGGACGATTTCGTGATCCCACTGGCTAAACTCAGGTAGTCCAGTGTCTAGTTCTTCTGCGAAGAGCTTTTCATAGATTCGGTACTGTGGGGGTACATTGTGCAGTCTGTCTGTTTCTGCTTCAGCCTTCATTTCTTTGAGGCTTTTATCGATTTGTTGGAACTGTGTTCTAAGGCAGGCGATCGTTCGTTGTCTTTGCCTTTTCTGACCGTTCTTGTGTTTATGTTTTGTTCCTTTGGGTGGCGAAGATTCTCCTTCGCTCATGTCTCCTGCTTGGTCAGGGCTAGGAGTTCGAGATCTCTCATCGTGTTTTATGGAAATATCGCTGGCTGCATCATACTCCTCGGGTATTTGCACCTGGCCAGTACGCCAGCAGATATTAGGGTTGTATCGGTATAACCATGGGTACCCTAAAACTAGGTCGTGTTGTCCGATATCAACAATATCGAAGGTTATTCCTTGGTTCTTTCCTTCAACGAAGACTTTCAGGTGATCAATCTTTTTGTCTATAATACCGTTGTTATATCCAAAGGGTGTTCCTTCTATATTGATGATTTCGTACGGGTCGACTTTCGTTGTCCATGGTAGCTGAAGTTCGTTAACTACTCGAGGATTCACGTAGTTTCGCTCAGCTCCGCTATCCACCATAGCGTTACACCACTTCCCTTTAATCCTTACTTCTATTTCTAATCGTCGTCGGGGTTGCTCTTTAGTTGTAGAGTATAGAGCTTTTTAGGGAGTTCTTTCGGTAACTCCGGGGTCGTTGCCCTAGCCGCTCCTGCTGCTCTTCTACAGGGGGCTCCGCTCGTTTTTTGGTTTTGTTCGGTGCCAGGCCATTGCTTTATCTATCATGTGGATATCGCATTTGGGGTCTTGACATTCATTCCAGGGCAGCTCGCTGCAATCGGGGAACTCAGGCTCACCTGGTTCCAACATAGTGAACTGGTAGTGGGGGTTTCTTCCCGTTACTTCGTGTCGGTCGAAGTGTCTCCCATAGGCGCGGTGGATGACCACGTCTTCTACCCTAATGGGAAAGCATGCTGCATGCTGCTTTTGTTCCATGTGTTGGAGGCAGTCGTGGTCGTAGCAGCTTACCCATGAGATGTTCTTATGTTCTTCGTGTACCGTGTTTAGTCTAGGGTCATCCTCCTTATGTTGGATAGGTCGGGGGTCGCGGTTTCCTGGTTGCCATTCGCTTCGCGCAAGTAGGAAGACTTTGTCTCCGTCCCACGAGGGTTCCCTGACTTGTTGGGCCATTCTTTTAATACTAGTTGTCCATTTCCTGTTTCCATTTTCGTCATAAGTGCAGGTATCCCACCATGCTGGTGCTTTGTCGGTATACACATCTAGGATGGATGCAGGGATTCCTATCTTCTTGGCTCGTTCCAACCATTCGTGGGGAAGGCAGGACTGGCCTTCTTGTCGGGTTGACCATGCTTTTCGGATGGCTTCATCGATTTCTTGTTGCGGAGTGAGTTTTACCTTGCGCAACTCATGGTTTTCCGTACATTGCTTAACTATGGTGGTTGGTTCATGTTTCTTAATGACAGCAAGAACAACTTTTCCTGTGGTATCCTCTTTTCCTTCTGGTACCGGGGTCCATTGAGTTTTCATAGTGTTGAGTTGTTTCTGTCCTTCTGGTATGGGTTTGAACTGATTTCCTGTTTTCGGGGAGCGGCATTCGAAGGATTTATGTCCTTTTTTCCCGCAGTTGAAGCAGGTAATCTTACTTTTGTCATACCCCTGGGTGGCGCCGAGTTCCATTGGCCCTGAATGAGTCCCGTGTGCGGTGCTTTGTTGCTTATTCTGGGTTTTTCCTTTATTCGGGATATATGGGTTTTTGTTATCTCGGGCGCGTTCCTTGCGTCGGTTAAATTGTCTTTCGTCGATCTTGACAGCACTTTTGATATACTCCGAGAGTTTTTCTGGCCGGTCTTCTTTATAGATTTCGTCCTTGACTTCGCCCTTCAGGCCTCTATAGTAGAGTTCCATTAGTGCGTCGTCATCCCAGGCTGTTCGTGCTGCAATCCTTTTGAACTCGGCCGAATACTGGCTGCAGGATTTTGTTTGTTTAAGTTCGTATAACTGGTTTACAGCTTGTTGTTCCATATCGATCGTGCCGAAATTGTCTTTAATAGCGGTTTCGAAATGTTCCCAGTCTCTGAAGATCTCTCGGGTCTCTTCATTTTGGTCGGCGTCGTCCTCGTTTTCCAGATAGTCTCTCATGATGGGTTCAAACCATACTCCTGCGTCTCCTTGGAGGAGGGTTTTGGTGTATAGTACCTGGGCTTCGGGGGTTGCAAGTCGCGTTGGGAAAAAGCGGAAGTATCCCTTCATTCGGGTGAGGAAGGGGACTACATCGGCAGCCTTTCCTAGGAAGGGCTCTGGGACCGGGGGTCTCAGAATTTCACCAATGTCTTTACCCTTGTTTCCTTCAACCGTGGTGGTTCCGGCTTTTTCTGCTTTAAGTTGTGCTTGTGCATCTGCGAGTTTCTTCTTAACCTGCTGCAGTTCCGTAGTCAACTCGGCGTTGCTAGGAGGAGCAGTGGCGGCGGGGTTCTTTCCGGACATTGTTATTGCTCAATTGTTGACGCGGGTAACCAACTGAACAAGAGCTTTCAACGTGTAACGGTCTGGTCAATTCCCAACTTGATGAACCAATCAGAACGAAGGGTTTATTGTTGGCAGGATGGTTAGGCGCGTTATGGTAAATAGAGCAATGGAAGTGTTACGTTAGGTAATAGTCAATCGCAATTGAGGTAACCAAGTTGTATTGAAAGCTGGCTAGTATCGGCCATAAGGGCGGATTCTAACCTGTCTATATACTATTATCGTAGTAGGCGCTCACTGTGTTGGTTCTATCTAAGTATTGGTGATCGGATGGGTGATCACAGGGTGATCACCAACATTATGGGTGATCGCGAGTGAGCGCTTCCTTATTGGTTGGTGTGGGGCTATAGGGTAGGTAGGTGTTAGTTCTGCCGTCGTAGACCGCCTAGGCGTGTCATGGGTCATAACACCCAAGGTTAAGTAAAATGATACTAATCTTATAGTTGAGTATCTAGCTTAGTTAAATAAGGTAGCTTATATATATTATTTTTGTAATAATTATAGTAGATAGGAGTTTAGAATATATATAGTTGATTAATAAATATACTAACTACTATATTGTAATTATAAGTTAGTCTAGATTGTATATATACCTTGTCCGAATATAGCTGCATTAACTATTGGTTATAAGCGCTGTTCTATTTGACTTTCTATATTACCTTTTAGCTAGCTACTATTTTATATGTGGTTTAGATAAAATAGTAGTATATTAAAAATTAAATTATTATTAGATAAAGACAGGGTAACTGTAAATAAGGTGATCATAGTAGCTATATCTAATTATATCTAGTATAATAAGAAAATAGGAGGAAAAGATTATTAGGTAAGTAGATTAAATATGATCAACTATATCTTTTATTAAGTTTAAGAAGAATGGTCTAGTAAATAGATCTAATAGGAAAAAAAGAATAGGGTTATGTAGATAATAAGTATTAAAGAATATAATATAAAATAAAGTAGAATATAATCTAGGAGAGACTATACTAGAAACATACCTATATATTAAATTAATCTAAGAACTTAGTATACCTTAGTAATAATATTTAAGTTTATTTTATAATATTAGCCTCTTCCTTTTTAGTTAATATATATAAGCATTTTACTTAATAGGTAACAAACAATTTATAAGAACTAGATATACTTAGTTCTATAGCTAGCTACATAATAATTTATAAAGTCTTTAAATGAATTTCCAACCTCATAATTACAACTATAATTATACTATAGATCTATCAGTTGTAACTGGCTGTAGCTATAGGTCATCACACTGCAAATAGAGCAGACCCTTCCACGCCATCCACATTTCTCAGCCCTTCCTCCTACACACACACTCCCCCTCGAGTAAAGGAGCATTTGTATAATCGCTCATCTTACTAAGAGATTATCCCTTAATAGAAGGATGACATTAATTCAATAAATTAACAGCCAACCATTGTATATAAATAAGTATCCGCTGCCCCTTTACATAAAACAAAAAAAAAAAAAAAAAGATTTTTATTGATAGTGTGCAGTTGCCTCCAGGCCGCTCTGCTGTATATCAACCGCAAGAAACAATTGTATAGTAGCTTGAAGGTGGCAATCTAAGCGGCCAGGTCTACAGTAGCAGTAAGTCTAGAGAGATAAGCTAAAATTTCTCCAACCCGGCACCGTCGACAAACAAATACAAGTGGTGGACGAGTTATCATTTCACATCTGGGAAGTGGTCAATTTCGGAGACGGCGCCGGCTGCAGGCCTTCTCGCACCGCCGAAGTCAGAGCTGCTGACCCTGCCTGCAGTGGGCCAGGAGCCAGTTTATGTTTTTTTGGATCCACTTAGCTGGGCGGTCATCTTCGGAATCGCTGTTGCTGCCGAGCTGAGACCTGACCTCGTCAACTTCCTGGTCAATAGGCTGAACCAGTATTTCGCTGGCCTTGATATTATATTTGTGGGTAATGATGGCTCTAACCTGTCCATCACGTACAATGCTTGACGAGGTGTTGACCCTGGCTCACTTGCTGCGGTTGTGATTGGCGCTGGCGCTGGAGCTGATGCTGGACCAGAGAAGACAATCAATCGATGCTGTGCTTTAGAGTGCACTGTAAAGTGGAAAGCTTCCCTCCAAGGAATCCTGGACGATTGACGCAAAGGCGGCTGAGGCTGCCGAGTCTACTCTTGAGAATCAAGATAGCATGCTTGACAGTACCTAATATGTTATATGTGGGTAATCGACCTATACTTGGCTTCTATAGTATCCATATTCCTTCTCAGATTTTGATCAAGTGCGGCTGAAGAGTATGGGGGCATATTTCGGTTAGTTAGTATTTTAGTTTAGTACTTTATGTGTTTGGGTCGTGTTATAGTTGAAGAAAGCATTTACTGGAACCTAAACAGATCAACGTTGTTGCTTGAATCCGAATGCAATCTTTGTGACGCTGGGGACCGATATTGCTTGGTGGAGCTGGATTGATTAGTCTATAAGCGTTGTTGCTGACCGGCACTGCAGCTTTCATCTAATATTGATCACAGCAATCGCCCCGCATCCGTTTCCTATACTGTCCACCTGGTCAGTATGCTTACAAGCTCGGCCCCCTGCTTGCCTCTATCTTCCAATATAATACAATAGCTGTCTTAGCTAATGAAAGTTTATTATAAGTCTGTCACTATCCTAACCAATTGATAATATAGGCAATAATATATTGGGAAAGTGCCATTTTACTTTCCTAGTCAACTTAAAGATCACGTTTAGGAGCACATCTTTACACTAGTTAGCAACGAGAGTGGCAAAGATAAATATAAGTAAATATTGGTATGTTACAATAAATCAACTACTAAAATCTAAATAAAACACTACCTTCTATTAATAATTGACCTACACCGATCTACCCAAACCTTATCCGTACTGTGAAAGACTAGAGAGATAAAGACTTCGGGGTTCTTCATGCAAGAAACCAGCTTTTTTCGCAAGGCATGCAGCTCCTCGTCAGATCTGAGCTTTGCTCCTGTATTTCGAAACTGTTTACTTGTAACATAGATCCATCCTACCTTTTGCAAAACGCGGTTGCTCACCTTTGTATGTTCTACTCAGTCATTAGTCAAGGCGCTGGTTCTCTTAACATTTGCCTTATCTTATCTTACCCGGGGCAAGCAGGTAAAATATACAAGTATATAGGCGAGTGAATGGCTAGGACGGGTGGAAGAAGTATTGTGTTGTGTTGTACATACCAATCTTCGGTGTCAAATCCTTGATGCACATCACCCCTTCTTCTCTACTTCCCATGGAAATATCTCAGGCTTCATAAACCATAGCATCCGTGTGACCATTGTGGCTGCATACATGTCCGGGTCACGCCTTTGCCATATCGTAAATTTGTCCTGGCCCTTGGCTATGATTGGAGTCTCTGTCGATGAGGCAAGGGTTAGCACCAAAATGAGCATTAAGTCGCATCGGGCATTCCCCAGGCTCTCTATCAGGCAGTTGTAAGCAAGTCGGTAATGATTCCGCACCGGCTTATCCTTTGCCTTTGGATATTGCTTCTCCAGCTTCTCAAACCCGTCCTGTACTCGCTTCGGGACTCGAGCAAACGGAATATGACAGCCAAAATCGATTATATGCCTGCGAGCTCTTTTGGTTGGCTGGTTGAGTTGCTCCATCTCTTGCGCGGCTATGATGGCGTTTCGCTTCAAGCTCCCGGGCCGGGCAGCCGGGATGTGCATGGTTCTCTCGACATTCCCAATAAGCTGAATAATACGTCGAGAGGTCAGGCTTTGCCCATGCGACCCGGGCACCCATTCAATCCCGACGGAAGCAATGGCCGTTGCCAGCCCGGTAACCCAATCTTGCCACGGTATATCGTCTTCGCTCGTGTGCTGGATAGCGGCCCGCAAGACCAGAGCCCAGGTGGCATTGATCGCCGAGAGCCCTCTGCTGGCCGATATCTTGGGATTATGACATGCATTGTAAATTTCTTGTGCAAAATCGTGCCGTGTTTTTCTTGATGTGGCTTTAGGAGATAGTATATTTGAGTGGTTGGTGGACCGGTCGAAGAACAGCTTTTCGTATTGCCTGTATCACAGGTGGGGGGAAGAATGAGCCTTCTAATAGCCATTTTCAAAGCTAGGCAAATCACAAGGAGGGAACTTAACTGGTTGCTAAAAGGCTCATCGCAGCTTTCCCACGCCTCTAGTCTGATCTGAAGCCGCTCTAAATGCCGCTGCGTACCACTCACACCCATGCCCTTGTTTTCGCGAGCACCGTGGCTCAGTTGACGCCGAAGCTGAGTTGCCATGAAGATCCTCATCTGCGGTACCCATAGATGAGCGAATACCTCTTTTAGGAAGTCGGAAGCCACTGAGATATCCCGCAAACCCTTAGTTCCCCCGAGCTTGCTGAACCAGAGCTGACTGTGTCGGTTGGCCCCTATTGCTGCTCCGTAATGATACGCCAGCGCAGCCACATGGAGCAGGATGGGTCGGTTGTCAGATGTCCGCGGCCACCGCCTTGTGTTCATCGTGCTGTTTGATTCACCGAACTCGAGCATCTCTGGCGAGACAAACGGCCACCCACCCACCTCGATGCTCTCCATCGTGACAAGAGGGCCAAACACAGTGTTGGGTAATATCCTGGGGCTCCCGGTGAAGCACAGATGACCTAACCTATCCAAAATCGCGGTGCTCTCGGACTCAGCAACGTTCAACCCGTCCTCCCGACTTGCTCGGAAGCGGCGCTCCATCTCGCCCAGGGCGAGCTCGAATAATCTCGCGTACGAACACAGGACATTGGGGAAGATGGACGGCCGGAATCTCCGTAACAGTCGCGTGTAAAGCGTTGTGTCCTTGAGAAAGAACAGCATCAGCTGGAAAATGGGCTGAAGGATGGTGTAGAAATGCCGCCGCCCAGACACGAGTTTGGATGCCTTGACAGTGACCACCTGCTCCATGCGAAAGGCAACCTGGTCCTGGGCTATGGCTGTGCTGATCTGTTGCCTCTCGCGTGCGAACGGGGTTGATGAAGCCGGCCGGTCCGGCGTGAACTCGCCGCGGACTCTACTCAATAGTCGCTGCTGCTTGGATTGGATTCTTGAGCCGCCCAATCGGGCCTCTGAAGGTGGCAAGGTCAGGGCAGCGGTAGCAAACCCGCGCGCGGCTAACAGTTCGTCTGGTCGGCTACGGATCGACCGCTTGATGTTCGAGTACGCTTGAAAGAAGCCGAAGAAAAGCACGAGAGCCCCGTCGTTCAAGACGCTTGCATTTTCCTGCATCACTCTGCAAAGGTTCATCAGGAACCTCGGGGGCATAAGGGACGTGAAGTTGCCATAGCGACGATGGAATCCGAGAGGATAGAAATTGACATCTCTCGTGCTGTGGTATTCCTCGGCCACCTTGCTACGGTCTGCCAGCAGGCACGCGGTTTCTTCTTCGCCCGAGGACTGGACATGAATGCAGTTGAGATCGGTAGCAAGAGCATATGAGATCTGGTCAATGTGGGCTAGGTTATACTTTTGCTCCAGTTCTGCTCGCAATTTCTCGAGCCCATCGCTAGGCAAAGCCCAGTGCGCATCAATTAGCTCGGCCGGCCGGTTACTGGGTGATTCGATGCCATCGAGCGCTTGAGCTTCGTCGCGATCGCCATCCATGTGTTCCTCCACAAACAGTCCTCGTTCCTCTGCATCGGGCTCCCCTTCGCCATTGCTTCGACCACTGACAGAGCTGAGATCGTCGTTATCGCCATCAGCAATGTTGATGATGTTATCATTGTCGACATTGCGATCACTACTGCCATCGCTGTCATCCTCGTCGCTGTCGCTGTCGCTATCGCTATCTACATTCTCGCTCTCAGCGCGAAGGCGAGTCTCCCGAGGAAGCTCATGAAGCAATCCATCCACCTTGATCTCTATATTAGCCCCATGGTCGAAAGCATGAAAAGCCGGGCGATGGAGCCTCCAGAACCCGTCGTAACTGTGTTGTTGGGAAAACGTGTCCCATCTTTCCATAAATAAAGCTTGGAAGATGGCCCACTTATCATAGGATAGGGTTTGGGATTCCTTCCCACTGAGCTGCCACAGTGGCTCTACCCCTTCCCCTAGCAAATCTCCATCTTGGAAGATGTTCTGCACAATGTAAGATGCAAGCGCCTCGGCATGATGTTGTTGCATAGCTGTGCCATGATAATCCGAAGCCCTTTGCTTTTGCTTATGATGTCGGTGCCCGTTCAAGGACGGGTCCTCGATAATATCGATCTCTACTGGGTGCATGACGATAAACCACACCTCTCGTGATGCTCCTGTGCCAATTCGAAAGGTCCGCCGGGTGAGGTCAAACGGGAGACTGTTTGCTGCATGCTTGGAGCTGTAAGGTGCCTGCCAGTGCCTCAGTGCAAAGGTCACATTGTCGAAAAATCCGCCTTGGTTCGTAATCGGGCAGAGAGGACGCCCAACTATGCTTATCATGTCGAGGTGGAATATAGGATAGTATTTGTCGTTGCTACTTGCGGGTCCCGAGCCAGAGCTTCGCGATCCATAGTTCATCGTGTATCGCAATTGAAGCATCCTTAGGGCTTCTGTGGCGTTGAATTCGGGCGCATTCGTCTTCGAGATGAACCTTTCCGCTATATTAAAGCCATCCTTCTACGTTAGTTGGAATCCGTGGATAAATAGATAGCGACTTTAGGTGTGCTGTTCGGGGCGGTAAAAAGATATACTTGCCTGTCATCTTCTTATCTCCAGTTAAGTGTTTTATCTTGAACTCGTCATTCGTAGAGCCCCACTCATCCTTCTTCTCAGAAGCCTCTTGACTGTCTAAGTCAAGATATGCCTCATCGGCGGCCTCCAGGCTAACATAATCATCAATATCATCAACACCTTCCATTTGATCACCAGCTTGGCTTTCTTGCTCAATGTCGACTATCCTTTCGCTTGGAGGAAAAACCTCCTGCACCTCGGGAGAATGGGTCATCATGGCCCTGAACATGAAAGTCTGGTCAACCGAAATACGTGGTGTAAGAGCAATGGTTTTTGGAGTGTATGTTGGAAAAGTGCCTATAAAATATCTCAGTGTTGCGAGAAAAGATGATGGCTGGAATGCGCGAAGGAACGCTCTATTATCACACAATTTTTATGATGTAATGTAACCCTATAAACTTCAGCCTCCATTTTCCTTTTTTCCTTTTAATAAATCATAAACCGAGGTTTAAGGATAAGTACAGAAGTATCGAGGGGCTGAGCAGAAAAAGAAAATAATCCTACCACATGAATCACCACACTAATTCTAGTCCAAACATAACCCTGCCAGAACGATAAGCAAATAATAACATTAATCACTCTACACCTACCAATAGTAATCCAGAAAAACGCGAAATAAACACGCTAGTAAAGTTGCTAATCAACAGGGAAAATATGAAAGATTCTTATTGAACAAATGTAATCCTATTGTCCTCATTAAAGCATTACCCAGTATACTAAAACGCATAAAACGGTTCTATTTACTACCTGCTTGTATTCCATTTGCCCAGGATGCTCGAAGCCTCCTCGATGTTGATGGCATTGTTGTGGGTGTCGGTGCTGATGTTGGCTCTGCTCCTCTCGCTTTTATTGCTTTTGTTTCTTTTGTTGCTTTTGTTGATTCTGTGGCCCCTACTGATAACCCCCTTGTCAAGCTTACTCGAGTTTTGGCTTGACTTAGAGACTGGTCATGTGGCGGTGCCGATTCCTCCTCCATATGTCGGCCCTGACCTATTGACGCCGAGGGTAGCAGGCGTCGTGGAGGCTGGTTGTTGCTGCTGTCGTCATCAATCCCTGCGTTTTCGTTGGGAGCTAATATTGATGTGTGCGTATCATCATCCCCAGGTGGCCGGCTTTTACTCCTGCAGGTTCTGCTAGGTCCGGTCCTGCCTTCGGTCACATCAGCCGCCTCTGCGTTGACCGCATACTCACGTGGCGCTACGATAGGTCCACTGCTCGAGACCGTCGCTGTCGCTGCTGTTAGAGCTGTTGCATTCCACCCAAGCCCGTTTTGCTGAGAAAACCACTGGGATAATGCTGATTGAAATGAGGAAGAGCTTGTCTCCAAAAGCTGTGAAAACTCAGGTATACCCTTTAGAAAACTAGTAAGGTCTTGAGCATAGTCGGAAGCTATCTTAGACCGTGTTGTTTGGTGCTGGTCGATACGACAGACCTTGTTGTTGGATGAGGTCCACTCCAGTTTGAAGTCATCACCTTTATATTGGCGAACAATCCCCAATAGTCCTGCCCATATCTCATCAGCTAAAAAGCGTGTAGCGTACGTATTATTGTCGCCGTCAATATCCCAGCTCTGCTCTAAGTAGGCCTTCATCGCCGGCGCCCTGAAGGCCTTAATGTGAAGTCGGGTAAAATCGATTATCTCGTGCTGTAGGAGAGCCGAGGCGGTCTCAGACGGCGATCTAGGCGATTCAGGCGATTCTTCCAAGGGCAAGCTATATAGAAGATGCTTCTCTCTCGATCGCACAAATTGAGCCGAGCAATGTTGCAGGGCGGGGACCAAGTCCTTCCGTAATGCTGGCTTCTGATTGTCGCGTAGATTGGTCACGGAAGTGGGGCTTGGGTTCAGCCAAGATACAACATGCTTCATGACATCGCCTAAGATATTGCCTTGATTTGGTGATAATTCTAGGATCGTGTGAATGTCAAGAAACTGTAGTTTAGGAGTTTTCATGATGCGTTCATAAACATCCCAATACTCCTGGGCATTGAACTCGATGAGAAACTTTGATTGACGTTCGGAGGTTTTGTTGATGTGCTCTTTTTCTTCCTCGGATAGAATAATTCTTGAATCTGCTTCTTTGTACGGTCTGCTGGCAGTGCCTTAGCCATTTCTTTCCAGTCATCACCAGACACCTTTTGTATTGCATCTGAGTGTAGCTGGTAAAGGGTCTGCAAAACGGTTCGAAAGGCAGAGAACCAGTACTAGAATTTAAACACAATTAGTAATAAATGCAGTAATGGAAAGAATTCAGCCTCAAACTTACGTCATCTATTCTTTTACTGATCATCCAGTACCAAGAAGAGATCTTAAAGGTATCTCTGCCAAGCCAGGTTTTACACCACTCAGTAGTCTTCTCCCTCCACCGCTTATTTCTCCATATGGTCGCAATTCGCTGAACATCACCACTCCACTGAAGAACTTGCGCAATCTCTTTTTCAGAATATCGCACTTATCCTCGTGTAACAACTTTTCATTGATCATTGATGCAGCAACAATCTGGGTCCATATTTGGCCGTGATTATCCTCCATAACTGTGCCTTTTCGGTTGAAGCGGAGCTGAATATTTAAATCCATTGGTAGAGTATCTATATTCAAATTGCATTAGTATGCATGCATACAATAGATAAAAATACTTTATATTAATATAGAAATAGGGTGCAGTAAGTATCTAAAATAGACTTACTTTGGTCATAAAAACTGCATGTCCACCACATTTCTTCCTCATCAAACTCTGATTGCTGGCCGTACAACTGCAATGCCTGAACTCGGTGCTGGCCAGCCATTATCTCGACTTTTTTTCCATTATGAACAGAAAGCCAATCGTCAAAGTAGAACATTTCCCCTGAGCTAGCGACTGTCGCTTCTTGATGAACGTGTAGATGTCTCTTCATCAAGGATATATCTTCATGAGTTGTCAAGAGTAAGATGTGGTTCTCCCTTGTGGTCCGTTTAATACCTTCCTCTTTGAAGATGCTAAGGAGCCTCTGAACTTGCTTTGGATCCACTCGGCGATTCTCACTATCAATACTCCATTTAGGTGTAAGAGCATGGATTGGCATTCGTGCTATAATAATACGATATGGCTCAGCTAGCTCCAGGGTAGATTCTGTATCACCAAGAGCGTTCCTAGCGGTCCTTTTGGAACGGCCAGACTGGTGATCTGGTTGGTGGTCCCCTGTTCGTTTTCTGGCGGTCATTCTGAGTTTTGTAGTACTCTTATATAATGTAATGGTTGTATGTACACTGGTTTGTCGAGAAATGGGATTAATATAAGAAAAGTTATGATGACACTTCGCAATGAACTTTATCCGCCATCAGGAGACAATTCCCAGTCCACCCAGTATGTATTATTTTACCAGGTATACCCAAGCAAGTGGGTCAGCCACAGAGTAGTATACAAAGCAAATATAAGACATGGTATTCATAGCATATAGAGCAAGTGTGATTAGGTTATGGAAATTGATTGGTAACAAACATGCGACGCGTCAGACTAGACTATATCTGGATATTCATAATAATGAGACGCGACGTGTTGTGATTACTTACGTGCGCCACGCGAATATCGAGGTCTTGGAGTAGAAACTGTAAAATCAAGACTTGTTCACTCCTTTTCCTGAGTTTTCTTTACTTTATTCTATTTTATACTTGCCTTAATAGTTCGACTGGCAATAGTAAGTAAATCAAAGGGTAAATATCTGCTCTTTTGTTTCTGGTATTACCACTTGCACTGTCATTGCGAGCCAACTCACAGCGGGCAGTACTAGGCTCTTTTTCTAGAGATCAAAGTAGTTATACAGCTAGGCAGATGGGATTTATTTGGTCTCTATTGTGGTTGTAGGTCTGATATTTTAGAAGGGGAGGGGGTGTAAGGATCTGTACTTCCCATTACGTTAATTAGCCCGTCAGGCCAAAAGATAAGTCAATAATCGTAATGCTTGCAATTACAGGTACGGATAACAGCTATTAAATAGGGTCTTGTGTGCCCGGTTGCACAGGTCGTAATAGGGGGTGTTATAGCCTTGAGGTATGTATTAAATCTTAAGTGCCTGGACCTTAGTAATAGTTTAAACCTAGGTTTAGAAATAGTTGGAGATTCAAGGTTATAAGATTGAGGGTAGTATTGTAAACCTAGGTTTAAAAATTAACTAGAAATTGGACTAGTATATCTTTCAAACCTAGGTTTAAAAGTCTGCCAGGAATGGAAACCTAGATAGATTATATTTCAAGCCTAGAATAAGTCGTTTTTCTAACCGTAACCCTACCTTGAATCTCTTGTTTACTCCCTACTATAATCTAGGAGAGACTATACTAGAAACATACCTATATATTAAATTAATCTAAGAACTTGGTATACCTTAGTAGTAATACCTAAGTTTATTTTATAATATTAGCCTCTTCCTTTTTTAGTTAATATATATAAGCATTTTACTTAATAGGTAACAAACAATTTATAAGAACTAGATACACTTGGTTCTATAGCTAGCTACATAATAATTTATAGAGTCTTTAAATGAATTTCCAACCTCACAATCACAACCATAATCACACCATAGATCTATCAGTTGTAACTGGCTGTAGCTATAGGTCATCACACTGCAAATAGAGCAGACCCTTCCACGCCATCCACATTTCTCAGCCCTTCCTCCCACACACACACTCCCCCCTCGAGCAAAGGAGCATTTGCATAACCGCTCATCTTACTAAGAGATTATCCCTTAATAGAAGGATGACATTAATTCAATAAATTAACAGCCAACCATTGTATATAAATAAGTATCCGCTGCCCCTTTACATAAAACAAAAAAAAAAAAAAAAGATTTTTATTGATAGCGTGCAGTTGCCTCCAGGCCGCTCTGCTGTATATCAACCGCAAGAAACAATTGTATAGTAGCTTGAAGGTGGCAATCTAAGCGGCCAGGTCTATAGTAGCAGTAAGTCTAGAGAGACAAGCCAAAATTTCTCCAACCCGGCACCGTCGACAAACAAATACAAGTGGTGGACGAGTTATCATTTCACATCTGGGAAGTGGTCAATTTCGGAGACGGCGCCGGCTGCAGGCCTTCTCGCACCGCCGAAGTCAGAGCTGCTGACCCTGCCTGCAGTGGGCCAGGAGCCAGTTTATGTTTTTTTGGATCCACTTAGCTGGGCGGTCATCTTCGGAATCGCTGTTGCTGCCGAGCTGAGACCTGACCTCGTCAACTTCCTGGTCAATAGGCTGAACCAGTATTTCGCTGGCCTTGATATTATATTTGTGGGTAATGATGGCTCTAACCTGTCCATCACGTACAATGCTTGACGAGGTGTTGACCCTGGCTCACTTGCTGCGGTTGTGATTGGCGCTGGCGCTGGAGCTGATGCTGGACCAGAGAAGACAATCAATCGATGCTGTGCTTTAGAGTGCACTGTAAAGTGGAAAGCTTCCCTCCAAGGAATCCTGGACGATTGACGCAAAGGCGGCTGAGGCTGCCGAGTCTACTCTTGAGAATCAAGATAGCATGCTTGACAGTACCTAATATGTTATATGTGGGTAATCGACCTATACTTGGCTTCTATAGTATCCATATTCCTTCTCAGATTTTGATCAAGTGCGGCTGAAGAGTATGGGGGCATATTTCGGTTAGTTAGTATTTTAGTTTAGTACTTTATGTGTTTGGGTCGTGTTATAGTTGAAGAAAGCATTTACTGGAACCTAAACAGATCAACGTTGTTGCTTGAATCCGAATGCAATCTTTGTGACGCTGGGGACCGATATTGCTTGGTGGAGCTGGATTGATTAGTCTATAAGCGTTGTTGCTGACCGGCACTGCAGCTTTCATCTAATATTGATCACAGCAATCGCCCCGCATCCGTTTCCTATACTGTCCACCTGGTCAGTATGCTTACAAGCTCGGCCCCCTGCTTGCCTCTATCTTCCAATATAATACAATAGCTGTCTTAGCTAATGAAAGTTTATTATAAGTCTGTCACTATCCTAACCAATTGATAATATAGGCAATAATATATTGGGAAAGTGCCATTTTACTTTCCTAGTCAACTTAAAGATCACGTTTAGGAGCACATCTTTACACTAGTTAGCAACGAGAGTGGCAAAGATAAATATAAGTAAATATTGGTATGTTACAATAAATCAACTACTAAAATCTAAATAAAACACTACCTTCTATTAATAATTGACCTACACCGATCTACCCAAACCTTATCCGTACTGTGAAAGACTAGAGAGATAAAGACTTCGGGGTTCTTCATGCAAGAAACCAGCTTTTTCGCAAGGCATGCAGCTCCTCGTCAGATCTGAGCTTTGCTCCTGTATTTCGAAACTGTTTACTTGTAACATAGATCCATCCTACCTTTTGCAAAACGCGGTTGCTCACCTTTGTATGTTCTACTCAGTCATTAGTCAAGGCGCTGGTTCTCTTAACATTTGCCTTATCTTATCTTACCCGGGGCAAGCAGGTAAAATATACAAGTATATAGGCGAGTGAATGGCTAGGACGGGTGGAAGAAGTATTGTGTTGTGTTGTACATACCAATCTTCGGTGTCAAATCCTTGATGCACATCACCCCTTCTTCTCTACTTCCCATGGAAATATCTCAGGCTTCATAAACCATAGCATCCGTGTGACCATTGTGGCTGCATACATGTCCGGGTCACGCCTTTGCCATATCGTAAATTTGTCCTGGCCCTTGGCTATGATTGGAGTCTCTGTCGATGAGGCAAGGGTTAGCACCAAAATGAGCATTAAGTCGCATCGGGCATTCCCCAGGCTCTCTATCAGGCAGTTGTAAGCAAGTCGGTAATGATTCCGCACCGGCTTATCCTTTGCCTTTGGATATTGCTTCTCCAGCTTCTCAAACCCGTCCTGTACTCGCTTCGGGACTCGAGCAAACGGAATATGACAGCCAAAATCGATTATATGCCTGCGAGCTCTTTTGGTTGGCTGGTTGAGTTGCTCCATCTCTTGCGCGGCTATGATGGCGTTTCGCTTCAAGCTCCCGGGCCGGGCAGCCGGGATGTGCATGGTTCTCTCGACATTCCCAATAAGCTGAATAATACGTCGAGAGGTCAGGCTTTGCCCATGCGACCCGGGCACCCATTCAATCCCGACGGAAGCAATGGCCGTTGCCAGCCCGGTAACCCAATCTTGCCACGGTATATCGTCTTCGCTCGTGTGCTGGATAGCGGCCCGCAAGACCAGAGCCCAGGTGGCATTGATCGCCGAGAGCCCTCTGCTGGCCGATATCTTGGGATTATGACATGCATTGTAAATTTCTTGTGCAAAATCGTGCCGTGTTTTTCTTGATGTGGCTTTAGGAGATAGTATATTTGAGTGGTTGGTGGACCGGTCGAAGAACAGCTTTTCGTATTGCCTGTATCACAGGTGGGGGGAAGAATGAGCCTTCTAATAGCCATTTTCAAAGCTAGGCAAATCACAAGGAGGGAACTTAACTGGTTGCTAAAAGGCTCATCGCAGCTTTCCCACGCCTCTAGTCTGATCTGAAGCCGCTCTAAATGCCGCTGCGTACCACTCACACCCATGCCCTTGTTTTCGCGAGCACCGTGGCTCAGTTGACGCCGAAGCTGAGTTGCCATGAAGATCCTCATCTGCGGTACCCATAGATGAGCGAATACCTCTTTTAGGAAGTCGGAAGCCACTGAGATATCCCGCAAACCCTTAGTTCCCCCGAGCTTGCTGAACCAGAGCTGACTGTGTCGGTTGGCCCCTATTGCTGCTCCGTAATGATACGCCAGCGCAGCCACATGGAGCAGGATGGGTCGGTTGTCAGATGTCCGCGGCCACCGCCTTGTGTTCATCGTGCTGTTTGATTCACCGAACTCGAGCATCTCTGGCGAGACAAACGGCCACCCACCCACCTCGATGCTCTCCATCGTGACAAGAGGGCCAAACACAGTGTTGGGTAATATCCTGGGGCTCCCGGTGAAGCACAGATGACCTAACCTATCCAAAATCGCGGTGCTCTCGGACTCAGCAACGTTCAACCCGTCCTCCCGACTTGCTCGGAAGCGGCGCTCCATCTCGCCCAGGGCGAGCTCGAATAATCTCGCGTACGAACACAGGACATTGGGGAAGATGGACGGCCGGAATCTCCGTAACAGTCGCGTGTAAAGCGTTGTGTCCTTGAGAAAGAACAGCATCAGCTGGAAAATGGGCTGAAGGATGGTGTAGAAATGCCGCCGCCCAGACACGAGTTTGGATGCCTTGACAGTGACCACCTGCTCCATGCGAAAGGCAACCTGGTCCTGGGCTATGGCTGTGCTGATCTGTTGCCTCTCGCGTGCGAACGGGGTTGATGAAGCCGGCCGGTCCGGCGTGAACTCGCCGCGGACTCTACTCAATAGTCGCTGCTGCTTGGATTGGATTCTTGAGCCGCCCAATCGGGCCTCTGAAGGTGGCAAGGTCAGGGCAGCGGTAGCAAACCCGCGCGCGGCTAACAGTTCGTCTGGTCGGCTACGGATCGACCGCTTGATGTTCGAGTACGCTTGAAAGAAGCCGAAGAAAAGCACGAGAGCCCCGTCGTTCAAGACGCTTGCATTTTCCTGCATCACTCTGCAAAGGTTCATCAGGAACCTCGGGGGCATAAGGGACGTGAAGTTGCCATAGCGACGATGGAATCCGAGAGGATAGAAATTGACATCTCTCGTGCTGTGGTATTCCTCGGCCACCTTGCTACGGTCTGCCAGCAGGCACGCGGTTTCTTCTTCGCCCGAGGACTGGACATGAATGCAGTTGAGATCGGTAGCAAGAGCATATGAGATCTGGTCAATGTGGGCTAGGTTATACTTTTGCTCCAGTTCTGCTCGCAATTTCTCGAGCCCATCGCTAGGCAAAGCCCAGTGCGCATCAATTAGCTCGGCCGGCCGGTTACTGGGTGATTCGATGCCATCGAGCGCTTGAGCTTCGTCGCGATCGCCATCCATGTGTTCCTCCACAAACAGTCCTCGTTCCTCTGCATCGGGCTCCCCTTCGCCATTGCTTCGACCACTGACAGAGCTGAGATCGTCGTTATCGCCATCAGCAATGTTGATGATGTTATCATTGTCGACATTGCGATCACTACTGCCATCGCTGTCATCCTCGTCGCTGTCGCTGTCGCTATCGCTATCTACATTCTCGCTCTCAGCGCGAAGGCGAGTCTCCCGAGGAAGCTCATGAAGCAATCCATCCACCTTGATCTCTATATTAGCCCCATGGTCGAAAGCATGAAAAGCCGGGCGATGGAGCCTCCAGAACCCGTCGTAACTGTGTTGTTGGGAAAACGTGTCCCATCTTTCCATAAATAAAGCTTGGAAGATGGCCCACTTATCATAGGATAGGGTTTGGGATTCCTTCCCACTGAGCTGCCACAGTGGCTCTACCCCTTCCCTAGCAAATCTCCATCTTGGAAGATGTTCTGCACAATGTAAGATGCAAGCGCCTCGGCATGATGTTGTTGCATAGCTGTGCCATGATAATCCGAAGCCCTTTGCTTTTGCTTATGATGTCGGTGCCCGTTCAAGGACGGGTCCTCGATAATATCGATCTCTACTGGGTGCATGACGATAAACCACACCTCTCGTGATGCTCCTGTGCCAATTCGAAAGGTCCGCCGGGTGAGGTCAAACGGGAGACTGTTTGCTGCATGCTTGGAGCTGTAAGGTGCCTGCCAGTGCCTCAGTGCAAAGGTCACATTGTCGAAAAATCCGCCTTGGTTCGTAATCGGGCAGAGAGGACGCCCAACTATGCTTATCATGTCGAGGTGGAATATAGGATAGTATTTGTCGTTGCTACTTGCGGGTCCCGAGCCAGAGCTTCGCGATCCATAGTTCATCGTGTATCGCAATTGAAGCATCCTTAGGGCTTCTGTGGCGTTGAATTCGGGCGCATTCGTCTTCGAGATGAACCTTTCCGCTATATTAAAGCCATCCTTCTACGTTAGTTGGAATCCGTGGATAAATAGATAGCGACTTTAGGTGTGCTGTTCGGGGCGGTAAAAAGATATACTTGCCTGTCATCTTCTTATCTCCAGTTAAGTGTTTTATCTTGAACTCGTCATTCGTAGAGCCCCACTCATCCTTCTTCTCAGAAGCCTCTTGACTGTCTAAGTCAAGATATGCCTCATCGGCGGCCTCCAGGCTAACATAATCATCAATATCATCAACACCTTCCATTTGATCACCAGCTTGGCTTTCTTGCTCAATGTCGACTATCCTTTCGCTTGGAGGAAAAACCTCCTGCACCTCGGGAGAATGGGTCATCATGGCCCTGAACATGAAAGTCTGGTCAACCGAAATACGTGGTGTAAGAGCAATGGTTTTTGGAGTGTATGTTGGAAAAGTGCCTATAAAATATCTCAGTGTTGCGAGAAAAGATGATGGCTGGAATGCGCGAAGGAACGCTCTATTATCACACAATTTTTATGATGTAATGTAACCCTATAAACTTCAGCCTCCATTTTCCTTTTTTCCTTTTAATAAATCATAAACCGAGGTTTAAGGATAAGTACAGAAGTATCGAGGGGCTGAGCAGAAAAAGAAAATAATCCTACCACATGAATCACCACACTAATTCTAGTCCAAACATAACCCTGCCAGAACGATAAGCAAATAATAACATTAATCACTCTACACCTACCAATAGTAATCCAGAAAAACGCGAAATAAACACGCTAGTAAAGTTGCTAATCAACAGGGAAAATATGAAAGATTCTTATTGAACAAATGTAATCCTATTGTCCTCATTAAAGCATTACCCAGTATACTAAAACGCATAAAACGGTTCTATTTACTACCTGCTTGTATTCCATTTGCCCAGGATGCTCGAAGCCTCCTCGATGTTGATGGCATTGTTGTGGGTGTCGGTGCTGATGTTGGCTCTGCTCCTCTCGCTTTTATTGCTTTTGTTTCTTTTGTTGCTTTTGTTGATTCTGTGGCCCCTACTGATAACCCCCTTGTCAAGCTTACTCGAGTTTTGGCTTGACTTAGAGACTGGTCATGTGGCGGTGCCGATTCCTCCTCCATATGTCGGCCCTGACCTATTGACGCCGAGGGTAGCAGGCGTCGTGGAGGCTGGTTGTTGCTGCTGTCGTCATCAATCCCTGCGTTTTCGTTGGGAGCTAATATTGATGTGTGCGTATCATCATCCCCAGGTGGCCGGCTTTTACTCCTGCAGGTTCTGCTAGGTCCGGTCCTGCCTTCGGTCACATCAGCCGCCTCTGCGTTGACCGCATACTCACGTGGCGCTACGATAGGTCCACTGCTCGAGACCGTCGCTGTCGCTGCTGTTAGAGCTGTTGCATTCCACCCAAGCCCGTTTTGCTGAGAAAACCACTGGGATAATGCTGATTGAAATGAGGAAGAGCTTGTCTCCAAAAGCTGTGAAAACTCAGGTATACCCTTTAGAAAACTAGTAAGGTCTTGAGCATAGTCGGAAGCTATCTTAGACCGTGTTGTTTGGTGCTGGTCGATACGACAGACCTTGTTGTTGGATGAGGTCCACTCCAGTTTGAAGTCATCACCTTTATATTGGCGAACAATCCCCAATAGTCCTGCCCATATCTCATCAGCTAAAAAGCGTGTAGCGTACGTATTATTGTCGCCGTCAATATCCCAGCTCTGCTCTAAGTAGGCCTTCATCGCCGGCGCCCTGAAGGCCTTAATGTGAAGTCGGGTAAAATCGATTATCTCGTGCTGTAGGAGAGCCGAGGCGGTCTCAGACGGCGATCTAGGCGATTCAGGCGATTCTTCCAAGGGCAAGCTATATAGAAGATGCTTCTCTCTCGATCGCACAAATTGAGCCGAGCAATGTTGCAGGGCGGGGACCAAGTCCTTCCGTAATGCTGGCTTCTGATTGTCGCGTAGATTGGTCACGGAAGTGGGGCTTGGGTTCAGCCAAGATACAACATGCTTCATGACATCGCCTAAGATATTGCCTTGATTTGGTGATAATTCTAGGATCGTGTGAATGTCAAGAAACTGTAGTTTAGGAGTTTTCATGATGCGTTCATAAACATCCCAATACTCCTGGGCATTGAACTCGATGAGAAACTTTGATTGACGTTCGGAGGTTTTGTTGATGTGCTCTTTTTTCTTCCTCGGATAGAATAATTCTTGAATCTGCTTCTTTGTACGGTCTGCTGGCAGTGCCTTAGCCATTTCTTTCCAGTCATCACCAGACACCTTTTGTATTGCATCTGAGTGTAGCTGGTAAAGGGTCTGCAAAACGGTTCGAAAGGCAGAGAACCAGTACTAGAATTTAAACACAATTAGTAATAAATACAGTAATGGAAAGAATTCAGCCTCAAACTTACGTCATCTATTCTTTTACTGATCATCCAGTACCAAGAAGAGATCTTAAAGGTATCTCTGCCAAGCCAGGTTTTACACCACTCAGTAGTCTTCTCCCTCCACCGCTTATTTCTCCATATGGTCGCAATTCGCTGAACATCACCACTCCACTAAAGAACTTGCACAATCTCTTTTTTCAGAATATCGCACTTATCCTCGTGTAACAACTTTTCATTGATCATTGATGCAGCAACAATCTAGGTCCATATTTGGCCATGATTATCCTCCATAACTGTGCCTTTTCGGTTGAAGCGGAGCTGAATATTTAAATCCATTGGTAGAGTATCTATATTCAAATTGCATTAGTATGCATGCATACAATAGATAAAAATACTTTATATTAATATAGAAATAGGGTGCAGTAAGTATCTAAAATAGACTTACTTTGGTCATAAAAACTGCATGTCCACCACATTTCTTCCTCATCAAACTCTAATTGCTGGCCGTACAACTGCAATGCCTGAACTCGGTGCTGGCCAGCCATTATCTCGACTTTTTTTCCATTATGAACAGAAAGCCAATCGTCAAAGTAGAACATTTCCCCTAAGCTAGCGACTGTCGCTTCTTGATGAACGTGTAGATGTCTCTTCATCAAGGATATATCTTCATGAGTTGTCAAGAGTAAGATGTGGTTCTCCCTTGTGGTCCGTTTAATACCTTCCTCTTTGAAGATGCTAAGGAGCCTCTGAACTTGCTTTGGATCCACTCGGCGATTCTCACTATCAATACTCCATTTAGGTGTAAGAGCATGGATTGGCATTCGTGCTGTGATAATACGATATGGCTCAGCTAGCTCCAGGGTAGATTCTGTATCACCAAGAGCGTTCCTAGCGGTCCTTTTGGAACGGCCAGACTGGTGATCTGGTTGGTGGTCCCCTGTTCGTTTTCTGGCGGTCATTCTGAGTTTTGTAGTACTCTTATATAATGTAATGGTTGTATGTACACTGGTTTGTCGAGAAATGGGATTAATATAAGAAAAGTTATGATGACACTTCGCAATGAACTTTATCCGCCATCAGGAGACAATTCCCAGTCCACCCAGTATGTATTATTTTACCAGATATACCCAAGCAAGTGGGTCAGCCACAGAGTAGTATACAAAGCAAATATAAGACATGGTATTCATAGCATATAGAGCAAGTGTGATTAGGTTATGGAAATTGATTGGTAACAAACATGCGACGCGTCAGACTAGACTATATCTGGATATTCATAATAATGAGACGCGACGTGTTGTGATTACTTACGTGCGCCACGCGAATATCGAGGTCTTGGAGTAGAAACTGTAAAATCAAGACTTGTTCACTCCTTTTCCTGAGTTTTCTTTACTTTATTCTATTTTATACTTGCCTTAATAGTTCGACTGGCAATAGTAAGTAAATCAAAGGGTAAATATCTGCTCTTTTGTTTCTGGTATTACCACTTACACTATCATTGCGAGCCAACTCACAGCGGGCAGTACTAGGCTCTTTTTCTAGAGATCAAAGTAGTTATACAGCTAGGCAGATGGGATTTATTTGGTCTCTATTGTGGTTGTAGGTCTGATATTTTAGAAGGGGAGGGGTGTAAGGATCCGTACTTCCCATTACGTCAATTAGCCCGTCAGGCCAAAAGATAAGTCAATAATCGCAATGCTTGCAATTACAGGTACGGATAACAGCTATTAAATAGGGTCTCGTGCGCCCGGTTGCACAGGTCGTAACAGGGGGTGTTATAGCCTTGAGGTATGTATTAAATCTTAAGTGCCTGGACCTTAGTAATAGTTTAAACCTAGGTTTAGAAATAGTTGGAGATTCAAGGTTATAAGATTGAGGGTAGTATTGTAAACCTAGGTTTAAAAATTAACTAGAAATTGGACTAGTATATCTTTCAAACCTAGGTTTAAAAGTCTGCCAGGAATGGAAACCTAGATAGATTATATTTCAAGCCTAGAATAAGTCGTTTTTCTAACCGTAACCCTACCTTGAATCTCTTGTTTACTCCCTACTATTTACCCTCTTTCTTCACCCTATCCCTCCCCTCCTCCTCTTTTTCCCCCTTACCTTCCTCTCGAGCGCAGCGAGGCCAGCCTGCACGGCAGTGCCCCCCGGAGGGTAATACACAAACATACATATAATATATTGCTTGACTCCCTGTCACTTCACCCACCCTACTCACCCTGTGAAACTTGCCCTGTTATATATTCAATCTTTCCCCCTTTTCTTTGCCCTTTGTATTTCCTTTGCATTCTTTACTTTCCCTTTTTTTCTCCCTTTTTTCCCCCTTTTTTCTTAATCCCTTTTCTCTCCCTTCTTTTCTCCTTTCTTTTCTCCCTTCTTTTCTCTCCCTTTTTTTCCCCTTTTTTTACATTCCTATTTAATTTCCTTTCCATTCCATTCCTTTTTCCATTCCACTTTCTAACACCTTCTTTTCCTATTTTTAGGACCTTTTCTGAGACCCTTTTTAACCTTATTTTTAACCTTATTTCTAACATCTTCTTTTCCTATTTTTAGGACCTTTTCTAAGACCCTTTTTAACCTTATTTTTAAGGACCTTCTTTCCTCCCGTTTTTTCCTAGGGAATTCCTACCTACCCTAGAGCATACCAAAATGGACTGCCCCTCTTGTGGGGGCAGGTATACTGATATTTTGGAACATATTAGGAAAAAACACCCCCAACACCGCTTCTCAGACCAACAGCTAGGCCCCTTAGGCCTAGTTCCCTGCCCTACCTGTTTTACAGCTTGCAAAGGGGCCCATGGAATCAAAACACATCAATCCAAGGTCCATGCAATACCTGGGTCATCCTCAGTCTCAACCCCAGCTAGGCTAGCTACCCAACCTACCCAACCTACCCTAGACCAACAGCCGCCGCCTTCCTCAGCACCCCCGGCTATAGCCCGGTCTAGTAGGCCTAGGGCCCAGCCTTTCCAACCAGAAATTCCTCCCCCTTCCACCTACCCAACCTACCCTACACTCCCTAGGAAACGCACTGCTAGGAGCCCCTCAGCTGAGCCCCCTAGAGGCAGGATTAGATTCTACTCACCTGTGCCCTCTAATGCCTCTAGCCCGGCTAGGCCAGCCTCCCAGCCCCCTCCCTCACCTACCCTAGACCCAGCTAGGAAAAGGGCTATTTCTATCTCTTCAACCTCAACCCTAGCCTCCATCCAGGACCTACGCAGAGCGGATAACCCTAACCCTAGTCACAACCCTAGTCATAGCTCTAGCCACGGCCCTAGTCATAGCCCTAGTCATAACACAAGGCACCGGTCACCTTCCCTACCCCCAGCAGCAGCTATTACTGCCCAATTCCACCCACCTACCCTGGAGGAACAACATAATGAAGCTCTTACCTCTCTGCTAGCAGATAAGGCCGTCCAGCAGCTACTAGCCTATTCTAGTATTGAAATACCAGAAAAAAGGCTCCATACAAGGCATGCTATGCATTTCACACAAGCAGCTGAAAGAATAGCTAAGGATTTTCTAAGGAAGCCTAGCGAAAAGGCCCTATTGGATTTCCTATGCCTTCCTAGGGTCCTAGGCCTAGCCTACAAGGAAGGATCTCTTATACCTACCCTAAAGGCTTTCCCTGCTACCTACCCAGAACCTCCTATCCCACCCAGCCAAGACCACCAACCCCAAGGCTCCAACCAACCTAGCCCAATCCAGCAAGCGACCAAGTGGCTAGAAAGAGGCTTTATTGGAAGGGCTGCTAGAGCTATATACGACTCAGCACCTCTAGCCCCTAAAAATAAGGAAACAAGGGACCTCCTTAGGGATAAACACCCTATAGGCCCTAAGGACCCCTTTAAAGGAGCAAATCCAGCAACCAACCAACCAATCAACCAAGAAACCCTAATCAAAGCCCTCAAGACTATCCACAAGGAAAAGGCCCCTGGCCTCTCTGGCTGGACTAGGCCCCTCCTAAGCCTAGCTACTAGAAGCCAGGAGGTCACAGCCTTCCTAACCCTCCTAACCAACATGATCAGACTAGGAACAGCCCCTGGACCTAACCTTCTATGTGCCTCTAGACTAATAGGCCTAGAAAAGGAAGGTGGAGGGGTTAGACCTATAGCTGTGGGAGATATAGTCTATAGGCTAGCTATGAAGGCTATTCTTATGACTCACTTTTCAAATAAAATGCTGCTTCCTAATCAGCTAGGAGTCCAATCTCCTGGAGGGGTAGAACCAGCTATTTTTATTATGGAAGAGGCTATAAGCGGCCTAAATAGAGGGAAATATACCTCCATCACATCTCTAGATGCCTCTAATGCATTTAATGATACAGATAGAAAGTGTATAGCAGCCTCTACCTCAAAATTCGCCCCCACCCTATATAAGGCTGTAAAATAGGCTTATAATAACCCCTCCTTACTAGTCCTAGGCCAAGGCCATTACCTAGTCTCAGCCCAAGGGGTTAGACAAGGTGACCCTCTTGGCCCCTTGCTGTTTTCCCTAGCTATAAGACCTACCTTAAAGCTCCTCCTAGAAAAGCTTCCTACAGCTACTCTAGTTGCCTATTTGGACGATATATTTATCCTTAGTAAGGAAGAGCCAGGAAAAGCCTTAGAAACAGCTAAAAAGGTCTTTAAAAACTCTCCTCTTAAGCTAAACCACCAGAAAAGCAAGGAAACAACTATAACAACCCTAAGAAAGGAAGGCCTAGCTACTCTAGGAACCTTTATAGGACCCCTAGAAGCTAGGAAAAACTTCCTAAACAGGAAATCCCTCCTTCTTCAAAAAACAATCCAGGAGCTAGAAGGCCTATCTAAGCAAAACGCCCTTCTCCTACTAAGAGGCAGTATTCATCTCCTTTTAAGGCACCTTCTAAGACAGCTAGCCCCAGAGGGCCTAGAAAAACAATGGCAGGAAATCGACCTAGCCATAGAGAAATCTATCCAAAAACTAGCCCAAAGGAAAAAACAAGACCCTTTGCCTACCTTAAACCCCCATCTAATAGCTATCCCTGCTAGAAGAGGAGGCCTAGGTATTCCTATTCACCAGGATATAGCAAAGGGCTTATACCAAGCAGCTAAGGAAGCCAGTTACCCAACAATTGAAAAGATCATCCCTTTCTTCTCTAAAGGCTCCTTAGAGGACCCCTTTTCAACCCAACCTTATACAGCCCCGCCTCCTACAGCCCAAGAAGTCCTAGAATTGGATACTTCCTATAGAGTGGAACAGCTAGGGAAAACCCTAGCCCCTAGCTATAAGAAAACTTGCCTGGAAAATGCTAGCTATCTAAGCAGAAAGTGGCTTCAAGTCTTGCCTACTCAAAAAACCTATATTTTAGCAGACCAAGAAGTTACTGAATGCCTTAGAAATAGGCTACTATTGCCCTCTAAGACCCCTGGAAGCCCTTGCAACCACTGTGGGGAAATAGCAGATATAAATCATGAAGATATTTGCAAGGCAGCTACTAAAAGGTGGATCCAACGCCATAACCAGATCAATCAGGCCCTCAAGAAAGCCCTAGAAAGCAACCCTACCTTAGAGGTTGAAATGGAGCCCCTTATTGACCCTAGCCTTAACCTAAAGGCAGACTTCTCTATTCTCAAGGGCTCTAACCGCTATTACTATGACCTACAAGTTGTAGCTATTAACAGCCAAGAAAGGGATATCCAAGAGATCCTAGCTACTGCAGCTAAGGATAAACTAAGGAAATACAAAGCCTTAGACCCCTTCTTCCAACCCCTAATCTTCTCTGCTGGGGGCTTAATGGAGCTAGAAACAGCTAAAAGCTATAGAAAGCTCCAGGAAGTAATAGGGAAAATAGCAGCTAGCCAGCTTGATACCTCTATTGGCCTTACGCTTAGTAAGTTTAGAGCCCAAGCAGCTAGCTCTATAGCTATTAGCCCTACTAAGAACCCGATTCTTATTCCTAAAGGGCTAAGGGCTAGCCTTTTCAACCAAAACTAACCCCTATTTCACTCTCTATTTCACTCTTTATTTTACTCTCTATTTTACTCTCTCCTATACCCTTTCTTTATTCTCTCTTTTACTCTCTACTTTACCCTCTAATATCTATTTTACTCTCTCCTTTACCCTCTCTTTATTCTCTCTTTTACTCTCTCCTTTACTTTCTCTTTATTCTCTCTTTTACTTTTTATTTTACCCTCTAATTCCTATTTTCCTATTTTCCTATTTTTCTATTTTCTTATTTTCTTATCTAAGAACTCTTACCTTAATACTCCCCTATAAGACCTAGAAACCTAGAAATATCTTTCCTATTAAAAAGCAACCAAGCACTATTAGCTATAGATAGTTAAATATACCTAACCCTTAAACCCTAAACCCTAACCCTTATAAGAATAGGTTCTTTTAAAATAGTATTTTTTATAGCTTTAAATAATTATTATACTTTACTTTCCTATTAAAAGATAATTCCTTTCTTAGTTAGTTCTATTATACCTAAGGTAATTTTACTAAATCCCTTAATAAACCTTCAGTAATAGTTAGTAAATCTAAGGAAGGCTTATACTTCCTTTATATTAATAAATTCCTTTTAATCTTTTATTATAGTAACTTTCTTTAGGTCCATATGAATTTTATTAGAGCTAATAATATATCCTAGGAATTCTACTTCTTAAGTGTAGAACTTGCTTTTTTCTAATTTAATTAGAAGTTTAGTGTCTTAGAGGGCTTTTAAGACCTTATAAATATATTCTTTATATTCTTCTTTATTTTTAAAGAAAATAAGGATATTATTTAAGTAGTAGATAATAAAGATATTTAAGTATTTTTATAATATATTAGTTATTATTTGCTAGAATAATATTAATATATTTATAAGTTTAAAAGATATAATTAGATATTTAAATAGTCTAAACTTAATTTAAAAAGTGGTTTTTTATTTATATTTTTTTTAATATAAATAAGATTATATATTCCTTTAAGATCTAATGTAATAAAGATATTAGCTTTATAAAGATAATCTTTTATTTTATTAATTAATAATAATAAAGTGCAATCTTTAATAATAATATTATTAAACTATTAATAATCTATAATAAGATATAGCTTCTTGTTTTTCTTAGATATAAATATAATAGGGTAATTAGCTTTAGAGTTTAAAATATAGATATATCCTTTTTAAGTATATCTTGGATATATTTCTTTAAGGTATTTAATTTAATTTGGTTGAGATTATAAATAGGGTAAAATTAGGTATTAGATTTATTTTTAAGGATGATTTTATAATCTTACTAGCTAAACTTAGGTAATCTAGTATCTAGTTCTTCTATAAAAAGCTTTTTATAAATTTAGTATTATAAGAGTATATTATATAATCTATCTATTTTTACTTTAACTTTTATTTCTTTAAGACTTTTATTAATTTATTAAAACTATATTCTAAGGTAAATAATTATTTATTATCTTTACCTTTTCTAATTATTCTTATATTTATATTTTATTTCTTTAAGTAATAAAGATTCTTCTTTACTTATATCTTCTACTTGGTTAAGGCTAGGAGTTTAAGATCTTTTAGCTAGATTTATAGAAATATTGCTAGTTACATTATATTTCTTAGGTATTTATACTTGGCTAATATATTAGTAAATATTAGGGTTATATTAATATAACTATAAATACTTTAAAACTAGATTATATTATCTAATATTAATAATATTAAAGGTTATTCTTTAGTTCTTTCCTTTAATAAAGACTTTTAAATAATCAATCTTCTTATCTATAATACTATTATTATATTTAAAAAGTATTCCTTCTATATTAATAATTTTATATAAATTGACTTTTATTATTTATAATAATTAAAGTTTATTAACTATTTAAAGATTTATATAATTTTACTTAACTCTATTATTCACTATAATATTATATTATTTCCCTTTAATCCTTATTTTTATTTTTAATTATTATTAAGGTTGCTTTTTAATTGTAAAGTATAAAGCTTTTTTAGGAAGTTCTTTTAGTAATTTTAGAGATTATTACTTTAGCTACTTTTACTACTCTTTTATAAGAGGCTTTACTTGTTTTTTAGTTTTATTCAGTACTAGGCCATTACTTTATTTATTATATAGATATTATATTTAAAGTCTTAATATTTATTTTAAAGTAGCTTATTATAATTAGGGAACTTAGGCTTACTTAGTTCCAATATAGTGAACTAGTAGTAAGGGTTTCTTTTTATTATTTTATATTAATTGAAATGTTTTTTATAAGTATAATAGATAATTATATTTTCTACTTTAATAAGAAAGTATATTATATATTATTTTTACTTTATATATTAAAAGTAATTATAATTATAATAGCTTATTTATAAAATATTCTTATATTCTTTATATATTATATTTAATTTAAGGTTATCCTCTTAATATTAGATAGGTTGGGGGTTATGGTTTCCTGATTATTATTTGCTTTGTGTAAGTAGGAAGATTTTATCTCTATCTTACAAAGGTTCTTTAACTTATTAGACTATTCTTTTAATATTAGTTATTTATTTCCTATTTCTATTTTTATTATAAGTATAAGTATTCTATTATATTAGTGCTTTATTAATATATATATCTAGAATAGATATAAGGATTTCTATCTTCTTAGCTTATTCTAGCCATTTGTAGGGAAGGTAGGACTAGCCTTTTTATTAGGTTGATTATACTTTTTGGATAGCTTTGTTGATTTCTTATTATAAAGTGAGTTTTATCTTATATAACTTATAATCTTCTATATACTACTTAATTATAGTAATTAGTTTATATTTCTTAATAATAGTAAGAATAACTTTTCTTATAATATCCCTTTTTCCTTCTAATACTAGGGTCTATTAAGTTTTTATAATATTAAATTATTTCTATTCTTTTAGTATAAGTTTAAATTGGTTTTCTGTTTTTAGAGAGTAGTATTTAAAGGATTTATATCCTTTTTTCTATAGTTGAAGTAGGTGATCTTATTTTTATTATAACCTTAGGTAACATCAAGTTCTATTGGTCCTAAATAAGTCTTATATGTAGTATTTTATTATTTATTCTAGATTTTTCTTTTATTTAGGATATATAAGGTTTTATTATTTTGGGCATGTTCTTTATATTAATTAAATTGTTTTTTATTAATCTTAATAGTACTTTTAATATACTCTAAGAGTTTTTCTAGCTAATCTTCCTTATAGATTTCATTTTTAACTTCACTCTTCAGGCCTCTATAATAAAGTTCTATTAATATATTATTATCCTAGGCTATTTATGCTATAATTCTTTTAAATTCGGTTGAATATTAGTTATAGGATTTTATTTATTTGAGCTTATATAATTAATTTATAGCTTATTATTTTATATTAATTATATTAAAGTTATCTTTAATAGTAGTTTTAAAATTTTTCTAATCTTTAAAGATTTTTTAAGTTTCTTTAGTTTAATTAATATTATTTTTATTTTTTAAATAATCTTTTATAATAAGTTTAAATTATATTTTTATATTTTCTTAAAGAAAGGTTTTAATATATAGTACTTAGGCTTTAGGAGTTATAAGTTGGGTTAGGAAGAAGTAGAAGTATTCTTTTATTTGGGTAAGGAAGGGGATTATATTAGCAGCTTTCTTTAGGAAGGATTCTAAAGTTAAGGGTCTTAGAATTTTATTAATATCTTTACTTTTACTTCCTTTAATTATAGTAGTTCTAGCTTCTTTTACTTTAAGTTAAGCTTATATATTTATAAATTTCTTCTTAATTTATTATAATTCTATAATTAATTTAATATTATTAGAAGAAATAATAGTAATAGGGTTCTTTTTAGATATTATTATTATTTAATTATTAATATAAGTAATTAATTAAATAAAAGTTTTTAATATATAATAATTTAATTAATTCCTAACTTAATAAACTAATTAAAATAAAAGGTTTATTATTAATAGAATAATTAAATATATTATAATAAAATAGAGTAATAGAAGTATTATATTAAATAATAATTAATCATAATTAAAATAACTAAATTATATTAAAAGCTAATCAAGACTATCCCTTATAATTAATTTTAATCTATTTATATACTTCTAAGCTTAATATATAATCACTAGGTATTACAATGATTATCTTGGTAATTACAGTAGTAATTATAGTGATCACGTCCTGATCGCGGTAGTGATCATACGTATGTAGTGATCACGGTCCCGGGTAGGTGGGTCTATCCTTGTTCTGCCAAGTCTGACCGCCCTCGTTATGGCATGGGTCATAACAGGTGCCAGGGGCTGTATTTTGCACCTGCTATTACTCTTGCTATTGTAATCGGTTAAAATTGCCCTTTTGGAGGCAGCTTTTCTGGGTAATATCTTTCTTGAGGTCTTTATAAGCTTTAGTAGTTATTATTAAATGCATTTCCTTTATGGTGTAGGTACTATTATTGACTTTTATATGCCGCTGTATATATATACGCCAGGCTTATACAGCAACCTGCTCTTCTTACTACTAGATTATCTCTTTATACGCTGACCGGATTATAATAGCTAGGTTAAGGGCAGCTTAGGCATATTTAATAATAGCTCTTATTAGGCTCTTTAATATATTAAATTGCTTTATAATATTATAAGCTTTAAGTTATCTTTTAGCCTTCCTAGGTATTGCTGTATACTTCTCTAATAATTGAGAAAATAGTGGCTCTATAAGGTCTTTGGTATTTTGCTATAGTGGGCCTAGTATAACTTCAGGAGTAAATGGCTATAAATCTACCTTCTTAAAGTCTATATATATATAATATACTTTAAATACTATCTTTTTTAATAAATTCTACTATTAAAGGAAGTTAAAGTAAGTAATTTAGAGATTTTTATCTTTTATAAAATTATTAAAGATTGAATGTTATATTTTCTTAAGATATTAATAAATACTAATATTAAGAGATTAAAGGATATAATTAGTATATAAAGGAAGGTGAAATAGAATAATATTAAAGGTATAATAATATTATATAAAGTTAAGGTTTTTATAAGTAAAAAAACCATTTATCAGAAGTATTCAATATATTAGGTTTTTCTTTTTCCTTTTCTAGACTATAAGCTCTTAGGTCTAGTTTTCTCTTTTAATATGAATATTATATCTAAACTATTTTTTAATTATATAGTTATTAAAGCTATTACTTAGAGTAAAAGAGTAATAATTAAAATAATATAACTACTATAGGGCTTGATAATTATTATTAAAGCTAGATATTATTATAGTAAGGATAATATTTTTATTAATATTAGCTATTATATATTCCTTAAGAATAACTTTTACTAAGAGAATAAGAAAGGAAGGAATTAACCTTCTAATAATATTGATTATATTTATAGAGATTAATGACTCCTTATTGCCCAATTGAAAAGTTATAGGCTAGGTGTTTTTCTTTATATAAGTTAAAAATATCTTTAAGTTATTATTTACCTAATCTAATTATAATAATATTTTATTAAAATTCCAGAAATTAGTTACTATAATTAAGGCTCTTATTATAATAGCTTCTAGCTTTATGAACTAATAGTCTAGATAAGGGAGATTATATTCAGCTATAATCTTTATAATCTCTTTAATCTTAGGCGCTTTAAATTGAAGCTTAGGATACCTCTTCTTAAAGTAGGTGATCTAAAATTTTAAGATTAATAACTTTAAGCTATTTAAATAGTATTTTCTTAGAAAGCTAGTATAATTATATAAATAAGCCTTAGTTATAATAAATATACTTTTTTTAATATTATAAATATAAATAATAATAACTTATTTTTTCTTATTAATAAAAATAATTAAAATACTACCCTTATTAAAAATAAAAAAAACCACTTTCTAACTTTTAATAAAAATATATATTTTTTAATAAAAAATATAATAATATAGTATATAATAATTATTTCTACTATTATAAACAATTAAAATAATATAAAATTCCCCTAAATCATCTATATAATATTCTCACCTAATAAAAATATATAAGCTATACTTACTACAATTACACACAATTTAACTAAAATTTAAGGTATATTAAATTTATATATAAAATTAATAATATTTAAAATTTAAAGTAATTTAAGCAAGAAATAAAGGAGTTATAGGTAAGTTACAATGTGGAAGTAGGATACACATTCGACACGGTTACAGGTTTTGAAACCACCTCTCCGATAGGAGAGGTGGGGGCCTTTAGAGCCCAGTGAGCCTGCGAGCGCTGCTGCTTAGTCAACCCACCGGGTAATACCCGTTGTCTTGGGGAGGGAATCATTCGTCAACCTCTCACGCCAGGTTATCTCCACAATGTCGAGGGGTATCTTAATCGATATGCATAACAGATCGAGGAACAAATTTAGCAATCGGCTACGTTCCCGGTCCCCTGTCGTCTTGGCTTAGCTTATTTTTAAGTAATTGGATTATGCTTGCAGACCCGACCATCAACCTCGGCGATTATATCCATCTTACGTGAAAGGCATAATATCAATCAATAAAGTCTAAATATAAAACAAGTTCATGTTCCTTCATACCAATTATACTATCCGCACCTATATTATCTATATCTAAATTCACTTTTTTGCAATCCTCAAAATCGTCTACAAAATGAAGCTTACTGCTGTTGTTATTGCTGTCTTTGCAGCTGTTGCTGCTGCGGCTGTGAGTAGTTCTATCTCGAGGCATATTACATTGAATTCTAATAATCATAGCCTTCTCCCCAATCTTTTTTTGAGGACTGCCTTGCTGTAGGTTTTACAGATAAGAATCAGTGATGAAAAATGTTAACCAGGGACAATAGAAAGGTGCTACGTCCCGCAACTGCTTCAACTACTGCGCGGGTCCGCGGGCTAAGAACTAGTCTCCTGCTGGCTCTGCTCTTGGGAGATATAAACTTACTATTCAATGCTTGTATTTGTATATGACTATCTATATTGATTCAGAAACAAGATTCAGTCGGTTGAACAATGGCAGTAACGTTTCAATGATCGTGAATATTCCGAAAAGGTTGATTTCACGCAAATGGTCCCAAAGGGCTTATCATGCTCAACGTATAGAACGCTCGTAAGATCGTCGCCACAACAAGAGTAAAGAAAAATGAAATTAGGATCGTAGGAAAGTGAGAATATGAGAGAGGAAAGAGATTGTACCTCAATCCAGTTAAAAGGAGTCTGAGAATAGAGAGCTCCTCTGAGGTCTTCATTTTAAATTTTAAAATAATTACAATACACACGATGGCGAGTATAATATAATGAGAAATAAGACCAGCTGCGTGAAGGTATGTAGATATGACCAGATTAGTGAGACAGGTAACGTATGCTCCAGGGATAGCCCATTTGGTAATACTCCAAATCAAATGGGACATTGAGTAAATGCTTGTTACGGCTTTGGCAACGTAGGTAACTCGGCGATAGGAGGCCTCAAGCAGAAGAGGTTGCAAGGTGGCAAATATGGAAAATTTGGCTGACCATGTTGACAAAACATGTAGAAGCTCGAAGGCCAGAAACACCTGGAAATAATAATTTTGAATTATGTCACACTCAGAAGTGGTCTCAATCACTCATACAGACGGCTATTACTTAGGTCAGATGCCCGGACCAGCCGGCATCGTGATACAGGTAAAAGGAAGATGGTCACGGCCGCGGTCGGCCCCAAAACACCATACTAAATAACACACGGACCTGTCTTATCAACATATAGACCACGGGCCCTGCCGGGGCTGGCCAATTGACCATCGAGGCCAAGTCCTGATCTTCATGTCGATCAAACCTAAGACCCCAAGGCCGCCTTTCTATCTAGGAATCTTTCTATGGTCATTCACTATACACGGCTAACCCCTGTATACAAGGAAGCGCCATATTTTGATGAATTGTGAACGAAGTGACCTCATCCGTACCAGGTACATGTTTATGGGGCCATGATCAGCGGTAAGCGATGGATGTTGTGGCAGGCAATCGTTTATAGGGACTACGATTAGCGCCTGGATGATCTTGATTATGGAGGATGCTAGCAAGACTATTCCTTAATTGGGCAAACCTCCCACTTCTCTGGCTCGTACTTGAGCCTGCTGGCGATTTGTTCCTTTCAATTAAATCAAAAAAAGAAAGTGGGGATGAAAAGTGGGCAGAAGTGGGAAGAAAAAACAATTATTGCTCTGAACTCCGCTGGGTGGCTGAACTATTGATCTTAGTTCAGCAACGGTTGCGTGATGCTAGTCTTGAACGGTGCTTGCCAAGCCACCGATCGGACTTGGATTCGTAAAATTGCCATTCGTCATCAAGTGATAATTTTAAGCATGCGTTACTAGCATCGGGTCTAAGGCACTTAGGCCAGGGGAATAAGGCAATAAAAGCACCAATCTCCCTGCAGAAAACTGACCGAATCTTCCGATCATTGTTCCCTACAAGTTACAAAAACGCCACAAAAACAGGTCGTCTTAAACAGGCGCATTTCTCTGGTGGACGATCTCATTCCCTTCACTGCATCATGAGAATTTCCCACATCTGCATCGGCCTTGTCGCCGCAGGGTCATTCGCCTCTGCTCGTCACCAGTGTGTGCCACACAAAAAGGGCGCCACTCTGAGCACCAACACGTATCTCCCGACAATCAGCAGCTCGAGTGACAGCCCTTCCAGCTCCTCTGTCAGCGACGATGCTTCCGAGACCCTATCTGAGGCTATGAGTGGTTCCGCAACTCTGACAGAGGTCTCCACGAGTACAGACGTCAACGATGTGGTGACCACGACAGATGCTACGACGGATATCATCTCAATTCCAACAGAGACGAGCGATGTCGCCATCAGTTCAACCACAGATACTACGGAATTGCCCGCTACGACAGAGTCATCTACTCCAACAGAGACGAGCGATGTTGCTATCAGTTCAACCACAGATACTACGGAATTGCCCGCTACGATAGAGTCACCTACTCCAACAGAGTTACCCGATACAACAGAGTTACCCGAAATAATAGAGTCAACCACTACCGCTGCAGAAATAACATCATCTACAGTAGCTCCGCCCCTTGCTACCTTTGTTCTTGAAGCCAGCGGTCCGACAAACGTGAATGGCCAACAACCGCAATCATACGATGGCAACCAGGCACTATATTTCAGTCCCACATACTCAGGCTTTTCGGCACGCTCGTTCTCTATTGAGGATTCCACGGGCCGTCTGATGACATTGGGCAGATATGTCGCCGTATCCAACTCCGCCAACAAAGTTTATACATTCTCCTCAGCCTCACTGTTGACCAACAATGTGTCGCCTGTTACTTGTACCAAAGGATTTGCAGGTGATAACTTGTCTTGCCAAGCACAGTTAACGTCTGGAGTGGTGACCCAATTCGCTGTCGACCCTACAATCTCATCAAACATTGGTATTTACATGTACGACCCGGCTACCCGACCAAGCGCGTATACTGCAATCAATTTTGTTATCCAGGCATAAATAGGCAATCGAATGGCTTTTTCCCTCCATTTTTTACATATTTAACCACAATATAACATACATAGACTTACTCGAATTAATTGGCATTCGTTGATCTAAGAGACAGCTGGCCACCAGTGTATGAACACAAACCCAAGCACCCCTTTTTAGTTCAGAGACAATTAACTACATATATCATGGTTTTCTTTTCATTTTGAAACAATCAAAGGTATAAGAATCCGATATCAGCACATCAAGCACTTCTCCTTCGTTTCGAAAGCCCTTAGCTTCTACTTTCTTTAAAAGGAGACACCTCTGCGTGTGTATATCCAATAAAATAAAAGAAAAGGCGAGCTTGACAGTGATTTTTCCCCAGGAGCTCCAGAGCTACAAAGATGGCAGATACAAGCAACGTTCCAAGTGTACTTAATCTTCATGATGAGGCATCTCTAAGGGGCCTTAAACTATGGAAATCACATCCGCTTGGTTACAATTGCTCAGTTGGCTATTTGTCGACGAACCAGTTTATAACAACAAGTCTCGCTAACATGGCTCCAACATTTAAATCGGTCAATAAGTCAATCAAATAGAACTGTAGGAACAGACGAGTGTAGCAGCCAGTTTGGTGCGGTTGTAACTGTTATCGCATCATTCTAGTTATAGCCAAGCCCAGAGAAACTTACAGCAAAAAATTGAAAGGAGAGCGAATTTATAGTCAGCAGAATAGTTCCATTAAATCAAATCACAATGAGATTTCAAATAACCTCCTGCAAGTCAAGATGGAGTTCAACCAACTACCCAAACTAAATATCCATCTATTAAATAAATACTGCGCCGCCCAGATACCACATCGGAGGATATCTAGCAGCATACTATGGAAAGGCAGTTGAGAGCCAATGTCCTTAGATTCTTAGCCATTTCAAGCAAGACATCATCGCTGGTTTCGCCACTTCTCTGAGAGTAGCTTACCGATAATTTTCTTCCCATTGACAGCGGCACTATATTCCAATACCTGGGTGGGTACTTGGTCGGCTTCGAAGCCAGGACCCTCCCGGAACAGCCATTGGGTCATAGGCGGTTTGGCATCATTATCGATCATGAGCCCATACACGAGATCAGTGCGTTTCTCCGCAGTCATTCTACGGAACACGGCGCTCATCGCGAAGGCCAAGGCAACACAGCCGGGCACGTACACGAAAAAAGGTCCCCAAGGGTCTGCCCCACTAGTTGCCACCATGACCATTGCCATGCCACAGAATATGCCGACAATGAGGAAGTGGTTTTGGCGTGATTGGTCTTTGTGGAATCGATGAAATAAGAAGGCGGCAGAAAAGCACACAAGAAACACACTTCCGAAAATTGACGACGATGAAGTTCCGATGAAATGCGGGGAGGAGAATTTAATCCCGTGTAAAGGCAACTATAAATAATTCGTATTAGTTTAGACCAAATTAAAGGATATTACTTACCTAGACCGTAAAGGACATGAGAGGCCAAATCTCCTCCATGTTGTCGCTACCCTCGTCGCCGACGCCGGTTGCAAGAATCGCACCCAATCCTCCAACACATTAGTCTACTAAACAAAGTGTCTTTCAGCTCAAGGCCCGCACCCTCACAAAACCTTAGTACTTGAATATTTGTACATTTCTCTTTTGTATATTTATTATTTCTGCCAAAGTCCGATCTTGATCATGTTACAGAAACATATGTTTCATTCGAAGGGAAGTAACAGCTTCCTTAACTTAGCCATGCCCATCAAATCTCCCTCTATTGTATCCGATATCTCTTCATCAACCCAGCCTGGGGTATAACCACCACCGAAATCAATCACCCATGCGTCATCGTCCTGATTAATTAGAACATTCGCAGCCTTCACATCTCCCCATACTATGCCGGCATTGTGCAGCCCCATGAGAGCAGCGTTAATCTGGCTCATCCAGCGTCTTCTGACGGCCTGAGGGGGATCATCAAGGGTTTCGGGGTAGACTCTTGTAGAGAGCGAAGGGCGCGTGTCAGTATGGATGTAACTAAGTAATAAACCGAGAATGAAGCCTTCATCATCCTTAACAACGCCATATAGACGGCAAAGGTGGAGTTTAGGATCCAACTGAGCTGAGTGAATCATCTTGTAGGTTTTGAGCTCTTGTTTGATCTGGCTACCAGATCTGCATGGCTTAAAGAAGCATTCACTTTGACCTCCATTTATTGATACCTTCTTACGAAACTCAAATAGAGCATCTTCCGGGTTATTATAGCTTAAGATGATTTCACTGGGGTCGTAGAATGCTGTCCAGCTCTTCAAATCTTCATAAAACTCGTCATTGAAAGAGAGATATGATGGCCGTTGTGGTGAATGATCAGCCTGAACACGTCGCGGGCACAGATTCTCATCGAGGACATGCAGCTCAAAGACAAAAAACTCAGGGAAAAGATACTCCTCGAGAGTCAGCTTGATTTCCTTTGGATCACCTAGAGGACTTGGCGCAAGCTCGGCAAACAGTGGCTCAAAAGGCGTCATGACCCATTCGTAGACATCGGTATCGTAAATGTCATCAATGACCTCTTCGCCTGATCGAAGCACCTCCAAATACAGTAAATATTTTTCCATGGTGATGGGAGAATTGATGAATAGAGATGGCGAAATCTTGATAAAGAACACTTTGCCATTTCGGCGAACGTTGAAGCGTGCGTCCTTTTCACCATTATCAACGTAGCTCGTGATGATTTGCTCGATCTGATATCTTAGCTTGGCTGTCATTCTGCAGTCGTGTGGGAGTTAATGAGTTCGTTTGGTTTCCAACGGAATATTGAGTTATTTATTGGTTCTGGGCTACACTGCAAGTTTATGTTTCAACCAACACGCTATTCTGCTAGCATTGCGCTTTCCGATTGGGGCCTCAGGCAGCCAGAGTGTTGCAGACTTTCTCTCGAATTATGACTTTTATCGCTTCTCTACCACCAACAGGTCTATACATCTTCCTACAACCATATCTTACGCGGCGTTTTTCTCAGTTTGGTAGCTTAGATTGTCACAGTTCCCGTTAGCAGTCAGGATCAGGCGTGCCGGTTTAAACAAAGGAATAATGTCACAGCTAGTGATAGGTCAATCGAAGGTAGCCAAGTTGTATTGAGAACTGGCTGTGCCCTAGGGGGCAGCAACGGCTAGAGGTTTAAATGGTCTGTTTTATTAGGGCAATTTAGAGCAAAAGTGAGGACTTTTGGGTCACATTAAAAGTGACCATATTGACCACTTTTGGTGTTGGCTGCAGTAATCGCGCTCACCGGGGTCTCACAGGAAAACGGTCCCAACCGTCAGAAGGAAAATGGGTCCTTGTCATATGACCCTTCGACCCGGCTCCCGGGTAGGTCGGGCTGGGCTGACTAGGTCATACCACAAAGAACTATAATTGAACTAAAATCTTTTAACAATGAGGTTTCCATGGGAAATTGCGAGATTTGCTAATTTCTCCTTGTCTAAATCTGATAGTGTTTCCTTAGGCTTTTCTGAGCCTGGGGAAATATGCACGACGAGTCCACGGCCATAAAGGTGTTCAAACTCCACATTTGTGTCAAAATCCCACAAGCTCGATCGCTGTCGAAAGAAGTACGCACGGCCACGCTTATAGACCAAGTCATGACTGTCTCGTACAGCCGATAAATGAGATGTTTTGAAATTTCCATTGATATCCACAGCTACGGTGCAGTGCCACGGGGTCATGGAAAAGGAATCTGGTTGTGGAATAAGTGGCATTGAGATTTTGGTCAATCCAGTGGAAGGGTGGATAGACAGGCGGACGTGCTCAGGAAGCCTTTCACGGATGAGCTCTGCAAAAGCCTTCGAATAAAACTTGTGATTAGTACTTGCGCATCCTGATTAAAAAAGATTGCACTTACTACACCTCGAGCAATCATCGCCTTGGCCGTTTTATGGACTTTTGCCTTGTATTTCTTCCCACTAGTGACGGAATCTCTAACGGCACCAAATGCTAAGTCCCTTTTCAGAAACTTAGCATAACCATCATACGTCATCTTGTAGTCAGGGTCGTTTTTAATGCAAGCATTTGCATCAAAGTCTGGGTCAACATATCGTTCCATCAACTGTTGTCTACTAGGCTCCAGTAGATTGATAAATGTTTCCTTGGTGATTTCGGAACCCTGATAAATGCCTAGAAGGTTCATTATTCGGACGAATTCAATGCATTTGTAGCCCTTTTCAGCTACTATTTGACGGAGTGCCACCCCGTATTCCCAGAGGTTGTCATTTGTCACACCGGTAAGGTCTTTTCGCGTGTTAGCTCAATGGGGCTCTGCAATAACTTCAGAATTGACAAAACCTACCGTTGTAGCATGCGCCGTCTGTTGCAATGAGAACCATAGCACCAGCAGCATAAACCTTTTGAATTTGGGAACAAAGGTCGTTGAGACGGTCGAGGGCCAGCTCTTCCCCCAAATCAGGCAGATGCCCAAGAACCTTCTCCACAATGTTAATGCTTTTAGCAGGAAATGCTGGGAGAACCATTGAAATCTTGCGCCCTGCAGCAACATGGCGCCTCACAACTGGTGAGAACATGCGGTCGCCTAGAAAAACTTCATTACCCTGTTGCTGAAGACTAAAACTTTCAAGAATCTGCATCACAGATGACACGATCTTGTTGACGTCATCTGTAGCACGCGGCACGGATATCAAGGATTCCTCTGCCAGATTATGGGCATAATGCGCGCCTTGGAGTGAGGTAGTTGGATTTCGTTTGGACACATCTTTTCGGAGACCCCAAGTCAAGTGAACTAGGTTGTTGGAGCTGACATAGACATCAGAAGATGGAGAGCCTACCAGTGTATGTGTTACTGACATGATGATGGTTTCTCAAAGGCATCCAAATAATAAACGCAACACCAGTGACCGATGCACCAAAACTATCAGCGACGCGAAAGTTCATAGAGGCAAATGCCAGCTTATGTATTGATGAGGATGAAGCAGTGTGTGTGCTTGGAATTCCAGCACAAGATAGATAATAAATCACGCCACCGTGCCGGCTTCTCCACTGCGCCGATGGTAACTTGCATAGGCAACAACTTGCGGAATCTGACAGGGTACCAACCGACAGCTTTCATCTTGGGCTATTTCTCAACTCGGAAAGTGACATCGGCGCTGGCTCAGCTTCGATAGCGAGAGGTGTGTGGGGGGGAACATATATGGGGACACAACCTTCAGGCCACAGGGGTAGTAAATATTCGCTGCATTTCTTTCTGGTGGAGGGTGGGAGGCATGGTTCAATCCATCCGAACCGGGCACACATGCCATTGGTGGGTTAAATATTTGCTTTTTATTGCAAAAGTATTGTTACATTGATCTTGGAGTTTGTTTGGTTCTGGGGAGAGTATCTCTACCTCATATGATTATGCAGCTGACACTTTCTACTCCTGCGGCTTGTAGAAAGGGCTTCACGAGGCATTAAAGTGCATCCCTTGTTTCAAAAGCTCTGTGACTGGTGTTCCCATTGACGTAAGCCAGCCTAGGACGTGGGCAACTTGTGGATTAGCGCAGAAGTAACTACAGCAGAAGCTATTTGTACCCATTCCGTACTTTAAATTTAAAACTATGATCATGCATTGTCCTCGGAGATGTTCGTCGACGACAACGGTGACTTGAGGGGGTGGTGGGCTTTTTGTATAATACGAAAGTGCCAGGTTACTATATCATAGTTTATTTTATGGAAAATGTATCCGGTCGCTCGATCAAATGGCCTTTCGTTTACAAGTCTTATGACCTTGAAAGTATAGGTCATAATCTTTTAGAGTTGAAAGCCATGGACCTCCACCTCCTGAAATTGCAAAGACAGGTTGGCTAGCTTGATCTTAGCGTCTTTGTCCAGATGTTTCTCATTCTGTTCTGTCGGTGTGTTGCTGACAATAATTCGACCACCATATGCGTGTCTGATCTTGACATGGGTGGGTAAATCAAAGTCTGGGTGCTTCTCACGGACAAAGTAAGGCTTTCCATTCTCCAAAATGATTTCATATTTCTCGGGGTTACGGAAGTCTTTCAAAAGTCCAGTGCGAAATTCCCCATCGGCTGTGACCAATAGGGTGGAATGCCAAGGAGTAAGGCCAAAAGTATCCCTTTGGGGGATGAGTGGTACCGAAATCTTAGACTTTCCCGTAGATCGATGAATCGAGAGGCGGATAATTCCAGGGAACTTAGCTTGCAGAGCTGCTTCGTAAGCCTGCCCAAGCTTTCATCAATGATCATCCATCCGTAACGCAAATTAGTAACTTACAAGCAATCTCTTAGTCATGCGCTCCGCTACCCTGAGTGTTTCGGCGGCATATCTGTCGGCATCATCCTTGAGGGTGGAGTCAATCAATGGCCCCCATTTCAGATCTTCTCGAGCCGATCTGACATATTTATTATACGTCAACTCTGTATCTGGGTGTAGTTTAATGTGGCGTTTGAGGTCAAAGTCTGCAGCAAGAAATCGGGTTTCCATTTCTTGTCTACAGGTTTCAGCTTTGGCCAAATAATCTTCCTTGGATAATTTATCCCCATCTCCAAGATCAAGAACATCTAAAAGTCGCGTAAAGCTGATGTGTGAATAGCCTTTTGCTTTGGCTAACTCGCGTAGTTTAACTCCGTAGTCATAAAAGTCGGCATCCGGAATACCAAGAAGATCTATGAGCCTCTGCATAAGTACTATTTAACCATGTCATACAGATAATGCAGCCCTTACCATTATAGACTGGCCCATCAGCGACCAGCGTCAACTTCGCCCCATATGGGTAAATCTTGCTGAGCTCCTCGCAGAGATGGTTTAGTCTAGCTAAGCCTAGCTCTTCGCCTAGGTCCGGATCACCGCTCAGTACCTTGTCGGCATTGGGATTTTTCCAAGGAAACGCCGGCAGGAGCAGTGCGAGCGAACTGCTAGCGGCATAAAGTCCTTGAATTCTTGAAGTGACCGTGGCTTCGTATGCTGGTGGCTTGGTAGATTTGCCGCTGCTCTCATATTGAGAAAAATGATTGAGAATGGTCAGAATGGCGTTGAGGTCCGGTTGCGATGGGGCTGACATTTTGGCTTGAAGATGCAAAATAACCAGTCTGGCTCTTAATGAAATGCCCTATTGGAATGAAGATTGAGATGCAATTCGGGAAATGTAGTTTGTATTTAGTCAGATTATACGAAGATTCATGGCTAAATACTACTTCAACTATGGGCTCATTATTCTGCGCGTTTAATGCTACCATTTGGAAGCCCAAGCATCAGTACTTAGCGTCAGCAGCCACATTTCCGTGCAATATTATCATGATTTCTGCAAGAGGACTCCAGCTACACGCTACTATCTGCAAGTCAAACCCTGGTATTGTGTCAATAGCCAAGAAAATAGCGCCATATTGCCCGAGTCTCCTACAAGTTATTTCGAATATGGTGCTGCGACTACGCAATTCGCTGTGGACCTGGACCCACGGTAAATGCCACCGTATGACATGCAGCCGAAAGTATATGCGTATTTATTCATATGAATCCCCACATGTCAGCTCAAATAGGCAAGATATTCGATAACAAGTAGGGAAATTCTGGTTAGATCCTAGGTAAGATCTCTCCACGTACCGCATCCGCCCCCACAGTCCGCTTTTCCGAAGCGCCTCGGCTACCCAAAGTGGCCATATGGTTTAAAAGTTGGCAATCGCCGTCTTTAGCTTAAAGAAGATTACCCAAGGGTTGCAAGAAGGTTCTCCACAGACCTTGCCATATACAGTTATGCGGGACCTAGACGACTAAATGGACTGGGGTTTGTCAGCGGAAGTCAGACGTAACGGGTAATATTATCCATAAAAGTAACCTTAATTATCAGAGAGATGTCGTGCATCTCCACCATGATGCTCCAATCAGTATTTGGGTGGTCTAACGGGGAGGTCGGTGGGTTTCAATAGGTGCCTCTGTACTACATGGCAGCTGGCGTAACGTATGCAATGATTGAGTCAAAACAAGCCGTGCCATCGAAGCTTAGCACACTATTACGAAATTAAACCTCAGAAATGGTCTTATTTCCCCAAACTTAGGACGTATACATCCGCCCGAAAGCTATACATCTGCGTGTACCCATCGGACCAAGGACAATCGGGTCATGAAAGGATACCTATCATGTTATTGTGAGTATTCTAAAAAGAGAGAATAAAGCAAAGAAAAAGAGATTAATGAGACGCTTGCTTTTTATTGAGTGATGGCCGTCGAGTATTTCCTGTCTAGCAAACATTGCCAGCGCCTCTGGGGCCAAGGTGGGTCGGAAATCATGCCAAGCTATCGTGATATTGAGCTCCCTCGACGCTTATGGTCTCAAAAAAACGGTCAGCATTACGGAAATGGTTGTCTAAACCGCCATACGAGCCCACCTCGCCGGCGCGAGGAAGCAGGGCTTCTCTCGCCTCGCAACTGGCCGCGTCGTATCAAATCATGGGACCCGTGCTAAGACGTGATCCAAGGGTGCAGCTTTGCACAAAGGTCGCAGGCCATACAGACCCTGCACAAGAGCGGATTCATGGGTACTCCCGCCCGGTATCGGGGCCGAGTACCAGCCCTGCAAGGACACGAGCGTAAGTCTTGTCTACCCCCATTGCCCCCCACACTCTTTAAACCCCCTGGTACCTGTATCCGCCTCTTGTTGTTATCCCTTGCATCTACTTCGCTGATGCTCCGCCGACGGCAGATAAGGAGCTGGGATATTGGTATTGAGCCCAGGCTGATTGAAAAGAGACTGATACTGGGTGCGGTGCAAAGTCGAGGATTCACCGTCGGTAAAATTTCCCGTATTTTGCTCGCTAATCACAATGACTCCTACGTTAACGAGTCGTCGAACTGCCGTTACTGTTCTGTTTGCTGACTCGTAGGAGCCATGCCACACCTGGTCGCCATTCCTTGTCTTCCGGCCAGCCACAACATAGATATGCTTAACATCTGTCATTTTTTCATACATAGCATAGTCTAGACGACAATGCTGTAGTAAAACTCTAACCAGGGGGGTGGGTATGAAGGATGGGATGCTTGCAATTGAGATTGGGTGACTGATTCTGTCAAGGCCTGCTCTGTTTGAAGAGAATGTTAATCCCTGAAGTGTCGCCATGGGTCAGGAATTTTAAAAATTGCGTAACCTACAGAGTAACTCTACAGTCGCTAAATCAATACATCTCGTCATTGGCTATCTTTTAGGTATCATAATAAAAATTGATAAGAACACCAGGGTTAGAAAGACATGTAAATCAGGAATTAAATAAATGCCTCAAAAAAAGATTTGGAAAAGTAAAGTCGGGTCTTTACCGACATTTGCCACAAGTTGATTGCCAAATATGACGACCAGCTTCTCTTAGGTAAGCGCTTTCAATCAAACGCCATATCCCACGGCCACGTTTATTCACAGTCTCGAGAAGCCAAGTCCAAGACTGTCTCGGGCAACGAAATCTGCCAGCACCAAAAGCAACCCCAATGCGTGACTAAGTTTTTGTAACTGATCTGAAGACTATACTTCACAATGGGTCAAGAAGCCACTAGTCAGGAGGTCACCTGTATGGAGACCACAGAACTTCGGGGCCCGCTGGTCCCTGAGGATATACCTCCGGATGGCGGTTTTGCGGCATGGACTCAAGTTGTCATGGGTCATCTCGTCATCTTCAATTGTTGGGGCTACATTACCTCGTAAGTCCATGCTATCCCATTGCTAAAGCAGTTGCTGTGACTTTTGTGCTCACTTTCCAAGTTTTGGCTTCTTTCAGCAGTACTATGTCGATGTTTTGAATTGGTCTGCCTCGGACAGTGCCTGGATAGGATCAACGCAAATGTTCCTGCTCAACTTTGTTGGTGTCTTCTCAGGACGAACCGTTGATATGGGCTACATTCGCTATTCTCTCGCCATTGGCTGCACACTTCAAGTTGTTGGTGTTTTTGCGACGGCATTCTCAAAAGAGTACTGGCAGTTGTTCCTGGCACAAGGCATCTGCAGCGGCCTTGGGCACGGGTTTCTGTTTGCACCTATCGTGTCTATTATACCAACATACTTCAAACGCAAGAGAGCGTTTGCCGTATCGCTGGCGACTTGTGGGGCTGCGACAGGCGGTATGATATTTCCGACTATCGCATACACCTGCATGTCGGGTCTCGGCTTCAAGTGGACAGTGCTAATCATGGGTTTTGTAATTGCCTTTAATGCGATTATGATATTTAGCTTCACAAGAACCCGGGTGCCAGTGCGAAAGCCTCGTTCCCTTTTCGACCCAAGTGCTTTCAAGGACTTATGGTATTCCTTGTTTGCCATTGGATCTTTTCTAGCTCTCTGGGGCTTGTACTTTGCCTACTTTTATGTAAGTCATGTTCTTAGAATACATATTTAAAAGCATCCACAAGGCTAAATGAAATAGGTTGGTATTTACGGACGCACAGTCTTGGACTTTTCTATGAAACAGTCCTTACTCGCGATTATTGTTATGAACGGAGTGGGACTCCTAGGGAGAACCATTCCCGCTCTACTTGCAGATAGATACTTTGGTATCGTAAATACACTTATTCCAGCTATCGGAGTCAGCGGTATTCTTTTGCTTTGTTGGATTGGTGTGTCCTCTACTGAGGGGCTTTTTGGATGGGTAGTCATTTACGGTATTACTGCAAATGCCTCACAGAGTTTGTTTCCTGCCGCGGTCGGTGATCTGAGTACAGACCCAACACGTGTCGGTACAAAAGTCGGCATGGTGCTCGGCGTAGTCAGTATCTCATGCTTTACAGGGCCACCAATTGGCGGGCAACTAGTTGCTATCCACGGTGGCAATTATCTATATGCACAACTGTTCGCGGGACTATCAATGGTGGTTGGGTGTTTGATGTATGTATTAGTAGCATTAAAGAGACCGAAGAAGTAGTTCTATTGGGTATAATGCAGTATGGTACAGAGTCTATTTTAATATTCCTCAGTTTTTATATGAAGTCGAACAACGCACTCGAGCCAAGTAATAATATAAGGTTATAACCTTTAATACACACCCAGCTGGATTGGAGACTGCTAACATGTGCAGTATTCATGGATTACCCCGCAAACCGAAACCAACCCATTTGATACCCATGTTATCATCGTACCATCAAATCGGAAACTGATTGAACCTAAATTGAATCGAATTCGGTTCACATTTATGATTGTGATGGGGACCGTGGGTTCGAACCCTCGACCCTTTGAAAAATTAGCTTGGTCGGCGGATTAGTTAGTCCGGCTGCAACACCGGTCCTAGTGATAAAGAGCTTCCGGTCTCAACACCAAAGGAAGACAACAATGCACCCCAATCAACAGTCCTTTTAGGCCATTTTAGAGCCTCTCTTTTGGAGGGATTGTTCGATCCAGTTACTAGGGTGATGTTCATCATTTTTATTTAATTTTATTTCACTTGGTTATATTTTATTTTCCTCCCTCAGCTGCTAGCCTACTCCAAACCTCCTATTCCAACTACAGCAGACAACCAAGGAAAATCGACTCTTTGGGTTGTGTGTGTGGTTTGTGCAGCATACGAATTCCACCCCATTTCATGATCGTAGAGAATTTAACTAGATACTACAGTTAAACGGATTTCATGGTAGTACAGGGTAGCTTGATAAATCTTACCCATTGTATTCTACTCTTATTTCAAAGCTTTTAATAAGCTTTTAATAAGAGGCTTTATAGTTATTTTAATATCCCAAACCCATCATTCTTCTTGAAATACTACACAAATACAAGCAACAGTGCGTGATGTGGTGTTTTTCTGTGGGTTCTCCCCACTGCGAAACTAATCGCCTAGCAATGCCCAGGGTTACGACACTCGGCGAGCTTAGCGAGCCGGTAAGCCCCACAATGCTAACAAGTACCAAGGTTAGTAATGTTGGAAATGTCTCGCACGCTCCAAGCGAGGCTTATATAACAAAAGACAAACCCAAGGGATGAAGATCTCTTATAGCTCCCTTCACACAGAACACTTATTCTTTAAATAATATATATAATATAATATATTATAAGTCTAATAGGTTATAAGCCTAAGTATTTCCTAAGATATTTGAAATATTATTAATAATATCTAGCTCTTTAAGCTCCTTAAGTTTTAGTATTAGAATATATATATCTATTAGCTTTAAGTTAGAAATTATTATTTTTACTTTTTATTTATTTTTAAAAATTATTTAATAATTAAATAATATTTATTATTTTAAAAGTCTTTTATTTTTTTTTTAATTTCTTTTAGATCTTTATTTATAAATTTAATAAAATATTATAATTAAAAAAATACTATTATTAATAAAATCTTAATTATTAAAGAAAAAGTATAATATATATATAATAAAATAATATTTATATTTTTAAAAGGACTTTAATATCTTAAATAGTTTCTTTATAACTAAAATATTAATTAATATCTTATAAAGACCTTTAAAAAAAATAACCTCTTAATCTAGCCAAACTTACTAAATTCTTTAATAATAAGATCATATACTTGTAAATACTTATAAAATCCTAACACTATATAAATAACAATTATACCAATATAACACTACTTACCCTAAATTAGCCTCCATTTTTATATAAAAGCTAAGTATTTAAAATAATAAACCCTAAAGAATAAAATAATTAAAAATCAAGAAAATATTTATATTTAAATAAATTTAATTATAAAGTTTAAAATAAAGTAATAAAAGTATATAGAACCAGGTTAAGCTATAATACTATTCTATAACTTATAAGAATTAAAAACTAAGTTAAATAGAATAAAGATATTAAAAATATAACTTTAGTAAAATATATTATATATATTTTAAATAGTATTTAAAAGAAACTAATAAGATTAGAGAAGGACTACTTTATAAAAGAATAGAACTACTTTGTTTACTAAAGCACCTGTTATGACCCGAACACCCAAAAGGCGGTAACCATGGGCAGAACCCCAACCAATCAAACCAAACTACCCTAGACCCACATAATCAACCAATAAAAGTAAAGTCAAACAGCCTCTATTTGACATAACCGAAGATTATAATAAATATTATTATATATTAAAAGCTCTTATTTAATTAATTACTTATATTAATAATTAAATAATAATAATATCCAGAAAGAACCCTATTACTATTACTCCTCCTAATAATATTAAATTAATTATAAAATTATAATAAATTAAAAAAAAACTTATAAATATATAAGCCTAGCTTAAAGTAAAAGAAGCTAGAATTATTATAATTAAAGGAAGTAAGAGTAAAGATATTAATAAAATTCTAAGATCTTTAGTCCTAGAACCCTTTCTAAGAAAAGCTGCTAATATAATCCCCTTCCTTACCTAAATAAAAGAATACTTCTACTTCTTCTTAATTTAACTTATAACTTCTAAAGCTTAAGTTCTATATATTAAAATCCTTTTTTAAGAAGATATAGAAGTATAATTTAAATTTATTATAAGAGATTATTTAAAAAATAAGAATAATATTAATTAAATTAAAGAAATTTAAAAAATTTTTAAAAATTAAGAAAATTTTAAGATTATTATTAAAAATAATTTTAATATAATTAATATAGAATAATAAACTATAAATCAATTATATAAACTTAAATAAATAAAATCTTATAATTAATATTTAGCCAAATTTAAAAAAATTATAATATAAATAGCCTAAAATAATAATATACTGATAAAACTTTATTATAAAGGTCTAAAGGGTAAAGTTAAGAATAAAATCTATAAAAAAGATTGGCTAAAAAAACTCTTAAAATATATTAAAAGTATTATTAAAATTAATAAAAGATAATTCAACTAATATAAAGAATATATCTAAGATAATAAAATCTTATATATTCTAAATAAAAGAAAAACCTAAAATAAGTAATAAAGTATTATATATAAGACTTATTTAAGATCAATAGAACTTAATATTATCTAGAATTATAATAAAAGTAAGATCACTTACTTTAATTATAGAAAAAAGAATATAAATCCTTTAAATATTACTTCTTAAAAACAGGAAATTAATTTAAACCTATCTAGGAAGGAAAATAACTTAATATTATTAAAATCTCCTTTATAAAAAATAAATAGACCTTAGTATTAGAAGGAAGAAATAATACTATTAGAAAAACTACCTTTACTATTATTATTAAATATAAATTAATTACTATTATTAAATAATAAAAAGAAAACTATAAAATTTATAAAGTTAAACTTACTCTATAATAAAAAACTAATAAAGCTATTTATAAGGTATAATCAATTTAAGAAAAAGGAATAACCTACCTACCACATAAATAATTCAAATAAGCTAAGAAAATAAAAATCCTAATATCTATATTAAATATCTATACTAATAATGCTCTAATATAATAGAATACCTATACTTATAATAAAAATAAAAAAAGAAAATAAATAACTAATATAAAAAAAATAGTCTAATAAATTAAGGAACCTTTATAAAATAGAGATAAGGTCTTTCTACTAGCCTAAAGTAAATAATAACTAGAAAATCTTAACCCCTAATCTATCTAATATAAAGATAATAATCCTAGATTAAATATAATATATAAAAAATATAAGAATATTTTTTAAATAAATTATTATAATTATAATTATTTTATATATATAAAATAAAAATAATATATATTATACTTTCTTATTAAAATAAAAAATATAATAATCTACTATATCTATAGAAGATACTTTAATTAATATAAAATAATAAAAAGAAACCCTTATTACTAGTTTATTATATTAAAACTAGGTAAACCTAAGTTCCCTAACTATAATAAATTATTATAGAATAAATATTAAAACCTTAAGTATAATATCTATATATTAAATAAAATAATAGCCTAATATCAAATAAAACTAAAAAATAAATAAAGCCCCTTATAAAAAAGTAATAAAAGTAATTAAAGTAATAATCTATAAAATTACCAAAAGAACTCTTAAAAAGGACTTTATATTTTATAATAAAAAAGTAATCTTAATAATAATTAGAAATAAAGATAAGGATTAAAAGGAAATAATATAATATTATAGTAGATAGTAAAGCTAAATAAAATTATATTAATTCTTAGATAGTTAATAAATTTTAGTTATTATAGATAATAAAAGCCAATTTATATAAAATTATTAATATAAAAAGAATACCCTTTAAATATAATAATAATATTATAAATAAGAGAATTAATTATTTAAAAGTCTTTATTAAAGAGAAAAATTAAAAAATAATCTTTAATATTATTAATATTAAATAATATAATCTAATTTTAAAATACCTATAATTATATAAATATAATCCTAATATCTATTAGCATATTAGCTAAATGTAAATACCTAAGAAGTATAATATAGCTAGTAATATTTTTATAAATCTAGCTAAGAATTCTTAAACTCCTGGCCCTAATTAAGTAAAAGATATAAATAAAAAGACTTTTTATTACTTAAAGAAATAAAATATAAATATAAGAATAATTAAAAAAAATAAAAAAAATAAATAATTACTTACCTTAGAATATAATTCTAATAAATTAATAAAAGCTTTAAAAAATAAAAGCTAAAATAAAAATAAATAGATTATAAAATATACTCTTATAATATAGAATTTATAAAAAACTCTTTATAAAAGAACTTAATACTAGACTATTAGAATTTAGCTAATAGAACTACAAAATCATCCTTAAAGATAGATCTAATATATAGTTTTACTTTATTTATAATCTTAACTAAATAGAATTTAATACCTTAAAGGAGTATATTAAAGATATATTAAAAAGAGAATATATTTATATTTTAAATTCTAAAGTAAGATACTCTATTATATTTATATTTAAAAAAATAAAAAGTTATATTTTATTATAAACTACTAATAGTTTAATAATATTACTATTAAAGATTATACTTTACTACTATTAATTAATAAAATAAAAGATTATCTTTATAAAGTTAATATTTTTATTATACTTAATTTTAAAGAAACTTATAATTTTATTTATATTAAAAAAAGATATAAATAGAAAACTACTTTCTAAACTAAGTTTAAACAATTTAAATGTCTAGTTATATCTTTTAAATTTATAAATACACTAATATCATTCTAAAAAATAATAAACCATATATTATAAAAATATTTAAATATCTTTATTATTTATTATTTAAATAATATCCTTATCTTCTTATAAAATAAAGAAGAATATAAAGAATATATCTATAAGATTTTAAAAGCCCTACAAGATATTAAACTCCTAATTAAATCTAAGAAAAGTAAGTTCTATATATAAAAAGTAGAATTCCTAGAATATATTATTAGCTCTAATAAAATCCATATAAATCTAAAGAAAATTATAATAATATAAGAATAGAAAGTATTAATAAATATAAAGAAAGTATAAACCTTCTTTAACTTTATAAACTATTATTAAAAATTTATTAAAGAATTTAATAAGATTATCTTTATAATAATTAAATTAATTAAAAAAAATCATCTTTTAATAAAGAATTAAAGTATAATAATTATTTAAAGTTATAAAAAATATGATTTTAAAGGAACCTATCTTAATTATATTTAATTTAAATAAATCTATAGAACTAGAAACTAATATCTTAGATTTTACACTAAGAGCCTAAATTGGATAATATAATAATCAAGAAAACCTACATCCTATAGCTTTCTATTTATATAAACTATATAGCTTTAAACTAAATTACTTTATTTATAATAAAGAATTCCTTATTATTATAAATGCTTTTAAAGAATTTTAATAATATTTATTAAAAAGTAATTATAAAATTATAATATATATAGATTATAAAAACATCTCTTACTTTATAATAATCTAAAAATTTAATAAAAGATAATTATAATATACTAAATATCTCTTTAAATTTAATTATTAAATTATTTATATTAAAGGAATTAAAAATAGCTATACTAATATAATTAGCTATTAATCTAATTATAATATAAAAAAATTAAAAACATAAGAATAATTATTAATTTATAATATTAATAAAGGCCTAAAGTAAGCTTTAATTAGTAGGATAATAATAAAAATAAAGAAAATAATTATTACTATTAGAATAGGAGGCCTACTATATATAACTAAAACTACTATTATAGAAATACTAATATAATAAGTAGAACAAATTAATCTATTACTAAAAAGAATTAAAGAATATAATTTAGTACTTTTAAAAGAAGAAAAAACAAATTATTTATAAGTATTAAAGAAATATTAAATAGAATTAATAAAGGATATTTACAAATATCCCTTATATAACCATAAAGACATTAATAAAACCCTTAAATAAATTAAATAAATATTTTCCTTTAATAAGATGAAAAAGAAAGTTAAATAAGTATATAAAAAATGTAGCCTATATTAATACTTTAAAAAACTAAAATACAAATTATATAAATTATTATAACTATCTTCTGTTATATAATAACCATAAGATTTAATTATAATAGATTTTATTATTAATCTTCTTTTATTAGTAGACCTTATTATAAGAGTATATTATAATAATATTTTTATTATTATTAATTACTTTATAAAAGTAATATATTATCTTTTTTATAATAAAGTAATAAAAGAAAAATAATTTATTTATCTTTTTTTTAATATATAATTATTATATATAGACTACTAATTAAAATTATTTTAAATAAAGGATAATTATTTATATTTAAGTTTTAATAAAGCTTAATATTCTTAATAGAGTTAAATTATAAATTAAGTATAACCTTCTACCCCTAAATAGATAGATAAACTAAATACCAAAACTAGAAAATTAAATAATATCTATAATATTATATTAACTATAAATAAACTAATTAAGTAAAAAAATTATTTATTATATAGCTAATATATAATATATTTTATAATTATAATATTAAAATAATATTAATAAAAGCTAATTTTAGTTTTATATTAGACACTTACTAAGCCCTTTTAGAAGATATAATCTAAATAAAAGTAATAATTAAGTTAGATAATTTAAAAAAACTATATAAAGAAATAAAGATTAAATTTGAATTTATTTATAATATTATAAAAAGATATTATAATATAAAAAGACTAAAGAGATTAACCTTTTTAAAGGGAGATATAGTCTACTTAATAACAAAAAATCTTATAATAAAAAAATAAAATAAAAAAATCAACTTTATATAGATTAAGCTATACCTAATTAAAAGAAAATTATTAGAAAATAACTATAAGCTCAATCTCCCAGATAATATTAAAGTTTATCCTATCTTCTATATTTCACTATTAGAACCTAGTAATAGTATTTAAATTAATATAGGATCTAACTATAAATTATAAATAAAAAACCTAGAAGACTAATAGAAAGTTGAAAAAATCCTATAAAGAAGAGAAAAAGATAGAAAATTTAAAATTAAATAGAAAGGCTATAAGAAAATAATCTAGGAACCTATTAAATACCTTATACATTACTTAAAAATATTAAAAGTATTTCTCTAAAATTAATATAAAGAAAATTAAGTAAATTACTCTAATTAATAACCTTATAATCTTAAGAAATTATCTTCTTTACTTTCTTATATAAATAATACTTTTAAATATATAAGTACTATAATTAAGCTAGAGTACTTATTAAATCTACCTTAACTTTCTCTTTCTTCCTATTAATCTAATCTTTCTTATAAAAAACTTACTTAATTAAAAAAGAAATAAGTATATAGAAGTAAAAGAAGAAGAATACACTTATAAGCTTAAGCAAAAACACCTCCAAAATCATAGCTAGAATACTTATTCTTTATATAAAATTTGTAATAGTTTTTTCCCTTAGCTACAATATAGAATAGCTACCCAGCATAAAAATAAGCTAAATAATAAAATATTTTAAAATTAAATTTATTAATTAATTTAGTAATATTCTTTTAATAAGCTTTAGATACCTTAAGATAAGGCATAATCTTAATAATATAACCTAATATCCTATTAGTATTAGGGACTATAAGAAGATAAAAAGAGAAAAAAATATATAATAGTTATAAGTAGGGAAACTGGCCTATTTACCTGGCCTTAGAATAAGACTAATAAGAGGGGGAGTATTATATTATGATCTAAATACCTAAAAGGTAATAACTATAGGTATATAATGAACTGGATTCATGACTAGGGTGAAGCATGAATAGGACCGTAATAGACCTTTGTTCTTATTACCAAGACTTTAACTTGATAAACTGTAGAACTGTTTGCCTGCGCTTATTACATAATACTATTATAGATATCCTTACTTTATAATATCTTATATTAATATATATTTAGTATATATATTTAATTAGTCCTCTTAGTCTTATATCTTTATAATTATCTCCTTCTTCTAGAGGCTTGTTCTTAAGCCTTAAGAGGATTTAGTAAAAGTGATATTACTTTTGTACCTTATTATCCTATTTCTTATATATTCTTTTAATTTGCTTATAATACTTATATATTAAAGCTATTATATTCTTAAGATAAGCTTTAGGTTTCTATATATTATACTTTATAAGCTATCTAATCTACTTAATTTAATATAATATCTTATTATTATTACCTTTATATATAATAATCTTCTTAATCTTCTACTTATTTTCTTCCTTAACTAGCTTTAATAAGTAGGTAGTAATATTACTTTTAGTATTTTTTAAGATTTAAGTAAGAAGATTAAGAAAATATTATATATTTATTGATATTACTTAGGTAGGTATATTTTATAAGCTTATTATCTTATTTTTTTAATAATAATAATCTTAATAAACTTAAGTATAAGTTTTTTATATTTAAATTTAAAGTTCTTTATAAATAAATTAATAATCTATTCTTTCTTATATTTTATAATAATATACTTTTTATTATAATATTTAGCTTATATTTTTATAACTTTTTATTAATATTATTAAACTTAAATATATATATAACTTAAAACTTTAATATACTTTTATATACCCTATATATAAGTCTTTAAGTACTCTAAAATATACTTAATTATTCTAGAATAATAACTATATAATACTTATATTAATAATACTTTAATAATATTATACTAGCTATTATTATAGGTAAACTTACTCTTAGGGAGTTATATTACCTATCTCTCTAAGATTTCTCCTACAAATAACCTTAAGTATCTCTCTAAGGTCTAGTATATTCACTTAGTCTGCCTATTAATCTAGGGATAATAGGCAGTGGATAACTATCTGGTTATTACTTATTCTTTTATTAGTTCTTTTTAAAACTAGCTTATAAATAATTTATCTTAATTACTTATAATACCTTTTAATATTCTATATTAGTATTTTATATATTTATATAACGTACATGATAAGCGAGCGCCCCGAATAAGCGAGCGCCCCATGATACTGTGCACCTAAAAATACCTATTTTTAAGATTCTAAAACCCACAATTTTAATAATTAAAACCTAAAAAAATTAATATAAGCTATTTAAAAAGGAGATTACTATATAATAGAGTCTTTTTATTTTTAAATATTTTTCTATATATTTAAATAGCTATTTATACAGTGCGAATATAGAAAATTATAATAATTAGTTATATAAAAATCTAAAAAATCTAAAAAAATACAATATATAATTATAATTTTAATAAGCTTATTTGAACATTTTTATTAAATTTAAACTTAATTTGAATTTTAAGGAATTCTTAAAAATCTTAAATTAAGGTAAAAATTTATATGGGGCGCTCGCTTGTCTGGGGCGCTCGCTTATCACGTACGTTAATATCTATACTATTTAAATAATAATAAATATCTTCTTTATAAATATAAATATAATAAACTTTATTATATAATAGATAATTATAAGAATAATATTATATTCTTCTCTATTACTATAAACACTTTAAAACAACCTTATAATAAAATCTATACTAATTTTTTAAAAGAGGTACATTAATAATAGTAAAGATTATAGCTTTTTATATAGTCTATAATATAGGATTTATATACCCTAATATATCTAATATCTTAAGATATAATCATATATATCCTTTATAATTCCTTTTTAATAGAATTTTCTTTTAATAAGTTTAATTATTTTAATAACTTTTATATACCTTACCCTTAGATTATTATAATATTTATAAAGTATTTTAATCCTTAGTATATACTATACTAAAATAACTAGCCTTCCCTTATAAAAGAGTATACTATTTTTATCTAAGTAATATACCTTTATATCTCTAGTGCTCTATTTAATCTTTTATATTTACTATTAATAAAAAGGATCTTTAATCTATAATCCTTAAACTAATTCTTCTAATTATATAGATAATTAAGTAAGAAATATTATTTTATTTTTTATAAGCTCTTTTATAATAAGATTTAGAATAAATTATTCTAGACTAATTACCCTAACTCTTAATAAATTCTTATAGTTAAAGTGTATAATCTCTTTTTATTAAATGCTCTCCTTTATAATAATATTATTAACCTTTTACTATTATATAATTAAAAAAATTATAACTATATTCTATTAATCTAATAATCTAATAGCCTGCTCTTAACCTAAGGGTAGAGAACTTTTACTTATTGCCTAATATATAAGTATACTATCCCTAAGGCTAATATAGATAGTTTATATATAAGTACTAGTAGTCTTGGTTTTACTTTTTATATTAGTAATTATATATTATATATTTAGTAATAATTTCTTTATTAACTAAAGCTTCTTTATAAGTATAGGAAATATATCTTTATATATAATTTCCTTTTTTATATAATTTAATTATCTTAATAAATTATTTACTAAATTAAGCTTTCTTAGCTTATATTTAAGATTAAAATTAAATAGGAATAGCTTATAAACTTATTTTATAAATCCTTTTTTAAAATCTTTTATTAAAGCCTTAATAATACTTTTAAAGATAAAATAATTTATTAATATTATAAACTTCTTTAATAACTTTAATAAATAATAACTCTAGTACTCTAAGCTCTTAATAATTATAAATAACTCTTATTATCTAATTCCTTAATATTATTTAATATTAAAGAACTTTCTTAATCAGTAAACTATTAGGTATTATTAATCTTCTATAAGTTATAATAAGATCTTTAAGATAGCTTTAGCAGATATATCTATCTTAATATAGGCTTTTAAGATTGGATCCTAATACTATAAAATAGTTGTTAAATAAAAGACTATCTTTAGTTCCTAGAATATATCTTCTTTAATCTTAATTTAAGTAAGATCTTTAGTTTTATAATTATTCTTATTTTCTTTAAATAGCTTTATTAAAGGTTTTATTATTTTAAAGTATTTAAAAATAAATTTTTAATAAAAGTTATAAAAATTAAGAAATATTTATATATTTTTATATAAAATTAATTTCTTTTATTTAATAATAGATTAAATTTATATAAGATCTATTTTAATATTTTTTTAAGTAATTATATACTTTAAGAATTCTATCTTTTATTAATAAAAGGTATATTTAAAGAGTTTAATATATAATTAAAAATTATATAATTATTTAAGGACCTCTTTAATATCCTTAGTATATTATTCTTTTATTTTAGAATAAATAATAATATTATTTAAATATATAATGTAATAAATATTTAAAAATCTTATAAATATATAATAAATATATATTTAAAAGGTAATTAAAGTATTAATTAATCTAAATAATATAATTATATACTTAAAGTAACTATATTAAATTTTAAAAGCAATCTTCTATCTATTACTCTCTTTAATTCTAATATAATAATATATATTATAAATATTAATCTTAATAATCTATCTTACTCTTACTAATCTATTTAAAAGATTATTAATAAGTAAGAGTAAATATTAATTTTTAATAGTAATTATATTAAGATCTTTATAATCTATATATAAATATATAATACTATCTTTCTTTAATATAAATAATATTAATATATTAATAATACTAATTAATAATTATATCCTACTATTAGTAATATTATTTATTATATATACTTATAGTATATAATATTATTTAATATTTAATAAATATAATAGATTATATAAAGACTTTTTATCTTTTATAATATTAATAGAATACTTTATACTTTTAAGAAGTAATAGCTTTATTATCTCTACTTTATTAAATATATACTACTTTAATTATAATTTTAAAGATAGTATATTAATATTATTATTAATAGCTTTATCTTTTAAAATCTTAATTAGCTCTTTTTTAATAATTATATATTAATAGTATAAAATATATAAGCTTTTTTATTATTTTTTATTAATTTTTTTATAATATTTTTAGGTTTTATAAAAAAATAAATTTATATATTTAATAGTAATTATATATATTAATTATAATATTTTCTTTATTTATAAAATTATTTAAAAGAAGTAGATTATTAATATCTTTTAGATATTATATTTTAATAAATGCTCTTTAGATCTTCCAAGGTATTTCCTAATAATCAATCAAGAATAAAGTCAACTAATATACCTTATATAAGGCTAATATAGTTCTATTATAGCTTTTTAATATAAATATAGCTATATCTAGGGCTAGTTTTAAACCTAATCTTTATATTAATTATTGGCTAATAAGGTCTACCTATATACAGGTATCTATATTTACCTAGACTTTTTTTCTTATAAGTATTAAATATTAATACTCTTTCTTAGATAATCTATCCTAAAGATAGAAATTTCTTATATATAGTAGCTTTATATATTAAGCTTATATTTACTTATTTTTTAATAAATCTATTTTAATAAAATTATTATTAATAATTTAAACTTTAATAACTTTAAAAAATATACTATCCTTCTATTATAATAAATAATAAAAAAAAATATAATCTTCCTTATTATAAATATAATAAATTAAAAATTAAATATAATTAAAATTAACAACCTTCTCTATATTATTAAAAATAATAAAAAAAATAGATTTAGTATTATCTTTTAAAAGAATTAATTTAGATATACTTTCTTAACTTCTATTTCTACTTTAGTCTTTATCTTAGCTTTTATAATTATTAAAATATTACTTTTAAAAGCTTTTTTATTAATTAAAAAGTAGTTTTTTAATATTATTACTTTCTTATACTCCTTGATTATCTTAATAAAAATAGGTCTAAAGCTATTTAGCTTTATTAGTTATTTTATAAAACTTTTTAAACTTTATTTTCTATTTTAATATTTCTACTTTTAACTTAGATTATAGTTTAAAATAATATTAATAAGTTAAGATAGTATTATCTTTTAAGCCTTTAATACCTAATATAATATATAAGGCCATCTATATAATAAAATATTATTATAATATATAGTCCTTTTTCTATTTTAAAGATAGTAACTTATTATAGAGCTAATACTTATATAGATCTAGATTAATATATATCTTATATATAAAAGTAAGAAAATCTTCTTATAAAAAGTCTTAGCTAGTAAGCCCCTTAATATAATTATATTATTATATCTATAAAGGGTATAAGAACTTAGTTATAGCCTACTTTATATACTATATAGTAGAACTACTTAGCCATAAGCTATTACTAGTTTTAATAATATAAATCTAATTATCAACTTAAATATCTAATATATTTTTATTAAATCTTTTATAATTATATAATAAAGGTTTCTTATAGTCCTTCCTTAGACTTATACTAGGCTATATAGCCAATTAGTATAGTATATTTATTTAGAATTACTATTACTAAGCTTAAAGTTACTATTATTATATTTAAAATTATTTCTATTATTAAGCTATTATAGCTATAAAGTCTTTTATAAATATTATAATTTCCTCTATATTATATAAAATTTATATTATAAATAATAATAGTATTTACTCCTTAATATTCTTTAAATCTTAAGATTTTTACTCCTCTAGCTTTATAATTAAGATACTTTTAAAAATTAAAATAAAAAGTATATTTAAATTCTCCAAAGCTTTACCTCTTTAAATAAGCTTTTTTAAAGTTCTTATTTACACTTTTAGCTATATATAGTCTATATTTATAACTCTTACCTACTATAATAAGTCCTTATTAACTTAGAAAGTAGTAGTATAATATTAACCCTTTTTAAGCTTCTAATAGCTCTACTTATTATATAATATATTAATCTTGTGAAAAAAAGAAATTAAAAAATTATAATAAATTAGATTTATAACTAAAGTAAAATATAAATAGAATTATAATAAACCTTTATTTTTATTATTAAGACTTTAATTTAATAAATTATAGAACTATTTATCTACATTTATTATATAATATTATTATAAATATCCTTACCTTATAGTATCTTGTATTAGTATATATTCAGTATATATGCTTGATTGGTCCTCTTGGTCCCACATCTTTACAAGGTAGAACCCTAATTAATCAAACTAAACTACCCTAGACCTATATAATTAATTAATAAAAGTAAAATTAAATAGCTCCTATTTAATATAACCAAAGATTATAACAAATATTATTAAATTAACTCTATTTAATTATTATAATAATAAGACCTTAGATATAATAATATATAGCCGGATTAGATCCTACTATAAGGAATAGAATTAATTAGCTTTTAATATAACTTAATTATCTTAATTACAATTAACTATTACCTAATATAATACTTCTATTACTCTATTTACCATAATACACCTAATCATCCTATTAATAATAAACCCTTCATTCTGATTGGTTTATTAAGTTAGGAATTGACCAGACCGTTACAGCACCTACTAGAATTATATAAATAATAACCTTCTTATAAATATAAAAGGAAGATGCTTAAACTTTATAATTAAAAAGATTAAAGGTATTAAAAAGGTAAAAGATTGTAAAGATGTGGGACCAAGAGGACCAATCAAGCACATATACCGAATATATATTAGTATAAGATATTATAGGGTAAGAATATCTATAATAGTATTATATAATAAATATAGGTAAATAGTTCTATAATTTATTAAATTAAAGTCTTAATAATAAAAATAAAGATCTATTATAATCTTATTTATACTTTACTTTAGTTATAAATCTAATTTATTATAATTCTTTAATTTCTCTTTTTTAAAAGATTAATATATTATATAATAGGTAAAGCTATTAAAAATTTAAAAAGGATTAATATTATATTATTACTTTCTAAGTTAATAAGAACTTATTATAGTAAGTAAAAGTTATAAATATAAATTATATATAATTAAAAGTATAAATAAGAACTTTAAGAAGAGCTTATTTAAAAAGGTAAAGCTTTAAAAAATCTAGATATATTTTTTATTTTAATTTTTAAAAGTATTTTAATTATAAAATTAGAGAAGTAAGAATTTTAAGATTTAGAGAATATTAAAAAGTAAATATTATTATTATTTATAATATAAATCTTATATAATATAAAAAAAATTATAATATTTATAAAAGATTTTATAATTATAATAATTTAATAATAGAAATAATTTTAAATATAATAATAATAACTTTAGGCTTAATAATAATAATTCTAAATAAATATATTATACCAATTAGCTATATAGCCTAATATAGATCTAAAGAAGAATTATAAGAAATCTCTATTATATAATTATAAAAGGCTTAATAAAGATATATTAAGTATTCAAGTTAATAACTAAATCTATATTATTAAAGCTAGTAATAGCTTATAGCTAGATAGTTCTACTATATAATATATAAAGTAAGCTATAACCAAGTTCTTATACCCTTTATAGATATAATAGTATAATTATATTAGGGGGCTTGCTAGCTAAGATCTTTTATAGGAAGACTTTTTTATCTTTATATATAAGATATATATTAACCTAGATCTATATAAATACTAGCTTTATAATAAATTATTATTTTTAAAATAAAAGAAGGATTATATACTATAATAATATTTTATTATATAAATAGCCCTATATATTATATTAAATACTAAAGGTCTAAAAAATAATATTATCTTAATTTATTAATATTATTTTAAATTATAATTTAAATTAAAAGTAGAAATATTAAAATAAAAAATAAAGTTTAAAAAGTCCTATAAAGTAATTAATAAAGCTAAATAACTTTAAACCTATTTTTATTAAGATAATTAAGAAGTATAAGAGAGTAATAATATTAAAAGATCACTCCTTAATTAATAAGAAAGCTTTTAAAAGTAATATTCTAATAATTATAAAGATTAAAATAAAGATTAAGGTAAAGATAGAAGCTAAGAAGATATATCTAGATTAATCTTTTTAAAAGATAATATTAAATCTATTTTTTCTATTATTTTTAATAATATAAAGAAGATTATTAATTTTAATTATATTTAACTTCTAATTTATTATATTTATAATAAAAAAAATTATATTTCTTCTTATTATTTATTATAATAGAAGAATAATATATTTTTAAAATTATTAAAATTTAAATTATTAATAATAATTTTATTAAAATAGATTTATTAGAAAATAAGTAAATATAAGCTTAATATATAAAGCTACTATATATAAGAAACTTTTACCTTTAGAATAGATTATTTAAGGAAGAGTATTAGTACTTAATACTTATAAAGAAGAAGAAGTCTAGGTAGATATAGATACTTATATATAGGTAGATCTTATTAGCTAATAATTAATATAAAAATTAGATTTAAAGCTAGCCCTAGATATAGCTATGCTTATATTAGAAAGTTATAATAGAATTATATTAATTTTATATAAGGTATATTAATTAACTTTATTCTTAATTAATTATTAAAAAATACTTTAGAAAATCTAAAGAATATTTATTAAAATATAATATCCAAAAGATATTAATAATCTACTTCTTTTAAATAGTTTTATAAGTAAAGAAGATATTATAATTAATATATATAATTACTATTAAATATATAAATCTATTTCTTTTATAAAATCTAAAAATATTATAAAAAAATTAATAAAAAATAATAAAAAAGCTTATATACTTTATATTATTAGTATATAATTATTAAAAAAAGCTAATTAAAGCTTTAAAAAATAAAGCTATTAATAATAATATTAATATACTATCTTTAAAATTATAATTAAAGTAATATACATTTAATAAAATAAAGATAATAAAGCTATTACTTTTTAAAGATATAGAGTATTCTATTAATATTATAAAAAATAAAAAGCTTCTATATAATCTATTATATTTACTAAATATTAAATAATATTATATATTATAAGTATATATAATAAATAATATTACTAATAATAAAATATAATTATTAATTAGTATTATTAATATATTAATATTATTTATATTAAAGAAAGATAATATTATATATTTATATATAAATTATAAAGATCTTAATATAATTATTATTAAGAATTAATATTTACTTTTATTTATTAATAATCTTTTAAATATATTAATAAAAGTAAGATAGATTATTAAGATTAATATTTATAATATATATTATTATATTAAAATTAAAGAGAGTAATAAATAAAAAATTACTTTTAGAATTTAATATAATTACTTTAAGTATATAATTATACTATTTAAATTAACTAATACTCTAATTACTTTTTAAGTATATATTTATTATATACTTATAGGACTTTTAAATATTTATTATATTATATATTTAAATAATATTATTATTTATTTTAAAATAAAAGAATAATATATTAAGAATATTAAGAAAATCCTTAAGTAATTATATAATTTTTAATTATATATTAAACTCTTTAAATATACCTTTTATTAATAAAAGATAGAATTCTTAAAGTATATAATTATTTAGAAAAATATTAAGATAGATTTTATATAAATCTAATCTATTATTAAATAAAAAAACTAATTTTATATAAAAATATATAAGTATTTCTTAACTTTTATAATTTTTATTAAAAGTTTATCCTTAAATACTTTAAAATAATAAAACCTTTAATAAAATTATTTAAAAAAAGTAAAAATAATTATAAAACTAAAGATCTTATTTAAATTAAAATTAAAGAAGATATGTTCTAGGAACTAAAAATAGCCTTCTATTCAGCAATTATCTTATAGTATTAGGATCTAACCTTAAAAGCCTATATTAAGATAGATATATCTGCTAAGATTATCTTAAAGATCTTATTATAATTTGTAAAAGATTAATAATACCTAATAGTCTATTAATTAAGGAAGCTCTTTAATACTAAATAATATTAGGGAATTAAATAGTACAAGCTACTTATAATTATTAAAAGCTTAAAGTACTAGAATTATTATTTATTAAGATTATTAAAGAAATTTATAGTATTAATAGATTATTTTACTTTTAAAAATATTATTAAAATTTTAATAAAAGATCTTAAAAAAAGATTTATAAAATAGATTTATAGATTATTTTTATTTAATTTTAATCTTAAATATAGATTAAAGAAGCTTAATTTAGCAAATAATCTATTAAAATAATTAAATTATATAGAAAAGGAAATTATATATAAAGATATACTTCCTATACTTATAAAAAAGCTTTAATTAGTAAAGGAATTATTACTAAATATATAATATATAATTACTAATATAAAAGGTAAAATTAAAACTACTAATACTTATATATAAGCTATTTATACTAACCTTAAAGATAATATACTTATATATTAAATAGTAAATAAGGGTTCCTTACCCTTAGATTAAGAGTAAGCTATTAGATTACTAAACTAATAAAATATAATTATTATAACAGTCTGGTCAATTCCCAACTTAATAAACCAATCAGAATGAAGGGTTTATTATTAGCAGGATAGTTAAGTATATTATAGTAAAATAAAATAATAGAAATATTATATTAAGTAATAATTAATTATAATTAAAGTAATCAAGTTATATTAAAAGTTGATTAATTCTATTTCTTATAGTAGGATCTGATCTATCTATATATTACTATCCTATTTTGGTATATGTAGTGCACTTAGTGTGCTAGGTGTGATACCTTTTGCACTTATTGTAATAGTTACCTTTATTACTCCTTATTTAATTGGTTATATATAATTATAAGGTAGTTAGTTTCTTATAGGGTATGGTATTTTGCTATTTTAGATTGTTTTAGGTATGATATAGGTTGTAATATAATGTTTTCTTTTTATTGGTCTTATCCTTAAGGCTAGTATAATGGGTTGTAGTGGTTTTTTTATATATATTATCTAAACTTAGACTTATAATTATTTTATTATATTAATATTATATTAGGTAGGGTAGTAAAAGTATCTTTTATTTATAAGAATTATAAAATTAAAGGTCTTATTAATTATATTAATCTTTTTAGGATATTTATTATAGCTTATATATATTATATAAGTATTAGTCTTTTCTATATAGTAGGTAAAGGTTTAATTTATTATTTTAAATATATTTAGAGTTATAAAAGTTATAATTGTATAGGTGTAAAAAGTATAATTTATATATATTTTTATTATTTTTTATTTAGTTGGCTTAGTATATTAATAGTAATAGTTTTTTATATTATTAAAGAAAAGAAAAAATTATATTAATAATATTTAAAAATATAAAGTAAATTAAATTTATTATATATTTTTTTAAAGGCTTTTTAAAAGATTATCTTAAAGATTTAATCTTAAATAATAGTAATATTTACTAAGTTAAAGTATCTAAAGAAGTTAAAGGATAATCTGGAAGAGTGGGGTACTAGAGTAATGGAGGTAGTGGAGGCTGAGATTGTGGTAAAGGAAGGCCTTCTTTTGAAGGTAATATTAATATTATATATTATTAATATTGATCTCTCTTTTTGCTTATTAAAAGAATATTTTTAATATTTTTAAATAATATATAAGGTATTTAGTAGGTTTTTAGATTATTTTTTTATAATTTTTCTATTTAATTTTGAATTTTCTATTTTCCTTTTTTCTTTATAGTATTTTTTTAATTTCCTATTGGTTTTCTAGGTTTTCTATTTAGGGTTTATATTTAGATCTTATATCTATTTAGATACTATTACTAGGTTCTAGTAATGAAATATAGAAAATAAGATAAATCTTAATATTATTTAGGAGATTAAGTTTGTAATTATTTTTTAATATTTTTTTTTAATTAGATATAATTTAATTTATATAAAGTTGATTTTTTTATTTTATTTTTTTATTATAAGATTTTTTATTACTAAGTAGACTATATCTTTTTTTAAGAAGGATAATCCTTTTAGCCTTTTTAGATTATAATATTTTTTTATTATATTATAAATAAACTTAAGTTTTATTTTTATTTCTTTATATAGTTTTTTTAAATTATTTAATTTAATTATAGCTTTTACTTGAATTATATCTTCTAAAAAGGCTTAGTAAGTATCTAGTATGAAGCTAAAATTAGCTTTTACTAGTATTATTTTAATACTATAATTATAGGATATATTATATACTAATTATGTAATAGGTAATTTTTCTATTTAATTAGTTTGTTTATAGTTAATATAGTATTGTAGATATTACTTAATTTCCTGGTTTTAGTATTTGGTTTATCTATTTGTTTGGGGGTAAAAAGCTATATTTAGCTTATGGTTTAGCCTTATAAGGGATATCAGGCTTTATTAAAACTTAAATGCAAATGGTTATTCTTTATCTAAAATGATTTTGATTGATAATCTATATATAGTAATTATATATTAAAAGAAAAAGTAAATAAATTATTTTTCTTTTATTACTTTATTATAAAGAAGATAATATATTACTTTTATAAAATAATTAATAATAATAAGAATATTATTATAATATACTTTTATAATAGGGTCTACTAATAAGGGGAGGTTAGTAATAAAGTTTATTATAATTAAGTCCTATGGTTATTATATAATAAAGGATAATTATAATAATCTATATAGTTTATATTTTAGTTTTTTAAAGTATTAATATAAGTTACATTCCTTATATATTTATTTAATTTTCTTTTTTATCTTTCTAAAGGAAAATATCTATTTAACTTATTTAAAGATTTTATTAATACCTTTGTAATTATACAAGGGATATTTATAAATATTCTTTATTAACTTTATTTAATATTCCTTTAGCACTTATAGGTAATCTATTTTTTCTTCTTCTAGAAGTGCTAGATTATATTTTTTGATTTTCCTTAGTAGTGGATTGTCTTGTTTTACTTGTTGTATTAGTATTTCCGCAGTAGTGGTTCTAGTTGTATGTAGTAATCCTTCTATTCTTATAATAATGATTATTTTCTTTGTTTTTATTATTATTTTATTAATTAGGGCTTATTCTAGTTCTTTATTAGTATTGTAGATTAATAGTTTTTTTATATTTTTAGTTTTTTTATATTATAGTTGGGTTAGTAGTTAATTATATTAATATAGTTATTCTTAGTCTTTTTAATATAAATAATTTAATAATTAAATTTAAATAAGTATTTTATATATTATAGTTATTTTTTATTAAATTTTTAAGTAATTATAAAGTAAGTAATGTTTTTATAATTAATGTATATTTTAATTTTATAGTTACTTTCTAAAAGGTATTATTAGAATTTTTTAAAAATATTAATAATAGTAAGAAATTCTTTATTATAAATAAAGTAGTTTAGCTTAAGGCTATATAGCTTATATAAGTAGAATGCTATAGGATGTAGGTTTCCTTGTTCATCTTGTTGTCCGATCTGGGCCCCTAGGGCAAAGTCTAATATATTGGTTTCTAGCTCTATAGGCTTATTAGGGTCGAATATTACAAGGATAGGTTCTTCTAAAATAGTATTTTTTATAGCTTTAAATAATTATTATACTTTATTTCCTTATTAAAAGGTAATTCCTTTCTTAATTAGTTCTATTATATTTAAGGTAATTTTACTAAATCCCTTAATAAATCTTTAGTAATAATTAATAAATTTAAGGAAGGCTTATATTTCCTTTATATTAATAGATTCCTTCTAATCTTTTACTATAGTAACTTTCTTTAGGTCTATATAAATTTTATTAAGGCTAATAATATATCCTAGAAATTCTACTTTTTAAGTATAGAACTTGCTTTTTTCTGGTTTAATTAGAAGTTTGGTATCTTAGAGGGCTTTTAAGATCTTATAAATATATTCTTTATATTCTTCTTTATTTTTGAAGAAAATGAGGATATTATCTAGATAGTAGATAGTAAAGATATTTAAGTATTTTTATAATATATTGGTTATTATTTATTAGAATAATGCTAATATATTTATAAGTTTAAAAGGTATAATTAAGTATTTAAATAGTTTAAACTTTATTTAGAAAGTAGTTTTCTATTTATATTTTTCTTTAATATAAATAAGATTATATATTTCTTTAAGATCTAGTATAATAAAGATATTAGCTTTATAAAGATAATCTTTTATTTTATTAATTAATAATAGTAAAATGTAATCTTTAATAATAATATTATTAAGCTATTAGTAGTTTATAATAAGGTATAGCTTTCTATTTTTCTTAGGTATAAATATAATAGGGTAACTAGCTTTAGAGTTTAAAATATAAATATATTCCTTTTTAAGTATATCTTAAATATATTCCTTTAAGGTATTAAGTTTAATTTAATTAAGATTATAAATAGGGTAAAATTAGGTATTAGATCTATCTTTAAGGATGATTTTATGATCCCACTGGCTAAACTTAGGTAGTCTAATGTCTAGTTCTTTTGTAAAGAGCTTTTTGTAGATTTAGTACTATAGGGGTATATTATATAGTCTATCTATTTCTACTTTAGCCTTTATTTTTTAAGGCTTTTATTAATTTATTGGAATTATATTTTAAAGTAAGTAATTATTTATTATTTTTACCTTTTTTAATTATTTTTATATTTATATTTTATTTCTTTAGATAATAAAGATTCTTTTTTATTTATATCTTTTACTTAGTTAAGATTAGAAGTTTAAGATCTTTTATTATATTTTATAAAAATATTATTAATTATATTATACTTCTTAGATATTTACACTTAGCTAATATACTAGTAGATATTAGGGTTATATTAGTATAACCATGGATATCTTAAAACTAGATTATATTATCTAATATTAATAATATTAAAGATTATTCTTTGGTTCTTTTCTTTAATAAAGACTTTTAAGTAATTAATTTTCTTATTTATAATATTATTATTATATTTAAAGGGTATTCCTTTTATATTAATAATCTTATATAGATTGATTTTTATTATTTATAGTAGTTAAAGTTTGTTAATTATTTAAGGATTTATATAGTTTTGCTTAGCTTTGTTATTTACTATAGCATTATATTACTTCCTTTTAATTCTTACTTTTATTTTTAATTATTATTAAGGTTGCTTTTTAGTTATAGAGTATAGAGCTTTTTAAGGAGTTCTTTTAGTAACTCCAGAGGTTATTGCCCTAGTTGCTCCTACTACTCTTTTATAGGAGGCTTTATTTATTTTTTGATTTTATTTAGTATTAAGCTATTGCTTTATCTATTATATAGATATTACATTTAGGGTCTTGATATTTATTCTAAGATAGCTTACTGTAATTAAGGAACTTAGGCTTATTTAATTCTAATATAATGAACTAGTAGTAGAGGTTTTTTCTATTATTTTATATTAGTTAAAGTATTTTCTATAGGTATAGTAAATAATTATATCTTTTACTTTAATAAAAAAGTATATTATATATTACTTTTATTTTATATATTAAAGGTAGTTATAATTATAATAGCTTATTTATAAAATATTCTTATATTCTTTATATATTGTATTTAATTTAGGGTTATTCTTTTTATATTAGATAGATTAGGGATTATGGTTTTCTAGTTGTTATTTGCTTTATATAAGTAGGAAGATTTTATCTCTATCCTATAAGGGTTCCTTAACTTATTAAGCCATTCTTTTAATACTAATTATCTATTTTTTATTTTTGTTTTTGTTATAAGTGTAGGTATCCTATTATGTTGGTGCTTTGTTAGTATATATATCTAGAATGGATATAGGGATTCCTATCTTCTTAGCTCGTTCCAATCATTTGTGGGGAAGGCAGGACTGGCCTTCTTATTAGGTTGATTATGCTTTTTAGATAGCTTTATTAATTTCTTATTGTAGGATAAGTTTTATTTTATATAACTTATGGTTTTCTATATATTGCTTAATTATAGTGGTTGGTTTATGTTTTTTAATAATAGTAAGAATAACTTTTCCTATAGTATTCTCTTTTCCTTCTAGTACTAAGGTTTATTAAGTTTTTATAGTATTAAGTTATTTTTATCCTTTTAATATAAGTTTAAATTAATTTTCTATTTTTAAAAAGTAATATTTAAAGGATTTATATTTTTTCTTTCTATAATTGAAGTAGGTAATCTTACTTTTATTATACCTTTAAATAGTGCTGAGTTCTATTAGTCCTAAATAAGTCCTATATATAGTGCTTTGTTATTTATTTTAGGTTTTTTCTTTATTTAGGATATATAGGTTTTTATTATTTTAGGTATATTTTTTATATTAGTTAAATTATTTTTTATTAATCTTAATAGTACTTTTGATATACTTTAAGAGTTTTTTTAATTAATCTTTTTTATAGATTTTATTCTTAATTTTACTTTTTAAACCTTTATAATAAAGTTCTATTAGTATATTATTATCCTAGGCTATTTATATTATAATTCTTTTAAACTCAGCTAAATACTAATTATAGGATTTTATTTATTTAAATTTATATAATTAATTTATAGCTTATTATTTTATATTAATTATACTAAAATTGTCTTTAATAGCGGTTTCAAAATGTTCCTAGTCTCTAAAGATCTCTTAGGTCTCTTTATTTTAATTAGTATTATTCTTATTTTTTAAATAGTCTTTTATAATAGGTTTAAACTATAGTTCTATGTCCTTTTGAAGGAGGGTTTTAATGTATAGTACCTAGGCTTTGGGGGTTGTAAGTTACATTAGGAAAAAGTAAAAGTATTCCTTCATTTAGGTAAGGAAGGGGACTATATTGGTAGCTTTTTCTAGAAAGGGCTTTAGGACTGGGGGTTTTAGAATTTTACTAATGTTTTTATTCTTATTTCCTTTAACTATAGTGATTCTGGCTTTTTCTACTTTAAGTTATACTTATATATCTATAAGTTTTTTTTTAATCTATTATAATTTTATAATTAACTTAGTATTATTAAGAGAAATAATAGTAATAAGATTCTTTCCAAATATTATTATTATTTAATTATTAATATAAGTAATTAATTAAATAAGAGCTTTTAATATATAATAATCTAATTAATTCTTAATTTAATAAATTAATTAAAATAAAGGATTTATTATTAGTAGGATAGTTAAGTATATTATAGTAAAATAAAATAATAGAAATATTATATTAGGTAATAGTTAATTATAATTAAGGTAATTAAATTATATTGAAAGCTAATTAATTCTATTTCTTATAGTAGGATCTAATCTATTTATATATTATTATTTTATTTTGGTGTGTATGGTGCACTTGGTGCGCTAGGTGTAACACCTTTCACACTTATCACAACAGTCACCCTTATTACTCCTTATTTAATTGGTCGTATGTAACTATAGGGTAGCTGGTTTCTTATAGGGTGTGGCATTCTGCTATCCTAGACCGCCCTGGGTATGACATGGGTTGTAACAATTATAATCTCTTTAATTATATAATAATAAAAGGCTAGTAATATTACCACAAAGAAAAGCATTTAATAAAAAAGATTATATACTTTAATTATAAAGACCTATTAGAAGCTAGAGTAATTAATCTAGAATAACTTATCCTATATTTTATTATAAAAGAGCTTATAAAAAGTAAAATAGTATTTCTTACTTAACTATCTATATAATTAAAAGAACTAATCTAAGAATTATAAGCTAAAGATCCTTTCTATTAATAATAAGTATAGAAGATTAAATAGAGTATTAAAGATATAAAGGTATATTACTTAGATAGAAATAGTATATTCTTTTATAAGGGAAGGCTAGTTATTTTAATATAATATATACTAAGGATTAAAATATTTTATAAATATTATAATAATCTAAGAGTAAGGTATATAGAAATTATTAAAATAATTAAATTTATTAAAAGAAAATTCTATTAGAAAGGAATTATAGAGAATATATATAATTATATCTTAAGATACTAGGTATATTAAGGTGTATAAATCTTATATTATAGATTATATAGGAAGTTATAATCTCTATTATTACTAGCATATCTCTTTCAAGAAATCAATATAGATTTTATTATAAGATTATTTTAAAATGCTTATAGTAATAGAAAAGAATATAATATTATTCTTATAATTATCTATTATATAATAAAATTTATTATATTTATATTTATAAAGAAAATACTTATTATTATTTAAATAATATAAATATTATATAAATATATAAAATACTAATATAAAATACTAAAAGGCATTATAAATAATTAAAATAAACTATTTATAAGTTAGTTCTAGGAAGAACTAATAAAAAAATAAGTAATAACCAGATAGTTATCTATTATCTACTATCCTTAGATTAATAGGTAAATTAAGTGAATATACTAGACCTTAAAGAGATATTTAAGATTATTTATAGAAAAAATTTTAAAAAATAGATAATATAACTCCTTAAGAGTGAGTTTACCTATAATAATAGTTAGTATAATATTATTAGAGTATTATTAATATAAATATTATATAGTTATTATTTTAGAATAATTAAGTATACTTTAAAGCATTTAAAGATTTATATATAAAATATATAAAAATATATTAAAGCTTTAAATTATATATATATTTAAGCTTAATAATATTAGTAGAAAGTTATAAAAATATAAACTAAATATTATAATAAAAAATATATTATTATAAAATATAAAAAAGAATAGATTATTAATTTATTTATAAAGAACTTTAAATTTAAGTATAAGAAGCTTATACTTAAGTTTATTAAGATTATTATTATTAAAAGAATAAGATAATAAGCTTATAAAATATATCTATTTAAGCAATATTAATAAATATATAATATTTTTTTAATTTTTTTACTTAAACCTTAGAAAGATACTAAAGATAATATTATTATCTACTTATTAAAATTAATTAAAAAAAGAATAAGTAAAAGATTAAGAAGATTATTATATATAAAAGTAATAATAATAAGATATTATATTAAATTAAATAAATTAAATAGCTTATAAAATATAATATATAAAAATCTAAAGCTTATTTTAAAAATATAATAACTTTAATATATAAGTACTACAAGTAGATCAAAAGAATATATAAAAAATAAAATAATAAGGTACAAGGATAATATCACTTTTACTAAATCCTTTTAAAGCTTAAAAATAAGCCTTTAAAAGAAGAAGATAATTATAAAAATATAAGATCAAGAGAACTAATTAAGTATATATATTAAATATATATTAGTATAAGATGTTATAAGGTAAGGATGTCTATAATAATATTATATAGTAAGTGTAAGCAAATGGTTCTATAATTTATTAAGTTGAAGTCTTAGTAATAAGAATAGAGGTCTATTGTGGTCCTATTTATACTTCACCCTAGTTATGAATCTAGTTCATTATAAAGATATCTATTTAATTCTTTAGAAAGATAGTTAATAATATAATATAAGTATTCTTAATAATATAATTAGTAATCTTATATTAAATACGTTATAATCTTATAAAAATATAAAGAAATATACTTAAATATTTATTAAAAGACTTTATATAATTAAATATGTATAATTAAGCTAAAAGGTTCTTAAAGAACTCTACTAGTTATAGTTCTTTATAAATCTAGATAATACTTTCTTTATATTTTATAATACTTTATATTAAAATTATAAAATTATTAAAATTAGAGAAAGTACTTCTCTTAATCTTATATAACTTATAATATAAGCTAAAAATAAATAATAATATTATAAAAATAAATAAAAGATCTTTATATCTATAGCCTCTATAGCTACCTTTAGAATAATATATATAACTTCTATAAATCACTATCTAATCTATAATAATCATTCTAATAATTATTAAAAGAATAATAAGTAATTAGGAAACTTTAAATAAAATAATTATACTAAATAAACTAAATTCTTAAAACCAGAGAACTACATAAGTCTTTTCTAAAAGGCCTACTTAATCTATAAATAACTCCTAAATAAAGCAAATTATAATAATCTAGAATACCTTATATAATAAAAGGATAAAAAACTTATAATAATATATAATATAAAAGTAAATATATTATAAAGTATAGATCTAATTAATATAAATGCCCTCCTAGCCTAGCTAGATAGTACTCTAGATTATTTAATAGTTATAATTGATAAAGAAGCTATATATACTATATAAATAAAAAGAAATAAAATTAATACTTATTACCTAGATTAGATATTTAATAATACCTCCAAATACCATATTTACTATAATAAATATATATATTTAAAGTATATAATATTTAAAGATCCTATTTTAATAAATAATATAGATTAAAGAGCTATAGTACTTAACTTTAAAAAAGTCTTAATTATTATTTAGTAAATTAATAATATTAAATTTATTTACCTTTTACAAATATTATATATATTATTTATAATAGTTAACTTACTTTTAATAAATATTATTACTAAAAAGGAAGGCTTTATTTATATTTAAAATTATAAAATAATCTTTATTAAATATAAGAATATACTTATTATATAAAATACTATATATAAAAGATTTAAATATCTTAATTACTTTTAAATAAAGATTATATAATACTAAAATATTCTTAAAATAAACTAATATTTTACTATATTTATAATAAATAATACTATTAAATTAATATTCTTACATATATTTTATATTTACCTTAATTATCTTAATTATAATAACTATAAATAACTTACTAAAGATTATAAGATTCTTATTACAAATATAGATCTAGGACCTTATATAGCCTATATATATAAAAAGGGAAAGATTAATAATATACAAGCAATCACCTATAGAGCACTAAATTAAAGGCAAAAACAAATAGCTGATCTAGAAGGCCCTATAATACTAAAAACCTTATTAGGAGAATCCTACTATTTACTAATAATTGATAACCTAATTAAGAAATTATATATATATTTACTTAAGGAGAAAATATAATTAAGAATATTTATTAAAATTAATATAAAAATAATTAAAAATTATATATATATAATAGTTAAGGAATATTAACTTAATAATAATAATAAATTTAAAAATAAAGCTTTACTTAACTTTTTCTATTATAAAGATATTTATATAAAGTTTACTATACCCTATTAATTAAATTAAAACCTTATAAAATAAATATACTAAATAATTTAAAATAAAATAAAAGCAATATTTTATAATAATAAATTACCTAAAGAACTATAAGAAAAAATACTATATATAATTATTTATTTATAAGAATAATCTTCTTATAATATCTTTAATAAAATAATTTCTATTAAAGCTTAGAGTAGTTTAAAGCTTCCAATTATACACTTTAAAAAACTTAATTATAAAGCTTATAAATTAATACCTAAGGTAAAGTATCCAAAGAAACTAAATAATTGAACTTAACTATACTTTCTTATTAGATATAAGGCTAAGAATATATATTACTTTTAGAACTCTATCACTAGATAAATTAAATAGGCTAAAAAAGTTATATTTAATAAAAACATTTATATAAATAATTAATATAAATATAAGCTTCTATAAAGAAGCACGAACCTGCTAGCATTACCTACTATAGAAGAAATCCTCCTATTAAAGCAGCTTAATTACTTCTAGTAACTAGAACCAAATGAACTATCTATACTTAATAGACTTACAGTATAGCCTGAGAAGAGGATATATAAATAATCTAATAAGTTTAATCTATAGACTATATTATAAATAATAATACTAAAAGTTTATATAAATAATTCTTAAATAAACCTAACTACCTATTAAATAGATATAAATATAAATCTAAAAAACAACCTTAATTAAACCTAGAAGATAAAACTCTATAAGAACTAACTATAATGGAAGAGATGTTAAACAATTTATTAAGTAAATTATTAATTAAAAAGCTAAATATTTAAATATATCTTATAACTCTTTAAAAAGCCCTTTAAAACAATAAACCTAAAATACTAAAATAAGCCTAAAACTTTTATTTATAGCTAAAATAGAATTTAACTATAAAAGATAAATATAACTTACTTATTAAAAATAGCTCCTTTATTATTATAAATAAAAATAAAATATAATACATACTATTAGGAAAATAGATATTTAAAATAAAGCTTGGGCCTATAGGAAATATTAAGTATTATAAAGCTTATTAAGTAGTTTAGAGCTTTAAATAAGAATATAGAATTAATTATAAAAAGACCTTTATATTAATTATATATTAAAAGATATATAGACTACTTTTTACTATTGCTATTATCCTTAACTAAGAAATTAAGTAAATAGATATTAAAATTACCTTCTTATATAGAAAGATTAATAAGGAAATCTATATAAAGATACCCTATAATTTTAAATAATAAGGTAAAGTATATAAATTATTAAAAGCTTTTTATAAGCTAAAGTAAGTATCTTGTATTTAATTTAAAATACTTTTATAAATATTAATAAAGATAGGCTTTAAGTAGTCCTAATTTAATAAAGTAATATTTATTAAAGAGAATATTATTATTTATATTTATATAAATAATCTTTTATTCTTTAAATCTAATATTAATATAATTAATTAAGTAAAATAAGAATTAAAGAAATAATTTAAAATAATTAATCTAGATTTAGTATATTATTTTCTAGAAATCTTAATTATTAAGGATTAGAAAGTAAAGATTATTATACTATCTTAATAACCTTACTTTAAGTATACTTTTAAGTAGCTTAGCTTTATTTAATTAAAATTATAATATATTTTAATAAATATAATTAAGAAGTTTATCTTTATAAGAAAAAATAATAAATTTTATATAAATAAACTTAGAGAACTTTACTAATAAATTATTAGAACCTTTATATTTTATATAATAGGAATATAAGTTGATTTAATTTATTTAATTATAAAATTAAGTTAATTTATATTAAAGCCTATATCTCTATATCTATTAATAATAAAGAGAGTATTAAGATATATTAAATATATTATTAATTATATATTAATTTTTAATAAAAAACTTAATTTTATAATTAATAAATTCTTTAATATAAAATAGGCTAAAGATATTAATAACTTAAAATTAATTAAATATTATATATTTAAGATTATAGAAGGGGTAATTAGTTAGAAAAGTAAGAAGCAATTATTTATTATTATCTCTAATACTAAATTAAAATATCTTAGTCTCTATGATGTAAGACTAGAAGTAATCTACCTAAGTAACCTAATTGAAGAACTATATAAGAACTAATAGTTAATTATATTATATATTAATAATAATAAAGTAAATAACCTTATAAAAAATATTAAATTTTATAAGAGGATTAAGTATATTTAAATAAAATATTATAAAATATAGAAATTAATTAATAATAATATAATATCAATTAAATAAATCCTATATAAATAAAATCTAATAAATTTTAAAATAAAGATATTATTAATATAAGAATTAAAGAAATAAGTTAAAAAAATTAAACTATAATATATTAAAATAAAAAAAGAAGATCATATTAACTATATTAAAAATTATAACAAATAAATAAGCAGTTACTACTCTTTTCCTATAATAAGATTTTTAATAAGAGCAATAGGATTTATTATCTAGCCTCATTTAAGAAGGGATATTAGAAATGTCTCGCACGCTCCAAGCGAGGCTTATGTAACAAGAGACAAACCCAAGGGATGAAGATCTCTTATAGCTCCCTTCACACAGAACACTTGTTCTTTAGACAACACACACAATACAATACATCACAAGTCTAACAAGTAATACACACTTCCTACATTACTAACGTTAGTAATGTACACGTACGTATAACATTCAGTTCCAAGTAACACTAAATGTTATGACCCATGACACGCCTAAGCGGTCAATGATGGCAGAACCGACATTCACTTACCCTAGAGCCCTATATCAACTAATAAGGAAATGCTTATAAGTGATTATTTATAATGTTGGTGATTATTCTGGGATTAATACCTTAATTACTAATATATTAGATAGAACTTATATAGTGAGTGCCTACTAGGTAATAGTATATAGATAGATTAGAATCTGCTCTTATAATTAATATTAATTAGCTTTTAATATAATTTAATTATTTTAATTATAATTAATTATTATTTAATATAATATTTTTATTATTTTATTTTATTATAATATATTTAATTATTTTATTAATAATAAATCTTTTATTTTAATTAGTTTATTAAATTAGGAATTAATTAGATTATTATAACGTATATGATAAGCGAGCGTCACAGACAAGCAAGCATCGCAAAAATCCCTCATATACATTATAAAACATTCAATTAACTACTTTACAACAACTAAATATATCCCAATTGAATACTAAGGCTAAAACCCTTCTTACCCTTTAGGCCCTTTAGAATAACCAAAAAATAAGCACCCAAAAGGCTATAAAAATATATAAGATTAATAAGCATTAATTATATTATTAGTAAAAGAGAATTTAATCTTGAAATAATATTATTCCTAATTTATATAAGCTATTTAATCTAAAAGAAAAGATTATTATTTAATTTATCCTAGATCTAGATTTGCGAGGATTTCTTCTAAGGTTATATAGTATTAAGGAAATAGCTAATTAATTACTTATTAATTAAAATATATTATTTATTAGTAAATATTAGGCTTTAAATTTTATTAAATATTATTTAAAGCTTAAAATATAATTCTTTTATAAATATAATTATAAAAGGGCTAAATATAAAGATCTAAAGATAATTAATAATTAGTTTTAGCTTATAATTAATATAATAAGGAAGTATAATATTTAATTAGATAATATATATAATTTTAATAAAATTGATTTTATAATAGGTATTATTATAAGTAAAATAATTATAATAGATATAGAAAGGTATTTAAATCTAAAATTGATTTAGCCTAGAAACTAGGAATAGATAATAGTAATTTAAACTATTAATATAAGAGGCTAGGCTATTCTGCTATTTTTTATTACTATAGGCTAATATTATCTTACTAATTGGTATTAAGAAAGTAATCTTTTAGATAATTAAGTTATTATAATTATTTAAAATAATTAAATTGATAATAAAGTAGATCTTAAGTAATTAAAGTATTTTAATTATTATATAAGTAATTAATTAATTAATTATTATTATTTTTTAATTCTTAATAATTATAAAAGTTATTATTTAATTAAATTTAAGAAATATTATAAGAATAATAAAATTATTATATTTTATATATTATTTAATTTATTTTATTTACTTTAATTATTTAATATTATATACTTTAAATTATTAAAAATAATATATAGGAAGGAAATAAAGTATTTAATTAAATACTTAATAACCTATATTTTAAAGGCTAACTTCTTCCTAGCCTTTTATAATATATATAAAGCTATTATAATAAAAAAGAATATTAAGGTAGATTTTAAAGGAGCTAGACTTAATCCTCTAGATCTAAAAAATATCATATTAAAGCTTAATATACAACTATAGATTCTAATATTATTTAATTAAGTAATTAACCTACCTATATCTTAAATATTAAAGATTTTAAAGATTATTATTAAGATTAATTTATAATTTAAATATTTTAAAAAATAAATTAAAAGGCTTTAAAATATCTCTTTAAAGTCTATTATTAAAGTATTATTATTACTTTTTAAAAAAATAAAAATTATTATATATAAAATAATATTAATAAAAATTAAAATCTAAAATCTTTAATAAATAAATAAAATACTTAATAAACACTAAAAAACAAAAAAACTAAACTATAAAATAAAAGAATAATAATAATAACTAATATAAGAAAAGTAATTAATTAAATAGAAGCTAATATATAAATATAGGTAAAAATATTGCAAAGTAATAGCTAAGGGAAGTTAGTGTAATTAATTAGAAGGTATTATAGGACTTATAATAAGACTAATTATAATATAAGGATATATTAGGTAGTTATTAAGATCTCTAAGGAAGAGAAAAGCAATTAGAATTAATTAATTAGATGCTTTGTAGTGTTTTTATCTTGATTGAAAAATAAGGTGTAGTGAAAAGTGTGATGCTTACTTATTTGCGATGCTTGCTTATTATATATGTTATATTAGAAGCTTTAATTTAATTAATTATTTATATTTATAATTAAGTAATAATAATATTTAGAAAAAATCTTACTATTATCCTTTCTAGTAATACTAAGTTAACTATAAAATTATAATAGATTAAGAAGAAATTTATTAATATATAAATATAATTTAAAGTAAAAAAAGCTAGAACTATTATAATTAAAGGAAATAAGGGAAAAATATTAGTAAAATTCTAAGATCTTTAATTCTAGAACCTTTTCTAGGAAAAGCTACTAATATAGTCCCCTTCTTTATCTAAATAAAGAAATATTTTTACTTTTTCTTAATATAACTTATAACCCCTAAAGCCTAGATATTATATATTAAAATCTTTCTTTAAGGGAATATAGGAGTATGGTTTAAATCTATTATAAGAGATTATTTAAAAAATAAAATTAATATTAATTAAAATAAAGAAATCTAAGAAATTTTTAAAGATTAAGAATACTTTAAAATTATTATTAAGAATAATTTTAGTATAATTAATATAAAATAATAAGCTATTAATTAATTATATAAACTTAAATAAATAAAAAATCTTATAATTAATACTCTACTAAATTTAAAAGAATTATAATATAAATAGCCTAAGATAATAATATATTTATAAAACTTTATTATAAAGGATTGAAAAATAAAATTAAAAATAAAATCTATAAAAAAGACTAATTTAATAAACTTTTAAAGTATATTAAAATTATTATTAAAATTAATAAAAAATAATTTAATTAATAAAAGGAATATACTTAAGATAATAAGACTTTATATATTTTAAATAAAAGAAAGATTTAAAATAAATAATAAAGTATTATATATAAAATTTACTTAAGATTTATAGAACTTAATACTACCTAAGAATATTGTTACACTTCTGGGTGCGATCAGCGTTTGGTACGTAGGTTCTAGCTAGAGGTAAGTAGTTAGGTAAGATAATGAGATCTCTAATATAATAAGTCAATATCAGCTAACGGAAGGTTAGATGTAGCATTTTGCCTTATAATATAGAAAGGTAGGTCTTGTAGTATGAGATTGAATATTACTTGTTTTCTTTATATTATTAAGTAGTTTTTATTTATAGAAGGTTAAAAGTTATATATAATTTATTAATTTAATATATTTAGAGAAGAGTTATAATAAGTACTCTTTTTATTTAAAAAAATAATTATTATTTTAATAATTTAAAAAAGATTTTTAATTAATTAAGATTATTTTTCTTATAATTATTATTTATTTTTATATTATTATTTTCTTCTAAAATCCTTTTTCTTCTTTTATTCCTTTTTATAATTTTCTATTCTATTTTATCTTTTTAATAATTATTTTTATTATTTCTTAGGATTATATCTTTTATTATTTTTAATTAAATAGAATAATATAAAATAAATTAGAGGTATTTCCTTTATTTAATTTTAAAGTAGTTTTTACTTTCTTTTTAAATAGATTCTTTTATTTAATAAATAGATCTCTCTTTTGATCTAGGGGTAAGATCTACTTCTTTATTTTAGTAGTAGAAGGATCTTATATAATTAATTTCTTATAGAATACTTTCTTATTAAGGATAATTTAAATTTTTATAATAATAAGTTTAATAATCTAATTTATTTTTTTTTAAAGATTTAAGTTTTATATATTTCTAATTTTATAATATATATTTTTAATTTAATATTATATTCTTTTAATATTTTAATATTTAAAATAATTTTTATTAAGATTTTTAAAAAATATTATTTTTAATTATTTTTTTATTAAATTTTTTTTAAAGTATATTAAGATCTTTCTTAATATTAGTTAAAATAGTTTTTATATTTATAATAGTGGTTAAGGTATAAAGAATAATATTTTTAATTTTAATTATATTACTTTTTTTATATTAATATTAAAATTTTCTATTATTTTTATAAAAGATCTTTTAATAATATTAAGAAGATAATTATATTAAATTATTTTAAAAGCTTTTATTATTAATTAATTAAAAGAATTATATAATTTAATAAATTAAGCTATTAAGATCTTTATATAAAAATAGATTAATTTTTAATAGTTTTGGTTTTTTCCTTAGTAGGTAATAAAATCTTTATTATAATAAATAGTAGTAGCTTCTTTTAGATATTATTTAATCTAATAAACTATATTAATAACTACTTAAGTGCTTTTAGATTATTCAATCTATATATTAGTAAGTTTATCCTTGTTATGACCTGGCCTGCGGGCACAGGGCTTACAGGGCTCTTAGGTGCTGTTAGGTGCTGCGATAATTGCCGCAATAGCAGTTATTGACCAATCTTTTGCCCTATGGTACAGCGGTCAACAGCACAGCCGTTACAATCCTTCTTATAAAAGGCTTTATAATAGTAATAGTATACCTTAGTAAATAAAAAGTAAAATAAGTAGTTTTTATTATATTTTTTATTAATTACTTTTTTAGATTATAGAGTTTGAACTTATAATATAAGGTAATTTAATAGTCTATTTAAGTAAATTTTTTCTTAATATTTTTCTTTTTTTTTAAATCTATATATACTATAGATATTATTTTCCTTAAGTCTAGACTTATTTACTTTGTTATTAGCTTAGCTTATTAGTTTTTATATATAATAATTATATTTATAATATATTATATTACTAAGAGATTTATTCTTAATAATGAAATTATTAGTAAGAGCAAATTTAATAGTAAGGCTATTATATTTACTTTTAATATTATTAGTTCCTAAGGCTATATCCTTTTTTCTTTACTTTTAAGTAGGTGTTTAGTTTTTATACTAGGATGATTAAGTAATGGACTAATAGATATCTTATTATTATTATTAATTACTTAGATAGTGGCTATATCTTTTTATAAATTAATTCTATCTTATCTTATTTATTATTTATCTTTTTATTTCTAATATTTTACCTTTTTTTCTTAAAATAATTCTTTTTAATATTTATATTATTTATATATAAAGTTAGATATATTCTTATTTTAATTAAATATACTTAATTTCTTAGACTTTAAGGAACTTATTATCTTTAGTAATATTAAGCTAATTCTTTAATTATTATAATTATTACTTCTCTAATTAATAGAGCTAATATAAGTAATTCTTTTTCTATTATTTATTATCTTAGTAAGTATATAAATAAAGAAACTTAGCTATTTTTTTTTAAGAGATTATTTTTATTTAAGTATTTATAATAAATTAAAGGTAATAATATAAAGTTGATTTTAATTTTTTGATTTTTTTATATAAATTTAAGAAAATATAGAAGGGAAGTTTAACTTTGGTTAGAATTAATAAGAGATATTTACTTAATAATTAAAAGTAAAGTGGGTTTTTTAATAAAATTATTCTTATGGTAACCCTTTGTAAGTATATTTTTCTTAGAATTAGTATTAATATCCTAGGTATTATTTTTATTTTTAAAGATATTATTTTTAATTATTATATATAATATAGGAAATAAATTAAAATAAAATAAAATATATTAATTTTGCTTATTTAAAAGGTTTAAAGTTTTAATCTAGTTATTATTTTTAAATTAAGTGGTTTTTAGAAACCTTTCTTTTAATATTCCTCTTTCTAATTAATTAGATATTTTTTAAGGAATTTATTTATAATATTAAAAATATTTATTCTAATATTAGATTCTTTTAACTAAAAGTCTTCTTTAATAATAAATCCTTTCTATTAAATAAAAAAATATTTAATTAATTTATTATAATACTAACAAATCCTTAATTAAATAATTCTATTTACCTTTTAATAATCTACAACTTTTAATCCTTTAATTATTATTAATAATAAAAAAGATTATACTCTTTTAAATAGATCTTTATCTTATTATAACTTCTATATATATATAATTAAAACTATCAGATATACTCTTTAATATAGAGAGAAGTTAAGTTCTATGGCCTACTAGTAGATTTTATATATTACTTAGTAGGATTTAGCTTTAATTAATAACCACTTTCTTTTTAGCTTTTCTAGTAGATAGTACTTATTATATAATCTAAAATAAATAATATCTTCTTAATTAATCTTTATTAATATATAATTATTATTATATTATATTTTTAATAATTTTATTATAATATTAATAAAGAATATAATTTTATAAGAATATAATTTTTATAAGATATTTATTATAATTTTATCAATTTCTTTATTAATTATATTAATAAATATAATAAAATCTACTATTATCCTTAATTTAAATCCATAAACTAGTTCATTTAATAACCTTCTAATACTACTTAAAATAATATTATTTAAATAATATTATATTATTAGAAGCACTTATATCTATATTATATCTAGCTTTATTATAGTATAATATTATATAATTATCTTAACTAATTGGTTCTTCTACTTAGTGCTATTATTAATCTAAGAATGATATATAATTAAGATAAAGTATATAGCTTTTAAGAGGGTTAATATAACTCTTTAAAGAGCGCTTATGAACTTTATATCTTTATTAGTTAAAATTTATATTAGAATTCCTTAATTATATATTATTTATAATTATAGAAATATAATTACCTATTTCTTAATTATATATAATAAATATTCTATTATTATTATTATTTTCTTTAAGAATAAATAATTTATTAGATATATTATATCTAATTTAATATACCCTAGGATAGCCTATATTATTCCTTAGGAATCTTCTATTAGTAGGTCTATTATAAAATCTAATATTATAGTATAAAATACCCTTAGAATGGTTGGAATTAACTATAGCTCTTCTATTTTTCTTTTATAATTAATAGAGTTTTTTTGATATATTAGATAATATATAATAAATTTTTCTACTATTTTAGCTATCTTATAAAAATATATTTATTTTAATTTAAATATTATCCTATAAAAACCTAAGTATTCTTTATTATTATAAACTACTATAAAAATAATTTTGATTATTAGGTAAAAGATATAAATCCTTCTTTTTCTATAATAATTAATATAATATAATATTCTATCTTCTACTAGTTCCTATAATTTTTATAGTTTTTATTCTACTAGATAATTTAGGCCTTTTTCTTGCTAGATTCTTTATAGATTTTTTTAAATTTATAATAGTTTTTTATCTTTAGAGTATCCTTATAAAATCCTTAATTTTAACTTTAAAACTATTATAATTTCTATTATTATAATATTAGCTATTACTTTTAATTTATTAAATTCATTCTTTTTAATATTTTAATATAATAATTTTTTAATTAACAATTATAATAATATATTAGATATTATATTAAATATTTCTAAAATATAAAATATATAAAGTTAAAAGGTTAATAAGTAGTTTATAATATTTATTAGCTTAAAATTAGCTTTATTAAGATTAAGAGTATTAAGAGAAGTATATATAATAATTTCTTATATTATTATATAATTTATAATAATATTAATTAAATTTTAATTAGATTAAATCATTTTTCTTAATTATCTTACTATCTATCCAATTACTATTACTTTTACTTTTATAAATCTATATTTCTTTTTAACTATTAAAATTAATTAAAATAAAAATATAATAAATTTTAGATTATTAATAAATATATCTTTCCCTAGGATCACTTTCCTATCCTATTCTCTATATAATTAGAATATATATAGATTAAATCTATTCTTATATATATCTAATTTAAAGAAAAGCAATTTAATTAGATTATAATAATAAAAAAGGAATTAATTTATAAGAAACTATTATAAGTCTTTAAATAATTCTAGCTCTTCTTTAGTAGATTTAAATTTCTTTAAGAAGGTCTTTTTTCTTCTAATAGATTTTAATAATTTTAATAGGATCTTATTATTTTTTCTAATTTCTTATAATAATTTTATTTTTCTTCTTTATAATAGCCTTACTTTTACTTTGAACTATAGTATTCCTTGGCGGAGGAAACTAGCCATTTTTAGATAGGTCTTAAGTTCTTCTAGGCTGGTTAGTATTACTATTTTAATAAAGGCTACTAATTAGTCTCCTATTTTCTAGATTCTATTTCTATTTATAATAAATTTAAGCAGTTATACCCTTAAATATAGAAATCTCTTTTATTTTAATAAAAGTAAGTTTTAAAGATATATTATCAATTTTCTTTTTTATATTATTATAATTAATAATAATTAAAATACTATAGATTTTAACTTCTTAATCTATTATATAATAACTTATAATAATAATTAACTTAATTATTTTTTCTCTTCTTAGATTCCTTTAATTATTATTAGAATCTTTTTCTACTTTTTCTTTTTATTATTTACTATTTAACTTTTATTTAAAATATTTATTATTCTTAATATTACTATAACTATACTCTTTCTTTAATTTAATTTATTAGTAAGAAGGATAGTATCTTTTATCTTATTAATTCTAATTTACTTAATCTTTTTTACTTTTTTCTTTAATTATTATATATATCTTTCTAATATTTATTTTTAGATTTTAAAGTATTATTTAATCTTTTAATTATTACTTATCTTCTAACTTTTCTTATAGCTTTTTATAGATTTTATTAATCTTCTTAATATAATTATTTTAAATATTACTTTCTATTAATTTTAGGTATAATAGCTATAGATCTATTACTAATTGGTTATATATTACTATTAAAAGTTGGTGCTCTTCTATCTATTCTATTAATCTTATTTAGCTAAATATCTAAGAGATAAAATTATATATTAGGATATTATCTAGGATACTTTATTGGTTATATCTAGCTATCTTTATCTAATGCATTATTTACCTCTTTTTTATTCTAAATTCCTTTTAAATTATATTAAAAAAGATTTTAATAGTTATTATAAATCTTCTTTATTTTTCTAGATTTAATTAGTAATAGTATTATTTTAATATAAATCTTTAAAGTAGATTTTAAATATTTTATTGGATGTAGTTATAATTAATATCTAAATTGTTCTTCTAGGTAGATCTAATTACTTAAATTTATATTTTAATATTTATAAAGATGATTTATTTATTATTATATTAAAGTCCTTCTTCCTTAACTTTTTTTATTTTATTATTAAGCTAGAAAAAACTAATATTTTTAATCTAAATAATTAATTACTTTTAAATACTTTTAAATTTTAATATTCTACTAATTCTAATTTCTTATTAAGTAGTTTTATTTATTTTAATATAATCTATAATTTAGTTCCTTATTAATAATTTTAAATAAAATTTCTTTTATTAATATTCTATATTATCTCTTAATCTAAAAATAATATAAAATAGTTCTTTTTTAATCTTAAATAATATTAATTTTAATTATAAGAAAGTTATATTTAATTTATTAATACTTTTTAATATAAAAGAATAGAGTAGAATGGACTTATTCTAACCCTTATCTTTCTTCTATCTACTAACTAGGCTTAGATTTAATTTGCCTATTAATTTAATTAATTAATTAATAGCTTTATTCCTTTTAACTAGGTTCACTATTTTTAGTTTCTATTATAAGTTTTTTAGTATTTTTTTTATTTTATTCTTTAATAGTAGTTTTATTATTTCTCCTAATCCTTCTAATTTTTAAATATTAAGATTAGTAGTATTTGAACTTATCTCCTATAGTTCCTAGAATAGGTTTAATATAACTAAGGTTAGAATACCTCTACTTAATATAGCCTCTTATTTGTTAAGGTTAACTAGACTCCTATAAATATAAGTAGTATTTAATAATACTAGCCTTTCTTCTAAGATTAAATTAAATTAAGATCTTAATATTATTATTTTTATTATTTAAATAATTATTTAAGTGTTTTTAAAAATTAATTTTAGATTTTCTTTTATTTTTAATTTCTTTAAGAAAATATATATAAAATAATCTAATTTATAAGGCAAGATTCCTTTATTTTTTACTTTAATAATGATCTTTTTAATTAAGTTTTAGACAGTTTTAATAGTATAGAGATCTATTATATTCTAATATTCTAGAGATTTCTCTTCTTATAGGACTCCTATTATTATAAATTAGTTGCTTTTATTATATTCCTAGCTGGATAGGGCCTCTAGATTATTAAGGGCAATTATATTAGTAAGTCTCTTTTCTTTAATAAAGAATTTAAGGTAGTAACTAAGGAATTCTTAGAATTTATATATAGTAGTTAATTTGATTAACCTAATATTTAATTAGGTTAATTACTTGGTTGGTAGGTTAAACTTTCTTCTTACTTGATTAGTTTTATTTATAAGAGAGTAAATTTCTTTATTTTATTTAGTTTTTATATTCTTTCTTTAGACTAAAGCTATTTAATTTAAAACTTAATAATTATTATTATTTATTATACTTTTAAATATAGTTAGTATTTAATATATAGATTCTAATTAAAGGTAAGTAATTAGATAAAATAATAAGATCTTTAATATAATAAGTTAATATTAGCTAATAGAAGGTTAGATGTAATATTTTGCCTTATAATATAGAAAGGTAGGTCTTGTAATATAAGATTGAATATTACTTGTCTTCTTTATATTATTAGGTAGCTTCTACTTATAGAAGGTTGAAAGCTATATGTGACTTGTTGGTCTAATGTATCTAGAGAAGAGTTATAACAAATATAATAAAATTAAGATTATATATTTTAATTATAAAAAGAAATGATATAAGTCTTTTAAATATTACTTCTTAAAGATAGGAAACCAATTTAAATCTATTTAAAAAGAAAAATAATTTAATATTATTAAAACCTTTCTTAGAAAAAATAAGTAAACCTTAATACTAGAAGAAAGAAATAATACTATTAGAAAAACCACTTTTATTATTATTATTAAATATAAATTAATTATAATTATTAAATAATAAAAAAAAATTATAAATTTTATAAGATTAAATTTACTTTATAATAAAAAATTAATAAAGCTATTTATAAGATATAATTAATTTAAGAAGAAGAAATAACCTATTTACTATATAAATAATTTAAATAAACTAAAGAAATAAGGATTCTAGTATCTATACTAGACATTTATATTAATAATACTTTAATATAATAGGATATCTATACTTATAATAAAAATAGAAAAAGAAAATAGATAATTAATATAAAAAGAATAACTTAATAAATTAAAGAACCTTTATAGGATAGAGATAAGGTCTTCCTATTAGCCTAAAGTAAATAGTAATTAGAAAACCTTAATCCCTAATCTATCTAATATAAAGATAATAATTCTAGATTAAATATAATATATAAAAAATACAAGAATATCTTATAGATAAATTATTATAATTATAATTATTTTATTTAACATACATGATAAGCGAGCGCCCCAGACAAGCAAGCGCCCTACTTCTTACTATACCCTATTTTCAAACTAAAATAAAAATACTATAAAACATCCAATTAATTAATTCTAATTATTATTCTCTTCCTCAGAGATCTTAATAATTATTTAATATATTTTTATATTATAATTAATTTTACTATAAGTATTATAATGCCGCTCCCTTAATTATACTAACTTCTCTTAACTATTACTTTACAATATTTTTACCTATATTTATATATTTATATCTATTTAATTAATTACTTTTTTTGTATTAGTTACTATTATTATCCTTCTATTTTGTAGTTAGGTTCTCTTTGCTCTATAGTATTTACTAAGTATTTTATTTACTTATTTAAAATCTTGTATTTTTGATTTTAATAATATTATCTTATATATAATTTTCTTTATTCCCTTAGAAAGTAATTATAATACCTTAATAATAGACTTTAAAGAGGTATTTTAAAGCCTTTTAATTTATTTTATAAGGTACTTAGACTATAAGCTAGTCTTAGTAATAGTTTTTGGAGTCTTTAATATCTAGATTGTAGGTAGATTAATTGCTTAATTAAATAATATTAAAGTTTATAATTATATATTAAGCTTTGATATAATATTTTCTAGATCTAAAGGATTAAGTCTAGCTCTTTTAAAACCTACCTTAATATTCTTTTCTATTATAGTAGCTTTATATATATTATAAAAGACTAAAAAAAATTAGCCTTTGAAATATAAGTTATAAAGCATTTAATTAAATACTTTATTTTCTTCTTATATATTATTTTTAATAATCTAAAGTATATAATATTAAGTAGCTAAAGTAAATAAAATAAATTAGGTAATATATAAAATATAATAATTTTATTATCCTTATAATATTCCTTAAACTAAATTAAATAATAACTTTTATAATTATTAAGAATTAAAATATAATAATAATTAATTAATTAATTACTTATATAATAATTAAAGTACTTTAATTACTTAAGATCTACTTTATTATTAATCTAGCTATTTTAGGTAATTATAATAACTTAATTATCTAAAAGATTGCTTTCTTAATACTAATTGGTAAAATAATATTAGCCTATAGTAATAAGAAATGGCAGAATAGCCTAGCCTCTTATGTTAATAGTTTAAATTACTATTATTTATTTTTAGTTTCTAGGTTGGATTAATTTTGGATTTAAATGTCTTTCTACATCTATTATAACCATTCCACTTACAATAATACCTATTATAAAGCCAATCTTATCAAAATTATATATATTATCTAATTAAATATTATACTTTCTAATTATATTTAATATAAGCTAAAACTAATTATTAATAATCTTTATATTTTTACATTTAGCCCTCTTATAATTATATTTATAAAAGAAATATATTTTAAACTTTAAGTAATACTTAATAAAGTTTAAAGCCTAATACTTACTAATAGATAATATATTTTAATTAATAAATAATTAATTAATTATTTTTTTAATACTATAAAGCTAGAGAGGAAATCCTTATAAATCTAGGTTTAGAATAAAGTTAATAATAATCTCTTCTTCTAGATCAGATAGCTTTTATAAATTAGGAATAATATCACTTTAAAACTGAATTCCCTTTTACTAATAACACAACTACCAACAACTTACTCTATAAACTACTTCTACTTTTTATAAACTTAATTTTAGGTTCCTTTAAAGGGCTTAAAAGGAAAGGAGAGTTTTAACTTTAATATTTAATTAGGATATTATTAATTATTAAGAAGTATTTAATTAAATGGTTTGTATTATATATGAGGGATTTTTGGGGCGCTCGCTTGTCTAGGGCGCTCGCTTATCATGTACATTATATAGAATAAAAATAATATATAATATACTTCCTTATTAGGGTAAAAAATGTAGTAATTTACTGTATTAATAGAAAATACTTTAATTAGTATAAAGTAATAGAAAGAAACCCCTACTATTAGTTTATTATATTAGAACTAAGCAAGCTTAAGTTTCCTAACTATAATAATATACTATAGAATAAATATTAAAACCCCAAATATAATATATATATAATAAATAAAATAATATTTTAATATTAAATATAAATAAAAAATAATAAATGCCTTTTATAAAAAAGTAATAGAAGTAATAATCTATAAAATTATTAAAAGAACTTCTTAAGAAAACTTTATACTTAATTACTAAAAAGTAATCTTAATAATAATTAAAAATAAAGATAAGAATTAAAGGAAAGTAATATAATATTATAGTAGATAATAAAGCTAAATAAGACTATATTAATCCTTAGATAATTAATAAACTTTAATTATTATAAATAATAAAAGTTAATTTATATAAAGTTATTAATATAAAAGAAATACCTTTTAAATATAATAATAATATTATAAATAAAAAGATTAATTATTTAAAAATCTTTAGTAAAGAAAGAAACTAAAAAATAATTTTTAATATTATTAATATTAAATAATATAATTTAATTTTAAAGTATTTATAATTATATAAATATAATCTTAATATCTACTAATATATTAGCTAGGTATAAATATAAGAGGAATATAATATAATTAGTAATATTTCTATAAATTTAATTAAAAGATCTTAAACTTCTAGCCTTAATTAAATAAAAGATATAAATAAAGAAGAATCTTTATTACTTAAAGAAATAAAATATAAATATAAGAATAATTAGAAAAAATAAAAATAATAAATAATTATTTATTTTAAAATCTAATTTTAATAAATTAATAAAAGTCTTAAAAAATAAAAATTAAAGTAAAAATAAATATATTATATAATATATTTTTATAATATAAAATTTATAAAAAACTTTTTATAAAAGAACTTAATATTAAATTACTAGAATTTAGCTAATAGGATTATAAAATTATTCTTAAAAATAGATCTAATATTTAATTTTACTTTATTTATAATTTTAATTAAATAAAGCTTAATATTTTAAAAGAATATATTAAAGATATATTAAAGAAAGAATATATTTATATTTTAAATTTTAAAGTAGGATTTCTTATTATATAATTAATTATACAATTTACATTATATTACTTTAAACAATAACTAAATAAAAATTCCTTTTAAATAAACCATATCAAAAACACCAAAAATTAACCAAAAAATCACATATCTACACTAAATACCCTATATCCAACTTAATTAATTTAATCAATTTAATCATTGTATTTAAATTAAATTAAATACCTGTTTTCCCGGTTTGAATTGCATTGATTTAAATTGAATTGAGGCGATTTGAATTGACCGCAGCGCTGAGTGACAGGCTTTCTATAAAGGGTGGCCAAAGGCCACATACCAAAGCTTTTACTGTCTTAAGAACAAAATCCTTTTATTTCCGCATTAATATATCAATTCTTACGAACCGCAATAATAGTACATCATCCACTATGAAGGGTCTTTATACCACACTTCTTGCTGTTGCTGTTGTACAGGCTGTACCGGCTATCAACGACCAACCAAAAGGCCTCAACGCCCGGGCTATCGATCTAAAGGTCCAGTACTACAAAGATGGCGGCTGTAAGGACTACGCTGTGACGATTTCTCCCGGCACCTCAAACAGATGTTACGGATATAGTTACAGCAACACAAACAGTGCAAACATTGTCAGCTGTGGTGGTCGCAATGTTGCTTGCACTTGCTACCTATTTGAGCAGGACAACTGCAATGGGCAGTCCGTCCGAACAGTTGCGCTTTCCGGATCAGATGGCTCCTCTTGTGTTAGGTAACATTCCCTCGTCTGTTTCAGCAATTGTTGATGATAACCCACTATCCTCCTATATGTTAAGTACTAATTATGCGTAAAACAGCAACTGGGGCAAAGGCTACAAGTCAATGCAGTGCTACACCACCCAGCTGTAGTGTATGTGGACGCGGTGGGAAGAATCTGTGCAACACCCACTTTTGAGTGGCCGTCCCCTCTTTAGCCTTGTAAGAATGGTACCGACCTAGAGCGTGATCGAGAAATCCTACCTGTTCAACGAGCGATCAAACTATCGAGCCTTTATCGTGTATCGTGATATATTCATGCTATCCTAGATCTCGTACCCAATCTATCTAGCCCCTCTCCAAGCAGCCCCCTCCCACTGATTGGTTCTGCTCTATATCTCTTAGCTATTAAGGAAAACCTTCTACCCTAGGTGGGACTTATAATAATAAACCTCTAATAATAGATAGCTTATTTAGCTTACTTAATATAAATAATAGTAAATAGCTAAAATGATGCTTTTATTATACTTTTGCAATTAGATGTGTGATTAACTAAGGTATTTCTACTTTCCTGCCCTTGCAGAAAATACCTTCTTAACTTACGAAACGGTACTAGGCGTATGATCGGTTTGAAGGCTACTGGATTCGAACCGACGAGGAGTTGTGCCCGACCTAGGTTCCCAACCTAGGCGGATCGACTTACCCACTCCAGCGACGTAGCCAACATGCCACAAGTCCCCATCGAGCCTTTATGTTCAGAAATTATGCTCTGCTAGCCGTAGTAGTCATATCACCGAAGTAGACACACCGATGGTGTCATCAGGGAGCTTAGTATGCTATTAAAACAATAAGATCTTGTGTTTATCTTGTCAATAAGCCTGAATTCTTTCCTGCCATCGCGAACGTTGCGCTTCCTAATTACATTAGCGTTTAAAGCTCTTAATGAATCCATCGGGTCTGATTATGGCTTGGCATTTTCAGCAAATGAGTTGGTTGCGCTCCGTTAAGCATTCTATAATCTTCCATTGCTTAATACATAAACCTGAATCACTTCTATAGGTCCGGGTATGACCGAACAAATCAGCATCTCGGCTCACCAGCAAGCAGTTTTACGGAAATGAAGCAACCCCGCGTGCCTATTTGTATGGACCATCCTATCAGAATCGCATTCAAATAATACCTATACATGTTTCTCGTCGATATTAATCCGATGATGGAACTTGTGTGTCTCAACTTGCAGTTTTCGGAGTCCTTTGTTGAAGATAGATGCGTTATTCTGCCTGCAGCCTAGTGTAAGCACATTGCCGAATTCTGCTATTTGGAAGGTGACTTGGCACTCGTTACTTTCAAACGCTACTTTGGTCACCACAACAATCTGTAGACCAACCCTGCAGTCTTAGACCCATGATTCATTGGTAACTCGTCTATATCGTCCTCATCATCATCAATATCGCTACCATTGTCTTCTGAGTCTACTTCACGAAGTGGCTTCATGTAAGATGTAGACCCATTCCAAAAATATCGTTGGCCCATCATGGTGTAAATGTGCTTCCGGCTCCTGACATAAGCTTCTGTCTTCCAACATTGCGTAATCAGCGTAAAGAAATATCTTTTGAAGGCAATGCAGAACACTGAATCCTGATATACAAGCTATACTGGATCCAACTTTGTTGCCATCCATACCAATGTACCTAGTTCGTCATGATCCAGACACCAATTTTCCAAGTCTGTTAGCCAAGCTTTGCTTCTTAACCTCTTTTGTTTCGCGTACCCTCGAAGGTGTGATATCTTTAAACACTCTTTGAATTGTCTTCCAGAAGCCTGACTAACATATTGCAACTGCCATTCAATATTTGTTTTGGCCGCCCACAGGGTACGCCTGCTGGGAAGTCGGACCTTGTTGCAGCCATCTGTGCTAGAAGATGGATGAATGGCAATGGTGAGAAGTTCATTCATTGTATAGCAAAATGCCATCAACCTACGCATGTTACATAATGTTTCAGATTTTAGTGAGTGCAAAGTAAGTTCTTACCTCCACACACTTTCATTATAGATCCATTCATGTTGAGTGGTAAATACTTCGGGTCTATCCCTCCCACATCAAGCAGACTTAGTATTGAGAACATCATTGTCTAGGAGTCTATTAGCGAAGTAGGCTATTTGTTTTGAATGAGAAAGCATACCCCCAGGGTCAAAACAAGCGACCTAACATAATGCTTCGGAACCATTGCAACGTCTGAGATGTGGAGAATGGTATACAATGCAACCGCTTGAACTGCAGCCAGTAACATGTCTTTGCTATATGATTCGTGCTTTGTGGCCGCCAACCTTTAGCGTCTAGTGTTTCAGACTCAGGCACTTTTTTGCTCACCTCGTGAAAGAGCTTTTGCTGCTCCATGTAAATTGTCCTCCAAATAAAGTCTCGATTCTCAGGACAGTTCTCTTGGGATATTCGGATGATGCTAGCGCATGCTATCAACGGCGGTGCAAAACACCTGTGGTGTCCTGACTGCTGACACTGTATCTGGTCCCCGCAGCATGGTGGACTGATGAATGGTGGTGTCAGACCATTGACAAGCATTTCAGGGTAGCGTTGGATTGTCCCTAGCATGACCTTGGAAGTCAAGCTTGCTTCTTCTGTGCTTGATCTCCGTGGAAATAACAAGTCATGGTGGGCAAGGATAGATTGTTCAAAATTTGCCCTTTTGGATATCTCAGTGTTCATCTCAGCAATGATATTGGCAACAATGTCTGGATTCATGTCAAAGGTCATGGTTGCTGGGGAAGCTGCATATTCGAGAGAGCCGTCGCCAAACCAATGCCTTTCATTGGTATAGCAAGTCTCGGTCCAAGCAAAGTCGTTACTCTCGCTGGAATCGGTGCTCACAGACAAGCTGCCGGCGTTGGTCACGTTCCTTGTAGCAACGATGATGTCCGGCCCCATTGCCTCTGGCACGCATTCCAGCCTAGGGGTTGGTGTTTCCCGACAATTGTGAACCTCTATTGCAGTGTACCAGCATTGCTGTCTGCGACGGTCACATCGAGAACACCGTGGCTGTTTCCTGTCACAGGCTAGCTTTGAGGATCTGCATTGGTGACAAGATTTGCGCCGAAAGTTAGGCATGCTCAACTTGATTTCCGAAAAAGGTATCTGGAAATGCAATAGTCTCCTACAAAATCAGAATAGGTATTCTGTTCGGAAACGACGGAGCTCGAGGCTTTAGAAATCTTTTGTCGGTCAGGCCCCTGTAGGTTCGGCCTGAGCGCGCTCTGACATTCGAAACATGATGCACGGGCATCGGCTTTTGAAAGGTGGGTACTCATCTCGGAGTTTCCTCTAGTTCAATTGGGTGGTCAGCGCGAATGTTATGGAGCTTTAGGTTTTCAAGTCCATGGGTTTTTCTAACACGGCGTATCTCACGCGTACGCTGAGCGGCTCTGGACTACGCTTGTGAGTCGTCATTGGCATGCTGTAGCCCCGGTCAGCATTAGAGTCATAGGCAAAGCTCTTGCCCCAAGGAAAATGTAGTCGACTATAAAGACAAGCCCGCAGTATTCAATAAATCAACCTGATAAACTCAATCAATTCATATAAATTCAAGCACAACTGTGACATTCCAGTCAAAAACATCCCTCTTCACAATGGCCATCGAATCAATCAGCAAAAAGTATGAGGCTGAACGTGAAAAACGTTTCAAGGCAATCACGGCTGAAGGACGTCTCCAGTTCAGAAGCAATCCTCTCATGAGAAATTTGGATCAAGATCAGTGGGCCGACTACGATAGTCTTGCCAAGCAAACTCCACCTTTGAATGACGGCTCCCATATCAGGTTCCTAATCCTCGGTGCCGGCCACTGTGGTATTCTTTTTGCCTACCATTTAATCGCGGCTGGGTTCAAACCCTCCGAAATCGTCGTCGTTGACAGCGCCGGCGGCTTTGGAGGCACATGGTACTGGAACCGTTATCCCGGCTTGACGTGCGATGTCGAGGGGTACTGCTACTTGCCACTGCTTGAGGAAACAGGATTTGTACCCAAGCATCGGTATTCTAAAGGCGAAGAGATTCGGCAAAATGTGGAAGGGATTGCACACAAGTTTGGCATCCAGGGAATGTTTTGTACCAAAGCAAAGAGCGCAGAGTGGGATGATGCCCAGAAGCGATGGGTTGTGAAGCTTGAGCGCAATCTGGGCCCCAGCCACCAAGGCATGAACGGCGATCTTGTCGTCCACGCACAATTTCTCATGCCCGCTGGCGGCCTCTTCTACTCTCCTAGCGCCCCTAATGTTCCAGGCCTGGAAAAATTCATGGAGAACAGGGAGATTTTCCACACAGCTCGCTGGGATTATGGCTACACTGGCGGCTCCCCATCTCAACCAGACATGACCAATTTGCAAGATAAAACGGTTGGCATCATCGGCACAGGTGCCACTGCAGTCCAAGTTGTTCCAGAACTAGCCAAGTGGGCGAAACACTTGTACGTGTTTCAACGCACTCCGTCCTACTGTGGACCTCGAGAACAGGTCGAAACGACCTCTGAGAACTGGGGAAAGGTCGCTGGTCAACCTGGCTGGCAGTATGAAAGAATGAGAAACTTGAACAAATTTCTCAACGACGACCCGGAAGTCAGTACCAAGGATGATCTCCTCAAGGATGGTTGGAGTCGTTCCCGGGCATTCTCTGGAATCATTGGGAGTCCACGTGCAAAGGATGTGACCCTCGACAACGTCCAGGATCATGTGCGCCGCATGATGGAACAAGATGCTGAGATTGCCTCCGAACTCCGCAAGCATGTCGAGCGGGAGGTGGAAGACCCAGAGGTGGCTGAAAAGTTGAAGCCATGGTACGCAGGTTGGTGCAAGCGTCCGACTTTCCATCAAGAATACCTCAAGTCGTTCAACCGTCAGAATGTCACTCTTGTCGATACAGACGGACAGGGTATCTCGGGTTACACTAAAGGAGGAATTATGGTTGGCCAAGGTGAATTGGCCCAGGAGTACAATGTTGATGCTCTGGTGCTTGCGACGGGTTTTGCGACGGCATCTACTGTCAACGGAGATCCATCGCAGGTCCTAGGCATTCCCATCAGCGGTCGTGGTGGCCGCAAGTTGGCTGAGAAGTGGGGAGCTGACGATTTTGCCACATTCTTTGGTGTCGCTACCCACGGCTTTCCGAACTTGTTATTCTACACGTCGAAAGGTGCCACTGGTTCAGCCAACACGACGTATCCGCTGAGCATTGCCGCTAGGACAGTAGCACACATTGTCAGTAACGCGGTCAAGCAATTTTCGGACTCCAGCCGGCTAGAGGTGGAAGTCAGCAAACAAGCGGAACAATCCTATACGGAGGGTCTCCAGAAGTACAAGGCATGGTACGCCGTGCTGCCGCACTGCACTCCCACTTACTTTACCGACTATAAGGATCCCGCCAAGCCTGTAAGCGAAAAGAAATCAAAGGAATCATCAGTTGGATGGACCCTTGGAACGGTCGAGTTTGAGAAAGCCTTTACTAAGTGGGCTGACGGTCATCTTGAAGGTTTTGTTGTTCGAGGCTGATAGGCTTGTTGTTGAATTGCACAATTAGTTGGCCATGTGGCCATTTGATTTATAGAACACTTTCTACGCGGGTTTTATCATTAATTTGACGCTTATTGTATTTACGTGATCAATTCATGATTCTATTCTACAACTCGCGCAATTAAATCATGGATTTGCTTTACATGAAAAGGACAAAAATGGAAGTTTGAATGATTGGACTCCAGGGTTAGCATCGCAATCAGCCTTAGTGGAGAAACCTTTCAAAAGACTTAAATTAGCGAACAGCCCTAATGATTCATATCCCCGGCCAATCCGATAACAAGCGCCTTTTTAGTGGGCAAACTCCGGCAAACTAACTCCGTGACAAGAGGGGTAACCTTGATCATGTTTACCGATGAGGGAAACCTTGGATCTACTCATTCTCTAAAAAGAAAAAAGTTGATCGAGATTACTACGCATCTGTAAGATATTATAAACTCACCGGGACGAAACCTAGCATTTGACACTAACGACAAGACTCATGAGCCTGAGCTAGAGCTGTCCACGAAAATGGCCTCTGCCGATGACAAACCCTCTATCAACCTGGAGGAGGGATCCCTACAGCCGTGTAATCAAGAAATGACCGTCGTTTCCATCCAATCGGCCGCTTCTAACGACTTCTATCATGTCAAACTCAGCTGGAGATCATGGGTAAGAAGTCAACCAAGCAATTTGTCAGATGTGGTGTTGACCTGATAGTAAAAGATCGTAGTCTTCTGCACCTGCTTTGCGTATGCTATGGCTGCTACCCGATTACTATTTCTTGGCTCTAATGAAGTTGATTCTTAGTATCATGGCCCAGGTATTTGTCGTAGTTGCGGCAGGATCAGTCATCGCGTTCATCACCCGTGACCTTGGGGACGGGGCTGTCGCAGGGTGGATTATCCAGGTACTGTACATCTCTTAGCCCCCAGGACTTGGCTTAAAGTGCTTTTTAATGACTAAAATAGGGTCCACTGTTGATGCAAAGTGTGCTGTCACCTATTGTCGGGCGTCTTTCTGATGTCCTCGATAGGAAGTACCTTGCCTCTGTCCCACCTCTCATTGCCTTTGCCGGGGCTGTCATCTCAGCGAAAGCAACTTCTATGACTATGCTCATAGGGGGGAGCATTCTTATTGGCACAACCCTATCCACCATTTCCATCGTTCAGGCCATTCCTTCAGAAATTCTCCCATTAAAATATCGAGCCATCGCGAACGGACTGGCTTTCATCGGCGGCTCTATTGGTGGGATGTAAGTTTCCTATTTCGGAATACCCCCTCACTGTCATTCTGACAAGATAATTCGCAGCATTGGGTCTTTGGGAGCTGGAGCCGTCACTAATGTAAACGCGTCTGGATGGAGGTATATCTTTTGGATCCAGGCCGCATTCCACGGTGTTACCTCTTTGGGCTTATTTCTTTTCTACTGGCCTCCGAAACGGCCAGAGTATCCCAAACTGTCCATCAAGGAGTGTCTATGGGCATGCGACCCTATTGGGTCTGTCCTGTTCATTGGTAGCGTATCGCTCATGCTCCTGGCTTTGAACTGGTCCGGTGGGGCCTATCCGTGGTCTGATGCCCATGTTATCTCCCCCTTGGCTATTGGGTTTGCCTTGTTTCTTTTATTTGTTTTATATGGTGCGTATCATTCTCAACGATTAGCGTTTTGCGTTTGTATTCACATTTTTGTCCCGTTCTAGAATGGAAAGGACGAGCGGATGGCCTCGTAGCTCATGCCTTCTTCCAACAAAACGCAAACTTCGCACTCTCCGTGTTCGCTTTCAGCGTTGAAGGTTGGGTCTACTACTCAGCTGTCAACTCCATTGTGCCACAGATAATCCTCCATTTAGGATTCGAGACGGACGCATGGCGAATCTCTGTCCGTATCCTCGGGTTTACCGTGGTAAATCTTGGTCTCTCGATTCCCATCATGCTATACTCTACAAAGTATAAGGACCTCAAATCTCCTTTACTAATATCTTTCACTTTTTTCGTCATCGTGTAAGCACTACCTCGACTTTTATTCCTCTACATTCTCTAACCATACTTGGATAGATCAAGCTGTTATGCAGCGATCCGGCCATCATGGAACAATATTCAGAATGTTTTTAATGTTCTGACTGGCTTCGGACAGTCAGCACCTCTGACCCTTTTGGTTGCCTGTGTTCAATTCACTGCTCCACATGAATACCTATCTACAGCTACAGGGCTTGCATTTTCCGCTCGTGCAGTTGGCGGAGCCTTCGGATCAGCTGTTCTAGATGCCATAATTAACGGGCGTCTAACTTCGCACTACGATTCTGCTGTATCTAAGTCTGCTGTAGCTGCTGGTTTGCCAGAAACAAGTGTTCAGGCTCTACTACGGTCCCTCGCTGCGGGCGAAATCGGGTCAAGCGACGTCAAGGGTGCGAATAACTCGATTTGGGATGCTGCTCTATCAGAAAGCGCATGGCAGTACGCATACGCATATCGCTTGGCCTGGGCAAGTGTAATTCCATTCGCAGCTTTGGCTATTATCGCTGTTGCTGGGCTTAAAGGTGTGAAGGAGCTCATGATCGATAAGGTTGAAGCTACAGTAGAACATGCTAACAATAGAACAAACGGGGCAAAGAAGGGGGCTGTTATGTAAGATTGGGTTACTTATTTGGCAGTGAATATCATAATCATGTCATGAAAGTCAAAATAAAATGGGTGCGACTCCTCAAAATGATGTAAATCCGAAATGAAGTGCGAAGTTGGTGAATAGGCTTGAACCAACATCAATACAATCACAGCACTACGACAGCGTATTCCTTACAGTAGTTGAAAAAGGTCTTTTGGGATGTTGTGAACGGAACCATAGTCAGGTCACGGTTTGGTGCAGGCTGATTACAGCAATGTATATGCACCATGCGGTGAGACCACATACTGTAGGTTTGGTCACTTGATAGAGTGATTACTGTAATATGAAGAACCACGGGAGCGATCTAGTGTAGGGTAATATTATCGGACGCAATGTTTAAAATTCTGGTTTCAAATAAGAAATCTTTTCGTTCGTGATTGAAGGAAAATTTGCTAAAATTAATTATAGTGGATTTATAGAAACACCACGGATTCAGCGAAGGGGCATGCAGAGTTAATCCGGGTGAAAACCCGCGTTTAATAATTTTCCTGCGACCTTGACACTTTCTCACAATCCCTAGCCACGGTATCACAGCACCAACCGTTTTTTGTGGATACATCATCCACAGTTATTTTCCAGGTCCCCATAGTTACCATAGAATCAACTCAACTAGCTGTCTTCAAGTCGTGGTGTTCATATGTTGGTACACCAGGCCTCATTCATTCATGGTACACTAGTAACATATATTATGGGGTCTTCATTTCCTTAGGGTATTGGTTATAAACTTGGTATGTTCGTTGATGATCAAAACGAGGGGCCTTGCGAGATGCACGTAGCAACCACTTTCTAGGATGGGCTGCTCTTCATCCTTCTCCATCTAGGTTGAATTGCACCGGTTGTTGTCGGTATTTGCCTCGAGGATTCGGTGCAAAGTTTCGTCAACGTCTCGACCCATTTTAACTGAGAGGGCATTTATTTTCCGGTGCGGCTAAATATATTTTACAACAGCCGATTTACGCGGTGGAATGACAGAAAACTGCCTTGCTGCCTTGATTAGTCAACGTACCACGTATCCCAATCCATGTGCCAAGAAGGCTGAATAAGACGATGCCTCATTCTTATTTTAGACTCATTTCTTCTGTGGCGGCTTGTGGCTAACGGAGTAAGGGTCGCATAAAGTTAAAACAAGCCAAGACTTTTAGCCTGGAGCGGCTGAACGAACCCTGGCAAATATTGAATCTTGTGATACCCAGCTTGCCAGCTCAATGCCCCAGGCTGCAGCTGAAGGTCAGAATGACGCGGAATTTGATTTAAGTAGTCTAATGGTTTGGTCTCTTCATTCTCATTTCTATCCAAAAAGACTTTGGCCGTCTTACTATGCTTCCCAATACGTCCTTTATCTCAGTTATCAGCTTTTAATCCGCATGTATCCTGCTTCAAAACATATTTCCAGCACGCGCGATTAAATCATGGACCAGGGACACCACCTGCCCTATTTTCCCCCGCCTCCGGGGCGACCGGATGAGCAACATGCCCCCCTTCCTCAGCGTCAAACCTATGAAGTGTCCCCATACGATTATCATCGCACACTTGCAGAACAATCTAGTCACCCTTCTTTTCCAGTACCTGCTGCACTTCAAACCTGGGGTTTGCCTCCGGCTTTGCCCAAGCTAGTCCCGCTTCCCAACGAACAACCAATTCACAACCTTCCACCCCTCCCTGCCCGCCCTAGTTCGCTGCGTGGTTTGTTTTCAAATATTAAGTCTGTAGCGCAAGGTGTGCACAATGAAGCTCGGTTCTTGGCAAGCACTTTTGTTCAACAGCAGGAGAAGAATAAGTATGGGCCCAGGACATCAACAACGCAGTCAAGCCCATATACAAGCTCATTCAACATTCCACCTAACACGACGCACCAGCATGCATCTCAAACGCAGATTTCTTATCCTCAGTTTGAATATTGGAATCATCAGCCAACAGCTCCTATTTCTGTTTCTCAAGGCATCTCATCTGCCGAACCTATTCAACACAGTTACAACGTGTTAGGACAGACTTCTGAGCAAGTGTATTTTAATGCACCAGGGACTTCGAATTACCAATGCTCCACAACTCCAATTCAATCCATGTACAGTCCTGAAGAGGCTGTTATTTCTAGTCAGGGTCAGCAAACCGCTACACAGCCAGTTCCAGTCAATTACCAGTATCCATATTCTGAGGTAATCTTGCACGGCCAAACTGGTGGCGGCTCTGTTGTTCCACCTCGAGTTAATTGCAATGAAATAAATAAGGGCTCCTATGCAAGTCCCAGCAATTATGAACAGGCATCATACACAGAAACCCCGACCTACATTTACCCTCCAACGCAACACGCCCGCCCCAATGTCGCAGATAGCCCTAGCGTCCAATCACCCAGCAATATTGCATATACACCCCAATACCAACAGGTCTCAACCGCTTCAAGTATGGTATCTGGTCAGTCTTCTGAAATAACAGAAGAAAAAATGCCAAATTTACCATTCAAGCTGGCTCCATCGCAACAACAGTACAATCCAACAAATGCAGTGTCCAACTCTGCTGGATACGACATTATGTGTATTTCTCCTGATTCCATAAAAGAACACATTTCTACAAATACCGAGGCACCTAACATACAGGTCTCCGGTTCAAATGTTAGCCTCTCAGGTTATCCTTGTTCATCATATATTGAAGAGGAGACTCGCAACTCAGGTTTGGGAACATCACAAGCATTGTCGAATGACCATACTCCAGAAGTAGGTCAGTTCAATGCGAAGCCTATCCAATCCAACATTGGAACTGAACATGAGGACCAAAGTCTTGGAAAGCCACTACTATTGTCACAGCAACTACCTACCCTTTCGGGCCATCAGCAAGATATTTCACCTAGCAACTGCCAAGCTGAGACAGCAGACCAACCCCACCAAACTGCATCCGTAGGGAGAGATCAAATCGATAATATGGTGGACGAGCTCAAGAAATTTTCATTGGCTGGGTCGACGAATATAACCGCCCCTACTCCACATCCGATTGTGAATGAAAAGTGGATTGAAGACGATTGGCGTCGCCCACCTCTCATCATATCTGACCACGGAGAACCAAATGAAGTTATTTGGGACTGCCCAGGCAACATCCGCGACACCGTATACGAAACTTTGTGGTTCCGTCTACCGACTGTTCCAGATTTTCTCATCTGTAGTCGCTGTCATTCCAGATTCTTGCAAGACACTGCATTGGCTACAAGCTTTGAAAAAATACGCAGGTCCAATGGAAGATGCAGGTTCAATGTTCCACGTATTACCTCAGTCTTGTTACCACAGTGCTTTCAGACAAAATCTGTTGAGCCCTTGGAAGACTACATGCTGAAGCGTCTCAGTATACAAGATTGCAAAGCTCAGGCAGGAGTAAAAGGAAAGGATAACTACAAATGGGTTATCATTAATGGGGATACAAACGATATCATGATAAATTTTATGTCTTGCGAAGCCTGCTACGAAGACGTCATTCAAGCAAGTGCATACGCAGGAGAGTTTATCCCTCGAGAAAGTCGCTATCCAAACCCCCAGCCACAGCAAGATACATGGAAGTGCGACCTCAGCTTTCCATACGTGAGGCGATCGTTTATTATCTTTTCAAAAAACAATGCTCCATTCTCTAGTTGGGTTGAAAAGGCCACCAAACGCTTCCAGTTGCCACAGTGCGAAGGTAAGACGGTGGAATCATGCAGCCGACAATGGGTGACATCACGAGATAAAGTGGAGGGCCTAGTCATCTGTGAGAACTGCTATTTTGACCAGATTGCATGGACAGCGATAGAAAATGACTTTGAATATGTACCTGTGGAGAAGACTGTCACTGGTTCAGAATGGATGGATCATGCTCTAGGATATCGACAAAAGGAGCCATCCGCGTGGACATGGTGGGTAGTCATACGAATATTTCATTGCTTCTACAATTCTGTTGCAAAGCATGTGCTGACAAATAGTATTCTCTGTCTAGTGATGCCAGACTTCCTGCAATTGTTTCAGCGTTGGATGCAGCAGTAAAACGCCAAGACGCTAAAATATTCAGCAAATATGCTGGGAAAATCCTTTCCAGCCCTCCATGTGTAGCTGAAGGCATATCCAACGGCACATGGTATACTCTGAAGGGAGGCTGTAACAATTACAATGTGTGCCAATCGTGCTTTATTGGCTTTTGTGAAGCATTTGATTCCGGTCGATTCTTTGAAAAAAGTCCCACGACTGACACCGCCGATACTATCCGCTGCAACATGCATGGATCCAGTCCACGATTTCTTCAGTTCACGCTTAGTTTATTTGAGGCACAACAGGAAGGCGTTTGGTCCAGGTTCTCCGATACGGTCCAAAATTATATTGGCTTACCAGAGTGCCCGCGAGAGACACACGTTCCAGGTCGAAAATGGTACGGCTGGCATGACTGTCTGATTTGTCCAGAATGCTACAAAGAGATATGTGAAAAAACAAGGGGAAATTTGAAATTCGAGATTGAGAATGAAGTTATCGAAGATATTCGCATGTGTTGTTTGTATTCTCCGCGTATGCGAGAGAAATGGGTCACGGCATGCGAACACAACGACGCTACTGAGCTACTGGAGTTCTCGCTGCTGCGTCACGGTGTGTACTCACGCACTGTCCCGCAAATCAAAATGTTGAGACAGATGCAGGAGATGCAAATGATGTCGGCAATGAGCGCTGGTTTCGCTGGTCTCATGTATCAAGGCGCGCAAAGCATCCAGGCCGTGTCTGGTGCCACAGATGGGTATCTTCATGGAAATAGCTCAGTTGGATGGCACGAAACGGAAAACGGGGTTGTCAGCGCTGAGAAGTTCAATGAGATGAACCTTGGTTTCAATCAAGCTAATTCGGGAAACTCTTGGATGCAAATATTTCAACTATCTCTGGAGTGGCAAAAGGTTGAATAAACAGAACATTATTTCTAAATCTATAAATTCACATCGACTATACCTTGGCGTTCTTGAACAAACGCTGTAAAAACTAACATTATTTTAAAACAGAAAAAGAAATTTGGGAAAGGTGGCAAGTAAAAATCTTTATTTCATCCTTGATGGCTTGAGCGTAGTCAGGAAAAAATACTTCCAGCTCTCTAAAAAGCTATTGCACCAACATCCATTTCCGCAGTATCCATCATCATGGCGAAAACGTACAAGAGGTTTTCAAGAGCGTGTAATTCTGAAGAACCCCTACTTATTCTCTAGCTTAAATTCTGGTGGACGAGCAGCAACGATAAAGTCATTGTTACCCACGCTCCAAATAGTCCTGATTGCGTAATTTGTAAATCGCCAACTCTCCCCGTCCCATTTAAGTTCGCCGGTAAATCTATTCCCCGCAAGAAAAATATCCTTCTCCCATGTTGAAACTTTATTATGTGGGGTTCCCTTGGGAAGATGTTGCGCAAGTAGATAAGCCGTTGCCGTGGCTGTTTTCGAGCCGTCGTCATGGACCGTGATGTGGGACCTGACATTTGAGACCATATGCGTGGACAGGACAGGCACTGGACCAGTCATCATCCAGTGCAACATTTCTTCTTTTCCACGCAGTACTCCATAGTCCTTTCCCAGAAAGGTGAGGCCACTGACATCCCAGGTGGTATCCCCATATATGGCGCTGGCAAAAATGGCACCATCTTCTGCATCCACCGATTCGGTCAATCGATGGATAGCATCAACGATACGTTCATGCTCGGTAAGGTGAGAACCAGGTTCGATTATACCTGAGTAGCTGGGCAATTTGGTCGCCATTCTGATCAACCAAAGTTGAAGGGGAGTTCGTAAATTAGAAAACTCGGGAGATGAAGGTCAAATTCTTGACTACAGGTAAACTGTTGATGGAATTGATGGACATATAGAAGCTGGATAGAAGCTGGATGGCTTCTTGCAGAGTTTTTATATCTTACTCGGTCCACCTTTTGTTGAGATATCAAGTTATGCACATGACAAATCCACCTTCTGTTCATGGAGTTCGGGCCACGAAAGTTGGTAAGCTTCCTTCCGTAGAGTCAAACAAGATCAGTTGAAGTTTAAACAAATAGAGACCAGGTTTCTATGGTCTGCTAAGCTTCTAACTCCACAGCCATATCCGTATTTCCGTGTTCTTGGTTAGTGGCTTCAAAGCCCATCACCCCCACGAAATCATACATCAGCCGTTGGAGCCATGCTCCAAGCAAACCTCGACCAGGCACCAAGTCGATATCATAGAATATTAAACAAAAGAAATATTTTATACGGCTGTTACGAAGATTATATAGCTGATCTAGTTATTGAGAGCACTTGTAAGTAGAATTGCCGACTGATGTTTTCTCGTAGCTGAAACTGAAACCCTATCCTGGCCCCCAATTTATTCTACAAAACTCAAATATAATCGGCTCAAATATGCCGTGCGGGTCTCCTTCGGCCCCTCAGCTGGCTTAATTATTCTAGTTTTATAATTACTGACTAAAGAATGCATAATCAATCGACCTTGTGAACAATAAGCTTTCATGACTAAAATTCAAAATCAGCACAGTGACGCTTCATATGACAATACATATGAACGCAAATGATCAACAGCTCGCACAATATCTTTGCCGCCAAGGAACAGAACCAAGTACCTCACCTGCAGCCCCGGCAACGGAGTCTCAGTTTAAGCTCTTACAAGTCGAGAACCATGGCCTTAGCAAGTCTTCTCGACGAATTTGCTTTACGAGAGCAGTCTGACGATATCACGAAAGCGAGATGGTATCTCATCGCGGTAGAACCTTCCTGGTTGATAGCTGGCGCCAATGCATACTAATCATCCACAAAGGCTGTCGGGCTTGCGTCTGCCTCGTTTGGTTCTGAAGTCACAAAGGTCTACCAAAAGGCCATATTCTCCCATGAATTAGGAGTTCAGAAGATCATCCAACGTCGGATCAAGGAAGCCATCTTGAAAACAAGCGCCCTTTATGGTATTCCCCGATCCCTCCAGGCTTTATTACCTCTGTTCAAGACCTTAAAGAACGATGAGATCGATCACTATGGCCCAAGGTGAACCCATCAAGTTTATAATTTTTTCATAATTATTTGCTTCTTTTAATTAATGCAGATCTAGGTGGGAGGCTTCGCAAGTTGACGAAGTAGCTTCCGAAGCCATCGCTCAGGCACGTTATCAGAAAGCGCGCACTTATTTCGACACCATCTGGACTCCGGATAGTGCACAAGCACATAGAGATAATAACTTTAAATATCACCGGGATTTGTGTGAGCAGCCCTTCGTTCAAATTCACAAAGCACTGCATATCTAATACCAATACCGCAGACTACCTTAATACTCAACTTCATTATGAGTATTACATTGCAGAGGACGCTATTCTTAATCCAATCGAAACGCAGATGTGCAATATGGCGGCACTCATATGTTGCAATTGTCCTGTACAAGTGAGCTCATAGCGCGAGCCCTCTCTCTCTCTCTCTATTACTAACTCTCTCTCGTCATATAGGCTTTGTGGCATACACGTGGCCTCATGAACCATGGCGGGTCCATCCAAGATGCGAAATTTGCCCAAGATTTTGGTCTAGCTATTGCAAGATTTACTGATAGTAAAACTGGCGATCTCATGCCAGTGGATAAAATTGACTTTGGTTGTCACACACAGGCTTGTGACTGCCAGTGCTGCAAAAAGGTCACAGCGCCCCCAGCCCGTGGCATATAGCGAACAGATCAGCCATATCGCCGCATGGTCTCCCCTGCAGCTAGAACGTTTATCGAACGGTAGATTAGTTACTGTTTTTTAATGCATATTGTCTTTAAGCATTCATATGACAGTAATGGTTTCATTGTGTGATTCAACTTGAAGTAAAGTAAATGGACTTGGGAAGGGGTACACGGCCCAGATTGTCATCAGTCTGCACCAAACCGTCACCTCACAATATTTCTATTATAACCAACTAGTTATGCAGATTTCCATAGTGCTTTGCAATATTCTGCAATTTTTAATCAGATGACACTACTCAGGTATTAGTGCTCTTCATCCATTCCGATTAAGACGGACTTTTCATCCTCCGCCAAACTTAAAAATCTTGTAATGCTTATAAATCCTACTTTTGATGACGTAAATTGATTATAATTAACTCTGATATGCGGTATGCGATCAAAAAAATATTTCAGGGCGGGTAGGCTCGTTCCGGGAGGTATGCAGGAATAGGTGGTCGCAGTCAAATGAGTAACATTTTTCAGTGGTATAAACCAAATACACCTCGGCTCGCGTCAATGTCACGCAATATTGATAAGCTCATAAAATTACACAGGTAAATTGAATAAATAAAATATTAACATCTATTTATTTCCATGTAAATAAATCCTCCAGGGAAGCGTCTCAATCCCGGTCTCCCAAGCAATCACACGAATCGAAAACCAATTTATCCAAGCTCACTACTGCATGTCGCCTTTTCCCTTAGGCCAACCCAAAGCCGGCCTTGGTTTGAGCACTCTTGGCGCTGTTAGATCCTCCAGATGAAGCAATGGTTTTGCCCTTGAAGCTGCTCAAGAATCCAGAATCGCTACCTGGCAAGGTTCCGGAACTGCCGAAGGCATTGAGCTGGCATGTGCGGCCGAGAGAGGCAGAACAAGTATTGGCAGCACCGCTGGTGGTCACTCCAAACAGACGACCAGTATATCCAGCCTTAACTGGGTTCTTGACATTCTGGAAGACATTACCCTCAACAAGAACCATGGCGCCATCATCAACCTCGAAAGCATGGTCGGGAACATCGTGGAAGTAGTTGTCGACAGCGTGGAGAAGAGTGTTACCGAGAATCTTAGGGGCACGGCCAGAGATGTGGTAGAGATAGTTGCCCTTGAAGGTAACGAGCTGTTGAGGTTAGAAGCTGCTCTCTCGCAGGTAGGTTTCCTTTCATTACTTACATCGTTAGAACCAGCAAAGTAGACACCCCAATAATGGTACGAATTGCAGCTGGCTGACCAGTTGCTGGTACCGTCAATTCTGTTGTTGGTGATGGAGACGCGGCCGCTTGCGCCGTTTCCAAGAACCATGTGCTGGCGGCCAATCAGAGATGTGGTGCAGTGATCAATCCAAATATTATCGGTGCCATCAAGCGTAATCGCATCGCCTCCCCAAACAACGTGGGGGTTAAGATCAGTGACGTGGATATTCTGAATAATGACATTCTTAACGCCATTGGCAAGGCGGAGACCCTTGCCTTTAATAACACCCTTAGAGCCGACTCCAATAATGCTCTTATTGGATCCGACCTTAATGGGATTCAAGCCAGCCTTGTCGTACTTGACATTGACCTTGGGTGCATTGGGCTGGTAGTTGGTGCACCAGTTGTTCTTGTTAATAGCGAGCTGGCACTGCGAGCCAGTACCCCAGGGAGCACAGCCGGTCTCACTAGCAGTTCCCTCGGTTCCGGTAAAATCGAAAGTCTGCTGGAGGTAAATGATGCGGGTTGTGCTATCGCCGAGATAGCTGACAAGTTCGGCGTTGGTCTTGGGGTAAACGGCTTGACCACCTTTACCACCGGTAGTGCCAGAGGCAAAACCCTCGGCCTGCGTGGGAAGGGCGGCAAAGGAGCCGGGTAGGAGCGCCGTAATAGCGATGATGGCCTTGAAAACACGCATGGTTACGGTTTTGAATGGATTGGTATGGAAAAAAAAAAAAAAAAGTCGAATAAATGAGTGTTTGGATCGAGACGGTTTGCCAGAGACCCTGCTTCTGGCGATGCAAGAAAGAATGAATGAATGGATGAACGAAAGGAATACTGATGCAGCACAACAAAAAACATATCCCAATCGAGATATTTCAGTCTATTTATCGCTGCCAATATCTCTACGCTTCCCCTTTACCTTTGATTTATTCCACCAACGACAACCTCACGATCTTTGGAGCATGGCAAATGGGGCAAGCGAGCACCATCCTATTCTGGATATTCCACACAAAACTCCGCCTGGCAATAAACGCATACCTTGAAACGTCCCATTGAGCCATACCGACATCCCGGGGGAGGATACCAGGGAATTTGGCATGGTTTCAGTCTCGGTGGCAATGCAAGGTCTATTGCATCTATCAATCCTTGTGCGGAGCCAAACCCGTGATTCTGCTTGGTGGAAACATTCGAACGCCACCAAGTCGAATTTTAGTGCTGTTTGAAAGATTCGGCTTGATCCGATATTCTAGCGGGAAAGAAGAGGGGCGCTAGACGCCAATCGCCAGGGTTCCCTCGTATTAGCACATTTCTAGAGCTAAGCGAGAGCGACGGCGTGGTCCTTGCTAATACCCAATCCGGCATCGCCCACTTGAACCCTCGGACATCAGACTTGACAATGGTGTGACAGCTGCTGACCGAGCGCAATCTAACAACTCTATGTATCCTCCGCTACCATGTTACTATGACCCCAGTACCCTAGACTACCTCACGGCACAACCTTAAAACCATAGTTAAAAGCACTACGAATGACGTCTTGACATCTCGCGAAACCTCTCGGAGAGCCGATGGTGTCAGTTGACACGTCGGGTCAAAGCGGACAGACCGATTCCACGTCTCATATAGAAATTGGAGGTTAAGCTCTAAAAACACACAATATGTAAGAAAAACAATCAGTCCCAGACTGCCAAATCCGACCAGGGCATCTAAGCGATGCCATACTTATTTCTTCGTGTTACCCTACACTAGGATAGTTCAACTAGTTTATAATCATTCTAGCACAACAATCGTGATGAGATGTAGTGAAGTTATAATAGTATAATCTTGACAAAATACTTCTAAAAAAGCAAATAGACCAGATGAAAAATATGTGCAAAATGCGGAAAATTGGTCCATGAATTCTCCATGTGCATGATAATCAATGCTCCGCCGTGTGAGCTGAGCCAAGTACCATGGTAATCTCTTCACCAATAAAAAATACAACAAGTATGAAACCAAATCGCTACACATTAAAAATGGATGCTCATTTTAATGTCCCTGCCATCCATCATTCTTCTTTATCACCGAGCTGAGAGGTATGGGCTACGATGGTGAACATGTTTTTTATTGGACCAGGCCCACATACAATGGGGTTGATGCAGGACTGACATCTCTGAGCAGATGGGGCTCTCGTTCGTATTTGACAAATACAAGTCCGCAATAATGATCCAGCGCCGACAGGTACTATATCCAAAATTATACTATTTGATGAATACTAGAGAAGCAACCCATAGAAATGTCAGGCTATTTGAACCTAAGCAAACCGAATCTCAAAGATTGACACTTCTTGAAGAACCGACTTTCGAAATAAGGTGTGAAGTCGCAGTGTCTTCTTTGCAGATCCAAAATGGGAACCTGCCCGGCCTCCCGGAAATTGCTTCATTCAGCAATCTGAAACCGAGCTATGCGATGATTAGCTCATGGTTCGACCACGGGGGAGGCTGGCTGCCAAGAGAAACCTGGACGAAGACAGGTGGGGGTTACTCCATTCGCCCCACCGCCCCTTTTCCCTGCTCATTATAACTGTTACGATTTATCCTCTCCCAAGTTAACCTTCGAGCATAGAATTAATATGGTGTAGCTTTTACCAGTAATTATTTTAAGCAAACCACGTACATATAGATTTCCCAATTCTATCTACTATGACAAATAATGAATTGAACATGGTGGATAAATATCTCCATTTATGCGAAGCCGTTATTTTTGGTATAAATGTCATCAACGCTCAAGCACGGTGATTCCTTGGCTTTGAAGCAAGGGATCACACGAATCCATGCTAGACTCAATGACCCACTGGGCACTTGATTGGATAAGAGGTTTTACTTTTCTGCAGATGTAATTCTACCAGCAGTGGTGTTGTGTTGTTTTGCTGAAGCTTCCAGTATTCAAGGGGACTCAAGATCCTGATTACGAGCACCATAGTTTTCATGGTTGTATACACCAACTATTATTACTCCCAAAAATGAAACCAGTCCTCGAAGTGTACTTTGGAGTTATGAGATATACGGGATAGTAGCCGGACAAATTCTCGTTATCTTGTATGTGCAATCCTAAAGCAATTGAAAGTTCTGGAAACTTTTCCGCAGTGTCAGGGATATCAGATTTCAGCCTCGCGATAGAAATTCATCTTTTCCGGTGATGGTGTGTATGATACGATGATCTATTGAGGTGAGGCTGCCAGTTAGAGGCTGCTTGATGTCAACATCCTGACTGAAAAAAGCGGAAAAGTCAGTGCGTAATAATGGAAATAGGCTTGAATAGTGTATAAAAGGTTGTGAGACAAGACTACAGGGCTGAATATGAAAAGGCGGGCACACAAAAATGCTTGGGTATTCATTGAGGACTGGATCTGAACCATCATTCGACTAGCAGAAATGGTCTGTCTATTCGCGAGAATTGAGGAATTATGTCTCGTTTTTGTAGAAATTGGTTTTAGTTGGAAGAAAAAAACAATAATAAATTGCTCTCGGCCAAAAGTTTACATTAGACGCTACCATTGCGATTCAAGATTGTCTTGCAGGAAATATTCAGGCTTCCGTCAAGTATCTAATTCATTGCCTTAAACCCAACTTATTTCCGAAGTGCCCAAGTGAAAAACCGGAACAGACCTCCGCAGGCTTACGTAATGTTGCGGGGAAAACCCCTTGTGCTCGCGCGACCGTGATGTTTACCTTTAGCATCGCTCTCACTGGGTAGTTCGCTTTGGATGGCATCCACATTGCCTGTCGAGGCTTCATGGGTTAGTTTGGGACAAACAAGTCTTCCCTTAGGATTTGATAAACACGCCACAGCTCTCAGGTGGGCAAGGACCGACCGTGGCCATGATGAATCATGATGGCGCTCCTTCAGGTCAAGGATCCGAGGAATCGTCATCGCCATCTGTCAGCTATCTGAAATACAACTTTCTCATTGTTGGGAATTTTTCAAACCTCATTCCCGCAGATATCGATTACCTTGAGTCGCAAGGATGCTTCCAAGTTCCCAGGCGCGACATCCTAGACGACATTGTGCAACAGTACTTTTTGCGCATGCACACCTTTTTACCTATCCTTCACGAAGGAGACTTTTGGTCCGCCTACTACCACCGAGGTTCATTGAACTCGTCATTTCCACAAACTTCACTCCTCGTGCTACATGCAATGATGTTCATCTCCTGTAATGTAATCTTAATGACACCCCTGTAGAGCGTCTCTAGAACTGATTCTGTTATAGTACGCATCCCAAGAAACAATCAAGAGCCTTGGCTTTTCGACTAGCCGTGCGGCAAAAGCAAGCTTCTATCGGAAGGCTAAGGTATGCATTAGTTTTAGAGATATAGATTAGGGAACTGACTGGCATAGCTTCTTTACGATTTCGAAACTGAAACTAATCCCGTTTATATTTCGCAAGCCGCCTTGATTCTTTCTTTTCGCGCATCTATGGATACACTTAGCGTCAAAAAGGCGACCTGGCTCAGCATTGCAATCCGGCATGCAGAAACCGTTGGCGCCAACAATTATGCTACCCTCTACCCGAAATCGGCCCCTCTCAGCAAGGCAGATGCAAAAACTAAGAACACCCTTAAGCGTTTATGGTGGGGGTGCATTATTCGCGACAGAGTCTTGGCACTGTGTCTTCGCGGAGGACTGCAGATTAATCGTACACAATCAGAAATGGCGCTTGCTGATCCACTGACGTTCGATGACCAAAAGGACGAGATGAGTAATAGCAATGTGTACGCACCGGAAACTAAAAGATATTTGGCACGAATTTTTGAAAATTTTGCCAGCCTATGCAGTGTCCTTACGGATGTCCTTACCTTGGTGTACCCCCTCAATGAACGATTGCGTGGGCAAATTGGATCGGATGCAGAACAGAGAGAGATCCAAGATGCACAGCATAAATTGAGACAATGGCACAAAAACACCACAAATTCACTCCAGGAGCTTTCCAGACTCAACCCACCAACTAATTGCATGAATCAGAATGATTCCTCCAATGCAGTCACTCTATACATTGGCATGATGCACATATTTTACTAGTAAGTACTCTGCAAAATATGCCATAATTATAGCTAATCTAGCATTTCAGCACCGCTAGAATAAGCTTAACTCAACACCAAGCATTCCGTCTGGTTGGTCACTATTCTGAAGCGGCAATGGCCTTCGAACAAACTCGGGAGATGTTACAATCTGCTGTTTCGGGTTTAACGAAGACATTCAAAAGGCTACGAGAGACTGGGCTTGACCGATGGCTCACAAGCAGCGCCGTTGGTTGCATTGCAACGCCATTGTTATTGCACATCCTCGATGTCAAGTTACTCAATCACTTTTCTGCTTCAGTCGATGCAGATATTGTTGCCGAGAGTCATCGGAGATTAAACGCCCTATTTGACAACATGAATACATATTGCTCACAATTTGAGCTTGTTGATTTCGTTGTTAACGTGGTTCGAAGTGTTGCGAATTCAGTACACCTGGAGCAGCTTCAGCATATGTTGTTGAACACAGTGATATACAAGTGGACGGATGTCCTCGCTCTAAATCCAGAAATATACCTGCGCTCGGTTCTAATCCTAGACTTGAGCTTAAGTAGAGGAAGGTTACCACAAGAAGGCGAGTTTTCAAAGTTCCTCGTCGAGTCTGCTAGGGAACAGAGGTCAAGGGAATCGGTTCTCGGCCATGGTACCTTGCAAACAAATTCTCCGCAGCTCGGGGATTTTGGTCAAACTCCTCTTTCATCGGCTATGTCTGCCCTTGAAACAATGCCCGGTTGTACTGTGGAATTCGATTTGGATTTATTTGACGACAGAATGTTCAATTTTGAACAGATTGGGGACAAACATGATGGGCACATTGAAAGTGAACATGGCGCAAATATCCAGCTTGGTAACCATGAGCCTGCTGATTTGGAAGAGTATGATTTCGGAAATGAGGAATCAATGCCGGATATTTTCATGGGAGCGGCGGAGTTTGAAATGGACTCTATCTCACGCGACATGATTCGGTCTCCTCTCTGATGTTCATTCACAAATTGTACTCGATGATAGTCAAAACCTGTTCAGAATTTGGAAAGTACCAGAGAGATTTTGCATCCTGTGATTTGTTATATTCACCAAAAGATTTCTCATTCCACACAGCCTCATGCACAACATGGCGCTGACTTTATTACTCTGACTCACATTGGCAACGATGACGAAAATAAAGCACACACTCCATCTACGAGTTACATTAATGAACCACATCACTTGTTGAAGCAATCCCTTCTCGGGTAAGTCTCATAGATCACCTGTGGAATCAGATGAAGCATGTTGATGACAACTGGAAATCTACGAAGAGTATTTTTTTTTAGCGGCCAGCGTGTCCTGTTAAATCGAGGTAGGCACTATGCATAAAATGGCTGATCTATTATTGGTACCAGTTCTCATATTATTTTTAAGCGAGATTATGAATATGCACATCTATTATCCGAGCGTTGATGAATCACTGGCTTCACATCGTAGATTTTTCCCTATTTGAGACCAATCCACTTAGTTTGAACGTCGCACGTCCGACATCGTCTATATGATATAACACAATTCTCAGGAATCACAATCTGCGGCGAAAAATTATTGGACGCGTGAAATCGCTCCGTTTTGGGTATGGCGGCTATCAAACTTTATAGAGAAACCGGCACTTAGCCGTAGTCTGCGTCCGAGAACGGTCACTGATAAAGATAGCGTGGGAATTGATGGGACGGCTACTCCAGCTGACTCCTGTTTAGTCCACCTCTTATCATACGATGCATGTGAAGCTCATTTGTGATTTGTTGGCTCGTTATACGGGCAAGCACCTGACAAAGGAAAGTTGGCACGGTGAACTTGTGGCAGATGATTGTTGGCTGGTATCTTCATTCTGACCTCAGTGCGGATAGAATTACTGAATTTGTTCTTGAAACGCTACTCTATTGACATGCACTGCTGTGCACATTACTACACATTCACCTCTGATTTTTGTCGAAGTCTGACCTTTTACTCTCCTTCGTAACTTCACGATACTATAGGTCAACCTCTCCTTTCCTCCTTCGAGTGACTCGGACTCAGTCATAAAGTTTTCATCCTACAACTATCAACCATCAACTTTAGGAATCATGCCATCCGCCGTGGTTCAGACACCTGTGGGAACAATGGATTCAGCTCCAGAGCCCACATCACCTATGGTTACAGAATCAACTTCAGCAGTTTTCGACGCCTCCAAGCATCTGGCGTTCTCTCCACCTACTCGGATTCTCAATATGGATGACTTGGAGCTGAAAAGCTCGCCTATATCCTCAGTCGCAGCCTCTGATCCCTTTCCCCTGCTTTCTTACGAAGCTGTTATAGAGCATCGCCGCGAATTATTTAATCCTAAGGTGATCGATAACTGCCTGCATCGCACATTTCCTGGGTCTGTCATGCTCCGTGGAATGGCCCAGAGATATGCCCCATTCATTCAGTCCTTTTGGAACTCCCCAGAGGTCTTGAAGATTGTGAGCGACATTGCTGGTGTAGACCTTGTCCCAGTCATGGACTATGAGATATGCCACACAAATATTCAATTGGGGCCTCAAGGTCTGGATGGGGTGAGAGAAACCCCGTTGATACCGCCAGTGGCCACTGTTCAAGGAGGGGTCAAATCTGAGAAACTCTTGAACCTGGAAGGTCACAAAACTGTGTATGAAAACCCTGTTGTTGAATGGCACAAAGACTCGCATCCATTCGTATGCGTTGTAATGTTGTCGGACTCCCGCTGCATGGAGGGAGGCGAAACAGTATTGATGGGTGGTGATGGTAAGAAAATAAGCGTTCGAGCACCTAAAATGGTAAGTCGACTATGGCCATCTTGAACAGCGATATGCACTTTGTAGCTTTCATCTGACACCCCCACCCAGGGCAGCGCAGTTATTCTCCAAGGACGGTATATTTCGCACGTTGCTCTCCCGGTAACAAATATGCCTGAACGAATCACCATTGTCACATCATTCCGGCCTAGGGATCCTACACTGGTAGATGACACTACGAATGCTAACGTACGAGTTGAATCACATCTCACAGAGCTCTACTACCAATGGACAACCTATCGTTTAGATAACTTGGCGAAGAGGGCAAGTATAATGGCAAGCGCTCTGAGAGACAAGTATGCCGAGAATGTGAAGAAGTTTGACAAGGAGGAGCAGCCTGGGATGTGCCGTGTAGAGACGGTCAATTATGAAGAGATGAAAAATTGGGTTGAAGAGCAAATAAAGTTTCTCCAGCAGACAGTTTATGAAATGCGCCCATTAGAACTAGAATAATGTTCTCAGGGTGGTATAATGCTCAAATGTTTGCATTTTGCAATTTTCCTATATATGAAGACATTGCGGTGGCGAGGATTCCTGGCAAATTTATTCATACTAGAGGCTTGAGAATTTGTGTTGAATTCATGGACCACCCATTGTATTTTCTGAGTAAATGTATATTCCACTACAGTACGAACAATTCGGCTACAGCGTAGCTATCAAATTGGCCATACTTGTATGATAAGGCAGAGGCGGACGGCCCCTCCTGTCGGCCACGCCGATGCGGGGATAAAAACTGTCTTATCTGTGGCGTCATTTGGGACCGGTGCGGGGTCGAGATCAATAGACAAGCCCTGGGACTTGCAGGCATTTCGGCTGGGATTTTTGCTGTGTTTACGTATTCGAATGTCAGCAGAAAAAGCCATCATGTGTAAGTGTAGAGGGACGGGTGTTAAATAATCATCCCCCAAGATATGTGGAACACGATATACCCAGCTGTATTTGCTCGACTCTGGCCATGGGCAGATTCACAAACATCTTTATCTCAATGGTAACTAGCGATGCTGACCGCTGCCAAAGCACCACAAAAGATCAGAGTCCCTACAAGGGGGCAGATGTGCTCCCTGGTCTCGGTTAGTTATCAGTAACCACCGTCTCAATCCATGGAACATTTGTGCAAGGGCCCACTAATTATCAGCTTGATGACATATTGCAGCACGGTCATTACCTCTCACACACCCAAAATTGGTTCGCGGCGTTTACTCGGCAAGGGGGGAAGAAATTTATCGCACACCTAACCAGGCCTTTACACCTAAAAAGCATTGACCGTGTGCGATCTTTTTTTCCCCCGGGGGCTCGGGTAACCGGCGCGGGCTCGTAGGTAGTATTGTCTCACCTTGTCAGTTAAACATACTATTGTGACTGGGGTGCCCACATATATGGCTGTTTACCGCCTATCTACAATCGAACACTCATAATAAATAACGCCGAACGCCATGGCTCAGATCAGTGCATTTTCCTATTCTTTTTTTTTTTTCCAACGCGTTGCTGCGATTGATTTCCTTAATCTCAGTATTTGGCAAACTTTTCCGGCTCCCAAATCTCCACAACCGTCTTTTGCCAACTCGCTCAGCATTTTGGATTGGCATCTGACTGACTAGCTCACGGTTTTCTCAGCAAACAAGAGGATAAGTAAACACAAATAACGGATAAATTAGACTGGTCTCAGTCAAAATTCTAAAATGGAAGTCGACGAAAAGCAACCTGCACATGATCAGAAAAGTGGCTCCTCTGATACAGGTGATTACAATGTTGGATCGGTTGAGGTAGTCGGCAATGTTGACAATCTCAAACGTCATCTGGGCAACCGTCAGATCCAATTAATTGCAGTTGGAGGTTCTATTGGTACGGCACTATTTGTGAGCATTGGCAGCGGGCTTATGGAAGGAGGGCCTGGCAGCTTATTCCTTGCCTACACCCTCTACTCGTTCATTTTGGCCCTCGTGAATTCTTCCATGGCCGAGATGGCTGTGTATATGCCTATATCTGCTTCCTTTATTCGTTTTGCCGGCAAGTGGGTTGATGAAGCTTTTGGCTTTATGGCTGGCTGGAACTTCTTCTTATATGAGGCAACCTTAATCCCATTTGAAATTTCAGCTTTAAACTTAGTGCTGACCTTTTGGAGGGATGATATTCCTGTGTGGGCCGTCTGTATTGGTTGCATTATGCTTTATGCTGTGCTTAATATTTTCGCTGTCCAGTATTATGGGGAGGCTGAGTTTTGGCTTGCTAGCGGCAAATTCTTCTTGATAATATTGGTCTTTTCTTTCACTTTTGTTACCATGGTTGGCGGAAACCCACAGCATGATGCATATGGTTTTAGGTACTGGAAAGATCCGTAAGTCTATATCTCCACATCTCATAGCCTATTTGGATTACAACTTACTAACCGAGCGGTTGTAGCGGTTCCTTTGCAGAGTATATCACCACTGGTAACCTAGGTCGATTCCAAGGATTCTTGGGATCCCTTTGGTCGGCGGCATTTACAATAGTTGGCCCTGAATATATCTCCATGGTGGCCGGAGAGACAAAGCGGCCACGAATCTATCTGAAACAAGCTTTCAAGACGGTTTATTGGCGGTTCGGCTTCTTTTTCATTGGGGGCGCTTTATGTGTTGGCATTATTCTTCCCTACAATGACCCAACGCTAAATGCCAATGCCGGTTCCGGTACGGCAAACGCATCACCCTATGTCATCGCCATGAAGAATATGAATGTCAGATTTCTACCACATCTAGTCAATGCGCTGCTGGTTTCGAGCATCTTCTCAGCCGGCAATGCATATACCTACTGCGCCATGCGATCGCTGTATGGTCTTGCACTTGAAGGACAGGCTCCTGCTTTATTTAAAAAGTGCACAGCAAGCGGTATTCCCTATTATTGTTTCCTTGTTACCATGTTTTTCCCTCTGCTGTCTCTGTTGGCTATTGGAAAGAGTACTGCTCAAGCAGTTACGTGGTTGGGCGATCTGACTGAGGCTGCACAGCTCATCGACTTCATTATCATGTGCGTCACATACATATTCTTCTATCGCGCTCTGGAGGCACAGGGAATCGATCGCAACGAACTTCCTTATAAAGGGTGGGGCCAACCATACTGTGCCTACATTGGTGGTATTTCTACCCTGGTGATTCTGGGTTGCTACGGTTACGCCACATTCCTCCCAGGTTACTGGGACATTGGTACATTTTTTTCTTACTATACAATGGTATTCCTGGCCGTGGTAACGTTTACCTTTTGGAAGGTATTCAAGCGTACAAAATTTGTAAAAGCAGCTGAGGCAGATTTAATTTGGGACAAACCAGTCATCGACAGATACGAGGAGTCGTTTACTAACCCCCCTGAAGGGTTCTGGAATGAAATATTACAAATGCTAAAGCTGAAGAAAAAGAGATATTCTAGTCCTGATTCATAGCTTTCTGGTTTAAAATAAACGATATACAAATTTGAATAATTACAAAGATGAAAATTTGGGTACTCACTAACCTACACAGCCTCAAGCTTTGGGGGATCAAGGTCTACTTCATAGTAACTCCCTCGGCAAAGGAATATAATTTTATTTCAATTCCAAAATATCGTAAAATCGCTTTTTAATTTTATCTAGGTTGTATGACCACATTAGCCACGTCTTGAAGATTGACAAAGAAGATGACTAGTAACTGAGAAAAAGAGCATTCACAATTTTTAACATCTGTAAATTGATACGAAAGCAGAAATAATAATAGACACTGGGGCGTAAATTGCAGCTCTTATGTTCACACAGCTGATCGTATTAGAAACTACGAGGATTTTTAAGAACTTGATAAATTTTGATCACGTTGTTATGGATTCCTCAATGGTCGAAAAATTCTTACAGTATGCTGGGTAAACATTGTTCTTATTATTTAACCAATATGTGTACAGCCATTGTAATCGCTTTGTGGGATGATTGTTGTGTGATAGAACAATAAATGCAACATATTTTTAATCAAAGCCCTGCTGTGATAAAGAGCATACCATCTTCCAAACAATCTTGCTGTAGTTGAGAGCATTCAATCACACTGTTATTCCTTATGTGGGGCTGATGTGCCAATAACTTCCCTTTACGGTCACCATGATTTGAACCTGCCGGATCCAAATAGGTCCCAAACGTGAGCAAAACAATATTAAAAGTTGAGTATTAAATGATTTGATTGAAGAAGCTGTTTTCGTGAACAGTCAAATTCTCTCCACTGTCCATCGTATTCCTTTTTGTTGTATCGCCGCCTCCGTTCGTACTTGCCCCACGACCTGTATCTTGTAAGAGCAGAATTCCATGCAATTCTATGAACATGTGCTGAAATAGAACAGCACATCACATGGCATTTTGCAGATCCCATTATTCCGAACGCGTAAGCAAATGGCAAGTCCGCATTCGATCGGCTCCGACCATACATAACCCATTTAGCCGCCTTGATCGGGTCCGCTTCACCCGATTGTTCTCGTCGTGCGGGGTTTTTAAGGTTTCAATTCCTGGGGTAAAGATGGGGCCGAGGATATGGTATTTGCGGGGAAAGTTGCATTCATGTTTTTCATAGCTGGGTGTCATGCAAGTATTTAAGTGAAGCTGGGCCTTGCATTTGAGGGCATAAATATGAACACCTCTTCTGCAATCTACATCTTGTCTTACCCTTTTCAAAATCCCAAATATCTTTTCATTAGTCCAATATTGCGTATTGTATTATCAACTTAACACTACAATAATAGAATCCAAACTTGAGGCCATGGCTGCACAACGAACTGCAATTGTGACCGGATCAGCAAGGGGGATGTGTGTTTCACCATATGCCAATACAAAGTCAATTTTATGCTAATTTACGATACATAGAGGGAAGGCAATTGCCCTGCGTCTTGCCCAGGATGGATACGATGTGTGTATAAATGGTACAGCCATCAGCACCTCGCGAGCACATGACGAATGAATGTTAATATCTCATTTCGCAGATATTGAGGCAAATAAGCCTGGCATAGATGAAGTTGTCTCAGAAATTCAAAAAATCGGCCGCAAAGCATACGGCCATGTTGCCGATGTTTCCAGCCGTACCGAAGTTGAAGGATTAGTTGAAGCAAGCGTGCGAGAACTAGGTCCATTAACCACCATGATTTCGAATGCCGGTATCGCTCAGGTGAAGTCCCTACTGGACGTAACCGACGATGATCTTCGCCGAATGTTTGAAATCAACGTTTTCGGCACATTCTACTGTTATCAAGTTGCAGCCAAGCAGATGATCAAGCAAGGCTCCGGCGGCAAGATTATCGGTGCTGCATCTATTGTTGCAATGAAGCCATTGCCAATGCTTTCTCACTACTCCGCTAGTAAATTTGCCGTCCGTGGTTTCACACAAGCATTCGCCATGGAAATGGCGCCCCACAAAATCACGGTGAATGCATATGCGCCTGGAATCGTGGGAACATCAATGTGGGATCTTATCGATGAGGAGCTGGGGAAGGTGCATGGCGCCAAGAAAGGTGAAACAATTAAGAAGTATAGCGATGAAATGATTGCTCTCGGACGAACCAGTGTCCCAGAAGATGTGTCAAAGGTGGTTAGTTTTATGAGTGGACCAGACTCGGATTATATGACTGGACAGACGGTTGTTGTTGATGGTGGAATTGTCTTTAACTGAAAAATTAAACATTTATTAAATGTTAAGTTAGTGAATAGAGTTCTTCTCCTATAATGCTGGGTTGAGAATTGAAACCTTCTTTCACCAAGATATTCTAGCTCTGTAGTTCATCTTGTCGTGTAACATCGCTTGTCGATTAATTTTATAGCTGTCAGAGCTGCAATAGAAAGATTTAATGTAAACCTTAAATTTGAATTGTGTATTCCCTAATATTCCCGTGGCTTCTAAACGCGTTTTAGAAAAAGTCAATACTTTCCAATTGCATATGTTGTTTCATGTTTTTGCCCCAAAACCAGTATTTATTTGCGTATCCAGCTATTCCTCCCCACCCCCCCAAAACAGTCAACATGGATTTCCTTTTCTTTTATTTCTTTCTATTTATTATTAATAATATTATAAATATTTTTTTTCTTTTTGAGATATTGGGGGGGCTAATCATGCGACTTGTCAATGAGTTGATGGAATCTAGGGTAAGCGTTACGAAGCTAAAGAGCGGGGTTGAACCAACGCGTTGAGACAAGACTGAGCTGTCAGTCCACCCAACGCTTTCTTTTCCCAACCCCCACGAGAACCCTGTCAGCGAACCCTCTCACATGATTCTCTGTGGGCCGTTTCTGCCCTTCGGCTTACTGCACTCGGAAAAGTCACCTCCACTGCCTGTTTAATTGGCTGATAATCACAAGGCATTTGACCAGCTTACCGCCACTCAGTCGCCGATCGCCAATCGGCTCGGTTGCCAATCGGCTTGGTTGCCCATCGGCTCTACCGGGAACGTTTCGCGACGCTGCCACAACGCGTCAGATCGTCTTGGATCGTCGGATTTCCTCTGCAAAAATGGATCTGAGCCCAATGCTGAGATGAGTTGGTGGACAGAGCTAGTGTCGGGGATGCTTTTGAACGAAGCCGAATGCTTAGCTGAGCATAAACGTGAATTGGCGAAGATCACCTGACAAGCAGAGAAGCTAAGGATGGCATACCCCTCAGGGCAGTGACATCTCATCCTTTTCTCTCCTGGGAGTGCTCGACTGAAAACACTATCCCAATTACCCGTCAATTTATTGTCAGCGAATCCAAGATGCCTCCTGGTGTGCCCCCCAAACGCTCCTACTCCCGCACAGACGCCGCAGTGCGGGTGGAGTACCCACAGCCAGATGAGCTTCCAGCTAGCAAGCCCTTGATTGGCCAAGGTGGGCAGTTTTCAAAGCCAACATTGGCATCGCTCTCTCTTGAGGGCAAGGTGATTGTCGTGACAGGAGGTGCCAGAGGCCTAGGTCTGGTCATGGGCCAGGGCATTGTGTATTCTGGGGCAGATTTGGCAATTGTCGATCTCAACAGTGAGTCGCCGTGCTCGGGAGGTTGCTTGGGGCGTCATTGACAAAAATTCAGAGGATGAAGCGCAATCCCAGGTCGGTCAGTTGGTAGACGCCTTTAAGAAGGAAAACCCAACTGCTGAGAGGTATGCCCCTCGATACACCTGCAAACTTTACCACCCCATTAATGAAGATAGGCTCCCCAAAGTTACTGCACACTATGCAGATGTCTCAAGCGAGGAGTCAGTTGAAAGCGCCCTGAGTGAGATTCTCAGCGTGCACAAGAAAATTGATGGATTGGTTACGTCGGCCGGATTTACCGAGAATTTTGATGCTATTCATTACCCCATTGATCGTATGCGCAAGCTGTGGGGTGTCAACGTGGACGGTACCTACCTCTTCGCTGTCGGTGTTGCTAAGCATCTTATGGAGCGCAAGGCCCCGGGTAGCATTGTCTTCATTGGCAGCATGTCTGGTTCAATTGTCAACGTTCCTCAGCCCCAAGCGTAAGTGATGTCGAACTATTAGCATCAGCTAGTCGAGAGAACTAACGAGAAAAATTCGCAGTCCCTATAATGCTGCGAAAGCAGCTGTACGACACCTGGCTGCATCCCTAGCCGTCGAATGGGCCCATGCCAATATCCGAGTCAACTGTATCTCTCCAGGTTACATGCTAACAGCTTTGTAAGTCCCGCCATACCGGGAATTCTCAGTCAGTATTGTCACTAATCAGATACAGGACGCAAAAGATTTTGAATGATAACCCTGAGCTGGAGAAGACCTGGACGTCTCTTATTCCATCAGGCAGAATGGGACAGCCACAAGATTTAATGGGCCCTGTCACTTTTCTGCTATCCGACGCATCGTCTTACATGACTGGCTCTGATCTCCGAGTTGATGGAGGATACACGGTTACATAAACTTCAAATTTGAGAACCGCCATAGACATATATAAGGGGGTGGCGCCTGAATTAAAATTATAAATATCATTGCATTCTAAATTTATTATTGCGTGCATTTAGTTGCTGGACGACATTCCTGCTAGCCTGAATCAAGCCTGAATCAAAGGTCTTCGGTCGCGCTGGACCCTCAATAACTCGCAATGACCACCTACATTGGATTATGCACTCGGTTGTGAGGCAGATTGTCCGATTTCGGGTTCAATTTTGCAAGGACCAGGGTATACGACAAGCGTGCTGATTCGTGTGTGAAGTGGATACCTGAAGTTCTAGTCTCGGTCACGCCGTTCCAGGCCGAATCTGGCACTCGGCTGCTTGCAGCGCCGCCGAAATCTCTTTACCTGACCCTGTTGACTCTCATCCCGGTGGCAGGGTGAGAAAACTGGAATTTTCGACCTCCTTATCCATCGGCTCCCCAAGTTCGGTAGCAATAGAAACTGCCTTTGCTTCATTATGAGTACTCCCGAGGTCTCCCTGGAGCGGCCCAGGAACGCACGCATAGCGTAAGTAGACATTATGGTGTCTGGATACGCCGAGATTATGGTTTACTCATGCCTTTGACAGATGTCGGAAATGCCATGCGAGAAAGGTAAAATGTTCTGGAGGCATGCCTTGCAAAAACTGCTGCCAGGCTGATTGCGCAACTGAATGCCATTACCCCAGTCGTGCCCGACGCATCAAAGTTGACCAAAGGTAATTAACTGTACTGCGGCGAAGGATTAGGAAGCCATTAACAGGAAAAAATCTTCAGCTACATTGACGGATTGATTGACGAGATCCATCGCCTCCGTGAAGCTGCTCAGGTTGGGAAACCTGGCCGTCTCTCAAGTTCGCCCGCACCAATTGCTTCTGAAGAGCTTCCATCCAACATTTCTGTTGCCAGCATTAATGAACATAACAATGCTCGCGATACAAATTTGGCGACCGACGCCAATGATGCTGTGAGAAACCCTTTAATAGGCGAGCGTCCGTTCTTTTTCCAATTAGCCCCTGAGATGCCCTTGCTAGTTGGCGAGGCCACCGAAGCAGCCTTTGCAACTAGGCTTCGTCAACTCTTGCTGGGGAAATCCGAAACTTATATTCCGCGCACTCAAAATGTACTCGATGAAACCATTTGCTCGTTGTGGAATTTGGACCCTGTCTGGCCCAAACCTGCAAGAGCTCGGTTCTTGCTTAAAGTCGCATTCAGCACGATTTGTAGACGTTATTACTTGGTGAGAAAAAGCTCCACCATTCAGCTCCTTGAGCAAGCGATTCAAAATTACAAAATGTGTGATACACTTTCAATATGTAAGCTTTATGCTTTATTTGCTCTCGGTGAGGTGTACTCGACGAGAACATATACCTCCGAAGCAGAATTTCCGGGTATTAGGTATTTTTCCTGTGCTACACGCATGCTCCGGGTTCTCAGCGAACAACCCCGGATTGATTGTGTTGAGATAATGTTGATGTTTGTAAGTTGTATGGACGGGTTTGAAAGTATAATTTCTCATAGTTTACAGTCAATCTATTCTCTGAATATGAATCGACGTCATTCTGCCTACTGTATAGTAGCTTATGCCCTGCGATTTGCCATAATTATGGGTCTTCATTTAAATGTCCCACAGCATCAGCTGCCAAATAGGGAGCTACAGGAGCATCGAAATAGAGTCTGGTGGACGACATATACTTTGGATCGAAATTGGGCGGCCATGCTTGCGAAGCCTGTCTCTATCCAAGACGATGACATTGACCTGAATTTACCCTCTATGTCTCATTTATCCGATAATGATGAAACCGTCAAGGAAGATTTTGCAGACACAGAATATCTAACCGCAGCTTTGCGTGTAGCTAATCTGGGTGCCCAAATAACGGCATCGATATATAATCGGAGAACCCGTGGCAATTCCATCTCTTGGCGTGTTCAAAAAGCGCTCCGTGACTTGGGTGATTGGCTACAAGAGCTCCCCGACTCATTACGTACAGTGATTGATCAAGTGCCTCCTAACGCAACAACGCCAATAATAACTCTACATCTCTACTTTAACCAAGTAACCAGCCTCTTTGAGAATCTTCTTGCGCATCTACTGATATTTCCAGTGTCTCATCCTAGCATCAAGACCTGTACTACTTCATGTGTTTCGTCTTCACCAAATGTCATCTACATCAGAAGAGGGCGCTGCACCGGTTGAAGAGACCGCTTTGGCGCTCTCTGAGGCTTGCATTCGATGTGCACGGAGATCACATCACATTCTCACTGAGTCTTGGATAAACGGATCGTTTCCGACATTTGATTTTGGTTATACTCAATATTTGTTCTCAGCTTCAATCATTCTGGCCATCTCCAGTCTCTTTCGAAACGCTGAATCACAAAAGGATGGGCATGAGTTTGAGACAGCAACTCAGATAATGAGTCAACTTGACCAAAGTGGGAACTTCGCAGCAACAGAATTCTGCAAGCAAATAGAACCCATCAGTAGAATTGTCAGTACTGTCATTTCCGATAAGAGTCAAACCGCGCAAGATCACTGCCATCGATACTCTACACGCGATGGCATGCCGCAATTCTTGCAAGCTTCCAGAGCGCAAAAGAATAATTTGGTGCCATACTCCAACTGGAATTCGACAGAGCCTTCCTTGCAAGACCTATTGTCGCAGCCTGATTTTGATCTGGAGTTTCTCGACCCATCCATCATCGATGAAAACTTCCAAGCTTTCGTTTGGCCAACGACCGAAGATTAAGCCTCAAGGGATCTCATGGTTAGTTGTGATTATTGAAATGAATAGAATTTAATTTCACATGGGTTTGTAAAGGAATCTTTTGAAATAAAGTTGGGCGAAAATGCCAGCAAGGATATGACCGAAAGATACTAAAGACGTGCATTAAACTTTTTTGTTTTGCCGACTAGAAATAAATATAAACTGTATTTTATCTGACACAAGACTGAAATACGAAAGCAAGAAACTCTTAGCTCTCATAATATCTCAAACCTATCACAATGTCGCTGCAGTTTTGAATTGTTCAGGTATATCATGCGCGCACGGGCACCGATAATAGGATCCAAAACATCTCCCACAAGCGGTAAAATATCGAGTTGGTTTCAAATCGACAAGAAATAAAATTCTATTTTCCAATGAGAGATACGTATTTATCTGAAGTTGGGCATGGTGTGTTGTTCCGCTGCGTTGGTTGATTTTCAATTTCGGCGGCGCTTACAATCGCCGACGGTCGCTATGTGGGCAACCGAACGCATAGCTAGACCACTTTAATTCGATTGATAATCAGATGATATATCACCCTGGTAAGAGTGGTGCTATAATTCCAGAGCATAAATACACCCCAACCTGGCAAAATATCACACATCGGAAAGACAAATCCTTCACACTTTTGTATTCTGAGGCAAAGCATACCAGAAAAAGAAAACAAAGTCTTTTCTTATATTCGAACCTTCTTTGGGGCATTATTAATCCTTTAACGGGCTATTCTAAAGGCCTTAGCCATGTTCCCTCCGATCGAACCGATTTGCGACATTGCCTCCACGAAGAGTAATGAATCATTCATCGAAGATGCGAAATTAAATAACCAAATCGATACCGGAAAAAAGAAGAAAATCGCAATAGCTTTACGAAACATTCGTTTCCTAAAGCGAGCATGGAAGGAACTCATTGACACTGTCCCCAAAAACACCCCTGCGGATGTTAAAGTGCCAACCACTTCAAGAAGTCCATGTCAGCAAAGAATATCGTTGTATGAATGTCGCGCAAGAGGGAGTTCCCTATGGAATCATGTGGTTGAGAGGGTCAGGGAGCACCACCGAGGAGTAAATGCAGCTCTAGATTCAATGTATGGACAAGGACTGGCAGCAAAACTCTGAATCATCTACGGGTTATTTTCCTTTTTCATTTCGCGGCAATAATTGAGAATATTTTCAACGATAGACACACATTTTGGAAATAACCCCGATATCATATTTAGATAAATGACAAAATTTCACTGGATATTCATGACTAAATACAAACCTCAGATTCCACGTGGAACTTTCATATAACTAGCTACCCATAAGTTGAATTGAGATATGATTCTAGCTTCCTTATAAATGAACCACAGGCCGGAAAGTCTTCATGCTAAATATTGGTATGGAGGCAACGGTCGCATCGCAGCTCATGAGCGATAATGCAGGCTCGTTGAGTAAACAAAGGATGAACTGAGCACCCGGCATCGCAATGCGCCTTCGTTCGTATAAATTCATAATAAAGGTAGTAAAAATGAGCTGCAAAAGAATAACGGGACACCTGGATTATACTTGAGGGATTTTCTTGAGTATTGAATTTATTGATTATGATTATTGATGAACTAATTACACGCGTTACACGTGATTAGTAAAGCAGGGTTGACGATTGGTAGACATTCGAGTACTTTTTTACTTTTGAAAAATCAGCTGAAATGCCCAACAAGTCATTAGCCGCGTAGAGATGAAGTCGTCGACGCCACATGCATCGAGATCAAGACATCTGGAGCGAGATAGTTTCTATTCAAACATGAGAGTTTTTCTTTCTTTCGCCCTTCCTCTCTCTTTTTTTTCTTCTTTCAGGTAGAACCCAACATTTTTGGCGTCTGTCTAGAAATGTGTTATGAACGACGGAACGGAGGATCATATGGCGCCACGGTGCACTGTACGGTGGGGCAAAGGCTTACTAAGTTAGGAGGTATAAATAGCTTAGATAGAATCCTGTTTTTTTTGTTAGGGTATTATTTTTTAATATATGTATTTTTTATAAATTTATTTTAATAATAATTATTTTAATAAATATTTAAATTTATAATATATAGTTTTATTATATAATATTAAATTTATATAATAATTAATTTATATAAATTATAATTTTATTATAATTTTATTTATAATTATAACGAACTGGATTCACAACTAGGGTAAAGCACAAATAGAACCACAATAAACCTCTATTCTTATTATTAAAACTTCAACTTAATAAACTATAGAACCATTTACCTGCACTTACTACATAATACTATTGTAGGTATTCTTACTTTATAATATCTTATATTAGTATATATTTGATATATATGCTTAATTGGTCCTCTTAGTCTTATATCTTTATAATTATTTCTTTCTTTTAAAGGCTTATTCTTAAGCTTTAAGAGGATTTAGTAGAAGTAGTATTACCTTTATATCTTATTATTCTATTTTTTATATAACGTACGTGATAAGCGAGCGCCCCAGACAAGCGAGCGCCCCATATAAATTTTTACCTTAATTTAAGATTTTTAAGAATTCCTTAAAAATTCAAATTAAGTTTAAATTTAATAAAAATGTTCAAATAAGCTTATTAAAATTATAATTATATATTGTATTTTTTTTAGATTTTTTTAGATTTTTATATAACTAATTATTATAATTTTCTATATTCGCACTGTATAAATAGCTATTTAAATATATAGAAAAATATTTAAAAATAAAAAGACTCTATTATATAGTAATCTCCTTTTTAAATAGCTTATATTAATTTTTTTAGGTTTTAATTATTAAAATTGTGGGTTTTAGAATCTTAAAAATAGGTATTTTTAGGTGCACAGTATCATGGGGCGCTCGCTTATTCGGGGCGCTCGCTTATTCGGGGCGCTCGCTTATCATGTACGTTATTCTTTTAATTTACTTATAATATTTGTATATTAAAGTTATTATATTCTTAAGATAAGCTTTAGGTTCTTATATATTATACTTTATAGGCTATCTAATTTACTTAACTTAATATAATATCTTATTATTATAATCTTTATATATAATAATCTTCTTAATTTTTTACTTATTCTTTTTCTTAGCTAGCTCTAGTAGGTAGGTAATAATATTACTTTTAGCGCCTTTCTAAGGTTTAAATAAAAAGACCAAGAAAATATCATATATCCATTAGTATTATTTAAGTAAGTATACCCTATAGACCTATTATCTTATTCTCTTAATAATAATAATCTTAATAAACTTAAGCACAAGCTTCTTATACTTAAATCTAAAGTTCCTTATAAATAAACTAATAATCTATCCTTTTTTATACTTTATAATAATATATTTTTTATTATAGTACTTAGCCTATATTTCTATAGCTTTCTGCTAATACTATTAAGCTTAAGCGCATATATAGCTTAAGGCTTTAATATACTTTTATACACCTTATATATAAGTCTTTAAGTGCTTTAAAGTATACTTAATTATTTTAGAATAGTAGCTATATAATACTTATATTAGTAATATTTTAATAGTATTATATTAGCTATTATTATAAATAAACTTACTTTTAAGAAGTTATACTGCCTATCTTTCTAAAATTTCTCTTATAAATAATCTTAAGTATCTCTCTAAGGTCTAGTATATTCATTTAGTTTATTTATTAGTCTAAAGATAGTAGGTAGTAAATAACTATCTAGTTATTGTTTATTCTTTTATTAATTTTTCCTAGAATTAGCTTATAAATAGCTTATCTTAATTATTTATAATACCTTTTAATATTTTATATTAATATTTTATATACTTATATAATATTTATATTATTTAAGTAATAATAAATATCTTCTTTATAAATATAAATATAATAAACTTTATTATATAATAAATAATTATAAAAATAATATTATATTCTTCTTTATTATTATAAGTACTTTAAAATAATCTTATAATAAAATCTATATTAATTTCTTAAAAGAGGTATGCTAGTAGTAGTAAAGACTACAGCTTCCTATATAATCTATAATATAAAGTTTATACATTCTAATATACCTAATATCTTAAGATATAATTATATATATCCTTTATAATTCCTTTCTAATAGAATTTTTTTTAATAAGTTTAATTATCTTAACAACTCCTATATACCCTGCCCTTAAATTATTATAATATTTATAAAATATCTTTATCCTTAGTATATACTATGCTAAAATAACTAACCTTCCCTTATAAAAGAGTATACCATTTCCATCTAAATAATATACCTTTATATCTCTAGCATCCTATTTAACCTTCTACACCTACTATTAACAAAAAGGATCTTTAATTTATAGTCTTTAGATTAGTTCTTCTAATTATGTAAATAATTAAATAAAAAATATTATTTTATCTTTTATAAGCTCTTTTATAATAAGATATAAAATAAATTATTCTAAACCAACTACCCTAGCTTTTAATAGGTCCTTATGGTTAGAGTGTATAACCTCTTTCTATTAAATACTCTCCTTTATAATAATATTACTAGTCTTTTACTATTATATAACTAAAAAGACTATAGCTATATTCCACTAATCTAATAATCTAATAGCCTACTCCTAACCTAAAGATAAAGAACCCTTACTTATTACCTAATATATAAATATATTACTTCTAAGATTAGTATAGATAGCTTATATATAAGTATTAGCAATCTTAATTTTACCTTTTATATTAGTAATTATATATTATATATCTAATAATAATTCCTCTACTAACTAAAACTTCTTTATAAATATAAAAAATATATCTTTATATATAATTTCCCCTTCTATATAATCTAATTATCTTAATAAACTATCTACTAAATTAAGCTTCCCTAGTCTATATTCAAGATTAAAATTAAATAAAGATAACTTATAAACCTATCTTATAAATCTTTCTTTAAGATCCTTTACTAAAGCCTTAATAATATCTTTAAAAGTAGAGTAATCTATTAGTACCATAAACTTCTCTAATAGCCCTAATAAATAATAACTCTAATACTTTAAACTCTTAATAATTATAAGTAACTTTTATTATCCAATTCCCTAATATTATTTAATATTAAAAAGCTTTCTTAACTAGTAGGCTATTAGATGCTATTAATCTTCTATAAGCTATAATAAGATCCCTAAGATAATCTTAGTAAATGCATCTATTTTAATATAGGCTTTTAGGATTGGATCCTAATATTATAAGATAGTTACTAAATAGAAGATTATCTTTAATTCCTAGAATATATCTTCTTCAATCTTAGTCCAAATAAAATCTCTAGCCTTATAACTATTCTTACTTCCCTTAAATAGCTCTATTAAAGGTCCTATTATTTTAAAGTATTTAAAAATAAACTTCTAGTAGAAGTTATAAAAATTAAAGAATATCTATATATCCTTATATAAAATTGATTTCTTTTATTTAATAATAGATTGAATTTATATAAGATCTATCTTAATATTTTTCTAAATAATTATATACCCTAAGAATTCTATCTCTTATTAATAAAAAGTATATTTAAAGAGTTTAATATATAATTAAAAATTATATAATTACTTAAAGACCTCCTTAATATCCTTAATATACTATTCTCTTATCTTAAAATAAATAATAATATTATCTAAATATATAATATAATAAGTATTTAAAAATTTTATAAATATATAATAAATATATATTTAAAAGATAGCTAAAATATTAATTAATTTAAATAGTATAATTGTATACTTAAAGTAATTATATTAAGTTCTAAAAGTAATCTTCTATCTATTATTCTCTTTAATTCTAATATAATAATATATATTATAAATATTAATCTTAATAATCTATCTTATTTCTACTAATCTATCTAAAAGATTATTAATAAGTAAAAGTAGATACTAATTTTTAATAATAATTATATTAAAATCTTTATAATCTATATATAAATATATAGTACTATCTTTCTTTAATATAAATAATATTAATATACTAATAATACTAATTAATAATTATATTCTATTATTAATAATATTATTTATTATATATACTTATAGTATATAATATTATTTAATATTTAATAAATATAATAAACTATATAGAGACTCTTTACCTTCTATAGTATTAATAGAATACTCTATACTTTCAAAAAGTAATAGCTTTATTATCTTTATTTTATTAAATATACACTACTTTAATTATAATTCTAAAGGTAGTATATTAATATTATTATTAATAGTTTTATTTTTTAAAGCTTTAATTAGCTTTTTCTTTAATAATTATATACTAATAATATAAAGTATATAGATTTTTTTATTCTTTTTTATTAATTCTTTTATAATATCCTTAGATTTTATAAAAGAAATAGATTTATATATTTAATAATAATTATATATATTAATTATAATATCTTCTCTACTTATAAAACCATTTAAAAAAAGTAAATTACTAATATTTTTTAAATATTATACCTTAATAAATATTCTTTAAATCTTCTAAAGTATTTTCTAATAATTAATTAAAAATAAAATCAATTAATATACCTTATACAAAGCCAATATAATTCCATTATAACTTTCTAATATAAATATAATTATATCTAAAGCTAGCTTTAAACCCAATCTTTACACTAATTATTAACTAATAAAGTCTACTTATGTATAAATATCTATATCTACCTAAACTTCTTCTTTCTTATAAATATTAAGCACTAATACTCTTCTTTAAACAATCTATCCTAAAAATAAAAGTTTCTTATATATAATAACTTCATATATTAAGCTTATATCTACTTATTTTCTAATAAGTCTATTTTAGTAAAATTACTATTAATAATCTAAACTTTAATAACTTTAAAGAGTATATTATTCTTCTATTATAATAAATAATAAAAAAAATATAATCTTCCTTATTATAAGTATAATAAATTAAAAGTTAAATATAATTAAAATTAATAATCTTCTTTATACTACTAAAAATAATAAAAGAAATAAATTTAATATTATCTCTTAAAAAGATTAATCTAAGTATACTTTCTTAACTTCCACCTTTACCTTAGCCTCTACCTTAGCCTCTATAACTACTAGAATATTACTTTTAAAAGCTTTTTTATTAATTAAAAAGTAATCTTTTAATACTATTACCCTCTTATACTCCTTAATTATCTTAATAAAAATAAATCTAAAATTACTTAATTTTATTAATTATCTTATAAAGCTTTTTAAACTTTACTTTTTATTTTAATATTTCTACTTTTAACTTAAATTATAATCTAAAATAATACTAATAAATTAAGATAGTATTATCCTCTAAATCTTTAATACCTAGTATAATATATAAGACCATCCACATAACAAAGTGCTATTATAATATATAATCTTTCTTTTACTTTAAAAATAGTAATTTATTATAGAGCTAGCACTTATATAAATCTAGATTAATATATATCTTATATATAAAGGTAAGAAAGTCTTCTTATAAAGGGTTTTAGCTAATAAGCCCCCTAATATAGTTATACTATTATATCTATAAAGGGTATAAGAACTTAATTATAGTTTACTCTATATATTATATAATAGAACTATCTAGCTATAAGCTATTACTAGCTTTAATAATATGGATCTAGTTATTAACTTAGACACCTAATATATCTTCATTAAGCCTCTTATAATTATATAATAGAGGTTTCTGTAACGGTCTGGTCAATTCCTAACTTGATGAACCAATCAGAACGAAGGGTTTATTGTTAGCAGGATGGTTAGGCGTGTTATAGTAAAATAGAGCAATAGAAGTATTATGTTAAGTAATAATCAATTGCAATTAAAATAATCAAATTATATTAAAAGCTAATTAAGATTATTTCTTATAGTTGATTTTGATCTATTTATATACTTTTAAGCTTAATATATAATTATTAGGTATTATAGTGATTATCTTAATAATTATAGTAATAATTATAGTAATTATATCTTGATTGTAATAATAATTATATATATATAGTGATCATGGTCCTGGGTAAGTGGGTCTATCTTTGTTCTACTAAGTTTAACTGCCCTTATTATAGTATAGGTTATAATATGATATCTTTTCTTTATTAGTTTTTATTCTTAAGATTATATATATAATCTTAATATTGTTTTATTTAAGGTAGATTAACTTAGACTTATAATTATTTTTCCTAGTATTAATAATATATTTAGTAAATCTACTTATTATTATATTTATTTTATTAAAGATATTATTTTATTTAATTATAATATTATACTTTATTCTTTTTATACTTTTAAAGGTTTTTATTACTAGATAGTAGCTTGGTCCTCTTATTATAAGGAGTATATATATTAAGATTATTTCTATAATATATTAAGAATAATAATAGATTTTTATAAGGGATTTTTATTTTTATAGTATTTTATAATTAATAAGTATAATAATAATTAAACTAAATAAGAAATCTAATTGTTTAAATAAGGTGAAAGAGTAAGCTAAGGAGAAGATATTGATTATTTAAGTAAAATTAAATAAGATCTTTATTTATTTAATATATTTATAAAAATAGAAGTATTTATTAAAGTCTTATAGTAAGAAAATAGTTTATTATAGTTTGTTATTTATAGATAATTTGAATGATATAGATTAGGTAGAGTTAAAAGTAGTAATTAATATATAAGCTCTAGGGGCTTTAGATATTATTAACTAGAATACTATAGATTTTCCTTCTACTTCTTTTAGAGAAATACTTCTAATATTTTTAAATAATATATAAGGTATTTAATAGACTTTTAAATTATTTCTTTATAGCCTTTCTACTTAATTTTAAATTTCCTATCTTCCTCTTTTCTTTATAGTATTTTCTTAACTTCCTACTAGTTTTCTAGGTTTTTTATTTATAATTTATATTTAGGTTCTATATTTACCTAGATACTATTACTAGATTCTAGTAGTAAGATATAGAAGATAAGATAAACCTTAATATTATCTAGAAGGTCAAGCTTATAATTATTTTCTAATATTTTTCTTTTAATTAAGTATAGCTTAATCTATATAAAGTCGATTTTTTTATTTTATCTTTTTATTATAAGATTTTTTATTACTAGGTAGACTATATCTTCTTTTAAAAAGATTAATTCTTTTAACCTTTTAAAATTATAATATCTTTTTATAATATTACAAATAAATTTAAGTTCAGTTTTTATTTCTTTATATAATTTTCTTAAATCATCTAACTTAATTATTGCTTTTGCTTGGATCATGCCTTCTAAGGGGGCTTAGTAAGCGTCCAATATAAAACTAAAATTAGCTTTTATTAGTATTATTTTAATACTGTGGTTATAAGATATATTATATACTAACTATATAATAGATAATTTTTCTATTTAATTAGTTTACTTATAATTAATATAGTATTATAGATATTACTTAATTTCTTAATTTTAGTATTCGGTTTGTCTATCTATCTAGGGGTAGAAGGCTATACTTAGCTTATAGTTTAACCCTATTAAGAATATTAGGCTTTACTAAAACTTAAATATAAATAATTATCCTTTATTTAATATGATTTTGGTTAGTAGGCTATATATAGCAACTATATATTAAAAGAAAAGGTAGGTAAATTATTCTTCTTTTATTACTTTATTATAAAAGAGATAATATACTGCTTTTATAAAGTAATTAATAATAATAAAAATACTATTATAGTATACTTTTGTAGTAGGGTCTGCTAATAAAGGAAGGTTAGTAATGAAGTTTATTATAATTAAGTTCTATAGTTATTATATAATAAGGGATAATTATAATAATCTATATAGTTTATATTTTGGTTTTTTAGAGTATTAATATAGGCTATATTCCTTATATACCTATTCAACTTTCTTCTTTATCTTATTAAAGGAAAATGTTTATTTGACTTATTTAAGGGTTTTATTAATGCCTTTGTAATTATATAAGGGATGTTTATAAATATCCTTTATTAACTTTATTTGATATTCCTTTAATATTTATAAATAATCTATTTTTTCTTTTTCTAGAAGTACTAGATTATATTCTTTAATTTTTCTTAATAGTAGATTGCCTTATTTCACTTATTGTATTAGTGTTTTTGTAATAGTAGTTTTGGTTGTGTGTGGTAGTCCTTCTATTTTTATAGTAATAATTATTTTTTTTATTTTTATTATTATTTTATTAATTAGGGCTTATTCTAGGTCTTTATTAGTATTATAGATTAATAGTTTTTTTTATATTTTTGGTTTTTTTATATTATAATTAGGTTAGTGGCTGATTATATTAGTATAATTGTTTTTAGTTCTTTTAATATGGATAATTTAGTAGTTAAATTTGGATAGATATTTTATATATTGTAGTTACTTTTTATTAAGTTTTTAAGTAGTTGTAAAGTAAGTAATGTTTTTATAGTTGGTATATATTATAATTTTGTAATTACTTTTTAAAAGATATTATTAGAATTTTTTAAAAGTATTAATAATAGTAAGGAATTCTTTATTATAGATTAAGTAATTTAGCTTAGGGCTATATAGTTTATATAAGTAAAATACTATAGGATATAGGTTTTCTTATTTATCTTATTGTCTGATCTAGGCCCCTAAGGCAAAGTCTAATATATCGGTTTCTAGCTTTATAGGTTTATTAGGGTTGAATATTATAAGGATAGGTTCTTCTAAAATAGCATTTTTTATAGCTTTAAATGATTATTATACTTTACTTTCTTATTGAAAGATAATTCCTTTTTAATTAGTTCTATTATGCCTAAGATGATTTTACTAAATCCCTTAATAAACCTTTAGTAATAATTAGTGAATCTAAGGAAGGCTTATACTTCTTTTATATTAGTAGGTTTCTTTTAATTTTTTATTATAATGACTTTCTTTAGATCTATATAAATTTTATTAGGGCTAATAATATATTCTAGGAATTCTACTTTTTAAGTATAAAACTTACTTTTTCTAATTTAACCAGAAGTTTAATATCTTGGAGGGCTTTTAAGACCTTATAAATATGTTCTTTATATTCTTCTTTATTTTTAAAGAAAATAAGGATATTATCTAAATAGTAAATAATAAAGATATTTAAATATTTTTATAATATATTAGTTATTATTTGCTAGAATGATATTAATATATTTATAAGTCCAAAAGGTATAATTAAATATTTAAATAATTTAAATTTAATTTAGAAAGTAGTTTTTTATTTATATTCTTTTTTAATATAAATAAGATTATATACTCCTTTAAGATCTAATATAATAAAGATATTAACTTTATAAAAGTAATCTTTTATTTTATTAATTAGTAATAGTAGAGTATAATCTTTAATAGTAATATTATTAAGCTATTAGTAGTCTATAATAAGATATAACTTCCTGTTTTTCTTAGGTATAAATATAATAGGATAATTAGCTTTAGAGTTTAAAATATAAATATATTTTTTTTGAGTATATCTTAGATATATTCCTTTAAGGTATCTAGCTTAATTTGGTTAAGATTATAAATAGAATAAAATCGGGTATTAGATCTATCTTTAAGAATGATTTTATGATCTCATTAGCTAAATTTAGATAATCTAATATCTAGTTCTTCTATAAAGAGCTTTTTATAGATTTAATATTATAAAGGTATATTATATAATCTATTTATTTTTATTTTAATTTTTATTTTTTTAAAGCTTTTATTAATTTATTAGAATTATATTCTAAAGTAAATGATTATTTATTATTTTTACTTTTTCTAATTATTCTTATATTTATATTTTATTTCTTTAAATAATAAAGATTCTCCTTTACTTATATCTTCTACTTAGTTAAAGCTAGGAGTTTAAGATCTCTTAGCTAGGTTTATAGAAATATTACTAGCTATATTATACTCCTTAAATATTTATATCTAGCTAATATACTAGTAGATATTAGAATTATATTGGTATAATTATAGATACCCTAAAATTAGATTATATTATCTAATATTAATAATATTAAAGATTATTTTTTAATTCTTTTCTTTAATAAAGACTTTTAAATAATTAATCTTTTTATTTATAATATTATTATTATATCTAAAAGGTATTTCTTTTATATTAATAATTTTATATAAATTAACTTTTATTATTTATAGTAATTAAAGTTTATTAATTATTTAAAAGTTTATATAGTTTTACTTAACTCTATTATTTATTATAATATTATATTATTTCCCTTTAATTCTTATTTCTATTTCTAATTATTATTAAAATTACTCTTTAGTTATAAAGTATAGAGCTTTTTTAGAGAGTTCTTTTAATAACTCCAGGGATTATTACCCTAGCTACTTCTGCTGCTCTTTTATAAAGGGCTTTACTTATTTTTTAATTTTATTTAATACTAGATTATTACTTTATCTATTATATAGATATTATATTTAGGATCTTAATATTTATTTTAAAGTAGCTTATTATAATTAAAGAACTTAAGCTTACTTAATTCCAATATAGTGAACTAATAGTAGAGGTTTCTTTCTATTACTTTATATTAATTAAAGTATTTTCTATAAGTATAGTAAATAATTATATCTTCTACTTTAATAAAGAAGTATATTATATATTATTTTTGCTTTATATATTAAAGATAATTGTGATTATAGTAGCTTATCTATAAGATATTCTTATATTCTTTATATATTATATATTATTTTTGCTTTATATATTAAAGATAATTGTGATTATAGTAGCTTATCTATAAGATATTCTTATATTCTTTATATATTATATTTAGTTTAGGGTTATCCTTCTGATATTAGATAGGTTAGGGGTTGTGGTTTCCTAGTTATTATTTACTTTGTGTAAGTAGGAAGACTTTATCTTTATCTTATAAGGGTTTTCTAATTTATTAAGCTATTCTTTTAATATTAATTATTTATTTTCTATTTTTATTTTTATTATAAGTATAGATATTTTACTATATTAGTACTTTATTAATATATATATCTAGAATAGATATAAGGATTTCTATCTTTTTAGCTTATTCTAGCTATTTATAAGAAAGGTAGGACTAGCTTTTTTATTAAATTAATTATACTTTTTAAATAGCTTTATTAATTTCTTATTATAAAGTAAGTTTTACTTTATATAATTTATAATCTTCTATATACTATTTAATTATAATAATTAATTTATATTTCTTAATAATAATAAGAATAACTTTTCCTATAATATCTTCTTTTCCTTCTAATACTAGGGTCTATTAAGTTTTTATAATATTAAGTTATTTCTATCCTTCTAATATAGGTTTAAACTAGTTTCTTATTTTTAAAGAGTAATATTTAAAGAATTTATATTCTTTCTTTCTATAGTTAAAGTAGATGATCTTACTTTTATTATAACTCTAAATAATACTAAGTTCTATTAATCCTAAATAAGTCCTATATATAGTACTTTATTACTTATTCTAGGTTTTTTCTTTATTTAGGATATATAAGGTTTTATTATCTTAGGTATATTCTTTATATTGGTTAAATTATCTTTTATTAATTTTAATAGTACTTTTAATATACTTTAAGAGTTTTTCTAGCTAGTCTTCCTTATAGATTTTATCCTTGACTTTGCTCTTTAAGCCTTTATAATAGAGTTCTATTAGTGTATTATTATCCTAGGCTATTTGTGTTATAATTCTTTTAAATTTAGCTGAATATTAGTTATAGGATTTTATTTATTTAAACTTATATAATTAATTTATAACTTATTATTTTATATTAATTATACTAAAGTTATTTTTAATAATAATCTTGAAATTTTCTTAATTTTTAAAAATTTTTTAAATTTCTTTAATTTAATTAATATTATTCTTATTTTCCAAATAATCTCTTATAATAGGTTTAAACTATACTTCTATATCTCCTTAAAAAAAGATTTTAATATATAGTACTTGGGCTTTAGGAGTTATAAGTTAGATTAAAAAGAAGTAGAAATATTCTTTTATTTAGATAAGGAAGAGGATTATATTAGCGGCTTTCTTTAGAAAGGGTTCTAGGGCCGGAGGTCTTAGAATTTCATTAATATCTTTACTCTTACTTTCTTTGATTATAATAGTTCTAGCTTCTTTTACTTTAAGTTAAGCTTATATATTTATAAGTTTTTTCTTAATTTATTATAATTTTATAATTAACTTAGTATTATTAGAAGGAGTAATAGTGGTAGGATTCTTTTTGGATATTATTATTATTTAATTGTTAATATAGGTAATTAATTAAATAAGAGCTTTTAATATATAATAGTTTAATTAATTCTTAATTTAATAAATTAATTAAAATAAAGGGTTTATTGTTAATAGAATAATTAAATATATTATAGTAAAATAGAGTAATAAAAGTATTATATTAGGTAATAATTAATTATAATTAAAGTAATTAAATTATATTAAAAGCTAATTAAGATTATCCCTTATAATTAATTTTAATTTATTTATATACTTCTAAGCTTAATATATAATTATTAAATATTATAGTAATTATCTTAGTAATTATAATAGTAATTATAGTAATTATATCCTAATCGCAATAGTGATTATACGTATATAGTGATTATGGTTCTGGGTAGGTGGGTCTATCCTTGTTCTGCCGAGTCTGACCGCCCTTGTTATGGCATGGGTTATAACAGTTTCTTATAGTCCTTCCTTAGACCTACACTAAGCTATATAACTAACTAATATAATATATCCATCTAGAATTACTACTATTAAGCCTAAAGCTATTATTATTATATTTAGAACTATTTTTACTATTAAACTATTATAATTATAAAATCTTTTATAAATATTATAATTTTCTTTATATTATATAAGATTTATATTATAAATAATAATAATATCTACTCCTTAATATTTTCTAAATCTTAAAATTCTTACTTCTTTAACTTTATAATTAAAATACTTTTAAAAATTAAAATAAAAAATATATTTAGATTCTTTAAAGCTCTACCCCTCTAAATAAGCTTTTCTTAAAGTTCTTATTTACACTCTTAATTATATATAATCTATATTTATAACTTTTACCTATTATAATAAGTCCTTATTAATTTAAGAAGCAATAATATAATACTAACCCTTTCTAAGCTTCTAGTAGCTCTACCTATTATATAATATACTAATCTTTTAAAAAAGAGAAATTAAAGAATTATAATAAACTAGATTTATAATTAAAATAAAGTATAAATAGGATTATAATAAACCTTTATTCTTATTACCAAAACTTCAACTTAATAAACTATAGAACCATTTGCTTACACTTACTATATAATACTATTATAGATGTTCTTACCTTATAGCATCTTATACTAGTATATATTCAATATGTATGCTTGATTGGTCCTCTTGGTCCTATATCTTTACAATAATAAATAATAATAATTATTTATATTATATTTTTTATTATTTAAATTATTAATAAAGATCTTTTTTTTATAAATATATAATTTATAAAAGAATTATAATTTTTCTATATTTAATAATTTAAATATTAATTAATTTATTTTTAAATTAAAATTTTTTTTAATTTTATTAAAATTATTTAAATTTTTAATATTTTTTTAATTTAAATATTATTATTAAATTTTAAAATAAATAAATAATTTATAATAAAAAGATAATAATAATTATAAAATTTAAAGAATATAATTTTAAATATTTATATAAATTTAAAAACTTATAAATACTTATTTAAATAAATCTAGCTTTAAAAGTTAAAATTTAAATATAAAACCTTAAGAAAATTAAATAATTACTTAAAAACTAATATTAAAATCCCTTATATATTATAAAATATATAAATTTATATAATTATATTAATAATCTTTAATATATATAATATAAGGTATTGTAACGGCTGTGCTGTTGACCGCTGTACCATAGGGCAAAAGATTGGTCAATAACTGCTATTGCGGCAATTATCGCAGCACCTAACAGCACCTAAGAGCCCTGTAAGCCCTGTGCCCGCAGGCCAGGTCATAACAGGTATTACTTTTAAATATATCTATTTCTATTAAAGTAAAATCAGATATAACTATTATAACCTATAACACGCCCAGGCAGTTAACAATAGTAGAACCAATGCTCACTTACCCTATAGCCCCATACTAACCAATAAGGAAATACTTACAAATAATTACTTATAATATTATAATTATTTTACTACTATAATATACTTAATTACTTTACTACTTTAAAAAGAATTATCCAATAATTCTTTATAATAAGATTATTAAGAATAAGATCTTTAATATATTAGCTAAATAATCTAAATAACTAACCCTTAATCTTATAAATTATAAAGAAATTACTTTTAATACTGCCTAGATTACCTATATATTAGCCTATATTTTAAAAAAAGGCCTTAAAGATAAAAGAAATAAGGATTAGATCTATAAGATTTGAGACTATATTAGTAACTTTAATAGTATTTATAAGATAATTAACTTCCTAAAGACTAATAATAACTAGAAGAGTAATACTATTAATTACTTTATACCTACTTATAGTTAATATAGCCCTATTAATCTTATTAATAGTCTACCTAAATAATATAGAAGTTTCTTTATAAATCCTATTAAATCTTAATAAGTTTTAAAGAAGAGTAAAAATATTATCTTTTAATTTACTTTATTTAAAAAGTAAAAGTTTAATATAATTAGACTTTTTAATATCTTTAATTATATCTTTTTATTAAATATTAAGCTAAATCTTTATATTTTAATCTTAAATAATAATTTTATTATTTTAAAATATATAATTTAAAATAATAATATTGAATTTTATATTTATATTTTTTATATTTATAATTAAATATTTATGTTATATAATAAAAAGATTATTTATAAAATTAAAATTTTTTTTACTTTAATTTAAATTTATATTAATAAAAATATTTTATTATATAATATAATTAAAATAATTAAAATTAATAAAGATTTTATTATAAAATTTAATTTTATAATATATATTTTTAATATATTTAATAATAATATCTTTAAATTAATTAAAAATTTATATAAGATTATTTTCTAAATTTATAAATATATAAATAAGAATAATTAAAACTAAAATATTCTTATAAAACCTTTAATTAAATATAATAAAGTTATTCTTAATCTCTAATAATAATTTATATAAATTAAATTTATTTTTAAATTAAAAAATATAAATAATTTAAATAAAATTTTATTTTTTTATTAAAATATTATTCTTTAATATATATATTTCTTATAAACTTATTTTAATAATAATTATTTTAATAAATATTTAAATCTATAATATATAATATTACCACATAATATTAAGCCCATACAATAATCAGCCCATACAAACCATAACCTCACTACAGTTCCATTCATAACAAAATGGCTCATTGAGATATTTTGGACATCGTTGCATGACGCCCATGTCCTATTTATCGCCTCTGCAAATTCTCATGAGGTTCGAGATGTCCGTTGGACTTGCGATGTGTCGTTGAAGCGAGACGCACCTGGAGTTACCAGTGTCCAGCTCTTGTGACTTGCGCACATTCCGATTATCTAAAGCATAGTTAAATGGGGAATGGCCGTTCACACAGTGGACGACCGCAGATGATGTGATATGATGGCCGCACGGGGTGAGGCGGTCGTGTCTTTGCTTTTTTTTTAATGTTTTGTTGATATGACGAAATAATGACAAGATGCTCAGCCATGTCTACGAGCGATCCCTTTCGAACCTTCATCACCGTAGATTGTGTCGCCAACAAGTTTTGAAGTCAACAGACCATAGATGACTGAGCTGTGGGCCTGCTCTATTTTAAGCTGCAATGCGAATATTCACAGTCTCCAAGCTGGGACTCGGTGGGCAAAATCGATTGCTTTATCAAGGTCACCAATCCTCCCGCCTCATGCACTACTGATCGGTCAAATGACAAGTCGCGAGATAGCCACCGACGCAACCAATACACTGTTGTCTTGGTCCCGGTACTGTGATTGGAGGATCGCTATGTAGGGTGGGTGGGAAATTGCAAAGGATCCGCCACCTCTTCCTCGCTTAACTGCTTGCTCAGCCAGACACACTAGAGGCTAGAGGTAATGATTTTCCGTGGCTGGACGCTAAGATCTGAGAGGCTTATTTGGGGCATTTGAATTGGTCGAGGCCTCACCCGAAGAAAAACATGAACCATATTTGGTATAGATCACGCAGTTCCAGACTTCCTTCTCATGAAGGGGAGAGTACCTATTCGGCTCCGAGCAAGTGCACACAAGAAACTTGATCTAAATTGGGAACCTGTATTATAACATATGATGAGCGAAAATTGAAGAAATAAGGATATAAAAGGATGGGAATTTTCCAAATAGAAATGAGAGTGAACCCTGTTTAATAATTTTTCATTCGTAGAACAGCGATAGAGGCGTGTGCAAGGTACCATGAATTCCGTCACCCGCTAACTGGCTCACCTGTCTGAAGCTGATTTCTTTTCCATGGCCACTAGTAGGCAACATGCAGCTCGTCGAGCTGTACGTGGCAGTACGTGTCTCAGGGCCCCAAAAAAAAGCAACCATCTCTCTCCGATCAGCGAGCGGGGTCGGCACCATTCATAAACGTGTGTCATCGGCCCTTGACATTCACGGACCATCCACCACATTGATGCCGGGCTGAACTATATCCAACTCTCCTCTAGTGCATCAAGATGCGGCGGCAGAATCGTTGCTGTGACCAGTGCCGGAAGGCTAAGCGTGCCTGCGATGCACCTTCGCTGTGGGACAGGCAACGCTTTTACGCGAGGCCTACAGTCTCCGGTGCCAATGGACCATCGAGAGGAGGGTCATCTGGTGAGTTACCCAGTTCTTGATATACTTGCATGTGTCAGCTTGTCGCTCTGTGGAACGCTGTACTGACTGGGCTGTTTCCAACAGACGACGCTGGCGCTCTCCCCACATCCTGCTCCCATTGCACTCGAACAAACAAGAACTGTACGTTTCATTGGGCCAGAAGACAACTGAGGTGCAACTCTCGCTCCCAGGCATCCAGCGAGACAGCCAGTAATGCCTCGGCTACGATGAGCAACTTGTCCCCCCCGCAGCTCCCAAATTCCCAGCAAGAGCCTTCTCCACCACGAGTACAGTCGGCTGTGGGCTTTGAACCAACCTTTGTGCCCGATACACCCTGGGTGACAACCGAGGAGCTAGGTCGGAATGCGACCGGCTACAGCGTCTCTAGTATGAATACCGCCGTGCCCCGCAGTGGTGGCTTCGAATATTCAACCTATCCGACAACCGAGCCCATCACAGTCAGAAACAGCTTTGACAATGAGCCTGCTTTCTTTGATGCCGTTGCCATAGATGGCTCTTCAGACTCTGAAGCTCACCCTTCAATACCTTCCGAAGCTAGGATCAACGAGTTCCCGATGGGGTTTGACCATAGCACAACCCAACCATCTGTTCCTGTGTCCAGCTCTTACGGAGTCCCAACCCTGCCCTTGTTTGGGGAGGCCCAATACCATGAAAGCCCTGGTATATCGCCATACTCTATGGCTTACGCCTTGGCCTCCAACACAAACAAAAGCTTGATCTCATACAATCTCATGCGAGTGTATAATGACTCGTTTGAGCTAGCACTTGCATGCTGTTTGTCCCCAGAAGTCTGTCCATATAACTTAGACCAGACGAGACAATATCCTAGCAATGGTATTAGTTGGATGGCTTGTCATTACAAAACGCTTAGTCTGAGCAAGCAATACGACCCAAAGAAACAAGATAACGGGGTCTACCATGCCGTATCAAAACTCGACAAAGCCGCACGCGCATGTGGACTGGTTATCCTAACCAAAGAGCAAGACAAGGCTGTATCCAAGGCCTTGCACATAACCATGATGGCTTACGCTACCCAGTGGGCCCAGGGTAGCAGTCGCGAGGTCGAGATTTATCCGCAGAGCTTGGATTCAAATTCACGGCGAGCCTCTCTGGACGACTTGAGTTCTGAATTTGACTACTTTCTGCACAAGTCTTTGTGGATGCAGGCCAAACGGTCGCTAGAGGACTGTGCCAATATAGAATGCTTCAGAATCGCCTGTGCCGAGTGGATTATGGGTCTGATTCAGAGGCCAATGGAAACGAAAGAAATCATTTCCAGCATGGTTGATGCAGCTATGAATGGCATCGACGTGCCTGTCGCGTCTCAAATTGCAGACATTCTATCGGCAGAGGGACCACCGTTGTACACCGAGCAGGCCGCTCGCAAGGTTCATGCGCTCAAGTTTCGATATGATAGCCTACAGGGCAATGTCTTTGATACAAGTACTGATAACAAGATGTCTTCCTGCATGGATAGGGAAGATTTGGGTACCTTCAATCTTGTTTATTGGATGACTGTCATGCTTGATTCGATATCTTCAGCCATGTGTCGCCGACCAATTGTTGTTTCTGACAGCGAATGTCAACATGATCCAGAGTACCTACAACATCCGCAACGTGAACTATATGACCTCGAATACCGCCCCCAGGATATTGACTGGTGGGCTGGCGTCTTTGATCAAGGAAATGGCCTTGGCAATGGATTGCGGTGGCCGTGTTCAGAAGAGACTGCTATCAAGGCCTTTGTCGCTGCGACACCAATCAAGGTAGTGATATTCCGACAAGCTTCATATCTTCAGAGTATGTTGAGAGGAAATTACCGTGGAGAACCTATTGAGAGGGTCATCTCAAACACCATAGCCCTTTGCAGGCACTGGAACATGACATACAGTGTATTTATCCGCGGCTTTTTGGAGCACTATGAAGAGATTCCTGTGCAGTTACAGATGTGGTTCATCCATGTCGTCTCGTACTTCTACTATGGAACTCTGCTTTTCATGGATCTGGTAGAAGTAGTTGACCAGAAAAACCTTGGCTTTGCAAGTTCGACTCAGGGCCGGCAAAGTGTCGGACTTGTCACGCGGTTACGATATGAGAGCATCATGGTTCTCTCAGATCTGGCGCGAGCATCAACGATGACTAGCACAGATAATCTGCACTTTGCAATTGCGAAACAAAGCATCTTGCCAGAACCTTGGACTGGCATGCTCATTCGGGCTTTTTCCAAGGCAGCTCTCATTCAGCTTGGCGATATTCATAGCGCTGCTAGACGTGACCCAATGTCTCTAGGAGCTGCGCAGATGTCAACACTGGTTAGACAATGCGAAAACTGCGTTAAGGCATTGTACTACTTGGGAAAGAAATCAGACGTAGCACGGGCTATTCGAGCAGTTATCTACCCTGCGCTCAGTCCATATCTGATGCAGGATTAAGTGTTTATTAGTTTTGGAACCTTGGAGTATAGATAGATGTAGGAACTGAGTAATAATATTGACTTGCCTCTTGCTTGGACTGACAGAGGGAGTGATTTTTAGTCATGCCAGGTGCTGCCGATTTGGGTAAAGACCTAGATCTCCTCTCCTGGCGGTGGGAGCCTTGGACTTGGAGATGGAGAGCCGTTCGGAAACGGTCTCGTGGCCCTGCTCGATTGCAAAGCTTCGTATTAATACTGTGCATAGGACGAAAAAGGCTAGGCTTATTGTATCTCCCTGAACTACCAAGCAAATTCCAATCTGGCTGCCCGGTGCGAGATATGCTATTGAGTTGCGTGAAAGATAAAAGTGTAGGAAAGAGAATTAACTTTGCCCAAAAAGATATTTGGTTATTTGCTCCCTCGACCTTTGATAAGACTGAGACCGGGAAAACGATGGTGTGATTACCCATGGGTGTCACATTAGACCCCGCGCGGGGCTAATGCGACCTTACTCCCCTAAAGCATGCCGTAGAGCTACCTCTGCGACGTGATGGACATGGTTCGCGCCGCACAAGGTGGTGGTACCACGCTGTGCAGAACGGTGGTGCCACGCTGTACGAATGACATTATCGCTAATGATACATGCCTAAATAGGAGAAAAGGGCCATTGATTATGGTGCCGGGGTGGCTTCGGTCGGGTATATCCCACATTGGTTGGGGTCGGACTGATGGCGTTATTGGCCCGCATTATCGTCGAATGTGTGAGAAAGTTTTGGTCGCATTAGGGTACATGAATATTTAATTATTTAGGGAAAAACATCCTTCTCTACATTCTTTTATTGGGTTTCGCTGATATTATCCCGCAAGTTATCGAGCTGTTTCATCAACCCAGGCTTCAGTGATGGCATCTGAAAAAGGCCATAGTTCAGCAATAGCACAGTGGACTGCAGATCCACCTGCCGCCAGCAATACCAATCAAAAAGAAAATATATGGCTTCGATTTATGACATTTTTGAGATGGTACCCCAAACATATGCCAAGCTCGGAAAAGCTTGTAGTACTGAAGCTTGATCTAAGCATTTTTGTTTTTGGCTGCCTTTCCTTTTTTACCAAGTATTTAGACCAGCAGTCTCTGACAAATGCATATGTTAGGTGAGTAGAACATTATTGCTCAGGAAATCTTCTCACATTGATTTAGCGGGATGAGGGAGGATATTGGTATCAAGGGAAACGAATTCAACTACATCACCGCGACATTTTGGGCGTCTTACTGCACTGCCATGATCCCAGCCTGCTATTTCATGACGCGCTATTCAGCACGAATCATTCTACCATCTCTTGAGCTTGGTTGGGGCTTAGCGACATTTGGGCTGGCCTGGGCACGAACTATCGAGACCATTTATGCCATGCGATTTTTTGTCGGTTTGTTTGAGTGTTGCTCTTTCACAGGTACCATTTATATCATTGGGTCGTGGTATAAACCAGATGAGGTCGCCAGAAGAGTCTCATTGTTTTACGTCTGTAGTCCTGCTGGTACCATGTTCGCAGGTTATCTTCAAGCTGCTGCATACACAAATCTAGACGGAGTTCATGGGCTTCGTGGATGGAGGTGAGACAGCTACACATATAACGACGGTATATTATTGACATGCAAAAGGTGGCTGTTCATAATCGATGCGATCATTACGCTTGGTATATCCCTCCTGTAAGCCACTTGTTTTTTAACACGTTCATAAGTCGAGACTGACGACACAGTGGATATGTCGTATTTCCAGATGTTCCATCGCGCAAGAGACCCTTTCTCTTGTCTGATAGAGAGCACGGACTTGCACAACAACGAATCGAAGGGCTAACAGCACCGCCCGAGCTCAAACTATCCAAAAGCATCTTCAGGCGTGTATTGGGTCGGTGGCATTTCTACATGTTTGTCCTGTTATGGGTACTATTGGACCAAAATGTATTGCCCGGGAGTCAGCCATTCTCACTGTACTTAAAGGCTAACAGCCCGCGACTCTATTCTGTTGTTCAAGTCAATACTCTGCCAACCATCACGACGGCAGTCTCCATTGCTGCGGCGTTGATTGCTGGCGTTATGGCGGACAAATTAGGCAATTTCTGGGTCCCTGCGATTGCAACGACATTTCCTGTACTTGTCGGGATGATTTTGTTGGTCTTATGGGATGTTGGAGAGAAGGGCCGGCTGGCAGCCTTCATGTTGCAAGGCTTTGAGGGTCGTAAGTTTTCTCGCGACATGACTTTTCCTAAGCTAACATGTCTAGCGATCTCGCCGATGGCCATGGGCTGGGCGACCGTTCTAATGGCTAACGACGCTGAAGAGCGGGCTGTCGTCACAGCTAGTATGAATGCCATTGGACAGGGCATCATGGCAGGGACGCAAGTTGCACAGTACCCAGCCTCTGGCGCACCAAGATGGATTGCAGGCTTCAAAAGCGCGCTCGCAACTACCGTATTGCAGTTTCTAGTGATTATCGGAATCTTGTATCTAAGCAAGAGGGATTTGAGGACGAAGCCCCGCGATGCAGAGACAGGCAGTCAGATACAACACAATGATGAGTGAACGGTGATGCTAGCCAATCTCAATAATGCCTCTTCCACTCCCCTTAGTTCGCAACGGCGATAACCCTGCTTCATGTTGCCCCACGTCGCCTTGCCTCGTGAGATAACACGTTGCTGACTCACCCCGCCATTTGTGGGGGTCCTACTCTAAACAGCCAAGCAGTACAGGTGGTTGCCCTTCATCCTGACATCGTCTCGTTTTTTTTCAAAATTGCAACAGATTTCAAACCAGGCATGTGTTTAACTCTCCCATTGGCCAGTGAAGCTTCGACAAGGCCACCAAACCCACCCGCTGAACCCGGGACCTGTTTTGCTGCAAAGAAACTGAATTCCACCACTTTCTTGTTGATAGAAGAAGACAAATGGAACGAAAATCCATTCATCTATGTCAAGATATACCCCTCAGCCATTGTACTGATTGACACTGGATCTGGAGGCATTACTAGGCACAATAATATCGAGCTCAAGTCCCTGAGGCTATTTTTGGAAACGCACCCGCTGATCTTGAATGAAAATGAGCCTTTGAATCCACGTGGAGACAAGTGTTATGTCGTAATTTGCTCTCACTGTCACTTCGACCATATTGGTAAGTTTGGATGGCCCAATATGCATTAAAAAATGCCATATTAATCTTTCTAGGTGGCGTTCCACAATTTGCTGGGGATACGACTGCCATTTGGGCCAGCGGCCTTGATAAAGACTTTATTGAAGGTCCCGGGCGTCTGCCGACCACCTCCATGTGCCGATTCGTGGATATGGAAACGCCACAGTACAGAGTGACGCACTGGGCCGCTGATGGTCAGGAAGTCTCAGATAGTCGGGGCAAAGGGCTTGGGCTTGTAATTTACCAAACCCCAGGCCATACGCCAGATGAATTAGCGGTATGGGACCCGAAGGAACACGTCCTCTTTGTGGGCGATACTGTCTATGAAGATTACCCTGTACTTTTTCCACCTGAAGGTGACATTATAGCTTTTCGTCATTCTCTGCGGAAGCTAAAGGGATTAGTAGATCAATGGAATGGGGAAATTAGTAAGTTTGTTCTTTATTGCAAATCTATCTCAAATAAGCTAATACTGGCGCCAGGAACTTCATCCAGGGCTTCGGAGCGTTATGTCACTTTGGCCGCTGGACATCTCACTTGCAACGGAGATGCTGCCAAGTTGCTTGCAAATGCTGAGTCTTTCCTTACGCGTGTTGCTGATGGGAGTATTGAGGCTGAAGACGGTGGCCCTGATGCATACGGTATGACACAGCCTAGGGAAGGTGATACGCAAGGAGTGGGAAAATTGGAGCTTTATAAGGAAGACGGCAATAGAATTTCATACCTGGGTTCAAGCTCCCTGTTTGACAAATTTAGAGAAGAGGCGCTCGTACGAGAGCCAATTCAAGCTAAGTAAATTTGAAAGAGCCTCGGTTCGGCAACTTTGCGATCAATACGGCCTCTTTTTTGTTTCTCTCTCATTTTTTTCTTTTCAAACAAGGTAATTCAAGGCGCCGAGTGGAGTAATCTTCAGGGTTCACACTCCGCAGCCTGGAGCGAAACTCCACTTAGGTCCTAGCTTTGTGGAATGACAATCCCCCTGACCGTCCATCGTATTTAGGTGCTTAGTAGCCGGAATCATGCTGTTGAGGAAGCCGAGAATCTGGATTACAAACCATTTACGGCGACTAGAGAGATATCGGGGCACCCCATTAAGACGCTGTTTTCTTTCATGAATTCGGCGACGAAATGGCAAAAAGAGCAGTGTAACTGAACCTCTCTCTGTGCACGTTCAACAACCAGCATTTGCATGCTGGATTTTTTTGTTTTTTTTTAGAGTATCTTGCAACACTGCATGTGATCCGCAACTGGCGGGTTGGCTCGCGTATGTACTACCTATGAACGTCCACGGTTTCAATCTGCCAAGCCTTTGCCAGCCGCACCAGGATCCATTTTCGATAAAAAAAGTTCCGGGGCCAAAGTAGCGTAACTTGCCCGTTTTGGCCATTTAGACTGAATAGCGTCAAGTATCCACATGGTGAACCCTGCGCCCTTGGCAATCGAGTGCAAGGATGGCTCCATCTGCTTCGTACACGTTTTCTGATGTCGGTGGTTTTTTCTTGTTCCTGGTATCCAATAGAAAAGCTGCAATATGAAACCGGCTAACACGGCATTGTTGGGTGGCAGCTATCCATGCGAACGGAGGTCGGATCTAATCGCGTTACATGGGTCACTTCGATCCTTCAAGCGATTTTGTCAGGCCATTCTTGCGGCTGATGCCATAATTTGTTCTTGCCGGCGGTGGGACATGTCTTCGTAGTCTACAGAACTTCAAAAACTGAACCAGAAATCCCGGCGGGTTTTTTTTTTGGCCCTGGCCTGATACAATGCTTCTATGCCGGCGAATTTCCATTAACAATAGCTCAAAATTGAACAAATAAGAGTCCCAACCTCCTCGAACTCATCCAGTCCTTAAAAAAAAAGTTTTGGTCTCCTGTATATTCGTTTATTTCTTCTCTCATTCTTCACAATGGGTTCCCTCGGCGAGACAGTCTACGATGTCATCATTATTGGAGCCGGCATGTCTGGTCTCTCAAGCTTGTACAACATTCGGCAGCGTTTCCCAAATTGGAGAGTCCGCGTTCTAGAAGCCGGTCCCAGTGTGGGCGGCACATGGTACTTCAACCGCTACCCCGGGGCTAGGTTTGACTCCGAGTCCTACACTTATCAATTCTCTTGGGACAAAGAATTCTTGCAAGAGTGGACCTGGTCTGAAGCCTTTGCAGCCCAGCCAGAAACCCTCAGATACATCGAGGCCTTCGCCAAGAAAAATGATCTTCACCGCGACATCCAGCTCAACACAACAATTGAATCCGCAAGGTGGTTAGGACACCAAGGCGCTTGGATTTTTAGTGACTCGAATGGGTCCAAGTACAGAGCGACATTCTTCATCAGCTGTCTTGGTGTGCTTTCCAATCCCTCTCTGCCAGACATTCCCGGCATTGAAGATTTCTTGGGCGAGAGCCATCATACAGCTAGATGGCCCAAGAACTTTGACTTAACTCGTGACTTGGCGGGCAAACGAGTGGGTATAATTGGCACCGGCGCCACGGGAATGCAGGTCATTACTGCCTTGTCGCAGGAGCCAAGCATCAGATCCTTGTCTGTTTTCCAACGAACCCCAACATGGGCGGCACCTCTTCGAAACCACAAGCTTACCGAGGAGGATGTGAAAAAATACAAGGCCGAAAGCGACAAGATATGGGAGCAGTGCGACAGCACCCCAGCCTTGTTCATGCACCAGCCCGACCGTCGCAAATTCAGTGAGACGCCTGAAGAGGAGCGACTCGCTCTTTGGGAAAAGCTGTACAATGAACCTGGCTTTGGGAAGTGGCTCAGTGTGTCCTACGACACCTACTTTAGTCCCGAAGCCAACAAACAGTACAGTTCTTTCATGGCGGATAAGATCAGGGCGCGTGTGAATGATCCCGTCGTTGCCGAGAAGCTGATTCCTAAGAGCCACGGGTTTGGTACAAGCCGAGTCTCCCTGGAAAGTGGATACTATGACGCGTTTAACCAACTAAACGTCCGCCTGGTTGATCTGCTTGAAACGCCTATTAAAAGGATCACTACCAACGGTATTGCCACTTCAGACGGCGAAGAACACCAATTGGACGTCATCATCTATGCGACCGGGTTCAACTCGCTCGCTGGCTCGTTTTCCAAGATTGACTGGCGCTCAAAGAGTGGAAGACCGCTATTTGGTCAAAGCAACACAGAGAAGGGCAAACAAGCGATTTGGGCGGATCTTAAGCCATGCACGAACTTGGGTTTCTTCATCCCAGACATGCCCAACATGTTCATGATTCTTGGACCACACCAACCTTTTGGAAACGTTGCCCGCAGCATCGAGCATGGTGTCAAGTTTACCATGAGCATCCTGGAACACTGCAGAGACAATAATTATACTTATGTTGAAAGCACGCAGGAGGCATGCGATGAGTGGACTGCACACATTCTAAAATGCAGTCAATTCTTACAATCCAGTGGTGTTAATGGATGGGTGACTGGCGTCAGTCCTACCGCCAACGACAAGTCTCTCCGACAGGTTGCGAGGTACCCAGGAAGTGCTGTTGACCATCGTCAGAGATGTGAAGCGTTTCTTTCAAATGGATGTCCCGGAATTGTCTTTAAATAGACGCGATGGTTTTGATGGAAAGTACTGGTTGTATTGGAAAGGCGGCGAGAATATAAACAGGCTACAGGGCGTTGATAGTGCAAAGCAGAAAAGTGAGATTATTGTCTACATGTATGAAAGCAACCTTGCAAAGTTTCCATTCCAGCGTGAAGAACCACCTTCCATGACACGAAATAAACTTTTCTTTTGTCCAACCCCGCTTTGTGCATTTTTACTAAAGTCAGATTCGATAATACATGGTGTTTCATACTTGTAACAATACAGTCATGAGCATTTTTGTCCGCGACAAAGCACACCACCACTTATTCTCGAGATTTTATCTTTTTTTCTATTAAGATTACCTCTTATTTATACTTAGACATTATTGTGATCTGTTAGGCAACACACGTAAATACTGCTCGAGTGACCCAAATCTGCTAGCCGACTGCACTGCTACCAAGCTGTACTGGGCTAGTGTTTTATGGGCACCATTTTTCCATGACAGAAAGGGCTTGAAATGATATCATTGATTGATTGGGGAAATCAATCAGCCTTCCTCTAGATTCCATGGCATTTTTTTAGTACTATGCCAAGAGGGTTGCAATGGCTTCTCAAACAGGGTCCAGAGGGTGCCAAAGGTTCGCTATTGGATACCAAGCTGCAAAGTCAGCCGCAGCTGAGCTCATGCACTACAAAGAGACGCCATAATAATGGACACATGTCCCACAAAAATGCAAAATCTATCATTATTGATTGCTTTTGGGAGGGCTGATCATCACAAAGTGTGCTGGTGTTTCTTCTATGGGAGGTCAGTGTTATGACTCATGACACGCCCAGGCGGTCAACGATGGCAGAACCGATGCTCACTTACCCTATAGCCCCATACCAACCAATAAGGAAGTGCTTATAAGCGATCATTTATAGTGTTAGTAATTACCTTATAATTATTATCTTGATTATTAATATATTAGATAAACTAATATAATAAGTATTTACTAGGTAATAGTATATAAATAGATTAGAATCTGCCCTTATAGCTAATATTAACTAGCTTTTAATATAATTTAATTATTTTAATTATAATTAATTATTATTTAATATAATATTATAATTATTTTATTATTATAATATACTTAATTATTTTATTAATATTAACTTTTTATTTTAATTAGTTTATTTAATTAGAAAATTAATTAGATTATTATATATTAAAAGCTTTTATTTAATTAATTATTTATATTTTTAATTAAATAATATTATTAATATATTTACTTTAATTTTAAATATCTTTACTAATCTATCTTAAGATTAACCTTAGAAAAATATACCTATAGATTATAATAAAAATCTTAAAATAGAAGCCTTTAAAGAAATTAATAATAAAAAAGATAATCTAGATAAAAAACATTATTAAAAACTTAAATAAGAAAGTTAAAAATTAAATAAATTATTTAATTAACTTATTATCTAATATAAGTTCTTATAATAAAGATTTAGTAAAATAAATAATATTTAAATTTTTAAAAATATTATAAATATCTTAAAATAATAATAAATAAATATAGCCTAGAACTATTAATAATATTTATAAGAACTTAATAACTTTACTATTTATAATAAAAACCTTAAAGAAATAATTAGGCTTAAAAAACTATCTATATAGGGAGAAGATATTATTATCTTATATTATAAGGGTCATTAACCAGGGTGATCTTGAGAGTTATAGAATAGATTGTATTATGGTATATAGACTTCAACTTAGCAAACATTCCTTAATTACTTGCTGAAATTCTTTAATAAATTAAGTAGATTATATACTACTTCTAGCTATAGTGGCGCTAGGATCTTAATTATTCTTATAATTATCCCCCTCTTTTTAATATTTAGTCCTTAAGTATTTATTAATAGTTTTCTTATTTTAAATAATTTTATATACTTATAATTATTATTATATATTATTATTATTTATTGTTTATTATTTATATAATATATATTATTTATTATTTATTATATATATAATATGTGTTTAATAGGTAATTGCTATAAGAACCTTACTCTTAATAAGATATATATTATAATTGTTACAACCTATATCATACCCAGGGCAGTCTAGAATGGCAGAATGCCACACCCTATAAGAAACCAGCTACCTTATAATTATATACAACCAATTAAACAAGGAACAATAAGGGCAACTATTATAATAAGTACAAAAGGTATTATACTTAATGCACTAAGTATACTATATATACTAAAATAGGATAGTAGTATATAGATGGATTAGATCTTATTATAAGAAATAGAATTAATTAACTTTTAATATAATTTAATTATTTTAATTATAATTAACTATTACTTAATATAATACTTTTATTACTTTATTTTACTATAATATACTTAATCATTCTATTAATAATAAACCCTTTATTCTAATTAATTTATTAAATTAGGAATTAATTAAACTATTATATATTAAAAACTCTTATTTAATTAATTACCTATATTAATAATTAAATAATAATAATATTCAAAAAGAACCTTATTACCACTACTTCTTCTAGCAATATTAAATTAACTATAAAACTATAGTAGATTAAGAAGAAACTTATAAATATATAAATATAACTTAAAATAGAAAAAGCCAGAACCACCATAGTTAAAGGAAATAAAGGTAAAGATATTAATAAAATTCTAAAACCCCTAGTCCTAGAGCCCTTTCTAGGAAAAGCTACCAATATAGTCCCCTTCCTTACCCAAATGAAGGGATACTTCTACTTTTTTTAATATAATTTGCAACCTTTAAAGTCCAGGTATTATATATTAAAACCCTTCTTTAAGAGAATATAGAAGTATAGTTTAAATCTATTATAAGAGATTATTTAGAAAATAAGGATAATATTGATTAAAATAAAGAGATTTAAAAGATTTTTAGAGATTAGGAATATTTTGAAATTATTATTAAAGATAATTTTAATATAATTAATATAAAATAATAAATTATAAATTAATTATATAAATTTAAATAAATAAAATCTTATAATTAATATTTAGCTAAGTTTAAAAGAATTGTAATATAAATAGCCTAGGATGATAATATATTAATAGAATTTTATTATAAAGATTTGAAGAGTAAAATTAAGGATAAAATCTATAAAGAAGATTGGCTAAAAAAACTTTTAAAGTATATTAAAAGTGTTATTAAAATTAATAAAAAATAATTTAATTAATATAAAGAATATACCTAAAATAATAAAAATCTATATATCTTAAATAAAGGAAAAACCTAAAATAAGTAATAAAGTATTATATATAGGACTTATTTAGGATTAATAGAACTTAATATTATCTAGGGGTATAATAAAAGTAAGATTATTTACTTTAATTGTGGAAAGAAAGGATATAAATCCTTTAAATACTACTCTTTAAAAATAGGAAATTAGTTTAAACTTATATTAAAAGGATAGAAATAATTTAATACTATAAAAATTTAATAGATCTTAGTATTAGAAGGAAAAGAGGATATTATAGGAAAAGTTATTCTTGTTATTATTAAGAAATATAAACTAACTATTATAGTTAAGTAATGTATAGAAAACTATAAGTTATATAAGGTAAAACTTACCCTGTAATAAGAAATTAATAAAACTATCCAAAAAGTATAATTAATTTAATAAAAAGGCTAGTCCTGCCTTCCCTATAAATGGTTAGAATAAGCTAAGAAGATAGAAATTCTTATATTTATTCTAGATATATATACTAATAAAGCATTAGTATAATAGGATATTTATACTTATAATAAAAATAGAAATAGGAAATAGATAATTAATATTAAAAAAATAGCCTAATAAGTTAGGGAACCTTTATAAAATAAAGATAAAGTCTTCTTACTTATGTAAAGTAAATAATAACTAGAAAATTATAATCCTTAATCTATTTAATATAAGGAGGATAACCTTAAACTAAATATAATATATAAAGAATATAAGAATATCTTATAAATAAGCTACTATAATTATAATTACCTTTAATATATAGAATAAAAGTAGTATATAATATACTTTCTTATTAAAGTAGAAGATATAATTATTTATTATACTTATAAAAAATACTTTAATTAATATAAAGTAATAAGAAGAAACCCCTACTATTAGTTCATTATATTAGAACCAAATGAGCTTAAGTTCCTTAATTATAGTAAGCTACCTTAGAATAAATATTAAGATCCTAAATATAATATCTATATAATAAATAAAATAATAGCCTAATATTAAATAAAACTAAAAAATAAATAAAACCCTTTATAGAAGAGCAGTAGGAGCAATTAGGGCAATAATCCCTAAAATTATTAAAAGAACTTCTTAAAAAGCTTTATACTCTATAACTAAAGAGCAACCCTAATAATAATTAAAAATAAAAATAAGAATTAAAGGAAAGTAATATAATATTATAGTGAATAGTGGAGTTAAGTAAAATTATATAAATTCTTAAATAATTAATAAATTTTAGCTATTATAGATAATAAAAATTGATCTATATAAGATTATTAATATAAAAAGAATACCCTTTGGATATAATAATAGTATTATAGATAAGAAGATTAATTATCTGAAAGTTTTTATTAAAGAAAAGAATTAAAGAATAACTTTTAATATTATTAATATTGGATAATATGATCTAGTTTTAGGATATTTATAATTATACTAATATAATCCTAATATTTACTAGTGTACTAGCTAGGTGTAAATATTTAAGGAGTATAATATAGCTAGTGATATTTTTATAAAATATAATAAGAGATCTTGAACTTCTAGCTTTAATTAAGTAAGAGATATAAGTAAAGGAGAATCTTTATTATTTAAAGAAATAAAATATAAATATAAAAATAATTAAAAAAAATAAAAATAATAAATAATTACTTATTTTAAAATATAATTTTAATAAATTAATAAAAGCCTTAAAGAAATAAAGATTAAAATAAAAATAGATAGATTATATAATGTACCCTTATAATACTAAATCTATAAAAAGCTCTTTATAGAAGAATTAGATATTAGATTACTTAAGTTTAATTAATAGGATTATAAAATTATCCTTAAAGATAGATCTAATACCTAATTTTACTTTATTTATAATCTTAATTAAATTAAGCTTAATACCTTAAAAGAATATATTTAAGATATACTTAAAAAAAATATATCTATATTTTAAACTCTAAAGCTAATTATTCTATTATATTTATACTTAAGAAAAATAGGAAGCTATATTTTATTATGGATTATTAATAACTTAATAATATTATTATTAAAGATTATACTTTACTATTATTAATTAATAAAATAAAGGATTGCCTTTATAGAACTAATATCTTTATTATATTAGATTTTAAAGGAGTATATAATCTTATTTATATTAAAGAAGAATATAAATAGAAAATTGCTTTTTAAATAAAATTTGGATTATTTGAATATTTAATTATGCCTTTTAGACTTATAAATATACCGATATTATTCCAATAAATAATAACCAATATATTACAAGAATACTTAAATATCTTTACTATCTACTATCTAAATAATATTCTTATTTTCTTTAAAAATAAAGAAGAATATAAAGAATATATTTATAAGATCTTAAAAGCCCTCTAAGATACCAAACTCCTAGTTAAATTAGAAAAAAGTAAGTTCTATACTTAAAAAGTAGAATTTCTAGGATATATTATTAGCTTTAATGAAATTTGTATAGACCTAAAAAAGTTATTATAGTAAAAGATTGGAAGGAATCTATTAATATAAAGGAAGTATAAGCCTTTCTTAGATTTACTAATTATTACTGAAGATTTATTAAAAGATTTAATAAAATTACCTTAAGTATAATAGAACTAATTAAGAAAGGAATTACCTTTTAATAAGAAAATAAAGTATAATAATTATTTAAAATTATAAAAAATGCTATTTTAAAAGAACCTATCCTTATAATATTTAACCTTAATAAGCCTATAGAGCTAGAAACTGATATATCAGACTTCGCCCTAAAGGCCTAGATTGGATAATAAGATGAATAAGGAAACCTATATCCTATAGCATTCTACTTATATAAGCTATATAGCCTTAAGCTAAATTACCCTATCTATAATAAAGAATTCCTTATTATTATTAATACTTTTAAAGAATTTTAATAATATCTTTTAGAAAGTAATTATAAAATTATAATATATATTAATTATAAAAATATTATTTACTTTATAATTATTTAAAAACTTAATAAAAGATAATTATAATATATAAAATATCTATCCAAATTCAACTATTAAATTATTTATATTAAAAGAATTAAAAATAACTATACTAATATAATCAGCCACTAATCTAACTACAATATAAAAAAACCAAAAACATAAAAAAAACTATTAATCTATAATACTAATAGAGAACTAGAATAAGCCTTAATTAATAGAATAATAATAAAAATAAAGAAAATAATTATTACTATAAGAATAGGAGGATTACTATATATAATTAGAACCACTACTATAGAAATACTAATATAATAAGTGGAATAAAGTAATCCATTATTAAGGAAAATTGAAAAATATAATCTAGTACTTTTAAAAGAAGAAAAAATAGATTATTTATAAGTGCTAGAGGAATATTAAATGGAGTTAATAAAGGATATTTATGAATATCCTTTGCATAGCCATAAAGATATTAATAAAACCCTTAAATAAATTAAATAGATATTTTCCTTTAGAAAGATGAAAAAGAAAGTTAAATAAGTATATAAGGAATATAGCCTATATTAATACTCTAAAAAATCAAGATATAAACTATATGGATTATTGTAATTATCCTTTATTATATAATAACCATAGAATTTAATTATAATGGACTTTATTATTAATCTTCTTTTATTAATAGACCCTACTATAAGAGTATATTATAATAGTATTCTTATTATTATTAATTATTTTATAAAAGTAATATATTATCTTTCTTATAATAAAGTAATAAAAGAAAAATAATTTGCTTATTTTTTCTTTTGATATATAATTATTATATATAGATTATTAATTGAAATTATTTTAAATAGAGAATAATTATTTGTATTTAAGTTTTAGCAAAGCCTGATATCCCTTATAGGGCTAAATTATAAGCTAAGCATAGCTTTCTACCCTTAAATAGATAGATAAACCGAATGCTAAAACTAGGAAATTAAGTAATATCTACAATGCTATATTAATTATAAACAAATTGATTAGATAGAAAAGTTATTTATTATATAGTTAATATATAATATATTCTATAATTATAGTATTAAAATGATACTAACAAAAGCCAATTTTGGCTTTATACTAGATACTTACTAAACCCCTTTAAAAGGTATAATTTAAGTAAAAGTTATAATTAAGTTAAATAATTTAAGAAAATTATATAAAGAAATAAAAATAGAACTTAAGTTTGTTTATAATATAATAAAAAAATATTATAATTTAAAAAGGCTAAAAGGATTATCCTTCTTAGAGAGAGATATAGTCTACCTAATAATAAAAAATCTTATAATAAAAAAATAAAATAAAAAAATCAACTTTATATAAATTAAACTATACTTAATTAAAAGAAAAATATTAAAAAATAATTACAAACTTAATCTTCTAAATAATATTAAAATTCACCCTATCTTTTATATTTTATTATTAAAATCTAGTAATAGTATTTAGGTAAATATAAGATCTAAATATAAACCTTAAATAGAAAACCTAGAAGATTAATAGAAAGTTAAGAAAATACTATAAAGAAAAAGGAAGATAGAAAATTTAAAATTAAATAAAAAGATTATAAAAAAATAATCTAAGAACTTATTAAATACCTTATATATTATTTAAAAATATTAGAAGTATTCCTTTAATAAGTAAAAAAAGAGATTAATATTAATAATATATAACACCAATACCACCTCTAAAGGAGGGCCTTCCTCTGCCATAATCTTAGCCTCTACTATCTCCATTGCTTTAGTATCTTACTCTTTTAGATTATTCTTTAATTTCTTTAGATGCTTTGATTTAGTAAATATTATTATTATTTAAAATTAAGTTTTTAAGATAATCTTTTAAAAAGCCTTTAAAGAAGTATATAATAAGTTTAATTTACTTTATATTTTTAAATGTTGCTGATATAACTTTTTCTTTTTTTAATAATATAGAGAATTACTATTATTAGTATATTAAGTTAGTTAGATAAGGAATAATAAAAATATATATGAGTTATATTCTTTATATTTATATAATTATAACTTTTATAACTTTAAATATATTTAGAATAATAAGTTAAATCTTTATCTATTATATAAGAAAGATTAGTACTTATATAATATATATAAGCTATAATAGGTATTTTAAAAAAATTAATATAATTAGCAAGACCTTCAATTTTATAATTCTTATAAATAGAAGATACTTTTACTACCCTATCTAATATAATATTAATATAATAAAATAATTATAAATTTAAGTTTAGATAATATATATAAAAAAATCACTATAACCTATTATACTAACTTTAAGGATAAGATTAATAAAAGGAAAATATTATATTATAATCTATATTATACCTAGAGCGGTCTAGAATAGTAGAATACTATACCTTATAAGAAACTAGCTACCCTATAATTATATATAACCAATTAAATAAAAAGTAATAAGGGTGATTATTATAATAAGTACAAAAGGTATTATACTTAGTACACTAAGTGTACTATATATATCAAAATAGGATAATAATATATAGATAGATCAGATCTTACTATAAGAAACAGAATTAATCAGCTTTTAATATAACTTGGTTACCTTAATTACAATTGACTATTACCGAATGTAATACTTCCATTGCTCTATTTTATTATAATACACTTAATCATCCTGCTAACAATAAACCTTTTGTTTTGATTGGTTTATTAAATTGGGAATTGACCAGATTGTTATAATAATATACTTATTATTTTTTTTATTCTATACTTATTTATAATTCTTCTATATAAATAATATTTCCTATCTTATTTATTATATATATATATATTTTTATTTTTTACTATTACCTTACTTTTTTTTTTTATTAAGTACTTTTTAAATCTTTATAATATTACTTCTCTCTTAGTTCTTTATAGTACTTACTTACTATAAGTAATTCACTAACTAAGCATTTGCTAAATAACTATTAAATAATTGCCCTTACTTTTATTATATTATATAAAAGTATAATAATCTCTTTCTTATCTATTACTAAAGATCTATCAATACTTACTATATCTACTATAAGAAAGCTAGCTAATTTTATAATATAGTATATCTACCTTTATTAAGCATTCTATATATAATTATTACTAATTTAATTAAATTCCCTAGGAGCTTGTTAGCACTATAGTCTAATATTAGAATTTCTTAATTAAATTTAATATATATAATATTATTAAGTATAATAAAAATAATAATAATATCTTTAAGCTCTTAATAAATATTAGTTATTAGTACTTTGATTAAGCTATATATATTACTACCAATTTTTAATATTATATTAAAAATAGTATTAAGAGTATAGCTAGTATTTATAAAATATTTAATAAATAGCTATCTTTATACTTACTATAAAAGACTATTATCTAATATAAGCTAATAATATTAGACTTCTAAGTCTAAGTAGATGCTTTTATCCTATATTTAGCAAGTATTCTATTAACTTGCTATAATATAACCTTATCCCTACCAATATTAAAGACTTACATCTTCGCTTAGCCTTTACTATCCCTTTTTATACCTATAATAATAATATTACTATAATTATTAAATATTTATTAGGCACTTTTAATTAGGCTAAGTTTACTTATATCCTTAATATTATAAAAGGTTCCTTATCTTAGTTTGCTATTATATAAAAGTATAAAGTTTTATATACTTTAGCTGCTATTATAGGTTATTATGGCCCTATTTATATTATTAAGTATACTAAGAAATCTCCTATTTAGTAAGAAGTAATTAGCATATCTTTGCATTATATTCAGGAGGAGGAGAAGTTTGAGATTATAAAGTCTACTATCTCTAAGGCTGAGTCTGAGCCTACGCCTAATAATGTGCCTCTACTGCCCGCTGGCTATGGTTGTGGTAGAAGTGGTAGTTATCCTTATAATTGTTCCTGTGGTTATTCTTATAATTATAATTATAGTATTTTTTCTTAGGCGTCTGTTTGCTAAGCTGTTGCTGAGTTTTTGCTAAGTGCCCCCTGGCTATTACTTTAGTAATTTATATATATATTTATGTTTATAGGTATATTAGTTAGTAATTATTTTACTAGTTATTTGCTATGCCTTTATTATATTTTTTATTTTATACTATTATCTTATTTCTTATATATATATTTATATTATTTATAATATTTTTATATTACTTATAGAATATTCTATAAATACTTAGTAGGTTCTTATATATTATATTCTACTAACTAGCCTACTTACTTAACTTAATAAAATAGCTATTCTTTATCTTTTTTATAATTTATAATTTCCTTTACTTCCTATTTTTCTTCTTTTTCCTTTAACTTAAAAAGGGTAGTTATACCTTTGCCATTTACTTACTAAGGCTATAGCCATAGCTCTAATAGTGAGATTGAGAATATATTATATATATATTAGTATTACTCTAGTAGATATATCTTATATACTTATTTCCCTATTTTCTTCTTAATTACTATTTTAATAAATTATAATATTAATTTCTTATTTTTAAAATAGAAATACTTAATTAATAATCTAATAATATTCTTTAGCTTATATTCCTTAGCCTAGTGGTGTTGATTATAATGCTTAGATTATGCTTTTATAGCAGACTACTAGTATTTTTAGACTTGTTCTTGTACTTGGCGAAGGGTCGCTAAATACTTATTAATTCCTTGTACTTTAGCTTTAGTGTGTTTAGGGATATAAGCTACCACTTTAAGATAATACCTATAAAGTGCTTATATTAAAGAAACTTTAATAATATTATATATACTATTATTATATATAAACTTTACTTTAGGTAATTAGACTAATGTACACCATAAGTATACACCGCAAATAAGCATACACTACATTTTTTATTATATCCTATTTTCAAATTAAGATAAAAACACCACAAAGCATTTAATCAATTAATTCTAATCACTATCCTCTTTATTAGAGGTCTCAATAATCACTTAGTATATCCTTAAATTATAACCAATCTTGCCACAAGTCCCACAATGCTGCTCCCCTAATTGCACTAACTTCCCTCGACCACTACTTTATAATATTTCTACTTATATTTATATATTTATATTTATTTAATTAATTACTTCCCTTGCATTAATTACTATTATTATCTCTTTATCTTATAATTGAGTTCTTTTAGATCTATAGTATTTGCTTAATATTTTATTTACTTATTTAAGATTTTAGATTTTAGCTTTTAATAAGATTATCTTATATATAATAGTCTTTATTTTTTAGAAAGTAATTATAATGCCTTAATAATAAACTTTAAAAAGATACTTTAAAGCCTTTTAATTTATTTTTTAAAATATTTAAATTATAAGCTAGTTTTAGTAATATTCCTTGAAGTCTTTAAGATCTAAGGGGTAGTAAGCTTAATTATCTAATTAAATAGTGTTGGCATTTATAGCTATATATTAAGCTTTAATATAACATTTTCTACATCTAAAGGATCAAGCCTAGCTTCTTTAAAATCTGCTTTAATATTACTTTTTATTATAATAGCTTAATATATATTATAAAAGACTAGAAAGAAATTAGCTTTTAAAATATAAGTTATAAAGTATTTAATTAGATTCTTTATTTTCTTTTTATATATTGTTTTTAATAATCTAAAATATATAATATTAAGTAGTTAAAGTAAATAAGATAAATTAGGTAGTATATAAAATATAATAATTTTATTATTCTTATAATATTCTTTAAATTTAATTGAATGATAATTTTTATATCTATTAAGGATTAGGAGATAATAGTAATTAATTAATTGATTGCTTATATAATAATTAAAGTACTTTAATTACTTAAGATCTATTTTATTATTAATTTAGTTATTTTAAGTAATTGTAATAGCCTAATTATCTAGAAGGTTACTTTCTTTATATTAATTAATAAGATAATATTGGCTTACAATAATAAGAAATAATAAGATTACCTAGCCTCTCATATTAATTACTTTAATTACTATAATCCATTTTTGATTTCTAGGCTAAACTAATTTTAGGTTTAAATATTTTTCTACCTCTATTATAATAATTCCATTTATAATAATACCTATTATAAAGCCAATTTTATTAAAATTATATATATTATTTAATCTAATACTATACTTACCCATTATATTAGCTATAAGCTAAAACCAATTATTAATTATCTTTAAATCTTTATATTTAGCTCTCTTATAATTATATTTATAAAAAAAATATATTTTAAGCTTTAATTATTACTTAATAAAGTTTAAAGCCTAGCACTTATTAATAGATTATATATTTCAATTAATAAATAATTAATTAGCCATTTTCTTAATACTATAAAGTCTTAAAGGAAATCCTTAAAAATCTAGATCTAGAATAAACTTAACTATTATCTCTTCTTCTAGATCAAATAGCTTACATAATAAAGAGACCTAATTACTTTAAGATTAAATACCTTATTACTAGTAATATAGTCTTTTCTTATTAACTTTATAAATTCTTATAGCCTTTCGGATGCTTATTTTTTAAGGACCTTAAAGGGCTTAAAGGGTAAGAAGAGTTTTAACCTTAATAGTTAATTGGGATATAGTTGGTTATTGAGAAGCAATTGATTGAATGGTTTATATTATATATAAGGGATTTTTGCGGCGTATGCTTATTTGCGGTGCATGCTTATGGTGTACGTTATCTATTGATTTAGCAAGCCTCCTATATACACTTAGAGATATTTTTCTAATATCTAATAAGTCTATTCTATCTAATTATCTATTTATAGGTGATATATAGTGGATAATTAGCAAATAATTGCCTATTCTTTTATAAGTTTGGCCTAGAACTTATTAGTAATTAACTTATCTTTATTACTTATAATTCCTTCTAATATTCTAAATTTATACTTAATATTTTTATAAAGGATTTATATAAGTTAGATTATATTAAATATTTTCCTTATTAATAAAAAGATTATATATTTAATTATATAATATATAATAATTAAGATTATATTATATTCTTTATTATCTACTTAAATATTACTTAGTAACCTTATAATAAAATCTATACTAATTTCTTAGAATAGGTGCGCTGGTAGAAGGAGTAGCTGTAACTGCCTATATGGCTTATACCTTAGCAAGCGCTTGTCTTGGTATACCTAATACCTTATTATATAATCTCTAACATTATTAACTATACCTTTCCAATAGAACTTACAGCTGATTAACTCAAGTATCTTATATACCCCTATATGCCCCAATCTTGGGTTATTATGGTGCCTTCTTAGGATTTCTTCCTTTATAATATATTAGTCTAGGATTACTAATCTTTCTTTATAAAAGAAAGTGCCTTATTTATTAAGGTAATACTTCTTTTATTTGTTGGCTACTTTATAAGCTTTCTCTGTCTTCTATTAATAGTATTGGTCATCAGCCTATAATCCTCTGACCAAGTCTTCTAGCTTATGTAAAGATTGTGATAGAAATGCCATTTTGTCTTATATAAGTTCCTTTATAATAGGGCATAAGATATATTAGTCCAGGCCAATAACCCTAGCTTTAAGCAAGTTCTTATAGCTCTTTATAACTACTTCTTACTAAGCATTCTCTAAGTGCTTATTAATATAATTTACTATTTCTCTAACTTGTATTATAATTGCAGAGATATATATTATATATTATATTAGATTAGGGGTCCTAAGGCCTAACTCTAACCTAAAGGTAAGAAAATCTCTCTTAAGCTAGCTTAAGTAGCTTATATATATGCTTAAGTGCTTTTATACTTTTCTTTAAAATTGGCAATTATTTGTCGTATATCCGGCGACAATTTGTTAACTAGTATTAGTTTTTTTGCTAAAGTAAGTAATATATTATAATAAGCTATTTTATCTAGTATATGTCTTTCATATAGTTATTTTCTTCCTTTTAGGAAAGGAAGATGCCGACAAGGTCACGGGACCTAAAGGCACGCCTTATGATAGACTTTCACATCGATTGGTACAATCGCCCTTGTGCCAACTCTGAAGCCTAAAGGCAACACAAGATGAAAACCTTGATAGATGGAACCCTCGTACAATAAAAGGAAGAATTTTCTACCAGCCAGGAATGCAGTAATGCACACTCAAACAAACCTCTCTTAAATAACCCTCTCTCAAATACACACCAAATAGACCCTCTTAAAAACACATGCACGCACAACCAAGAAAGATATATTATATAACCTATTAATTTCTATTTCTTCCTTTATTTTTTAAAGCTTTTATTAATTTATTAGAATTATATTTTAAAATAGATAATTATTTATTATTATTACCTTTTCTAACCATTTCTATACTTATATTTAGTTTCTTTTAGTAATAAAGATTCTCCTTTACTTATATCTCCTACTTAATTAGGGCTAGGAGTTCAAGATCTCTTAGTTAGGTTTATAGAAATATTACTAGCTATATTATACTTCTTGGGTATTTGTATTTAGTTAATATATTAGTAGATATTAGGGTTATATTTGTATAATTATAGGTACTTTAAAACTAGATTATATTGTTTAATATTAATAATATTAAAGATTATTTTTTAATTTTTCTTTTAATAAAGACTTTTAAATAATTAATCTTTTTATTTATAATATTATTATTATATTTAAAAGATATTTTTTTATATTAATAACTTTATATAAATTGACTTTTATTATCTATAATAGCTAAAGTTTATTAACTACCTAAGAATTAATATAATCTTATTTAGCTCTACTATTTATTATAGTATTATATTTCTTCCCTTTAATCCTTACCTTTATTTTTAATTATTATTAAGGTTGCTTTTTAATTATTAAGTATAAAGCCTTTTTAGGAAGTTCTTTTGGTAATTTTATAGGTAGTTACTTCTATTACTTTTCTATAGGGGATATTTGTTATTTTTTATCTTTATTTAGTGCTAGGCTATTACTTTATTTATTATATATATATTATATTTGGGGTTTTAGTATTTATTCTATAGTAATTTGCTATAGTTAGGGAACTTAGGTTCACTTGATTTTAATATAATAAACTAGTAGTAGGGGTTTCTTCTTATTACTTTATATTAGTTGAAGTCTTTCTTGTAGGTATAATAAATAATTATATTTTCTATTTTAATAAGAAAGTATATTATATAATATTTTTATTCTATATAAACAAAGTAATTGTAATTATAATAGCTTACCTATAAAATGTTCTTATATTCTTTATATATTATATTTAGTCTAGGGTTATTCTTCTTATATTAGATAGATTGGGGGTTGAGGTTTTTTAGTTACTATTTACTTTATATAAATAGAAAAACCTTATCTTTATCCTATAAAGGTTCCCTAACTTATTAGGCTATTCTCTCTATACTAGTTGTTTATTTTCTTTTCCCTTTTTTATTATAAGTGTAGGTATTCTATTATATTAGAGCATTATTAGTATAAATATTTAGTATAGATGTCAGGATTCCTATTTCTTTAGCTCATTTGAACCATTTATATGGTAGGTAGGCTACTCTTTCTTCTTAAGTTAATTATACCTTATAGATAATTTTATTAATTTTTTATTATAAAATAAATTTAATCTTATAAAGTTTATAGTTTTCTTTCTATTATTTAATAATAATAGTTGGTTTATATTTAGTGATAATAGCAAAGGTGGTTTTTCTAGTAATATTATTTCTTCCTTCTAGCACTAAGATCCACTTGTTTTTTCTAAGGAAGGTTTTAATAGTATTAAGTTATTTTCCTTTTTAGATAGGTTTAAATTAGTTTTTTATTTTTAGGGAGTGGTATTTGAAGGATTTATGCCCTTTTTTTTATAGTTAAAATATATAATCTTGGTTTTATTATATTCTTAGGTAGTATTAAGTTCTATAGATCCTAAGTAAGTCCTATATATAATACTTTATTATTTATTTTAGGACTTTTCTTTGTTTAGGATATATAAGGTTTTATTATTTTAAATATATTCCTTTTATTATCTAAATTATCTTTTATTAATTTTAATAGTAATTTTAATATATTCTAAAAATTTATTAAATTAATCTTTTTTATAAATCTTATCTTTGATTTTACTTTTTAACCCTTTATAATAAAGTTCTATAAATATATTATTATCTTAGGCCATTTATATTATAATTTTTTTAAACTTAATAAAGTATTGGCTATAAGACTTTATTTATTTAAATTTATATAATTAATTAATAACTTATTATTCTATATTAATTATATTAAAGTTATTCTTAATAATAATTTTAAAGTATTTCTAATCTTTAAAGATTTTTTAGATTTCTTTATTTTAATTAATATTATCTTTATTCTCTAAATAATCTCTTATAATAAATTCAAACTATACTCTTACATTCCCTTAAAAGAGGGTTTTAATATATAATACCTAGGCTTTAAGGATTATAAGTTATATTAGGAAAAAGTAGAAATATTCTTTTATTTAGGTAAGGAAGGGGATTATATTGGTAGCCTTTTTTAAAAAGGGTTCTAGGACTAGAGGTCTTAGTATTTCACTAATATCTTTACCTTTATTTCCTTTAATTATAGTGGTTCTAGCTTTTTTACTTTAAGTTATACTTATATATTAATAAGTTTCTTCTTGACCTACTGTAGTTCTATAATTAACTTAATATTACTAAAAGGGGTAATAGTAAGGTTTTTCTAGATATTATTATTACTTAATTATTAATATAAGTAATTAATTAAATAAGAGCTTTTAATATATAATAATCTAATTAATTCCTAACTTAATAAATTAATTAAAATAAAGGGTTTATTATTAATAGGATAATTAAGTATATTATAATAATATAAAGTAATAAAAGTATTATATTAGGTAATAATTAATTGTAATTAAAATAACCAAATTATATTAAAAGCTAGTTAATATTAGCTAGAAAAGTAGATTCTAATCTCTTTATATACTATTACCTAATAGGCACTTATTATATTAATTTTATCTAATATGTTAGTAATTGTTAAGGTGATCACAGGGTGATTACTAACATTTTTAGGTGATTGTGTATGAGCGCTTCCTTATTGGTTGGTGTGGGGCTATAGGGTAGGTGAGTGTTGGTTCTGCCGTTGTAGACCGCCTAGGCGTGTCACGGGTCATAACAATAGGTTACCCTAAGAGAGCTAAGTAAGTTATTCTACAAAAAGTCCTATAATAATTTTCTCTTTAACTTTTAATATTATATAATTAAATTTAATTAGATAGGAAAAATAATAATTAATAAATTCTATAAATAATTTAAAAAAACTATTTAAATTAAAATATATTAATTTTTAAATTTTCTTATAAAATTCTCTAAATATATAGCCTATATAATATAAATTAATAATTAATAATTTAAATAAAGATAATAAAAAAATTGAAAGTATAGAACCCAATCTATAAATATTAGTATTAAATAAACTAAGAGTATAGTATATAGAACCTATTTAGGATCTATAAAATTAAATATAATTTAGTAAAAAGATAAATTAAAGATTATATATTTTAATTATAGAAAGAAAGAATATAAATCTTTTAAATATTACTCTTTAAAAATAAAAAACTAATTTAAGCCTATTTAAGAAGGGAAGTAGTTTAATATTATTAAAAGATTTATTAATAAAACCTAAAAAAAATAAACCTTTATATTAAAAGAAAAAAATAATATTATAAGAAAAACCACTTTTATTATAATTATTAAGTATAAATCTATTATTATTATTAAATAATAGAAGAAGAATTATAAATTTTAAAAAGTAAGATTTATTTTATAATAAAAAATTAATAAAGTAATTAAAAATGTATAATTAATTAAAGAAGAAGAAGAAGCCTATTTACTATATAAATAATTAAAAAGAGCTAAGGAAATTAAAATTCTAATATTTATAATAAATATCTATACTAATAAATCTTTAATTTAATAGAATACTTATACCTATAATAAAAATTGTTAAATAAAAACTTATAGAATAAATATAGTAAGCTAAAATAACTCTCTAAATATTAAACTTTTAAAGATAAAAGTTAAACTATTAAATAGCTGGATTTTTTCTTATTATTATAAGCTAATATAGTATTAACAATACTATATATACTATATAGAAAAACTAAATATTTTGATTTATAATAAATAATTATAAATCCATTGATTTATAATACAAAAGACTTATAAATTATTAATTTATAATATAAAAGGCTTATAAATCATTAATTTATAATATAATTGCTTAAAAATTAAAATATTGAAATTACTAATTAATAAAGGAAATATTCATTTATATATATAATATATAGCCCCTCCAAAATAAAAAAAAACAATATATACTTATTTACAAAACTTAATTATAAGCTTATCCCTTTTTACCTTCCACTGTATTATAACCTCTAACAAAAATAAAAAAAGAAAATAAATAATTAATATAAAGAAAATAATTTAATAAATTAAAGAACTATTATAGAATAGAGATAAAGTCTTCTTATTAGCCTAAAGCAAATAATAATTAGAAAATCTTAACCCCTAACTTATTTAATATAAAAAAGATAATCTTAAATTTAATATATTATATAAAAAATATATAAATATTCTATAAATAAGTTATTATAATTATAATTATTTTATATATATAAAATAAAAATAATATATAATATACTTTCCTATTAGAATAAAAAATATAATTATTTATTATATTTATAAAAAGGACTTTAATTGGTATAAAGGAATAGAAAAAAATCCTTATTATTAGTTTATCATATTAAAACTAGGTAAGCCTAAGTTCCTTGATTATAGTAAGCTATTATAGAATAAATATTAAAACCTTAAATATAATATATATATAATAAATAAAATAATAGCCTAATATTAAATAAAGATAAAAAATAATAAATACTTATAAAGGAATAATAAAAGTAATAACCTATAAAGTTACTAAAAGAACTCCTTAAGAAGACTTTATACTTAATCACTAAAAAGCAACCCTAATAATAACTAAAAATAAAGATAAGAGTTAAAGGAAAATAATATAATATTATAATAAATAATAAAACTAAATAAAATTATATTAATCCTTAAATAATTAACAAACTTTAACTACTATAAATAATAAAAATTAATCTATATAAAATTATTAATATAAAAGAAATATCTTTTAAATATAATAATAATATTATAAATAAAAAAATTAATTATTTAAAAATCTTTATTAAAAAAAAAACTAAAAAATAATCCTTAATATTATTAATATTAAATAATATAATCTAGTTTTAAAGTATTTATAATTATATAAATAATGTACATGATAAGCAAGCGCCCCAGACAAGCAAGCACCCCAAAAATCCCTTATACATAATATAAACTATTTAATTAAATACTTCTTAATAATTAATAATATCCTAATTAAATATTAAAACTAAAACTCTCCTTTCCCTTTAAGCCCTTTAAAGGAACCTAAAATTAAATTTATAAAAAGTAGAAGTAATTTATAAAGTAAGTTATTAATAGTTATATTATTAGTAAAAGGGAATTTAATCTTAAAGTAATATTATTTTTAATTTATAAAAGTTATTTAATTTAGAAGAAGAGATTATTATTAATTTTATTCTAGATCTAGATTTATAAGGATTTCCTTTTTAATTTTATAATATTAAAGAAATAATTAATTAATTATTTATTAATTAAAATATATTATTTATTAATAAGTATTAGACTTTAAACTTTATTAAATATTATTTAAAGTTTAAAATATATCTTTTTTATAAATATAATTATAAAAGAGTTAAATATAAAGATCTAAAGATTATTAATAATTAATTTTAACTTATATTAAATATAATTAGGAAGTATAGTATTTAATTAGATAATATATATAACTTTAATAAAATTAGCTTTATAATAGGTATTATTATAAGTAGAATAGTTATAATAGATATAAAAAGGCATTTAAATCTAAAATTAATCTAGCCTAAAAACCAAGAATAAATAATAATAATTCAAGCTATTAATATAAAAGACTAGGCTATTCTACTATTTCTTATTATTATAGGCTAATATTATCTTATTAATTAATATTAAGAAAGCAATCTTCTAGATAATTAGGCTATTATAATTATCTAAAATAACTAAACTAATAATAAAGTAGGTCTTAAGTGGTTAAAGTACTTTAATTATTATATAAGTAATTAATTAATTAATTATTATTATTTTCTAATCCTTAATAATTATAAAAATTATTATTTAATTTAATTTAAAGAATATTATAAAAATAATAAAATTATTATACTTTATATACTATTTAATTTATTTTATCTACTTTAGTTATTTAATATTATATACTTTAAGCTATTAAAAATAGTATATAGAAAGGAAATAGAGCATTTGATTAGATACTTTATAACCTATATTTTAAAGGCTAATTTCTTCCTAGCCTTTTATAATATATATAAAGCTATTATAATAGAAAAGAATATTAAAATAGGTTTTAGAGGAACTAGATTTAATCCTTTAGATCTAGAAAATGTTATATTAAAGCTTAATATATAATTACAGACTCTAATATTATTCAATTAAGCAATTAACCTATCTATAATCTAGATATTAAAGACTCTAAGGACTATTACTAAGATTAACTTATAATCTAAGTATTTTATAGAATAAATTAAAAGGCTTTAAAATGTCTTTTTAAAGTCTATTATTAAAGTATTATAATTACTTTTTAAAAGAATAAAAAAAATTATATATAAGATAGTATTATTAAAGTTAAAGATATAAGATCTTAAATAGGTAAATAACATACTTAGTAAACATTATAGAGTAAAAAGAACCTAATTATAAGATAAAGGGATAATAATAATAGCTAATATAAGAAAAGTAATTAATTAAATAAATATAAATATATAAATATAGGTAGAAATATTATAAAGTAATAGTTAAGGGAAGTTAATATAATTAAGGGAGTGGTATTAAAGTACTTATAATAAAATTAATTATAATATAAGAATATATTAAATAATTATTAAAATCTCTAAGAAAGAGAATAGTAATTAGAATTAATTAATTAAATATTTTATAGTATTTTTATTTTAATTTGAAAATAGGGTATAGTAAGAAGTGGGGTGCTTGTTTGTCTGGGGCGCTTGCTTATCATGTACGTTATAACCTTAATATCTACTAGTATACTAGCTAGGTATAAATATTAGAGAAGTATAATATAACTAATAATATTTCTATAAACCTAATTAAAAGATTTTAATCTTCTAATCCTAACTAAGCAAAAGATATAAGTAAAGGAGAATCTTTATTATTTAAAAAAATAAAATATAAATATAAGAATAATTAAAAAAGGTAAAAGTAATAAATAATTACTTACCTTAAAATATAATTTTAATAAATTAATAAAAGCTTTAAAAAAATAAAGAAAGAAATAAAAAATAATAAATTAAATAATATACCTTTATAATATAAAATATATTAAAAATTCTTTATAAAAGAACTAAAAACTAGATTATTTAAGTTTAATTAATAGGATTATAAAATTATTTTTAAAAATAGATCTAATATTTAATTTTATTTTATTTATAATTTTAATTAAATAAAACTTAATATTTTAAAGAAATATATTAAAAATATACTTAAGAAAGAATATATTTATATATTAAACTTTAAAGCTAGATATTTTATTATATTTATACTTAAGAAAAATAAAAAATAATAATTTATTATAAATTACTAATAATTTAATAATATTACTATTAAAGATTATACTTTATTATTATTTATTAATAAAATAAAAGATTTTCTTTATAAAATTAATATCTTTATCATTCTTAATTTTAAAGAAGCTTATAATTTTATTTATATTAAAAAAAGATATAAATAAAAAACCTCTTTCTAAACTAAATTTAAATTATTTAAATATTTAATAATACCTTTTAAACTTATAAATATACTAATATTATTTTAATAAATAATAAATAATATATTATAATATACTCCATAAGCAAGCACACCATATAAGCAAGTACACTACTTTTTACTATACCCTATTTTTAAACTAAAATAAAAATATTATAAAACATTTAATCAATAAATTCTAATTATTATTCTTTTTATTAAAAATCTTAATAATTACTTAATATATTTTTATATTATAATTAATCTTACTATAAGTCCTATAATACCTACTACCTAATTATATTAACTTTTTTTAACTATTATTTTACAATATTTCTACCTATATCTATATATCTATATTTATTTAATTAATTACTTTTTTATCTTTCTTTATTATTATTATTTCTTTATTTTATAATTAAGTTCTTTTAGATCTATAGTATTTACTTAATATCTTATTTATTTATTTAAGATCTTAGATCTTAGCCTCTAATAAGACTATCTTATATATAATAGTCTTTATTCTTTTAAAAAGTAATTATAATATTTTAATAATAGACTTTAAAGAGATATTTTAAAGCTTTTTAATTTATTTTTAAAATACTTAGATTATAAGTTAGTCTTAATAATATTCCTTAAAGTCTTTAATATTTAAGGATTAGTAGACTTAACTATTTAATTAAATAGTATTAGTATTTATAGTTATATATTAAGCTTTAATATAATATTTTCTATATTTAAAAAATCAAATCTAGCTCCTTTAAAACCTATCTTAATATTACTTTCTATTATAATAGCTTAGTATATATTATAAAAGGTTAGAAAGAAATTGGCCTTTAAAATATAAGTTATAGAGCATTTAATTAGATTCTTTATTTCCTTTCTATATATTATTTTTAATAGTTTAAAATATATAATATTAAATAATTAAAGTAGATAAAATAAATAAGATAGTATATAAGGTATAATAATTTTATTATTCTTATAATATTCCTTAAACTTAATTAAATAATAATTTTTATATTTATTAAAGATTAAAAAATAATAATAATTAATTAATTAATTATTTATATAATAATTAAAGTACTTTAATTACTTAAGACTTATTTTATTATTAATTTAGTTATTTTAAGTAATTATAATAGTTTAATTACTTAAAAGATTGCTTTCTTTATATTAATTGATAAGATAATATTAGCCTATAGTAATAAGAAATAATAGGATAGTTTAGCCTTTTGTATTAATAGCTTTAATTACTGTTATCTATTCTTGGTTTCTAGGCTAGATTAATTTTAGGTTTATATACCTTTCTGCACCTATTATAACCATTCTACTTACAATAATGCCTATTATAAAGCCAATTTTATTAAAATTATAAATATTATTTAATTAAATATTATATTTATTTATTATATTAATTATAAATTAAAATTAATTATTAATTATCTTTAGATCTTTATATTTAATTTTTTTATAATTATATTTTTAAAATAATTATATTTTAAACTTTAAATAATATTTAATAAAATTTAAAGCTTAATACTTATTAATAAATAATATATTTTAATTAAAAAGTAATTAATTAATTATTTCTTAAATAATATATAATTTTAAAAGGAATCCTTATAAATTTAGATCTAGAATAAAACTAATAATAATCTCTTCTTTTAAATTAAATAACTTATATAAATTAAAAATAATATTATCTTAAGATTAAATTCTTTATTACTAATAATATAATCATTACTAACTTACTTTATAAATTACTATAGCTTTTTATATATTTAATTTTAGATTATTTTAAAGGGCTTAAAGATAAAGAATAGCTTTAGCTTTAGTATTTAATTAGGATATTATTGATTATTAAGAAGTATTTAATTAAATGATTTATGTTATGTATAAGGGATTTATAGTGTGCTTGCTTATATGGTGCGCTTGCTTATGGAGTATGTTATAAATATTTAAATATCTTTATTATTTATTACTTAAATAATATTCTTATTTTCTTTAAGAATAAAAAGAATACCAAGAATATATTTATAAAATCTTAAAAGCCTTATAAAATACTAAACTTTTAATTAAATCTAAAAAAAATAAATTCTATATATAGAAAGTAGAATTCTTAGAATATATTATCTTCTTTAATAAAATATAAATAGACCTAAAGAAGGTTACTATTATATAGGAATAGAAAGCACTTATTAATATAAAAGAAATATAAGCCTTCTTTAACTTTATTAATTACTATTAAAGATTTATAAAAGAATTTAGTAAAATTATTAATATTATAATAAAACTAATTAAAAAAAAACTATATTTATTTAAAAAAGTAAAGTATAAAAAGTATTTAAAAATATAAGAAATATTATTCTAGAAGAGCTAATCTTAGCTATATTTAATTAAGAAAAACTAATAAAGTTAAAAATAGATATTTTAGATTATATAATTAGAGTATAAATTAACTAATAAAATAACTAAAGGAATTTATATTTTATAGCCTTCTACTTATATAAGCTAAGTAAATCTAAGCTAAATTACTCTATTTATAATAAGGAATTTCTTATAATTATTAATACTTTTAAAGAATTTAAATAATATTTATTAAAAAGCTATTACAAAATAACTATTTATATAGATTATAAAAATATTATATATTTTATAATTACTTAAAAACTTAATAAAAAATAAATATAATATATTAAATACCTCTCCACATTCAATTACCAGATAATCTATATTAAAGGAATAAAAAATAACCAAGCTAATATTATTAACTAAAAACCAGATTATAATATAAAAAAGCCTAAAATATAAAAATAACTCTTTATTTATAATTCAGGAGAAAGACTAAAATATACACTAATTAACAAAATAATAATAAAAACCAAAAAGATCATCACCACTATTAGAATAAAAGGATTACTATAAGCAATCAAAACCACCTTTATAAACATCCTAATATAATATATAGAATAAGATAACCTACTTTTAAAAAAATTAAAAAATATAATCTTTTACTTTTAAAAAAGAAAAAATAAAATACTTATAAATATTTAAAAAATATTAAATAAAATTAATAAAAGATATTTATAAATATTCTTTATATAAATATAAAGAAATAAATAAAACCCTTAAATATATTAAATAAATATTTTCTTTTAATAAAATAAAAAAGAAAATTAAAAAAATATATAAAAAATATAATCTATATTAATATTCTAAAAAACCAAGATATAAATTATATAGATTATTATAATTAGCCTTAATAATATATAAATCTTAGAAATTAATTATAATAGATTTTATTATGAATCTACTCCTTTTAATAGATCTTATTATAGGAGTATACTATAATAATATCTTTATTATTATAAATTAATTTATTAAAATAATATATTATATTTTTTATAATAAAATAATAAAAAAAGAATAATTTACTTTCCTATTTTTTAAATATATAATCACAATTTACAAACTACTTATAAAAAATATATCTAATAAAAAATAATTATTTATATTTAAGTTTTAATAAAGTTTAATATTACTAATAGAACTAAACTATAAACTAAATATAACTTTCTATCTTTAAATAAATAAACAAATAGAATATTAAAATTAAAAAATTAAATAATACTTAAGATACTATATTAAGTATAAATAAATAAATTAGATTAAAAAACTACCTATTATATAATTAGTATATAATACTTTTTATAATTATAGTATTAAAATAATATTAGTAAAAGCTAACTTTAATTTTACTTTTAATATATATTAAATACTTTTAGAAAATATAATTTAAATAAAAGTAATAATTAAATTAAATAATTTAAAAAAACTATATAAAGAATTAATAATTAAACTAGAATTTATTTATAATATAATAAAAAGATATTATAATTTAAAAAGATTAAAAAGACTAACCTTCTTAAAGAAAGATATAATCTACTTAACTATAAAAAATCTTATAATAAAAAAATAAAATATAAAAGTTAATTTTATATAAATTAAATCTTATCTAATAAAAAAAAATCAAAAAACAATTATAAACTTAATCTCTTAAATAATATTAAGATTCACTTTATCTTCTATATCTTACTATTAAAACCTAATAATAATATCTAAGTTAATATAAGATCTAAATATAAACTATAAATAAAAAATTTAAAAGATCCATAGGAAATTAAGAAAATATTATAAAGGGGAAAAAAAAAAATTTAAAATTAAATAAAAAGGCTATAAAGAAATAACTTAAGAACTAGTAAAATACCTTATATATTACTTAAAGATATTAAAAGTATTTCTAAAAATATAATATTAAATAAATTATTAAAATTAATAATATTCTAATTAATAATATCTATAGCCCCTAAAGATTCTACCTAAATAATAACCTCTAATTCTACCCTATCTACTTCCTTTAACTTATTTAAAAAGAAAAAACCTTAATATATTATCTTTATATCTTTCATTTTAAGCTAATATTTTTAATAATAAAAGTAAAATAAATAATTTAAAGATTTCTAAATTTTAATTTAAGTAATAAGTATTTTTACTTATATATAAAAAACTTCTCCTTAATTACCTCCTTTTCTATATTTAAATAACTAAACTTTTAATTTATCTAGATTATTATAAATATTAATACTTACTTATACTTATTATATATAAAAATAATATATATATAATTAAAGATATTTTTAAAATATTATATATTTTACTATAATAGATATATTTATTATAATAATTACTAAAATTTAATAATATTTTATATTATAAACCTTTAAAAGAATAAAAAAAATATAATATAATTTTAAAATTTATTAAATTCATAAATTAAACTTAAATATTAATATAAAAATATAATTTAAAATTACCTAAACCTTAAACTATAATTAGAAAATATTTTAAAAATTAAAAATAAAGAATTTATATATAAAATTAATTTAATAAACTTTAAAAATAAGATTAATAAAAAGAGATATTATATTATAATCTATAATATATTTAAATAATTAATAATAATAAAACTAATGCTTATTTACCTTATAACTTTATATTAATTAATAAAAAAATATTTATAAATAATTATTTATAATATTAATAATTATTTTATAATTATTATTTTAATTATTAATATATTAAATAAAATTAATATAATAAACATTTACTAAATAATAATATATAAATAAATTAAAATCCACTTTTATAACTAATATTAACTAATTTTTAATATAACTTAATTACCTCAATTACAATTAATTATTACCTAACATAACACCACAATTATTCTACTACCATAACACACCTAACCATCCAACCAACATTAACCCTTCGCTCTGATTGGTTCACCTAGTTGGGAAATTGACCAGATCGTTACAGTCAGAGGCCTGTTTATAGTTGGTGGCTATCGCTAGATTTATTTTCTCGTGCCAACCTGTCCATAATAAATGGTATGATGAGCCCCCCATCTTCGAGAATCTCGACGTTGCGTGATTATGCGTTTAAGCCTTATCAGGCTCTGCCATTCCTATCACACTTTGGTCATTGGGTCATAACGAGAGATTGAAAGAGCCTTAATTTCTATGAAATAAAGAGCAGTCAACTATGTGTTTTATAGCTAGGTTAAGCCTTAATTGGTTGTGGGGCTATGATAATGTATTAAGGCTATAAGGCTATTAAGGCTAGTTATAATTAGTTTTTATATATCTTTTATTTTATAGTTTATTATTATAAATTATTAAATATTATAAATAGTTTTATTTTTATTATTATAATTTTTTATAAATAAATATAATAATTAAAATTATTTTTTAAAATAATATTTTAAAAATAATTATAAGATTAACGTACATAATAAGCGAGCGCTCCAAACAAGCAAGTGCCCCAAAAATCCCTTATATATAATATAAACTATTTAATTAAATACTTCTTAATAATTAATAATATCCTAATTAAATACTAAAACTAAAACTCTTCTTTCCCTTTAAGCCCTTTAAAGAAACCTAAAATTAAATTTACAAAAAATAAAAGTAATTTATAAAATAAATTATTAGTAGCTATATTATTAGTAAAAGGGAATTTAATTTTAAAGTAATATTATTCTTAATTTATAAAAGCTATTTAATTTAAAAGAAGAGATTATTATTAACTTTATTCTAGACCTAGATTTATAAGGATTTCCTCCTTAGTTTTATAGTATTAAAGAAATAGCTAATTAATTATTTATTAATTAAAATATATTATTTATTAGTAAGTATTAGGCTTTAAATTTTATTAAATATTATTTAAAGTTTAAAATGTATTTTTTTTGTAAATATAATTATAAAAGGGCTAAATATAAAGATCTAAAGATTATTAATAATTAGTTTTAGCTTATATTAAATATAATTAGAAAGTATAGTATTTAATTAGATAATATATATAACTTTAATAAGACTAGCTTTATAATAAATATTATTATAAATAAAATAATTATAATAGATATAAAAAGACATTCAAATCCAAAATTAATCCAGCCTAAAAACTAAGAATAAATAATAACAATTTAAATTATTAATATAAGAGACTAGGCCATCCCACTATTTCTTATTATTACAAGCCAATATCATCTTACTAATTAATATTAAGAAAGCAATCTTCTAGACAATTAGGTTATTATAATCACTTAAAATGGCTAGATTAATAATAAAATAGATCTTAAGTAGTTAAAGTACTTTAATTATTATATAAGTAATTAATTAATTAATTATTATTATTTTCTAATTCTTAATAATTATAAAAGTTATTATTTAATTTAATTTAAGAAATATTATAAGGATAATAAAATTATTATATTTTATATACTACCTAATTCATTTTATCTATTTTAATTACTTAATATTATATACTTTAAGCCACTAAAAACAGCATATAGAAAGAAAATAAAGTATTTAATTAAATACTTTATAATCTATATTTCAAAAGCTGATTTTTTTCTAGCCTTTTATAATGCATATAAAGCTACTATAATAAAAAAGAATATTAAGGCAGGTTTTAAAGGAGCTAGACTTGATCCTTTAGATCTAGAAAATATTATATTAAAGCTTAATATACAATTATAAACTCTAATATCATTCAATTAAGTAATTAACCTACCTATAACCTAAATATTAAAGACTTTAAGGACTATTACTAAGACTAACTTATAATCTAAGTACTTTATAAAACAAATTAAAAAGCTTTAAAGTATCTCTTTAAAGTCTATTATTAAAGTATTATAATTACTTTCTAAAAAATAAAGAAAATTATATATAAAATAATATTATTAAAGTTAAAGATATAGAATCTTAAATAAGCAAATAAGATATTTAATAAACATTATAGAGCAAAGAGAACCTAATTATAAGATAAAAGAATAATAATAATAGCTAATATAAAGAAAGTAATTAATTAAATAGATATAAATATATAAATATAGATAGAAATATTATAAAATAATAATTAAGAGAAGTTAATATAATTAGAGAAGTAATATTATAGTATTTATAGTAAAACTAATTATAATATAAGAATATATTAAGTAATTATTAAAATCTTTAAGGAAGAAAATAGTAATTAGAATTAATTAATTAGATATTTTATAGTATTTTTATTCTGGTTTGAAAATAGGGTATAATAAGAAGTAGGGCGCTTGCTTATTTGGGGCGCTCGCTTATCATATACGTTATATTTTTTAAAGTATAAAAGTTTTAATTTTAAATAATATTTATAATTTAATATAATTAAGATTTATAAATATTATAAATTTTTATATTTATAATTTTACTTTTTTCTTTTTTATTTATTTTTAACTTTAATATAATAATTTAAAATTTCTTTCTTTTATTTATAAATATAAACAATAACCTTATTTATATTTACTAATATTATATTTTAATTTATAATTATTTATTTTTAATATATTATTATTAAAGGAATTAATTCTAAAATAATATAAATACCTTTATTAAATATTTATATTTTATAATATACTTATATTATTAAGCTTAAAATTTTTAATTTTTAAATTAAATTTTTAACTTCTTATATTTTAAACTTTTCTTTTAATATTTAATCTTTAGCTTTTAGTATTTTAAGAGTATTATTTAATTTACTTTATAGAAATTACTTTTATTTTACTATTATTAAAAAGGGCTAATTTAAGAATTACTATATAATAGAAGAATATTCTAAGTATTATATTATTTGTAAAATAAGTAATTATTAATATTATTTTTAATATACTTATATTAATTAATTTTATATTTTATTATTAATTTATAAGTAGTTATTAAGTGCTTATACTTTTAGCTTATTACTTTATTATTACTTTATTATTACTTTAAATAATAAGAAGTATTAAGTAAATAAGTATTATTTAATTTACTTAAAGCTTTATATTAATTAATTATATAAATAGTAATTTATATAAAATATACTTTTTATTTACTTATTGTTAGAGGTTATAATACAGTGGAAGGTAAAAAGGGATAAGCTTATAATTAAGCTTAGTAAATAAGTATATATTATTTTTTTTATTTTAGAGAGGCTATATATTATATATATAAATAAATATTTCCTTTATTAATTAGTAATTTTAATATTTTAATTTTTAAGCAATTATATTTTAAATTAATAATTTATAAGCCTTTTATATTATAAATTAATGATTTATAAGTCTTTTATATTATAAATTAATGGATTTATAATCATTTATTATAAATCAAAATATTTAATTTTTCTATACAGTATATATAATATTATTAATACTATATTAGCTTATAATAATAAGAAAAAATTCAGCTATTTAATAGTTTAACTTTTATCTTTAAAAGTTTAATATTTAGAGAGTTATTTTAGCTTATTATATTTATTCTATAAGTTTTTATTTAACACTTATAAAAATATTAAATAAGAGTTTTAAGTTCTTTAAGTAAGATATTAGTAAGGTAATTATTTAAAGAGTATGTAAAAAAAAGTCTTAAGGTATTATTAATAATTTAAAGGAATAATATACTTATATTTATATTTTATTTAATAAGTTTATATCACAGGCTAAAGCCTGGCAGAGGATTACAGCTATACCATATCCACCTAGATTAAGCTTCATAACTATATTAGTAACAAGAGCATACTAAGGTATATATAATTAAAAGAATATATTCTTCTAATCATCTTCTTCTTTTTTCTTTTTAGCTTTAGATAGATTAATATAAAGTACTTTTTAAATTAAATAAATCTAAAATTAGTCTTTTATATATCTAAAGCTTAACTAATTTTAATATAAATTATTAATTAAGATATTTATAAGTATAATAGTAAATTAAGGATCTAGTAGCTTAATATTAAATAAAATGACCTAATAGTGGCTAGTATAGCTTATATAGTAAGGATTAAGTATAACTTTAATCTTAATCTAGGAGTAGATTGTATAGTTAAGAGTTTAATAGATTAATGTAGTAGAGAGATTGATATTATTATAAGAATGCTTTAAGGAGAGTCTAAGGGCCTTAGTTAAGGTAGAGTTATTAGGTTTAATTGGGTTAGATATTGATATTTTTTAATAGTTTTTTTTAAAGTAGAAGTTATTTTTAAATTTATTAAAGTTTTTAAGTAATTATTATAAGTATTTAATATAATTATAATAAATAAAAGATAAATTAAAGTTAAATATTTATTTTTATATATTAAATTAAAAGTTTTAATATTTAATTAATTTATATTTAATAATAAGATCTTAGAAAATAATAGTTACTTTTTATATTATTAAAAGATCTAAAGATTATTATAATCTTATAAACTTTATATATTATTTAGATTGTATATATAAGAATATTAATTTATAGGTATATATAGTAATATTCTTATAAACTTTTTAATAAGGTAAGAATATCTTTTTTATAAGCTTTTTACTTAAATTTAAGTAGATTATAGTAGATGTAAGAGGCTTCTAGTAGGCTAATTAAGCTAAAATTATCTTTTTAAAAGGTATACTAAATTTATAATTATAGTATAGCTTGATTATAGTAGACCTACTATATAATTATATAGGCTAGCTAGTTTAAATATAGGATATAGCTTGGAAGCTAAAGAAACTTAAGAAGCTAAAGAAAAAGGAACCTATTGCTAGCCAAAGGCAAGATTATATTTCTTAGGTCCCTAAAGTGATTAAGAATTATAAAGGTAATATACTAATAATAGATAAGGTAGCTACTAAGAAATCAATCTTTTATAAATAATCTATTAATAATTAAAATTAGGATATATAATATTGCTTTAGTTATAAAAGTCTTAATTATTTAAAGACCTTTTATTTAATTTATTAACTAATAATCTAATAATCTTAAGTAAAGAAAGCTAAGTAAGTTAATAATGCTAACTTTATAAAGTTAGACTTATCTACTAGTAAGAATAAAGATTTAAAAAATAAGAAATTTTAATATAAAATTAGATATTAGAGCTATTTAAGGAAGATCTTTAAGGGTAAATAAAATAAAAGTTTATAATAATTAATAGATTAGCTTTAATTAAAGTAAGAGTTAATAATTAATTTATTTAAGTTCTTATTAATATAGACTATAATACTTTTACTTTTATAAATAAAGATCTAGCTAATTAACTAGCCCTTCTATATATTAAGAAAAAGCTATAATAGCTTAATAGCTTTACTAAGTTTAAAAAAAGGACTTATACCTCTAGGATTATAATATTAACTTTTAAGATAGAAGGTTATAAGTAGAGGCTATATGCCTATATTATAAAAGATTTAGATGAGGATTTATTCTTAAGTAAGCCTTAATTAAAGGTAAGTAAGATTATTTATAATATAATAAAAGAGTATATTATTTATAAGGTAGTTAGAATTAAGCTATAGCTTATTGATAAAGAAGAAATCTTAGGGATTTATTAGATATAGGTAGCTTATTATATTATAGTTATAATCTTTATAATTAAATATTATTACTTATATAGAATATATAATTTAGTAGTATTATTAATATGATCTATTAATTTAAAAGATATTAAAGAAGCCTTTTAATAGAAGATTAAGGAAGATTTAAAGAAATAAATTCTAGTTATATTATTTAATAAATTTAAAGAATTATTTTTAATAATAAAAATAGTTAAATTATTATTATATTAATTATATATTAATTATAAGATTAATTTATAATAAAATAAGTTTAGGAATAAACTATTATTTCTTTAAGAATCTTTATATAATATATTTAGAGAGGAATTATTAATTTTTAAGAAGATTTTTAAAGATTTATTAAATAAAGGATTTATCTAAGCTAGTAATTTAACTGCTAGTGCTCTAGTATTATTTATTAGGAAGCCTAAAGAAGGATTATACTTTTATTATAATTATTATATACTTAATATTATTATATAATAAGATTAATATTCTCTTCTTTTAATTATAAAGATACTATAGAACCTATCTAAGGTTAAATAATTTATTAAGCTAGATGTGGTTACTGCCTTTTATAAAATCTAAATAGCTAAAGGGTATAAGGCTAAGATTACCTTCTAGATCTAGTTTAGGCTGTATAAGTGGCTAGTATACTTATTTAGCCTAAGTAATATACTTACTATATTCTAAAGATATATAAATAAGGTATTATAAGACTTTCTAAATAATTTTATTATAATTTATTTAAATAATATATTAATTTATTTTAATAACTTAAAGAAGGATTATTTAGTAAAGGTATAGAAGGTATTTTATATCTTAATTATTATTAGATTATATCTAGATTTAAAGAAGTATAAATTTATAATTTAAAAGGTAAAATACTTAAGATTTATTATATAGATTAGAAAAAGAATATTTTATAATTTAAAGAAATAATAAGTAATTTATAAATAGAAAGTATTTTAAATAATAAAAAATATATAAAGTTTTTTAGGCTTTATAAATTATTATTAGATCTTTATATTAAATTTTATAAAAATATTAATTCTTTTAATAATATTAATTTAAAAAAAGATTATTTTTAAATAAAGATCTAGTAAGAAAGTAGCTTTCTAGGAGCTTAAGTATAGATTTTATAAAGCTTTTATATTATAATAGTAAGATCTAGATAGATTAATACTCCTTAAGGCTAATTACTTAGATAATATATTAGAAGGAGTTCTAGTTTAAGAAGATAAGTAGGGCTATTATTAGCTAATTACTTTTTATTTATAATAATTAAGTTTAATAAAATATAATTATTTAATTTATAATAAGAAAATATTAATAATTATATATTATTTAAATATTTAGAGAGTAAAATTATATAATTATAGCTTATTTACTATTATTATAAATTATAAAAATCTAATATACTTTATAAAATATTAATATTTTAAAAAATAATAAAATTATTAAATAAAATAATTATTAGAATATAATTTCTAATTTAAGTATTAATCTAATAATAAAACAATAGTGCTAGATATATTAAGCTATAGAGAGTAAGATATATCTAAAGGGGTTAAAGATTTTAGGGAGTAGGGCTATTATTTATAGTTAATTCTTTAACTAGTTATTTTATAGAATAAAGTAATTATATTAAAGTAAGTTATTTTTTAAATAACTTAGGTAAAGATATTATAAATAGTAATTTTCTTTAATTATTTAGAGTTATAGGATTTATAGGATTAAGTTATTATTATAGATAAAATTTATATAAGTATATATACTATAGTATAATAATAGAAGCAAAGTCTACTATCTAAGTTAAGTTTAAAGATTTAGATCTTAGAATATGTTTTAAATATTAAAGGTTAGTTAATTTTTTAAGATTAATTATAGGTATTTGGTAGTAAGATTGATATAAAGATATTATATATTTATATTATATAAATAAAGTATAATGTTATTATTAAAGATTACTTAGATTATAATAGTATAATAATTTTAATATTAAAGTAATTCTTTTAGCTAGGATTATTATAATTAGTTTACTAGTTTATTATTAATTATTAAGTTTATAGAAAAAGTTATATTTAATAATAATTAAAAAGAGGGTTATTAAAGTTTTTATTAATTTTAAAATAATTATAAAGTAATCTAGTTATAGATTTTATAATAGATCTTTTTCTAATAAGTAAGAATAAGTTTTAATATTTATAGGTAATAATTAATTAATTTATATAAGCTATTATACTTAAGATTATATCTATAATAAAAGTAAAAGCTTATATAGAATAGTTCCTTAATTACTATTATAGATTATATAAAATACCCTAATCTATTATTAATAATTAAAAAAGTAATTGGATTAATAGGTTCTGATAAGCTTTTTATAAGCTAGCTAATATTATATAGTAGTTTAGTATAGTATATTACTTGTAGACCAATGGGGGGCTAGAATGGATAAATTAGGAAATTTAAGTATATCTATAAGCATATATTTGTTATTTATAGAAGGATTAGGGTCATTATCTTTTAGTAATATAGTTAGTACTAAATAATTATAAGAACTTAGTTATAAGAATAAGTCCTTTCTTCTTAGAGTATAGGTACTATATAAAGCTCTTTAAGATCTAGGAGATTATTATAGAGTTATTACTAAATAGTAATAAGGCCTAGGTTAGGAATTTACTATAAAAGATTTAAGATATTATAAAATTTATATAGGTTATAATAATTATAATATAATAATATTATAAATAAGTAATAAATAAAAAGTAGATATTAGTAAAGAGGTTTAAGATTAGAGATAAGGTTTAGGTTAATCTAACTAATTATAAGTCCTTTAGGCCTTACAAGAAGCTAGATTAATTATATTAATAATATATTATAATAAAGATAATAGGTATATATATAGTAGAGATTAATATACTTAGGGTAATATATCTATGATTCTATATTAATCTTTTAAGAAAAGTATAATAGAATCTTTTATTAGGATAATAATAGAATAATTTCTAACTTCTATTAATTTAAGTAAATAATAAAAATAAGTAGATAATTAAAGAAATTCTATATATTAAATAAAAGTAATAAGGATAAGGTAAGATTTAAGAAGCTTTTATTTAATAATATAATTATAAAGAATCTACTTAATAACTAGTAAAGTTCTTAATAGAACTAGAAGCCCTAGATATATATAAAATTATCTATAAACTAATTATAGAATTAAATAGCCTAATAAATAAATATATAGCACTAAAGCAATAAAATTACTACTTAAAAGAGAAGGAAGGTAATATTATAGACTAAAGCCTAACAAAAGATTATAATTATACTATATCTACCTAGATTAAGCTTTATAATTATATTAATAATAAAAGCATACTAAGATATATATAATTAAAAGAATATATTCTTTTAATTATCTTCTTCTTCTTTCTTCTTAGCTTTAGATAGACTAATATAGAGCACCCTTTAGGTTGAATAAACCCAGGACCAGCCCTTTATAGTTTATAAATATTATTATTATTTAAAATATATTTAAAAAGTAAATATAGTATATAATTTAATAATTTTAAATATAATTTAAAAAAAGTTAAAATAAATTTAATTAAATAAATTATTTTTTTTTATATATTATTTATTTTTTTTATACTTTACTTAATTAAGATCTATTATACTCAATAATACTTAAAATTACTTAAAGCACTATTATAATAGTACTTTAATAAGCTTATTAATAAGTATTTACTCTATTTCTAAATAGATTATTTTAAAGAAGTCCTTTTTATACTTTTAATATAATTATATATTTATAATATTAATATATTATAATTAAATTGTTATTTAGCTACCTATTGTAATAATAAGGTATATAGTTTGGAGATTATTATATTATAGGTTCTAGTCTACCTTTAGATTAAAATATATTTTACTAAAAAGACACTTTAGGTTAATTATTTTCTTTATAGTATATTTTAAAATAAATACCTTTACCTTTATTATTAATATTATTATAATAGCTGAGTAGATAGCCTTTTATATAACTAGTCTACTAAATAGGCTTATTATATAACTTTATAAAGATCTTTATATTTTAAGGTTATTAATAAAAGAGATATTATTAATAATTACTATAGCTTATAATTTATTACTTTAATTATATTGAATTATAAGGTCTTATATTATAAAAAGATATTAAATAGCTCAATTAGCTATATTTTAGTGCTTTTAATTTAAATTAGTAAGAAAATAGAATGATAATAATATTATAAATATAAGATTTAGTTTAATTATTATTATTATATATAGTAAGGAATTAACTTTTTTTAATATATCTTTATTTTTTATATTATTATTTAATCTTATCTTTTAACTAGCTTTATTCTTGGAATTAGTATACTAGGGTAAGTGTTTATAGTGTTTAAGTTAAACTTTATAATTATTTTCTTAATATATAAATTATAAGATAAATATATCTTATGCTTTATATAGTTTTAAATTATTTTTATATTTAGGAACTATTATATATTATTTTTATTAAAGGTTTTATATATTTTCTTAATATTTTTTATTATTTTTAATATTATAAATATATTATTTCTATAATATAATATAAGAATATTATTTATAAAGAATATAATAAATATATTATAAGCTTTAATATAAAATAAGTAAGATCCTTTTAAACTAGCTTCTATTTCTAGTTTCTTAAGGGTTAAAATAAACTTATTAAACTATAGCTAAGGCAAGTCCCTAAGGCTATATAAAGCTTAGTTTAGCTCTATATACTTATTTAGTTACTTAAATCTATCTAATAACTTATATATAATTAATATACTATCTTTACTTTTTATTATATTAATAAAAATATTAATAATATTAAATTATTTAATTTTTAAATTAAATTAAGTAATTAAAGTAATAATTATATATAATAATTATACTATAAGTATTATAGTATATATACTTTTAATTATAAAACTTTCCTATAAATCATCTTAAATATATAATCTTATTTTATATTATTTAAGATATTTATCTTAATTAAATTTATAAATAAAGATCTATTTAAGTAATAGTAGTTTAGTTTATATTTCTATATATTTTATTTCTCTTTATATTCTTTTTTTAATTAAGGTTCTAATCTCTTAATATATTATTTAAATAAATAGCTTATTTAATAAATATTTTATTATCTCTTTTTAATTTTATAGGGGCTTAAGAAGGTTATTTTAGTATAGCTTAGGTTAGTTTAGTACTATATTAATTTAAGTAGCTTTCTTTTACTTTACTATTTTTATAAGTATTATAAATATAATTTAAATACTTTTAAGATCTATATAATTTATTTTATAATAATTAATTATAAAAAAATTTAATATTAGATTTTTATTATAATCTTACTATATTAAAGTTCTTTAGTTTTATTTTATATTACTTTCTTATATTTAATATTAATATATTTATATACCTATTAATATTTAAATAATTAATTAGCCTTACCTTTAACCTTTATCTTTATTATATATAAATCTTAACTCTTATTCTTAGCTTTATAATATACTAATATTAATATTAATTATAAGCTTATATAATTTAAATAATAATATAATTACTAATTTCTTTACTATCTTATTAATTAAATTATTATTTACTTAAACTTTTTAGTTACTTATTTACTATCTTAGATATATATATCTCTAAGCTTATAAATTATTCTATTAATAATTAATCTATTATATTTATCTTTTTTTATTATACTTAACTTATACTTTATTAAATTTCTATTATACTCTCTATATATATTTTTTTTAATTTTAAAGTCTATTCTAGTATTTAAAATTCTATAAGTATTTAATTAAATATATACTTAATATCTTTTATTATACTTTAAGTAGTTGCTTTTATATTTATAAATACCTTTATTTTTAAATTTAAATCTATAGATATTTATTCTTATAAAGATCTTTTATATATAATGTCTTTCATATAGTTATTTTCTTTCTTTTAGGAAAGGAAGATGCCGACAAGGTCACAGGACCTAAAGGCATGCCTCATGATAGACTTTCATATCGATTGGTACAATCGCCCTTGTGCTAATTCTGAAGCCTAAAGGCAACACAAGATGAAAACCTTGATAGATGGAACCCTTATATAATAAAAGGAAGAATTTTACTTAAATAAATCTCTTTTAAATAATCCTCTCTTAAATATATACTAAATAGATCCTCTTAAAAATATATACATATATAATCAAGATATTTAAATAATATATTATTTACAAAGGCAATAGCCCTCTAAAAACAGAATCTACAGCTTAATATATTTATTAAGAAATCTAAGCTAATAATATTAAGCTAGATATAAAGGATTGAAAATTAGAAAAACTCTAGAAAGAAATAATAAAAGTATAAAAGTAAAATAATATAAAAAATTAGACTAGAATTAAGTTAATCCTTTAAAAATATAAACTCCTTCTTAAAAGAAGAATCTTTTAAATAAGGATAAGACCTTTATTTAAAAGTAATAATAAATAATAAAACCAATACTAAGATATTTTAATATACCTAAATATAAAAGACCTTCCTTTAAGAAGAACTAAGAGAGATTTTTAAAGGAAATAAAGAATAAGGGTTTTATATGGATTGATATATTAAATCAAATAATTATAAATATAGCATAGTGGAAGGAAAAAGGTAGGAAAGGTAGAATAGGAAATGCAAACAATGGTTCAATCAAATAACTAACAGGATACGAGCAGTGATCTTTTATATATAATATTATTATTAATTTCCTCTTTAATTTAAAGAGCTTAATCTTTAAGTTAAATAATTATTTACTTAGGTAAACTTAATTTATTTAATTTATAATTAATATACTTATTAAATTATATATTTTAAATTATAATAATCTTTGTAAATTAAGGTATTTATATTTAATATATATTATAAGCTATATATCTTACTAGATACTTTATATAGTCTTTAGAGCTAACTTTTATATCTTTCTTTTATTAGCCTAATACTCTATCTTTAATTAAAGAATAAGTATAGTAACTATATATATATATATTATTCTAATTAGGCCTTAAGTTAACTATAAGCTTTCTTATTAGTAAAGAAGTATAGTATTTAAATTATATATTTAATTTTTTAAATAAGAATAATTAATTCTTTGCTTTTAAAAATAATATATTAAATAAGTATGTAGCTATTCTAGTACTCTCTAATTATAGCTTTATTAGAAGCTTTACTTTATTAAGTATTATATTAGATTTATTTATTATTTTTTAATTTATATATTTAATAGTATTATTTAGCTTATAGGTCTTTAATAAAAAAAGCTTTGAATTTATATTTTATTTATATATTTATTTTTAATATTTAATTAAATCTTTAATTATAATAATAATAATCTTATTATTATATCTAATAATATATATTAAAAGATTAAATTATCTTTTAATCTAGCTTTTAAATTAAAATAACTTATTAAATATAATAGTTTCTTACTTATTAATAATAAACTATATATAAAATATACTATTATATTTATCTTTTATAATTAGAAGCTAGTTAGAGCTATTATATCTTTTAGAATAATCTTGCAAGTCTTAATAAATATACTAAAACAGCCTTAATAAGTAGTAGTTTAACTATCTATATAATATAATCTACTTAATATATATATAAATATATATCTTATAATTTATTCTTATAATTTTTTTAATTTATATATTATAATTACTTCTTACTAGCTCTCTTAATACTATAGCTTTAAGGTACTTTACTTATTTATATTATAACTTCTTAATATTCTCTCTTAATTTTAAAAAATCCTTTAAAAAATTAAATTAATAAATAAAGCTTTATCTTCTATATTTTAATATAATAATAATTAATTAAATACTTATATTATTAATTAGAATTATATTATTAAATATTAATTAATTTAATAGGTAAATAAAAATAGATTTATATTAAAGAATTATTATATTATATATATATTTATATTTAATTAAAAAGATATTTTAATTTAAGCTTTTAAAATATAAAAAGTAATGAAAGTTATAATATTAGACTCTAATCTCCCTAAAATAAGCTTCTAATATAATATTAGTATAAAAATCTTCTATTATAATAATATTATTAAGCTTTAAATTAATTATATAAATACTAATTAAATCTTTAAATAGATTCTTTAATATATATTTATTTTTTCTTATAATTAGAAATTAGCTTAAACTTACCTTTATATAACCTTCTTACTTAAATATAAATAATTCTTTAATAAATTATTCTTTTAAATTAATTAAATAAATAATACTATAATTATTAATTAGTATACTTTAATAAAATAAGTGAAGAGCTATTTTTAATATTATAAATATTAATATAACTTTTTATACTATATATAATAAAGTTAGATTAAGAATTATAATAATAATAATTAATAGAATAATTTTTTATTTATTATTTTTTATAATTATTATAATAAATATCTAACCTTTTTATATTACCTTTTTATAAAGCTTATTCTATTTAAGCTTTTAAAGCTATATATATATATAAGTATAATCTTTATTAATTAGCTTCTTATTAAGCTTAAAGTTAAAGTCTTTTATAAATATATATTAAAAGTATATATACTTGGCTACTATAAACTTATAAAATTTCCTATTATATAGATATTTTAAGCTCTTTAAAAAGGTTATTTATTATATTTCTAAAATATTACCTAATATAATATAAATACTTATATACTTAGGATATAATTAATTTAAAATAACTCTTAGAAAGATATTATTATAGCTCTTAAATAAATTAATTATTTACTATTTAATTTCCTTTTTTATAAATTAATTTAATTAATTTTATACTTAAGAAAAAGTAAATTAAATATTAATTATTTAAAGAAAATTATAAATAATAAATATTCCTTTAATCTTAAAAATATTATAAATATTATCTTAAGCTTAAATTAAACTTTAAATTATATATTAAGCTTTAGATTCTTAATTTATATAATTTATATTTTTTAGATAGTTTATATAATATAATCTTATCTTATTAATTATATTATTTTCTTTTAATATAAACTTTATTTTAAAAGCTTTAATAAACTTATAAATAATATAATCTTTATATTATTTAATAATCTTATTAATAATCTTTTAATAATAAACTTCTTTAATAATCTTAATAATTTAAATATATAAAGCTAATTTTCTTTAAATTTATTTTTTAAAGAAAATAAACTTAAAATTAATCATTTTAAGCTTAATTCTTAGCTTTATAATAATATTTATATCTTATAATACTTTTACTTATTCTTTTTCCTTTTATTTCTTTTTTATCTTTTTTTTATTTTTTTAAATATTAAATTAAAAATAATATTTAAATTATTTATTATATTTTTTTTGTTAAAATTAATATATTCTTAAAACTCTAAATTTAAAATATAATCTTTTAATATAAAAATCTATTTAATTTATTATTTTAATAAATAAAATTTAATAATAATTAAAAATCTTTAAATACTTATAATATTAATATTAATAATTAATTTAAATATATAATAATAATTATTATTATATTTTATATTAAAAAATAATAAAAAAAATTATTATTTAATTTATTTAAATAAATATAAAATATAATAATAAAAATTATTAATATATATAACCACTTAAACTTATCATTATTATATTTTAATTATTAAATTATAATAAAAGATTAAAAAGCCTTAATTTCTATAAAATAAAAAGCAATTAACTATATATTTTATAGCTAGGTTAAGCCCCAATTAGTTGTGGGGCTGCGACAACGCATTAAGGCCGTGAGGCCATTGAGGCCAGCCACAACTAGTCTCCACAATTCCATTATCATATCTACATGGCTTTGTGTGTTCCCAGTAACTACGGCCTGGTTAATGAACAAAACCAATTTTCAAGTGATTCCGTTCATCCTTGGTGTTGATACGCTTTTTCAGACGCATTGAAACTTTCTCTCTTTGAATAATCGAAAGGAACAATTTCATGAATGTTCAGGCCTGCAAAACCAGTCAATCAAGATGGCAACCCGGTTATGTACAAATAACGAAAAAGATCTCTCGCCCATTAGCGGCACATATTCTAATTAGTTCTTTCTGGTTATTTCAAGTATGTTGATTTTCCCGAAGCTGCACCAGGAGGCGCACCAGAAGTCTATAACTTCGACGGAATCGAAACCCACAACCTCCAACCTTCACGGAAGCCCGAAGACAACCTTCCCTATACCCTGAACGATAACGCAACTACTACAGCAGTGGAGAGTTACATCGGATTATACCTCTCCGACACTGGTATACATACGAGAATAAGGTTTAAAAATCACCAGTGCACCACTTTGACTCTGGGGCTATAGGCCATTACCATCATGTTCGTGTTGGCCATCACAGGGCTGGCGACGGGGACTGGAATCAGTACGAGCAGATACAATGACATGAAAGCGAGTCTTGAAGCTTTGGATACCACAAGAAGCTTCTCGTTCCTCACAAATGGATGTTCAGGGTGTCCTTTTAAAACATTGAGCGATCCGCATACCTCCAAAAATCATTGTAGGTTTGATCAATTCATCCACACCACCACAGAATGCTAAATTTCTCACTAGCCCAGGGAGAGACGACGTATGCTGTGTATTGCAGCGCCGATACCCCTGGTAGCCCCTTTCTCTCTATCTTTGCTACCAATTTCAATAGCTGTATTGAATGATGTGAAGTTTGGAATCGGCTTTATAACTTCAATGGTAGTCCTTGCAAGGGAGTCAGCTTCATCCCCTTGTGGATAAATATAACCACGGCATACGCAGGTTTTGCTCTCGGGGATTGCTATTTGGAAAAAGCCAACATAACCAAAAATGATCTATTTAAACCTAGTATAAACACAGAATGCCACGCTGCTATTCGTGGCTAGTTTATATTTATTCAAAAGCTAGTAGTTTTCTAAAAAGAAATAATACCAACAACAACAACAACAACAATAAAAGTAATAAACTAAAAACCTTTCAAGTCTAGCATCTACCATTTACCATAACGTCGAATCAGAGTAAATGTGGAATGTGCCACGTTGACATGAACCGTACGGAGGGATAAGCAATCTTGGCTTTCGATATTTATTACCAATAGTATAAATTACCCCAAAAAATCCGCAATGTCATAAAGAAATGTCTACTCAGATCACATAAAACCGTTGATACGGTCGCCACAGGAATTATTATGGTTGACTTCAATGTAAGATATACAATCGGTGAGATACGTATGTGCTCTGTCTCCGATCTTGTGAATTTTCTTGAACAGTGATTTTAAAACCCATAGCGAGCAAACTTTCGAGACACTACACCTAGGCGCTAAAGAAAGACACCCATTCGATACCTTTGTAATACATCACTCCCAGACAGGGAAAATTACGGATTCGTTTCTGAGATCGTATCTTCACCCAATCCGTTCGATTCCAGCAATAGTACCATGCACCATACACAATAGCTATCTGTAGCCTGTCAATAATAGCTGTTCAGTTGTCAGTCAAATCGTTCACCTCGTTGAGAAGAGGCCGGCAACAATATTGTAAGTACCTTATTCGACAGTGAAATGGGGTACCAGAGCACACCTAGCGATATAAGAAATCGAAACTAGCCTTCCGAAGCCAGATTCTTTTCATCACTGGCATCATCAATTCGGCTATTTGATTGCTGTATTAAGACTTGAATATATTCTGATTATCTTGGTAATTTTAATGGTCGAATTCTGAATTAAATAAAAGAGAAGCTAGTAAAAGAGTTTGTGGTTGGCATTTGAATGCCCCATATATTGGCGTCTCAATCGCCTCAAGATAGACAACCCATGAGTGGACCATTTTGTAGCTCCTATTTTAGTTCTGAGGACGAGGTTGACTCGCAGATTACCTCACAAGGCCAAATAGTAGTTTTCTCAATAAATACTGCTGGGAGGTCAAAATAGCATCGTGGAAGCTCTCCCCAAGCCAAGGCGGTCGTATCAATCTTAGCGTCATCCCCACCATTGAGAGTACAGTCGATAATAGCACCGTAAAATGTCTCGCGGTCACCAAGACCATATTTAGCCATGGCCGTGTAGATGCTCTCTCCAGCCTCGGTCCATTCGTCTTCAGTCCAGTTATCGGAATGTTTCATCAGGTAAAAGCAGTACTCTTCACCATCCTTGAGCTCCAGCCACTGGCGACCAGTAGCATAACCACAGGTCTCGCGTGTGCGGACACCTTCACTCTTGTCAGCAACGAGATATAGATTGGCGGCCTTCATAATATTGCTGGCCACCTTCAATCTCAAGTTATTCGACATGGTATCAATGACAGCAGTGACAGCAGCCGCGTCATCATTCATAATGAACCAGCCACCATTGAAAAATTTGGCAACCTTGGTCTCGTATGTATCCCACTTTGGTGCTGGCAAAGAATTATACTCATCATCGCTGGTGCCACCACCCATAGCAATTCGGAGGATTGTCTCAAGTCGATCACTTGCAGATTGAAAGGAATCGGCAAGAGCGCTTGAAATACTGCCTTGGTCCACGCCATCATCTCCCTCTTCCACGTTTGCAAGACCAGAGAAAACAGCACTCAAAAGACCAAATCCTGCCTCAATAGCAGTGCCCTAAAAAAAGAAGAAAAAAAGTCATGTTAGCCATAGAACATGTTCCATCAGGGTATAACATACAGCACCAGGCACAAGTCCTCCAAGGATACCACCCATTGAGCAAGCAGCTGAAAGCCAAGACATGACATTGTCAGATTCAGTTTCGTCACCACCAAAATCTGTGGTCATGCTGGCAATCTTCAATCCTTGGACAAGGGTTTCGTCAACAAGCTGGCTCTTCATTTGGCGGAACTTGTTATGCGCTCCCTTTGCAGCCTGAAAGATCCAATACGCATCTTTAGCGAGGGGAGTGCCAACAAGTGTGTCAAAATGATCATCGCAGCTCATCCCGCCCATAGGATTACACTCGTCGCTGCTTAGGGCACCGCAACCAGATGCTTCGGACTTGCCCGAAGTGCCATTCATAAGGTAGTCCTCCATATTCAAAAGCCATGAGTTCTGGTGTTCTGTTGAAAATCAAAATGGTTAAATCAAAACAAATCTTCAAGTTTGAGGGCATTTTGAATGATAGTCCATACCCCACTGGCTCTTAATGAATAGCTCAAGCTGTGCACCTGCATATGTCTGTTCCCAAAGGTCATCAACGCCTTCTGGCGTTGACAAATCCCAGCCCTTACAGAATTTTTCTTTGTCTGAGTAAATATCGTCTCGCTTTCCAGTAAATGGCCTAGCATCTGCTAAAAAGACGAACGACAAGATAGCGATTGAAGACTTCATTGTAAAAATATTGAGTTAAAGAGTGACTAAGAATGACAAAGGGGATTGAATAAAATAGTATACTAGGAGATAATGAGTGACAAAGAACGTTGATGCGAATGATGAGATGAAAATTATACAATAATGGTGGACATAAGATCCTTCATATATTCACATTTCAAGTTTGAATCAACTAAGACGAGGTCTGATATGGCAGGGCATGCTTTACCATTAGCGAAATTGATTGCGGTTATTCAAGATGATCGCCTTGACGAGGAAGGATTCAGACCATCGCAAAAAATCACTTTGCTTGCTACACTAGAGCCGCTGCACTGGGCTTGTCCCAAGGTGAAGGATGCACTACCCAGGTCGATCCAATACGGGCATCGCCACACATCCTTGCTAGCATTACCTCCAAACTCAGGGCTGAATCAATGTTGATTCGGCGCCTAAGAATATCGTGTAAAAGTCCAAGAACGGCAATGTATGGAACGGTTTTCTCCACTTTTGGGGTTGGTCTAATCACAGCCTCACTAGTAGTCTGTTTCATCTTGAACGTGGTGATGCATTGGGAAATTGGCAATGAAAACTAAGCTGCGATAAAACCCCTAGCGTTGTCGGGAATCCTGCATCAAGTGGGATCGAAGGTCAGCATAGCCCATGCAATACTGGATAAAGCTTGCCATAGCAGGATTTAACCGATAAGCTTACGGAGTAGTTTATTAAAGATATGACGCGAAGCATCATTCACATCTCGTGGGGCGCACACAACGCCAATTCTGAGGGGGAAAAATCATGCAGAAATGAACTCACGGAACAGAAAAATCACGAGAGAGAAAAAACAGTAGATGACCAGACCCATGGCAAATTGTCTAATTTGGTCAGCTTTCTTGCACATTTTGGTTGGAATTTATGAGCATCATCATCGTCCGTCCAAGGGACCTTGTAACACGCATCACGCTAAAACTCTTTTGTTGTACGCGTACATCGACCGCGGCACAGCCTCCACCCGAGCCTGTCGATCACCGATACCCCAGACGAAAGCGCCTCTGGGGTAACACGACACGACGGATCCTCGAGAACGCACTTGCTTGGCGACCAGCCCTACAAGAAAACATCCAGCATGTTTCATAATGGGTCATCGCGGCACAGCTCATCGCTTCTCAGCTCATCGCAATACATTGCGTTACATCTGCATCATGGCTAAACTAAAAGCGGAAACACCCGAGGAGGGAATCTTCTTACCACTAATATTCGCGAATTCATCTCAAATTACATCTAGGGGTGCACCGCCTTCCTCGACCTTATTATCACAAACTAAGCAACCTCCGAGACACTCGACTAAATCCCCGCTTGACAATAACGCAACCTTCGAAGGTTCGCGTGGATCAATTGACGCGCCTGGTAGTACCCGCACTCTATTGATCTTGCTCCTCCCATCTCTCAGCATTCATTTTTGTGTGATGATAATAATAATCCAACTGCGCAATCCACAGCGATGATATCGTACGCACAATGAATCGCAAAGCCCGGCGGTTTCAGCCTCGCAGTGGCCTTGACTCATTTCGAGAAGTGCCTTAGGAATCATCGTCATCAGCCAGGGTGGTCAGGGCATGCAGAGCAGAATGTTAAGCAGGCATTGCGCAGCCATCGCCTCTCATATCACTGCCAGCACTGTAAACTGCTGTATCTGCTTGCCCATCAATATACCTTCGTATAATTTGGCCTCGGCCAAAAACACTGCGATTCCATTCATTCACCATCCGCACGTTATGTCCCATCGCGCTTAATTCTCTGGACACTGATTCGTCAATGCCTTCCTCGATATAGATGACTTCCTTTTGCTTGTCATCCAAGGTTACGCAAACTCTAGGCGCATCTAACGCTTGTTGCGGGTTCATTCCGAATACTTCCATATTGAGCAAAACTTGGACATGACCTTGTGGTTGCATGGGGCCTCCCATTACCCCATACACGGAATGAAGCTGACGCTCTGAACCCTCTAAAGATGTTATAAGTGCGGGAATGATCGTATTAAATGGTCTTTTCCCGCCCTTGTAAATGTTAGGGTGGGCTTCAGGCCCAAGAATAAAATTACAGCCGCGACTTTGCAATGTGAATCCACATCCCTGGGGAATAATGCAGGATCCAAATTCTCGAGAGAGTGAATTGACAAAGCTCATGCCATTGCCTTCCTTGTCGGTGACTGCAAAGTATACAGTATCACTATGGCTCTGAGCTGGACTTGAACCAGGTTGCCCATTGGCAAAACGTCCAGCACAGTTGGGGTCAAATAACTTCGCTCTCTCGGCCAGATAGGGACGAGATATGAGCTCTTCTGGAGCTATGGGGCTGTAATCTGGGTCTGTTACCCACCAGCAAGCATCAGCAAAAGCGATTCGGAGCGATTCGATAATTGCATGCAAATAATGGGCACTGTTGTGGTCTTCCTGCTTCAACTCGGGCAATTTGTTATCCCTTTTGAGTTGTTCCAGAATTCCAAGAGCAATTAAAGCCACAATTCCCTGCCCGTTTGGCGGGTGTTCCCAAAGTTCTACACCATCGTTGTCAGTGCGGCGATCAAAAGCTTGCTGCGATAGTGTCACATCATTCCGAAGCTTTTGAAATCGAAGTGAAATCGGTTGCACTTCTTCTGAGCCACGATTCATGTGATCCTCCAAGTCGGAGAGTTCCATGTAGCCGCCTTTAGCTCTCAGTACATTCACGATCGCCTCGGCAATTGGGCCAGTGTAGAATCCTTTCTTCCCCTCGGCTGCCAATCTTCGAAACGTCTTCCCCAGCAAAGGGTTGCGTAGTATCTCCCCAGCACGAGGGGCCCGAAAGAGTTGGTCTGCACTTAGATCCTCCTTCATGATGTCACAAAAGTTCGACGAGACACTTTTGAGATCCTTTTCAGCATCCTCCCACTGCAATCAAATTAGCTTCCATATCGGCCCCAAGCATTTTGGACGAATCACCATTTTAGCCGCTACTTGACTGACGGGAAATCCCTGTTCACTCAGCTCGATAGCTGGTGTCAAAATTTGCAGCAGTGTCAACTTGCCGCTCCCGAACTTCTCAATCACATCGACCCACCCCGCTGCCGCCCCCGGTACGGTAACAGCATGCGGACTAGAAAACGGAATCTTACCACCTTCCGATTCTTTTACTCCTAGTTGCATCTTGATCTGCGATAAATTGGAATTTTTAGGACTTCGTCCAGAGCCGTTGAGGGCACGAATATTTCGCGTCGATACATCAAAATACAGACAAAACATGTCTCCTCCCAACCCGGTCGAGCCATGTTCAGTCACATTCAGAGCAGCAGCTTCAATATCGACTCGTCAAAATCTGACCGGAAAACAAATAGAAATCCATCCATGGCATTACGTACCCACTGCAATGGCAGCATCCTAGAGTTTGTTAGAATACCATGCCATGAAAATCAGTTGCTTACTGACTCACAGCTGCATTTCCACCCATTGTCAAAATTTTCTGCCCTGCTTCCACCGCCAATGGTTGAGTGCAGGCCACCATCCCTTTGGTGCTGTACACCACACTTCTTCGGCTTGGAAATCTGGTGAAATAGGACTGTGCCGTCATGTCTTGGGTGGATGCCAAACGAGAACCCATTTTTAAATTTCAACGTCCAAGCCGTCAAGGGTTCGTCCTTGACTTCCCTGGGTTATGCGGCTTTGATCACAGAAGAGGTGTCGTGGGGAACTTGACCATGAATGAGCAATACCAAATTTATTACTCGACATTCCGAGATCGGAATTAGCGGCTGTACCCCCCAAGCCACTGAGGCTAGCCTCGGGTGCCACATTTTGCTTGACGACAAAAGACACCATCTTGACGTGGCGAAATAATAACCCACATATTTGTTAGACCGATGATCTGCTTTTCTTTGCTGGACCAAATAATACCCCTCAAAATACGGGTCCCGAATCAGTTCGTCTTGGAGCAGTTTCCCCACCCAAGTGGTCGTTGCAATGATACCCCGAGCCCGATTTGATCAGCCTAAATGTAATAGACTTTTGCTAAATCGCGGGGTCCTTACGTGGTAGATAAATCCAAGCTCACCAATTTATAGTTGACGTATAGGAGCGTGTTGCAGTACAATTATATTTATTCAACAACGCACAATTTGCAATATTCTTAGGCCTCCTTTGCTGCAGCCACCTCAGATTCGCAATTGGTCGTGAGGCTTTAGCCGCGATTTGCACAAATCGGGATTCGTTTTATTTTTCTCTAGGTCGATCGGGCAATGTTTCTCCGACATGTATTCGTTTCGAATAATCACTTTATTTTGCGCTGTCATAGCCGGGGCATCTAGCGCACAAAATAAGATTAATCGCACGCGGGTTGTCCAATCTTTCAACCCAACACGAAATCAAAGCTCTCCCGAGACACCTCTCCAGGTCGGCAATGGCAATTTCGCCTTTGGTGTGGACGTGACTGGGCTTCAGACATTTCAACCTTTCGCGACTTTGTCAACGTGGGGTTGGCACAACTTTAGCCTTCCAACAACGCCCGGTCAAACAAAAGTATCTGGTACGTGTGACGAAATTTTGCACGAGAAACGTTACTTAATGCGATTTCAGATTACCATGGAATGGATTGGTGGACACATGGACGTCTCGTCAACTACAATATGCCAAGTGATAATGAATCAGACATTGGATCTTGGCTGAGAGAAAACCCTCACCGGATTAATCTCGGTAGGATTGGGTTCTCCTTTAAAAACAGCGATGTGACCGAAGACATGTTAGACGGCAAGTCTCAGACACTAGACATGTGGACGGGCATCATTCACTCCCAGTTCCAATACAAGAATACTCTAGTCTCAGTTCAGACAATGGTTGATCCGAATTCTGACACGGTGGCAATCAACGTCAAATCAAAATTATTATCCGAGGGTGAAATCGGTATATTCCTCGATTTGCCGTATCCCACTAATAACAAGTTTGAGGCGCCTTTTGTTGGAGTATTTAATGCAACGAGCAACCACATTAGCACTCTAAATCAGGGCCAGGAAAGGGGAGAGCTGTCATCAACCATAAGTTGGATGACACCGAATACAACATAAATCTAACTTGGGATACAAACGACAAAGTCTCGGGTCCAGATCACAATACTCATCGATATCACTTAAACCCGAGCTCAGATTCATTAAACCTTGTTGTCCGTTTCTCAGAACAAGAAGCCAACAAGAAGCCACAGACCGTCGACTACATCAAGAAAGTTTCCATTGATTGGTGGAGAAATTATTGGAATAATGGATCATTCATTGATTTAACTGCATCCACTTCCAATGATGCTCAGGAATTGCAACGTATCACCATCCAGTCGCAATATCTAGAGGCCGTCAACGCAGCATCCGATCTCCCTCCCCAAGGTCAGTTCTTGCACAGAAAGAAAAGGATACTTTTCACTAATATCAACTCCAGAATCTGGTATGTTCGTCGATTATATCGCAATCTCGAAAACAGAGTCAAGTACAATTCTAATGTAACCAGGTCTGGTAAATAACGGTTGGTATGGCAAATTCCACGTACGTCATATCTTCTCCCACCTCAAATGATCAAATTTGTTTATTTTTACCGAAATGCAGATGGAAATGTATGGCTGGCATGTTTTCCACTTTGCGAGATGGAACCAACGGCCTTTGTTCTGGCGTTCCGCCAATCGCACATACGAACTCCTACTCAATGGAGCATACGCGAGAGCAGAAAAGCAAGGATACGACGGAGCCAGGTGGGGAAAGATGACAGGGAATAATCTGGCCGACGGCCCTGGCGAGATTAATACACTACTCATCTGGCAACAGCCGCATCCCATGTATTTCGCGGAGCTCGAATACCGTCGCTCCCCAACCGAGGCGACGCTCGACAAGTGGGACGAAGTCATATCGGCTACTGCTGACTTTATGTGCTCTTACGGCTTTTTGAATAACTCACAGGGTGAGGGCTGCTACGAGCTCGGTCCGCCCATGTATCCAGTGTCTGAAAACACCAATCCAAATGCGACACATAACCCGACCTTTGAGCTCGCTTACTGGCGGTTTGGGCTCGAAATTGCATCCAAATGGAAGAATCGCCGTGGAGAGTCGGTTCCCACAACGTATACGGATATGCTACAGAGACTCTGCCCACTGCCTGTTGACAACAACACGTATCCCATTTACGAAGGCATTCCTAACATGTGGACCGACAATCTAACTGTGACGGATCATCCAGCCATGTCGGGAATATTCGGTTTACTGCCCCCTCCGTCCAATATGGATACCCTCAATCTCACAATAGTACAAAACACTGCTGAGAAAATCTATGAAGTTTGGGATCTAGAGAATTTGTATGGCTGGGACTTTCCCATGCTAGCCATGAATGCACTACGTCTCGGGAATGTCAACAGAGCTATTGAGTATCTTCTACATCCCGAATTCGATTTTGACGATGCAGGATATCCAACTGGTGGCACAAGAGTACCTCGCCCATATTTCCCAAGTTCTGGGTCATTCCTCCTAGCTGTTGCAATGATGGCAGGTGGATAGGACGGTAAAGAATATTCCCATTTCCCAAAGAGTTGGGACGTTAAAGTTGAAGGATTCACTCCAGCAATTTGACGTTCGAAGGATTTGAATTTGAACGAAATATTATTATCCAGATGAGAAAATATCAACATTTGGCAGATAATGATGGCCAAAATAAAATAAATAAAAATCGAAAGAAGACAATGATAGAATAGATGTGAAAGGATTGAGTTGCGCAATTTGCTACACTCGGGATTTGCTATATCAAGATTTACCCGTTATTATTTGAGTTTGGGATGCTTTATCTTGGCGAGGGAAACAAAAAAGGAGACTGAAAGGACGACCTCAAACTCTTGGATTTTTTTCTTTTGAGAGATTGAGGATCAGCTTTTGTCGAAAATATCAATATCGGAGGGACCGTTCCATCATGTAACACCAGCTGCATCTTGTCTAGGGTATGCATCATAACTCGTCTTCTCAAAATAGTGGCGCACGGGCCTTGACTCAACGCGCTTAAGGTTACAAGGGGAATTGACCAATAAGACCTAGCAGCACGTGCCCCTGCTATTGAGTACCTCCCGATTCAAAGAAGTCACTGCGGTTTAGAGGTATTTCTTAACTGGAGGGAAGCCCATGGTGCGCCACTAACCCAAATCCAGAACAAGACATCGTGAGCACTATTTTCACATGTTCGTGTTTTTGCTTGACATGTCTCTTGATTTTTATGTATTTTGTTATGAATTGTTTGTCTCATAGTAGGTTAATTATATGGATATCTAATTTCTATTTGCACACTTTAATTGATGTTTAAATCTCGGCCGTTGCTAGAGAGCCTCCGTTATCGCTTCTTTTGCCCACAAACGTATTATAATAACCTCATGTTTTGCGAGCGCAAATTTGGATGGAGGGTGGATAATTACTTGATAAGTACTCAAAGGGTTCAGTCGAAAAAAAAAACTCCCAGTACGCCCTGGCCGTGGTAATGTTAACTATTTCAAAGCTGTTCGAAATTCCGCGGCCGCGAGTCACGCTCTCATTGCTGGCCAATAATACCTTTTGATGTCAGCTCCCTACTTAACTCTTTGAGTTTCACTGGCTTGCTCAGAAACAGGTCAATACCACTACCAGCGGCCTCCTCTTGAGCGTTTTCCGATGCAAGCCCCGTCAACGCAATAATCATAGCTGGCTGAATCTGGTGTTCTCGCTCAAAAGCACGGATCATCTGGGTGGCTTCGAACCCATCCATTATTGGCATGGATATATCCATCAAGATACATTGATAGTGGTATGGATTTTGTTGGTATTTGTCGAGGGCTTCTTGACCGTTACCCGCAGTTTCGTATGTTTGCCCTAGTTTTTTCATGTATGTAGATAGGATTCTCATATTGACAAAATTATCATCTACGAGGAGAAACTTGGGTTTTGCGTCTGGGTTGGTTGGTGTTGATGGAGATGGCAATCTGGCGGGCTCGCATTTGGATCTGATCAAAGAATTGCTCCTCTTTGTTGGTTGAGTTCCAGTATCGAGTAGCGAAGATTGCGAGTTGGACCTGATGGCTGTCTTTGCAAAGTTTTTCGGTGTGGTTTGGCGCTCGGCCCATCGCCTCATGGCGATGGAAAAGGCCTTGGCTAATTTCCGCGGACCAACCCTGTAAAAATGGTTAATCAATTTCGGAAAATAATGGTTGAACAGGGGCACTTACGGTTGTGACGTGAACTCGTACCCGCTGGATCCAGGCTGGGATTCGAATTGCGAGGTCATGTGGTGCGCCACGAGTGTGTTCGCACATATTACGACTGACGGTGGTTGCGTAGGGTCGGTTCCCGCCTCCCAGTCTTTGGGCAATGCGTCTTCAGTGCATAAAATCAAATCAGGGGCTAACAAGTCACCTTCGACATCGTTTACTATGGTCATTTGAAGCCAATCTCGACAGACATCCTGGACTGTACAGAAGGTTCCCAGATTTGGGGGATTGGTTGGCGCAGCCCTACATTTCGCGAAGCCAACTAGATTAACACGCAGACCTTTGAGATTATGAATGTGTGCTTGAAACTCGATGTCATCATCAGAAAGCTGAGGCTGCTCGCCTGGTGTCAACAATGGCGGTGTCATTGGTACTGAGACGTGAATTGTTGTCCCCACGCCAACTTTGCTGCTCACAGAAATGCTACCTCTGAGTTGGGTGGTAATCTGTTTGACGAGACTGAGGCCCAGCCCGGTTCCTGGTGACAGATGATCCTCCTGAGAGAAGGGCTTGAAAAGCTTGTGTTGGAGATAGTCCTCGCTGATGCCCTTGCCTGTGTCGGATACTCTGATGCTGATTCTTGTCCCTTTTGTCCCATTTTTCCCTGCGTATTTAATCTGTTTTAGTTCTACCTTGATGTACCCTTGTTCGGTATATTTCAAGGCGTTGCCAAAGAGATTCATGACGATTCGTCGGACAGCACCGGGAGATGTGTGGCAAAGCCAAGAGAGAGCCGGTTCAATAGCCAAGGAAATTAACACATCTCGAAAACGAAGCTGATATGTACCGTCCTGTGCGAGTCTGGGGCCAAATTCGTCAGCAGCCTGCATTGAGTCGAGCCGGTGCATAGCATCTGTATCTGCCGTATTCTTGGACTTTTGTCTGCGGAGTTGTTGAATAGAGAGGCGCTGAAATATGAAGCCCGCAAAGACGCTGTCCACGACCTCTTCAGCAAGAGAATCGATTCTGACATTCTTGAACAAGTTTCGCACGTTGTTTTGGGTTTGTCTGTCGTGGTTTGCTGCTCGTGGCACAGCCAAAGTACTCCGGCCAAGTTGTCGTTTTTCCTCCTTCAAAAACTGGTTTACCTTGGAAAAGTCCAAGAGATGATCGATGGTATCCGCCAAGGTGCGACAGCAGGTTTCAACCATATGAACAATGTTGCCTTGGAAAACATCGAGGCTGGTATCGTTCAACAGCTCCACCCCGAGCACCACTCCGTGTAATGGCGATCGCAATTCATGAGACAGCGACCCAAGAGCATCTGACTTGATCTTTTCGGACAGGCTGGTCTCGAGACGATGCACTTCTGACATGGCGAGCATCCCAAATGCTCTGAGAAAGCTCAAGTCGTCTTCCACGGTGAAAACCCGAGAAGGTGTGTAGGTGTAGACAAAACCGCCCGAGCACCATCTTTCTTTTCTCGCGTCCCATATGGGAACGAATGCAACACTTCTTGCCCCGGGGAACGTTTTGACCACGGCGCTGGCTAACTTTTGCCTACTCCATGATTTGCGATCGTGCCTGGGTAATTTGCTAGACGTTTCGTCGCCATCTGGGGTCGGTTCATTGGCTAACAAATTATTTTTCCAAGAGCCGTTGTAGTCGTATTCCGATGAGTCGTTTGTCTGGAGCTCCCCGTTGGCATCAAAGTTGAAGATGTGCCCCTTTGGGTATTCCCGAAGAAGTTTGGCCAGGCACCTTTTGGTAAGACTGCCATGGGGCTCGGATGTCGGAGGCCCATGTAGGCCTGACCTGACAGAGGCTGAGGAGCCCAAGACTTGACATGGCTGGGTGAGGGATTCGTCCGAGAGCCAGCTCTGGTCATCGTCACTGCCATTGCTCGAAGTGCTGGAGCCCGTGGCTTCACCATTGCCATCGTCTTGATACTTGGTCGCGGATGAGGCTGCAGGACCCAGGCTTGCGGCTAGAAACACGCACCCTTCTATCTCGATGGATTCGCGAATCAAGTTGGCGGCCGTAGAGAAGACTTTCTTGAATGTGCCGTGGCCGCTTTGCAGTGCAGCACTGTCGTCAAACGGAGTCGAATCTCTTCCATTTGCACTCAATGGAGTGCCTGCATCGTGAACGCTGACGTATGCTGCATCTTCTTGTGAAGATTCGATCTTCCGTCTCTTGGATGGGGGCGTATGCGCGACTCCTGATTCTAACCACATTTCTGGAGCTGCGTTTGCCGGCTCATTCGCTTGTGGATTGACTGCATAGTCGTGAGGAGAATGGTATACGCCGTTGGGGGTGCCCTCCTTGGGTCGGTCTCGAAATGCGGCCTCGCTGGGTTGATCCCGCCAAGATGAAATAGTAAATCTTCCTTCGAGGAACGAGCCCAAGCCGCGGTTCATGCGTTCGCTGCGTCTGCGGGCGTCGCAGTTTCGAGTGGCTTCGAGATGATCCATGATTGTGCACGAAAGATTTCTCATGATCTGCGAGTGTCGGTCGGACCATTCGATGGTGGTGTCTTCGTTCATGACAGCTAGCACACCAATATTTACGCCTCGGTAGGTGCGGATGGGAACAGCGCCGTAGAACTGGTAAGGACCGTCGGGCGGACAATAGGGCTTTTCTTGGAATCGCGGGTCGTTGGCGATGTTGCGGACAATGATTGTTGGTATCCCCTTGGCGACATTATCCTTCTCGAATTCGATGGGGTCACTGGCGCAAAGAACGTGCTCGCATACGCCTAGGGACCGTGGGATGGCCACGCCGCACATGCCGACGTCTTCGTCGAGGCCATTTTGTTTCTGGACGTCGGGGCCGAGAAGAAGGGTTGTTGTCGCTTCTGCCACAATGTATTGGTATGTCTGGTCGAAGAGCGAAATGAAGGAGCGGGAGGTGCCCGTCTGGCACACGGCGAGCTGCGCTAGGGCTGTCAGGATGCGGTCGCTCGAGGGCCTCACCTCGGAGGGCATGGGAGGTCGTCCATTCTCGATAAAGTTGAAGGCAAAGTTGGCCAGGAGAGCGGCATTGTACCTGGGAACCAGAGGTGCACCGTCAGCCCGGCACAAGCAGGGGCATTCCAAGCAACTCGCTGAACCAACCTGAATGTCTCGCGCTCTCGTGCCGGCTCCGACACACGGCGATGCGTCTGCGGCGGGGCGGCCATGGGAGAATGGCGACGGTGAATTTCGTCAGCCTATCTGGCCGAGTCTTTGGATGGCGGTTTCTCGATCCAACGCTGCGGGACCGAGGCGAGATTGATTCGAGAAGAGGAAGAGTTGGACGAAGATGCCCGCCGCAAAGGCTACGGGCACGCTTAGCAGGATGTCTTAGATGGCGCAGGCTAGGGAAGTCCGCTAGTCTGCGTCCGGCGGATCAACGAATGGCCGCGGATGGGGAGGCGGACGGCAGGCCTGCGATGGCTGGACACGGCATTCGAGAGGCCGATGGTGAGCTGAGATGCTGGCTGCTTGCCACCTGACATGACCAGCTATTTGGTTCATGATCCGACTGTCGATGGCGCTGGCAGGGCTTGTGAAGCCGACTTACAAGCCCAGTGCCAGAGATGCTAGGGCATTACACACGGGCCCACTACAACGCTGTGCACACTACAGAGTACAGTACAGGCAGGGGGTAAAGTTAGCGGGTTTGGATTGGGATGCCGGCACTGTTCGGTAGAGCCGGCGGCACATGAGTCTTGTGTTGCTGGACGGGCGTGTGCGTGTCTGCTCTTGTCTTGTAAAAAGCAAACCCGCTTTGGCCTTGATTGTACGTCGTCTGCATTGTGTCAGCCCTCGCCATCATCCATATCAGCCCCGAATATCATCGTCAAATCAGCATGTCGTCCCACTTCCCGTTGATTCTTTGGCATTGGCGCATCAAGCCAAAGCACCGACCGACCTCTTCAGGCGCGCTGGACGTGCGCTCGAATGTCTCCGCGGCCCGACCCACAGCAATCTGTTTGGCAGCTGGTCTAGAGCTGAGCTAGTGCTGTGATCAGTTCGCCACTGTGGTGCTGTGAGAGGCACTTCATCAAGTGACCTTTTTTTTGGGCGACGCTCACCAGCAACCGGGGGCAAACACAACGCTAAAAAATACCCGAGTTTCGTTGCGATTTATGTAGTCGCTATTATTACTTGACCCCCTCATTCCCTGTGGCAATCCGCAAGCCCAAGCACGGAGAAAGCCAGCGTGGACGATTTAGTCCAGCAGCGATCAACAGATCGACAAGGCCCAAGCCTTCAACAAAATCCTTCACCGCTCATAGCTTCTAGGAACAGTCTTATGCATTTTCTGAGTGTAATGGATTGGGATGCATTGATTTGAAAGAAAAAGAAAACAAAAGCTGCGATCAGTTGTGCTGCATTCCTACGTGGTCACTGCGTTGGCAGTTGAGCGGGATACACAATTGGTGCGCGCGTCTTTTGAAGATGCCCTGCGGGGAAAAAAAATTCATCCAGGATTATTTGGAATAGAACACATGATATGTGATTTATTTAATTTTTGGGTTTTTTTTGACATTTGATACTGATCTTTCGTCGTTGTTTTTGTCCTTCCATCTATGAAACGATGTCACCATGGGCATGGTTGGGATGTCAAAGCAAATACCTATTTGCCCATTGGAATGATGCCTGCATCATGCTGAACAAAGCCATGGTCGCATTGTATCAAATAGGATTATGTACTTGATGTATTGACGATTATTCCCCTTCTTAGGTATCTTATTTGGCTCAAAATCATGAAATTGATAAAGCGCACCTTGAGCATAGGAGTGGATAAAGGTATGAGGAATTGATCCTCCTGCTTATGATCTTGCGCTGAGTGTCCATGACGTGAACATGAGATTATTAAATTGAACACATTTTTTTTAATATTTCTTTTTGGCCATCATAAATAGCATTCCTTGAGGCGACTGGAAAGACTGATAAAAAGAAACGCGATCACAATGACACGTTTTGGCCGGAAGCGTAACTATTTGTGGCGGTTTGCTTTCCCATTTAGACAGAAAGTACAACTCTATCGGCAACGCCGCGACGCGTCTCATGAGATGAGGCCTATTAACTGGTTTATTTTTGCAGGAGTGGATGTTGAAACTCATTTAAGATTCGAGATTGAATATGTTGGATTTCTGTTGTTCCTAAATCTGGACATTGTGTGGGCCACCCACGGCCATCTTGTCAGTCTCCAGAAATAAGAAACTCAAGTTCTCGTCTTGGATGGAATGGGTTTTGCGTTAAATTGAAATAGCCATCAAGCCCCGACTATTTTGATCCATGGTATCTTGTTTCCTCAAGCCCAAGATCATCTTCCGCACCACTGTCATTTACGCCTGTCCAAGATTCACTCATTCATTCATTGACCAAGGCAATTTTCAATCTTTTTTCCTTTTTCCTTTTTTTGAGAGGAAATACTCAAAAAAATTCTTCTCTCAAGAGAATTACAACCGATTCACACACATGCGCATCATTGATGCAATGCGCTATTATCAACACATTCTTTAAGTGCGTTAATAGCAGCGCTCTCCATACGACATTCTTTTCTTCACACCAACGCTATCATTATGCCTTCACAGGCTCACCAGCAATATGACCCGAATGCTCCTCCACCGAATTACAGTTGGAATGATTGCCCCATAGACGCTCGGGGTGCATCAGCAGAAGACATTCTACATGCGTTCGCAGCAATGCCTGTGGACAAGGCCTTGGCCTTTATGCGAACCGACCAGAATGGACTCACTGAGCACGAGGCGGCAATTCGCAGAGCATACAAGGGCCCGAATATAATTTCCGCCAAACAGGCACCATCATGGCCTCGATGCCTTCTGGAGGCCATTCTCAATCCTTTCAACTTCTTGCTTGTATTTCTGGCCATTTTCCAGGCTTGTGTCCCAAGAGGGGAAATAGTAATCCCTCCTCCACAAATTACTATATATAAACACTGATAGTGAATAGGCTGGAGCGGCGGTTTTGTTTGCCATGGTTCTCATTTCGGTCGTCATTCGGTTCTGGCAAGAGTATCGCAGCAGCCTGGCTGTCTTTCGGCTCAACAGATCAATCAAAAACGCCATCAAGATTCGACGAGCGGTACCAAGAGACGAATTCACCGTGCGCACCGAGACTGAAGTCTTCGAAAAGGTAGCCGTAGACAAGGACCTAGTTCCCGGCGATGTTATATACCTGTCCCCCGGCAGTGTTGTACCCGCTGATGGGTTGATTCTCGAGGCGTCGTTCCTGCGGATTAGCCAGTCGAGCTGGACTGGAGAAAATGACCCTGCTACCAAAAAGCCAGTTCCTGATGGCAACAGCGGAGAGAACCTGTTCGATCTGCCGAACGTTGCCCTCTCTGGTACTAGCGTCGTCTCTGGCAATGGCCTTGCACTCATACTCCGGACTGGGCAGGGTGAGTTGGTTTGAGAGCCAAATGGCGCAGCCGCTAATAAGTTGCCAGATGTGCTTATAGCGAAGATGGCTAGCAAGCTTAAGACCAAGCGTGGAAAGAACGCATTCCAGCAAGGAATCAGCAATATGAGCTGGATCATGATTGCCGCCATGGTTGTCATGGTTCCTATCGTCCTGGCCATGAGTGGTGCCAAAACCGGCGATTGGAAGCATGCGGCGCTTTTCAGTCTCAGCTTTGCTATTGGACTGGTTCCTGAAATGCTTCCTGCCATTGTAAACGGCAATCTGGCGCGTGGAGCATACTCACTGTCTAGAATGAAAGTAATTTGCAAACGCCTCGATTCGGTGCAGAGACTGGGTGCCATGTCTATTCTCTGTTGTGATAAGGTATGGTTGAATTGCAAAAGAGACAACGAGGACCCAATTGACTTGGTGTGTAGACAGGAACGCTCACTAAGGATGAAATCACGCTCTGCGAACACTTGGATTGCTTGGGAGTGAAGAGTCTGTCTGTCCTTGAGCTGGGCATAGTCGACGCACGCTCACAAGGTGCAAATGGAAACAATATCGACTCGGCTATCCTGGACCACCGTCTTGAAAGCGACGAGAAGAGCATCAACATTGCGCATTACCAAACTGTCCTTGCGATCCCGTTTACTTTTGAGCGTCGCCGCTCTGGTTGCGTGGTGAAGAACACGGGCGGGGCCACACTAATCGTAAAAGGTGCATGTGACGAAGTCATCGCTCTCTGTTCTCTGGCACGCCAGGGAGAGGAAATTGTCGAATTAGACAACAATGTGAAGTCGGCCATTGTCAAGAGGGTAAATGACTTGAACAAGAATGGTTATCGTGTCCTCTTGGTAGCCCAGAAACGACTGGAGAAATTTAGTCTTGACGACCAGCACGGTCTGGAAAAGATTGAAGCAGAAATGACTCTTGACGGTATGATGACCTTTATAGACCCACCCAAGGAGGATGCAGAAGAGTCTATTTTCCAGCTGCGAGACTATGGAGTCGAGGTCAAGATCTTGACTGGCGATAACTTGGCGGTAGCGCTCAATGTGTGCCAAAAGCTGGGTCTTGTACAGCCAGACGACGACGATGAGAAGGAAATGCAGGCCATAACCGGGCCGGAGCTCTGGCACATGTACCAGGCAGGCGAAAACATCAACGAGATTGTTAAGAGCTGCAAAGTATTTGCCAAACTGACACCAGATCAAAAGGCTGTCGTTATTGGCACCCTCCGCAGTATGGGCTATAGTGTAGGTATGCTGGGAGATGGCATCAACGACTGCATAGCCCTTCGCCAGTCTGATGTGGGAATTTCGGTCAACTCTGGAGCAAGCGCCGCAAAGGACTGCGCCGATGTGGTTCTTACAGAAAAGGGCCTCGATGTGATTGTGTCCGGCGTGAAAAAGGGCCGACTGACGTATGGCAACACAATGAAATACGTAAAGGTTATTTTAATGACATTAGTGACCTCGTTACCTTCATAACTGACCGCAGATAGATGGCCGTGTCATGCAACGTCGGCAACGTGATCAGTATTCTTGTCGCGAGCGCGTGGCTCCCCTTCCAACCAGTACGCTCATTGCGACTTCTCATTTAAGGACATACGAGAGGCTTACAATAAAAACAGATTGTAAGCGTACAAATGCTTACACAGGACCTGCTCTGGGACATCAGCCAGATCGGTATCCCTTGGGATAGGGTTGATCCCGAGTACATTCTAACGCCCAAAGATTGGAACACCTATGACTTGGTTCGCTTTTGTCTCATCGTCGGCTTTACCAACGCGGTGATAAATATCTCGACATTCCTTTTAGGTTGGTTCCATTACAACATTCAGACAGCTGCCAACGAGAATCACGTCAAGATGTTCCAGTCTCACTACTTTATTCAAGGGTACGTTCAGTGTCGTCTCTAGTATGACAAGGGCAGTTTTTGGCTTACATACATAATGATAGAGTACTCCTTCAAATTCTAGTGATCCATCTTGTGCGAACGTCAAAGGTGGCATTTATACAGAGCCGCTGCACCAAGCCGCTTGCAGTGATTACCACAGTCACTATGGTGGTTGGATACGCGATTCCATGGAATGTTGATGCGCAGAGAGTATTAGGACTGGTGGAGCCAGCAGCATCATTTCCTGGGTTTCTTTTGGTGCAGTTGCTGGTGTACTGTATTCTCATTGAGGGCGTCAAGTGGGCTTACACACGATGTTTCAAAACTTGGCTGTAAGTGATAGTGATTGGGGGAGGGCATGGCTAGGACGGGGGAGGGGGCAATTCTTTTCTTTGTTGTCGAGAACGCGAGTCGAGTAGTTGAAAGTAGTGGTGATTAGTGGGAGGAAGTATGAGGCTGTACCAATATGAGGAATGAAATCTGGAGACTAAAAATCGAGTAGGAGTGTGCTTGTATGTGTTACAATTACCGTGTCGTAAAAGTGACGCCGGGTGTCGGCACAATACCTGCATGGTGGAGCAAAAATAGCTAAAAGATGGCGTTCTGGCACCATGAGTGGATATGAGTCACTTGCCGCGGAGCTAAAGATAGCGAATAAAGACGAGGGAAAGCAAGTGGGGGGTGAATGCGACTGGAATCTATATTTATAAATACTCTCGGGCAGCTGGACTGGGGGGCCAAGCATCGTGTGGGAGAGGAACCGGTATCTCAAGTGAAGTGAATTGAACCGCACTGAACACACCATGACCAATGATATCGAGACCAGCTTCCAAGCGGCCATTGACGCAGGCAAGATCAATGGTGCTATCCTCTGCGCAACCGACGCCGAAGGCAATTTTGTGTACGAGAAGGCGCTGGGTGAGCGGACGCTCCTGTCAGGCGAGAAGCAGTCGCAAGGGTTGGACGACGTGCTTTATCTGGCGTCGGCCACGAAGCTGATTGCGACGATTGCAGCACTGCAGTGTGTCGATGATGGCCTGCTGACGCTCAAGGGTGATGTATCAACTGTGGCACCCGAGCTGGCGGCTAAGCAGGTCCTGACAGGCTTTGGCGACGACGACACGCCGCTGCTGGTCCCCGCTGAGCACGCCATCACGCTGGAGATGCTGCTGACGCACAGCGCGGGGACCAGCTACCACTTCCTCGACCCAGTGGTAGGCAAGTGGGCAGAGCGTTTCAACGCACCTGTCGAGGGCCAGCGCCGACCAGTCGAGGAGGCCTTCAAATACCCGCTCGGCTTCCAACCCGACGCCGGCTGGATGTACGGCCCCGGTCTGGACTGGGCCGGCCGCATTGTGGAGCGTGTGACAGGCCGCACCCTGGGCCAGCATGTCCAGCAGCGCATCTGCGACCCGCTGGGCATCACGAGCGCCGAGTTCTACCCCGTGACGCGTGAGGACCTGCGTGCGCGTCAGGTTGACCTCAACCCCGATGACCCGGAGGGCACCGGGCGCGCTGTAGTCGGCGGTAACGCCGACCAGAACAAGCGCTCCGAAGGACACTTTGGTGGCCAGGGCCTGTTCATGTCCGCCGTTGACTACGTCAAGGTGCTGCGGTCGTTGCTGGCTAATGACGGCAAGTTGCTCAAGCCCTCCACCGTCGATGACATGTTCCGCAACCACCTGAGCCCAGAAGCTTCGGCTGGGCACCGCGCTGCCCTAGCCAGTCCCTTGGGTCCCTTCTTCCGCGTGGGTGTCGATCCCGAAACAAAGACCGGCTACGGCTTGGGCGGCCTCATCACGCTCAAGGATGTCAAAGGCTGGTACGGCCAAGGCACCCTGACATGGGGCGGTGGCCTGTCCCTTGCCTGGTTTATTGATCGCAAAAACAACCTGTGCGGTATCGCTGCGCCTCAGCCGTCTTTGCCTGTTGACGTCCAACTCTTGGCCGAGTTGAAACAGGTGTTCCGCCGTGATATTTACCACAAGCGCGTCGCGTGGAAAGAAACCCAGGCTTGATTTACACGGAACTAGTTCAACAATACTACTCAATTCTAAATCAAATAAATTTACCATTATTGTTGTTGTGGAAATACAAAATTGATTGTCAATCTGTGGCCACCATTCCACCTACTCGTTGGGTGAGTTAGAATGAACGCACTCGTTATCCAGGAACAGCTCCACCGCGGTCTTATACACATTTTATGCAGCGCACGCAAGCGATATATTTAATAGTATCCATATTGTACGCATGGATATTTCCTGTAGGAAGAAGCAACCTAACAGTTGAGATAACGTCATTTTTGTTGCCCAACATCGGCCTGTTTGGCTGAACTAGACGTCCTTGACGTAAACATATCTCTGTCCTCTCCACTCCAACGTTATGGCCATCTTCAGCTGCCAGGATATATGTAAATTCAGCACAGCGTGCCATCGCTGAGATTAGGCTCATTTGATTTCAATACAACTTGGTCACGTTAATCTGCCAGAATCATTCCCAGATGTATCAACTCGTAAACATATGCCCCTTTTTCATACTGTTATCTGATTGGTTTACGATGGCTGGGACTTGGACAGACAGTTACAACTCGATTGTTCACAATCCAGTCAGGTACACCCGATTATTGTGCACTCGCAAGGGGGAAAAGTATGGTTACGAGATGCATGTCAGAATCAATCCAGAAGCTAAGTACCGAGGTAAGGGCCAATCCAATCAATGATGCGAATCGGGATGCTTTGGTGCCTCCCGGATTTTGGGGGCCATGCGTATCAATCCAATCATGAGTAAATATTTCTTCTGCCGAGCAATTATTGATTCAACTGGTGGCGAATTATGTGCTCAAGGTGGATTACTTTTTAGGACTTTGGTGGCTGTGAAGTGGAGCGTAATACCCCGGTCCTGTCTGCCGGCATCTGGAGGGATCAGCCGTGCCTTGGCTGCCTCAGCTGGGACCTGTTTCACTCACTGATATCCATCATCATTGGGTTCTTTGTCACTGAGGACCCACCTTGTGGCGGTCAGCTCGCATACGATCACTATAAGAAAACCCAGATATAGCTTGACAACAACAAAGCCAAGAGCTTTAATGCAAGCCATGAACGTTGTGGCCAGTGAAATACAGACAGATAGGGCAATACTTCCGAACACATCTTCACTGTAGAATCAAAGTATGCTACGTGTTGCCCCGCTCTCGTGCAACCGGGATGCAGAACGGAAGCTAGGCCGTGACGCTAGAGTGAATATCCATTCCCTGTCAAGATCTGGGAAATGCCAAAAACGGCAAAACCCAGCGCTGATAATGCTTGGGTGGCAGACGATACCGAGTCGCAGAATTGAGTCATTCAATCACTGCTTTCCCCTCACTAATGCCACCGAGAGTTGTCGCCATTTCCGACTGTCGCTACCCTTGCCCGACCACTCGGGACTTGTGCCGTGGTTTCATGGTTAAAATGCGGGCGAATCAACACGCTTAGTGACGAACCAACACCCCCAAACTCACCACTACCACCTAATGTCTCCACGAAGGATTCTGCCAAGCAGTGAGTGACGCCTGCTTGCTGCTCCCTGATAGGCTACCATTGCTGTTGATCCCCTTCTCACTTATCAGCCCTATGGGGCTCCCTTCCTCCCTGCGTATATGCATACTCTAAGCCCCCCTCGGCACTTCCGACCAAGCTAAAAATACAAAACATGGCGAATGCGAAAAAGAAACGTCATAAGGAATTTAGAGAATAAAGCCCTTTCCACTATCTTTTTTTTTTCTTTTCGTAAATACCTTGTGGTACTAAATACGAGAGACATCCCTCCTCCATTCAAGCTTTGCCTTTCCCACCGTCACCTGAACCAATCCAGATTCCAGGTCTTTTCTTTTTTTCTTTTTTCAGAATAGGAGCAGGCTTATGGAAGTCGTTCATCATGGCGTCTGGAACAAACTCTGAGCTACCAGTCTATTTGGGTGTCTGGACAAACTGGTCGCGAGGTCCAGTTCTTGGCGCTACGCTCACCCTCACCAGATTCAACTCTAACTTGGTCATCGCCTTTACATCATTCTTTATCGCCCTTGCTGGGTCTCGTTTTTGGAGAATTATCTGTATGCTGCTTCATCGGCACTATTCAAATATGGATAGCCAAGATGGCCTTCATCTCCAACGCCAAGTCATCTTGCGCAATTCGCATTCAACAGAGTCTGGCCTCCTTGCCCTTGCTCGGTTGTACTGGGCATGGCGAGGCTCATCAAATCCTTTCTTCCGCACGGTTATTCCAATTTTGTTGGCTGTTTTCTTTTCCATCGGCTTTATTATTGCCGGAGGGTTCTCTGCTTTCATCTCGACTGGTATTGGCCACGATGTCTTGCTTGATTCATCCGATTGTGCCGTGCCCCTCAGTCGGACAGGGGGAAAGATCAGCTCATGGGACATGATAACTCCGTTCTTGGCCAACCTGAACCACAATATCGACAGTTATGCCCAACAATGCTACCAATCCAATAGTTCGGGGGCATTGGACTGTACAACCTTTGTCGCCTCCACTATCCCAAGCAAAATGAACCATAGAGCTTCTTGCCCATTTAAAAACGGAATTTGCAAAAGCAATGATTCTAATCTGTTCCTTGAATCCACCCTCAACAGCAACGACCATCTCGGACTGAATACTCCTGCAGATGAGCAAATTCAGGCCAAGACAACGCTCCACTGCGCACCTCTCGTCACCAAAGGGTATAGAAGAAATTATTCTCAACAGACGGCAAATTATACCCGATACTATTATGGGGATAGTGTATCAGGGTCCAAAAGTAACACAACTTTGATCAATGGAACCTATACTGCAGAGTCTACATCTACCCAATATGCGGCCGCTCAAAAGATATTCAATGATTTCATTTTGGGGTATGTTTTTTTCTAACCATGAGATAGTGTGCAAAGTTTGCTGAGGTTTCTTGGACTAGAAAACATCAAGCCGATATCTATAATGGAAGTTATATCCTCACTTCAACTTTTATTCCTATTCCTGACCTGGAGAGGAAAGATGCCGATATCGCTATTTACTTTCTGGTAGGGAATGGTGTCAGATTTGTGAGCCCGACTGAGGATCCATGGTATCAAGCTACCACAAAAGGAACTATCCTCTCATCTATTTCTGCATCTGGCGAACAGTATAGTTTCTATAAAGATGAGGCGGCTTCTCCATTGGCATGCGTTGAACAATTTCAGTTCTGTCGTGGTAGGCCTTCGAGCAAGAACTACAAGTGTGGCCCATTAGCTTCTTATTGGGATGCATTTGCTGGTGCTGGGCCACTGTTCGGAGTCGAAGGAACTCTGAATGAGCTCATGTATACGCCTTTTGCTGCAAACAGCACCAAAGAGGCCAGCCGGTTTTCCTGGTATTTCTGGACTTGGCAACAATTGGTACAAAGTCCCTCTAATATAATCCAAGCATTAGGGTCTACTGTCTTAGCCTCTCGGGAAAAATATTGGCCAGGCTTACAGGGCCCCGTACCAAACAACCAGTGGCAATTAGACGTTGAAAGACTTTGGAACATGAGTCTTGCCTCTAAGCAGATGGGATACGTCATGACGGCTGTTGGTGTATCTGGCAAACCGGAATATAAGCCTTATTCGATGTTTCCTCAAAACTCACACCAGAAAAGACTGTGCGCCAATCAGGTACGGAAATTTCCAAACATGATTCCGACTTTGTTTTTCATTAAGTCCCCTCACTGACCTTTCAATCACACAGAAAATCCAATCCACCAAGTTTGGCTCATTCTCTATGTTTGGGCTTTGTTTTACGTACGCTCTCGGGTTTCTTATAATTATCATATCATTCAGCCTCGAGCCTATCTTTGGCTACTGTGTAAGTCGGCGTCAACGCAAACTTGACCCCGAGGAAGATACCGAAGGTTCTACAAAACACGCAAAGTCGACTTACAAGCACCTTGAGTGGGTCACCAATGAGACACTTCAACAGCAACGGCTTGCCCATGAACAGGCAGGATGGGGTAGCGGGACGTGGAAGAATTGCGTGGACTATATTCCAACCACACAAAAGGGGGAGGCCATGGGGTGCTTGGATTTGCGGGATCCGAAACATCCAGTGCTTTCTCAATCAACAACCAAACTGACTGATACATTTTCCTCGCAAGAAAGCTTCAGGCAGGATTCCTTAATTGAGAATGAATGTATAGGTATGGATAGGCGTAGCTAGGTGATGTTGAGCCTAGTAGTTAAAAAAAGTCTTTAGGGTGAGATAGCTTTCATTCAGCTTGCATTATTAAAAACCATGGAACATGAGAGCTCAATCATCAAGATGCGTGTTTCACAATAGTGATTCCTTTTATTCCACAAAAATTTCTCTAATATTTCAATTTTCATCTTCTATTTATTTTTAGTAGGATCATAACATGTTGTTTATTTTTAAAGTCATTTCATTGTCTCACAGCTTGTAACCGGAATGAGTTCGAGTTAGCTGAGACGGATATATCTCGGCTAAGAAGATTCTGAGTTAAGCAGGCTTATTTCATTTCCTGAGAAAATCTAGAACAATGAGTCAGCAGGCTAATTAACCGCACCGTCGATCTCAACCATTCCGGCTCAACTGGGTTAGTTTATTGGATGCCTTTCACACCTGAGTGCATCCTTTATTTTTTTCCTGTCTTCGTTTGTGGATTTCTCTTAGCTTCTCTTCCTCCCTCTCTGTCTTTTTTTCTTCTTCTTTTTGGCCTTGTTGTGGTCGTTTTCCTTCTCTTTGAGCCAAGTTCCACTGAAGGAATGTTTCATAGGGTGTGTGCCCGTGTCATTAGTCCAGATGATCACAAGGGATTTATCACCTGTCAGGTCTAGTGATGAGTCTCCAAGACCACAACCTCGTGTTTCGCGCAGCGCTATTCCCGTGCCGCACGCTCTCTGCCTAAATGGCCCAGGACAAGAATATTTTAGGGACATCCAAAACGCGTTGACATGGCGTTGTTATCTACGCGACGGCTGGAGCGGGACATGTGAGGCCTGTAATTTCATGGCTGGCTGGTGGGGTGACCCACTAATGGCGTACAATAGCCCGTAGAAGCCCTGCAACAACACACGTGGGAAATGAACGATAGTGAGAACACTGGGTCCTATGTACCGAACACCCGGGATCGGTGAGACAATTCGTCAGTATACAAATAACGATCGTGGTGTTGCCCTCGGTATGATGATGAATTCCGTGTCTAAGCTTCTTCACTCTCTAAGCCGTCACTCTTTCCCGCGGTTGAATCCTAGTTCTTGATGCATCTGCTCAGGTTTGTAACGTGGGCCACAGCAGTAGCTGCCCATGTAATCCGCGACTCAACGTCCACGGTTGGGGTGAGGGCTCTACTTCAGCGTCGAATGCCGGAGCACGCTAGATCGTTCGAGTTTCAGATCATCAGCTCACCCAACACTATCGAACTCGTGAATGACAACTATACGGTGTCAAGCATAAATCATGGCAAAATCTTGGTTCAGGGCAACACAGTTAGCGCCTTGCTTTCGGGGTGAGTTATTCATACTCGCATAGCTATCTCTTGGTCGCCAATGTCTCACCAACGCCCCTGTTTCTTAGGCTCCATGCATACTTCTCTACTGTTTTGCATGTCGATATTTGGTGGTTTATCGGCAGCCAATTGGACCAAGCACCACAGCATCTCTCCACATTGCCAAAACCTTTGATAGGATCGAGTGTGGTTCCTTATCGATACTTTGGAAACACAGGTGAGCGGCGCATGCGATAGGGCGAAATTACAACAAACCTAATCGTTTCCTCTTTAGTCACCACTTCGTATACATCGGCATTTTGGACTTGGGATGAGTGGGAATTGTTGATCGATTGGATGGCTCTTCGTGGAGTTAACCTCCCACTGGCCTGGATCGGGTTTGAAAAGATTTTGATCGAAATCTTCCAAGAGATTGGATTTTCCGACTCGGAAATTGACGACTTTATCAGCGGCCCAGCCTTCTTAGCCTGGAACCACATGGGAAACATCCAGGGTTCATGGGGTGGCGCTATGCCTCGCTCGTGGGTTGACGATCAATTCGCCTTGCAGTTGAAGATCATCGAGCGTATGGTGGACCTCGGAATGACACCCGTGCTCCCCGGCTTTTCGGGATTTGTCCCACGATCAATTACAGACGTCATCCCTTCAGCGAACGCTTCAATTGGATCCAACTGGGAGAAATTTCCCAACAAGTACACCAATGTGACATTTCTGGATCCTCTCGACTCTCTTTTCGCCGAAATCCAGGCCAAGGTCATTTCCAAACAAAAGGAATATTATGGAAATATCACTACATTCTATGCCATCGATCAATTCAACGAGAACAACCCATCCTCGGGCGACCTGGACTATCTGAAGAGCGTCAGCGAGAACACTTGGAAATCGCTGAAAAGTGCAGACGCTGATGGTGTGTGGGTCATGCAGGGTTGGTTATTCTCGTCACAATCATCTTTCTGGGCCAATGAGCGCATAATGGCCTTTTTAAACGGCGTGACTGTGGACTCAGACTTGCTCGTCTTAGATTTGTTTTCCGAGTCCCAACCACAATGGCAGCGAACTAGCTCATTTTACGGAAAGCCCTGGATATGGTGCGAGCTCCATGGATACGGCGCTAATCATGGATTATATGGCCAAATTATGAATGTCACAATCAATTCTGTTAGCGTGCTGCATAACTCGAGCAATACGCTTTCTGGCTTTGGCCTTACAATGGAAGGCCATGAAGGCAATGAAATAATGCACAACCTCCTTCTCGACCAAGCCTGGCATAATTCCCCAATCGACACTAAATTATACTTTCACGACTGGGTGTCCGCCCGTTACGGCGCTAGTCATGTTGCTCTGCCAGATCAGATCTATTCTGCCTGGGAAGTAGTGCGACCTACGGTGTTCAACAACACCAATCTTACCGCAAATGCCGTGCCAAAGGCCATTTTTGAGCTTGTACCAAGTTCCTCAGGTTTGACTAACCGAACAGGTCACCACCCAACTGTTCTTAATTATGATCCTCAAACCTTGGTCAAGGCATGGAACCTCATGTACCAGGCGGGCTCAAAGCAGCCCTGCCTTTTCACAAACGCAGCATATCGCTACGATCTTGTTGACTGGACACGCCAGGTATTAGCCAATGCATTTATCACCTTATACGAGGAGCTTATCGAGTCATACACGAAAATCAACCAAAATCCAGGCATGAGCGCCTCCACAGTCCGAAGCACTCTGGAAGCGCACGGCAACCAGCTCACTTCAATTCTGTCATCGCTCGATGCCGTTTTATCGACCAACGAGAACTTCCGACTTTCCACGTGGATCAATACAGCTCGTGCTACCACTAACAAATCAGACTCAGACTATAACAACATTGCGAATTTCCTCGAGTATGAGGCGCGCAACCAAGTGACGCTATGGGGACCGACAGGCCAGGTCACGGACTATGCGTCCAAGTCGTGGAGCGGCCTAATCTCAACGTATTACATTCCCAGGTGGCAAAGATTCACCGAATATCTCATAAGAACACCTATGGGTGCTTATAACCAAACGGGTTTTAATGAAGAATTGCTGGAGTGGGAGATTGAATGGGCAAATCGAACCACAGGCGGGAGTGAATTCCATAAATCAACAAAGGATTTTCAGACGGTTTTAAGTGAAGTGATTCATCAGTGGAGCAGCGTATTTAACGTTTAATTGCGAGTATTATGTAGTATTCAGTTTATTTAGAAGCCCAAATATGCATTCAATTAGTTGCCTGCTCGCTCAGTATAGAAAGGAAAGAGGCTATTGTCTTACCGCCGGCAATAAAGGCACCAAGAAGTTCTGATAGGTCCCCCCCTTTTTTTTTCAATGACCTGTTTTAAAAGTCTTGCACGGAATATTTGGGGGGCAGTGCTGGTGATAATGTGTTCCTGAGGAGGTGTTTAGTATTTTATCTAAGGATCGGTTTGGTCGTTTTAAGATTTCTATGCCTTTCATTGGCACCACTGAAGGCTCACCCTTGTGGTTTGCAACATCAAATACTCCTTGGCTCAAATGAACTTATCATTAATAAGAAAGCAAATGTCTTCATTCAGCAAAAATTGACCTCCATCGATACATAAATATTTCATGTAAGATGGGTTTCAAAAGCCTAATGTGAGAATGGGCGCCGGTTATAAAAGTCACCTTCCTCTGGTTTATCTTCTTCGGGTACATCAACGACATCAGGTTCGAGGAACCATGATGCATCTCCCTCAGTGAGCGCCAAACTCCAGCCGTTCCCCATCCATCGAAGCAGGTTTCCTGTTGAGTCTGCCGTTTCGAAGTTGTAATCTTCCCAGCGCGGTGATCGAAGAACCTCGAGGCATTGTGCTGACGATCCCGGCCACAGAGCCACAATCCGAGACCCCAATTTACCTGAACGATACCAGGACGAACATTCATCCGTGTAGACTGTATGCTTGAAGTATTCATCGATATACTCACTGAAGTCAGCCACACGTTCTGGCTTGACTTCCACTGTGGCATAGTCTTCCTTCTGCATCTTGCGTATCGCCTTGACAATGTAATTGCCCTGGGCTTCAAAAACACTGACTAGACTACCAGAACCAAGACCGCTGTTCGGCCCCCCAACAATGAAGAAGTTTGGAAACTCATCAACCGCTATAGATAAATAAGATTGAAAATGTGGCTTCCATTTTTCTGTTAATGTTGTGCCATTGCGACCTGTAAGCTCGAAGGTGGGTGGTGCTTCAACATCGTAACCCGTGGCACAGATTAAGATATCAAGTTGCACCTCTTCACCCGAAACCAATTTGATCCCGTTAGCAGATACTTCGTCGATTTTAGTGCTGACAAAAGTAACATTGTCTTCTTGGAGAGCTTCCAAATAGTTGGGCCCTGGCGTCAACCTGCGGCATCCAGGTGCAAACTTGGGGATCATGGATGCAGCCAAGTCCGGTCGGGCATCTAATTTTTGTCGCATTTTTTTCTCAAAAAATTTGGTTGCATCTATTTGTTCCTCTTTTCCCTTCAGAGTTATGGGGTAGAGCTTGGCTGCCTCGTCTTCGAGGACTTTGCGGAACTTGAAATATATGTCAGGATGTCTTGCCATGGATTCTTGATGTTTTCGTGAGACTATTTAGTTAGTACTTTGCTTTTAAAGACTGAAACGCATATGGACCAACATTTAGTCTCCTTCGGACTCATGTTAAGTTTAATCATGGCTGAATCACCGAATGAAGAAGTGATCCAAGTAGGCGACCGAGCAAAACACCAGAGCTTTAAACCCTCCAGCGATTGAATTGCCGGAACAATTTGGATGGCGCTGGAACCATTTCCAATAATACCGACCCGCTTGCCGCGGAGATCGCAACTAAGGTTCTGTCAATATCCCACCATAGTATACGGATTCGTGGATTGACTAACCTTTCATCCCACGCCCCCGAATGCATTAATTTTCCTTTAAAGTCTTTCAGCCCTCGAATGTCTGGCCAAGAGATCTGGTTAAGTCCGCCTCTAGCAGATATCAAAATGTTCGCAGTGTCCTGAAATGTTTTCCCGGTGCTCTTATCAAGAACAGTGATTCTCCTATTAGCCATAAGCAGTCTGCACACCTGATAGATGCCCACTAGTAAACCGTTTGTTTTTTCTTACCAGATTTGCTTTTCTTTGTCCCATGTTGCACAGTTTACCTTATGAGAAAGCTTTATGAATCGCGTAGCACCAAACCTTTCGGCAACTTCTTGCATGTATTTCCGAATTTCTGGACCCGGAGCATACAGTGAAGACCAGTATGGGTTTGGCGCAAAGCTAAACTGATAGGAGTAGGCTTGTCTCGCGTCAAGAATTTTATTCAAATCATGAAGGTAGGTTTAGAGCTACTTACATGGAATATCGCATGCCAGCCTAGGGTATCGGTTTAGCCACCTTGGGAATCGGTCAGCCGGTTTGGGTCGATGGCATCACTGAGATGAACTCACCAGACTCCGGATGTCTCTTCGTTCATCTCATATACAGTTAGATCTATGTTTCGCAACTTCTGTGTCATCCTATTCACCGATTCAGTATATCACCTATCAAACTGCAGCAGTTAAACTCACCTAATAGTGGAGTAGATGCCTGAGAAGCCTGCACCGATCATTACGACCCTGAGCGGTCGCTGGTTTTCGACCACGGCATCCTTGAGGGTAAACATAATTGCGCGGTTTGTACAAGGGTTGAAAAATTGAATTCATAAAGCAAATATTGGTTCAATAGTATATTTTATTACATTCATTGTCGCAGCAACTCATAAGTTTTTAATCTTGCCACATCAGATGTTCACTATACATTGTCATGAGTGGGGCCGAGTTCAACACCCACCTCCAAAGATGGCACACATGACTTGACAGCGGATTGCATTCATGCATCACCATGATAGCTACCATTCGAGCTTCATTTTTGCATCCCTCGGGGTCAGTTACCCTGACTAGACCACTAACTCGGCCTTCCCGAGGGCCTACCGAGGCATTGCCAAGGTGCGTCTCTATAAGACGCGTCAAGTGGGTCCTCTCAGCACCACAGCACACCGATTGGAGACTAATTTTGGTGAACCGACGCTAGTGATGCGACGTGTTTATTCGTACGCGTTCATTTTAGTGCTACTGACTCAATACGAGGAGGTTTTTTACACCAGAAGGAACGTCCAGAGAGGCGGGCGCACCGAATCGTGTCGTCAAATCTGATCCTACTAGATAACCTCACAGCAATTGCATTCAATATCCCTTTCGTGGTTGCTTATTGATATTCACTGAACGGGTCTATCTTTAAATCGCAGTAGCAGCGCGAATAGCGCACATGAAATATAATGAAACGAATACAACCCTCAGTTCTTCCCAGATATAATATTCTGATGCACAAAATGAATTGTTACATTAAATAATAGTGCACCCAGGGTTTTCACATGTGCAGCATCTCCTTGTCAAATACATATGGCATCAAATCATAATTCCTGGGCCGTACGTCGGATACTTTGCCAAGAAGGACAAACCTGCTACCCAGAAATTCCTATTGTAAGATTGAGCCTCTAGAAGCGAAATGAGATTTGCGGGCCCAGTGCTTGGCACGGGTGGTGCCCACAACTCAGGGAGGCTCGAAAAAAAGTCATGGCCCACATCTTCCGCATTTCCAGGCATCACGTTTTTGATCAAGTTGACTCGGACATCTCTCCTAAAACATGATAAGTGAATGTACATCATGACGCCAAAAGTTGTTCATTACCATGGAATAACATCTATGCAAATTTGGTGTGGTATACACCGTTCTTCCATGGAGGGTCGGAGAAATTCGGGTATTCTATAGTAAGACTCTGGCGTTCCAAGTATGTACCACTTGCATCGTCAGTTTTCAAGATCTTAGTGAGCGGGTGATCGATTGATGCCGGAGATCGACATACCCTAAATAATAGATATTGAATCCAAAAGGTGGAAACTAAAAGGTGGAATGGCGATGGACGGAGTCTGGAGAAGCAGAAAAACAATCGACGCGCCATATTGTCAACCGATTTGCCAGAAAGCAATTGTTTCAGCGTTGGCTCAGCCAAATACGCAAGGTTTCCTGCGTATTCCCTTCGACCCTCTTCAAGAATATCCAGAAGTTCCTTACTCAGTCCCCCGCATGGTCTTTGGTGAACTGGCATGATGCTATGTTCGCCCGTCAAACTGATGGCACTTGGAATCAATGAGATATCGGTCGCATCTATAAGCGATCTTTCGGACAGAATATTACCCATGTTAAACGTTGTATCATCTTGCGTGATGAAAGGCTGTGCAGTTACACCTTGGTGTAACCGATATTCTGCTGGGCCAGCTGTGGCCGAGGCCGCAAAATCATATTCCGCTTGATGTGTAATAGGATCGAGGCCTCGCCCTAATTCACTATTCCAGCTCGAGTTATGATACTTGAGAAGGGCTGTTGATGACGATGATTCCCAGGAATTGTGTTGCTTTTGGCATTGGCATCCGCTCTTCAAGGGGACCTCATCCCTTTTATGTGTATCGCCACAAACCAAGCTCCTCACCTGTTCTAGACGATCTTCCAGTTCCGAACAACGTTTCCGGAGCTTGTCTTGTTCTTCATATGCTGCAAGAAGCTTCTCATCACTGGTGTTCCCATTCCTGAGAGAGTTTACGGTTTGTTCCAACTCCAAAATGTAGGCTTTTTGTCGCCGGCGGTGGTTCCTTTGGGTCTTTCTGTCTAGGGCCCGCTTTCGTTGCCGCCTCGCATCCTCACTATCAGTGTTGTTGTTATTAGTGTTGCTGTAGTTATTGGCTTCTGGTACCTTGTCTAACGACGGCGATTCCATTTTTTTCTGGTCCCTACAGTTATTAGGTCGCTGAGCTGCGGGTATCTCGGGATTGGATAGAGAACAATGTTCTTAAACTTTGGGTGCATTCCCCGCACTTCATCTCCTGAAAGCTCAGACCCGAGGAATGGATTTCAGTCACATGATGTCCCCGTAGCCACACCCTCAACAGGAATATTCTATTGGATTTAAATTGTACCAGATAGGTGTTGAATTAAAGTCACGCATTATTTTGTGTAATATATATAGGCTGTGGATACATCCAGGTCGTGGTTACTAGGATTGACTCTTTACCCATCGAGACACGTTTTAATTCATACGGAAGCTTGTTTCCTGGCTTTTATAAAACACTCACAATTTTTAAATATACTTAGAAATCTAAAAACTTATTTATCATTGAATTTTCTTCTACATCTCCATATTGAGTTGAAGTCCTCTTGAGAAAACATTCATCGCTACGGTATAGGGTAGTCCTTAGATGAAGGCACTCTGAATCGAATTATCTAGAGGAGTGCTCTTTTTTGTTAAAGGCAGTTTCGTAATTAGTGGTTAAGTTTCTCAAAGAATTATGGTAAATGTAATTGATTTCGAAAGTATATTCCAAACTCGAAACATTATTCATCCAGCTTCCCAAGTCGTTAATGGGAGACGCTTTGACTACGTCTCATCGCGTCTAAGAATTCCAAGGTCGTCACATCTCGCATCTTCTCCTGCAACCAGCCAGGAAAGCCTCGCAGCATAGAGATCCAACCTAAATTTTCTGGAATCACCACCTGTTGACCATAACCTGAATAAATTCGTTCGAAGACTCTTCCAGCAACTTCTTCAGCGGACACGACCGTGCCTTTGAGCTTCCCTTGTTTAACAAGATTGGCAATTAAAGGTGTATTTACCCACGTGGGGTGTAAAATGCTGTACATAATTATTTTGGGCCCAGAATCTCCATGACCAACGAATACGTACCTGGTTCTAACCATAGGGGCGTTATATATGTGCCTTAATTCCTGAGAAAGGCCCTCGTGGAAAGACAGTAGGCCTGCCTTTGTACATGCATAGTCAACATTACTAGCTTGAGTAGCAAAAGATGCCATACTAGCTATGTTCACAACGTGTCCATGATTCCGTTGGATCATATTCGGCAAAAACTGTTGTACCAAGAGGATAGGAGCGATCATGTTCACGTCAAAAACCTTCCTCAATTTTGGCTCCGATAATTCAAGTATTGGAAGAGCATTCCCAATCCCTGCATTGTTTATGAGCACGGTGGGATGGCCGTGTTCATTGCGAATACGCTCCGCGATAGTGATAATTTCAGCAGCGACTGAAAGATCAGCCTTGTAAAATGCAGTGTTTGATGCTGGAAAATCATGAGACAACTTAATATGCGAATTTATACCATTAAAGTGGAAGTGTGTGAACTTACACATCTTATACCGAGGCTCTGACAGATCGACGATGATAACTTTGATGTTCTCCTTTGACAACTTCGCGACGACCTGGGCCCCGATACCACTGCTGCCTCCAGTAACAACCACAATTTCACTTTTCCAATTCCAACTTTTATCGGTAATATAGTTATTTGACTTCTTCCGCGAGATCCATCGGTTTATTCGTTGAAGAAAGCTCAGCCCAAGCCATGCATAAAATCCATATCGAATATTAGATTTTCTGACAAGATTTCCGATCTGACTTAAAGTTACTTTGTCCATCTTGTTGTCGTGGGAAGCTACCAGGGAAAATGGGTCGTGTGAATAATAACAACAAATCGAGATTCTGCAATACTGTGAGTTATTTACACAACTTATAATTTCATAGGTTTGTGTAGTTAATGGGAGAACACAACATCAAGAGTGGTTGAATTTGCAACTTCATCGGTTGTAGTCGCGTTACGAAGAAATATGACGGGGAATCCTTGTCCGTCGACTCAGCCAAGAGGCGGTATGATTCCGACCATCCCGATCGGCCCGAGGGATGCGTAACTCGATACACGTCACAGATCTGCTACCAAGCCTCGGTATCGAAATCTCCACAAAACTTTGCCAACGATTATGCAATGATCCAGGATTTTCTTAGGCCATTCAAATCGCGGTATTACGAGAACATAGGATTCTTCCTACCAAGTAATGAATCAACATAAATATCCAGATGTACAAGCAAAATTTACAGGGTGGTTTTACGGGTAGAGAGAAAAGCCACATTTCTTTGATCACACCAGGCAATATTTGAAAAGCTTCTAAGTATAATTATTGGGAAAAATTAGTCAATATGTCTCCAGTCAAAGATGTTGATATTCTCACTTATGACGGATTGAAACTTCGTGCAACAATGTATAGCGTTGGAGAAAAAAGACCCTGTGTGATCATGTCTAGTGGGGTAAGTAACTTGAGACACCTTCTTCCTTTGAGAATTATTCGTTAATATCATTATTGTTACATTCTATAGTTCTCTGGTCTTCGATGTCACTTCCTCCCTGACTTTGCTGCGCGGTTCAATGCTGCCGGCTATGGAGTGTTGGCATATGACAACCGGGGATGGGGAGACAGTGAGGGATATCCTCGCGAAGAGGTTGATCCATGGCTCCAAACACGAGACTATTTTGATGTTTTCAACTTTGCAATTGTGCAACCCGAGATTGATGCATCTAAAATAGCGTACTGGGGATCAAGCATGTCCGGGGGAAATGCCATATGTGCGGCTGCTGTGAACAAAAGCTTGGCCGGTGTGATTTTGCAAGTTCCGTTTGTGTCTGGCGAGATCATAGCCCAGGCTCCAGGGATGTCAACGAGCATGCTAGTTCTTGACAGAGCTAGGACGGCCGCGGAAGGCCACACGTCTAAGGCACCGGTCTTCCCTGAAAGTATCGCAGAGATACAGAGTGGGAAATCCCAGGCGGTTTTGAAGGACCCAGAGGCTCCGGGATTCACCGAGGAGATGACGAAACGTGGGTGGGATTGGTCGAAACTATGCACTGTTCAGAGCCTGACCAACACGATCTTGCACGAGCCGACGGCATACATCCATCGCATCTCGCCCACACCGATGCTGATGGTGGTCGCTGACAGTGATGTTACAACTATCACAGCCTTGCAACTAGCAGCGTTTGAGAAAGCATTACAGCCAAAGAAGTTGAAGATCTTGAAGGGGGTTGGGCATTTTGGGCCGTATTTTGGAGACGCATTTTTGGAAAATGTCCAAGCCCAGCTTGAGTTTCTGCAAGAGATTTTTGCGTAAATTAGTATGATATGCAATGTTTATATAGGTGGGGACCTCTCACTGAGCATAAAATATAAACCTTTTGTTCAGGTAGTTGCCCACATATTTGATGCGACTTGGGTGCTGACAGGGATTTTATCATCCTCAGACATTTTGACTTCTTGCCATCGTATGCACGTATGAGTGTAGCCGAAATCAAAACAAGCCAATATTTTTGTGCAAGAGCTGCTAAGGGGGTAAATTAGTTCTAATAACCATCCCTATTTGGCTGATCATCAGACACGGAGATCCTTTGGATGCCAGGTCTGGTTGTCGGGGTCATCACACACCGTGGAACCCGAGCTTTGCGGGGTAAATGGACGCTAGCAAGCCGACCCTGATCCCGACTTGCGCTTCGACGATTTGGTCCAAGCTTGTGCGTGGGGTAGACGCGTTTACGGGGTATCTCCGCATTCCCTTCCTCAACATGCATTTGCTAAATCCCCAAATCTATTGATTGACATTATCTTTTTCGTCTTTCTTGCTAATCAGCACCAAGAGAGGAAATGTCGTTTAGACACGAGCAAGGTGGTCGCAACTCGGCACATCGCCGACGATCCATGTTGGCCTGCCTTTCTTGCAGATACAGGAAAGTTCGTTGCGACGTTTCTGGCCGTGGCCAACCATGCACAAACTGTGACCTGGACGACAAAGAATGCCAGGTATCTGCGAAGGCACCTAGAATGTAGAGAACCTCTTGAACAGTGGCAGACTAATGCATTATTAACGTATTCACAGCACCCGCTCGCAAGGATCCTCGAAACAAAGAGCCTATGTCAACCAGTATTCACCCCCTTCTGAGCCTTCGGCTTCAGAGATGCCCTCAGCCGAAGGCTTCTCTCTCTCACAAAACATATCAGAACGGACACAAAACCCGAAAAATATGAATTCGGATCGCATATTCCAGTTTGACATCAACGCAGATGCAGATGGTTCCGATGCTCTGGCTCCCAATGGTGGCTTAAACAGTCACCCCTCCCGTATTGATCCAGCGCTCCTAATAAATACAAGCCCCCAGGACATAGAAAATAAATTTACCCAAGGTATTGCATAAATGCCACCCCGGTTGTTCTCCTTCTCACGTTAGTTTTGCTGATTTAATTGATAGATTGCATGTCTGAATACAAGTCTCTTCTTGGGGCACACAAACGTACGGCCGATGTGGGGTTTGGCCTTGTTGAGAGAGTCAATCTCACATCGGGAGGTACAGTCTTGTATTCCCATTACTCTTACATTACCATCGGGAACTTACAAAACATTCGGCACCAAGATGTAAACTATCTTGAAGCTCAAGGATGTTTGCATATACCTATTCGTCCATTGCTTGATAATTTTATGGAACAATACTTTCTTCATTTCCATACCTTTATCCCCTTGATCCCTGAGGGTGACTTTTGGGATATGTATTTACAAAAGACTGACGATGCCTCTTGCATAAAGCTCCCACTACTAGTCATCCATGCCATGATTTTTGCAAGCTCTCATGTTAGTTAAAAAAACCACGAATTCACTCTAAATTGCTTCATTAACCTGGAGCTTAACTAATGGCACTCGCAGTTTGTTTCTGTCGAGGTTCTGAAGCGACTGGGATTTCCCAATTCCCGAACAGCCAGAGCTGAATTGTATCGAAGGACTAAGGTCAGTCAGAGCATCTTGATTTATCCAAACCCCATATATTAACGAAATATTGCTGCAAGCTGCTGTACGATTTGGAGACTGAGACTGCACCTCTTCCACTCGCACAGGCAGCTTTGCTACTTATGGGCTGGGTACCACCTACAAACAACTCACTTAGTCCCTATAAAACATGGCTCAGCCTTGCCATCCAGCATGCGAGAAATATTAATGCAGATCGCCACTCACAATTTTTAGAGCAGACCATCGGGACAACTTCGGCTGAAAAGAGGCAACATAATAACCTCCGAAGGCTTTGGTGGTGTTGTATCATCTTGGATCGCATCTCTGCACTGTGTACCAGATTTTGCCTTCAAATCACTCGGGAGCAGTTCGATCCGAAAACAAGTATCCCGTTGCAAATGACTGATTTAAAAGACGAGATATATTCGTCAGAAATATTTCCCCAGGCGGAAAAGAGATGCCAAATCGCCCTTTTTTCCAAATTTCTTGACTTCGTCATAATTTTGACAGACATCCTGTCCGTCACCGTTCCTTTTCATACGGATACCTCTATTAGCCCAACATACGAATCACATCATTTTCATGATTTTAAAACGCAAGAAGATCTCATGAGTGATTGGTATCTCCAGGCATCCTCTCAATTTCCCCCTGGCGCTTCGAATAATGGCACTCGAAAGCAGCATGGGCTTAACGCAACTCTTATCCTACATAAAAGCTTGATGTATATATACTACTTGTAAGTTTTATAGCGAGAGCAATAACGTACTCCCAGAGACTGACATTGTCCATTAGCACCGCCAGAATAGCTTTCTGTCACTATAAGATAGTCTGCCAATCTATTATCCCGTCTCAAATTGAGAACCATGCGGACGGCCGGGGATCATCTACAAATTCAAATCTTCAGGCAAACCCTCTTGAGTTAGAGGAATCGATGGTGGAAATGACTAAATGTTTCGAAGTGTTAACGGGTGAAAGACTTGCACATTTGTTACCAATAACGGCGTAAGTACAAATGTACACTTTTGAACAATTTCAAAAAGTAGCTAACTCACATGTTCGCTTGTTAGTGTTGCATGTATTGCAACCCCTTAACTTTGCATCTTATTAGTGCCAGACTATCACGTGCAAGTGATGATCTCACCTTTGGCCTTTACACCGTCGAATGTGATTCCACATTTCGTTTAAACCAAAATCGGCTCAGAGTTCTTATCGAGGCCATTACAATCCTGTTGCCCAAATATGATGGGGTAGAGTGGGTTAAAAACGCAGCGAGATATGTAGCTGATCTAGTTCGAATCAGAGATGAGCTTGTATGTCACGCTGCATTAACGGACTGGACTCAAATTCTCAGTAACGAGCCTGGGTGCTATCTGAAAATGGTTGTGACAGTTGATCTATGTATTTCTAAAGGGCGTTTTCCGGAGAAAGGAGATTTCCCCAAATGGCTTCAAGGTAGTATGGCTAATGTTGCCAAGCGGATGGCTACCGAAGAAAAACACCAGGATGCATTTTTCAATTTTAATCCACAGGATATACTCGAAGGATTTACAGGTGTTGGGGTAGATGAAATATTAAATTTTGCGACACCTCTAGATGAATATGCTGCTCCGCTCCCATCTTCATGGAATCAAGCACGGTCCGTGGAAAACCATGAATTCAGGTTCGATTGAGCTAAATATCAATACACAAGAGGATAGGCTTCTAGTTACATGAATGTCAATTAATAATTATTATCCTAATATTGGAAAGACAACAAAACTAAGTGTAAAGCTCATCATTATACATAATTCTACCTTAAAGGTCAATCCAGTTCATTGTATGAAGTTCGATTAATCACTCATTTTTGGCTGAGTATTCTCATACACATCCCAATTTCCCAAAGTGCAACATTTTGTCTGTCCCCATCAGTTACTGGCATTACAATTAGATCTTTCTCATTTTATTTTGAATATAGATAGTTATGGCTAATTTGAACGTTATGCAATCCATCTCGGACAATGGGTTTTTATGAAAGTGCAAAGAATAAGGATTGACTATAAGGAGAATTTTAAATTTTAATTTACGATCAAGTTATTGTATTACTAAATAATAATAAGAATGAAAGATATGGGACGGGTCGCAGGACCCAGTTTAACTCTTTACGAAACCGACCATAACTTTCGATGCTGGACACAAACTTTAATGATGCCGAGGCTAAAGAGATGACTCGTAATTTATGACAGGAGTGACCTCGCTATTTTTAAGCGATATCCAAACCCCGGAAACATCTGAAACCCGCGAATATAAGATAGCTCAGGTACAAGAATGTCTGCATGCCAATTCATGAATTGGTACATAAACCGCTTCTTACACCAGTGACAATCTGAGTACTGTTTATTCTTTGGCTTTCAATGGCGCAAGAGCAGAAACGTATCTACCCTTTGGGGGCTGAGGGATATATCTTCAATCACGTTGGTTTAAAGGTTTCAAATCTTGAGAAATCCGTCTTCTTTTACCAGAACGTCATGGGCATGGATCAAGAAGCCGTCTTTACCTTGAATAGTCAAACGTTTTATCTCTTATCATCTCCTTGCTCGATTTCGAAAGCAAATAGCGATAATAGAGGATCTGAAATGACGTCATTTGCCACACGCAATGGGTTGCTGGAATTGATTTATTCTCCGAATGTAAGTTTCTACCTCTATGGGCCGTACTTTTATGCATAGCTAATAGAAACCTACTCAGAATAGTGATAGATTGCTGTGTAGCTGCTCAGAGCAGGCCAGGATTGGTTTTTCGAAACTATGCTTTACGGTTCCTTCCGTCCTCGAGGCGATGAATCATATCCGAGCCAACTTCCCAGACGTGCCAATTCTGAAAGATTCTGGCAGCATTGAAGAATTGGACTTAGTTTCGAGACACTTAGGGTTGAAGGGAGCGGCAAAGAATGAGGATAAAAGTATGCTTGAACTTCTTAAATCAGTGGCCTTTATTCAAGACCCTGATGGTTATGTCATAGAGATCGGTCAATATTAAGCAAGACGGCGTTTCTGCTGATTTTGGCAAATATTTTATGTGAGAATATTCTAGATGTATCAGTGTATTGCGCATCCCCATTCTTCAACCACTGGATGACCCGGGCAGTCGCCTCAGCGTTCCCAAGTGTAACCCAAAGCTGTGCTTTAGTTTTCAATACAAGGCCCTATAGCCTGTCACTAGCAAGTTGAATGATCATCTACGATGCAATAGAAAGTTTCACGCTAACTAGAATATGTTAGGATTGAGGTCAATCTAAGTGGGTCACACAATTAACCTCGGTTTGAGAGCTGCTCCACCTTTGTCAGTGAGTATGACCCAGTTGTCACGAATCCTGACAGATGTTGCAAGGGTGTGTTCTTAGCGTCGCCACGATAATGGCGCTAGACCACATTGAACCAGCCATAAAAGCACCAATGGTATAAACTAATAACTACATTAACTAATTTTGTTCGCTCAGGACATCTAGTCAAGCCTTTACAAATCTGGAAAAAATATCTTGATTGATTTAGGAATTCCGTAATTGGCATCCCACTTTGTGTAATGAGCATCCTCACTGTGGCTGAGGGTCATTAGTGGGCCTGTGATAGCCGGCGTCGGCCCTCATACACAATTTACTAAAGAAACTAAGATAATGATTGTTTAAGTATAATACTTCTACTGCCCCCTTAATATATTCTATGCCTACACATAGCAATAATAACTATTGAGGTTTTTGATAATAATGGAGGCCCTTTTTAAGTTATATGCTCTCGGAACGAGAGTTTAAGGGGCGCTAAAAAGAAGAGGTATGCAGGATGGTGTTTCCCAGTGTGATTCTTGATTAGGTAATATCCTCTCCACTTTACACTTGTCTGACCAGTCTCCTATCTTTAAAGTTGCTCTATTTTATACAATCCAGCTAATCTTTACCTTTTATTTTTTCTTTAATTTTTTTTAAATTACTTGATTTTTATATGGATATTTATATGATTTAGCCTTTTTATATAATGATAGGGCCTTTTTTTATTTTTTTAATATTTTTTCTAGTTTTTTTAATTATTTTTTAAAAAGATTTAGGAAGAAAATAAGAAATCGGCTGTAAAGCAGATTTATATAGTTCTAGAATTACTTACTTATATTACTTTACTAATTAATTAGCTTTTAATTAGTAATAGATTGTTCTTTTTATTAATCTAGCTCCTTCTTCTATAATTATAGGCTTAAAATAATATAAGCTTAGCTTAGTATCTCTTTATATAGTACCTCTAGCCTTTTTATTCTATTAATTATAAATTATTTTTATTTATTTTCTACTATATTCTTTATCTGGACCTTTAATATAAGAGTAATACCCTTTAATAATATATATTAAAATAACTAAATATATAAGCTAGTTATATTACACTTTATAGGCTCCTCTATATCCTTATTTATTCTAGTACCTTATAGCTCTAGTATAATCTTCTCTAATATCTACTCTTACATTTTATAATCTATATAAGTAAAGGCTAGTATATAGATAAGCCCTTTATAAGAAACTAGATAGGTATACTATAATCTTATCTTTATTAAAGAATTAATAATTATACTTTTTAATATAAGTAATAATATTCTTAGTAATAAATCTTTAATTTTAAGATCTTTAATAATTAATAAGTTAAGAATAAGATTAATTAATAGTTTAAAGTAGATAATAAGTCCTATACCTAATTAATATTCTAAGTATCTTTTATTTATAATAATATCTAATACTTAATATATTATACTATTAATAAGCTTTAAGCCTATATTATAATTTTTAATAATTATAATTAATATTTTAAATATAAATATAAAGAAACCTAAAATAACAATCTAACTATTATCTCCTAAACTTACTATAAGTCTAGCCTCCCTCTCACTTACCCTTACACCTACTTATCCAAATTTTTATTACTTATATTTAAAGTCCCCTAGCTTATATAAAGGTAGTGGTTTACTTTATTTATATTTGGAAAGGAAGATATATATTATTTTACCTTCTCTTTCCTAGAAGGCTAATATTACCTTTAAATTTAAATTCTATTAATTTTAATTTAGAGATATAATAATCTTAATTCCTATCTTTTAGGGTATTACTTTACCTTTTTTAAAGCATTAACTATTAAAAAGATCTATATTCTTTTTATTTTATATATTCTCTTTAATTTACTATAAAAGGGTTTTTAGCTATAGGTTTTTGGTAGTATATATTTATTTTATAAAGAGTATTACATTTATAAACCTTAATTAAATCCTAAAAGCGATCCTATCTAACTCTTTAGAGATACTAGTAGTTAGTATAAGAAGTATTATATTTATTATAGGTTAAAATTAATAAAAATTATTTAAGAAGAGTATTATAAGAATCTCACTAAAGTCTTCTTAAGAATTACAAAAATAGCATATTTTTTAATTTACCTTATAAAAAGTTTTAGTATTAAGCATATTAACCTTATCTATAATTAAGAGTTACTTATCCTTCTAGTTATTATATTATATTTTATTAATAAATTAATTAATTATATTATATATTTCTACTTTTTTATTATTTTAGTTTATATTAGGTTTTATTTGGTAGGCTAAGTAAAGTATTATACTATTAATTTAAGCTACTATTATACCTAAAAATATTATAATTAGTAGCCTATATAATATACCCTTATATAAGAATAGTTCAGCTAAGGCTCTAATAACCCTAGACTTCCTAGTGCTACCTTTACCACTTAGATACTTAAAGAACTAGAATATCTTTTTATTCTCTTTTATTCTTATAAAGTTATTACCTATAGTTTTAGATCTCTTATATTAGTTTAAGTAATGGTAGATTAATATAAAGGCAATGGTTTATTACTTATTTAATATAAATCTTTTAGTAATCTACTATTTAATATAAAGAAATAATATAAAGACTCCAATCTTTATAATAGTAATAGTCTCTTTTAGTTCCTCTATATCCTCTTCTGCCATATTTATATCTATACCACCAAAGCTAGTGTTGGCTATTTTTATAGCTTCTTGTATTAATGAATTAGATATATTGGTTACTAATACTTCTTTAACTTTTTATATTTTTTTTAATAGCTTTTAAGGCTTTATTTTACTTTTTTTATCTATACTAATTTATATTATAAAAGAATTTTACTTAATAAATATATACTACTATAATAATTATTTAAAAACTTTATTTTAATAATTATCCTAAAATCTTCCTCAAACTTAAGCACCTTATTCTAAATTACCTATAATTTCTTATATATATGGTAAATATATAAAAAGCTCTCTATAACTTCATCAGAAGCAATAACAGCTCCAATTACATCAATTAAACAATTAAAATACACTATCTAATATAGCTAGTGCAGTTCAATCACACTTATGCCTACTATATCCTTATCTTTCTTTATATTAAGATCACCTATTATAATATTATTCCTATTTATTGTCTATTATACTACATCCCTCCAAGTATCCTTCACTAATTACCTTTAAAGTTAGATATTACCTATAATTATTTATAATCTTTATAAAATTTATATCTTTTAATACTTTTATAAATTAGTTAAATATTTGCTTTTATTTATAATAAAATACTTTTAAGGTATAAAAAGTATAAGGTATTATATTATTATTTATTAATAGTATTTTTTATTTTCCTTAATAATAAAGTTTATATAGAGAAATCTATTAAAGTATAGTATAATATATTTCTTCTTAGGTTATAAAACCTAAATCTATTCCCTTCTAATTGCCTAGCTTTAATTAAATAATATAATATTTACTTTATTTAAATAATCTTATACTTTCTTTTATATTTTAATAAGTATTAAATAATTATATAAGTAAAGCTATTTTAAGAGTAATCCTTGATTATAATATGCTTTAAAAATAGATAGAATCTTATTATTATCTTTAATTAAAATTTAATCTTTTATAGTCTTTTACATTTAATAATTATTTTTGGTTATTTTGTTATTAATTTAGTTATATTTTGAGATTATTATCTTTTACTAAGGGGAATTATTTAAGTATTTAATCTCTAATTTAGTCTCTCCTCTCTTATTAATATCTAATCCTTCTACCAAATATTTAAAATAGGATTATCTTTTAAATATACTTTAATAGGCTATTATTATATTAATATAAGCCTAATTAGAAATATTAAAGTATTTTATTAAATAATTAAACAAATATATAAATACCTTAATATATAATAACTATTACTTTATATATATTCTATTAATTATATTTAATATATATTATTAGTTTTAGTTTATTAAGATTCTTAGATCTAGGTTTTAATCTTTCTTTATTAATCTATTTACTAGAAACTTTCACTTATATAACTTTACTATAATAGTTACTCACTTCCAACTAAAGTTTTTAACCTTAGTAATATAATTTATTAAATAATAAACTAGCATTAGACTTTTAGAAGATATCTTAATAAAGGAGATATTATAATTATATTATAATTCTATTATTATTATAGTATTTTATTTATTTATTAAAGGGTAGGAGCAATATAGTTGTAATATTCTATTTAATATAAATCCTATTTTCTTAATAAGCTTCTATAATGCTCTAAATTTATAATCCTTTTTCCTACTTTTGGCTGATTAAGTAAGTATTTTTAATATATATTATTATAGATATATATCTATATCTTTATTATTATAAAGTTTGTTTTTATATTAAATTCTACTATAAATTATTCTTTATTTTGGAATTTTATAATAATATTGATATAAGGTATTTATTATATATTCTTTTTCTTTTAAAGGATTATTTTATTAAGATCTTTTATAAAAATAGTATTAATATAGTAAAGGATATATTTTTATATTCTTAATATACTCTTGTTGATATTATTATTAAGTATATTAATAATTTTAAAATACTTTAAATTACTTTTATATTATATTATTCCATAAAGATAGAATATACTACACTAATTTATCTTTACTGTTGTATAGTATTAGTCTACTTAGCTAAAAATAGAGTCCTATTTTATTTTAATATAGTACTTGAAGAATAATTTTACTTCTTACTTAAAGAAAAGAGTAAAATCTAATAGATTAGGAATAACTACTTTTATATTTTTAAAGGAATTCTTTAGTGATTTTTGGATAAACTTTTTAGCTTCTTTATCTATATAGTCATCTTGGTTATTATTTTTATCTTAATCTATATTTCTTTAGTATACTACTAGTTATATCTTAATTAGGTTTGTAAGATTATTAAGATTAATAATAAATTATATTATTAGGATTTTATAATAAATAATTAGTACTTTAATCTTTTTTTATATTACTATCTTAGCTTTTTTAAATATATATTATTTATATTTATAATAAGATATATATTAGAGGAACTTCTTTATATTCTTATTAAATATTTTCCTTTATATCTTAAGATCTTGCTTAGCCCTTTTAAATCTCTTTAATAAAAGGGATTTAATAATCCTCTCTACTTTAAAAAAATTACTTCAATTAATACTAATTATACTAACTCCTTAGTTCTTTTCTTAAACTTCTATATTAAATATAATAAATAATAAGGCCTAATAGTTACTAAATCTAGCCCTATACCTTTATAATATTGCTCTTGCTTATGTTTTTTTAATCATATTATAATCAGGAGTTTATATTAATCTAGGTAATTATTTCTCTTTATTAATATTTAAAAAATACTTTTAAAGTTTAGATTCTCTTTCTTTCTTAATATAAGATCCTTTAAATCTAAAAGGTAATAGTATAAGAAATATTTTTATTTAAAATTAGAGATTATTATTATTAATATATTTACTTCTTTTAAGAAGGTATATATATAATTAGATTTAAGCTATTATCTTATTTATTATTTTATTAGAAGGTAATATATTAATCCTATTAATAGACTTAATAAAATACTAAAGCTTTATTATATTATAATTATCTAGTAAGGTATCTAGCTTAAATATACTTAAGTAATTAATTTTATTAAAGTAACTTCCTTTATTCCTAAATCTAATATTATCTTTATTAATATTATTATATTATAAATTAAAATTAATATTATTATTATTTTAATATCTGGCAATAAGCTTTTATTATATATTTATAATTATTTAGGTCTTAGTATCCTCTAGATCTCGCTCTATTATTAATATAATATAGGCAGTTCTAGTTCTTTTATATACTATTAATTAATTTAATTCTAGCCTATTGAAAAGTTGTTTTGATATACTATAAGATAGACTTCCCTATATATCCATTTTAGATTGGTTAATATAAATATAATTATAGTAGAAGTTATTCTTTATAAGCTAGATTAATGCTTATTCTATCTTCTATTATTAAATAGATAGAAGCTTTATAAGATTATATAGCCTAGGTCTTTCTTTACTATACTATATTATATAAATATTATTAAATACCTTAATTAAAGGATATAGGAGTACTTCTATAATTATATATTAAAGATTACTTAAAAAGACTATAATATATCCTTTAATATATTATATATAATTATTCTATTATATTTTCTTCTTTTTTACCCTTAATCTTATAATATAACTAAAATTTATATTTAAAATAATAAATTATTCTTTAATTAATATTAACCCCCTAAATACCTTAAAGTATATATACTCATATCCAAGCATCTAGTGAAAAAGTATATATCAGCTAGGCACACCCAACTGGCCCTTTACTTTACAATCTTGACAGATATACACCTCCTTCTTAAAGGGGAAGCACCTTTAGTACAAAAATAGGCTCTTTTTACCTCTACCTCTTTCTTTAGTATCTATTCCCTATATTACCCACTCTTTCTAGCTTAATATAGCTAGATTAGCCTTAGAAGACTTTTAATAATATAATATATATATTTAAGTAGGAAGAATACTTTTATTATATAATACTTTATAAAAGTCTTTTACTACTAATATCTTTATATCTAATATAATTAGCTTTATCTATATATAAGAAAGTGATTATTTTTCCTTCTCTATATACTAATTTTTTAAATATTAAAGGATATTATTTATTAATTCTTCTTACTTAGATATATTTCTTTAATATTAATAATAATAATTAGCCTTTGTAAATATAAATATAGCTTATTTAACTATTTACATTTAATACTTTACTTAACTATTAAATTTATACTTCTTTCTACTTAGGTAAAGTAATTCATTGCTAGGCTATATATATCTCTTTTATACTTTTTTTCTCTAAGTGCTTAGGTAGTAGCTACTATTTTTACATAGTAGGCTAGGTAATACTAATATTTATCTTATATATTTACTTATTAAGTATTATAATATAAGGTATAGATATATAGAGTTATATTAGTTGTTATACCTTGATTATTTCTAGTATTTAGTAAGATCTTTATTATTCTTCTTTAAATATTCTTCTTATAATACTTATATAATAATTAATTTATATTTTAGCACTTAAAATATATTTTAGATTTATAAGAAGCTTTAGGTATCTAGCTTTAATAGTATTTTTAATAAATATAATTATCTAATAAAAACTTAGCTTCCCTTTCTCTTATAATTTTATTCTTTTTATAAAAGTATAATTATTTTTATTCTTAATATTTAGAATATATTTTATAATTATTAGAGGCTTTAGGTATCTAAGGCTGTTTATATAATTTGTAAATATAAATATCTTATAATATCTTAATTAGCTCTATTTAAATACTCTTATAGTATTACTTATTTAATACTTAATTATATTTTTAATATTTAAAGTATATTTAATATTCTCTAAATCCTTTAGGTATCTAGGTTTACAGATATACTAAGTAAATGTAAGCACTTAATAAAAGGTTTTATATATTTTTCTTATATTAAATTTTTACTTTTTATTTAATCTTTTAATATCTAAAGTATATTTAATATTATTTAAAGGCTTTAGGTATCTAGGCTTTTTAGTATACTATATATATATAACTTCTTTATATAAGAAGAGGTTCTTTATAGTTTACTTCTCTTTGTGGAGAGCTTTTTATTTTTTTATTTATCTTTTTTATAGTAGAATGCTTTCTTTTATTTAAATAAAGTAAGTATAATTTAAAGTATAAGTCTAGAGAATCTGGAGTCTAGGGTTTTAAATATTAATAGTATATATACTACTTTAAAATGCCTAGTTATTCTAATAGTACTATACCCTTTATTAATTCTTTCTATACTAGATATATATATTTAATATTACTTAGACCTATTATTTCTATTACTTAAGACCTTAATATAGTAATATTAAATAATAAAGGGTCTAGCCTTGCTATATTATAATATCTTGGATATATAGTTAATATATTAGCTAGTCCTAGAATCTATATTTATTTATAGATAGTACATTATTATCTTTATATATTAAGTGAATGTAGGGGTTATTGCTTATTTGTTTAATATATAAGTATTGGTAAAGCTAGGGTTGGTAATATTATTATACTTGATTATTCTTTTATACTACTTAATAGGAATATATCTTTAATATTTATTTATTATAAATTTAAATCTTCTATAAAAGCTTTAGTAGTATCTTCTAATATTATAATAGCTGATCTTACTAATACTATATTTAGTAATATAAGGAAGCTGCCTTGCATCTAGTTGTATATATTATTATGACTTTGAAGGTGTAATCTAAAGAGTATTAACCTAGCGGTTTATTCTCTTAGTCATTCTAAAAGTATATATAGGCTAGGCACTAAGCTATTTGCTTATTATATTATATCTTGACTTGCCCCTATCTTCTTAGTTGGAGCCTTAGTAATATTAGCTAGTTTATTTTCCTATATATTGGATATTTAATAAGGTATAGTATGCTAATTACTAATATATCTATAATTTGTACTTAATTATTTTATTTATATTAATAATACTATAGGCAGTATCTTCAATTTACTATATACACTAGATTTGGTATTCTCTAATTTCAATCTTAAATAACCTAATCTTTAGCTCCTCACCTCCTATATTCACTAGTATTCTTAAGTTATCCAATTTTAGTATTAAAATGTACTTTATAAATCATTTTTATAAAAATATCTTATATCTTATTAGATATTAGTACCTTACTAATCTTAAAAAACTCTTTTTTTCCATTTTACTTTATTTTATTGGATATTCTTTGGGCTATATAGCTTTTATTATTTCCGGTTTTGCTTTAGTAATATATAATTTATATAATTTTAGGAAGGTATATTATATTTTATTATATTATTCTAGATCTAGGCCTTTTTATATATAGAATTATAATTAAAAGAATATAATATATTTTAATAAATTATAATATATAGGTATTTTAATTTGATTATATCTTATATATAATTACTTTACTTTATATTAGATTATTCTTTTAATTAGTATAATTTACTTTAATTTATTAACTAATAAGGTTAATTCCTTTTAAGCTTATAGTAGTATAACTAAGAGCATATTATAAGTATCTATTTTAACACTCTATCTACTACTTCTTATTTATTTTAATATAATAAATTTACACCTTATCTTATATTAATACCTTATACTATGTACCATTTTTCTATTAACCTTTTCAAAGACTAGGTTGATACTTGTAAGAGCTTGGGTAATAAGATAAAAAGTATATATTAGATCTAGTCTTTTTGATCATAGATAACCTATATGAATTTTCTTTTATATTAATCTATTTCTTCTTAATCCATTCTTAACCCTAAATTATTTTTGGAATGATTAGCTAGTTATGAGGAAGAAGCTATTAGTTTATGATGGTATGGAGGCCCATTATTAGCCTAAGCTCTCTTAGAACTATTAATTATCTAAAATGGTTTTTAGTATATGGATGCTTTTATTTTAATAAACTACTAATAGATTAATATTAAGATAGTTAGCTATCTTTTATTTTAATTAAAGATTAATTATTATCTCTTATTTATTTTATTTTTAATAAATTATTACTTTAATAATTTAAGATCTTTATATTCTCTCTATTTACTTTATCTTTTAGTATTTTACTTTTATTATTTTTATTTTTATCTTTATTTTTATTTTATACACCTCTTTATTAAAACTAAATTTTATATTATAACTACCTTAAAATTACCTTAGTATAATAGTAGCTATACTAGGAGACCTACTAAATTTATAAAAAGTCTTAAAAGCAATATAGGTATATTTGTTCTTATCTAGCTTAATACCCCTAATTACCTTATTAATATTAAGAACTAGTATATTAAAGGCCTTAATATTAAGGTCTTAGGTAGGGTCTATTTAATACCCCTACTTTAAATATAAGATAATATATATATTATATTTTATTTTAAAAGTTAGCAGACTTTTACTCTTTATACTATCTATTTTAATATAAACCTTATATTATATAATAAACTTATAAAAAATATAGAATAAGTAGGGTAATAGTTTTGGATTAGTGGTAAGGTCTATCCTTATACTTTTATATAAGTAATTAAAGAATCTAACTTATATTTTGCTAATAGTAATAAGGGAGAGTTTTATATAGTCTTTATTTTTTTAATTTATAAATTAAGTTTTTAAATATAAATTTTATTTATTTAATTAATAATTTCATTTCTAACCTTTTTTAAATATTATATTATAAATTATCTTTAATTAAGATAAGTTTTTAATAAATACTTTTAAAGATTATATTATTAATTAAATAGTTAGGCTGGGCTACTTTATACTAAATTAGGCTACTTTAAATACTTTTAATAAGGCCTAGTTTAATTATTATATATTAGTATAAGAATATATCTTTATTAGACCAGATGATAAGGAGAAGTCCCTCTTCTATAGATTTTATAGCTTCTAGATCTTTATTTTATTCCCTATTTATACAGTTCTTTATAACCTCCTATACAAGAAGATAGCTACTTAAGCAACCAGTCAGTTCAAGCCTAATATTCCAATTTCTTACTATAATAATATTATAAGCCTTCTTAATTATTAATATCTAATCAACCTACCTTCTAATAATACTAATTATATCTTTATTATAATTCTTAATACTTAATATTTCCTAAAGAAGATATTATTATTAATAATATTAAATACTTATATTTCTCTAAACCTTACTTTAACTTTAATCTTAAATTTAAATAAATTTAATAATATTTATTTATAATTTAGATCTTCTTTATTATATAAAAGCTAATTACACTTATCTACATTATTATCTTTAATATTCTTAATTATCCCTTTATTAAAGAAATACTTAATTACTATTACCTTTAATAATATAAAAACTTTAATAAAGAAAGTTTATACTTTTAATTTTAAAATTTAATAAAACTTAATAAATAATATATTAAATAGGTAGCTAATTATAATAACTTCAACCCTTAAGGAAGATCAAGATTTACCTAATCTTAGATCTCTAGCTTCAGATGCCCAATTAGACTTGTCCTTAGCTTCCTTAGAATTAATAGATAATAAATTAAATGGAGAGATAGTGAAGGATGAGGTAAGAAATTTTAAAGGTAAGTCCTCTAAAACTATAGATTTAGTTCAATAGACTAAATCTTTAATTATAGAATTTTTAAAAGGTAAAGTTAGAAGTAAAAATAAAAGAAAAAGGAAGATATATTTAATAAGAAAAATATAATTATTTAAATAATTTTATTTAATTAATTTTACTTTACACCTAATTTAAATTATTTAATATATAATAATTATCTCTTTTAATAGTATAGGCCTATATACTATATTAATCCTTATATAAGCTATTCTTATAAGAGAGTTTACTATTCTCTAATTGGCTAAACTCCTAATTAATAAGTAACTATAGGCCTACACTGTAAAGAGGAATAGTTAGTCCAATTATTAAATATTGGAGCCCCTAAATCCACTCCTTTATCCATCTATAATCTCTATCTATAAGTTCTAAGAGCACTTCCTAGAGCGTTTGGGAGCAGAGCTTGCGGCGGACTGATCGCTCTTTCCGCAATTTCTTTTTATATAAGGAGGTCTTTTAGTGTTATGACCCGGACACCTAAAAGCGGTGACCACAGGCAGAACCCCAACCAATCATGACAAGACTACCCTAGACCCACATAACCAACCAATAAGAGTAAAGTCGAATAGCCCCCATTTGATATTACTAAAGATTATAGCAAATATTATCAAACTAACTCTATTTAATTATTATAATAATAGAACCTTAGATATAATAGTATATAGATAGATTAGATCCTACTATAAGAAATAGAATTAATTAACTTTTAATATAACTTAATTACCTTAATTACAATTAATTATTATTTAATATAATACTTTTATTACTCTATTTACTATAATATACCTAATTATCCTATTAATAATAAACCCTTTATTTTAATTAATTTATTAAATTAGAAATTAATCAGACTATTATATATTAAAAGCTCTTATTTAATTAATTATCTATATTAATAATTAAGTAATAATAATATTTAGAAAAACCCTACTACTACTACTCCTCCTAATAACACTAAGTTAACTACAGAACTGCAGTAAGTTAAGAAGAAACTTATAGATATATAAGTATAACTTAAAGCAGAAAAAGCTAGAACTACTACAATTAAAAGAAATAAGGGAAAAGATATTAGTGAAATTCTAAGACTTCTAGTCCTAGAGCCCTTTTAGAAAAAGCTGCCAATATAGTCCCCTTCCTTACCTAAATAAAAGAATACTTCTACTTCTTCCTAATTTAATTAATAACTTCTAAAGCTTAAGTACTATATATTAAAACCCTTCTTTAAAAGGATATAGAAGTATAGTTTAAATCTATTATAAAAGATTATTTGGAAAATAAGGATAATATTAATTAAAATAAAAAGATTTAAGAGATCTTTAAAAATTAAGAATATTTTAAAATTATTATTAAAGATAATTTTAGTATAATTAATATAAAATAATAAATTATAAATTAATTATATAAACTTAAATAAATAAAATCTTATAATTAATATTTAATTAAATTTAAAAGAATTATAATATAAATAGTTTAAGATAATAATATATTAATAGAACTTTATTATAAAAGTTTAAAGAATAAAGTTAAAAATAAAATCTATAAAAAAGATTAGCTAAAGAAACTCTTAAAGTATATTAAAAGTATTATTAAAATTAATAAAAGATAATTTAATTAATATAAAAAATATACTTAAAATAATAAAAACCTATATATCCTAAATAAAGGAAAAACCTAAAATAAGTAATAAAGTATTATATATAGGACTTATTTAGGATTAATAGAACTTAGTACTATCTAGAAGTATAATAAAAGTAAGATTACCTACTTTAACTATAGAAAGAAAAGATATAAATCCTTTAAATACTATTTCCTAAAAATAGGAAATCAATTTAAACTTATATTAGAAGAATAGAAATAACTTAATATTATAAAAACTTAATAAACCCTAATATTAAAAGGAAAAAAGAATATTATAGAAAAAATTATTCTTATTATTATTAAAAAATATAAATTAATTATTATAATTAAGTAATATATAAAAAACTATAAATTATATAAGATAAAACTCACCCTACAACAAGAAATCAATAAAGCTATCCAAAAAGTATAATTAACCTAACAAAAAGACCAGTCCTGCCTTCCCTATAAATAGTTAGAATGAGCTAAGAAGATAGGAATCCCTATATCTATCCTAGATATGTATATTAATAAAGCACTAGTATGGTAGAATACCTATACTTATAATAAAAATAGAAATAAAAAATAGATAATTAGTATTAAAAGAATAGCCTAATAAGTTAGAGAACCCTTATAGAATAGAGATAAAGTCTTCTTATTTACATAAAGTAAATAACAATTAAAAAACTATAACCTTTAACTTATTTAATATAAGAAAAATAACCTTAAATTAAATATAATATATAAAGAATATAAGAATATCTTATAAATAAGCTATTATAATTATAATTACCTTTAATATATAAAGTAAAAACAGTATGTAATATACTTCCTTATTAGGGTAGAAGATGTAGTTATCTACTGTGTTTATAGGAGATACTTTAATTGATATAAAGTAATGGGAAGAAACCCCTACTATTAGTTCACTATATTGAAACTAGATAAGCCTAAGTTCCCTAATTACAATAAGCTGCCCTAGAATGAATATTAAGACCCTAAATATAATATCTATATAATAGATAAAGCAATGGCCTAGTACTAAATAAAACTAAAAAATAAATAGAGCCCCCTGTAGAAGAGTAGTAGGAGTAGCTAGGGTAATAATCTCTAGAGTTATTAAAAGAACTCTTTAAAAAGCTTTATACTTTATAACTAAAGAGTAACCCTAATAATAACTAGAAATAGAAGTAAGGATTAGAGGGAAGTAATGTAATATTATAGTGGATAGTGGAGCTAAATAAAACTATATTAATTCTTAAGTAATTAACCAATTTTAGCTATTATAGATAATAAAAGTTAACCTATATAAAATCATTAATATAAAAGAAATCTTTTTTAATTATAATAATAGTATTATAAATAAAAAGATTAATTACCTAAAAGTCTTTATTAAAGAAAAAAATTAAGAAATAATCTTTAATATTATTAATATTAGATAGTATAATCTAGTTTTAGGGTACCTATAGTTATACTAATATAACCTTAATATCTACTAGTATATTAGCTAGGTATAAATACCTAAGGAGTATAATATAGCTAGTGATATTTCTATAAACTATAATAAAAGATCTTAAACTTCTAGCTTTAATTAAATAAAAGATATAAGTAAAGAAGAATCTTTATTACCTAAAGAAATAAAATATAAATATAAGAATAATTAAAAAAGATAAAGATAATAAATAATTATTTACTTTAGAATATAATTCTAATAAATTAATAAAAGCCTTAAAGAAATGAAGGCTAAAGTAGAAATAAATAGACTATATAATATACTCCTATAATACCAAATCTATAAAAAGCTCTTTATAAAAGAACTAAATATTAGACTACTTAAATTTAATTAATAGGATTATAAAATTATTTTTAAAAATAGATCTAATATTTGATTTTACTTTATTTATAATCTTAATTAAATTAAGTTTAATACCTTAAAGGAATATATTTAAAATATACTTAAAAAAAGATATATTTATATTTTAAACTCCAAAGCCAATTACCCTATTATATTTATACCTAAGAAAAACAAAAAGCTATACCTTATTATAAACTACTAATAACTTAATAATATTATTATTAAAAATTATATTTTATTACTATTAATTAATAAAATAAAAGATTATCTTTATAAAGCTAATATTTTTATTACATTAGATCTTAAAGAAGTATACAATCTTATTTATATTAAAAAAAGATATAAATAAAAAACTACTTTCTAAATAAAATTTAGATTATTTAAATACTTAATTATACCCTTTAAACTTATAAACACACTAGCATTATTCCAACAAATAATAACCAATATATTATAAGAATACTTAAACATCTTTATTATCTACTATCTAAATAATATCCTCATTTTCTCTAAAAATAAAAAAATATAAAAAATACATTTATAAGGTCTTAAAAGCCCTCCAAGACACCAAACTCCTAGTTAAATTAGAAAAAAGTAAGTTCTATACTTAAAAAGTAAAATTTCTAGGATATATTATTAGCCCTAATAAAATTTATATAGACCTAAAGAAAGTTATTATAATAAAAGATTGGAAGGAATCTATTAATATAAAGAAAGTATAAGCTTTCCTTAGATTTATTAATTATTATTAAAGATTTATTAAAGGATTTAGTAAAATTACTTTAAGTATAATAGAATTAATTAAAAAAGAATTACTTTTTAATAAAGAAATAAAGTATAATAATTATTTAAAGTTATAAAAAATATTATTTTAAAAGAACCTATTCTTGTAATATTCGACTTTAATAAGCCTATAAAGCTAGAAACTAATGTATTAGATTTCGCCCTAAGGGCCTAGATTAGATAATAAGATGAACGAGGAAACCTATATTTTATAGTATTCTACTTATATAAGCTACATAGCCCTAAGCTAAACTACCCTATCTACAATAAAGAATTCCTTACTATTATTAATACTTTTAAAGAATTCTAATAATACCTTTTAAAAAGCAATTACAAAATTATAATATATATTAATTATAAAAATATTACTTACTTTATAATTATTTAAAAACTTAATAAAAGGTAATTATAATATATAGAATACCTATCTAAATTCAACTACCAAATTATTTATATTAAAAGAACTAAAAATAACTATATTAATATAATTAGCCACTGACCTAATTATAACACAAAAAAACCAAAAATATAAAAAAAACTATTAATCTATAATATTAATAAAAAACTAGAATAAGCCTTAATTAATAAAATAATAATAAAAATAAAGAAAATAATTGCTATTATAAGAATAAGAGGATTACTATATATAACCAGAACTATTACTATGGAAATACTAATATAATAAGTGGAATAAGGTAATCTACTATTAAGAAAAATCAAAGAATATAATCTAGTACTTCTAGAAAAAGAAAAAATAAATTATCTATAAGTGCTAGAGGAATATCAAATAAAGTTAATAAAGGATATTTATAAATATCCCTTATATAATTATAAAAGTATTAATAAAACCCTTAAATAAATCAAGTAAACATTTTCCTTTAATAAGATAAAAAAGAAAGTTGAACAAGTATATAAAAAATATAGCCTATATTAACACTCTAAAAAACTAAAATATAAACTATATAGACTATTACAACCATTTCCTATCACATAATAATTATAAAACTTAATTATAATAGACTTTATTATTAACCTCTTCTTATTAGCAGATCCTACTATAGAAGTATATTATAATAGTATTTTTATTATTATAGATTGCTTTATAAAAGTAATATATTATCTTCTTTATAATAAAGTAATAAAAGAAGAATAATTCACCTACCTTTTCTTTTAAAATATAATCATTATACACAAACTACCAACCAAAATTATTTTAGATAGAAAATAACTATTTATATCTAAATTTTAGTAAAGCCTGATATTCTTAATAGGGTTAAATTATAAGCTAAGTATAGCCTTCTACTTTTAAATAAATAAGTAAACTAAATACCAAAACCAGGAAATCAAGCAATATCTATAATATTATATTAATTACAAATAAACCAATTAAATAAAAAAGTTATCTATTACATAATTAGTATATAATATATCCTATAATTATAATATTAAAATAATATTAGTAAAGGCTAACTTTGGCTTTATACTAGATGTTTACTAAGCCCTTTTAGAAGGTATAATTTAAGTAAAAGCTATAATTAAGTTAGATAATCTAAGAAAATTATATAAAGAAATAAAAATAGAACTTAAGTTTATTTATAATATAATAAAAAGATATTATAATCTTAAAAAGCTAAAAAGATTAATCTTTTTAAAGAGAGATATAGTCTACCTAGCAATAAAAAATCTTATAATAAAAAGATAAAATAAAAAAATTAACTTCATATAAATTAAACTATACCCAATTAAAAAAAATATCAAAAAACAACTATAAACTTAACCTCCTAGATAATATTAAGATCCACCCTATCTTCCATATCTCACTATTAGAACTAAGCAAGGGTATCCAGGTGAATATAGGATCTAAGTATAAATCACAAATAGAAAACCTAGAAGATTAGTAAAAAATTAAAAAATCCTATAAAGAAGAAAAAAATAAAAAATTTAAAATTAAATAAAAAAACTATAAAAAAATAACTTAGGAACCTATTAAATACCTTATATATTACTTAAAGATACTAGAAGCATTTCTTTAGAATTAATATAAAGAAAATCAGGCAAACTACTTCAATTAATAACCTTATAATCCTCAAGCAATTATACCTCTAATAATACCAATATCTTAATATACTTCTTTTCTTCTAATTTATTTAAATCCTTATAATCCTAAAAAATTATCTCTTTTACCTTTTTATATAAATAATACTCCTAAGTACACAAGCACTACAACTAAGCTAGAGCACTTATCAAATCTACCTTAGCCTTCTCCTTCTCCCTATTAATCCAATTCTTCTTATAAGAAACTTACTTAATTAAGAAGAAAATAAGTATATAAAAGTAAAAGAAGGAATATACTTATAAGCCTAAGTAGAAATACCTCTAAAATTATAGCTAGAATACTTATTCCTTATATAAAATTTATAATAGTTTTTTCTCTTAGCTACAATATAGAATAGCTACCTAGTGCAAAAATAAGCCAAATAATAAGGCATTTTAAAACCAAATTTATTAATTAATTTAATAATATTCTTTTAATAAGCTTTAATTATCTTAAAATAAGAAATAACTTTAATAATATAGTTTAATATTCTATTAATACTTAAACTATAAAAAGATAAAAGAGAAAGAAATATATAGTAATTACAAGTAAGGAAATTAGCCTATTTACCTAGCCTTAGGATAAGACTAACAAAAGAAAGAATATTATATTATAACTTAGATATTTAAAAGTAATAATTATAAACAAAACCCTAATTAATTATAATAAAACTACCTTAGACTTATATAATTAATTAATAAAAGTAAAGTTAAATAACCTTTATTTAATATTACCAAAGATTATAGTAAATATTATTAAACTAACTCCATTCAACTATTATAATAATAAAACCTTAAATATAGTAATATATAAATAGATTAGATCCTACTATAAGGAACAGAACTAATCAGCTTTTAATATAACTTAGTTACCTTAATTATAATTAACTATTACCTAATATAATACTTCCATTGCTCTATTTACCATAACACACCTAACCATCCTGCCAACAATAAACCCTTCATTCTGATTAGTTCATCAAGTTGGGAATTGACCAGACCGTTACATTTAGATGGTTGAGGTTATTGCTAAGGAAGAAAATGTAACGGTTCGTGTTAACAGAAAGGGTCAGGCACGTTGGTTAAATAACAAAGGAAGATTGCTACGTCTGGTAATAGGTCAATTGGTCAAGTAGATCAATTGAAGGTAACCAAGTTGTATTGAGAGCTGATTGTGCCTTAGGTAGCAGCTCTAGAAGGTCTTAAATACTAGATAAAACACTGGTTCTGATGCCTTAAGGCATTCCCGATAGGTTGGAATAGCTTCATCTTATCAGGATATTCCTTTAGGCTAGTCCTAACTAGGAGGGGTGGATCCCTATTACTTGACCTTCTAGTCTGGGCTCCTGGGTAGGTTAGTTTGAGTTATAATATAATGTCTTTTTTTTAAAGATCTTATTTTTAAGATTGTATGTTTAAATATTAAGGTAGGTTATCTTTTTTTTGTTTATTTTTTATTTATATTAGTATTAATGTTTTTTTAATAATTAGAAAGAAGAAAGATAGTATAATATATATTAAAGTGTAGGTAGATATTATATTATTATAGGGTTTTATTGCTCTTTTTTTTATTTTTATTATTAGATTAATAGGAAATTATATATAATATTAAGGATTAGGGGTGTTTATATAAGTTATATTAAGAGTAAAAAGGCCTATAATTATATTAAAGATTAAATAGTAATTTTATATAAAAGTAAATAAGAAAGTAAAATAATTTAGGAAATATTAGGTTTTTAATAAATATTTTTTTTTTAATATAAAGTTATTTTTTAGAAAAAGATTAGATTAAGGCTATTAAGTAAAAGATTTAGAAGGAATTAGAATATCTTTTTCTTAAAATAAAAGAATAATAAGTATAAATTAAGAAATATTATACTTATTTTATTTATCTTTATCTTTAGTAAAATTAGTTATAAACTTAGGGCTAGAAAATACTTTATTATAGCTTTAAGTTATTAAATAAGCTTGATAAGGTAGAGGCTATAGAGGCGAGTTTGTTAGAGGCTTCTTAAGGTCTGGATTTAAAGGTAATTGATTAATTTATTATGGATTTTAGTAATTTCCCTTTTAATATTTCTTTTAAAGGAATTTCTTTAGCTTCTTTAAGTAATATATAAGATTTTATAGTAGTTCTTATATTTTTTTATTATACTTTATCTATTTTATATAATAATATAGTTCTTTATTTATAATACCTTTTTCTAAGATCTTCTTAATAATATACTTTTTTATAGTTTAATTATTAGCTTAATATATAATCTTATATTTATTATAATAATATTAGTAATAGTTTTTATTACAACCCATATCATACCCAGGGCGGTCTAGGATAGCAGAATGCCACACCCTATAAGAAACCAGCTACCCTATAATTACATACAACCAATTAAACAAGAAGTAATAAGGGCAACTGTTATAACAAGTGTAAAAGGTATTACACCTAGCACACCAAGCGCACCATATATACCAAAATAGGATAATAGTATATAGATAGATTAGATCTTATTATAAAAAATAAAATTAATTAACTTTTAATATAATTTGATTACCTTAATTATAATTAACTATTACTTAATATAATACTTCTATTACTTTATTTACTATAATATACTTAATTATTCTACTAATAATAAACCTTTTATTTTAATTAATTTATTAAATTAGGAATTAACCAGATTATTATATATTAAAAGTTTTTATTTAATTAATTACCTATATTAATAATTAAGTAATAATAATATCTAGAAAGAATCCTATTACTATTACTTCTCTTAATAATACTAAGTTAATTATAGAACTATAATAGATTAAGAAGAAACTTATAGATATATAAATATAATTTAAAGTAAAAAAAGCCAGAATTACTATAATTAAAGGAAATAAGGGTAAAGATATTAGTGAAATTCTAAGACCCCTAATCCTAGAGCCCTTCCTAAAAAAGGCTACCAATATAGTCCCCTTCCTCACCTAAATGAAGGAATATTTCCGCTTTTTTCTAACATAACTTATAACCCCTGAAACCCAGGTATTATATACTAAAACCCTCCTCCAAGGGGATATAGAAGTATGGTTTAAATCTATTATAAGAGATTATCTGGAAAATAAGGACAACACCAACCAAAATAAAAAGATCTAAAAGATCTTTAAAGACTAGGAATATTTTGAAATTGCTATTAAAGATAATTTTAATATAATTAATATAAAATAATAAGCTATAAATTAATTATATAAACTTAAATAAATAAAATCTTATAGCTAGTATTTAATTAAATTTAAAAGAATTATAATATAAATAGCCTAAAATAATAATATATTAATAAAACTTTATTATAAAGGCCTAAAAAGTAAAGTTAAAGATAAAATCTATAAAGAAGATTAATTAAAGAAACTCTTAAAGTATATTAAAAATACTATTAAGATTAATAAAAGATAATTTAACTAATATAAAGAATATACTTAAAATAATAAAAACTTATATATCCTAAATAAAAGAAAAACCTAAAATAAATAATAAAGTATTATATATAGGACTTATTTAAGATTAATAGAACTTAATATTACTTAAAGATATAATAAAAGTAAGATTACCTATTTTAACTATAGAAAGAAAGAATATAAATCCTTTAAATATTACTCCCTAAAAATAGAAAATCAGTTCAAACCTATACTAGAAGGATAGAAATAACTTAATATTATAAAAACTTAATAAACCTTAATACTAGAAGAAAAAGAGAATACTATAGGAAAAGTTATTCTTGCTATTATTAAGAAATATAAACCAACCACCATAATCAAGCAATATATAAAAAACTATAAATTATATAAGGTAAAACTCACCCTATAATAAAAAATCAATAAAACTATCTAAAAAATATAATTAACTTAATAAAAAGGCTAGTCCTACCTTCCCCACAAATGGTTAAAATAAGCCAAAAAGATAAAAATCCCTATATCTATTTTAGATATATATACCAACAAAGCACTAATATAGTAGAATACCTATACTTATAATAAAAATAGAAATAAGAAATAAATAATTAATATTAAAAAAATAGCCTAATAAGTTAAAGAACCTTTATAGAACAAAAATAAAATCTTCCTACTTATATAAAGTAAATAATAATTAGAAAATTATAATCCTTAACCTATCCAATATAAAAAGAATAACCCTAGACTAAACACAACATACAAGGAATATAAGAACATCTTATAAATAAGCTACTATAACCACAACTACCTCTAATATATAAAATAAAAATAATATATAATATACTTTCCTATTAAAGTAGAAGATATAATCATCTACTGCATTTATAAAAGACACTTCAACTAATATAAAATAATAAAAAGAAACCCTTACTACTAGTTTATTATATTAAAACCAGGTGAGCTTAAGTTCCTTAATTACAATAAGCTACTTTAAAATAAATATCAAGATCTTAAATATAATATCTATATAATAAATAAAATAATAGCCTAGTACTAAATAAAATTAAAAAATAAGTAAAGCTCTCTATAGAAGAATAGTAGGAGCAACTAGGGTAATAACCCCTAGAGTTATTAAAAGAACTCCTTAAAAAAGCTTTATACTTTATAACTAAAGAGCAATCTTAATAATAATTAGAAGTAAAAGTAAGAATTAAAGGGAAATGGTATAATGCTATGGTAGATAGTGGAGCTGAATAAAACTATATTAATCCTTAAATAATTAACCAATTTCAGTTACTATAAATAATAAAAGTTAACCTATATAAAATTATTAATATAAAAGGAACCTCTTTTAACTATAATAATAATATTATAAATAAAAAGATTAATTATTTAAAAGTCTTTATTAAAGGAAAAAACTAAGGAATAATTTTTAATATTATTAATATTAGATAGCATAATCTAGTTTTAGGGTATCCATAGTTATATTAATATAATCCTAATATCTACTAATATATTAGCCAGATATAAATACCTAAGAAATATAATATAACCAGTAATATTTCTATAAATTATAATAAGAGATCTTAAACTCCTAGCCTTAATTAAGTAGAAGATATAAATAAAAAGAATCTTCACTACTTAAAGAAATAAAATATAAATATAAGAATAATTAAAAAAGGTAAAGATAATAAATAATTATTTACCTTAGAATATAATTTTAATAAATTAATAAAAGCCTTAAAAAAATAAAAGTTAAAGCAAAAATAAACAGACTATATAATATACCCCTATAATACCAAATCTATAAAAAGCTCTTTATAGAAGAACTAAATATTAGACTACCTAAGTTTAGTTAGTAAGATTATAAAATTATCCTTAAAGATAGATCTAATACCTAATTTTACCCTATTTATAACCTTAATCAAATTAAGCTTAATATCTTAAAGAAATATATTTAAGATATACTTAAAAAAGATATATTTATATTTTAAACTCTAAAGCTAATTATTTTATTATATTTATACCTAAGAAAAATAGAAAGCTATACCTTATTATAGATTATCAATAACTTAATAATATTATTATTAAAGATTATACTCTATTATTATTAATTAATAAAATAAAAGATTATCTTTATAAAGCTAATATTTTTATTATACTAAATCTTAAAGAAGTATATAATCTTATTTATATTAAAGAAGAATATAAATAAAAAACCATTTTCCAAATAAAGTTTAGATTATTTAAATATCTAGTTATACCTTTTAGACTTATAAATATACTAATATTATTCTAATAAATAATAATTAATATATTATAAAAATACTTAAATATCTTTATTATCTACTACCTAAACAATATTCTCATTTTCTTCAAAAATAAAGAAGAATATAAAGAATATATTTATAAGATCTTAAAAGCCCTCCAAAATACCAAACTTCTAATTAAACCAAAAAAAGCAAATTCCACACTTAAGAAGTAGAATTTCTAAGATACATTATTAGCCCTAATAAAATTTATATAGACCTAAAGAAAGTCATTATAGTAAAAGATTGGAAGAAATCTACTAATATAAAGAAAGTATAAGCCTTCCTTAGATTTACTAATTATTATTAAAGATTTATTAAAAGATTTAATAAAATTATCTTAAGTATAATAAAATTAATTAAAAAAAATTACTTTTTAATAAGAAAATAAAGTATAATAATTATTTAAAGCTATAAAAAATATTATTTTAAAAGAATCTATCCTTATAATATTTAATCTTAATAAGCCTATAAAGCTAGAAACTAATATATTAGACTTCACCTTAGAGGCCTAGATCGGACAACAAAACAAACAAGAAAATCTATACCCCATAGCATTCTATTCATATAAGCTATATAGCCCTAAGCTAAACTACCCTATCTATAATAAAGAATTCCTTATTATTATTAATACTTTTAAAAAATTCTAATAATATTTATTAAAAAGTAATTATAAAATTATAATATATATTAACTATAAAAACATTACTTATTTTATAATTATTTAAAAACTTAATAAAAAATAATTATAATATATAGAATACCTATCTAAATTCAACTACCAAATCATTTATATTAAAAGAACTAAAAATAGCCATATTAATATAATTAACCACTAATCTAACTATAATACAAAAAAACTAAAAATATAAAAAAAACTATTAACCTATAATACTAATAGAGGACTAGAATAGACCTTAATTAATAAAATAATAATAAAAATAAAGAAAATAATTATTACTATAAAAATAAAAGGATTACTATATATAACTAGAACCACTACTACAAAAATACCAATATAATAAATAGAACAAGATAATCTACTATTAAAAAAAATTAAAAAATATAACCTAGCACTTCTAGAAAAAAGAAAACAAACTATCTACAAGTACCAAAGGAACACTAAATAAAACTAATAAAAGATATTTATAAATATCCTTTATATAGCCATAAAGGCATTAATAAAACCCTTAAATAAGTCAAATAGATATTTTCCTTTAATAAAATAAAAAAGAAAGTTAAATAAGTATATAAGAAATATAGTTTATATTAATACTCTAAAAAACCAAAATATAAACTATATAGATTATTATAACTATTCTTTATTATATAATAATCATAGGATTCAATTATAATAGACTTTATTACTAATCTCCTCTTATTAATAGACCCTACTATAAAAGTATACTATAATAATATTTTCATTATTATTAATTACTTTATAAAAGTAATATATTACTTTCCTTATAATAAAGTAATAAAAGAGAAATAATTTATCTACCTTTTCTTTTAATATATAATCATTATATACAAATTACTAACCAAAATTATTTTAGATAGAGGATAACCATTTACATTTAAGTTTTAATAAAGTCTAATATTCTTAATAGGATTAAATTATAAGCTAAGTATAGCTTTCCACCCCCAAATAAATAAATAAACCAAATGCTAAAACTAGGAAATTAAATAATATCTACAATACTATATTAACTATAAATAAACTAACTAGATAGAAAAGTTACCTATTATACAATTAGTATATAATACATCCTATAATTATAATATTAAAATAATACTAATAAAAGCTAATTTTAACTTTATATTAAATACTTATTAAGCCCCTTTAAAAGATATAATTTAAATAAAAGCTATAATTAAGTTAAATAATTTAAAAAAATTATATAAAGAAATAAAAATAGAACTTAAGTTTATTTATAATATAATAAAAAGATATTATAACCTAAAAAGACTAAAAAGACTATCCTTTTTAAAAAAAGATATAGTCTATCTAATAACAAAAAATCTTATAATAAAAAGATAAAACAAAAAAATTAACTTCATATAGATTGGATTATATCTAATTAAAAGAAAAATATTAAAAAATAACTATAAACTTGACCTCCTAGACAACATCAAGGTTCACCTTATCTTCTATATTTTATTACTAGAACCTAATAATAATATCTAGGTAAATATAAGACCTAAATATAAACCTTAAATAAAAAACCTAAAAGACTAATAGAAAATTAAAAAAATACTATAAAGAAAAAAAAATAAAAAATTCAAAATTAAATAGAAAGACTATAAAAAAATAATCTAAAAATCTACTAAATACCTTATATATTATTTAAAGATACTAAAAGTATTCCTTTAATAAATAAAAAAAGAAATTAACATCAATAATATACAATATCAATACCACCTTTAAAGAAGGGCCTTCCTCTACCACAATCTTAGCCTCCACTGCCCCTACTGCTCTAATATCTTACTTTTCTAGATTATCCTCTAATTTCTCTAGGTATTTTAATTTAGTAAATATTATTATTATTTAAGATTAGGTTTTTAAGATAATCTTTTAAGAAGCCTTTAAAGAAATATATAGTAAGTTTAATTTACTTTATATTTTTAAATATTATTAATATAACTTTTTCTTTTTTTAATAATATAAAGAATTATTATTATTAGTATATTAAGCTAGCTAAATAAGGAATAATAAAAATATATATAAGCTATACTCTTTATACTTATATAATTATAACTTTTATAATTTTAAATATACTTAGAATAATAAATTAAATCTTTACCTATTATATAAAAAAGGCTAGTACTTATATAATATATATAAACTATAATAAATATCTTAAAAAAATTAATATAATCAGTAAGACCTTCAATTTTATAATTCTTATAAATAGAAAATGCTTTTACTACTTTACCTAATATAATATTAATATAATAAAATAATTACAAATCTAAGTTTAGATAATATATATAAAAAAACCACTATAACCTATTATACTAACCTTAAGAATAAGACTAACAAAGAGAAGACATTATATTATAACCTATATTATACTTAGGGTAATCTAGAATAGCAGAATATCACACCCTATAAGAAACCAACTACTCTATAATTATATACAACCAATTAAATAAAAAGTAATAAAGGCAACTATCATAATAAGTGCAAAAGGTATCATACCTAGCATACTAAATATACCATATACACCAAAATAGGATAATAATATATAAATAGATTAGATCCCACTATAAGGAATAAAATTAATTAACTTTTAATATAACTTAATTATTTTAATTATAATTAACTATTACCTAATATAATACTTCCATTACTTTATTTACTATAACACACCTAACCATCCTGCTAATAATAAACCCTTTGTTCTGATTAGTTTATTAAGTTAGGAATTGACCAGACCGTTACAGTTTTAAATAAGGAAATATAAAAGATTAAATGAATTTTAATATTTTTTAATAAGTTAAGCTTATAATTATTTTTTAAGATTTTCTTCTTTATAAAGTAAGGATCTATATACTTAAGGTTAAGTTTTTTATTTTATTATTTTATAATAATATTTTTAATAGTTAGGAGGATTATATCCTCTTTCTTAAAGAATAGCCCTTCTATTTATTTAAGATTATAATACTTCTTTATCTATATATAGATAAACTTTAATTTTATTTTTATCTTAAAGTATAATTATTATATTTATTTAAACTTAAATAATATTTTTATATTTAATAATCTCTTTAATTTAGATTAGAATATATTAAGTATAAATTTAAAATTAATAAATATAGATATAATCTTAATATTTAATTAATAAAATATATTAAAAGTAAGCTAAATAATAGAAAGCTTCTTTACCTAATCTATTTATTTATAGTTAATATAGTATTATAAATAATACTTAATCTTTTGGTTTTGCCTCTTAATTTATTTATCTATTTAAGGTTTAAAGGTTATTATAAGCTTATATCTTAAGCTTATAAATACTATTAATCCTTACTAGAACTTGGATGTAAATAGTTGCTTATGGTTAGAGATAATCTTTATAAATAGTCTATATATTATAACCATATATTAAAAGAAGAGGTAAGCAAATTATTCTTTATTAATAGCTTTTTTGTAAAGAATATAATATATAAATTTAATAAATTAATTAATAATAATAAAAATAATATTATAGTACTTACTAATAGTAAGATCTATAGATAATAGTAGGTTAATAATAAAATCCATTATAACTAATTCCTATAGCCTAGATATAATTAGAATAGATTATAGCTTACTATATGGCTTATATTATAGTAACTTTATTTATTAGTAAAGTAAATATTACTTAATAATAGCTTTTACTTTCTTCTTTATATAATTAAATAAAAATATTTATTTAATTTATTTAAAGGTTTTATTAACTCCTTTATATCTATTAAATAAATATTTATAAATCTTATAAATTAAATTATTCTATAATTCATTTAAAACTTATAATTAAGTCATTTTTTTATTTTTTAAAAGTACTTTATTATATTTCTCAATTTTCTAGAGCAATAGATTATCTTATTCTACTATATATATATTTCTAAGGGGCTTAAAGGTAATTTAAAGGAATTATAATTAATCTAGATTATAGCTTAATTTCTTTAAATTATAATTCTTTAAAGCTACTTTTAAATACTTCCAATTATAATTTCTTAAAGCTACCTTTTACAGTATTTAAAGATATCTAAGGGTAATATAGTTCTCTAGCTATTACTCTTTTTAGATAATAGTAATTGTTACGACCTGTGCAACTGGGCGCACGAGACCCTATTTAATAGCTATTATCCGTACCTGTAATTACAAGCATTACGATTATTGACTTATCTTTTGGCCTGACAGGCTAATTAACATAATAGGAAGTACAGATCCTTACACAATAATCGTATACTATAGGTCATAAGTTCGATTTCAGGATTATACACTTTAATAAGGAATTCAATGTTAGCTTAAATTAGGCCTTGCTGTGGCTAGTTGGGGTAAGGTAGCTATATGTGGTGCAAGATGATAAGGTTTGATTATTTTTATTAGTGTAGTGAACTAATGAGAGGTAATAGGGCCTAAGGGTATGCCCATTGAGGGGAGACATCGTGTTACGATCTGTGCAACTGGGTGCACAAGACCTTATTTAATAGCTGTTATCTGTACCTGTAATTGTAAGTATTGCGATTATTGACTTATCTTTTGGCCTGATGGGCTAATTGATGTAATAGGAAGTATGGATCCTTATAGTAATAATCTTCTTTATTTTAATTATTATCCCACTTATAGAGGCTTGTTTAAGGTCTTTCTTAGGTGTATACTGTAGTAGCTTCTTTGCAGTCACTCTTTTCTCTTCTTAATAATCAGCTTATTAGCTGATTGCATCTACTTAAGTGTTTTTAATATCTTTAATATATATAATATAATAGTTAAATTTAAATAAGTATTCTATATAATATAGCTATTATTTATTAAGCTTTTATATAATTATAAAATATAAGATATTCTTATAATTAGTAAATATAATAATCTTATATTAACTTTTAAAAAGATATTATTAAAATATTTTAAAAGTTTTAATAATAATTAGAAATTCTTTATTATAGATAAAGTAGTTAAGTTTTACTTCTTGTAGCTTATATAAGTAAAATATAATAAGATATAATCTTCTTTATTTATCCTTTTATTTAATCTAGGCTCTAATAATAAAATCAAAGAAATCTATTTCTAATTTAATAGGCTAGTTAGGGTTGAATATTATAAGTATTAGTTTAGCTGTAATAGTATTCTTTAATTAATTAAAAGCTTCTTAAGCTTTTAATTCCTAAATAAATAATACTTCTTTCTTTATAAAAGAAATTAAAAAAGATATTATTTATTTAAAGTTTTTAATAAATTTATAATAATAATTAACAAATTTTAAAAAGGATTACACTTTAAGTAGATTCTTTGGTTCCTTTTAATCTTTAATAGTAATAATCTTTTTAAAGTCTATCTAGATCTTATTATATAAGATAATATATTCTAAGAATTTTATTTTTTTAATATAAAATATACTTTTCTTAGATTTAATTAATAGATTAATATCTTATAAAACTTTTAAAATCTAGTAGATATATTACTTATATTCTTCTTTATTCTTAAAGAAGATAAATATATCATCTAGGTAGTAGATAATAAAGATATCTAAGTATTCATATAATATATTATTAATTATTCTTTAAAAGAATATTAATATATTTATAAATTTAAAGGGTATTATTAAATACTTAAATAATCTAAACTTTATTTAAAAGATAATCTTCTATTTATCTCTCTTTCTAATATAAATTAGATTATAAACTTTTTTTAAATTAATTATAATAAATACCTTTATTCTATATAATCTATTCTTTATCTTATTAATAAGGGGTAAGGGTATATAATCTTTAATAGTAATATTATTAAGCTATTAATAATCTATAATAAAGTAAAGTTTTCTATTTTTCTTTAAAATAAATATTATTAAATAACTAACTTTAGAAGTTAATATTTATATATATTCTTTTTATAGTATATTTTTAATATACTTCTTTAAAATATTAAATTTTATTTAATTAAAATTATAAATTAAGAAAAAATAAATACTTACTCTATTCTTTAATATAATTTTATAATCCTATTAACTAAGCTTTAATAATCTAATCTTAAGTTCTTTTATAAATAATTACTTATAAATATAATATTAATATAATATATTCTTTAATTAATTATTAATAATATTTTTATTTATTTTTTTAAAGTTCTTATTAAGCTATTAGAATTATATATAAAGGTTAATAATAACTTTTTATTATATTCTCTTTTAACTAGCCTTATACTTATATTATATTCCCTTTAGTAATAAACTATTATTATATATAATCTCTGTATAGTTAGTACTAAAGATTTAAGATCTTTAATCCTAATCATCTATATTACTAGCTATATTATCCTCAAAGGATATCTATATTTAGTTAATATATTAGTTAATATATAGATTGTATTAATATAACTATAGGTACTTTAGAACTAGATTATTTATTCTAATATTAATAATATTAAATAAAATACTTTAATTCTTTTTATTAATAAAGATCTTAAAATAATCAAGCTCTTAATTAATAACTTTATTATTATAACTAAATATAATACCTTTTAGATTTAATATAATATAAAGATTTACTTTATCTTTCTATAATAATTAAAGAGTATTTATAATTTTTAAATAAATATAGTTTATTTTAACTCTATTATTTATTATAATAATATATTAGTTCCCCTTGATTCTTACTTTTATTTTAAGCCTTTATAACTTTATACTATTAATAATATATAAAGATTTAATAAGAAGCTTCTTTTAGGGCTTCTTTATCTTTAAGGTAGCTTGGATAAATTATAATTGCTTTATATCCTTTAAATTATAATTCCTATAGGCTATCTTAGGGCCTTTCTTTTATAAGGGCTACTGCTTTTATTACTCTAATATAAAAGGTATAATTTATTTTTTAAACTTTTACTAAAGATCTTATATTATTAGATTATTTTATTCTATAAGTAAATAAAATAATCTTTATTATTATATAAGTAAAGGTTATTTAGTTTAGAATAATAATTTTTAAATATTTAATTAGATTTATTTTTAATAATTATAATACTTTTTTTTATTTTATAAATTAATAGTATAAATAGTAATTATAATATAGAATATTATAGATAAAAATATTATCCTTTATTAAAAAATAATTATTAATTATTTTATTAATTTTATAATAAAAGTAAAAATAATAAAAATAATAAAATTATAAAATATTTTAATAATTAAAATAATTAAATTAAAAATTAAAGTAATTACTAGATGCTTCTATACTAAGCTTTATAAAAACTTCTTTCTTTCTAACTTATAATATTTAAAGTACTAGAACCTTTATCTTTTAAAGAATATTAGATCTTACATCTAGTTATTACTAGTAGACTAGCTTATAGGTAGTTCTTACTAAGTTAATAGACTTCCTTATAGAGGTTAATCTAGTTTAAACATATCTATATTCTTCCTAATCTAATAATTATTACTTCTTTTATTTTAAGGATTCCTTAATTTTACTATAGGACTAAGTAATTATAATAAAAGTCTTTTTTCTATAGGTTAGTCCTTGCCTTTTGGTATAAGGGTCTAATTAGTAATCTGTCTAATAGTTTAGATAGTAGTTTGGGGTTCCTTATTAGTTTAAGTTATATTGATTTATCTTTGCCTTTCTAGTATAAGTTTGAACTTTTGGTTGATATCTTATTCTTGGTAATAGTAGTAGGTGTATTCTTTCTTATTATAGTTCTAATAGATAATATTTAAAAAGTCTTTTTTTACTAGGTATTTCTTAATTTTATAGGTCTTAAAGTAATTCTATAGGATATAAAGGGGTTTTATTATTAGTTAATATTAATAAACTAATTAGCCTTTTTTCTAGACTTCTTCTATATATACCTTTAATATAGGTAAGTATTATATTAAATAGCTAGTATAATATAATTATTAAAGTAAGTTAGTAGGTTAAGCTTTTTATATATCTTATCTTATATATTCTTTTTTAAATTATAATAGAACTTATTAATTAATATCTTATTATTTTAATTAAATTTTATAATATAATATTAAAAGTTAAAGAGATAGAAGCTATAAGAATTAATTTAAGTAAAAGTTTAGATCTTAAAGATAATATCTTATTTCTTATTATACTTTCTATATAAGCTAATAATTTTTTCTTTAAAGTAATTAAAGCTAGCAAATAATTTCTAGATCTTTTTACTTTAAAATATTAAGAGATTATAAATAAAATTATTTAAATATAATTTTATATTATATAATATCTTACTTTCTATTTATTTAATTATATATTAGATCTTAAGATCTTCTTATGCAAGATATTGTAGGAAGTATTAAAAGTAAGATCTTAGTAATATAATCTACTATCATAAGATTATAACTAAATCATTCTATTTAAAAGACTTTAGAGGCTTAATTATCTTACCTAGATCCTTATAGTAGCTTATAGGTACTAATATAACTTTAGATATAGTAATTGCTAGCTATATAATAGGTTTATTTATTAATAGATTTAATCTTACTATAATAATAGGCTATAGATTATTTACTTAAATATTTTATATATTAAAAGAATTTTAAAATATCTTTTTTATATATATAAAATATTAATTACTTTCTTTAATATAAAACTAAAAATTAATATTAAATTATTATATTTTATTATAAAGCTTTTTATTTTTCTCTTAAAGTACTTTAAATTATTTATTATTTTTATTATTCTTAGACTCTACCTTTTTCATACTTTTATTATTAATAAAAACTTTAAAAATAATAATTTCCTTTCCTTTAAAACAAAAAATTCCTAAAAATATAAATTAAACTAATATTATAATAATATTATTTAAAATCAATATAAATAATCTTTCTAAATAAGAGCTTTTAATATATAATAGTTTATATTAATAAAAAGAGTTAGATATATCAGTTAAATAATAAAGGAAGATTGCTATATTTAGTAATAGGTTAATTAATCAAGTAGATTAATTAAAGGTAACCAAATTATATTAAGAGCTAGTTGTGCCCTAGGTAGCAGCTCTAGAAGGTCTTAAATACTAGATAAAACACTGGTTCCGACGCCTTAAGGCATTCCTGATAGGTCGGAATAGCTTCATCTTGTCGGGATATTCCTTTAGGCTAGTCCTAACTAGGAGGGGTGGATCCCTGTCACCTGACCTTCCAGTCCGGGCTCCCGGGTAGGTCAGTTTGAGTCGTAACAGAAAAAGCCTACTTTGTGATATATTAAAAATAATCCTTTATTGCTAATTTATTGTATATTATGCTTTATTATATTTGAGATTGCCTTTTTATTAATATATAATATTAAATATATTTTTTAAAGAGGTAGAAGGGCTGTATATAAATATTAGGATGCCTATATTACTTAGTGTTATAGTAGTAGTTGGATTGGTGTTAGATTATTAAATTATTTATTAGGAAGAAGTTTCCTGATTATAATTATAATTTTATTAATTATATTATTATATTAAAATATTGAAAAAATTTTTTTATAAAATTTAAAGATAATATAATATTTTTATAAAATTTAGGGTTATAATTTATAATTATTCTTTTTAAGATATAGTGCTAGGCTAGTGAGAAAGCTTATTATATTACCTAATTTAATATATATAATTTTATATATTATTATTACTATAAGAAGCTTATTAGCTAGTTTTTTATTAAATAGTTAATTAATTAATTAAAAAATAAAAATAATTACTTCTTTATTAATCTTTATAATAATAATAATTATATTTCCTATCTTTTTATTACTTTTAAAAGTAAGATCAAGCTATATACCTAATATTATAATATCCTTATCTATAATAATATATATAAAATAAACTAATTTAATATACCACTTTTTAATATATATAGAACAACCTTATTAAAGTAAACTTTTTATATTACAACCACCTTTCTTAATAACAAGACCAAAGCCTAATATTTATAAACCTTATACTAATTTATTAAATTAATAAAAAGATTTAATATTCTAGCTCTACAAGCTATTATAACTAACCAAAAGCTCGCCCTTATAAGGGCTATAATAAAATATCCTCTTATTAATATTATACCTTACTTTTTATATTATTAGTATATTAATAAGAATATTCTAACTAAGTATAAGTAGTATTTTCCTAAGGTAATTAAGGATCTAAAGACTAGAGTTATATAGTAGGCCTTGATCTTTTAAAAGTTTTTTTAAATTTAAAATAAGATTATAAATAATAATATAATTATTAAATTTACTTTAAATTTAATATCTTTTAAAGGTAATAATTATCTATCTTAAGCTATTATATATACTTTTAATATATAGATTAATTTATAAAAAGAAAAAATAGTTTATTATTATATTAATTAATATTATTATTTTAATTATTTTATAATCTTAATTATTAAATTACTTTATATTATTATTAAAAGGATTATTTTATATAGTATAGGTAATCTTATTATTATTTTTATAAAACTAAAAATATTCTAAATTAATTAAATAATAAATATTTAAGGTCTTTAAACTTAAAGATAATATAAAATATTAACTTTCTTAATACAACCTCTATATACCCTTATATAAGATTATATTTCCTTTATTATAATAAACCTTATTAATACTAAAAAGAAGACTATTAGGCAGAAAATATATAGATTAGGGCAGCTATGCCTTGGTTATTCTATCTCTATTATATATAGCATCCTATGCTATTATATAATTTAAAAAAATTAAAAGATAATAAGCTAATTTAGCTTTATAAGATTAATCCTTTTTAATATTAGAATAAGGTATTAATATAAGTAAATATATTTACTTTAAAAGATCCTCTTAATCCTCTAATTATCAGTAGAAAAGGCTAGCTAAAAAGAAGTCTTAGACTTAAGAAAAATACCAATATTAATAGCTTAAAGCACAACCTTATTTTATTTAAGAGAATTAAGGCCTTTAAGTAGGCTAAGGCAACCATATTTAATAAAAATATCAGACTTTCACCCTCACCAATATTACAATCACTACTATTATTAGCTCTAATAGTAATAAGAATAATTAGGATATTATTTATAATATTAAGGCTTTAATACTTTAAGTTAGGTAATTTATATAAGCTTGGAATTATAATATTAAGATTATATTAATAAATTTAAGTTTAATTTAAAAATATTTATAATAATAATAATAATAATAATATAAATATATTAAATAATAATCACTGCTCGTATCCTGTTAGTTGTTTGATTGAACCGTTGTTTGCATTTCCTATTCTAGTACAGTATCCATTTAAAAGCAGCCTTTCCTACCTTTTTCCTTCCACTATACTATATTTATAACTGTTCAATTCAACATATTAATCTATATAAAACCCTTATTCTTTATTTTCTTTAAAAATCTCTTTTAATTCTTTTTAAAGAAAGATCTTTTATATTTAAATATATTAAAATACCTTAATATTAATTTTATTATTTATTATTACTTTTAAATAAAGATTTTATTTTTATTTAAAAGATTCTTCTTTTAAAAAAGAGTTTATATTTTTAAAAAATTAATTTAATTTTAATCTAATCCTTTATATTATCTTATTTTTATATTTTTATTATTTTTTTTTAAAGTTTTTTTAATTTTTAATTCTTTATATTTAATTTAATATTATTAACTTAGATTTCTTAATAAATATATTAAGCTATAGATTCTATTTTTAGAAGATTATTACTTTTATAGATGATATATTATTTAAATATCTTAGTTATATATATATATATTTTTAAGAGGGTCTGTTTGGTATGTGTTTAAGAGAGGGTTATTTGAGAGAGGTTTATTTAAGTAAAATTCTTCCTTTTATTATACAAGGGTTCCATCTATCAAGGTTTTCATCTTATATTGCCTTTAGGCTTCAGAGTTGGCACAAAGGCGATTATACCAATCGATGTGAAAGTCTATTATGAGGTGTGCCTTTAGGTCCTGTGACCTTGTCGGCATCTTCCTTTCCTAAAAGGAAGAAAATAACTATATGAAAGATATATTAAATAATAATAAAAATAAATAAAATAATAATAAAATTAACTTTAATAAAATAAAATAATTAATATAAAAGTTAAAAGTATTATAATATTAATTAAAAAATAATAATAAAAAAATTTACAATTATATTAAAATTATTAACTTATAAGCAAATTACAAATAACTTCATATAATATCATTAATTTTAATATTAAGAAAAAATAGCATTTAATAATATAAAAATATTAGATTACTAGAAAAGTAGTTAGTTTAGCTATAAAACACCAATCTCAGAGGTAGTAGCTAGTCATGGCAAAATCAGCCACAATTAAGGATGCTCATTACACAAAGTGGGATGCTAATTACACAGTTCCTTGATTTTAAGCAACATAGAAATGGAGTATCATACACGACCTGAATATTCGGCTGATATCCTCTATCGCGATACACCGGACTACGAGCGTTGTCGACGCAACAACGCTACAGCCGACACGCCAGAGCGCTATCCTTTGGAAATACACGTCGTCAAGAGTTCGCAAGATGTATCGGCGGCTCTAAAACGCGCTACTGAGCTTCAAATCTCGGTGGGAGTTCGGTCTGGTGGCCATCTCTATCCAAATGGTCATTTAATCGAAGGTGGTATCATGATAGATACTAGCTACCTAAACCGCAACATTGAGTACGACAAATTTACCAAGGAGGTCAGTTTTGGTCCTGCTGTCCGAGTTCAAGAGCTGGCTGAACATCTTGCTGCCGTAAAACGGTTCTTTCCGCATGGGCACTCGCCGACCGTGGGTGCTGGGGGATTCCTTCTGGCCGGCGGTTATGGTTGGTTTCAACGTGGTTGGGGAGCGACCTGCCAGCAGTGGTTGACTAAACTGGAGATTGTTGTTCCTGATGGCCGTGTTGTTATAGCCAGCCGAACCCAGAACTGGGACTTGTTTTGGGCCGCTCGGGGTAGTGGTACAGGATTCTTCGGTGTGGTAACCAAGTTTTGGGGAAGAACGATTCCATCATCTCTCATCTGGCAACGTACACTCACATTTGAACTCGGCAAAAGTTTCAAACAAATCATAACGTGGATGTGGGAAGCTGGGAAAGCCACCCCGCGGTATGGCACAGATTTGAATGCCGCCATCTTCTATGATGCAAAGATTGATCCGCTTTGCGAAGGCGAGAAGATACCTAAGGAGTCAAAACTTTTATTCGCCGTGGATGTCATGGCGTATACGGATACTCATCAACAAGCCGAAACACTGTTGGCTCCCTTCAACGTGATCCCCCCAGACTTGCAACAGCTTCTTCGACACAAAAGCGACATGCATGAACTCACTTGGGAAGCAGCTTTCGCAGGGCAAGATGCTCTTCTTTCCACGGGACATGGAGAGCGTTATCAAATTTGCAGCTTTGTCAATGACCCCTCTATTCCCATAACCGATGTAGGACCAATCTTCCTAAGTATCTCTCTTATTCTTCATTGGATATGAAAACTAAGTCATGAATAGGTCATTGCAGCCATGGAACCCGCTGTTACTGAGCTTCCAACTCTAAATTCCATTGGAATCGTAACAATTGCGGATATAGTCCCAGATGAAGAAGATGCCGTATTCAGCCTACCTCACCAGCTGTACGTATCTGCCTATGCAGGCTGGAAAGACCCTTCACTCGAGCCAGGTATATATCAACATTTTCGCGACCGATACAAGGCTACACTTCCAGTGTCTTGTGGAATGTATGTGGCCGACTATGACAGTACATGCGATGAGCCAAACGTAAGTTTTAAGATAGTTCCTTTGAGCAAGTATAAGCAACAACTCACGTATAATTCTTTGCATAGTCGCGGATTATGTCGGATACAGCCCTTGAGAGGTTCCTGGAAATTCGACAGAAGTGGGACCCTCATGGTTTATTCCCCAATTATAAACGATTTATAAAAACTCACGAGAAGATGAGGTTGATGTCACGGGGTCATCGCGGCGCAAATTTGTAGCGAGGATATTTCTTCAATTAACCCCTTCAACTACTTAGTACATAGTTACGTTATTCACCACATGACCTAAATACAATTCCAATTTAAAACTGGTATTGTGTTCAGCGTAAATTAAGACATTGCGTCAATCTTCTGTTTCAATCCTTTCTTTTGTCTTCGGTCGCTTGTTATGGTAGGATGCGGAGCAATTGTCTGGTCATATAGTCATGCCAGCAGCCGCCTCTTAATCCCTGCTAGGTTAGACTTGCATTTGAATTGAAATATGAATAAATGAAAACATCTTTCCAATTAATTCAATTCCGGAATAATTACGAAATCATGCTCACAAAATATATTCTGGAGGCCAAGAATGCTTCTTATGAGAAATCGCTCTTATTCCTTTCTGTTGCCCCAATTCCTGAACTACAGGTTACACCTGAATCACTGAACAAAACCTGGATGAAACCTTATTTCAAGATTGAAACTTTGGTCCCCTCATTTTGCCACACATTCTTGCATTCATCGGCAATGAGATCGGCAATGGTCTTAAGCAGATGTTCTCCACAGCTGAATTTCACCACTTGCCGTAGTGAGCCGAATTAATATAACGGAAACCTCGGCTTGAAATTCTCCTGCTGATTAAAGTACATCGGTTTACGCTCATTTAAATGCTTGCAGGAATTCCAATTGTGAAAGTCGCTGAAAAACTTGGTTATTTAAATCCAGGTTCTCGCAGTCTATTCCTCAAGTGACATCCATATCATCAACAGGCAGTAAATGCGTCCATCAGTCGGTTTGATGTGATATGAAGACACTCTTATATCGCCCACAACAACTGCCCTCCATCGCTTTTGACGCTCATATTTGTTATTTCTGTTTCTTATTTAGTTAGTTCCAACCTCTAAGTGACTTATCAGTTTCTTTTTTTTTTTTTCAAGATTAGCTATGGAACTTTTGGATTCATCGGACAACGAACCCTCATTCTCCTACCGTCGTCGATCAGTTAGAGCATGTTCGACTTGTCGAGAGAGGAAAATCCGATGCGATGTTTTGGAGCGCGGGAAGCCTTGCACCCATTGTATACTGTACCGCGAGAGCTGTCTCGTTGGAATCAGTTCGGGGCTGTAAGACTTTCCATTCCAATCATAACGTATCGTGCTAAACTAATGTGCAAAAAGTCGCTCTTTTCCAGATTCTACTCTGACAAATTCGGCCATTCTTACATCAAATCAAAAAAAGAACTTGTCTGATTCCATCACAGAAATTTCGAATAATAAACACCACTCACTCCATATCACCAAGTCGCTTGATCCAGAAGCCTACAGAGGCACCGACAAAGTTTTCAGCTCAGTGAATACAAATAGAGAAGCCAGCCAACATCACAGCCGTTCGCTATTCAGGAATACAGATGACCTAATGAAGTCATACAATCATGGCAGGGTTACTCACTCTCACTACAAATATATTACTACCGGGGCTTTACATCAGCTACCTGCAACATGTATTAGTTATTTAGAGACTCAAGGTTGTTTTCTGATACCCTCCAGACCTTTACTTGATGATTTTGTACAGCAATACTTTCTCCATGTACACATCACGCTACCTATTATTAGCGAAGGTGATTTTTGGAAAATGTATTATAACAATGAAGCTGGTGAGAGACGGGGAGACAATATCAGCCTTCTTGTTTTTCAAGCCATAATTTTCGCGAGCTGTACTGTGAGTAGCATACTTCCTCATACAGCATACAATTGTCGTTAACCCGTTAGTTTGTCTGTGATGAAACGGTCCAAGAACTTGGGTTTCTCAGCATTCGTGATATGAGGGCTGACCTTTATCATCGAGCCAAGGTATGAATCACCCAATTCTACAACGAGTGATAATAAACCAACAAATTTTCATAGTGCTTGTGCGAGTCAGGAATAGAAACCGACCCTCTCATCATTGCACATGCAGCCTTACTACTTCAGTTTTGGGTTTCCACAGAGTCGAGTGGCGGTCCCCGCCTGGGCACTTCTTGGCTGGCCCTTGCTATTGATAACTTGAAACTGGACAGCCGCGTCTCAAACAGCTCTGAGAGAGTCGAAAATTCGCCAAAGAATCGTTCCACACTTCGAAAATTATGGTGGTCTTGCATAATACAAGATCGGCTACAAGCTTTACTCGCACATCGTTGTATTCACATATCTCATCGCGATTGCTACATGATTGGTGGCCCACTGACTGCACTAGATCTCCAAGACGAAATTAATCAATCTGCTGTCTATAATATGGATATAAAGGAGAATTTAGCCAATTATCTGACACTATTGGTTGAATTTTGTGTGATATCAACCGATATCCTAACTTCACAGCCCCTAAATAAAGTCAAATCATGGTCAGCACTTGATACCGATTTCCAAAAATTCAATGAAGTCGAGAGAAATATGAAAGAATGGTATGAACGTGCCAATAGGCATTTTCCTGTAATACCCGAAGAAGAAAGCGTGTCTTGGAGTATTAGTTCATATCAACATAAAGCTTTGAGAGCACATATAAATGTTCTTCATTTATTTTATCAGTGAGTTGATTAATTATCTTTGCAAAATGGGTCAAAAGTATTTGAAATAACAAATTCAATCCAGTTCTGCTCAATTGAGACTGAATTACCACAGACTTCCATCAATGATTTTGTTCGAGAAAGACTATTCGATTGAGAGCTGTTCCAGCTCCAAAGACATTCTCGGGGCCTTAGCAATTGCCACTAAAACCATGGCTGCGCTCTATAGAAACATTTCGAAACTTCATTTGTCACGATGGCTACCAGTTACAGTGTATGCGACGCTATAGAGTGTCTAAAACGACAAGAATGCTAAAAGATTACTTCTTAGAATCTCATACCTAGCAGCGCCTCTAACGGTCCTCGCTGCAAATGACCGTATTCGATTTAGATTGAATTGTGAATCAACTACATCAGAAAAGACACTACTTCAAGATCTAAATGAAATACTGGACAACCTCAAATTACGATATCATGAAGCGGAGTGGGTTGCGGAAACAATTCGTCACTCAGTCAATCTCACGACATCTGCTTTTTATAGAGACTGGTGCTCTCGCCATCCAATATCCTTTGATTTCGGTTGGCTTGAAACTATTACTAAGAGCCCGAAGGTTTATTTCAGTCTCGTGGTAATCTTCTGTTCATTTCTTAGTAGGGATAGCAGCCCTGGGGATAAAGCGTTTCTCCCGCGGGCCTGGAGTTAACAATTTCCGTTGAAACGGCTAAATTACACACAATCCGAGGCATCAGAAGAACCCTCGTGGTATGATATCGGTTGGGAGACCTCGCTGACATCAGGTGACGCTTGGCATGATTGGATGAATAATAAAGACTCTTTACAGGGTTCAGATAAACAAACATCCAGTTTTTCAATGAAACAGTCGAAGGCTGTCGACCGACCCGCTGAAGTGGTCAAACAAATTGATCAACTCGGTGATATGGGGAAGGAACTATTTTTCGCATTGCAAGAGCTACCATTCTCTTGTATAAAATCAATTAAAGATGAAATGTATTAGAGCAGCAGTTGATGCTGATAAAAAGAAAGTAAATAAACAAAAGATTCACCAGCGGCCTCCTTCCCCATTTCCTGAGAGTTTCATTATATATCCACGGTACTCTTAACTCAGCAACCCAACTATCCACCACATCGTCATTGGTAAATACGTCAAGGGTTTCCTCTGGAACGATTAAGAGCCTGCATAGGGATTGTTATAGTGGTTTGAACATTACTCTGATTCAAGGATTCAAGATACGATGTCTTGTGGAAGAATGTCTCGCCGTCCTCACTTTCATTCACCCATTGGCCGGATTCAGCGGCTGGTTTACCAATCCAGCCTTTCTTTCGCATGGCTCGGACAAACCAAGGCTTCGTGCCGTATCCTCTCCATGACCAGTACTCTTTATTGTTGTAGCCCTGTGGTTCCAGCTTACCTCTAGAAATCCACAGAGTTATGGCGATCAGTCCATTCAGTATTGTGTAAGTAAACATGCCGCTATTAATTGAGCTTTTAGCACCATCCTTCAAGGTAGATTCATAAAAGCTTACGCAATGAGCCCATAGGCTACGCTGTATGAAAATGGAATAAACATCATAACAGTAAGAGACGGAATCAAATCTCCAATGTAATGCCAGTTTATCGCAGTTAATTGTCGAACCATTGTACAACCAACCTAGAGAGAGCGTGAGTGGCTATTCCGTCTCCCCAAGGCAAAATCTGTTTACTTACCAGTATCAATGTCGAACCCGTTGCCCAGGGAGGAATAGATGCAAAAATCGGGACAAAGAAAATTGAGAGAAGAAACCAAGTCCCTGTAACCATCGCGGTAAGTCCTGTTCTTCCACCCTCAGCAATGCCAGCACCACTCTCTATGAACGCTGTAACTGGGGAACAGCCCAAGAGAGCGCTAATGGAGATACATGTTGCATCGCAGCAATATGCTAGGGTCGACCGAGGAAAGTCACCATTCTCGGGATCGACTCTGCCGGCAAAACGAACCATTGAATACAGCGTGGCCGTAGCATCGATGATGTCAACATACAAAAAAGTGAAAAGCGCGAGTACAAATTGGGTACTGTCATTGGTGATTCCCCAATCCAGAGCATTGAGAGTCTTTTCAATAGAATGCAAGGATACTATCCGCTTGAAGTACTCAAACCGCTGGTTCCCTTCATCCGTGTCTGGGAAGTAGGTTACGGATGTGTTGCGTCTGCCACAAGATGAATCAACTTTCATACCAGTAAGCGGGTTAGGTGGAATGAGGCTTACGGCCAAGAAAGTATGGAAACGAGCGCGATCCCAATAACGAAAGCGTACTTGACCTTGAATGCAATCATATAAGCTGTAAAGATGCCTCCTGCAACAATTGCTATCCACATCTAGCCAAGTCAGTAACCGTCAATTGACATTCAAAAAGTAAAGCCGACCTTTGGACTGGTCATAATGCCCCCATCACACATCCGGGTGCTAGGATCAAGCATCTCGACTGGACAACCTGCAAGGGCCAGGGGAGTTTCCTTCCAGCCACCCGTAATGGCGCCAATACCTCCGTTGTACGAGAGCCCAATCTCCGCCAGGAAAAGCCCAATACCTACACCGGTCCCAGTCTTTATCGTCGCCGGAATCAGTTTTACCAGCCACTGTCGCATGCCAGTGATGGCGAGAAAGATAAAGATGAGCCCTTCTACAAAGACAGCTGTCAAGGCGACTGCATATGGAATACGGCCGGAGCCATTTACGCCGACGACTTGAAATGCAAAGTAGGCATTAAGACCCATGCCAGGACTGGCTTTTATTAGCCATACTGTTTGATTATAATATCACCAAACTTACGCCAGAGCAACCGGAAGATTAGTTATCAGACCAAATGCGAAACTAGCAAGGCCAGTAATAGCAGCTGTTGCCGTGATGAGGTCGTATCTCACCGCTGTAAACATCAGCTTGTGCAGGTGGGTCAGCATCCTTGTAGCATTTCTCACCTTCCTTGCAAGCTTTATAACTATCGATGGAGTCGCAATCAATCCTATTCTCCAAGTTGCATGGGCAAGGCCCTCCCGTTTGAGAGATGACAGATGCCTAGGATTGTAGTTAGCATCCCAGATTGAGCTCACAAAGGAAAATAGACTCAGACATTAACAGCGATGATATAAACCATGGTCGCAAACGTCGTAGTTCCTGCACGAAATTCTCCTAGCAGAGTACCTGATTGCCCGGTACCTTCCTATTTGACAAAGAGATGTTATTAGTAACTATGTGAGGATGAAATAGAAAACTTCGCGAGGGACATACGCTATTCTCGGCCTGGAGGCCGAAGTACCGACCAAATGCCGAGTGAGATGCTCTTTTGTCCAACTCATCGATGCCTCTTCTCAATTTAGAGAATGCGGCGACGGTGTTGCCCATTTTTAATTTATCGATTCCAGGTTAGTCAATTCGTGATGCATCTATACCGATGAAGTGTTAGAGGCATAGAGTTCAAGATAACAACCCATGTCGTATAGCTACTCACTAAGTACCATGCAGCGACTGAGAAACAAATTGACTTGAAGGTGAGTAGAAAATTCAAACTATAAAGTGGAAACAAACGCGACTAATATATTTCTGTGGTTCGTAGGTGAAGACAGTTTGGGCATAAGGACTGTATTTGGTAGAGCAGCCGCATCTCTTTCCCCACACAATTTACAAGTTCTAGGACAATCCAGTATACTATGAAAGCATCAATTCTAGAGCTCAGCTCTACAAGCCACAGCGGTCGTGTGGCGCTACCAAATAGTGCGGGTGCTGGAGCGATTCACAGCAAGCGGCATTTCCCGATCGCTCGTCGTCATGTTGACGCGTATTCATTCCACTGTAGACGATACTGTCAATTGATTTTCCAAGCATCTACTTTCACGAACAAACACTCTGGTTCACGACAGGCGGTCGATATCTGCCACGTTGAAAATATATGCCACAGGGTTGCCAGACGCCACTTGACAGCTATTTTTTGGCCGTCCCTTACTTTTGCTTTTCCTGTTGCTCTTTGCATGTGTACTGAATCTAGGTTTATGAAGGACTAGCTCGTGTGGGTGCGTGAATCTCGATCCCAATTTGTTTGCTGTGTCTGTGCTAACGGCTAATAAGGATTAAATGTCGCGTGCATAATGGGGCTGTCCTTGTGGTGGCAAACAGTTCCGAATTTCCGAGCGTATAGTAAGCTAGAAAACCTTTTTCCATCCATTCGCTGTGGACTTTCCCACCGTTTCATAGTGCGCAAACACAACCCTCGCGTGCTGCAATATCATGGCGGTTTATATCTGCCATTCCATGCTAGTTTAGGCGTCAAAGCGCAAGTGATGACGCTGCTGCTCATACATGGCGAATCTAGACGCCATTTAGGCCAAGACCCACCCATAAGTTGTTAGCGTGACCAATTACATTCACAAAATAGCGCTCCACTGTGGCGGTGGTGCACTGATGCGTGAGAATCAGATCACTGTCAGTTACCCTACGGTCTAGATCCCGAGTAAGCTGAAAACAGAGGCTTGACTATGGCGTTTGGTTGGCTGACGGTCTCAAATAATGAAAATGTCAAGAATTCAAGACAGCTGTCTGATATTGACACTAGCAAGTGACACATATTGCATGTGAGAGATAAGCACACCCAATTGAAAGCTCAATGCGTTAACAACAGGGGAAAAGTATGAAATACATCCATAATTCAATTGTGATAACTCCCAAATTACATTTGCCGGAATAACTTCGCAACATGTTATATTTTTTCTTCATCCAACTGCGCAAGAGTATGATGGCACACGCCATGGTTTCACAAAAAGAATTCGGCTTAGCTTCACAGAGTAAGTGGCGCCCCTTTGACACATCGCGTCAAGAGGCTAACCCCATCCATCAAGGCCGACTCGTCTACCATGTCCAGAGACGGCCATTGTCTCGGGACCATCCGTTTTGCATTCAAGGACAATTACTGCATCTATATCTTCTAATGTTGGAGAATTTCTACTCATATTTTATCTGCAAAGATCCAGAGTTGTATATTTCTCATTCACAGCAGACCTTGGTGCTTCCCAGTCCTATCCTATTGACTATAGTGCCGTTATCATAGTCGGTTTTTTTTACTTGGATAGCTTCATCTCCCATTCGCGTCGGCTTTTCTTCTTGTGTTAGTCTGGTTTTGGACCGACCACGCGCCATTCTTTTAACATGTGGGATGTTGTTTGGACCGACCCACAACGCGAAACGAGGGGGGAGCATCGACACAAGAAAGCTATGGAACAAGCAATGAGAAGCGAATGCTCCCAGACTAGAAGTTTGAAACGCGCTCGCAGCATTTCATCTCATGAGAACCATGCGTTTGCCTACGATTTACCCTCACTGTCTGTCGAGAAATGCCACACTGGTCCACCATCCACAACGTCCAGATATTCTTCTTCGACTGCCGAGACCATCTCGATCGATTGCGATCAAAGCTCAACACTGTCTAAAAGTTCATATGTGTCTTTTCACAAGCCACTCTACAAACTTGCCAATCAATACTCCACCCAGTCTCTCGAGACGTCTATGTCGTCTGTATTGGAGGGTATGTATCCTTTGGCACAATTTCTGCGACATGACTGATTTGGTTTAGAATCAAAGCCGCGCGCTTGCAATAATCAGTATGCTGAGGCGCTCGAATCACTTCCAAAACCACCACAGCTGCCATGGGATTCTCAACCGCCATGCGCGGTTACATACGAAATATGCAAATTAGTACAAGTTTTAGGTCCAGGCTCATTCATCACAAAGAGCACCACAGTGGCCTATTCTTCCTGCACAGAAAAGAATCAGGTAAGCCTTTGAGTGTCCTATTTGAGAAAAGTCGATCATATCATTCTGACTGCTATCAGGTGGCGGCATATACTTCTCAGGCTAACTCCTTGTTTTAGATATCAAATATTAGAATTTCGAATTTGTTTTCAACATGTCATGATATTAACAACCTTATTTAAGAATTTTGTAGTTTAATTTGAATAATTTTGGCGAAACCCCTTTTTTATTCGCAACTACGAACTATTCATGCCTTTTGGGTTTAGCAGGAGCACAGTTTGCGATGCAAGAAGAAAGTCATTGCAAATCATGCACATATACTGCCTTTCAAGGAAGTGATCTCAAGGCCAGTTTCAGCCAAGAAGATACCCAAAGGTCACACCTGAAATTTTCTCTGAGAATAAATAATGCCAACCTCGACTCAATAATTCATTATCCTTTCAGAGTGAGTGGGAAATAGATAAATCCTCACCCATTTGAAATTACGACCAATTCGCAAAAAATGGTTTTGCTTATTCCAATAAGGCTTGGAAATATTTGCGAACCAAGCTAGGTATCTTCGGAGTGACTTGAAAAGATTTACCCGCTATACTTAATGAAAGTTGTCTTTGGCTCAGTATAAGCTAGGACGCCATTCTGGTAAATAATTAGCAGCCTGTAAAATTGAACATTGATGCACAACCAACCTGTCCATTTTCCCGACCCCAGCCACTTTGCTTGACACCACCAAAAGGAACGTCCACCTGATTTTGCACAGTGCAATTGACACAAACTGTGCCACTATGGATCTTAGATGCGACCCTCAAAGCTCGGTCAATATCCTGAGAAAATACTCCAGCGCTCAGACCATATTCTGTGTCGTTAGCGCGCGCGATGACTTCATTCTCGTCCTCAAAAGTTGATACAACAACAACAGGACCGAAGATTTCTTCTTTGTAAACCTTGGCCGTTGTTGAAGCATTTACAAAGATGGTCGGCTTGACAAAACATCCCTGAGGCAAAAAAAAAAAAAGAAGTCAACTTTCAACTCCGATTGGTTGATGAGCAATACATACTTTGTCACCAACTCTTGTTCCACCATATAGAAGTTCTGCTTCCTGCTTTCCTGCTTCAATGAAGTTCAAAACGCGCTCGTGTTGCAATTTGTCAATTAGTGGCCCAAAAATTGGCGTTGTTAGTGCAGGATCTTGGCTTGGATTCTCAGCTGTCTGCATTGCGGCTTTGAACCGGTCGAGGAACTGATCCTTGATTGATTCATGCACGTAGATTCGTGAGTTTGCAATACACATTTGTCCACACATGTTAACAATGCCTCTCACACACCACTCCGCAGCAAGGTCAAGATTTGCATCAGGAAACACGATGGCAGGGCTTTTCCCACCCAGTTCCAAGCCCACTCGCTTCAGGTTGCTTGCAGCAGCCATCTGAGCAATCTTTTTACCAGTGAACTTGCTACCTGTAAATGATATTTTATTGACATCCATGTGAGACGCTAGGAGAGCGCCCGTTGCCCCAGCGCCAGAGAGGATATTTATAACCCCCTCTGGTACACCAGCCTCATTAGCAAGTTTACCAAAGACCAGTGTACCAAGAGGTGTTTTTTCGGACGATTTAAGAATGACTGTATTTCCTGCTGCGAGGGCGGGTGCGGTCTTGCATGCTGCGATGACTATTGGGGAATTGAATGCGCAAATTGCCGCACAAACTCCAAGAGGCTCATGAGTTACAATGCGCAAGTAGCCGTCTGAGGAGGGTGAAGCATCACCGTGAAGTTTATCGCACCAACCAGCATAATCTATCAAGTTTCAGACAAGGAAGCCACTTAGTTCGTTGCGATGGAGTTAAATCAATAGTATTCATGTGAATTTGCTTACATCGAAAGAAGGAGGCTGCCATTTGTATTTCAAATGTCTGCGCCAAGATTTTGGGTTTACCTGACGTAAGTAATTCCAAATCTCCAATTTCGTGAGCGTTAGCCTCGAGAAGATCCGCGAATTTGAGCAGGATTGCCGAACGTTGAGCTGGAGATGTCGCAGCCCATCCGGGGAAAGCATTTCTCGCTGATGCAACAGCGTCGTTTACGTCCGCCTCGGAAGCCACATGGATGTCGCCAGCAGCGAGGGAGTTGTCAACGGGGTTGTAACAAGACAACCGGTCTGATGTCTTGCTCTCTACATACTAATGAGGGCAATATTAATATGTAGCCTATTGAAGACAACATGATAATACAATAGGCACTTACCTTGCCGCCGATGAAGAGTCTTTTCTCAATAAAATCTGACATTGGGTCTATAATTGAGGATTGAATGCTCTTGAGAACAAAAATACACTCAATAAGGTAAAATATTGCATGCTTAGATTTTGAAAGTTCATCCCTCCATTTTAAACACTTAGTTCATTACGCCGAGAGCATAGTTGAGATGCGCAGGATTTTCCATCGGGGTCCTAAAGTCCCCGGCCGGGATCTAGGAGGGATCCGAATGTCAAGAACGGGAGTTTTTTGAGACGCGGTGGTGTGCTCGTGACGTCAAATTTCTAAGCACTTGACACATATTACATGACTAACATCCAAAAGCATATCCAAAAGTATGAATTTTTCGACGGTTGTGCTATGTTGGAGGGTAAGAGTAGTATTCTGCATCGGCTAACGAGTCGTACAGGTAAGGCCGTGATTGGTCCAAGACAGTGGGACTCGGGCTTGGCGTGCGGAGACAGATGACGATGGTATCGTCCCCCATGATTCTAGCGGGTCGCTTGTGTTGGATAGTGCGAGAAAGTGTTGAAAAGAAATTTCTTCAAAATAGTTTAAGTCTTGGGCTGGTCGTCGAATTATTACTCACCTGCTCATCGGGCTCTCCCAATTGTCTTCTTTTACACGCCTGCAATTTCCTTCCCCCTCTTAACAACACGTCCTCAAACTTACACTTACACATCATCAATATGGCACTGCAAGATGTTGGATTATCATTGCATTCCCGAGTATATGCAGTAACCGGTGGTGGCTCTGGTATAGGCGCGGCCACGGTCAAACAGCTCGCTCGACATGGAGCTGCTGCGGTATGGATTGGTGATTGGAACACGTCCAATTTCGATGCCATCGTTAAAGAAGTCTCAGAGATCAACTCACAGACCAAGGTCTACACCCAGCAACTGGACGTATCCGATTCTGGGCAGGTAGATGCCTGGATAGACAAAATTGTTCAGGAATCGGGTGGTCTTGATGGCGCTGCCAATGTTGCTGGGGTCCCCCAATCCCCACTCGCAATGAAGGCCCAAGGTAAAGCTCCAGCAATCACATTCCATACGGACGAAGAATTCGACAAAATCATCAAAGTCAATCTCAATGGCGTTTTCTATAGCACTAGAGCCCAAGTGAGAGTCATGACGTCAGCATCACGCGAAAGCAAACCCGCCATTGTGAACATCGCCAGTCTGGCCTCAATTGCCCATTTCCCGGATGCGCTTGCGTATAGTGCCTCCAAGGCAGCAGTAGCGCACATGAGCATCTCAGTGGCAAAGGATGTGAAGCCATTCGGCATTCGATGCAATGCCGTTTCCCCAGGTATGATGATGTTAATCAATATCCAACGGGGCTTTGGTTGCTAACAAGAGGATAAAAAAAAGGCAACGTGAAAACCCCGATGTCTGCAGTTTTTGCGGGAGGCGAGAGCAACCTTCAGGCTATGTCAAAGCCAGGCGGTTTTTTTGCAAACCAGATTGATCCTATGGAAATTGCCAGCACTATTGTGTGGCTTCTATCTGATGCCTCTGCACAAGTGACGGGTGTTAACTTACTCGTTGGCGAGGTTACACCCTAGGTAACAATGCTTTGAGCACCATATGCGAGATGAGGATCATATTTAAGTTGTAGTTGAGAGAGGACCTGGGTAATCGTAGTGTAGGTCTTTGTTAGTTCCAAGCTTAGCTTTAATTGATGAAGATCAAGTGTTTGCGTGCTTGTATAAGATGTCGTACAGCTTATACTCCTCGAGCGGGGCGCCTTGCCTTGTTAGTGCCAGCCAGAGTAGTAATAATTTGTCAGCGCTTGATACTCAAAGTAGTGACAGGATAGATCGAAACAAGCGTCCGCTTATTTTTGTTTAAAAAATGTATTTTGAGCACCGACGTCTGCGCCACTTGGTCCAAAAAAACCCGCGTTGAATTTTTTGTAAAACAAAAAGCCAAACGCTCTTTTCGGTCTACCCTGTATAAGAGTTTTTTAATTACTTCTTAGAATAGTAATGGCAAAGAGAAGAGAAATCTAGAAAATTCTCAGAGGGGAGGGCGGTACTTAGTAAATTCAGAGTCAAAATATAAACAGCGAGTCTGGCCCCGCTTTCTTACGATACAAACTAAAGTGCCAAGACTTGAGACTAACCGCGGGAATCCCGGAATAAAAACCATGCATTAGGCGGAGTGGGTACTGACGGAGTTCTTATGTAAAAAGAGGCCCGGAATGTATTGACTCGGTCATGGAGGATAAATAACTCTCCACAACGATTATTAATTGGCCCGCAAAATCAGTCGCGGAATCTGGGTAACTCCCCGTCACTGCTAACTATTACCAAAGTGTTTATCATAATAGCTACGCCGTACGCTGTGAAACGACCTCCCTAGTAGACCCTAGGAGATTTCAATCTACATGAGCCAAGGTCGCATTCATTTTGTTCACAGAGGTACAAAAGAGCTTGCCTTTTCTCTTTAACCCATCACCCTATCAGCATGGCAGATGAAGCAATCGATACCTGTAGGGCAGGGTCGTTCTTCCCCAAGGCCAGCCTTACGCAAGATGGCTGGTCAACGAAGGAAGAAGCAACTGCGACATGTTACTGCGGTGCTGTACAACTTTGTTTTGTAAGCTTCCAATCTTCCTCATAGGCGCACACATCTCATCATTGCCAGCCACTCTCCAAGCCAGGCTTCGTTTTTACCTTCGTTTGTCACTGTAGCGACTGCCGCAAAATTACAGCATCGATGTTTACCACGGGATTTCTCATCCTCGATAGCCATCTGAAACATGTTCGCGGGGAAGAAAATCTCAAGCGATTTAGCCAATCGGAAACAATCGAGAGAAAGGGGAACATCATGACCAATTTCTTTTGTAGTACTTGCGGGTCATTGATGTACCGAAGGGCTGAGAGCTACCCAGGGGCGAGTTTACTTAGGCTTGGCACAGTGGATGATTTCAGGCTTGCCGAGACCGCACTGAGGCCCACAATCGAGCAGTACATAAAGCACAGAGTGGATTGGCTGAAGGACATTGAAAACGTAGAGCATGTCGAAGGACAATTTTCCCTTTGATATGCGTTTTGTAATAGCTAGTATCGCCTGGGATAGAAACTCCTCATGATAAACATGATCTGGATTTTATGGAAGTCCTGTTATGTAAGGAGGGGGTTTAGCAGGAGACGTACGGAAATATAACTGCCTGTAACAGCGAAAGAAAGAAATGTCAACCTTGAATATAAAAGGGAATGTGATAGTGTTATTTTATAAGTAGAACCCCAAATAGTCATTAAGATCATTAGTTCTTCACTGCATAGGCTAATTATGCAGGAGCTCTTGGTAAAGATATCCGCAGATTGATCTAGCCGAATATTTGGAACATTGCTTTTATTAGGTACTCTCACACCTATTTCCTCACCCCCAAAAAGTTTTCAACCTCAAAAAATACGAAATGGAGGCCTGTAAACACCATCCTACTCCTCCAGCATTGTCTTGAAGACTTTGGCAGGCGCAATTTTCGGCGTAGCCAACTGAAGGACCTCCTTGCTCGTCGTGGAAGCTGAGCATTTCCCGTCCCACCCTGTCTCTAGACCATCTTGAATCTTGGTGCCAATTTCCTGTCGGGTCCGTTTAGAACGTATTTGGCTTTATTGTGTGGGCTTATATCATCCTCGACCAAGAGATGAGCTGCAAATGCACCGACCTCAGACGCGTCAATAATGCCAACAGGCGCATTCTCTGAGGCAACTAGCCTTAGGGGACCCTGCTTCCCGGTCTTGAGGAATTCCTTGACAAGTTCTGCAGAGGGGTAAAGGTAGAAGGACGAGAAGACGTTGGGCTGCAGCGAAGTCCACTGGAGACGTTCAAATTCCGGCGAGCTCAATAGGGTTTCAATCGCCAAATGCGTCCTTGGGTAGTAGGCAGCGCAATCCGGAAGCACATTCGCAGCCGTGATTGAGATTCGGACGACATACTCGACGCCTGCACTAAGAGCGGCGAGGTGAAATGTAGACTCTTCGGCGAACTGGTTGGGCTGGTTATGTGGTGCAATAAAGGCCCTCACGACGTTATATTACGGAGCCAGTCGGCGGTGATGTCGACCCAGTTCAGCCCTGCCCCTTCAACATTGGGCAAAGCAGCGAGCTTCTGGGCCACAGCTCCGCTAGAGAAACGCGCAAGGGCAAGAATCTTGTGACCAGAAAAGGTCCTACTGGTTCTAGTATCTTTTCGTATGTTGTCCCACATCCAACCCCGGGAGGGTAGTGAGCGGGTGATCGTCTTTGTAAAAGACAAACGAAGGGGGGAAAATATAACTATGGAGGTTCGGGGGAATCGCCAGTACTTAGTAAATCCAGAACCCAAGAGAAAGAATCTGGCAGCTCGGTCCGATGTCATGATTAGTAATCTCGCCGATTGTCCAAACCTATTGTCAACTCGTCCGGTGTCATGATGTTGCAGGCCAGGAATAATCTCAACGACCCTCAGGAAACAACTGTACTTAGTAATCTAGCTGTGTGCTTCAAGTAAAACCTTTGGGCTAGAGTACCTCGCACTTTAGACAACAATCAATCAACACGCTGCTACTCACCATATTCACTATAACCCTTTAAGCACGCTAAGTGCGACACATGATTAATAATCTCGCCGATTGTCAAGCTAGCGAAAGTTGATCCCATACCATGATAAATAATCTTGCCGATTGTCTGAACCTATCAACAGCTTGTCCGATGTCATGATGAATGATCACTCGGGGCTCCTCAGGAAACTGCCGCAGAGTACGGACATGGCGTAGACAAACTCAGATTGGAATATTGCCAGTCTCAGGTCTCATATTTTTGCCATACCAACCTTTTGCGTGGATGGTTGCACTGAATCTTCCTTGGCGGTCGGAAGAGGATGATGGCGCACTAAATGACCAACTAGATAACCTTCCAGAACCTCTGTCTGCTTCAATGCAACTCTTAGGTGTTCTAAAAATGCTACAATTACGATTGGCGCTGTGGCAAATTATTACTTCCCATGACTGCTTGACGGTGCCACAATCAAGTTGGCCATTATGGGTTGCAGCTGGAGAAACGAGTAGATTCATTCGAGCGGCATTCTCGAGTCGAGGCCGCCGCCGAGTTTTTAAGTCCACCTCTGGCCATAAGACACCTCCTTGGCGTTGCAAAGTTTCCAGATCATAATGTCGTCTCATCAGCGGTGTATGTTGGCTGTATCGATTCCCTATTCTCAGAGATTCTTGCCTGGTGTTTGCAAGCTAAAGCGTATCAATCAATATCAGCCAGTGCATCATGAGTATTTTTGTCTATGAAACTAGGAGAGTTGTCTAAAGATAGATGCCAATTTTCCAAATAATCTCCTCAAGTCGGCAGGCGTCATGATGGCATGACCGGGAATAATAGGGCGTCTTCCATTCAACTCACTCCAAAGCACTCCTATTTGTCGCGCCGACAACAAACCCACCTCGCCACTCTCGGACACAGGAACGATGCCCAAAGCCTGCTCTGTATTATGTAGTAGATATTCAATATCTTCGGAAAAGAGCATACCCTGCCTACACGGTTTCTCCACGGGCAACCCACCAAACGTAAGACCTGGAATAGGGGCGATGGGATCAATAGCGATTCGCTCGACCCGAGTGATGATGCATTCGAGGATCAGCTCATAGATCGAAAGCATCTGGGTAAAGATACTCGTGATGGTGAGCGCGAGGGGGGCGAACAATGGCTCTGAGGCGGCGACTGGGTGGGATGAAATGGAGGCGGAGGACAGATGGAGGTGACTGTTTGGAAGCAGCTTCGGAAAGGGTGTTTCTGCCGTTTTTGATGCACATAGTAGGCCACATGATGACCGGCTCCTGAGAAGCCTCGTGAGGATCAGCAAAAATTCTTGAGATGTCTTCAGCATGAATTCGGCCAGGGTCAGGTTATTGAGGCACAATGGGCTTTGCCGATAGGTTACGCTATTGAAATCTAGAGTAGCTTTGTTCATCTCGGTAGTTGCCACGCGGATGTGCAAATCGACGTTCATCTTGGAAAGTTTGCGTATGGAATCTGAGATATCGATGGCGTCTGCTGTTTCCGACCCTGGTATGGCTATGGACTCGATCGGAGCGAAGGGGGTGCTGCTGGAGGCTGATGCTATTCCCGCGGGCGTCTGGAGCGAGCACGGAGTTGGGATCGTAATGTTGAAGCCCGAGTCGTGGGTAAGCAAGGATTTGGCCTGGTCAAGGTTAAAGGTAGCATCCCATGAAGTTGAATATGGATCGAATGATTCCATCCCAATGGTTGACCACGTCGGCGCCTGAGCGAATGCATCTATGGTTCTAAAAGGGACTTGTGCTGGGGACATGATACTGCTCCGGTCCAACTGCGGTTCCCCTTCGTGGAGTGAATCATCTCCCTGAGACACGCTGGAAGACTTTGGCCGCCGAGGCCTTCCCACTTTCTTCTGCTGTCCGGTGATGCACTCCACGCCGAGCATGGTGCACCTTGCGCATTTCAAGTCATTTCGATCCAGGCGTTGACACCTCGACTTGTTTTTCCTGCAGACCTGACAAGAGAAGCGTCTTTGCGATGGATGAATGGATGCGAGGTCCATGACGACATGCTACTGGCGAGGTACTGAGTGAGATATGCAGGGCTACATGTGAAGGGTGTGGTGAATGCGAATTAGCCTGGATCGGGGTAACCGCGATGTGTGCTGGGAAATTGTCTCTCTTAAATCCTCCGCGGACGGTTTTGGAAACCCGTCGGCAGCTCGTTCTAGCTCGAACCCATCCAAACTCTGTTTGGATTGGGGCGAATGGGTGATTAATAATAGCCGGGTACAGGGCGGAAAGCTCAGTCATCATTCCGATTGAGGAATAATGACATTTCAGGAACCAGATCCGCGGCATTGGCTCGTGGGTCTCACACTGCGACTACCCTAGTAACTTTGCCGCCAGCCACTTGGCACGCATGAGAGTAGCTGAACCCTTGTCGCGCGATCCAGATGGCGGGCAGGGGGATATGAGATTGGGCACGTCACAGCGCAACGAGATCAGTCAAGCCTCCGCTGCACGCGCTACGGAGGCTTTGATGCTGAGGAATTGAGCAAATCTCCGTCTTTCCGACGACGGAAGGTTTTACGTTGCCTTCGAAATCGCAGGCTATGGCTGAACTCTAGGCAGAGCGTTCTGCATGTACGCAATCTTGACGGCTTCTTATATATGCCGCTGTGAATCTGCCAGCCTTTCCATTCAGCTGATACAATCATCGCTCATTCCACATGGTATGTTCTCTCCCAGAACAGCCCCCCAACTTCGAAATGAGCCTCAGTTCGTCAGCCGTGGATAATGACTCCATCACAGCCGAAGGAACACTTTATACCCGCGAAGTCGAGCCCGATGGAGAGAAAGCAACCTCCCGCAGCAAGGTGATATGGCACATGGCACCCGAACTTCAATCGATACGGGACCGAGACGAACAAGGTGGCGATAAACCCAGGAAGCTCGGCGTGACCTGGCAGAACCTCACTGTCAAAGGCGTCAGCAGCGACGCCACGTTCAACGAAAATGTTCTCTCCCAGTTTTACCCCTTTCACAATGGCAGCAAAGAAACCCCCATGAAGAAGATCATCGACAACTCGTACGGATGTGTCAAGCCCGGAGAGATGTTGCTCGTTCTTGGACGCCCTGGATCAGGCTGCACGACGTTGCTGAGCGTACTCGCCAACAATCGGCTGGGCTACGAAGAGGTCACGGGCGACGTCACTTTCGGTAACATGTCCGCAAAGGAAGCCAAACAATATCACGGCCAGATCATCATGAACACCGAGGAGGAAATCTTCTTCCCGACCCTAACCGTCGAGGAAACCATCGACTTCGCCGCCCGCATGAAAGTCCCCTATCACCTGCCCCCCGGAATCAAGACACACGAAGAACACGCCCAGTCCTACAAAGATTTCCTCCTACGGTCAGTCGGTCTCTCTCACACGGCCCATACCAAGGTGGGAGACGCCTTTATCAGGGGTGTCTCTGGAGGAGAGAGGAAGCGAGTGTCTATTCTTGAATGTCTTGCTACGCGCGCAAGTGTCTTCTGCTGGGATAACTCGACGAGAGGTCTTGACGCCAGCACAGCTCTGGAGTGGATCAAGGCAATCAGAGTCATGACCAACGTCCTCGGCCTCACTACAATCGTCACACTCTACCAAGCGGGCAACAGCATCTACGAGCACTTCGACAAGGTACTCGTTCTTGATGCGGGCAAGCAGATCTTCTACGGGCCTCAAAGCGACGCTGTGCCATTCATGGAAGGGCTCGGTTTCATGCGAGACCCCGGTTCCAACCGTGCAGACTTTCTGACGGGCGTGACAGTTCCCACCGAGCGCCTCATTGCCCCTGGATATGAAAATACGTTCCCGCGCACCGCTAATGAAGTTCTTGCGGCATACGACCGGTCTTTGGTGAAGCCGAGCATGCTAGACGAATGTCGAAGCTACCCAGTGAGCGAGGAAGCGGCAGAGGACACGGCCGTCTTCAGAGAAATGGTCGCTCACGAGAAACACAGGAGTGTGCCCAAGAGATCACCCGTTACCGCCGACTTCTTGACCCAAGTCAAGACGGCTGTTGTCAGGCAGTATCAGATCATGTGGGGAGACAAGTCGACGCTGTTCATGAAGCAAGGTGCCACGGTCATCCAGTCTCTCCTCGGCGGTTCTCTCTTCTATTCTACTCCCAATAACTCGACCGGCCTCTTCCTCAAGGGCGGTGCCCTGTTCTTCTCCATCCTATACAACGCCCTTATCGCTCTTTCGGAAGTTACAGACTCGTTTACTGGTAGACCCATTCTAGCCAAGCACCGCTCCTTTGCCTTGTATGACCCAGCAGCCATCTGTATTGCTCAAGTCGTCGCAGATTTGCCCATTCTGCTATTCCAAGTTACACACTTTGGCCTCGTCTTCTACTTCATGGTCGGCCTGAGGACGACCGCAGCAGCCTTCTTTACATACCTGGTCACCAACTTCATGACAGCCTTGTCCATGACGGCTTTCTTCCGACTCATCGGCGCCGCGTTCCCTACATTCGACGCCGCGACCAAGGTCTCAGGTCTTTCAATCGTCGCCTTGTTTGTCTACATGGGCTATATGATCATCAAGCCCGAGATGCATTCGTGGTTTGTCTGGATCTTCTGGATCAACCCCATGGCCTACGGATTTGAAGCTCTTCTCGGAAACGAATTCCATGGTCAGGATATTCCCTGTGTTGGCCCCAACCTTATTCCCAACGGTCGTGGCTACACTGAAGGAATTGGCGGGCAATCATGCGCTGGTGTTGGCGGCGCATTACCCGGTGCCACGAGCCTCACGGGCGACGACTATCTCACGCACATGTCCTTCAGTCACAGCCACATCTGGCGCAACTTTGGCATCAACTGCGCGTGGTTGGTGCTGTTTGTTGCCCTCACCACATTCTTCACCTCCCAGTGGAGGCAGCTGGGGGAAGGAGGCCGCAATCTCCTTGTTCCTCGAGAGCAACACCACAAGTCGAAGCATCTGTTCACATCCGGCGACGAGGAGGAGCGGGCTACTGAGAAGCCCCCAGCCAAATCCGGAACCGCCACGCCAGACAGAAACCTCGGCAACGACCTCCTCCGCAACCGAAGCACCTTCACCTGGAAGAACTTGACGTATACCGTCAAAACCGCCGACGGTGACCGCGTCCTTCTTGACAACGTACAGGGCTATGTCAAACCCGGTATGCTCGGCGCGTTAATGGGATCGTCTGGTGCCGGCAAGACAACACTTCTTGACGTCCTCGCACAACGAAAAACCGAAGGTACTATTCACGGATCCGTCTTGGTCGATGGACGCCCTATTCCCATTTCGTTCCAACGCTCTGCCGGTTATGTCGAACAGCTGGATGTCCACGAGCCTTTGGCGACCGTCCGCGAGGCCCTCGAATTCTCGGCCCTCTTGCGCCAGTCTCGCGACTCATCCACTGAAGAAAAGCTGCGATATGTAGACACTATTGTTGACCTCCTAGAGCTAAATGACCTCGAACATACTCTCGTGGGTCGTCCAGGTGCTGGCCTCTCAGTTGAGCAACGCAAGCGTCTTACTATTGCCGTCGAATTAGTAGCAAAACCGGAGATTCTTATCTTCCTCGATGAACCGACATCCGGACTTGATGGTCAGGCCGCTTACAATACCGTGCGCTTCCTCCGAAAACTTGCAGAAGCCGGACAAGCTGTCTTGGTCACCATTCATCAACCTTCAGCACAGCTTTTTGCGCAGTTCGATACTCTTTTGTTGCTCGCGAAAGGCGGAAAGACTGTATACTTTGGTGATATCGGTCAGAATGCAAACACCATCAAGGAATATTTTGGTCGTTATGGAGCTCCTTGTCCTCCTGAAGCAAATCCTGCTGAGCACATGATTGATGTGGTATCAGGGAATGGGCACCCGGCTTGGGATCAAGATTGGAATCAAATCTGGCTGCAATCACCCGAACATGACCAGCTCTCTAAAGAACTGGATTGGATTGTTGCAGAAGCCGCCTCTCGACCCTCGGGAGCCAGTGATGACGGACACGAGTTTGCAGCTTCCATATGGACGCAAGTCAAACATGTAACCCATCGCATGAACATCTCGCTCTTCCGGAACACAGAATATGTTAATAATAAGTTCGCCATGCACATTAGCCTAGCGCTCTTGAACGGTTTTACCTTTTGGATGATTGGAGATAGTCTGACAGACCTTCAGCAGAACCTCTTTACCGTTTTCAACTTTATCTTTGTTGCTCCGGGTGTCATTTCCCAGCTCCAGCCTCTCTTCATCGACCGCCGCGATATCTATGAGGCGCGTGAGAAAAAGAGCAAGATGTACCACTGGGCTCCCTTTGTTACCGGTCTCATCGTCTCGGAATTTCCGTACTTACTTGTCTGTGCATTGCTATATTACGTCTGCTGGTACTTTACCTGTGGTCTCTCTACCGCACCAGAGCACGCTGGCAGTGTTTTCTTCGTCGTGGTAAGTTCTGGCCCATCTCCCAGCTCCCCCCATACTATTGCCGTGGCACATTTAACAGTCTTGTAGGTCATGTACGAATGTCTTTACACTGGCATTGGACAAATGATCGCCGCGTATACCCCCAACGCCGTCTTCGCATCTCTTGTCAACCCCCTGGTCATTACAACTCTGGTCTCATTCTGCGGCGTCATGATACCCTACAGCCAAATTGAGCCGTTCTGGAGATACTGGTGAGTAATATTTGGTTGTTCCATTGTTAATCCATACTTCCAGCAATCTCTAACAGTCTAATCTGGCAGGATGTACTACATCGATCCTTTCAACTACCTCATGAGTTCTTTACTCGTCTTCACTTCCTGGGATAAGCCTATCCACTGCAAGTCTGATGAAGTTGCTGTTTTTGACCCGGCTCCTAACCAGACCTGCCAAGAATACCTTTCTGTTTACCAGCAAGGCATGGGCGCGGCTACAAACCTCCTCAACCCAGACGACACCGCCGCTTGCCGTGTGTGTCAATATACCGAGGGTGGCGATTACCTACGGACCCTGAACCTTAATGAGGAATATTATGGATGGAGAAACGCCGGCATTGTTGTCGTCTTTGTAGTTGGTATTTACGGGCTTGTGTTCTTCATGATGAAACTCAGGACCAAGGCCACAAAAAGGGCCGAGTCTTAGACCAAGGCCTTGGAGCGGAAATATGTTGGTAGTCATCCCTCTGCCGCGGCCCTTTCTCGAACCCTGCATTATCTCTATTCTCTTTTGGTTACTCTCTTTATATTTCCTCATTCACTATAATCCCCTTATTGAAAGAATTGCTTGCCGTTATTAGTTTAGAGAATTACTCTTTTTACTTGTACTTGGTATAGATAAACTTCCCCTCCTAGAACCTCTCCTTCTCAAACATACTCAAAACACATGAGATCGTTCCTAATATCCATCACATCTCTAACAGTGATATTTTCTGCAAGACCAGGCATCCATATCACGTGGTTTAGTGTGGTGACGTTGCCTTGGTCATCGAAGTAAGGTACAAAGGCCTCAAGGGGAAGCGAAGCTGGCTGCAGATCGATAAAAATTTGGGCGCTCGCAACGTTAGGCCCTCCCATAGCATACAACCGAGTTGAAAGGTTTTGGGCTTGCCACTCCCACCATAGTCGGTCAAAGTTAGCATGGTGCAGCCAAAAGACTGGGTCAGCGGGGGAACGAGCATGGTCTCGCATCTAAAAGCATCCTCAAAGTTAGCATCGGATCTCGCTTTCCTGTCGTGGCCACCATCAACTTACGATACCTCCAACCCCCAGGTGCCCACCAGAGTGGGGAGTGTTCCCCAAACAGGTCAGCATTTGCACATAGTCATCCGATTCCACTGCCATACAATTCTCCACGATGGCCTGGGAAACAGTATCGAAGGCTGTTTGATTAAGACCACGAGTCAAACAAGAGCCCTCCCCTGTTCGCGTCATTCCTGATGCGGTCGTATAGTGGACGCGGTAATCAGCATATGCGCCATCAATAATGCAGTTGTTCTCGTCCGTTTTTGCTGTACCAAAAGCTTTGACAGTGCAGTTGGAACGGTCCCAGACACTAGCATTCTCAATGGGGAATAACCCTTGATCAACTTGTTCATCCCAGTATCTAAAAGATTCACTAAGCATACGCTGCAACCATAATATGGATTTATTCATGTACTTACGGGTAGGGGCCAGTGTAGCCACATTCGTTCCGAAGGAGATCTTCGTGAATCTTGCCGAACCAGCGATGCCATGGAAATAGTGAACCCTGATAGGATCAGACTTTGTTTAGGGCAGCCCATCCGTGAGAGTACCAAGAAACTCACAGTAGTGTGAATAAACCGCACTTGTGCCATGTGCGCGACCAACAGCTCCTCCCAGCGACTCTGAGAACCAAAGGCGCCAGACTTGGCAGGCGCTGTCTCGGCGTTCATCAAGCACAAGGTCGAATTCATGTACGACGCCTTTTCATCATTGGTCAATGCAGTCCTATTCTAGTCAGTCTTTGCCGACACGAGGTACCGTATAATAGGATTTAGAAGGCTATGCTCACCATGGCTTTCGGATCGTAGGGTTGGTGCAAGCTGACGATACAACTTGCGCTGCCGCTAAAACGGCCGCCGCAGCAAGTATAATCTTCGCCATTGCTAGTGTGTTGTTTCAGAATTGTGAAGGGAAAATAGATATAGCCAAACAGAATGAATTGTTCATGATGGTTTTATTTACTAGATCTCTCATATCTGCGCTATATTTCATGCTGGCTTCCTTACGCGTCTTTCGATATAGTTATTGTTACTGCTTTCTGTTCCAGGCCTACCCTGCAAGTGGAGCATCTTTCACTTCGCTAATATGGCTAGGCCATCTTTGGGCTCGAGAGACTGTAGGTTGCAGCCCCTTTCATCATATCACCGGTTGAGCTAGTAGTATCTGTCCCCTTGAATGGCAATGGAGCAAGCCTTCGCCTGTAAACACAAATTTAAGGTTATAAATTATGGTCCGACGCGCTCTGAATTAAATCAATGATTCATTGGTGGCACTTGCGTATGAGTCTTGAATTAATTAGATGCCAAGACTTGATGAAACGCGGTCAAATCCGACACTCTCACATGCATTTCTTTATCCTCCGGGTCCCAACAATCGATACCTACGCGGATATTTGCTTCGCGGAGCGAATCAAGTCTTTTCCAGTGATCTAGTCGAATTGCACTTCTCTTACAGTTCCTTCGTTCAATTCACGGCGTGGACTATGAGATACTAAAGTCACGACCCAACAAAATTTTCTCAAGTGATTCTAAAAAGCCAACGGCCCCTCCTCCACCCGGGTTTCGGTAGTTGAAACGGCCCCTCTTTGTATTGCACTAACCCCAACTGGTTTAAACTTCCTTGCACCCTGTCCGTACCTTGTCCCTGATGAAACCATCGCGGCAAATGACTGGGTACGAATACCCTTTTTCTTTCTTGGAGTAGGTTACTCCTTGGCTTAGTACCATCTTTCGCCCCTGCCATCTTCGCCATGCCATCTTAGCGCTCGGTCTAGATTCATCCGAACATGTGGGCCAAGAGATTTGTTTTTATTATGCTAAAATATTTAACCCATCAATGAGAACACTAATATGTCGGATTAGCCCAATATCTTCTTTAAAAAAGAAATAATAAAAATAAAATAAACATTGATTCAAAAACGCTTTCCTAGAATGACAACAGCATTGTGACTAAAGCACTTGCCTTAGATAAGTTCCAGAGCTGATCTTGATCTACCACATCGGTTCATCGCCAACTAGTTCTTATTCTTTTATGTTTCTTTTTTTGGAATGATCATTTGCCCGTTCCTTAAAGAGGACATACGAGTCCATTTCACCAAGAAGCTGGAGTAGTGTCAGGGATGTTTAAACGTACCATGATAAAACTAAGTAGTATTTGTAATATGATAGATGGTCATTCAACATTATGCTCCGTGCCATATAACTCATGCAATGAAAGACCGGCTGTCGTTTTGATTTCAGCCCAGTCCAGCCTCTGTCCCAACTTAAATAGCTGCAATAGCCTGGCTTGACTTACCCAAGAACAACTAAACCAACCCGACCTTTTTTTAGACTCCGCTTCGGGATAAATGTCATCTATGAAGTGATTGGACCAATTTCCCTCTACGAGTTTGGCGCAGCAGGCCTCAACCCTACCCAGACCATGTTGGTGATGAACAGAACCAACAGGCTGGGGTTGCCCTAATGAAAAAAGGGAGGGGCCTAAGCATCGCCTAATGGGTGATAGAATGTCCTATCCCTGGCCATGAGCTCTGTCCATTCCGAACTGCGATGGCTGTCTGGCTAAATGCGTTTGATCCTGCGCTTGTACAAGGGTTTACTTCTCTTAATTTGTGAACATTTAAAAATAGGCCTTTGGAAAGACCAATCTCCATCAAGAATCCTAGCTAGTACTCAAACGAAGTCAATGGTGATCAGTGGCATTTTCATCGCGATCATAATATGGGTTCCTCCTATCAAATGATGGTCGTGACAGAAACGGCAGATCAAGCGGCAAGTCAAGAGTTTGCTCTAGTGGAGATTCTAAAGGTTTTGTATGAACGACTACAAATAGTTGTAATATAACCACTCCCTTCCGATTATCAAGCGGGCGACTTGCGCTTAATAAGCGGGATCGGTACGGCGCGAATGGGAGGGTTACACGACCGCCCACCTCGGTCAAAATCAGAGCTAACGAAAGCGACAAAGCAAGCATTTAGCTATGTGACCATAAATAAAATTCAATACAATGCAGCATTCTCGATTCCGACTGGAGAGGAATCGCGTTAGCGCCATCTAGCTATGGGATGTGTTTGTGTCTGCTCGGTTTCGCATAAGCTCAGGTTCAGGCGGTTTCGCGTCCTCTGGTAGCCCGCAGCCCAATTTATAAGCGGGATCCTTTAACGCGATGTAGCGATTGCGGATATAATGAAGGATTTTCGGAGCTGAGACATAAGTGGTAGCACAAAGGCAGGACTTGGTGCGGCTGGGCACCCACTCTCCAAAATCAGCCGTCTGATTTTGGCAAGAAAAGTACATAAATTGTGGTCTCCCTCATTCCACATTATAGCGAAGAAATAGTTTCTGATAGTACCAGTGATTCGCTTAATTTCGGTCTCTCAAAATCGACTGTAAGATCAGATGCAATTAGAATCCATTTCATTTTCCTCGCAGGTCACCACAACTACGCGCTCTGCACTACCTTGTACAACGACAATTTCCCCTTCTTTGTACTGATTCATATCTACTCTAGAATATTTATATCGAGGCGTTAGAAATCGTTTCGAAATACCACAGCGAGCGACCCTCAAGTGACAACCAAGTTTAACCCTATGCCTTCAACTAGTCCGGATGCCTAAATACGATCGATTATGCACAGATGCCACATTGGAAGAAAAAGCCTACATGGCGTCGAATAAAGCATGATTCAGCTAGTGTCGGGCGTGTGAAAATATTCCTTCGGAACGGTACCTGGTGCTTTCTCTTGCATTCGGACATTGTTCCGTTGGAGTGTCTGGCTCGAACCTCGGCTAGAATCTCGCTACAGGCTACACAACAATGAGTATGGTTTGAAGAATTGATCTAAATCACCGCTATGGTCAGGTTATTTGGTCCATACCTCAATATTAGAGGGTATGAGGATACTTCAAAGGTTCGTTATTACAGGTAATTCTTATGGCACACTCGCTGATGTCGTCCACTCAAAGTTATTGGCCTCGGCAAAACTCAAACGTCATCAGATGCATATCGGAGCTAGACTGAGGAATTTGGGGTTTTTTATTTTTTGGTATCAACGGGTTCCCATATGCGGTGAGTAAAAACTATTTGAAAAGTCCGTGTGTGTACATGATAAGACCTAATACCAAGCCAGCCAGGATATTAGATCTGGCACCTTGCAGAGCTCTAACCAACGCTTGATGAGTTCAAACATGAGGCTCAAATGTTTTTGGCTATTATCAGCCAGCGGAGTAGGGTCAACATATCCAAGTTTGCTTCCTAAGAATTTCGCAGCGAAAGTAGATTCTTGCAAAACAGACTGACAGGATGCAAAAAAGAAATCAAGACGAATCTGTCCTGCCCCAACATATCCTGAGGACCATTGTATGCTTTTTCGACCCTTATTCCATCGCCACCCAAGCGTGCTTGCACGGAAACCTTTGAATAGCGTGATTAGCTAAGCGGACAAGCTCTGCAACAAACGCGTCTAGGGTTTTCAGGTGGGAGATTTCAGTCTCTGTCAATTGCCTATCACGCATTCTTTTCATAATGTTTGGTATCAGTCGAAGAAGTTCAACATCCTCTCCCGCCGTGCTGGCTTGTGGGTAAAGGAGAATATTGAAAAACACTGTCATCATCGCCCACATTGGGTAAAAGGTTACAAGCCTATGTTTCTTCATCAACACAAGAGCCAGATTCAGTGCGAATCTTGGTAACTTACCAAAATGCTTCCCTATGCACAGAACTAAATGTTGTCAGTAGTAGACATAGCATTGACCGGCTTGCTTGTATCGACAGCGCCAAACTTGACTCGAATGCGCCTTGTTCATGAAGCCCATTTTCGGTCCAAGACTTGCATCTTCCGCAAGCTTTGTGGATAGTGGCAAGCAAAAATAGATATTCAAAATGTACAAAAATAACCAGCATTGGTCTTACATGCTTCTTTATCGCATCAGTATCCACCACTGATAATGTCAAATTAGGTCGCAGCTTGCTCGGTAAGGAAAGACGCCAACATTCAAGTTCTTCATCCAACTCTCGTATCTCGCACAGCAACTGAGCATCTGGCTTTCTAAACGCTTTTGCTGAGTAAAGCATTGTGAATACTTTGGATTTGATAACGGTAAGGCCCAGATCGCTCGGGAAAACTGGGTTTGCATTAGTCCAAGGCGTTGGAGCAAGCTCTTTTTCTACGTTGGCAAACGCGGAGAAGTCTTTTGGGAGGGTAAGGTCGCAGTGATCGTCATTGATCCACTGCGGTTGTCCAGTTCGCAATGACAAATGTTTATCGAAAAAGTAGCACAGCCAGAATAATGAACGGATATGCTGGCGCATTTCGGACTGAATGGAAGTTTGGTCATTTCCATAATCGTTCAGGTGTCCGCCGAAGGCAAAGACACAACGAGATGCCAGCGAATGCAGCAGTGTTGCGGCTTGGATATGGCCCGATAAATCGCGATAAGTACACTTTGAGACAATTAGCTTTGTCATTGTAACATCAGGTTTCATTTACTTCGCATCACTTACCAGCATGATTGTCGACTCTAGAAGTTCAACATCCACGCGTTTTAACATAGGCAGTAAACATTTCTCAGCCTCAGTCGCACACAATTCTACATCTATCGGCCCAACCGCAACCGTCTTACAGGGCTCAATAAGCGAAAGGCTTGCAACAAAAGACAAGACGCAAACTTTACTGCTCATTATTTCCCTTGGGTCCTGATCGGGTTGTGAGCTGTAAGCCTTGTCCATAGTCTGTTTGAATCTCGTAGAATTAATGAACGGAAATACATATCGAAAGGGGGAGCTGGCGTAGATTGCCACGCATGATTCAACCATTTGCCTCGTGGGTAAGCGGAAGTCTTTTTGCGGGGCCCCAAGCCTTGGAGAATTAAAAGCATGGACGTTTTCAGAAGATGTTGTCTCAGGATAGGTATCTGAAAATACGTCTGCTTGCCCAGTTTGGTGCTTGATCCAATCTTGACACTTCTGTGAGAATACCGGGACACCGTTCTGGGAAGTAACATCGCCAAGGTCGGAGCCGGCAAAGTGCAGGCTGCCGAAAAAAACGCTGTTTATCGTAGCCGTTATTTTGCAATCCGCGTTGCTAGTTCGTGCTTTGATTGATCTTGACGGGTTTAGTGATGAATCTTCGAATTCGGCCAGTTTTCTCTTCTGGCGTAATTTAGATCCGAGAACCTGTTCCAGTCGCCGCACACGAAGCTCTAATTCGTCTTGCGATAGCATCCTGATGAAACGCATTACATTAACTGTGCCCTCGACTTTTGTGACAAAAGAATAGCTTACTCCACCGCCATATCTGGGGTTTCGCCTGCAACTTTGCCGCCGTACGTGCAAGGCAGGCTTCTGTGTGCGCACCACTCACATCTTGGATATGCCGCATCACAGTATATCTTATAAATCTTAGCCGTGGTAAATTTCCCATTGAAAGTAGTAGTCTCATACCTTTTTCGTTCGGCACGAATCACAGACCCTTTTCTTCGGCATATTTAACACACAGGTCCAGGCGAAAGGGAGATTCAGGCTGGTACTATTCAAGCTCTTTTAGGCCCTTCCAATTCAGACGAAGTGAAGAACTGACAGAAAATCGTATTGGCCCTTTAGGAGATCACTCCGAAATAAAAGCATTGCTGGTCCCAATCCTAATCCAGAGTGGCAAAGAGATGACTAAGACAAAAAGTGACCGCTTAATAAGCGGGTTCGGGGAGCGAGAGAGTGGACGAGCGCCAGACCGAAAACGAGTATCCTTGTACGCTGCAAGTGCACAACAGTTGATGGTCCGTTCTCAATCGGCTATTCCAAGCACGGCATGGTTCACATATTAGATTTAAATGAAAATGGAGAAGAAGGATCTAAATGCAACCCAGGTGGGGGACGGTTTCTGATCAACGAACCCGAAAATTGAGCTTTCGTATTTGGTGCATGGCATGTGTAACCAAATTACCTGGGACATGGATGCCAATACTAAACCTAATCGCCGCGCTTCTTCAAGCCCAAATCAGCTTAAAATTGTCATATGAGTGCTTGACTCCCATTATTAACCAAGCCCAAAACATGGGCCATCCTAGCTCAAGTCTTGATAGCGGTGTGATACTCGGGCTCAGACACCGCCTCCCCATTTGGGGTTACATCTGTATCAGATCCCTCGGCATCCTCTCCAGGAATTTGATCCTTGATCAGATGGGCTGCCCATGTTGTAAATGGAACAGCAGCGTAAAATACGACCACAGAGACGATTAAATTAGTCATGAGAGATGCACTACGAACTGACCCAACAGCGTAGGCAAGTGCAGACCCGAGAGCCTCTCCCCCACGGAGCACAGACATGGAAAGAGAGATTGTGTCCATCTCATTGTCCAAAGTGCCCAAAGTCCAATACAGCCAAACGCCGACAGTTTCGTAGGCGATTCTATCCTGATATTAGCATGAGCTCCAGGGTCTTTCTGGAAAAGACTTGCCTATAAAGAATAAAAATTGCAACACCTTGCCTAAAGTTGTAGCTGGACCAATCAATCTCTCCTGGATTGTGCTTCGCCCAGCGCTCTTGAATCACAATGTTCCATACCCATACAAGAGTAAAAAGTGCCAAAAGCGCATACCACATAGCCCTGGCTTGTGTTGATCGACGCACCCTCCTGTTGTCAAGCCACCATCCGGCGAGCACATTGACAATCGCACCGACAATAGCCGTCAAAAACCCAGCAAGCGTTCGGGCGCGAACTGTAAAGTAAGCGGCCATGTAGTTGCCTTGGTACGTGACACCCCATTGAGCAGTGATATAGGCTGGGATCATCAAGACAATCTCCTTGCGCTTGAATTGTGCCAGGAAACCGAGCCCTTGAGATTTAAATGTTTTGTTAGTATTTGCAAATGTGGGCTTCTTCCCATCCTCGCGAATTAGTTTGTCGGGTGGGGAGAGGAGCAAAGATAAGGGAAGCCCCAAGCATTGAATTGCGATGAGAACTAGGTATGTGTTGGGAGATATAGCACCAGTCTGAGATTTATCTTTGTTGAGACCTAGTTGAATGGCGGTGGCAATTATGGAGCCAAGTTTGCCGAGAGCCATCCAAATTCCCACTGTAGCAAATGTCAGATAAGATTCTTTGATAAAGGGCCCTAGATAGAAATCATTACCGCATTTTCCCCTCTTTCTAACTTCGGGGTACCCAACTGCCATGGCCGCTTCACCTGGCCAAAGAGCGGTTGCCTGCCTTGATTAGAATTGATGATGACTTGAGTTTGGTCTCAACATACCGACAAACCACAGGTTACAGCGCCAAAAATTAGGACTAATGACAATTGGATCAGTTTCAGCCGTCTTCGTCATCGGGAAGCAACATACACCATTGTGTTCCATAGACTGAATTTACATATAGGGCAGCCGAATACGGAACATACCCTATGCACCCAAACGTGACGATCCATTTCATACCAAAAATATTGCCGATCATGCTGGCAAGTGGGGCAAGAATAACCATGATACTATTAATGTCAGCAAATAGAGTGTTATTTCGAAAACATGTTCATGATGTTGATGTAGTGGAAACATACACAAATGTAATGACATTGGCAGCGTTTACAACGTACGGCTCTGCTTGGCCGCCCGCACCAAGACCTAAGCAAATGCACAACTGGTTAAACGCGCATATGAGTCCAGAAAGCTCAAGTTACTCACTATTCATAGCACTCCATATTCCAGGCTGGGTAAAACTAATGAGACCAAGCAAGACGGCCTGAAAGTAGGTGCCACGATAAATGTCGTGGATCTTTGTTGATACCAAAAATGGTGGTGATTTCGTCGACGGATCCGACATTATTCAACCTTTTAAAAACATGCACTTATTGGCTAATGTGTTCCAACAGGCACATTGTTTACAACTACACTACACACGGTGTCTTATAGATACAAGTTTATGGTCTTTCACACTCAATCCACTTCGCAACGATTGCGCTCGGCCAAGGCAAAATGATATCAATTCACCCAAGTGGATACGACCAGGTTCTCTAAGCGCCATATAATCCAAGCTATGAAGTAGCTGGCTGATTTGGGTAGCACTCTACGGTGGGATATCAAAGCCTCGCAAGGCTCCGGCGGGTCCCCCGAAGTCGGTCCGGGGTCAACCAGTCACGCAATCGCCAATACTATCTACGCCAATACCCTGGCCGTATGGATTTTGGAGGCATTCGGATAAAAAGTGATAAGCGATGTTCATCCACGAATATTCCGAAGCTAGGCTACGAAAATGTCGTTATCACGATGGTGCAATTGAAGAGGAGCGCCAACCTAAATGAGTTGACTACAATCTAGTGCATGGGGTCTGATCTTTGGAGGTCCCAAGTTTGGACGTGTTTACAATTAGTTTCACTTCTTCTTTTTTTTCAACAATCATTTCCTTCATCATTATTCAATTAAGGGAAACGCAAGCATTGACTAGGCACCACCTGCTTCTCCTCCTACTAAATTACCAAGACACACTCTCCAGCATCAACTGGTCAACCACTAGGTGGTGGATCAGTGGATCAGTGGATCATATTACATGACCGGCCTGAATTGTGGGGTTCAATCACTTATTCGCAGTGCTTTCTTTACTTTTTCATTGCACTCTATCCCTTTAATACATTATTGTCGAAATGCAGTGTCCCTTCAAGCCGCTATACCTCACTCCATTCAGTCTCACTCATCTTGTATCAGTAAGGTACTTGTCTCAGCATCTTGGTTTATTCATAACTACCGCCATCCTTTTGTCTAGCTCGTCGTGCCGCTAAAGCTAGCTCAATGTGAGATCATACATGTTTGTAGTTTTTGAGGTTACAAGCGTACACGTTGCAACTAGCAACTGAATGCTATCCCCAGCATCGCCGAAGATGCTCGAATCTCCGAGCCATCCATCTATTCCGTCGTGGGATACTTTTTGTTCAAATATTGCGTCATGTCCATCGATTTTGTCCAATCATTCGGAGGATAGAGTAACAACCACGTCACTCAGTACGTGGGTGCCCCGCATCAAGTCCAGCAGACCCCTCCATGCAGTAAGACGCCTCCCCGCCGAGGAAAAACGGCCATGCAACGCGTCAACTAAAATCCGTTATCTTGGAGATGCGGGGAAATTCCGTTCCCAATCATCCCCTCGTCGTCATGCATGCCCGGATTAGGAAGGATTATCACATCAGTATTTATTAATTGCGGCTTCTATGCGTGACTGATGATGATTTCTACTCTTGTTGACTCAGTGTTTGTCTCATGCAAAGCCTTTCATTCTTTAAAGGCTCAGAAAGGAAATTCTCCTTCCGGATACTTTTCTAAAATTCCACTGGCCACTTGTTTCTTGTGTTGCTCCTCCAGATATGGTAAAAGAAGATGATCCCAGTGTTTCTTGCCCTTGTATACTGATACAGCCTCATCCCATCCATTGATAGCATCAAAAAGTCTGCCAGGTATGTGTGGTTCTTGCGCGATGTTCGTTATGGGTTCAAAATACGTCCTTACAGTGAACATGATGGCTTTCGATCGAGGCAGGCGACGTAGTGTTTGACGCTCAGAGCGGAAATGAAGTTCCTCAACTTTAAGGTCCGTTCCATTTGCTAGAGCCCATGCTGAGTAACAAAACATAAATTAGATGTGTTCAGCTAGCCTCAGGGTGAAATTTTGACTACTCACAGGCGACTTGATCACTAACTTGATCTCCCATCCGGTGAGACCAATGTAAACCGTCATCCAATTGGATAAAGAACTGAAAGCACCGGTTAGCTAATATAACCCACAAACAAATATTGGATACAATCCCACGTTATTTCTGGTTACCGGCTTCTCTGGCGGCATTGTGCTGAAAAATCGATTCATTGATTTTTGCAATCTTGCTTGATAATGAGGAACACCAGCTTCAATATGCAGGTTATCAAGAGACATTCTGAATTTTTCCTTCAGTCGCCAGAAGCCTGGGAGGCAAACAGCCCCAGCATCTATATGATATTGTCCATCTATCAAGGGCAAATCAGCATAGTTTGCAGTGAATGCGTTTTTTGAGGGGTAAACTTGCCATCATTTTCAATCATTAGAACGATATCATCCTGTATCAACTTTGCTGAAATTATCAATGCTTCTTTCGGGGTTTCTTGATTCTCTTTTAGTTTCATCAAACTCGATACCAAAGAATAACAGCGGTCTCACCAGGATGACAATCGAATTTTTCTTTTGTTAGCTTATTAACAATATTGTTTCCTTCAATGACAAAAGTACTGGGATATCGATGGGCAAGAAAGCGACTGAGTTCTTCGAGGCATTCAAAACAAGCATCTCGTGTAACATTATTATCGACAAATTGGATATGAGCATCAACATCAGCTTCCAGTTCTTTAACCTTCAAATCGTGGTAGCGAAGGTAATTAGAATCCAATTGGATCCAATCATCCCATGAGAGTTTTCTGATCCCCATTGTGATGTGATATTTGCTGTGGATAAAAGGCCGGTACTTGATGGGGTCGCTGGATTCCAATTCCAAATGAACTGGGCGGGGCAGCGGAGTTTGAAAACAATTCTGTTGGATGACCGCGTTGCCTATGACGGGCAGTGATGTCAGATTGTTCTTGTGGGTGAGTACCTGTCAATAATGCTTACCTTTTCGACTCTTCCGCCCTATAATAGAGTAGAACAAGCCAATGGCTGGCAGAATCCCCAAAAGGATGCTCAGCAGCATGGAAGATTCAACAAACATGGTGAGCGGGTGAAGAGACAAACTTTGAAGACAAATTTTAGCGAGAGTAGAGTTGAACTGTTGCAACATTCGGGGCGAAGTTGCCCTCTTTTAATGGCAAAGGAAAGTACGAATGAAGCAAACATCCTTCAACTTGATATGGACTGTCCCTCAAAGCTGCTATATTTGAGCAAGAGAGCCGACGTCTAAGCAGGAGTGGTCAAACAACTTACTACTCTAGGGTAGTGGCACTGACCACTCGCCATCGCGATGACGACCCCAAAATGGTTTAGTGCTGATAGTAGGACGGCATTTGACTGTTGGCTCTTATCGTAGGTGGGGATAATACCAGGTGATTGGGCCACTGAAATCATTCGTCACGCAGTCGAAGGCCGCTACTTCAAGACTGGTGATAAGCTGACAAAGAATGTTGCAAGTAACAAAAGATTTGATGAAAAGCCATAGCCCCCTATATTAATTGAGAACATAATTCTAGTTCTTCTTCTATTCCAAAAATCCCAGTAATCTTACAGCACTCTTCTTTCTTTCTCTTCTAGTACGCAATCAAAACTTGCAGCCCATCCCAATGCCAACTACTTCCTCGTAGCACGTAAATTGCTTTCCACAGCATCCAACGCTCCAAACTTGCGCAAATCAGGCTCCAAGAATCGAGATGGCAAAAATTTGGTGGCAAACCACACAAGAAATGCGTTTCCACCTTTCCAAATCTGCGAAGGTGGCGATGATGCAAGCAGCTTAGCCACAACTTGTCGGGCCCATACATCGCTCTCAACCATGGCACTCTCTAACTCCTTACCCGCCAGGACCTTTTCAACCTCATCCTTGGCGACGTTGTACAAACTGTCCTTCGGTAGCGTTGGACCCGCCCCGCCTTGCTGGTTGCCGAAAAAGCCGCTCTTGACTGCGCCGGTCTTAAGATCGATAACCTTAATTCCAAAGGGCGCCAACTCTAGGCGCATGTTGTCGGTCAGCATTGCAGCTGCAGCCTTGCTTGCGTTGTATATACCCGCCATCGGAGTGGATACGACAGAGGCAATGGATGTGTTGTTGACAATAGTAGCGCCCAAATTGGACTTCAGGAGGAGTGGCAAAAAGGCCTGAGTAACTGCAAGCACGGCCCATACATTGAGGTCAAATAGTTGCTTTGAGGCATCCATATCAGCATCCATCAGCGGCATTGAGTAGCCTCCACCAGAGTTGTTGATCAAAATATCGAGACTTCCACCTGTCTTTTCTGCAACAGCCGCCACACAGCTAGCAATAGAATCCGACGAGAGGACATCCAGAGGCAATGTCTCGATGCCGAGATCCTTGAAGTGTGCTATCTTGTTTTGGTTTCGTGCCGTTGCAAAGACCCGCTGGCCATTTTGGTGGAGTACACGGGCAAGCGCATCGCCCAAGCCACCCTCGGAGCAGCCAGTAATTAGAATGTTGCGTTGGCGGCTCATGTTGTCCTTGTGAATTGTTTGTTGTAGATCTGAATGATGTATTTGTTCTAAATTTCTACTTCAACTTGAGATATCCATTATATATATGAAATGAATTGCTTCTCTACGATGGGCGCGGACGAATATTGCAACCGAATGTCGGCACGACTCTCCTCGCCGACGGGCTCCGCTTGAGAAGCCACACTCCGACTGCACTTGACATTTATTGCAAATGACGTGTTGGCGATCGTTTTAAAGCCAGCGCTTGACCCGAAATGGTGAAGTCCACTACCAAATGACAAAGTCCGCAAAGCGAAATGCGGAGCGGGGCGTTTCCGCACTAGGAAAACAATCAATTATACCTATGAGACACCAAACCTGCCCCTCTTCACTAAAGAGCAATAAAATTGTTTGTAAACTCCGCTTTACATAATGACACCGAAAGAAAGAAAGTTGGCTTACAAAAGAAAAAGCCAAGAAACGCACAGCTCCCTCATTTACCTCATTCCCAGCTGTTAAATACCAACTCCACAAGCCCATAGCCCGCAACCTTCTTGGAATCAAAAATGCCGTCAAAAGTAACAAATCCTTCATAAGCCGTTTGCAAAGGCGTAGTGCCCGCGATTTCCTGATCAGGGACGATGCTGCTGATCTGGAACTCGCCCAAAGTACCAATCTTGACAGTCCAGTCCAGTGGGTATACAACATTGGCCGAGGCAGTAGATTGGTAGGATCGTGTATAATCAGCTGTCCACTCAACAGGAACCACCTGCAACTCATCGTCAGAGCCCCGGATAGTAGCGAAATTGGACTCCTGGGCCGTATCGGGGTTGTTGATCATCCAAACGCTCATCTTATAGCTAGTTTGGGGAATGTGGAGCTCAAACCAAGTCCAGTTGCCAGTGACCGTACCACCCTCGCCGTACTGGCGATCGTACCAAGTAAAAGAATTGTCCGGGTCAATCTCAAACTCTTGGCCGCCTCGCGCTGTAATCGTACCCTCCGTTCTGCAATTTGGGAGACCCCACTCGACCGTAGTCCCAGCGCCGAAAGTAAACTTGCCAGAGCCTGCGTTAATGAGCGCATGCGAAGTTGCGTTCCAGGAAAGGTCAAAGGTGACATTGTCACTTTTGCTATAAGCATGCATGATAGAAATGGAGTCTGCGGATGAGCTCTTAATTCCGGAACCGTTTATCTCCAGGTCGAGGGACGACGTGTTGGTGATGCCATCTCCAAGCGTAATAAATTGGTTATACTCAAGGGTCTTGAGGTCCAAAGTCGATCCACGGAAGTAGGAGGTGTCTCCTGCGCTCAGCACATGAGAAAGCACCAAGAACTGTTCGTTGTCTTTGCTGGTAATAAACGAGCTGGCCCACCAAGAACCCCCCAAGCTATTTGACTGTGTTTCGTTCAAAGTGTATAGAACCGGAATGTCACTCTTTAATAAGACATGTCAGTCTGGTTGCTTATAGTAATCTATGAAGAGGGGGTATGTGAATGACTAACAGTCCAAATAGAGTCGGCATCTTCTGGTTCAAAGCAGTATGAATCCGACCGCTTAGCAACACGTGCAGCTGCCATGGCTGCAAAGCCGGCCGAAAGAATGGTGGAGGTCTTCATGATGGGACAACAAACTTGGTCAAAAGTTGATTTGGATTTTAAAAATTGGAAGCAATGATTACTTGTCTTCTTATACTTGGCGAAAATTCGGAATGCCCGGACATCGCTACGCTTAGCACCTTACATTGCAAAAGGTTGGGTATCACCAATCTTAGTCAATACTCAAAGCAATGCAATCATCCTCTCAACTCACATAGAGTCGCATGAAACTGATCCACCGATTCATCAACGCCGAGACGAACTTTGAAGACTGCAAAATCCGCTCTGTCATCATGATATATCACTACCCTCCCTCCAGGCCAATCATATTGGACAATTCGGTTAGTTGGCTTTAGCAGAGCCCCAGAAGTGACGTAAGTAGCAGATGAGATTTGTCGGCCAGCGTGCCGGAAGGTTAAGTCGATACAGCGAATCATACAAGACTCTGTACCGAGGCTAACAGGTATTTCTAGGTAGTTTTGAGACTGGATCAGGTCATGGACTGATCTGGTGGCTTCATAAGAGTCATGATTGGGCGGGAAGCCATCTTAGTGTGTGTGATCTTACGACGATGCTTCAGTCATCTCTATTAGTGTCGGAATATTGACATGCTAAATTTAAAAGACGGAGGTTTCGCAAGTCTTTGCTGTCCGCCATGTTAGGTGGCTAGGTCATGAAGAACAGACTATTCCATATAGAAGTTGCTGGCCGATTAGTAAGCTTTGTAACTTTTCGGGGGGCTGTCTGATCAATCTTGGATCGTGCGCGGAAATTGACGGTTGTCACCGGGGCTTTAATTTATCGATCAAACAGGCCATAAAATATATCAAGGCTTTTTTGGAAGACGCCAGAAACTCTTAGGCGAGGCAATGGTTTTGTGAGCCGCATTTGGTTTGATGTGTGGGAGCGACGAGTATGCTTAAATATCCGACTTGGCATTCTTGGCTCTGTCTTTATTTGGACGCAAAGCGTGGCTCTGAGCTAAAATTACTCCTTATTTCATGTTAATTTGCAGTGTTCATCCTAAATAACATTGCCACATGGGGTTAGGTTTCAATCCAGATCGCACAATGGTGTACTATTTATAGATTCATCAAAACATGAGTGAATGATGACTCGCCATGGTACATATAGAAGATGGCTACTTGTTGAATAGTACTCGTGGGTTTGGCTTGGAGGCGCCATTTTTGCATTATTATTTCCATTAGCCTTATTAGTGACATGTTGATGAGAGGGGAATGACTGTCTGATCTAATAGCCTAAATTACCTGGATTGGGGAAAAGACATGCCAAGACAATCACAGAAGACGCGTGAGAATTTTTCACGCGCAGACCACCTCATTGTAATCAACGGATAAATGGCTCCAATGTCACCTAGGATTCCTTCTTGGATAAATGCATTCAGGAAAATAAAAACAAAAAAAATCTTGACTGATGTACATAATTGTTTCCGCACAAGACTGTTTATTCCCATCACAATTATCGCCATCGTTGCGAAAATAGGCGGGTATTTCGTCCTATAGGGTAGTAAACATGTTCAAAACGCGTGGACACGGACGAAAAGATCCCTGTTCCCCGCGTATTGTGGTAGATTGTGTAATTAGAAGCCAGCATGGCACCATCTTTAATTCCAGAAAAGACTATTTGACGGCCCCGTATTGGTGGAAGTTTGGTCAGCACTCTAAAATATGGAAGGTGTCTTTCCTCAGATGGCAAAGATGTCCCGTGGCTCATTGGGTCGTATCCGCTGACCCCCGCAGAGGACTCGATCTCACCATCGCACGCCTTCACGTACAGTCGCAAAGGTGACAATAGAATCCTATTCGCGCAAATAAGTAGTTCCTGCTACCCGCAGCATGCGCATGTGCTGTGCCTTTATAGTTCTGACCAACCCATAAACCCATCTGCCGTGATTGATTGAGTTGGAGTGTGGCCATCTCGATCTCAGTTGCCAGTGCATCATCAACCCCAGCAGCCAAATGAAAAGCCTCGGATTCTTCGCTGTTTCGATTCTGGCCTCTCTCGCCATGGGCGACAAGCTGCTCTATAAAAACACCTTTGACGGTGCCGATGCTATTGCAGGTTGGGTGGCCGAGGGCCCCATCAACGCGACCGTGAGCAACAACACGCTGGAGCTGCGCGGTGCCGGGGGAATTGACGATCACTTCGTCTACTGGGTGCCCGAGACGTTCCCCGACAGCATCCGCATCACTTGGGAGTTTTCGCCCATCAACGAGCCGGGCCTGGCCATGTTCTTCTTTGGCGCCACGTCTGTCGCAGGCGGGAGCATCTTTGACGAGACGCTGGCCCCGCGCAACGGCTCATATCCGCAGTACCACTCTGGCGACATTCGCACGTTGCATGCCTCGTACTTTCGCCGCCGATGGCCCGAGGAGCGCGCATTCCACTTGGCCAACCTGCGCAAGTCTCCCGGCTTCCACCTCGTGTCGCAGGGCGCCGATCAGCTACCGCCCGTTGTCGACGCGAACGGCGCGTTTTACAAGGTCGAGGTCGTAAAGGACGCAGCCAAAGTCACCTTCTCCATCAACGACCTGCTGCTGTTTTCGTGGGACGACGTTAACAACTCTACGGGGCCCGTCATTCACGGCGGTCGCATCGGGTTCCGCCAAATGAATCCTCTGGTGGCGTGCTATCGCAATCTGGAGGTCTGGAAGCTCTAGGCTAAGTGGCTGGCTGTGGAGGGCGTCTAGACGCGTCAAAAGGAGCCGTGTCCCGGGAGTGTAACCCTTTATTGACGCCGAGGACCGTAGTCGGCCTCCCTCCTTCGCGGAGTACACACAGTAGAGCGATTTCATTGGCATGCTGAAGACCGGCGTCAAAACACCCCACCTCTCTCCCTTGAAGCAAAAGTTCCACGTACCCATGCATCACCAGATGCAAAAAGCGGAGTCGTGCGGCTATCCGGCAACGGCAACGAACCAGCAGGGCACGCATGGTATCCAGGGCAGCGGTGCTCTTATCCGCGTCGGGCAATATTGCAACGGCCTTTTGTGCGTGCCCCGTTCCCTGTTTCGATGCATCCTGTGATCCGACAAAGGCCCGCGTCTCATTGGGCAATTGACCGACGACATGTTCGGATCGGAACTTCCACTATCTTTCTGGGGACTTTTGGCTGTCAACGTCGGCGAATTGGGAACGAACCTGGTCAAGGCGCTGGTGACGTACAGTGGCCGCGTGGTGTCTATCTATCTATGCTACTGTGTCCTGGAGAGCTGAAGGGCGTATTTCCCTAGCAGACCAAGCCATGTAGATGTTATCTGTCACCCATGTTCGTGATGCTGTCAATTGTGCTCTGCGCGCGCGCCATTCCTGCCACGCCTCCCTTCAAGCCAAGCATGTCTTGGACATCGCCAAGTGTCTTGGCGATCTCTTGGTATTTCTCGTACATATTTAGAAGTAGCTTTAATAATGAGGCTCCAAAAAACTCAATATGCTTGTTGTCGTCTTTGTTACCCCAGGGTCTCCCATGCGAAACGCTCCATTTGCGGGGATCTTCAACAACCTGTGGATATTGCAGGGGCAGCGCGCGCTCCTGTACGTGATTGACTCTGGTAATATTCTTCCAATATTGTCTCAGGGTATCTTTGTCGTCGCCCCTTCAAAGCCCATTGTGGAGATAAGAGTGCTGCACACCTTACCCTCCACCATCGGCACAAGTGTCCCCAAAATGGCAGTTGGAACGGATAGCCTGATCCGATTGCAGGTACTTTTTGCTTGTCAGGAGTTTCCACGGATCTTCGGAGCACCAGAGGCCTGCGCTGTATTTGTATTCTCTTGTTGAGAAGTGCCAAGAGAGTTGTTATAAAGTTCATTGTTCGCTGCTTGATGGTTCATTGCCCACGAATTCTCCACTTCTCTGCTTAATCTTGTGTTTGCATTGCAGCTCTGCTGTTTCAGGCACTCACACCAAAAGCAGACATGCCTTTCGGATTAGGCTCTAAGCGGGAAGATCCGATCCAAGCGGTAGGTGAGGACCCAGCTGCGCATTCCGATTCCCTGTCAGAGAGTATCAAAGAGAAGCTCTCTCTCCCAGGTCCCCATGAAGAGCTCAGTGACGAGAAGGCCGCTCAGCGCCTGAAGATTTTCCGCGAGCAGGCTCAAAATGATCCCAATATTCCAACTGAGGACCTCGATCTGGCTGATGATGCCGTTCAGAGCGGGGATTCAAAAGAGAAGAATGAGGTGGTAGAGACTCTTGTTGAGGATAGTCCCTATCCTGAGGTACGAACTACTCCCCCTTATCCATTTACCTAATCTAAGACAGCCATTCATCTAACAACTTGATACAGGTCCGAGCTGCAGTCAGAAACTATGATATGGACCTGCCAGCCAATACAGTTCGAGCATGGGTTATCGGAATGCTGATGACAACCATCTTCTCTGGTGTCAACGCTCTTTTCACTCTGCGATCACCGTCCATCATTGTCAGCTCCATTGTTGCCCAGTTGGTTGCCTATCCTATTGGAGTAGGTTGGTCAATGGTGTTCCCAGATCGCCAATTCAATATCCGCGGTGTCAAGTTCAACCTTAACCCTGGCCCTTTCAACTACAAGGAACATGGTCTCATCGTTCTCATGGCCAACGCCGCCTATGGAGCCGGCGCCGGTTACTTTACTGATACCCTTACAGCTCAGATGGTCTACTACAAGTTGGATTGGGGTTGGGGATATGACATGCTTCTCGCATTGACCACACAATGCTTGGGCTTTGGTATTGCTGGCCTTGCTCGAATTTGGCTGGTTGAGCCTGCTTCAATGATCTGGCCAGTCAACCTTGTCAACACGTCTTTCATGTATGCTTTGCATGACCATTCTAGAACCGATCCCTCCAAGTCCAACGGTTGGTCAATCAGCCGATATCGATATTTCTTCTACGTCTTCCTCGGCTCTTTCTGCTGGTATTGGTTCCCCGGCTTCCTATTCCAGGCACTCAGCGTCTTTGCTTTCCCGACTTTTATCGCTCCCAACAATGTTGTCGTGAACCAGGTATTTGGTGGTTGGACTGGAATGGGTCTTCTCCCCATTACCTTTGACTGGACTCAAATCACCGGTTACATTCAGTCGCCTTTGATTCCCCCCTTCCACGCCATCATGAACACCACTGTTGGTGTCATCTTCTTTTTCTGGATTGTTGCGCCCGCACTGCACTGGACCGGCACGTGGTACGCCGACTATCTACCTTTCAGTGACTCGGGATCTTGGGACAACACTCAGAACGCCTACAACGTTAGCAAAATTCTCACGCCTGATTTCCAACTCGATATGGATAAGTATAAGGAATACTCTCCACTTTTCTTATCCACGACTTTCGCTCTTTGCTATGGTCTTTCGTTTGCCGCAATTTCGTCCGTTATTGTGCACACGGCCATTTTCCACTCAAAGGAAATTTGGCAGCGATACCGGGACCGATCTGGCACTATGGATGATGTCCACGCTAAGATGATGTAAGCACTATATATTTCTGTTCGACCGAGCTTGAATGTCAACTAACTGTGCTTAGGCGCAAATACAAGCCTATCCCCCATTGGTGGTTCTTGTGTATTTTCGTCGTCTTCTTCGCCCTCACATTTGTTACCAGTTACGTCTGGCCAACCGGACTTACTTGGTGGGCAATCATCATTGCTGTACTCATCTCTGCAGTATGGATGATTCCCGTTGGCATGGTTCAGGCTGTTACCAATATCCAGATTGGTTTGAATGTCTTCACAGAATTCATGATTGGTTACATGCTTCCTGGTCGACCTAATGCTATGATGATGTTCAAGACCTATGGATGTAAGTTGAGAGCTTACACATTAATTATACGCCGCTAACAAGGATAATATAGACATCACCATGACCCAGGGTCTTGCCTTCATCCAAGATATGAAATTGGGCCATTATTTGAAGCTTCCTCCTAGAACAATGTTCTTTGGCCAGTTTATTGCCACCATGTGGTCTTGTGTGGTGCAAGTCGCCGTGTTCAGATGTATGCTTTCCTCGCGGTTAACAAAATGTTTGCTTTGATACTAACAACTCGCCCAGGGGCTCTGAGCAACCTCAAGGATGTCTGTACTTCTGAAGCAGCCGCTCGATTTACCTGCCCTAACGGAGAAGTTTTCTTCACTGCCTCTGTCATTTGGGGTCTAATTGGGCCCCAGAGAATCTTCTCTGGAACCGGTATTTACAAGAACCTTCAATACTTCTGGATCGTGGGTTGCGCTTTGCCCGTCATTTTCTGGTGCCTCCAGAAGAAGTGGCCCAAGTCATTTGTTAGATACCTGAGTGCACCAGTCATGTTTTCTGGTAACGCATATATCCCTCCAGCAACCCCCCTCAACTACATCACCTGGGGTATTGTTGGTACCATCTTCAACTATCGCATTCGAAACAAGTGGCGAGGATGGTGGATGCGCTTCAACTGTAAGTTGGATCCTACGAGAGTTTTCGGTGGGCACAGTGCTGACTTTTCATAACAGATCTTACTTCGGCCGGATTGGATAGCGGTCTTGCAGTTGCCACTATTATTATTACTCTGACACTCAGTTTGTCTAATACGTCTGCACCGAAATGGTGGGGCAACGATGGTGCCTTGAACACCATGGATTATAACGACATGGCCATACAGAAGAGTGTAGCTGAGGGCAAAACATTTGGTCCGTCTTCCTGGTAAGAATGTGTAGCACAGCTTCAGTCATGTATTGCCGCCAAGTTTGTTAGTACATCCGCAGTTAATAGCTTAATGAATTGAAATTCCAGTTTGAACCCAAAGTCTTCGTGTTTGTAATTGTGTATTTGACTACTGTCGTTGTTGCTAAGAGGGTGATGAATACGAATGAGGACCGAAAGGATTCTTGTGCACTGCGGAATTCAAGAATCAAACCTAAAATGTGCAAGTGCATTATATTTCTTTACAAAAATATTTATTAATGATAATATACAACATTACTGGAAACAAAATATCACATGTGGCGAATCGGGCCCTAGGGTTGCAAGTAGCGGGATGATTTCTGTACCAGGGTTGAGCTTGTTGGCCTGAAATCAGTGTTAGTTTGATCAAAAATCAAGTTGTACATCTTCTTACCATCTCTATAGTTGATGAACTGACCCCATGCTCTGTCATCTCCTTGGCAAGTTGACCTGCTAAAGATCTCGCGACTGAATTGTCTTTTCCTATGGCAACCATAATCTGCAGTAAGAATTCTAGATTGTCCTTTCCTTGTGAACTATAAGCTGATAGTGTATCCTCAAGGAATACTAATGCTGCAGTGTACGCCGAAAAGTTTATCAGGGGATTCATGAGAGACACCCGAAGATTTGAGGTGATTCTGAAGACGTGGAGAATCTCCTCCGCCGCAGGGAGCAGTCGTTGCTGGCATTGACGTCTGATATGATCAGGCATATTTTGTGATTTCATTCTGTATAATGCAGCTCGATGGAGGCATATAGTCGCAGTATGAATGAGGATATGAATAAACACGGCCTGCTGACTATGATAGTTTTCTGGGAGTCGCAGGCTGTTGGGTAAAAATAACAGAATCACGGCTAGCTCATTATCAAGCTTCCTGTGTTGCCTCCAATATGAATCAGATTTGAATTCCAAGTCGATTCCCAAGTTGACATTTGACGTGTGTTCCATGGTTTGGTAGAAAAGGTGCGCGACACGAACTCTGGTGCCAAATGGGGAAGATGATTCGGTCTGTGGTTCATCTAGCAACATGGACGTTTGTTCTTCAAAACCGCCGTCAAATGCCTCATCAGAAGCAGGAAGTAGGGTTTTTATCTAATATCAGCATGAGCGACAATTTCGCGAAATGTCAAGCGAGGTGATTCATAACCTACATGATCATGTTGGATCAATGTGGGCCATTTAGTGGTTGCGGAAACCAAGCGATCCGAACAAAACATGACCCACCATGTGCGACGTTGTTCCTCCAAATCAGTCCAATCTTTCTGCCCATGTATCTGTAAAGGGGCATTTTCTTCATCGAGCTTGTGTAGATTCAGCATCTGCGCGATTCTTATACCTCGACAGAGGCTCAGCGATGCTCTTGAGAACATGACATGTTCAGCCTCGAAGTACGCGATCAAGGACCAGCACTGGGCGAGCGCCAACGTGATGGCTTGGTCATCCGAGGCCTGATTTAGCTTAGCGCATGCCATTTATATAGAAATTACCACTACTCACGCCCATCTCAACTGACGTCGCATAGGCCTTGGCTCGCTCATAAAATGGCATTGCCAATCGACGATGTGGTTCTGAAAGTGTGGCGGCCGTAGCAATGACAGCGTACTGAAGACACATGGGAGGACGCATATGTGTAGGAAGGTGCAGTGATGCCAGGAAACGTTGTTTATGTAGCATTGGAGAAGCATGATGCAATGTGTTAAAGTATATAGTTGTGCTGATGGGGGTGTTAGAAAGATGGTTCATTGCCAAACCCCTACACTTACAGGTCGTGCATCAACTGCGGAGATGGAAGCTGCTCAAGAAGATGCAGCCTCATTAATTCATTGGATGAGGTGTCATTTGCAGGCGAAGGCATAAAGAGATTAGGGTCAATAGGTGTGGATGTGGAAATTGATTCCGTCTGACCGGCTTCGGTCATCAAATCTCTCTCGTCACTAGATTCGTTGTGGTGCGGTTGATCAGCAACGATAGGATTATTCCTTTGAATCAAGTGCTCGAGCTGCCCTTTTTTTTGTCAGTTGCGTCTTGGTGAATAATCCTTGCCCTTTAATAGTGATGAAGAAGATATAATTAAAATGCAGATGTAAAAAGAATGAAGGGAGACGGAGACCACGAACCTATTTTCTCTTCCAGCTCGCGAACCTGCTTCCTCTTTCCGACTGATATCTGCCTAGATTGTGGATAAATACAATCTTTTCCGGCCTGAACACACCGATCACAATGTGGTCTCATACGGTCACATCTCTTCTTCTTTTCTCGACATTGGCGGCAGGAAAGTGGAGATACTGAAGATGAGCCAGTATGAGCATCATGGCTACTGGTTGGGGTGCTAGAAGCTGTCTGATGGGCCAATGGTACATCGGATGTTTCCAGGAAAGCTAAGAATTCGGCATCAACTTCCATGGTGGATTCCATCTAGTAATATGCACTGAAAAAGATTGGTCGTGAGTTGGCTGAGAGGGGAGAATGAGGTTGAATTTGTGAAGATGGTTCCATTTTTTTTTAGGTTGTTGATGAAATGATGCTGCTTACTAAAGCTATAACCTTGGCACTATCTGTGGAAAAACTGACAAATAACGACCGTAGGCTCAGTGGCTGGAAATGTCACCGTATGGACTCATTTAAAGGGAAACAATTTTAATGGCCCTGGGCGATTATTGTCGCGATTTAAAGCATCGCCATGTGATCCGCGTTTTCTCACCGCAAACTGAGAGTCAAAGCGGAGTCGCGAGTGGTGGAATGCAAAAGACAAAGCACGGGCCATGGGCGGACTCCGACAATGCGCGCCAACTGATGTTGATGCGCCTTTTGCACGATTATGGAACACGTAAATATCATGTCACAAGTGAGCATGGGCTGGATTATCCATCACATTTATTCGACGCGAGACATTTCTTTCACTTAATAGAATCTAACTAGATGCGAACATGTCGTCATCACCCTCCACACTTATTGACCTAGAGCAAAGTAGGCATTGGGAAGCACGTCCAAGTCCCGCTTCTGAAAAAAGTCTTCCCAAGTTTCTGGCTTCACACTTGGATAAACCTTGTTGTCAGTGTCAGGCCCAACAAATGTTTGGCCATTAATCCAATAGTACATGAAGAAGCTAGAAGATGGTCAGAATCTGTCGCATGACTATAGGGTGGAGGTGACTGCTCACAGTGGCATGTAGCTGTAGATATCAGCTGGCTTCTCGGCTCGTAGCTGGTGCATCTTGGTCTTTAGATCCTCTAGAGACCCAAGGCGTTCGACCTTTGGCTCAATGCCATAAACTTTGCTGAAAGTAGCAACAATCTCCTTGATGTTCTTCCGATCTCCAAGATCTTGAATTCGACAAATTAGCACACAGACATATGCTTATGCACAGGAAATACACCCACATTTCTTGATTCCAACAGCAGATGTATCCGCAATAACTGCTGCGGTAAACTCGGCCGTGTTTTTGTACGAAGTGGCCTCCCATGGCTCGGTACCCTCACCCCAATATCGCAGCGTCTTGGTCTGAGGATCCCAAACATTGAAGAAGGGACTCATCATGGGGTCCATAAATCCACCATTTAAAACGTGGACTCCCTGGACAGCCTTTTTTCCGTCAAGGTAGGCCTTGACGTGGATCATTGGGTCTTTAGGGAACAGTTCACCCAGCTTTAACTTGGTGTAGTCAAGCGCCCAGTCACTTGCAACGTAGCGGGGTACGTTTGCCTCTTCGCAGGCGTCTATGAGCTGCTTTTGCCCCTCAACCATGAGGTTGTCATCGCCCAGGTATGCGCAGACAACAACGTCGCAACCGTTGACGAAAGGCTTGATGGCGGAAGTGTCAAATGCACCCCCCTTGAAGAGGCTGACTCGCGGGGACTGAGAGATGGAAGCTAGAACCTTTGAAGGATCGCGAGCATATCCTCTCAGTTGAATGTTTGGGTTCTCAAGAAGTTTGGCTGCCAGCAGGCGGCCAAACTTGCCCGTGACACCAGCAAGACCAACAGTGAGGGTTGACATGTCGAAGAAGGGTGGTTTTATGATGATAATAGAACGAGATTGTGAAGTAATTGAGACCTGTGATCTTCTGGGAGGAGAGAAATACATATAGTTATCTGGATCTGGCGGCTTCAAACTAATGGCGGCCGGCGCAACAATCTCGAGTGCGAGCGCGGATGCGAATCTGAAACCACGTACATCATCGGCCCAATATTCGAGACACAGTATGACTACTCAATAAAACCATTGGCGGATCCATGAGGCCATGGCTTACAAATTTCGGTATGACTACGCGAGGTCGGGGTCCGACACTCACCGCGGGCGGCATTTGCTAGTCATGTGGGGCGTCCGCTTGGGATGGGGGTATTTCTTTTTCGTTTACTTGGAGGCTCGTATATAAAATCAATGATTGCAGATAATTTTCCTTTCTTTCCATTTTCATCTCCTTCTTTCGTGTGCTTGTACAGCCCTACGAAATCGTCTTGTACCTCAATTTTGCATACGCAGCTTACTCCCAGTCATGGCTCGTGCCTTGCTCATCACTGGCGCTACTGGCAATCAAGGAGGGGCTGTAATTGATGCTCTTCTAGCCAAGAAATCTTCAGACTTCGTCTTGCTTGCAGTTACCAGAAATGCGCAATCTCCCGGTGCTAAACGACTCGCGGCGAAATCCCCTTCAATCAAGCTAGTCGAAGGGGACCTGAATTCAGTCCCAAAACTGCTGGACTCGGCTAAAAAAGCTGCCGGAACCGTCCCGCTATGGGGTGTGTACTCGGTGCAAGTTTCCATGGAAAAGGGGGTCACCCTTGCAGGAGAAGTACAACAGGGAAAGGCTCTTATCGACGAGTCGATCAAGATGGGCGTGAGCCACTTCGTCCACAGTAGTGTGGAGCGCGGTGGCAACGAAAGATCTTGGGACAACCCAACACCTGTTCCCCATTTCAAGACTAAGCACGAGATCGAGTGCCACCTTCGTGACGCAACCACCCCAGGTTCAATGGGTTGGACAATATTGAGACCAGTCATCTTCATGGACAACTTACAACCTGGATTTGCTGGCAAGGTCTTTCTGACAATGCTACACGACACTTTGCAGGAGAAGCCGTTGCAGTGGGTTGCCACGAAAGACATTGGTTTCTTTGCTGCTGAGGCGTTCCACGACCCAACCACATGGAACAGAAAAGCTGTTGGCCTTGCAGGCGATGAGCTGACGTGGTCTCAATTCAACCAAACCTTCAAAGAGGTTACAGGAAGCCCAGTTGGGACTACCTTTGGTATCCTTGGAAAGGCTCTCAAGCATGGTGTATCTGAAATGGGCATCATGGTGCAATGGTTCAAAGATGATGGATACAAGGCCGACACGGCGGAAATTAGAAAAGTGAACCCCAACATGACAACGATGAGGTCGTGGTTGAGTAAGAGCGCCTTTGTCAATCAGAGTAAATGAGATGTGGATTCGGTTCGTTAGTTGTTACATGCCGTATATTTGTAGATTTTGTTCAAGTTCATCGCCGCTAAGTATGATTCGGAATTATATATGTTGGCAAATAATATGATATAAGTACGTATAATCTATGATCGTTCCAGAACATATCTTCCCTTTTGACGTGCATAAATGTCACTCATGTGTGGATGGAGCATGATAGTTGCATCAAGTAGGCAGACTTATAAATTAGCTTTTGTCGATTTCTTCAATACGAAAAATGAAATTCACATACAAGATCCTAAAAAAGTGGATTCCGCCTTATCTAGAATTAGTCACTTTGGTTGAAATGTTCTCATAGAACGGACGCCATTTTTGTAGTCGGAGTCCGACTACACGCGCCTCGTGGTCGGCCAAAACTTTCCGCTCGGCAATGCACAAAGACCGAGATTACGAATATTACTACCTGAAATAATTTCAATGGGATATTTAATGAGTAATTCCAGTTCGAAATTTTTGAAGAAACGCAAGCATGCGATCAACGTCGCTTGCATCTTTACCACCTTCTGTCACTCATTTGCACAATTTACCAACACTTCAATCGTTTATTCTTTAATTTTTTTTGTGAACCACTGACTAAGATGGATTTCCAAAATACCGCTGATCTGGGGAAGGAGGGCGATGGGAGGAACTCCAGCGGCACCGAGATTAATCACCACTTGGACGAAGACATTGGAAACAACCCCGTCGGCCTGAAGATGGTTCTTATTACAATTAGCTTGATGCTTGCAGTCCTTTGCGTCGCCTTGGACAATACTGTATTATGATGATGCCCTAATGCTTACAATGGAGGGACACTAACATATCATTTTAGATCATCGCCGTTGCTATTCCTCACATCACGGATGAATTTAAAAATTTGAATGACGTGGGATGGTATGCTTCGTCATATCTCCTAACAACGTGTGGTAGGCTTTCAAGAAACCTTTCTAGTTGCGACATGGCTGACGAAGTTAGCACTTCAACTACTCTTCGGAAAGCTCTATGCGATATTCAGCGTCAAAATTGTTTTTCTGTGCGCCTTGTTTGTTTTTGAGCTCGGGTCTCTCATCTGTGGTGTCGCCCCTAATTCAACAACCTTGATTGTGGGCCGTGCTATTGCAGGACTTGGAAGTGCAGGAATCTTTACAGGCGCTCTGGTTACAATTTCTCACACCGTCAATCGTGAAAAGAGGCCCATATTCTTCGGTCTTTTAGGAGGCATGTATGGCATAGCCTCTGTTGCAGGCCCGCTGGTACTGTTCCCGATTCTATTCATGCAGAAACCTATGCTAACTTAACAGATGGGAGGTGCTTTCACTGACCATGCCACCTGGAGGTGGTGCTTCTACATAAATCTTCCCCTTGGAGGTATCACTGCAGTAGTACTCTTCTTTCTGCTACAGATTCCCGCAAGGAAGACTTCCCAACGAGGGCCGTTGTTGGTAATTCTCCGTCAACTGGACCCAACTGGCACCGCGATATTTATCCCCGGAATTATCTGCATCTTGCTTTCGCTGCAATGGGGCGGAGTCAAATATTCCTGGAGTAATGTCAAGATAATTGTTCTGTTTGTGATGTTTGGGCTCTTGATGATTGCATTTGTGGCCGTCCAGCTATATCTAAAAGATGAAGCAACTGGTAAGTGACCAATACCCCGCCAACTATAACGACATTGACATTTTAAGTGCCCCCTCGTATCGCATCCAATAGAACAATTGCATCAGCCGCATTATTTGGTTTCTGTATCGGAGGATCTTTTTTTATTTTTACGTATTATATTCCTATTTGGGTAAGCTGCTCCGGCACTAACTTGCCTATACCTCCGTTTTTACTAATTCCTGGATAGTTTCAAGTTATCAAGAATGCCAGCGCCGTCAAGTCGGGAATTTATTCCTTGCCCATGATTCTGGCCAACGTTGTAGGAATAATAATTGCGAGTGCACTCACAACTCGACTGGGACACTACGCCCCATTTTTTATTGCAAGCAGCATCGTAATGTCAATTGGCGCTGGCATGCTCACTCTTTTTGAAGTCGACACACCTCAGGTAAAATGGGTAGGTTTTTTATTCCTGTACGGTTTCGGCGTGGGCCTTGGGTTTCAGCAGGGTGGTATTGCTGCACAAGCAGTTCTTCCCTTAGCCGATGTTTCTATCGGAACTGCCATGGTTATGTTTTTGCAGATGCTAGGTGGCGCGCTCTTTGTGTCAGTTGGCCAAAATCTGTTCACAAACCGACTCATTGTGAATTTGGTGAAGCTGAACATTCCAGACTTTGATCCAGAGGCAGTCGTAAATGCTGGTGCTACGGCTGTGAGGTCTATGGTTGCTCCGGAGGTCCTTCCTCAGGTCTTAGAGGCTTATAACGATGCCCTTGTCAAGGCATTCCAGGTCGGCCTCATCTTGAGTTGCTTGAGCATTTTGGGTGCTGTAGGTGTTGAATGGAAGAGCGTGAAGGGAAAGGAACTTAATTCGGTTGCTGCTTAAAGCTCTGTGCTTAAGAATTAGACTTAGAGGCTCCAAAGCTGCCGCACAGATCTTGGGCACTTCTTAAAACCACCACACAAATATCATCACAATTGATATTGCCGTCACATCATGTTGCTTTTGGAGACCTAGAGAGCAGGCTGTTTGCTTCAAGAATGTAGTATACAATGAGCTGACAGATGCGATTCCCTTGAGCACGCAACTTACTTGTACAATGAGACATCTTATCATTTCATCAAACAGGGTGTTTACTGCCGTAAATATTGTCAACTGGTTTCGGTATCTATCTATGGTACAAACGCAATAGATCGAACTTTATATTAGCAGTTACAGCCATGATCCTGCCTTTCCTAGCCGCTCCTTAGTTTCGTCCCGTACACGTACCGTGATATCACCTGCCTTCTCCATCTTCTTCAACATTCCAACACCGGTTCCGGCCCAAATACATGCAGTATCCATAGCATTAAGCCCATGAGATCCAGTTTGCTGCTCATCGGCCTCGTACACTGCCTTTCGAACCTCTTCAATTGGCATCCCAGACGCAAAGTTATTGTAAATGGCGCCTCGCAGACATCGACCATCGTACATCTTAGGCCATGGGTTTCGACCCCAAATATCATCAAAAACCCGTGATCTGGCGGTTGATGACCCTCCATCGGTTGCTTGGAAAATCTCTTGCCGGATATCGTCATCTAATTGCGACTCCTCAGCACTCAGATAACGAGTGCCCATGACGATGCCACTGGCTCCCAAGATCAGTGCGGCTGCAGCGCTTCTCCCATCTCCAATCCCCCCCGCAGCAATGATGGGAATATTCGAGAGCCCACGATTCTGAAGCGCATCATATACTTCAGGAATGAGGCTGATTAAACTGGCTCCCTGTGCATGCCCATGCCCACCAGCATCAATGCCCTGGAGAACCAGTGCATCTGGCTGGCAAATCTCTGCCGCTTCTGCTGCTGCCTTGACACTCCCTACCTGAATCCAGATCTTTGTGTTAGGCGAGACGTTGCGAATGGAGGTTGCCCATTCAGAAAATTGCTGTGCGTCTCCAAAAGAGAGCCAGATCATGGCAGGTTTGAAAGAAGCGAAAAGCGAAAGCCATGGCTTTACAGCATTGTTTAGCACAATGACCCCGACACCGATCGGGAGAATATCCTTTTGACACCCAATATTGATATCGCCATTCAATTGTGTTTTAGCTTTTTCCATCTCGGCTCGCATCCCTTGAATACTCCCAAGAAACCCGATCTGCCCCAAGCCGCCACTTCGTGAAACCGCAACACTCAATTGACTGGTTGCGACCCCACCCATGGGAGCGTTGCTGATCAGTGGCAACTGGACCCATGGGAAATCTTCTTGCAGCTTTTGTATATGCGACATATTTGCATTTGCTGTAGATGTAACCAATTGATTCAAATAACGAGTTATTCGGCGTGCAAGGAATTTAGTTCTCATAAACGAATCGAGGCGATTGGCTCGAATTTGAATCGATCTTGACGAGTAATGGGATATTTATTCGCAGTAAGCTGCGGCCAGAATTGCCAATTTATCCGAGGTTATTCACTTATTTTCCCTCAATGTGGTAGTCTTCCAGTGCCAAAAAGGTCAATGTGAGGGGTATTTAACTTGCTGTAAGAAAAAGCCGATCACCAGAATCGGGGTTGTTACCTAACTGCCCTTGTGTTCCGGAATCTCCCATTTCAGCGCAAGAACTTAATGGCTTTAACTTGCTTAATAAGGCAAGAAATAGCGATAAAATTAGTCATCTTTTGATCTAGGCACTGTTGTCACTTTTTTCCCCGGGCGCTCGGAAAGTTTACGGAGACTTTTGATCTTTATGTATCCGAAAGTATCAAAACCAACATTTGTGACACATAAGCACCTGCATTTAACATCAAAATAAAGAAAGAAGAATAAAAGAAATAATTTTATATATATTTCTAAACTTACTTATGATAAAATAAATTAAGAATTTAGTATCTTCTTTGGACTGTCTTAGGTTTTCCTAGAAAAGCTGCAGCTAAATCGTGTGATGTATGCACCTAGCAAAATGTATGTGTGCGCGCAACAAGACTCATAATTATTATTAGGCCATTTGCCATAGCCTTTTACAGCCATTCTAAAATAATACTATCCCATAGGAATCCCCTCCATTGAACGTATCGCGTGATGGTAAACCCAACAGTATTGAGCCCCTGCTTCAAATCTTCAGGAGCAATCTTGAACTGGATAAATCTCCACTCGCCGCTAATCTTTCCTGAGCGGTATAGTGCAGGATCACTTGCTAAGATGTCCTTGCTCAATGTGCCATATTTCTTTCCGTTGATGTCCACATCCAAAGCTCCACTCTGAGAATAACCAGCCAAGGAGACACTGAGAAGTGCTGTTTTGTTGCGAGAAACCTCCTCATCAGACAGTTGAAACTCAATGGTCCATTTACCCAGGGCAGAAGATGCGTAATACCAGTCTTCCGTTTGGGACTTTCCAATGACAAAGGTCAAGTTGACAGGGCTCTTTTCAGCAACGCCATGCTGGTATGGAATACCTCCGTTTTTGAACCCCAATGCCTTTTTATCAAACTCGCCAATCTGCCAAATTCGCTTGGAACGATCGCTGACTTCCCATGATAGTTTGCCGAGGTTTGAGATGCTGTCTTCATCAATTACCACTCCACTCTTCGTAAAGTTGGTATATACGTCAGCTAGTTCCCCGCCATTTGACCAGGCGTATAAACCATATGATCCTGTTCGCACATTTTCAAACTTGAATTGGCCATTACTATCAGTATAAGTTGTATAGTAGTAATTGCTACCTTGAACAGAGGGTCGGATGGTGGTGTTGGTGTCTCCAAGATACACTGCTGCATATGAAGCTGGTCGACCGTCGGTAAGTTCAAGAGTTCCTTCCAAATCTCCTCTGGAAGCATAGGCTTTATTATCAAACCAACTGTACGGAAACTGGTTCAGCTCTTTCTGTCGCCTCTGAGCTACATCAGATACACTGCCATTGTTCTGGCTCAGTTAGTATTATTGTCATTTCGCACCCAGCACCCACGGGGAAAAGTCTCACCAAATACCAAAGCCAGGGTCCCCAGACCTTATTTTGCGGCTGCGACGTCTTCTGACCAACGCGGAAATGGGAGGTGTCCTGCACAACATTGAGCTGAACGGCGTCCCCAGTAGAGCTTTCCCTGTGAACCGTCAAGGTCTGGCTATAATGGTCGCTATTATAATATTCTGTAGACGGGTGAATCCACCAAGATCCAGCCTGGGAGCCGTAGACGCCATAGAAATCGCGGTCTCGCACCGCATTAGACCAATCATATTTTGTAATGTAAGAACCATCAGCCAGTTCCCAGGTTTCATCTTGGACCTTTGTGGAATTCAAAATGAGCTCAAAGTCAGGAAGAGGTTCGTCTTTAATGTGAGTACGACCATGTGTAAAATATTCAGGAGAAAGTCGCCAAAGAGTTCGGAGAATGCTGATATCGGGAAGAGCTCGGTTGACAAAATACTGATAAGCTCCAGGCAATTCATCGAAAATTACCCAGTGCAGGTCTCCGACTGTGGAATAAAAGCTGACGTCGATGTAGTCTTCACCCCGCTTTGCAATCGTTGCATTTGTAAAGCGCAAGTTATTTTCTCCATCTAGACCACGAGTGTTAGAGTCCCTTCATAATCTCGACCAAAAAAAAGGACATACCATATCCAACATAATGTCCAACAGCCGAGCCCACCAAATCAGCTCCAGTCACACCCTCCCAAAATAGTTTTGTAGCATAATTGGGACCTTGGGTTACGTTCCAAAGATCATTTCCGATTACCCATGATCCGCTGCCAAGGTCGGTCAAAAATGGGCCCCTCTGAGCTTCGGCAATTGTGGCCACAAACGACCACAAATACAACCGGCAATGCATTGCTCAGCAGATGCGCTCGAGCTTGGCGTTTAAAGACTTGAAAATAGGGCCTTAAAAAAGAAGAACAAGGTTAATTGTGCTTCCAAAGAAAAATGTCCAAATTCAATAGCAGAGGCTGAATAACCTTGTTTTATAATTCTACTGGGAGCAGAGCCTCGTGGTAAGCATGGATCATTCACGACTAACCCATACCAAACACGTCAAAGGCAAATTTAAGAACGAATGTTTACTGATGTTCACGGGTTCGGAGTGCCGGGAAGCGAAAGTGCCTTCCTAATCGGTGTCATACCCTTGTATGTTCCAGTGCTTTGGGAGGGCCAATTGTCAAATCATGTTCAAGAAAAACGCGCAAGAGTTTGAGGATTGGAGGATTTTCATATCCGCGGACCCAATTTTGACTCTGGCCCACCACGCTGTCATGAATGTCTGAGAGGGGCTTTGATTGGCTTCCTAAAATGAATACGGCATTTCGCCATAGTTGCGCAAGTTACATCATTCGCCTATTGCGTTTTCTCGGAGCGATGTCCTCAACAGGGTAGGACAATGAATTATCAACATTGGATCATTATAGCACAAAAAGACGTAAGGTTGAGCGATTTCCTCAATGCATCTTTTGATCAGTTAACTGAGAATTCTTTCTCGCTCTCACAATAAAAATTCGTATAGTGGGCGAATTCCAATTGGATGCCTCTGTATGTGCAAGGGGTCATGGTGGCCCACAATGAAGTCGAAGGTCTTGGACATGCTCACAGCGGTTCCAAAAGCCAGCCTAGTTGCCCATTTGGGTGATTAGTGCTTGACATGGGACGGCCCCTGCTGATGATAGAATGGCCAAAATCCAATCAGGTGTAACCAACGCGCACATACTGAATTGCCTTTTATAGTGAACTGGTCCAAAGCACATTCATCTTCTAATCGCACCATTTCAATCTGATTTGTATTGCCCTAGATTGCCTGATCGTATGGAACATGGACATAAAGTAGTGAGGTGAGTAAATACCGAAACCGCTGGCGGCAGTCACAGACATAGAATATTCACGGAGCTTAGGAATTCCGGAAATACTACCAGACATTAAAGTGATGAAAAAGTAACTTTGGCGTACAAGAAGCTTGGAGATCAGAGACGGAAGTAGATAAATAGGACATGATATCGGCTGTGACACTGAATACGTAGCAGTCCCAAAAGGGTTTGTTGGCCCCAGGACGGAGCGTAATTCTCGAAAACGATGTCCAACCTATCTAGTTCCAAGCACTTGAGTGCTTCGTTAACTGGTTCCTTTCGATATTTTAAGCGGTTTCCCCACTAACCCCAGCTCACCGTACCAAAGATGGATCAGGTCACTAACACATTGGCTCCAACGGGTTAAAGTCCCCCTCCGTTATGTTGAACTCTTCCACACAAAAGATTCTTTTCCCATTCTGACTTCTTGCCTCTGCCCTGACTTCCCACTCGCCTACAGGGACGAAGAAATTGTACAAAGGGATAGGCGGCGAGCCAATGATGGCGTTACCTCTATGGATACTGGGAGGACATGACCGGTGTAGACCAAGCACCCATTATCATCACCCTTGTCGGGCCTATGCACGATTACGTCCTAGGATACATCAATGTCGCAGAGTGGTGAATAGAACATTGGGTCTGGCCCCCATGTTCCGTTGCTGGTGCCCGTGATGTTGAGCCACGGTACGTCGCCCGTATCGCTGATAAATTTGCATTATGAAGCGAACATCCTGGTAATCCCTAATGTGAGGAAAGTTAATATACTAAACATAATTATGTAACAAGTGCACTTGCGTTGTTATGGTGTGCATGAAGTCAAGTCGATCAATTTGAAGCAGATCACCAGAAGGGTCGTCACAGTAATATGCTAAAGACGTGCCCAGGACCTTGAGGCGCTCTTTTGTTTTGGGATGAGGCAATCAGGGCTTGTTGAGCGAGCCCATCGACAAAAAGTGACGTAGCGGCGATCTCACCAACACTCAAAAGCAAGGCGATTTTGATACAAGAATGAAGGGAGAAATTCATGTCGGTTGGTGAGCAGCGTTTAAGCAGTGAGGAATTCCAAGAGAGGAAGAAACAAGGAAATGGAAAATTTGGAAACTAAATTGGTTAGCGTTTTGAGGTTGGAAATTCCGTGAAAGTAAGAAGAATTGAAACAGTATTGCGGAGGTGAGAGAAAAACATAAAGCTGGTACTGATATGGTAGGATTAGAACAGTAGGGGTCTTAATGATATATAGTAGGAAGGTTAATGTCTTCTTCTCTATCTACCTTAGTAATAAGCTTATATATATTTTCTAAAGGTGCCTAAGGCATATACTTATAAGGTTCTATATATATTAATACTATTTCTATATTATATCTTAGTATATTTAAGAAATTATTTATTATTTTTAATAATTAGAATATTATATATATTTTTTTATTTTAAATCTTTATATTTTATATAATCTTTTTCTTTAATTTACCTAAATAATAATCTTATTCTTAAAGGATTACTTTTTAGGTCTTTTTGTAAGAGGATCTAGGCTAGATCTTGGATTAATAATTAGTAGAAGAGTCTTGTATAATTGCCCTGGTTATTACTTAGGAGGATCTAGGCCTATATTATCCTTCTATTGGTCTAGCTTAGAATATTTATAAAGTTTTTTAGATTATTGCTTTAATAGTAAGATAGTTCTATCTTCTAGTGATTCTTTTAGGCTAGGAGTGATAATAGGGGCTTTAGCTTATTTTTTATTATAATCTTAAAGTTATTAGGCTAGTTAAAGGATATTATTTTTAGGAGTTTATTAATATTGAAATTCTATAATTAGGTTTAGATTAATATTCTTTATTTAGATCTATATAATTTAATAATATTTATAATCTTTTTAATTTACTTAATATCTTTTTATAATTATTAAATTATATTTATTAATGTATTGGTTTTTTTAGTTAAGGATTTTATTTATTTTATATTAATTAGTTTTATTATTTTTAAAAATTAATTTAGGTTTTTTTAATTAGAAGTTATTAATATAGGTTAATATAAACTATTAATATAAGATTATTAAATATATTTTTATATTATTTAGTAGATTTAGCTTATATATTAGATTATTAATTATTCTTTTAATTATAAATAGGCTTAATTATTATTATAATTATTTATATAATGGCTTACTTAGTAAATAGTATTTATAATATAATTATAAATAAATCTTATTATTAATCTTAAATTAGATTAGTTAATATTTAGTATTATATTATTTCTTTATTTTAGCTGCTATAAAATCTATAATTAGTTATGCTTTCTTCTAAATAATTTCTTTTAAGAATAATAGGTCTATGTTTTTTATTATTAGTTACATTAACTTTATTAGGCTTTAGAGAGTGATTTTATAAATAAATTTATATATAAAGGCTCTAATTATAATATTAAATGCTTTATTTAGGTTCTATTATAATATAGGTAGGATATATAATTAATCTTCTATTAGATATTTTATATAGTAAAAGTATATTATTATTTTAATTATTTGGTTATATCTCTTTGCTAATCTATTAGCTTATAGGTAGTATATTATTATTATTACTATCTTTATTTTAAAACTTATCTATAGATCTCTTTAGAATTCTAAATTAAATTTATTATTATAGTCTAAAATAATAACTTTTAGCATACCCTAGTTAAAGAGTATAAGCTATTAGGCTAATATAGTTACCTACTTCTTACCTATATATTTAATAAATCCTAAGATTAATAAGCATTTTTTACTTATTATATAAATAATTATTATTAATTAATTATAAATGTTCTATCTTTTTAATACCTATAATAATCTTTTTATTAATATTAATAAAAGTTTAATAATAAAATTTATTATTATTATATATATAGGTAGGACTAGGGGTCTGTTTAATAAGTAATTTCTAATAGCTTATTAATAATTAATTTATCTAAAATAATATATCTTATATTTATAAATATACTTTCTAGCCTATTATATTAAGTTTTTAATATAAAGGCTAGATAGCTCTTTTAATATCCTTTCCTTACTAAAATAATATTAATTATTATAAACTATCTTTAGAAATTTATTAATTATAAAGTAAGAAATATAAAGCCTATAGTATTCAAACTAGCTATAATAGTATAGAAGTTCTTTATATAGTTTAAAGTATACTTTATACTTTAAAATATTTATAATATCCTTATTATTAAGTATTAAAAGGTTTAAGATCTCTTTTTCTACTATTATATTAATAATCTTTATATAGTGTATATTATTAAGGTATCCTTCTTAGAACTTTCTCTTAGATTTCTCTATTATTAGGGCTTCTATCACCATTAGCACATCATCTAGGGCTATATAGTTAGATTATAGCCGCACTTAGTTCCTATTAGTCTCTAGGGCTACTAAGTGGCTTAATATGTCTAGGATGAAGTTCTTCTTTTCTAAAAGGTAATATATATTAAGCTTATATTCTAATAAATAAATTAAAATAATTACTAATTTATAGTTTACTTAGTCTATATTAGATATAATAAGTATAGTTTTTTTATAATTTATTTTATTATAAAGTAATTTATAAAGGTGATTATTAAGTGTATTAATAATTGGATATATATATATAATCTTTTAACTACTTATATTAAATATGCTATCTTTAGTTCTGATGGGCTATAGTTTCTTTTTACTAAGCTAAAAGTGTGACTTAAAAAGCAAATAGATCTTATTGCTATTACTAGGATATATAATATCCTATTCTATTTATAATTATCCTTAAGATAGAAAAGTACTACTCTAAAGCCTTACTAAATACTTATATTTATTTAAAAGTATAATTTCTTATTTTATTTAAAATAAAAGAGTATTCTTATACTAGCTATTTTATATTAAATTACTTTAAATATAAATCTTTCTTTCTTTATAAGATTATAATATATTATATAAATATAAGTCTTTTATTTATTAGAATTTCTATTAATTACTTTACCTTATTTATATCTTACTCTTAATAATATAATCTTATATTTTTATAAAAGCTCTATAAACTAAGTATAATATAGAATAAGATGCCTAATATATTCTATAGCTCTAATATATTACTTTAAAGCTAATAGTTAAGCTAGAAACTCTAATTTTATAAATAATATAATCTACTCCTTTATAATAGTTAAACTAAAAGTATTTACTTAAAAGCTAAGCACTTATATATTAAAGTATTTAATCTAGCTCTTTTAAAAAAGATAATAATATTCTTTTTTTAAAAAGTTTAAATAACTTCTATAAATATCCAAGATACTCTTCTTCTATCTTAAAGAAGATTATAATATTATTAATAAAGGCTTTATAGAATTTATAATATAGGTATAATAGATAGTCTATATATTATTATATATATATTAAGGAGTTCTAGAATCCTATTAAAGTAATTATTAATTACTTTAACTTTTAATAGCTAATTATTATAAAGTAGTTATAATACTCTAATCTTACTTTAAATTAGAAGAAGAATAATAATATATTAATAGCTATAATATACTAGACCCCTTAAAGTATCTAGATAATATCTTCCTATCTTAATAATAGGTAGTTATCTAGGATAGTAATCTTATTAAGGGCATATAGGTCTACTATTATCCTTCCTTTTAGTTTCTTATTAACTATTTTCTATATAATAAAGATAGATGCTATAAATAGGATTAGTTCTTTAACCTATTCTAGTTTACCCTATTAGTAAAGTTTATTAAACTTTATATTAATAAACTATTAATCTTTTAGGCTAGATAAGTAAGGGTACTAGAAGATAGTTTACTTATATTAGTTATTAATAAGTGGTACTTATAGCTCTTTGCCTTCTAATACTTCCATTAAGTTTATATTATTTTATAATTAAATATACTTTTTTACTAAAATCTTAATCTTTTTAATAAAGTAATTGTTCTAATTATAAATATATACTCCTTCTATTATAATAACCTTAGGAAGATTAAGTATTTATTAGATGTATATTTAGTATAGGATATTTAATTATCTTTTAAGTATTAAGGTAGAGTTCTTAATAATCTTATTATTTATCTTAATAATAATAGTTTTTAGTTCTTATATAAGATATATTACTGCTTTTAAGGGTAATTTCCTTCTTTATTTCTAAGGTAGCTTAGCTATATATATATTAGTAAAAATAGTATTATTAAGTAATCTTATGGTTATATCAACCACTATTGGTTGGTTCTAGTTCACTTTATAATCACTAGTAATAACTACTATATTAACTAGGGTAAATATAAACTTAAATTCTATAATATTTATCTATAATAAAGATATACTCTTTTCTTTAGATATTATATTTAAAACTTTACTTTTAAATATTATATAAGTTATAGTTATAATTATAAGTGCTTAGATCTATATAGTGGCTATAAATGCCTACTCCTTTTTATACTTAGTAATATTACTAAGCTTTTACTTTTAGTGGAGCTTAATGGCTTTTTTAGAGTTATTAATAATTATAATCTTAGCTAAAATATTATAATTAATTATTATATTTATTATATATTTAATAGAAATATAAAATATAAATATTTAATCTTTAGGAATCTCCTTCTAAGTTATTAATATAATATATACTTATTTTATAAGAATGACTATATCTCTAGCCATTTTAATTTATTAAACCATATTCTTTTTTAGGTAATTAATATAGTATAGGATATAGAAGTTATCTAGGGTATTATAGTGAAGCTATCTCTATAATATAATAATATTAATTTTATAAAGGTTTAAGAAACCATTTCTAAAGAGAGCCTTTAATTTAAATCTATCTTACACCTATATACTAGTTATAAACTTTATTATTTACTTAATAATTCTATTAGTATTTATTCCTTTAATAAATATATTAAAGATTATTTATTTATTAACTTAAATTATATTATTAATACTATTAACAAATATTAAGATTCTTTATTTTATAATATAATCAAATAATTATAATAATTCCTTATTAATTACAAAGTTTCCATACCTTATATTAATATAGATCTCCTTTTCTTTTTTATTATTCTTACTAACCTTAATCTTAATATATATATAAATATAATATATATTACTTACCTTTACCTTTTTATATAAAATAAGTAATTTATTTATAAGTGGTGGTTACTTAGGTTTCTTCTTTCTAGATCCTTAATACCCTTTATTAAAATATATAAAGAGTTTATTATAGAAGAGGAAGTCCTACTTATAACCCTTACAATATACTTCCTTAAAGAGGATTATAAGTACTTCTTTAATTAGCTTTATAGGTTTTATATAGATATTAATGTATATATATTCTTTAAGGAGGACTAAGAAGTCAAAGGCATACTTATACTAAGTGCACTTATTCTTTCCCTAGGCACTTTGTAAGATCTATTCTTATAATAATATATAATATCTATCCTAAGAAACTTTAAAGATAGTAGACTTATTAGAGCTCAATTTGCTCTCCTTAGGGCTAGGTTCTTATTCTTGGTTGGTAGGTTTTTCTTAATAAGGTATTTATTTTTAGGTTTTACCTTCTTATTTTTATATAAGCTATCTTTAGTAAGGTGCTATTATTTCTAAGATTGGTTCTGGTTTTTATATTATTTATTCTTGTAGTAATAGTTATAATTATGATTATTTAATTATTTATTATTTTAATAAGTATAATATTTTTATTTATTAGTATTATTATACCTTCTTTTATAATATAATTATTAATTATCCTAATACTTTTATTAAAAGTTTATTTATTTATCTTTAAGTATTATTATATTAATATTCTTCTTTTAATCCTTATAATCCTAAATAAACTTAATAATAGTTATCTTAGATATTAGAACCTATAATAGATATATAATCTTGTAATTAATAAATAGGAAGATTATTTTAAGAATCTCTCTATCTGCCTATATTCTAGCTTATTTAATAAGCTTGGTTTTATATTATACTTAAAAAGAAAGAGATATATCTTATTAAGTAGAATTAAATATATATTTTTTAGTTATATATTCTTCTAATAAATCTAACTCCTAGGGCTTAAATTGCTTTATAAGATTTTAATAAAAGTAAAAGATAGAGCCCTTTATAATCTTAACTTACTTTTTATTATTAAGCTCCCCTATTAACTACCTATAGACCATACTTTAGAGTATTATAAGATAGTGCTTTTAGAGAGAATCTTTATTAAACTATTTAAAGGTTTTAAGGTATATATAGAAGAGGCTAATATTAATATAGAGTTATTTATCTTATATAATAATAAGTCCTTACTTCCTAGGGTCCTTAAAATCTAGGTTAAAAATTCTAATAATATTATACTTAACTTATCTTCTATTTATTTAACTATTTATTAAGAGTAATATATAAGATTAAATATATTATAATAAACTAAGGCTTATATTTAAAGAGTTTAATAAATTAGAAGAAAGTAATAAATTACTTAAATAGTTATTATTATTATACTTAGCTTATAATTATATTAATTTATAATAATACTTACTTAAGTAGGCTAAGGTTTATAATCTTCTACTACTAGAGGTATCTAGGCTAAAGTATACTAAGCTTTCTTCTTAAGTTAATTAGATTAATTAGGTAGAGTAGCTAGTCTCCTTTAGGCTAGAGGGGTTGCTTTATTACTTAGGTTCTTACTTATTTATAAAGATTAGGTTTTTTAGAATAAGTGAATTAGATATAATAATATTTATAGATATATTATTAGGTTATAGTATCTTATTAAAAGAGATTATAAGAAATCTAGAGAAATTTAGGAATATAATATATTTAGTAGCTTCTTATCTCCAAATTACTAAAGTATTTAAATGCTAAATCTTAGCTTAAGATATATTAGTTAAAATAGTAGTATTTTAATAGCCTTGTTTAATAATATTATTTATATAATCTCTTATTTATTAAATAAAGATAGTATTCTAGAGGGTAAATTTACTAAAAGTCTTTATTAATTGTTTCTTAAGTATTAATTTATTATAGTAGATTCCCTATCTTATAACTCTTCTTACCTTCTCCTTATCTAAGAATTAATCTTTATATTATTTATTAGATTTTATAATAGATATTATAACGGTCTGGTCAATTCCCAACTTAATAAACCAATCAAAGTAAAGGGTTTATTATTAGCAGGATGGTTAAATGTGTTATAGTAAAATAGAGTAATGGAAGTATTACATTAGGTAATAGTTAATTATAATTAAAGTAATTAAATTATATTAAAAGCTAATCAGTTCCATTCCTTATAGTAGGATCTAATCTATCTATATACTGCTATATCTAAGGTTCTATTATTATAATAATTAAATAAAATCAATTTAATAATATTCACTATAATCTTCGGTAATATTAAACAAAGGCCATTTGACTTTACTCTTATTAGTTAATTATATAGGTCTAGGGTAGTCTTATTATGATTGATTGGGGTTCTGCCTATGATCACCGCTTTTAAATATCCAGGTTATAATATAATACTCCCCTCTTATTAATCTTATCCTAAAGCCAGATAAATAGGCTAGTTTCCCCACTTGTAATTATTATATATTTCTTCCTCTTTTATCTTTTTATAGTTTAAGTACTAATAGGATATCAGGCTGTATGTTATGACCCATGACACGCCTGGGCGGTCAAACAAGGCAGAAATGATGCTCACCTACCCTATAGCCCCACACCAACTAATAAGGAAGCGCTTATAAGCGATCACTTATAGTATTAATAATCACCTAGTAATTATTACCTTAATTATTAATATATTAGATAGAATTAATATAGTAAGCGCCTACTAGGCAATAGTATATAGATAGATTAGAATCCGCCCTTATAGTTAATATTAATTAACTTTTAATATAATTTAATTACTTTAATTATAATTAATTATTATTTAATATAATACTTCTATTGCTCTATTTATTATAATATATTTAATTATTTTATTAATAATAAATCCTTTATTTTAATTAATTTATTAAATTAAAAATTAATTAGATTATTATATATTAAAAGCTCTTATTTAATTAATTACTTATATTAATAATTAAGTAATAATAATATTTAAAAAGAACCTTATTACTATTACTCCTTTTAATAATATTAAGTTAATTATAGAAATATAATAGATTAAGAAGAAACTTATAAATATATAAGTATAACTTAAAGTAAAAAAAGCTAGAACTATTATAATTAAAGAAAATAAAGGTAAAGATATTAGAGAAATTCTAAGATCCCCGGTCTTAAAGCCCTTTCTAAGAAAGACTACCAATATAATCCCCTTTCTTACCTAAATAAAAGGATACTTTTGCTTTTTTCTAATATAACTTATAATCCTTAAAGCCTAGGTATTATATATTAAAATCCTTCTTTAAGAGAATGTAGAAGTATAATTTAAACCTATTATAAAAGATTATTTAGAAAATAAGGATAATATTAATTAAAATAAAGAAATCTAAGAGATCTTTAAAGATTAAGAATATTTTAAAATTACTATTAAAGATAATTTTAATATAATTAATATAGAATAATAAGCTATAAATTAGTTATATAAATTTAAATAAATAAAATCTTATAGTTAATATTTAGCTAAGTTTAAAAGAATTATAATATAAATAGTCTAAAATAATAATATATTAATAGAACTTTATTATAAAGGCTTAAAGAGTGAAATTAAGGATAAAATCTATAAAGAAGACTAATTAGAAAAACTCTTAAAGTATATTAAAAGTACTATTAAGATTAATAAAAAATAATTTAATTAATATAAAGAATATATTTAAAATAATAAAAATCTATATATCCTAAATAAAAGAAAAACCTAAAATAAATAATAAAGTACTATATATAGGACTTATTTAAAACTAATAGAACTTAATATTACCTAAGGGTATAATAAAAGTAAGATTACCTACTTTAACTATAGAAAGAAAGGATATAAATCCTTTAAATATTGCTCCTTGAAAATAGGAAATCAATTTAAACCTATACTAGAAGGATAGAAATAATTTAATATTATAAAAACTTAATAAACCCTAGTACTAGAAGGAAAAAAGGATATTATAAGAAAAATTATTTTTATTATTATTAAGAAATATAAATTAATTATTATAATTAAATAATATATAAAAAACCATAAATTATATAAAATAAAACTTACCTTACAACAAGAAATTAATAAAACTATTCAAAAAGTATAATTAATCTAATAAAAAAGTTAGTCCTACCTTCCTTATAAATGGTTAAAATAAGCTAAAAAGATAGAAATCCCTATATCCATTTTAAATATATATACTAATAAAATATTAATATAATAGGATATTTATATTTATAATAAAAATAAAAATAGAAAATAGATAATTAATATTAAAAGAATAACTTAATAAATTAAGGAACTTTTATAGAATAGAGATAAAGTCTTCTTACTTATATAAAGTAAATAGTAATTAAGAAATCATAATCCCCAATTTATCTAATATAAGAAAAATAACCTTAAACTAAATATAGTATATAAAGAATATAAGAATATTTTATAGGTAAACTACTATAATCATAACTACCTCTAATATATAAAATAAAAATAATATATAATATACTTTCCTATTAAAATAAAAAATATAATCATCTACTATACTTATAAAAAACACTTCAACTAATATAAAGTAATAGAAAGAAACCTTTACTATTAATTTATTATATTAAAACTAAATAAGCCTAAGTTTTTTAATTATAATAAGCTACTTTAAAATAAATATTAAAACCCCAAATATAATATCTATATAATAGATAAAGTAATAGTCTAGTACTAAATAAAATTAAAAAATAAATAAAGCCTTTTATAAAAAAGTAATAAAAGTAGCTAAAGTAATAATCTTTAAAGTTATTAAAAGAACTCTTTAAAAAGCTCTATACTCTACAACTAAAAAGTAACCCTAATAATAACTAGAAGTAGAAGTAAGGATTAAAGGGAAGTAATATAATACTATGGTAGATAGTAGAGCTAAATAAAACTATATCAATCCTTAAATAATTAATCAACTTTAGCTACTATAAATAATAAAAGTTAATCTATATAAAATTATTAATATAAAAGGAACCTCTTTTAATTATAATAATAATATTATAAATAAAAAAATTAATTATTTAAAAGTCTTTATTAAAAGAAAAAACTAAAAAATAACCTTTAATATTATTAATATTAAATAATATAATCTAGTTTTAGGGTACCTATAATTATACTAATATAACCTTAATATCTACTAATATACTAGCTAGATGTAAATACCTAAGAAGTATAATATAATTAGTAATATTTTTATAAAATATAATAAAAGATCTTAAACTCCTAATCTTAATTAAATAGAAGATATAAGTAAAGAAGAATCTTTATTATCTAAAAAAATAAAATATAAATATAAAAATAATTAAAAAAAATAAAAATAATAAACAATTACCTACCTTAAAAAATAATTCTAATAAATTAATAAAAGCCTTAAAGAAATAAAGGTAGAAGTAAAAATAGATAAACTATATAATATACCCTTATAATACTAAATTTACAAAAAGCTCTTTGTAAAAGAACTAAACACTAGATTACCTAAGTTTAACTAGTAGGATTATAAAATTATCCTTAAAGATAGATCTAATATCTAATTTTACTTTATTTATAATCTTAATTAAATCAAGCTTAATACCTTAAAGGAATATATTTAAGATATATTTAAAAAAGAATATATTTATATTTTAAACTTTAAAGTTAATTATTCTATTATATTTATATCTAAGAAAAATAGGAAGCTATATCTTATTATAAATTATTAATAATTTAATAATATTATTATTAAAGATTATACTTTATTATTATTAATTAATAAAATAAAAAATTATCTTTATAAAACTAATATCTTTACTATATTAAACCTTAAAGAAGTATATAATCTTATTTATATTAAAGAAAAATATAAATAGAAAACTACTTTTTAAATTAAGTTTAAATTATTTAAATATTTAATTATATCTTTTAAATTTATAAATATATTAATATTATTCTAGTAAATAATAACTAATATATTATAAAAATACTTAAATATCTTTATTATTTATTACTTAAATAATATTCTTATTTTCTTTAAAAATAAAGAAAAATATAAAGAATATATTTATAAGATCTTAAAAGCTCTCTAAGATACCAAACTTCTAATTAAATTAAAAAAAGTAAGTTCTATATTTAAAAAGTAGAATTTCTAGGATATATTATTAGCCCTAATAAAATTCATATAAACCTAAAGAAAGTTACTATAGTAAAAGATTGGAAGGAATCTACTAATATAAAGAAAGTATAAGCCTTCCTTAGATTTACTAATTATTATTAAAGATTTATTAAAAGATTTAGTAAAATTGCCTTAAGTATAATAGAATTAATTAAGAAAGGAATTATTTTTTAATAAGAAAATAAAGTATAATAATTATTTAAAGTTATAAAAAATGCTATTTTAAAAGAACCTATCCTTATAATATTTAATCCTAATAAGCTTATAAAGTTAGAAACTGATGCATTGGACTTTGCCTTAAGGGCCTAGATTGGATAATGAGATGAATAAGGAAATCTATATCCTATAGTATTTTATTTATATAAGCTACATAGCTTTAAGCTAAACTATTTAATTTATAATAAAGAATTCCTTATTATTATTAATACTTTTAAAGAATTTTAATAATATTTTTTAAAAAGTAATTATAAAATTATAATATATATTAATTATAAAAATATTATTTACTTTATAATTATTTAAAAATTTAATGAAAGGTAATTATAATATATAGAATATCTATCTAAATTTAATTATTAAATTATTTATATTAAAGGAACTAAGAATAGCTGTGTTAATATAATTAGCTATTAATCTAATTATAATATAAAAAAACCAAAAATATAAAAAAAATTATTAATTTATAATACTAATAAAGGACTAAAATAAGCTTTAATTAGTAGAATAATAATAGAAATAAAGAAAATAATTGTTATTATAAGAATAGGAGGATTATTATATATAATTAGAACCATTACTATAGAAATACTAATATAATAAGTAGAATAAGATAATCTATTATTAAGGAAAATTAAAGAATATAATCTAGTACTTCTAGAAAAAGAAAAAACAGATTACCTATAAGTACCAGAGGAATACCAAATGAAGTTAATAAGGGATATTTATAAATATCCTTTATATAGCTATAAAGGCATTAATAAAACCTTTAAATAAGTTAAATAAATATTTTCCTTTAATAAAATAAAAAAGAAAGTTAAATAAATATATAAGAAATATAGCTTATATTAATACTTTAAAAAACCAAAATATAAACTATATAGATTATTATAATTATCCTCTATTATATAATAATCATAAGATTTAATTATAATAGATTTTATTACTAACCTTCTTTTATTAATAGACCTTATTATAGGAGTATATTATAATAGTATTTTTATTATTATTAATTATTTTATAAAAGTAGTATATTATCTTTCTTATAATAAAGTAATAAAAGAGAAATAATTTATCTACCTTTTCTTCTAATATATAATTATTATATATAGATTACTAATTAAAATTATTTCAAATAAAGAATAATTATTTATATTTAAATTTTAATAAAGCCTAATATCCTTTATAGGATTAAATTATAAGCTAAGTATAACTTTCTACCCTCAAATAAATAGGTAAACTAAATACTAAAACTAGAAAATTGAGCAATATTTATAATGCTATATTAACTATAAGCAAATTAATTAAATAAAAAAGTTATTTATTATATAGCTAGTATATAATATATTTTATAATTATAATATTAAAATAATATTAATAAAAGCTAATTTTAGCTTTATATTAGATACTTACTAAGCCCTTTTAGAAAATATAATTTAAATAAAAGTAATAATTAAATTAAATAATTTAAGAAAATTATATAAAAAAATAAAGATAGAATTTAAATTTATTTATAATATAATAAAAAGATATTATAATTTAAAAAAATTAAAAAGATTATCCTTTTTAAAAAAAGATATAGTTTATTTAATAATAAAAAATCTTATAATAAAAAAATAAAATAAAAAAATTAACTTTATATAAATTAAACTATATCTAATTAAAAAAAAATATTAAAAAATAATTATAAATTTAACCTCTTAAATAATATTAAGATCCACTTTATCTTCTATATCTTACTATTAAAACTAGATAAAAGTATCTAGATAAATATAGGACTTAAATATAAACTATAAATAGAAAATTTAGAAGATTAATAGAAAGTTAAGAAAATATTATAGAGAAGAGAGAAAGATAGAAAATTTAAAATTAAATAAAAAAGTTATAAAGAAATAATTTAGAAATTAGTAAAATATCTTATATATTATTTAAAAATATTAGAAGTATTTTTGAAGATATAATATTAAGTAAATTATTAAGGTTAATAATATTCTAATTAATAATATTTATAATTTTTAAAAATTATACTTAAATAATAGCTTTTAACTTTACTTAATCTATATTCTTTAATTTATTTAAAAAAGAAAGATTTTAATATATTATCTTTATACCTTTTATTTTAAATTAATATTTTTAATAATAAAAATAGGATAAATAATTTAAGGATTTTTAAATTTTAATTTAAATTATAAGTATTTTTATTTAAATATAAAGGAACTTCTTCTTAATTACCTCCTTCTTTATATTTAAATAATTAGACTTTTAATTTATTTAGATTATTATAAATATTAGTACTTATTTATATTTATTATTTATAAAAATTATATATATATAACTAAAAATATTTTTAAAATATTATATATTTTACTATAATAAGTATATTTACTATAATAATTATTAGAATCTAGTAATATTTTATATTATAAATCTTTAAAAGAATAAAAAGAATATAATATAACTTTAAAATCTATTAAATTAATAAATTAGGTTTAAGTATTAGTATAAAGATATAGCTTAAAAGTACCTAAACCTTAAGATATAATTAAAAAATATTTTAAAGATTAAGAATAAGAAATTTATATATAAGGTTAATTTAATAGGCCTTAAGGATAAGATTAATAAAGAGAGGATATTATATTATAACCTATAATATACTTAGGTAGTTAAATAAGGTAGAAATAATGCTTACCTACCTTATAGCCTTATACTAATTAATAAAAAAGTACTTATAAGCAATTACTTATAATATTAATAATTACTTAATAATTATTATCTTAATTATTAATATATTAAATAAAACTAATATAATAAGTATTTATTAAATAATAATATATAAATAAATTAAAATCTACCCTTATAACTAATATTAACTAACTTTTAATATAATTTAATTATTTTAATTATAATTAACTATTACTTAATATAATACTTTTATTATTTTATTTACTATAATACACCTAACCATCCTATTAATAATAAACCCTTCATTCTGATTGGTTTATTAAATTGGGAATTGACCAGACTGTTATAGCTAGAAACTAATGTATTGGACTTCACCCTAGGGGCCTAGATTGGATAACGAGATAAATAAAGAAACCTATATTTTATAGCATTCTACTTATATAAGCTATATAGCCTTAAACTAAACTACTTTATTTATAATAAAGAATTCCTTATTATTATTAATACTTTTAAAGAATTCTAATAATACCTTTTAAAAAGTAATTATAAAATTATAATATATACTAATTATAAAAACATTATTTACTTTATAATTACTTAAAAACTTAATAAAAGGTAATTATAATATATAGAATATCTATTTAAATTTAATTATTAAATTATTTATATTAAAAGAATTAAGAATAGTTATATTAATATAATTAACCACTAACCTAACTATAATATAGAAAAACCAAAAATATAGAAAAAACTATTAATCTATAATATTAATAAAAGATTAAAATAAGCCTTAATTAATAAAATAATAATAAAAATAAAGAAAATAATTACTATTATAAGAATAAGAGGATTATTATATATAACTAGAACTATTACTATAGAAATACTAATATAATAAGTAGAACAAGATAATCCACTACTAAGGAAAATTAAAAACTATAATCTAGTACTTCTGAAAGAAGAAAAAACAGATTACTTATAAGTGTTAGAGGAATATTAAATGGAGTTAATAAAGGATATTTATGAACATCCTTTATATAACTATAAAGGTATTAATAAAACCCTTAAATAAATTAAATAGATATTTTCCTTTAATAAGATAAAAAAGAAAGTTAAATAAATATATAAGGAATATAGCCTATATTAATACTTTAAAAAACTAAGATATAAATTATATAGATTATTATAACTATCTTTTATTATATAATAATTATAAGACTTAATTATAATGGACTTTATTATTAATCTCCTTTTATTAGTAGACCCTATTATAGGAGTATATTATAATAGTATTTTTATTATTATTAATTACTTTATAAAAGTAGTATATTATCTTTTTTATAATAAAGTAATAAAAGAAAAATAATTTACTTATTTTTTTTAAAATATAATTACTATATATAAACTATTAATTAAAATCATTTTAAATAGAGGATAATTATTTATATTTAAATTTTAGTAAAGCCTGATATTCTTAATAGGGTTAAACCATAAATTAAGTATAGCCTTCTACCCCTAAATAAATAAGCAAACCAAATACTAAAACTAGGAAATTGAGTAATATTTATAATATTATATTAATTATAAGTAAACTAATTAAATAGAAAAATTATCTATTGTATAATTAATATATAATATATCCTATAATTATAATATTAAAATAATACTAATAAAGGCTAATTTTAGCTTTATATTAAACATTTACTAAGCCTCTTTAAAAGGTATAATTTAAGTAAAAGCTATAATTAAGTTAGATAATTTAAGAAAATTATATAAAGAGATAAAGATAGAACTTAAGTTTATTTATAATATAATAAAAAGATATTATAATTTTAAAAAATTAAAAGGATTAATCTTTTTAAAGAGAGATATAGTCTACCTAGCAATAAAAAATCTTACAATAAAAAAACAAAATAAAAAAATTAACTTTATATAAATTAAATCATACCTAATTAAAAAAAAATATCAAAAAATAATTATAAACTTGATCTCTTAAATAACATTAAGGTCCACTTTATCTTCTATATCTCACTATTAAAATTAAGTAAGAATATCTAAGTAAATATAGAACTTAAGTATAAATTATAAATAGAAAATCTAAAAGATTAATAAGAAGTTAAAAAATCCTATAAAGAAGAAAAAAGAATAGAAAATTTAAAATTAAATAAAAAGATTATAAAGAAATAATCTAGGAATCTATTAAATATCTTATATATTGTTTAAAGATATTAGAAGTATTTCTCCAGAATTAATATAAAGGAAATCAAGTAAACCGCTCTAATTAATAACCCTATAATCCTTAAGTAATTATACCTCTAATAATGCTAATATCTTAGTATACTCTTTTTCTTCTAATTTGTCTAAATCCTTATAATTTTAAAAAACTATTTCTTTTATTTTTTATATAAATAATGCTCTTAAGTATATAAGTGCTATAATTAAGCTAGAGTACTTATTAAATCTACTTTAATCTTCTCCTTCTTCTTATTAATCCGATCCTTCTTATAAGAAATCCGCTTAATTAAGAAGAAAATAAGTATATAAAAGTAAAAGAAGGAATATACTTATAAGCCTAAGCAGAAATACCTTCAAAATTATAGCTAGAATACTTATTCCTTATATAAAATTCATAATAGCTTTTTCCCTTAGCCATAACATAAGATAACTACCTAGTATAAAAATAAGCTAAATAATGAGATATTTTAAAACCAAATTTATTAATTAAGTTAGTAATATTCTTTTGATAAGCTTTAATTATCTTAGAATGAGGAATAACCTTGGTAATACAGTGTAACGGTCTGGTTAATTCCCAACTTAATAAACCAATCAAAATAAAGGGTTTATTATTAGTAGGATAATTAGGCATGTTATAGTAAATAAAGTAATGGAAGTATTATATTAAGTAATAGTTAATTATAATTAAAGTAATTAAATTATATTAAAAGCTAGTTAGTATTAGTTATAAGGGCGGATTCTAATTTATTTATATATTATTACTTAGTAAGCACTTACTATATTGGTTCTATCTAATATATTAGTAATTAAGATAATAATTATTAAATAATTATTAATATTATAAGTAATTGCTTATAAGTACTTTTTTATTAGTTAGTGTAGGGCTATAAGGTAGGTAAGTATTATTTCTATCTTATTTAATTACTTAAATATATTATAGATTATAATATAATATCCTCTCTTTATTAATCTTATTTTTAAAGCTTATTAAGTTGATTTTATATATAAGTTTCTTATTCTTAATCTTTAAAATATTTTCTAATTATATCTTAAGATCTAGGTACTTTTAAGCTATATCTTTATATTAATATTTAAGCTTAATTTATTAATTTAATAGGTTTTAAAGTTATATTATATTCTTTTTGTTTTTTTAAAGATTTATAGTATAAGATATTACTAGATTCTAGTAACTATTATAATAAATATACCTATTATAATAAAATATATAATACTTTAAAAGTATTTTTAATTATATATATATAATTTTTATAAATAATAAGTATAAGTAAATACTAATATTTATAATAATCTAAATAAATTAAAAGTCTAATTATTTAAATATAAAGGAGGAGGTAATTAAGAAGGAGTTCCTTTATATCTAAGTAAAGATATTTATAGCTTAAATTAAAATTTAAGAATCCTTAAATTATTTATCCTACTTTTATTATTAAAAATATTAATTTAAAATAAAAGATATAAAGATAGTATATTAAGATCTTTCTTCTTTAAATAAGTTAAAGAATATAGATTAAATAAAGTTAAAGGCTATTATTTAAATATAATCTTTAGGGATTATAAATATTATTAATTGAAATATTATTAACCTTAATAATTTACTTAATACTATATCTTTAAAAATACTTCTAATATCTTTAAGTAATATATAAGATATTTTATTAATTTTTAAGTTATTTCTTTATAACCTTTTTATTTAATTTCAAATTTTCTATCTTCCTCTTTTCTCTATAATATCTTCTTAACTTTCTATTAATTTTTTAAATTTTTTATTTATAATTTATATTTAGGTTCTATATTTACCTAGATATTTTTATCTAGTTCCAATAGTAAGATATAAAAGATAGAGTAGATCTTAATATTATCTAGGAGGTCAAGCTTATAGTTATTTTCTAATATTTTTCTTTTAATTAGGTATAGTTTAATTTATATAAAGTTGATTTTTTTATTTTATCTTTTTATTATAAGATTTTTTATTATTAAATAAACTATATCTTCCTTTAAGAAAGATAGTTCTTTTAATCTTTTTAGATTATAATATCTTTTTATTATATTATAAATAAATTTAAATTCTATCTTTATTTCTTTATATAATTTTTTTAGATTATCTAATTTAATTATTACTTTTATTTAGATTATATCTTCTAAGGGGCTTAGTAAATGTCCAATATAAAGCTAAAATTAACTTTTATTAATATTATTTTAATATTATAATTATAAAATATATTATATATTAATTATATAATAAGTAATTTTTCTACTTAATTAGTTTACTTATAATTAATATAGTATTATAAATATTATTTAATTTCCTAATTTTAGCATTCAATTTGCTTATTTATTTAAGGATAGAAAGCTATACTTAGCTTATAGTTTAGCCTTATAAGGGATATTAAGCTTTATTAAAATTTAAATATAAATAATTATCCTCTATCTAAAATAATTTTAATTAATAATCTATATATAATAATTATATATTAAAAGAAAAAGTAGGCAAATTATTTCTCTTTTATTATTTTATTATAAGAAAGGTAATATACTACTTTTATAAAGTAATTAATAATAATAAAAATATTATTATAATATATTCCTATAATAAGATCTACTAATAAGAGAAGGTTAATAATAAAGTCTATTATAATTAAATCTTATGGTTATTATATGATAGAAGATAATTATAATAATTTATATAGTTTATATTTTGATTTTTTAAAGTATTAATATAGGTTATATTTTTTATATATTTATTTAATTTTCTTTTTTATCTTATTAAAAAAAATATCTATTTAACTTATTTAAAGGTTTTATTAATACCTTTATAATTATATAAAGAATATTTATAAATATCCTTTATTAACTTTATTTAGTATTCCTCTAGCACTTATAGATAATCTATTTTTTCTTCTTCTAGAAGTACTAGATTATATTCTTTAATTTTCCTTAATAATAGATTACCTTATTCTATTTATTATATTAGTATTTCTATAGTAATAGTTCTAATTATATATAGTAATCCTCTTATTCTTATAATAATAATTATTTTCTTTATTTTTATTATTATTTTATTAATTAAGGCTTATTTTAATTCTTTATTAGTATTATAGATTAATAGTTTTTCCTATGTTTTTAGTTTTTTTATATTATAATTAGATTGGTGGTTGATTATATTAGTATAGTTATTCTTAATTTCTTTAATATAAATAATTTAATAATTAAATTTAGATAAATATTCTATATATTATAATTACCTTTTATTAAGTTTTTAAATAATTATAAAGTAAGTAATATTTTTATAATTAATATATATTATAATTTTATAATTATTTTTTAAAAGGTATTATTAAAATTCTTTAAAAATATTAATAATAATAAGAAATTCTTTATTATAAATTAGATAATTTAGCTTAAGGCTATATAGCTTATATAAGTAAAATACTATAAGATATAGATTTCCTTATTCATCTTATTGTCCAATCTGGGCCCCTAAGGCGAAGTCTAATATATTAGTTTCTAACTCTATAAGCTTATTAAGGTTAAATATTATAAGGATAGGTTCTTCTAAAATAATATTTTTTATAACTTTAAATAATTATTATACTTTATTTTCCTATTAAAAGGTAATTCCTTTCTTAATTAGTTCTATTATATTTAAAGTGATTTTACTAAATCTCTTAATAAATCTTTAGTAATAGTTAGTAAATCTAAGGAAGGTTTATATTTCCTTTATATTAATAGGTTCTTTTTAATCTTTTACTATAATGACTTTCTTTAAGTCTATATGAATTTTATTAGGGCTAATAATATATTCTAGAAATTCTACTTTTTAAGTATGGAATTTACTTTTTTCTAATTTAATTAGGAATTTAGTATCTTAGAGGGCTTTTAAGATCTTATAAATATATTCTTTATATTCTTCTTTATTTTTAAAGAAAATAAGGATATTATCTAGGTAGTAGATAATAAAGATATTTAAGTATTTTTATAATATATTGGTTATTATTTATTAGAATAATATTAATATATTTATAAGTTTAAAAGATATAATTAAATATTTAAATAATTTAAATTTAATTTAGAAAGTGGTTTTTTATTTATATCCTTTTTTAATATAAATAAGATTATATACTCCTTTAAAATTTAATATAATAAAGATATTAGCTTTATAAAGGTAATCTTTTATTTTATTAATTAATAATAATAGAGTGTAATCTTTAATAGTAATATTATTAAGTTATTAATAGTTTATAATAAGGTATAGCTTTCTATTTTTCTTAAATATAAATATAATAGAATAACTAATTTTAAAGTTTAAAATATAAATATATTCTTTTTAAATATATCTTAAATATATTCCTTTAAAATATTAAGTTTAATTTAATTAAGATTATAAATAAGGTAAAATCAGGTATTAGATCTATCTTTAAGGACGATTTTGTAATCTTATTAACTAAACTTAAATAGTCTAATATCTAGTTCTTTTATAAAGAGCTTTTTATAGATTTAGTACTATAAAGGTATATTATATAATCTATTTATTTCTACTTCTACCTTTATTTCTTTAAAGCTTTTATTAATTTATTAAAATTATTTTTTAAAGTAAATAATTATTTATTATTTTTACTTTTTTTAATTATTCTTATATTTATATTTTATTTCTTTAAATAGTAAAGATTCTCTTTTACTTATATCTTCTACTTAATTAAGGTTAGGAGTTTAAGATCTTTTATTATATTTTATAGAAATACTATTAGCTATATTATATTTCTTAAATATTTATATCTAGCTAATATACTAGTAGATATTAGGGTTATATTGGTATAATTATGGGTACTCTAAAACTAGATTATACTATCTAATATTAATAATATTAAAGATTATTCCTTAGTTTTTTCCTTTAATAAAGACTTTTAAGTAATTAATCTTTTTATTTATAATACTATTATTATAATTAAAAGAGATTCCTTTTATATTAATAATTTTATATAGATTAACTTTTATTATCTATAGTAGCTAAAATTAATTAATTACTTAAAGATTAATATAATTTTATTTAGCTCTACTATTTATTATAGTATTATATTACTTTCCTTTAATTCTTACTTTTACTTCTAATTGTTATTAAGGTTGTTCTTTAGTTATAAAGTATAGAGCTTTTTTAGGGAGTTCTTTTGGTAACTTTAGAGGTTATTGCCCTAGTTGCTCCTGCTGCTCTTCTATAGGAGGCTTTATTTATTTTTTGGTTTTATTTAATGCTAGGCTATTGTTTTATTTATTATATAAATATTATATTTAGGGTCTTAATATTTATTTTAGAGTAATTTATTATAATTAAAGAACTTAGGCTTATTTAGTTCTAATATAATAAATTAATAATAAGGGTTTCTTTCTATTACTTTATATTAATTAAAGTATCTTTTATAAGTATAGTAGATGATTATATTTTTTATTTTAATAGAAAAGTATATTATATATTACTTTTATTTTATATATTAAAGGTAATTATAATTATAATAGTTTATTTATAAGATATTCTTATATTCTTTATATGCTATATTTAATCTAGAATTATTCTCCTTATATTAGATAAGTTGGGGATTATGGTTTCTTAGTTACCATTTACTTTATATAAGTAGGAAGATTTTGTCTCTATTCTATAAGGGTTTTTTAACTTATTAGGCTATTCTTTTAATATTAGTTATCTATTTCCTATTTCTATTTTTATTATAAATACAGGTATCCTATTATGCTAGTGCTTTGTTAGTATATATATTTAGAATAGATGTAGGGATTTCTATCTTCTTGGCTTATTTTAACTATTTATAAGGAAAGTAGGATTAGCTTTTTTATTAGGTTAATTATATTTTTTAGATAGCTTTATTAATTTCTTATTATAAAGTAAGTTTTATTTTATATAATTTATAGTTTTTTATATATTATTTAATTATAATAATTAATTTATATTTCTTAATAATAATAAGAATAACTTTTCCTATAATATCCTCTTTTCCTTCTAATATTAAGATCTATTAAGTTTTTATAATATTAAGTTATTTCTATCCTTCTAATATAAGTTTAAATTGATTTCCTATTTTTAAAAAGTAATATTTAAAGGATTTATATTCTTTCTTTCTATAGTTAAAGTAGGTAATCTTACTTTTATTATACCTTTAGGTAGTGCTAAGTTCTATTAGTCCTAAATAAGTCCTATATATAGTACTTTATTACTTATTTTAGATTTTTCCTTTATTTAGGATATATAGGTTTTTATTATCTTAGGTATATTTTTTATATTGGTTAAATTATCTTTTGTTAATTTTGATAGTACTTTTAATATACTCTAAGAGTTTTTTAGCTAGTTTTCTTTATAGATTTTATTTTTAATTTTACTTTTTAAGTCTTTATAATAAAGTTTTATTAGTGTATTATTATTCTAGGCTATTTGTATTATAATTCTTTTAAACTTGGCTAAATATTAGCTATAGGATTTTATTTATTTAAATTTATATAACTAGTTTATAGTTTATTATTTTATATTAATTATACTAAAATTATCTTTAATAATAATTTTAAAATATTCTTAATTTTTAAAGATCTCTTAGATCTTTTTATTTTAATTAGTATTATTTTTATTTTCTAGATAGTCTCTTATAATAGGTTTAAACTATACTCCTATATTCTTTTAAAGAAGGGTTTTAATATATAGTACCTGGGCTTTAAAGGTTATAAGTTATATTAAAAAAAGTAAAAGTATTTCTTTATTTAGATAAAGAAGAGGACTATATTAGCAGCCTTTTCTAAAAAGGGCTTTAAGATTGGGGGTCTTAGAATTTCTTTAATATCTTTACCCTTATTTCCTTTAATTATAATGATTCTAGCTTTTTTTATTTTAAGTTATACTTATATATCTATAAGTTTCTTCTCAATCTATTATAGTTCTATAGTTAATTTAGTATTATTAGGAGGAGTAATAGTAATAAGGTTCTTTCTAGATATTATTATTATTTAATTATTAATATATATAATTAATTAAATAAAAGCTTTTAATATATAATAATCTAATTAATTTTTAATTTAATAAATTAATTAAAATAAAGGATTTATTATTAATAGGATAATTAAATATATTATAGTAAATAAAGTAATAGAAGTATTATATTAAGTAATAATTAATTATAATTAAAGTAATTAAATTATATTAAAAGCTAATTAATATTAGCTATAAGGGCAGATTCTAATCTATCTATATACTATTGCCTAGTAGACGCTTACTATATTAGTTCTATCTAATATATTAGTAATTAAGATAATAATCATTAAATAATCACTAATACTACAAGTGATCGCTTATAAGCGCTTCCTTATTGGTTGGTATGGGGCTATAGGGTAGGTGAGCATCATTTCTACCTTGTTTAACCGCCTAGGTGTATCATGGGTCATAACACTAGCTCTATGGGCTTATTAAGGTCAAATATTGTAAGGATAGGTTCTTTTAAAATAACATTTTTTATAACTTTAAATAATTATTATACTTTATTTCCCTATTAAAAGATAATTCCTTTCTTAATTAGTTCTATTATATTTAAAGCAATTTTACTAAATCCCTTAATAAATCTTCAGTAATAGTTAGTAAATCCAAGGAAGGCTTATACTTCTTTTATATTAATAAATTCCTTCCAATCTTTTACTATAATAACTTTCTTTAGGTCTATATAAATTTCATTAGGGCTAATAATATATTCTAGAAATTCTACTTTTTAAATATAGAACTTATTTTTTTCTAGTTTAACTAGAAGTTTGGTATTTTAAAGGGCTTTTAAGACCTTATAGATATATTCTTTATATTCTTCTTCATTTTTAGAGAAAATAAGGATATTATCTAAATAATAGATAATAAAGATATTTAAATATTTTTATAATATATTGATTATTATTTATTAGAATGATGCTAGTATGTTTATAAGTTTAAAAGGTATAACTAGATATTTAAATAATTTAAACTTTATTTAAAAAGTGGTTTTTTATTTATATTTTTCTTTAATATAAATAAGATTATATACTTCTTTAAGATCTAGTATAATAAAGATATTAGCTTTATAAAAGTAATCCTTTATTTTATTAATTAATAATAATAAAGTATAATCTTTAATAATAATATTATTAAATTATTAATAATTTATAATAAGGTATAACTTCCTATTTTTCTTAAATATAAATATAATAAAATAATTAGCTTTAAAGTTTAAAATATAAATATATTTTTTTTAAGTATATCTTAAATATATTCTTTTAAAGTATTAAACTTAATTTGGTTAAGATTATAAATAAAATAAAATCGGATATTAGATCTATCTTTAAGGATAATTTTATAATTTTATTAACTAAACTTAAATAATCTAATATCTAGTTCTTTTATAAAGAACTTTTTATAGATTTAGTACTATAAGAATATATTATATAGTCTATCTATTTCTACTTCTACCTTTATTTCTTTAAGGCTTTTATTAATTTATTAGAACTATTTTCTAAAGCAAATAATTATTTATTATCTTTACCTTTTCTAACCATTCTTATATTTATATTTTATTTCTCTAAATAGCAAAGATTCTCCTTCACTTATATCTTCTACTTAGTTAGGGCTAGAAGTTCAAATTCTTTTATTATATTTTATAGAAATATTATTAATTATATCATATTCCTTAGGTATTTACATCTGGCTAGTACACTAGCAGATATTAGGGTTATATTGGTATAATTATAAATACCCTAAAACTAGATTATACTATCTAATATTAATAATATTGAAGGTTATTTTTTAGTTTTTTCCTTTAATAAAGACTTTCAGGTAATCAATCTTTTTATCTATAATACCATTATTATAACAGTCTGGTCAATTCCCAACTTAATAAACCAATCAAAATAAAGGGTTTATTGTTAGTAGGATAATTAAGTATATTATAGTAAATAGAGCAATAGAAGTATTATATTAGGTAATAGTTAATTGTAATTAAAATAATCAAGTTATATTAAAAGCTAGTTAATATTAGTTATAAAGGTGGATTCTAATTTATCTATATACTATTACTTAGTAAATATTTACTATATTAATTCTATCTAATATATTGGTAATTAAGATAATAATTACTAGATAATTACTAATATTATAAATAATTGCTTATAAGTACTTTTTTATTAGTTGGTATAGGGCTATAGAGTAGGTGAGTATTATTTTTACCTTATTTAACTATTTAAGTATATTATAGATTATAATATAATATCCTCTCTTTATTAATCTTATCCTTAAGGCCTATTAAATTAATTTTATATATAAGTTCCTCATTCTTAACCTTTAAAATATTTTCTAATTATACCTTAGGATCTAGGTACTTCCAAGCTATATCTTTATACTAATACTTAAGCTTAATTTATTAATTTAATAGATTTTGAAGTTATATTATATTCTTTTTATTCTTTTAAAGATTTATAATATAAGATATTATTAAATTTTAATAATTATTATAGTAAATATATTTATTATAATAGAATATATAATATTTTAAAAACATCTTTAACTATATATATATGATTTTTATAAATAATAAGTATAAGTAGATATTAATATTTATAATAACCTAAATAAATTAGGAGTCTAATTATTTAAATATAGAGGAGGAGGTAGTTAAGGAGGAGTTCCTTTATATCTAAATAAAGGCACTTATAACTTAGGCTAAAGTTTAAGAATCCTTAAATTATTTATTCTACCTTTATTATTAGAAATATTAACTTAAAATAAAAGATATAAAGATAGTATATTAGAATCTTTTTTCTTTAAATAAGTTAAAGAATATAGATTAGGTAAAATTAAAGGTTATTATTTAGGTATAATCTTTAGAGATTATAAATATTATTAATTAGAATATTATTAATTTTAATAGTTTACTTAGTATTATATCTTTAAGAATACTTTTAATATCTTTAAATAATATATAAGATATTTTATTAATTTTTAAATTATTTCTTTATAACCTTTTTATTTAATTTTAAATTTTCTATTTTTCTTTTTTCTCTATAATATCTTCTTAACTTTCTATTAATCTTCTAAGTTTTTTATTTATAGTTTATATTTAGGTCCTATATTTATTTAGATACTCTCACCTGGTTCTAATAGTAAGATATAGAAGATAAAATAGATCTTAATATTATTTAGGAGGTTAAGCTTATAGTTATTTTTTAATATTTTTCTTTTAATTAGGTATAATCTAATTTATATAAAATTGATTTTTTTATTTTATTTTTTTATTATAAGATTTTTTATTATTAAATAAACTATATCTCTCTTTAAGAAGAATAATCCTTTTAACCTTTTTAAATTATAATATCTTTTTATTATATTATAAATAAACTTAAGTTCTATTTTTATTTTTTTATATGATTTTCTTAGATTATTTAATTTAATTATTACTTTTACTTAAATTATACTTTCTAAGAGAGCTTAATAAATATCTAGTATAAAGCTAAAATTAGCTTTTACTAATATTATTTTAATATTATAATTATAAAATATATTATATACTAATTATATAATAAATAACTTTTCTATTTAATTAATTTATTTATAATTAATATAATATTATAAATATTACTTAATTTTCTAATTTTAATATTTAATTTGCTTATTTATTTAAGAATAGAAAGCTATACTTAGCTTATAGTTTAGCCCTATAAGGGACATTAGGCTTTATTAAAATTTAAATATAAATAGTTATCCTTTATTTAAAATGATTTTAGTTAGTAATCTATATATAGCAATTATATATTAGAAAAAAGGTAGGCAAATTATTTCTCTTTTATTACTTTATTATAAAAAAGGTAATATATTACTTTTATAAAGTAATTAATAATAATAAAAATACTATTATAATATACTCCTATAATAAGGTCTACTAATAAAAGAAGATTAATAATAAAGTTTATTATAATTAAGTCCTATGGTTATTATATAATAGGGGATAATTATAATAATCTATATAGTTTATATCTTGGTTTTTTAGAGTATTAATATAGGCTATATTTCTTATATATTTATTTAATTTTCTTTTTTATCTTATTAAAGGAAAATATCTATTTAACTTATTTAAGGGTTTTATTAATACCTTTATAATTATATAAGGGATATTTATAAATATCCCTTATTAACTCCATTTAATATTCCTCTAATACTTATAGATAATCTATTTTTTCTTTTTCTAAAAGTATTAGATTATATTCTTTGATTTTTCTTAGTAGTAGATTACCTTATTCTACTTATTATATTAGTATTTCTATAATAGTGGTTTTAATTATATATAGTAATCCTCCTATTCTTATAGTAGTAATTATTTTCTTTATTTTTATTATTATTCTATTAATTAGGGCTTATTCTAGTTCTCTATTAGTATTATAGATTAATAGTTTTTCTTGTATTTTTGGTTTTTCTATATTATAATTAGATTAATAGCTGATTATATTAATATGGCTATTCTTAGTTCCTTTAATATAAATAATTTAATAATTAAATTTAAATAAATATTCTATATATTATAATTACCTTTTATTAAGTTTTTAAGTAATTATAAAGTAAGTAATATTTTTATAGTTAATATATACTATAATTTTATAATTACTTTTTAAAAAATATTATTAGAATTTTTTAAAAATATTAATAATAATAAGGAATTCTTTATTATAAATTAAGTAATTTAGCTTAAGGCTATATAGCTTATATAAGTAAAATATTATAAGATGTAGATTTTCTTATTTATCTTATTATCCGATCTAGGCCTTTAAAGTGAAGTCTAATATATTGGTTTCTAGCTTTATAGGCTTATTAGGGTTAAATATTATAAGGATAGGTTCTTTTAAAATAGTATTTTTTATAACTTTAAATAATTATTATATTTTATTTCCTTATTAAAAGATAGTTCCTTTCTTAATTAATTCTATTATATTTAAGATAATTTTATTAAATCCCTTAATAAATCTTTAGTAATAGTTAGTAAATCCAAGGAAAGCTTATACTTCCTTTATATTAGTAAATTCCTTCCAATCTTTTACTATAATAACTTTCTTTAGATCTATATAAATTTTATTAGAATTAATAATATATCCTAGAAATTCTACTTTTTAAATATAGAACTTACTTTTTTTAATTTAATTAAAAGTTTAATATCTTAAAGAGCTTTTAAGATCTTATAAATATATTCTTTATATTCTTCTTCATTTTTAGAGAAGATAAGAATATTATCTAAGTAATAAATAATAAAAATATTTAAATATTTTTATAATATATTAATTATTATTTACTAAAATAATATTAATATATTTATAAGTTTAAAAGATATAATTAGATATTTAAATAGTTTAAATTTAGTTTGGAAAGTGATTTTTTATTTATATCCTTCTTTAATATAAATAAGATTATATATTCCTTTAAGGTTTAATATAATAAAGATATTAGCTTTATAAAGATAATTCTTTATTTTATTAATTAGTGGTAATAGAGTATAATCTTTAATAATAATATTATTAAGCTATTAGTAATCTATAATAAAGTATAGCTTCCTATTTTTCTTAGGTATAAATATAATAAGGTAATTAGTTTTAAAGTTTGAAATATAGATATATCCCTTTTTAAGTATATCTTAAATATATTTCTTTAAGATATTAAGCTTAATTTAATTAAAATTATAAATAAGGTAAAATCAAGTATTAGATCTATCTTTAAGGATAATTTTATAATCCCATTAGCTAAACTTAGGTAATCTAATATCTAGTTCTTTTATAAAGAGCTTTTTATAGATTTAGTATTATAAAAGTATATTATATAATCTATCTATTTCTATTTCTATCTTTATTTTTTTAAGGCTTTTATTAATTTATTAAAATTATTTTTTAAAATAAATAATTATTTATTATTTTTATTTTTTTTAATTATTTTTATATTTATATTTTATTTCTTTAAATAATAAAGATTCTTCTTTACTTATATCTTTTACTTAATTAAAGCTAGAAGTTTAAGATCTTTTATTATATTTTATAGAAATACCACTAGCTATATTATACTTCTTAGGTATTTATACCTAGCTAATATATTAATAAATATTAAGATTATATTAATATAATTATAAATACCCTAAAACTAAATTATACTATCTAATATTAATAATATTAAAGATTATTTCTTGGTTTTTTTCTTTAATAAAGATTTTTAGGTAATTAATCTTTTTATCTATAATACCATTATTATAGTTAAAAGGGGTTCCTTTTATATTAATAATTTTATATAAATTAACTTTTATTATTTATAGTAGCTAAAGTTAATTAACTACTTAAGGATTAATATAATTTTATTCAGCTTCACTATCCACTATAATATTACACTACTTCCCTCTAATCCTTACTTTTACTTTTAATTATTATTAAAATTACTCTTTAATTATAAAATATAAAGCTTTTTTAAGAAGTTCTTTTAATAACTTTAGGGGTTATTACCTTAGCTACTCTTATTACTCTTTTATAAGAGGCTCTATTTATTTTTTAGTTTTATTTAGTATTAAGCTATTATTTTATTTATTATATAGATATTATATTTAAGGTCTTAATATTTATTCTAAAGTAGCTTATTATAATTGAGGAACTTAGGCTCATTTAGTTCTAATATAATAAACTAATAATAGGAGTTTCTTTCTATTATTTTATATTAATTAAAATATCTTCTATAAGTATAATAGATAATTATATCTTCTACCTTAATAAAAAAATATATTATATACTATTTTTATTTTATATATTAAAGGTAATTATAATTATAGTAATTTACCTATAAGATATTCTTATATTCTTTATATATTATATTTAGTTTAAGGTTATCCTCTTTATATTAGATAGATTAAAGATTGTAGTTTTCTAGTTGCTATTTACTTTATATAAGTAGAAAGACTTTATCTCCATCCTACAAGGGTTTCTTAACTTATTAGGCTATTCTTTTAATATTAGTTATTTATTTTCTATTTCTATTTTTATTATAAGTATAGGTATTCTATTATACTAGTGCTTTATTAGTATATATATTTAGGATAGATACAAGGATTCCTATCTTCTTAGCTTATTCTAATCATTTATAAGGAAGGCAGAACTAGCCTTCTTATTAGATTAATTATACTTTTTAAATAGTTTTATTAATTTTTTATTATAAAGTAAGTTTTATCTTATATAATTTATAGTTTTTTATATATTATTTAATTATAGTAGTTGGTTTATATTTCTTAATAATAGTAAGAACAACTTTTCTTATAGTATTCTCTTTTTCTTCTAATACTAAGGTCTATTAAGTTTTTATAATATTAAGTTATTTCTGTCCTTTTAATATAAATTTGAACTAATTTCTTATTTTTAAAAAGTAATATTTAAAAAATTTATATTCTTTCTTTCTATAATTAAAGTAAGTAATCTTACTTTTATTATATCCCTAGATAGCACCAAGTTCTATTAATCCTAAATAAGTCCTATATATAATGCTTTATTATTTATTCTAGATTTTTCTTTTATTTAGGATATATAGATTTTTATTATCTTAAGCACATTCTTTATATTAATTAAATTATCTTTTATTAATTTTAATAATATTTTTAATATATTTTAAAAGTTTTTTTAACTAATCTTCTTTATAGATTTTATCCTTAACTTTACTTTTTAAGCCTTTATAATAAAGTTCTATTAATATATTATTATTTTAGGCTATTTATATTATAATTCTTTTAAATTTAACTAAATATTAATTATAAAATTTTATTTATTTAAATTTATATAACTAGTTTATAACTTATTATTCTATATTAATTATATTAAAATTATCTTTAATAATAATTTTAAAATATTCCTAATCTCTAAAGATTTTTTAAATCTCTTTATTTTAATTAATATTATCCTTATTTTCCAGATAGTCTCTTATAATAGGTTCAAATCATACTTCTACATCCCTTTAAAAGAGGGTTTTAGTATATAATACTTAGGCTTCAAGGGTTATAAATTATATTAAAAAAAGCAAAAATATCCCTTTATTTAGGTAAGGAAGGGGACTATATCGGCAGCCTTTCCTAAAAAGAGCTCTAGGATTAAGGTTCTTAGAATTTCTTTAATATTTTTACTTTTATTTTTTTTAATTATAGTAATTCTAGCTTTTTCTACTTTAAATTATACTTATATATCTATAAGTTTCTTCTTAATCTATTATAATTCTATAATTAACTTAATATTATTAGAAGGAGTAATAATAATAAGATTCTTTTTAAATATTATTATTATTTAATTATTAATATAAATAATTAATTAAATAAGAGCTTTTAATATATAATAATCTAATTAATTCCTAACTTAATAAATCAATTAAAATAAAAGATTTATTATTAGTAGGATAATTAAGTATATTATAGTAAATAAAGTAATAAAAATATTATATTAAATAATAGTTAATTATAATTAAGGTAATCAAGTTATATTAAAAGCTAGTTAGTATTAGTTATAAGGGCAGATTCTAATCTATCTATATACTATTGCCTAGTAGGCGCTTACTATATTAGTTCTATCTAATATATTAGTAATTAAGGTAGTGATTATTAGATAATCACTAATACTATAAGTAATTACTTATAAGCACTTCCTTATTAGTTGGTGTAGGGCTATAGGGTAGGTGAGCATCATTTCTGCCTTATTTGACCGCCCAGGCGTGTCATGGGTCATAACAATTATTATAGCTAAAAGGGGTTCCTTCTATATTAATAATTTTATATAGATCAACTTTTATTATCTATAGTAGCTAAAGTTAATTAACTATTTAAGGATTTATATAATTCTACTTAACTCTACTATCTACTATAATATTATATTACTTCCTTTTAATCCTTACTTCTATTTCTAATTATTATTAAGGTTGCTCTTTAATTGTAAAGTATAGAGCTTTTTAGGGAGTTCTTTTGATAATTCTAGGGATTATTGCTCTAATTGCTCCTATTATTCTTCTACAAGGGGCTTTATTTATTTTTTAATTTTATTTAATACTAGGCTATTGCTTTATTTATTATATAAATATTATATTTAAGGTCTTAATATTCATTCTAGGGCAGCTTACTACAATCAAGGAACTTAAGCTTACCTAATTCTAATATAGTAAATTAATAATAAGGGTTTCTTTCTATTATTTTATATTAGTTAAAGTATCTTTTATAAGTATAATAAATAACTACATTTTCTACTCTAATAAAAAAGTATATTATATATTATTTTTACTTTATATATTAAAAATAATTATAATTATAATAGCTTACCTATAAAATATTCTTATATTTTTTATATACTATATTTAGTTTAAAATTATCCTCCTTATATTAAGTAAATTAAGGATTATAGTTTCCTAATTACTATTTACTTTATATAAGTAGAAAGACTTTATCTCTATCTTATAAAAGTTCTTTAATTTATTAAATTATTCTTTTAATACTATTTATCTATTTTCTATTTCCATTTTTATTATAAGTGTAAATATTCTACTATACTAATACTTTATTAATATACATATCTAGAATAGATATAAAGATTTCTATCTTCTTAGCTCATTCTAACTATTTATAGGGAAGGCAGGACTAGCCTTTTTATCAAATTAATTATACTTTTTAAATAGCTTTATTAATTTCTTATTATAAAGTAAGTTTTACTTTATATAATTTATAGTTTTCTATATATTGCTTAATTATAGTAGTTGGTTTATATTTCTTAATAATAGCAAGAATAATTTTTCCTATAATATCCTTTTTTTTTTAGAATTAAGGTCTATTAAGTTTTTATAATATTAAATTATTTCTATCCTTCTAATATAAGTTTAAATTAATTTCTTATTTTTAAAGAGTAGCATTTAAAGGATTTATATCCTTTCTTTCTATAATTAAAGTAAATAATCTTACTTTTATTATACCTTTAAATAATACTAAGTTCTATTAATCCTAAATAAGTCCTATATATAATACTTTATTACTTATTTTAGGTTTTTCCTTTATTTAGGATATATAAATTTTTATTATTTTAGGTATATTTTTTATATTAATTAAATTATTTTTTATTAATTTTAATAATACTTTTAATATACTTTAAGAGTTTTTTTAATTAATTTTTCTTATAGATTTTATCTTTAACTTTACTCTTTAAGCCTTTATAATAAAGTTCTATTAATATATTATTATCCTAAGCTATTTATACTATAATTCTTTTAAATTTAGCTAAATACTAGCTATAAGATTTTATTTATTTAAGTTTATATAACTAGTTTATAACTTATTATTTTATATTAATTATACTAAAATTATTTTTAATAATAATTTTAAAATATTCCTAATTTCTAAAGATCTCTTAGATCTCTTCATTTTAATTAATATTATCCTTATTTTCTAAATAGTCTCTTATAATAGATTTAAATCATACTCTTATATCCTCTTAAAGGAAGGTTTTAGTATATAATACTTAGGCTTTAAGGGTTATAAGTTATATTAGGAAAAAGTAAAAGTATTCCTTTATTTAGGTAAGGAAGGGGATTATATTAATAGCTTTTCCTAGAAAGGGCTCTAGGACTGAGGGTCTTAGAATTTTATTAATATCTTTACCCTTATTTCTTTTAACTATAGTAGTTCTAGCTTTTTCTACTTTAAGTTATACTTATATATTTATAAATTTCTTCTTAACTTACTATAGTTTTATAATTAATTTAGTATTATTAGAAGGAGTAATAATAATAAAATTCTTTCTAAATATTATTATTATTTAATTATTAATATAAATAATTAATTAAATAAGAGCTTTTAATATATAATAATCTAATTAATTCTTAATTTAATAAACTAATTAAAATAAAGAATTTATTATTAATAAAATAATTAAGTATATTATAATAAAATAAAATAATAAAAATATTATATTAGATAATAATTAATTATAATTAAGATAATTAAATTATATTAAAAGCTAATTAATTCTATTTCTTATAATAAGATCTAATCTATCTATATATTACTATATCTAAGATTCTATTATTATAATAATTAAATGGAGTCGATTTAACAATATTCACTACAATCTTTGGTAATATTAAATGAGGGCTATTCAACTTTACTCTTATTGGTTGGTTATATAGGTCTAGGGTAGTCTTATTATGATTGGTTGGGGTTCTGCCTGTGGTCACCGCTTTTAGGTGTCCGGGTCATGACAGATATCCTTTAGTTAATAATCTTAGCTCTTTAAGGCTCTAGCTAAAGCTAGGGGTATTATTCTCTATAAATCTTACCTTTTTATTCCTATCTTTTCTAAGGATTAGGTTTATTAGGGAGAGATCTTCTTTCTCTTAGGAAGATATAGGCTTTGCTAAGGCTGAGGTTAAGGTAGTAGGTCTTATTATATTATTATAAGCTTATTTAATAATAGAGGAATAATAATATAAGAAGGTATTTATTTTAAATAAATTAAAATAATAATTATAAAATATAAAATAATATTAATTAATAGAAATATAGATTTATAATTAAATTATTATAATTATTATAAAAATTAAATAATTTATTATAATAAAAATAATATTAATAATTTTAAATTTTATTTTTATAATAAAAAAATACTTTTTATAATTTTATAAAATAATTTAAGATTATTTTATAATTTTTAATAATTAATATTTTCTTTAAATTATATAAATAATTAAATAAAATATTCTTTATATAAAAAAAGATTTTAAAAAAAGATTTTAAAAATAGATTTATAAAAATTATTATAAATATTTTTTTTATTAATTAATTAATTAATAATTTAATAATATATTATATTAAAATATAATTTAAAATTATTTAATATAATTACCTAAAATAATATTATAATACTAATCTTAAAAAGAAATAATTATTATTATATAATACAATAAAATTAAAACAATAAAGATCTTAATAATATATAATAGAAAAGTTAATATCTTCTTCTCTATCTACCCTAGTAACAGGCTTATATATGCCTTCCAAGGGTGCCTAAGGCACACACTTACAGGGTTCCATATGTGTTGACACCATTTCCGTATCAGGTACGGAGTGGCGGAGGTACTGAAGTCCAAGGCAACCAACAATCAATTACCAATAGCCAATGACCGACAGCTAACAACGAGGCGCGGCTGAAAATGTGGACAATTCAATTCATAGGGAACTAGTAGTTACTGGGCTGATGTGGGCGGAAGCAAAGTGTATTCCTGTTCCATGGCCAACAAAGCACTGGATTATCAATAGGGTTATTCGACTATTGGATTCCATCCAATGACAAGTTTCGAACCACAAAGGTGATAACTAGGTTGCATTCAACAAGGTTACTTGAAACAAAGCGACAATCAGCTTTATCCTCTAAATATCACAACCTCGATGTTACCGTGAAAAAATAGAGACCAGTGGTTCAGATAGCCACCATAGCCAATATCACTGGCTGACAGTCTATAAATTTATCGCGACATAGTGGACGCAATTGTTTCATACAGGAAATAGCTTGAAATTATCCCTTGCAGAGGGACGGCAGCAGCATGTAGCTCTACCAACGGCGCTCAGATAACATTGTGGTGGAGCATATGAGCATTTGCGTTAAGATTCGCTCTTTGAGTATGGCCTGTTGGGCTCCAACATAGTTATTACTGTAAATCGGAACCTTGTGAATTTGTTGGTTGGATAGAATCGTTTTAAACACCAATTTCTCACAATATGTTGCAGGCAGCTACAAATTTAATCTGCATATCTCAGCAATTTGTTAACTCCGCTACCGTCGTCTTGATCTCTTCAGATCAATGTACAGGGCAGAACGTTCCAGCACAGTGGAGTATGCATGGTAGTATTGTTGTTAATTGGAGATTATTGGGCATGCAAGGCACATACTCATCCTGTTTGCCCCATTCCTTTGAGTTCACTGTGCAGAGTTGAGGACACTGTCCGGACAAATGGGTGGCTGAATGGATCCGGCCTGATTGCCACATACCCTTCAATTTTGTTGGCGGGTTTGGACTTTGAATTCGGAACGATGGATTCATGTTGATTGGCGGAGATGCATGGGGAATGAAATATGCGGCATGCAGGGTTATAATATTCACTTTTTCATCCTTCATCCTTCATATCCCATACCCTAGGATGTTTGATCAATAGACGCGTTATCATTGCTGGCGAGTTCTGAAAATGGATGCTCTCACAAATTGTGGAATGAGCAACGTTCAGAAAAAAACTAGCTGCAGACAAGGATCATTTGTACAAGATAGTGCAAAGACTAAAATAAAGTGCCAGCCGAAGAAGTATGTGGCTCTAGAAAAATATATTAAATACTTCTATAGCTTTAAGCAGTGTACAAACAACATCTACCTTTTCCCTCTCTGACGATCAGGTGCTGTTTAAAGCCAAGAATGCATCGAACCCTGATCAGAACGCAGTGTATAAGGCATCGAAGTTGTATTGTTGGCCGTTGTATGACCACCAACCGCTTGGCTGTTTTTGATTGCGGACACATTGGTTGATAATATCCCTATTTGTGTTAGATTGAAGCAAACTGATGAAGATTTCATGACATACTCAGTAGCACCCTATACGACTCATTAGATTAGTTCATCACACAAAAAACTGGCATATATCTTACCCAGCAGTCCGCATAGCCCTTTCCACCATCCGTTCGTTTACGGCTAAGGGTGAGTGTGACCTTCATGCCAGAGATTGACTTGGCACTGGACACAGAGCAGGGTTGTTGGTAAGCACAGTTAGTGTTTCCGCACACCTTTGCGCGGATATCCCAGTATAGATCTTCCCACTCCGAAACGCGATTGTTGGGGTATTCGAAGCAATCAGCAGCAAAGGCTGTTGCGGCGAGGAGGCTCAGAGCGGCGGAAAGGTTGATAATTTGCATTTTGATTATGAAGTTAGAGCGGCTGTTGTTTGGAGCAGAGGACTTGGTGTTTGAACTGGAGTTTCCCGAGATGACCTCAGGCGTTCCTTATATATTCCTTTGCTCCATAGCTGCCGGCTTTCATCAGCATTGAGTAATACCACTGAGGGAACTTTTGGACAGAAAGAACTGGTCCACTGAGCTGAATGCAAAGTGGAGAAGCCTAGACGAGGCACATCGTATCTGATCTGACCGACGGGCCGTGAGCACATGCCACTTGCTTCCGTCTCTGGTCTGGAACATCCAGAAATCCTATTGCCGACGCTATTTTAAGCTTGGATTTAGGGATGCCGACGCCCTTTTGGAACCGGCCGTCGGAAGAGGCCGAGTCTTTCACCGTCGGGACCCGCTACGGTGGAGGTAATACCCTTGCCTAGCGCTGAAAGCGGTGCTTGGAGCCACATTTACGGCGATAAATAAGCCATGTAAGATGCTTACTCTCATGACAAAGAAGACTTGGCTCGTTTCTAGCCCGACTGTGGGTCGCCTCAAGCACTTTGACCGCCGAAAATCCAACCATCATACCTGGTGGGATGACTTCGGCTGATTCCTCCAATCCGCAGAATATTCAATGCAAGCCCAAGATTGGCGCTAGAAGACTGGTGGAAAAATTTAGACTCGGCAACTGGTAGATTGCAGCAATTACATCTTTGCGTGCCTGCAGGGTAATGTTTAATAAGCATGGGGATAAGCATAAACACGAGTATCAAGACACATATACTAGCTGGATACAGCTAACCTAAATTGAATTTATCTAATGGCTATGATGTAGCATCTAATGGTGCTGACTGATCCTTTTCTTCAGCCAAGATTTTCCCCGTTGTCAAACGAGCAGACGAATAAGTTACCATACGTACAAATTATCTCAATAGCCTTTCATAGGTAGGTGAAATTGGAAAGCCCAAAATCTGAGGTTCAAACCCACTTATGTTGAGCTACTTGGAAGGAACAATTGGCCAGTAGAAGCTCTGCTGTTAATCTAGGTGCTCAACTTGATGTTAGACAACTTGTCATTGGGTGTATGTTCAAATGCTACATGATCATCTGGTGATAATAAAATTCATTTCTTTCTTACAACCAAGCTACTCGACAACCTAATCGCAAACCTTTTCTATCACTAGCTATGGAGGCCACAGGATACATTGGAGCTCTTGATTTCTCCAACTATAAAAGGGAACTATCCAGGTCTCTTACAGCTGCTGTTGCTGCTAGCTGTTAGAGGTTGCCGTTGAAGGCGGCTTCCGGCCTCGGGGTCTTGAGGTTTGATCGACAGGACGATGACGACTTGGCCTCGATGGTCATTGGCCGGGCCCGGCAGGGCCCGTGGTCTGTAGACTGATAAGTCGGGCTCTTGTGTTATTTAGTATGGTTTTTTGGGATCTACTGCGACCGTGACCATCTTCCTTTTGCTGTTATCCAGACACCGGCTGGCCCGGGCCTCTGACCTACTTAACAGCCGTTTGTATGAGTGATTGAGACTACTTGTGAGTGTGACATCTTCTCAACGCCAACTGGCGGGTTTATGCTGGTTCAGTTAGGGTGCCCGACAGAGCACGAAGAATGGAACAAGAGTTGGGGATAAGAGCACTCACAAAAGAAAATCAAATTTAGAAATTTGAAAATAGTCGGTGACAACACCATAAGTGCAACTATCTACCCTAAGCTCCACTCGTCTTCTGTATTCGGAATCTGGTGAAAGATGGGTAGAATCCTCGGCAACCTCCAACACAAAAAAACAGAGCAGCGGTTTCAGCGCATATTACAATCGTACCAACAAGTAATTTTGCATTACGAGAATTGATGTAAGATAATAACTTCCGAAAAACAGCGAAATAGGCTTCGGGGCCTCTGTGGGAAGTGCTTTTTGTTCAGATAGTAACTACGGTCGCACTAGCGAGAACTATTGCTACTGTTGAGAGGAATAGTGAGTAGATCGAGTCCGATTGGGTCAGGTGAAACGTTATTTGTGTGATGATAATGCACAAAACTCCAATATCAAACAGAGTGAGCACTTAATCATGGTCCATGGTTCACACTGATAGAGTTCCGGTTATTAGCATCACTGAATCTAATATCCTGAGAGCTGCCGAATAGAAGAGCGATTGAAATGGCCATTAGACAGAACTCTGAGGCTCGTGAACCTCGATAGCAATAGTCTTGTAAAATTTACAACACTTCTGTTCGCATATTCATCAGATGAATAAACAAAGATAAGCATAGTTGTAACGGCTATAGTGTTAACGGCAGTACCAAGGACCCAGGAGCAAAGATAAGTCAATAATCACTACTGCAACAACTCCCACAGCACGCCATAGCACCTAAAGCCCCCCATATAAAAAATCAGTTTATACAGAGCCAGATACGGCAGATCAGACAATAACATAATACTCCGCTCCCTCGAGCCTGTCTACAAGTTGGTCGGAATAACGTTTCTCCGGAAGGGTAATACCCCGAAGAGAATCTCACGACCAAATCTGCAAACCACTTACCTCAGTATTTGCTTCTCACATGTCTCCTTTGTTACAGTGGATCTTCAGAATTACATTGAGTATAGACTACTTGCAGTAAATCGCCGGGTTTATGCTTCAGCATAATTCGAAACTTGCACAGTATTTTGTACTCGTGCAGAGTCAAGCCTTCCATTAAAAATCGTTACAGATGTTCAAGGCCCGCCCAAACAATTGAACTAAAGCACTTAGCGTACAAAAGTACAACAGCTAACGCACCAGCCTCCTAGACTTAGGTCCAGAAACCCTGCTTTATTTCACGCTAAAACATGAAGAAGTCAGTGCTTCTTTAACCGCGTACAGGCCGGCTTCAGATTTGTTGGGGCTTCGACGACCAGATACGCTCTAGCGTGGGTAAATGACGAACGTTCCCCATGAAAATGGGCTCTTTCAGCCCTGTGATGGGTTGGCCTACCTCCCATCTGGGAAGTAGTGTGACCACCAGTTCTTCTCCCGCAGGCGGCTGGAAGTGGAGTTGACTAGCTCTGTGTGGTCGCGACGGGTGGTCTGACCCTGCAAGAACCCCTTCTGGTGATCCTCTGGATTCAAGCCATTTGGTTTGGAATTATGGCAAAACTGTGCACTAAGTGGAGAAGCGGAACGAGTGAGCGAAGGATGAAACGAACTATTCCTCAAACCACTTCAATGCACCAACACCCAAGTGAACGGTCAGATGAATGGAAGGCCCTTCTTCCATCTTGTGCACCATCCCTTATTCCTCATGTTTACGCTGTCTAATGAGTGGCTACTACATTGCCTTAAAGGCTGGAGATGCAAAATCAAATGTCAAAAACCAGTTCCTCACCACCTAGTATCGTATTCCGACTTACCGGCGATTCTATTGGGTTTTCGAAAATCGCCATATGCCCGACAATGTAGCACCAAGTAAGCTATCAAGCCACATGGCTGCCGAATGATCCGACATGATAAACGAAGGAGATTATCCCCCTTGGTTAGTGCGGCTGGCGAGTAAAATCCGGGGCATGATACCCCGATTTGTTCCCGCTAGCTCCCAGACGATCTTCATCCCCATGTCACCGAATTCTCAGGCGTGAAACGCCATTGGCAAGCCACAGTAGACAGTAGTAGGTACTGGATTGATGAATAAACCTCAGCCCTGCATTTAAATGCCGCCACACTGCCATCCCCACAAGTTCGCAACCCCATTGGGCTTGCTTCAGCGTCCCTTATCAATCCATCGACAATGCGCGCTGTACTAAAGCTTGACTTGGGGTTTTGCCTTGCCTCTGCGGAGCTTGTCAGAGCGGAGCTCTCACAAACCACCCTTATCGCGGAGCTACCTGAATGTGCTGTAAGTTTTGAGTGCCTGAAATGGGAAGTGACTTTTTTATTTGCTTGCTAATATGGATTGAAGACAACATGTCTGCTCACTACTGCCCTGGATCTCTGTTCGCCAACAAACCAAACTTGTACATGTTCCAACAGTCGCTACCAAGGCGCTATAGAAGATTGTGTGTTTGCAAACTGCACTGCCAAACATGCCCTGAGTGAGTATGGATGAACTTGATCAATGATCGTTGCTAACTATGTCAAAGCGACTAAGAACTTGACCATGACGTATTACGACGAACCTATTCGAAACGACTCATATTCTCACGTTATTATTTGCAATATTTTTGGAACCCTGGGCAACATCTGCATCCTCCAGCGTCTTGTCTCTAAAGTTTGGTAGAGGATAAAATGGGGTCTTGATGACTGGGTGATGCTCTTTATCGGCAATAGCAGTGTCCCTTCCTTAACCATTAACCAGTATGCTGCTGTTACTAATGGGTTGGGTCAAGATATCTGGGCTCTACCTCACGATCAAATCACCAATTTCGGCAAATACTTCTTTATACTGGGAGTCATGTACTTTGGTAAAGTCACTGTGCTCAAGATGGTCCTGCTTCTGTTTTATCTCCGGATCTTCCCAACAAGGGGGGCTCAGCATATTCTCTGGGGCACAATTGCGTTTAATGCCCTGTACGGCATTATCTTCGTGTGCTTTTGCGCCTTGCAATGGGATGGCGAGCATAAGGGGAAATGCTACAATATTAATGCAATTGCATGGACAAATGCTGCTATTAGCATTCTACTTGATCTTTGGATGCTTTTAATTCCTCTTTGGCAGTTGAAAGGATTGAACCTTAGCTGGAGAAGAAAAATAGCAATTTCTGCCATGTTTACTGTCGGCACTCTGTTAGTACTTCTATTACCCCCTTATCCTTATTCAGTCTCCTAATATTTCATTCTAGCGAGACCATTATCAGTATGATCCGGCTTCGATGCCTCGTCAAATTTGGCAAAACTTACAACTATACTTGGGATTATCTCCAAGTTACTCAGTTATCTGTCCTGAAAATTGCCATTGGTCAGATTTGCGTCAACCTGCCTTCTCTACGCTTCACAATTCTCCGCATGTTCCCTAAACTTCAGGAATCATCTTCATCCCAGCCTGGCATCCCGCCACCTCCCACCATTCCTTCAACCACCCCCAATAGATTAGGGAAAATGTTCAAGAAAGGAGTGGAGCCATCAATTTCACAAATTGAAGCTGGCCTTTTTAGTCGAAATCGTGGAAAGAGAGGTTTTGGGCGTAACAGGACATTCACTACCACGATTGGCGCCACTGTGGAGCAAGATGAAATTGAACTTGTTGAGGCGAAGAATATCGACATATCAAGTGACAGATCGGCCCATGTATCTGTGAACGATTGTCAGGATGATAAAGAGAATGAATGATGCTCCTAACGAGTTTTATGCGGACCTAGTTGAAGAGAGAGAAAAAAACATATAGTGGGCTGGATCAAGAAGGGGCCCCCAAAGTCACCAAGATGGCAGATGCAACTTTATTTCGCCAGATTTACGTGACCAAGAAAAATTAACTTGGGTAATTTATACTAAAACGCAATTCTCTTCACCAATAGACGAAAGAAAATTTCGCCGACATTCATGGAATGTCTTGTACCGGCAGTCACTTAATATCGGTACTTCCAAATGCAGAAAACCCGCCATGCTAGAATGTCATGAGTGGGTTTTGGAACACTAGTGGCCGAATTATCCGAAATCGTACTCCCAAAAAGGGTGTTGGTACGAAAAGCCTCAAGTGGTGAGAAAATAAGTGGATCACTTCCGGCGGAATCTTCTACCTAATCGAGACCCCGGCGCTGTCATACCCGTCGCACTCTTGAAGATATTTAAATGTATGCAAAATGTTTTTATTGAATAGAAATATTTTGCCTTATTCATGATCAGATCTACTCATCTGGAGTGTCTAGCTCGAGTCCAGGGTTCTCAATCACATTTTTGTATTATTGATGCCTCAATCAGCTTCCCTCATCAAATAAAACACGGTCTGCAGCAATGTCAAGCCCGGTAATACGTCTTAAGTGCGGCACCAAATCGTATGATTGGGGCAAAATAGGGCATGACTCTGCCGTTGCCCGCTTTGCTGCCGCTTCTCATTCATCCGGTGGCGATATTATTGAACCGAAGAAGCCGTATGCTGAGGTATGTCTGTGTGTTGTTTCAATTCAATTTCTGACCACTCAAGTAGCTTTGGATGGGCTCGCACTCATCATGCCCGTCTAGAGACATTATGACCGGTCTCTCACTCCAAGATCTCTTGGTTAAAAACCCATCCTTTGTCTCTCGAAAGGCTGATGATTCGAGTGCTTTCAGTCTACCATTTTTGTTCAAAGTTCTGTCCATTCAGAATGCCCTTTCTATTCAAGCACATCCAAATAAAAACTTAGCGGAGAAGCTTCATAGTATCGACCCCAAAGCTTACCCCGACGACAATCACAAACCAGAGATAGCTATTGCTATCACACATTTTGAGGGTCTTTGTGGCTTCCGACCGCTCACCGAAATCATGCATTTTATCAACACCATTCAGCCGTTAAGAGATCTTGTCGGTGATAGTATAACTGGGCGACTCTCACAGGCGATCAAAGATGATGTGGGTGAGCAAGCGAAGACGGCTGTACTCAAAGAGGCATTCGCTGCCCTGATGAATTCCACTATGGAGTCAATTTCTAACCAAGTCCCAAAACTCATTGACTTGGCGACCTCAAGTTCTCATAATTTTGATGCTAGTAGCGTGACCTCACCGTCATCTCAAACGCTGTTCAAGCTTGTCACCAGTCTATACCACAAGTTTGGCGCCGACATTGGCCTCTTCGTCTTGTTTTTCCTGAATTATATCACCCTAGAACCGGGCGAAGCGATGTTCTTGGATGCAAACAACATTCACGCATATCTTAGCGGGGACATTATCGAGTGCATGGCGGCTTCGGATAATGTTGTTCGCGCCGGCCTCACACCCAAGTTCAAGGATACCGCAACGCTTATTGATATGCTTACCTACACCTCTTGCTCAGCAGATGAACAAAAGTTGGTTGCGGTGGAGTATCCCCATGTTGTTTTACAGGCAGCGGATTCAAGATCTAATGTGCGTTTATATGAGCCTCCAATTGAGGATTTCAGTGTCGTTCGCACTGTCCTACATGGGGATAATGCGACAGCAACATTTGCATCTGTTAACGGCCCAAGCATCATCATTTGCACGTCTGGGAAAGGTCGCATTGCTGTTGGCCAAAAAAGCCAAAGCATAGAGGAGGGCTTTGTCTTTTTTATTGCTTCTGGGATATCATATGCGATTGAATCAGATTCTGGGAACGATGAATTCATCACTTTCAAAGCCTTTTGCGAATTCGAGGATTCAGCGGTCTGAGACTAGGCGGCAAATCAAATAGAGAAATATCAATGATGTAACTAGATTCAATAGATATAAAATAAGGCCAGGTACCAAGAGGAGGGCTCAATTAAAAAAAGAATTAAAACACTTGAGTGATACCGAAACCTGGTCATCGCAAGTAGGCGACTAGTGAACTAGTGGCGTTACGCGAAACCGCAGAAAAGTACAGCCGAACCCGAAAGGGAAACCATGTTCTCCGCATTCATTTCGTGTCTGACTGCTCTACGTTTGGTATTTCCACCATGTGATTTGATGGTAGGTGCAGAAATAACCCGGACGTGCCTAAATAGCTATCTTTATAGCGTGCAGGTGTACATCATGTTTAAATTCGTGGCAGATAGTGTTGGTGGTGTGGGGGCAAAACGCAAATTCACACACAAATCCTGCGAGCCATGCAAGAAACGCCATGTCAGTGCCATATCATTGCTCTGGAGGAACCGAGGTGCTGATGCAGGTGACAGAAACGATGCTCTCACGCAGGCGCTTCGGAATCTTCTCGGTCATCTGAGAAATCACATCCACATCCATCCACAGACACAACACACCATGACCCCGAGAAATCGGCGAGCTTGCTTAACCAGCCAGATAATTCTCCTGGCATTTCCAATCATGCTACTTCTCATCCATTACAACTTGGCCCACCTAGAAATCTATCTGATGACAGCTATCTTCGGTTCATCGGAGATCTCAGTCCAGAAGCTTCATTCCTCTCCAACGGCGGCCGAGAAGACGGTGCAGAAAAAGGATCAAGACACGAAAATGTTGGCGTTTGGCTGGGCCAAAAACCTGAGAATCGCGGATCGAGCCGTGATGACTTTAGTGGTATAAATTCATTACCAATGGAGCCGTTTAGCCTTACATGTCTCCGAACCCTGTCTCCCTATCTGCAACGGGAATGCATGTCGGTGTTGCCGTCAGAGGGCGATTTTAAATTCCTATTCGAGTTATACTACGCCAGGTTTGATCCAATATTTCCGATTCTTCATGACGTAGAACTCGAACGTTACACTTCTATCGAAAAGACTGCTTTAAAGCAATGCATATGCCTGGTCGCCGCTTTAGATCCACAGGTGAAAGAACATTTGCAACTTCCTCACACTAAGGATCTTTTATCGCCTACCAAATTTCGCGCGTGCATTGCTTCAGCACTCAAACAATCACTAGATATGGAGTTCATACAAAACAAAATGGTGGTGCTCAAAGTTTATGCTCTGATGGCATTTTATGTTGACAGACCGCAATGCAGCGATGTTTCTACAAATTACGCTGCGCAAGCTGTCCATTACTCACAAACTTTGGGGCTTCATGTCGGATGGCCCAATGATGATGCCAAAGGAGAAGAATCTCGTCGGGCTTTTTGGTGTGTTTGGGTTCTAGATAGACTGAATGCTGCAGCGAATGGTCGCCCTGTTCTCATTCATAGCAGAGACATGGATAATCAAGTCACAGAATCTGCCTCGACACAATCTCCAGCATTCAGTTTATTAATCAAGATAACCCACTTTTTAGATCGTGTCATTTCAAAATATCGGCCTCATTCGGCCTCTTTGCAGCAAATTCCGGATGAGTACCCGTCATTTGAGGATCTTGTCGCCGAGGCCGATGCTGGTAATATCGGAAACTCGTTGTTAGGTATGTACCTAATCTGCCGCTACGACTTGGATGAACAGATGAAATTTACAGTTTGTATAGCAACTCTTGACATTCTCCATTCCGCGATCGTCATTCTCTGGGATCGGCCTAAGCATGTTGAAGGGGGATGCCAGCAGAAGTCTAGTTCAAGTACCCGTCTGTTTAGTGCAGGAAATATTGTTTCTCTTGCATCTGAGGAGCTTGGAGCGACAATCACACGATGGCCCATTCTTCCATATGCCATGTCAATGGCCACGTCTGTAGCCTACAAAAGTCTTCGAAGCACCAATGTATCGTACAAGCGGAAGCAGGCTTACAAACTATTCTACAACAGCTGCGAAATTCTAGAAGAACTCGGCAATGCGTTTTTGTCCGCACGCACAATGGCCAAACTTGCCAAAGAAACAATGCAGGAGGTGGAACGAGTTGCTGCTGACAAAAGAAGACCTGTGCCTTCTGACGGCAGACAAACTGAAGGCCAACTCCATGAATCAATTTTCCAATCTACCGCTAATTCAACAGACCATCCAGAGGTCATTCGTCAAGAGGGCACCCCACTTGAGTCAAATCAGTCGCAGCCAGTCGGAAGCATGTCTCAGGCCATATCTTCAGATATTGAACCACCGGGACAAGACGTAGGGATTTTAGACTACTTTATGGGCCACGATGAAATATTCGACGACCTTGATCCAAGCTTCGACATAAGTCGAATTGATGCTGTTTTCTCAGCGAATCTCGACCCGACCATATCACTTCAACTAGAAGATTGGACAAGCGACAGTAACCTTTGGTGACACTCATGCTTAGAGTAGTGAGAAAATTATACAAATTAGCGCATAGTCTTAGATTCCGAGTTAATTTTACTTGAATTATCAAAGCACGATTCATTTACTTATGTCCTAACACTTCATTCGCATAGTTCAACACCACAGCTTCACCCTCACTTTCTGCCTTGCTCAGATCCATACCTATATACCCAGCCGCTCGAAGCCCTTCTTCACCTGCAAATTGCTTCAGTTCTGCAACAATCGGTCGCCCTTTGTGGTGGCTCTCTCCGTCGCCACCAGGAAAATCTGGTGGAGGAACTCCCTTTTCGAAGTTGTCTCGCAGAAGCTTAAGGTAATCAACATTCACTTTGGTCGCCGGGCAAGCCGGGATATATAAGACACTAGAGTCGCTGTTTCCCATGTGAACGCTATCCACCGCATGAATGGTATCGCAATGCCAGGCCACGTAGTCACCCGGTGCAATACGTGGAACATGAACCATTGTATTGGTAAGGTCAAGGTGAGGATGCCAATCCAGGGTAAGCTCTTGACCAAGCCCAGGCCAAGCTCCATGCAAATTAGAAGTGATAGGATCCTCCAACTTCCAATTTGAAGGGTCGAGAAACTCTGGACTGGCTGCCTCCATGGGAAAAGTTATTGGATCCGCCTTCGGCACAAAGAATGGCCGAAGAAGTATGTATGCTGTCGCAAGAGAGAATAAAGGGTTCACAAGAAGAGTGCCTTCTTTGGGACCTGTGTGCGACATGCTCAGCCAGCCTGATACATGCGAAACATTGTGCACGCACCGGCGCCGTTGTATAAATCAGCGTCAGCATCAAGGCGCGTGTTTAATTCCCAGGGATCAAAGTTTTCCCATTTACCACTGAAGACGTCGTCATAGACATGTCCTTTACCGTAGCCTTTTGCTTCCCAACGCTCAACGCTTCCGCCATCAACATGAGGTCCAAGAGCAAAACCTGCATCGCCAGGTTGGCGAATGCGGAGGCGATCCACATATGCCAGCGGCTGTTTGGTGGAGCAAGCTGCTTGGAGATTTCGCGAATGATAATACGACATGAGAAATTGCTGTGTTTTGAGCATGTTGGGATGGCTACGGGCCACGAGCTGAGGACGCGACCAGTAGAGCTCAAACACCTGGGGATCGTGCTGTGGAAAAGCTGATTTGAGTTAGTATTATGAACTAGACATGTTTTGAGAAAGCAGGCTGACCTCTTGTGTTTGGATTGGCAGCAATGTATGCCTCCACTTCGCCTTTATATGCACGAGCTTCTGCTTCAGGAACAACTTGACGCACGACTGCGACACCTCTTTTGCGCAGAGCCTCGCTAAATTCTTCGGGTGGGTTGTCCAGATCCGTGAATTGGATTTCAGGCACGGACGCAGAACCAAGCGATTTGATGACTTCCGTTTCTTCCTTCAGCTTGGACAGCAGTCGATTCCAACTCGCGTGCAAAGCATCCTTGTCTTGTAAAAGGTGCCGCTTCACATCCACAAATCTCTCGGGCAGGGCTTCGTCGCCGCCACCAGACAGTGACCTGAAAACAGAAGAAATGTCTCCTTCTTTCCGGGACATGCCCTGTGCAGCGGATGCGTAACGTCTTCGAAATTGCGCTAGCCTGAGGGCGCGGCCTGCTCGAGCAATTGTTGCGCCATTGGTTCGATGCATGACTGACTGGTTGAGATGTAGTTATTTTTCTCTTTACTAACTCAAGTCTCAATTAAAGCTAGAGAGCTGCTGGCTTGGGAGAGAAGCTAAACGCCTGCCATACAAGGCGGGTGAGATGTCCGAGACGTGGATGTCGGAATTTCCTCTTTCGGAACTGCCTCTTTCGGAAAAGAGCGGTACGGGCGGGCACTTCCAAAATCTGCAGTTGCAGTAGAGTGACTTTCTCATCAATGTGCACCTACCCGCCGGGTTGACTAAGCCGTTGCTACGCTGGGGCGGCTTAAGCCCCCGCCTCTCCTCTGGAGAGGCGGTAACATAACCCGTATCTTCGTAGTTGGCATATCCAAGTTTTTAAACCTCAACGCACCACAACACCACCATTTCACGTCCAAATTGACTCAAATTAAAGAAACACATTTATTGTGATCTTATTTCACTATGACCAAATTTTCAGAGAAATCAAGGGCTGCTGCAGCAAATGCAGCGCGCGCATATTTGGCGGGCGAGACGGTCACACGTACAACTCGCGGGAACCCCGCACCACCTCGACAGAAGACCATGCTTGAGATAGCTTACTTACACCGCACAACACTGCCATTAGTGAAGAAATATGTAGCTTTTTTGAAAGCTGGAAAGCCTCTGCCTTCAACTGCTAATAAAGGAGGCAAGCCAATGGCCTTGACATCTAATGAGGAACGTGCATTGATTACATATATCCGGTCTGTTGAAAAGAGTGCATTTGCGGTCACAGAGGTATGCATTTTGAACTATGCCAACTTCATTAGGAAGCACCGCATCGCGGGCATCACAACGGGGCTTTCCAAATCGTGGGTAAAAGGCTTTCGAACCCGGCATCCAGAGCTTCACTTTAAGAAGCCTAAAGTCAAAGAGATCCTAAGGGCTGCTATTGAGTATGATGTCCCTAGCTTGGAGGCGTGGTTCAAGGAATATGAAGCTTTTATCACAGAGTTAGGGATAAAGAAGGCCAATCTCTGGAACTTCGATGAAACACCACTCCAAATTGGCTGGGTTAATGATGCCTTGAAGCTATTTTCAACCCGGATGAAGAAAAACACTAGGCCAATTGCTTTTCAACCAGGCAATAAAGAGTCACTCACATCTATTGATGCTGTCAATGCTGCTGGTGGAGCTATTCCTTCCTTCCTTATCCTCTCTGCGAAGGTCATCCTAGAGGAATATGTGATGGCTAATATTGATGAACGTATTATCATAACTCAAACTGATACTGGCTTCAATAATACACATCGGGCTCATCAGTGGTTGGAACACTTTAACCGTCATTCCTTTGCTGTTGGTGAGGAGTTTGGTGGTGCCTCAATTGAGGAGTGGTTTGGTTACAAACCTGACATAAGAAGAGAAAGTTGGAATCATCAGGTAGCTAATATCGCGGCCCAGAAGCCAAGAAAAGCAAAGCCAGTCTACAGAATGCTTCTTATGGATGGTTTCTCTGCTCATGAGGACCCTGACTTTATTTGGTATTGTCATGCCTTCGATATCGTGCCCTTTCGCCTTCCCTCTCACAGCAGTCATTTCCTTCAGCCCCTTGATGTTGGTGTTTATCAACACCTTAAGTCGGAACAACGTTCCGCCCTCACCGAGTTCACACAGGGCGGCGGCATACAGATGACTCGATATAACTTCCTCAATCAATGGGACCGCCTATTCAAGGCTGCGTTTATGAGCTGCCACATATATGTTGGGTTTGAGAAGGCAGGGCTATGGCCACTTAACCCAGAAGTCATATTGGGTCCTCGTCGTCAAGCAGTGAAGCATCTCGAAGAGCCTCTTTTCCCTGAGCGGCTGGATAAGATGAATGTAACACCAAGGAAGACGAAGAGAGCGTATACAGAGCTTCACAAGCAAGGAGAGATTGATATATTAAGAACACCAGTTAAGAAGGTTATTCAGGATATGGATGCATGCCTTGATCTAGCTATTATTACACAGTCATCCCAAAAGAGGATGCTCGAGGCACAACACCAACGGATGCAATTGGAAGCTCGCCGCACACACACACGCCGCCAGGTCAAGGTTGATGATGGAGCATATACTGTGGAAGAGCTACGTTCGAAGGTATCTAATAGAGCTCATGATGACTTACAGAAGCTATTGCAGAAGCAAAATAGAGAGCAAAATAAGCTCTTCCAGCAACTACGAAAGGATGAAAAGGATGCCGCATCAATTGACGGCCCGAGCCTCCCTCGGCCTCGCGGTCGGGCCGGCGCCAAGTTGAAAATGCTGCGTGTGGCAGCGGAAGAGGCTAGTCAACAGGAAACTCGTGATAAAGCAATGGTTCAAGAGGATATTGATGCTATCCAAAGTCTTCAGAATGAGTGGAATGAAGCTGATGATGAAAGGCGAGGCCATCTATCATCAGTTCGGCCGGAATCGTGGCTTCAATGCATCCCTGAGGTGACAAGATGGAGAGCATCCCGGGCCGCAGTCATGTCAACCTCGCTCAACGAGGCTCAAAGTGACCCCGGTGATTATATCTCGATATCCTCAACTTCATCAATTAAATTGCCTCCTTTGGGCAAGGATAAAGATTCGGATCAGAGCGAAATTGAGGTCATTACAACCAGAAAGACTAGGGGCAAGCCAGAGACTATTCGCCGCCTAAGAAATATTCTCTTTCCTGAAGGAATGGATGAAGAAGGGAACAGTCAATTACAGGATATTGATTTTGGAGGTTTTGGCCATAATAGGGTCCCAAATAACTACTCAGACGATGAGGGCGGCGGTGTTAGTGATGCAGGCGATCCAGTTGTGCGCTTTGGCGATAAGACAATCGCTGTGCCAAAGTCGAGGTGCCGTCAATAGCTGCCACCTTTCCCACCTTCTTGTGCCACGAAACCACCATAAAAATAGATGCAATAAATACTATGACTACATTAGAAGTAGGGCAATTGATTGGTGTAATTATCTCTTTTATTGCATTACTATTGATGGAGTTGTGGTGTGTTGAGGTTGGAAAAGCTGGATACGCCAACTACGAAGATATGGGTTATGTTCCCACCTCTCCAGAGGAGAGGTGGGAGCCTAAGCCCACAGCGGAGCCGGCTTAGTCAACTCAGCGGGTATTTCTGATTACCCATCCCATCTTACCTGGGACGACGATCAACTATCACATTGGGAGTACGACCAGGCTCCCAAAGATTCCGCACTTTGGGACATGTGTCATGATCTGATGCTTTGTGAAATTTACAAGCCGCAACTTCATATTTTGCAGGCTGCTCTCCTCTACCTTCAGAGAAGACCAGCTGATAGATCGGCGGCGTATACGGAAGTTGACTGGTCATTTATGGGAATGACGATAAATATAGCACCCCTATAGGTCCCGGCGTTTAAGCTGCCCTATGTCCTGGATCATGACATTCCTGGCCTGAGCTTCTGCATTATCACGCTTCAGGTGACTCGCCCGGAATCCGGTGATTTGGTAACAATCGCAGTTTGGCTTCCTCTTGAAGGCTAGAACGGACGATTCATGGCCACTGGCGGAGGCGGCTGGTCTTCCGGCAATTTTGACGCCAGCCTGGGCCAGGCCATTGAGCTCGGCTTCGCCACTGCTGCAACCGATGGTGGTCATGCCTGGGCGGGTTCCAATTCAGACAATGATCCCACTCCCTGGGCCCTGAAAGCAGATGGTTCAGTCAATTGGGATCTTTTGCACAATTTTGCAGGCCGTTCTGCACATGACATGGGCCGGCCTTGAACTTCCCCGAACTCCAGCCGGCTAGCTTCTGGCCTCAGGTGGTCTTCAACGCAGCTGGCATTTGCCCGTCGGCCTGCAAGCTTGAGCGCTTCGTCGAATCGGCTCTGGAGCAGTGCGACAATCTTGATGGTCTTGAAGATGGCGTCATTCAAAATATTGACGAGTGCAAATTTGACCCTTTCCAAGCAGTGGGCCAGGCTGTCAACTGCGATGGCGAATCAATTACCATCAACAATGACACCGCAACAATTGTCGCAAAGATCATCGAGGGTAGGAAAAACAAAACGCTTCACCACAGGATTTTATGTAGCAATGTTTCGCACGGCGCTCGAATATCAGACTGCTGGGCCGCCCTTTTCCTTTCCTTTCCTTTTCTTTTTTGACGATCATCGCAATTGGCCTGAACAAACGTATCGGATCTGTAGCGGACTGATCACGCACACAGGGGTTCCCCGGCACTGCTTCGTGGTGCAGTAATTGCGGCAATAGTGTGTCGGGGGATTTGATCCGAACCTTAGCCTCTTGTGGAATAACTGGAAGATTAGTTAGTCCGGATACAATACCGGAATTAGAGATAAAGAGCCGTTGGTCACAACACCAAGGGCAAGCCTCACGCTTCTTCCAATACATGGTTTTTTGTCCTATTTTGAAGGCTTCCACTTGGGAGACCGTTCGATCTAGTATTTCAGAAGGTTATTATGATACTTGATTGACCCTATTTGAAGGGATATTTGTTTATTTTGACCTATTTTATTTGTACGGTTACACAGTCACCTTCCAAGAATACACGGGTTTTGGTGTTTTTAGATTGTTGGTGTTGTTTTTCACCTCTTCGGTCTTTCCCCCATTTCAATAGTTTTTATTGACCTATGTTTTGCTACATGGTACAGCTATCAATAGCATAGCCGCTGCACGTACTAGATTGACCAAGTTCGAAAGGTTCATTGAAGGAGGGGATACTCCCAATACACACAAACAAAATCAGCAGCAGGATAATTCAAGAAATGGGTCAGAATAAGATTGCTATCTCCGTTGAGGAACTTCTGGCGGCCTGCTTTGGTGTGCTGCACGACGTATTGAATCATGGCGGACGGGTATGATTGAAGAGATTCAATATGAAATTACGAATAAATGAAGAATCGTTCCTAAATGCAACGGGATTGCGGTGAGGTTGCTTCAAGACATCCGTACCAAGAATGTTGGGGACTTGGAACAAAAGCCACCACGTTTTAACTTAGTAAACTAAAAAGAAAACAAGAAAGATATTGGTGACGGTCGGTGTGACTGCAAAGGAAGCTAGAGTTTGCAATTCTGTAAAAGTCTCCGGGGATGATGACAAAGTTGCCTTGGCTATGCCAGGTTTGACGAATCGGAAAAAGAGGAGACAGAGTGCGCCTATTGCAGTGTATGGGTCCTTAGTTCATCTAAACAAAGGATATCCGCAGTCAAACTGCAAGGGCCTTTTGATAAGACCGGACCAATCCTTCATCATCGCCAGGACACACCAAACATCTTACTCAGCCCCAGCTCAGCAGCTGTTTCATCAACCCGCCGAGTACCTATCAAATCATAATCAACTTGCCACGGCCCCTGAAAAAGAATTTGGCGTCTTGTATGAGCGGTTTGATCTCTTCGGAGGTTGGCTCAAGGTACCCCGCTCTCAGCTTCTCGTCATTTTTATTAGCCCTTGGGGTGATAACTGGGCAGTAGCGCGTGCTGGCCTCAGAAAATCACGTATCGATGAAGAAAGAAATTCGCTCGAATACTAGTGCAATACAGATCATTTCTCCCTCTCCAAATGTCCAAAAAATTGAGCATGCAAAAGTACTCTCAATGCGAAAGGTGAGCTGCTGTGCCAAGGCGGTAATAAGTCGCGTGATGTTTCCGAAAACGCATATGATGGGCAAAGGCGCTTTGTTGGTGAAATCTACTCCTGTATCCTGCATAGAGACGGTGGATCTCGGCCGGCTCGCATTGCCAACGCGACGAGCCGGAGCACGCGAGCAGAAGTCACAATGTGTGTTAGTCCTGTCCCTTAAATCACCGGCTAGGGCTTACGATACTCCACAGAAGGATGTGGCTGGACTAATGAAATGGTCATCATCGTATATGATCTGGAAATAATGCAACTAAATTGACCTTAATCCCCACAGATGTGCTCCAACCCCACAGATATTCGGGTCGCTCCGTAAAACCCTATCGGTCAAGGAGGCGCGGCGATCACCTTCAGGGCTCAGCGTTTTCCCCAGCTAACCGTCTTGGCACCTATCCTTCAGCGCGCTATAAGCCTCCAATCACACACTCAGCCCCACATTGCAGCGACAAAGCAATACGGCAATGGCTGTGGAAGCGGAGCATGGGCATTGAATTTGTCCACAGCCACGGCGGTATCAATGGGCACGGTTGTAATGCTGATCAGCACAACACTGCCACCAGTGCCAAATGGACTTTGGTCGCGATCTACCTGGAATCGCAGCGAGTCAGCGGACGCTGAATTCTGTTTCATTGGCTCGACACTATACTCGCGACTCAGCTGTAAGCCGATGACGATCAAGGAGACACGAGCCGTGAAGATCATGCTGTTTTCGAGTTTCATTGAAGTCCTTTGACTGATTTCAGTCTCTCGAGGATGCATGCACGACTCTGCAAAAAGGTATTTAATATAGCCGGTCCTCTGTGAATATCCAATTCCTTTCCCTCATCATCACACACAGTTTCAACCTTCAACACAATCATCAATCAGCTTTCTATCTCATACTACTTTCTCCAAAACCCAAGACCCACAGCAATCTTCCATCAAAATGAAGTTCATCAGCGCCCTCACCTTTATTGCCATGGCCGCGACCCCAATCACGGCTACCTGGTGCAAGGGTTCCAGCGGCACTGACCGTTGCTCCAAGGAAGACCTCAAGGGCCAGGCCACGCTGGCCTGCTGCGACAAAGTCGGAATCAAGAACCATGACCGCGGATGCTGGCTCACTGAGGACGTCCGTGACTCATTCCTCCAATGCTGCATCAACGACTGGGGATGTGTCGATATGATGGACTAGGTATGGTAAATTCTAAGCACCACATTATGGTTTAGGAATCTCACAATTGACGCAGAGGCGGAAGTGGCACCTTTCACGGATTGGCATGGTTCACAAGGGTTGGAGTGTATTGGGCTAAAACATGCTTGGATGTACCTGATCAACAACCAGACAAACACTATAAGGACCTTCAATTTTAGCGCGAGATTTGTGTCGAAAATAGAAATATTGGGGATAAACTCACAAACTGCCTATTGTATTACTGTCATTGTGCAATGATCCATAGAGATTTGTGAGGACTTGAAGGAACGCATGCATTTTTTAGGTTCCTTGATGTCATATTAAGTTCAGCTCCCCATCACGTATACAGTGGCTGCATTTATGGCTGGGTTTGTAAACAGACAGGTGTTGGGCTTCTGCTAAGCCATTGCTAATTACGTTTCTCTAAAGCTGTTTGTGAGGGCTGGATATAAAGTAGGTAGGATTAATAATAAAATTATAAAAATAATAGGAATTAATTTTTATATATATAATACTTTAACTAAGAAACTCTCATTTAAATAAATAAAATTCTAGTTGATTATCTTTTATTTTAAGCTTAGAGCCTAATTCTAATTAGAAATCATGCCTTGTAGTAAGAAGGAATTACTACCCTTACCTATTATATCTCGAACTAAAGTTCGATTTCTTACTCCAATTCCACCCTAACACACGGCCTTCACGGCCCTAATGCTCACGCAAAAGCCCACTACAATGGCCCAAATCCCCTAATACACTAGAAACATCACTTTTCTATTAATCTGTAAAATTTCCGTCAATGATGCCAAGTTTCTGAATCCTCTTGGCCAATGAGACCGATGTAATGTATGTCTTTTTTGGTGCACCTTTCCTCGCTTGCAAATGTTCCTTGTTCCATTCCAAAACTTCAAGGGCCATGCCTTGAATTGTCGAAATGACTCCCTGGTACCCAAGACCGCCTTCATGAACAGGCCTTTTGGCCTCTGCGTCCGATACAATCAAGTGTGTGCAAATAGAAAATAGCCCAGGCTGCAAGAACTTTATGTCGCCTTTTATTTCGGGAAGAATGTGTTTTAGAAATGAGGCTTTGTGTGGAAGAAGATTATACCACTCAATCGCATGTGAGAGTAGTAGCACCAGCACAGGAGGTAGTACTATTACTCGAAATGGATGAATTGACAGCGTTCCTATGACGTTGTATAGGTCGCTATAAGTGATCGGCGGGTTTGGGTCAGTGACTGCGAATGGCCTCCCAGATTGGGGGCAATGTTTATTCACAAGCACAGCTTCATGATGCAAGTGTGCAATCGCAACATTGGCACCATGGACAAAGCTTTGGACGATATGGGGCACCCAGCTATGTTCGAGCTCGTTAGCCACCACGAAAATAAACAGGGAGCACATTAGCAAACTCACGTCGGAAAGAAAGTCTTGCTCAGAGGTCCGCCCACAGTATTATCTGTTGGGTTTCCATAAACCCCATTTCCGGGTCGAATGCATCCTGTCCGAAATGATTCGTGGTTTTCGGCACACACGAGTCTTTCTGCGGCCGCCTTTGAAGCAGGATAATTTCCAAAGAATTCTTCGTGTGGTCTCAGTGGCTTGAAGAAATCTTCTTCATCCAATACTTGCCAAAAGTCATCCGGCTCTGCAGCCCAAGGAACCACAAAAGGATGTACAGGTCGTATGCTAATTGAGGCAGATGAGGTCGAACTGAAAATATCAGCTCCCACCCTGCGCGAAGCGGCGAGAACATTTTTGGTCCCTTGCACGTTGACCAGTTCGGGAAATCCGTAAACGCTTTTAGAACGATCGGAGGGAATAATGACCGCAGCAGTATGGAAAACCGTAAGGGGCAGGCTGGCTATTGATGCGTCCCAAGGTTTGTCAAAGGCAGCATCAACGGAAGCCGCGGACGTAATGTTGGCCTGTATAAAATCGACCTCCGTCGGTGGCCCTGTAATCATGTCCTTGCGCTGTGGACGCTGAATATCGATTATATGAATATTATTTGCAGGTGTTCCTCTCGCCAGAAGTTGTAAGACAATATAGCCACCCACGAGACCTAACAGATCAGAAGTGGCCTATCAATTTTGGCAAGCAAGGCTTACCAGCACCCCCGGTCACAATGTATCTACGGTCCAATTTGTCTGGAATGAGCTCTTTGTATTCAATTGGATGTTTTTGAAGATCTCTGTACGTCTTTCTGAGAAGTTCGGGCGTCCATCGTGGGCCCGAGAGCTTTCGAACCCCGCTCGGAGTTCCCTTCAACAGGTGGTTCAGTCGAGCCAGATAGAGAACACCGACAATGAATACGATGGCCAATGCCTTTGTAAAATTCTCAGAACTCCATACCGAGTACATTCCGAACGTAATATTTCAGCAATGAGTGGCATAAAAGGTTTCGCAATCGAGCAAAGTTGATGCGGGCATTCGCATTGCTAATGAATCATGATGATGTTCCGATCAAACATCACGTGCATGAAGCCACTTGCATTGGAAAAACAAGGATCAAGGGAAGAAAAAAGCAAGCAAAAGAGGGGGACGGAATACGGGAAAAGTCCGAGCCTCCACTCGTGATGTATCAACTAATGCACCATGCATGCCATATCCAATCAATGATGTCAAGGGGTAAAGAACAGCCAAAATTTGAACAATCATTCACACTGCTTAGTTATATTACATAATTTCAATACACGCAGATTCTTAACTGGTTGTCAGCGTCTGCTATCGGCCATTCACATGTCCAAATCTAAAAGGTCTTTGATGGATTCACACACTTCAAGCCCTGGATGCCACCCATGATGGAATCGGATCGAGCGGCTTTCCTTTCGATGCTCTGGAAAAATACCTTCAGCCCAACAATCTCACCACCAGCTTCTCCAGCGAAATGCAACTCGCCGACATCTTTGTCCGCGGCGTCATGGTTCCAGTGACCCCAGACCGGGCTCTCCGTCTGCCCTTCAGCAACCAGCTGTATTGCAGCCAGGCCTGTGGTCTTAGGACGCCAAATGCGCATTGCTGTGAGTTTTTTACCTCCAACTAGCCAAGTCTGGTGATAGTAATGAGGCACCGTTGCCAGTTCCTCCTTGATGTTGGGCTCTGATTTGTGGCATTCGCATGTCGGCTCCATCGGGAACTTGCTCGGCCCGACTGTCGCCACCTCGCCATCAGCGTACTTGAAGGTAATAGCAGATATTGGGGTCTGCCGCACCACTCCTTGGGTAACGTGGACCATTTCTGGGGCGCTGTGAGTCAAAGTTACGCATACTTCAGAAAGCGGGCGTCTGCAGTCGAGCCAGCTCACAGTACAGGCTGTGCTTGGTAAAAACACAGCGCTAGGTCCTGCGTCATCGTAGATCCCGCAAGATCCCCAAATGATTCCAGTCTCGCTCAGCTCAGGCGGCAACCGCGAAGGCTCCCATAGGAATCCGGCTGCATCCTTCGCCAAGGTTGGTATCTTTCTCTTGTCAACATACCCGACTGTAGTTGATCCAAAGCTTCCCAAGCGCCAATCCAATAATGAACCGTTGTCCTTCTGCCAAAATCCGTACAGTCCGCATGGCATCATCAATGTGTCCCGACTATGAAGAATATCCAACGCGAGACCATGTTTGTTGGATTCCCCGGCTACTAGATACCGTCCTCGATTTGTCACGAACCGCATTGATTTGGTAACATCTTGGGCTCTTGCCACGTAGATCCGGACGATGCGCTCTCCCCCATTTCCATCGATCTTGAGCGTCTTCATAGCTTGATGGCGAGGGCCAATTGACCGAGTATTCCGGTGGCCATAGGTAACCTCAAGGCCACCAAGTTGAATATCAACAGAGAGGCCAGTCACGTCAGCTAACTCCTCTTCTGATGTCCCAAACATCAGAAATTCCATCGGGAATAAATCATCATTCGAGGAAAATGGACTAGGCTCTGGAGGAGGTGCAAGGACTGTGTTTGGTGGAGGCAATTCTCTATGCCATAAATATCTCATCGAGTGGATGCTATAATTGTCTTTGAGGTCATCAACAACTCTGAGACAGCCATTTGAATGTACCAAGGCTTGCTCAATCAGTTGTATCTTGCTTAGAAGGTCATCCGGGGTATGGTAAACCTTGATCGCAACAAGAAAAGAGTCGTTTTTCACGCGAACCAAGCACTTGTCTCCTTCATTAGAACCGAGCTGCACTGGCACTCTTTTCGCAAACAGAACATCAAGCCCGACAACCTGTCGCCTAACGGGTTCCGTAGTGCGGATTGTGGTAACGATAAAACCTGTTGGCCAGTCACCATCGGGAATTGGCACATTGTCTGTACTAGCGGACAGTTCATTTGGCTCACGGCTAGCATTATTGCTTAACTGGCCTCCGTCAAGAACGCAGATATCAATCAACTGTCCATCTGCTGTCCAAGATATCTCAAAGGAAGGTCTCGCAATAGGCAAATCAGTAAAGCGATCCATCAGAGTCTGAGGAGAAGGTTTGTCGTCTATTGGCCACGGCAATGTCAGGTTCTTTGGAGGGGTCTCAAACGCGCCTTTGAGAACAATAGGAGTGATTGACCCCCACTCACGGAGAAGAGTCTTGTTCTTCAGATATGTTTCGGCAAATTCAGGACACATTTGCTCCCATATCCGACGCCTATTGCATAAGCCATACATCTTATTTTTCTTCCTCGAAAACCGCTTGCTACCCCAGTAGAGCTTGCGATAGACTCGCTCCCAGTCGATGCCGTCCCTTTCGTGGGAGGAGATGAGAGGTGGGAGCTCCCAGAGCCACGGTATATTGCAAAGGTGATCTTTCCAGAAAGTGGTGCTCAGATCGGTATTCGCAAATACCGGTGATGCTCTTCGAAGCTTAAAAACGGTTGCCACTGTCTCGATGTGTGACATGATAAGCATCAAAACGTCCGGAGGGAGGCTTACAAATGGGTCCCCATTCGTATTGAATGTTGTCCCTGTCGAGGGCCTTTCCATGTCCCGATGGGGGAGGTTGGTCAAAAACTCATCCAAACCCTTTACTTCAACCGGATTAAAGACAAAATGCTCCGATTCTCTTGTTGTCCGCCAATATTGGTCTAATTGGTCGGAAATGTCGCCATAGTCAATATCGAGGCATCTGCCAGACTGCTCTTCCTGGGCCATGCCTTTCAATGTTTCGAAGAAGGCCTCTTTTTCTAATTCTGAGACTGGAATTCTCAAGTATCGACAGAGAATCTCGCGACACCGGACATGAAACGGAGCCGACCAAGGGTCGTCGCCATCCCACGAGTATCTTTGGCCGTGAGCATTTTCCCCAATGTCAATCAGAGGTAAACTTACACCGCAATGTTTCCATGGTTATCTAGCGCAGCTTCCAAGTCTTCTCCAGGCTCGTAGCTCATATTGCCGTACATGTCATACAAGGCCGGGCCAGAAATCCAGACTCTGGAAGTAGTTGTCAGCGTCATGACACCATCCAAACAATCACCAGTTGGGCCTTTACTTGCACAACGATTCGCTGTCCGGGTTCTCCCCAATGATTCGATTCTCCTCCAGCCACGCCAACTCCGGGTCTTCGGGCCCTGAGAGCACGTCTCTCTCGTAACAGTCGTCCCTTTGGTCATCGTGCATCCCCTCTGCCATCTCCTCTTCCGTCTCCCAGTAAATGGGCCCGAAAGGGCCGCCACACAGGGCGCAGTAAAAGTCCCAGCCTCCCATCTGGGTGACAAGCCCTGCAGTGCGATTGACGCGTCAAGTTGAACTGTGCTGACACAACCAACTTCAATTAATTTCCATCTGGCTGATGCCTATTCACGTCGCGGCCAAACTTCGGCTGAACAGATTGCTCCACTTGTTCAAAACCAGGTTTATGCTCGATTCGTCATGGCTCCGAAGAGCCAAATATGATGGCTTGCACCGCAGCAACTCTGGTGTTTTTGTTTTGAATACTTGTCGCGCAGGTCACCAAAGGCTTCATTTCATGACACAAAAATCTGCACAAGATTGTTCCGAGAAGACCATGATCAAAAACGACGTTAACTAGATTATAAATTAAATGACTCAGACGTTTCCCAAAGCGAATATGACACAAACAAGTGGCTTTTGTGCATTGGAAAGGATGATGGGGCAAAAATTGGTGTCTCCATCTCAGCCTCGAAACTCGTCGCGTCACAACACTCAGTTCATCACATTAATCACCTGCAGTGATTTTTATTGGATGTAAAATTAAGATTACGTAACCATTTAATCTACTAAACTTTTTCTTACTTCTTATGCTCAATTTTATGCTCTTCTCTCTATTAACTGGACCTCTGTGTCGCCGACTTCAACTTGGCCCAAAAGCCTCCACCCACAATTGCAGTTCTTGACGATGACGCATCATTCATGCGGTGTTCGGGGCATTTGCGCGGCGGAACTTGTCCTTGAGACTCGTAGAAAAATCTCGACACGTTAAATTCGTGGTGGGAACCTGGATCCAGGCAAATCCACTTGACAGCAGACGCGCTCAATTGCGGCCAACAGGTGTTGCACCACTGATACCCTGGGAATTCGTCCGACTTTTTGGAGCTTTCTTTTCGCACAATCTTTCCACACAGTTTATTTGAGCAGCAGACTGTCTCATTCATGCTTGGCCATTGCTCTCTAAACTCGAAAGCATTGGAGATGAGCATCGAAGCGGTACTCTTAAGCTCCAATTGGCGGCATATTCTGTTGCATTTATGCGTGGAGAAAAAAAACTTGAACCCTTCCATGCCGAGATTTGTGTCAATCAGCTTAAACCTTTCGGCATCGAGCGTATGAATTGCCGGGTCCGTCAGTCTGCCACCGACACCTTGCAGATCGCACACCAGAAGAGTTCCCCTTGAGCGTTCAAAAGTAAAGTGCGAAAATGCCTGCGCTGCCCGGTTAAACTTGTCGTCGGATTTTTCATTCACGTAGCCACTGTTGTTGTTGTACTTGACATAGGCGCCTTCGAGAAAGGGTTCCAGCGACATGCAATCGTCACCCGACGTCGATTTTCCCTTCAGGCACGTTGTCACGACAAAATCGATCGGACGATCTCCACCCGTCAAAGCATTGAACTCAAGAGCAAACGCCTTGCAGAGTGCTTGGCACCGCATGTCTTCAGCCAAATGAGCCAGTCGCTTTCCATCCCTCTTAAACGACTTGACAACAAAGTTGTCAGTTGAAGAGACTGTGCGAGCATAGGATGTCACCCGCAGTGCCCCTTGGGCAAAAGGTTTCGACCTCTTCCGGATAGTAAGTTCCATGATACCCAACTTAATGTTGTCGTCATGCGCCATCATGTCGTTGAGTGTGCTTGATCCATGCACTACAAGGTCAGGACAAAAGCCTTCCATGGTAATTATCTCATCCAACCAGGCGTGATTGTGCCAGCAAGGCCCGCCGCTCTCCAGAGCTATGTCGCACGCGCCTGTTTCATCTTCTTTGATAGCCGTTAAGTAGGTGGCCGTTGGGCTTTTCTTGGTCAACTTTCCTCTCGACCGGGAAGCCAGGACTGACATGCGAACTGCGGTGCGAGAAGCCGAGGCTGTGACACTCTTGACAACCAGGTGTCGAAGCGCGCTATAATCTGTACCGAGCTCGAGTTCTTCAAATAACAGCCCGCCCGTGGCAGAGCCTATCGAGCTGCCTCCACCTCGCATACCGCTTCGAATACTTGAGGTTTTGCTAATCGCATCATTGTAGTGTTTATTGGTTGCAAGCAGCTTGCAATCGGGGGACGCGCCCGTGTATTCTTGGAGAAAGTTATAGACCATAAGGTCTGTGTGCCGTGTGATGTGGAGCAAAACATAGTTAATGCCGAGCCCAACCATCTGTCTAAGCAAAGGCCTATAAGTCAGGCGATGTGGTTCGGTTCCAGGCTCAGGATAGTCATCTTTGAAGCTGTTAAATATGCGACCGTGTGGGGGTGCATCGCCAATGTGGATGATGCACCGCGTTTGGTGCTTCCATGTTGCGTTTATGGCCTGTCGAATACCGCCCAACACATCTTCAGGTGCATCGCCTCCACCAGTGGCTTTTAATCCGTCAAGGAATGACCGAACTTCGTCAGTGGACGTTGTAAAGTCGAGAAACTCGATGTTGGGGTCATCGCCGTGGTCCTTGTACCCTACCACGGCGATGCGAATCTCGGCTTCATTCAAGAACTTTTTAGAAATGTCGCGCATAATATTTTTAACTTGATCCTTGGCCGCTGTGATGTAGCTTGCCATGGAACCTGTAGTGTCAATCAGGAATAACAAGTCTGTCGAACATGACGCTTTGAACAATCCGTTTACGGAGCGCCGAGACTCTGAGCCAGCGACTTTTGCCTCCCGCTTGAGTTTAGCTACGCGGTGCTTAACGTCTGCTGCGGACAGTCCTGGTGCAATTCCCTCTCTTTTAACTCGCTCAGCGATAGCCCGCTCTTCTTCGCATTGGCGACGCATCTGGGATGCTTTGGCCCGCTCACCGCTCATGGCAAGCCGCAGCTCGTCGCGCTCCATCTCAACTTGGCGAAGGCGCTCACGGGTGCGAGAAGTGGTGGATGCAGTGGAAGATGGCCGAACACTGGACTCATAACTAGGAACTGGAGGCATGCTCCGAGGAGTACTAGCCGGTGGATGGCTTGGTCTCACCGTACGATATGATGGCGGCAGGGTTGACGAGGTTGAAGACCAACTATTTTGAGAAAGTGAGCTGCGCAGCATAGAATCGGCCAATGATTCGACATCGGCCGATTTACGAGAGCGCGACATGGACGCCGAGGGAGAGTTGAAGTTGGACATGGTCGGGTATGAGTCGTGTCCAACCGAATCGTGAAAGCATAGGCAATAAGATGCACAAGGCTATGAATTGCAAGTTCTTCAGAAAAGTATTATTCAAGTGGCAATTGTTCAATGATCATGTGTGACGATCCCAAAGGCCTTATAAAGGTCAACTGACTCATTGCGACTTTTCGGTTTAACTATAGCTCAGGCACAGCCTGGATTGATAGCACCAACTCGGCAATAACATTCCAAAAATGCAAAGGTCACTGTCCCGACTGGTCAGTTAGAAGCGCCACCTTCTCCTGTGCCGCTTGATCTCACAGGAACAAAATTCTGCCTACCCAGGGGCCGAGCCGAAGATTGCGCCACGCTAGTCTAAGAAGCACTTAGATTGTTCCATTTCAGCTCCAAGCCACCAGCCAGATTCGACTCCCACCACAAGGACCCATGCGACATTCAGTTCAATGAATTCCGCATTAGGTCAAGCAAAATGGGCTGAGAAACTAGCGATTGTTGCAGCATATCGGTGTGATTGCACATTTCAATGTTGCAGACTGCGCCGACGTCATTTATCCAGCCCCAAAGTAAAATTAAACCCAATCAAGACTCGCCCAGGCCATGGAAAGACCTGTGCCGGAGAATAAAGACAAGAGGTATTAAGCGTCCCTTCGCTTGAGTCTATGACATGCAAAACAAAATTCCAGGATAGTCAATTGACTGTTTGACGGATAAGACAGTGAAATCTGCCTCAGCGATATGTCTCACTCGAAGACCCAGAAATTCTCGTATTTAGCGGGAGAGAAAGGCATCTGCTGGTCCAGATTTTGTGAACAGCACTCAATTCTCGTCTCTCTGCCTTGCCTTGGCCTGCGGGGGGCTAAGCCGCCACAACTCCAGCGCGAGAGCCCAATGCCTAATATGGCTAGACTTCACCGTCAGCTCCACTAAGGTAAGAAACTAGTGATGTCATTGGCCATTCTGTTTGCGCTCGGGCTGCGTCGGACAGCATTCTCTGTCCAGCAACCCAGACCTGAAGTCTCTACGACTGCAAATACACAAAGCTTGAGATGCACAGATTTTTGTTTTTATGGGAAAATCAATGGGCACTTGCATATACCGTGAGCCCGTCGATAATCTGAGTACGACTGGAATAGGAAGTGCGGCTGAATCACCATTTTCTTGATGGGGTTTTGACATTCGAGTGTGCTACCTGACGGTCTTCAGAGTGTAACTCAACAATGAAAGAAAATGAAAAGAGAAAGGTGGGGACACGTAGGTGCTTGCTTCGACCGTATCTTCAGTTGGCATCTTACTCTTGTTTATAGAACTAGTCGTTGTGAACCAATTGGTCTGTCATGGCCGCTGTACGGAGTGTTCCAGTCGAAACACCTCAACTTTAGTAGAGCTCGGCAACTTATGCTTAATTGATCCGCTTTTTGATCTATTTCGAGATTTTATTTCTAATTAATTGCTTTATTGATCTCTTATTATCATCCGTTTGATGTTCGTTAGCCCCAACCTCTCTAGAGTGTGTTTTACTTGTGTTGTTTGTCGGAAAACTCACCTACCCTATAGCTCCATTTGGCATAACGATTGTGGATCCAGTCCAGATTGCATAAATACTTATGCACATGCATATTTATGAACATACTGGGCACGGGCAAGGGTAACGTCATGTGTGGAACCTCTAGATAAGAGATGGCTACAGCGAATACCACCGTGGTTTGAGATATGATATATGGATGGATATTGGGAATTAATCTTACGAGAAATGGAATTGTAAGCCCCTGGAACATGTAGATGGCGTTTTGCAGACCTGGCATGCTTCACGTTGGGGATATACAGTGGTGACAATAGGAAAAGCAGAGGGCGAAGTCGGGTATGAAGAGAGTGATGTGCGATTGTATGGGAAAGACTGAGAAAGTTCCACGGAAAGAGGCAAACAAAAGATAGAGTCGCATTTGATGCAGATGGAGTGGCTAGTAAGGCTCTCTTGTTGGCTTCAATCTTGTTACCACTGACGAAGAAAAAGGTGGGGAGATTCGCCAAGACGGAGTGAGTCGCCAAGACTAGGCGAGGAGTAGTGATCTTCCTTGGCCAATACTGCTTGTGCGACATCCTTTTATCGCGCGTAACGCGAGATTTATCGATGCTGGAACATTACATGACATGTTGAAGATGTCAATATCGCTGATATGAAGCCCATGTGGGTATGGAGATGATTGGCCCTCTCTCCGTTCGAGTCTCACTGCCCTTGGCGTGGAGGGAGAACCAGAGTCTCACAAGGCGCTGATACAGCCAAGAATTGGAGCGCAGATTTATTTACTATGAGATGCGAGGTCACAGGGCATCGGAAGAAAGAATGCCTCCGCGATGGGATTGTGCCGGGTTTGCCGTGTTTTTTGGCTTGGCGGAAAAAGGGCCGTAAATGCTTGTCGGATGATACACCGTGCCACAAATCCACATGGCGCCCGTTGACTTACTTTATCCGTCCATTCGCAACTCCCCGTCCAGGCCCACACTGAGAGGGTATGAACCAAGACCCTGGGTTCAGTATAGTAATGGCTATTAATGCTGCAACGTTGGAATTAATGGCAGGGTGAGTTCGAAAGCAATGCAGATCTGAGCGGGGAATTTGACAGTAGGTTATTCAGAAGCTTAATGAATGATGTCTGAGCGTGATTGTCCGGGGATGCGTGGACCTCAGACTGGGTGTGAGGGTAAAGCAGGGTCGGCTGCCTCTCTGATTAGGGTGTTCTCCCTTGTAATAGTTGCCAATAGTACACCACTCATCAGCTCGATGCGCTTAATTTACACAGAGCGCCGCATCTGATATTACAGGCCCAAAGGAAGCGATACCATTTGTATTGATGGCGTACGATGACCAAAAACGGAAGCTCAATAACCAAGGGAGGTGCATCCATCCAACAGGATCATGGTCTAAACCAGGAACATATAGAGTGTTCTGAGCACATTTAAGCCGACCATAACTTGCGCAAAGCTGAAAAGGTTGAATGCAAAAAGAACGGGATGAAGCTACTGATACGTACGTTGAGAGGACAAACTGCCTTTCGATCATTTCATCCAATGCAGTAAAAAAAAAAACCAAAAAAAGCTTGATTAATGCTATTTTCATGCTGTACCCAAGGCGTGAGAGTGGAGAGTGGTCTGTGAGGTCATGAACGACATAGAGGCTGAAAATGATAAAGTGCTGACATACGGTTGGCTGTGTGGGGGTGGTGGGGATGGGTTGATGTGCTCACTTCACTTGGTTAGAGGATCCTTTGTAGTGGCAAACCTACAACACGATGACAGCTGTGTCGACGAACTCGTTCCCAGGCCTTTTGAGTTGGCCAACCCGCTATCTTTAGACGGACAATGTCCAACCCCGCGGATCCGGATTCCACGCCACGGGGAGTTCCGGGGGGCTCGCTTTGAGTTTTGTCTGATGTGCATGTCAATTTCACTTGAACTTGGATCGAACGATATAGTTCCCCGTTTTTTCTTTTATTTCAGCCCGACGTAAATCAGCAAAGGATCATGATGGCGGCCCATAAGCGAGCATCTGCCCGTTGCCACTTTCCGAGATAATGTTGGTTTGCTCACATGAATACATGCAAGTCTCATGCAAGTCGCTTTCGGATGGGGAAATTTTGGTTCAATGGGACGTTTCTGCCGTGTCCGACCGCTCAACCACGACAAGGATTCGACCAAATGTCCCTCTACAGATGAGGTCAATTGCAGGGATGATTGTGACGTTGTACTGCTAGAGCCAAACAGGAAGGAGCCCGAGGCCGCCGTGTAGCGTCTATACGTGTCGGCCGCGCAACACACCCGCTTGATGCGATAGGCCAGCCGCCGCTGTGCAAAAGATCCAGAAACTATCGTTGGCACCAGGCGTTTCATATCTGTATATAACGTAGAGCCCATTGGAGCTCCACCCAACATCCCAATATGCCCCCTGTTGCTACCCTGGGGATTGCACTGGGCACTGCGAGGGCGGCACACGGACCCGAAAACTGGAAGTGGCAAGCTCCCGCCTTTGACAAAAGGTCCGGCGGAAAAAGGAAAGGGAAGAAGGTCTGGACTGCGGGACAGCTAGACGATCAAATGTCGACCCCGGATTGCACAGTTTATATACCCGACCAGACAAAAAGTCCCATGGCTCATATTTTTAATGTATCACGCAACGGGCGTACAGACTCTATCTTGCAGATAAGGCGCGTTTGTGGCAAGGGTTTGCCGAGGCTCTGAGACATCCTATATAGAACGTATCACCGCAGCAGTGGGTCAAAGAAACATGTTGATGATCTCGACAAGCTTTCTGCCGCCTCCAGAGACGGGTGCCATTGAAGATGTCAACAGAGGTCACTCATGTCGTTGGGGACCATAGTCCTGTACAGGACGAGGTTTCCTCGGTCCCCAGCAACGAAGTCCGTGATGAGAAGAACACCGTCAGCGCAGATGCTGCGCCAATTGATAAGGGGGGTGTGCTCGATTCCAAGCTCACGGAACTCTCCAACCCAGAGAGCGCCGAGGACTACAACGAAAGCGACAGTGATAGCAAGGACCACGTCATTGTTACCGGTACTGATGCTGCCAACTTCCTCCTGCCATTGAGAGATGATGGTGACCCAGCTTTGACCTTTCGAAGTGTGTTTCTGGCCACTATTCTCTCAGGTTTCCAGTCGGTGATGAACCAGATCTACCAAGTAAGCAAGAATACTAATCTCGGTCTTCCGTAACTGAACGCCTCTAACATACGCCACTCAGTTTAAACCGACTTTGATCACCATCCAGGGAACATTCATCGTCCTCATTGCCTACTTCTTGGGCAAGGCGTGGGCTGGTGTTTTACCCCGCGGTGACAAGTTCGAGGCTCGATGGAGGGAGCAAGGCGGTCAGGGCAAGCTTCCCGGGTATATCAAGGTCATCAAGTTTCTCAACCCAGGCAAATGGACCCTGAAGGAGCATGCTATTTGCTCAATCACAGCTACGTCAGCCTCCAATGCTGCCGCCAGTATCACCGTATTCTCTGCCCAGGACCTCTTCTACGACATGCCGCTTAGTGCAACAACTGTCATCCTAAGTGTCATCTCAATTGGTCTTTTCGGTTATGGAATTTGCGGTGTCATGCGTCCTATTTGTGTGTGGCATGTCGACGCCGTCTACTGGAGTACCCTGCCCACAGTCAAGACCCTCCAGGGTTTGCACTGGCAGGACCTGAAGAATTCCAAGCCTCTTCGGTATTTCTGGTACAGTTTTACAGGAATGTTTTTCTACGAGTTCTTCCCGGCTTACATCTTCCCGTGGCTCAACTCGGTTTCAATCCCCGTAAGCTACTTTAACATCTGCAGGATCGTCAGATGAAAATTTACTGACGCTGAATAAAGTGTCTGGCCTCGATGAAAGCTAAGGGTAAGAAGGCTGAGAACCTCACCAATGTGTTTGGTGGAGCCACCAACAACGAGGGAATGGGTCTTTTCAGTCTGTCATTTGACTGGCAATACGTAAGAAAACATTCACTGATCCCAGGAAGGTAAAAAGAACTTGCTAACTAAAAGTCCATCTAGATTACCTCTTTCCAAACTTCCTTGCCTCTCAAGCTCCAGCTTCACCAAGCAATTGGATTCGCCGTCTGCTTCTGCGCCATGGCGGGCATCTATTACACCAATGCCTGGGATGCTAAAGATCTCCCATTCATGTCGACGACTCTTAAATTATCAAATGGCTCATCGTATCCCGTTGCGGCAGTCTTCACTGGTGGTGTGCTTAATGAAACTGCTCTGGAGCAATACGGCTTGCCCAGACTTACTGGAACATTTGCGTATGCGCTGTTCATGGCTAACGCTGCTGTGAGTATTCATATCTAACACTGAATTTCCACTAGTTCATGTATACTGAACCCTTTTTAGATTGGAGCCCTGATTCTCCATGTCATCCTGTTCTGGGGTGGGGATATTATTGAAGCTTACAAGAGTGCGAAGAAGGGCGCTTACGGAGATCGCCACCACGAGCACATGGTAAAGCACTACAAGGAGGCTCCATGGTGGTGGTACATTGCCGTACTTGTCATCAGCTTCATCCTTGGTCTCGTTGTCGTTATTAAAGAGAACATTACTCTTCCAGTCTGGGCGTACATTGTGGCACTGATTATGGGAATAATCATCGCACCCTTCGTAAGTTGTCCCTCATGATTAGCCTGGAGAGCGATTTGGTAACATTCGTATCGCAGAGTACACTCCTGTATTCTCGTTGGGGTAATGGTATTGCTACCAACAACTTGTCCAAGATGTTGGCGGGTCTCATGCTCCCTGGTCGTCCAGTTGGAAACATGTACTTTGCGGCTTGGTCGCACAATGTCATCTCAAATGCCGTCAATCTGTGCAACGATTTGAAGATGGGTGAATATCGTGAGTATCTCTCCTTTCCGTTGGAGTGTGGTCAAAAGCTAACTGGTTGATAAAGTCAAGATTCCTCCTCGTATCATGTTCCTTACTCAGATTTACGGCACCATTCTTGGTGGATTTATCAATTATGCTGTCATGACCTCCATTGTGGATCGAAACCGGGATCTCCTTGTCAATGGGAATGGAAACTCGTCCTGGAGCGGCGCTACTTTACAGTCGTACAACACCAATGCAACTTCATGGGCACTAGCCTCGTATCTTTACAAGATTGGTGGCAAGTATGAAATGATTCCCGTTGGTTTGGCTGTTGGTGCTGGACTCGTTGTCCTTCATCGAATCTTTGTTTATGTAAGTGTATTTCTAAAAATTATCCACCTGTTTAAAGCTAACTCTGTCTTTCTAGTTCGTGCCCAAAATTCGAGGCTTTTCGATCTTCGAGATCAATATGCCACAGTTCATCCAATACGCTGGCTATATTCCCTACAACGCAAGTCAAACATGCGTGCTTTTCAGCCAGGTGCTTGCTGGATTCTTTGTCCAGTTCTATCTTCGAAACTATCGTCCACGCATTTTCAAGGACTATTCATATCTGATTACGGGTGGTCTCGATGGCGCCAGTCTCACCGCGCTGTTTATCCTCTCATTTGCAGTATTCGGCGCCGGTGGTCCCTCTGTTCCTTTCCCATCGTGGTGGGGTAATAATGTTAACGGAAACTACGACTTCTGTCCTATTGCAGAGTAATTATCGATCAAGACGAGTGATGACTAGTATTGGAGCAAAAGTCCTACCATGGGAGTCGCGGGCCCTCTGCTCACAACAATCACCCAGTGTTTAGTTGCGACTGCGGACCCGAAAACCACTCCTGGTGTGACTTTTGTTGCTCTTGGGCATTGTATTTAAATATAATAGTTCATTATGGCAGAAATGATTTTTCACATATATGAGTGTTTCTTATGTCCTATTAGTCTAATTTGAGGATAATTAGATCTCCACCTGCTTTTATAATAGAGGCTGGTTCGAAATAGGTAGTGTAGTCTCACTGTTTTAGATAGGGTCACATTATTCTCCATGGCTCAGGTGATATTGGGTTTGTAAACTTTATTGCGCAAGTACCTAGTGTTACGGCTTGGTTCACCGTACGTCTCTTAGTGGCTGTTATCCGCACCTGTAATTGCGATCAATGCAATTATAGTACTTATCTTTTGGCCTAACGGGCTAATTGATGTAACAGGATGTGCGGGTCCTAACACCTAGAGGCCAGAGGCAATCTAACAGAAATAAAATGTATTTAACTGAAGTTCTACCATAGTGTCCCATCTGAATGGGTATTACACCAACAAAAAGGTTAGGGTAATGAATTATGCTACTCTCAACTAAGTTCTTAGCAAGCGCTAAAGGCTTTCAGTGCGCCACAAGCTTCTCCACCAAGAAAACTAGCCAGCAAAACTTCTTATGTAACTATCATGATTGATCGTAAAGTTCGTGTGAAATGGAATGAAGCGTGCTCTTATTCGGGTCCCTCCAGGTTGGCTTCTCGTGGCCTTCGACGCTTTAGCCAACTCCAGTTCCATTTACGTGGATCCCGTGAGATGCCTCTCAAATTTGTCCATATCATAAGTGCTAAGACAGTAATGCAAAATGTCGGAATAGCAAAGTAAATAATTCGCCACGATACAAGAAATTTCCCTCCCTCGAGAACAAAAAAGTTCATTCCAAAAAAAAACCTAGATCTGTCAGTAAGAATTAATCCTATAGAATAACAACTTACCGCGAAGAAGGTGCCTGGTAGGAACAACAAAGTGAGAAATGATACTGAATTGGTGAGCTCTCGGCCATCATGTAGGCCTTTTCATTTTAGGATTAGCGCACTTAAAAGGGACGAAGCCGCACAGGTTGAGTTATGCGCCCCTACTTGAACCTCGCATTTTGCGGTGTGTAAACGCACCAATAGAATGAGGCAGCCGTTTTGAGGCCTGCCACACTTGTCTCATGGGTGTTCAGCTCGACTACCGTCAAAACTCAAGAAGTTCATCCATGCTGTGGAGTCATATATTTTAGGTATTTTAACTAAAAAGTAGTTAGAATAGCAAGCCATCTTGCAACCTAACGATTATTATTTGATGGCTACAAATATAAATTCGGGCTATTTCTTATTATAGTTCGGTATAATTGATATTACTGGGAGTTTTTCTCAGCTATATTCCCACAGCATGGATGAATTTCTTGAGTTCTTATGGTAGATATAGAAGACAGGTTGCATTTTCTAAATTAGAATACTACATCCCTTACTTATTAAAAAATCGCCCATAGATCAATTATTAAATAATATTTAATTTCTTGATACACATTCAAAGTTATCTAATTTTTGCATTGCCCTTGTCCATAGTAGTTCGGCTAAATGCTCTTGGTTGGAGCAGATGGGCCAGATGATATTCGTTAATCTGTGTTTTGCATCGACCCAATTGATTATAGAAGTGGCCGCGGCCCATCGTCGAATATTATGGGGGAATATTGTCAGAAGGTCATGGAATCTTTCGTCGCAGGCTAATTGATGAGCGTGGGTTAGACCGACTGCGCCATTGAACAACTTCCAGAACCACAAGTCTTGGACTTCTCCATTGGGGTGTGTGATATCCTCAGAGCTGCTCTGCAAGTCTCGCATGAGAATCTGAATCATGTGACAGAGAAGGCGACCCGAAGGCGGCACACCCTGGTTCCAAGCCCCGACTACACTGGTCAGATACATGATCACGGCAACCGCGTTTCCAGACCAAGATGAGAGCAGACTGTGGCTTTCTGATCTCAAATCGTCACCAGAGAAGGATGATATGTGCGCATTTGATGCAGCTACCATGAGCGCTGCTGAGCTCCTAATGTCCACGGCGTGTGATTGTGTGAATCCTTTGTCTAGGTGCTTGGTTGCATATTCCAGACACACAAAAATGGGGCGTACATTAATCCGATGGGACTCCTTCCCAAGCTGGTCTGAATTGAAGAACATTGGAAACATGCGCATTGCTTTCAGGCGATGCACAACACCGGGGGATGCAAATGTATGCCATTTTTGGACAAAATCTTTCGTCTCTGCCACTGTGGTTGGTGGAAATACGAAATCCTGTGGCTTTGAGCACGCAGTAAAGTCAGTCATGCATTTTTTGCAGGTTTGAATAACGCTGTAAGCTCTAAAATTGTGTCAGCCACACACATGGCAATGTCTGAGAGAGGGCTTACATAATGAGATATCTATCGATGAGTTCTCTCTCAGAGCTGTCTATGGTGTCCAAGACATATTGTCTGGCTGACTGAGCATTGATGAAGGCTATGAGACCCTCTAAATGTGTTTCTGCCACTTGGAAATTACCGAAAAAGCACTGTACAAACCACCGGGATTAATAATTATGTACCACATCTGGAACGAGATGGGTGCAGACCTCGATAATAGAGAGCGTGGCAATCAGCTTTGCGCAAATGGAGATGGTCTTTGCCTCGGAAATGTTGGTGGCAAGCCACTCATTGACCATCCGGATGCTCTGGATTTTGTGGGCAAGAAACGTGGATTCGAATGACTGCAGATCGCCAAAGCACAGCGCATAGTGGAGCCCAGCGATCAGGAGAAGGTTCCGGAGGGAATAAGGGTCATGGGTAAGCGACAAGGCACTGTCGATTTTAGGTTAGGGAGTGACAGAAAGGATGATTCCACTGTTGAGACTGACTAGTCATCGTTCCGGTCTCTTGGAAGAACTCCAAACTCGTTGCCCTTTTGGGAGACTGTGGGACCAATGTCAGGCCAAGCTAGCACGTAAGAGGCGCAAAACCTCCTTGAGTATGTAGCACTTACAGTAGTGTAGGAGCTCCTTTGATTTGAGGGGCATCTTTATTGGGAAGGAGCTGAAGGGATCCAACGGCTCGCAGGGAACCACTCGCCAAGAGATGGACACGGCAAAGGCTGCGTCCGAGTTTGGCACTTTAGGCGCCTTTTGGGGGCAGGCGGCCTGGATGGCCCATGGTTCCTGCTCCCCAGGCTGGATCTCGGCTCTGAGATCACGGAGAGGAACACGAACTGGTTCAAAGTTGCATGGCTTATTCTTGGCCACGCAATTGGAGCTGTAGTTGGACACCACGAAGTCAGCCGGAAGCAGGGGCATGTGGTGTGCAGGCAAGGCGAAGGAGCTGCCGATAACCGAGGCGTTTATTTGATCAAAGACGGTTACTTCACTTACCAGCATGGCCGCTTTTCATCACATCGGATTCGTCGCACCCTACAATTCCTGCATCCTGTACGGCTTCGGGTGTTAAACCTTCGCGTGCGCTTCACAGGTTGGGATGCGTCGCTAGCGTCTCGGCACATTGTGACTGGTGGTGTTGGTCAAGATCGAGCAGAAGAAGGAACGCGTTTCGTCTTGAGACTTTGGATTCTCGACTGATTTTGATTGGGTACCAAGCAGACGCCGAGGACACACAATCGGGGAATAGGGGGCGAGGAAAATGTGCATCGCCGTACATATCGCTGCTCCCGTGTCCCGTGCCGTGTCCTCCACCCAACTATGCTCCTTTTGGACAAATAAGCGCTCTAGGTACGCGGCATGAGGCTGTTTGGTTTGTGTACTCTGGACTCTGATGATCTCACCAGAGAGAGAATTCATGGGATTCCTCAAACAATTGTCTCCTCCTCAAGCGTGAAAATGCCATCTGGTCAGTGCAAACACGTAGTCAATTGCTGTCACCACCTAATGCTCGCGAGCGACACCGACTGACCTGGACCCACTGACGAATCTGCGTGTCTCAGTCGCGGACCAGTCGGAAATACGGAGTTGGACAGTGTAGCGGAGACTAGGATGAGCACAAAAAGGCCTCGGAGTTATGATGCAGTCGCCGATCGATCCTAGACACAAGGCTGAGCTGATTGAGAGCTGTCAAATGCACGCCTTGGGTTTTGACTTGTTCGGCGAGCCTTTCGTCGGCAGATGGAGACTGCGCCTGTACTGCAGATCGCCATCAGCCTGGCCCACCTGTTGTTGATCTAGAACACGCAGCCTAAGACAGACTTTGGTCCAAGTCATCGTCCTACTGCGCTATCGTCTTTAGTCTGCATATTTCTTCGTCTATCAAGCCATTGAATTACCCTGCGGCATATTTTGCATTGGCTAGTCACAATCGTGGCAGGCCTTGATAATTTAGGCCGCAACTCCATGACCCAGCCTGTCCAGCACACAAAGGGGGCACGTCACGTGGACGGCACAGTAGCTCAACAAGCAACAATGCCATTTCGCTTGCAAGCCAGAAAAAATGTTCTCAGGGGCTCCTGAGTTGCTCAAACGGCGGTCTTTTGGCCAGCCACCATTTCTTGTGATTTGTTTTCGGTTTTCAGACCCAAAATGCCGTTTACGACGACGCCCCTGGAGACTCTTCTCGATGGGCTGACACAAGGCATCGACCAAAAAAGTGGATGCAACAGTAGTTCTGTGTCTCTATACGATACTGCCTGGGTATCTATGATTGACAAGACAATTGACGGAAACAAGGTCCCGCTTTTCCCAGAATGTTTTCAGTATCTGCTCGCCGAGCAACTACCAAACGGTGGTTGGGAGGCTCCTTCGGGCGGAATTGATAACTTGCTGTGTACAATGGCCGCGTTACTAGCTCTCGAGAGGAGATGGGCAAAATGCGACATGGTTTTGCAGGAGGAACTGGAGTCCCGATGTTCAAAGGGGAGAATTGCACTACAAAGAATGTTGAGAAAAGTCAACATTGCATCATTCGAGCGAGTTGGCCTCGGGTTAATCGTGCCGTCTATGTTGCGTTTGCTTAGGGAGCATGGAGTATATCTTGAAATACCAGACCAGCACCTAATCATGAAAATGCACAACGAGAAGATGAAAAGACTTTGCTTAATATTGGAAGAGCAAACCGGGACCACTTTAGCTCACTTCTTGGAAACATTTGTGGGAAAGATCGATTTTGACCGAGTGAAGAGACATCTCTCACCAGATGGAGACATGCTTGGCTCACCAGCATCTACTGCTGCATACCTGATGTACTCAAGTACCTGGGACAATTCGGCAGAAGCATACATACGCACGGTCGTTGATAAAACGGCTTTAGGGCCAGACAGAGGGGGCGTGCTGCAAAACTTTCCCATCACGGTATTCGAAATCTCTTTGGTAAAATCCCTTGCATGTTTTAAATCTCTGAAAAACAACCATTGACTTGCATAGAGCATCACTCTACTTTTTGATGCAGGTTACACCTGTGTCGATCTTGGTAAAAACGTGCTGGCAAAGGTAAAGAGCCACCTCCTTAGCGCGTATGAAGCAGGGAATGACGTTATGGGCATGAGTAAGCGGATCTTTTGCGAGGCATGGTTGTAATGTTAACACCTATTCAGCCCCGCATCGACTCCCAGATGTGGATGACACCGTCGCAGGTTTATCAGCCCTTCAACAACTGGGTGAGACTGTGAACATGAACCAATTGTTCGAAAACTTCGAGACGCCGACGCACTTTAGCGTTTACAAAGGAGAAACCGGCTTTAGTTTCACAGCAAACTGCAACGTCCTGCTTTGTCTACTGCGCAGCCCCGATGTGGCATCTTACACGCCAAAGATAATGAAAATCACGAAAATGCTTACTTGGCTCTGCCTTGAAAATCGCATCAGCGACAAATGGGTACGTAACTCTCCACCACTATGTTACTCTTGAATGCTCATACATAGGTTAGCACAAGTCAAAACTGTATCCTATCATGTTATCCACGCGAGCATTCGTCACGATTTTAATACGTTGTGACGAGAAAGAATTGGAGATGGGTCTTGTTCCCAAAGTGTTGATCCGTGAGAAGATTCCAATGGCCCTTTTTGGAAACATCAAAGTCATACTCGAAGGCCAAAGAGTGGACGGATCATGGGGAGGAATGCATGAGCTTACCGCGTATGCGCTCCTAGCACTATCCTCACTCTGTCAAATACAATGGCCGTCAACGATAGAGTCCGATATTCGTCTTGCAATTGTTCGAGGAAGACGATTTTTGGTGAGCGCTCGGCGTTATTGGACTCGTCCAGAGTATCTCTGGGTTGATAAGGTTGTGTACGCCATCACAAACCTGACTTTGGCATATAGTCTCGCTGCAACCAAATGCACCGAGAGTCAGTTTCTGGTGGAAGAATCTCGCGACATTTTTGGGCCATTTGAGACATGGCCGCAAGAATTACATACTTGCTATGTAGAATTGTTTAACATTTAGGTTCTCAGATGGAGAATTATTCTAGGAAGTGGGCGTCAGATAACAAAGCCAGTGTTGGATAATACGAATCGGAGGGAAAGGAAAAATAATGTAAAATTAGATAAATGCCGGATTCTTTTTAATAATGATCTTAATGGTTGGTCAAGTTTCTCAAATATGACTGCTGGTTAATAGAAAACACGATTTCGATTAATTGGGTGAGACTGCGGAAATCAACGGTTTGAACACAAAAGTACGGAGACGTATGGTGACCAGGAAATGATGATTGGAAGGTGAAGCTAAATGCTCGTGAGATGGATTTTCCGAATGCCATAAAGATCAAAATCTTTCTAGTGAGGAGTACGCGACGGTTTTGGCAGAACATATAGCTTGTTGATCGCCTTGAGTTTTCGTCTTACATCACTAGCACTAGACTTGACGGATAAATGTGATTTGGTATGGTTAGAGGGCGGAGGGGGCACAAATAGCGGAATAACTGTGGTTTATATCTGTCTGTTTACTCAGAAAAATTTGAAATATTGGAGCGAATCCCCCTGAATTTTCCGATCTTGCCCAGAACAAGTTCATTAAAGGTGCTGAGTGAGGTCCCATCCATCCAGAATCCGCTTGGTTCGCGAGTTAGGTTAACATGAGCGGCTTGGACGGAAGATTTAACGCCCAAAGCAAAATTGACATTGCGTAAAACGATTCCTGCCGAGAAGAATCTACGATGCTTTAAAGCTTAATGTTAGCTATGGAACTATTTCGGCTTGCTGGACTGGATGCCCCCACTTATATGCTCAAGCGTTTGGTCAGAGTGATTCAAGTCAGAAGCTAAGCAGATGACAGGGTAGGTGGAGGGGAGAGTGTCGATTGGATAAATGATGCAATATTCTGGTGCAGCCTGGGCCCTCCTTTAGCCGCGAAACTTAAGCTAGTAGTTCTAAATAGGCCTGGTCTCGGCATCTCGACAAGATGCCCATGGCGTTACTTAGTGCCACACAGACATTACCGCATCCTCGTAAATGGCCTAAAAGGGTATAGGTCATTATGGGGACGAATTTTCCGCGGATATGGACTTAATTGGTCTAGTCATCCGCATCTAATTATCCCTTACATCCATCGCGCCGGTCTATACTCGTACATCAACGCTTTCCTTCATCATAGTCAGACATTTCACGCGCAAATGACAGGCCACAGTGGACGTAAGCATCACCGTAAGTCGCGCAACGGATGCTCCACCTGCAAGTCCAGACACATCAAATGTGATGAACTGCGACCGAGATGCAGCAACTGCAAGATATCTTACCGACAGTGTCGCTATCCCCTCGAACGGCAAACCCCACGCAAACCACAATATGAACGGATACTAGACCCAGTATCGTGGCTGGAAGTTCCACCTGGACAGCCTTCACCGGCTATATCAGAGCTCTCGTCAGAAAATGAGCCCAATCTGTTTTCGTTGAGCCACCTATCTCTGTTCCGCCATGTGGATCGAAACATGGCAGATTGGATGATGGTAACGGAAGCAATGAAGCCACTGCTAGAAGCATACATCTCATGCGCGATGGAGACACCATTTATGATGGATCTGCTGATGTCCCTGGCTGCAATGCACTTAAGTACTTTCGAGCAAGATGCTACTCAGTACAGAACACTTGCCACCAATTTGCAAGAACGAGCGTTGCTAGGGTTCAACAAGTCGCTACACGACTTATCAGGCTCATCGGATCTCCCAAAGTTCCTCTTTTCATCGATCCTCGGCTTGCACTACCTTGCTGAGAAGGTGGCGCCTGCTGCGCAAGATTTCGATACAACGTTCCAAAATCTCCTCAAATATCTTCAGCTCCAACGAGGCGCACGAGTTTTTGGAGAGACTTTGGCGCCCAATTCGGACCTGCATAAATTAATCAGCCGGATAAAAACAACTGAGGACCGCCCTCACGGGACAGGCCCTGGCAGTTGTCCCCTGATTGAGGATATGCTACAAGTGTCAGAACTCAACGAAGAATCACTAGAATCTTGTAAAGGGGCGAGCCGGGCTCTAGACTTTCTATATTTCCAATTGCGAAAACCGAGATCTTGGGGCGTTCACGCCTTAATGTCATTCCCAAATTTCATCACTCTGCAGTTTATAGGTCTCCTGGAGAAAAGAACGCCAGAAGCCCTGGTCATTCTGGCACATTACTGTGTCTCTCTTCATGAATTTCGCTCCTTTTGGTGTGTTGGGGGAGCCGGAGAACGGGTACACCAGGGAATTTTGGCGAGGTTGCCACCATTTTGGGCCCCATATGCGCCAGCACTTCAAACCGGGTCTCGCGCAATGTAGAATAATAGCCTGTACTTAATATGTATGAATGGATCGAGATTTATTTACATAGAGAAATTTTGTATGTCATGTAGATGATATTTTGTCGCAGTGTGCTCCAAAGTGAATCTTGATATGGTGATCTAGACAAGGGTGAGATGGGCCAACAAGCCCGGTTGCAAAATCGGCAACGCTTGGCCCGTTTTGCACCATGATCGTATTTAAAATTAAGAAAGCGATTAACGCGTCAGATGATTTGGCATTTCTTTTGCGATAAATTCGGTTTCGGATCGTGCTTCCTCTCTCGCAACCATGGGCGGGCATTTGCAGCACCCCGAATTGCGGGTCGGAGTTAGGGGTTAATGCGATGTTGGCTGAAGAAATCAAGGCTAGGTCTGTTCTCGTTAGGCAATGGCATGGGTAAGAGTAAAGGCCGGGCTAGGAATATGGCAGACCCTTAACGTACCCTTTTTTATAAGTAACGTAGCAGCTGCCCACCTTTTGACAAAAACAAGGCACATCGGAACCCGAGTCGACGGTGAAGCACGGCTTAGACTTCAAGATTACACCATCGAAAATGTCCTCCGATCCGCATTTGGCAGATGAAGAATCGACATTAGGCCCTGTGACGAGCCAAGCGAGAAACAGCTCCAGCGATAAAGACGAGGAGCCCCAATCCCAGAGCGCCGTGGTCGAGAATCAGACGGATTTAGTTGATTGGGACGGTCCCGATGACCCGGAAAACCCAAAGAACTGGCCTGAAAAGAAGAAATGGATACATATCGGGCTCATTTCTGTTCTCACCGTCGTAACGTGAGTCATATTGATCCTGTGCCTATTACTTGCTAACCATTCTATTCAGACCTCTCGTTAGTCAATCAATCCGACTATTGGTTTCACTTACTAAATTGACTAGGGCTCTTCTATGTTCGCGCCCGGTATCCCATCGATTATGAGGGAGTTCCACGAAACCTCCGCGACCGTTTCGACCTTTATCGTATCTATTTATGTTCTCGGCTTTGCGTTCGGTCCTCTTCTTGTTGCCCCTCTCAGCGAAGTCTACGGGCGAGCGCCGTTATATAATGGGGGAAATATTCTATTTGTCATTTTCACAATTGGGACAGCTTTATCGACGAATATGGACATGATGCTCGCCTTCAGATTCCTCATGGGCCTTTCCGGATCCGTCCCAGTCACCATTGGCAGCGGCAGTATTGCAGACTTGATGGATGTTGAGAAAAGAGGCAAGGCTATGGCTGCATGGGCTCTGGGTCCGCTATTAGGTCCTTGTATTGGCCCTTTGGCTGGTGGTTATCTGATTGAAGCGGCTGGATGGAAGTGGGTTTTCTGGCTCGTCGCAATCTTGGTATGTGAATGTGCCTCGTCAATCTGAGCCACCTAACAAAGTATAGGGCGGTACATTCATTCCGGGCTCCTTCTTTTTGTTGAAGGAGACGTACGCGCCTGTCATCCTTGATCGCAAGGCTAAGCGACTTCGAAAGGAATCTGGCAATCAGAAGCTTCGTGGAAAATTCTCAAAGGACGAGCCAATTTCGGAAAAGTTCAAAGCGGCTGGCATTCGCCCTTTGAAGCTTCTCCTTTGTGCTCCCATAGTGGCCATCATGGCACTCTATGTTGCCATTTCTTATGGCATTTTGTACCTTCTGATAACCACTTTCTCCTTTGTCTACCAAGACAACTATGGCTTCAGCGAGGGCGACAGTGGTCTTACGTTTCTCCCAGCCGGGATCGGTATGATGATTGGAGTGATATCCTTCGGTACACTCACGGATAAGCTAGTTGTTCGCCAGAAGTCTCGAGGTGTCGATATTGTGCCCGAAGTAAGGTTATCTCCTATTCTGGTGATGCCATGTGCGATTATTCTTCCCGTCGGCCTGTTTATCTACGGGTGGACTGCACAATACAGTGTGCATTGGATCGTACCAATGATTGGAGTTGTGATTTTTAGTATAGGACTGATGGGAGTAATGGTGAGTTGAGAAAACCCCTCCTTGTCCTTCAATGGAACTTTCTTTTTGCTAATTGATCATAGATGAGCATCCAAAACTACCTTCTCGACGTCTACCCCCGACACGCAGCGTCTGTAACTGCGGCAATGGCAGTGCTTCGCTCCCTTGCTGGCGCTTTGCTTCCTTTGGGTGGACTAGAGATGTATAATGCGCTTGGTTTGGGCTGGGGTAATAGTCTACTGGCTTTTATTTCTGTCGCACTCATTCCGCTGCCACTAGTATTCTTCGTGTTTGGCGCGCGCATTCGAAAACGTTCATCTCTTGCAGGGGATAACTAGATGAGGCTTCAACTCATTAGTGGTGCCAATCGGCTACACACTGATTGTAGACATCGATGATGAACAAAATATTGCTTGATTGTAAAGTGCCGCAAAACGCCGATTCCATTCTACAGCCAAAAATATTTTCCTTTGTTATTATACATATAGAATTTTTAGTCATAAAAAATAAAGATGTGAGATTGAGGTTTTCATGCAAGTCTCTCCGATACCTCCGAACTGTATGATTTTAAGTAAGAATTACTATAGACGTTTAAAAGTTTTGGAAACATACTCGTTTGTGAATCGGCCGTTGTGCTCGGCTTTGGGGGAATCATGGTTTTGGTAGTGAATCAAATTGATTTTCATCCAAACCGATAATATTTTCCAAATATTGAACAATCCGCTCTGGATAAAATTGGATTGCATCATCTAGATTGGTTGGAGGCTGTGAGACAGCGGTAGGGGGGGTAGCTGCATGATTTGAGCATCCATAACCACAACTATCGGTTGTGGATGAAGTCCAGGTGTGGTAAGGGATGTCATAGAACTCTACTAAATAGGCGAGCACCCTTTTTTGATGTATTGATTCCGGCGAACGCAAGGCATAAAGCTCTGTCGCATTTCGAGGAAATAAGCTAAGGTCGGGTTCAACTTGCCTGCCATCACTTTGATGCACTGGTAGTGGTTGAATTGGCATATCTCGATTGCGAATATTACTGTTTTTTAATAGGGCGACTACGCAGCGGGTCTGCATCTCCAGCTCGCATAGTCGGTTATCCAAGCCTTCGTATTGTGAATTGGGGGGCATGGGCTGTTTTCGCGGCGTTGGGGGCTGTCTGTCAGCGTGCGGCAGTGGACTTATTGCAAGTCTTTCAGTCTCTGTAGTTGGTTCATGAATTGAATCAAGTCGAGTGTCGATGTAATCGATGTAAGAGTTGCAAGTTTGCGAGAGTTGTTTGTGGGTTGACATTGCGGAGTGGGAATCAGAATATCGTTGCAACTGATAAGAATAAGCTTAATAAAATCGAAATAGCTATCAAGCTTTGTGTTTAGGGTGTTTTCGGATCGATATTCGTATCAAGTCCCATCTTTAGATTTACAGGATAACATTGATTAATTAGTGTAGCTTGGATGAAAAGTGCAACCTTCAGAACGCTCTGTTTAAAGCCACGGTTCCGGACGTCGGCAATGGTCGGCGTCCGACAAGCCGCACGCCAAGGGATGACAAATGCGCGGTTGAGCTGGTGATGGAAGCCTTAATGGGTCAACTTCGGACCCCGAGCGCGAGCGCGAAGCTAATTGCTTGTGTGTGTGTGGTGTGTGTGGTGTGATGGTGGATTGGCCAATTGCGCTAATCCAATTTTGTCTTGTATGATTTGGCATGAATGGCAGAACGCTGGTTGGTGGTGATGGGTGAATAATGCGGCCTAATGATTTGTTTCGCCACCATGCATGCCAACATAAATGTTATGCGATGCATCACTACCAGAACCTTCTGTTCAGCCAAATTAACCCAAAGAAAAGTCCATAGCATGTCATTTCATAACCAGATTTGTGTCCTGACATCAACGCTTCAGTGAATCCACCCCTGCAAAGTCCGAAAATTGAAGTTTAAAATAGATGAAAATAGATGGCATGAAAATTTCCTATGCCCAATAATAAGCCGCAAGTCGCCTATTGGCAAGGAATCGGATATTCTGTTACGCCGTGCATGTGTAGACAAGGCTGGTTTGTAGGCTGACACGCGCGAGGCTGGGGGCGTTGACCCCGCAGTAGACTAAAATTGCAATGCATGTCAGCCTCTCACTGCCCTTCACCTCAGAGAAGGGATGAACTTGATCTGTTTCAGGTATCGAGATAGTCTCAACACACGCCATGGCCTTCCCTCGACCTTCTGATCGCGGCGAGTTTGAAATAGCCATAATATGCGCACTCTCACTCGAATACGATGCCGCAGCCCTCATATTCGACGAGTTCTGGGACCACGAAGGCGATCCATATGGGACAGCGCCGGGTGACTTTAATGTCTACACGACTGGACGTGTGGGCAGTCATAATGTGGTTCTGACCTTATTGTCGCACATGGGGAAAAGAAATGCAGCCAGCCTTGCTGCTAGCTTGCGTTGCAGTTACACAAACTTGCAAATAGCCCTTCTTGTTGGGATTTGCGGCGGCGTGCCTTCCAGTGAAGAAGCTGGAGAGATTTACCTTGGCGATATAATTATTAGCAGGAGGGTGATGCAGTATGACTTTGGCCGTCAGTATCCCGACAAGTTTATGACCAAGGACGCGGCCGAAGATGGCTTGGGACCACCGAATAAAATTTTCCATGGCTTGCTAGCTACATTAAAAACAGAGCGAGGGCTCTCTCAATTTATACGACGGACTGATCAGATTCTACAAGAAGTGCAGGCAAAGGTGGCTCACACAGAGCGACACGGCAACTATGACTATCTCGGTGAGAATCAGGATAAACTCTACGAGCCCACCTACCGGCATAGGCATTACGGACTGTCCAATTGCCTCTGTCGCGATTGCTTTAGTGATTCAGATCCTGTTTGTGAAGCGGCGGTGGACTTGACCTGTGACGACCTCGGGTGTAACGACAAATATCTTGTCATGAGACAAGGATTCCGGTCTACTTCGCCTCACGTACACCTTGGGACAGTCGCATCCGGAGATGCTGTTATAAAGTCGGCTTCCCATCGTGACGAAATCGCAAAAAATACCAAAGCCATAGCATTTGAGATGGAAGGTGCTGGCGTCTGGGATGAAATGCCTTGCATAATCATCAAAGGCGTGTGCGACTACGCTGACAGCCACAAGCATAAGCGTTGGCAGAAATTTGCGGCAGCAAACGCTGCGTCGGCATCTAAAGCATTCTTAGCTTATATCCCAAGAGATAAATTTGCGAATCAAGCAACTACCAAGCTTGCCCAGTCTCGAGTCCACTGTCTATTGCCTTTCGGTTGTAACGAAGGGTTTGTTGGTCGTGAGGACATTATTAAGCGGCTTATTGATAGAATCTCCCCTACCTCAATGAAGGATGCCTGTCAAAAGACGGTTCTAGAAGGACTTGGGGGGGTTGGCAAAACGCAAATAGCACTGGAGGCTGCATTTCGTGTTCGCGAGAAGCATCCAGATTGTTCTATTTTCTGGGTAGCAGCTGTTGATTCCACCACCTTTAGAAATGCCTATCTAGCCATTGGTCGACTTCTCAGGGTGCCAAGCATCGATGAGGATCAGGCCGATGTCAATTCTCTTGTCCAGGCGACCCTTAGCAACGAGGGATCTGGCCATTGGCTTCTGATTATTGACAATGCGGACGATGCCAAGCTACTCTTCGGCTCGAGTGGGTTATTAAAACATCTACCGTCAAACCCAAAGGGCTCTATCTTAGTTACTACCCGGAACCATGAAGTTTCAACACATCTAGACGTCTACCAGCAGGGAATTTTCAATATTCCTAGAATGGAAGACGAAGAAGCCATGGAAATGCTTCAGATGAAACTTTCTCCAATACAAGTCGACGATGCTAATAGCACTACGCAGCTAATTAAATTTCTCGATAATCTTCCATTGGCCATAAAGCAAGCAGCCTCATATATGGATAGAACAAAGATATCAACGCAAAAGTACCTGCATTATTGTCAATCAAGTAACACAAAATTGGTCAAATTATTAAGTCGAGATTTTGAGGATCGCGGTCGTTATAATAATGTCAAAAATCCAATTGCAACCACCTGGTTGATATCCTTTGATCATATTTCAAGAGATTGTCCACTAGCAGGAGAATACTTGAAATTTCTTTGCTTTCTAAGCGAGAAAGACATTCCTCAAGATATGTTACCTCAATGCAAAGATGAAATGGATAGGGATGAAGCTATCGGTGTTCTCAAATCATACACATTTATATCCGAACAAAAGGCGACCGGATTTTTCACCATCCATAGATTAGTTCGACTAGCGATGCGCAATTTGCTTTTTGAAAACGGTTTCGCTCAAGAAATATACATCAGCGTTGTACAGCAACTGAACAGAGTATTCCCATTCCCGAGTCACGAGAATCGGCAAATTTGGATAACGTACTTGCCGCACGTTCAAAGCGTATTGAATTGTGAAGAACTGGATCAGGAAAGCATATCGTTAAGCAATGTCTTGCATAACTTTGCATATGCAATTTATTTGCTGGGGAAATATGAAGAATGCACTCAGTATACTCACAGGGCTGTAAAATTGCGCCGGCTTCTTTTGGGAAACAGCCACTTTGGTACACTATCTTCTGTGAATAACCTAGCCCTGACTCTCGAAGCGCAAGGAAAATATCAAGAAGTAGAAGAGATATACCGACAGATATTAGAACTTGACAAGAAGAGTTTGCCCCAAGAGCATCTCGATACTTTTGTCTCTATGGATAACCTAGGCAAAGTTCTTCAAATCCAAGAAAAATACCAAGAAGCCGAAGAGATGCTTTTACATGTATTAGAGCTAAGGAAGAAAATTCTTGGGCCAGAACACCCTGATACACTTACTTCTATGAATAATTTGGGTATAGTTCTTAATCGCCTAGGAAAAGTCCAAGAGGCTGTAGAGATACATTCACAAGTATTAAAGCTGAGGAAGAAGATCAGTGGGCCAGAACATCCTTATACACTTACTTCTTTCAGTAACCTTGGCGATGCTCTTCGAAAACAAGGCAAATACCAAGAAGCAGAAGACATGCATTCACAGAATCTGGCGCTCACCAAGAAAGTTCTTGGACAAGAGCACCCTGATATCGTTATCTGTATGAATAGACTTGGCGTAGTTTTTTGGGATCAGGGAAAATACCGGGAAGCAGAAGAGATACATTCACAGGAATTAAAGCTCAGCAAGAAAGTTTTGGGACGAGAACACCCTGTTACAATTAGCTCTATGGGTCATTTGGCAAAAACTCTCTGGTCATTAGAAAAGTATGAGGAAGCAGAAAGGCTCGGTCGCCAAATAATAGAATTATCTACAACCGTGTTTGGAAGGAATCATCGCGAAACACTCATCTCTCTGCGCACCCTCGCCCATGGCCTTGACACGAAAGGCAAATACCAGGAGGCGCAGCAAATACTTCAAGAGATACGGGAGATAGAGATTGAACAACTTGGCAAAGATGGTCCTGATAAAATAGAGGTCGTGGGAAATTTGGAAAGTGTTTGTCAATAGTTAGCTCAATTTGGCATTGTGTGGGAAAGAGAGTAACAAATTATTGGTATTTTGAAAAGTCCTCACTAGAAAACATATATCAGCAGTAGCAACTCCCTTTTTAACCACCAAAACAGAAAATGGTGAATAATAATAGTTATTACTTAATTTATAAGAGCCGTTGGATTGCTGGCCTCCCGTGGATTGAAATGGGTGAGATACCGAAAGCTCAAGCATCAATTTCAATCTGTAGTGGAAATACGGCACTCCTTTACTTGTTCCGATGATTTCTATGAAGTGTCTACGACAACTAATGGTAGTTCTTTTTCGATTGAAGGAACATATAGGCTTACAGTAATCTGAATCTCGCAGGGAAGCTCTGGAGACCATTTGCCTCTCCTGAAAAAATCGTAGAGCATTATATAGCTCTCTGTGAGCCACGCACCCTCGCAAATATTTCGCAATCAATGCCTCTTTTTGGATGTGATAAGATTATGATAGGATCAGTACTTTTGATCCTTAATTAGGTTCATCTTGGGATGTTTTGTCTCTAATGTAGTGTTTAAAAATGAAAAAACGTAAAATTTTTAGACATTCATTTCGCGTGATCGACTAGAGCTTAGTCTAATGAACTGCTCTCGAAGGTAATATCTCGTCGGTGCTTTGATTGTCGTCTCTGCCTTTGTCTTCATCGTTGCTTTTCCTAGATCCCTCCGGTGGACATGGCAGTTGTTCTATGTCGACCTTGTAAGATCGATAGACGCGAATGTCCCTTCTCTCCAAAACATCGTCATGATTGTCCTGGACACTATGAAGTTGATACGAGTGCTGGCCTTGGTTTTTGTCTATTCGAAGAGACTTTCCCCACGTCATAGTTTCGTTGATAACTGATCTTGCGGATGTAAAAGGCCGTTGCTGTGGGAGATATGATGTTATAAATCGTTTGAGTCGAATTCCGCAGGCGCATACGATGCCGAGATTTATTTCCGCAATGGACCATAAGCCTAGAACTGCTCGCGTATAGGTCGTGTCGTTGTCGCCGCTCATGACAATCACATATGGCAGACGAGCGATGGCGCAAATGATGACGCTGCAATGAAACTTAGCATAGCCCCACGATAAAGATAGCAGCCAATATAAGCGTACCCCGATCCCAAACCTAGAATTCCTCCAACTGAAACTTTCTGCCTGGCTGATAGATTGAGTCCGTAAATTGTTGGAATCGGTACCAGCACAATAGCAACATCCGAAACAATGTTCATTGCAGCGTGGCTTAGGGCGACATCTTGTAGACACTGGAGGTTATCCTCATATAGTGGACTGCAAGGACCACCAATGACGATACACAACGCAATTGTGTAGCCGAACACAAAAAGCCCAACGCCCACGACACACCATCGGTACGAATACAAGGGGTTGATGCGATATAAGATGGCCAAAATGGCAATCTTGGTTAGGCACCCGCTCACAAGATATGTGATTGTATTTGGTAGTAGACCCTATTATGTAGGTCAGCAAAAAGCACTAGTAGACTAAGGGGAGAACTTGATTACTTACCTCGTTATACTTTGCAAATTGGGCCAAAGACACATCCCAAAGATGCTTTCCCCAACCGTAGGGCATCACTGAGGTTTAGTCAGAAGATAATTCAGCATGTCATAATTGAAGTGAGGTATTACTATTGGCCGTGACCACAAAACATGCTAAACCAACGCCATAGGAAAGTGTGATGAGGACTGTGATATCGGGCGAGTCGTGTTAGTGTATGGTTGATCTCGGGTTCGGTTCCAAGGCAGCGCGCTTACCCAAGTCCACCTCGACCTCCTTGACAAACTTAAAGGCCTGGAAGTAGCGAAGAGCGAGAAATACCGTGGCCATGAAATATGTGGTGCCAAAAGCAATAAATGTCCCAATCTGAAGCCGGTTTAGGGGCTCATCGAACTGGGACGTATGCCCAGCCGGCGGCTCTACAACCGAAGTCGTTTCCAAATCCATTGCCGCGTCCGTCTCTGCCTCCCGCACATGACAGCACAACAGAAAGGACCCAAAAGAGGCCGAAAATCGAGGGTAGTGGACTTGTTAAATGGTGGGTATAATTAGTGGATATGCTAGATATTGACGGGCGTAATCCCCTTATAAACCACCCCCTGGATCCATGGCATGAAACAAATACACCTCCACCCGTATCAAAAAGCCGTTGCGCAACGCTTTTCAACTGCTGGCTAGATCCCCAAAGATTGCACTGTTGTCGGACCGGGGGTACATGTCGTTTGCGGGTAGACTTTGTGCTAGAAAACCTTGTTGTGCGGCGCTGCAACGGTCACCGTTGGAGAAATCCGTCCAGTAGGAGGAGGCTAGGACAAAATAGTTGCTGATTTTCATCTGGTGGTTCGGGACCACGCTAGTGATACGTTTAGCCTCAAAATGTCATCCCACCAGTGGTTGTCAGGCCAGGGGTCCCATCTTCAACACGACCTTGCCCCTGGCTTGTGCTCCGGGGTTATCGACAAGGCTCGGAATTGCCAGCAACTTTGGTTGGCCAGAATCCAGATTTCTAGATGGATCCCAGTCTCATTTCGCTAGGTGGACTGACGGCCAAGCCGTTGACGGCCCCAAAAGCCCCCGCAGGTTCCAGTTTGTAAAATACAACAAATCTCAACCTGTTTCAATCCACTGAGGAAAGAGATCATTTGCCCAATTACGCATTAAATTTCGTATTTTATGCTTTGATCTTCGGTCCAGGGAACAGATTCAAGGCGTTTACAGCTGCATTGTATTGGTTCATCGCATTGAGACCTTTCCATTCTCGTTCCCAAAGCACGTCAAGGTACTGTACAACACACCACACGCAGCGAGTGAAATTCCGCCATGTACAGATTCTTGGGCTGGGAGCCTGCCGTGGAGAAGGTTCCGAGCGATCGGGTGCGGCCGCTCCACTTCTTCGAGGGCAGCCAACTCGTCCAGGGTAATAATATGGCCGTTTCAATCGTGTTCGATGAGGTTCTCGACCCGGAAAAGCTCCGGGATTCCCTTGAGGGGCTTGTCAAGCGGGAGGGATGGCAACGGTTGGGGGGGCGCCTCAGGAAAAATGTAAGGATACCAGTGCAACATGGCTGTGCCCGGCACATGTTTAAGTGACGTCAAGAGTTCTCGGCATATTAACAGGCGCACGTCACCATATAGGCCTCCGGCACCATTGAGTGGCATATTCCGAATGAGTTCACGCCAGAGCGTCCTGCCATCAACTATTCACACGTCGATCACGGCATTCCCGCAGCGGCTCACGCGGCAGCATCTCGACTCCCGCAACCTTCCACCAGGCCAGCCATTGCCGGCGACCCTGACGATCTGGCAGAGCTGGCATGGGAGCCTGGGTACAAGTCTGGCGGAATCAATGATTATCTAACCGCCGACCTCCCAGTGTTGGGGTTGCGGGTCAACTCCTTCACTGACAAGACCATCGCAGTCCTGCAATGGCAACATGTCGCGTTTGACGCCATTGGCATGCAGTATGTTGTCCAAGGCTGGAGTGCTATGCTCTGGGGGCGGGAAAACGAGATCCCGACACCATGCAAACCTGATACCGACCCCTTTGACGCACTCGCTAAGGGGACACGCCCTTTGACGGAGCAACACGTCCTGGCCGATAATCGGGCCGGGCTAGGTGGAATGCTCCAGTGGGGGCTTGGTTACGGTGTTGATATGCTACTTCGGGCTAAGGAAAATCGCATGGTGTGTGTCCCACAATCTTATTTGCGACCGCAGATGGAGAGGGCACTTGGGGAGCTGCGTGCCGAGGCAATCGAAAAGGGCGAAGACTTTACCAAAGTGTTTTTGACGGAAAATGATGTCTTGACAGCCTGGATCCTGCGATGTGTGGTCGGCCCCATGGATATGGATCCCAGGAGACTAGTACGTCCCACCCATCACCACACCGGAAATAGAATCTTACTAACGGCTCGCCCTTCTTTCTGCAGGTTGCTGCATCTATAGCCATGTCCCTCCGCAAAGCATTTGAGGGGGATCTTATCCCCCCCACTGCCGAGAGCCCATATATCGGCAATGCCTTTGGATGGGCCAACGTGCTTGTGACTGCGGGGGACATTACTTCCAAGCCCCTAAGCTGGCTCGCCGGCCAGGTCCGACGTGCCATCAATGAACAGGGAACACGCGCTCAGCATGAAGCCTACTATCACATGGTTCGTACATCCGGCAAAGGTCTCCCCATTGTCATTTTTGGCACCGGCGATATGGCCCAAATTGGGTTCTCAAACTGGTCCAAAGCAGGGCTATTCAATCTTGACTTTTCGCCTGCCAGGAAGCAAGCCAAGGAAGATAGTGCCCCATGTTTCCCCTCATATGTACAAGAGAATCATGGACCAATCAAACCCGTGGATGGTTTCTTTATTCTAGGCAAAGATCAGAAGGGCAACTACTGGACTTCGGCATACAAGGTCAAGGGCGAATGGGAAAGGTTCCAGGAGCAGCTGGACTACGACTTTGAAGTCGGAGCATGAGACATGAGCTTATTATGCTGAGCGTGATTAAATTTGTTGTGTGTCTTGGATGCAAGGGTGGGGGGTGTCGCGCCATATCCTAAATCTGCTTGTGGGAAGATTTTAAAGAATGACTTAGGACAAAACAGACCAAGCTGCAAACTAAGGTGAAGCTTAAAAAACCGTTTTTATATCCTGACAAAGCCGAAGGGAGAATACAAAATGAGGGAAAACAACTGCCGCGTACATAGAGTTCAGTGTCATCGTTCTTGGCTAATGTTTCCCTGAACCTAGTGTGTAGCACATGCTAACCGGCAGAAGCCGGACGATGAAGGGCTGCGCCCTGAACAGTTCACGCATGATGGTCTCCTGCATGACTTCCACGATGATATTTCCTTTTTTGCTGATAGTACGGTTGAACATCTGACATTGGCGCGGCAGTTGGGCAAGACCCGACTGGACCGGCATTCTTCCCTACACGGCCCCTTGGAAACCGCGCGTCCTGGCTGGGAATTCTGTGGACCCGAAATGCAAGTAGAACGCTTAAGTATGTCGATCAATCAATCAGTCGATCGATCAATTTTTTTGGTACGATGAGGCGTAGTGGTGATTGAGGTCTTAGGCGCATATCGGCCGAGTCAACATACGTCAGGTGAATGTACTTCTTCATGGTCTGTGCTATAGCTGTCTGTATTATCGCCAGCGAGAGGTGCTAAACAAGCAGATGACGGGCCGCGAAATGTGTACCTGAGAAACAGACACGGTAATCCCTGCAGCCGTTTTTCGGACTTTCGGATTCGCTCTCCGGCAGTCCGGGCCCTGAAGGTTCAAGCCAGGGTTACCATGCCACTTTGACAAAAGGAAGTTAGTTCTGCCAGGGACGAGAGTTTGGTCTGATGAGGCCTTGAAAGTTCGTTCAAAGGGTCCGAGCACACTCTGGGTTCCCACACATTTGAACCAATGGAGCCTGTCAGCCCTGAAACTGTGTGAGCGTCATAGGGGTCTCCCTCACGGGATTAATTCTCAAGCAGCGGCGGACGTAGTTAATCCGCCATTAACGCCACCAAGGGTCCGACTAGAGAATTGAGGTGCGGGGTATTCCCTTTCACAGCTTTAAGAAGCCGGCCAGGTGAACCTAGCCGGTTGGAGTTGGATAAATGACTTCATTTCACTTTGCATTTTAAAACCGGTGGTAATAAACAAGACTTGAAGTATCCTGAGGAGTGTGGTCAAATATTGCTCAATAATGACCGATGAGATTTGACATTTTGATGGGTAAGCGTCTGTTGAGGACTGATGTCGGGAATATTGATGAACTTGACCATCTGAATCGCGTTTATCGTCGTTATAAATTCGGTATCAGGGAGCTATTACACCTTGGGTCATGATTATTAGAGTCTCTCAATGTCGCAGGTCATTAGCATGAGAAAGAATTTTGCAAATTGTATATTGTCTCTAGGGTAGCCAGGAGAATCAACTTGTCTCGATTGACAATCCCAATCTTTTACGTACTGGTTTCTTGGCTTGTCTGATATTGTGATTCCGCTCCGTTAAACGTGGCTTGGGATAATGAATCGGTTTAAGCAGGATTCCAGAAAAGACTCCTTATTGGTGTAATCATCTGCGAATTCCACCTCTCCTACGTTGACTGTATCTTGGCGTTAAAAGTCCGCAAGCTACTGCGGACTTCACATCTTCCATCTCCGCCAAAATGCATCAAAACACACAGAAGGATTCAAATGCTAGAACTTTTGGTACAATCGGAGGAATTTTCGACCGACGAAGAGAAAATCTAATCATGCACGCAGAAGGGTTTATCTCATTGCAAAGAACTATAAGGGCATCGTTTCTCTTTGTCATACCACACCATAATCGCAAAAGAAGCAGAAACGAGCTGCATTCCTTGAGAACGAAAGAAAAAATATATCATTGACAAAATGTCTGTACTTGAGAATCCAGCCATCTCAAAGGGCTCCCTTGTGCTCGTCACTGGCGCAAGTGGGTGGGTTGGCTCCAATGTCGTGGACCAGTTTTTGGCACATGGGTACAAAGTTCGAGGAACAACCCGTGACATCATCAAGGCTTCATGGATGCATCAAGTATTCAATAAGAAGTATGGGGATGGGGCTTTTGAGCTCGTATCTGTTCCAGATATGGCAGCAGATGGCGCCTACGATGAAGTTATCAAAGGTAGGCTGACTTTGTTTGGCCAATTTTCAAGAAACTTTCTAATTATATCTATTAACACAGGTGTTTCCGCTGTTGTTCACACAGCCTCAATAATGCCGGAAGACCCCGATCCGAAGAATGTCATCCCTGCAGTCATTGCCGGATCGATTAACGCACTCAAGGCCGCCTTTTCTGAGCCAAGCGTAAAAAGATTCGTCTTGACCTCCTCCTCCTCAGCAGCTCTGCACTCTATAAGGGACCGACCAAAGATTATTGCCACAAGCAACACGTGGAACGAGGAGGCTGTCAAGATTGCGTGGTTAGATCCTCCCTACGATGCATTGCATCCTCTCTTTGTGTATGTTGCCAGCAAAACGCAGGGAGAGCAAGCAGTGTGGAAATTTTACAACAAAAATCATACCAAACGACCAGATTTAATTCTAAACACTGGTAATTGCCTCATCTAACATTTGAATCATGGTGCTGACACACAACTAGTTCTTCCCAACATGGTCTTTGGCAAAACACTTGATATTGAGAATCAAGGCTATCCGAGCTCTGCAGGGTTTGTTTCTCGGCTTTATCAAGGAGAATTAAGTCCGGAACATCAATTTGTTGATCCCCGTGAGTCTATATATATCCTCCAATAGGCTTCCTGACTAATCTGGAAACAGAATACTTCATTGATTCATCAGACACCGGGCGTTTACATGTTGTTGGCGTAATTCACCCTGATGTGAGAGGAGAGCGCATTTTCGGATTTGCAGGCCGGTTTAGCTGGGACCATGTGCTTTCAATTTTTCGCAAGCATGAGCCAGAAACTTCATTTGTTGAAAACTTCAGCGGTGGTGAGGATCCCAATGAGATTGTCCCTGCACCTCGAGCAGAGCAGCTCCTACGAGATTTGGGGCGACCTGGATGGACCTCTTTGGAAAAATGTGTTCTGCGCAACATTGAAGACCTTCGAGCGGCACCTGCTGCTTGAGACATATGGTTTGAAATAACCCACCGCAGGTGACGTCGTGATGTTATTAGTCCCACCAACTAATCTGTCAGTGGTTTTAAATATGCAATTGGGGTTTCTATTTCTGGCATACTACACCATTAGTTTTTATTGATGTACATATTCGTCTTAGGGAAAAAATTGTCCCATTTAGCATCAAATAATCCCTAGCCTGAGCGGCTCAATGCTATCCTAGTTGAAGTAATTATTCAACAAACGCCTCATTTCTTTTTAGCGCTCTTAATAGTTAAATATTTGCACCAATCATTATCTTTCATATTGGAATTTTGAAATTCAACAACACTGCGAAAGCTTGCTGGATTGTTGCAATAAGATTTTCGTCCTCGTCGCTTTCGGACTCTGCGCGGATCGGGTCCTTGCCAACAGGATCGCTGATCCATTCTTTCGGAACCTGCGTAATAAAGTCGTACCAATAGTCGCCCATCTCACGATAACCTGCGTTTGTCGGATGGATGCAGTCGTATAAATCATCAAGAGAAAAGTCAGTGAAATCCACTGCTAGAACCTTCTCACCAGCCGATCGGCGCTTTTCAACTACGCCAGGGATAAGTGATCGGTACTCTGGGACTCCGGACTTCTTGTGTGAATCGCAAGTATTGATAATCAATGCCACAAGAATAACTGCATCGGGGCAGACTTTAATCATTCCATCAATCAAGTTACCCAAGCGGTCAGCTATGCCAGCCGGATCATGTCCCTCTGTGGAAAGCCAGGATCTGTCATCGATATCATTTGTTCCTGCATGTACCAGGATTATGTTTGGTCGCTGAGTTAATGAAGGACCAACGTGGTCGTGGATGTACTTGACTGTTTTTCCTGGCCAAGCAGCCTGTTGTGTGTTAATGTCATGTCAGATTCAAGCGTGCCGATTGGAGACCTACAAAATGACCATCATCCATTGTGCCAATAGTCTCCGTACCCGCAAATACAACCTTATCCTCTAATTTAGGCCATTAGCGTCGTCCCTCAAACGGCGAGAAAGCTCCTACTGGATAGATTGTCTCGAAGTTGTAGCCGATAACCATCGCCACCTCCGCCATTCCGATCGCTGCCTCTTCCATAGGTGATAGAATCACCAACGCAGAGTATTCGCAGCTCTGTGCCTGTCTTAACCGCTGTTCCGGAAGTGACATTTGTTCTTTTTAGAGGCTCTTCGCTTTCACTCCTTCTGACTCCATATTTAAGAGAGTGCGATGGAGAGATCTCGGTCCCAACATCCTGGTGACCACATGCCAGATGTAATCGGAAACACCATGGTAAAGCAACAAAAAGGAAAGAGGAGAATTTCATCGCTGGAGCTCAATCAGATATCCAGAAAACATTATCCATGGCTGCAATTTATCGCGGTAACCAGTACGGATAAGTACCTCGTTGCCGCAGTCAAAGCTGACGGGACATTGCTTCATCTAGCCCTATATAACACAGCGTGCCCGTATACCCTAGCCAGGACCCTGGACGTTGCCACATTACTTCTTGGCATCCAACTCGGCGATATCCTAACTCGGAAGAGCAGCCTTGGCAAGTTTCTCAATCACCGCGCGCAAACAATAAAATGAGGCCTCTTTCCTGGCAAGGTCGTCCAAGTCTGGTAAAGCTCAATGCGGTCGGCTTTAGGCTCCATAAACAGTTCATTCCCGCGTGTTGGTCGTAGCATTTTGAACGCGACAAGAGTCGCCATTCCTAATTGATCAATCTATTGTTGCTTCGCCACTTGACAGCCCAGCCGCTCATTTACCACACTACAAAAGTTCAGCAGCTGAGAAGTGTTGAGCGCAAAGTCACCGTAGTACTTGGTTCTCCCGCACTCTGTCATTTTGGCATAGCCTTCTTGCTCGTTGCGTCAGTTTCATCAAGAAAGAGTTTCCCGATTTATCACAAATCATAGTCTGTTTGTCGTCGTAAATTCTACATCTAATCTGATCCATAACTGGCTGGTAAGCACGTCGCATAACTACAAGGGCAGCTCAGAAAACCTTTACGTTCTCTCGGATCGCCAGTACTAGCAAAGTGGCGCCGTTGTCTTATCCGACCCAGATGTCAACTTTGTTGGTTGACCTGAAATACGCGGAAAATAACGCAATTCTGCAGCCAGCCCTAAGCAGGGGCATGACCAGGCTATAACCGGCCAGAACAAATCACCATTTGTGCCGTAAATGATTGGTGGAGTTTTTTGCTATTAGTTGACTCCACATGGTTTTCACATGGGCCCTCGGATAGATAACCGCTTCACCGAAGCCAGGTCGCCTTAAGAGCCCCTCCTACTCGTCTCGATGTGGCCTACATCTCAATAAAGGGTCACGAGTCTTGATCAAGACCCATCTTTCTGTAATCCCTTCTTGGCGCAGGCGTTAGACCAATTTGTATGTTATTGACCCACATGCCCGTTGATCTCCCCCTGGATGCAACCCACAAGAAATTCAGCTCCCAGATGGCCATGGGTATGATCCGTTAGCTCGTTCATTGCGCAATTGTGTACATCCTTGTCAATTTATATTTGGTCGAGTTTGAGTATTCTTTTTTCTCCCCATTCACACTTTGTTGGGTTACTATCTATAACAAAGAATCTCCTAGGTCAGCTGCCACAGCCAAAAGCACCGCTCCCCATGTCGCACCCAATGCCGAGGTTTCGGCAAACCACATGTCTGGCCCGTCAACTTTACCCATTCCAAATTCGTATATGCCAACATGCCAGCTATGGAACTCTGCAACCCCGTACGCTGTCCACCTCAAACTTCTCGCGATTAGGTATCCTCCATATGCAGTTATCACGCTTGCCAGTCCCAAACAAGCACAAGCAACGCAGGAGGCAAAGATAAAGGTTCTATACAAAATGAAGGTTACATCTTTCGACTCCAGCTCCTTCCTAATCACGTTATCTTTCAGCTCAAATCCATGGGTCAAGCTCGCCCAAATGCAAAGTAGGCTTCCTGGAACCATTTGCCACGGTGCAGAAGGGACCCAAGCGTTGTAGCCGAGAAGAGACCTCAGTCTCAACTTAAAAAGCCTAATGACAATAACAGAAGCTAGAGAAAGGATGACGGAAATATTCTCCAACTTGTCGTGTAGTTTGAAACGTACGGGCATCGTGTCCCGACTGAAGTTGACATAGAAGCCCATTCCACTCATTATCCCACAGTCCGCACGAGCATCGTAGTCCTCCCGGCCAAAAGAACTAGCAGCGGAGGGGTTTGTTAGATACAAGCCTGTGAAGACAGCAAGCCATAGACTGCCTGATGTGCCTAGAGCCGTGGCCCCACTGATGATGACTCGGGCAGCTGTAATTAGAACGATATAAACGGACATGCCGTGCGCCTCAATAGGGTCATAGGGTGTGTTGGTGCCTGGCTGTGGCATTAGTGCTCGCATCTTCTCGGTGGAAGCCGAAACGAGGACCGGGTTTCTCCAGTGCCTCAGAGGCATGACATGTGTTGTCGTTGGACCCTGGCGATTGAAAGAAGCAACGCCAGCCCATATAGAGATGAGAATAGCTTCAAAGACAATGCAACCTTCAGCATCTCGAGCTGCAGCTGCAGCAACTGAATGAGCAAGGAGGCCGGCAACACTTGGAAAGTTCATTGTTCTTCGTCTACTTCCGACTCTGATGCTAATGGCATCGAATGTTTTTACGGTGAACCTGCTGTTCAGAAGTTCCGCTGGAGTTGAGACGCGATCAGAAATCCAGAACCTCTGGCCCGCAGCACTCACATCTTCTTCCCAGCACCGAAATTCAGAAAGCCAATGCTGTTCCCTATCCTTCTGAGCTATACTTGCAAGGAATAGCTCGCTACCTCGTCTAATCTCTTCATCACTTGCTTCTGATAAGACGGAAAAAGTCCATGAACCTGAAGCCACAATCTGCTTGCTTGCAGATTCTAGATCAACACCCTTGTCCGCGAACCTTTTTCGCAGTTTGTCAGCCAAATCAATTATATCGGTCGGAATCCCGTTATAGCAATTCTTTTTACAACATTCTATGCTGTTGAGGCCATCCCGAAACTGTTTTTTCGAGGTTTGAAGACCCGGCATCAACCAGTATTGCGGAAGCACACCATATAAGGTAGACGTACTGTTACTGAAGAACAGCCAGCTGGCAGCTATCAGCGTAACCACACCGCTCGGATAGTTTCCGACGTCACTGTTGGGTATTTGAGCCCAGCATAATCTCAAGAAACATAGAAAAGCAAAGTGGGTCAACATGACCAGCTGTAAAGGTGTCGCAGGAGTGGTGGTATTCTATTGCGCGATTATCTACTTTGTCTCATGTGAAATGTTCATGATAGCAAGGAGGGGTGTAAGGACGATAGACGCCACTTGGCGGTCGAAGGCGGCAGAATATGATATTTATATCTCCTGATAATGTTCAACTGATTCTAACCTACCCTATATTTCGGGATTTGCTCACGCTCAGCAGTCTAAGTAGATGTGAGCTGCTCGAACACAAAGGGTGTTCGCACAGGAAGGCGCGAGGTACGAGATATAATAGCCAAAATGAACCAATAAAAAGTAGTATAGAAATGACCTCTCTACAGTTGTGCTGGATGCACAATTGCTTTGAGATTGTTGCCCCCAGCACCTTTTAGGGCGTTGGAAGAGTAATGACAGGCTACAACAGAAGATATGACTGGGGTATTTTGAGAAATAGTGAAAGTGGGGATTTTTGAAGTGAGGTTAGGGACAAAAATAACCTGGCCATACTGATGTCTTGGGCGTGAGCAAGGTGATCGGTGGCTTCGGTATCACATGGGCGAACATAACTCCCCTCATGGTAGGCCTCCGACATGTTCTATTACATCAATGCTTATGAAATGGATGCCAAATTGACGCAAATAAGTTCGTTCTATTGGTCATATTATGAAAGGGAGGCATTGTAAACATCCACACCTGCTTCATCTTCAGCCTATGAGAAAATAAATGTAAAAAGTCATGCCCGGTTTTATTTCTTTTGATCTGACGTGGCAGCTACACTTCAACGCAAGAGGCTGGCTCATATTCAGCCACCTAGGCATCCATGGAGAACCATCAAGCACGCCATTAGTAACAATTATATATAATAATGGTCTAGTTCTAGCGGCGCTCATTCTAGTCCTCCCAGAATCAATTTTCCTTTGACAATTCCAGGGTCCCGATTACGTCATGAAAACTTCTACCTCTCTTAAAACCCAATCGGCTTCGACGCCCAGTGATGAGATTCATGACGATGCCATCGATATTTCGGAATATGCACTCATCACAAGATATCTGCTGGAGAACGTTGCAGAATTTAGACGATTGAGTGAACTTAGAAAAAAGGCAAGTGGCAAGCAGTTGAGACTATCACTCTTCTTTTCTTCTCCTTCCTCCTCTTGTCTTTTTTATTATTATTTTTTTTTTAAAAAAAATAATCTCCTAATTGTATTCATAGGGTTGGCAGAATCCAAAAGGTGACACCTTCTTCAAGCTCCAAAGACGAAATGCGGACGAGGCCACGCCCCGTATGGCCAACATCTTCTACGAAATGATGAAGAGAATTGGGAACGAACTTAATAATAAGACCAAAGCTCTTACGATCAATACAAACCACTTGGGGCCTCATAGTATTCTTGATACATGCATGGCTCCAGGTGGCTTTCTTGCAACTGCATTGGATTGCAACCCTGGGTCACATGCTGTGGCATTTAGTTTACCCAAATCAGATGGAGGGCATGGTGTCTTGCTTCCAAAACAAATGAATATCGAAACAAAGTTTCTGGATATCACTCTGTTAGCTGAGGATATGGGAATGCAGGATATCCCGAGGGAACATCCAGATGCAGGAAACTTCCTGCCACGCCATTTAGAACCAAGCCAGCTCTTTGACCTGGTCATATGCGACGGTCAGGTTCTGAGAACTCACCCACGGGCTTCTTACCGACAGAAAAGAGAAGCTCTTAGGTTGACCACAACCCAACTGGCACTCGGCGTCGAGCACATTAGGCCAGGAGGCACCATGGTTGTCCTACTCCACAAGGTTGAAACATGGAGTACTTTAACCATTATTAGAAGGTTTCATACTTTTTCATCAGTCACGCTATTCAAACCGACGACCAGTCACACCAAACGATCATCATTCTACATGGTAGCCACTGACGTCCAAAGTCAGCACCCGGAAGCTATTGCAGCAATCAAACGCTGGAAGGCTCTCTGGAAAGCGGCAACATTTGGGACGGATGATGAGTACCAGATGTTGCTTCGTGAAAAAGAAATCAGCGTGGACGAGCTAATCCGGGAATTTGGATCTCAACTGATCATGATGGGTAGAGAGGTTTGGAGAGTGCAAGCCGATGCACTGGCAAAAGCACCGTTTATTTAGATTCTTGATGCTGATGATGGGAAAACGCCCGATTTTCTGTGGATTTCTTTTCCGATATATTTATATGTCAAAGTTTGATCTTGAGGATAATTACTGTAGCCGCTGCCAGAATACTTGAAAATTTATTTCGGAATGCACCACACCCTTAATCACTGCCCCCAGACACGAATTCAATATCCATCTTTTTATTTAGAGATATTTTCTCCATATAGCCTCTAGTATCACCTTCAAGATTAGATTTTACTTGTGGACATGCCCTTCCAAAGGACATCTGAAGATTTTTATCAGCCCATTTCCATAGCCTTTGCAAGGTGTACACTGCAGTCAATCCCTTCCCATACAGGCATGACATGCGCCAGCCGTATAGTGAGATTATTTTTCCCGCGACGTCATCCAATCAGATCCCCTGTGGCTTAGTTGGCTAAAGCGTCCGACTGTTATTAAATAGACAATCGGGAGATCGGAAGTTCGAGCCTTCCCGGGGGAGCTAGCTCCTCTTTTTGGCTCTACTTTTGGCTGATGTGCTTTATTTTTGTATAGCTAATTTGTACGAACGGGAAACGCCATTAAGCATACTCATAACCTAGTGGGTTTAATCCGGGTGGAATTGGGCCGCTTTTTCTTCCGGGATTGTTGCAGTTCGTACCCTAGCCAGTGAACTGCTTTCTTGGTCGCATCTCTTATCAGAGGCCCACCCAAGGTACCCTGCCTGCAACCACTCTGGACGAGTGCCATTCTTCTCAGTCTTGAGGTGATAAGCAGAAGTTAGGCTGTTGAAGAACAGCGGGTAATGAACCTGGATTGCGGATGATGCACCACGTCGCAGCGCTGATAGTATCAAGTCGTAGCCTGACGCTTTTAAGCAATGAACTCCAATCATCTGTGTACTCATCAGGGCTAAATCAACAATGAGCTTCAAGAACAAAGTACTCGCCCAAATTGCCGTCGTTTTGAACGATATTTATCTAAGATTCAGCGAGTAGAAAGCTCATCGTGCAAGTAAATGGGGTTTCGTTTTTCATAAGAAAACAAGACGCTCCAATCCAATCCGTATCAAATCAATCTAGGAGTGCGTCTTGTCGGCTATCTCTACCTCCAGATTGTTTGAACCCCAGGCTTTGCCAAGAATCTTGGCATGTACCCAACCTCGTCGGCTAAGGGCGTTATCACCGGCATATTTCAGTCCTTACCCCAATCTTAATAAACACGCCCAGAAGCCAGACCCAATATTCTAAGTTTGTGTTTAATCCAACGACATTTGATCTGAAAAAGCAACATGACTGAGTCGCTTTCTCAATTCGAGAAGAAGATTACTGACCCTGCGGTCGTGGCTCCTTCTATTGGCCAGATTGATGTAGAAGCAGCACACGACTATGTGATCGACCCCGCAGCCGAAGCCAAGATTGTTCGGAAGCAGGACCTTCGGGTCCTGCCCATGATATTCCTCATGTACTTTTTCACATTTCTCGATCGAACTAACTTGGGCAATGCCAAGGTTGCAGGAATGGAGGCGGACTTGGGACTGGGCCAATACGGCTTCAACATCGGAGCCTGTCTCTACTACGCCATTTATTTTGTTGCGGACATCCCAGCATCATTGAGCGTAAAGAAGTTTGGATTCATTGTGTTACCAATGAGCTGTGTGGCATTCGGCATTGTCACACTCTGTACAGCTTTCATCCAGAATGAAGCAAGCTTTTTCGTCATGCGTATACTCCTCGGGCTTACGGAGTCTTTCCAGTTTCCCGGGCTTAGTTACGTTGTGTCACGTTACTATCGACGCCACGAAGTAACCACGCGCGTCTCCTTCTTCATGCTAGCTGCCGCAGGGCTTGCAGGTGGATTTGGTGGCCTTTTCGCGTCCGGGCTACTCTCAGTGGGAGGTATAGGAAAAGTTAATTCATGGCGCAACATATTTTTGGTTGAAGGGTTTGCGTCCCTCGCCCCAACTGTTCCGCTGTCTTCAAGCCTCTAATGCGTTTGTAGAATCATCACGACTGGCGTGGGCCTAATTTCGTTATACCTGTTCCCAGATGATCCATCCAAAACGCGCATTTTCAACGACGCTGAGCGCGCTCTCGCAATGGCGCGACTAGTTCACGATCAGCCTGCCATTCGCGAACACAATGAGCGTATTTCCTGGTCCCTCGTTAAACGTGGTGTTGTCAATGTCAATGTGCTCGTCGGAGCATGGATTTATATCTGTGACCAGATCACAGTCCAAGGACTTTCCATTTTCACGGCAACCATTCTCCGTCTAAATTACCCAGGTCGCTCCACTGTTCAGATTCAGCTACTTTCAGCACCGCCTCCTATTGTTGGCATGGTATTTGGGCTTTGTGTCTCATATGTTACAATGAAGACTGGTAAACATGGAATCGCCATTGCAGGTTGTGCTCTACTAAATGTAGTCGGGTATTCAATCTGGCTGGCTTCCACCAATGTGCAGGCTCGGTACGCTGCGATCTTTTTAAACACTGCGGGTGGGTATAGTTTCGGGACATTAATTCTCGGCTGGACGCTCGCAAATGCTGCACCAGATACAGTGAGAAATGTTGCAAACGGTGCCGTTTCAGGCTTGGCCAATATAGGTAAGTGTTTCATCTCCATTATTCCGTAAATGTGGTTGCATTTAACTAATCCTGTAGGGTCTATTGTCGCAACCTGGAGCTACATCAATACGGACGCCAAAACAGGTTACCGCATTGGTAACAGTCTAAATACTGCTACAGCAGCATCTGTAGTACTAGCGTCCTTGTTACTTGTCGTATATCAGAAGCGAGAGAATAAGAAACGTGATGAGGGAGGCCGTGATTACCGGCTTGAGGGATCCGAAGCGGAGGTCGCTACGCTTGGTCACCTTCATCCTGAATTTAGGTACATTAATTGATTTCAATAGGATAGTTGGAAGGTCCAGACAAATTGAAATGAGTATTTGAAGTCTTGGATAACGAGAATACACATGGCTATGAAATAACACGGTTTTAAATCAGATTTTCTTGTGGAAACAATGAATTGCTTCGCACTCTGCACTGTAATTACTCCGCTCTAGCAGGCCCTTTTGGTGTTGTATTAAACCAGATGAATCTGACACGGCGCAGAAACCCTGAGATGTTGTGGTATTGTTTGAAGGTATCTACTTCAACCATAAAATGAGGCAGATTTAAACGAAACCGCAAAGAGATTCTTTATTGAGTTGTTTCCACTACAACTTTGATAACCAAACTCCCGCTATCATCTTTGGTTCTCGCAGCCATTGTAAACGCATCAGGCACGGATTCCAGGCCATTGAAGGTATGAGTAATGAGCTTCCGGACATCGGGAATAGCATTGTCAGTCCCAACAATGCTCATAATTTCCAAAGCGCGAGGATAACAATTCGCATATCTCCAAACACCAACTAAATCAACCTCTCGCAGAGCGGCCGCTGAAAGAGGAAGAGTTTGGATTGGTGTGCCCATACCAACAAGAAGTACCTTTCCTCCTCCACGAGTTGCCTGTCTAAGTGTTAAGAGTAGGTAAAATTAGGAACGAGAATGATTGTTATTACTGACGTGTATAGCAACCCGGACACAAGATTCAACTCCTGTGCACTCGAAAGTTCTGTGGAATTTCCCAGCATTGTTCAGTGCCACTAGTTCCGCCGCCTGAGCTTTGGCGTCAAGAAGGGCCTGGTCGATGGTTTCTGGCTTCTTTGGCTTCAAAAGTAACGTCTTGTTCGCAAACCCGTTCTCCTCAGCAAATTTAAGGCGGTTCTCGGCTATGTCAACCATGACAACAAAATTGTATCCATCTGCTAGAGCAGCGGCAGCGCAAAGTAGACCCACTGCACCAGCCCCGATGATGAGGCAGCTCGAGCCGGGCTTCGCAGCTGCTTTACGCACTGAGTGCACAGCAACAGCAAGCGGCTCTAGAAGAGCACCTTGGGCGTAAGACACGTTATCTGGAATTCTTGAGAGATGTAAATTTGGTCAGTGATCCAGGCTTCAACTATAATCAAGCAAAATTTGTTCAGACAAAAGTCCACATACTTGTGCACCCATTTAGCAGGATGGTTGACACGTTCTTGCAATGTCCCTTGAAAATGAGGGAATGTTGTCGCACTGCTACGGAAGCGCATCTTCTCGCAAACATTGTAGGCGCCATCTTGGCATTCTTCACAGTCATCACAAGGCACGCCAACCTCCAAAGCCACCCGGTCGCCAACTTTCAAGTTTTCGACGTTGGAACCGATCGCAGTGATAATCCCGGCACTTTCGTGTCCTTGGGACAGTGGCTCCCTAATCTGTATGTCGCCGTTTCGAAAATGGGAATAATAATGCAAATCTGATCCACAGAGCGTTGTCGCCCGCATAGACACCTGGACCTCATCATCGCCCGGCGTGCTTATAGGCTGGGAGATCTATAATATGAGTGTGAGAAAATAGGTGATTGTGTCGAGATTGACTGAACAACACAGAGAATACGTACTAGTCTAAGGTCTTTAGGCCCAAACAAAACCTGGGCTCGACTTTGCTCAGCAAGTATGGTGGTCGACATGTTTACCGAATAAAAGTATTATGTACTTTTTTCTACTTATTTTCTTTCATGGGGACAAGAATCGTGCCATTCTTATATGCACACAGCGCTACAAAAGAAAATTACCATCATTGCAACCTCACGTAGACTTTGAGAATTGGTGTCGGAATTGACCAGCCAAGAAGGCCGTTAGCGTGGTGGCGTTCGGGTTTTACTTCCCGAGTGGAGAAGCGCCTTGAGCTGGTGTGCACATGATGCTGAAGCTTGCACAACGGCGCTGTAATTTGTCAAAAATTCGGGCGGAACTAGAGGCTTTAGTTCAGCACTTGTGGTGGACGGTTTTAATCCCCATAGGCCAATGGTTTTGGTGCAAGTCTCTGCAGCAGCGAAAATCATGTCAGCACAATTGAGGCAATCTGATTCATTAACTGCCGACGAGACTCTCTACAAAGGAGGCAGAAGCTTTGCGGTACGCATTCTCTCCCAAGCAATAAAGTAGCCTTGTGCAGTATCGATCTCCTCCAAAAATCCCACAGCGCGCGATCGAGACAAGTCAAATTGACGGTCAAAGTCAAACGTAACCATCATGAAATACAAATGGTCCCAGCCCTGCTCATCAACAAGATTCTTGTTAAGCTCATACCTCTCAGCTAGTTCGATCCACACATGTTTGTGTTGCTTTATAAAGTCTAGTATTGGGATCGAGTTATTGTCTGATCCCACACCCACAAGCCCAAAATGCTCGCAGAGTTGGGGCCATACTTGAGCCCAAGAAACCGTCTGTCCGTCTGCGGCATTGAAAACTCTACCGTTGCCGCACTTTTCAGGATTTAGAGCCGCGAAAATTTCCATTTTTGCTAGAACATCTTGGAATGTGTCCGAATGTGTTGAGTGGTATCCCTGCTCAGAACCAGGGAATGGCACTGCTGCACCTACACCTTTCACCACTTTGTAAATGGACAAGTATATCGCGATTCCTTGTGCCATATTCATAGGGTTTGAGACAGGAGTAAAACCAACAATGCCATCGGGTCTAATTTCGGAGAATGTCCACGATTTGTTGCGCGACAGCTCTTGAAGCAAATCATACTGGGGGTAGTAAAAAACCTTGCTTGCCCATGGCTCTGGGATACGAGGGAAGTCTTCAGCCAAAGGGGGTTCAATCTTGACTTGGCGAGGAAATTCTAGGCCATATCTATGTAGCATCAGAAATCAGCGGCATATGGATAGAAAAAGACAATGAACAAACCCTTTACCACCCGTCTGCAAGATGACAACTTGGAGTTTGGGCGAGACCTGTTCAATTGCTAGAACAGCTACTTCGAGGAGTTTGGTGTTTGTAATCCTCAAAGCCTCATGATTATCCTCTTTTATGTATGCTAGATGACCTTTAGTCTTGCTTGGCAGCACCATCAGCTATTCGTGTTGATCGAAACCTACCAGTGAAGAAAACATGTGATACAGTGTCAATGTCCCGGACATATTTTCGAAGGGCAACAACAACCTCGTCCACTGTTTTCGTAAGATCGATACCTGAAACAAGCTGAATTCTGTCATCAGCGGGTATCTGGGCCCGCTCAAGTGTGAGGGGACGATTGGTGGTGCCCGTAATTCGAGCAAATGTGGTTTCGGTGGGGTAAATTCTCGTTTGGTTCAAAAGAGACCACCCGGAAATTCCAGAAGCACCAAAAATCAATGCATGTGCCATTTTGATGATTTAGTCGTTATGGAACAATAAACTAGCCAATATTCGCCCACTTCTTTCGACATATCGCCAAAATTGGCGGCAGTTATATGTTCAAGCGTGCCGGAGTATCTCAGATCCGAACTTCACATCATGGCCAAAGAAAGCTCATTGTGGAGCTCAAATTGCACCATTATAAATTTAGATTCCCAGCACTCGGAATGTGGATTCCTAAATACTTTATCCGGGCATGACCAATTGAGTAAATTTTTAATCACGCACGGGAAGGCCAGATTAGAAATCAGCTTTTACATTATAAACTTGCTTTGTTTCAACAGAGACAGAGTCTTGCCACAATAGCCATTATTATCAACTACTGGGAATGGAGATACATCTTACTTCACTTAGTACTGAATTTGCATCCAAGAACCAAGCAGTGCATAATTTTCGTCAAACCTCATAATTTTATCATGAAAATTCACGGAACCAAGTGCACTGGGTTGAAGCTTTCCAGCGCAAGCAGCACGATTTTCTAATGAGATCAATGTCTCCTAAATTATCATGTTTGATGGAGAGAATGGAGCATGCAGAATCTTTTAACTGATTTCTCATGTCAGATACATTGTAAATATTGCATGTGAATGATTCGATGATAAATTGTCGTGGTAGAGATTGATAAGCATCCACGTATGGAATTAAGATTCCGAGAGCTAAAATTCTGGCCTCCGCATACTCCGCATTCCCCGCAGATCAAGATCATGACAAATACCTCATTTGATGTCGCCACCCAAAGTCAAATTCTACTACGTTGGAATTAGTTCAAGATCGTAATTAGTTAACCTCAATTGGCGCTGCTCGTGCAATTGCGTGCGCATACGCGCGTGATAAGCTGCCATCTCAAGTAATGATCAATCAAGCAGACTCTATTTCATGTTCACTACTCATCACATATTTCTCGCTGACTGTATGTCGAGCCAGCAACTATGCTAGACACAGACAAACCGCCTCAATCAAGTGCATTTGTCAAGGAACCATGCTAAATTTTGCATGAGTTGATATCCAATTTATGATATTAGTATAACTTATGCAGTCAGACATCAACGACCAAAGTTGCAGGCTACATTATGCAATATGTTACAATTCAACAGATCTAAACTACATCATTCTAAAATCATGATCAGGTCACTAGTTTCATCCTTAGGCAATTTTATGACATTATCATGCAGACAAATTGATGTCTTCTGTCGTCTCAATTCACCTTTCATTACGATACCCAGATTTTAGATGAGCTCAAGAGACACACAACTTGGGTTGATCCCATTGCTCACATGAATGCATAGTCTGATGCGAAATCTAGGCTGTATAATTACGTCAAAGTATTACAAAGGAAGTTACCTCATTTACTTCATTTGCTTCATTTACCTCTATCAAGCTCGAAATGTTCGATCATCTAAAGTTGGAGATAATTCGTAATCTTGACTTATTATGAGATAGATCACACTACGAGTAATTATTTCAAGCGTTACGCCTTATGATGCCGGCATGACAGGAGTTATGTCACCAATCGGTTAGTTGTAGGTTGTGGCAAGTCAAATCTTACTATTTTGGAGGAGAATAGCTAGTTTGCATACAGAATGCTGAGATAATGCCAACACTGATATTTTGCATATTGACACACTATCAACGTCATGGAAATGCATCACAATATTGACTGCATTGTTAGCGCTCCTCAGTTACTCGCAATGAACCAAAAGCACGCGTTTGCCAACATCCTGACTACTTTCGGATATTTTCAAAATCATGCCATTTTTTTCGTATTACAGATAAGAAAACAATTTTCCCCACATAATTGCAAGGAATTGGTCTTTTACCACTCTATTATATGCATAGATTGTAATTAATATTCGCTTCGTGGTGGGCCAGAGAGCTCGTGCGTTGATAAACGCGCGTCGTGAAACGTCGCAAATGCCTTTACATCCGACCACAAGTTTGAAAGTCGAACAGAGCAACACCAAACACAAACAGAAAGAGGAATTGGTCGTGGTGCATATGTTTTACGTGAGCCAGCCGCTAAATTAACGGCTTACCTGCGTCAGCTGTGGATCCGGTCTGCACGACGCTGTCACAACGCAGCCTTACTTCTTGAGGCATGGCGACAATATTGGTCAGTGCACCTGTCCAGGGAGCTTGAGACTCGCCTCGAATCCGAACCCGAGAATGCATGGAATTCGTATTGAGAGAGTAAGCCAATAATGGGCATCAAAGAAGATTGTCATGACCAACATTCAGTTATCCGCATTCACTTGGTTTGTATTAACTAAATATAAGCGCGAGGGTTCAGGCTAATTCTAGCGATATCATGAGATGAGGAAGCTTAATAGATAGATGTCTGCCTTGTACCGGCCGCAATTGGGCATTGTTACGGATAACCTCTCAGTCCATCCCAATTCAGATAAAAAACAAAATCAATCATCCAACCAGAAAATTATGCATACGGTTTTTCATAAAGTTTAATGAAAGTCGCGTATTATGTAAGACGGGATATAACCTGCAATGAATTCCCGAAATTCAGGAGGTGGACGGACACCGCATCAACTCCACAAGCTGTTAGGCGCACAGACAGCCTAATGAAACAGGGCTAGACAAGCCACAAACTCAAATTCATTGTTTACACCGCTTTGAATTCTGTGAATTTTCAGAGTTGTTGAAGTCAGCAATGCAAAAAGAACATCTTCTGCATACACTAGAAACCCGACCAATCCGAGCAGGCCATTCAATCAAGATACTCGTACTTAGTAATGTTTCCGTGCTCTGCTCAATGACGTGGGAAAATGACGTGAAATTGATGCAAGGAGAGTGATAGCAGATCATCAATCCGGAGTGGGGAATCACGGGAGGGCCAGGACTGAGGAAATATTGACCTACAGATCATCATTTTTCGAAGAAATGTTGGAGTAAATTACCGGTGCGTATTACAATGTTCATTTACCTCGTTCTCGTTCAAAATGGTCCGAAGAGAAGATGCTAACGTTGGGAAAAAACATCAGCTAACGTGATTGGTCTCCCTGTCGTGATACTACTATTACCCTCAGGTCATTTGGAAAAAGCAAAGAAAAGATGAAGCAGAAAATGAGATTACTCAGTCAGTCTATGAGATTTCCTTCTTACAATCAACCATCCAAGACAAGTCGTCTTTGTAGAGAAAATGTCTTGTCTTACTCTGCTCGTTTTTTGACCTCATTGTTGTCAGCTCCTCACGCCTGACGGCAATGGTTTTTGTCACGTGAGCAAAGCAACTAGTGAAGCATTTCTCATTCCTTGACAGAATTATTATGTCTGGTCCCATTTGACGTTCATACTGGAACACATCTCCATCCAACATGACAACATATGTCCAGATATGATAATAACTCTACTTACCTACTCATTACTGTGATTTTCCGGTGTGATAATGTGAACTAGTCATCATCTCTGAAAAGAAGCTGTGTACTAGTAGCGAATCAATTTGTCGTCGACTATCATGCATCTATGACATACAACGTTCCAAAATGATTTCAGTGAAACCCTTAACACAACCCTGACGTGTGACATGGTCCTTGTTACAAAGCGGTTGTGGCCAAACGCTATTGCGTATTGAATACAATCACTAAAATAATGAAGAAGAGAGATGCGTCTTGCGTATTGTGTAAACACCGGGTCACAAGTTCCTACCATTTCATGACACTTCAAGCATGATTGTGTAGTCAATCGCTATTAGTATGCGTATCTATCTCAAAAAAGGATGTTCGTTTATCTGAGCATCCTTGGTGAATGCAGTTTCATATTGAACATGTGATATTGGAGAAATATTTAGACCGAAATTGAGAATTTTCCATGCCGAGATTGCTTTCAAGGGGCGGGGAATTGGCCCGGAAACCCACTTACGTAATCCGGGTCGACTCCTAAGTTGGTGACAGATACACCAGCTACAGCACAGCTAACTGGATCAGATTCCTCATCTCTGCTGAATCAGTAACAGAAAAAACATACAAGATTGGTAAAAACGTTGAGATATTTTCACAGGCCAAAATATAAATTTATCCAAGTCTTCAATTTAATTCTACAGACGTATGAAATGGTATTTGTGATCAATGTGAATTGCTGTCTAGCTACCCTACATGAACTGAGGAGGCAACAAGTCAAGGTATTCGAATCTTGATCTAGATGAGTCCACATTTATCCCCACAACGTAAATTTAGAATCCCGGAGAACTTTCAAATCTACAAAACATCAATGAGCTGTCTGGATGCCTTAGACCAAAGAGATTGCTGATCAGTAGCATCAAAATGACATTACGCAAGCCTCGTTTATACTAAACATCATATTGATATATTATGGTCTCGATATATTAGTGATTTCCCGTTGTGGACTAACTAATGAAAGACGTGGCAATTTTGACACTGCGAGTCCTGTTTCAACATGTGACATCTTGGGAACTTATTGGATCAGCAAAGCAAAGACGGACTCAACTACAACGTACACTGCTTGAGCGATAGATTGATTTCGTTTTTCTTCTAAAAACTACGTAATACCGTCAAATATCATGATTGTCATGATTGTCATGATTGAAGTATCACATTGCAGCGTACGAGATGCATGATGAGTTGTTGAAACATTGAGGTAAGCATCGTCTCGAATATTCTCAATGAGATAATTCTATGAGCCTTCTTTGTCGATTGATTAAACGCTAGTTTCATTCAGTCAAGCAAAAGTGCGTTTAATATTCTTGTCCAGTCAGATTTGACTCAGCGGCGACGAAGAATAATGGCAGCATAATACAACTTGACTATCGATTTTCATTCGATGACGAAACAAAGATTTGCACCCTTAGTGCAAATATTACAAGTGTATTTTCTTACGGTGATGGTATGATGATTTACATTGCTAAACATGTGACACTGTACAAATAGGTTAGCATGTGACGATTGTGTGAATGCCATCTGAGTAATTGGTTTATTATCTGAAACGCTGCGTCATAGATAGTGGGTTTTTTTCTAGTAATTCATGTGATCTATTACTATAGCGTATCAGTGCGATTAAAATCCATTGTGCCTGGTCGATATTCGTACATTGGTGTCATCTCACCGCAAATTTGTCAAAGAAAGTTGGCATATTGGCCGCTGAATAATACGACGAAACGCGGATTCCGCGGCCTTATCATATAGCCTAGATCGAAAACACCCAATTTAAAACATTAAGGATATAATATGAGTTTGAATCGGTCCACTTGCAATTCTATCCACAACACGGGGAAAATCCCAAAATGGCAGGTGGAGGTGGAGATGAGAAAAGTCAATTCTGACGACAAGGGTCGTGAGAAAGCTTGTGTGTGCACAGATGCCCTACAGTTGCCACCGTTTCAATTGGTATGTTTGAGGAATGATGGATTAATTGAAGATAAAACAGACCAGAAATGGTTTGTATGGGATCGCACGTTGTGTCCATTTGCAAAGGCGCCTGTGATAGTACCTGGCTAGAACAAAGAAGACATTCCTAATTACCACGTAATAACCGACTGTACCTTTGCTGGCAGCGGAGATGATACTCTAATTGGCGAAAAGCATCACGTAATTGTAGACTATTTAATTGTTAGGGTCTTCAACGCAGTCGCACATGTCACAGCCTCGGATGCTATTTTCGTCCGTCTTCATTTGCATTGATCTTCAGATGTAACGTCGGACACTCTTTATTTATAACAGAAGGGGAGATTTTGCCCAATTGTAGGCCCAGATTGAAGCTGGGAAAATTTAACTTTCACTATCTAATGTCGTGCAGCCCGAGTTATTAGAGCCTCAAAAAACGCCTTTTAAAACGCCTCGCCCCATTCTATCCCCAAACCAAGATGAGAGAAAAATTGTTAATCTAAGACTTCTTACGCTTCTCCGTTCTCACACGAAACAAATAATACAACGTAATCGTAGCAATGACGTTAAAGCCAAAGTAGCACCAGAATATTTCGTAATTGCGCCAGCGGTCATCCCAGTGGATCCGTCTTGTGGCCAGAAATTGGTCCGCAGATGAAAGCGAGCAATATTCACACTCAGATGTTGTGTTAGGGTTTGTAAGCTGGCCAGCCACCTGCTGAATGTACTTGGCCATGTATTCACCACACGTCTGTCCCGAAGGCGGGTCAAAAACGCTGAGCTCATTTTGTGAGCAGTTGACTTCCCGCTCGTGCAAGGCTGTGCTGCTTATGCCACTGACGTAGTATGTAAATGGAGAGACCCTGTACATGAAGATCCAGAACCCTGGAAGTGCATCTGGAGGCTGCATAACACCATTGAATACAAACGAAAGACCAAACATGAAGGTGCCCAACATAGTGCCGACAGCAGGAACGGAAACTGCGGCGACGACCATTTGCGCCATGCTGGACGCGAAAATGTAAAATTGTATGATAAACAACAAGATCAAGCCCTGGCGCTCAGAAGCCTGGCCGTTACCGAAAACAGAAAAATAGACAGACGCCCAAACGCAGACACCAAGAGCAATTTGCCATGGAATTTCGACCAGAACTTGGGAGAGGATAAAGACCTTCCAGGAGTAGGTTCGTGAAGGGCGTTCACGAACTTCGTATAAAGAGCGCGCGGCCACAAATTGAGGGATGATCTGGCTCACCAGAGCCGAGAAGATGGTGCAGAGCAAGAAAACGCTGAACAGCGCATTCTGCATTCCCTGTTGCGAACTGCTGGCGTTCCAGAACGAGAATCCAATGAAGAGGCCAGACACAATTCCCAAAAAGAATTTCGACAGCACGTACTCAGGTTGTCTATAGGATTGCTGAAAGGTTCGGATGGCAACATGGAAGAATTGACTGTACAAAGGCAGTGCAAATTCCTTCTCAAGCTCTGCTGCAGCAATTGGATCATTGTTTGAGGTTTTGTAGCTTTCAAGTCGGTGAAGCTCTTCGATAACAGCTCCACGTTCAGGACTATTATTCCATGCTGCAACCCAGTCCACGTCTGTACTTCCCTCTCCAGAAACCATCTCGAGGATATATTCAGCAGGGTTTTCAAGCGTCTCACAGGGTCTTGCTCCGTGTCTAGTGAAATACTCAAGCAAGATTTGAGAGCTAGGTCCGATATCACCAAAGTATACCGTTCTACCTCCTTTAGCTAAGAAAAGTAGGCGATCGAACGTCTGGAACAGCAAGGCACTCGGCTGATGGATTGTCGCTAAAATAGCTTGTCCATTGTCTGCCAACTTTCTAAGAATCATGCAAATGGTCCAAGAGCTCTGAGAATCGAGACCACTGGTGGGCTCGTCAAGGAAAATGAGAAGAGTAGGTTTCGCCGCGAGTTCCACGCCAATGCTCAGCATCTTTCTCTGTTCAACGTTCAAACCATGTCCGGGTAAACCGACGACGGCCTCTGCAAAATCACCCATGCCAAGCATTTGAATGATTTGCTCCACGTAGTTGTACTTTTCTTCTTTAGGGACAGATTTGGGCTGGCGGAGCATGGCGCTGAACCGAAGCGCCTCTCTGACCGTTGTAGTCTCCAAATGCATGTCTTGTTGTTGAACGTAACCTGTCCTTCGAGGGAAACCGGAGTTCAGTGGTTTTCCGTTTACATGGATATCTCCCTGAACGACACCAATTGAAACTCTCTGAGCAAGGACATCCAGCAATGTGGTCTTTCCTGCACCCGACACGCCCATCAACGCTGTCAAGGTACCTGGTTTAACCCATCCATTCACATCATTCAACAGTCGCCTAGTTCCATCCTTTACAGGGATGTCATAGTTGACTCCTTTCCACGTCAGAATATCCCTTTGGTCGGGCAAGTTGGCAGATCCTTCAAAAAGGCCAACATAGCTGGCATTGCTAGGTTCCACTGGCGCTTCTTCATCCTTTTGAACCTGTCGTGGTGCATGGCCAGGACGGTATACAAGGATTTCGGCAGTGGATGCATGGCCTTTGATATATTCAGTGGCGATGAGATAGAAGATGTGAGAACCGATCATGAATGCGATTAAAATTCCGTAATTTCGCCACAAGTGTGAATAAGTATATCCATAATGGGCGTGCAGGAAGTTGTCACCGGAAATGAATCGCTGACCAGCGACGGCGCCGACGGAGGAGCAGATGAACGAATCACCAGTACCATAAGTCGGAATGTATTGAGCACATTCAAATTGCCGACCGTGAAGTTCATTGCTGATGAGGGCCTCATACGTATAGTATAGTGGGTTGACCCATCTCATCCAGGAGAACCATGGGCGCATATACTCCTGCGGAAGCACAAACCCTGTGTAAACTACAAAGCAGATGACCATGATGCCTGCCAAGCCCATGGCCTGACCGACTGTTCTCGTCATCGCGGCTAGACCTCGGAAAACACCAGACATGGTCAAAATTGCGGTAACGAGGAAGAGGTAAAAGACAAAGAATTGAGCGGGTTCTCGTCGTAAATTCGTTAAGAAGTAGAGAATGACGCTGAAAATGGAACATCTGATGACCTTGATAGGTAGATCAATGATGACACTAGCGAGAGCCTCTGTGAATGGATGCACAAATGCATATCTTGCCTGCTTCTCTACTACAGGTCGCTGACCATAGAGAAGCATGATTTCGTTGATAGTAATTAAGGCGTTCAAGAGCACAGCAAAGAACATGGTGGCTCCCTTTTGGAATAGCCCAGCGGTGCTATTGGGGGTGTTGTAAAAGATGGAGCCAATAATCAAAGAGAGCACAATCTGCGCAATCACTGTGGCCATCGTGGTAGGCTTATCGTTACGTAGTCTCTGAATTGTTCTTTTGAGGCAAAGACCAATTTGCATCGGAATAGAAAGCAAGTAGGGACTGTTGTCCCGTGTGTGTTGTGCCTGTTGATCAATGTGATGTTTCTGGGATTCGTTCGCGGAGGTTCCATCGATTGGATACCTCTGGCGATGTTCCTCAATCTCTCCTCTCAGTGCCTTGTAATCAGCACTTTGTTTCCAGTAGTCTGAAAATTCCGCGGCGGTGCGTGGGACCTTTTCTTCCATGCCTGGGATCGGTCGACGTTCGCCTGGATTGGTGATGGCAGTCAGAAAGTCGGGTGCCACTTGTTGGGGATCTCTTTTCCAGCCCATTTCTTGGAAGTACTCGAGAGCACGCTCGCATGTGCCGAAAAATATCTCATGACCCTCGTAGAGGAGAATAACCTTGTCAAAGAGATCGTACATTGACTGGGAAGACTGGTATGCAGCAATCGCATGGCATGTTTTTCCTAAATCCGCCGAGAGACGCAGAGATTTTATGAACTGAAGCGCGGAGGCAGCGTCAAGGCCTCGCGTGCTGTTGTCCCAAGCTCCAATGCGGATTCTTGAAAGGAACATCTCAGCGATACTAACTCGTTTACGCTCGCCACCACTCACGCCTCGAATGAAGTTGTCACCAACTTTTGTATCGTAGGTATGAGAAAGCCCAAATACGGCCATGACAACCTTGACAACGGTGTCGGCCCATTCCTCTCGCGTCATTCCCGGAGGTCTTTGTCGGGGTGCTCTCGCTTGAGCAGCAAAGCTAAGAGTCTCGCCCACGGTCAGATGAGGGAAGTGCTCGTCGACTTCTTGGTTGTATGCAACATCGCCGCGGTATCGCTTCTTCATTTGGTCGTAGGTGAGACCCTGGTAATGGATGTTGCTTTCAGGCTCCAATGTAAGGCCCTCCATATGCCCGGACAGCGACTTCAAGAAGGTTGAGCAGCCGCTACCAGGGCGACCTAGAACCAGTAAAAGCTCCCCACTTTGAAGTATACCATCGAACCCGTGGAGAATTCGGCGCCTGTCCGAGTGGCCATTGCCAGTAATGCCGCGTGCAGCTAATCGTAGTGGAAGGGTCAGGGTGGAAAGGACAGTTTCTTGAACCTGCAGTGTTGAGTCGGAACCGGACATGAGAAGATTGGAAAAAACAACGCCCTGTTGTTGCAATGTAATGCCCGATTGGCTGATTGACGTTAGGGCCGCTTGCGCCCAGGCGTAGTGATCGAAATGCTCGTTCGTCGGGTCTAAACGCGGATCATCATGCTGTGCATGGTGAGCTGGATGTTGAATATTGATGGATCGACTTCTTAGATTGGAAGCTATGTGGTTGAGGTTTCGCAACTCTTCGAGTTCGAAGGCGTTGGTGTCGCTATTCTTCACGCCTTGAAGCGACTCGTCAGACGTTAGCGCCGCCATCTTATCGCGTCTGGATGAGGGCGTCACTAGTGGGGAAGTTCATCGAAAGAGAATAGCGCGATTTGAAGATTTGAAGAAAGCTGCAGACTTAACTTACTGCAAGATAAGACTAGATGGTGCTTTGCGAACTATGGGATTCTTATTTAAAGCGCTTACACTGAGAGATCGGGTCTTTCACCAGCCCCGACAAACCGCCCTATGGCCATGATCCAATCAGAGACAGGCCACGCATGTCGATCACTGTGGATCTCCGCGCGGAGGAACGGACACAAGACGGAACCAATCAGATCCAGTCCGCGGCCGTATCCACACACGCGTCATCGCCGTCTCACGATCGGCGCACCGGCGTATTTCCCCCTCTTAGAATTTTCCATTCGGCGCTTTAATAGGAGTCGACGAGAAGCGTAAGCCTCGAGAGCTGGTGACAATGGCAGACACGCCGGGTTCTACCCTTAGCAGCAGACGTCGAGACAAAGCCCAGCTCTCATGCAACTTCTGTAGGAAAAGAAAGTACGTAGCCGAGCCAGCTAGCTCATCCTTTGGTCAAGGCCTGCTCTAATTTTCAATCCTCCGATTAGATTAAGATGTGACCGGATATACCCCTGCGGAGCGTGTTCTTCCCGCGGGCTCCAATTCTCTTGCTCGTTTCCTGCGAGCCCACCTGTTCAATCCCGAGATCCTTCAACAGTGGCACCTGCAAGCATACAAGGGAGACTCACGCAGCTCGAAGGCCTCGTCGTCTCCCTTGTGCAGAATCTCTCTGTTCAAAATGGCCAGATTCCATTACGACCCCACTTGGGCAATGACGCATTGTCCATGGGTTCTGTCGCGCCAGTCGCCGATTTGGACAATGTTGATCTTGCCAAGCCGCACATAGCATCGCCGAACCACGAACCTGGTGACATGCGTTCCGTCGGTTCTTCTGGGACAACTTATGTCGGAAGTAGCCATTGGATCGCTATCCTGGATAGTATCACAGAGTTGAAAGACTTGTTTGAATATGAAGATGACAGCCAGGATCATGCCTCGCCGGCATTTAATGCAAACAGCCCTATGGATGCCGACTTATTCCAGCCCCACCTCAGCGGACCGGAATTACTCCACGGCTGTCATCAACAGATATCTAAAAAAGAATTGGTGGAATCTATGCCTGAAAGACGAGTAGTTGATCGATTGGTATTCGCATACTTCAATGACATGAACTTGCCATATGGTCAGTTCAGCACTCCCTAGAACCAAGACCTGACTAACACCGATTCAGAACTCATTCACCCTGCCACATTTCTTCGACACGTAGGTTCACCACCAACCCAAACCATGTCTCTCTTGATCTCATGACACTAATATAGTCCTGTCTAATTAGTATCACAAATTCTGGCAAGATCCCATTGTTGTGTCGCCTATTTGGCTTGGACTTCTTTACAGCATCATGTGCTTAGCAACACAATTCCAGCTGGCTTCAGCTCAGTCACACGACACAAGGTACTCTCAAGTTCCTTCGCTTCATTTGCCCCAGGAAACAAAACCTCGGTACCTCGAGCAGGTTGTTCAGTGTTTGCTATTAGGCGATTACAGCAGTGGCGGTCCAAACGTGATTGAACTACTGCTGCATTACTTTGCAATCGAGCGTACACGATGGCCAGACTCAAACTCAGGCAATGCATTGTTATGTGGTATCGTCTTGCGCCTAGCCCTTCGGATGGGTTACCACCGAGACCCTTCGCATTTCCCTTCCATCACGCCATTTGATGGAGAAATGCGGAGGCGCGTTTGGATGGTTCTATATTCAATGGATATCATGGTTTCCCTTCAGATGGGTATCCCGAGGATGATCAAGGATGGCCAGTGGGACACAGAAATACCTCGCAACATAAGAGACACAGATTTCGACGAAGATACAATGGAGCTCCCCACTTCACGGCCAGAACGGGAACATACACCAATATTATTTGCATTGGCAAAGTACAAACTGAGTCTAGTAATGGGCCAAATTGTGGATTGGACCATGACAGCTGAAGTATCCGTCCATGCCAGTTTCGAAACAGATGCTAAATCCCTCGAGATGCAGCTTTGCAATACGTACAATTACTTTCCCGCCGACCTGAAATTCACATCACTGTCAGATTGTTTAGGTCACACCGCAAGGGAGATAATTGGACGACTGAGCATCACGGTTTTATACCTAAAAGGATTCATAATGCTTCACCGGCGCTCCGTTGCCAATTTGAATGATAGCAGTACACCTAACGACGTTGCTTCCAAGTCTGTCCAAACTTGCATCAATTCTGCACTTCAAATTCTCGAATACCAGAGCATTATCGACACCGAAACCAAACCTGGAGGAGCTCTTTTCTCAATCAGACTAATGATTTCTTCCACCATGCTTCATGAGTTCCTGATGGCTACGGCAGTTTTGTGCACATACATGTTCAAAACTACTAGCAAAGATTCTAGTCATATAGATGATGCTGCGCAACCAGAACCTGTAGAAGGGAGGATCGGAGCTATTGAAGCGGCACTTATGCGCTCTTATACGATATGGCTGCAATGGAGTTTTCGCTCTAAGGAAGCTAAAAAGGCGGCTGATGTGCTAAGCTTGCTTTTTACAAAGTTGGGAATTCTTCGACAAGACCAGTCTCCAGTCATGAAGGAAGCCCAAGACTGCATGGATGTATTGGGAGATTATGGCGGGTTTAACTTTGATATGAGTTGAGCTCCTCGTCGTTCTAAGTGGGCATTTGACAAATGGGCCCAATCTGGCGACAAGAAAATGATGATGAGACAAAATGCAACTCTATTAAATAAACCAACACTTTGTTTATTAATTGATGGTTATTTTGTTTTTATTAATTATCTCCTCAATTTGTTCATTTTTTTAAACCACCCAGCGTGTCAGGCCAAGATGTCCGTGTTGTCTGACGGTCGCATCAACTGATTTTCAGCTGTAGAATACCCTGGCTAAATAGGCTGACAACCAGATGCTGATACCCTATTGGGTCTAAAAGAAGAAGGATGTAGCTGAAGCAGTGGGCCCTCAATTATTCTCCACCCGTTCGGAGATATGATCCCACCCACAGAGTACATTCTTCCTTCAAACAAGACATCGTCAATGGCGAGTAAGTCACAACTCATGAGTCTAACAGCCACAATAAAGTCACAGCCTAGTCAAAATGAAAAGGCGATGTATGCTCTGTCGAATATCTTGACGGCCCCGGTTTCCCCACCCTGTCAGTCGTGCAAATCCCTCATCCCCAATCGAGTGTCAGCCGAACAGACGGCCCGAATTAACACACCCTGGGAGATCATCGACGAGTACCCTCACTACCCAGCACTGGAAAAGTCTCATCAAAATGGGTGTGGCCTCTGTGGTGTAATCCGGCACGCGTTGTGCTTCATGGCTACCCCGGAGGCGCGGCAATTCGATCTCAACGGAACACACTACCTTTGGGACGATGGGGAAGACGGCCTATTGAAGGTATCCTGGGACCGCAAGGTCAAAATGAAGGCTCACTTTTTATTCTCACCATTTCAACCTTTGGGGGGTGACCACACGGATTTTGTGCTCTCCGACTCACCTCCACAGTACAACGGAATGGTGACCCGTCTTAGACTAACTTGGTCCACGGCGGCTTACAAGACTTTGTCTGATGGAAAAGGAAACACCTGGCGCGGGTCAGTGATTGATATCCCTATATTCGACTCTCCAGGTAAGTGCTGACTCGAGAGAGTTGAACAGTTGGCTTGAAGCTTCCAGTATTGACGATATGAAGACTTGCTAGCAAAAGACCCAAGCAAGAGATCCAGGATTCCCAGTTCAGTCACCCTATCTGAAGAAAATGTAGCACTAATACGGCGGTGGATTGATGATTGCGTAAACAACCATGGGGATGGCTGTTCAGTCTCGTCCCAAGAAGCAATGTGGATCCCAAGTCGTTTAATTGAGATTCGCACAGCAGATTCTATTGCAGACATCAACTTGAGGTTGGTCGAAACGTCTTCCACAAAGGTTTCCCATCCTGAAATGAAGGACTTTGCTGCTCTTAGCCACATGTGGGGAGATATGACCGCGAAACCACCTCTTCGCACCTTCAAGTCGAATCTACAAGAGATGAAGGAGAATATCAATTTGGGCGACCTGCCGGCCAATTTCGCTGATGCGGTGCATGTTTGCATATGTTTAGGCATTAAATATCTCTGGATCGATTCCTTGTGCATCATACAGGACTCTGCCGAAGACTGGAAACAGGAGGCGGGCCTTATGCATCTTGTGTACCAACTTGCCACCGTCACAATCATTGCAACCTCATCGACTTCTTGTCATGATGGCTTTCTTCGCAGGGATATTGCGTCGGCTCCCGCGGTAAAAGTCCCGTATACAACGTCAGATGGCAGCGATCAATTCTTCATTGCCTATTATCACAAGCGTGTCATAGAGAATAATCGCGTCCACACCGTTGGCCTCTCAAAGTGGAACACCAGAGGCTGGACCATGCAAGAGCGAAGCCTCTCAACTCGAAGCATTCACTTTGGCCACACCAAGATCTTTTTCGAGTGCAGAGACTGCTTTTTGTCAGAGGAAAATGACCCTGAAGAGGAATTCTCTACCTCAAGCAGCGTCTTATGGCCAAGAGGGAAATCGGTTTCCACTCATGAGCTGGATGATAGATGGGAGAATTTTATCTTCACTTATTGCGACCGCAACCTCACACATGGCACAGACAAGCTACCAGCCATTCAGAGTGTTGCAGCCCAAATGGCTCTGCAGACTGGACGTGAGTACTATAGTTTCGCTGGTATGTGGCGACACAATTTAGCTGCCCATCTTCTCTGGCATTCCTGGTTTGGAAAGGCCATCGTGCCAAAGAAAGCCCGCGCCCCAAGCTGGTCCTGGGCTTCGTTAGATGCATCCATCTTGTTCAATCATCCTTTATTAGAGAGTTCGAGTATGCCAAAGAGGTCCCAGCTTGAATGGTTTTCGTCCAAGTTTGACAGACACCCTTTTGAGGTTATCCAGGTGGCCGAATCCCAGTCTCTCGGCGATCATATCAAAATATTGGCCCTGACGCGGCCTATTGTAGCGCTCAAGCGCACTGAGAAAGCAGGTAAATGGAGAAACTTCTTTCAATACGACATGATTGTCTCAGAAGAGGGAACCAATACGTCCATATTTGCTCATGGGCGGTTAGACTTGGACCGTGATAGCTCAGTGCTTCAGACTGGTGCAAAATGTCTATACTTGCACATAGACAACCAAGCTCGTTCTACGGGGCTCATACTGGAGGCTGTTCCCAGCTTATGTAGTACTGAGCATGGTGATATTTGGAAAAGAGTTGGGGTGGCTTCATTATTCTCGGACGAGTCTGGAATGCTCCTGTCTTCGTGTCCCTTTGAGGACGGGAGGGATCGAATAAGCGTCACAATAATCTAACATGGACTAGTTATGTCGTAAATATATTTGATCGGGATCGTCCCAGATTAAACGAGGCAAAGCTAGCTTGTTGAAGCGTTGAATGCTTGCTTTAGAATATGATTTACTTGGATGGCGGGCCGACCGAACGTCGGAGGTCCCGAATGAAGCGACAGGGGTAAAATCCCACTCATTTTGCCAAGACTTTTCGAGGATGAGGCCCTCTACAACGTTATTGAAAGATTTCTGTATGGAGACAATTGTATCAGGTTTAATGAATGTGAATTTTTTTTACTATAATAAATTTTTACTTCGCTCTCTGCACTTCCCTTCCGATGGACGAATAAGCCGACAGGAGCACAATGAGAAGTGCCTACTGCGATTTTAATTTACTGAACTGATAAGATATGAAGTCAGCTTAACACACCACCTATCTGATAAGATGGCAATCTGGTTCAAATTTAATGAATCAGAAATGATTGGCTTATCTTATACCCTGCTTTAATTGACACCAAATCGACCGGGTGTGATAAAGACCAACACCACAATGTTTAATGACGTTGCATGGCAATATATGTTCCGTAGGAGGCCACCTTGGATTTTCGGTCTATTTTCCCTCACCTGACGTAAGATACATGATGCTCTATTTAATCAATTTACCCAGCGTTGCTTCGTAACGAATTTTGTCGATCCCTTCTCCAATCCTATTGCAGCGCATACGAATCTCGTTCCGGCCACGGCTAGCGAATGACAACATGTCGGAAAGTAAAGAATTCCAAAAAGACCCGGCATCAACGTCCGCCGTTAGCGATCTCGATTCAGGCACCCACCATGACAGTGCTGTTGGGACGGCCGTAGCTATCAATGCGGGATCACAGGCTCTCCATCGCAAACTGCGGGGCAAGGAAGTGCAGCTTTTCGCCATTGGTGGCGCGATTGGCACCTGTAAGCTCATGGTTCTCTCTGAGGCCTTGGAGTGACCAAATTGCAGTTCTCTGAGGAGCGGTGCTAACACGCGTCTAAGCTCTCTATGTGCAGATGGGTTCTGCTCTGCCCAAAGGCGGGCCTGCTGGTCTCTTCATTTCATTCTTCATTTGGGGAATCGTAATGTGGGCGGTGAATGAGTGCTTTGCTGAGATGGTGACATATGTCCCAGTTCCATCTCCTTTCATTCGCTTTGGCGGCGAGTGGGTTGACGGCGCGTTGGGCTTTTCCATGGCGTGGAATTTCTTTCTCAACATGGCATTTCTTGTGCCATTCGAAATCGTCGCCATGAATATCATGATAACATTTTGGACCGACAAGGTTCCTGTCGAGGCTATTATCGTCGCAATGATCGTACTTTATGCCATGCTGAACATTATAACCGTGCGATACTTTGGAATTTCTGAATTTTACCTTTCAATTTTCAAAGTTCTTTTGATGATTGGGTTGTTCTTCTTCACGTTCGTCACCATGCTTGGAGGGAATCCTTTGCACGATCGGTATGGATTTAGATACTGGAATAACCCCGGTGCATTTGTCGAGCATCTTGTTCCTGGAGATACAGGAAGATTTCTTGGTGTCTTGTCCTGTCTGTATCAGGCTAGTTTCTCGTGAGCATACCACTTTCGTCTATTTAGGTGAATGATACTAACACGAAAAGGATTTGTGGACCAGAGTACATCTCCATGGTGGCTGCAGAATCTGAGAACCCCCGAAAGATTCTGCCACCAGCATATCGATCTTTTGTTTGGCGTATTCTTGTCTTTTTCGTTGGCTCAGCCTTTTGCATGGGAATCGTTATCCCTTACAACGATAGCACACTTGCCGGAATTCTCGAAGGCGATATTTCAGGATCCGGTACGGGTGCGGCATCGTAAGTATATTCAAGACATTATTTATCTAGCCACTTTACTGATAATCTTCAGGCCTTATGTAATTGCAATGCAGCGACTCAAAATCAACGGGCTACCTCACCTCGTAAATGCCCTCATCATGACGTCGATCTTCAGCGCAGGCAATGGACTTCTTTTCGCAGCGACCCGCACTTTGCACGGCATGTCTATTCAGGGCCATGCACCTCGATTTTTCTCGCGTTGCACCAAAGGAGGTGTCCCTATTTACGCGCTTCTCTTTGCCCTTTCTTTTTGCCTCCTCGCTTTTCTACAGGTCAATAGCAGTTCGGCAGAAGTAATGACTTACTTGGTTGACCTTGTAACTTGCTGTCAATTGATCAACTACGGCTTTACAGCTGTGACGTATCGCCACTTTTACTCGGCTCTTAAGGCACAAAACATTTCACGGGACACACTTCCTTACAAGGGAAGATTCCAGCCTTACACATCTTACTTGGCCATGGGAGGGACACTTTTTATGCTTCTTGCAGGAGGCTATAGTGTATTCATGTCAGGTGGTTGGGATGTGATGTGGTTCTTTTTGGACTACGGAATGATTGGCTTCTTCATTATCGCCTTCGCTGGCTGGAAATTATGTTTTAGGACACAATATGTTCGACCAGGCACTGCGGATCTAAGTCTTGGTGGACTAAAGGAAGAGATTGACAATTACGAGGCACTATATGTGTCTCGAGAGCCAGGGAAAGTCGGTCGCATTTTCGAAAAGATATTTAATTAGGTTGTTTTCCTAGTACAATCTGACCTATAGCAAGCAGAGGTGTAGTTGATTAGTGGAATTAAAAAATCAACGCCACTGTAAACCTAGCTTCTCACCCTCTAGGTGTAAAGTTAGCCCTGAGAAGGTAAAAGCCCTGGTGTTGAAGTGATGCACTTTCGCATTTTCTCATCAGATGCGAGATTTAGGACTGCCATTGATCCTTTCTTCACTGAATTTAAAGCATTCTGGCAGGCCAGTTGCATCCCAAGTCATGCCTGACATGAGCCCGACCAAACCTGGGGCACAGATAAATATTCTGGCCATACCTTCAAACCGTAGTCAGCTTCATGTGCAATTGCGCTATCCAGGAGTTGCGATAAAATAGTTACTCACCATGACCATTGAAACCTGCGCATATCCATTGGCCGTCAAGGTCTTCGATAGGGCCAATCAAAGGTGCCGAATCCGAAGTCATCCCTATGATCCCAGTCCAGACATGATCAAAGCCTTCACCGAGCGGAACCTTGGTCTCTTCATCTCCTAGTGTCAACTTGGTGAACTCCCTACGGCTATTCAATTCAATGTGATTACTATAGCCTGTGTCATCGAAGGTTGCCCTGTCTGCCAGCATTTGTTCATCCCAGTCGGAGTTGCATCTAGCTCCGGTTCCTCCAAGAATAATCGTTCCATCGAGAAGTTGATTAAACGAAAAGAAGTTTTCTAGTCCATATCTCAATGACATTGTGCTTTTCGCAGCCTTGTCGCCAGAGAATGAAGGGGGAGGCACAAACGAGTGACATTGTGATCTTCGCGGGGTTATGAACTTTGCCAGCTGTGGAATCAAGTATGCGGCATATGCATTAGTACAGTGAACAACGGTCTCAGCAGCTATGATGCCACGTGGAGTTTGGACGTCCCATCGAAAGGCACTTTCTCCTGAGGCTTCGTGTTTGGAAACTTTTGTGGCTGGACAGTGTGTCCAGAGCTTGACACCTTTGCTGATGACGTCGTTTAAAATCCACTGACAAAGCTTTCCAGGGTGATTAGATGCGGCAGGCCATTCATAAGCACAAAGAACATCAGGCACTCCAGTTTTCACCTTTGCCTCCTCCTCTCCGTAAAATTTGATGTGTGAAACATCTCCGCCTGCGGCTTGATAGGCGTCAAACGCTTTAGCCTGATGGTCGGCAAATTCCTGAGAAAGACAAACATCAAAGGTTGTGGTGTGGTTGAAATCGCAATTAATCTTGTTTGCGGTGATAAATTCAGCAACCTTTTCGAGGACGACTTTCTCGGACTCGATTATCTTTCGAGCCTGAATTGATCCATGTTTAGCGGCGAAGGTGGGAAACCCACGAAAAGCGTCTAAAAAAGGAATAAGCGCCTGACTCGTTCGCCAAGACAGAGAGTCCACAAACCAGGTCGAATATGACCAGCATTTCTCCCACTAGCCCCAGACACTGCTTCTCTTGCTTCGAGAATTAGCACATCGTCACCTCGTACACCGCTCTTGATCAGCTCCAAGGCCGTTAGGGCTCCGGAAAAACCCGACCCAATAATCAGGTATTTTGTAGTAGTCGGAACATCTGCGATCGAATTGGCATGTAAGTGGGGAAATGAACGAGTGGTTCGCTGCCAATGCGACAGACTTGGAGACTGGACAGGCAGAGATGAGTTCATAATTTCGGCACTCAAGTACAAGCGGAGGTGTGTATAATCATGTTCTTACAGCCCAGACAATGGAATCAGTTTAAATACCGTCTTTGCAAAACCACCTCTCCTCTAAAATGGAGTTTTGTCACACAGTGAGAATCCAGCCGTCCTAATCTTGGTTAGTCGACTCCCGAATTCGGAGAAATTGGAGCGGGGAGGGGCCGCTCAGGGAAGTCGGGGGCACCGCTCCAATCAGAGCGCTACGACCCTTGCAAGTCATCCACCGAGATAGGGAAACACGCAGATATTCTTGCAACTGGAAGGTGGTGGCATTCCTTGCATTGGATCGCCCCATGGTCCCCTGATTCAACACGTCGCTTCTCCTGTGTTGCATCCTAAATCAAGGTCCAGGTTTACAAGTTATGAACCTTGTCGAGTGAAACCAACCCTCTCATGCCTTTCGGTTCTGGACATGATTATCAAGACGGGATGACTAGGCGGGGTAGTTTATAACGGAATTCAATGCAGATAATGTGATGTCATTAATGGATCTAATATGGGAGCCAGCATTCACTCTTTGAACATCGAATACAGTGCTAATTTTAGTCATTTAAATAGTCTTGTCTGCCGATTCCAATATGTTCAAGGAGTGCTCGGCTTGGGCCTCTCCTGATTCTGTTCCTCATCCTCTTCCCGTCCATCAACATCCTTGGGGGCTTGGCCAGTCAAAGTGGGAAACATATTCTGACGCTTTGGCAGGAAATATCGCACATCCAAAAATTGGAGAATGCAAGTCAAGATAGACATGAGTACCAATAAAGCAAGGCCAGTTTGCCAGCCGTGCTCGTAGTACGGGGCTTGAGAAGCAGGCCAAACCAGCACTTGCGACCAAGATGAAATAGCATAATACGAGGCGACAGCCACACCAACGATAAGAGAGCGAGCTTCTGGGTCCTGTGGAAGGAGATCAGAAAGCCATGAGAAGATGAGAGGTGCGGTACCGAGGCCTGTGTATGAAATGAAGTATGCAGCGTAGGCAGCTCCAATTGGAACAGAGGTGGGATGCGATGTCCAGATGCTCATGATAATGCAGCAAACGATTCCAATACCAGCCTGGACGACTATAAGCACCCATCTATTTTGAGTAAAATCGGATAGAATTGCCCAAATCCACACAAAGACGACATTAATAGCATAGCCTCCGATTGGGATGGCGTTGACTTGTGCTGTGCTCCATCTCAGACTTCCATCAGCCCTTTTGATGGATTTTAGAAACAAGGCAATGTAAACGTTTCCGTAGCTGCCCAGGACACTGGAGACGTATAGAACGGTAATGAAGTAGACAATCCAGGTGGAAAAGGTTCGTTTGATGCCGGCCAACGTCATCTTCTGCGGCTCGAGGCGACCGTTACGGGCCAACCGCTCAATCGAGAGTGTTGCGTCACCCTTCTTGAACCAAAACGCTCGTGGGTTTGGATTGTTGGGCAAATCAGGCATCATAAAAATTCCCGCAAGTCCCCAGACAACAGTAATGATGGCATTTATCACGAAGAGCCAACGCCAACCTGCCAGCCCATGGTGACCGTCCAAGGTTTTCGTAATGGCGGCTTGCAGTGCACTCGACATCATTGATCCAACAGCTTGGCAGGAATGGTAGAATCCCATTCGCTTCGCAAGCTCAGTTGGTGTGTACCAATACACTGTTGTTTCATTCGTTAGCCTTTCTGAAGCAGAGAAAAATGAAAGCGAGGTGCGTACTGAGCAAAGTCATCATTCCAGGCCAAGCGCTGCTTTCGCAGAGACCAAGAAACGCTCTGAGAACATAAATTTGCTTGGCACTTGTAGCCACCGCCATAAGTCCCGTAATAACACCCCAAGTAATCTCCAGACCAGGAAGCCAGAAGCTTGGTCTCACAAAGGTCAAAATAATTTGAGACGGAATGAGCATAATGCAGTATGCGACGTTGAAATAGGTTGTGAAACTATTCTGGTCAGACAATTCTCTCAAATCGAGGCCGACAAAAAACGTACTAATTAAGCTCATTTCCGTACAAGTTGAGATCTTCTTTCATACCAGAGACATATGCATTGTTAATGTTAGACTGGTCAAGATATTTGATGACTGTTGGCCAATTAGCACTCCGAATCTGTCACGGGTGGCGTTGTGAATATGGGTTACCTTGAGAAATGCATCCAAAAGTCATGAGAAAAATATCGAGCCGTCTCACAAGGGCCTTTTCTTCGGGAGACCGAGTATGTCGCATTTCGGGAATAGCCCGAGCTGAAGACTTGAAGAACCTCATTTTAAATCAAAATCGTGATGAATCAAGCGTTGCCAAAGTTGACGGCCTAAACAAATAAATCATAAACGGCCTCCATAAAATCAAAACTCCAAGAGATCGGGCTATCAAAAAGAGGAGCTCTTCCCAGCTCTTAATACGATTAGATATCACCGTGGGATTTTCGCTCCGGGGCCTGCAACGCGCGGTGTAGACATGCTCATGGCCCACCCAATGCAAGATACGCACAGACGTCCTCGTGGACGCGGAGAAAGAGAGCCGGGTTGTGATTGGAGCGGTGTCCCCCGCTCCTTCAAGCGGTATCCCCGCGAGGCGGCCATTATACGGGCTGTTTATCCGCATTGAGCCAGACTCCCCACCTCGCTGGCGATTGAAATATCAGTGAGGGAGGGGTTGGGCAACGGGTGCATTCCCATCACGGAGATAACGGTGCGGACCCTCTACCCGATGTCATGTCCACAATCGTCAAGGAAGCCCTGACCTTTCGCAGCTGGAGCGTTGATGGGTCACTCTATAAACTAATGCAAGGTTACAATGTCCATAATCTTGGAGTGGGGTCTTGATAGCCAACAACTTTGTTCACATTCGAGCTTTCACGAAATCTATTGCACGCCCCAATATTCACAAGTAGAACCAAGCTATTAGTCCGTAATACAATTATCAATATTGTAAAACAAATCATTAGCCAAATCCCAGTTTTGTATGCAGATTTCCAAGTCCTTGGCACTTCCTAGCCACTCGCTGATAAAACGTGATCCTTCACTCCATCCACATTGTCGAAAAAGCCCCATCATCTTTTGCCATGGCCTCCCAAACAAAATCTAAACTACCCAAATCATCAAATGAGAATGGGGCTTGATCCAAGGCGGTGCTATGTCCAGCCGTCGTTGTTGAAGAAGTTGTGGTATTTGGCCAGTCTATCGGCTGAGATGGCAAAGGGTCTCTCTGATCTGGACCAGATTGGCAACCATCTCCTTCGCTGGATGTCGCAATATCGCCCATCGTTGACCTCTTGGTCTCAATGGGTGGTAGCTCTGTACTGAGATCTGCCAGCACCTTGGACGCGGTCATATCAAAAGCATCCCGTTTGCCTTGGAAGGCAGGAAACCGCTCCACCATTCCCCAGAGAACAGACGAACAACTGTGAATAAGTGACTCCAGTGTGCGAAATGAGATTAAATCACGGACTTCGTTTGATTGAACATAGCCAAACATCAACGCTGTGCCAGCCGAGGATAAATTTTCCACGGATTGCCAGTATATCGTCAATTTCTTTTCACGAAAAAATCTTCGATAGAGTTGGATCATATTTACCGTTGCTTTCGACATGGATACTAATTGAGCATCAGATGGAGACGGAATATTCCCTGACGGACGGTAGAGGTGGAACAAGGCCGTATTATAGGTGACCTGGAAAGTGTCAATCACTCCTTTCTCGGAGTCATCAAAGCTCTCATGATTTGGAAGGCCATCGTGCCATTTTTCGATACGCTCTCTCATTGCTGGCTGCCATTCATCCAGGTTGATGGAACAGTAAGGCGGGGCCTTCTCGTATAGTACAACTCGAATTTCAGACTGTATCTGACGATAGCGGAAAAGATGATGACTGATACACTTGGACCAAGACTTAGGTGCATCATCGGTTACTACACCATCAGCTGTAATGAATTTATCGTCGATTACACTTGGAAACTAGATGCAATATATTTAGCTGCTTTCCTATATTTGGGGGCAGAGACTGTACCTGCGCAGATATTGCTCCATCTGATAAGCACGTCGGCCTCGCCAAGTTCATAGAGGTATTCCTGTCCATTGCGTATGCTACCCAGAATGTCCGTCTCATTGTATCAAGAGTGAGAAAATCCGGCTTCGATGCAGGATCTTGGTGCAGGCCCAACTCCACCGCTAGTCGGAGAGCCGCTCCAACCGTTTTCCATGCCGACCAAATCATAGGATGATGATACAAATACTGGCCAATGAGCAAGAGAGCCTGTACACCCTCTAGGCTATTCGGAATTCCGATTTTATTGAGCGCTGTAATGGCCACTTGATGATATCGGTCTGCTAACCACGTTGGAATAGCAGTTGGGTCTTGCTTTTGAAGAGAAAGCATGGCCACCGCAAGGACTTCAAACACAAAGAAGATGGCAATTCTAGACTCCGTGCTTGTATGTGTCTCATCGAGGTTTATATTAGGGGGCATTGTATAAATCAGATCGAGTTTGTGTCTAAAAGTGGGCTCATGAAGCAACGGCATCCCCAGATTCATATGTTGAAAGTACGCGCGAGCAAGCCCTTGAGCAGATTCCTTTTCTGGCAGCGCAACAGCGCTGTTGTATAAAGTATTCACAATACTTGACGATGGATAATCGGCCTTGGCGTCGTTGAGTGCAGAAGCGACATGTGTCTGCGATGTATGTTTAGCTCTCATGAGATCTGTGAGAAGAAGTTTGGAAAATGAATGTTCCGATTGCGGTACTGGTTGGATCAGACTCAATACGTTGTTGGTTGTATCATCTGCTGATAAATCCACCGCGGGTCCATTTTCGAGGAAGCTGGGTGATGTCTGGCGCTCTTCAAGTGGAATTAACTCGGGTTGTGCCTGAATGACACTCGATGCTTCGTCCATGGCAACATCCTCACCTCGGCCAGTCTGTTCCTGGAGTTTCGATTCCAGATACGCCACTCTTTGTTCAAGACTTTGCACGTAACTAACCAAAAAAAAAAAAAAAAAGTACTAGTCAGGGTGAAACAAATTTTCCAAAAGGGGAAATAAAACTGTACCTCCTTGCCACTTGTTTCCTTGCAATGGCATCATAGCCAAGGCACTCGACACCAGCAAGTTCACACAATCGACATTTCTGCATCAATCCGATTAGCCTTTATGGTAAGCTTGTCAACACCCAAGCTACAATCAGCTACTAGGTAAATTTTTGTCTACTCACAGGCAGCTTTTGGTCACATCGCTTTTTTTTCTGCCGGCAACGAATGCAAGCCGTCATATTAGCCCTCATGGGAGTTGACACTGAGCTATTTCCAGTGCCATGGCCACCGGCTAAATTGACAGAGTACATGGATATAGAAAATTATTAAACAAGGCTCGACGACAAATTATTTGACACCAACGCTGTTAATGAGTATATGGGCGGTTACAATCCTGGCAAAGAATCGCGGAATAGCAACGCGGGTGCGGAGTTCGCAAGTCAGGTGACAACGCTTATCGGCTGGAGTCTCTGTGGCCAATAGGGATGTTCCCGCTTGGACCAAACAGCGCTTTTCTCAATGGAGCCGTTCGTTTCGCCTGGTGCAAAGAACTTATGTGTCTTTCTAAACACCTATGAAGGGAATGGGGAAGGCAAAATCTTCCATGGGAACTTCATTGATAAACTTTTAGAGTAAAATACGCGAAATAACTAAGATAAGAGAGAAAATAATAAAAGAAGAAACTATAAAAAAAAAAAAAGATTGCACACCTCCTTACCAAAGAGAGCTATCGGGTTGGAAGAAGTGGGGATCGACTATGTCAGGATCAATCCTATACGTGTTTGGAAATAGAGAACCCTTATGGGTAAATCCTACGTCATCAGGATACATGTCTTGCAGTATTTGCCAAATCCGTCGCCTATTGGTTAGTCCAGAAGGAACCTCCAACCCCACAGCTTTGTAGTCCCATGAGACGTACCAATTATCCTCATCCGGGACTGCGACCGTTGGAGAAGTCAGAACCTGTCGAGAAATCTTCTCCCAGTCCCATTCTTGCTTTTCCAAATCAGCAGATGGGATCTTTTCTTTGGACATTTCTTGCCAAACATCCCATAGAAATGGGATTTGGAGGAAGAACTGCCTCCACTGACTCTGCGGCATCAGATAATTGCACTCTAGGGAAATTTCCTCGCCCGAGAGAAACGTCAGAATCATTTGTTTTATTTCCTGGGGCAATCTTTCAATATTTCGCATGAATTCCATGGATGTCTTGTCAACAGGCTTCGTTTCGGTTATGTTAGAGAGGAGAGCGGCAGCCGCGCCAGGAACATGCAATGGATCATCGGTCCACTTTGAACAGGTTAATAATTGACGCATTGCGATTTAATCAAGGGTTCTTGCTTACAGATCCACTTCGTTGCGTTCTGAACCCTGGGGGGACATAATAACGACGAAGGCCTAATTCTTGACAAATTTCCCCCGGCTTTCCGAATGGGTATGTGGGAATCACCGGCAGGAACTTCATGTGGAGTACACCCCCAGAAAACCAAGGAGTGATAGAGCAACGCAGGTCAAGTGTAATCCAAAGCTGGGCTAGCGATGCAATTTGGGGTTGGCGAGCCGTCCGCATAAATCGAGTGGCAAGGTCCTCGCAGGCGCTGTGGACACCGAAGAACCAACGCTCGTCATGGTCTCTTGCCGTCTGCAGCTCTACATAGCGGCCGCGTGGTATGGTCAACATTCTTCCCGACCTCTGGGCTGCAACGGCAAAATGTCGTTTTACAGCATCATCGGGGAGGGCTATAAATTGTTTCGATTCCGGCCCTTTTCGGTAGTGTGGCCAGCGGGGCCCTTCGAGAATGATGGCATTGCCAGTCCACGCTGTCGAAGTCCACGGGGCGGGGCCTCCGTTAGACCATCCGTCCATATCTCGACCTAAAATTGCCACACTGCATATTGTGCAGCGTGGTAACTTGTGAGTTGATGCCATAGTTGGTACCTTTGCGTCATGGGTGATGAGATGATTGAGTGCCTCTGTTGGGGCGAGAAAGAGGGGAATGTCTCGCGCAACCAACTACGCAGACAGTCTGACAAAAAGCAAATAAAAGCGGGTGTACAGTATCAGCTCGAGATCGCATGTGCAATCAATCACGGCCAGGACCGTGTAACAAATTAACAGGTTTGTAAAGCGATAGGCGCTAAGCTGATGTTGTTTGTTTTTTCATGGCAGGACAGGAATCTACTCAACAAGAACTTTTTTTGCCGATAATCCCGGCCATGAGACGCTCCATCAACCAATTTATGACGACCTAAGGCAGTTATAATTTTTTTAAGACACATGGTCAGCCCGCATGTCTAGCGCATCAACACTCCGTTTCTCTCGGTCGCCTTTATGTGTACACACTGTGTATGTAGGCACAAGGTGGTGCAATGGTGAAAGCTGACTCCACTCCAGCTACCCTAGAGATGAAACCGGCTGAAAGAAAATGAGTGTGCTTGAAAGACTTTAATAATTTAGAATTATTGGAAATATTGAGAAAATAGGGTATGATTTTAATTGATGGCGTATAGTATTTTATTTTATTTTCCATCCCTTTTGTTAGGGTTGTTTGGAATCGAGGATAGAAAGTAATGCCAGCAATCAAATGCACTGTCCTCCAGCTCCGAGCGCTGTGGAGTGGGGACAGAAGCAAGCTGACTAACCAGATAAGATAACCAATCATGTGCGAGAAGCGACACCAAAAACGGCACGAGATGACGTCACCGATCAAATCCAAACCGACCTCTTGGCCTCAGCCACTCAGCCGCTCAGCCACTCAGCCACTCGGCTAAGAGAAGAACAAGTTGTGTGTCATTGAGTTGAGTGGATGGCATCTGTGGATGGAGTTGGTGCAAAAGGTAGCCATTCGGATTATTTCTTCAAAATGGCTTCAAGGGATTGTAACACTCATCTTGTGACCAATTATTAGTAACAAATTAAATATTCTCCATCGATTTGTTTAGCTGATGTTCCTTCCGCCCCCACTTTAACTACCCAAAGTGTTCATCGGCGCTTTTGCCGACAAACGTTTCCCCTCTCACAATCGGCTGTTTTCCCGACTTCCAAAGACCAACCGGCTTCGCTGCTGTACCAAAATTACTTATCGTTGAAGCATTCTCGACCACAATGTCGAGCGCAAAGCGTCCGAGGCTTAGTGTTGAGGGGAGTGGTTCTCATCATCAGAGTAGCAACGCAGCCGCGGCTCAAGCGCCGCGGTTGACCCGCGCCTGTGCGAATTGTCATCTTCACCATCTGTGCTTTCTTGGCTGATTTGAATAGGCGCCGAGTGCAAGAGACACAAGATCAAATGCTTTGTGCAACCCGGCCAAACCGCTTGCAACAAGTGTCTGAAGAGCGGAATTCATTGCGTCCCCCACAACTTTGCGCAAAAGTTTATCGATGAAGACGCAAAGTAAGCCTCTCTCCAAGAATCTGGCATCTTCTCTGACAAAAGCAGATGGAAATCTGACGCTATAGCGACAATTGAACGGCTGAAAAACGCCGTGGAGCACCTGTTGAATCACAATAACTTGCCTGTTCTGGAAAAGCATGATGAGTCAGTATCGACTGTTATTGGGGAGCGTGAACATGAGCCATCAATACAGAACCTATCGCCTTTAACTACTGATCACTCGGAATCTCTCGACGGGAATTTCACTCCCGAAGGCCCTTCAAGTGGCCTTGGAAGAAACCAGGATGATTCAGACCTGGTTCCACTCCCTATGAACAACCTTTACAACCTCACCGATCCTAACAATTCCCAACTCATACGCGTCAATGCTGCTAATGCAAATGGCCCGGACTTTATTAGCCAAGGTGTGCTCTCAGTTAGAGAGGCAGAGTTTCTTTTTGATCACTATCAGAACCACATAAATCCGCTTCTGTGGGATGGTATGCTATGCTCGCACAAGTCTTTACATGAAGCGAGGCAATCATCATCTCTATTGGTGGCAGTTGTGCTCACAGTGGCTGCGTTGCATATTCCTAATAGAGACCACTCCCTACGAGCCACCTATGGCGCCTTTGTATCACTGATGAGGGGTTCTTGTTTACTACGTTGCCAGAACCTGGACGTCATCCGGGCTTTGTGCATAGGAGCGTTCTACTTAACAAGTCTGAGCTGGGCCATATGCAGCCGAGCTGTGAGAGTGGCCACCGAAATGAACCTCCACAAATCATCATTGCAATTTGCTAGAGGTTCACTGGATTCGTACGAGCGAGTCCAGCTCTGGTATGTTCTCTACGTTTGCGACCATCAGTTTGCGTTGGCGTACGGGAGACCACCCATGATGCACGAGGATGCTGCCATTAGGAATGCAGAAAAACTCCTCACTAGTGAATTATCTTCAAAAGGGGATAGAGGCCTTGTTGCTCAAGTCAAGTTATTTAGAATCCTGGCCAGCGGATACTTTATGCATGGCTGCGACCCAGATCTGGAACTCAAGGGACAAGACTTTAAGAGACTCAGGGAATTTAACGTGTCTGTGGAACAATGGCGCCTTGAGTTCGAAGCAAAAGAACCCACATCTCCCATGGATGGTTCCATTCCATCACAGGCAAATGCACTCTACTATCACCTCGCACGTTTCCAACTCAATTCAGTATCCCTCAGGGGGATATCAGCCAGGGAGACGTCCCAAGAGCCGCCGAGCTTAGACATGGACTACGACAGACAAGAAGCATCAAACACCACCATCATGGCTGCCATGAATACGGCAAGACTAATTGTTGACGACGCTAATCTTCAAAAAGCACTGATTGGCCTCCCTATTTTCACTCACGCCATGATTGCTGTCTGTGCATCCTTCCTACTTAAGATGGCTGTCGTATTCGGCGAGCCCGAGTCTAACAACGACCGCATTCTCCGTCTACCTACGAGTCTTGCCGAGTATGGCTTGAACTTCCATACCAAGACTGCATTGACTAATGTCAAAAACTTGGTTCGGGTGCTGGGACAAGTTGCGGATAATGCAAGCCAGCGGCATGTGGCAAGGCAGGTCGTCACAGGCCTTGGGGAACTGCTTCAACAATTCTCCCAAGGAGATAACACTGGGATATACTTTTATACTATGCCACGAAACAAGAATCCTCTTGCTACACCGGCGGACGGATCAGGGCGTCATGTAGGGGGAGGAGCTGCAAGGGATCCAATGATTGCCAAGACTCGTGGCGAATTTCACTCTACTTTTCCTGAGGTGGCGGCGGCCCATGAGAATGAGACGGTCCAAGCAGACAATATCACACAGCAAGATCTGTTTGACCTCACAGGGGATCTAGATTGGCGGTTTGATGATGGCTTCCTTTTGGGCATGGAGATTTCTGAGTCGGAGCTGGGCTTTTTATGAGTTTGGCATTTGATTTGGATATCTAGTTTCAGAATTCCTGATATTAATTGAAAGAAATCTGTCTAAACGCTGAAAAATATTATTGAAAGATCAAATTGTCCTTAAAACAGTCCTACGTGCAGTATTATAAATATCATCATTTTTTTCTTGTAGAGCACAGCAAATAAAACCTCCCAAATCATGTTCCGCTAATATGTTCATTCATGCAAGTTCCATTTTGAAACATCAATTTAATCACGGCCTGCTTGTGCTTCCCTGCGGGCTCTCAATTCGGCTGCCATAACTTGGGCGTGATCTGCCCTCTCAATAGGATACTTCTTGAAAAAGTAGGCAAATATTATCGTGCAAATGCAGAGGACGCCCAACCAACTCGTGGTGGTTGCAAAGCCTGGAATATAACGAGGAGCGTCCTTGTCTGGCCATAGCCACGAAGAATAAATGGATGATGCATTGCCGATCGCGTTGATGAGGGCAATGGCGATCGCCCGCTTCTCTGCAGGCTGAGGAATCACGTCCGAGACCCATGTTTTTACCAGCGGAGAGCAACCATAGATTGTTCCAAAGGCAAAGATGGTAAGGATGTACTGCGCAGTTTTGTCTTTTACCGTCGTAACGGCAATGAAAAGCACACAACCAATGCCAGAAAGAGCAGAAATAAACTGCCACTTTCGTTTATATCGATCTGCCAGCCAGCAACAAGCAACCACATAAACTAGGGCGGCCATGTAGGCAGGGATGGTGTGATCTGGAACTTGTCAGTGTCATAACTTTCCATATGGTGGTGCTCGTCTCACATTGCCCTTGAGGGCCTGTCCATCCAAAGCTTTCCACAAGCGTGGGGATAAAATATTGCATCGTCTGGGAACCGGTTACAAGCACAAACAGAAAACACTGAGCCCATACTCTCCAGTCTTGGCACGTCATCTTGAATGCTTCCCAATGAGTAATCTTCTGTGCCCCTCCACCCTGCGTGAGACCGATGCCATCGACTGCTAACCTCTGACAGGCGAGAATGCTCTCCTCTTCTTCTAGGAATCGCTTGCTATTCGAAGGATAGTCAGGCATGAGGAAGAAAATGACGATGGATGCGGTGATTGAGCCAAGGCCCTCAAGAATCTAAGATTGTAAGTAGGTTTCAAGAGTTAAATCGACACTCCAAACTTACAAAGAGCCACCTCCAGCCAGGCAAGCCGGAAACCCCATCCATGTGATCGGTGATTACGCCGGCAAGGAGACCAGAAACTGCGCCGGCTATTGGTACTGAGGTATATAATAAAGCATATCTGGTTGCTAATTCATAGCGCCGATACCAGGAGGAAAGGAAGAAGGCACAACCCGGCGCAAAACCAGACTACAGACGGTCAGAAAATGAACTTCCAAAAAGATCGACATGAAACGCACTTCAGCAATACCGAGTAGAAATCGCATGCCTGCTAATTGCCCCCAATTCTGTGTGGCGCCCATCAGAGCGGCAAAAGTGCCCCAGACGAGACCCAGCCCGGGAAGAAACACACCCGGCCGAACCCGAGTCAAGATCATGTTGGCTGGGACTTCAAAAATTAGGTATGAAATGAAGAAGACAAGTACAATAATGGAGTATTGAGAAGAAGTAAGACCAAAGTCATCTTCCAATCCGCCTGTTTTAGCATTTCTGTGAAGATATTAGTGGAATTGTAGGCAGAATAGAGGATTATGGCATACCCAATGTTAGCTCGGTCAAGGAAACCAAGCAGATATAAAACCCAAGTACACGGAAGAATCCTCCAGTCGAGCTTACGCACAAGCTTCTTCTCCTCAGGTGTACCATCTCTCCATTGAGCTGCAATGTGCTGTGCCTCGGCAATGTCTGCAGCAGTAGTAGTTTTTTTCGTGACATCGGGCTCACTCGACCTGGCTGACGCTGTAGTAGCTACGCGTTCAACATGTTGGTCGAGATGACTTTCTTTGTCCGCAGAATTGGACATGGTGACAAAGCACAAGTCCTTTTCTTTTTGAGATCCGGTAAAAGGGTGAGAGGGATGGGCTGTAGTAAGAGTGGGTGGCACCATATCTAGAATAAAATAAGAGTATATATAGACAATCAGTTTGACTAGCTTCCCCTCAAGACTAAAGGAACGCTGAGTGGGTTCCGAGTCAGTCGTACCCCATGGGGAAAGTGGAGAGATTGCTGGGGTTGGTGGATTCTAGTCATCGGTAAAAGCGCCGATTTTGGCGGGGATGGCGTTCTAAATCGAATGTTGGCGTATCGGCAAAAGCACCGCGATTTCCCCGCCAAGAACCACGACGCTCATGGTCTTGAGATAAATCTAGACAGACAAATATAACTGTTTGTTGCCTCCATCTCTATGATACACTGAGCAGATAAATTTGATCTAACATCTCCAAAAAGGTTCAATAAGTCCGGATTGCATCATGGGTTCAATCATCGAATCACCACGACATTCGTTGCCCCGACGTCCACGCATTGCCGTGACACTGGGTGATCCCTCAGGTATTGGACCTGAACTTGCTGCCAAACTCCTCAGCAACCCAGAAAATCACCAAAGAGCCGATGTCATTCTTTTAGCTGATGAGAGTGAATTTCAGTCAGCTCTTGCTGACGCCGGTAATGTTCAGGTTGCAGTGTCAACGGGTTCTGCTGGGCCTCATGGAATCCAGATACTTGGCGATAACAGCGCGTCCCAGTACCCTTCTACCAGAGCTGAGGTCTCCAAAGCCAGCGGGGGCCGCAGCATTCATCAACTAAAAAGAGCGTTAGCAATGGTCAAGGAAGGCCAGATTGACGCCATCGTTTTCGCGCCGTTAAACAAGAGCTCACTGAAGCTGGCTGGCATGACAGAAGAGGATGAACTACGGTGGTTTGCGAATCAGCTCAACTTCAAAGGGACTACTAGTGAAATCAACATTGCTGGACCTCTGTGGACCGCCAGAGTTACGAGCCATATTGGTGTAGAAGAGGTTGCTCAGCGTATCACAAAGGAATCGACACTAAAAGCTATTGAACTGCTGCACAGGTTGAGGTATGTGTCTCTACGAGAGAAATATTCTATCCTTTCATGCTAACTGACGACAATTAGATGGGAATCTGGAATAAATTCTTCCCGTTTGGGTGTTTGCGCTCTGAATCCCCACAACGGTGAAAACGGGGCGTTTGGAAGACAAGAGATTGATCATATCCGCCCCGCTGTTGCTGAGGCGAGAGAAAAGGGGATTGACGTCCAGGGACCATTCCCATGCGACACCATTTTCCTCAAGCGAGAGCACTTTGATGGCATTGTGACAATGTACCATGACCAAGGACAGATTGCTATGAAGCTGCTTTCGTTTGATGGAGGGGTGACGGTACAAGGCGGTCTTCCCATTCCCGTGGCAACACCGGCGCATGGAACGGCTTTCGATATCGTGGGAAGAAACTTGGCCGCCGTTGCTAGCACCCAGAATGCATTCGATATCGCTGTAACCATGGCGGAGAGGAGAATATTGAAGGAATCCAAGCTGGGTCATTTGGTGCTGGATTCCATCCCCGCCAAAACAAGCCACTTATGCAAGACTACACCAGCGGAGCTACTCAACACGTCTTGTTGCTAAGAGAAGTGTAAGTAATACTAAATCTCTGGGAACAACGCCCATAGTTTAAATAGATCTCTTCTGTATTCATTTTATTCTGATACATGACGGCCGTGTTTTGGTCCATTTTATTTAAGCACTTGTTCTCCTTGGGGATAACTCTTTACATTTGTGGATCCAGAACATTGTGCCTATCTGCGCCCATCCACTCATTCAACTACCTGAGAGTGCGTGATGGGCAATCAATTCGCCCGAAAATTGACCCAAATGCAAGGCAAGAGAAGATAAAAACAGTAAAAGGTGCGCTGGTTGTTTCTGTGCTGGACAGTACCAGGCCACCCATTGTAGTTGATGATGAACCAATTTGCATAAGGAGCTTGCATGTTGCATAAGTTACGCTGTGGCAGTATTACATGATAGTGCACGCCTTTCGGAGGAGAACGTGTTGTGCATAAAATGGCATCTGTTTGTGTAAGAAATTATGTGAATATATTATGCAAGTGGTTGTTCAAGGCCGCAAATTAGAGCCAACTTTGTCATAAACAAACCAGCCACATTCACTGGCCACAAAGCGAAATACTGAATGACAATTGGCCCATTTTGCCTCATCACCTTGGGGTCAGGGCAGAAGATTGATGGTCCGTAGAAGCAAGTGGGCACAGCCTCCCAGGTCGTGGCTGGAGGTGGCCAGTGGAACTTTGAAGCCACAGGGTAGTGTCGTCTTTTTTGTTTTTGAAGTCGCTTTCAATTGAGAGCAGATGCACTGTTCAAAAGCGACGGGATTGCTCATGTACAGGATCCCAGATCCTACCAGCCGTCACCCTGAAATCATGCGTAATTAAATCAACTTTATGAGTGACGATCTCTAGGTGTTAAATGAGAACGAAAGCCAGTGGACGGCACATTTAGTGAGCACTAGTCCGTAATCGCTGGAAAGATCAACTGCTGACTTGGCTAGAGTTAGTAGCACCGCAAGGCCATAGCGCTATGACTAAATTAAGCGATCGACAATTGTTAATGAAGAACCACCCTTGGCTCTAAAAATTTAGCGAAGCTTATCGCAAGGCGATGGCCGTTGCAACGGATACCGTCCTTGGGTCATGAGACTCTACACCCCATGTAATTTGGACGTGTTGGCTCGGATTGTGGACACTCACACGACTGGGGGAGCAAGCTGCAGTGGGTCACGTATGGAACAATTACTTGACCAATAATGCAGTACACCCTACTATACTTGCACCAGATAGAAATAAAACCTCTAGAGCAACTCGTTTATTGTATAGTAAGTTGCAAAAGGCCCTATAGGTAGTTGTATCCTCCCAAGACCGACCAGGTCGCAGAGCAGCTAATTTTTTTTTTTGGTTGAGCGGCAAGTCCCCACATTTGATTGGGCGACATGTCACGATCAACCAACATGCAGCTAACTCCCTTGCAAGCCGAATCCATTCCGACAACGAGGCCAATCATCCCCTCTTCATTCGCGCTAGGGTTAAAAATATCCCTTCCAAGCCAACAGCTTGCCGTGCCTAGGTGTTTCATTTGTTCTAGCAACGCAGGGGGGGTTAAGTGACGGGGGCTGGCTGTTCTGTCTTGTAAAATGCGTGTTGGTGGCGCGCCCCATTGACGAGAGATCATCTGGTTGTTGCCTTCTCCAAAGACCATTTCTCACCCCTTCTCTATCCTCAAATTACATCCATAGAGCGTAGCGCAGTCGTCTTGTTGGCCAACATGCGACGCCCAACTAACATAGTCTCGGCAGCACTGCTCTCGCTCCAGACTACCCTTGGGTGGGCAGCGACAACAACATCAACGTCAACATCAACATCGACCATCAATGATCTCCGAGATACAGGATTCATCGGGTACTACATTGCCCCTACGTCGAGTAAGTAAAAAAACACCATCGCGATCCCTCCCTGTGTTCACATCTGACACCAAGAATAGCTCAGCGTCTAGAAGCTGGATCATACTGGGTCACGTCGGGATCGTACGCCGGCGATTGTACCGATACCGCATCTTGCGCTCTCCCCACCGCCTGCAGCGATGGGACGTTATATTTTAACGACAACTCTAATGACACTTGGTTAGCTCAACCCGAATTTTACTGTTCCGTTTTGGAACCCAGCCCAATCTGACAGACTATTAGCGGCGGCGCTCAATGCGTAGCCTTCACCATCTTCCAGACATCACCGGATGGATTACCGTCTGCAACTAATTTCGGCTGCCGAAACGCGTGGTCTGCTTACACCGTCTACCGAGTCTTAGATTTCACAACCACGGCTTCTTCTAGTAAAGTTGCATTCAAGAGCTACTGTGCCAACCAAGTATCCTAATTCTTTTCCCTAGGCACGGAGACAAGCAGTGTAAATTCGGCATCAGCATCCCAGAGCGTGAGCAGCAGCGCTAGCAATAGCGCGACACCTACTCCTGAAGTAGTCAACAACACAGCCGTGATTGCGGGCGTTGTCGTGGGAGCCATTGTCGGTATTGCTTTAATTGTCGGCGTTGCCTGGTTTTTGGTCCGACGAAGAAGAAACGCTGCCAAGGTACCCCAATATGCACCCCACGAAAGCCCTTCAATTGAAAAGGTCGGTGGGGTCTCGTACGCAAACCCATATTATCCCGCCGAGATGTCCACGACGCACCCGCCAGTGGAACTTGCTGGTCACTCTCTAGTCGAGCTAGAGGGGAGATCAAGATAGCCCAGTGTCTAAATAAGGGGTGATGGAATTATTTAACTATATTATAATGTCTGCAAGTCCTTTGAACATTTTAAGCAATTTGGATCAAAATTATTTATGTTGGTGTGGGGGCGTCGAGGTTATATTTTTTCATCAAGCAGGACTTTGCCAATTTATTTCTAATCCCCATGATAGATGACGGACCTGGGATTGGTAAAGCAATTGATCATCCTAGCTAGATAAAGCTCAACACTGCACTGACACGGAGCCTAGAAACGGAGCCTTAATGGCTTACCCTCACCGACCATCAAAAAGAGTAACTACTGGTTTGGGTGCACTTAGTACGTAGAAAGCTTTCGCAAATAGGAGTGGATGAAAGAATTTATAATGATGTGAACTATGAATGACTAAAATAAACTGATCGCGATACGGCGTTTGAAAGCTCAAGTAATTGGAGTAAGCATTGCTGATAGACCCCAAAAGCAAAAATAGAATAGTAGGTCTAACGGCTGTGCTGTTGACCGCTGTACTATAGGGCAAAAGATTGGTCAATAACTGCTATTGCGGCAATTATCGCAGGACCCAACAGCACCTAAGAGCCCTGTAAGCCCTGTGCCCGCGGGCCAGGTCATAACAGTAGGGGTAAGTGAAAATAATAGACTATTGAACGGTAATACTCAAATGAGGTGGAAACGAGATTGAAAAAAAATAGAGCAAGAAATCGTGCACAAGCCGTTGCTTGGTTGAGTAGAATGGAGAGTTGGTCGAATACAAGTTCCACATAATCTTGCAAAAGTAACCATAACCACACAAAGAAGATTCTCATCATGCCGAATCTTTTATTCTGTGTAAAGTGCGAGGGGGATGTTCGGTTATGCGCCAACGGTTTTGGGCGGAAGAGCTCAAGGATATTTGCCTTACCATTGAGCCTTGCATGATCAATGGGCGTTCGGCCGTTTTGATCCTTCGAGTCGAGACGAACCTTGCCGGTATTGATGAGGATCCGAGCTACTTCTATGTTTCCTTTCGCTGCAGCAACGGACAGTGGGGTTTTTCCACTACAGTCTTTTGCATCGATAAAAGCGTCGAGTTCGATTTCACTAGCCACTATGACTTGCAAAATGCTGTCCAGATTATCGCGCGATATGACGTGCAAGAACGAACCCATGCGTTGGGGGAATGGCCCCGCGCACCCCCTGCAAGCATCATTCCTTCTGTAAGACCCCCATTCAAACAGAGCATACGCAAGAAAATTCCAAACGTGAATGCTGCAAACTTGGGGATACGAATTAGCAAGATGCCAGTAGCCCTTGCAAACGTTTGTAAACCGATGAACGGAAGAAACGTTTGATCCCGAAGATAGCCTGTCGTTCAACAATGACTGGCCTTTGTTATGCAGGAAGTGCTCAAGACTAGCATGAAAGAGCCGAGGTCGTCCATTTTTGACGTCGACGAGGTTATGGCCAAGTGGTAGATGTCCATCCGTGCCACAGTCCAGTGACAGATGGGAACGTACGTGAGATTCGTTATTATGCAGGATAGCTGACTCATTGGGCAGGAATTTTGGATTGAGTCGAGGCTCATAAAACCCCTCCACCTCTATCGCCATTGCCACAGCCAAGTCAGCGCTTGATAGTGGCTCGGGAGAATAGCAGATCCACTCAATCAGCTTCAGAGAATCTTGGTCCATGCTTTCCATGATCTTGTAGTAGAGCTCGTCGACGTCTAAGGGGAATGATGAGATGGATGACTTGACTTGTGCAGTCTCCCAGCCCTGGGACTCAAATGACAGAACCTGTCTTGCCACAATATTGGCCCACAGGGAATTTCCAGCGGCTCGAGCGACAATGATGTTCGCCAATTCATCCGTGTTGTGAGTACTTCGATGTAATAGTCTGCGCACGAGTGTTAAAACATTCCCTGGACTGTCTTCAAGTCGAATTTGGTTCTCGGTGTCAGGGCAGCCTTGACAAAAAACACATACGCGGAGCTTGTCGCGCAGTGATTGAGGTAAAGCCCGAAGTTCCCACTGCAAAATCTGGGCCATTTCAGGAACTTCTTCCATGTTGAATTCGCCCAACCAGTCGATTAATAGCCAGACTGGGCTTTCCCTATGTGCAGATAAGAAATAGGGATGGAGAATACCCGTCCACTTCTCTTGAAGGAGGTCGCATTCTGACGCCAGAGAAAATATTTGTCGCAATTCCGTGCGGTGATTTGCGCTCGGAGGCTTCATGCAGAAGGTACGATCTCCAAAAAGAAGTTCAAGTGAACAGCCACGTTGCTGACAGTCGACATTATCCTTCGAAGCAAACACCAAGGGACCTTCTAACCTGATGGCATTTTTTAACAGTCGAACCAGTGCAGACTTGCCAGGGGTTGACTCTTCCTCAAGATACAGGACGTTGTTGGCGCCGAGGAGCCAGCTCTTGAATTCAGGGCGGGCAAGGAGCCACCCCCAGTCATAAATCTCCCAGGGGTTTTTGGGCACGCGTGGTTGCATTTGTGAGAGGCCGTGGGTTTATATCGGGACTATAGTAAATTAGCATGCGTGGGGGGTTGCATGGCGCTTGGGGTACGCACCGCTCCCCAGAAACCGCGTCTCCTCAGACAATTCAGATGAACTCTGGTCAGCCTTGCCTAAGATGGGTACCTTGACCGAGCCTGGCGGGTGGTTCGAGTGAGGATGGTAGATCATTGGAAGTCTGGCTTGCCTGGAACCCACGAAGCCCACGGTCGGCTCTGACGCTGGAAAGTCGATGGATTCATCATCTGTTAAGGCGAAATCGTCACGATCCGGTCCAGCAGCCACAAGAGATCCAGCACTAGACGTGCACGCAAAGTAGTCATTATATTCGAAGTAGTCGAGCGCAGAGGAATTGAGAGTTGAAAACTCCATATAGGTGTCATCAATACTGTCATCCGCTTCCGGAAGATCGTCGTAACGAGGATGCGTTTCGTCAGCGTTGGTGATCAGCGGAATCACCGGGTCGGTGGCATCATTGCGTTCCCAGGGGTTGGAAGCGTCGTATTTAGTTCCATCAGCGTTGTCGTGAAAAAAGTCCTTTGGGAGGGCAATGCATGGGTCAGTAATGACATCGCCGTTGATGCCATCCATCCAGGCGTGTATCTGATTCACCTGGTATGTCGACAGGGCAGGTGTGGTTGGCTTGTCGTTGGGCCATGGGATGGAGAGAAAAGCAAAGTTGCTAGTATGTTCTATGACATGATTAATGAGTTCAGGGTCATCAAGAGGCCTAGTGACGTTGCAAAGTGGACATGAAGTTAGTCCGGTTGACAGAACACCCGAATTATCTCGAGGCAGCTTTCTCTTTTTTGGATCCGGAGTTGCCCCATCAGTTCCATCACATATTGTACACTGCCGTTTGGAGTGCTCAGCTGCCAGGTGATCGTCCAAATGCCTGCGGCTTGCATAAAAGGTTCGGGGTGTCGGGCAGTCTGCGGCAATGCAGGCGTATGGCTGAATATCCTCGATAAGATGCGCCCTATAGAGTAAAAGTTAGTAAATGGTGAAAAAGGGAAAGGAGAAGAAGATGCATCCTCACCTCCATAGATCAGTCTGCTTTCTAATGTTCGTGCGCAAAACCTCACAGCAGCAAGGACACTTGGTTGCCTGGCCTTTGGTGCAAGGTTTTCGAAGCGTGGGGTATTCTAGACAATTGGAAAAGGTAACCTCTGGAGAATGAATAGGTTTGAACCAGATGAATTTGTCCGGGTTACGCTGGGCATAGTAAAACCAATGCCTGCGCCGAATATTTGACTCCAGAAGACGATGCTGGAGGGGGGATAGTTGGAGGTCAAAACTGAAAGTCGTTTTGAGCCAATCGCCAGGGGACACAGGTTTTGACGTTGGCCGTACCAGGCCTTGCTCACTCGGGCGAAGGACCATGAGCATGGCCAAATGATTGAAGAAAGCCAGATGTGGGTTATCAAGTGGGTTTTCGTTCTTGCGATCTTTAAAATACTGGTAATCGGCCCAACCGGTACGTTGCCGAAGTCCCCACTGTTTAATGGCGGTTGCGATGGTATTTAGCCTCCGTAGCCCTTGTTGGACGTTCCTCTTTGCTTCTTGGATTTGGTCGTGGGTTAGGGTCTTAGCTAGGCAACGGTCGAGCTCTCTCGTAATGGACTCCAAGGTTTCTGCTACCAAAGGGATTTGGTCTGGCATGGCCTGGAGTTTGATTGCTAGGGGCATAAGGCGTCCGGTACTGTCGCTGACACCAACGTTGACGAGCCACTCGGTGTACTCGGCCCGGATGGCTGTGGCCCAGCAGTCGAGCATGAGCTCCGACCGATCAACACAAAGCCGAAGCAGGTCGTCAACATCTTCAGACAAGTCGAACAGCAAATCCTCGTTGGATAACGGCATGGCGTCTGAGTTGGCAAAGTGTGGGAAATGTGGCTCGGTCGGAAGAGAGGGATTTTCTCAGCTCTGTAATCTGAGTGCGTCTCCAACAGCGAAACAAACAAATGAGCAAAGGCAAGAACCGTCGGCGACAGCTGCATCGATATCAGCGATCACCAGCCGTATTTGTAACCAAACTTTTCTCGCGCAATCTTACACTAGGATAGGATTAGTACACATTGCTTGTTCCTTGTTTGCAAAGAACCACGCATGCTCAATCTGTCCATAGCCGCCACTTTCCCATCACGTGTTAGTCATATCTATATTTATCTACCGCAGCTTCTCAACCCCTTTTTAAAATTAGCCCCTTTTTTCTTTCAGTCTTGCTTGTACTTTGAGTCTTCTGTCCTTTGAGTCTTCTGTCCTTTGAGCCTTATGTCCTTTGTCTGGATCATCACTGCATTATCATTAATGTATATAACCATTGCGCGTTGTCAGATCTTGGCTCAGCCATGCCTTGGCCACTTTTCCACTTCCCAAACTTGACAGACACATCCTCCGACAATTTAGAACGGTTAACGTTAGCGCTGAAGGGCAAGATTATCCTCTTCGCAGCGGCTGACTGCCGAGATCACAATAAAAGCATCCATCAACTTCTGGGGCCCTACATAAGAGTCGCACAGGTTCTCCACTCATCCATGTTAGAGCACGAGGAATTCGCAGTTGGCAATGGGTCGTGGGTGGGACGCTTGCTATGGGTGTTACAATTTATAAGGGGTATCCTTCTGGCTCTTGGATATCATGCACGACATCAATGGAACTCCTATCTTGGTGACATTCTGACTTCTTTTATTTGTCCCACAGCAAGAAAGCACCAACGCCAGATGGTTAGCGCAGAACGTCTCCTGAGCTCGATCAAGAATTACTGCCTTTACACTCCGGTGGAACAAGCCACTGCCAGGCATCCCCATCGTGCCATGCTGTGTTTTGACGGAACATTAGATGATACTAAGGTTCTGTCAGAAATGGACCTTTTGGTATCGTACCAAGAGCCCGGTGACTGGGTGGAACTTAGTTTTGCTGATGGGTTCAGCGATACTTACCCGGAGGGTGCAAGCGAACCCATTGACCCGTGCGGCCCCCCTCAGGAACCAGTCTCGTCTAGGATTTGTATGATCCTGAAAGATGAGATGATTCTCCAGATGTCATATCGACTCCCTTTGAGACATTAAGTCCTAAGCGGAAAAGGCTCGTGCCTGTCAGACGTTCTCCGGGACTGCTATCTTACAGATGCTCAGCGTTTGTCACTGTCTCATGCTATCGCGCGGGCGTTTTTGATGCTTTATGGTACCGGGGTGCCAATTGAGACATGGTCTAGCGACAATATCTGTCTGATGCGGAGCAAGCGGTCGGGGCAAAACTTTCCGGTCAAAGTTTACGTTCCAATTTTGAGTACGACGGCCAATATCCCACTCCACCAATGGGATGGAAATAACGTGATTCACACCAATCCTTCCTTGCTCTACCTTGCGCACCTGCTATTGGAGGTCGCCTCTGAGGAGCCGCTGAAAATGAATCCTCCCAGTTTGCTTAAATTGTTATCGGACCAGAGAGTAAACGAGCTTTACACGGATCTTGATCGGGAATTCGATCTTCTCAAGCACCGCTTTAGTAGCCAGCCAACCCAAATACAGCAAGCCCTTATCAGGGCCATCGAAGGATGCTTAAAGGCACACATGTTGCAGAGCAAGTATCGATTGAGATTTCCGAACTTGAGAAACGAGCCTTGGACAGTCCGGAACTTTTTATCCGATAAAGTCGTGGAGAAGTTAAAGGGGATGCGAATAAGCCTCGACGGGAGCCTCCAATCTCCTACCAAGCAAAAAGTCAGCCAATGTCATACAGATTCAACAGGCCAGGACCCCAGATAATCCCACGCGAAGGCCAGAGATGATGTAGACTGGTGCCTTTCCCAGGCCGAAGTATTCGTTCATGCGTTCTCGAACAGCAGGCACCTTTACAAGGCGCTGCAGAAAATCCTGAGAGAACCCGGATTTAAACTGATACACCTCATGGTCGGCCAGGCCATAGGATCGTGCGCGATCAATATGGGCTGATGCATTATGGGAGACCCCCAAACGTTCCATCAGCCGTCGCCCCAACGCTGGTGGGACCATGGTTGTTAAATTGGTGGTTCCTTTCTAGGAGCGGGGTGTCATGTTCCGGGAAAGGGAGATCGGGAGGCAAATCCTGATCAACGGAAACAACGATGGAGTGAGGTCTGAAGGGATTCTTGATAACGTTGCCAAGGCCAATCTGGTGGCCTGGTCTGGAGTTGAAGTTTGGGGGTATGAACCAGGTGGGCATATTGGATCGTGGTCGGACGCGAGGGAGGAGAGAGGGAGGAAAAGATCTGTGACGCGGCCGGTCTTGGTCTTGGTGATGGTGAGGGCTCTGGAGTTAGTTTTGAGAGATGTGATGGAGGAGGAAGGCGATGGAGGGCATAACTGGAGTGGAAGGGAGTACCTGGAGATGACTTTGACAGAAACTGAAGATAGATCCTCGAGGGAAGCCGAATGAGGAAGATGGGAGGGGAGAATAGCTAGTCTGAGCAAGAATGAGGGGTCAAGAAGCAGAGCCCAAGCAGATAAAAAAAAAAGGTGTGATACTTAACCCCTGTAATTTGTGTCGCCCTTGATTTCTACGCTGTCACCCATGGGCCGGCTATGCCAAAACCAATGGATTGCTGCTGCTCGAGCGCAATTCGCAGAGTAATGCCGTGTCAGGGAGGAGACCCTTCTGGTTTGAAGACGGCAATAAGAATATTTAATTTCGGATCTGGCAAAGTTACTAAAAATATGTTCGATGACAGTTTGTATAAATTTGATGCAATTTATCCGTCAACTCAGGTCAACCTATTCGCAATAATTTTGACAATTACGTACACCTCAGATATCAATGAGTCAATGAGATATTTTAAGTAGTTCTCCATTGTCCTGGGTAAATAATACGTTTTATTGATCAAGCGAAGTACCTAAGACCTCTTAACAACAATACCTGAATTTATCATGAAGAAAATTTCCGAATTTTTTAACCAACGTGAACAGGAACAGCAACTTGCGGTTGTCTGAGTCATAACATTCATGAGTTAAACTAATGAGTGTCATGTGGAGTTAGAAACTAGGGTGCGTAACATATGTTGCAGGAAGGCTGTTCTTCTATTCTCTATCTACCCCAGGGAAGGGTTTAAATAAATATTTCATGGTGCGTGTAAGGCATAAATCTCTAGAGGCTTTAAATGCGTTAAAAATAAAGCCGTCTCGCAATCTCGATTGACCCCGTTTCATGGCTGGAGTCCTATGATGTCTGTGCCTGAGAAAAGAAGAGCTCTTAGAATCCTTCTTTTGAGAGTAAAAAGGAGGTCTCGGAATTGAACTAGACTGGCCTCTGAGAGCAGCTATCTCTCCACACAGTAGCACATGGAGCGCTTGTTATGGCCGAGATACCACTCTATTTTCGACTCACTGGACTGGGCAGATATTATTCTTACGTACTTCTAGTTGATCACAAACAAGGCCCACGGATTCATAGAAACCAAGGATGTTTTAGTTAACGGGGCGCGCACGATAAAGCTACTGCTTGACCGTTATGCAGATGTTAATCCGCCAACCGATGCTGGGGAAACAGCCATGTACCTTGTAGCTGGGTGATCGGATGCTGGGGGGAATACTCCGGACTCGACTATTTTGGAAGGTCAAAAAAGAAAAATAAAAGAACCCGCCATTCTGAGGGCAAGCAAAGGTGAGAATATCAGCGTCATATAAAAGATGGGCTAAAGTAGTTTTATTGCATGGTTAGCGAGTGCAGACGGTTCATCGTTAGATTAAGCACAGTGGCGAAATCATGTGTATGTGCTGTACTACGCGATAATGAAGGTTGTTGAAGTAAGCTCTTAGCGATAAGAATAACCCATTTTTATTTTGGTAAACCATGGGGTCGACCAAGAGGGAGCTCCAAGGCCACAATGCACAATGGTGGCAGATACAACAAAGTTTGGTCATGATTCGCTCGAACAAGTGCTAAATTTCTATACCTGATCCTAGCTCTGTGATTTCGACTGTGACCGTGAACGGGTCGGGTTTGGGGGACGCGGTCGGATCCGGTTGGGAGACCTCCCTGACATAGGTCTCCCTCGCGAGCTCAACGCGGCTGTTTATAGCATGCGCACGAAAATTCAGATTACGGTAATCAACATGTTCGGGCGGTAAGGGACACGCGCCGTCTCCCGGAGGTTGCGTCTTGTCTGACAGCTGAGGTGGAATTTCGCGAGCGCCGGCTACGAATGGTTAGCCAGCCCAAAGCCAGTCTCTTTGTTCGGGTGAGGATGGGCGTACTTGGAGGTTTGGCCACGGTCGGCGCTGGCGTTAGGTTCTTTGTAGGTTCACCATATTTAGAAACCACATCGTCAAACTCCGAACCAAATACTACAAGAGACCCTGCACTGGAGGTACACGCAAAGTAGTCGTGATCATTGAAGTAATCGTGCACGGAGGACTTGGGACTGGGGAAATCCCAAAACATAGCATCGGCACCCTCATCGGCTTCCAGATGAGCGTGATATAGACAATGAGTCCCGTCGATAGTAGTGGAGAGCGGAATTATCGGATCGGCAGGGTCATCGCATTCCAAGAGGATGGGGGGATTGTGGTGAGTTTCGTTACGATCGCTGCAGGGAGGACCTGCCGTCCAAAGAACAACATTAGGGTCAGCATCGAGGTCATTAGGGTCGTCATCAAGATCATTGATATCATCCATCCAGGAATGTATTTCAGCAATCCGGGCAGAGGAAAGTGCGGCAGAGGGAGTTACACTATTCTTGGGCCATGGGATGGAGAGAAACGCAAAGTCGTAGGTATGCTGCACGACATGATCAATGAGGTCAGGGTCATCGACAGGCCCAGCCACGTTGCAAAGCGGGCAAGAGGTTAGTCCGGTAGACACCACGTGCCATGTATCCAAGGTTAGCATTCTCTGTTCTGGATCCGGAAGTGCATCTGGATGGGAGCGCTTGAGATGTTCCTCCAATTCCTCCAGTCTGGAAAATGTGACGACCTTGGTGCTATCAGCTTGACCGCACATCATGCATCTCCACTTTCCATGTTCTTCCTTCATATGATGATCCAAGTGTTTGCGGTTCGCAAAATATGTTGCGGGCGTGTGACAGTCGGCGGCAATGCAGGAATATGGGTGGATATCATCGACGAGGTGTTGTCTACAAAGTAATAGTTAGCACATGGGAAAGTGGGCGAAGGGAAAGCGGAAATGTTTAACTCACATCCATGAACCATCAATATTTTCACAAATATGTGCAGGAAGAGCCTCACAGCAGCAAGGACACTTGGTGACCTGTCTATCGCCACAGCGCTTTTGAAGCTTGGGGTAATCGAGGGACTTGAGTACGGTGACCTCCGGGCTGTATATAGGGTTAAACAAGATGAACTTCCCGACATAATTCTGGGCGTGGCAAAACCAATTTCTGCGCCGAACATTTAACTCAAGAAGACGATGCTGAAGGTCAGACAAATCGGTGTCAAAAGTAGGCGCCACCTTTAGCCAATCGCTGGGGGAGACGGGCTTCAGCACTGGCCGAAGCAAGCCCTGTTTTCTGGGGCGAAGAAGCATGAGCTTCGTCAAATAATTGAAGAAAGCGAAATGTGGGTTATCAAGCGGGTTGTCAAGTGGCTTTTCGTCATGTCGGTACCTGAAATATTGAGAATCGGCCCAACCGGTGCGCGGTCGCAGTCCCCACTGTTGAACCGTGGAAGTGATGCTATGCAGCTCAGCCAACACTTCTGTGATGTGCTCCTTTGCTTCTTGAACTCCTTTGCTGGTCACCTTGGGGGATAGACAGTCCTCGAGCAAGCCTGAAACACACATCAAGGTGCGTGTCACCAGTGGGATCGCGTCCGGCATGGCCTGGAGATGACTTTCGAATGGCGCTGCGGGACTGGTGCTGGCGCTGGAGCCGACTCTGGTCATCCAGATCTTGAAGTCCTCCCTCGTGATTGTAGCCCAGTTGGAAAGTTCGGAGTCCGATCGATCGACGCAACGGTCTAAGAGGTTGACGACCTCTGTGGCCAAGCGGAGCAGGAAGCCTTCATAAAGTGACATGGTGTCTGAGTTGATGAAGAATGGGAAATCTGATTCGGTTGGGGAAGAGGGGTTTTGTTAGTTGTGTAACACGAATGCATTAAACCCTGGGTACGTTCGGAGGGACAAAGAGGAACGTTCATTCATGGTGACACTTGCACTAAACCCAGCAACATGTCGCAGTGTTTGTAGCTTAATGCTCCTTGCCCACCATGGCATGACAACGGGCTGAGCACAACGTTTGATCTTTTGTTGCTAAAGAACCAGGAATGTCTAATGCTCCAATTGCCGCCACCCTTTTTTTATCACATGTTGGCTATCCCCCCGTCTTCCTCTGAGGCAACTATCTGACCGCTTTTAAAATTAGCCCCTTTGCTCCTTTCAGCCCTCCTCTTCTTTGAGCTCTCTGTTTTTTTGTTGTCTCCATTGAAACCACGCGGTTGCTAGTGGACTCTATATTATTGCGCATTGTTCAATTTTTGGTACAATCATGTGTTTCCCATTATTTCGACCCAAAACCCCAAGAACAGCTTTTCTCAACGATTTCGGGCTCAGTAGATCGTTGTTGAGTAATGCAGTTGCCAGATCTGCAGCGGCCCAAGCCTGTGATCCCGAGATCAACCACCGACTTTCTCAAGCTCTCAAAGAAGTAGCACAAGCTCTCGCTTCTCAACCGACGCCGCACGCCAATTATCACGCAGAGAGGATAGCGTATATGCTCGGGAATAATTTGGCTCGGAGACGCTTTCCGTTGTGGTTGTGGTCTACAAAGAGTATATTTTTGACTCACGGTCAGCGCGAACAAAAGGAATGGGTTCTTCGTGTCTGCCATTCTCTGATCTCCGTTCTTTGTCCTGAATCGAATCAACAACGCCGAAATTGGCAAGTCAGAGCGAAGCATCTCCTGAATTCCCTTGAGAGCTACTCTGCTTGCACGAGTAGTACTCACCATACCCGCCCACATCACCATCCTACAAGGTTGTCCTTGAATGCTTCCGATACCCTTTCAGCTCGAGATGTCTCATTTGACGTCGTCACTACCCCTCCGGAAGCTGGAAAGTGGATGGAAATCGAGTTCACTACCCGCAAGGATGATTCCAGTCACCACGTAGACCTTTGCAGCCTTCTCAAAGGGGGAACTGCATCTCGCGTAACCCTGGTTCTCAAAGATGACATGATGTGCAAGACCCAATACCGGGGAGAACTACGGCATTGTGTGAGGCCAGGTCAAGGGATTCCCCTGTCAAGTGCCCTCAGGAACCGTGATTTCACGGATGCACAGCGTTTGGTTATATCCTGCGCCATCGCAAGAGGATTTTGCGCTCTGCACAACAGTGGAGTGTCAATAGGCAGCTGGTCAAGCGAAAAGATCTTTGTCATGCGGAACGAGAAGTTATTACCAATTAGTTTGTGGATTGCACTCCCCAGTGATCAGCCTGACAATCCGCTGGAGGAATTGTGTGACGGTGATTTAAGTCACAATTGTCCCCCAATCCTATCGCTCGCCAATTTGACGCTCGACATCGCTTCCACCTGGCCACAGGGGGTCGACCCTCTTGAGCCTCCAGGGACTAGCATTCTCAACATTGGAGAAGGCACGATTGCAAATCTAGTGAATAACTGGTACTCAGAGATACGTTTAAGACTAGTTCATCTTGAGAACCAGGCGTCAACTGTATGAGGTTGATAGGGTTGGACCAGTGAGTGGGACTCGACCCGCCAACCCAGCCTAGCCTAGCCCAGCTCAGCCTAACACCGGGTACCTGGATTTCTGTGTATCAGGGGGGATCAGAGCCCAGACCTGAGAGCTGAGAGCTGAGAGCTGGACGGATGGACAGTTGGGGAGGGGCAGATGAAGAGGCTAATTTCCTGACTAATCATTAACCCACAATTCAATCCCATAGCCACAGTCACAGTCACAGTCACAGCCACAGACACAGACACAGACACAGACAGAGGGTAAGCGCTAGCTATGGGCCAAGGCGTTGGATATCATCACTCCCCCCCACCAGCCACAAGAGAAAAGCCACAAGAGCGGAAAATTCTCGGCAAGGAAAATGGATAAAAAATCCGCATCTAGACCTGCGGTGCCAGACAAGAAGAGTGAGAGCGGGAGCGGGAGCGGGCTTCCTAAAGCTCTACAATACTTGAAGAACGTTTTAAATAAATAGAAGCGAGAGATGGGTGACAAGTAGAGACATAAAAAGTCGAGGCGGATTGAAAGGGAAAGCGTTTCCCTCCCTGTGTGTTCTCGCTAGAACCCCGCATCACGATGTTGTTGATGCTTGGTGGGGGCGGAGCTTCTTGCAAGTTGAACATGAGGAGGATACTGTCTATTTGGATGCAATCGTTTTGTTCTAATTGTAATTTTAAACCTTACTTCTTTTCAAATATTAATTATTTAATTTTTATATTTATTACCCGTGATCAAATTATCCCTGCCGTGTTTAACACCTACCCTAGAGGGATATGATGCAAGAGGATCCAAGATCCATTCCACCAGCTTCACCGCCACCAACAGCCCGGTCCTATACTCACCTATGAGATGAATTATTCTACGTCAACCAACAGACAGAAAATAGGTGCCTGAAATGCCTGGGCGCTTACGCAGCTTACAAGCGTCACGTCGTTGTCTTTTACCTTGCCATTTCGGTTTCCTTAGCTGCATCTCTCTTGCCACGTCATGTTTGAATTCACGAAATTCGTCGAAAATGGTTCTGATGACGAATGGGATCCCTTGGATTTTAAAGACACTAAGTGGGAGCCTATACCAGATTCTCTGAGGCCTGAGTTCCCCTACCGTCCTAGCTTCACTGTCAGTGTTCGGCGCCATATCCCCCCACCTCCGTTCGGCCCTGGCTATGAAACACCATGGCCCAAAATGCCCAAGCGAGGCACCATAGGCCATTTCACCATGACTGAGTGGTGTATTCGATCGCCAGTGAGGACCACAGCTCCTCATCCGGATTCCACTCCTTTCACGCTCCGTGTGGTTGGCGAAATTGCCTGTGCAGATGGGCGGAGTCTTGACGGAACTCAGGTTGTGAGATGCACTCTTAATGACGATAATAAGATTTATGTCGCCAAAATATTTGATCCAGTATACGCCAAGGCTTGTGACGAATTCGGCTCCCTGGCCGATGTTACCTAGCTAGCTGATCAATCATATTCTCGTGAGGCTGCGGCGTATGAGCATCTCACAAAAGGAGGTACTGACGGCTTGAACATTCCAAAATACTATGGCTCTTGGACATTAGATCTGTTTTTGCTTGATAAGCCAACTATACGGCGACCTGTCCCCTTCATTTTGACCGAGTGGATCCCAGGAGTGAGCATGTACTCCCTCCTGGTGAACGGACAGTCCGAACGTATTTCTCCTCAGCATCGTCTGGACATCCTTGCTAAATCTATGGAGCTGGAAGCCAAGCTTGACTATTCTGGTGTTGTGCACCGGGACTTTTACCCTCGGAACATCATATTGACTGAGCTTGACAATGACCAAAAGTTACCGGGTGTCTACCTTGTGGATCTGAACAAAGCTGCTGTTTTGGGATCTCCAATCTCGAGTTGGGAAAGGCCACGACGCAACCATCCTACAAGTCCACGTTTCAGTTATTGGGGACCATGCCCTGGGCCATTTAAAACTTGGGTTCCTGAACCACATTGCTCGGACGAAAATGCATTCAAGGCATGGTTGGTTTCGGTCGGGAAAAGTTCCCCCGAGTTCTATCATCCAAATCATGCCGGCATAAGAGGATATGAAGACTATGATCAACTGTTCGAGAAGCTAGTTCCAAATTGCAACAGGCCAAAAGGCTGGCAATCTACGACCTACAAGCTTGGTGAATAGGTGTTCATCCATCCGCAAATTCTGAAGCGCAATAAGCTGGAGACATGCTTTCTGTAGTGGCAATGCCATTGGAGCCCAGATTACCGAGATTCCCTTGCCTAGAATCGCTTGTAACACAGCCATAGTCGGGACGAATCGTGATGGAATTGTCTACCCTGATGGAATTGACTACCCTGAGGGAAGATTATACGACCTTGACAGGCACTGCGTTATGAAATACCGCCGTGTCATGGAACCCATCACCAATATCAGGGACAATGCTAGCGGCTTGGGCTTGTCCACGGACTAGGGCTATTCGGTAGGTTTTTATGGTATCTAACTGGAAGTACGCCAATAAACTGCTAGGTGGACTCTGGTTTAGGTCTAATGAAGTAACCCGTGCCGAGGTTATTGTCTTGTCGTCTAGATGGATCGCCACCGGGTCGGGAGCAACAGTGGTTCGGTTGCCCGATTTTCCATCACTTCCGGGTACCATTTTAAGCTTTTAACAATGCTGAACTACTTACAATGCTAAACTGCTCGCCAAAATGTAGCGAATTTCCACTCATCTGACCTCGCTCTTGCTTAGCTGGTATCGGTTGACTTTCATCTCCTTCCAAGTTGAGCAGAATTCCACAAGGGTGACGATGAATCAGTTTTCTGCGTCAGCAGTTCTGAAACGGCCCCAGGGCTTCAGTTAACCCCCAATTTACGGTCAATGTGATCTCCAAGGCGTTTTTCAGTTATTTCTGTATCCTGAAAGCCTACTTGTCTGTAATGGCTAGATATTTACCCAACGAGTTGTTTTAGAGACTGGGGTTTTGATGCCAGTTTGGGGTTCTTTGGCAGGGCCCGTGCATTGGTTTTTTGGTTATCAGTACTTTGGGTCTCGGTAAAACTAACTTGGTTCACCCATGTAGAGCGAATTCTTGCCTTGCTACTTGATGTAATATCTATCTTTTTTTTACCACTAAATTCCTAGACCTCTTTCAATCCAATAAAAAAAATCCGAGATTGAAGCCGCTGCTAGTGTTGCGAAGAAGAATGGTTGCATGCACCAATTGCCTAGTGGCGCTTCAAGGTCCAAGCGTGCTTTTCCTTCCGGAATATAGTCTACCCATCTTTCTAGGCTTTCTCTCAATGGGGTGGAACCCCAAAGACCAAAAACACCAAAGCATAGGGGTTAGAACCTCACCCATATCGTGCCAAATCTAGAGGGTGTTAAACCCGAGTTGGTCCGTTCTTTCACGAGAAGAGGATTGAGCGATCCTCAAAAGGATTTTGAGTCCAGCCAGGGAAATAAACCGGGTTGCTTTGACAAATATCTGCAGTTATCGGACGTTATCATTTCCATCTACGGCTAAAACTGTGTTATTGCTATCTTGAGGGGGACCAAGTTTGCTAGTTCAACGGAGCCCAAGTTTGTGGCGAGCAACTACACCAAGGAAGTACAGAAGAGAGCAGGATTAACCGTTAGAGACACATCTTCGATGCGTCAGATTTGGGGGCGAGCCTTGACAGCATGCGTTCGACTGTCCGAGATTACTACAACAGACAGAAAATAATCGTGAATGCGCTTCGACTGCAGTTATACAGAGGAAATTTCACGTCAGGCATTTGGATGGCAGTTAAACAGCCATGAACGATCTAATTTGGCACTTTATTTGCGAAAACATGCGTCTGACAATTTTCTTCTTCCCTTTTTTTTTTTTTTTTAAAAAAAAAAAAACCATGAGAGCATCTCACGTAATCCATCTGGTCTAAAATTGTGTTGGTGGTTGCCAAATGAGATGCAAAACCGAGCCCAAAGCGGATATCCCGAGAGTAAGCGGTAGCCAGCTATACGAGGTGTTTTCCTGTTGCACACGCAAATGGTCATGCTCTTGGCCAACGCCACTCAGCATCGAGATGCCGCCACCATCATGATCGCAGATGGGACCGATTGGGAGCATCCCACGACCACGCAGCTGGGGCGAAAATAGGCCGAATGACGGCGCAACATGACACCACATGGGGTCTCGCAATTGGCGTCGTCGATGAGATGATCCAGGTGCCAAATAGGTCAAGTTACATAGTGGTTGTCACCCTCCACCACGCCAAGGCACAGCCATGATGGGAATACGATGGCTCCCAATGCGGCTAGCGACGATGCTATTCGTAGCCTGCTCTAGTGGCACCTCAGCTGTCTGCGCCGGTCCTCATTCCGGCCTAGCAGCCATTAAGCGCAATGTTTAGTTTAATCCTTTTTTTCCGGGCCTCAATTCCCACAGCATGGCCGTCTAATTTTAGGCTCGCAATCGAGAGATAAACTCGTTCTATCTGGTGCTAGCGGGCATCCGCCCATCATTTGGATTTGCACCACGTAGTCGGCCATGGATGCGCGGAAAAGCCACCAAAAAGTGCCGAGTCGCTACGCAAATCCTCTCGCAAAGGTGCCCTCCATCTCAGCTGCATTTTTAGCCCAGCCGAGCAATGATCATCCGACCAAGGCATTTCCGCTGTGTCCCGCACACCCTCAGTTCAACGGAATGTCTGAGAATGATGATCACAGACACGCAGAAAACCTGGGGAACCTGGCCTGTCACGCTTTCTAGATTTCCCATGCTGATCATTTCATGACCATGTTATTTGAGACTTGCATGTTCAGCCGCAGCCAAATGGGCGATCTGCGCTCGCCGGCCCGATGCCCAGATGCACTTTACTGGCACGATGCGCCATAGTTCCGAAAAATCCAGGAATATGGCTTGCTTTTGCAGGAGCTAAATGTTTGCTGACAAAGAGGCGTGGAAAAGCCTCAATTTGTCTCACGGCCAAGACGTGGGCGCAGTAAATCACGGGTAAGATGTGCAGCCCTACGGGTGCGCCATGTGTCTCTGAGGCTTTATTTTTGCGCGAAAAAAAAACGAGGATATCATTTACCGTGGGTGTAATTAGCATTGTGTGCTCTCACCGCTCATTGTCGTGTGTCTATCAATCAGACAAGGCATTGTTTTCATGCCAACATTGTAGATGTTGGCCCAAGAGCGTTCGAAAGGGAAAACTATTGCATGCATGCTGACTTGGTCCACAAATATATGCGGACGACGCTACACGTGATGGGTCGAGGCGTCCAGTGAGATGGCCTCAAGAGCGACACTTGCAGCCCATTTCATGCCCATGGCAAGATCAGAGCCATAACATGATAAGCACTCTGCCGAGTCGGCACGGCAAAGCAGAGAGATCGCCCGAGCGGGAGAATTCATGATGGCATCGTTGTCACATTCTTTGCTGCCCAAGTGGAAATTATTTCCCATTGTAGTCTCTCCACCCGCAGCGTCTTACATGATCATGGCCTGGCTGCATTGAAAACCTGCAAGCCTCTTTCAGCTTCTGTCAGCGTGTCTGATAAACCTGCACATTTCCTCCCAAGGCCAAGCCGTTGACATAATGCAAATGCATAAACAGCAAATAGTCTTCGTACTCCATTCCGAGGTAGCGGCTTGGCAGTATGTCGCAAAAGCCCAAATTCAATAGCTCGTCATCAGCTGGATATTGCCAGGGTGGCTTAGCCCATGCAGCCTCATGGGCCCAAGCAGAGTGTCCTAGCAAGTTAAGCTTGATACCCAGGCTTCTGGACTGGTTTGCGGGGTACATTTGACACCATGCTTCCCGTGGGAACTGCTGAGCCGAGCCACCCGGGCACTAGCCAAAACTGTCTGCGTAGGAGCTAGCGCAGATCACGCCGTAGAGTAACGTAGCCCTCCAGCCCGGGCGCAGCCCAAAAAGTCGCCGGTGGGTAAGACACTGAGCTGGCGGAGGATCAGTGGGTCTGAAAATAGCAATACACCAGACCACCATGAGGCTTATGGCGTGCTAGACGAGTCAAGCCTGAATGGAGTTGTGAGATGTTGGTTGAGACAATGCTCGAGTCCTACGGGCTGTGCGGGCCACGATGGCTTTGGTGGAGGCTTACAGCAAACTGGAATCCATCGCTTGGATTGTAATTCCTGAGTTAGATCCAATTTTTTCGAATTATTTAAGAGTCGGAAGAGTCCACGAGAAGTTCGTTTTCATCATCAACATCAACATCAACATCCTCCTCATCCTCCTCACTTCCAACTCTTGAGATCATCTCAACACCAAACACCTTCATCAAAAAAACCACCCTTTCACAAATATCCTTTCATACTTGATTCCTCTCTATTACTTTTAATCATCCTGCCTTTCAGGATGCGTTACTCTCTCAGTCTTTTGGCCTTTGCCGCAACGGCTCTGGCACTTCCCACAGCTAAGCCTGCTGATGACGGCTCATGGGCACCTGGCAAATATGAGGGCAAGGGAACCCCATATGATGATGGCAAGTGGGCACCAAACAAGTATGAGGGCCCCGGCACAGACTACGACGATGGAAAGTGGTACCCCGGAAAGTACCCTGGAGCCAAGGCCAAGAGAAATGACGACGGCTCCTGGTATCCCGGAAAGTATGAGGGCCCTGGCACTCCATACGATAACGGAAAGTGGTACCCCGGAAAGTACCCCGGAGGCAAGACCAAGAGAAACGATGATGGTTCTTGGTGGCCTGGCAAGTACGAGGGCCCTGGCACTGGCTACGATAATGGCAAGTGGGCACCCAACAAGTATGAGGGACCCGGCACCGGTTATGATGACGGCAAGTACCACGGTGGCAAGACCAAGAGAAACGACGACGGTTCTTGGTGGCCTGGCAAGTACGAGGGAAAGCCCCAGACCGATTATGATGATGGCAAGTGGGCGCCCAACAAGTACGAAGGCCCTGGAACTGGCTACGACGATGGAAAGTATCACGGCGGCAAGACCAAGAGAAACGACGACGGTTCTTGGTGGCCCGGCAAGTACGAGGGAAAGCCTCAGACCGATTATGACGACGGCAAGTGGGCACCCAACAAGTATGAGGGCCCCGGCACCGGTTATGATGACGGCAAGTACCACGGTGGTAAGGCTAAGAGGAATGATGATGGTTCTTGGTGGCCCGGCAAGTATGAGGGTAAGCCTCAGACCGATTATGACGATGGAAAGTGGGCACCCAACAAGTATGAGGGCCCTGGTACTGGCTTTGACGATGGCAAGTACCATGGCGACAAGGCTAAGCGAGAGGATGAAAAGAAGGACTAAGGGGCTTATTTCCTAACAAATTTTGGTTCAAATTGGCGATTGGGTGTGGTTTTAATTCTTCTTCTTCTATCCTTAATCATTTTTAGATATCATAGCTTTTGTATTTGGTAGACTGGTTTGCATCTTCATTCCTTTTAATAATGTTCAATTTATACTAGCAGTTTAGCTAGCTGATATTAAAATTTCTGAGCCTTCTCTCTAACGCGATTCCACCCTGAAAGTCTATCCTCCTGGAACTTACAATTCGATCATCACTTAGATAGCAATCATCGTAAGTTAAGATAAGAATTAGTCCGAGGAAGTACTCTCTACCTAGTTTGATGACAATTGATTGGAAGTGGTCAATTTATCACGGCTTTTGTAACTTTTATTTCGGTGCGGTGAAGAGTTGCCAATTTTTCTTGTCAGATATTCAGGTGATGAGCCAATTCTATTTAAATATAATCCTTTTGTTGATGCGTTGCTTAGTCATAGGAAGTCGGAAAACGAGAGAAAGTTCCGAAACGCGGAATTAGCGCCTGTTCGATACTTATCACCGCATTTAATATTTAGGTTTTGTCGTCTAATATCACTAAGCGGCGATTTCTACGCGGACAATGAATTGTCCGCTACCAATATTCGACCATCTCGCGACATAGAGCTCTTGGGCCCATAATAATGAAACCAAATGAATCTCTACAATGGCACGACGGGATGATCCGTAGTGCGGAACTTTGGCACTAGTTACGCCGATCTGGGATTGCTTGAGCGGTATTTCCCAAAACGGAACGACCCAACACATATAGCCTAGCTAGATCAAATTATGGACTTGCGTGTGCCACATAAGAGCTGAACAAACAAACACGCAAAATTAGGCATGGGTTTTTAGAAGATTGGTATATGGCTCATAAATCTCTCATTCGGTGGTGGTCGGGACCGAAATCTCACCGGCCGCTGATAGGGATGCACTCGTCTTGGCTCGAACATCGGCATGTTATGGGAAGGAAAGGCCGATGAAGAAAGGACCGATGTCACTTCTATTAAATAAATATATATATATATATCGATCGTCTCTCGGCGAAGAATGTACTCAAATGAAATCATCTTCAAACATTGCCTGCTGTGCCTTTCTTCATCTGCACTACTCGTACATGACCAAATCACCAACGACTGCACACATTAAGCCACAAGGAGTAACATCCAAAATGGCTGTTTTATCTTCTCCAGAACAAAAAGAATTCGAGATCCAAGTCATCGTCTCGGGGGCTGGACCTGTGGGTTTGTTCACCGCCTTAAGATTGGCACAGGCTGGGATTCGCGTCAAGGTTTTCGAGAAAGCGCCCGCCTTGGACCCTTCTTTCCGCGCAGTTGGCTACTATGGAGCTCCTTTGCAAGCCTTGGTGCGGGCCAAAGTCTTTGATAAAGCCGTCGAAGCCGGCTACGTACCCAACGGGTTGTTCTGGAGGAAGCCCCTAGCCGACGATGGTAAGGGAGGCAAACGATATGGCGATGTTATTGCCCATATATACTATCCTCCAGGTGATGTAAACTCGTCCACTCATGGCATTGAGTCAATCACACTCCCACAAAGCAAGCTCACCAAGATTCTTCTTCAGGAGGGTTTGGACACTGGGCTTGTTTCTGTCCATTGGAATAGCGAGCTCATCGCCATCAATAATCATGAGAATTTTGTCGAGGCAACATTCAAGCACCATGACATTGGCAAAGACGAAACTTATCGTGCATCATTCCTTGTTGGTGCTGACGGGGCAAGGTCTGCCACTCGAAAACTTTTAAACATTCAATTCCGAGGGCATAGTTGGCCAGAACGACTTCTTACGAGCGACATCATGTTTGAGACACCAGAGTCGGAGGATTTGACTGCGCCAACATGTTTCGTGGTGGATCCAGTTCACTATGGTCTAATTACGGTCACTGAGAAGCCTGAACCTGGCAAGAAGTCCCTCTACAGATGTGCAAATGCGATTCATCCGGATGATCCACGAACTGACGACGAACTAATCACACAAGAGTCGGTAGACGAAATGCTTGATCGGATGATGCCTGGCACGCGACCCCAGAAAATAGAGATCGTGAGGGCTGCCGTGTATCGAATTCATCAGCTTTGTGCTTCCACATTCAGACGTGGCAGGTGTGTCCTCGCTGGAGATGCTGCCCATTTGAACAATGTAAGGGCTTCCAAATACCGTCTTGGAACGATTAGAATCTCGCTAACGTATTTTATAGCCTTTTGGAGCAATGGGCCTCACTACTGGCATCCTTGATGGCGACGCAGTGGCGGATACGCTTGATCTCATCATCAATGAGAACAAGCCCATTGACCTACTTAGCACTTATTCAAACGAACGACAGAAGGTGTATCAATACTTTGTCGACCCGGTTTCCACTGCCAACAAGCTGCGTTGCCAGATTGACCCCGAGTTGGCTGATGATGACTGGCTTATTCAGTTGCTGCAGACTGACCCTAGCCGAATGAAAGAACACGGTATTCACTTTTTTGAGACGTGGAAGACTGATATGCGAAAACTGGCCTGCGCTATTTAGTGTTGGGGGTCTGGTGTAGCATCTAAAACGATAAACATGGCTCTGGGCAGTTCGATTGTTTTTCAGTGCCAAGCTTGAAACATGGGTATCAATTTGGAAGGATTAGATTGCATTCTTAGCCCTTACATTTATCATCAAATTTCAAGACTTTTTTCTATCGCTATTTTACATAAGTGACCCGAGACCGTGTATAGGGACAGTGCTGGAAGCCATGACACTGGGCCGCTACACGTCGCGCATGCCTATCACGACGCGACTTGGTGTCTTACCCCGCTTCGTAAGCAACGTAACTGTTGACTGGATTTTCTCTTGAACCATACTTATGAATGCAAATAAAGCCCTTCCAGATTGGTCCATTGCGGCGAAAACCACGGTCCTCTGTTGATCTTTGACGATGGAGCTTGGGGTGCAGCCTTACCGACAGCGCCTCGATGAACTCCGAAACGTTGAGGAGCAACGGTGGTCTTTGGTTGAAGTGAGTATCAATTTCGCTGAGCTCAGCCTTATAGGTTGCCTTTATATTGATGCAACGTACAGGAGCTTATTAATAGACTCGACGATGCGGAGGAAAAGCTCAGGAAGACAGCGTTAGACCTTCAAGTGGAGCAAGATACCCGAAGACGCCTGCAAAAGGAGGTCATCAACCTTCGAGGTAGAGGAGCAGATGTGGTGCGAAAGAAGATTCCCTTTGGGGATGTCACATTCAGGAGCTAACCTCCTCCGAGGCACGACGGCCGTTTGTGGTCGTATTAATCGATGCTGATGCAGATGGCTACGCTGTATGACTTGACTGGACACGACCAAGAATGGTTTGTGGCTAACTATGCCTAATATTAGTTTTAAGACAGGTTTATGAAGAATGCATCCGCGGGAGGAGAAGAAGCAGCCGATGAATTGCTGACCGCGACCCAAGAGTACATGCGAAATATCACGGACGACTCCGGCGTGTTCGACGTCGTTGCAAAGGCCTTTGTCCATTTGGACGGTCTAGGTTCCAAGTTAATTCGAGATAAGCAGGTGAAAGACATGGCCCAGCTGAGAGCTTTTTGCACGGGCTTTAGCAGTCGCTTGCCGCTTTTTGACTTTGTTAATGTCGGTCCTGGCAAAGAGCGGGCCGACAATAAAATTCGAGGTTTGACCCGTGTTTTTTTAGTCCGCGGCGTGATTTAATAACGAGCCTCCAGAGTGTCTAAAGTTTTTTATTGAAAATCCTCAGTGTAAGCATGTTGTGCTCGCCTGTTGTCACGACTCACGATATGCCCCGTTTCTCGGGCAGTTCGCCGCAGACAAGTCGGCGTTGGAGCGCATTACGCTACTGTTCGGGGGCCCAGCTCCGCCCTCAATTAAGAATTTACGGTTTAAGCATGTCGCGCAGTTCCGCAATGTGTTTACGTTTGTTGGTTCGCAGAATGGAACGTACAGCTCTGTCCAAGGGCCCCAGGTTTTTTCGTACATGGTTCCTGCGCATCAATATGCAAGATTGGGCCCGATGACAATCAAAGGAAGGCTAGCAGACCGCCCTTTGAGCGTTGAACCGCAGGTTTTTGAGCGGATCAAAAGGCTAAATCTTTGTTGCTGGCTTTTCCTGCGAGGAGAATGCAAGGGCTGTCCAAGGGTCCACCGCCACCAGCCATTGAGCGATGCCGAGTTTAACGCGCTTTGGTTCTTTGCGCGGCACCTGCTCTGATCCCAAGTGCATTTATGGGCATGGGTGTCAGAGAAATGATTAGCTTAGCTTTGATGAAGGAATTTATTTACTTCTCGATTATTACATCTTTAGTTTAAAATGTCGTGTTGGAATAACTACATTTGTATGTATTCTATTCAATTACCCTCGGCTAAATTTCGACCCTCTCGCCATGTCTTGGACTGGCCAAAAATTGCTTCAAGTGCTTAGGCATCGGAGTCAAACAGTTTCAACTGTGCTGGCGCATTTCCCTCAAACAAGCCCTTGGGCGGATTGCACATTATAATCGGTTTCCCCAGCGGCCATGCCGTGTCCTGGATAAAAAAGCATTGCGTGGCTTCGATGAAGGATGGTGGGTCACAGTGAAGACTCCGGAATCTAGATCGCGATTTCGGGTTCGCCTTATCTGAGGAAACGCTGTCGCCGAAAAAGCAATTCGGCTTATTTCCGTCTCTGCTGACTAAATCATGCACATTTCTCTCAACATTTTTTCCTTGGCATTTTGCATTGATTTCCCGTATTGAAAAAGTCATGTCAAAACAAGAGAGAAAGAAAGAAAAGAAGGTCCATCAGCGACATTGCCGTTTTAGTGAGTTCCATGTTGTATACCTGGCCTGTAGTCAAGAGTAAAATTGCACAGTCGCCACTGTATCGTCACCGATAGCCAGCCTCCGAGACAGAATGCTCTTTGAGACATTTTAAGACCATGGGTTCCAATAAATCCGGGGTGTGAGGAGCGGGATCGGAAAGTCCAGAAGCGCATCCGAGCCAGCGCGGACCCGAGTTCATACTGTACTAAGAGCCGGCGTGGACCCGGTTGAGACACAAGTGTCATACTGCTTACTTGTAAGTGGACGAGATGGCTAAGGGCGGCAAAGCGTTATGCACTAGTGAGACATTCCACGATGGTCTTTGCTCGCTTACAGGTAGTCAGTGTTGACAGCATGACAGAACGCCCGCCAACGACCAAGTTTCCCATTGGATGACATCTTCCACAGGTATTTCCATACAGTAAAGAATACGGAGCTTTCCCTCCCAACCATCTAGGTTTGCCACCAGTATCAGCTGAAGTAGCCAGTACAAAGCTTTCCCGCGTTGCTCGCCAACACCGAAGAAAAGAAATCCCTTGATGATATGATGCGATGAAGGCAGCAAAAGTCGATTACTTTTTCATTTCCTCATTGGGAGTCACGCTACCATGACTCAATGCAGCTGACACTAACTAGCCCTGCGGACTGCACCAATCGAGATCTGATGGAAATGGGGCCTGCCCGTATTAGCTCACGATGCAACGCAGTTTGATGAATCAATGTAGTCGATCTTATCTTAGAATAAGTGCATTCAAGTAGTGGTATTTTATTTTAAAAAAAAAACATATAGCTGCCATCAAAACTGAATAAGCTTCATAACGGCTGGCGGGGTCCATTCGCGGGTGCTCCAGATGACACCATTCACCTTGCTTGTGCGGAGATCATACGGCATGCGGGTTAGCACCAACTGTAGTCCTGCGCCTCTCAAGACAAGGGAGCTGAGGACACCTTTTCAGCCCCCGTCAATGGCCACGCCGTGGCGAACTGCGAGCCGTGGTTTCACTTTGGTATCCCCACATGTTTGCTTTGCTTGTTGGGCTCCATTGGGAAATCATAATGACAAGTTCTTAGCTTCAGTTTTGCTTTGGCTCCAAGGTTGAGGGGTAGTTATAAAGCATTGGTTGTTTCCGGATCGATGACGCGTCTGTCCATCACACACATGGTAACAGTTCCAAGCACACACTCTGTGGTACACCATGAACTTTCTTCTCGCTAGAGAGTACAACGAGGCCGCTGCCAAAGCGGCCTACCTACAAGGTGTTGTGGAGCAAAGCAGAACGCAGGACTTGACTGCAGACTTTGGCCCGACCACCAACCGCGTGGGTGCTATTTTTACCGCTATCGCTGGTGTCTTCGTTGGCCTTCGCTTCTTCTCTCGATGGCATTTCCGCCTTGGGTTCGGTTGGGATGACTGGTTTAGCTTGGCTTCAGTCTTCTTCCTGGTAGTCAATACCATTCAAAACTCCGTTAGTAAGTATTCTCCGGTTATTCGTTTCAAATCTCTCTGTGGCTAATCGGTTTCATAACAGTCATCGACATGGGTCTCGGGAAACATGCGGGAGCTCTTACATTAGAACAGAGGCAGCGACTCGACAAGGTACCCATCACCACCAGTCCCGTCTATCACGTCACACTCTAACTTGTCAAAGACACTTGTTGGCTCCGAGGTACTGTATGTTACCAATGTAAGCATCTTCAAGCTATCACTCCTCTGCCTCTACGTGCGCCTCTTTCCGGTTCGAAGCGTTCGCATCGGAGGTTACATTCTTGGTTCGGTCGCCATCACTTGGAGTATTGTTGCTATGCTCGCTTCAGCATTCCAGTGCAACCCGAGGCACAAGCTGTGGGAGCCATGGGTGGAGGGTAAATGCTTCAACATGTTCTTGCTATTCCTGGGCGTGTCAGTCCCGAACATTCTTTGCGACATGGGAATATTGTGTCTTCCGATGCCCCAAGTGTGGAAGCTCAAGACCACCCCTATGCAGAGAGTTTTCATCAGTGGCATCTTTCTTCTTGGTTCCTACGTCGTGTTCACGAGCGCATATCGATTCCGAGTGTACTTGGAGTACGATCCCAAGGATGTTCCATGTAAGTGTACCACGACGATATGCCAACAACATTACTGACCTAGTATAGACACACTGGCAAATGGTGCCCTTTGGAACATCATCGAAATTAGTAGTGGCACCGTGAGCGCTTGTCTACCAACCCTAGGACCTCTCATCAAAATGATGATGAGGCCTTTCCGAGATAGCGATGGGAGCAGCGCGATATCGTCGTCAATCAAGTACATTCGTACTTTTGGCCAGGGTGACAAAACATTTAAGCCGCGGGATCCCGATGCTAGCCTGTTTTTCACCCAACTCGATGGGAATGGGACTACCCTAGATCCCAGATCTGGCACACTCGTCGCCTCAATTTCGAGGACGTCTCTAACTGAGAATTCAAATGGAGATGAAGTCCCTCTGACATCCATACAGCAGAAAGCTGAAGAATATATGGAGGAAGTAGGATCCAGAACCAACCTGGAGAATCCGCCAGCTGTACACATTCGAAAGTCTTCAGCGGATGAGTATGTGTGAGGTTCCAGCTTATTCGCGTCGCGTAGACAGGGGTCCCCTAACTTCAGTCAGCCAGATCAAACATTTAGAGGGTCTTGGATGAAAAAAAAAAAGCAAAAGAAAAAAAGAAACACAGAGGCGAACATGGATTTCGCCCACTTTAACTTGCGGGAAAAGTTTACCAGTACACGATGAGGCAAACTGTCCTAATAGATTAATGTCAGTCACGCATTTTGATGGGGTGGTCAAGTGTATCTAGCTATTATTTCGGTCCTATTGTATAATTATGGGCAGGTCCTCTTCAATAGATCCATTGAATTAGAGCGTTTCATTAAAATATCACATAAGAATTCACACATTCAGTGGCCTGTAGCGGAGAGATTGCAACCAGTCTCTCATGTCTTGGGGAAGTAAAACTCCGACACAGGGGCGCAGAGAAAATGTTTCCGCACAAAAAGTCACCGCAGCAGATTACGAAACTATGATGCACTAAATTCATCCGCGAACCATAAAAACAATCCCAATTCTTCTTGTTCTTGTAGTTTCGTCAAATGGTATGGCCCCATTTTATGATAATGATTTACGGTCGGTTAAAACCAACGTGGACAGTCCGGGTGCGGAGAAGGCGGGCAAACGGATAAATTGCTGACCCCGCTCAACCAAGACATTCTGCATCGGCGGTAACGGCATAAAGAGCCCACTGCCTCGATATCACCAGGTTTTCAACAGTTACCGGAACGGCGGGCCGACCTCATCGCTTAAAAAGGAGAAGGGAAATAGAGATAAACGCTGCATGACGTGATTAAAAAACTAGGGTATAAATTAAGAAACCCTTGTTTGAGGACGCGTACATCGACGTAATCTGCCAATGTCAATGAGTCTAATTCCAATCTTCAACCTTGCTCCAGATGATTCTTACCCACCTAACTCCGGCAATTTTATTGATGAGCGAATTGCTCTGGGGCGTCATGGGTCATTCCTTTTTCAACCCAATCATACCAGGGTTCAATCCCGACCCCAGCTGTACCTTCGTGCCCGAGTGGGATAACACGTTTTTCTGCACCACTTCATCTTTTCTGACATTTCCGGGTGCACCGGTTTGGGCAAGCAAGGACCTAGTCAATTGGAAACTTGCTAGCCATGCGGTGAATCGTGTCGATCAAGTCCCAGAGCTTTATCGCAACAGCGAACAGAGTGAGGGGATTTGGGCATCAACTATACGATATCGAGATGGAACCTTTTACCTCATAACTTCCTATGTCTCATGGTATGAGGCCTGGGGCCCCAAGATTCTCCTATTTACTAGCACGGATCCATACCGCGATGACGCATGGAGCGATCCCATCCGTTTAGAGAATCCGGAAAATGAAATTGACCCGGACCTCTTTTGGGACGATGATGGGAAGCTATACATGTCGGTTTCCAGAGGCATCTTTATTCATGAAGTTGACCTGGCCACAAAATCTGTATCAAAGCCGTTTACTGTCTGGAACGGCACTGGGGACCGTAATCCAGAGGGTCCCAAGCTTTATAAAAAAGATGGATATTATTACCTTAGCATCAGTGAGGGTGGCACAGAAACCAACCATTCGGCAGTTATTGCGCGATCGAGGAATATAAAGGGTCCGTATGAGGGATATGATAAAAACCCAATAGCCACTGCCAAGGACACAGACAACTTTTTTCAAACAGTTGGCCATCTCGATTTCTTCCAGGACGCGTCCAAAAACTGGTGGTGTGTCGGGCTTGCGACAAGATCCGGCCCCGAGTGGGAGATTTATCCAATGGGCCGAGAGACAGTTTTGGCTCCCATGACTTGGAAGGAGGGCGAGTGGCCAAGCATAGCCCCCTTCAAAGGGATCATGGATGGGCCGTTGCCGCCCCAGAACAAAGATCTCCCGGGAGAGGGACCTTGGGCTGATGAAGGCGATGTGGAGGACTTTGCCCCTGGTTCCACTATCCCCAGACACTTTTTGTACTGGCGGCCGCCCAAGCAGTCACTATTTTCTGTCTCACCGCCAGGGCACCACAACACCCTGCGGCTTTTGCCTTCTAGAACCAACCTAACAGCAGATGGAAAGTTTGACCCAATTTCTGATGGCTTCAGCTTCATTTCACGAAAGCAATCCAGCTCCTTGTTTAGTTTTAGTGTTGACATCTCGTTCAGTCCTCAAGAGGCCAACGAGGAGGCTGGTGTCTCGATTTTCCTGACTCAGTTCCAACACATTGATCTTGGCATTATTAATTCTGTAGGCTCTTCTGATAAGCACATAGAGCTGAAGATCCAATTGCAAGTTGAAGCTTTAGGAAAACCGGGGATAACCGTACCGAAAACAAAGAGTGTTGCCGTGCCGCGGCAGTGGCTCAAAAAGCCTATCAGGTTAACTGTATCGGCTATAAAGGATATAGGATATATGTTCTCGGCCGCATCTATACAGAACCCGCAGCAGCAAATTGCCATGGGGGGAGTAAGTGCTGGGGTTGTTTCCGGTGGATCCGGGCCTTTCCACGGTGAGTATGCCGAGCATATCAGGTCCCACATGGCATTTTCTTTGTCACCTATCAAATACCACAACTATCTAATACGATCTCGCTTCCTAGGAGCTCTGCTTGGCGTATATACCACCAGTAACGGCGGTGCTGGGTCGACACCCGCGTATTTTAGCAGATGGAGGTACAACCCACTTGCCCAACAGATAGAGGAAGGTAGATTTGTCACTGTTCGAAATTAGCCTAGGGCTGTTTCATCGAATGCATCATTAAGATGCGTGACGCACCACAACGGGTCGCGATCTGCCTCAGATGCAGTTGGTCTCGACCGCAAAGCCTTAATCAAACTAAGAGCCCTCATATGACCTGTGAAGGATACGAAAAAAGCTGCCAAGACGTCAGCATTTAACTTTCGGTAGCCCTTGTCATTGCCCAATTTCCCCACGTGCTGAGCCAGTCAAATTGGCTTTCGGTAAAGCTTCCGTGCCGCCTTTTCCCCCATCCTTGCACTGCGATGGTTTGAGTTGCGACCCTGCAATCTTTTGAAACCCGGCGAAAGTTCCACTTCCCAGGTTCGGTCCATGTTTTTCCGATTTGTCGCTTACCCTTGTTGATCCATATGCGCGGAAGGGTGCCCGAGAGACCGGCTCGTCGCTTTGGATTCCAAACTGTTGACGAGCAATGCGGCTAGGTGGTTAACCGCTGGATCAATAAACTTTGGGCTTGGAGACCTACCCAATGCAAATGAGATATCGAGAAACGGAGCGTTTCACTCCACTTTCTAGTGGCCCCCGCGCGACGCGCGCGCGATGGATTGGACGATTATATCCACGACCTTGTCCATTGCATGCATATCAATGGACAATAGCTGGCGTCTGCTATTATAATTCCAGTCATTATAACAAATGTCATCTTTTGTTTTGTAACGTAATGGCCTCACCAGACTTTACCTCGAAGCAATTCACAACCCGCTTGGTTACAGCCTTATCTAGAGATGTGCTCCCCAAACTCCACCTAATGATCCACTTGGCCGGTAAGTCGGCAAGCAAGGTTTGTACCTCATTAACAGGCACGCAAATCCTTCATGATTTTCGTCCCGACGCACCAATGAGCAAATCAGGGTCCAGCACACTTGTTCTACGGCGGTTCGCCGAGCTGCAGGGCGTAGGGCGCACTGCGAACGCATTATCTCATGTCCAACGTCATCCCGTCTAAGTCGTGAAGGCTTCTAGAAGAAATCACATTCTGCAGCACAATGTTGAAAGACAGGTTTATATTTATTTTTCACTAAATTTTAGTGCCCGCACTCTACTTTATCGTCGCGGGCGCTGTGTTGTCGGAACCGCCGAATAATGCCCCAAATAAGTTGGCTGGGAAATCCTCTCCCGCCTAGCTATGACCTTTTCTAGAATCCCCAAATTAGGCCTCAACAAGACCATTTCTCTTGCAAAAGACTCCAATTGCTTTTATTACGTGTCCGAGGCATATTCACTGCAGTGAATGCCCCAAGAACCAGTTTTATTGTTCTCTCCCTACTTCTTTCCCCCCTAATCCTGGTCTACTCCCCCCCAGCGCTGCGGTCAATTCAATTCTCAATCAGGATTTTCACATTTGAATTGAAGGGATTCGCATTTGAATTGAGGGCTTCCGAATTGAATTGATTGAATTGAATTGAGATAATTTGAATCACGTGCCGTATCACATGTCAGTCATCCAGTGTTTTAAACACTCAATAGCTTCCAAGGTCTCATCAGCTAGGCTGTGCCGTTGTGACCCTATTGTTAACTTAGCTTGACTAAATATACGTTCACATTCGGCTGACATTGAAGGTGTTGTAAGGATATCTATCGCCATTCGACTCATTAAAGGAAAAGCCTGCTTTTGCTGTTGCCAAAAGGCGATTGGGTTATCCAGCTTTTCAGGGCCCTACCAAGCCAAGCGTTCAATTCGTGTACAGCCGGGCCATCGCTTTTGGTTGGGTTCTCATAGAAATCATTGGGAAGAAGGTCAGGCAGGGAACCGTCACGTTGATCAGGGAAATCTGTGGCCTGGGGCTGTTGATATCGCTCACTAATAGCCCAACCGTCAAAAAAGAAGCCTCGAAACCGGTCAATGATGAGATTTGCTTTACATGGCTCCACATAGGTGACCCAACGGGCCCCTAGGGAGGGATGAAGGATAGCGGCAGCCCAATAAACTGGGGTGTGGTCGAATAGGCTCCTGTAACGTTCCAATTGGTTCATCGATAGTTGGCAACAGAGGCGTAAATATTCCTTCACATCAGCCCGTTGCCGCGGCTTCATTGTGGATGCTTGACTATGACTGTATGAGCGTTGTGATGAGGTATTTCGAAGGGTCCGTCGAGGCTCGTCAACTGTAATTGAGTCAGGGGCACGATGATCACGTTGTTCTTTGAACCAAGTTGTTAATCGGAAGAGGCTCTGAATAACCCAGCCAATATCGCCGGGGCGGCGGGATTGGAACCTCATTGTTTCCTCTTGAAAGGGAAGAAGAAGATCATGAACCTCTGTTAAGACCTCCCAGTCTTCCTCGGTTAACCTCTTATTAGTTGGCAGCCTTCGATCTTCCTTTTCCATTGAGTTGACCCCAATCCATGACTGAATTGACTCCTTGAGGCGAAGGGCCCGTTCAATCATATAAAAAGTCGAATTCCAACGCGTCTCATTATTATTACATAGTTGAATGTTGTTGTTGACCTCCAATAAGCTATCATCAGCATCGTTGACTTGGTATTGAACCTGGATAGAAAAGGCTTCCCGACGTTGAGGGGACCGGCGGATGAATGTCACCACATCTGACAGCTTGGCTACCGGACCATTCTTGAGCCAGCTAGTTAAATTGGCTTGTTCCTCGGGAGTCAGCCGTACAACAGCTTCATTGTTCAGTGAGGCAAGTCGGGCTTGTTCTGTGGGCTCAAGGAAGGCTTTGGCAGCAAGGTTGATGACATGACCCCAACAGCGTAGTCGAATTATTGAAGGCTCTGTAAATAAGGGCTGACTTGGAAAAGCAGGAAGGTGGTCGGAAAAGAGATAATTAAGGCACGTATCGTTAACAGGGGCGTTATCCAATGTGAAGAAACCGAGGCTCTGAAGGTCATAGTTTTTAATGACTTCCAATACCAAAGGGGCGATATTTTCACCTGAATGAACACCAGAAATACGTTTCAAGGCGAGGAGCTTAGTTTGTGGGCTGCCGGCACAGTCAATGAAGTGACTGACGACCCCCAAGAGGGCCTGTTGGTTAGGGGAAGTCCAAGCATCGAAGGTAAGGTGGATGAGTGATTGAGCACGTTGAAGCTGGCGTTTAATCGTTTGTTGGCGAGCTTTGAAGTCATCCATTACCCAGGCCTTCACAGTTGACTGGTGTGTTGGCAAGGCATCGTTGATGATATGACTTGGCGTTCGTAAGAGGCGTTGGAAGGTGTTATGTTCAATGGCTTTGAAGGATATATTTGACTCAACAACCCAGTGAATAAGAGCAGCCTTCAGCTCGGCGGCAACACCAAAAGCATCAGATTCTTCTTTGGCGGGCGACCTAGCATGTGAATGAAGGTTGGCGAGGGCAGAAGAAGCTGGCGACAGTGTTATCTCTTGGTCTTGGCCCTTAGCAACAGAGTGTTGACTTCGTAAGTGGGCTATTGCTGCCGAAGTCGCTGCCTGAGCAAATAAACAGCCTTGCGTTCGTCCTCGCCGGTCGCAATAACGGCATAGCCAAAAGGTGCTGCCAAGGGTGTTTCCATTCACTTCAACGAGACTAAAGCCGTGCTCAATAATAAAGGATCGTAGCTTATGGCGCCGATGCAGCCAGGAATAGAGGAAATATCTCTTATGTGCAAATCGTATTCGAGGGAGGGTTTGAATAATCAGACTTCGAGTATCTTCAAGGTTGAAATCTTCAAGTTGCGCAGTCACAGACTGTGCCTTCGGTCGGGTTCGAAAGGAAAACGGGGTCGAGGTCGGGGTTGGGGTTGAGGTCGAGGTTGGGACTGGGGATGAGGTTATTGACGGCGTTGAGGGCGTCGGATCATAGGAAAAAGAATCAGATACGAAGATATCATCATCTTCATGCTCGTCATGTGTTCCAACGACCACAGAGGTCATTTTGCTAACCCCTCGTTCCTCGACTAACTGCCACGCTTTACGGCGAGAAAGACGCAGACGCACCGGGCCTTTTCTCTGCAACGTGGACTTGGCGGCGATCGGAGAGGCTAGAAAATGACTAATATGATAGTTCTGAACATTATAAACAAAGGCATAATAACGCGATAGGCAAAAATGGCTGTATTTTGTGGTGTTGTGGAGGGTAGTTTTGTGTGTGATGTGCAGGAAAAGGTGAGGTTGGTGAGAATTCCTTCATGGTTGAAAAATCATGGTCATGTGACCGATCATGTGACCCGCGCTATACCGCTTTAAGCGATGACTAAGCAGAAATTCCTCCCGGGTAAACCACATCAAAGATACCAAAACTCAGCCAAAAAAAATCACACATCTACACTAAATACCCTATATCCAACTCAATCAATTCAATCAATTTGATCGTTGTATTTGAATTGAATTGAATACCTCTTTTCCCGGCTTGAATTGAATTGATTTGGATTGAATTGAGGCGATTTGAATTGACCGCAGCGCTGCTCCCCCCCCATTAGGCTTAGCGATAACACCAACTTGCTCAGCTTCCCCATGTTTTTTCCATGTTGCCTGAATATCATGCAATTGATCTTTGGACTAGTCCATTAATGCTCTAGTATCTCAACCTTTTTACCCTGTCTTGGTGTTCTCTTTGGCTAGTTCGTTAATCTTTGTCTGGATCTTTCTTGGTGCCGTTGAGAAGCAGGGCTCATCCTGCCTGACGCGTGGGCCTCCCTGGTTCCCGTGCTCTTCCTCCTCCAATCGCACTGCAGCCATATGTAACGGCTCCTACGCTTCCAGCTTCTGCAAGTATTCTAGCGCGTCTCGAAGCAATTGTGGGCCAGGCACAAGTGCGGCGAGGTGGTTCACCATCCTTTAATTAATTACTTCTATACCCGCTCGTAACAAGGCCTCTCTTATTCGCTGGGCGTCTTTTACGAGCATATTATCATGAAAATGGCTTCGTTTGTGCTTTTCACGGGCGTATTCTACAATCTTCTTCAAAGACTAAGTTCTCTTATCTGGTAAGCATAAAATTTCTTTATGCGACTTTGCATTTTGGTAAGATTTTGTACTTTTGTTATGCACCAACTACACGACTGCCGCGATCTATGGAGTAAATCTGGGCTCCACATCATCGTATACCATCCTCCTTCGGGATTTACGAGTCGTCCTGCTGGTGTCACAGCGGGGTACATCATGGCCGGGCGAAACTTTTCACGAGGCACACACAAGGCAATCTAATTTGTGTTTGTGGAGTTCTCTGCAAGGTTGTCCGCTTCTATGGATCGCCCGCTTGTGTGGATCACTCGGTTGTGAATTACGTTAGTTTACTCTTATCAATTATACCTTATTACAAAGCGAGCTCGAAGACTTGCTAGATGAAGTAGAATTATATATAATGTATAGACGATTCGACATCAAGTAGAGCCATCACATCACCGCTTAATATCTAATCTACAGACCACTCCGGACCATCTCCTCGACGGAAATCCACAGTCAAAATGCACGCTAGTATTGCTGTCCTTGCCCTCGGGGCTGTGAGCGCTGTTGCTGCTTCTTCTTCTGGGTGCCCATTTTCTGGCACTGGCCACAAGCACCAAATCCCAGAGGGTGTTTTCATGCCTGCCAAGTCTACTGATGGTATAATCACCTTGTTCAGAATTACCGGCGAGAACTCGCAAGCTAAAACTGTTTGATAGTGCGAAGCCCATGCCCTATGCTCAACGTTCTTGCCAACCACGGCTACCTGCCTCGTGACGGCAAGAACATTAGCAAGAACATTACCCGTACTGCCATGAAGAACGGTCTCAACATTCACTCCGACTTTTCCGACTTGATGTTCGACCCTGCCCTTCTCACCAACCCCCAGGCCGGCGCAACCACTTTCGATTTGGACCACCTTAACCGCCACAACATTCTGGAGCACGACGGAAGCTTGAGGTATTTGCCATTTTCCTGGATATTGATCCATACAATTCTAACTCACTGAACTACAGCCGTGCCGATGCCTACTGGGACGACACTCAGGTTTTCAACCAGACTGTCTACGCTGAGTATCTCGGATACTTCAACGGCAGCGATATGATCAACACGACCACCGCCGCTTATGCCCGTCTTGCCCGCATGATCTATTCCAGGGACACCAACCCTTCCTTCTACCTCAATGACACCAGCGAGTCCATCAGCTTCGGTGAGACTGCTGCCTATATCCTTGCTCTGGGAAATGGTACAACCGGCACCGTCCGCATGGACCGAGTCAAGGTCATGTTTGGTAAGACAACCTCTATCGTCTGCAAAAAGTAAATATACTGACCAATGCGTTTTTGGTTTGAATAGAGGAAGAGAGACTGCCCGTCGAGCTAGGCTGGAGTGCCCCCACTGTTGCCGTTACTGCCCAAGACCTCTACGATGTCACCCACAGGGTCATCAACGAGACTGTTTGGCCCGCCGGCATCAAGGCCAGAGCTGACGGTGGTATCCACGCCGGCATCATCAAGCGCCGTCTATAAACTCATCCAACTATTTTGTGAGATTGCAAGATTTGGGAATCATTTCGATAGTGCAGAGCACTTGTTTGAATGATTGGAGCTGGTCTTTTCTAAGCGCGTGATGGCCTGAAGTGCATTTGAATTCTTTGCACTTTATGATCCTTCTTTCTCTTCATGTGTCACTATAATCATGGAAATACTAGGATGTTTCCAATTTTTATCTTTTTCATCTATTTTAAATAGAGCTCTATTCATGACATAAGATAACGGAGCTGTAGTATGAACTTGTTGCATTCAACGCATGCTGTAGAATTAGTAGCTACAATATACCACTATAAAAGTTCTATATCACCAAGAAACTTTCCATTTTGCCTCAATATTATTAATGTGTTTGTTTTTCTCTGTTTGGAGACTCTGTGTATGAATTATGGTAGGCTGTAGGCTGTAGGGTATGCGAATTCTTTGAATTTACGACATTATGTCGCTTGATTGCTATTGTGAATGTGACGTATTATTGAACACATGGTAAAATCATTGGATGCAATCATAACATATCTTCATAAATTCATTACATAACTTTTATCCACATGTGATCAACAAGTCTACTGGGGGCTTTGGAGATTGGAACAGTGACGCTTTGGCGATGTCTCAGACAACGCTAACAAGACTAGTGAGAATTGACCCCACTGGCTCTTTAGGTTAAACCCCGACATTATTTAGGCGTATCCTCGGCAGCAAAGGCCGTATCGCGATAAGCACTTTATTGGAAGGCGGAGTAACGCCGTGTCTCCTCAAATCGCGGGTGTCAATAACGTCACGTTGCTTATTGGTATGTGACACAGTGTCCGATGGCCTTTGCATGCGAACGTTGCCGATCCGGCAAACGGAAAGTGAGTTTTATTTGCCGTCCGCCAGTTCCCGATCGTAATTTACTAAAGACTTGTCAAGTGCGATGCGCTCAAGCCAGAGTGTTCCCTGTGCCTCAGAGTGGGCAAGCCCTGTGTTTACCTGACCGAGAAGCGCAGCAGGAAGTGAGTCCCCTTGCAGCGCTCCTGTCAACTCACCGTTACAGCGGCTCATATGTTCTGTGGGTATTAGGCGAAAGTACTGGGATGAGGATTATGTCCACGGACTGGAACAGCAAATCCAGGCGTTGCTGGCGGTGGTAAACCAGTCTGGCAACCCAAATATTTCGCTGCCAAATCCACTAATAAATCCGCAACCGGCAGTTAACCAGGTTGTCAACCAGACTGCCAACCATGCCCACGTACAGAATGCACTCGACCTGGGCAGTGCGCCTCGAAACAGAGGGCTGCAGGATCAACAAAGATCCCAGATAGCAATGGAGGAACTGAGTGTGATGATGTGGCGAACTAATCTAGGCGACGGTGCAACCATCGTTAACGACGACAGGACTGCTGCACCATATGAATCTCATGAGGGAGGAACGTCTCCCGCTGACAGCGAGCATTTTGACCCGCCCGCGGAAATTCTCCGCTATTCCGAGGACTCAGATCTAATGACCAAACTTGCGACTACTTTTCTCGACAGCGCCAACCAGGAGCATCAGTTTACACCATATAACTCAACAGCATTTCTCGAAAACTACCCAAACCAAATAATTGATGAAGTCTTTCTCCACACTGCCATCCTGGCTCTTGGCGCTGCGTTTCTGGGCGGCAGCGATGCGACCATGACCCACATCAGCAACGACCTTGCCAAGTATGCGGAACGATTAGTGTTTGACTGTTGTAGATCAAAACCTACGCTCGCAGTTATTCAGGGTATTTGCGTCTTAGCTTTCAGAGCCCTATCTTTGGGCAAAGACCACATTGGATGGATGTTCATCTCCATGGCTGGCGGAATGTGTGTTCACCTAAGACTGCACGTCCTCGCTGTTCATGAGTGCGCTGCACGGTCCCTCCAACCGAATTCGCCTGAGATTAGGACGTTCTGGATGTACTACTTTATGGACAAGTCAGCCATTACCATTCTTGGTCGCAATTGCGCTCTTCCTTGGCAGCGAGTCAATGTCCCCGACTTTGATAGTACATTCAACCCAGAGATTGCCTCGATAACAGAGCTGTCGTTTGCATGGCAATGCAGACTATGGTATGCCCACGATGGGGTAATGGATGAAATGTAAGTCAACTGCTTCCAAAGATTTCCACATTCCTCAATCCAAATCATGAAATTGCTGTCTAATAATTCGCAATTTAGTTTCGCTCCCGCATTTGAAACAAAACCTCCGACACAGCAAGTCGGGTTTCTTGTCTCAACTATCGATCAGCTGAATACCTTCTTTCAGTCAAAACCTAGCCGACTCAACCTCACACCAACCCTAGAAAAATCCGTCTTGTTATTTCATTTGCAATTCCATATGGCAATTCTCGTTACTGTAACGCCATTCTTGCGTCTTTTTTCGAAATGCCGGAGCTTTCTTGAAGAGGACAGTACAGACTCGAGCAGTATGCGACTCGTTTTGAGGTCCATCACGACTGCAGCCTCTGAAACAACACGATTAGTGCGGGTGTATCGCAATGCTCATACATTCACCGCGTCACATCCAATCCTTGTTCACCATCTTCTTAGTGCCGCCCTCGTTCATCTAATGAACGCAACTACACACGGCTCCGTGCTCCATCGCCAGAGCACGCGTTGGCTGCGTCAGTGTTTAGGGATGCTAAGCGAACTGAGAAGGATATGGCCCATGAGAGCCAATAAGAGCATCAAAGTCATTCGGGTACTGGCTCAAAAGTGGAATGTTGTCAATTCGCTTCCGCTTGAGTTTGCAGCCCCCGTAGAGCCATCTTCTAGCCAGGCTCAATCAGGTTCATCAGAGGCGTCCAGCCAACAGTCGCCGTTTGCGGATTTCCAAAGCCTTGAAAGTACCGAAATTATGGCACAAGCAGAACATGGTGGAGATTCTACGCTCCCAAATCTTTTACACGTGCAAGGGTCGATCCCTGCCACCGGATCATTGGACATTTTTGAAGAGCTCGGAAATGTTCCGGATTTTGACAGCCTATTCACTCATGTGGATTTAGATCAGCTGTGGAACGAAATGGCTAATGAGTAAGGATGAGCCTCTGTACAGGTGATTATAATTTCGGCTCTATGATATGACGATACTTTTCTCTGCTTGTCAACATCTATATTATGTAGTCATTGGAATAGCGATACGTATGAATAATTTATAGTGTTGGGATATTTTAGAGTGCTCACATATTTGTCACCAAACACATCGCGCCAAGCGTCTTGGGTCTTAGATTGCTTAATTAGAAGACATCCAGGCATACAATCTCATTGGCATGCTATTCAAGTCCTATTAGAGCCCTCTTTGACAATCTTGTGGCAAACTAAACCTCTCTAGGGACTTGGTGACATGAACCGTAGTGAACTGCTCAGATGACCTTTTGTGCGACTACAACTGGACTAACTCTCTGGCCAAACCCGCCAACAATGGTCACTTTCTTTAGCTCAAAATTCAAATTTTCGATGTCCTCAAGTGCCTGGAGAGCATTAGTATATCCATCCAGCGGAATTGATATATAAGGCGGCAGCTTGTCGAACAAGCCCAGGATCTCGTTACGCTGCCTAGGGGACAGTGTCAACGCTGACTTTTGTTTTCCGCTAGAGGAAAACAGCTTGTCTACTTCTGATTTCAACAATGTATTTGGCTGAAAACGAAGAGGATTGCGTCCTGAGATGGTTTGTCGATCAATGTTTTCGATTCGGAGAGGGTTATTGATGCCGCTTGTAGCAACCCAACGAACATGGTTGAGCGTGTTGAATTCATTGGTAGTATTCTGCCTAAGACCCCATTGTTCGTAAGGCATGTGGTAATAATCCACCTCCCACTCGAGAAACAACGGGGTCCAAGGTTGCTGTTCCCATTCAACATGCCCAGCATCGTCATACCCAAGCGGTGCAGATAGACTAGTGTCATATGCAGATCCATATTGTAAGAATTCTGACGTCAATGCTTTGGCCCCGTCTTGGAGTTCATTTGGCAGGGATTGAATGTTATCAAGAAGGGGATCACACAATACTGCCTCCACCTTTTTGACTTGAGAACCTAGCCGTACCTGGACATCATCCGCGTCATCCTCTGGCTACTCAGATGCTACCCCGGCAAGGAAAATTGTGGGCTTCTGCAGCTGGTTCAATCCGGATGTCAAGGCTTCCTTGATGGTGTGGGTGATGTACACGATGCCGTCAGTCTGCATGCCCAATGAGGCGCCTAATTGGGAGATGGGGTTCGAAATGGCCGTAGGCTGATGTGCATCCATGTATGTCAGCCTTGCATCTATAGGCGACTTGCCGAAGGAGATGGACGTCGAATCAGACAGCACTTTTGCAATCTCCTCAGCCGCAATGCGAGGTCTGGTGGTCTCGTCCCACACAGAGTTCCATTCAACACGGTATGCGGCACCATAGCACAGAGCGCGCCCATTGGTGGAAGAGTCCAGCCACTGCACAGCATCTGCAAGTGAGGTGTCGAGAGCCATTCCGAGCGCGCTAATGTGATCCCTCCTGCTCTTGGTGCCGCCTTGCAGATGCATAATGTCCTTTTCGGCGTCTTCGTGCCATCCGAGGACGTAATAGTTGGCCACGGCCCGCGTTGCCCAGTTAGTCTCTCCGCTCTCCCCGTCCGTGTACTCGAAATTATCTAGCATGGAGAAAATATTACTGTTGTAGGGCTGGGCATCTGGAAACGCAAAGTCCAGGTCGCTGAGTCCTGCCACAGATCCATATGCCTCGTAGTCGCTGGATCCAACCTTCCAGTCTTTAGCTTTGGTTCAACCGCCAAGAAATAGTTCCTCATCTGTATGAGAATTTCGAATTGCATAGTTCTCGATATCAAGCCTGGCACCGCCCATACCGCTCGCTTGCCTGATATGGCTTAATCGGTCACTTTCAATGACCCACGCTGTGTCGCGCTCCATGTTGGCTGCGGCATCAGCCGGCTGCACGTCTCCCACTAGCTTCCGGATCACCAGCCAACGATTGGGCATCTCAGGGCCCTGCGGATCGGCCGCATATGATGCAAGCGAGGTCTCAAAAATATCTGATCCCGTTGCGCCAGCTCTAGAGCGGAACGGGCGAGGAATCGTCCAGTGCAGTGAAACACCTGAGCCTTGGGGGCCTTCGTCTTCATTATCGTCGGGGGGGCTGAAAATTCCTGAAGCTTTGCTTGGTTGGGTAGTCCCGGACTGGGCTTTTTGATGGCATTGCGGGAGCTGGAATTGACGATGAAGGCGTCCAACTTTACGGGGATTGCCAGGGGAGAGAACATGATGATCTTGGCTTAGATTTGATGAAGTCTGAATTTTGTGTCTTGTAGTACTGATATCACTCTCTCTAGATATTCCTTACAACACTTTGGACAGAACTGCATCGTTTTATACCCGGTTGCCGAGTTCAGGCAAGCACATGTCATCCATATTTGATGCAAAATACATTGCATTAGTGAGCCTGTAACCGATGGCACTGCATGCCACATCTGACACGTAAGTTAGTGTGTGATCGACTGCCACCCTGGTGCAGCCACAGCAACCCCTCCCGACGCGGCCTCTCTGCAATGAAGAGGAAAACCAGAAGAATAGATTATCACGCAGCCAACTGAAAGTCAATCCGCAACCCCCGCAAGCCCTCCACGCCCTTGCGTGTGACCTGGCTGATTTGGAAAGTGCTCCTCGCCCCGACACCTCGCATAAAATGGTAGATGGATTGAGCGGCGCTGGCGTCCAAGGGGTCATGGTTCTTGGGTATTTAGCTAAGATATTCTTTATACATCCATACAATAGCCATTTATACACCTACCCGCCGGGTTGACTAAGCCGCTGCTACGCTGGGGCGGCTTAAGCCCCCGCCTCTCCTCCGGAGAGGCGGTAATATAACCTGTATCTTTGTAGTTAGTATATCCAAGTTTTTAAATCTTAATATATTATAATATTACTATTTTGTATTTAAATTGATTTAAATTAAAAAAATATATTTATTATAATTTTATTTTATTATAATTAAATTTTTAAAGAAATTAAGGGTTATTATAGTAAATATAGTATATATATATTTATTAAGTAAGATAGTTATATATATAATTTATAAGAACCTTATATTATTTTAATAAAAAATTATATTTAAAATAGTTTATTTATATTATATAATATTATTATTAATAAAGAAATATATAGTTCTTTTAAAAGCTAGAAAGTCTTTACTTTTAATTATTAATAAAGAAAGTAAGTTAATAATTCTAATAATTAATAAGGAATATATATTAATTATATATATTTAATTTATTAAAAAGAGTATATTTATAATTATAAAGATATATATTTTGAATTATATTAATTTTATTAAAAAGTATTATATTATAAATATTATAATAAAGCTTTCTAAATTATAAATAAAAGGCTTTTAAACCTAATATCTAGAGCTTCACTTTAAGAAACCTAAAATTAAAAAGATCCTAAGAGCTACTATTAAGTATAATATCCTTAGCTTAGAGATATAGTTTAAGGAATATAAAGCTTTTATTATAAAGTTAAAGATAAAGAAGGCTAATCTTTAGAACTTTAATAAAATACTACTTCAAATTAGCTAGATTAATAATACCCTAAAGCTATTTTCAATCTAAATAAAGAAAAATACTTAATTAATTACTTTTCAATTGGGTAATAAAGAGTTATTTATATTTATTAATATTATTAATATTATTAGTAAAGCTATTCCTTCCTTTCTTATCCTCTCTATAAAGGTTATTTTAAAGGAATATATAATGATTAATATTAATAAATATATTATTATAATTTAAACTAATACTAGTTTTAATAATATATATAAGGCTTATTAGTAATTAGAATACTTTAATTATTATTCCTTTACTATTAATAAAAAGTTTAATAATACCTTAATTAAAGGATAGTTTAATTATAAACTTAATATAAAAAGAGAAAGTTAAAATTATTAAATAATTAATATTATAATTTAAAAGCTAAAAAAGTAAAGCTAGTTTATAAAATACTTCTTATAAATAGTTTCTTTACTTATAAAAACCCTAATTTTATTTAATATTATTATATTTTTAATATTATACCTTTTTATCTTCTCTTTTATAATAATTATTTTCTTTAATCTCTTAATATTAATATTTATCAACATCTTAAATTAAAACAATATTCTACCCTCACCAAGTTCACATAAAGTAATAATATATAAATAACTCAATATAACTTCCTTAATTAATGTAAGGACAATTGGGATCCTAGCGCCATTGTGGCTGGAAGTGGCGTGCGACCTACTTAGTCTATTAGAGAATTTCGGCAAGTAATTGAGAAATACTTGCCAAGTTAAAGTCTATATACTATAATATAATCTATTTTATAATTTTTAAAATTATTTTAATTAATAATTTTTATAATTTTTTAATTTTTATATTTTTTTAAGTAATTAATATAATTATTATAAGTATATAAATTATAAATAATTATAATAAATATTTCTTAAGTATATTATATATAAATATAATATTTAAATTATTTTAAAAAATCTATATTTTATTAAAGTATTTAGATATTATAGAAGATTAATTAACTTTAATAATTAAGCTTTTAATTTTTATTAATAAATAAATATAAAATAAATAATAAATGGAAGTATTAAATTTAAATATAAAGTAAAGGTTTAAGGAATTAAATAAATAGTAATATAAATATATATTAAATAATTATATTCTAAATTTAAAGTATAAATCTTATAATCTTAGGTCTTTTTTAATAAGAAGATTAGAGTAGGAAGACTTAAAGAAAGTAGATATATTATATAGATCTATAAAATATAATAATTATTTATTATTTGCTTTATATAAAGAATATATAATAAAAGGAAAAAAGTTTTAAATTTTATTATAAATTATAATCTAATAATAAATAATTTAAATAAAAATATTATAAAAAATAATAAATTAATTATATTATATATTAAAGAAAAATTAAAATAAGCTATTAATTTATAATTATATTATTCTCTAGGATAATATAATTAATATATAAGTTAATAATTAAATATATATAATAAAATTAAGGAATAATTTATAAAAGAACTATTTAGATTTATAAAAGATTAAATAGACTATAATTAAATTCTCTTATTATCTATAAATCTAATAAAGAAATTATATTATAAATCTTAATAATCCTTTCTAATAAAATTTCCTAAACTTTATTTATAAAAAGTATATTAATTTAAAATTTTAAAAAATATAATTAAAAAATAATCTCCTAGATTTATAATAAGGTGATAAGTAATTGTTAATAGATTATTTTAATATATAAAGTGCTATTTATATATCCCTAGATACTTAAGATTTAGAAGATAGGCCTAACTTAGCCCACTAGTATCATTATAAGCTAAATAAGGATCTAAAGAAGAAAATAAAATAGCTATAGATTTTACTATAGAAAGTTAAAAAAGTAGCCTATAAGGTAGAATAATTATAGCCTTATATATATAATAATATTAAATAATTAAAGAATAGTTAAAATAAAAAATTATATTTAAAGGTAATCTAAGAAAATATAAAAAAGTTTTAATCTTTAAATTAATATTATAAATATTTAAAAGATAAATATATATAAAATTAAGAATTTAAAGGAAAGTTTTAAAATAAAAGATTTTAAAACTCTCTTACCCTAAACACTTATTAATAGCAAATATTCAAGAAGGGCTTAATAAGAAGCTACTTTATTATATAATACTCTAATAATAATAAATAGAATTATTTTAATCTTAAATATAATTAATTCTAATAAAATATAAGGTAATCTTTAATTAAGCTAATATAATTAAAAGTATAAATATAAACTATTAATACTAAAATTAAAGAATTAGATTTCTTAAAAAATAAAAAAATATAAAAGCTAAGTCTAATACTTTAATATTAAAACTAAAAATAATTTTTATAAGGAATATTATTAAAAATAAAGTAATTATTCTTTAAGCACTTAATAAAAAAATAATTAAAGTAGATATAGATATAGACATATAAGTTAACTTTATTAGCATAAGATTAATAATCAGGCTAGGGCTTAAAGAGGTAGTTAACTAGAAGGCACTAAGTCTTATAAGCTATAATAGAACTAAGAAGCCCCTAAGATAAGTTTATTAACTAACCTTCTTCCTAATCAACTTTAGAGAATTTTTATAGAAGATTCGGTGAGTATTTATTAAAGCTACTAGACCTAATAGAGCTAGTAATATTTTATTATTTATTAGATTAATAAATAAGGAGGGTATTATTATAGATATAAAGATCTACTTATAGAATTATAAGCTAATCTTTATTATAAATATAAAGTCTTTTATAAAAGAGTTAATAAAGAATAATAAGTAAGCCTAAGTAATATACATTTATAATATACTTATATTAAATAAATAACTAATAGTTGTCTTTAATAAGGAAGTTTAGGAAGGAGAAGTTATATTATTTATAAAATTAAAAGATAATATATAAATATTTAGTAAAAAAATTATAAAAAAATTATTTATATTAAAAAAAGTAGAATATATTATTAATCTTTAAAAAGAGAAAAAATTATTATATAGATTAATTTATTTTATTAATAGAAAATAATAAGAGATATTATAGAATTATATTATAAAGAATATAATAAGTAATTAAATAAAATCTTTAATTAATAAAGTAAAAGTATTAATTTTTTTATATTTAAAAAAGATAGTACTTTAAAATTATATATTAATTATAAAAGATTAAATATAATAATAATTAAGAATTATTATTTTTTACTATTAATTAATAATTTATTAAATTATTTTATAAAAGTAAAGTAAATTACTAAAATAGACCTTTAAAATATATATTATTATATTAATATTAAATCTATTAATTACTAGAAGACTACTTTCTATATATAATATAACTATTTTTAATATATAATAATACTATTTAAACTTATTAATATATCTATTACTTTCTAGGTATATATTTATTAAATACTTGCTAGATTACTAGATATATATTATATTATATATCTAAATAATATTATCATTTACTCTTAGAACCAAGATTAATATATATAAGATATTAAAAGATCCTATAAAGGCTATAAATAGCCCAGCTATATACTAAGCTATTTAAATATACCTTTTACTAGTAGAAGATCAAGTTCCTAGATTATATTATTATATAAGAGAGGATTAAAATAGATCTAGTATAAGTTTAAGCGATTACTAAGTGGCTTGTACTAACCAATTTTAAAAAAGTATAAGTCTTCTTAAACTTCTATAACTTTTATAGGAAGTTCATTCTAAAATACTTAAAAATTATAAAGCTTATTATAGCTTTATTTAAAGGTAATAAGAAAGATTATAAAATAAGAGAATTTATATAGCCTTTAAAGATATAAAAAATATTAGAAAGGCTTTAATATACTTTCTACTTAGTAACCGTTTTCTAGTACTAGAACCTTAAACTACTTATATATATATAAATAGATATATTAATTAAAGCTATTTTAAATATATTATTCTAATTATAGATAGATTAATAATAATTAGTTACTTATTAGTTATAGAAGCTTATAAATATAGAATAATATTAGATTATAGGCTAATAAGAACTTCTAGCTATTATAAAAAGCTTAAAGTATTAGAGCTATTATTTATTAAGGTTATTTAATAAGTTTATATTATTAATAGATTATATTACTTTAATAAAAGTAATATCTATCTTTATATAAGACCTTTAAGAAAGGCTTATCTATTAAATATATAGATTTATATTATTTAATTTTAATATTAAATATAAACTAAAGAAAATAAACCTTACTAATAGACTCTCTAGAAGACCTGATTATATACTAAGTAAAATAACTTATTATAATATACTATCTACTTTAATAAAGAAATTAATACTAATTAATAAATTATTACTAAATATATAATAAATAATTATTAACTTTAAAGAAAAGTATAAGAGCACTTAGGTATATATATAAGCCACTTAAACTAGCTTAAAAAGATTTTCTTATCTTTAGATTAAAATTAGGCCTTAGAACCTTCTAATTTAATATAATATATAGTATATATCTTTATAATTATAATATAAGCTAGAAAAATAATAGATTATATTAATAAGCACTTAGAGAATATTTAGCAAGAAGTAGTTATAGAGAGCTATAAGGATTTGCTTAAAGTTAAGATTATTAATCTAAACTAATATATCCTATGCCCTATTATAAAGGAACTTATATAAGATAAAATAATATTTTTATTATAATCTTTATATAAATTAGAAGACTTGGTTAAAAGACTATAAGCTAATAACTAATACTATTAATAGAAGGCAAAAAAGGCTTATAAAGTAGTTAATAAATAAAAAAAGTATTATCTTAATAAATAAAGTATTTTTTTTATAAAGAAAGATTAGTAATCCTAGATTAATATATTATAAAGGAAGAAATTCTAAGAAGATATTATAATAATCTAAGATTAGAGTATATAAGGGTATATAAGATACTTGAGCTAATTAGCTGTAAGTTCTATTAGAAAGGTATAGCTAATAATATTAAAGATTATATAATAAGATATTAGGTGTGCTAAGGTAAGTACTTGCTGAGGCATAAGCTATATAGGCAGTTATAACCATTCTCCCTACTAGTGCACCTATTATAATGGTCTGGTCAATTCCCAACTTAATAAACCAATCAGAATGAAGGGTTTATTGTTAGCAGGATGGTTAGATGTGTTATAGTAAAATAGAGTAATAGAAGTATTATATTAAGTAATAGTTAATTATAATTAAAATAATTAAATTATATTAAAAGCTAATTAATTCTATTTCTTATAGTAGGACCTAATCTATCTATATATTACTATATCTAAGGTTCTATTATTATAATAATTAAATAAAGTTAATTTAATAATATTTATTATAATCTTTAGTAATATTAAATAAAGACTATTTAACTTTACTTTTATTAATTGATTATATAGGTTTAAAGTAGTTTTGTTATAATTGGTTGGGGTTCTGCCTGTGGTTACTGCTTTTAGATGTTTAGATTATAATATAATACTCTCTCTCTTATTAATCTTGTTCTAAGGCCAGGTAAATAGGCTAGTTTCCTTACTTATAACTATTATATATTTTTTCTCTTTTTATCTTCTTGTAGTTTAAGTATTAATAGGATATTAGATTATATTATTAAGGTTATGCTTTATTTTAAAATAATTAAAGCTTATTAAAAAAATATTATTAAATTAATTAATAAATTTAGTTTTAAAATGCTTTATTATTTAGCTTATTTTTATATTAGGCAGCTATTTTATATTATAGCTAAGGGAAAAAGCTATTACAAATTTTATATAAAGAATAAATATTCTAGCTATAATTTTAAAAGTATTTTTACTTAGGTTTATAAGTATATTCTTCCTTTTATTTTTATATACTTATTTCTTTTTAATTGAGTAGGTTTTTTATAAGAAAGATTGGATTAATAGGGAAAAAGAGAAAATTAAGGCAGATTTAATAAGTACTCTAGCTTAATTATAATATTTATATACTTAGAAGTATTATTTATATAAAAAGGTAAAAGAGATAATTTCTTAAGATTATAAGGATTTAGATAAATTAGAAGAAAAAAGTATATTAAGATATTAGTATTATTTGTTATGACCCATGACACGCCTGGGCGGTCAAACAAGGCAGAAACGATGCTCACCTACCCTATAGCCCTATACCAACCAATAAGGAAGTGCTCATAAGCGATCACTTATAATATTAATGATTACCCTATAATTACTATCTTAATTATTAATATATTAGATAGAATTAATATAATAAGCGCCTACTAGGCAATAGTATATAAATAGATTAGAATCCGCCCTTATAGCTAATATTAACCAGCTTTTAATATAATTTAATTACCTTAATTATAATTAACTATTATTTAATATAATACTTCTATTACTTTATTTACTATAATATATTTAATTATTCTATTAATAATAAATCTTTTATTCTAATTAGTTTATTAAGTTAGGAATTAATTAAATTATTATATATTAAAAGCTTTTATTTAATTAATTATTTATATTAATAATTAAGTAATAATAATATTTGGAAAGAATCCTGCTATTATTGCTCCTCCTAGTAATACTAAGTTAACTATAGAACTACAGTAGATTAAAAAAAACTTATAGATATATAAGTATAATTTAAAGTAGAAAAAGCTAGAACCATTATAGTTAAAGGAAATAAGGGTAAAGATATTAGTAAAATTCTAAGATCTCTAGTTCTAGAACCCTTTCTAAGAAAGGCTACTGATGTAGTTCTCTTTCTTACTTAAATAAAAGGATACTTTTGCTTTTTTTAATGTGATTTGTAACCTCTGAAGTCTAGATATTATATATTAAAACTCTTTTTAAAAGGATATAAAAGTATAGTTTAAATCTATTATAAGAGACTATTTAGAAAATGAGAATAATATTAATTAAAATAAAAAGATTTAAGAGATCTTTAGAGATTAGGAATATTTTGAAATTATTATTAAAGATAATTTTAATATAATTAATATAAAATAATAAACTATAAACTAATTATATAAACTTAAATAAATAAAATTCTATAATTAATATTTGGCCAAGTTTAAAAAAATTATAATATAAATAGCCTAGGATAATAATATACTAATAGAACTTTATTATAAAGGCTTAAAAAGTAAAGTTAAGAATGAAATTTATAAAGAAAATTGGTTAAAAAAACTTTTAAAGTATATTAAAAGTATTATTAAAATTAATAAAAGATAATTTAATTAATATAAAGAATATACTTAAAATAATAAAAACTTATATATCCTAAATAAAGAAAAAACCTAGAATAAGCAATAAAGCATTATATATAGGACTTATTTAGAACTAATAGAATTTAATACTATCTAAAGATATAATAAAAGTAAGATTACCTACTTTAATTATAGAAAGAAAGAATATAAATCTTTTAAATACTGCTCCTTGAAAATAAGAAATTAGTTCAAACCTATATTAGAAGGATAGAAATAATTTAATATTATAAAAACTTAATAGATCCTAGTATTAAAAGGAAAAAAATATTATAGGAAAAGTTATTTTTACTATTATTAAGAAATATAAACTAATTATTATAATTAAGTAATATATAAAAAACTATAAATTATATAAAATAAAACTTATTTTATAATAAGAAATTAATAAAACTATCTAAAAAGTATAATCAATCTAATAAGAAGGCTAGTCCTGCCTTCCCCATAAATGGTTAAAATGAGCTAAGAAAATAGAAATCCCTATATCTATCCTAGATATATATATTAATAAAGCACTAGTATGGTGGGATATTTATACTTATAATAAAAATAAAAATAGAAAATAGATAACTAGTATTAAAAAAATAGCCCAACAAGTTAGGGAACCCTTATAGGATAAAGATAAAGTCTTCTTACTTACATAAAGCGAATGGTAACTAGGAAACTATAATCCCTAATCTATTTAATATAAGGAGGATAATCTTAGATTAAATATAATATATAAAAAATATAAGAATATTTTATAGGTAAATTATTATAATTATAATTACCTTTAATATATAAAGTAAAAATAATATATAATATACTTTTTTATTAAAGTAAAAAATATAATTATTTATTATATTTATAAAAGATACTTTAATTAATATAAAGTAATAAAAAGAAACCCCTACTATTAGTTTACTATATTAGAACTAGGTGAGCTTAAGTTCTCTAATTATAGTAAGCTACCCTAGAATAAATATTAAAACCCCAAATACAATATCTATATAATAAATAAAGTAATAGCCTAGTACTAAACAAAACCAAAAAACAAGCAAAGCCCCCTATAGAAGAGTAATAGAAGTAATTAGAGCAATAACCCCTAGAGTTACTAAAAGAATTTCTTAAAAAGCTCTATACTTTATAATTAAAGAGTAATCTTAATAATAATTAGAAATAAAAGTAAGAATTAAAAGAAAGTAATATAATATTATAGTAGATAGTAAAGTTAAATAAAATTATATTAATTCTTAAGTAATTAATTAACTTTAATTATTATAGATAATAAAAGTTAATCTATATAAAATTATTAATATAAAAAGAATCCTTTTTAATTATAATAATAATATTATAAATAAAAAGATTAATTATTTAAAAGTCTTTATTAAAGGAAAAAATTAAAAAATAATTTTTAATATTATTAATATTAGATAGTATAATCTAATTTTAGGGTATCTATAGTTATACTAATATAACCCTAATATCTACTAATATACTAGCTAAATACAAATACCTAAGAAGTATAATGCAACTAGTAATATTTTTATAAAATATAATAAAAGATCTTAAACTTCTAACCTTAACTAAATAAAAAATATAAATAAAGAAGAATCTTTATTACTTAAAAAAATAAAATATAAATATAAAAATAATTAAAAAAAGTAAAAATAATAAATAATTATTTACTTTAAAAAATAATTTTAATAAATTAATAAAAGCTTTAAAAAAATAAAAGTAAAAGTAAAAATAAATAGATTATATAATATATCCTTATAGTACTAAATCTATAAAAAGCTCTTTATAAAAGAACTAGATACTAGACTACCTAAATTTAGCTAGTAAGATTATAAAATTATTCTTAAAGATAGATCTAATATTTAATTTTACCTTATTTATAATCTTAATTAAATTAAGCTTAATATTTTAAAGGAATATATTTAAGATATACTTAAAAAGGAATATATTTATATTTTAAACTTTAAAGTTAATTATTTTATTATATTTATATTTAAGAAAAATAAAAAATTATATCTTATTATAAACTACTAATAGCTTAATAATATTATTATTAAAGATTATACTTTACTATTATTAATTAATAAAATAAAGGATTATTTTTATAAAGCTAATATCTTTACTATACTAGATCTTAAAGAAGTATATAATCTTATTTATATTAAAGAAGGATATAAATAGAAAACTACTTTCTAAATAAAGTTTAAATTATTTAAATATCTAATTATACCTTTTAAATTTATAAATATATTAATATTATTTTAATAAATAATAATTAATATATTATAAAAATACTTAAATATCTTTATTATCTATTACTTAAATAATATTCTTATTTTCTTTAAAAATAAAAAAGAATATAAAGAATATATTTATAAAATCTTAAAAGCCCTCTAAAATACTAAACTCCTAGTTAAATTAGAAAAAAGTAAGTTCTATATTTAAAAAGTAGAATTTCTAAGATATATTATTAGCTCTAATAAAATTTATATAGACCTAAAGAAAGTTATTGTAATAAAAGATTAGAAGGAATTTATTAATATAAAGGAAGTATAAGCTTTCTTTAGATTTGTTAATTATTATTAAAGATTTATTAAGGGATTTAGTAAAATTACTTTAAGTATAATAAAATTAATTAAAAAAGAAATTATCTTTTAATAAAAAAATAAAATATAATAATTATTTAAAGTTATAAAAAATATTATTTTAAAAGAATCTATTCTTATAATATTCAATCTTAATAAGCCTATAAAGCTAGAAACCAATATATTAGACTTCGCCCTAAAGGCCTAGATCGGATAATAAGATAAACAAGGAAACCTATATCCTATAATATTCTACTTATATAAACTATATAGCCCTAAATTAAACTATTCTATCTATAATAAAGAATTCCTTATTATTATTAATACTTTTAAAAAATTCTAATAATACCTTTTAAAAAATAACTATAAAATCATAGTATATACTAATTATAAAAATATTACCTACTTTATAATTACTCAAAAACTCAGTAAAAGGCAACTATAATATATAAAATATTTATCTAAATTTAACTATTAAATTATTTATATTAAAGAAACTAAGAATAGCTATACCAATATAATCAGCTATTAACCTAACTATAATATAAAAAAACTAAAAATATAGAAAAAATTATTAATCTATAATACCAATAGAGGATTAGAATAAGCCCTAATTAATAGAATAATAATAAAAATAAAGAAAATAATTACTACTATAAGAATAGGAGGATTACTATATATAATTAGAACTACTATTATAGAAATACTAATATAATAAGTAGAATAAGGCAATCTACTATTAAGGAAAATTAAAGAATATAATCTAGTACTTCTAGAAGAAGAAAAACAGATTATCTATAAGTATTAAAGGAATACTAAATAAAGTTAATAAAGGATATTTATAAATATCCTTTATATAGCTATAAAGGCATTAATAAAACCCTTAAATAAGTTAAATAGATATTTTCCTTTAATAAAATAAAAAAAAAGTTAAATAAGTATATAAGGAATGTAACCTATATTAACACTTTAAAAAACCAAGATATAAATTATATAGATTATTACAATCATCCTCTATTATATAATAACCATAGAACTTAATTATAATAGACTTTATTACTAACCTTCTTTTATTAGTAGATCTTACTATAAGAGTATATTATAATAGTATTTTTATTATTATAGATTGCTTTATAAAAGCAATATATTATCTCCTTTATAATAAAGCAACAAAAGAAGAACAATTCACCTACCTTTTCTTTTAAAATATAATTATTATATATAGATTATTAATTAAAATTATTTTAAATAAAGAATAATTATTTATATTTAAGTTTTAGTAAAGCCTAATGTTCTTAATAGGATTAAACCATAAATTAAGCATAGCCTTCTACCTTTAAATAGACAAACAAACTGAATGCTAAAATCAGGAAATTAAGTAATATTTATAATATTATATTAATTATAAGCAAATTGATTAAGTAGAAAAATTACTTATTATATAATTAATATATAATATATCCTATAATTATAATATTAAAATAATACTAACAAAAGCTAACTTTAGCTTTATACTAGATACTTACTAAGCCCCCTTAGAAGGCATAATTCAAGCAAAAGCTATAATTAAGTTAAATAATTTAAGAAAATTATATAAAGAAATAAAAACAGAATTTAAGTTCATCTATAATATAATAAAAAGATATTATAATCTAAAAAGGCTAAAAGGACTATCCTTCTTAAAAAGAGATATAATCTATCTAACAATAAAAAATCTTATAATAAAAAAATAAAATAAAAAAATTAACTTTATATAAATTAGATTATACCCAATTAAAAAAAATATTAAAAAACAATTATAAGCTTAACCTCCTAGATAATATCAAATCCACCCTATCTTCTATATCTCACTATTAGAACCAGGCAAGGGTATCTAGGTAAATATAGAATCTAAATATAAACCATAAATAGAAAACTTAGAAGACCAATAGAAAGTCAAGAAAATATTATAAAGAAAAAAAAGATAAAAAATTCAAAATTAAATAAAAAAATTATAAAGAAATAACTTAAAAATCAACAAAATACCTTATATATTACTTAAAGATACTAGAAGCATTCCTGAAGATATAGCACTAAGTAAACTATTAAGGTCAATAGTATTCCAATTAATAATATCTATAGCCCCTAAAGATTGTACCTAAATAATAGCCTCTAACTCTACTTAATCTATATTCTCTAATTTATTTAAAGAAAAAGATCTTAATATATTATTTTTATATCTCTTATTTTAAATTAATATTTCTAATAATAAAAATAGGATAAATAATTTAAGGATTCTTAAACTTTAGCTTAAGCTATAAATACCTTTACTTAGACATAAAGGAACTCCTTCTTAATTACCTCCTTCTCTATATTTAAATAATTAAACTCCTAATTTATCTAGATTATTATAAATATTAGCATTTACTTATACTTATTATTTATAAAAATTATATATATATAGCTAAAGATGCCTCTAAAGTATTATATATTCTACTATAATAGATATATTTATTATAATAATTATTAGAATCTAGTAATATCTTATACTATAAACCCTTAAAAGAATAAAAAGAATATAATATAACTTTAAAACCTATTAAATTAATAAGCTAAGCTTAAATATTAGTATAAAAATATAATTTAAAAGTATCTAAACCTTAAGATATAATTAGAAAATATTTTAAAGATTAAAAATAGGAAACTTATATATAAGATCAACCTAATAGACCTTAAGAATAAGACTAATAAAGAGAGGATATTATATTATAATCTATAATACGCCTAGGCAGTTAAATAAGGTAAAAATAATGCTTACCTACTTTATAGCCCTATATCAACCAATAAGGAAGTACTTATAAGTGATTATTTATAATATTAGTAATCACCCTATAATCACTACCTTAATTACTAACATATTAGATAGAACTAATATAATAAGCACCTACTAGATAATAATATATAGATAGATTAGAATCCACCCTTATAACTAATATTAACTAACTTTTAATATAATTTAATTACTTTAATTATAATTAACTATTACCTAATATAATACTTCTATTACTTTATTTACTATAATACATCTAATCATCCTATTAATAATAAACCCTTTATTCTGATTAGTTTATTAAGTTGGGAATTGACCAGACTGTTATATTATTAGAGATATAATTACTTAAGGATTATAGGGTTATTAACTGGAGCGGTTTACCTAATTTCCTTTGTATTAATTCTGAAGAAATACTTCTAATATCTTTAAGTAATATATAAGGTATTTGGTAGGTTCTTAGATTATTTCTTTATAGCCTTTTCATTTAATTTCAAATTTCCTGTTTTTTTCTTTCCTTTATAGGATTTTTTGATTTTCTATTAGTCTTCTGGATTTTCTATTTATAATTTATAGCTAGATCTTATATTAACTTGGATACTATTACTAGGTTCTAGTAATGAAATATAGAAGATAAGGTAAACTTTAATATTATTTAAAAAATTAAGTTTATAATTATTTTTTAATATTTTTCTTTTAATAAGATATAATCTAATTTATATAAAATTAATTTTTTTATTTTATTTTTTTATTATAAGATTTTTTATTATTAAATAGATTATATCTCCCTTTAAGAAGGATAATGTTACGACCCATATCATACCCAGGGCGGTCTAGGATGGCAGAATGCCACACCCTATAAGAAACCAACTACCCTATAATTACATACAACCAATTAAACAAGGAGCAATAAAGGCAACTATTATAATAAGTACAAAAGATATTATACTAAGCATACCATATATACTAAAATAGGATAGTAATATATAGATAGATTAGATCCTACTGTAAGAAATAGAATTAATTAGCTTTTAATATAACTTAGTTACTTTAATTACAATTAACTATTATCTAATATAACACTTCCATTACTCTATTTACTATAACACACCTAACTATCCTACTAATAATAAATCTTTTATTTTAATTGGTTTATTAAGTTAGGAATTAATTAGATTATTATATATTAAAAGCTTTTATTTAATTAATTACTTATATTAATAATTAAATAATAATAATATTTAGAAAGAACCCTACTACTATTACTCCTTTTAATAATACTAAATTAATTATAGAATTATAATAGATTAAGAAGAAACTTATAGATATATAAGTATAATTTAAAGTAAAAAAAACTAGAACTACTATGGTTAAAGGAAATAAAAGTAAAGATATTAATAAAATTCTAAGATTTTTAATTTTAAAGCCTTTTTAGGAAAAGCTGCTAATATAGTCCCCTTCCTTACCCAAATGAAGGGATACTTTTGCTTTTTTCTAATATAACTTATAACTCTTAAAGCCTAGGTATTATATATTAAAACTCTCCTTTAAAGGGATATAGAAGTATGGTTTAAATCTATTATAAGAGATTATTTGGAAAATAAGGATAATATTAATTAAAATAAAAAGACTTAAAAGATCTTTAAAGACTAGGAATATTTTGAAATTATTATTAAAGATAATTTTAATATAATTAATATAAAATAATAAGTTATAAATTAATTATATAAACTTAAATAAATAAAATCTTATAATTAATATTTAGCTAAGTTTAAAAAAATTATAATATAAATAGCCTAAAATAATAATATACTAATAAAACTTTATTATAGAGATTTAAAAAGTGAAGTTAAGGATAAAATCTATAAAGAAGATTGGCTAGAAAAACTCTTAAAATATATTAAAAGTATTATTAAGATTAATAAAAGATAATTTAACCAATATAAAGAATATACCTAAAATAATAAAAATCTATATATCCTAAATAAAGGAAAAACCTAAAATAAGTAATAAAGTATTATATATAGGACTTATTTAGAACTAATAGAACTTGGTATTATTTAGGGATATAATAAAAGTAAGATTATTTACTTTAATTATGGAAAGAAAGGATATAAATCCTTTAAATATTACTCTTTAAAAATAGAAAATTAGTTTAAACTTATACTAAAAGGATAGAAATAACTTAATACTATAAAAACTTAATAGACCTTAATCCTAGAAGAAAAAGAGGATATTATAAAAAAGTTATTCTTATTATTATTAAGAAATATAAATTAACTATTATAGTTAAGTAATATATAAAAAATTATAAGTTATATAAGGTAAAACTCACTTTATAATAAAAAATTAATAAAGCTATCCAAAAAATATAATTAACTTAATAAGAAGGCTAGTCCTATCTTTCCTATAAATGGTTAGAATAAGCTAAGAAGATAGAAATCTTTATATTTATTCTAAATATATATATTAATAAAGTATTAGTATAGTAGGATATTTATATTTATAATAAAAATAAAAATAAGAAATAGATAATTAGTATTAAAAGAATAGCTTAATAAATTAAGGAACCTTTATAAAATAAAGATAAAGTCTTTCTATTTATATAAAATAAATAGTAATCAGAAAACTATAATCCTCAACCTATTTAATATAAAGAAAATAATTTTAAACTAAATATAATATATAAAGAATATAAGAATATCTTATAAGTAAATTACTATAATTATAATTACTTTTAATATATAAAGTAAAAATAGTATATAGTATACTTCTTTATTAAGGTAAAAGATATAGTTATCTATTATACTTATAGGAGATACTTTAATTAATATAAAGTAATAAAAAGAAATCTTTATTATTAATTTACTATATTAGAATTAGATAAGCCTAAGTTCCCTGATTATAATAAGCTGCCCTAGAATAAATATTAAAACCCTAAATATAATATTTATATAATAAATAAAGTAATAGTCTAGTATTAAATAAAATTAAAAAATAAATAGAGCTCTTTATAGAAGAGTAGTAGGAGCAATTAGGGTAATAATCTTTAAAGTTATTAAAAAAACTCCCTAAAAAGCTTTATACTTTATAACTAAAGAGCAACCTTAATAATAATTAGAAATAGAAGTAAGAATTAAAGGGAAGTAATGTAATATTATAGTAGATAGTAGAGCTAAATAAAACTATATTAATCTTTAAGTAATTAATTAATTTTAGTTACTATAGATAATAAAAGTTAATCTATATAAAATTATTAATATAAAAGGAATCCTTTTTAGCTATAATAATGGTATTATAGATAAAAAGATTGATTATCTAAAAGTCTTTATTAAAAAAAAACTAAGGAATAACCTTTAATATTATTAATATTGGATAGTATGACCTAGTTTTAAGGTACCTATAGTTATACTAATATAATCCTAATATTTACTAGTGTACTGGCTAGGTGTAAATACCTGAGGAGTATAATGTAGTTAATAATATTTCTATAAAATATAATAAGAGATCTTGAACTATTATGACCCATGACACGCCTGGGCGGTCAAACAAGGCAGAAACAATGCTCACCTACCCTATAGCCCCACACCAACCAATAAGGAAGCGCTCACAAGCGATCACTCATAGCATTGGTGATCACCCTGTGATCACTACCTTAATTACTAATACATTAGATAGAACTAATATAATAAGCATCTACTAGGCAATAATATATAGATAGATTAGAATCTACCCTTATAGCTAATATTAACTAGCTTTTAATATAATTTAATTACCTTAATTATAATTAATTATTACCTAATATAATACTTCTATTACTTTATTTACTATAATATACCTAATTATCTTATTAATAATAAACCTTTTATTTTAATTAATTTATTAAATTAAGAATTAATTAAATTATTATATATTAAAAGCTCTTATTTAATTAATTATTTATATTAATAATTAAATAATAATAATATTTAAAAAGAACTTTATTATTATTACTCCTTCTAGCAATACTAAGTTAACTATAGAATTATAATAAATTAAGAAAAAACTTATAAATATATAAATATAACTTAAAGTAGAAAAAGCTAGAACTACTATAGTTAAAGGAAATAAAGGTAAAGATATTAATGAAATTCTAAGACCCCTAGTTCTAGAACTTTTTCTAGGAAAGGCTACTAATATAATCCTCTTCCTTACTTAAATAAAGGGATATTTTCACTTTTTCCTAATATAACTTATAACCTCCAAAGCCTAGATATTATATATTAAAACTCTCCTCTAAAAGAATATAAAAGTATGGTTTAAATCTATTATAAAAGACTATTTAGAAAATAAAAATAATATTAATTAAAATAAAGAGACCTAAGAGATCTTTAGAGATTAAGAATATTTTAAAATTATTATTAAAAATAATTTTAATATAATTAATATAAAATAATAAACTATAAATTAATTATATAAACTTAAATAAATAAAATCTTATAGCTAGTATTTAGTCGAATTTAAAAGAATTATAATATAAATAGCCTAAGATAATAATATATTAATAAAACTCTACTATAAAGGCCTAAAAAATAAAGTTAAGAATAAAATCTATAAAGAAAATTAGCTAGAAAAACTCTTAAAGTATATCAAAAATACTATCAAGATCAATAAAAAACAATTTAACTAATATAAAAAATATACCTAAGATAATAAAAACCTATATATCCTAAATAAAAGAAAAATCTAAAATAAATAATAAAGCACTACATATAGGACTTATTTAGGACCAATGGAACTTAGTACTACCTAAAGGTATAATAAAAGTAAGATTATTTATTTTAATTATAGAAAGAAAGGATATAAATTCTTTAAATACTACTTCTTAAAAATAAAAAATTAATTTAAATTTATATTAAAAGGATAGAAATAATTTAATATTATAAAAACTTAATAAACCTTAGTATTAAAAGAAAAAAAGATATTATAGAAAAAGTTATTTTTATTATTATTAAGAAATATAAACTAATTACTATAATTAAATAATATATAGAAAATTATAAATTATATAAAATAAAACTTATTTTATAATAAAAAATTAATAAAATTATTTAAAAAGTATAATCAACTTAATAAAAAAGCTAGTTCTACCTTCCTTATAAATAATTAGAATAAGCTAAGAAGATAGAAATCCTTATATCTATTTTAGATATATATATTAATAAAGTATTAGTATGGTAGAATACTTATACTTATAATAAAAATAAAAATAGAAAATAGACAACTAATATTAAAAGAATAGCTTAATAAGTTAAGGAACTTTTATAGAATAGAGATAAAGTCTTTCTACTTATATAAAGTAAATAATAATTAAAAAATTATAATTTTTAATCTATCTAATATAAAGAGAATAACCCTAGACTAAATATAGTATATAAAAAATATAAAAATATTTTATAAATAAGCTACTATAATTATAACTACCTCTAATATATAAAGTAAAAATAATATATAATATACTTTTTTATTAAAGTAGAAGATATAATTATCTACTATATCTATAGAAAATACTTCAATTAATATAAAGTAATAAAAAGAAACCCCTACTACTAGTTCACTATATTAGAACTAAATAAGCTTAAGTTCCCTAATTATAGTAAGCTATTTTAAAATAAATATTAAGATCCTAAATATAATATCTATATAATAAATAAAATAATAGCCTAGTACTAAATAAAACTAAAAAACAAGCAGAGCCCTTTATAAAAGAATAGTAAGAGCAGCTAAAGCAATAATCCCTAAAGTTACTAAAAGAACTCCCTAAAAAAGCTCTATACTTTACAACTAAAGAGTAACCTTAATAATAATTAAAAATAGAAATAAGGATTAAAGGGAAATAATATAATATTATAGTAGATAGTAAAGTTAAATAAAATTATATTAATCCTTAAGTAATTAACCAACTTTAGCTACTATAGATAATAAAAGTTAACCTATATAAAATCATTAATATAGAAGGAACCTCTTTTAATTATAATAATAATATTATAAATAAAAAGATTAATTATTTAAAAGTCTTTATTAAAGGAAAAAACCAAGAAATAATCTTTAATATTATTAATATTAGATAATATAATCTAGTTTTAAGATATCTATAGTTATATTAATATAATCCTAATATTTACTAATATATTAGCTAAGTATAAATACTTAAGAAATATAATATAATTAATAATATTTTTATAAAATATAATAAAAAATCTTAAATTCCTAACCTTAATTAAATAAAAAATATAAGTAAAAAAGAATCTTTATTACTTAAAGAAATAAAATATAAATATAAGAATAATTAAAAAAAGTAAAAATAATAAATAATTACTTACCTTAAAAAATAATTCTAATAAATTAATAAAAGCCTTAAAGAAATAAAGGTAAAAGCAAAAATAAATAGATTATATAATATACCCTTATAATACCAAATCTACAAAAAGCTCTTTATAAAAGAACTAGACACTAGACTACTTGAATTTAACCAGTAAGATTATAAAATCGTCCTTAAAGATAGATCTAATATCTAATTTTACCCTATTTATAATCTTAATTAAATTAAGCTTAATATCTTAAAGGAATATATCTAAGATATACTTAAAAAAAGATATATTTATATTTTAAACTTTAAAGTTAATTATTTTATTATATTTATATCTAAGAAAAATAAGAAGCTATACCTTATTATAAATTATTAATAATTTAATAATATTATTATTAAAGATTATACTTTATTATTATTAATTAATAAAATAAAAGATTACCTTTATAAAGCTAATATCTTTATTATACTAGATCTTAAAGGAGTATATAATCTTATTTATATTAAAAAAAGATATAAATAAAAAACTACTTTCCAAATAAAATTTAAATTATTTAAATACCTAATTATACCTTTTAAACTTATAAATATATTAATATTATTTTAATAAATAATAACTAATATATTATAAAAATACTTAAATATCTTTATTATCTACTATTTAAATAATATTCTTATTTTCTTTAAAAATAAAAAAGAATATAAAGAATATATTTATAAGATCTTAAAAGCCCTCTAAAATACTAAACTCCTAATTAAACTAAAAAAAGTAAATTCTATACTTAAAAAGTAGAATTTCTAGGATATATTATTAACCCTAATAAAATTTATATAAATCTAAAGAAAGTTACTATAGTAAAAGATTGGAAGGAACCTACTAATATAAAGAAAATATAAGCCTTCCTTAGATTTACTAACTATTATTAAAGATTTATTAAAGGATTTAGTAAAATTACTTTAAATATAATAAAACTAATTAAGAAAGGAATTATCTTTTAATAAAAAAATAAAGCATAATAATCATTTAAAGCTATAAAAAATGCTATTTTAGAAAAACCTATTCTTATAATATTCAATCTTAATAAGCCCATAGAGCTAGAAACTAATATATTAGACTTCACTTTAGGAATCTAGATCAAATAATAAAATAAACAAGGAAACCTATATCTTATAATATTCTACTTATATAAGTTATATAGCCCTAAACTAAACTATCCTATCTATAATAAAGAATTCCTTATTATTATTAATACTTTTAAAGAATTCTAATAATATCTTTTAAAAAGTAATTATAAAATTATAATATATATTAATTATAAAAATATTACTTACTTTACAATTACTTAAAAACTTAATAAAAGGCAATTATAATATATAGAATACCTATCTAAATTCAACTATTAAATTATTTATATTAAAGGAATTAAGAATAACTATACTAATATAATCAGCCACTAATCTAACTATAATATAAAAAAACCAAAAACATAGAAAAAACTATTAATCTATAATATTAATAAAGAACTAGAATAAGCTCTAATTAATAGAATAATAATAAAAATAAAGAAAATAATTATTATTATAAAAATAAAAGGATTACTACATACAACTAGAACCACTACCATAGAAATACTAATATAATAAATAGAACAAAATAATCTATTATTAAGGAAAATCGAAGAATATAATCTAGCACTTCTAAAAGAAGAAAAAACAGATTATTTATAAGTGCTAGAGGAATACTAAATGGAGTTAATAAAGGATATTCATAAATATTCCTTATATAGCTATAAAGGTATTAATAAAACCCTTGAATAAGTTAAATAGATATTTTCCTTTAATAAGATAAAAAAGAAAGTTGAATAAGTATATAAGGAATATAGCCTATATTAACACTTTAAAAAACCAAAATATAAACCATACAAATTATTACAACCATCCCTTATTGCACAATAATCATAAGACTTAATTATAATAGATTTTATTACTAACCTTCCTTTATTAATAGATCTTACTATAAAAGTATATTATAATAATATTTTTATTATTATAGATTATTTTATAAAAATAATATATTATCTCCTTTATAATAAAATAATAAAAGAAGAATAATTCACCTACCTTTTCTTTTAAAATATAATTATTATATATAGATTATCAACCAAAATCATTTTAAATAGAGGATAATTATTTATATTTAAATTTTAATAAAGCCTAATATCCTTAATAAGATTAAACTATAAGCTAAATATAGCCTTCTATCCCCAAATAGATAAATAAACTAAATACTAAAATTAAGAAATTAAGTAATATCTATAATACTATATTAACTATAAGCAAATTAATTAAGTAGAAAAATTACTTATTATATAATTAATATATAATATATCTTATAATTATAATATTAAAATAATACTAATAAAAACTAACTTTAACTTTATATTAGATATTTATTAAGCCCCCTTAGAAAATATAATTTAAGTAAAAGCTATAATTAAGTTAGATAATTTAAGAAAATTATATAAAAAAATAAAAATAGAACTTAAGTTTATCTATAATATAATAAAAAAATATTATAACCTAAAAAGATTAAAAAGATTATCCTTCTTAAAGAGAGATATAGTTTACTTAATAATAAAAAATCTTATAATAAAAAAATAAAATAAAAAAATTAACTTTATATAGATTAAATTATATCTAATTAAAAAAAAATATTAAAAAATAACTATAAGCTCAACCTTTTAAATAACATTAAGATCTACTCTATCTTCTATATCTTACTATTAGAATTAGGTAAGGGTATCTAGGTAAATATAGGACCTAAATATAAACTATAAATAAAAAACTTAGAAAATTAATAAAAAATTAAGAAAATATTATAAAAAAGAAAAGAAAATAAAAAATTCAAAATTAAATAAAAAGACTATAAAAAAATAACTTAAGAACTAACAAAATACCTTATATATTACTTAAAGATACTAGAAGTATTCCTAAAGATATAATACTAAGTAAACCATTAAGGTCAATAGTATTCCAATTAATAATATCTATAGCCTCTAAAGATTATACCTAAACAATAGCCTCTAACTCTACCTAATCTATATCCTTTAACTTATTTAAAAAAAAGACTTTAATATATTATTTCTATACCTCTTATTTTAAGCTAATATTTTTAATAATAAAAATAAAATAAATAATTTAAAGATTCTTAAACTTTAGCTTAAGTTATAAGTACCTTTACTTAAATATAAAGGAACTCCTTCTTAGCTATAACGATCTGGTCAATTCCCAACTTAATAAACCAATCAGAACAAAGGGTTTATTATTAGCAGGATGGTTAGGTGTGTTATAGTAAATAGAGCAATAGAAGTATTATATTAGGTAATAGTCAATTATAATTAAGGTAACTAAGTTGTATTAAAAGCTAATTAAGATTATTTCTTACAATTGGGCTTAATCTGTCTATATACTTTTATACTAAGAAATGATTATTATAAAGTTTTGATAATTACTTTTATAATTACTTAGTGATTATAATGATCGTATTATAATTATAAGGATAATCATAATTGTACTGGTAATTATAGTTTAGGGTAAGTAGGCCCAAGGTACATTCTGCCAGTTCTAACCACTTTAGCCAGTATAGGTCATAACATAATGTCCTCTCTCTATTAATTCTTACCCTTAAGACCATATACTTGACTCTAGTATAATTACTTATTTATTCATATTAACTTAGACTTATAAAAATTCTAAGCATTAAAGTGCTGATAGTATATCTAGTAGGTCCGCTTATTGTCACGCCTAGCTTGCTGAAGATATTACTAATTTCAATTATAATATTATACCTTATTCTTTTTATTTATCTAAGGGGCTTTATTGCTAGATAGTAGCTTATTCCTCCTGGTATGGTAAATATACTTATTAGGGTTATTCCTATAATGCTTCTGGGGCTATAATGGGTTCTTATAAGGGATTTTTTTCTTTTTATATATTTCTAAAGTCTAATTAATAAAGGTAATAATAATAAAATTAAGCAAGAAGTCTAAGCATTTAGATTAAGTTAAAGAGTAGGCTAAGGAAAAAATACTTATTATTTAAATAAGAATAAATAAGGTTCTTACTTAATTAACTTAATTGTATAAATAAAAATATTTATTAAAATTATAAGGTAAGAAGAGAATTTATTATAATTTGTCTTTTATTAATAATTTAAATAAAGCAGATTATACTAAATTGGAAGCAATAGTTAATATTTAATCTTTAGAGGCCTTAGATACTATTAATTAGAATACTATTAACCTTGATAGTTTGCTTAGCGCTATATCTTTAGAAATACTTCTAGTATCTTTAAGCAATATATAAGATATTTCACTAGTTCCTAAGTTATTTCTTTATAATCTTTCTATTTAATTTTAAATTTTCTATCTTCCTTTTTTCTCTATAATATCTTCTTAATTTCTTATTAATTTTCTAGGTTTTTTATTTATGATTTATATTTGGATCCTATATTTACTTAGATACCCTTATTTAATTCTAGTAATAAGATATAGAAGATAGGGTAGACCTTGATATTGTCTAGGAGATCGAGCTTATAATTATTTTTTAATATTTTTCTTTTAATTAAATATAATCTAATCTATATAAAGTTAATTTTTTTATTTTATTTTTTTATTATAAGATTTTTTATTATTAAATAGATTATATCTCCTTTTAAAAAAGATAATCTTTTTAATCTTTTTAGATTATAATATCTTTTTATTATATTATAAACAAATTTAAGTTCTATTTTTATTTCTTTATATAATTTTCTTAAATTATTTAATTTAATTATAGCTTTTATTTAAATTATATTTTTTAAAAGGGTTTAATAAGTATTTAATATAAAGCTAAAGTTAGCCTTTACTAGTATTATTTTAATATTATAATTATAAAATATATTATATATTAATTATATAATAGGTAACTTTTCTACCCAATCAATTTACTTATAATTAATATAATATTATAAATATTATTTAATTTTTTAATTTTAATATTTAATTTATCTATCTATTTAAAAGTAAAAAGCTATATTTAGCTTATAATTTAACCCTATTAAAAATATTAGGCTTTACTAAAACTTAAATATAAATAATTATTCTTTATTTAAAATAATTTTAATTAATAATTTATATATAATAATTATATTTTAAAAAAAAGGTAGATAAATTATTTTTCTTTTATTACTTTATTATAAAAAAGATAATATACTACTTTTATAAAATAATCAATAATAATAAAAATACTATTATAATATACTCCTATAGTAGGGTCTACTAATAAGAGAAGGTTAGTAATAAAGTCTATTATAATTAAGTCCTATAATTGTTATATAATAGAGGATAGTTATAATAATCTATATAGTTTATATTTTAATTTTTTAGAGTATTAATATAAGTTATATTTTTTATATATTTATTTAACTTTTTTTTTATCTTATTAAAAGAAAATATCTATTTAATTTATTTAAAGATTTTATTAATATCTTTATAATTATATAAGGGATATTTGTAAATATCTTTTATTAACTTTATTTAATATTCCTTTAGTATTTATAAATAATTTATTTTTTCTTTTTCTAGAAATACTAGATTATATTTTTCAATTTTCCTTAGTAGTAGATTGCCCTGTTCCACTTGTTGTATTAGTATTTCTATAGTAGTAGTTCTAGTTATATATAGCAATCCTCCTATTCTTATAATAGTAATTATTTTCTTTATTTTTATTATTATTCTATTAATTAAGGCTTATTCTAGTTCTTTATTAGTATTATAGATTAATAATTTTTCTTATATTTTTAGTTTTTTTATATTATAGTTAGATTAGTAGTTAATTATATTAGTATAATTATTCTTAATTTCTTTAATATAAATAATTTAATAATTAAATTTAGATAAATATTCTATATATTATAATTACCTTTTATTAAGTTTTTAAATAATTATAAAGTAAATAATATTTTTATAATTAATATATATTATAATTTTATAATTACTTTTTAAAAGATATTATTAGAATTCTTTAAAAGTATTAATAATAATAAGAAATTCTTTATTATAGATAAAGTAATTTAACTTAAGGCTATATAGCTTATATAAGTAGAATGCTATAGGATGTAGGTTTTCTTATTTATCTTATTATCCGATCTAGGCCCCTAAGGCAAAGTCTAATACATTGATTTCTAACTTTATAGGCTTATTAAGGTTAAATATTATAAGAATAAGTTCTTCTAAAATAATATTTTTTATAATTTTAAATAATTATTATACTTTATTTCCTTATTAAAAGGTAATTCCTTTTTTAATTAATTCTATTATATCTAAGGTAATTTTACTAAATCCCTTAATAAATCTTTAGTAATAATTAGTAAATCCAAGGAAGGCTTATACTTCCTTTATATTAATAGATTCCTTCCAATCTTTTACTATAATAACTTTCTTTAGGTCTATATAAATTTTATTAAGGCTAATAATATATCCTAGAAATTCTACTTCTTAAATATAAAACTTATTTTTTTTAATTTAATTAGGAGTTTAGTATCTTAGAGGGCTTTTAAGATCTTATAAATATATTCTTTATATTCTTCTTTATTTTTAAAGAAAATAAGAATATTATCTAAATAGCAAATAATAAAAATATTTAAATATTCTTATAATATATTAGTTATTATTTACTAAAATAATACTAGTATATTTATAAATCCAAAAGGTATAACTAAATATTTAAATAATTTAAACTTTATTTGAAAAGTAGTTTTCTATTTATATTTTTTTTAATATAAATAAGATTATATACTCCTTTAAGATCTAATATAATAAAGATATTAGCTTTATAAAAGTAATCTTTTATTTTATTAATTAATAATAATAAAATATAATCTTTAATAATAATATTATTAAATTATTAATAATTTATAATAAAATATAACTTTCTATTTTTCTTAGATATAAATATAATAGGGTAATTAACTTTAGAGTTTAAAATATAAATATATCCTTTTTTAAGTATATTTTAAATATATTCCTTTAAGGTATTAAACTTAATTTAATTAAAATTATAAATAAAGTAAAATTAGATATTAGATCTATCTTTAAGGGTGATTTTATAATCCTACTAATTAAACTTAGGTAGTCTAATATCTAGTTCTTCTATAAAGAGTTTTTTATAGATTTAATATTATAAAGGTATATTATGTAATTTATTTATTTTTACTTTAGCCTTTATTTTTTTAAAGCTTTTATTAATTTATTAAAATTATTTTTTAAAATAAATAATTATTTATTATTTTTATTTTTTTAATTATTCTTATATTTATATTTTATTTCTTTAAATAATAAAGATTCTTCTTCACTTATATCTCTTACTTAATTAAAATTAGAAGTTTAAGATTTTTTATTATATTTTATAGAAATATTATTAGTTATATTATACTCCTTAAATATTTACACCTAGCTAATATACTAATAGATATTAGAATTATATTAGTATAACTATAGATACCCTAAAACTAGATTATACTATCTAATATCAATAATATTAAAGATTATTTTTTAGTTTTTTTTTTAATAAAGACTTTTAAATAATTAATCTTTTTATTTATAATATTATTATTATAGCTAAAAGAGATTCCTTTTATATTAATAATTTTATATAAATTAACTTTTATTATCTATAGTAATTAAAATTAGTTAATTACTTAAGAATTAATATAGTTTTATTTAGCTTTACTATCCATTATAATATTATACTACTTCCCTCTAATCCTTACTTCTACTTCTAATTATTATTAAGGTTACTCTTTAATTATAAAATATAGAGCTTTTTTGGGGAGTTCTTTTAATAACTCTAGAGATTATTGCCCTAATTGCTTCTACTACTCTTTTATAAAAGGCTTTATTTATTTTTTAATTTGGTTTAATATTAAGCTATTACTTTATTTATTATATAAATATTATATTTAAGGTCTTAATATTTATTCTAAGATAACTTACTATAATTAAAGAACTTAAGCTTACCTAGTTCTAATATAATGAACTAGTAATAGGGGTTTTTTCTATTACTTTATATTAGTTAAAGTATCTTCTATAGATATAATAGATAATTATATCTTCTACCTTAATAAAAAAGTATATTATATACTATTTTTACTTTATATATTAAAGATAATTATAATTATAATAGCTTACCTATAAAATATTCTTATATTCTTTATATACTATATTTAATTTAAAGTTATTCTTCTTATATTAGATAGATTAAAGATTATAATTTTCTAATTATTATTTACTTTATATAAGTAAAAAGACTTTATCTCTATCCTATAAGGGTTCCCTAATTTATTAAGCCATTCTTTTAATATTAATTATCCATTTCTTATTTCCATTTTTATTATAAATACAAATATCCTACTATACTAATATTTTATTAGTATATATATTTAGAATAAATATAAGGATTCTTATCTTCTTAGCTCATTCTAACTATTTATAGGGAAGATAGAACTAGCCTTCTTATTAAATTAATTATACTTTTTAAATAGCTTTATTAATTTTTTATTATAAAGTAAGTTTTATTTTATATAACTTATGGTTTTTTATATATTACTTAATTATAGTAGTTGGTTTATATTTCTTAATAATAGTAAGAATAACTTTTCCTATAATATCCTTTTTTCCTTCTAGTACTAAGGTCTATTAAGTTTTTATAATATTAAGTTATTTCTATTCTTTTAATATAGGTTTAAACTAATTTCCTATTTTTAAAAAGTAGCATTTAAAAGATTTATATCCTTTCTTTCTATAGTTAAAGTAGGTAATCTTACTTTTATTATACCCTTAGATAGTGCTAAGTTCTATTAATTTTAAATAAGTCCTATATATAATATTTTATTACTTATTCTAGATTTTTCCTTTATTTAGAATATATAGATTTTTATTATCTTAAGTATATTTTTTATATTAATTAAATTATCTTTTATTAATTTTAATAGTACTTTTAATATACTTTAAAAGTTTTTTTAACCAATCTTCTTTATAAATTTTATTCTTAACTTCACTCTTTAAACCTTTATAATAAAGTTTTATTAATATATTATTATCCTAAACTATTTATACTATAATTCTTTTAAATTTAATTAAATATTAATTATAAGATTTTATTTATTTAAATTTATATAATTAGTTTATAGCTTATTATTTTATATTAATTATACTAAAATTATCTTTAATAATAATTTTAAAATATTCTTAATCTTTAAAGATCTTTTAAATCTTTTTATTTTAATTAATATTATTTTTATTTTCTAAATAATCTTTTATAATAGATTTAAATTATACTCTTATATCCCTTTAAAAAAGAATTTTAATATATAATACCTAGGCTTTAAAGATTATAAGTTATATTAGGAAGAAGTAAAAGTATCCCTTCATTTAGGTAAGGAAGGGGATTATATTAGCAGCCTTTTTTAAAAAGGGCTCTAGGATCGGGGGTCTTAGAATTTTATTAATATCTTTACCCTTATTTCCTTTAATTATAGTGGTTCTAGCTTTTTCTACTTTAAGTTATATTTATATATCTATAAGTTTCTTTTTAATTTACTATAGTTCTATAATTAACTTAATATTATTAGAAGGAGTAGTAGTAATAGGATTCTTTCTGGATATTATTATTACTTAATTGTTAATGTAGGTAATTAATTAAATAAGAGCTTTTAATATATAATAATTTAATTAATTTTTAATTTAATAAATTAATTAGAATGAAGGGTTTATTATTAGTAGGATAATTAGGTATATTATAGTAAATAAAGTAATAGAAGTATTATATTAGGTAATAGTTAATTATAATTAAGGTAATTAAGTTATATTGAAAGCTGATTAAAACCATTCTTTATAATTAGGCTTAATCTATCTATATACTTTTATACTAAGGAGTAATTATTGTAAGGTTTTGATAATTACTTTTATAATTACTTGGTAATTATAGTAATTATATTATAATCATGGGAATAATCATAATTATACCAGTGATCATAGTCTAGGGTAGGTGGGCCCAAGGTGCATTCTGCTAGTTCTGACCGCTTTGGCCAGCATGGGTCATAACATTAGCTACCTCCTCCTCCACATTTAAATGATTAGACTCTTGATTTATCTAGGTTATTATAGATATTAGTACCCACTTACACTTATTATTTACAAAAATCATATATACATAACCAAAGACACCTCTAAAGTATTATATATTCTACTATAACAGATATATTTACTATAATAATCACCAGAATCTAGCAATATCTTATACTATAAACCTTTAAAAGAATAAAAAGAATATAGTATAACTTCAAAACTTATTAAATTAATAAGCTAGGCTTAAGTGTTAGTATAAAGATGTAGCTTGGAAGTACCTAGACCCTAAGGTATAATTAGAAAATATTTGGAAGGTTAAGAATAGGGAACTTATATATAAGGTTGATTTAATAGGCCTTAAGGATAAGATTAATAAAGGGGGATATTGTATTATGACCTATAATATACTTAGATAATTAAATAAAGTAGAAATAATACTTACTTACTTTATAATCTTATATTAATTAATAAAAAAGTACTTATAAATAATTACTTATAATATTAATAATTACTTTATAATTATTACCTTAATTACTAATATATTAAATAGAATTAATATAATAAATGCCTATTAAGTAATAGTATATAGATAAATTAAAATCCACCCTTATAGCTAATATTAACTAGCTTTTAATATAACTTGATTACCTTAATTACAATTAACTATTACTTAATATAATACTTCCATTACTTTATTTATTATAACACACCTAATCATCCTACTAATAATAAACCCTTCATTCTAATTAATTTATTAAATTGGGAATTGACCAGACCGTTATATAAACTTTTAGCCTTAATTAAGTAAAAGATATAAATAAAGAAGAATTTTTATTATTTAAAGGAATAAAATATAAATATAAGAATAATTAAAAAAGGTAAAGATAATAAATAATTACCTACTTTAGAAAATAATTCTAATAAATTAATAAAAGCTTTAAAGAAATAAAGGTAGAAGTAGAAATAGATAGATTGTATAATATACCCTTATAATACTAAATCTACAAAAAGCTCTTTATAAAAGAATTAAATATTAAATTATTTAAATTTAGTTAGTAAGATTATGAAATTGTTTTTAAAGATAGATCTAATATCCAATTTTACCCTATTTATAATTTTAATTAAATTAAGCTTAATATTTTAAAGGAATATATCTAAGATATGCTTAAAAAGAGATATATTTATATTTTAAACTTTAAAGTTAGTTATTTTGTTATGTTTGTGTTTAAGAAAAATAGAAAATTATATTTTATTATAAATTATTAATAGCTTAATAATATTACTATTAAAGATTATACTTTATTACTATTAATTAATAAAATAAAAGATTACTTTTATAGAGTTAATATCTTTATTACACTAGATCTTAAAAGAGTATATAATCTTATTTATATTAAAAAAGGATATAAATAAAAAATTACTTTCTAAATAAAGTTTAGACTATTTGAATATCTAGTTATGCCTTTTAGACTTATAAATATATTAATATTATTTTAATAAATAATAACCAATATATTATAAGAATACTTAGATATCTTTATTATTTACTATCTAGATAATATTCTTATTTTCTTTAAAAATAAAAAAGAATATAAAGAATATATTTATAAGATCTTAAAAGCCCTCTAAAATACTAAACTTCTAATTAAATTAAAAAAAGTAAGTTCTACATTTAAAAAGTAGAATTTCTAGGATATATTATTAGCCCTAATAAAATTCATATAGACCTAAAGAAAGTCATTATAGTAAAAAATTAGAAGGAACCTATTAATATAAAGGAAGTATAAGCTTTTCTTAAATTTACTAATTATTACTGAAGATTTATTAAGGGATTTAGTAAAATCACCTTAGGTATAATAGAACTAACTAAGAAAGGAATTATCTTTTAATAGGGAAATAAAGTATAATAATTATTTGAAGTTATAAGAAATGCTATTTTAGAAGAACCTATCCTTATAATATTTGACCCTAATAAGCCTATAGAGTTAGAAACTGATGCATTGGATTTTATCTTAAGGGCCTAGATTAGACAATAAGATGAATAAGGAAATCTACACCCTATAATATTTTATTTATATAAGCTATATAGCCCTAAGCTAAATTATCCTATCTATAATAAAGAATTCCTTATTATTATTAATACTTTTAAAAAATTCTAATAATATCTATTAGAAAGTAATTATAAAATTATAATATATACTAACTATAAAAATATTACTTACTTTACAATCACTTAAAAACTCAGTAAAAGATAATTATAATATATAGAATACCTATTTAAATTTAATTATTAAATTATTTATATTAAAGGAATTAAAAATAATTACATTAATACAATTAACTACTAACCTAATTATAATATAAAAAAACTAAAAATATAAGAAAAACTATTAACCTATAATACCAATAAAGAACTAAAATAAATCTTAATTAATAAAATAATAATAAAAACAAAGAAAATAATCACTACTATAAGAGTAGGAGGATTACTATATATAACTAGAACCATTACTATAGAAATACTAATATAATAAGTAGAACAAAGTAATTTATTATTAAGGAAAATTAAAGAATATAATCTAGTACTTCTAGAAGAAGAGAAAATAAATTACTTATAAGTATTAAAGAAATATTAAATAGAATTAATAAAGGATATTTATAAATATTTTTTATATAGTTATAAAGATATTAATAAAACCCTTAAATAAGTCAAATAGATATTTTCCTTTAGTAAGATGAAAAAGAAAGTTAAATAAGTATATAAAAAATATAGCCTATATTAACACTCTAAAAAACTAAAATATAAACTATATAGATTATTATAACTATCCTCTGTTATATAATGATTATAAGACTTAATTATAATAAACTTTATTATTAACCTTCTTTTATTAATAGACCTTACTATAGAAGTATATTATAATAATATTTTTATTATTATAGATTACTTTATAAAAGTAGTATATTATTTTCTTTATAATAAAGTAATAAAAGAAAAATAATTTACCTATCTTTTCTTTTAAAATATAATTATTATATATAAATTATTAATTAAAATTATTTTAGATAGAGAATAATTATTTATATTTAAATTTTAGTAAAGTTTAATATTCTTAATAAGGTTAAACTATAAGCTAAATATAGCCTTCTACCTTTAAATAAATAGATAAATTAAATACTAAAATTAAGAAATTAAATAATATTTATAATATTATATTAATTATAAGTAAATTAATTAAGTAGAAAAATTATTTATTATATAATTAATATATAATATATTTTATAATTATAATATTAAAATAATATTAATAAAAGCTAATTTTAACTTTATATTAGATACTTATTAAGCCCTCTTAGAAAATATAATTTAAGTAAAAGTTATAATTAAGTTAAATAATTTAAGAAAATTATATAAAAAAATAAAAATAGAATTTAAATTTATCTATAATATAATAAAAAGATATTATAATCTAAAAAGACTAAAAGAACTATCCTTTTTAAAAAGAGATATAATCTATCTAATAATAAAAAATCTTATAATAAAAAAATAAAATAAAAAAATTAACTTTATATAAATTAAATTATATTTAATTAAAAGAAAAATATTAAAAAATAATTATAAACTTAACCTCCTAGATAATATTAAAATTCACACTATCTTCTATATTTCATTACTAAAACCTAATAATAATATCTAAATAAATATAGGATCCAAATATAAACCCTAAATAGAAAACCTAGAAGACTAGTAGGAAGTTAAGAAAATACTATAAAGAAAAAAGGAAAATAAAAAATTTAAAATTAAATAAAAAGATTATAAAGAAACAACCTAAGAACCTACTAAATATCTTATATATTATTTAAAGATACTAGAAGTATTCCTTCAATAAGTAAAAAGAAGGATTAATATTAATAATATACAACATTAATATCACCTCTAAAAAAGGGCCTTCCTTTACTACAATCTTAATCTCTACTACCTCCGTTGCTCTAGCACCTTGCTCTTCTAGATTATCCTCTAACTTCTTTAGGTGCTTTAACTTAATAAATACTACTATTATTTAAGATTAGGTCTTTAAAATAATCTTTTGAGAAGTTTTTAAAAAAGTATATAATAAGTTTAATTTATTTTATATTTTTAAATGTTATTAATATAATTTTTTCTTTTTTTTAATAATATAAAGAATTATTATTATTAATATATTAAGTTAGTTAAATAAAGAATAATAAAAATATATATAAGCTATACTTTTTATATTTATATAATTATAACTTTTATAATTTTAGATATATTTAAAATAATAAATTGAATTTTTATTTATTATATAGGAAAGATTAATACTTATATAATATATATAAGCTATAATAGGCATTCTAAAAAGATTAATGTAATTAGTAAGATCTTTAATTTTGCAATTCTTATGAATAGAAGATGCTTTTACTACCTTGCCTAATATAATATTAGTATAATAAAATAATTATAAATCTAAGTTTAGATAATATATACAAAAAAACCACTACAACCTGCTATACCGGCCTTAAGGACAAGATTAACGAAGGGGAGATATTGTGTTACAACCTATGTTATACCTAGGGCGGTCTAGAATAGCAAAATGCCACACCCTATAAGAAACCAGCTACCCTATAATTATATACAATTAATTAAATAAGAAATAATAAGGGTAACTATTGTAATAAGTACAAAAGGTATTGTACTAAGTGTATTATACACACCAAAATAGGATAGTAGTATATAGATGGATCAGATCCCACTATAAGGAATAGAACTAATCAGCTTTTAATATAATTTGGTTATTTTAATTGCAATTGATTATTATCTAATATAATACTTCTATTACTCTATTTACTATAATGCGCCTAACTATCCTGCTAACAATAAACCCTTCGTTCTGATTGGTTTATTAAGTTGGGAATTAACCAGACCGTTATAGATAATCTTTTTAATCTTTTTAGATTATAATATCTTTTTATTATATTATAGATAAACTTAAGTTCTATTTTTATTTCTTTATATAATTTTCTTAGATTATTTAACTTAATTATTACTTTTATTTAGATTATGCTTTCTAAAGGGGCTTAATAAGCATTCAGTATAAAACTAAAATTAGCTTTTATTAATATTATTTTAATACTATAATTATAAGATATATTATATATTAATTATATAATAAATAACTTTTTTACTTAATTAATTTACTTATAATTAATATAATATTATAAATATTACTTAATTTCCTAATTTTAATATTTAGTTTATCTATCTATTTAAAGGTAAAAGGCTATACTTAGCTTATAATTTAACCCTATTAAGAATATTAGGCTTTATTAAAACTTAGATGTAAATAATTGTCCTCTATTTAATATAATTTTAATTAATAAGCTATATATAATAATTATATATTAAAAGAAAAGGTAGATAAATTATTCTTCTTTTATTACTTTATTATAAAAGAGATAATATACTACTTTTATAAAATAATTAATAATAATAAAAATACTATTATAATATACTCCTATAATAAGGTCTACTAATAAAAGAAGGTTAATAATAAAGTTTATTATAATTAAGTTTTATAATTATTATATAATAGGGGATAGTTATAATAATCTATATAGTTTATATCTTGGTTTTTTAGAGTATCAGTATAGGCTACATTCCTTATATACTTGTTCAACTTTCTTTTTTATTTTAGTAAAAGAAAATATCTATTTAACTCATTTAAAGGTTTTATTAATACCTTTATAGCTATATAAAGGGTATTTATAGATATTCCTTATTAATTTTATTTAATATTCCTTTAATACTTATAAATAATCTATTTTTTCTTTTTCTAAAAGTGCTAGATTATATTCTTTAATTTTTTTTAGTAGTAGATTACCTTATTTTACTTATTATATTAGTATTTCTATAGTAGTATTTTTAGTTGCATATAATAGTCCTTTTATTCTTATAATGGTAATTATTTTTTTTATTTTTATTATTATTTTATTAATTAGGGCTTATTTTAGGCCTCTATTAGTATTATAGATTAATAGTTTTTTTTATATTTTTGGTTTTTTTATATTATAGTTAGGTTAGTAGCTGATTATATTAGTATAGTTGTTTTTAATTCCTTTAATATAGATAATTTAATAGTTAAATTTGGATAGGTATTCTATATATTATAATTACCTTTTATTAAGTTTTTAAGTGATTATAAAGTAGATAATATTTTTATAATTAATATATATTATAATTTTATAATTATTTTTTAAAAAGTATTATTAAAATTCTTTAAAAGTATTAATAATAATAAGGAATTCTTTATTATAGATAAAGTAATTTAACTTAAGGCTATATAGCTTATATAAGTAAAATACTATAGGATATAGATTTTCTTATTTATTTTATTATCTAATCTAGGCCTCTAAGGCGAAGTCCAATGCATCAGTTTCTAGCTTTATAGGCTTATTAAGATTGAATATTATAAGGATAGGTTCTTTTAAAATAGTATTTTTTATAGCTTTAAATAATTATTATACTTTATTTCCTTATTAAAAGATAATTCCTTTTTTAATTAGTTTTATTATATTTAAGGTAATTTTATTAAATCCTTTAATAAATCTTTAATAATAATTAATAAATCTAAGAAAGGCTTATACTTCCTTTATATTAATAAATTCCTTCTAATCTTTTACTATAATAACTTTCTTTAGGTCTATATAAATTTTATTAGGGCTAATAATATATCCTAGAAATTCTACTTCTTAGGTATAGAACTTACTTTTTTCTAATTTAATTAAAAGTTTGGTATCTTAGAGGGCTTTTAAGATCTTATAAATATATTCTTTATATTCTTTTTTATTTTTAGAGAAAATAAGGATATTATTTAGGTAATAGATAATAAAAATATTTAAATATTTTTATAATATATTAATTATTATTTATTAGAATAATATTAGTATATTTATAAGTTTAAAAAATATAATTAAATATTTAAATAATCTAAATTTAATTTAGAAAGTAGTTTTTTATTTATATTTTTCTTTAATATAAATAAGATTATATACTTCTTTAAGATCTAGTATAATAAAAATATTAATTTTATAAAAGTAATTCTTTATTTTATTAATTAGTAATAATAAAATATAATCTTTAATAATAATATTATTAAATTATTAATAATCTATAATAAGATATAACTTTCTATTTTTTTTAAATATAAATATAATAAGGTAATTAGCTTTAAAGTTTAAAATATAAATATATCTTTTTTTAAATATATCTTAAATATATTTCTTTAAGGTATCTAGCTTAATTTGGTTGAGATTATAAATAAGATAAAATTAGGTATTAAATCTATTTTTAAGGATAATTTTATAATCTTATTAATTAAACTTAAGTAGTCCAATATCTAATTCTTTTATAAAAAGCTTTTTATAGATTTAGTACTATAAAGGTATATTATATAGTTTATTTATTTCTACTTTAGCTTTTATTTTTTTAAGGCTTTTATTAATTTATTAAAATTATATTCTAAGGTAAGTAATTATTTATTATTTTTATCTTTTTTAATTATTCTTATACTTATATTTTATTTCTTTAAATAATAAAGATTCTTCTTTACTTATATCTCTTATTTAATTAAAACTAAAAATTTAAGATCTTTTATTATATTTTATAAAAATATCACTAATTACATTATACTCCTCAGGTATTTACACCTAGCCAGTACACCAGCAGATATTAGAGTTATATCAATATAACTATAGGTACCTTAAAACTAGATTATATTATCTAATATCAATAATATCAAAGGTTATTCCTTGGTTTTTTCTTTAATAAAGACTTTTAAGTAATCAATTTTTTTATTTATAATATTATTATTATAGCTAAAAGGGGTTCCTTTTATATTAATAATTTTATATAAATTAACTTTTATTATCTATAGCAGCTAAAGTTAGTTAATTACTTAAAAATTTATATAATTCTACTTAGCTCTACTATCCACTATAGTATTATATTATTTCCCTTTAATTCTTACTTTTATTTCTAATTATTATTAGGATTACTCTTTAATTATAAAATATAAAGTTTTTTTAAGAAGTTCTTTTAATAACTCTAGAGATTATTACCCTAATTACTTTTATTATTTTTTTATAAAGAGCTTTACTTATTTTTTAATTTTATTTAATATTAAACTATTACTTTATCTATTATATAGATATTATATTTAAGATCTTAATATTTATTCTAAGGTAGCTTACTGTAATTAAAGAACTTAGACTTACTTAATTCTAATATAATAAACTAATAATAGAGATTTCTTCCTATTATTTTATATTAGTTAAAGTATTTTTTATAAATATAATAGATAATTATATTTTCTATTCTAATAGGGAAGTATATTATATATTATTTTTACTTTATATATTAAAGGTAATTATAATTATAATAGTTTATTTATAAGATATTCTTATATTTTTTATATATTATATTTAGTTTAAAGTTATTCTCCTAATATTAGATAAATTAGGGGTTATGATTTTCTAGTTATTATTTGCTTTATATAAGTAAGAAGACTTTATCTCTATTTTATAAAAATTCTTTAATTTATTAAGCTATTCTTTTAATACTAATTATCTATTTCCTATTTCTATTTTTATTATAAGTATAAGTATTTTATTATATTAATACTTTATTAATATATATATTTAAAATAAATATAAGAATTTCTATCTTTTTAGCTTATTTTAGTTATTTATAGGGAAGGTAGGATTAGCCTTTTTATTAAATTAATTATACTTTTTAGATAGCTTTGTTAATTTCTTATTATAAAGTAAGTTTTACCTTATATAACTTATAATCTTCTATATACTACTTAACTATAATAATTAATTTATATTTCCTAATAATAGCAAAAATAACTTTTCTTATAATATTCTCTTTTCCTTTTAATACTAGAATTTATTAAGTTTTTATAATATTAAGTTGTTTCTATTCTTCTAGTATAAGTTTAAACTAGTTTCCTGTTTTTAAAGAGTAATATTTAAAGAATTTATATTCTTTTTTCTATAATTAAAGTAAGTAATCTTACTTTTATTATAACCCTAAGTAATGCCAAGTTCTATTGATCTTAAATAAGTCCTATATATAGTACTTTGCTACTTATTTTAGGTTTTTCCTTTATTTAGAATATATAAGGTTTTATTATTTTAAGTATATTTTTTATATTAATTAAATTATCTTTTATTAATTTTAATAGTATTTTTAATATATTTTAAAAGTTTTTTTAATTAATCTTTCTTATAGATTTTATTTTTAATTTTATTTTTTAAATCTTTATAATAAAGTTCTATTAATATATTATTATTTTAGATTATTTATATTATAATTCTTTTAAACTTGGCTAAATACTAGCTATAAGATTTTATTTATTTAAGTTTATATAATTAATTTACAGCTTATTATTTTATATTAATTATATTAAAATTATTTTTAATAACAATTTTAAAATATTCCTAATCTCTAAAGATCTTTTAGATCTTTTTATTTTAATTAATATTATCCTTATTTTCCAGATAATCTCTTATAATAGGTTCAAACTATACTCCTATATCCCCTTAAAGGAGGGTTTTAATATATAATACCTAGACTTTAGGGGTTATAAATTGTATTAGAAAAAGTAAAAGTATCCCTTTATTTAGGTAAAAAAGAGGATTATATTGGTAGCTTTTTTTAAAAAGGGTTCTGGAGCTAGAGGTCTTAGAATTTTATTAATATCTTTACTTTTACTTCTTTTAATTATAGTGGTTTTGGCTTTTTTTACTTTAAGTTAGGTTTATGTATTTATAAGTTTTTTTTTAATTTATTATAATTTTATAATTAATTTAATATTATTAAAAGGAATAATAATAATAAGATTCTTTTTAGATATTATTATTATTTAATTATTAATATAGGTAATTAATTGAATAAAAGCTTTTAATATATAATAGTTTAATTAATTCTTAATTTAATAAATTAATTAGAATAAAGAGTTTATTATTAATAAAATAGTTAAGTATATTATAATAAAATAAAATAATAAAAATATTATATTAGATAATAGTCAATTATAATTAAAATAACTAAATTATATTAAAAGCTAATTAGTTCTATTTCTTATAGTAGGACCTGATCTATCTATATATTACTATATCTAAGGTTCTATTATTATAATAATTAAATGAAGTTGGTTTAATAATGTTTATTATAATTCTTAATGATATTAAATGGGGGCCATTCGACTTTACTCTTATTGGCTGGTTATGTAGGTCCAGGGTAGTTTTATTATGATTGGTTGGGGTTCTGCCTGTGGTTACTGCCTTTGGGTGTTTGGGTCATAACACCTATTTTAAGAAATTAGTATAGATTTTATTATAGGATTATTAAGTAATGCTTAAGTAGATAGTAAAAAATATAATATAATCTTAGTTATTATATACTATATAATTAAATATATAATCTTTTTATTAATAAGAAAAATATTTAATATAGCTTAGCTTATATAAATCCTTTATAAGAATATTAAATATAAATTTAAAATACTAAAAGGAATTATAAGTAATAAAGATAAGTTAATTATTAATAAATTCTAGGCTAAATTTATAAAAGAATAAGTAATTATTTATTAATTATCTATTATATATTATTTATAAATAAATAATTAAATAAAATAGATTTACTAGATATTAAAAAAATATCTTTAAATATATATAGAAGGCTTACTAAATTAATAGGCAATCTAATTATCTAAAATAAAGTTTATATATAATAATAGTATATATAATATTATTAAAGTTTCTTTAATATAAGTATTTTATAAATATTATTTTAAAATAATAGTTTATACCTTTAAATATATTAAAGCTAGAGTATAAGAAGTTAATAAGTATTTAATAATCTTTTACTAAGTATAAAAATAAGTTTAAGAATATTAGTAATCTATTATAAAGGTATAATCTAAATATTATAATTAATATTACTAAATTAAGGAATATAAGCTAAAAGATATTATTAAATTATTAATTAAGTATTTCTATTTTAAAAATAAAAAATTAATATTATAATTTATTAAAATAATAATTAAAAAAAATAAGAAAATAAATATATAAGATATATCTACTAAAATAATACTAATATATATATAATATATTCTTAATCTTACTATTAAAGCTATAGCTATAGTTTTAGTAAGTAAATAATAAAGATATAGCCATTTTTCTTAAGTTAAAGAAAAAAGAGGAAGAGTAGAAAGTAAAGGAAATTATAAGTTATAAGGAAGATAGAGGATAGCTATTTTACTAAGTTAAGTAAATAGGCTGGTTAGTAAAATATAATATATAAGAATTTATCAAATACTTATAAAATACTTTATAAATAATATAAAAATATTATAAATAATATAAATATATATATAAAAAATAAAATAATAATATAAAATAAAAAATATAACAAAAATATAGCAAATAACTAATAAAATAATTACTAATTAATATATTTATAAATATAAATATATATATAAACCACTAAAATAATAACTAGAGAGCACTTAGTAAAGATTTAGCAACAGCTTAACAAATAGATGCCTAGGAAAAGGCACCACAACCACAACCACAAAAACAACCATAAAGGCAACTATCACATCCACCACAACCATAGCCAGCAGGCAACAAAGGCACATTATTAAGCACAGGCTTAGACTTAGCCTTAAAGGCAGCAGACTCTACAATCTTAAACTCCTTCTTCTCCTTCTAAATATAATATAAAAATATATTAATTACTTTTTACTAAATAAAAGATTTTCTAGTATACTTAATAATATAAATAAGATTATAATAATCTATAATAATAACTAAAGTATATAAGATTTTATATTTCTATATAATAATAAATTAAAATAAAGAATCTTTTATAATATTAAGAATATAAATAAATTTAATTTAATTAAAAGTATTTAATAAATATTTAATAATTATAATAATATTATTATTATAAATATAAAAAAGAATAATAAAAGCTAAATAAAGATATAAGTCTTTAATATTAATAAAAATAAGATTATATTATAATAAATTAGTAAAATACTTATTAATATAAAATAAAAATATTTACTTAAATTTAGAAATTTAATATTATTAATTTATATTAAATAATAGTCTTTTATAGTAAATATAAAGATAATTATTTATTAAATATTTTATAAATATTAGTTATACTTTTAATACTATTTTTAATATAATATTAAAAATTAGTAATAATATATATAATTTAATTAAAATATTAGTAATTAATATTTATTAAGGGCTTAAAAGTATTATTATTATTTTTATTATACTTAATAATATTATATATATTAAGTTCAATTAGGAAATTCTAATACTAAACTACAATACTAATAAGCTCCTAAGAAATCTAATTAAATTAATAATAACTATATATAGAATATTTAATAAAGGTAAATATATTATATTATAAAATTAGCTAGCTTTTTTATAATAAATATAATAAGTATTAATAGATCTTTAATAATAAATAAAAGAAAGATTATTATACTTTTATATAATATAATAAAAATAAAAATAATTATTTAATAATTATTTAATAAATAAATTACTTATAATAAATAAATATTATAAAGAATTAAAAGAAAAATAATATTATAAAGATTTAAAGAGTATTTAATAAAAAAAGAAAAATAAAATAATAATAAAAAATAAAAATATATATATATATAATAAATAAAGTAAGAAATATTATTTATATAAAAAAATTATAAATAAGTATAAAATAAGAAGAATAATAAATATATTATAATATATATCTTATTAAAAGTAAAATCCCTATAATAACCACCTACTAAACACATACCATATATACAACAAATAACAAATAATATATATTATATAAATAATAAATAATAAATAATAATTATATATAATAATAACTATAAATATATAAAATTATTTAAAATAAGAAAACTACCAATAAATACTTAAGAACTAAATATTAAAAAAAAATAATTATAAAAATAATTAAAATCCTAGTACTACTATAGCTAGAAGTAGTATACAACCTACTTAATCTATTAGAGAATTTTAACAAGCAATCAAGGAACACTTGCCAAGTTAAAGTCTATATATCACAATACAATCTATTCTACAACTCTCAAGATCACCCTGGTCAATGACCCTTATAATTAATAAGACCACCTATTCAAAGCTACATTTATAAGCTATTATATATATATTAGATTTAAGAAAGTAGAACTATAGCTACTTAACCTAGAAGTCATATTAGGTCCTTATCATCAAGCAATAAAGCATCTTAAAGAGCCTTTTTTCCTTAAGCGGCTAGATAAGATAAATATAATACCAAGGAAGATAAAAAGGGTATATATAGAGCTTTATAAGTAAAAAAAGATTAATATATTAAAAATATTAATTAAGAAGATTATTTAGAATATAAATATATACTTTAATCTAATTATTATTATATAATTATTCTAAAAGAGAATATTTAAAATATAATATTAATAAATGTAATTAAAAGCTTATTATATATATATATATTACTAGATTAAGATTAATAATAGAGTATATATTATAAAAGAGCTTTATTTAAAGGTATTTAATAAAGCTTATAATAATTTATAAAAGCTATTATAGAAGTAAAATAAAGAGTAAAATAAACTCTTTTAATAATTACAAAAGGATAAAAAGAATACTATATTAATTAATAGCCTAAGCCTCCTTTAGCCTTATAGTTAGACTAGTATTAAGTTGAAAATGCTATATATAATAGCAGAAGAAACTAGTTAATAAGAAACTTATAATAAAATAATAATTTAAAAGGATATTAGTATTATTTAAAGTCTTTAAAATAAATAAAATAAAACTAATAATAAAAAGCAAAGCCATTTATTATTAATTCAGCTAGAATTATAATTTTAATATATCCTTAAGATAATAAGATAAAGAGTATCCTAGGCTATAATTATATTAACCTTACTTAATAAGGCTTAAAGTAATCCTAGTAATTATATCTTAATATTATCAATCTTATTAATTAAATTATCTCCTTTAGGCAAGAATAAAAACTTAAATTAAAATAAAATTAAGATTATTATAATTAAAAAAATTAAAGGTAAGCTAAAAAGTATTTATTATCTAAGAAATATTCTTTTTTTAAAAAAATAAATAAAAAAAAATAATTAATTATAAAATATTAATTTTAAAGATTTTAATTATAATAAAATCTTAAATAATTATTTAAATAATAAAAGCAATAATATTAATAATATAAATAATCTAATTATATACTTTAATAATAAGATAATTATTATATTAAAATTAAAATATCATTAATAACTACTACCTTTCCTACCTTATTATATTATAAAATTATTATAAAAATAAATATAATATATACTATAATTATATTAAAATTAAAGTAATTAATTAATATAATTATCTCTTTTATTAAATTACTATTAATAAAGTTATAGTATATTAAGATTGGAAAAGCTAGATACACCAACTACAAAGATATGGGTTATGTTCCCACCTCTCCTCTGGAGAGGTAGGAGCCTAAGCCCACAGCGGAGCCGGCTTAGTCAACTCAGCGGGTAATACTAAGCCTTCGAATAAAAAGCTTTAGGATTGTGGTTGTTAAACAAGATACGATATAGCCGTGAGCTTGTTCAGTAAAATGAAAAGGTCAATTAGTGACGTGTCTGCTATTCTTACTTAAATATCAGTCATGGTTTAATTATTCTGACGTTACTTTTTTCTTCGCCTTTTTCCAATAAAAATAGCGACAGATATAATTTTCAGTTTCGAGAGAGGTCTTGATGCCGGGATTTGCTTTGTCCTGGATCCGTTATTCATCTCCGAAAACCCGCCCGGTGATTCCCTCAATCTGATTGGCTCGTATGGTGCCCACCAACCAAGACCACGAACACTGGATGCTTGGCTTGGACTCATTTGTATGTGTCATCGAGTATATAAACCATTCATCAATTCATTTAAAATTATCCAAATTCACTTCTTATTACACACATCTTCATCCTTACTTATACAATATGTCTGGTCCTCTGCGCGTTGGCTTGATTGGCCTTGGAAAGGCCGAACCGTCGGTCGCCCCTGGTACATGGGGCTCTATTGTTCACCTGCCATCGATCTTGAACTCGGATGGCTATGAGCTTGTCGCTGTCGCAAACTCAACTACGGAATCGGCAAGACAGTCGATCGCATTCCATGGCCTTCCCAACACTGTCAAGGCGTACGGGAGTGCTGAAGACCTGGCCAGTGATCCAAACGTTGACTTGGTTGTCGTTTCCGTTCAGGTTTCAAAGCATTATGCTCTTGCGAAATCCGTCGTTCTTCAAAAGAAGCACCTTTTCGTGGAGTGGCCATTTGGTTCTACGGTCACTCAAGCGGAAGAGCTTACGAACATGGCCAAAGCCAACAACCTGAAAGCAATTGTTGGCTTACAGGGGCGAGCGGATCCTCTTACCAAAAAGCTCCGAGAGATCATTTCAAGTGATCAAATTGGGGAGATCATTAGCTCGACGGTTGTTGGCTCATTTAGCGCCATCCCGGCAGATATTGTCGCCCAGGGTGCCGAATATTATGCCGACATGAAAAGTGGTAGCAACGGCTTTCACAATTATTTCGGGCATTGTAAGTATTTTGTATCTCTAGGTGGATGGCTTGAACACTTCTTACTAACACGAGTATTTAGTCTTGGACAGCTTCATTCACGTTTTGGGTAACTTTGATAATCTATCCTCCATCCTCAAAACCCATGTCACCTCTGTTAAAGTTCTCGACGCCACTGGTGGTATCGTGAATCCTAGTTTGCCAAAGACTGCCCCGGATAATGTATTTGTTCAAGGTGTTTTAAAAGGTGGCGCAATTGCATCATTGAACTTTCGGTTGACGGAAAACCCAGTTGGAGAAACAGGTATTCGGTGGATAATCACTGGGTCTCGAGGTGAGATCGAAGCAACACTGCCTGAGACTCAGTGGCAATTCCGAGTCCCTGAAGGAACCAAGCTTCGAATTAGGGTTGGAAAGGATGGAGAAACCTCTGATGTGACATTGCCTGAAGATGTACATCCCAATTTCCAGAAGGTTGGATGGCCTGGTACAAACACAGCTCGACTGTACCAAGCTTTCCTCGGTGGAGATATTGAGAATTATGCTACTTTTGAGTCAGCGCTTGAGACAAAGAAGCTTCTTGACAGGATTTCTAGTGCTGCTGGATATCCTATGCAAGGGTGAAGCGTCTCTGGTGCACATACAGACCTATTTTCCTGAGCCTTATAGATTAATTTGTCTAGAGATATACTGCAGTATACATAACCATCACAGAATAAGCAGCCCACATAAGTCTAGATTCTTCATATTCTGGTCTCCAACTTCATTTTATTCAAGATACATATCTAATCGAACACTCCGAATTTTCCCTTCTTGGGTCTATTCAGAAAAGACTCACAACCGATCAAGTAGAACTCAATTTTGTAGCAAGCCAAGTCAAGGTCCCAAGGTCGTCATGATTTAAACACCAAGACTCCAGATCTGTGGCCCAATCTTCTTTTGAGACGTCTTGGCCATCATTCTCCACGTACTTCCATAAAGATCTCACACGTAAAATATCTTTGCTACGGCGTTGGGATTCCGAAGTTGTATACTCTTTTTGCCACTCGAGATCTGTTTTGGCCTCCCAAAGGTCTTGAATGCATGGTAGAGGTATTCTGGCACATCCTGGGCTATCCTCACCAAAAGAATGGTCGACGGTAACGTTTAGAAGTAAGTCGATGATGTATAATAAAATTATTGTTCTGTAGTGAGTGAAGATTTAATATGATATCCAACACTGTTTCAATGGGACAACTGTACTTACCTTCGAAAGCTTTCCTGAAAGATCCATTCATGCCGGTTCGGGATACCTCCCTTTCGATCTAATTGTCCAAAATCGTTAAAAGGTTTCATGGATTCTATCATCTTCTAATCATCATAGTTAGTTGTCTACAAGCCAATAATAAAAGTTGAGCGGAATTTAGGAGGAAGACTTGCCCCCAAGGTAGCAAGAAGCAAAGGAATGTGATTCTCGGGAATGGAATCCACTTCATCCGCCTGAAGAATAAGGTAAAGCGATAATGCCTGAATTCCATCTAAGAGGGTGCCTCTATCATTAGACCCCGCCTTATAGCGTGTCAAATCAACTTCTAATTGTGGAATTAATTATACTCACGCTATCAACAAGTCTCTGTCGCTCAGAGTCAATGGAGCGCCAAATGAATGATCTTCCAGAAGGGTTGTTGATGCAGAATAGCCTCACAAGACTCGCGCATGCTGCTAATGGAGGCGAGAGACATTGATGAAAACCTGAAGCTTGGCAGCTCAAATCATTGTTACAGCAGGGTGGACTTATAAAGGGAGGCAATTTAAGGCCGTCCACCAGCATTTTGGGATATCCCTTGATACGCCCAAGCATCATCTTTGAGGTCAGTCGAGCCTCGTTATTTCTTGTTTGCCGAGGATGGAGGAGTTTGTGGTTACTCATAAGATCGATCCGCCCAAAGTTTGATGTTCCGGTTGAAGGATTCTGAATTAGCATATTATCGGTAACTGGAGTGATTATTATGTCATTGAGCAAGGACTCAGAATTCCAGTATGGGTCTTGATCACTTTCTCCGAGCGTGCCATGTAACAAAGGATCGTAACCTGGAGTGTCATTCACAACTCCTTCTAGCAAGTCAAGAACATCACCGCCTTGCCCACTTAGATTTCTTCCGGGAGGAAGATCCGATGCCTTTTTTCCCATGAGCAAATGATGCTGTTGCAACTAATGATAATAGCTACTCACTTGTTGTTGCAGACATCTTGACACCTCGACTACCTCGCCATTGTCTCTAACTGCTAGAGAGCTAGCCAATGACGCGTACCGGCAGCTTATATTCCGGCGCTCACATCGAGAACAACGTGGTGATTTCCGGTCGCATGATGCTTTCGCTGACCTACAAGAATGGCAAGACTTGCGACGGAAATTAGGCATGCCTGCAAACCGACTTTCCCGACAAAGCTCGTGTATTTATTCTCGTTTTGTGTTCGTCCTACTGCTGGCTAGCACCCGAGAATACGAAATCTTTGAACTGGCAGGACGCACGTGATTAATTTAGCGCCGGATTTTCGGGGGTTTGAGAATGATTATTGGCTCACTCCTTGCTCGTGAAAAGCATAATTCTCAAACAGCAAATTACTGGGCTCGTGCACGCGACTTGCTGATGGTTGTAAGGTACGTGACATGAACTGCAAATGGATAAATTAGTCTGACATATATTTATTTGTATGACGAATCCGCTTGATATGTGTAGTTTTCCCCATTCACCAGTCTACAAACACTGTCGAACGGGTGTTATCTTTGCCGCATATGTCCGCAATCAACAAAACCATTCGACCTCGTCTCCCGGACCTTTCGCTTTGGGCTCCAAATTGTAGTGGAGGAGCCAATGAGAGGCCTTGAAAAGCCGAAAATCCGAAAATCCGAGATACCTCTCGAGAATCGAATCCAAGTCCCACCTAAGGTACATAATGGAAGAAGTGATAATATCTTGACAGATTTATAGCTAAATTTGCAAATATTTTAAGCATACATTAGGGATGTTAATTCCAAACCAAGGGTTTCGTTACAACCTTCCTTGCACTAAACTGTCCCAACTTGTGATAATATATAATTTTGAACGTAGGCAATCATCACTTAAATTTGATCCATCAGGTTATCAGAACCAGGGCTTTGTTTTCAACGATGACTGCATGGCTCACGAGGAATTTCACATAGAATGTGACACTCTCCATCTTCTCGCCACCCCTCATACGATAACAACAGGAACGTTTCCTCATTGACGATTGGAGGGGTAGCAGGTAAGAATAATGACGTGCCCAAGATTTTGAAACAGTAAGTTGAAATCACGGTTTGGTATACAGACGAGTAGCAGGCCACCATCAGTGCAACCGTTAGACCCTCTTACTTTCCCCACCGTGGGAGCCACAGGATCTCTTGTAAGAATTGCAACCACAAATAGAGACTTTTCACAGGCATAAAATATTAGCCGGCGCAACCCATAACGATAAAACAACCAGATTGTTAGAATATGCTAACCCGTGGTCATCTGACGGAAAGAGAGAACCGAAGTGTGGCTGGTCGGCAAGACGGCATCCAACCTCAAACGAAAACGCCTTTGGCACTGACCGCGTTCATTCACTACTGTTCTCTAATCGACTTTACGTATTGGAGAATTTAAGTTAATTGCTAGTCTTGGATATATGATGGTTTGAGGCAAAGTCCCTTCATTACGAGTGGGGTGCACGGCCCGAATTAAGGACATTGCATGATGGCTGAGAATTTAGTGATGAGCCTTTCTTAGTTCTTGTTTCCATTTTTGGGTCAGGACGACTGTTTCAAATGAGAAATCAATTTGACGATGGTAAACCTTTATATCAGACATCACTTTATATCTGCTGTGTACCTCGACTTTACCTGTTTCATTCACCTAACTCTATGAGATTGAGCGCGAGGCTCGTCTCTTAATGTGTCAAGGTATTTAAATCCCCAGTGTCCTCTAAATACTCATAGCAAAAAACCACTGTCTTGGCATTCCTTCTTTCGTATAATCAAGGCGTCCTCTCATTTCCACGGTTACTTTGCTCCATAACCCTTCCTTCATTTTAGCATTTGTCCATTCAATCAATATCAGTTAAACAGTGTCGGCATTTTCCAACATGCTTCCTTCATTACCATTTATACACTTCCGACTCGTTGGCCTACTTTCATTACTTGCACTCACTCATGCCGGACCATCAACAAATAGCGTCATCAATCGCGACGTCTGCATCATCGGAGGTGGCAGTACTGGAACGTACGCCGCCGTTCAGCTCAAGGACCAAGGCAAGAGCCTGGTAATAATTGAAAAGAATAACCGCCTTGGAGGCCATGCCGAAACAGAGTACCTCCCCGGGGGTGGTCACATCGATTATGGTGTTGAAGGCGTGTTTAACAATGATCTATCAAAGACATACTTGCAAAGACTTCACGTTGAATACAAGTCACTTCGCATGAGCGCCTCCAAGACAGACTACGTCGATTTCAAAACAGGCTCAAAAGTTTCACCAAAGGATTCCCTTCTTAACTCTCTCGTCAACCTCGTCAAAACCCTTCTAAAAGCCGTTCCTTTTGTCAAATACCGTATAGCCATTGGCAAATTTGACTTTCTCAAAGACGGCGTCTATAATCTCCCGGACCAGGTCCCAGAAGAGCTTCTTCAACCATTTAGTGACTTTGTCAAAAAGCATGGCCTCGATGAGATTCTAAATCTCATCTTCATGTTCTCTTCCAGCGACGGAAATATGCTCGACACGCCGCTGCTTTATGTACTACAAAATTTCGGAATCCCTCACATCAACGCCTTAATTGGTGGATACATCGTCCCAAACAACGGAATGGCTGAAGTTTACAAGCAAGCTGCTAGTGTTTTAGGCCCAGACAACATCATATTTGAGTCTACAGCATCCAAAATTACTCGATCTTCAGAAGGTGCTAGCGTCATTGTGCAAGGCGCCAACGGGCAGCGCAACATTACCTGCGGGAAGCTTCTTTTCACAATCCCTCCTACACCAGACAATATGCAGCCATTTGATCTCGATAGCTATGAGAGATCCCTTTTTCAGAAATGGCAGTGGTCCAACTATTATGGAGCCATTTTAAACAATACCGGTCTCCCAGATGACCGTAATATTGTCAACCTTGATCCAACTAAACCTCACAGTTTACCTACACCTCCCTTCCAATGGGCTCTCGAGTACATGGGTGTACCAGGTTACAGAGCTACCAAGACTATTGCTGACCAGGGATTCTCCGCGGACAACGCCAAAGACCTGATACTATCAGACATTAAACGCATGTCCAAAATTTACCCGATTCAGGAACCAGAAATTATTGCCATTGCGGACCATACTCCTACAGCAATGAAGGTTTCAAACGAGGACATTCGCAATGGATTTTACAAGAAATTCTATGCATTGCAGGGGCAAAAAAATACTTATTACACTGGCTTGAGCATATGTTCAGACTATTCATCTCTTCTGTGGGCATACACGAAAAAGGTTGTAGATGAAATGTACCCCATACCAAAATAAAAGCATTGTATTAAGGTTCAAACATCAATTTCCAAAAAAAAAAAAAAATTTGAAATAACCAAACGGACATCGCGTGGGCTTGCTTGCAATCAATCATACCGGGGTCCTAGAAACAAATTCATGCCCATCATAATGCACTGGCGTTGACAGCGATAAGCTTCTGGGCCAATGACTATGGAGCTAAAGTTATAGGACTGCAGCGTATCTAAATTTGCGGCTTTCAAAAACGCATAGCTTATCTATTGCGTTGATCATCTCCAAAATATCACTATTACATGAAAATCCCGCCAGCATTTCGCCATCATTCAAAAAGCAATGGATTGCGCTCCATCACATCATTATCTGTGACAGCTACCGGCATCTAAGCCTCCCTATGTTCTAATAAAGTCGACTGTTGCGACTCTACTTGATCATCTTCTCCTGACTGTCTTTGTACCTCTGCATCTGAGTGTTAAAATCCCGCTTGAAAGAGCTCATGTTAGCAAAAGCCCTTTTCATGTGTCGCTTGCTCAATTTGCCGGGTTTTGCTCGGTATTTGGTCTCAGCGCGGGCCAGACCCAACGCTGTAGTAACCATGTTTCGAATCTGTCGGCCATCGAAGCCTTCCTTGTAAACAACTTCTTCAAGCCATTCCGTGATTTCGTCATAATCTTCGATCAGGTTGTTACGGTCTAGCTTGTCAAGGAAGCCACGGAAGATTGCCTCCATTTGCTCCACCTTCAAACTCTCATATCGGATTGCGAGATGAATACGTGAAGGGATGGCGACATCAAACTGGGCGATTTGGTTCGTGGTTAAGAACATGATGCCTTGATAGTATTCAAGCACTCGGAGGAATACTAGCGCGAGAATGAATCGTCAGCACTCTGTTATCCTTGGAGATTCGGAGATATGAACTCACCTGAGACTAGAGCATTCTTATCTGTGGATTGAATGGCGCTGCCGCGTCCACGACTCTCCAAGAAAACATCAGCTTCGTCACTATGCAAATGTCAGCTAGCTCTTAGAATATTATGGATCCCCTATATCGCATACATCAAGAGGATGGCCTGCCACTTTGTAGCCAAGGAAAATATTCTTGACAGGTTGGACTCGACGTGCTTGGCTTGCGTCCCAACGTCGGCAACACTGACTGAAAACAAGGGTTTTCCTGTGGCAATGGCAATTGTTTCTGCTGTCGAAGTTTTACCAACACCAGGCGGTCCTATTTAGTGATGAGATTAGGAGCGTAGGTCTTGGGGTATTGTAATAAACGAACAAAACCTACCATATAAGAGAATAACGAGACCCTTGCCTTTTCCAGGGATAATGTCATCCACCTCAAGGCCATATTCTTCGTCTTCATCCTTGCGGGTAGTTGTAGAAGTGTGGCTGCGCACCAGATCAAAGAGTAGGCTCTTGGTTGAGGTATCATCTACTATTTAGAGTTAGCCACTGAACATTTTTGCATTATTTGTTCTGTATGACGAATGCTACCTTTCTTTCCTCTCTTCGATTGAGAGGGCTCAATGTCATCCGCCAGCTTAAGTCGTGATTCCCAGGCGTTTGTTTTGTCATCTTCGTCCAAGGGACTTAGGACCGATACTTGCAACTGTGCCCACTGCTTCTCCTTGAGGATATATCCCAGTACACGAGGCGGGCAGATTAAGTATTGCTCAGGATCCCAATTCTTCGCACGAGCAACCTTGGGATCATCGAAATGTGTTCGGTATCGCTCTGCTAGACCGATATTGCCAATACAGTCCGAACATGCGCATCCTGAGCCCGCTCCAGTTGATTCCAGATTTCCAATTTTCCCATTTGCTCCACCATACTGGAAATATGATTCATAGTCTACCATAACTCTGCTTTGGACCTGTGATGAATATTAGCCTCAATAGAACCACGGAATATTGGAGCTCAAGGTAAAACACCGCTCACTTCTGTTGATTTAGCAGGTACAGGTACAGGATCAACAGGTGGGCCTAGACCCAGCCCTGCAGCCCTGGCAAAGTCTGGCAAATGAAATGAGCTGGACGATGCAAAGTCTGAGTCAGGTATCATCTGCCAATGTGTTAACTATCCGTCTAAAGCGAGAGATAAAATGTGCCTTTCAGGATACACTAACATCTTCGTGTTGCCTCATGCCAGAAAATCCTTTCTTTTCCAAAATTGACTTGCCCTCATACTCAAATAGACGCGACCCTTCTTTGGATTCACAGATCTTGCGAAAGACTTTACCTCGCTCAATGAGCTTTTCGCGTATAGTTTCCTGTTCAGGATGCAAGTCAAACGGATAGAAAGGAAGGGATGTCAGAGGAAGATGGCCATCAAAATGATCAAACAGGAGGGTAAACGAGGTGCGCCTGAAAGAGCCATCGCTCCAGTCATAGGCCCATGCCTCCAACTCCCACGGTGCAAGTTGATTCCCGCCTCTGCGGGCCCGGTTGAACCAGGGCCAAGATCCAAAATTGTCCCTGACGACGAAAACTTGGTCCTCGTTCTGGAAAGGACGTCCGTACACCAAAGTCCCTGGTGGAAACACTGTCCATAGGTCCTCAAATTGGATAGTTTCGGGCCGCTGCTTTTTGTAATTGGGCCTCATTTTGAAGTATTTGTCCAGCTTTTCGTCACCTGAGGAACCAGCTGAAATGGCTTCTAGAAGAAGACCCAAATCCGAGCGCGCCAGTTTGAGCTTCTCATCTTCTGTAGCTTTCTGAGACTCCTCTTTCAAATCATCAAAATAGAAGACAAGCGCCTCGTAGGGTGAGTTCAGTGTGACGGGTGAATCGCGAAAAAGATGGTAGGGAAAATGACCAAGGTGTTGCTTGAGCAGCGCCCACAGATCCGGGCTCAGGATATCGATCTCAGAACTGTTACTGGTTGGGTACGGGGTGAATTTTGATTCCAAAACACTCTTACGAAGGACGAAGGCGTATTTTTCAGGGTCTTCCTCCTTGTCCTTCTTCTTCACTTTGCTGTCCTCCTCGATTGGCTCACCGGTTTCTGGATCCGTTCTATTGATGACCACTTTAACACGGGGATTGAAGCTTTCTTCCAGCTCTTCCTTCTATTTAATTCATTAACTTTGATAAAAACGAGATTAAGAAAGTGTTGTGCCTATACCTTTTCATTTTTTGTCGGTTCGGGTGGAGGAGGAGGGCCAGGAGGCAATACTGGAGACTTTTCCATTTTTTCCGCTTCATCCTTGAGTGCCAGAGCTGCCTCTGTCAAGAGTGTGCCTTTTTGCTTTAGATCTAACTCTGCAAGCCTCTTTTCAATTGTCGCCAGCTTTTGCATCAACTCCTGCATAACAGTAAGCGCTAGAACAAATGCTGAACTGGGTTGAGATACATACTGCAACAGAGGAAGCATCTTGTGGGGTCGCCATGATAGATGCAGATCAGCTTGGAAGGTCTCGCGATGGATAAGAATGAAACTCAAGACCAATACAATATCAACAGAGAAAGTTCCGAGGGAGAGGGGAAATTGCGCAGTGTTGGCTCCAACCCAGGATCAGGTCCTGGGTCTTTATGGTTGGAAAAGTAGGTGCAACCCATATGGCAAAACGGTTGGTCTGCGGTCCATCCCGTGGCTTGCATCACGGTACTGTGAGTTACCTTTAGGCATCCTTGCCCTGTGTCACGGCGCGTATGGATGCAGGACTGAACTGCTGCATGCAGCCACCAAATGGGGTGGTAAGCTGACACGACAGGGCCATGGCCAATAGATTCGAGGTAGCATCAGCCTTGGCAGCTTTGGCGTGCAATGTTAGGTAAGTAACTCGTGTGTACCATGCTCAGCCCCCAAATGTCGATTCCTATCTATCTTGGCAACCCAGGGGATTATCAGCCTTAGACAGCACTGATGGCACTGTCTACAATATTTGTCAAACCTAGCTCATAACCTTGACACCAATCACAACGCAAGAGACACCTGCTCTTCTCCACCTGTTGGCCCCCAACTGTACCAACGCCGCCTTGTTGCACAAGTCTGCAGGGGCAGGACGGTACGCGCCCCTCCAGATCCTTGCTACCTAGTGACAACCAGTGACAAACTCGGATTCCGGCAAACCAGAACCAACAGCAAAATTGATCATTTGTAGATCTAACTGGATGGAGACTTTTCCCCAGGTCCTTGGTGCGACCGCCGCCCGTCAAATGAACGAATTGGCGGCAGGGCCCCTTGCTACAACAGGCTTGTGCTCCCCCCATGCCTAAGCTGAACGTTAGCCGTGCATCCTAGAGCGCTCTTCACTCAGGCCACAAACCGGCTCCGGTACCCTCTCCCTTGCTCATCCGTTCTACGGACGATGATATCTGGCATCATATTGTCTAATTTAGCTCTTCGGTATTTCATCTAACTCTAGAATCACGACAAACTCTTAGAAAGCCTCAGAGCCATTGCATCAAAATGTCTCAGAAGGAAAAAAGCTCAGAAATTGAAAGTCGCTTCAATGAAAAGAATATGTATGACAAAGACACTTTTGAGCCCAGCGACACCGGGTTTGTCTGACATCTGCCACCAGGGAGAAGCTAAGAGATTCAGAAGAGAAGCAAAAGCAGTTAAGAGAGAGGGTAAGAACGGGACAAAAGTTCACAGAAAAAGAACTATCGGCTCTATCCATCGACAGCAAGGAGGCATTTGAAAATTTCTGGGTAGCCGCTCTGGATGGGAAAGTTGCCTTTGATAAAGAACACGAGCATGGAGCGGGCAGAATTTCCAGAAGCGCCAACAATTTCGCAACCTCAGCCTATGACTTTTTGCAAGATATCAGTCCCATGGTTGAACTTGTCAAAAATTTTGGATCCCCTTATGGCAGTATGGCAATAGGAACCGTGTGCTTTTTATTTGCAGTATGAAGCCAACCAATGCCCATTCTCATGACGAAACAGTCCAGGGCTCATAGGTCACATCTAGGTCTCCAAAAATCGCTCAAGAATGGAAGAGCAAATCAAATCGACTTTTCTTGATATCCAAGACCGGTTACCAGGAGTCGCCATGTATCGGCATATTTATAACGACAATCACGAGCTCGACCAAAAATTGCAATCCAAAATTGCCGATGCATACCAAAGCTTCATCGGGTTTTGCATCGCTGCCCTGGACTTCTATACGGTCGGAGGCTGTCGTACGTGCACCATCTGTCTAATTCCTTTAAGATGATTCAAATTTTATCTGAAACTAAAATTCACCAGGTCGAATGCTACGAGCGGTTCAAAGCCGTACAGAAATTGACGAGCAAGCTGCACGAGTGCAAAAGGCTGTGGTAGATATGAGACTCTTGTGCGAAGAGTTACTTAATAAGAATGTCAATATCGTCAAAGTCAAACTTGAAGAAGTGCAGAGTCAAAATATTGGTTGGTTGATGACATCGAAGTCGAATGAATTGTCCAATTTGGCTAACATTTATTTTTATCAGATCTAAAGCGACAATTGACAGGTTTGTCCTAGACACAAATAAGTATAGGAAATAACGACGGTAACTGACATTTATCTGCCTACCAGAACTACAAAATGATCGTGATTTTGAAAATCTTGAAAAGATTCGCAATTTGCTTGGGCTGGAACCTTTCTCCCACGAAGCCCACATTGCGCAACTAGAAAGCCATCGAAGTAGCGTCGCGGCCGAGTTCCAGCAAGGAAACTATTTTCAAGAAAAAGCACTAGACAAGCAATTGCACGATGTCAAAAAAGACCCATCATATCAAGAGTGGCTCAGCTCTCCCAGCTCACGCTTGTTGGTCCTATCCGGCGAAAATCATTTTATTGGTGCCAGTCACTGTTGGGTGTCACCAGTAGCGCTCGACCTAATTGAGAACCACTCAGGAATCACTAGCCCAGATTCGGACCAATGTGCGTTTTACCTTCTGGGCCATGGTGAGGAGGATGATTTGTGTCCACACGTGCTCGCGTTTTTTATTCTACGACTTTTAAGTATGAACAAAGATGCGCTGCGGAACGAAAAGCAATTCGCGGAGCTATGGACAGATCTACTTTCATATGACCAATTAGTCAAGTTACCAAACCCCCCAGTCTACAAGATACAAGAAACTCTTGAGAATATTGCCGTTAGGACGCTCAACATGTTTGATCCAACAAAGACTATTTGGATTGTTCTAGATCGCGCAGACAAATGCATGGCGCCGCCCGGAGCAAAGCGATCTCAACATCGCAAGGGTGGGCGAGCTCTACTAAGGGCCATAGTGCAAATAATAGAGCGTGCAAAGCCTAGGGTCAAGGCGCTAGCAGTGGTGAATAGGGCTGACTGGCATATTGAGAATGAAGCGGATGAACTGGGAGCAGAACAAGACGACAGCATGGTGGTTCGGACCATCCGCCAGGAATCATACTAAGTCATGAGAAAAAGATGATTGATTTTAGTACTAATAACGAATCTAATTGACGAGATTTCCTTTGGCATTTGCCCTAAAATACTTGAAAATATACCTTGAGATCATAAATGTGGCTCTTGCATTCTCACATGTCCATGCTCAAGTAGCTTCTCATTCCCGTTGAGCCATATGGATTCCCTCCTGCGGGTGATAAAGGATTTGACATCTCTTCAAACCACTCCGACACTTCGGCTCGCCTTTTTCGTCTGTAATATTGAACTCGGTCAGGAATCTTCCAAGTTTCAGCCATATCACCTGCATTATTTGCCAAATCTTCATCATCAACATCATCATTGACATCATCCCCATCTCCAACCTGCTTCCAATATCGATCACCTCCGAGGTATTCCACGTCATAGTCTTTTGTTAGGCCATCCTGGTGCAGATTAAAGTGTTCTAGTACCATTTCAAATTCCTTCGCCTCCTTCTCGACGTCTTTTATTGAAGAGTAGAAATTCTGGCCAGAATAGAGCAAGGAATGAAATCCGACTCGGGGTTCATTTCCGATTCCGCTGATTTCGACCCCACCTGCCTCTAATAGACTGCGTTCCTCTTCAGGCACCCAACTGCGATGAACAATGATCCATATCTTGAACAGAAGGTTGCTCTGATTTAAAAGATAATCGAAGGAATACTGAAGAGACTCTCTCAGAGGCCGGTAATGATCTACCCAGTGAAAAACAGCATACTTGAAAAAGGCCTTGGCTGGATCATCGCGACATGCTTTCAGGTACTCAACAACCTCTTTGGTAGTCCATCGGGTATCAGTAATTAAGAGCCTTTCGGTTTGAAACAATTTAATTGTATCGACGCATATTTGGAGCAAACAAAGGTTTGTCTCTTCCTGAAAAATAGAATAGCGCCAGTGATTCGATTGGTCCGTCGCAGTTGGTACACTTCTTTTATCTTGATATGTTTGTTGCCGCCGAGTTAGGATCGCATTTCTCAGTTCACCAGGGGGTACGGCCAGCTTGGATAGCAGAAATTCCCTGGCTGTCTGGTGTACTAGGTATATTTTCCGTCCTCGGATCCTGAGAAAGTGTCCGCATATTTGTCGTAAGTGGTTAGAAAATGGTTTGTGAAGCATCTTCTCGAGCTCATCCAAGTTCGAAACAGCTGTGGGTGGCTTGGGACCTGATCTTTCGCTGTTTGCTCCTGTTGTTACATACCTATTTTTGGCCCCGATCGCATTCTCGCTAATTTGAATGACTTCTTCCTGACGAGTGACGCCAGCGTCTGATAAGTCTGCCAATCTTGACTGAGCCTCTGCGCTGTCAAAATGGTCCTGATGGACTTCAATAGCAGCGCACATTTCTTTGAGTGTTATTGGTCTTACTGCCGCCAATACAATCATCAATGCTTTCCGAGTCTTTAATGGCAGTGCCCTGCCACGAAGGAGCCTTTCATAAACATCGTCCAGCTTGGTAGTACTCAGGATTAGTTCCAATTGAGACATTGACATTCCATCAACTTCTATATCTTCGACAAGCTTAATGACAAGCGAGATCCAGAGGAATGTGTAATCAGCACCAGTCATCAGCCTCTCCTCCAGATGACGTAACATGTCCGGTAGAAGCTCAGAGTTTTGTCCAAACTCTGCGACCTTTGAGCGTACAAAAATAGATATGTCTTTAGCGATTGCAGCGCTTTCTTCTTCCGCAATTAGCCTGATCCTGCGCGTGTTGCAGGATTTGGGTTTCGATATGGTTTCTTTAGTTTCTCCTGGTTCTTCCTTTTCAATTATTCTCAGTCGTCTTTGTATTAAATTGTGCGGTCTGCTCAGAATAATGACTTTAAAACAACGCCTAGGGAGTTTGGCGAAATGGTCCCCAGAATCCAGATACGTAGCCAAGGCTTTGGTAAGCTCAGTCAGCGACTTTTCCTCGCATTCATCGAGTCCATCCAGAATCAAAACAATATTTTTCGTAATTGAATCATTGATAATTGACATCAGGATCGACCATAAGCATGAGAAACGATTGAATGTACGCTTTGGTATGCTTGTATACTTTGCCATGACATGTTTAATAAGTCGTCGCTGTGAGCAACAAATTTGGTGCAAGATGGCAGAAATTGCTGCTGAAGCATTATCCTGGTCTTCAAGACCTTCCTTGAAGAAGAAGTATGCAAGCGAGGTTTCCGCAGACATCTCATTCAAGGACAAAAAATGGTTGACAAGAAATTTGGCGATGACAGATTTCCCACAACCAGCGTCAGCAGTGATCCAAAGAAGCGCGGGTTCACGCAGCGAATCCCACCGGTGCCATTTCTCATGCGAAAGCACCCACTCGCAAGTTTCGGGAATGGGGTCATCAACCTGGCCCAAATGGTCCTCATAGTCCGAATTGAGCTCTCTCATGCATGCCTCCTCTCGAAGGTCGAATGCTACGATTATCCTTAAGAATATGTTCACAAATTTCTTCGTTTAACAATACTCACGAGAATTATCCTCTATTTTTGATCCTTCTATCAACTCAGATATGGCGAATATTGTGGTCTGATAGCGCTGATCTGAGGGTGAGGGAAACTTGCAGATCGTGGAATGATTCGCTGATGCCGCGGTATCAAGTTCGTTAGGCCATCCTAACGTGGCAGATTCTTTTTCCACAATCTAATCGATGCTATTAGTTCCATGGCAGAATGTTAGACGAGAGGAAGAACGGTTTAGGGCTACCAACTCGACAATTTAAACCTGGCATTTGCTCGGTTTCATAAAAGCTCCTGATTTTAAACTGCCCTCCGCGATGAGAAAATGATTCCGAAATTAGCTTTAACATCTCGCCATCAACCTTTAGAAGCTTGGATAGGCTTGTGTTAGTTGAATAGCCAAAAGCGCCAATTCGCATTAAGGTGGTCCCAAGTTGGTCCCAGAAGGCTAAACTAGAGCCTCGGTGGGGTGTGGCAAAGAAAATAACGCCACAGGTGCATTTTAAAATACTTGCATAATGATCATTCTGCTCGTGTGCGGACACCATGGCCTCGGGGGCAGAGTTAGTCCGGCATGCAGTCAAAGATGGGTTGGGTTGATCACCTGCTTGAACACCAATCCACCAAGGCTATGACATAGAAACACAATTGGCCTTTGTTGTTCCGCAAGACTCTTTCTATTAGCCTTTATTCCTGCTAGCAATTCCGAAGCAAAGTCCCGAATATTGGATGTTGACCTGCTAAAGTATGTGCGCGAATTATAGCCAAATGTTAGGACTCGTGCATTTGGAACATCATTGGGGAGGCAATTCTCATCGCTCAGCCAGTTAAGACGCGTCGTTTTGTCGATCCAGGTCTTCTCTCGATGGCCATTCAGGCCATGAATAGCGATAATGTCAACACAGCCAGTATCATCAGCGGGTTGAGGCACCAACACCTTCATCCCACAAGGGGACTCAGACTCAAGCTCTGAGGCTTCAACAGGTGCTGTGATAGTCTCTTCTGATTCTGTTCCATGAATAGAATTATTTTTAGACGCTTTCGTGTCCCATGTGCTAGCGTTGTCGAGTTTGCTTTTTGAGGCTTGCAGTGAGACAACCCCGTCAGCCTGCACAACTCCATCAGTTGGAGGACGCTTGCGAAGATATTGGCGCAATGAGCGATACATGTCGAAACTTTGAGCTGCGATCTGGAGATTAAATCAGGACAAAGGCAATTAAAACCCTGATCCACCACTCCTCCATGCGTCATCACTACAGGTATCTTTTTTTCTGATGCCATCTCAGCTGAACGCCTTATCAGATGCCTTATGACGTGACAGAGTCCAGCTGGGTCGCATGGGTGCCTGAGGCAAAATAATTACCGGGTAATTGGGCATTACATCTAAACCACTCCACTAGGTGTGTGAATAGAGTGAGCTGGTGATATGTCATCTGGAAACAAACACATCGAAAATCATATGAACGAACGATAAATGACTTAAACTAGCAAATTCACTGTGACCAAGAGGCACTGCATCGTCTATCCACAGATCGTCGAAATCGGGGAGTCTGACTGGTGGATCTATGGAAAGGAGAGTGTCCAGACATCCACGCGCCGTCCCTAGGGCCCGATGTCATCAAAGAGTGGATACGGCGTACTACGGTGATTTTATACGCCGCATCTAAATCTCCCCATCAAATCAGTCTTTAGAACTTGCTCGTGACGAAGAGAATTAATTTTTAACCACCCAAGTGTCTCAGCCGGCTAATTACTCTGCCGCCCATGCCGCGTCGCATCTCTAATCGACTTGCCGGAATTGGCTAGCGCCTCAACTTATCAGTCCCATTCTTGGCACAACGGTAATGATCGCAGGCCAGGAGCAAAATGATTTCGGAATTTGGCATAATTTTAGCCCTAATCGGGGTTGTCAAATACTTTGCCGCAACTATTTTTAGATTTAAAAGTTTGTCATTTCTTGACTTGTGCTATCGAACAACCGTAAACTTGTGGAAACGCTAGGGATACATGATCTTTGCGCAGAATTTCAGACCTGGTACTGCAGAATATCATCATCATTGTAATCAACTTGAACTTGGATTAGCAACAGCCCGGACTAGGAAACAATAAACCTTACCTACTAAACTACATTTTTCTTTCTAAAGAACAGAGCATGAAATAAATATAATTGAACCCTGATACCATTTTTTGACCACTTCCTACCCTATACTTCAATTTCCACTTTGCTACTGGGAGAAGTGGGGATGGCTAAGACAACCAACCCCCTGGATTAATAAAGTTTCCACTGGGCAAATGCAGATGCGGCGCAAAATTATGATCAACTATTGTCTAATTTTTCATTTTTCAATGAGGGGTTTATGTCTATCGGTGAAGTCGGTTTGTTCAATTCGGCTTCTCAAACTGACTGAGGGTGTTGGATCCTAGTCAATCAAGCTTCGAGAAGCCTTTATATTCATGAAAAGAAAACTTGGTGAACTGCATAGAGATTTTATTACGTTTTCACAGTAGTATATGATTGGGCTAATACGGCACGTATGAAGATAGAATTCTATCGCAAGTCGCATCTAGCCAACCAACAAGAAAAAAATAAATAAGATTACGGGTTAAAACCCTGTAGATGCTGGATATCTAGTAGGTGTTTGCCTTGACGGATGCCTTGAGACGGGTGTCGTTGTACTGCCAATTTGTTAGTCTTGTCAAAACATTGACTCATCATGATTCTTACCTCGATGCCCCGTGCTGTGTCCCAGATGGGTACTGCCCTCGTAAACATCATGAAGGAAACGTTTTCATCCAGATGCAAGCTTGCATAGTCAAGCTTGGCCTGAGCCGCGCGAACGTCAGAGACGGCCGTGTCGTTGTCGTATAGCCACAGCTTGATGACGGAGCTAATGGTGGGCATTCCCTCGCCACCAAAGTAAGGGCGAATATCAACTCCGGGTACAGGGACGTGGATACTGGCACGGTAGACGGTATCGGGCAGATTGCCAATTAGAGACTTAGCGACACCCGTCGCAAATGTGTCGTTTGATACCGAATCGGATGTCGACGAGGTCCAAAAGAAGGCAATAAGCTGTCCCTTGATGGGGTCGTAAGGGACGCAAGGGGTGCTGTTGGATCCAAGCAGAAAGCTCTCAAGGCCAATAATGGAAAAAGCAACAGCCTTGTCGTTGAAGTTTTCGCCATCAGGGCCAATCACGGTGTTGGTGTAGTTTGATGCGGCAGTAAAGGTTGTTGCGGTGCTGCTCCATAGCTCAGCGATATCGTCACGGCCAACATAGTCTGCGTTGGGAACACTGTTGTTGATGCCAAAAACAGAGTCAAAGGCGTAGTTGAGCGTGTAAGCAGCTGGGAAAGAGTCGTCCCTGGGTGCGTTCCAGCTTTTGAGTCCGTGGACAAACGTGTGGTAGGTCAAAAACTCCTTGTGGGTCAATCCCGACCGGCGCCGCACAGCCGCAAGCTGCTTGGGAAGGGTTTGGTTATCGGCTGCCAAGACGCCATGGAGGGCAAGGCCGAGGACTAGATAGATGATGGACATCAACGCCATGGTGGAGGTCGGTGTGGTTTCTAGCGTTGGTGGCAGTTGTAGTGTCTACGGGATAGCATTTAAGCTGGGAACCTTATATATTTAGGGACAATCTCTCTAGGGAGAGCCTCGATCAACTATTGCAAGATTCGTGGGCGCAGCAGCGGGGCCGGCCGGTGGGGGCGGAGTTCACTGCGGGCAAAGCACTGAGCTGAAATTCTGGATGCAAGCGAGGAACCACGAGGATGATCGGGTAGTTAGGTTAGCATTGAGGAGCCTTGCATAGGCGCGTGCGAGCTTCCCAGTCTGTGCGTCTTGGCTGGCTTGGCCCAAACCTTGTTGAAATCTCCGCTGAGTAAATGGCGTGGTAGATGCGTTGACAGGGTTTAGGAGACAACGGCGAGAACAGTGGCATGAGCTGAATTTGAGAGGCGGTGAGTTGCGTAGCTGATGTCGAAATTGTCAAATCACAATATACGATGCCATATATTGAATCACGTTTGAAGCATGATGGATAAGATGTTGATTGCCTTGAAACTCTCCGCAGGATACACATGAAAATAACCCGCTATTAGATAAGCGGACTTTTCCCCTCCTCATACTGGGACTCGTCAAAGCGAGTTATTTCGACAGGGACCTTGGTTACCAGCAGATGATTGGCGAGAAACCATATACGACACCGGTTTCTAAATCCCATCGGAACATCCGTCAGTGGTGCGTTTTCCGCTCTCATAATCTCCTCTGGGCGCGAGAGAGTTTCGACCAAGCGCCTCCAATCCCAGCAACTGGCCTTGGCCGGATGTGGCAGCTTGGCCTCGATTTTCGCCTGCAGTTCGTAAAGGTCCCAGAGATAGGGAATCGCGAGCCCATTGAAGAGCTTTGTATGCCAAAACGCTTGATCGAGGACGATGCGAGAATTCAACGTCTTGGAGCACCGTCGCAGGCGCAGTGCGCATGGAGCTGGAAGATATGAGACGATTTCGGTCAATGTCTCCTGGGGCAAAAGTTCTAAAGCAGAATGAGAAACTGGCTGCAAACTGAAAGAATTGCTGCCATTGAATCTACGCTTCGTTCTCCGCTTCGTTCTTCGCGGCGTTTGTTTGATCGGATTTGTAGTATTCTCCGTTTCTGTTCCAGATGAGACGGTTATAAGCAGAGATGATATAAACGAGACGAGGTCTTTATGGATTAATGTTGGCTCCATACAATACCACTAACAAGTTAGTCAGTTAGGTGGAGGTTTTTGATGATAGAATTGGTAGGCCAAACCTCGTTTTCCTCCCGAGCAGCCCAGAAAGGATCCGACCAATTTTGTCGAGCACCGCAGTAGTCGTGGTCAAACTCTAGGCCGAGATATGTATAGTCATGTACGTCCACCTCTAGGCCGTTCTTGGGGAAGTATTTCCGGTTGTCAATATTATACTCAAACTGAGCCCTGAGAAACCTACAGGCCGTCACTGGGCCAGGTTCGCGTGGGATACTCTGCAAGTCTTTTGCGGCGTGGGCAAGCCAGATGCCCGCACGTTGAACTATGTTGAGGCAGCCCTCATGGAGCGGAAACTTGGGGTCGTAGCCTCCATAGCAATGCAGCACATCGTAGACGCGCTTCCTAGTGACCAGGCGGTGGTAATCTGTGTATGCGGCACGGGCGGACAGAAGATAGCCCCTGATCTGTGGGCCTATTTCCAAAACCCTGCGAATGTATTTGGTTAGTGGCTATTTTTACGACTTGAGATTGGCAAGTTACCCAGGGACATTTGGCCCTGGTGATTCCCGAGGCAAATCATCCGATTCTGGGCTTTGGGCTCGAGAATCGACAGCTGGACTCTCGGTTTCATCATCATAGGTATCAGCATCATTGGTGGAATCATGGTCGGCATGGTCTGCACTAGCATCATCATCTGTTCCGGCTTCATCATCAGCGGCGCCGTCATAATCAGTACTGGCCTCATTAAGGACATCAACATCATTGACGCTAGCGTCATCGTTTGTCCCAGTATTGTTATCGCCAACATCACCATCTGCACCGCTATCGTCCACATTTGTGCCATCAGCATCAATATTATCGGTACCAGAGTCAGAAGTCCCGGCGTCGTCAGCGTCGTCATCGGTATCGGCATTAGCGCTACGGATACTGGCATCATCGGTACCACCATCGTCGGCAACTGGATCGGTAAAACCAATAACGCGTGCCAGTTCCAACCACTGTATATCGCAGTCAATCTCTCTGGGCAAAACTTGGCCAGCCGAGCACCAACTCACCAGTTTTGTCGTGTCGATATGATGGTCGTCCGGTGGTGAATTCGGCACCCTAGTAAACCTCCACGAGGGCGGGATCCTGAATGGGGCGCCGCATACAACGCAGTAGAGGGCTTCGTAGTTCATGGCGATGAATGTGTTGCGCTCGTGTTCAATATTGCAATAGCTGAGATGATTTGGACATGTAAACAAACAATGTGTCGACCCCACCTTTGCAGTCGGTTGATGGGCTTCCCTGTTGACGTTGCACTGTACAACAAACCTCACTCGACACAAATGTCATCAAAGTTGTTCGTCGAACCAGCACTGAAAAAGCATATTGAATCTAGTAGATATTGAAAAAGTCCATGATGAGTAAATCATGGAGAATTTTCCGATATAATTTGGCAAACTGTGCTCCTGTGCTGAACCATTCAAGCAGCACCGTCTTTGAAACAACCAAGGCCGACCCGAACGCCTGTCTACCTGAGGGCTATCCAATCCCATTTTGCCACGCATGCAACATGCTTCTCCTCATTTCATTGGCTTCCCACTGACGACCTGATTTCCGGGCGCTTTTGATTTTTGCACCCATCAGGTTGCCGTCCTTCTTATACCTATCCACGTGCCACTCCGACTAAAATATCTGTACGGAATACAGTAATCTTTCCAGCGCTAGTTTTCCGATTCGGATATAGGGAACCAAAAGACCTAAACCAGCCAGTCTTGTGACCAGGGTCCCTGAAGATGTCACTCTTCCGCACGCTGGCTGAAAAACGTATGAGAACTTGATAGCGGGAAGTGGCGCTACATTAATGAAGGGGCGGCAAAATTCATAGGCGAAACCATGCAGCATCTCATAACTACAGCTTCTGGGGTTATTTAATTGACTTTCGGGGGCTCTGACCATAGTTCGGGACCGTGACAAGGTGCATCTTGCCCGACTCATGCCCCGCAGTGAGGTTCATGGCTGTAAACGCGCAACCCTAAACGCGAAAATTACACGGGGGATCCCTGCTCTGCACATTTCACCAGTCACCAATATCTCGCAAGCGCCCCCTTTGGCCATCTATTCAATCTGTCCAAGCAAAGCTCTACGCCAAGGCCCGCTATGAATGTTATATTGCAAAATACTATGAAAGTCAAAGAGAGCTATTTAAATTTCGGAAAGTGGAGGGATGTAACCAACGCCAAGGATCTATATTGATCTATCATGTCATTTCACTTCAACTAGAGCCCGTCTTGGGTTTCATTCCTGCACCTAGCATGAAGTAATCTTCAAAGTCAGGGCGGTACAAGCAGATGACGTGAACCCGGGAGCAACAAAAGCTATCTTCCAATATGGTGATTTATTGTCAGATGGGTCAATGACCTGACAGGCCATTGGTTGAGTGCGAGTGACTGGTTGCTTGACAAGGTATGTAACCTTGGATGAGCACTTGATCTCGCCTGAATCAATCTCACAGATAAAATCTTGAGATTCGCCAGTAAATTCTCTTGTAAATTGGAGTACATCAAGATTAGTCACCCCCCTGTAGGTGAAAGTGTAGTCTGTAATGGTGTACCCGAAAACAGGGGTGTAAGCTGAACTGTCGGTATTGGTCTTGCCACCGATAAAAAGGTACCCATACTGGCCCTGTTCATCAGTCAGGGAAAATTTGCTGCCACTTCCACTGGCCACCATGACATAGTTGAGGTTCCAGAGTGAATCTGAATTCACGCTGATTTCTTGATTCGTGGAAGCATCTGCTAGGTGAAAGCATGTTTGTGTCGGGGCAGTCAACATTGTGATGGTGCTCCCGCCAAAAGTTGTTGTGGTCGAAGTGACCGTCACCGTGGCAGTAGGTGAGGCGGCTACAAAATCTGTGATTGTCTTGGGTTTTGTCACCGTCTTTGTATGAGTGACTGTTCGTGCTGCCAAAGTGGCAGTTTTTGGCTTGATGCCCATATTGGAGCATGCTGTATAATATTGCTTGCTGTTGCATTGCTTGCGAGCATAATTTGGGATGTTGGTGGGTTTGGAGGAAGATGGACACGTTGAACCAGCGCGCTTAGCAATGGCGGTTCTGGAAGGGGTATGGATGGTCGAGTAGACGGTCACCTCTCTCCAGACCGTTGCCCATGCTGTCGCCGTAGAAACACCTGCAGCGGATGTAACCTTTTCAGTCACTGTGTTTGTTGACGTTACTGTCACAGATTTAGTTCTATTTGGGGATTAATAACGCTTCGAATTGAGGCTCATTAGACGACTCACGCTGGGCAAGGTGTGACAGTAGTATGTAGAAATGAAGAGCAATCGAGCTTAGGCTTTGCGCCTTTTTCCACCTATTCCCGAAATTAGCAATTGGAACCCATAATGAAGGATTAGTACTCCATTTACTCACAGCTTTGCGACATGGTGATTTGGCCGCTCTATCAAGGAGCTGAGGCGATGCACTTGCAAGAAATGCAAAAGTGCTGGTCAAGACTATTGATGGGCGCATGGTGATCAAACAGTAGGACCCTAAGCAGTCCAAGGCTATCTCATCAGTGTCTTGTGGTGAGAAATGGTTCAATATATATTGAGCCTTATTTACCGGGCTACAAATCCAGACCGGCTGGACGTGGGGTCTAGATTGTTCATGCTGGGCTCTGAGTTGTCAAAATGGCATGCTGAAAAGTCGCTTATGTAGCCAGTGGCTGGAAATGGGGCTAAAATCGTCTATAGAGGATGTTCGCTCCGGAGCAGACCCATTGCTAAGGATGCAACTCTGAGGCGGAATCTTAGCACGCTCTTAGGGCTGAGTCCGACACGTTGTTGGCATGCCAAACGGCGTGGTGGCTTTCTTGTTAGTGAGCCGCGCTCCAATCACCGACCCAAATCCAGGTCAAATGACTCGAAACGGGAGGCACTTGGACTGATTTGGCGATAAGCATGGACAAACTAAATAATTGTCGGGACTGCATAGTTCCAATAGTGGCATCAGTGGTTGTGCGCCACCGCGGATTAGGTAACGAGACTATTGACGATACTCCCGACCCGAGTTAACACTCGGTATGTGGGTGAAAGTGCAGCCAATTGCATAACGTCAGTATCCGCGGGACCGGCCTACCTCCGACGGCCCTGCCGATATTTGTTGACAAGTTGGTGCTTTGGAGACTTTTTACCATAACCTTTTGTGAACAAGAGAACCTTCAACGCAAAGACATGAAGCATGCGAAGTAGAGCCTAATTGAGAAGTTGATCACTTCATTGTATCACTGACTGCACACGCAGGGTCCGGTCGATTTTCACAGGATCCATTTGATACAATAGAAACAGCATTGTTATTGACCATCTGGCCCGGATTTTGTGTTAATCCTGCCCTATAGAGGTTTTGATCATCTGATAAATTTTGCACGTTACCAAACGAGACGCATCAGCGAGTCTGTCAAATTATCCACCGTCACATTTCTGCTTGAAGATACTTGTCCCATTCATAAGGCATTCCGGGAACCTGCAATAATCCGTCTGAACCTATTACAAGCTTTGGGATCATGGATGGGGTGAAACAGTCGAGTTCTTTCATCCACCTAACTCGCTCATCTGCGCATTGCAGAAAATCCTCTGCGAAAAATATGCCAAAGACGCGCTTCAATGGGCTTTCAGTCTGAGGACATGTCGAACGATCCAGCTCTCCACAAATACACATCAATCCGTCTTGCCTAACATGCAAATCCTTGGCTGTCCGGGGAGTAAGGCGCTTGAGATTGATGATTTTTTTGAGTTGAGTTTCGCTGCGCGTTCGGAACTCAATGGCACCATCTAGCCCAACGTGGTCTTCCAAACGGCTGGCCCGAATTTCGCGCGGCTGCCTTGGGATATATGCGACTAACTGGAATCTTTCTGGACAAAATTCATGCGACCAGAGTGAGCCATGCTCTTTGAAAGGTGCAAAGAGGCTGATGGTGCGCTGCCGTGAAACATCCAAAAGGTCTTCAGTTCTGATTGACGATATCCACTGAAATTCTGCACCGTGGAGAATAAAAGAACTCAATGCCTCTGGAAAAACGAGGTGTCACATATCACCTTGTTGGTGATGTAGAGAAGGGAGACCCAAGACACGTATGCTGGGGAGTCCAATCAGCGCTTGCAGCGTAGGGTTCGGATTTCCTGCTTCCTTCATGTCGACAGGTGGAGCCATTGCAGTGTCGATCATATGCCATGGGAAAATCGTGGTCCTTGTCGAAGAAGGCCATTTATCCTCAGTGGACTTGACGTTGCGAACAAGTTCGACTACCCTGGTTTCGTCGATGGACTCCTGGGAAACTTTAAAACTGTCACCCCAGGATTCTATATCCTCGCAGTACATGTAATCAATCACTCGGAAAGGGTGAGCATATTCAGTGCATCGAAGTAATTCGTGGGCTTTGAGCCAAAGCTCAAAGTAAACAATGAAGACAGCGAGCGGGATTTCGGGGACTTTCGGGAGAGAACTGGTTTTATCCCAGTAATGAGACTCCAACTTCTTGTCTGAGTCATCGCAGATATCAACCCAAGCTTGGACAGCAAACAGCATTGCAGTTGTGTTGAACTTGTCGTTTTGGTGCTTCCAAGCAAATGCGGTCAAGATGCCGTACAACTCTTGTGGGTAGGAAAGAGTAGCCATTAGGGGGACTCGATAGATGAAACCTTTGTGTTAGGTAGAGTTTCGATAAATAAAAGGCCGCAAATGTGGGAGGTGGGCTTTCTGGGATCCGCTTCCTTGGTCTCCCCGGATGTTCGGTGGGATAGCGTTGATGCTGGTGTCAATCAGCTGGTTTAGCGAGTTGGGCTTGGTAAAGGACAGGACTTTTGGGACGCTCCCGTTGCTGAGACTGCGAGCGATTTGGGCGAGAATATTGTCAAGTTGCTCTATATCATAATCCCCATCACGATAGATGTCTGCGATTGGATCCCCGTGAAGCGCGGCCTTTATCTTAGCCATGGATTGTGGCGTGGAGAGCCCGTGATGAAGGATGGGATAATCACAACCGTCATCATCCACTGTGAAGAAATCGGCGCTATCCATGTTGTCCCTAAATATCGGCTGTCCTGACTGAGATCGCTTCGCGCCGTATTGACTCTTGGAGGCTAAAACTGGCTTGAGGGTTTCACAATCATATCCAATGAAGAAACACTTGTCATTGTCATTTTTCAAGACATCCACAGTGAGTCTCTTCCACATGGGCGACTCGGGCCTGAATTCGCGCTGAGTCCAGAGACAAAGACCCCGAGCTAAGACGCTGATCTCGATCTAGCGGGATGCAATGGGTTTGGCGCAAGGGATTGTATTGTGAGATTGCCCAAGGGTAGTGCAGATGACATGGTCGCCATCGATCAAACAGTGCCCGTTGTCTCCCCACTTCAGAAGTTTTAAATTCTTGACGGCGTTCACGTCTTGCTCCATCTTTTAGAGGAACTTTGGTGTAAAATGTTGCTGTTGGTAGAGGGAAAAGAGGTGGCGACGGTTTTGAAGTTGAGAGAAAAGGAAGATGATGAAGTGAGAGACACGCAAACGGCTTGCGGCCTGGTTTGGCAAAAATGCCAGGTCATCTGTAAACAACTGCCCAGACCTGGCCATGATTTCAGTCTATTCCATCACAGCACAGAGCTCGGAGCATTGTAAATAAGCCACTGTCGCCAGTTGTCAAATATTGCCTACTTTTCTACAGCACGACTCACTCTCTACTCAGCTCTCGAGATGGAGATTTCGCAAAGCTAAATTCCGTGTTCCTACCTCTCCGCCTGCAAGATTAGGGTTCACACTTGACAACAGTTAACCATGATGGTTACTTCTTCTCTACAACCCGAAAGACTCAACCGTTGAGCCCAAGTTAGCGGGCGCGGAAGCAGTCACCTAGCCATGTCCACTTCACATTGCCCGGGCGCTGTGCTTCCATGAAGATCAAGGTGCTCTACTGTAAATTTCGACTCTTTGATGCAATGATTTGGAATAAAAAATTATTTTCAACTTGAGCTATCATTTTGCCGTTGTAGCCAGCTTCGAATCTGGGTGGAGCGGCCTTTCTAACCTTTTAGGAACCATGGGTCACAAAGTGAAAAGCTTACCATTTTGATCACAACATCCCTTTACACACCTTGCTGTTTGGTGTTATAAATAACGCGCTTCCCACTCATTCCCAGCTCACGCCCTACCCATCAACATTGTCATACGCCAGACCGGAGACTGGGCCAGCGACAAGGCTACCCTTTACCAGTCTGATCGCCCCATCGGTATCTCACCCTCAAAACATCTTGACACAAGCGAAGGCATCATAATGACCCATTCCCAGAACCAAGAGCCGTATCGCCTACCATGCCCCTCTTGGGTGTGGTGCGCCAGCTCCAACACTCAGTACTTTTTCCAAGAACCCTGTTTGGCTGTTCTGTCTGCTAACCAACCAGTGTTGCCAAGGATCGGACCTGGTTTGCTGATGACTACACGCCCTTCGACTCTTATATCACGAGCATCGCCGGCGGAGAATCACAAGTCATCGGCATCGGCACTGTACACCTCCCCACTCAGGTAGCGCCAAACTCTGCCGGGCCTCGCTTCGACAGCACCCTGACATTGAAGAATGTGCTGCACGTACCTGATATCACCTGCAACATAATCGGATCCCCAGTTTCGGGAGAATATCATATCGATCCAACCGGCGCAGGTGTCATTTCCACTCGCTCTACCGGCACGACTGTCGGCCACTTCAAACCCCAGGTCGAAGGGTTCCCGCGATTTGAAGTTCAGCTCAGCAGACCTCCGTTTGGGCCGTTGCTTGGTCCTTCGCCGTTTAACCCTTCTACTCGGTACACACTGAACGCCATTTGGCCCGCTGGCGAGCAAGCACGATTTAGAACCGCGCGAGTAGCAGCCAGTGAACCACTCACCAATCGGGAACGCGAGTGGCTGAATGAAAAGTACGAGAGCGAGGCCAGGTTCTTCCAAGTTTATGGCCTGTGTTTCGACAATGATGAGGATCGCGCAGAAGGTCACGCGATCGTGCGCATCGCCATGGAACATGAGGAAGACGAGACTCCCAACGGCTATTAAAAGCCAAAATTAGGGTTGGACAGGGTTAATTAACGGCTTTCTTTTTGTATTATTAGTATTGGATAGAGGCTAAAAATAGGAAAGAAACTAATTCCTGTCTTTCTGTACGAGTCAAAATGTCTTCACTTTTTGCACTGATCCACCACTATTCTCACTGCGCAAATGCGTTCAATCTCCGGGAGATTAAATACCAAATTGGATCGAAATTAATTCTCACATGATTAAAATACTAACAGGGGTTAGTATATCACGCTATCGCAAGTATAGTAATGTTGGTTGTTGGTTGTTGGTTGCAGTCTGTTGGTTGTTGGTTGACGAGTAATGGGCCCACCACAACAACAAATTGATAAACCAACTGTGCCATTGCCATGCATAAATTTTCCAGCGTAAACAAGGTCCAAATAGACCCATCTTCCCCCGCTCGCTCGTGGTCCGAACTTGGCTGCAGAACAGCAACTGCACGCTCCCACCTGGCGTGTTTATATCTGCATGCGGGACAGCATCATCCAACCATGTGCTTCTATGAGCGGATCCAGTGGAAATGCGGCTACTGGAAGTGGGGAACCTTCCAGCAACAATGCAATAAGGAATACCGGCTTGGCGAAACATGCGGCCTGAGACTTGTGTACGAGATTAAATATGAGATGGCCGGCTGCAACCTATGCCAGGCCATGGCTCCAAAGCATCGTCGGCTCGAAAAGAACAAGGCCGACCTTCAGAGGTGGGAGCAGGAGGGATCGAACCCTTTGTCACGCGAAAAAGCACAGAGAACAATAATGACAGTGCAAATCGAGCTGTCGAGGCTTCTCGCAGAACATGCACAAGATGGAAGAGAACTTTTATTCCCAACAGGTAAAGTTCGCAGGCTCAAAAAAACAAAAGGCACCCGCTGACTCTTTTCTAGGATCGAAGCATCTGAAAGGAGGAAGGCGCAGACGACTTCTGGAGGATGAGAATCCTGGATTGGAGGCTAATCGATTGAACGGCAATAAGCCATTATTCTTATATTACTGATGGATGATGAAGGCTAAAGGCTCAGCATTCACGCATTCTCGGGTGGAACCAGGCTGCTGCCGTTTGACTTTCGCGAGTGCATGCTCAGCCATCAATCGGTCAAGGATTCCTAGCGACGGCAGTATGCCTGATGGGCTGTGCGCCCAATAGAGTGCTACAGGTAACGCCTTTGTGCATCTGGACGTCTTCTTGGCCCAATCGGTGACGGCCAAATGGTTTGGTGGCGCTCACACTAGCCAAGGCATACAGGTCGGTGGACAGCAGTACCGTTGAATCTGTATGAGTGATGTGTTAGTGTAGGACTCGTCGCTCGAAGGAATAAATTGTCGCTATAAAATGTCGCTTTTCCAAACGTGCTTTTGCAAATCCCGCAACGAAATACTGTAAAAATTCCATCTTGTGATTAATCACCACTAGACATGGCCGAAAAGTCAACCCCGGCTCAAGCCTACGAGTCTGATGCTGAGACTGAAGTCGCCGGCTCCCCCAACACTACGTATCCGGATTCCCTAAAAGACTAGGTCGAATCTGATGCGGGGACGGTCTCGAATGAAGGAATAACCGTCGCGCCCGAGCCGCCCACGAACGCAGCGGAAGACTCGGTAATACTAACAGGTTGGAGAGCCAGCGTGTATTGCCTTGTTACCTTTTCCTCGTTCTTGATTCCATGGGGCTCCAGCATGGTCTTATCATGGATGCCCCTCACCAAAATAAGCATCAGCGAGGCCCCCGCTCCAGTGTAGGTCAACCACCATGTCCCTGCTGCACTCAGATTTCTCACCCAGAGATTGGTTAGGCTGGTGAGTATGATAACTAGCGCAGCCGAAATGGGCTCCATACTTCTTCTCGTGGCACTCGCCATTCTCCAGCTGTTCTGGTATCCCGAAGTCCTCAATGAGGGCTCCGAAGCCGACCGTGTGACAACCATCTGGGCCTATTGGATGCTTTTCCAGCCACTCATCTCCGGGATTTATGTATGGGACAGAGTTCAATACTTTTGCATGGCTACCAGCCGACCCGAGAGTCCTGAATGCCGAGTCGGAAATGAGCAGCTCCGAGTAATCGGCATCTACAGGACGTTTGCTGTGTAAGACCCAGGCACTCTTTCACCGTGGGAATTCTAAGAGCTAATAAAAACAATGTAGATGGGGTCTTTTTATCATCTGCATGTTTTTTGCAACCATGGGAAGAAATTTTATCGAGAGACTAGAACGCCGGGCGAGACAACGGAAGGCGGAACATGTCAAGGAGGCCTGCTGAATGTTCAGGGTTGTCCTGTAATAATTTTGCAAAAAGTAGGAGGATGCTTTCATTTTCGCTCTCCCAGACGCAATCTTTCCAGAGTCATCAAGCTCTTAATAACCCTTGCGTCTCTTGCTCGGACTAACTTGCTGAAGCGGAGCCTCCATCCCCAAGTTTTCATCCACCCAAGCCATCATCGCAATTAGCTTTCCTAGTTTTACTGGCGGAGCCATGCCCACAGCTAGATACGGATAAAATGAGGATGTCGGTACAATAAAATGCCAGTTCTGATTGCATCATTTGAAATAGAGTATTCCTGCGCGCACACATACATTTTGCTAGGTGCACACATAACACACCTGCATTTAACATTAAAATAAAGAAATAAGAATAAAATAAACAATTTTATTTATATTTCTGAATTTATTTATGATAATAATAATTTAGGGCTTTAGTACTTTCTTTGAACTGTCTTAGGATTTCCTAGAAAAGCCCCAGCTAAGTAGTTTAATGTTTGCACCTAGTAAAATGTATGTGTGCGCGCAGCAAGACTCTTGAAATAATAGCCAGATAGCGCACTTCAAGATGGTGGAAAAGATGGTGACGCGTGGATACTAGCGGATTGCGACAGGTGGAGACCGCTCCAGCTGAACCTCAGCTTGATAAGCGAGGTTTCTCAAAATACCATGAAAGATATGAGTCACTCTAATTTGGTAATCATTCTGTGAAATTGAGAAATCGGGATTATAAAAGCCTCTTGCACCTGGGTAGATGAATCAATCAATACATTAGTGTGCAATTACTAAAGACACACCGAGTACATCCTTCTCAACTTCGCAAAATGGAGCACCCAATCGTCCAAATCACCTCGAAGGATACCTTACTCCGACATCTGGGGTCTTTGAGGACGCTACTTCAGTCCTGTGTCAACATTAATCCTGAGACTTCCTCACTAGGATTTCTTGCGCCACTCTCAAATGAAGAAGCCGACGAGTATTGGATTTCTATTGGGTCGAAACTCGACGCAAAAATAACAACATGCTACTTATTTATCGTCACATCACCCGAAACTGACGGGGAGATTCTCGCCACTGTCCAGCTCCAAACAATCCCCAAGGTGACGCATGCACACCGAGCCGAGATTGCGAAGCTCCTCGTCCGGCCATCGGCTCGTCGTCTCGGTATAGCTCGATCACTTATGAGTCACGTCGAATCGTTTGCGAGGGAAGAGCTTGGACTTTTAATGCTAAACTTGGACACGTCCTCATTGACACCTGCACGTGAATTTTATAGCAAAACGGGTTGGAAAGAGTGGGGGACATGCCAAGACTATGCCGCCTTCGCAGATGGGCGCTTCGGCAGTGCAACATTCTTTAGCAAACACTTGAAGTAACCATTCATAAATTCATGTCAAGATAGACTACCATAGTCGAAGTTGCATCGTTCAATTGCTTTCCTCGCTAAATTAAAGTGACGCACATGTAGTTAAGCTCACTTCGAACTCAGCCCCAACAAACCCCATCCACCAACAACCACGCCCGACAGAAACCTAAATAGTCCTTGACCAGGAACACCCTCCTTCCAGCATATATAGCCGTCCACAACGCCAGCCAACGTTAGAAGGCTCATGAGGGTATCCACAGATGCCAAGTCGCCCTTTAGATAAAACGAGTACATGGCTAAACCAATTATGGACATGCGAGATCCGTACACGGTAAAGCATGATTGCGCGGGCGGGGATGTAACGACGTGCTCGGGAAGCCCAAATTCGCGCATGGCCCTGGTTGGCTTCCACATTGGGAGCATGCCACCAAAGGTGAAGGCAGTCGCAAGGAAGAGCGGCGGAACATGCCAGCCGGAAAACGGGCGAGGTGTAAAAACAAAAGCCATTTTGCACTTTCTTTCTCGTGCAATATTTGCACGATCGGCTTTCACCTCCAAAATTGCGAGGCAACGCGTGTGATGTAGGACGTATCGTGATGATGCACTAGCGATCAACCAGTGACTAGACTCGGATATATAATCTTCCATACGTTAGCGGCTAAAGTCCACTCACTTGTAGATCACGGATAAAGCTCAGTGTGGTCACCCATTTCGATGACAGTCATTAAAAATTGTCTAAATTCTATCTCACAAGCTCATTATTTGAATCTCCAACTCCACCCTTATTAAGGAATTAATATGACGACATTGCTTCGTTCCACCAAATCAAACCATAACCCATTAAACCCGTCCGTGTATTCCTTTCGAACAAATGTCACCAAGTCAATCATTTGGTTCGAGAGATGAGGCTGAAACCTGAGAGGTCCAAAAGCTCGAAATAAATCTCCCCCCGAGCCTGGCATCTCCATCATGGCGACCAAAAGTGGAAAATCAAGCCCGAAACCCGTCGCTCCATTAACAGGCCACTGAGTCATAAAGGTCACTTCATCAACAATGGTCGTTGCATAACTATGTCCAATTTCGTCTTCGATTCCCAAGGGGAAGCGGAGGCGGTGTATGACCAGTAGAGCCGCGATTCGGTACGAGCGGGCTTGTGCCAAAACGGCAGCAATCTCAGAGCTTGAACACTTGGTGAACAATTCTGGGGGTATGGGAGGGGTCCATGCCTTTATTTTGTCCTCTATTTCTTTGTACGGGTTACACTCATCCAACGCAGAAAGCGAGTCCAAACCATTGACCTTGACTTGATAGCTTTGTTCACACAAGTCGTAGATCAATGGCATCAGCGATGAACAGAGACCTAGGATCCTGTCAAGAATGAGTCTCTCGGCAGCCGGCAGACGAACCATTGGCATTTGCCGGCGAATCATGCAATCGATAGTGTCCAAAAGCACCGGTGTAAGAGTAATAGAATCGAAAAGAGGCTTTTGTATCAAAGCCGGGTACCAGTCCTTGACAGCCAACAGCACACCTTGCGTTATTGTTTTACGCGGCGAGCCGCACGAAAGCATCATGTTGTAGACCAGGAGGATCTGGCCCATCATGATGACAACCGCGGCGTCTTCTGCATCTCGAATACATGATGAGGCACGCATGAGCAAGTCGAGGCATTGAGACCCATACTTGATATTTATTCCTTCCAAGCCCTGAGGTCGCAGCTGTCGATAACTCAAAATATGCAAACAAGTTGAGTACGCGAGTCCCAAAGTCTCTGGGGCACGTGCAAAAACGGAACGGACCGCAAGTTGAAAATCTTCAACAAAGGATTGGCCCAGCATGAATTTTCGATGAGCCTTGAAAAAGCCCTCTTTTGTTGCGAGCATATTCCCGAGCTCTGGGTAGGGCTGAACGGGTGGTGAGGGAGTGTACGAGTGTAGAGATCCAACCGCGGCAGCGACAAGGCTAGATTCCCAAAGTATTGAGGGCTGGAGCAGACCAATATCCTGAGCACTCCAGACTAGGTTCCCTGGAAATCTAGCCATTTCAGAGGCGGGTTGCGAGTCAATCGGCTTCTTCGTTACCTGTCGCGTGTCACTATCTGAGTCCAGTTCCAGAATGGCGCATCCATGAGGGAAAAGTTCCGGCGCAGGGCGACGACCCATGCGTTTCTTCTTCCTAGGAATACATGGTCTTCCAAGTGCGCAACATCTAGAACACTGTTTATGCCCTGGCTCAAAGATGCATTTTGCCTTTGTCTTGTGACAGGCCCCACATGCACCTCTCAGGGAAGGTTTTGGCTTTGCAAATGAGACAGAGGCCAAGCCGTCTAATGAGATTTCTGATTCCATATGAATGGACGAGGCGGTGTCTCTATGTATTTTGGAGAACCAATTAGCCTTGGCAAGAAGTGAGATTGGATGGAGGCAACAAAATACTGATACGTGACCCCTGATGACAACACTGTGACGACGCGAAGCTCCACGGAAATCCGGGCAAACCGAGGAGTGGGTCGATTCATTTTACGTTGCGTCATTGGCCAGTGTCCGATTCGATCCACCCTAGTGTCGGCCAGGGCTGGTCGCGATGTTTTGGTGTAGGGTGGATTAGCCAATTTACACGGCGCCATCTTTGTGCTTGGGCTACTGGAAAAGTGGTAAAATATAAATCCAAAGGGAGTCAGTTTGATTTCATTAAAATAATGGCTATATTATGTCGCTTCATTTATACGGATTCGGTTCAAAAACAAGAAAAAATAGTGATTATTACGTCTGTTATGTCTCAGAAAATTTAGAATACTTTCTTTGTCCCATTCCGATTAGTAGCACACCCAACCTTCAATTCTCGGAATCAAGATTTATCGAATGCAAGTCTTTCAAACTCGTCTGTAACAGTACGACAAATCCCGTCAACAAACGAATCTTCTTTGCTTTCCGGAATGCCGAGCCCTCCCCCCAACCAGCTCACCGTACATATCAACGTCGCTCCCTTGACGCTCGCCAAATTGAAGCAAAGTGGAGACCCGCTGATAAGCCCAGGATGCGAGAAAACCATCTTTACAAGTTTTGTTTGCACAGTCGCGCCTCCACCAACGTCCGGGGCGCTGGCATCAAAGCAACCAACATTGCTCAACCCAAATGAGCACTCTCGCCTTTTTCCCAAATTGGAAACTATCCAGCCTCGAATGCTTTTCACGTATCTTAACAACGCGGTAGGATGATCATGCAGTCTTGAGGCGCACTCTGCCAAATACCGTGTCGCCGAACGGGCTACGCCCCAATCTTTTTCGGAGAATGGGGCATCAGCATCGGCGCGTGGATAGGTCGAGTAGCATGCCGAACCATTATTTCCACAGTCATCATCGGTCATGCCAACGGCTTTGCGCAGGCTGACAGGCGTTTGAACCGTAAAATTTGTGATGTTGGGATCCTGGATTGCTTTGCTCAATGCCCGCACTATGAGTAGGTGAACTGTTCCAGTAAGTTTCGCGTCGTGCTGTCTCGCCATGCTCAAGACCTTTTTCAGTGCATTTGCTTCGATTTCGAATACTCTGAGCTTGGTGCGAACTCCTTCGTGATAGTTTGTCGTGGGGGAACCGACCCAGCAATTGGCGTCGGCAGTAGAAACTGTGGCTTGCAGACCCAAGAGATTGGCCAGAAAGCTTGGCAACAAGTGTTTTACCAGTGGCATCAACAGATATGGCCAAGATACGGGAAGTCGCTCTTTTGTATCAAATGGACTCGGCATTGGGTTTTTTGGAACTGGGAAAATGGCATCCTCCAACACATCCACAAATGACGAGCTTTGGCACGCCTTCAAAAATGTGCGGTGAAAGGAAACCCCAGTTATGCCGTCGCCAATCCCGTGAGAAAATGCAAAGACGATAAAACAGCGGGAGGCTGTGAAGGGCGAAACCACTATTCTCCAATGCGGTATGCCAGAACGGAAAGGAGTGTCCATAATGGGCCCCAGCTCGTTCTGGATTGCAGTCACATCGTCCTCGGGGAAGGACTTGGCGATGATGGAAATATGATCCTCAAGGTTGATGAATGAAAGGCGCTCAAAGTATGACTTCTCGGTATGTGCATCTTTGACGACGACGCCTAGGTGAGGAATAGCCTCCATACATTGCTGGAGTGGGCGAAAAAAGGTGTTTGGGGAATTAACGAGAGTCTTCTCTGGAAACTCGTAGACTGCACCCACGACTACCGCATTGTATATGCCCAAGTCCTGACGAATAATAAAGTGTCGCTCATTCGGGCCTTATTTTTTGTGTCAGAGATAGATCGAGTCCCATCGGATAATAGGTGACTTACTGGCGAATCTCTGAAACTGGTTTTCATTGATCATGATGGGAAATTTGAGTAAGCAAGACGCGCAGAAGCGGGCTATTTTGTTGGTGAAGTAATATGAGACATGAATGCGATGATGGACGCAGGCTTTTTATGTGCCGAGTATTAGGTGGAAAGGATTTTTAATATCAGGCAATAAAATGAAAGAGGTAGCCAGTCAACCGAACTGGCATCATGATGGCAGCCATGATCCGTCAGAAAGGAGTCTTAATGGCGTTTCCCATTCCTCATTGAGCTAAAAGGATCCGTTCTGGAGACGCGGAATGTGGGCCCTGGACCGGACACTTTTATCTCTTTACGGTTAGTCTAGATACTCTTGATACAGGTCTGTGCGCGGCTGAAGCTGTGATGCTGGAAGGCTGGTGGATTTGTATGGGTTGCTCTGGTATACCGCTAAAGCATTTGCAAGATGAGTGCTTAGAAATATCTGATTCAATCCCTCCCTGGGCGCGACAGGCGGTGGGCTTTTTGTCGTCTGACTCATCAAGCGGCGCCAGGAGAATCAGGACCCAGTCAAGCATTCACCAATAAGCAGTTTCTTGCATCCGCAGTATTCCTATCTTTTGATGTTATGTTATTGGCTTCTGGTATTCGCAGAAAGGAAGATTAATTATTTGAAAGATGATGTTTGATCGTGGTGCTGTTACTTGCTGTAGGCATCACATTCGTTTTGGCCCAAGCTGGTCTCAAGTTCGTTTTGTTCATGCAAATTGACACAAAGTCAACACATCTGGCATGAGAAACTAAATACACAATAAAAAGATTTAAGGTCTCATTGCAGAGTTATGTTTGATTTTGATGTGTGTGTGTGTGTGTGTGTGCTTGGTGTAGTCTCAACCCGCTGCGTAGAACCTAATCTAGCATCCCTCTGCATTCAAGCCTGTTGATAATAACCTTCCAAGAACCTTTGTAGAAAATTTAAAAGGCACAACATTAATTTTAAATGCATGGCCCTTCGATGGGAATGACTCCAACCCTTGCGGCTCAAACCGTACATATCTATGACTCCGCGATCGCTTGATTGCGGCGCGTTGCATTTTAACACAAGATCTAGGCCAATAAACTTTAAGGGCCGTATTAAAATGAGTCAGATAGGCTCATTGCGACTACGGAGATGTATAAAGTAAGGGTGAACGGGCGGACTGAGCCAATACTTAGAGAGCCAGCTGACTCATACTTGGCCACATGCATCGCAAGGCATTTTTAGACGACAAAATATGGCATTACGCACTGTGGTTCAAATGGAAAAGTAAATCTGCCCTTGGATTTCTGGCCTGAATGTTTAAACCTGCTTCGTGACGCTGTTAAACCACTCTTCTCAACTTTCCTCAGAAGACGTCATGGATTCTTTACTCCCCATCCTCCGCAACCTGGAGGTTGATCATGTGCATGACCTTGTCGCAAATCCACTAGATTCTTACCGTTCCCACCTTGCGAAATTGATTTCCAGCTTGACCGGTGTAGTGCCGTCTGCGATTCTTCCGGCGATCCAAACCAGTCCGGTGCTCAAGGCGGATTTGATGCTGGCTGTTCCGGCTCTTCGTCTCAAAAATCATAAACCAGAAGATTTAGCTAGAAAGATACAGGATGAAGTGAGATTGAAAACCTCTATTTTGCGGTCTGCTTGCTAATTTTATCCCCTTTATTAGTTTCCCGACACGCCGCTCTTAGAACGCCCGGAAGCCGACCGTACTTTCATCAAGTTCTTTTTTAAACCGACCGAGCTCGCCTTCGTTGTACTTTCTCTTATCATGGAAAACCCCAAAGACTATGGCCGCAATGTTACTGCTGGATTGAAAGACCCGGCCGATCCTAGCAGGGGCAAGAAGCGCATTGTGATCGATTTTGGCTCTCCAAACATCGCCAAGCCCTTCCACGTTGGACACCTGCGCAGTACCATAATTGGTGGATTTATTGCCAATTTATACGAGCAAGCTAATTGGGATGTTGTGCGTCTTAATTATCTTGGTGATTGGGGCAAGCAATATGGTGTTCTCTGGGTAGGCTTTAACGAATTTGGTAGCCATGAAGAACTCACCGGTGACCCTATTCGACACCTTTTTGATGTCTACGTCAAAATAAGCAAAATATCTCGAGAAGAAAAGAAGATTATTCATGAAAAAGAAGCAAAGATTTTGGAGCTTGAGGAAAAAGGTGAGCCTGCTAGCGCTCTGAAAGAAGAAGCCCAACAACTCCGAAACAGCAGTGTAGATGAGCGAGCTCGTCAATACTTTAAACGCATGTGTGACGGGGACGAGGAAGCATTGAGCTTATGGAAAACGTTCCGCGAACTTAGCATTGAACGTTATACGGCTACGTTTGCTCGCCTCAACATTCAATATGACGTATATGACGGCGAATCACAGGTCAAAGCTTCCGGCATTGAAGAAGCGCTCAAGATATTAGGCGAGAAAGGCTTGACAGAGGAATCTGATGGAGCCATGATTGTCAATTTGGAGAAATATTCCAAGCGCCTCGGCAAGGCAATTGTGAGGAAAAAGGATAGTACCAGTATTTATTTGGTCCGAGATATTGCTGCTGTCTTTCAGCGATATGATGCATATGGCTATGACAAGATGATTTATGTTATTGCCAACGAACAGGACTTGCACATGATGAGGCTCATCAAGATCGTCGAGCTTATGGGAAAAGTTGACCTGGCTAATCGCTTACAACACATCAACTTTGGCCTCGTCCAAAAAATGCGCACACGATCAGGCGATGTTGAATTTTTGGATGAAGTTTTTGATGATGCGGCTGAGAAAATGCATCAAGTAATGCAAAAGAATGACTCCAAGTATGCTCAAGTTGAAGAGCCGGAAAAGACTGCGGATATCTTGGGCATTTCTGCGGTGCTGATCCAGGATATGAGTAGCAAGAGGTCAGAATTCACATCTTGTTTGATAGAAATAACACTGACTAGAAGCAATAGGATTAACGGCTACACATATGATGTGGACAGAATGACCTCTTTTGAGGGCGATACTGGACCTTATCTTCAATACTCGCATGCTCGTCTCTGTTCCATTATTCGAAAATCAGAAATATCACTGAGTGAAATCAAGAAAGCAGAGTACTCGTTGCTGAAAGAGGAGCATGCTATTGTCATTGTACGAAGACTTGTACAATGGCCTGACGTGTTCAAGCGAACATTTGAGACGAAAGAGCCTGTGACAGTTGTTACCTACCTGTTCAAACTTACGCATGAAGTCAACTCCAGCTACGAACACCTCAACGTTCTAAAGAGCGACCGCGAAGTGAAGCTGGCCCGATTGGCACTATATGTCTCGGCTCAAACAGTACTCTGCGATGGCCTGAAACTGCTGGGTCTTACTCCTCTAGAAAGGTAAGCCCCATAAACAATATAATCTCCGCGAGTGACGCTGACTGTTGAATTTAGGATGTAAATGAACAAGATGGACGTTCAGATTGTGAGGTGATTTATGAGGCACGTGGAAGATTGACATTTAACTTTGGAATCACGAGGGAGAAAATTTTGTTGTAGACTAGTTATTAATTGATACAACATTCTAAACTTGGATAAAAGTGCCAAGGGTATTTGCAACAATATGCAAAGCCTTTTGGTGCCTATTTTAGTTCGAGACGCAACGCATCGTACTGCACGTATAGAGAGTCTGGAAGCAATGCTGTTTCTACACTCGTAGCGTTGAAGGGCAGGCTCAAGACGAACTCGTTTTTCCCTTGCTGCAAATTTGAAGAGGGAAAGACGAATTTGTTCTCAATGTTTTGGCACGAAACACCACTCCTGACACCGCAAGATCCACTTCTCCAATAGGGGATTAACCATGTCGACTCATATTTTCCATTGACATTAACAGTCCAGGGCAGGTTGCTGTATTGGTCATCCAGGTATGTCCATTTGGAGTTGCCATTGGCAGTTTTGGTGCCCGCTATTTGCACTGTAAAGGTGGCTGTTTTGACCTTGCTCAGCTGGCTCTTGGTCAAATCGAACGTAATTGTCCAGTTGTTGGTATTGTCATAATAGGGCTCTGATCGAAGATGATTTCCCTGTGAGGGAAAGAATGACCAGTGGATATAATTAAAGTCCTCAGATTCTTTGCTCTTCCCCACTTCAAAATTGATACCGTTTGGGAAGTCAGCAGGGTAGTCGTATTTGCCCCAGTAAATCCTGTATTGTTCTGGCTCCAATGGCTTCGAAGTGTCTAGGGCATATCCGTGGCGATATTCACCAGCTGACTTGTCTGGAACTCCAATGCGCCATATCTCTTTGCCTGAGCTCTCCTCGTTCCAAGTGAGGCGCACTTCACTATTGGATCGTGAGATTTTAACGTCATCCTTGATGAACCAACCGAATATTTCGTCGGCGTACAATGTCAATCTGTAAGTTCCTTCCACAACGCGAGGGATGCTAAATTTTCCGAAGCTGTCAATCTCGGCCCAATACTGAAGCGATTTAGTGTCAAAGACATTGAGCTGGAAATCTTGTTTGTTCTCAGAAAGAACAATTATCGGCTTTTTAGCTCCCTTTGGAAGTTTGATGCTTCCTTTGAAAGTGGTACGGCCTGACGAAGGAGCAAAGTTGGGAACGTGGGGTGCAATGGCGTCATAAAAGTCGGCATTCCATTCCGGATCGGCATATTTGGCGGCATCTGCCCTCAGTTCTGCCACTGTTGCATCAGAGCTCCCTTTGTTAAAGTAATAGAACTGGGGACCCCATGTGCGATCAAAGCCGTGTGTGATGTTAGGCATTGGAGCGCCATAATGACCTGATACTAGGTAGTTGTACACAATTCCATCAACCACAAGATCCGAATGGATTGGGCCACCATAATATGTCTCACGAGTGTTGTGAACAAGCCAAGCGCCAAAAGTGCTGCCGTCGGTAGTGTGTGAACCGTCGCTAAACATCCCATGGACGTCATGGTTGCGCCAGGATTCAGCCAGGGTGTACTTGGTGAAATAATCAGAGTATTGTTGCACGAAAGGATCGTTTGTTGAGTCGCCCAAGTACGTAGTTGCATCTTGAACAGTCACACCTTGGGTGCTCGAGAGTGGGAGCGGCCCATAGTTGCCATCGCTTGTCGAGAAATGTGTCCACATGTCAGAATTTGGTCTAAAGAGAGTGCGTAACTCTCCAAGGCTGCGAAGAAAAGGTGTGGTCGCGTTGAAATAAGTGACACGAGAGAAGGCGTGCAGCCCTGTCTCTCCATCGCGAAGAAACAAGTATTGTGACAGTGTCTGATTGGTTGGCTTGTATGTGTCGGTCATGATAATGCCACCATAGGCCTTCCCAGTAGCATCTGTTCCATTGACGAATTTGTAGGTCGCGCTGCCCCCCGGCGTCCAAAATCCCGAAGGAATACATGAGCAGTCGAGATATGGTCCTTTGCCCCGATTGCCACTGACGGGTCCAAGTAAATCCTGACCATCTAAAACTAGATCAATAATTTGGCCGCCTGACTTGGCTAGGGCCACGGCAAAACGATCATTGGAGAGTATGAAATGAGTACTATTTTCCCCCGTGGTCAAGGCTGCCATGCAACGGCCTATAAGCCCAGCAAAAATTGCTACCGTGCTCTTTGAGAACACCACCATGTTTGTGGCAGAGCGCTGCTAGGCCAAAATGGAACAAAGAGCTTGAAGCGCAATTTTGGCGCTTTGCGGTGAGGCGAAATAAATGCCATGGTATGTTTATGAATGTTTATAACCATGCATGTCAATTACTTGGCTTGCCAAGATCCATTACGGCCTCTTTCAACCCGAGCCTCGGGGTTTACACATCCGAGTTTCTCTTTTTGACGTCACCTGCGATGGCGATGCTCGTACAAAGTTGTGGGGTTTGCGGGGTGGACAGTGACCAGGGTTTCTTAAATGAGCCTATTGCAGGGAATTAAGCTTCCGTCTGAGTTTAGAGGTGTTGCGATCCATCAAACTATTTTATTCGTGGAACATTACTAGCGCTCATTCAGGCTATATCGTCGCCCTTCTTAGGAAGGCAATTCATTAGCTCCTATGCACACCGTCTGGGCCTAGTCTCGGGTCATGAGCTGACCGAGAAAAACGACCTCGGGATTGCATCACACGAGGTGTCAGACTATATGACAGAAAAAAAGACTCAGTTCCCAACCACCAATTAAATGCAAGGACAAAATGTAATATGTGAACGAATCAAATACCTCACCGCCTCTTAGGCCGATCCGAACTCATCAACAATCCACTTGCAATAATCTTCCCATTGCTTGTTCCAATCTTGGATTCTCTTGGCTTTGATGCCATGTCCCTTCTCGCCAAGATCGATGTCCTTTCGCCAGTCCTTGTCGGACTGGTCTTCAAAGTTGGACCAGCGAAGACTGTTTTGAGCCAGGGCGCCCTATAGAATATGCGTTAGGATATGATAGAGATTTGTACGTAAATAGATGAACTTACCAATCCACCAAGTCCAATGTTGTCGAAAGCTTGGATGACCTGGTAAAAGTCGTAGCTCAGACCGGCAGCATCCTGACCCAGCATGGCGGGATCATCATTGCTAATAGCAGTTGGGATTCCGTGGGCAACCATGGCAGGTAGTGGGTGATGAAGAATATCTGTAGCCAATCGAAGAACTTCGTTGGAGATGGGGCACACTTCGACCATGACCTGGCTCTTGACCACATCCTCAATGAGTTGGGGGTGCTTATACAGAGAGAAACCGTGTCCGATTCTGCGGGTCTTGAACAAAAGAGCATCAAACAGGTTCAGGTCGGTGGAGTTTCCATCACCAAGAGTTTCTCCGGCATGGAAGAAGAAGGGCACAGTGAGGTTCATTTCATCAGCTTGCTCTTGGAACCAGAGCAGCTCTGGGGCCATGTCAAGAAGAGTGCGACCGAGATCCTCCTGTGCAACGACATCATAGCCACTGAACAAGTTGGGATACTTGACCTTTCGGTCCAATGCGATCTTCATGCCTTTTCGTGTGGTTAGTACCTGCATAGTGTAATGAGAATTCATCCAAAACTCACTCTTGAGGATATTTTCCTGCTTTCCACCTCTCCAATCGGACCAGATGACACGAACGCCCCACAACTTTTTGCCCTTTTCAGTCTTTTGGAATTTGGAAACCTCATCGTTCATAACGTCCCACCAGAGGTCAAGGTTGCCTTTATCGGCTTCTTGCTGTCCTTCAAGGACCAGTTTACCGCTTGAGCCACCAGCGCGGATCTCTACCCAGTTGATGCCATCGTCGACCAGCTGCTCAAAGAGGCGTTGGTAGAATGTGCGCACCACTGGTTCGTATGTGAGCATGGTTCCAGCCGGGTCGAACATGGACTGGAAACGGCGCCAAATTTGATCAACGCCAAGCTCGTGGCGGATGGATTCTTCTGGCAGAACCACCATCTTGCCCTTGACATACTTTCGAAAGGCTACTGGCCCTCCTGGAAAGCTCTCGGAAGCAATCTTGACCTCCACAGGCGTGTCAGGAATGTATTCCTCGGAGGCGATTGATGGCCCAGACTAGATGGTAACGTTGCGGTGAGAGAAGGCAATGGTGGCATTGTCTTGAGAACCCTCAGTGGCCAGGTTTTGACTTGCAGAAAACGCCATGCCCTCAGTATTCATGATGGTGTCCAAAAGGACATCGTAAGGCAACATTGCTGTAAGATGGGCGTGTAAGAGGGCACCCTTGGGCATTCGCTTCACAATCTTCCACAGCTTGGTCTGTGTGATGTAGTCACGAGCCAGAGGGAACATCTCGCCCGCAAATCTCTCATCTTCCTCATGACCTGGGGTAGAGTAGACACGCCAGAAATGATCAATCTCATCCTGTCGGATTTTCTCGACAATCTTTTCCGCCTTTTTGGCAGTGGGGGAAAGACTTTTCCTGAACTTGTAATCTACAACACATTAGCTCTCAACCAGAGATTTTACACCAAAACTACTCACCTTGTCGTTCAGTCTTCTCATCAGCAATCATTGCAGCTCTGTCAGCGATGTGCTTTTTGACAACGCTGCTGTCCGCTGTAGGCACATCATGCCATGAGTGCGCGGCAGTCGAGGCCGTGAGTATCAGGGCCGTGAAAAGACTCGACAAATGCATCTTGAATTGAAGTCCAAAGAATAGGACAAGGAGTGAATTGATGCTTAGGGATTGTGATACTGCATCGTTCAACAGAGGAACCCGGATGGATAACTTATATAGATATTCGCAGAGCACATCGCCGGTGAGAAGAATGAAGCACACTGGGATGAAGACAAATGCAGGGGTGGTAAAACAGCATCGGTCAAATTAAAATTAACAAGATCTCTTTGGAGTAAAAACCCTGCAAATCTGTTCCCATGTCTTAACTATTCCGCCCATCTTCTTCTGGTTTGGTCCGGGCAGGGTCGCTTCAGGACATAATTTCGCCAATTGCATTCCGCTGCGGGCCGCGCTGAAACACAGCTGCATAACCAATTTTAATCCAGCTATGAATCGCGACGCCCCGAGACAGCCGAGGGCTGAAATTATTCATGCTTGCAGTATAAGTAATGTTTTGATATGTCGCGTCTGCATGGTTGGCGGAATGATGCGCGAGCGGGAGGGGGCGGTTCAAATCAGCTGCAGGTCTTGATTCTTTTTACTAATAATTTTCCTAGGTCAAGTGTTTTCATTTGTTCTTAGACTGTTGGATTAATTTGCACGGTAGAGGGGAAATGATGGAATGGGTGGCTAGCGAGTGTTCTTTCTACGACACTAGCTCTGAGGGCGCTTGCCACCTGATAGAGTAGAGTAATATTTCAGTCATTGGTTGTCTACATGAAAACAGACTACACTCGTCTGCCAGCTTAGATCCTGCTTCTCAATTAGTGTATGACACAATCAGTCTGATAGAAAAAGTGAACGACAATAACTTCAAAGCAATGTTTCTTTATATCTTTTTGTCTGCACAAGTCTAGCTATTTAGGAAAGTCAAGCAAATACATTAAACAAGACTTGAAAATGCAAAGGCCTCCAAGCTTAAACCTAAAACATGGAACCAACTGTTCAGATAATCTACGAATTTCATCAAAACTGTTCACCGGGAGAGTCGAGGACGGTGGCTCGTGGCTCCAGGGATTACACTTGGTGTCTGACCCGCTTGTACCGAGGGAAGAGCTGCTACCTCCACAGCTTCTAGCACTGGAACAAGTAGCAGACGCACCGTAGCCATGGGCTAAAAGGTTTACGAAGAGGTGACAGAGTATCGAGACCCAGATACCCCAGCCTGAGGAAATACCGGGACATTTGAGCAGATTCGATCGGCTCTGGAGCCAAGTGAGACTCGGGAGGTTTCTAGCGAGTCTCGAGGCTAGATGATTAAAGTGGGTTTGATGTGATATGATGTTGAGGAGTGTCGCTGTCATCTCGTGGCGAGGGCATTTCGTAGTGATGCTGGAGGAAGATGGAAGAAGAGGATGGAGGAGGGGGATGAACAAAGAGAGAAGCATACAGTGACGAGCTGCAAACAGCTCACGTGAGCCTTTGTATAACTGAGTTTGTCTTGTTTTCCATTCTTTGTGTTGCTGTTACACATCCGTCACCCAGCTGCCAGCTGCCGCTTAATGGCAAGCAAACCAAGCCACAGACACTGAGGCGATTCGTTTGTTCATTTACGCTCTCCCCCACGAGGCTCAACCCCTTTTCACTAGAGGGAGATCCTTGAGCAACAAGAAATATGATCCCAAGCCACCCCAATGCAGAGTTCAGATCCAGTGCAAGATGCCATTAACACCCATGCTGCGCCTAACCGTGGCTAGCTGTAACGCTGTACATCGAACCTAGCATTTCTCCGACAGCCACATCAAGCCACAGTCCAAACCCACTTGCAGCGGGTCCTTCTTGCGGATCATCTATCTTCCTTTCCGAAGGCGGTGAGCGGCAGAAATGGACCAATTGCCATCCGGTATTCTTTGACGAATGGGGTGGCATCATGCTGACGGCCAATTCATGACCTCCGGACCAGCCAACCACCCAACAGAAGAAGCGAAACTCGAGGCCTGCGCCTCCTACTCATTCTTACCCTCCCTCAGCTTTGCTTAATAACTAGAACTATTCTTCGAAACCGCCACAGTCGAGCCCGGGTAGCTCAATTGGTCAGAGCGTGGGACTTTTACGACGCCCAAGTCGAAAAATCCGAAATCCCAAGGCTGGGGGTTCGAGACCCCCCTCGGGCGAGCTATTAGCGCTATTATGAGGCTTTCTGAAGCCCATTATCATTTTTGCCGGTCTGTGTTGATGTAACTTGCATCAAATTGGAAAAATATTGGTGTTTACACCTGTCTGCTTCACGATCGGCGCGCTAAGGGCGTTGCCGAGGTTCAGCCGCCCCATGGTCCGTGCGCTCCGGTGGCCCCGCTATTATTCCGAATCTCCGTTCTGGAATCACGGCCCGGTCATTATTCCGCATCCAGGTGGACAAGTTAACCTGAAGCCAGTCGGTTTATTCAATCTACCCTTTGCTGTATGATGACAATGTCCGCCTCATGACCGCCGACCTCAATCACAACATCAATCACATTGCCCGACTGCACCTGTCTCGCTTCGACGAGTTGCCCCAGATGATAGACCCCATAGACTCCAGCTCGTAGGTTGTGAATCTCCAACTTAACCCTAAGTGTGACCCAGTGTTAGTGTCCGACTATCAATGGTGGCGGTCGCTGCTGGAACATACCTTTTTGTAGCACCATCCCAAGACTTCATCGTAATTACCATTGCCCCCAGCTCATCATTCCATTCCCCTCGGTAAAAGTCAACATCATTGCTCAGATCTACTCCCTCGATAAACGGGTAGTGTGCATGGTGGTCTTCCTTGGACCAAGGCGAGTCCCACATTTTCCTTTGCCCGTCCAATACGTTGAGCCTCCCATAACCGATGGCCGCATTTCCCGTGTAAGGGCCCATCCCGATCCAATTTCCTTCTGAATCATGGATACGATCATTTTTCCGAGGATAGAACAGCCCACCTTGCTCCCAAGTCGGATCCAAGAAAGCATCGGCATGCTGCAACAACCCCCCCACCAGATCAATATTCTCACCAGGGATTTCGGGGTTTGGAGTAGGTGCAGACACTTCGGAAACCCACTGCATCATGTACCCAAGGGCCGTGGGACCCGACGTATCACCCATAGGACTGGCACCTCCTGGTAGCTTTTGGGCCTCTTCCTGTACCTTTTGACGTGCTTTTGCAAAAACCTCGGGCGTACAAGTGACATGCTGTGATGAATCTGCTTCATCTCCTTGCTCGCTAGAAGCTGATCGAATCGTATTCGCTACAGTTCCACTGTTCAGATTGATTCGGCCATCAGGGAAACGTGTAAGGAAGCCCCGGATAAATCCGGGCAATGAGCTATGGATGAAATCTGGGTTCCAAGAGTTCATAAAGGCCGAAGTCCATGCACTGAGAGAAATGTCGTTGTCGTTGGGGATCATTCTGTCCTGTTTAACCTGGTAAAAGAAAGGGAATCGCTTGCCCCCGACAGTAAAGCCTTTCCTAGAATCCCATGCTGCAGTGTATTTGCTCAACACACCGTCAACAATCGTGCTACCGTTTCGAACATCATTGTAGCGCATTGCAATCAGTGGAAATTGGTTACAAACGATGAAGATGCAGTTGGGCTCACAACAGACACCAAGCCACCCGCTGTGTTGCATTTCTTTGAGAATAACCTCTTGAAGGGTGCTTCGGTTATAAGCAAACTTTTCAGGACCCATGCCCCAGAACCTTGGGTCCCAGTCAAATAGTAGTGCTCCTGGCTCATCATACTTGTCTGAGTTAAATAACATCGCGTGAAGGCTCACCATGAGGAGTAAATGGCCTGAATACATAATGTTTTCGCGCTTGACTGGATCAGGCCAAGGCTTCCTGAGCTCCGTGATGTCGGGGTCAACAAACTTTCCGCTGTGGCTGGTGAGATACCAATAACCCCAAACATCTCGACGCATCATCTTGTGAATGAGTTGCTCTATAAGATTTCTAAATACAGATCGCAACGCAGGAAGTCGATGATAGTGGGCAACACCAGCAGCGTAAGCCATAGTTGCAAGCTGGTATCGGTATGCCTCGAAGGACTCCTGCCCCGGGTCGAGGGAGCCCATGTGCCGCCATTCGCCATCTGGAAGATTTGCCAGATTATGAAAATGACGAATGTGTCCAGCTTGGAACTTTGAGAGTTTGGGAAACTTGTCAAGTGTGTCCAATGGCAGGGCCGCGGGAAAATGTGCCGTAGACTCAGATGGAGACAGAGTGGTGGCAACCGTTTTCTCGTTGGAGATATTCATCATCGTCGATTAATTGGCTCGTCTTCTTCCTAAAGAAATTCCAATTATTCATTGATGTTCTTTTTGTGGCAATATCGTTAGAAGTCTCGAATTTATACATGAGGAAATTGCTCCCTTCACGGTCCGGCCGGAGAGAAACTTCATCCGCTTCACTCCGACCAGGGACAAATTTCATTCGCTTGGCGGTCCGACCGGATAGATGCAGCCAACTTCATGGCCTACGATATGGATTTCTCCAATACCTCTTCCGGAATTTCCGCATGAAACCCCTTGATCGGACTCGGACTCGCTTATTTTCGGTCCTGATGGGTCATGGCCACCGCCTCTCATTGGCCACGTTCAGCATCCATCCTCCCAACATCATGTTGCACCCCGTATATTCTTACTAAATGGCACAATCGGCACTGGATTTCAATGGGCCCAATATGTCGTTTTCACAAATATCTTTCCCGGATATTTTGTAGACTTGAGAGATAATTTTGAGAAGGGAGCGGCGCAGACTCGTGGTGTAAACCTTCTGACTAAACTGGTGCAAGCTCATAATGACGTAGAGATTTCAACGAACTAGATTCAGTTTGGGAAGGAGGGAGGGTTGGAGAAACTACCAGCCCCAGTGAGCTTGACATGGCCGTAGGGCTATTAGGCTTAGGGTAAGTTAGGTGGTGGCTCTAACTACATGGTAAATTTCATGACATTTGGACACTGTTCAATAAAGGCTTTGCAAGACAAAAGATACGCGGAATTGCCCGTCATGTGTCCCGTGATGAATGCCCCAAAAATATCCACATTCGAGGGCTGATGGAAATGAAATTGTCTCAAAGTGGCAGACCCTGAGCTCCCTCAAGTCTTGGACATGAACGCGGGATTGCAGGGAGAAGGACCATTTTGCATGTTTCAAGAGGGTGGTTTATTGCGCATGGTTGATCTGAATCATACAAGGGGAGTTGGAATCAGGGCCAAGGGCTCGGATCTTGGCAAGACAGTCTCTGGCTGCTGATCGCAGCTCCATGTCTTGGAAGAAATAGCGTGTTAGGTGGAAGAAATGGAAGCGAGACTAGGTCCTCCGAATTTGCGAAATTAATGGCAAGTGATTCCGGCTTGGCAACGATGATCTAATGATTCAAAGGGGATTTACACCGCGTTGTTGCAGGATTTGACACAGTCAAAGCGATGCGCTATTATAAAATTTCATTTAGCCAGCGCTAAGTTGAGCGCGTATAAATAATATGTGGTTATCGCTCGGTCACGCCATGCGTCGTGCATAATACTTGGTTATTGAGCAACATGGATTTGTATTGGCGATGGATGATTCCATACTGCTATTCCCCATTTCTCAGAATTTGGCCTTGTTGTGAAAAAAGACTCCTGTTAATGTATTTTTTCACATCATGTAAAACCTAATTTCTTCTCATATGCTTTCCAGCGTGTGCCGATCGGCTGAATCAACGTGTAGCTCTTTGAAGTGACATTTATATCCTGCACGCCATTGATCAAGTAAAGAGGAGTCATATCATCATCAAAAAAGATTTTCGGCCTCTCGCGCCGATTTAGAGTCTGGACCGTTCCATCCGTAAATGTCACCGTGGAGTTGAAAGCTTCCTGCAACTTGAAATGCCATGGACCTGTGACAGAGCGAGCATACATGTGCGCCCCAACGCGTGGGTACTTCGTACCATTGTTTTCTACAATGTCAATCATCCAGTGAGCAAGAGAATGCCAGTGTCCGCGTTTGTCGCGCCAGAGAAATGTGTCCTCTGTCCAGTATGGCTGATAGTCAGATGTATTCCACGGTGCAGTGCTGATGATTTTATATTTTCCCTCGTAGATATCGGAGCTCCAAATTTGGAGGTCCTCAGCACCCAGGATGATTTTTGAGCTGGGGTCGCTATTGCTCCAAGCTGGCCAAGGAGCTGGGTTTGTGCCATTGACGAGAACTTCAAACGGGCTCCATGGACCACGTATATCATCAGCAGCCGAAACCGAAATATTATTTGGCCAGTTAGACCTTTACATAAGTTAGTGCCAAGAATAATACGTTCAGCGATTGCTGACTTACTTTGACACTGAGGCGCACGAGGTGAGAACGGATTCTGGGGCGTCAGCCCCAATCGTATACAACAGGTATTTCTCATCGGCCGGACTCCAAAAGATATAAGGATTATGGCGAAAGCTCCGAGTGAGAGTTTGAGCGTAATGATATGGACCTTGAGGGCCTGTTCGTGATTCTGCACGAATGATGAAACTGTGTGGTCGCCAGCCATTTAGACCACATCCATTGGCAAATTGCGAAATGACAAGATGAAACAATTTCTTGTCGTCCCGATCTTGTACGATAGTACCTCCCCAAGAGGAATTGCCATAGTTGCGATAGTATGACGGGTTAGTGACATTGGTGTAATTGTACCCAGTCCACCTGGTAGCCGGGGCAAGGTCAAGTCTACCACAGTCGTCGCCCCACCATCCTGGGTCACATTTACATGTGCTTTTGACATCGGATTTTTGGCAAATGCCGTTAAGACTACAGTCCTCATCGGAGTCGCATGCAAGCAGGACTTGCGCGAAGAAAAGAGTCGCGAGGGAAAGAAATAGGGAGAAGAGACGCATGATACCTGCTGGTGCCTACGCGGCAAACAAAGTATATGCTGTGGTGAAGGGTAGGATCTTGGGGCTGTTGGTGGATTGGATTGGATACTTATGGTGTGATACGTGTGTGGGTTGTTATCGTTGCATCACGAAGACTATCAACTTCAGCGTTGTAAATGATGGAAAAATTCTCGGTCTTTCGGACGATACATTTCCCTGTGCGTCACTGAAAATGAACATGTTACGGATTGGGGGTTTATTTAGCCTAATAAATTAAGTTCCCCCCGCAAGTACTTGATATTACGTCTTGCTTTTCCTGTTATGGCGATATGAATGAGGATTAAATACCCGACGGATCAAACCAAAGAAGAAACCAACAATTCATTTCAGATATTTGCGAGTTTTATTGCGAGTCCTCACCTACAATGGATGGACAGGCCGTCGCTAATTATGAGGTTGCTTCTAAATGGCCTGGTAAAATGAGAAGATTATGGTTACATTGACATAATCTACACGACATAGATTCATTTAAAAACGTATGTATGAAGATGTCGTTGATAAGCTTATTTTTATTTGTGTGTTACTTTCTAAAAGATGTCGTGATACTTTTATCATTACCAAGGACCTTCATTTTGAGTATTTCTAGAAGGCAAAAGGGCATAAACGAAGGGAAGAAAAAATACAGCATCTGAGGGCAACTAATTTTGAGAGGCCCGCTATCATTATTGTGAAGACTTGTTTTGGCCTCTCATAGTGATGGTGTGGAAGAATACGACCCGGAGCCCAATGTCTTGTGCAACCACGCAAACATGACTCTGCTTAATTCCTCGTAGGCTCCAGTCTGGCAGTGATAGCCTGCTGCCCCCGTGAAAAGGTGATATGTAGCTTGATCCCCCAGTGCCTCCTTCACCTTGATCGCCTGGCCTGCAAAGTTGTTCTCGTACTCAGCGTCGGCGATCCAGACTGGGACTTTGATGCGATGGATAAAATCCTTGACCTTGTACTCCTTGCAGTCCTGGAAGAACTGGTATGCAGACTTGGTGTTGAAAGCCCAGAGGCCCTGTTCCAAACCCCAACGGGCTGAGGTTGGAGTTTCCGAGCTCTTGAGTAATTCTTGAGCTGCCTTATCGAATGCTTCTTGCTCGCCAGCGTCCAAGAGTTTCTGCATTGAAGTAGGAAGTGCAGGATAGAATGCCTCGTATACATCCCAAATTCCTCCGTCCAGCATTACTGCAGAGAGTCGAGGTTCGTAAGCAGCTGCCCGAGCCGCAAGATAGCCACCAAAGGAGAAACCAAATAGAACCAGGCGGTCCTGGTCGACGACGTGTGATTTGGTTGAGAGGACATAGTCTACCACAGGAGTAACGGCGCGTTCCCAGTCTGGGATGAAGCCCAGGTTTTGACGACGGCGGACAAGAGGTTGGCCGGGACCTTCAAACGTGATTGCATTCCAGCCACGCTCCAAGGCCGGCACGACGACTGAGTGGTATAGGTCTTCCTGCGCGCCGTCATAACCGTTACAGAGGATAAGAGTTGGGCGTTTCTTAGACTCATCGTCTGAAGCAGAGTACCAAATCGCATCTACAGTAAAATTGTCCGCTGGAAGAGAAAGTCGCTTGCCAGGATTGGGAAGAGCAGCAAGTGCCTTGTCAAATGCAGCAAGCTGCTCGTTCCACAGGCTGTTGATGAGAGGATTATCCCAATTGCCGTGGAGGAAGAAGTCGGCACGACGGAAATAGGTAGCCACAGAGAACCATGTGTCCCTGACGTTAACAGCATCGTACGCATTTTCCGGGTCCTCAGCCTGTGCCTTGGTCTGATTGGCCAAGGTGTAGAAGACTTCTGAGAAGCTGTCAAAGTCAGGAGCCGTAATGTTTTTGGCAGCCTGTAGAGTGGGCGAAATATCCGCTCCTCTAAAGAAAGCCTGCCCGAGAGGGATGAGCAGCTCAAAGTTGAATGTCAGATCTTCACTGAGGAGGATCGTGGGTTGATCATCGTCGGCAGCCATGGATGCACCAAAGAGGGCGGTGAGAATAAAGCCTCGGACGAACGTAGCTGGGACTCTCATCTCGAGTTTCAGGCAAAGTGAGGTCTGGTAGCGAAGAAGAGAGGGATGCAATGTTGGCGTTTGTCAGAGCAACTCGTACTATTTATCGCCCTGCTCAATGGACTCTCAACTGCGTGTAACATTGTATCCACACATGCAAAGTGCCCCGCGTGGATGCTGCTTTCTTCTGGCTCTTACCCACGTGATTAAATTTTGCGTTACAATCATCAGTTTGCGGCCCGATCTGGGTTGTGGCGATGATGAAGAGGCGCCTTTGGCCTACTCACAGCCCGTGTTATGGCGAATCACAATCCCTCGAGCTTCAGCTCAGATGGCTAGGTGCTTGCAAATGTCTCACGGCGGCCTGGAAGAATGTTGCAAAGCCCCACTTGCGACGGCCTGCTCATGAGCTCAATTAGTGAACCTTTTGCTTGAAGTAAACTCACGGATCGATTTGCTAGCTGCGGGGGCTGCAGTCGAACCACGAAATCCGTTCCCTTGAGCGTCTTCTAACCTTGTCGTCCGTAGCCATTGTTGGTTGATTCCCTCTCGGACTCGTCTCCATTCCTGCGAGATTTCGGTGAGGTGTCAGCACTAAAACGACTAGGGTGTCTCAGATGGCATTTGTGCACAAGACATGCTATGCCCGTCCACAAGCGGGGATCTGCCCTGCGGAGTAACAATGGCGAGACTGGGCCTGCTATTCATTCATCAGTGGATCAGGACCTCGCAAAAATGGTTCCGCATTTGAATTAGCTTGGCTCTCTCCGCGCGGGAATCCCACAGTTGAGCAAAATGCGACGACGGCAAAAGTTCTTACAGCTAGTACACAATTGGAGTCCCATATCATGGTGTCGATATTGTATTTCGTAAAATAAACAAGCAATAAGGGCATGGCGAACAAATCAGGCAACTATCAATTATCCGCGAGCCCCCCATAATGAGAGCTACCTTGTGTTGGTTAATCCCAGCCATCTCTCCCGTAATGCTGCTCCAACCAACTGACCACACCCCACTCCACGCTTTTGTTGTTTTCCAGATTCTTCAATGCTGCCCGATAGACATTTCCCCGTCTTCCACCCTTGACGTGGATATCGGCTCCATGGGCAACGAGCCATTCTAATGCCCCGATATTCCCGCTCACAGCAGCCATCTGCACAGCAGAGCCGTAATAGCCATCCTGTGCATGTACGTCCGCACCTGCTTCGAAGAGTAAATTCATCATCTCCTTGGTGCGAATGCCGTTTCGTCGGTCAAAACGGTTTCCTTTCGCCGCTGCCTGTAGCACTGAACCATACTTGCCTGCCGAGATACGCGCGTCTGCGCCATGGGCAAGAAGAAGCCTGGCAGAGTCTATATCCTTGTTCCATGCAGCAGCATGCAACGCAGTGCCAAATCTGCCTCCGACTGCATTTACATCTGCGCCAGCCTCGAGTAACAGGGCCAACATTGAAGGACAACTATATGCGGCAGCTTGCAAGGGCGTGTGATATTGCCCGCCAATGCCGTTCACGTCCGCGCCAAGATGCAATAGATCCTTCGCAAGGGGTTGAAGACTATCGTGCCAACCTTTTCCCACGAGAGCAAGGCACAACGGAGGCGCAAAAGATGTTGAGGGATCTGGTTTGAAGCCGCCAATCTTGCGCCAGGTCTCCTTTGGCTTTTCCACTAGAGGTGGGTTGACATTCGCACCATACTCGATCAGGGTTTTGAAAAGTACCCTATCGTTGTTGTCATTATAGTGAACAAATGAAAGAGCAGCCTGCAAAGGACTGCCGTATGGCTGGCCGGAATGGTTAATATCAGCACCTTGGTCATCAAGAAGCCACTTGCAGAGAGCAAGGTTGCTCTGCCATGCCGCTGCCTGGAGAGCCTTGCCTAGGCATTCTGCTCGTTGAGTAGCGTTCATTGGCTGCTCCAGCAGACGAGTCAACACCTTCTGACATCCGCCTCTTGCGGCGGCTTGGAAACAACCTCTGTCACCCGAATGAACATCGGCTCCTTGCTGGAGCAGCATGTCAATGATGGTGAGATTTTTTGGGACCCCGGCTGCTTCTATCAGACCTTTCGAGGCGTCAAATCCAGTGCCTTTTTCAAGCAGGAGCGTGGCCATCTCTAGATGCCCTGTTTTGCAAACTCTTCCGAATTCATGTTGTAGCTCCTCGCCATTCAGCCGAGCGCCTGCTTGCGTCAAAAGCTCGATGAAGGAGGTGTCGGTTTTCTCGATCGCCTTTTCGACTACAGTTTCTGAGCGATATTTAACATTAGGATCAAGACCATTGTCGAGCAAGAACTGTAAATCCTCCAAGGACTCTTTGGAAATGGCCTCAGCTGCAACCTTACTATCAGTTTCTAAAAATCGAGCTCCTTTTGAGGACAAAAGCTTCATCAAACCCCGATCTCCTACACTAAAAGCGGCAGCTAGGGGACTTTGACCATGTTCATTCGCGTTAACGTCAGCGCCATTTTCAAGAAGTATAGGAACCATGGCAGCCATATCGTTGGCGATGGCCTTACATATCGTGCTGCGACGGGAAACTGAGTCATCAACTTTTGCCCCATTTTCAAGCAGGAACTCAACCATGTCTTTTTTCTTTGAGAGAAGTCCGTAATGTAAGGTAGTGCCTTGTGATCCTGGCAACCCGTTGATGTCGGCTCCAAAGTTGAGAAGGGCCTTGAACATTTCTGTATCGCCTTGCTCAGCCACATATTGGACAGGCGTGTATTCAGAATTGCGATATATCATTCCAATACCAGCTCGATCTTTGGGGAAGAGTGTTCTGTCAAGATTGATTCCCTTGTCGACTAGGTAGGCTAAAACATTCGTGTTTCTCGATTGGAGTGGATAGTAAAGTCTGTCATTCAGGTCAGTGGTCGTGTTCAAACTTACCAGTCAATGAATCCAGAATAATAAACAGGTTACTTCTGGAGGATAAAAGAAAACGAATACTAGACTTACGCCTTTTCGGTGTCAACATTTATGTCCACTCCCAGTTGAAGCAACATATCTGCTATTTCGAGAGTGCCCTCTTCTTCACAGGCATATTTGATTGAGTTTTCAAAAGGTGAAGAGCCAACTGTTCGCTTGATGTCGGCTCCGTGTTGAATCAGCTCTTTTACCATGGTAATGTTACCGCTGCTAATAGCTAGGCTGAGAGGCGTCTCATAATGTTGATCAATGGCATTGACATATGCCTTCCTCTCTAGTAGCAACCTCGCTGCATCGTCGTCTCCCACCATTTTGCGAACGGCGACATGTAGCGCGGTGGAAGTCGAGGTACCGGAGTATTCAGAAAAGACATTCACATCCACACCTCTATCAAGAAGTGTTGTTAATATCCATGGCGCTTTCTTGTATGCGACAACGGCGTCAATGAGAACCTGGGTGCCAAGATCCGCACCCCTATCCTTCAACTCTTTGGCCATTTCGTATTGACGATATGCCACAGCTTTATGAAAACAATTCTCGTTGAAGCTACTGCAGGTATTTATGTCTGCACCTGCATCAAGGAGAAGTCTGAATATAGTCATATCACGTCTGCCAATAGCCTCATCAAGCGCGGTTTTGTCCCATTTTCCTTTGACATTTGGGTCAGCACCTGCTGTGAGCAAAGTGCGTGCGATTTGACTATGGTTTCGGTCGATCGCCTCGATGAGAGGGTATCGCGAATCGGCAGTTTCTAGCCCCTTGTTCACATTTGCTCCTTTTCGGATAAGCAATTGAACTAGAGGGAGAGACCCGGCATGAACAGCGGCGAAAAGAGGTGGAGCGTCTATTTCCCGGTCCGAACCATTCGCGTCGGCGCCTGCACCAAGCAATATCATGGCCAGCTTCATATCGCCAGCCTCGGCAGCGCGATAAAGCGCTGAGCCTCCGGCTTGTAGGCCGATGTTCAAATCGGCCTTGTTTTCTAACAGCAACGTCACAATATCATCGTATTGCTTCGCCGCAGCGGCGATCAGTGCTGTTTCCCATTTTTTACCACCACGGGCATTGACATCCGCTCCAGCATCGATCAATCGTTGAACCATTGGTTTAGACCCTCCGGCAGCTGCAATCTGCAGTGCGCTTCCAAACCTCGTTCCTCGCATGTTAGGATCCGCGCCGTGTGTAAGAAAATATTCCACAACATCCATGTGGCCAAAGAACACGGCGGCCCCAAATGCAGACTCAAAGAAACCTTCTCTAGCCTGCACATCTGCCCCTCTGTTAACCAGAGACTGTACAAGGGTGGTATCTCCAAGAAACGCAGCCCAATATAATGGTTGTTGGAAAAGATCAGCGGATACCTTGATCTGACCGTACTGACCGCAAACCCAATCTTCAAATTCAAAGTCGGGATTCCACACATTGAGCCAATTGGTATACGAATCTCTGTTCTCGGGAGAAATAAAACGCTCGTAGATATTTCGCAGGGACGCATCGCAATCTTGACCACCTGCCAGCCTCCAATGATGCATCCAGTTGCGTGCAGAATATTCCAAAAGGGGATATTCTTCAAAGTCGGGTTGCGAAGATATCTTGCCTTCATTGAACTCAAATAAATAGAAGAGACAAGATTTTGCGAGGAATGAGTTTGCCAAAATGACTGAAGTATGATACGACAAGAGCGCGTTGTTTTGTAGCCGAGCGGACATGATGTACTCTTTGACAGTATAGTGGCTCAGGGACACAATGGTAACATGGGCTCGATTCGAAAAGTTTTGGCGTCCCCGGGTCTCTAACTCTCCCTTTTCGTCAAGCCATTTGGTTCTGTTTTCCCGCGGAACTAGTTCGCATGTGTTGACAAGAACTCCACATAGATCCGTGATGATGGTGGGATTGAGTAAACGTGACGATACTGGATCAAAGTGGCCAGTTTCTGGTCGTACAACAGCAGCCTCTGCAAGCTCCTCGAGCAGAATTGGTCTTGCGGAGAAAGCAAGCCAGTGTAACGCACATTGAACAAACGCTTGGTGAGTTGGCGGTACTGCGCTAAGGATGCGATCGTAGGTCTCATCTAAGTTGCGCGGCATTGTTTTCAACTCCTCGCGAATCATGTTTGGGGTTAAACATTTCTTCAACTTGTCAATTTGGCAAATTGCCCAACGAAACCTGCATGAGGCATTAGTACACTCAATGCACACACTTGAATGATAGGCTTCAAGAGATGACTTACATTCCGCCAGCTCCTGCCACTAGACTATCTAATATTTCCTTTTGTAGGGGCGGCCTCAATGAGTTCAAAACTGAATCGGTACTAATGACGCTTTTGACATGCGTCCTGACATCTTCGTCCACCAGTGAGGCTTCAAGGCCGATGGTATGTGAAGCAAAGACTTTTAATTGCTTCTCAATATCAGGCTCTCTTCTACTAGTAACCAGAATACTGACACCGAGTGAAAGAGCCTGCTTTAAAAAACTGTCAAAGAAAATTTCTCTCTCCTTCAGGGGACTTTCGTCGAGCGCGTCAAGGATCAAAAAGGTTTTCGGGGAACGAGCCAGTTCAGCAGCGCAAACATCGAAAAGCTCCTCGATACTCGGATTCCTCCCACTACTTGTGCAAGCTTTAAAGAGGTCCTCTGCAAGTTTTGAAGGGTTATTTCGGCGAGAAATCAGTTGGGATATAATTGACCTCAGAAAGGCTTTCAATGTTTGCTTTCGGTTATCTGAAAAATCGAAGTAATAATAAACAATGGTATGATTTGATTTGGTGGTCTCTGAGCCGACGTTGAGTGATAGCATGTGGTTGATGATTGTCGAGCACAATATTGTCTTACCAGATCCTGGGATGCCGTGTAACCATAGCACCTCCCCCGCAGATGTCTCCCATTTCTTGAAACCTTCATTATCGAAAATCCAAGTTCCAGTATTGGGCTCACGGCTCTGTACAGAAAGGTTGTGATTTGTCTCAGGATCACTGGTGTTGTACCAACTCAAAATCACCGACTGATGAGGCTGCTTGTGGCCATCTGTGGAAAGATCTGACTCTACCAAAACAGATATTATAGACTGCAATGTTGCTCTTTCCTTCTGGATGGCTTGAATGTAGTCAATTGTACCAGTCGACTCCAGCGGCCATGTCAATCCGGTTTTGGAGCGTGCCTTGGTGAGAGGTTCGAAATGTTGAGCCAGCTCTTGGATGATGGCATTGCATGCGGTAAGGCATCCGTGGGAGGTTGTCAACACAGATCCACCAGACTTGCCATATTCATCTGACAAATGTATTTTGCGCAATCTTTCGTCGTCTGGACCTTCATCAAGAAGGTTGTTCAGCTCTTCGGTAACGTCGGACAGACTTTCGAGCTCTGCGATGAACTTTGCAATATCGTTCTCAAAATCCTTCATGTGCTCGCGGTAGCGATAACATGCGAGAAGAATTTTACTGGATATTTTGACCAGGGTTGCAATGCCCGGTGCCAATATTGAAACATTTGTTTGGGTCATGGCGGGAAACCTGCCAATTCCAGACTGTTATTTGATGACGCCAAGGTTTAGCTTTGGCATGGGAGTTGGCGACGTTGATCTGGCTTTCTTGTGAAAATGCAAAATCGGCCGATGACGTAAGCAACCTGTATAACTTTGATTAGTGCTGTGGCAATGATATAAACTGCAAAGGCTTCATGAGAGCGCCGCGAAAGAAATTGCACTCAAATGAGGGGGAGGCTGTGCAACTCCAGGCACCAACGGCAAATTTAGCGGGCAGGTTGCCTAATGACCAAGATGACATAAGATCAACAAGAGCGGTGAGCACTAAGAAAGAAGTAGCGCACGTAACTGTCTGGTCCAAGTCTTCAGATAGGGAAATTGAATTTATGCATGTGTAGCAAAATAGATATCTTGAAGGGAACCAAGTTGAGCAATATGTAGTCGGTACTGCGCCGGGGGGCTGCTGGCCCTGTCCCGCTCACCAATGCCCTTGAGGGACTTGCTGAAGGCACTTGTCGTGGATTCCAGTCATATAAATTCATATTTATTATTGTGAGAGGGATAGTAATACAAGACTTTGAAAGCTTTGAAGACACAAAGGTCAGAAAATTGGCCATGTAATTTGTGGCCGAAGGTCGCCTAATTCTGAGAGAGTAAAATTCTTCCACGAGCCCAAATCAATCGGCCACATTTACAGCGGGGCAGAATCAAGTGAGCGAAAAGTTGGGAACGCGGAGTAATCTAGCATTTTGGCGTGTTAAAAGTAAATGATTCATTCAAACTGAACATCACTCGTCCATGCCAGCTCTAAAGCCCCGCTGCCAGGTAGGTCGGTATTTTGTGATCCAGGCCATGACAGAAGGGTAAGCTAGACAACGGCCCTACAATAAATACTGCACAAAGACAAGCGGGAAATCTGAAATTGGTTTCAGGAAGGAATTGAAATAAGAGACAAGAATAATAACATCCAGAATTTGTATCACCTATTTATATGCTTTTCTTTCAAGATCTTGTAATCGTACCAGTTCCAACATTAAACGATACGTGTAAATAGTCAAATCAATCTCCCGAAACGCCTTTGAGAACCAATCCCGGCCTTGCTCTGCAACCTCCCTGGCCCTTGTTTGTCCCTTTTTAGTCGAAGTGAGATATGTTACGAGCTCAGGAATCTCCTTCAGGCTCTGGCTAACTGGAATGTAGTGAACCCAAGGCATCAGACGGTCATCGTGCCATTCTCTCAGCAAGGTCTGCTTCAAAGGAACAGATTTTGAAGCCAATAACTTGTAATAGCGGCCGCTTATACCGTTTCCGTCCATATCAAATACTAGCTGTGACCCAAACGCTTGGTCTTTATCTTGCCAAAACTTCATTTTGAAGTTGGTCTTTTGGTCTCGACAAAATTTAGCGTCGCAATGCAGTATCCTCGTAAAAGCTACATCAAACAGCCTGCCGTTCAAAAACGATGACTCCACTGCTGTCGGTAAACCTTTTTTCTCTCGGAGATAGTGGTATTTTTGATGACCCAAATTTTGTGCCAGGCTAACAAAGCGCTGGCGGTGATATCTCATCCACTTGTCATCCACTGCAACACCACCTGTTGTGGAGCCAGCCCAATAGAGATTGTTTCTCTTTGATTCCCAATCAATGTCATACTTCTCGTCGTAGGCAAATTCGGATTGAAGATAAGCTGGACTTGGGAACAAGATGTCTCCCATTGTCGAAGGTGATCCTGTTGAGAGTATTGGTACTGGACCTTCCATAATGGGGAAGGAAGCCGGGCTCATAAAGAGGCCGTGCATGGATCTGTACTCTGGATGCCGACAAAGATCCATGCTAGAATCAACGTCTGTGACAAAGGGCAGTCCGAATGTGTCTACCTTGACGTCAAGTGTTTCTTTTCCGAATTGTTTTGCAAGACTGCATACTTTCGTAACGTCGCTCCACACAGGCTGTCTTGCCATGTTCTTTAAGCTCAAACCAGGGGATTGAGTAGAAATACTCTTCCCGTGATTTGAAGATGAAATGATTACTCTCGGTTCATCTAGATGATTGACGAGGAATTTGATGTCAGGGAGCACGTCCTTCATTGTGCCAAGAAGTGTATTGAACAAGCGCTGAATATCCCGGTCACAGGTGCGATAAGGGTGGGAACAACTGGTTTTGGCGTCATCACCGGAACGTTCGCACAGCCATGCTTCGGTTCCAGATATCTCGTGGGCGTCACTAATAATCTTTGCCACGTCTATGCCACTCATCTTCAAGAATGGGGAGATTTGTTCGTGAATGGTGTCGAATTCATCGATGATGGGGGACTCGTGCGCCATCGCGAACTCGAACCAAGCTTTGAAACCTGAGGGTGGTTGGATATCATACCTTCGTTGATACTCATTGTGCGCAGCGGTATAATTTTTAGACTGGCGTCCAAGAATATCGTCAAAATTCTTTTTCGATTTGAGCATTAAAGTCTCAACAGGGTGTTCTTGCAGGAGGCTAAAGTGAGATGCCGCAGATTGCGCACTTTTTATGGCGATGACATTCAGAAGGTAAGGAACTAGCGACGCAACAGAGAGAGTCCATAGCATGAACCTAGCCTTTGCATTCTTTGGAAGGATCTGTATCATATTACCGAGGGCTAGAATTGAAGTAAAAACATGTGACAATGCGTGGGCTTCTGAGATTTGCATAAATGGATTGCTGGCTGAGGCGAGACTGAAGGTACCCACGACAGTGACAATGCACCAGTGGCTGTGTTGGACCTGAGTATATTATTAGCATTTTGACATAAAGGAAATGCCACCACTTACAGTTTGAATTATAAAATACCAGGACATGGATTTCACCAATCCTAACGATATTGTAGAGGCCATGCTTATTCTTGGATATTCGAACATGACGGATTGCACGCCAAGTACAATTATGAAAATGAAAAAGGCTCGCAAGGAAATAGAATGAATGGTCTTGTAAACACTAACATACCGCTGTGTTACACTGCTTTTGAAAACCTGAGAAAAGAGAACGACATAAATTGAGATGAAAACAAGAGTGGGGATAATGGCAAAAGCAGAGGCTCTGATATCCCAATTTGATAATGCGAGTGTAGAAAATAGAGAAACCAGGGTCAAACTACAAAGCCTACTGGCCAGTGTTGTAGATGAGCTAGAGTCTGAGGTTCTCCAACTTTGGGATGAAAATTTGGCAAAGTTTTGAGCAATAAATAATGCTGGCGTTAATGCTGGCTGGTGGGACTTAGTTGAGGATGTCTACTCAATTCAATAGAGACTACTCACCGTAATTCCCGCCAGGTCAATCTCCACCTGCAGAAAGAAGTATGCCACAAGACCAGCGGCGATTATCCACATGAAGGATGATGGCAATGATTGCGGTGCACTGCTGAATGGAGTTGCGTTTTTAGTTCTGTCGATCTCCAAACGTCTGGGATTCCTGAATAGCATGGGTAGCGTAGCCCAGCATAGGATCTCAGATAGTAATTCATCATTTCTGGTGGATAAATATTGCCGAAGCAATGTGCATAACGCGGCAGCGCTGGCGGATTTCGTGATAGGGTCAATGTGGTCAATCGCTTTCCACATGGTCAAATTTGTGCAGCCCCGTGGTTGGGGTGAATTTGTTCAAGTGAGTGAACCAGAGAAAGATTGAGGTGGTTGATGCAGTACTGGGTTCGCCCGGCTAACAATGGGAAACCCAAAGATGAGCCATTCGAGGGATGAATGAGACACGTCAGGCTCTGCCAGACCGCCTTGATGCAAGGGTGGACCTGGAACGCAAGGGAGGGTATTATTTACGGAAATATGGGAAGAAGCTTCTAATTAATAAATAGTTGACCGCTATCTAACTTGTGGTAAGGAAGAGATTGATTGTTAGGAATATAGCTGCGGCCATAATTGTGGAGCTGTCTTTGTAACGTATACAGCAAATCTATGATGCCAGAGTCATAGAATCACCAGTCATAGCTTTCAGAACCTATTCCAATGTTCACAGCTATTGGCCATGGAGGCTGAGACATAATTCTGGGTCTGAAGACTCTGGACGGTGGCAGAGACGCCCGCAAGAACAGGAGTGTACAGACTGAATTCCAGCCCAGTCATTAGTCGCGACTTGAAACAATAGAAAAGGAGAATATGTGGGGAGTACTTGGAATTTTTCTCGTAATCCGTTCCAACCAACATGTTGACATGCAGAGGCAGGAAAATAATAACGTGGCGGAGCAAATCATGGCTGGCCTAACTTCGACTCTAAGTGGACTTTTCACAAAATGAACTGCCCCTGGAGTTTTTTCATGGCCAATCAATACTTCATCCCCTTAATCTATTCTCAAAAGGGTAGCGTCATGTTGTAGCTACTTATTCCATCCGGCGACACGCACCCATACTACTCCATGGTGGTGTAATCCCTTCAAACACTGTTTAATAAACGGCAAACAAGAAAAACCATTATTTCCCCATAGCTCCCAACAAAAGAAAGAAAAACGGATTGATTCTTACTACAAGAGGCAAATGATGAGGAGTTATTCCTTGATCACTGGTGATTTTTGATGCTCTATATGCATAGCCACCACAACATTAGCTCAGGGGGCCAATAATGATAGAGGGCATTAGGTTCTATTTCACTGTTTGGTCTGATTAGCTTGTAATCAAGCCATGAACCCCACGTGCAAGGATCGCAGGAGCGCAACCAACATACATGAATATCCCAACAAGTTAGCGCCAACACGGGAGCTGGTGATTAGCTCCCGTCAAAATATTGAGAAGACTACTAATGGGCAGTTTTTCTGCACTGTTCCAAATGTAATCATGGGTAGGACCTATCATGTTCAAACAAGAGAGCCCATAAGCAGATCTACGTCACGGCAAGCAGACCCGACAATATGGGCTGGGAATGATGACTTCTCTACTTGGTCTCAATATACCCGGAGAATAAATCGTAATGTTATCAGGCAAGCATGAAAGAGGCTGAGCATCGGAGCTAAACTGGGGCAGATCAAAGTGGTTCTCACCCGTGCGCCCACCATCTCCTTGCCGAAGATCCGAAATTGCACTCACACTAACGCCTCCCCAAGGAGCCAACCGTATCGTAACGAGACAAGTGCTGGCTCATTAAGAATGAATCTATGCTTCTTTTTAGGAGTCTTTAACGACACGAGTGATCTAGATATCCGATTTCCAACGAGATTGTGACACGTACCGCGTATTTTGAAACACACCAAGTTCACAGCCCTTGTTTTCAACATTGGGACTTAGTGAGAGGACTGGGCGCATGGATCTTAGCATGGCATAAAGATACGCATCCAAGTCATGTATAAGAACCCAAATTTTTCTCAGTGGCATTAAGACAATTGCATCCATAGCTGTACTTGGAACGTTGTATTTTATGCCTTTTGAGGCTCCACAAATGGTGTGTTCGTTTGGGAACCAAGCCCAATTTTTTTTGTCAATGTGGCATGTTTCAGCGAAATAGTGGATGGGTCATGTAGTACATACCTGGCAAATTAACACGCTCCAGGTCCTATCTTGCACCTGAAAAATCGAAGGAACTTTGTGATAAAATGAGTGGAATATGGGCGATAAATATTCTAAAGTTACTAAAATTAATAGACAAATATCGACGTTGAAACTTATCGAGTAGTTATAAGAGCGCCGGGATGCTCACCTACCCTGTACCCTGTAGATATCATTAAATTGCTTTAGTAATCCTGTTATTTAAGAATTTGAGGGATTGGGAGTATGGATATTGGGAATTAATGTTAACAGTCATGAGTAGACCACTAGCTTTATCACAAGTCAAATGAAAATTCCATACAGTTTCACTGCGCAAATTGAATGTGATGTTTGGGTTTTTTTTAGGTGAAAGACATATTAGAGATTGAACTATTGAATATGGATTTATGCCTTGGGGAAAAACCTAAACTTCTGGTTGCTTCCATCCGTGTTGGTATATGTAATGAATGGTGTTCCGTTATTTGTGTTCAACTGGAAGAGATCAAGATAGTTCTTGGGGAATTTGACACTCCGGAACCTAAAGTACTTGGTTATTATTTGGAAAATCGCATGTAATAAATATGAAATGTAGAAGATATACTGTACCTAAGAAGGTCGCCTGGGCTGAGTTGGGTTGCATCACCGCCTTCAAGATACCATTGATAGGTTTCGTCGGCCACTGAAGGACTGACCACGCAAGTGACAGGGTTGATAGGGTTTGTGCCTACTAGCTTTTAGCCTTCTTTCTATGAATAATTTAAAGTAGGACAATATCTCTTACCATCTACACCCAAAAGCCCCTTGTTGGCGGTGCTTTGGATCAAGACACGTGAATCCTTGGGGTCCGATGCCACCAGGCCCCAAATTTCCCAAATCTCATTTGGGTTAGTATCGGCAGTCCCATTATCCCTAATGACAATGCCATTGTTAGAATATATATTTAGTATTAATAGGAAGCAGTGCGATGACTGACCAATTGATGACAGCTGGATTCTGTCCACCTCCAGCATTCAGATCCAGGAACTTGCCTCCACATTCACATCTGATATTTCCTTTGGCACGAGGAATAGGATTGATGTTTGCCATCTTGATAGATATAAAGAGCAGAGATAAACAATATATTTATCCTATGGGTTGGTTGTGTGGTTAGTATACGTGATCCATCATGAGGGATGTCGCGGTTCTTATACATCATTTCTTCCGCTGCGACTACCCGGGAAACCGTATTCTTCTCTCTCAGGCAAGGTGTTGTCGAGTGTCTCTAGACACGTGTTTGATTGACACTGTGGATTTGCCGATTCAAAAGCCACCTCACGGGCTTGGATTTGGCGAAGACTGAGGCTGGCTGAAACTGGACAGTTTATCTAGTAGTGACATGTCTAGTATGTTCTAGACCTTACCTAAATGAACGGCTTCTACGTGGTGGGTGAAAGCGATTTGACCAGTCAATTCCGAATATGGAGTAAATACGACAAATAGGCGCGGGGATGTGAGAAAATAGCGGCGCGTGGCTTCGACAAGGCCTCGGGCACCTAGGAGGCTGATCAGCCCTGTGGATTGGCTTGGCGTGGCCCGTCTCAATGTTGCGCTACTAAAGGTGCATCATTCGATGGAAAATTGCACCAAATGCATTGTCTTCGACATGCGTTTTAACTATGAGCATCATTGAAGGCTAGAAGAGACGCTAGTTTTAGCGGATAAATGCTGGCTCGCTGAAAGTGGCAAACCAACATATTATGTGGTCCTACGAACTTAGTTCAAGGGAGGTTCCACCTCTAGTGACGGTTTGTGATGCATCAAAAACAAGTCTCCTTCATGCAGTATGGGAATTTGGAAAGAGCATCTGAATGGCAACATGAATAGAAAAGAGGTGTTCAATACGCTGCTCTAGTGGAACACACTAAAATGCGCTACTGTTCAGCTGAACGGTGTGGTGCGAAGCTTGAATGGCAAATGCCGAATTTGCCGCCTCAGTGACTGGCTGAAGATGATGAACGCCGAAGCAAGGAAAGATAGCACCCAATTGGCGCTGAGAACTGAGACCAGACTAGGTCTAGATTCCATCCAAGTGGATCGTGACAAGAGGGGGATGTCCCATGTGTATTCTCATAGCCGCGGGCAAAGCCACCCAGCTAATGCGGGTGTGGCTCGAGCAGTGAGGCCCGCTAATTATGCGTGTGACTTTTGATAGCGCTGAAAGCTGGATGAGTAGTCGCGAAAGGAAGTTGCCTTGTTGAGTCTTTTATTTCCGCCCGCGCGACATCAATTGGGATCATTGTTCCTTGCCCAGTCTTATTACGAAATGATGCCTTGATCATGGCAGAATTACCACCAACTATTTTCTATGACGATCAAGAATAGGTAGCCCAATCCGAAGGCACTCAAGATGACTTATATGAGCAAGATGGGCCACGGACTTTGAATAACCGACATATCAAAATAAGTACATCTTCTGGTTCTATTTCACCAGGATAAGGGTGAAAAAAAGATTCCACAGCTCTGGCGTATTGCTAATACAGTTTGGCGCGAATTTCCTCTATTTGTCTCTTCTTCGTCGTATATTTTATAATCATAACATGTGCTATATTGAGATTCTACCAAGTAAAGCCAGCTAGAGGTACCTCTGAGAATGTGTAGCCAGAATTAAGCTATGAATAGTGTGATAATATGTGACCCTATTTCCCCCCACCTTCACCTTGGTACGTCCCGAAGCCGTGGCCTTTCCCGGGGCCACAGTCCCGATGTGGGGGGACTTGATGGTCCATTCGTTGATGCAGATTTGGACGAAGTGACGGATTTCACCACTGCTTTTCATTTTTCCCATATTAAAAAATTATTCCATAAATTTATATGATAAAGCTCGAAATGGCTACTCAGAGTGTATCGCAAATCCCGAAACCGTTGCATGGCAAGGTTGCCATTGTTAGTGGCTCATCGTCCGGCATTGGAGCTGCCATCGCGAGAGAACTCGCGGCCCGCGGGGCAACCCTCATCATCAATTATCCCTTCCCATCAGAAAAGCCTTTGGCTCAAACCGTTTTGGAATCGCTCGACGGTGGCCCTGGACAGTCCATCATAGTTGAGGCTGATCTTGCCAGCATTGAAGGCCCGACGATTCTTGCTGCCGCTGCCTCAGCCAGGTTTGGACATGTCGACATTCTTATCAACAATGCTGGTCGCAGCGTTCTGTGCAATTTGTCTACAGCACTCGACGATGAGGTTCATAAAGTCTGGGACGATGTAGTCAATCTCAATGGCAGGGGAACCTTACTCCTCACTCGGGCTGTGTTGCCCTTGTTCCCCCCCACCGGGTCCCGCATCGTCAACATTGGAAGCTCCACTTCCCGAGATCCCGATCCCGACATGTCTATTTATGCTGGCTCCAAGGGTATGATAGAAAGTTTCACGCGGTGCTGGGCCAGAGATTTCCCCCGGAAATACGGCTGCACTGTGAACACAGTTGCTCCCGGGGCTACCGAAACGGAGGCCCTGCTCGCTGCTCCAGCAGCGTTACTTAATCGATTGAGTACAAATTTTGACCGAGTGCCTGTAGCACCACGGCTTGGGCAAGCTAGGGAGATTGCTTGGGTAGTCGCAGAGCTTTGCGATGAAAGGGCTAGTTGGGTGAATGGATTGTACATTCCTGTTACTGGTGGTTTTACAATGACCTGATGCGTAGAATTAAGGATTTCGAATACATCATTTATTCACACATAGAGTCTTTAATCTGTGAAGCATCTAGATCAAAAGTCTCGGGCTTCTTGGCCCACACAATCTTCTGGCGATAATAGGGATGCATCTTCCCTGATCGTAGCTCTCGGCGTAGCAGCGAGATGTATACCTCGATTTCCGCCTTGGTCCATCCCTCGACAGTGTTTGCCATGAAAAGCACATAACCCTCGATGTCTTGTTCAAGGGTCGCCTGTGCATATTTTCCAATTTCCTTTAGCTTTGGATCCTTCGGCCATGCGCCAATAGGTACCTGCATTCTCAACTGTGAGCGACAATCTCTCCAAAACCTATTGTAATGAAGCAACTCACCTTAAAGTTGCGTTCTTCAATATCCACAAATCCTGCTTTCTCGATGCACTTTTTCTGAACCTCATCCTCTACAATTGTGAATGAGCGGCCAATTTTCTTACCACCCTCCACAAAAAACTTGCCCCACTGGTTCATGGCGCTTTTCTCCGTAATGCTTCCATCATCACAGTCCATTCTCGAGAGTGCTTCATTGCTCTCGAGGTAGCCACCTGGTTTTAGGCACTTGTATGCCTGTTTAAATAGTTGCTCCCAGTCTACGACACTCCCAACGAGCCAGCGGATGTGAATATAATCCAATGAATTGGGTGCGAATGTCCATTCTTGGGTGCAATCATCAATTTGACTAATAAATCAGGAATTTTCGTGCCATAGTGCATTTGGGGGAAAAAAAGTATTTCTCACAATTGTAGATTAGGTGGAACCCAACCAGGTTGAATAGGTGAAATGTCGGTGCCGATCACTTCTGTCTCAGGGAAAGAGTCTGCAAAGTCGCTGTTGTAATGATAAGCCCACATCGACCAGAAGCTAGTCATCAGACATACATTGCCCAAACTCCTAAAATGATGATTTTAGTCAGTTATCTGTTCCTGTTGTGATTTATTCATGTTCAATACCTGTACCAGTTCCAATGTCCACTGCTTTCTATTCACATTGTTAATGTACAACCCTCTCAATGGGCGCTCAGAATAAGTGAACCTTGATATCCTTAGAGATGGGCGCAAGGTGCAGTGCCCCGTCTAGAACAAGAGTCAAAACGTGATGGCTATCAGTTTAGCAAACGAAACAGCTGTGGTTGGTATTACGAGTGCTCACTTGATATCCATGGACTCATTTTGCTGTTCATCATTGGAACCCCTGCAGCTTTGTTAGCCATGGTGATTTCCTTGGTTTGATAAGAAATGATACGAACCAATATTGAGCATTACCCATATCCCTATGATATGTACGACCTTGGATAGTTCTATACTGCAGAATGCTAGATGTCAGTGAGGCTGTGGATTCGGCAGCGTCATCGCCAAGAGCCGAATCGCCATCAGTCTCCGATTCGAGTTCCTGGACAATATTAGCAGACATACGGCGGAGTCGCGTTGGGTAAAGTTTCAGACCTCGGCTACCTGAGCCCAATGCTGAGGCGGGAGGATGCCAGACTCGTTGGCGGTAGTGCTGGAGATTGCCTCAGTGGGCGTGGGGACGGGTGTAGAATCAGTCATTACGGTATATTGGAGCTCAGGAGTGTTGGAATTTGTGACCACCGTCAATCAATTGCACTGGAGAGAAAGGGGAGATTTCTACCCCTCTTAAACGGGGGCTCGGACAAGTTTCCTGACAGTGACCTTTCCCCCGTTTACAATCATGCCAGCGAGTGTGTGGGGTGACATGTTCGCTTAAACCATGAAATAGCGGTCGGCTAGACCTTTTATGGATAGCTACAGTTTATCTCGCTCTTTTCCATCCTTGAAAACGTCAAGGGTGTGTCGGTTAAGTACCCCCTGCAACCAACAACTTAGCGTACGCACGCTTGATTGACATTTGCGCAATTTAACCATCAATGTTGAGTTGAGAAATCTGGGTCTTGAATTTATGCTGTCAGAAGATGCGTTTCAGGCAAGAGATTGGTTTTTTAACCTGAAAGAACGATCTTGGTAAAAACTCGAGAATCCACAATTTGGGAGTGACTAGTTGTTTCTATACCATTATTATTGTCAAATTTCAGCTGCCAAAACTGCTGGCAGGCAGGCAATCATTCGGTCTACACTTTATTGGGGGGTGCATAGTGCACTAGCCGAGAGTCTCGAGGTCTAGACTTCTCGAACAAACCTTCACATACAAAGAGGACCCTCATTTAGGACTAGGCAGAATGTTGGAGTCTAGAAATCACAGAGATTGTATCGCTGTGTGATTTTATTGTGTCAAAATATATAAAAGCCAGCCGTAGTACCAACCCTGATAATATTAGAGCCTTAAAACTCAAAAATGAGAACCTTTGCCCAATAAGACTCTTATCTGACTCCTTCCAAGGGGCGCAATGATCAGTAGAATAGTGGGACTAACAGAGACATTGGTAACCATAGTGTTTCTAGATATTCGTGAAATATAGAGTTTCGCTAAAGGCTATTGCTGCAAATGCCGCCGGTTGCCGCTGAAGGGGGGTAAAGATTGACTGTGGAAGGAGCGCATTTCCCGTCGACTTCTGGGAGTTGGAATCATTCGAGGTTTTTGTTTCTACAGGATTGAGAAAGCAAACAAAAGCGTCTGTATTTGCAAAAGTGACTAAATATCGTAACCGAGCTGCTAACCTCTGTTGTGTAAGCCTAAAATTGCGGGCGAAGGCCACACAATCCTAATCCGTTTAACTTAGGAACTAGACCTTGGATATTTTGCTCAATAAAATAACGGAACTCCTAATTTATCTCGTGGATTGATTCCCTGAGCTTAATATTTTCCAAGTGATCAGATAACATCATGTCGACAATCTGCCAAATAAACGTTACTGGCCGTTATGGCTTGTGCCATCAAATCCAATCGAATAAGGGAGTATGTAATCGCCAAGATAGAAGAGCACAAAGGTTTCAAATGGCTTCTCTAGGAGAATAATCTCCCAAAAGTGACATAAGGCACAGAACGGGGGCATTCATCTGATCAACCAATCTCTAAGGAGTTGCCTCAACATTGGGCTGGAAAGGGGTTTATTGAGTTCCTCGAGTTCCTCATAAAACTGGGTTCAGGACATCTCTTATTGCCAGCCATCAAAGTGTCCTAATTCACCATAAAAGTTAGAAATAAACTTTCCGTTGCCCTGCAATCCTAGAGAATGAGAATAGCTGTGAGAACCAAACTGTCGATTAAATATGTGACGATGAGGGACTTCAGTCGGGGCATCGCAATCCTCAGGTCGCGTCGTGTTCGTTTTGTGTTCGCATCGCCTAAATGGGTGATTCAGCTAATATTAAGTATGTATCCTAGTGACACCGTCATGAGGTGATCCAGACTGCACAACTGGTCAGGGGAGCAGTGATATCTGAACAAAGCAACAATGACACTATTAAAATGGTCTCACGGGCACAGTTTTTTATCATGTTTTGCGAAATGTATTAGAATTTATTGATGGCAAGTTATTAGAGTACCCTAACATAGCGTCATATGTGGCAAAAGCCAATTAATGCAAATTATTTATTACCCCATCATATCCGTTATTCGTATCCAGTGCAAATAACTTAGATAGCAACGCCGGCGGCAGCGCTGATGTGGAAGCCGAGACGAGCACTGAGGCCGGCGCTAATGCCACCAGAGACACCGAAGACGGCACCCAGGCATGGGCGGAGGGCAGAGGCCTGAACGGTAAGAACAATGCTGCCAAGAGCGCCGACACAGCCGTTGATGACACCGGGGACGAGGCCGCAGGTAAGAGAAAGAATATCTCCGAGAAGCGAGAAGCAAAGAGTGAGGGCAGCCTTGAGCTCAGCTCGGAGGCCGATGGAGAGAGCAAGCTTGTGGGTGCAGGTGAGGACAACCTTGACAAGCTTGACAATGATTCCGACAAGAAGGTTGATCTCAGCCTTGCCGGTGACGTTGATCTTGCCAGCAGCCTTGATATCAGCCTTGAGGCTGGTGAGGACCTTGATGACACTGTGGATGTGAGGAGCAGAAGCCTTGGCACAGGCCTCCTTGCTTATCTTGCCCTTGCCGCTGCCAACCTTGCCAACGTTGGTGTCTGTATACGTTTGTTAGCTCAACTCCAAGTGTTGGGTTTCAAGAACCTTTGACGTACCAATCTTGACAGTCACAGCAGCTACAGCGGAGTGACAGCTGTTGATTTTGGCATAGAGATCGGCAGAAGCCTTGATTGTGCGCTTGTCGTTGAGGAACTCAGTAACCTCACGAGCCTCGATATGGGGGACAACAGCGTCGATGTCTCTCTCGACGGCATCCTGGGTAAGAGGAGCTGCAATGGCCGAGGCGGCCAGAGCAAAGAAGCCGAAAAAGCTAGCCTTCATTGTGAATTAAGGTAAGGAATTAGTTGATAAAAAGGTGTAACTGTGCGGTCGTCGAGCGAGTGACTTTAAAGGTAGCTGCGAACTGTGAAGCGAAGGGAATGTACTTGTGGTGATGAGGAATGAGAATTATCAGAGGAGATGGAGGGATGTATATATATATGTTTATTCCCTTCAAGGCATGACCTTCGAGCCTACTTTCTATTTCAAGCTGATGTTTACTATGACCGTTGTGACAGGGGACCAACGTTTTGGAAGTAGTTAGGTTAGCGCCACGCCGAGCCAGCTACGCAGGTGAGCGGGCTCTTGTGAAATTACACACCAAACTACTCCATAACAGCGATCAAACTAGTAATAGCTACGGTGTGGGCGAGGAAACGGCGTCTGCTCTTGCATTTTGCTCCACTTTCATTTTATTCGATTTATTCTAGAATTCGCGCTCATGATAAATCACCTTGGAGCACCAAGCAGATTTACACTCCCTTCATCCACAAGCGCTCAACATATCGCGAGATGGCCCGTGAGCCTGGTTTCCAGTTCCCTGCATACTTTATTTTAATGTTATTCTTTCGTTGTGTAACCGAGTTCAACTTAATCTCTGCCTGTCTTGTCTCAGCTGCAGCTGGTTAAAATGTTTCGAGTCGCAGTTGGCGCTGCGTGGTCAATGCGCGCGCCCCCTTTTTTTCACCCGTGCGAAAATAACAGACGCCGCTGTTTCCGGTCATTCCAGCGAGGGCACGGAGTTTTGGGCGTTATTTTGAGCATCCAGTTAGGCTAGCCTTGCCAATAGTCTGTTTGAGGGCAACAGCGCTCAGACCGACGCATGGTCCGGTAATACGGGTGATTGACACGAAATATCCCCATTTGCCTTTTTTGGTAGATCACCCATTGGTTCAGGAACGCGAGTGGCTGACTTGGGCAAATGGTGATACCTGTGGCTGCAGGTCGTTGGGGCTGTCACCTCTGCGGTTCTTGTGATTTATCAGTTCATTCAGCCATGTCTCACGCGGTGAGGCGCTGGGGCCGTATTTCTCAGCACGTTGGTCATGGAGCGCCACCGCCCCAGCTTTGGTGTTCTTAACCCTCGAAGTCAGCCCCGCTAACACAAAGACAGACAGCACGGACTAAGTATGCCTACCCTGGACCTCTTGGACTTTCCTCGTGAAGATGAATCATGGCAAATAATAGTTGCATAAGTTTTAATAAAAGTCTCAAGGTAAATTCAAAATCAAAGGGCTTGTAAAAGTGAGGATGTCTACCCAAGGTGATGAACACTTCTACCCAATAGAGGGGATATGCCATATTCACTCGGGAAAACACATAGAACCCACATAGGCTTACTATCCCACTGGTAAGACAGGGCGCCCGATAGCTTCCTAACCTAGCTTTCGATCTATTCAAGTGGATATTGTCTGACCAACGTCGAGCTAATGTGCGTATCAGGGATTTGCTCAAAAACAGTCATAATTAAACGGTCAACCAATCCGTGGCGAACTCGCTTAAAACCGGTTCCCATGCATCAGATCTCGAATTAAAATACTAGTTAGCGCAATGAAGAGTGCTGCGCCCTGAACGGTTATGTCTTCTTTACATTACTGATCTACCTACACTGTCTTTCTGCCTTTGTCCAAGTCTCGCGGCGGCTGGGATGTCAGAAAGTTCAAATTCACGAGGTTGGTGGGTAACGGAAAGGTCACAGCGACCTCAACCTTGAGAACTCTTTGCCAAAAGCAATAAGCGACTCAATAGTTCCAGCACAATGTTTCAGGACTCCCGCCATGGGGAATTTGATCTCGGACTCCTGTGCTTGGGCCCTTTCCTACTCGGAGTCAACACTCCCCGACTAGTCCGGTTCACTTGGAGCTACGGAAATAAATGGTATTAGCTTATTACCCTCCCTTTATTACCCTCCATTTCGCTCAACAGCTCGTAGCAGTCGCCCGCCCAGTAGTCCATACGCGTATCAATCTACTCCACAGCGGGGAGTAGATTGATGTAGGTAGCGTGCTGCGACTTGAAGCAAAGTACGCTCGGGCTCCAATGTGCAGAGTTTATTGTCCGAAGGGGGATAGACTGGCTCTGGTGTTGACCATGGGACCGATGTTGGGCCGAAAGCCTGGCCGAAAAAACACCAAGCTGTGATTTTCATGGCGCGTTGTCGGTCGGAGTCGGCATTCTCAATATGGGGCTTTCCCCAACTCTTTTGTAAAGTTGATATGCTCTAGAAAGATAGATCTTGTCTTTGTTACGAAGCTTACTCCCAAATACCCAAGATGGAACTTGCAGGAACCAGTGGTCACGTGGATCCATACACGTGACCAAAGTAGGCGCGGTTTGGATCTAGCCATCAGTCGCAGTTTAATCAATTATCCCCTGATGTGCTGTCATATAGAGGAAATAATGACTTTAGAACAAACACTAAATTGAGTTGAACTGTTTTGAAGATATTTTATTTATTTCATAAGATATACAGCGGGCAGGAGACGATTTCAGTGTTCAGCTCTCCCGCCTGGATCACTAGCTTATCATACACACACTATAGCTCTTTGGTTCCGAAAACTCGTTCAAGAAAACCTGGAGAATACGACTTTACGTCTTCCGTCGCAATTACAGGCCTGGTACGAACCAAGAATTTGTTATTAGCATCGATTGCTTCAGCAATCACTACGGTATCTCCTTCAGGGGAGTAGTTCTGTAGGTCAAGATGAGTTTCGAACCCATTTCGTTTGACCTCTGCTAGAAGCTGGTGCTGCGACTTTTCCGATGAACGACTGTAAAAGCGCCACGATACCGTTTGAGTGTCTCCATTCCAAGAAGCATAGATATTCAAAGATCTCTGTCCGATATCCTTAAATGCGACAACAGCTGGCGCTTCGAGGCATCGCGCAATTGGCAGGATGGCAATGGTTATTCATTGTAAGCGATAGATAACACAAAATGAGCCTCTTTTCATGTTAACGCGTATTCAGATTGAGGGAATATTCACCATATTAGTAGGAATTGCATTCCTCCTCATCTTCCCACAACAAATTTCCAACCCAGTTTCGCTACTGGGTGTTAAATATTTCGATGAGCGCGGGATACGGATTCTCACAGAACGAGTTCTTCGTGATGACCCCTGGAAAGCGACCGTTAGACGCAATGTTAGCATAGCAGAGTTGAAGTCGGCTGTAAGATGGATTACTCCTCAATAATAAAATTAGGCTCAAGGCTGATATTTCCAAGTTATCCAATTGGCGACTATTGCCACATATCGGACTTACCATTGCCGGTTTGGCTCCCGCCAGTGCTTTCAACGCATATGCGCCTACCCTGACCCATGGTTTCGGATTTGACCGGTTGAGGTCAAATGCTCTGGTTTCAGTTGCCTATTGGATTCTCTTATTCTTCATCCTGTTTTGGGGCTGGGCTTCGGGAGTATATTATCGCCGCCCAGATGGGACATATCTAACATTATACAGCGATCGACTTCGCTTAAGAGGCCTGATGGTTACAACCGGGTTGGTAGTTCTTTGGATTTTTACGGTGAAGAAGTCTGTTGAAATTACCAGTCCGATTCATTTCTAATTTATTCCCCAGATCGCAAACCATAGTTTGATTGAATCGACCAACTCTGTTTTACGATTCGCCATGCTTGCTGCTGCTATTGCAGTCTCGTGGCCGTGGCGTAAGTTCAGCTGTCAACGGGCCTATCGTAGAGTTCATCTCTAACTATCTGTTTAGATCCTGTCAATGGTTCCTGGGTTTCGCTAAACACAAAGTCAGATGGAGAACGATCTGTTACTCTGGCAATTCACATTATGTCTGCCAACTGTGCTGGTCTCGTTGGAGGCCAATTGTTTCGATCCGAGGATGCGCCTCTTTATTACAGAGGCTGGACAGCGATAACCTGCCTTGCCTCTGCAGCGGTCTTCTTTTCCCTTCTAGCCAATCTTCAGTACTATCTGGGCAACGGACGACAGCTTCACCGCCAGGGACTTCGTTATTCGTATTAGCATGTATCTCGGGCCCTAACCCTAAAATGTGGCTTAATGCACATCAATGTTCGATCTGCAATCTTGAACAGCTGGATGGACGCTATTTCTGTGCTGAACTTAGTTAAGAGCAACTCTACTTCGGTCCAAAGAACAGAGCCGTGGCGTTTATTTATGACTTGGCCACAAATTTCGTTCCCTTGATTAATGAAGCTTTAGCGGCCATGGCCCTTCATGGAAAGTCCAAGTATGCACTGAAGGAATTCTCCATTGCTTACAAAGGTGCTAATGAGGAGAAATGAAGTATCGTGACCGAAGACAAAGAGTAGCGCAGTGAGAAAAAAGCCTATCTTGCATTTAGAGAGCCAGCGGTGGAGTCACGTATCGGATACCTTGATGATAATTGCTTTTGGATTTTCGCACAAGCAAAGACGGAATAAAATGGGATAGTTTGGGTATCAAGTTTTATTCTCTAGAAAAGGAAAACATTGCAATCATGGAATAAGCGCAGTTGGTCAATGAGCGTGCACACCATGCACTAATACCAGTATTAGATCTATGTCGTTTACTCGGCTGCGTTTGCCTTGGCCAATGCGATGATGCTAAACTCGACGTTTCCATCAGCATACTTGAGATACTTTCGAATCCCTTTGTCCAACGCTTCGTCGCTTAGCATATCCGCTCCCTCTGAGAGTATTCCCCGGTCCACGGGACCATCCGAGCCGCCCTCCAACTCCCACAAATGGCCATCTTTGCCTTTGACAAAGGCGATGAAGTGATAGGAGCACGGCTCTGAAGCGTCGGGCACCACTGAATCACCCATGGTGGCCACGCGCATGTGTGCCTTTTCCAGCTCTTCGCTGTCGTAGAGCACCCGTGTTCTCAGTTCTGGCTTCAGTGGGACAGCTTCAGCCAACAAACGATCTAGCAATGAATCCTTCTTGAGATAGGCCTTGGCATCGCCGTTGGCGACAGAATGAATCAGCGCCATGAGCCCGCACGCGTGGCCGATGGTTTGCTTGAACCACACGATGGGCTCTTGGTCGCCAGACTTGTCGTAGGTGAGCTTTTCAACGTCAACGGGCGTGTCGTCGGCTTTTCGGACCGAGTAGTACATGGGCGCCGGGGAGATGAATATGAGGGACAGCGTTGGGCGCGGAATCATGGCCAACAAATCCGGCTCATCGAGGCTGTAAACATCGTAGAAGCCAAGGTCGGAAGAGACACCGAGATCATGAACGAGTGTGGTGAAGACATCGGGATTGTTCTCGAGGGGAATGAATTGCTTCTTGCCCTCTGGCGTGATCCAGACTCCTTCGGTGGGCATGGCTAGCTTCGAGTGATTTTATTCCATTTTAGATTTCTTTTTCGAGTCTGTTTTGCAGTGAGCTTGGATTTGTGTTAAAGGAGACACTCTGACGTCAAAGGCTGTGGTGGTTGGTGGTGCAAGGTGGGGTCAGAGCACATTCATGTCGCAAGGCGCAAGGCAGCCACAGGCATTGCGTCGTCGTCCTCGCGCCCTTTGCTTCACCGCATCACCGAGTATGAATGAATAGGAATGATATTAATCAATACGTAACAAGTAATATGGCAGTAAAATGATTAAAAAGAAAACAACATTTCGTGACCATGTATTGACTAGAAAATTACCAGGTTGGCTACCCACCCACAAGGACAAGCAAGTCGTTTTGCCTCCGAAATATCCATTCCAATCGCCCTCCCAAACACCGTCCAGCCTGTATGCATAGCTATCTATCTATTCTATATATTCGTTAAAATCCCATCCATGTTGGTATCGTCCTATATCCACCGGAACAACCCCCGTGATCGATTCCTCCCCATCCCATTAAGACATTCGCTGCGACAGCAGATCTTGTCCCACCCGAATCTGCTCCTCCTCCGTCCTCGCCGCAGCTAGCTTTGCCCACGCGCCTTCTTCCGGGTCGGGCTCTTGGAAATACGGCTCGTCCACTTCGCACGTCGCATTGCGCTCTGGCATCGTGCCCGAGTGGAGAAAATCCCGCACATATCGACCGGCGCACGCAGATCTCACGGCGATGGAACTATGGCCGTATCCCTTGACCTCAACCAGCCGCGAGCCAACGTGCCTCATCTCGGCTGTCTTTGCATGTTTCAGCGGCGTGATTGGGTCGTAAGTTGTTGAGAGAATCAGCAACGGGTGAGCCGTCTCAATGCCCGCTTCGCGGGGCTTGAAGGTGTGAGATCGTGGAATGCGCCATTGTTGTTTGGCGTAGTATTCCCTGTTCCAGAAAAATCCAAACGGCGTCTGGTTGTAAAGGGGTGCGAGTGTCTCAAGCATCGCCTCTCTACCCTGCGGCCAGTAGTCTTTGCCCGAAAGTCCGTCGTTCAGTTGTACAAAATCGCCAGAGTTGTCCCCATCGGAAGAATCATCGGCACTGTATTCCAAAAACGCACTGGTGGCGTTGCCTGTCATGAGATCTGCAAGCTGGGTCGCAAACTTAAACCAACTGCCTGGCGTGTACATGTTGCCAAACACGGCGTGATTCCAAAAGGTCGAATAGTCGACGGTTCCGTAGTTCTTGGTGTTGATAAAAACGGGAATCGGTTCATGTCTTAACCTTTCCACAAATCCCATGACTTTATTCTGCAAATCTTCCTTTGAGCTTGCAAAGCTTGATAGAGCGCACGTGTTTGCTTGCTTCATGCACTCCTCAAAGAATCCGCTAAGGACATTTTGCGTATCGAGAAAGTCATCCTGGTGGACCAAATCAGAATACCATTCCACTTGATTAACCACGCCATCAATAATGACTCGGTGGGATCTTTCTGGAAACAAGGATGCGTATGTTTGTCCGAGCAAAGTGCCGTAACTGAAGCCCCAATAGACCATTTCTTTCTGGCCGACTGCGTCCAGGATGCTGTTCATGTCGGCTGCCGTCTGTGGTGTGTTGATATATTTTCCGTACTCTCCCATGTTCTCCTCACAAGCCTTGACAAAGTTCTGTGTCCAGGCATACCTTTTTGCGCTGTCTGCGGTTGAGTCGCTATCCAAAGGCAGAAAATGCTTTGCGCGCATTTCCTCAGACGGGTAGCAGGAGGCTTGCGGGCGCGAGGCGTTAACGCCACGAGGGTCAAATGACAAAAGATGAAAGTTGTCGCCAACAATTTTGCTCAGAAACGCTCCTTTTCGGTGGATAAAGCCAGTCCCACTACCTCCAGGTCCACCAGGGTTGATGAGCAAGTTCTTGGAACCCTTTTTGCCTCGAAGACGGACAAGTGGGATTTCAAACGTCTTGCCGACATGTTGATCCAGATTGAACTGATCCATCGGAACACGGATCTTGCCGCATTCGACTTTCCGGCCATAAGAATCGCCACATGGTTTCCATAATACCTTCTCACCAGGGTAGCTGTGGGTGTGTTTTACCCCGAGTCTTGGTGTCAACAGCCGTAAATATAAAACGGTTAGACAAAACAGTCCAACGGCTACGGCTCCAACCTGTGACCCGAGCCGGGATCTGCGTTTCGATCCGCGAGCAACGAAGCTCGTTTTGTCGTTCAAAAGAGTCTTTTCATCCATGATTGCAACCTAGGTGGCTCCAGATGTTGAGAAACAAAAGTCTGGGAAAACGGGCACGAGGAGTAAAAAGGGAATGACTTAAGGGGCCTCAACGGAGAAAGGCGTTGCCTCCACCCGTTCCACCGTTAGCGTTGGGCTAACACGGGCTAGATTTCGGGCAACGTGTGGTTGTTTGTTCAGCATTGTTGTCGCGTGATTGCACTTTTGCTGGTGCTGTGCGACAGGCTGCGGCATTTGTGATTCAGAATGTAGATGTTATGACGTTGACTGATAACTAACGGTCAGGTGTCCAAGACCAGTGCGCTTCCTAAACACCGAGAGGGGGGGTGTACACACACAATACATTCCTTCTAATAAATAATCTTGGTGCTTCTACTCTTAATACTATCTGAAATACTGCTCCTTTCCAACATTTCCATTTAAACAGAAGAGATTTACTGGCTGCCCAACTCTTGAGGGCATCTTGATCATCTGGCGGTATCAGTCACCACCTACCAAAAGTGTCATGACACCCAACACACTAGCTGTATTTGGAAGCCCCTTTGAGCACGTTGCCAGCCTTGAGTCATGCGGACACAAACCGTCCACTCGTAGGCCTCCTTTTTTTTTTCTTCGTGGCGGTTCAGTGAAACATGGCGCTATCTGTTATCGCGATTGCCGACAGGCATGACAGGCAGTTTCCGAAGGGCGGGGCGCTAAGCCACTGCTGGGTCAACGATCGAGACCTGCTATGACGACACATTTTCCCTTCTCCTAAAATGGAACTGGTTCGTTTTATTTTCCGAACGACACTATTTCTATATATTGATATTCACGGACACCCAAAAATATCTTAATCGTATTGGTCAAATTTGCAGGCTGATATTCCTACCCTATGGTTCTGTGAACCCTTATCATGTGGACCTGAGTGTGGTTGATGTCGCTGAGAGGAGAAGATGAAAATGAGTAAGCACATTGGCTATTATCTACAGGCGAGGCTCTGCTCGTCGGCTGTATGTCTCAGAGGGAATCGGTTATACAAGACCAATGCAAGATGCCGAACTGTTAAGAAGAGTATACTGAGGAGACGCGGTAGAGACACCTTCCACCCGAGTCCTTTCGTGTTCTTGTCCCGGAGGTAGAGTCAAGAACAATCATTCTAGACAATTATCCAAGATGTAACAAATGAAACTAGTCTCCTCATTTCCATTTGACTCTCTACATTGAATATCTGATCAACACTTCTCGTTTGTCCCTGTCTTGCCCCTCCCCCGCAACCCCGCACAGATCTTGGTCCACTTCGGTCGGGGTTAACCACGGAGGTGATATCAACAAGACCCGAGCGCTCCGCAGAGCATTGCTTGATGAGCGACTGCCATCAGCCGATTGGATCATCCAACTCATTTCACTCAACCCCGCATCTTCTTACCAAGGCTATTACTCTTCTTTTCTAATCCCTTCTGACGACGCTTTGAACTGAACTGGAGCATTGTACTGAGTCAGGAAGTTAATTGACTGTGCACCACACCATCCCATCTTTGATACCGCTTGTTTATTTGTTGCAAAATGCCTTCCAGTGCTCCAGACCTAAAAGAGGACGTTGCTGGTGGCCTGGACTTAGCACTTCACGATGTCCCCGTCACCCAAATCTATTCCAACTTTGTGGCAAACGCCAACACATCTCTTCTCTTGGACAAAATAAGGTCACATATCAAGCAGTACCTAATTGATTACTTTGGTGTTACAATTGCCGCGGCACACGATTGCGAATCTACCGAGTCCATCTTCAAAGGCATCCTCGCGCTGGGTGCGGTTGGAGGCAACAGCACAGTAGTTCTCAATGGAAAAAAGTTTCTTCCGCAGTTCGCCGGGCTCCTCAATGCCACTCTTGGTCACTCGCTAGATTTTGACGACACTTATGCTCCCGGGACATTGCACGCCGGCGTCTGCGCTATCTCTGCAGGCCTTACCCAAGCGGAATTACTAGGGAGTGATGGAGCCGATACCGACCAATTTATGCTTGCCGTGGCGGTAGGTTATGAAGTCATCTGCCGTTTAGGTCGCGAGCTGGGAAATGCAGCTTATGAGAGAGGCTTTCACAACACAGGAACCTGCGGAATCTTCGGTGCCGTGGCCACAATTTGCGCCTTGAGAAAATTGCCTGAACCAACAATTATGAATGCATTTGGCTTAGCCCTTTCTAAAGCTTCGGGGTCAATGCAATACTTGGAAAATGGCAGCTGGAATAAGCGGCTTCATCCTGGCTTTGCAGTACATGACGCTTTCATGTGTGTTTCGCTCGCGGAAGCTGGGGTGATTGGCGCCTCAAAGCCAATTGAGGGCAAGCTCGGCCTTTTGCACGCATACAGTCCAAAAGGAAATCACAATGTGTCAGCCCTCATTGATGACCTTGGAGTAGAATGGACGTTTCTGGAGACTGCTTTGAAGCCATTCCCGGCATGCAGAATGACGCACGGCATGATTGAAATGGCTGGAATACATGGGGAAGCCTCTAAAGACCGTGAGGTTGACAAAATCATTGTGTCGCTCAGCAAGGAAAATTACATTGTGGTTGGGTCCAGGATTCCCAACAAATTACACCCGAAAAACGTGGTTGATGCCCAATTTTCTGCATATTTCCAGCTAGCGCACGCATGGTTGTACGGATCAAACACGGGCATGCAGTGCTACGAACGGCTCAATGACGAAGCAGTCCATCACTTCGCCGAGAAGATTATTTGTGTCGAAGACTGCTCGGTCCTCAAATTTGGCTGCAAGATGCAAATCCATTATGTCGATGGCGAGCAGAAAACACTGGATATTCCCTACCCACTAGGTGAAGCTGAACGTCCATTCAGTACCGAAGCTGTTGAAGCGAAATATCTGAAACTTATTGGACCCGCTATCGGCGAAGAGAGGGCACACAATATCAAGGCCTTAATTTATGATCTGGAAAAGCACTCTGTTGGAGAGCTTTTACAGCTGGTTGTTTAATTCCGACCTATCAATACTATTACTACCTAAATATGGATATTTCAATGACAGACATGGGATTCTCAAAAATAACCCCCAAAAATTTGACTGCGGGAGTCCTGATTTCTTTTCTTTTGTTTTTAACCCTGCGTGAATATCCATGCTTTCCATCTCAATAAAGGTTGTTCTATACAGCTGAGGATCTAATCTAAGACTTGATGCTCTCTAAAATTCCCGCATCGCTTTCCTGCCATGGGAAGGTTTGCTCAATAGATCGAATCAACTCTTCATGATGAGGAGACCTAGGCTTGATATCCGCTTTGTAGGGCTCGGCATGGCTGATAATGCCAGGGAGAAAGCGAATACTGGATGCGATGCTTTCTTTATCCTCCTTCGCCGCTCTTATATTGTAAACTGCAAGTGACTGGACAATAGTGAGATAGAGTGTATTGTCAGCTAGGATACGCCCAGGACAGAGTCGTCGCCCGGACCCAAAAACAAATTCGCTCGGATCAGGTGGCATTTGATGACCTTCAGATGGCAGGAATCTGTCAGGGTTAAACTCCATTGGTTTGTCATAAACTTCCGGGTCATGGGTGAAGTGCCTGTATATTTTAGTTTAGCCTTTCTTTTTTTTGGATGGAATCTTTTGCGATGTACTCACCAGATATTCGCAAACACTATAGAGCCTTTCGGGATTAAATAACCTTCAAAGATATCATCGGAGCTGCTGGTATGAGGAACACCCATGGGAATGACGGGATGCCAGCGCAGGGCTTCTTTGACGGTGGCTTCAATATAAGGTAGATTTGGACGATCTGCAAAATTCGGCAGTCTACCATTACCAATGACGCGATCAATTTCTTCTTGGGCTTTTCTCTGTGCTTCCGGAAACGCTGTCATGGCCAAGAAAAATGAAGTGAGCGCCGAAACAGTCTAATGAGGTCAGAAAAGATCAAATACAGAAGACGAATAGCTTACAGTATCGGCCCCTCCAGTGTACAAGGACATAGCTGACCATTTGGTTGTAAATATATCTTCCGGGGTGGAGTCCCCTGTTTCTAAAAGTCGTGAGAGAAAGGAATTGTTATCTTTTCCTTGAGATATTTGATGCTTAACAAAGGCATAAGGCTTTTCGGTGACAGTGATGAGCCCCATGGCCATTTCTCGGGCAATCTTTTTGAACCCCGTCCCAGGGACCCAGTCCGGAATGTGTCTCACTAATCCCAGTTAGATGACTGTTACAAAAACACTTCAACTCACCAAGGTACTAGACGTGTTACTCACAGAAAGGTAATGTGTCAACCAAGTATTGACCGGGGGCAGTGCGCGAAAAATTGTCCACCACAGCACCGGCCATGTCAACCAGGACATCGTTTTTGAATGGGTCCACTGTATATCCGTAAGCGATTTTAAGAATAACAGCACCAGTTTCCCTATAGATTCGATCGCATTAGCGTTACACTAGGTCATACTGAGAAAAAAAAAGCACGTACTTTCTAAGGTGGTCCAAAAGACCACTAGGATTATTTAGAAGGTGCAAGAGGAGATGTCCAACTTCAGCCTCTTGCAATTTGTCGTATTGTGCTGCCGCAGGCTTTGAGCCGATGACGCGACCCATCTTCTTGCGGTATGTCCGGAATCGCTCAGTGTATTGGGAAAGTACTACGGTATCTTCCCAGCCCGCCCTATTATTTTGTTAACCGATACCATACAGCACGATTTTGTACGAAAAAAATTAAAGAGAGAAAAAAGCCACCGCGCGATAGTGGTCCAAGACGTACATTTCTCCCAAGAAGACCTGTCTTGGTCTTCCCGAATATTTGAGCGATCGCTTCTCCAAGAGCTCATAGGTCATGCGAGCGTCGTTGAGAATGATGATCGTTTGACCCATGACAGTAACAGAGCTAATGGGACCTAGTAGGGGCAGGGCAAGGTTAGATTATGTCAGTTTCAGAGGTATATCAACTCACCATAGAGTTCCTTATGCTTCAGCCAGTGATGTGCTTCCAGTTCGCCCGGCTTGGGCAAGTCATGCACGTTCCCGACAAGAGGAAGACCCTTGGGGCCGGGAGGCAGAGGAAGATTCTTTGCATTCCATAGGACCTTTAGGACTCTGTGGAAGATGGCCGCGACAACGAGGCCGGTGCCCAGGAGGACAAGTAGTGAATCGTTCATGATGGCTACTGCGCGCAATAATGAGAGAAAAACATAGAGTGGTTTTCAGACGGGAAGATCGAGCGGAGATGGGTCGGGGTAAAAATGGCCAATGCGGGATATCACTGATCTGGCTTAGCCAGGCTCGCGTATCACCTCCCAGAAGCAATATTGAATGCATGTAGAGATAGGCCCTTGGTTCCGGGGCCAGCGGCCTATCAGACCGAATCAAGACCGGGATTTTGCTTTTTTGACCTTGGCAGCTGCATGTTGGCATGGCAAGTGGGAATCCTCGGCAAATAGTGCCTTCTTGAATTGGCTTGTGCTTCCGACGGCCCTATGAGGTGATTCATATTACGCCTGCTACGGGGACGTAAGAAAGTGGCGTAGAAAAAGTGAATCCTCTCATGCACTATCCTTTTTAGCCCCGATTGCCTGCGAGCATACCAGATTGTAAATTGAAGCAAAGCTTTGCTTTAAAGTGAATATTATTACTGGTTCAATATTTCAACCATATTACTCGATATAAATATAAAACTAAGATCAAGAAAACTTAAATAAAATACCAAGATCAGAACTATTGAGCTACAATAAACTAGATAAAAGAGCACTAAATAAGGTAAGGTAAGTGCTTATTCTAACGATACGGTGCCACGGGTACATTCTAATAGAGCGAGCAATCACGGCGATTCTATAACGCCTCTGACTGCCCAGCGAGGCCACCCTGGAACCACCTGCTAGCCGGATCGTTACCGTCACTATATTCTCCAATTTTTTGGTTCAAAACTTGGCCACATACACTAGCTATTTATGGGATCCACTTGTCAGTCGGGCCAGGATATTCCCCGGACCTAGAGCAAGTTGTCAAGCAAGTGGTACTGACCAGTTATTAATTGGTGGTGACATATTTCACAAATCTAAAAAGGAAAAAGGCCCGTGTGAGATTTTGGGTCCATGATACCGAAGCATTTTGTTGCAGAAAAGGCAAAACCCTCCGCTGCAGGGCTGGCAGTGTAACAACTGGGGGCGGAGTCGGCGCAGTGCAAGCCTAAAATTACGGTGCACGGGAGGCTGAAAAAAAGGTCCTGCATTAGCCATGTGCAGGCCACGGGCAGGACGTGCTCGTGATTCGTTAGGTGCAACAAGAGTGGGAGAGCTGAGGTCGTGTTGTACCGCCAAGACCAACGGAGACAGGACGATTTTTCGGTGCACAGCCGGGCCAACTCAGCCAGCCCCATGATCCACAAGGTTGAAACAAGGAATATGCAGGCAGAAAAATGACTGTTAAAACTGCCCGTTCGTCGCTCCATCGATAAACCAGACTTCCTGATGTTCTCGTTGGGTCCATCATCATGGAAGACTCGGCTCTACTTCCAAACCCAAGAGGGAGTCCCCCGCAGACAAAAAGGGCCTCTGACAGTTCTTCTAATGGTGAAAAACAGTCAGCTCAATCGGCATCCGGGGACTGGAGGCCACTGTCACTCACAAAGCCCGTGCTTCTCGCCACTTTAGCGCTGTCACTGCTTCTATTCGTCTGCATCGAGATTCTTGCGCAGCGCAGCCAAAAGAAGGGTGGCCTAGCATTTTATCCATCTGTTGATGATATACCCGGCCATATCTCATTCGCCTACAACTACGCACCGACTATCATCGCTACTTTCTTTAGCCTTCTTTGGAGCTGGATTGACTTGGATGTCAAGCGCGTACAGCCCTGGATTGTACTTTCAAGACCCGGTGGAGCGATTGCAGGGGATTCAATTCTCTTGGACTATTCCTCCGATTTGCTCCCCTATGCGCCTATTCGAGCGGCAAAGTTGAAGTAAGTGTCTTTGCAATTCCTTATCTAATCGCCTCATTCTAACGGTCTTCTGTCGATAGACATTGGCCCGTCTTCTCTTCCGGAGCTGCCGCAGTGCTTATACTATGGGTTTTAACGCCCTTACAAGCTACATTGTTCGGTACCGTCACGCTTTCGCAGATCACACCTACTATAGTGGCAGAAAGGTCACAACTCCTTCCACCCGACGAACAACTTAAATCAGAAACCTTTCTTCAGTTTTCGTATTCAATCGCAGTGCTAAATCAATCCTATCCTGCTTTTACCACAGCCAAATATGCGCTTCTACCATTCTATATCCAAGACCGTCCCTCATTGTCCACAGCCACGGCAAATTGGACGGCTGAAACGACCAAACTCTGGGCCGAGGCAGATTGCTCATCACTCAAGTCCGCCTTTGTGGAAATTAATGATTATAGAGAGTTTGAGTATAATATCACTGGTCACAGGGGGTGTATGGCAAACGTAACATTTGTCGCCGCCCAGTCAACCCCAAAATTGGAATATGCCGATAATACAGAGGAGAAATATGATGGAATTGAAGACTGGATTTGTTTCAAAGATCCCGACAAGCCGTACTACAATAACAAAGATCGATATTATTCGAACACGTCGTATTCTGCAGCGATATATTGGTCGGAGAGAATATTAAACCCGAAAAACGCGACACAAGTAACAGGTTTCAACATATCCGGAATACAATGTGGATTATCCTACCACAAACAGCAAGTCATGGTCACTATCGATTCCAAAACACTTCAGCCGTATCATGACACCATTGTGCCAATCTCGGAGCAAACTAATTTAACTTCATCAGAATTTAACAACGCTACATTCACGCCCGCAATACCCGTTGATAGTATTAGCAATGATAACGAAGCCGATTCAACATGGCCTCTCTCTCAGGATTATGCAGAAACCGTCTTCCCTAGTCTTCAACCTACGATTTCAGGGGGTTCTCCGTTGGAGCTTATATTCCGTTATGCTGTTCTTGGACGCAATTACAGTATGCCCGCGTTGTATGACCAGTCTGAGCAGCATACTCTATTCCAAAATGTGATTCAACAGTGGTTTAGTCTTGCCGTTTCCACTCGTCTGACAAACCAAACAACCGGTCTGGGCGATGCAGCGAACTCGACCGTACTTTTAACAAGTATTGTCGTTAGTAGGCCTTTTGCTATCGCTTCAGAAGTCTTGCTTCTTCTTAGCGTCTTGGTACTAGGGTACCTATCTTATTGCTTGAAGCCTTCTGCTTGCGCTTTAGAGAAGATCCCTTCATCGATTGGGGACCTGATCGATTTGGCCCACAATAACCTCGACACAGTGAAGTTATTTCAGCCTCTAGATACAGCAAACGAAGCGCTCATGAAGCAAGCTTTAGGGAAAATAACTCTTCGAGTGGCTACCGATGGCTCGTCAGGGGGCAGCAAGCTTCTAATGGTGGAAGGGAGTATCATAGTTTCTGACGAGGAGGACAACAACATGGCTGCAAAACCCCACTATAAACCTATCAAACCTTGGATTCTAAGAAGAGGTACTGGTCTTGTTTTTGCTCTAGCTCTGGTTGCCGCTGTTGTTGTGCTGTCATATTTCAAGTGTATGGAAAAGAAGTATAACGGTGAGTATTTCGAGCGTAACAGTCACAATCGCCAGCTGATTTCTTTACTAGGCCTTCCACGCCCTTCAGAAAATTTTGAGGTTCTGCAGCTCCTAGAGAATTATATCCCCACTGCATTCTCCACCATTATCGAACCGTTTTGGGTACTTCTCGCTCGAACAATGTGTATTTTCCAACCTTTCAAGGATCTTTGGAAGGGGCGAGCTCCGGCAAATCGGTCCATCGACGCCACATATACCTCAGTTCCGCCCCAACTTGCTCTTCTGAAGTCTATCCTCTCGCGGAAGCTCTTATTGTCACTCCTTTGCCTTGCTGCGTTCCTTGCAAATGTACTGGCCATTGGGCTTAGTGCACTATTCAACGAACGGCCAGCAGTAATTAATTTTGATCAAGAATTTGAGCCTCTTTATCAATCCAGGCTCAATTCATCTACTATTCTTGATTTTGTTGACCAAGGTTCATTTTTACCTAACCAGAAAACCTTTATGTTTACGGTTTACGCCAATATGTCGGAGAACGTACAATTGCCTCCCTGGGTTTCAACACAGTATTACTTTCAGCCAGTTAAAGTCATCGGGGCAGATGATAAGAGCGCTGGTGACGAGTACACAGTTCGAACGAGAGGCTTTGGGGCAGATCTTAAATGCACACCATACCCAACATCATCCCATATCCTATGGCCCAACCCTTATTCTGCCTTACCAAACCAATATAATTTATCTTGTATCGACCCAATCAAGGAAGTGTTGTCAAGCATTATCTTGGATAGAGCCGGGACCGAATTTGACGACGATAAGAAGGCATCAATTATGAGTCCCGGCTACTCATATTTGACCTATGTCAGGGACCAACCATCAATTTGCGGCCCCAATGTCACATTTGGTTGGGCTAGAGCCCCTGAAGGCTTGAAGCAAAATAACACTATCCTTACAACCTATGCTCAATGTCAGCCTCTATTACAAACAGCAATGTTTGAGACTACTATTGATCGAGACGGCTATGTGCTCAGGTACCATCGTGTTAGCGACCTGAAATCAAGTTTGGACTATTCCAATGCAACCCATGAAATCAATCTCCTCTTGGCTTTATTTAACTCTGCGACTGCTGACGCAGATCACGAATGGAAGGATGTCCCAAATATCAGAACTTGGATTGCACAGTACATGTCTATGGATTTAGGGTCACGAAACTTTACAGATCCCGACCTTTCCGTTCCAGATCCAGAGGCATTGATTCCAACTCTTAGAAGGGTGTACTCCAGACTCTTCCCCGCCTTTATGAGTAATGCTACGAATATCCTAAGCAATACGGAAAGCAAAACATCAATTATGGGGACAAGACATACAGAGGAGACTCGCATCTTTATGGATAAGACTGCATTTATTATCACAATCACGGTGCTTGCTATTGACCTATTAATTGCATTAGCATTCTACCTACCGGAATCGCTTTATGTATTCCCACGACTACCATCTTCAGCCGGTTGCATCCTTGCATATATAGCCCCAAGCCGAGCAGTTAGGGACGGTACTCCCGTTTCAGGCTGGAAGCACGAGACATTTAGCTTTGGTAGGTATATTGGGCACAACGGGAAATCATATATCGGCGTCGATTTGGATAAATACGTGGTAGAGAGGGACACTTCCTTAGGAACGTACAAGCCCTTGTTCTCAAAGAATCCATTTAGAAATATTTTATCCGGCAAAAGGGATAGCCGGAGCCAGTCTTCTTAGTACAGTCGGTTACAGGCATTACAATAAAATACACGATGTAAAAAGGTTCAAAATAGCGCGCCTCTAAGGTCTCATCGTACTCTATTGAACTTGACGCACAGAGAATTGAGCTAGTTGAAAACCCGATATTGCAGCGGAGAATGACAGTTGGGCGGACTGCGGAATATTCGCGCGAGGCAACCAACAGCCAATACGCATGGATTTAAGAACACTGACATGAAGAGGCGTCGACTATTTTTGTTGAGAGGAGGCATGTAGCAACAGAGAGTGGAGACAGGCTTCCAACAAACACCATCGCACTCGCATTCGCTAGACCCAGGTGGACGGCTGGAGCGTGGGTGTGAGATGGTTTAAAACATGTTGCTAGTCCACGACAATGATGAAGGGATAAAATTGTAAAGACAAAGGTGGGACAACAGCATTCACAGCCATCATGACATCTGCATCGCATGTGCAGCAGCTATCACCGTCTGTATTTCTTCACAGCCCAGTGGTGCCTAACGTGGGCAGTGTTGAGCGCGGAAATGGGCCGCGCCTTGTCATCCTTGCGACATGGATATTTGCACAAGACGGTCGCACTGCAAAATACGTGGCCAATTACCGGGAATTATTCCCCAGCGCAGCCATCTTGGTGGTCAAGTGTTTTCTCCGGCACATGTTCTGGATCCCTGCGGCGCGGGAGGAGCTTGCACCAGCAGCCTCAGCGATCCGCAGCATCCTAGGGGATGACGTTGCATCGGTTTCTTCTACGAGCAACGCCACGACCAAGAAGCCGCCGCTGATGCTACACGTCTTTTCCAACACCGGTCTAAGCACGTCATACAACCTCTGCGACGCGTACCGAAACTGGACACGGGGACGACAAGGCGTTTGCCGCTGCACGCCACAGTCTTCGACTCGACGCCTGGGTGCTACAGCTACTCGTCGATCGCGTCAACCATCATGTATGGCGTGCCCCGCGGCGCATGGCTGCAGCACCTGGCTGCCCTGCCGCTCGCCCACATGCTCAGTGGCGGGCTCTGGGTCTGGGTGCGCGTGCTGGGCGGCCAAGACTGGGTCGGTGTCTGGGGCCGCGGCACCAACGACCACGCACGCACTCTGGAAACGTGCAGATCGTACGCCTACAGCGCCATCGACACGCTCGCCGAGGCTCAAGCTGTCGAGAACTATGCACAAGATGCTCAAGCCAAGGGCTTCGTTGTCTTGCATCTGGCCCATTTCGTCAACAGTCCACACGTGGCCCACGCGCGCACCGATCCGACACGCTACTGGAAGCTGGTTAGAGAGACGTGGGAGGGGGAACTTGAGGCTAGATAGATGCTTGCCTGTCGCAGATGGGTTTCAATAAATTTGGTCGAGAAAAAGGTCTCACCATGATCTGGTCCTTTATTGGTACTCAGTGAGCCATCTGCTTTGCAGCCCTCCATATCTTTTTCCTAGCACCCTTTAAGCTCATCGTACTCACCCTCCCCAGGCCCCCATATTTTCAGCGGGCAATCAGATCGCCTCACATTCCGCCACCAAGATGTACTCTACAAAACAAATACTAGCAAACTCAAGAAATGCGGGTGCCTTTAGTTGTCACAAAAAAAATACTAGCACAAAGGATCCTTTTTTGCGCAAAGAATAGCTTTGCATTTTCTTGCGTTGAATGTCACGATATTTCACATCTGGCTTGCTTGCCAGACGTCATCGAACCCATTCCCGGTCGCCAAGCTTTGGATCGGCACCGTTATGATGCAAACTATAGTAGCATCAACGGGTAATCTTAAGAAACCAGATTAATCACCAAGTTATATTTACAGCAAGGTCAGTCCAAGCAAAATGATACAGCAGGAATATGTAAAAGGTTCATAATCTTGGCTTGGATGGACTACCCTGTAGGCAACTACCTCCAGTGAACCATCGCGGGGGGTTGATCCCTGCGTCGACACCCACAACCGCAAATAGTCATCATAATTTGCGTCAAATTGATTAACTGCCAAAAGGACGATAATTTAGACTTTCAGGCTGCTTTGGTGGGCGATTTGACTCAGTAAGCCTAAGTACGATTTGTTCTTCCACGGCATTGGCACGTCAATGAGACACCGCCAAGTTCTGCCTCGTCTTGAAGGGCAGTCATTGCAGCCGCTCGTCACACAAGCAAATCCAATCCCCTGTGGCCCAGTTGGCTAAGGCGTATGACTGTTACCAAATGGCACATCATAAGATCGGTGGTTCGAGCCCACCCGGGGGAGCTTGTTCCTTTTTGCTCTCGCCCGATTTGGTGATCGAATATTCAATTCGTTTTTAATAGAATCAACCCTTATGGGGAATTTCCCTTTTGGGGGAATTTGGGCAAGTTGAGATGAGCTGCGCAAGCAAGGGATGAATGAAGGCAAGCGATGGAAGCGAGCCACAGGTGGATCTAAGCGAGTTTAGCGGCAAGGTCATTTCATGCGTCCAAATGGTTCACCATAATCAATTATGTTACCACGTCTCATGTTTTTGCAACTTTCCTGAGAAAAATGTGTGTATGCTCAATCCTCGACGGGCTTCCAAGTTTGGATCCTTTCTTCTTCTTTTTTCTTTTTTCCCTTGCACAGGTTTCTTCACCAAATTCCGAAAAATCGAAAGTCAAGGCTTCCCTGCCTCGATACCCAAAGGATCGCTAAACACGGATCAGCCGAGGCGGAAGTGCCGAATTCCCGTGCACGGAGGCCAAATTAAATGAAACCTCAATGCTGGTTTATAGCAGCTTAACCATGAGCAGCCTAACGTTTACGCGTTCAGTCCCTGGATGTGGAGACTCGTTGGACCATGCACCATCGATACGACCCAGATCGATGTTGTGTCCGAAAATTCCCAGCCCATTATCGTATTCCCGGCGTCTCCAGTTTCTATTTTCTCCTTCTTTAAAGTCGTTACAGATAGATAAAAAAACCTTATTTCTGTGGAAACGGTAAAATATGCCCACAGGGACGCTGAGGAGATCTGGTTCAAAAACGGCGCCATTCCCTTGGTGTTATCGTATCGCTATTTCCCACCCTTTTCCTTCCTCTGGCTGACTTGCAACCATACCATTCACTATGCACGGCAATTTCGGCGGCGGCGGCGGTCACCATGTAGGTTAATCCATTCCGCAAAACAGCCCCGAAAAAATACGTCTCTAACTCGCCTTCGAATAGCATGGGCAACCAATCCCACACCACTCTCGAGGACATCATCATGAAGGGGACCACCATCATGGAGGACGCCATCACTACGAAGAATATCATCAATATGGGGAATATCACCATGAAGGACATCATGGAGGGCATTACCAGCATGGAAGTCCTCATCATTTAGGGCCGCACTACGCAGGGCCGCACAGCCCAAGACCACCTCACCCTCATGGTCATCGTCATAGAAGCCATTCAACGCCACCACGCCCTAGACCTCACCATGGAGGACATCCCCCTCCGCTTCTCGGGTATGAATTCCAAGGGCCTCACCCTCCGGATCCCCACCATGGAGGACCATTTCGCCATGAAGGACCACCGCATCATGGACCACCGCATCACGGCTCCAACCATGGTGGCCATGGTAGCCTTGGTGGTCTTGGTGGCCTTGGTGGGCTGTTGCAGAGCGGTGGTCGCCGTTCCAGCCATGGAGGTCGCGCTGGGCTTGGTGCAGCTGCTGGACTTGGTGGACTCGGCGCAGTGGCTGGGCTTTTACATCATGGTTCTCATGGCTCCAGTCATGGTGGTGGCCTTGGAGGATTGCTGCAGCATGGATCTCATGGATCTGGTCATGGCGGTCTTGGTGGATTATTACAGCATGGTTCCCATGGATCTGGTCATGGTGGCATTGGAGGATTGCTACACCACGGTTCCCATCACGGCTCTCATCACGGTTTCCACCACGAGTCTCATCATGGTGGTTTTGGAGAATGGGGCCATGGTGGTGGACATGGTGAATGGGGAGGCCATGATGGTGGCCATGGTGGCTTTGATGGACCAGGAGACGGCTGGTAAAAGCCAAGAAGTTTCGGTTTTCATGAGCTACGAGGCCATTTGTAACACAATGTTAATCTAGATATTGGCCAAATATAATGTTAATGCGTCCCGATAAGTTTTATTTCACATGTTCCTTCAGTGATAGCATCAAAAATGTGCTCACTGTACGCCATATTTCCTGTTGAACCAGAGCCATTGACTACATGACATTATATGACGTGTGCCGGCCTGAAATATGGGTTATATTACGCTTCTCCGCCGTCATTTGACATCCAATTACCCTTGATAGGGTAAGAAATCCCCTCTTTCAATCGAGGTTCGCTTAGAGAGCCAAAATAGTTACTTTTCAAACACCCAATTTTGTGCGGGAAGGGGTTAAAGTTTCCAAAACGGGGTTTATATGCCAAGCCTTTCGGTCTGGATCATCAAAATGGAGACAGAGTATTGGTCTATGCACTCTTCCAGGCTTTCCTGTTCGTAATAGCCTAAATACCGCTCTTAGCTTGACCAATTAGTAAATTTACGTCGGGGTGTTTGCCCGGTATTGTTGACCGTTCACTTGTACGATTTTATGCAGTATGAATAACTCGGGGTTCTTTGTACCGAATGCAAGTCAACCAGCTGAATCGAAGCAAGGTACTAGTGTGAGAATCTTCTCATTTTCCCCAAATTAGACTAAGCTTATGTGAAACCAGGTGAGTACACGAACCTGCTAAATTGGATGTGGGTTGGCAGCCATCATATTTACACCCTTGTCTGGGTGTCATATGATCTATCATTCACCCACAAACGAATAACACTGAGTTGGAACATCGTGCCAAGAACAAGATGACATGGTCCAAATATCTGGGGAAATGGGGAACCTGGGGGGAAAAGGACAAATAAGAATTAGCTCTCAATAACTGTTCTGTTTCACAACCTTACGGCATTTGGCTCAAAGCCTACTGCACCTATAAAATCTGTCATCGCTGCTTAAATATTCATGGAAAGCCTAAGGAAGAAGTAGCACAGAGTACTTGATTGCAAATATCATCCGTGCATGTTGAATCTTATATTTGTACTCCTCATCATTTGAACCTTACAGACCAATATGCAATAAATGATCTCAAGAATCACAATTATATTGATAAGATTACACCCCAAAAAAGGTAGCTTACTGGTCTAGCACACTTGGCGAGTTGTGTTATCTCTGTGAAGGTTTTACAGAAAACATGTTGGCCTTGTAAGATTCTCCGAGATTGTCATAATAACAAACTAACAAATACTGCCCGTAGGTGGCATGTTGGTTTCATATTCGTGGCTTCATTGTTACCCCCAGGCATCCTTGCTGCTGCTTTGAACGCCCCCGACTGTTACAAGTCGGAAAATGGGCCGATGCATATTACCCCAGATTGTATTGATCCCGGCTACAACATCATTGTTGACTCCAAGACTGATGAGGAGATCCCAGTCACTCACAGTAAGATTTCGGGTCACTTCAAAGGCACTTCCATTGCTGTGAACATCTACCTGCCTCCCAAACGTCAATGGAAAGGTCGATTCTTCCACTATGTCTATCCGACACTGGCAGCAGAGGCCACATACGAGAACATAGGATTCGCCATTGACAGTGGTGCATATTGGGTTCAGATATCTAGCGAACTTGGCTATCGAGCTAATGCTGAAGCGGCCAAATTTTCTCGCAAAATTGCTGCTGACCACTATGGTACATCTTCCCGTCGCATTTACGGCTACCTCTTTGGTGGGAGTGGTGGATCATACCAAACGATCGGTGCCATCGAGAATACGGAGGGTGTTTGGGATGGCGCTGTCGCTTTTATCCAAGGCGTCATGGAATCGAATCCACCAAATTTCGCCGTCCGAGCCTTGGCTGGTCTCGTGTTAAAGGACAAAGCTGCGGAGATTGTGGATGCTGTAAGGCCTGGTGGCAGCGGGGACCCATTTTCCGGGTTGATTGCGGTCGAAAGGAGCATCCTGCAGGAGGCCACACTAATGGGAGTGCCTCTAAAATCCTGGGAAGATTTTGACCGAGTTGGAGGTACTCGTAGCCTGCGTCTTCTGAACACATCTTTCAGGGGTGTGGACCCCTCCTACAAGGATGATTTCTGGACCCTTCCGGGCTACTTGGGCACTGAAAAATCAGAGTTGGGTGATTTATTCCGCGGTAGTCTTGTGAACTACACAACCACCATCGAGGAGGTCATCACGCAAGACGCTGGTAGCCCGCCTGTCATTGTGCTCAAAGACTTGCCCTCAATCTCAGATCCACTTGGTATGGACTTTACCGTTTATGGATCGACAGGAAATGAGTTGGGAATAGTATGGGGTACTCTTGATATTGAAACTAGGACCGTTTCGCTGTACAATGCTAGCAATGTCACGGCCGTCAGTGCGTTAGACAAGGGCGTCACAATCACCATGGACAACAAGTACTTCCTCGCTCTGCACGCATATCATCGTTATCAGCTTCCTTCACGCAGTGGATTCTACAGTTTTGACCAGTTCCGCGATACTGCTGGCAATCCTTTGTATCTTCAAAGAAGTCCTGTCATTGCCGAATTCTTCGCCAAATCCACCATGGGGGGTGGAACCCAGGCCGGAAACATCAGTGCGAAGTTAATCGTGGTGGACAATCTTATGGACAGTGACGCGTATCCCTGGCAAGCAATTTGGTATCGAAGTCAAGTCCAGGATGCTCTGGGGGCAAACATGGATAACAAGTACAGACTCTGGTATAATGATCATGCCAATCATGATTACGACGAAGGAGTGCCAGACTACCAAGCCTCACAGCTTGTGCCATTCAGAGGCATTATCCAGTATGCACTGCAAGAACTTGCAGACTGGGTTGAGAGCGATGTTTTGCCTGCCAAGAATACCAAGTTCACTCTGAGTAATGGAACACAGTTATCACTGCCTGATGCAGCGAAAAATAGGCACGGAATTCAGCCCGTCGCCAAATTGATAGTGAATGGCGCTACGAAAGCGGTGGCTGCTGTCGGCGACGTAGTCCGCTTCAATGCTCACGTCGAAGTTCCTAAAAACGGGGGCAAAATCGTTTCCATAGAGTGGGATGCCATCGGTCAAGGGGATCTCGTATCCTACTCTCTAGTCTCTCCCGTGACTAACCTCGACATCAAGTTCGAGGCTCGGTACAACGCCACTGGGACATACTTCCCCGCAATTCGGGTTACATCGCAGCGAGAGGGAAATTCATCCTCGCCGTACGCTAGGGCTATGAATTTAGGTCGAGTAAGGGTTGTGATTAACTAGCCAAGGTGCTGGGAAATTATGGATGCTCAGTACCTCCGTTCATATTGTTAGATTAACGCCTAAAGAGTGTTCTGCATTATTGCATTTGTAAAGTAAGTAGCTTAGGGTGCTCTCAAACAGCAATAGATACCTGTTCACAACAACCTTTGTGCTTCGAGTGATTTAGTATGCACAACTGCGCCCTTTTACTAATTGAACAGACATGAATGCAACGTAGCTATCGTGGTCGTTTCCCCAAGATGTACGGTCTATTTTCTCGCGTACCAGCACTGGGTGTCTCTGTAATGGTTTCGCCGACAAAGAAATGTAATGGCAATCCCATGACCACCCTGAATATCTGACATGTTCACATGCACACCTGGCTAGTTTTAGTCCATGTCACATGTTGTTAGTCTACAAAAGTAGCAATTCGGGAGACAATGCACCGAGGGCTTGTACGGAGGGATCGAGCATGCCAGCCAAGAATAATCCATGTAGCACTATCGAGATGACATTGGACTCAGTGTGTTTTGTACCAGCAAACACTTCTACTTTCACCTTCACCCCCATAAGCGAGACGATTCAGTGTGTCATCAGCCATGTCATGGTGTGAGTGGATCCACTTACCTCCTGTAGAAAGGCGGCACGTCGCTAGGTGTAAGGGGGTTACATGCCCACTTCAACGAACGAAAAATCCGTGATTGGACAGTTCGAAGTTCATCGGTTGTCGCCAAGACGCCGTGCCAGAGTCGGATCGAGGCGAAGCACCCATGACATTCAGCTCAGTTGTCTCCTTACCGTGGGTGGAGCTTCAGCACTCCATAATGATCAGACTTTTAGTACCTCTTTATCTTGCTTGATGCTGAACTTGTGTGGTAGGCGTAATTGTATGTGGAAGTCCAATTACACCCCACACCGAACCGTTGCAGAGCAAAAGATTGACAAGGCCGTATCCTTGATGATTTGGGTTTAAATAGACTACCTCTTGCTTTGTACTATTAACGCCAATACAAATTTGTTATCACAGTGCTACCGTTGACGAATTGCTCATGGTGGAGCCTAAGAGAAGTGACAAGGAGCGGGTATAGATGGAATAAACAGCTGCAATATTCTCACTGGAATAGTAATAATTTAGTATTCCCCTCCCCGCCAGACCCTAAATCAATTCAGCCTAAATAAAACCAACGGAAAGATGTGCTGGTCTTAATGCCATGTCTCAAATAGCATCAAGAACATTTTCGGACTGCCAAAAGAAGTAGTCCCAAGCGCTCTAGCCGAATCTCGCCTTAAGATTTGCCGAGAAGTCATGAGACGACAGAGGCCTGTACACTAAAGAAGAGGCTTTTGAGAAGTAAGAAGCGCCGAGTGAGATTATTGCGGAAGGCCCGAAATCATGGCCATCGATTAGCGTTGTGTAATACATGGTTTACGGCGCCATCAAACACGCCATTTAACTCTCGAGAGTGGAGTACGTCGTTGCTAACCATTTCGGATTCGACATTTTGTAGCACTTGAGCCGCTCTTTCTCCACCTCACCCCCGTGGGGAACGAAATCCGGGGTAATGGCAAAACCTCAGCTCCGTTTAATCACAGGATGATGAGCATCCGGGTATTTTAATCTTAAGTAATAGCTTGCTGCTTTTCGCTACCCTGACAGGTCATACTCGCAACAATTGTCTTTCAAACAATCTTCTCGTATATCCCAAAGAAACTTGTACTTCTATTCTATTTGGCTAGTGTCGTCTCCCTTGGAGCAAAATGACGACCTCCGAAACACAAGATGAGAAGTCTACGGCCGCAATGGTCGAGCACCATGATGTTCCCGGTGTTGTGACTCCTGAAACGAAAGGCTTGCAAGCCGAGGCTGTGGCCGCAGGTCAGGGTGTGTCGGGCTACGAAACACTCACCATCTGGCAAACAGTTCAAGAGTTCAAGTTTAACACGTTTGTTTGTTTTCTGGTAACGTTGAGCGCTGCCACCGATGGATATCAAATAGGGTCCGTACAATTTCCTTCAAAGGCCTAGCCGGAATCTTGGATGTTAGCCCACTGACATGATTGCAAATAGTTTGATTGGAAGCATTATCGCAAACTCTGGTTTTGTCGAGCAATTCGCTACAAAGATCAATAACAAAGGCGAAAGCTACCTTGCATCTCCCATTCTCAGCGGTTGGAACGCGATGGGCTCCTGTGGCCAAATCATTGGAATGACCTCGCTTCCCTTTCTTTCAGACAAATATGGAAGAAAGTTCGCCATGTATTGGCTTTGGTTTCTGCTCTCAATAAGTGTTGCCCTTGAGTGTGTAGCCAAAGAATGGCGGCTCTGGCTCGTGTCCAAACTCTTTGGTGGAATTGGTGTCGGTTGCCTCCAGTCTACCATCCCCACCTACATCTCTGAGGTAGCTCCGGTGCGCATTCGCGGTGCCCTTCTCATGTGCTACAGCATGTGGTGGATAATTGGCCAATTCTTTGCCCCAGTAGCTCTGCAAGTCATGAACAAGAAGGATCCTCACAACTATCTGACGCCGGTCTACACCCAGTGGTCTCAGATTGGCCTAATGATCATCATATACTTACTTGTCCCGGAATCACCAGCCTGGTGTGCATCTAGAGGCAAAGAAGAACGTGCCAAGAAGGCGCTGCGCCAGCTTCATTGGGAGATCAAAGACTATGACGTGGACCATCACTACAATCTCCTCGTCATCACCGTGGAGCATGAGCGAGCCTTGGCACTGGAGCAGAAAAGAGAGAAGTGGTATGCCATCTTCCAAGGCCAAGACGGTCTGCGCACCATAGTGTCCATGTGGACTCTGATGGCACAGCAATTCATCGGTCTCGGACTGTTTTTCGGCTTCGCAACCTACTTTTTCCAACAAACTGGCATAAAAGATCCTTTCAAAATTACTTGTATTACATCGGGTATTAACATTTTCTTCAGCTTCGTCGTAATCTACTTGGCTGATGCTACGGGTCGTCGATGGATAGCTTGCTATGGTACCACTCTCTGTTGGGTGTGTACTGTATCAGTGGGTATTCTTGGAGTTGCTCCATCAACTAAAGCGTCCGATTATCTTCTCGTTCTCTTCACTTGTCTCTGGAGTAAGTTTTACTTCTCTTGCTTCCATATCGGTTGGGTTGGTTGTATTTACTAATCTTAACCTTGATAGACGTTGGTCTTGTTGCCAATGGTGCGACAGGTTGGGGATTCATCGGTGAAATTTCGTCCCAGCGCCTTCGCCTCTATACTGCTAGTTTTGCTGCTGCGTCTACTTGTGTTGTCGGCGTTGTGATGGGGGTCGTCCTCCCATACATGTTGAATGCCAACCAATGGAACTGGGGTCTCAAGACATCTTGGTTCTTTGCAGGGCTCGGGTTTCCATTCACCGTGGCCGCCTGGTTCTTGATCCCTGAAACCAAAGGGTATGTTTTCCCTAAACCATCTTAATTTCTCTCGCGTGCGCTAATTCCGCGTTTTATAATACGTCAAAATATCTAACACGGACACAGACGTTCTGCTGCGGAGCTAGACGAGCTTTTCGAGAGAAAGATTAAGCCATGGAGGTTTCACAAAACATCTACTGTGACACAACGCATCGTCCAAAGCAATAACGAGGGGACAGATGCGGGTGAATAATGGGCCACAGTCGTCCCCAGGTCCCCAGTGAGATATGTAACAATGCATGTTCTTGTTATTTGACCTGTCAGTGGAATCAGAGTATGGATTGCTTGGTAGTAGCCATGGAGACCAATATTATGTAGTATTGAATTCAAGAGTTTAAAAGCATCAGTGCAAAAGGCCCTAATCTGCAATGCCGGCACCTATGTGGCGCCGGGGCATCCACTCTTTATGGACCTAACCGAGCATCAGCTGCCTATCTTTTGGACCCGCTGTAAATGGATTAGTTAGTAGATCCCCCAGGTCACAGAATTGTAATTTAAAGGTTTTAAGTGTTGCACAGATAGGCCTCTCTAGCTTAGGTGATACTGGGTTATTTCAGCGAGTGTTTGGATGTTGGGAGAAGATAGAATAGGATGGACTGTCTACTTAGTCTTAATTTATTTATGGATGATCCATCCGATTCCTACGCGGCTTTAGCCTTGCAATCATTACAGTTATACTGAGTTAGGTAGAGGTTTGTCACGTAGTGTGCACACTAGGGCGGAGGTAAACGTGATGCTGCGATCGATAAATCAGGGCACACAGGCAAACAATGCGATATTTTTCAAGTTTGTGAATTTTATTTGACTAAATTGAATTAACCATACCTCTGGGACTTGGTTCTAACTATAGTGATAACCAGTCGGCACTTGTGACTGCTACAGCTTCTCGGCCACCACGAAGTAGTCGATTTGTGGTTTGAATCACAACTCTCTTATAGGTTGTCAGACTTGGTTCCCCATTGTCCTTAATCTCCAAAATAAAGTGATACTCATGTCCTTTCTTTACCGGTTTGCCGCTCAGAGGCTCAATGCCACACACCTCAGGGCCCGGCATTTGAAGTTCAATCTTTCTGCCTTGCACCTCTTCATCGAGGTTCTTGATAGGAAGCCTCGGAACCATCTCAGCCAATAAGCCAGCAACATGACTTACTTCTTTGTATTGGAACCAATTAAAGGTGATAGCATCGCCGTCTGGGTCATAACTCTTAGAAGCATCCAGAATAATCTTCTCTCCAGCCTCAATCTCCAGCAGCAGTGGTTCGGCACCGCCATTGCTGTTATTTACAATCGCAACCGGGGCATGATTAACCGCAGCGGGATTTTCGGTCAGCGTCCACTGCATGCGGGCCGCAAAGTCGTTCTGAAATGCCCGACGCCAACGCCAGATAGTGGCATGGTTGCTGGTATGCTCACGGCCATCCATGCCGACCACAGTTTCTATAGCGTCCATATAATGTTTTCCTGGCATGCTTGGGTCAGAGAAACAGTATCTTCCACCCCAGCTCCCCCAGTGTGGATGCTCTGGCGAGCCGAGCCCGTTTTGGATAAGGTATAAGAAAGTAGGCGTGTCACCCTCGACAAGAAATTTGAAATCTGGGTATTTTCTTCCCAGTGGACCAATTTGAATATTATCTTTGATCCACTCTCTTGTGAATTGACTCGGGTCTGGGCCACCGGGGTTGACAGGGCCTGAAATTCCAAACCAGGTTGCACAAGGGTACTGGCACCAGCCGTGAGTCGAGCAGATGTAGAATATGTCTGGATATACGATTCTCATCCAAGCGCCAGTATCATCCTGATCAGAAATGGCATAGACGCGGAGTTTCGATCGGAAGTAGGCGTTATCCGAAGCTGATCGACTTTTATCAACATGAGCGACGGCTTGGGCAAGAGGGTTTGTGCCGCCCCAGCACAGAACCCAAAGTGGCTGCTGAGACTCGTCGACGCGGTCGATGAGCAGCTTTGAGCCACCACTGAGTGATGCACTAGGCTCGAGCGCGAGCTTCCCGTAAACCGGAGGCCCACTCTCAAGCATGGCGAGGAGGATTTTCGCTTCTGGATACTGGTTCTCTGGATGCACATGCGCATTCAGATTATCTCGAACTTCGCTGTATCCATTGATAATGTCCTCAATCTCTTGCGGGGACACACGAGACTTCATGTGGGTGGAAGTGCAAGCTACTAGGCCTCTTGTGTCGAATTCATTGCAGTAAAGCAGATATCGCACAAGGGACTGAGAGTCATCGGGCTCGTTGGTGATGTCGGTAAGGATAAAGACTCTCGGCTTGCTAGAGCAAGCACGAAAATTCTCTTGATAGGCCATCGGATAGAAGTGTAGGACAGTAGGTGTTGTATCAATGTTGAGTCTTTTGAGTCAGGAGTTGATTTCTTTCAGATTCTCAAGGATATTGATCTTTTCAAGTAGACTAGAAAATAATATACAAAATAAATGTGTGATTTCAGATTTTCTTGGTGCACAGAAAGCACAATTCAGCAATTGGTTCCATCAGGAGTAGCGATATCCCCTCCAGTGACAAACTAGCCGTAGCGCCTAAGATTTCCTTTTCCGACTCGACCAGGATAAAATCGGTACGCAAACAAGATTCTGAGCGTAGCCATGAAGGGGTGGCGAAGTCAGACCTGCGTCTGCCTCACATCAAATGCTAATGAGGAGGTATCGCATTAGTGTGCATGACACCCCTGTTGGTTATCACGTCTGGAAACAACAGCAAAACTAAGAAGTGTACTAAGCTAATCAAAGTGAATAGTGATACGGGCTTGCCTCGTACTAACTCATACCGAGCTGGAGGTCGGGGTCGTAGATACGACGCTACTAATTGGGACTAGCGCGCTTACTAGTCAGGCAAGATGATGATGAATGGATAGCCAACGTGGGGATTTAGTTCACAATTGTGGAGAAGAGCTGAGATATCCTATGGATGATTCACATACTTAAAAAAATGTAACATAACATGACAATAGCACCTGATTGTATCCAAACCAAGAGGTCTTAGCCACCGGCCTGCATCCCCGCAGTCAGCATCAATCGTGTTTCCGAGGCACAGTGGGGCACGCTACCAATGTATGAAGGAACGAAAAATCAATCATTGGCTGCCACACACTTTAGACTCAATCACAATCCTTAGCTCGGGCTAGCTTGAGGATGCATGGGGTCGGTCTGGCCACCAGCACTTACCCACGACGCCAAGCTCTCAAGGAGGTCTATTGAGCACAAGGCCGAACTAACCCGGGTCTACATACACACCCATCGATTAAGAGGGATCCCCATTTAGCCGGCGAGCCGTTGTTTTGGCAGACAACTGATCATTCGGGGTATCGTGAGCCGATGGCAGCATTTTGGAGATGACACGCCACGTCGCTTTGAGCTGTTCTCAGTGTAATCAGTCGTTGAAAGACAAGCATTTTGACTTGGCCGAGAATTCATGATTGCGACTACCTTCAACACATAAAGAAAGGTCAAGTCATCAGATTTCGAATAGTAATCCAAACTTCGTTGTGTCATCATTACGCAAACTTCCCTCCCCCAATAATACACTTGCACCATGACATCCATCAACTCCCTTGATGATACTGACGGCATTATCTGCCAATTGACATTGGAGGAAAAAATTAGCCTCCTTTCAGGCCAAGGCCGATGTCAAACAACAGGCATCGAGCGACTGAATATTCCAGCCCTTGATGTATGACGAGGCCTCGCTTCTAATATGGCAAGGTATGACTGATATACGAATTAGACATCCGATGGTCCTCATGGTTTGCGTGGGTACAGGTTCTATAACCCTGTAAGCTGAAAACCGATCTATATCTTTCTACCGCTCCATAAAATAGGAAGAAAGCTGACAGGTATGATACTCTTTGTTTTTTCAGGAACCCGGCTGCCTATTGCCCTGCGGCACTGCTATGGGAGCCACATTCGACGTCAATCTCATGAAGAGCGTGGGAAATCTACTTGCCGGAGAGGCGCTTTGTCGGCGTGTCTCTGTTGTTTTAGCTCCTGTCGTGTGTCTCCAGCGCTCACCTCAACTTGGCCGTGGATTTGAAGCATTTGGCGAAGACCCTCTAATGTCCGGTATGATGGGTGCAGCCTACGTTAATGGTCTACAGGAAAAGGGGATTGCTTCATGCATTAAGCACTATTGTGCACACGATCAGACTTCCATGTCATTGCATGATGATGTCGTCATGTCCGAAAGGACACTTCGCGAAGCACACCTTTTACCCTTCCAACTGGCCGTCAAGTACGCAAACCCTTGGAGCTTCATGTCTTCATACAATAAGATCAACGGGCTCCACGTGAGTGAAAACCCAAAGCTTCTCCAGAACATACTACGAAAAGAATGGGGCTGGGACGGCATGGTCCTGAGCGATTGGTGGGGAACTTATAGCACGGCCGAGTCTATCAATGCTGGTATGGACTTGGAGATGCCAGGCCCAACGCAGTGGCGCGGTGAACTGCTGAAAGTTTCTGCTGAAAGCCGAAAGGTAACCATGCCTAAAATCGATATCGCAGTTCGTAATGTGTTGAACCTCGTCAAAAAAGTCACACCGGCCTTATCTCAGTCCTGCTATGAACCAAGTCGAAACGATACCAAAGAGAACCGCGAGTTTGTGCGACAGCTTGCCGCAGAGTCCATCGTATTACTAAGGAACGATGATTCCATTTTGCCATTGGCTGTTGACCCGAAAAAGACCTATGGTCTCATCGGAGACCACTTTAAAAACGCCGCATTTTGCGGAGGCGGTAGTTCTGAAGTTGAGCCGTATTACAAGATCCAGCCATATGATGCATTGGTTGAGGTTCTTGGGGAAGGTTGCCTGACCTATGCCCTTGGATGTAGTTGTAAGTATCTTTCATCTCCTTTTAATTGTTAAATGGGCAAATTTGCTGATGCAGACAAGCCCGAAACTGGACACCGTTGCTATGGGATGAGTTGACCATCCCTGGGACAAACGAGACTGGCCTCAAGATTGACTTTTATAAAGAGAATCCTGAAACGACTGCTGCTTCAGAAATCATCTACCAGACCACGACCAAGAAAAGCCTTGCAGTGTTTGCCGACAGTTTACCACAGCCATTCCCCAACTCATATCATGTTAAGCTAAGAACAACTTTCACTGCGCCCAGGACGGCCATTTGGAGATTTGGTCTTAGTGTAGCTGGCAAGGCCAAACTGATACTGAACGGAAAAGTCATAATTGACCAATGGAATTCTCATCCAAACAAGAAAAAGACGGATATTACGCCATGCTTCAATGGCTTCACCATGGAGCGTATTACAGATATCGAAGTGAAGGCTGGTGAAAAGCTCAACTTTGAGATTCTCTTGACAAATAGCGATATGGGCCCGGTAGCAGGCGTAGCACCGGCCGCTGGAGTGAGATTGGGTGCTTTCGAGGTAGAAGATGAGGACCAGAAGATTGCTGAAGCAGTCGCCTTGGCCAAAAAGGTGGATGTTCCCATCTTAATGACTGGTTTGTCTTCAGACTGGGAAATGGAGAATGCAGATCGCTCCACACTCGCATTGCCTGGAAGAGTCGATGAACTTATTGAGAGGGTTTTAGATGCCAACCCAAGCACAGTAAGTACCATAACCCCATGCACCTTTATCAATACTTTTATGATCAAAACTGGCTCTAACTTTACTCCGCTCATAGATTATCGTAACTCAATCTGGCATGCCTATCCTCATGCCGTGGGCACAAAAGGCAAAGACGCTGGCTCATGCCTGGCTAGGAGGTCAGGAAACTGGCCATGGCGTGGTCGACTTCTTATTTGGGCGCGTCAACCCATCAGCCCGTCTACCTTTGACATTCCCTAAGCGACTTCAGGATAACCCAGCCTACCTAACCTTTGGCAAGGCAGATCGGTCTCTTGTGTACGGAGAGGGTGTGTTTATTGGTTACAAGTACTATGAACAACTGGAACTTGAACCCGAATTTTATTTTGGGCACGGGCTGTCATATACGCAATTCCGATACTCAAACTTGGTGATTCCAAGCAAATTCACGCCACATTCTGAGCATAAAATGGTCATCTCTATAGACGTGGAGAATATTGGCCAGCTAAAAGGCGCCGAAATCATACAAATCTATGTTACCGATTTAGAGAGCACGTTCCAACGGCCAAAGAAGGAGCTCAAGGCGTTCAAGAAGGTGTGGATAAATCCCGGGGAGAAGAAAACGGTCGAGATTGTGTTAGACAAGTATGCATTGTCATATTGGTCTGAAGAACATGAACAGTGGATGGCAGAAGCCGGGGACTTTTGCGTTACTATCTCTAAGAGCGCAGATCCCAAAGATGAGATGATGAAGATGGGATTTACATTGCCAGATACATTTTGGTGGTCCGGACTATAATGATGCAACTAGGAAGCTAGGGTAATCACGATTGACATAGTGATCCTACTTTTTCACTAGTCGTCCAGAGACGCCGAATTATTTAATGAATTAGGTATCTCGGCTCAGAGTCTAGATGATAAATCCAAATGCACTACGTAAAATTTGATACGTTTTCACAATACATATCAATCTGCTCCCATCGCGCTACTAAAACTTCTTTTTGGGCCTGATTCTCGACATCAAGCTTTTCTGCTTGGCCTTTGATGTCCTTGATAGCTCGAGAGAAATCTGTGAGCGCACGAAGAGTTGCAGCTTTTATCGTTCCTTGTGGGACCTTTCCAGTATTCCGACCCAATACAAAATCATTCCATTGTTTTGGAGTGCAACAAAGCAGACGATTTGCAATTTGAGGTCTGCGACATGTTTTCTTCTCCATACGCAAACCGTCTTTGCGCAGAAATGCACCCTTGTTCAACTCACCCTTACCCAAACCATTTGTTCTTGAAGCAGTAACATCATCAAGGCAAACCTTATCCCATCGATTGGTGCTGAGACAAAATCCATATTCACATAATAGATAATCATTGCAGTATTCTCCGTAGCAAATCGAAACTTCGTCGCCAACCTGATATGAGCGGTCTGCAGTGAACTGATATCCCTGCGGTGAGAATGAAACCTTGCATCCATTGTCTTCGTGGTTAAATAGATCTGCAATTGGAAGAAAGGCCAACCTATCAGTCCATGGAATCTCTTTTATGGTGGATGATTCGTAATAGAATGTTCTTGTGTTCACAAGAAGCCAGGCATACAAATAATCTTCCCTCTTCAGGTTAGGAAAGGCTTTAGAACAGATCTTCCAATCTTTTTTGAACCTAGAGATTTGTTTCTTGAGAAGAGCTTTGGCGTGGTGAGGAAGCAGCGCTTGGAGCTCCTCTGGCCACATTATGGGCATTGTAGCCTCAAAATCCGAATATTTAGGTAACAATATTCTCCAGTGAGTAGGAAACATTACGCCATCAAGTGCTAGATGTGCAGCAAGTGTGCCCTGGATGGATATATCCGATTCTAGATTCTGGGAGATTTGTTTTGGTACAGTGTCTATACTGCGCGCAACCGCCATGGGTATTGTCATGATAATGTCCCCTGCCTATCAAGTTGAAATAGTGAGCAATACAATACAAACAGAATTAGTAGAAACTGCATCGTCACCTCTAATTTACGTGTTGCTAGGACTCCAACGCCACGGTTCGCAATGCGGGAGGGATAAACCCCATTGAATTGTATGCCATGGTCCTTGGCCCAATGAACAAGACCCTCAATATGCTCCATGTTACAATAAGATGTCAAGATTGAGTTATTTTGATGCCGATCAAACCGAGGATGTGTTCTTGGGAAGTCGTCAAAAATTCAGGGGGGAATTTTTAAAAGACAACAAAGAAAATTATCTCCTTTGTTCCTACCCACCCCCCACCCCCTGGTCCTTGTATTAATGTCAGTGCATACGAACTTTTATTCAATATGTGCATATCGCGCTAATAATATGGATTTATCCAATTTCGGGATCTGTGGGCTTTAATGGTAAGGAAAACATAACACTAAAATCTACGTGTCTTGCGTGGGTGTGTGTGGTACAAATGTGACTTCGCACATGACTACGTGAGTGACCTGTGAAAGGGAGCTCACAATTGTGTAGGGTCACAATTATAAAAGAAGCTACTCTAAGGTGTTTTCTAATTTTATAGCCAACTTAGCCTGCTAAGTTGAATCGCTTGAGCAGGTAGACTCACATAAGCCAACGAGTACGCTCTCTAATTGATCAGAGTTCTACCCTTCTTTACCACCTTTAGGCGATGAGTCATAACAGTTATTGTGACAGTATTTCTCCCTACAAACGTGGTATAATCCCCTTGGCTTCAAACGCCACAATCCTTCCATTTTGCGTCTGATTATTCACTTCGGTGTTAGCTGTCACAACATAGATCGTACCACAATCTGCGAATCCTCGACCGAAGCTCAAAGCCGTTGCCCCATTAATTGCCGGATAATTAAGCCCCCTTAAAATCGTCTTACTTCTACCCGTGGCCGGATTGGCGTAAACGAGCGAGTTGTCGCTGTTAGTTACAGCCAAAATTCCAGTATTGGCGGCTATTGTAAAGTCGTCAATGTAGGTCTTTGACATGTTACTTGCGACCAACTCGGGGACGGATCCCTCTGCGGAATATCCTTCAGGCGTGATGGAAACGCGGAAAACAGCCTGAAGCCCGCTGTTGGCCCAATAAAGGTAAGAATTGGAAACCTTGATGCCATTCACGCCAAAAAATGCACCTGGCGGAATGGCCATCTGAGGAAAGTAGAACGCAAATGGCTCGTAAACCCCAGTTGATATGTTCAAGCGACCAACAGTGCTCAGGCGAGAGTCGGCAATCAACACAATGTGTGGCAACCAAGGAATAGCGCAGACTCCGTTTAAAAATTGGCTAGTCGGAGAAAGATCGCTGACCTTGGTGATTTTGGGAACTTGGCTGCCAAAGGTGATGGTCCAGGCGCTGAACGAACCAGCCTCAAAAATAGGTGGGCTGATGCCGTCGAAGGAAGAAATGTTGCCGCCCACAACCACGAATACCTCTTCACCGGCCACATTCACCTCAGCCATTCCTAATAGACCATGGACAGACGGCACAGAGGCAAGAAGATCAAGTGATCGATGCTTGGAGGCTGGTTTGGATAGGGAGTAGACGCTGGCGTTTGGGAAGAGCGTTGTGCTGAGAATGTCGCCATTAGAGCGAACAGCAATGTTTTCGAGAAATACCCCAGGCTCAAGCTCTCCAATAACCCTCACAAAGGGTATCAGTCTCGCCGCCCCAAGGGCCAAAAAAAGGGGAATCAACGATGTCAAGATTAACATTGTGATGCGGCTGTTTAAATGCAATGAAAAGCGAGAGTAATCGGGAGAAACCCAGATATGATATGAGAGGAATCATCAACGGCAATAAGGAGTCGTGCTTTTTTTAAATTCGACTTTCTGGAACCCGGTCGGGATCGAAGCTCAAGAAACCGGTGCACAACCCAACAATCCTTGCACGAGATTGCTGTCGCCAAGGCCGCTCTCCCCGCTGGGTAGTGGAGCCGGTTAGGGAGACTTATGCCGCGAAGGTTAAAAAAACCCAGACTTTGTTCTGTATATCCGAGATTGAACTTGCGGAGTTATGGTCACCCTATCTCCTTGGCCGTGCAGCAGGAGGATAGACCTGCCCGATTCAGATGTAACCGGATAAAAGCTTGTCGGTGGTATCCGAGCGATGTCATGCCTGGTAGCTAAGAGCTGCAGTGAAAGGCTTGGCAATTATTGCCGGACTTTACTTCATTATGGTATGTAAACATGACGAAATACTTTCTGTGTATGAAGTAATTCAAGCGTTTAGCAGCTACGCTTGCAGCGGATGTTCGCTCATTCCGCAATATCAATGGAAACTGCATCGTTGCAATGTGTCATCAGAAGCCGTGCGAGTGGATAACAATGTAGATGGTGCAGCTAAGTGCGGGGCGGGAGGTGGTTAGTCTACAGCCATGGCGGAAATTAGAGGACGTCGCCAATTACATAGTTGCTAGCGGCGTGATCGAGGCTGAATGTTGTTCCCGCTCCCCCATTTCTTTCTTGATCTGGTTTGCTAAGGTTAGTATAGATACTTGGTTGGCTAAGAGCAAACACCGGCGGAGGGACGGGCGTTTGGTTTTACTAATATAAGACCTGCGATTTCTTCTAAGAGAAGACATGATGATCCTGTTCTGGATTAGCATGGCACTGCTTGCAATACGTGGACTGGATTTTGATTGGAATCTGCATTTTTAGGGTTACTGACGTCATGTAATGCAGACCCAATAGTCTCCACTACCTATTCAAATTGCGGGAGCTTCGGTGGTATTGGCTTGGCAATGTGAACGTTTGTACTTTTATGTTTGGGTACAATGTAATATGTCTTACGTCATTTGATCGTCGTGATGTTGGTCCACAGTACGTCCGTGGCAACGGAGCTTTGAACCGCTTAATGGCTAGGCTAGCTAGCAATACCAGTAAGAGGCATAGATAGAACACTTCATTTGATGGAACTAGAGCATCATCAATGTGACCTGAGGTTCCCATAGCCAATAACAGAGATGATAGTTGCTTAAGATCAGTAGTATCCATAAGCTTTATTGTTTATTAAATCAAAGAGACGCGTGTTGACTATCGCAAACACGTCTTTTATTTTCCATTGTAATGCATTAACCCGTGCATGATGAATTAAGAACGTGGCCCAATCGTTTGGGTAAGCTTCATTCAGGTGGAGAGGATGTGCCAAGCCTCTGCCCGCGGACTTGGAAATATACAAAATGCCGAGCAGATGAATCCGATGCGGAGCCCAAGCACGCTCCATCGTTGGCTGCTTGACTTCATGTGAAACTGGGGTTGTGTGCGTCCCGTCCCGTCAATGCAGCCCCCCACAAATTGCCGGAAACACAAAACACTTTGATGAAAACCTTGAGCGTATCCTTGAAAGGGTGGATTGTTGAAAGTAAGCAAGGTTCACTTTTCGCGACTACATACACAGTACCCAACTTCGATATAGACAATGAGCCTTGATCCCATCTTGATCATGCTAGAGTAACAGCAAACCCAAAAATGCACATGTACATTTCATATCCTTTGAAAGAGTACGGACCCGTACCGCAATCACATCACTTGGTTCCCAGTCTCTTTTGTGGGGCTAGTGGGATCAGGACACCCGCACTGCTGCATGGCCATATCCGCCACCGCCAGGTTTGCATCGTTTTTGGATCCGTACTGATTTTTTGGCAACATCATGGTGGATCGTTGCGAGGTTCACTCTGTTGAGTTGAAAGGAAAAAAGAGTGGGTCAAAAATGTCGGGGGAACCCTCTCAAAATACGTTAAAAAGGAACCCTCCCGCTCACTCATCATCATTTTCATCATCATCTCTTTCACTGCTTTCCAACCTTTGTCAAGTTCTGCTTCCATCCAAAGGTTCCTCAGTAGCTTGAAACTTAGTTATTAAAAGAGCCTTCGCTATCTGTTCTCAACTCAATGATGCGTTCTGCAAAGGAATTCCCTCTACGCCAACAAGGCATTTACCACAATCTTCCTACCTTTGACCCTTCGAGGAAAGGATTGACAGCCCTCGTCACTGGAGGGACCGGGATTTCTGGGTTCAACACCATCCGGTGTCTCTTGGAATCGCCGGAAAGGTGGCACAAAGTCTATACCCTCTCCCGGAAGCCACCATCGGAGAGGCTCCTGAGTCTTCTAGAGCCCTCTCAGCGAGAGCGGCTTTTTCATGTATCTGTTGATCTTTTGAACTCACCTGAAGATATTGCCAAAGTATTCAAAGCGGAGAGGATAGTGGCAACGCATGTATTCTTTTATGCCTACATTCAGCCAAAGGCAAACGAAGATTTAGGCATTTGGGAGAATGTTGAGGAATTGGTCAAGATCAACAGCCAGATCTTTTCTAATTTTCTTGGAGCGCTCTCTCTTGCTAAGAGCATTCCACAACGAATCATGTTGCAAACAGGGGGTAAGAACTACGGAGTTCAACATGGCTTATGTCGAATGCCCTGCGTTGAATCTGACCCTCGACCTGTACACCTTGGCCCGAATTTCTATTATCCACAGGAAGATGCCTTATTTTCCTTTTGCAACGTCAACCCTGAAACCAAATGGAATGTTATTCGCCCCTTTGCAATTTATGGCACAGCAGATTCTGCCCAAATGAACACTCTATTCGTTCTTGGGGCATATGCTGCTATTCAAAGCGAAACTCAAGAACCATTGTACTTCCCAGGTGGGTGGGAGACATGGGAGGCCCCGATTCCCACTTCAACTGCTCGCCTTACCGGTTATCTTACCGAATGGGCTGTTTTGGAAGATGGATGTGAAAACCAAGCCTTTAATGCCGAAGATGGCAACGTCATCAGTTGGGACCGCTTCTTTCATGAATTGTGCCGTTGGTATGGCGTTGAGCACGGTGTTGTTGGCCCAACGAATGAGTCACACCTTCCAAAGTTTTTGATAAAGGGGGGAAAGGAAAGTGCTCTTGGGTGTGGGCCGAATGTGTATGTTGATCAGAGTTTTGATCTTTTTGGGTGGGCTGAAAAGCCCTCCAATATTGAAGCCTGGGAAAACATTGTCAAAAAGTCCCCAAACATGATTGCCCACAACCCTTTCACAAGGAATATGCATGACGTGATGGGGTTGGCGAAATATCTCTTTACGATTTCGTCCACTGTTAGCATGAACAAAGCAAGGAGGCTAGGGTGGTCTGGGTCTGTTGATACGTTTGAGGGTGCTTTTGAAGCGTTATCTGAGATGGCAACGCTGGGCATGCTGCCACCATTGAAAGCTGAAAAGGCTAAACCCCTTATTTAGATTTATCCTGAGATTGAAAAATTCCACTCTACCAGCTGACTGTTGTGGCTTGTTGATTGATTTAATTAATTGATTGTTCCTCCCTCCTGTTGTGACCCAAATGCTTAGGGTCGTGAAATAAGGTAGAACCTGTTACGGCTTGGTTCACTGTAAGCCTCTAAGCAGCTGTTATCCGTCCCGGTAATTGCAAGCATTGCGATTGACGACGGGCTAATTGATGTAATAAGATGCACGGATCCTCACACGTGTTTACCGACCCCTTCTCTTCTCCTAAGCTGGATCGTCGCCAACAATGACAACTACCAAAATGATCTGCTTTGAGCATGTTGCTGAAGTCCGGGTTGATGATGATCATGTCTCGTCAATCGAGGTGCCTCGGAGTCACTCGCCTTCTTATACGTACTAGGGGAACTGCGCGAAAAGATTTACTCCTTTGCACTGCCACTTCGAGGACTGAGTGTTAAAATCATCCATGATTTCAATCGCCAATTCTTCCCCGCGCACATTGGGAAAGCAAAAACGGAATCCAGTCCAGGCTAGAAGATCTGAATATCATCAACGACACCTTCGAGTTGCATCAGGATGTATTCAGCTTCTCAGAAAGTCTATGGGACTCTAGTTTATGCAGATCTGGGTGGAGGAGGGGATATTAGAGAGCCAGCCCGCCCGCACCATCGTGTCTGACCCGCAGATAGCAGACTTACGTATGCTCAAAGGGGCCAAAACATTAGCAATAGTGGATCGCATCTCAAAGTCTCTCAGAGAACGCCCAACCGCAAAGCCACTTCACCAAGAGATAATGAGGAGAAATAAGTAGTCGCAAGGGTGTGAGTCGGGTATTTAAAACTAAACAAGCATTTAGGTAGATCGCGCCCCTCAAATGGTAAAAAATGGAGTCATCATCATAAAACCAAGCAGTGAAGATGGGTCTTCGCATGGCGCAGTTGTCTTGGGTAGAATAAGCTCAGTTGAACTGTTCAGACACGGACCATTCTGATCGGACACGTGTGCCGAAAGGAATACGAAGGAAGCCTAATTTCTCTCCTTTAGCGGCAACCGGATACTTAGTGTCAATAGTCAAGATTGACATGAGGTGGTGGAATGCCAAGAAGAGAAATCGCCGGATCCATAAGGCTAATGATCCGTGCCGGGATGCCGGTTTTCACCCCATAGTGCCATAGTGGAATATTGACTTTGCTGCTGCTTTGACACAGCCCAGAGCACCCCGCTAGTCTTGCTCACTACGTGGGCTAAGGTAGACCCGAGACATGGGATGACAGTTACATGTTAAAAGCCAACTGCTACATTAGGATTGGGGAAAATGCCAAGAAAGGTAAAAATCGACATCTTGAAGCTCACGCAGCATCATCGGTCTTCCTTGTACGGGGCTCGCTGGAGCCGACAGGGGACCATGTCAGAATGTGGAGCGTCTAGGCAATGACCTGAATGTCATTCGGTCAACCGCAGTGAATCTCGTTAAAATCCATGGCACTACCGTACCGAGGCAGGGTTCAGGCTTCATAGTGAAACTGAAGACAAGAGATTTATCCTCACCTCCCTTCTTATCGTGTTACACTAGTTTATATGAAAGGCTTGGTGTTCCCCTCCAGTTTTCGCTTCGTCGTCTACATTCGCTTCTATCCATCAGGCACCGCTAACACTCTTTACTAAATCCGACAATATGCGAGCCCACCAACTGCTTCTCGTTGCCGCCGCCGCCACCGTCCAGGCGGCTGGCCTTGCCGAGCGCGACACCCTCGAGTGCTTGTCGATCGCATCAAGCCTCATGCCAGCCCTTACCGATGTTCCCACACCCGACTCTGCCTTGGCAAGCTTCATCGCCACGCAGACCCAATTCGCGAGTGTCACTGGATCATGCGAGATCCCTGCTGTCACCGGCTCCATGGCCGACAAGTACAGCTCGTACATTGCAAGCGCTACAAGCTGGGCCAGCGAGCACAAGGGCGATATTTCAAGCCTTCTGAGTGCTTGCAGCGATGTTCCCCAGTTCAGCAGTGTGATCGCCGAGTACCCCCAGGCCACAGCTGTGTGTGACAAGTACACCTGGGTCACAGCTGGTGCTGCTGCCACGGGTGCTGCCACTCCAGCCTCAGCAACTGGAGCCGCTGCCACCAGCACACAGAGCACCGGCAGTGCGGCTCAGCAGACCGGTGTGATGATGGCTGCTGCCGGCATGGCTGGTCTTGCCATTGTTGGCATGTACTAAGGATGGGACTTGGTACAATCAATGATGAGGAAGAAGGAAGATGATGTGATACACCCCAGATACAACACATTGGATTGTAAAGACAAGTCCGAAAATCTTAGCCAAGAAAGATATCGTTAATTTGGGGAACTGCATCATACAAAATCAAGCATCGGAGCATGAGGGTTTGAAAAAAAGAAACTCCGCGATCAATTATTCTTTAAACATTTAATTATCCTATTCAACTTAGACTACAAATTATATCTGATCGCCCATGCACTCGTTTCACAAATCTTTTTCAAATTTCGCATACCAAGCGCCAGTTCCGGGTCCAAAGTGTGGCAACAGTTTGACAAGCTCTTCAGCAAATATTGGTGTTTTGGTAGCCTTTTGATGGTGCTATATGGAGGCGTTAATGGATGTGCATGTTTCGGTGTCGTTGATAACAAACCTCGATGCTCTCCCAACCAAGGCAGTAAACTCCCAACCTTTGGTCTTGCTCCTTGATGGTTTCTATAGGTGCAGTGCTGCATGGCTCCCCACTAGATTCGTTAGTATTGATGGCGTATGCCCAGTGGCCACCTGTAAATCCATCAATCTGGTACGTGTCTGTGTACGTTTTTTGCATAGACTGTTGCAGGGCGGTGTCCGACAATGGGGCGTTATCCGATAGTCTTATGCAAGCCTATCAAAATAATTAGGAACAAATCGGTTCTGGCGTGGTTGGAGAACGGGGATATTAAAGAACAAACAAATTCACAGACTGGGGCCTCGAGAGCCTTGTTCAAGTCGGGCAATTGGGCGTCAGTAAATTTGAGAAGTAATGACATAGGTTTGCCGATCGCGATGCTCATCAATTCATTCGTGATGGAGTCTCTGTTAGACTCCTCTGGCCATTCTGCATGCACACACGAACAGGATTTAGACTAGCGACGAGAATGAGAGATGAGGTTTTAGTCACATACGAATGACCCAGCATATTTCACTGTCTTGCTTTGGGAGGGCAGAGGCTTGTGTAGGGGTCGTGTACCCATGGTATTGTGATGTTGCTCCAGCTGCCGATGCCTTTTGACGAAGAGAGAGAAATTCAGGAGCCGAAATGGCCAAGTGCGGTGGGAGGGCAAAGCGAAGAATCTGCGAGAACATTTTGTCGGTTTATTGAATTCTAAACGAAAACTATTAAAGCCTCTTGTAGTGAATATATCAAGCATGCGGCTATGTACTTAAATAGTTGGTTGGTTGATGCCCGCATGCTTCAAATGCCGTGAAAAGCGGGGTCTGTTGCCTGGATGAGGTGTGAGACTGCTGACATATCATTGATTCTGTCTCGATCCTGGCGTAAATGTGGCGTTTGAATCATTGGCTCAGAGGCCAAAGGAGCATTGTTGATCTGGAGGTGGCTTAGAAATCACAAATTAAACGAAAGCAACAGATGCTCCGAAGACCGCGACGCCTCCAAAATGAGGGCAGTCCAAAAATAAAATCCAAAAAATACAGCAAGAGCTAGTTTTTGATCTACGGTACGACTTGGTGGCATGTTCCCTTAGCGTCGTGTCGGCCGCCTACTCTACCCGAAATAGCAATCGACAATTGAATGCCATAGTGTATTGTTTGGACTTGAGTCAGCTTTATTAAGATGGTAGGTCAAAAAAATCGATATAGCTAATATCTTTCAATCTGGTTTTTGAGACAACTATTTCATCATAAAATGAATGTGAAAATGAAAAGGGGGAAAAAATTAGACCCCTGCAAGCCTACATGGAAAAAAGACGGCCAAAAAATTCAAATACCGACGTGGGCCTGATTTGAACAGACGCCTCCGAAGAGATATGATTTCTAGTCATACGCATTAGACCACTCTGCCACCACGCCTTTATCTTTGAATACGAAAACCAGGAGCAATGCAACCTATTGGCTATCGCGAGCGCTCTTTGGGGAGAACTGAACTGACAAAACCCCTGAATTCGCAAAAAACTCAAAAGCTACCCTGGAGGGTACAGGACCCTTAGCGATCTGGGCCATAAATTGCACAGGATAGCAAGACGCGCAGGCGCGATGTTGGCCTACAAAGGCTCAGGATAAAAATTATTTAGGGAAATTGCATTCATCCATGTTTCAAAGATTTCAACTGCGTCGCGTCCAAACTACTCTGCGACTTTGTCTGTGTCTTGTCCGTTTCGTGGTGTTTTTGAGCCCATTTGGGCGGGCCCACTTAAAACTGTGACGCAATCTCTCACACCGCCTGCCTATTTGGAAAATTGCTACGAAATCACGTCCGTACAGTGATGATATCTTGTGACCGGAGTTGAAGACGGCCTCTCTCGCGCCTTGAATTCTTTTTGAGGGGAAGGTGGTTTAGAATCGGCTCACTGAATATGATCCAGCTCATTCAAGCCTTCAACCCATAGCCTTGATTTACCTTAAGAGCGCCATGGTTGTTCATGCCTGAAGTGTGTGTACCAGTCTGGCCTGCAATTGAACCTGCCTAAACAATTCAGCCTCAAGTTGCGACACATATTTCAGTAGAAGAAAAATACCCTTAGGTTAACATACGTAGAAACTGACAAGATTCAGTCAAATTTATGCGGATTGGATTATGGGATCAAATTACTAGATTGGTTTGTGCTTTTCTAAGATAATGTCTCCATTGTGTGTAGTGGTGTACTCTTCAAGGAGACTAGGGCCTGAATCATCGTAAGAGCATCGGATTTGGATCTCGAGTAAAAAATGGTTGTATGGATTCGAGGTGTCCGGGCTGTTGCAAGTGAGTCGCTCTTCATGAAATTCCATCTTGGGAGAATCAGGGCATTATCACATAGATTTCTACTGTTGTCATCATCTGCAATGCTTATTTCGGTCTTTGATATGGACGTATATCAGGCTTATGTTTTTGGAGTTGATTGGCGCTGTACTTGGGAAATCTTGAGGTCTATTATTGACTAGGCTGGAGTTCTAGCGTGCCAAGTGGTTTCTGGAGTGAAGATCGCCTATTGAAGCTGGATGATTTCACTTCATATCGTCACCCATCCCTCGTCCATTGGGTTGCGATGAAATCAATGATTCTGGTTAAATTGTGTCACAATATCAACTTACTTTAGGTGCACGAGATCTGTGAAGAGGTTGAGATGGATTTGTTTCGTATGGGCGAACACTAGCCAACTTGGTCATCGACTTTGGCTTCTACACTGTAGAAAGCACTGCTTTTGGGGTTTAATATTCTAATGCAGGACGCAAACACTGAAAAGTAGCATCACCTGACAATGAACGTTTCTTCAACGTATTGATGAGGCGCATTCCTCTGTCACACGGACCCCTGGCAATCCCTAACGGCTTGGCGTTGAAAGGATCAAATTCGCCAAGACCAAGGCTTCATGCAAGCTGTGCCTGCCACACCAACATGGCAGAACATGACAGACCATGAACCCATCGACTGTGCTGCGCACTGCCTTTGTTTGACCAGTAATACGGGCAGTTGGGCTCCAAGTTATGTGGTATGTGCTTGTTTTCATGGTCTGGTGACAAGAATGCCTTCTGTGATGCAACCCACTCGTGTCACGCTAGGCAGAGCAGACCCTGGCTAAAAATGTTCAGCTCATGCACGTTCGTGGATTCGAGGTTGACTCATGGCCATACGAGGCCAATAAGGCGCTACCAACCCCTGGTGCAATCTTGCCATGAATCCTCTTGCATCCCTGTTGTTTTGACACAGCACCAGCACCGCCGCCTGGTTTCTACTGGCCCGAGTTCTAGCTTTCTACCTTGATTATTCCCAGAAAAGGCGAACTCGTTACTTCAACATACAGATTCCAGGTGGCGCATCAATTCTAATCTGCGCCATGATTTCTCATTTGCTCTTCACTGGTCGCATGGCTCCACAGCCTCCCTTGGATGTAACCCACATCATACCCTAATTCACTACCTTAATCCTCCACCTTAACTGGCTTAGGCGCGGCTGAGTACCGTTGAGAACGAATATTTACGATGGCGCTCCCCACGGCTTTAAGCCCGCCACACGTAAAACCAGCAGCTATTGACGCAAGTGGCACACGCCATGGATATTATCGCGTACTACATCGCGACAGCGGTTCTCTACGCCCTAACCTTCATCTGCAGTGCGGTGCTCTTCTTGTGTACCGTCTGCAATGTCCGCAAACGCCAAGATCCCGCCCGAAAGGCGTTCCCATGGCTCAAGGCAGCCATTATCCTCTTTGCACTGTCAGTCATCCCCCTCCCGCCTAATGTGTCCCCTAGCTAGCCTGCTGGCATTCACGTCTCGAGAGTCATCATTTTCAGATCTTACCACAATAAAAACTGACCTTTCGCATCTAGGCCTTGTCTTTTTACCACAGTCTACGTGATATTGCAGATTGTCAGCTATTATAGCGCTTATTACGACTTCAATGCCAGCTACGTATTGAGCTGTCTTGCCGAGCTGACCTTTGACTTTGCCGAGATCTTGGTCTTTATCACGCTTATGCGACTCGCCAGTGGTGTTTTGTCTGTCCAGAACAACCACACATATAAGTCAGAAGGGTTCTTGAGAGGGGCCACCTATGCTGTCGCTGGCATCCTTGCTCCCATTTCCATCGCAGAATTCGGCCTCAATGTCTCGTACTTGGATACTTACAACCCCAACAACAGCCTTTCGGCTTATCGGCTTGATACCGCCTCCAGGGCGATTATTTTCGTCGCCAGCCTTGTAAGCCTTGCTCGCTCTATTCAAGTGGCCCATAGCTGCCGTCCGCAGTCTCGTGTTGCCCAGGTAAGATGTTCACGGCTCCGAAACCAAACTATTGACCTGACACTCTGTCTAGGCTCCGGGATTACTCATCGCCGCTGCGATTCTCTTCCTCACGCGTACACTATACAAAGTCATCTCAATTGCGACGATCGAAAAAGTAGTTGTCGTTACCGGATCGTACTACTCAACCCTCCGAAGCCCAAACTTTCGAATTTACCACATGATTCTCGCCTACGTATTCTCGATCTTGCCGCTTTTTGTCCTTTTCTGTCTTTTATATGTCATCGGTGCCAGGAAGGAAAACGGTCTCTGGTCGACTCCTCAACAACCCATGGTGTTTAATGCTGGAAATCAACAGCCTGTCTGGGGCTACAATTACGCTGTCGCAGGAAATAACGGGCCAAATATGCTCCCCACCTCTCTTCCCGCCCAGGGTGTATGGCCGGCAGGACAGCAGCCCAATTTCCAGCCTCAAATGCAACACCAAATGCAAATGCCACCACAGCAACAGTATGTACCTGTTCAGAAACAAGATGATCCGGTTACCGTAATGCCCAGTGGCGATGCCTCCTCAACTCGGCAACAATAATGTCCAAAGCACCTAAAATAGTGGATATAAACTTAGATGGTGTCGCACTTGGCATGCTGTGGCTCAAAGCTTATGCTGGAGCTTTTTAAATTAATTCAATTGGTATGATGGAGTGATTGATACCTTGATGGAACTTCGGTTCAAGGATGTTTGTGAGCGATTTGGCGGTGTTTGGCTGAACTGATGGATGATACCCTATGAGTGGCGCTACCTTTTCGATGCCAAACTCAAATTACCATATAAATCAGATAATAATATACCCAGTATTACAAAATTGCATTATAATGATAAGTAATGAAGCTCAGTAATTGGAAGCAACAATGGTAGGAAAATATCCGTGCTCTTTACTACGGAGGGACTGATTTTGATCCTGGAATAGCCCCGGCGTTTTGGAAGTCTGAAGTGTAACTGATCAATGAGACCAAATGATGTTCATATATGTTCAAGTATAAGAACCCTGCAATGTAACGGAAAGAACTGAGACCGTCACAATGGTTTATCTCCTACAACTCAATACCGAGATCAGGCAGCGGCAAAGCAGTAACACTGCCGAGCGCTGTGGCTCATAGTTGCGGTAAAGTCAAAAACATGATGATATAAAATAGAATCCAAGACAGGCCGATAAGCCTGTTTCTGAAGACATAGGCTAATCTTTGACACTAGATAAATATTAACCTGTCACTTGAATTCACACTAATCCAAATAAGTTTAATAGATGTTTACAAATCCTCACTGAATGGACCACTTCTGGCCCTCAGCCTCGACGAATGCAGATGGTGTTGACACAGACATGACGTAGGTGTCTATCTGACCACTTCAAGTTCTTTAATTCAAGTTCTTTAATATCGCACGAAGACCTCATCTAGTGATCATATCGTGCTAATTGAGCAATGATCCCCAGTGGGACCTCTATACAAAATCTCTTGTGATGACCAACCATCATTAGCGCATTCAAGCTGATGAGGCGCATATTAGTACTCGAAGGAAGATTTATACTTAGAACTCTAGTCCTTAGATAAGATGGTTCGAATTAGTGACTGCAAATATTGTTATACGGTTGGCTTCATTCAGGACTTTGTAATCGATTCATTGCAAGATTTTGTGTAATTCAGTGGCCATGCATGGCGACAATCCAACTACGCGACGAATGGAGGATTTATGAATAGTTTCTTTTCGATATTTTTGAATAGCCTATCCATTCTGCAGGCACACACACCACTTTGCACACTGCAGCCTATGAATTGCCTTATCACGACGGTGCGCGAATTATTTATCATGTCAAAAGAATTATCCTGATTAATACAGAGCTTTAACACAGAATGCACTCTTGAATATGGGCTTGATCGAGGTTCTTCATGTAATGTAACGGCGAGCACTACCTAATGTATTGGGTGTTGACTTAGTCTTTTCAGCGTGAGAATGATATCTCGCTCTGCGAATTCACAAATGCGACAGTTTCTCAACATAAGGATGGTGATTTTTTTTCTTTGCCCCTTCTACTCCCCCGAATCTTGGAAAGCCACGTATGCTTATGGGAGAGAGACTCTGAAGGTCATGAGAGCTGACTTTGGCCCGTCTCTCTCCGTAGGACTAATCGCGCCACCAAATCCAAGTAGCATATCTTGCGGATTACGGCTAATTTCCACAATATAGCAGTCTAGAACATCTAGACCAAGGCACACTCAACGTGTTTGAAGGTGAATCCTCCCGCAGACAACACGGACATGGTTTGGGGAGCTGGGGGCATGACATGATCCTTGCTTTGCTCCGCGGCTATTCCAGCATTCGCTTTTTTGTCTTTTGAACCGGAAAGGTGGGACCCGGTGAGGAAGCGGCTTCAAAACTGCCTCAGAATACGCACTCGAGCTACCCAACTATCCCCAATATTAACTAGAAAGCAGGCAACAAGCCTTTGAGAGGTAGGCTGGGCCACACAAATCGATCAAGTCCAAGCTTTCGTCTCACTGAAAGCCACGAGGGTGGCGGCCCAACTAACCTTATTTTGCCTGGTCAGAGGGGCCAAATCAGCCCTAGAGTTTCAGGGTCTCTCCTTGTGGACGATCAATTAACGATTCTGATTCTTGTCGATGCACTGTAACCAACATATGAGGACCCCATTTAAGGCACTGAGCAGCTGTTGTCTATATGGCTGAGGATGCTGATTGTATGTGCATCAGGCTCCGCTCTGGTTTTCCGTGGTACGCACGACTCTCTTGTGTTCTATTGATATTTGATATCGCTTGCAGACTCACGTTGCATTCGCATGGATGTCCCGTAATGGTGAACCGATATTTAGGACGATGGATCGGAAATCAATAGTGAGGAGAGGAAGAACGGACCGGGGTCCCGGTACCTGGATATCCGTGCTCCGCGACTGGTCTTCGCAGTCATGTCCCGTTTAGTATATGATCGCTGAGACGGTGATTGGCAATCGGCTGCAGTTTGTGGGGTCGTCACCTCGATACCTTTTTAGTCTCCTGCGGGTGTAGATGACCAACCTGACCTCTTATCCAACCAAGTTGTTTCCTGATTCTACGCTACGCTCTTTTTTGATAGACGATCGTGCAAGGACGTTTTCTAAGCGTTTGCCAACACGCCATCTTGTGGGCCTTTCCCGCCGCATGGCTCGTGCGGCACTCGGGTCCGCGAAGCCAACGAACTCTCAAATACCTTTCCCTCTGCTCACATTTTGCAATGTTTTTGACTTGGAAAGTAATCAGCTATAGTGCTGAAGCTCATTGAAAGCCACCGGCCAATTGTCGTGGTGACAATGAAGTTCATGCAGAGCCTGTGGTGGTTGGCCAGCCTCATGGCCTTGCCAGCTGTGGCAGCACAATCCTCGTCAGTGTCTGTCCTATCTGGGCTGCCAGACTGCGCAGTAAGTCTTGATTAACTTTTGAAGTTTCGATTCAATTTATCAGCAACCGTACTGATAATTATATTTGTTTATAGATGGACTGCTTCACAAAGACAATTCCAATGTCATCATGCTCCACATCCAATCAGACTTGTTTCTGCACGAATGAAGACTTCATCACTGAGATGAAAGTCTGCGTGAGAAAAGCATGTACTGTCAGGCAATCCCTTTGTAAGTCCTCATATAACTAACAAACACATCACGCAATCGATATTGACCACTTCTTTGGCTTTAGACACGCAGAACCTCACCAGTATAGCGTGCGACCTTCCCGTGCGAGACAGATCACGTAGCTACCGAACGTTGATCAGTGTAATGCTTGCCATTTCCACCGTCTGCGTTGTCCAACGTATGATTTATAAGCACGTAATGCGGGTGGGCTTGAGCACGGATGACTGGGTCCTCGTCTTTCAGCTGATGACTGTTTTTGGCAGCTTTGCTTTGCAAATTCAAGGCTTGCTCAAAAACGGTTTCGGCAAAGATATTTATACCCTGACACCGGAACAAATCACATCTTTCTTAATGTCCTTTCAGATTTCTTCGGCTCTTTATTTCATTCAAATCACCTTACTCAAGATCTCACTCCTCTTTTTCTACCTGAGGATCTTCCCAACCCCAATAGTTCGCCATTTGTTGTGGGGGACGATTGTATTCTCGGCATTATATGGGCTGGTTTACACATTTACTACTATTTTCGTTTGCTCTCCTGTTAGTGCCTCCTGGAAGAGCTGGGATGGAGAAGTAGAAGGAAAGTGTTTGAATCTGAATCTTATTACCACGTCAAGCTCAGCGATTAGCGTTGCCGTGGATATCTGGATGCTGGTTATTCCTTTGGCACAACTCAAAGCTCTCAACCTTGATTGGAAAAAGAAGGTTTTCACTGCAGTCATGTTCTGTGGTGGTACTTGGTAATGCTCCATCTTCGTTTTGAATGATCATGTCTGACAATCATTAGTTTCACCCTAGTGAGCATACTGCGTCTTCGGTCGGCACAAGAGTTTAGCTCAGTTGACCAGAATCCAACTTGGAACTACATGTCAATTTCTCATTATTCTGCGCTGGAAATTAACATCGGCATTGTTTGCGCATGTTTACCGTCAATTCGCATATTTTTCACCCACATGTTCACGAAAACATTTGGAAAACAGTCAAATACCACTAATGCTCTAACCAAGGTTTCGGATAGACAGTTTCAGAAAAGAAAGTCAGGAGCAGACGACTCGATTTTCAACGATGATTCGATATCCGATGAGACAGCTACCCCAGAAAGGGTTCATTGCCCTAGCTTCCGGACATCACATTCACACGACGATACTGATGAGGTTGAACTTGTTCAGTATTCACACAAGACATGTTAGCAAAGGTGGCTGAAAGTTATCAATAAGATTAGATAATTCTTTAATGCAAAAATGATGAAATAAGAGATGATTTCGATTTGAGTATCACGTGAGGTTTGATTGGATTGCAATAAACTCAGTGGCCTTGGTACACCTGCAACGTCTAATTAGCGTGGGAAGAAGCAAACCTTATCAGGTCATGGAGATTCTCCACACAGTCAGTATATCTAACCAAGACGTGACTGCATCGATGAAAACAACGGCTGAATTCATTGATACTAATGTGGACTTTTAGAAAGTGTACCTGAATATAAGAGTGGGTTGACAGCGTATATAGCACATATGGTCTAAATCTGGTCTAAATCTGCGTCGGGTGAGCGTCTGGAAAATCTATGATTAGGAATTACGATTGAATTTAAGACTGCCATTTATAATTAGTTCGTATCTGAATACTTACCAAGATACTGGTGTGAAAAGTGATTTTCAAATATCCTTATCGATAAGCCTAAGCCGCCTGGTACAGAAAAAGAGTTTGTTTTAGGTCTATTATTTTCCTATCATTGTGCTAATAGCGTCAACGGAAGTTCCTTTAATTAAAAAAGGAAAAATGTCTTTCTATGAAGCAGTCTCAAAACAAGAGATTTATCTAAGTTTAAGTTGATAAAGCTTCCATAGAGTTGGAAGAAAAGCATTCAGCTCAAAAGCTGAAAAGTCTCGCAAACATCGAGGAGCACGCCTCAGATGATTTCCCAAATAAATGTGAAAGACCATTGGAAATGGGTTCTTTATATAGTTCAACACTGAAATTGCACAATAAGCCTTACCGAGACAAGCAGACGAATGTTTTAATTGCAATATAAATTCTGCAATATATGCAGCATTGTCATTTATTCTCGGGAGAGTTTCCTTCGATGGTGCGTTTTATCTTCCCAGCATTTAGCGACAGCGTCACTGACAATCTCCCAATCCGTCACAGCGACTCGGCCGATGAAGAATACCTTGAGATTATGCTCAATAGTATAAAGCTTTGAGTAGTTGACCCGACATGCTTCTTCTAACCGCTCACCGTCTTGATGAAATTCAACTCTGACAGGCGCAAAGCCAAGTTTGGGCTCTTGACCAAGAAGTTTTGCCTTACGACCCCTTTCATGAATAATACCATGTTTTTCGGGCTCAATACCTCTTCTATTACAGCCAGCACCACCATAAGTATAAATAGACCTAATTCATTAGTAAAACTAACGAAATCGATGATACACCAACTTACACGCAGGTACAGTGGCCCTGATCATTGGCAATTACAATGAATCGACGGAAGCCCACGTATATTCTACCACCGTATCCATCTTGAGGTTCGTATCGATCTGAAACTCGCGTTCCATTATACCCTTGTGGCTCACTCCAAAGAACCTTAAAAATCTTACTCGAGAGTCAGTAGAGGGTCATAGGATTATTTGGGATATTACCTCTCCAGGTTGGAATTTGTTTTGGTGCTGTACACAATATCCTAGTAAGAGGTTAGTAATAGTTCCATGTTAGACAAATGCTGATACTTACGAGGATCTAATGTTTCCTGATCTGTGACATGCGAGGATGTCGTAACATCTCTAGGCTGGAATTCTTCTTCATGATCGTCTGTTCGGAAAGCAGTATGTGAGTTGATAAATCCAGGAGACTGCACTATGAATACTTACGAATAGCCAGGGTTGACGAATCTGTAGTATTTTGATTGTTTTCATGAGAAGGTGTCGAAGCATCCTGATGCCATTCATACTCTATGTGGCCTAAATCTGCATTATAATGTCGGCGATAATATTCTTGGTAATCCCTGCTCCAAATCCAGCCAGACCAATCATGCCATTGCGACTCTGTGGAGGTATTGGTCCCGATTATAGGTTCATTCTTGGTTCTAGTTGTTTCCTCAGTTTTCGATTTCGATACACCAACAATTTTGTGATCGCCTGCAGGAGTTTTGATGGGAAACTCCTGCGGTTTTTTGGCTCCATCATTTTCTCCCTTGTGCGGCTGCATCCATTGGACAATTTTATTTTCTTCTTCAGCTCCGAAATTTTCCTGAAATTTAATATTGTTTGAACTTTTGCTGATTGGGATGCGAACTTCTTCGTTCGCATCTAAATACGCATATGTCTCTCCTAAAAAGTTTGTCCATTTAGCGGTCATGGGCGGGGGCTCCCAATCATCCCAGGCCTGATTTAGATCCCCTGTGTCATCACTTTCAATCCCCAGATCTTTCAACTTTTTCTGACTTCGAGGTCCTGACAAACTAGAACTTTCATATTCAATTTCTGAATCATTAGATGCCTCGTTTTGGGGAAGTGGGAGAGATTTAAGAGCGAGGGATCTCAAATGCACGGTGATATGATTAATTATTTCACCCTTTAGTTCATCTTCCTCTTCTCCACAAAGTGGGCATACGTTAAATAATTTCTCGGCATTGCGGCTACTCTTATTTGCTAAGATACGAAGCTGGGTGTTGTTGAGTTTTGTGTGGTGAATACTTTTCATATGTTCCATGAACTCTTCTCGGGTATGAAATGGACTGTGCTGTTTGTGGTGTGGACATCGCCAGGCCTTTACGTGGCCATGCAAGTGGTTCAACCATTCAGCACTATGCTTGTAGAGTATATCTGCCTGGTTGCAGTTTTCAAAAGTGCAGACATATGGATCAAGGTCGCCCGTGACGTGATTTCTTGATAAAAAGTCAGCACTTATTTAAATAGTAATAACAAATCAATGGATATATGAGTGTAAAACTGACTGCCACTTGCGCTCATCAAATACCTCTTTCGCTGGAAGCGCATCCATACAATAAGGACAGTCAATTTCTCCTATCATTTGGAGATCTGATTCTGATAACTTGTTCATCTCAAATCGAGGGTTTGGATCAAGTGGGTTGAGGTCTTGGTTTTTAAAGTATTCAGCTCGCCGTTGACTCATGAGATCTTCGTACTTTCTCTTGGCAGCCCTTCCAGGAGCTAGGGGAAATATTAGATCTCCGTTCTGATCCAACGCAATAGTCTTGCTTCTTGAAATATGAGAAGGACTTGAGATGATTTTCAACTTTTCAGGTACTAGAGTTGTTGCAGTTTCATTTTGTGAAGGAGCGATCATAGATGGTGGGACGGTTAAAATTTGATTTGTGTTTTCCCTTGCATGTCTATGCACCGGAGATGCTGTTGATTGTGCAGCAGTAGGCAAGGTGACTGGGGTCTGGGAGGAATCATTCTTTGGTGGCTGAATAACGACCCTCCCATAGCGATGCCTCCGATATAAAATTCGTTTCCGCCGAAGAAGCATTGAATGAGCAAGCCGCTGCTGAATAGTTGTCTCAATATTAGGAAATCGGTCATAAATGTAATTTTGAAAATGTTGCAGAAGGAGCGATTCCACGTTTTCACCGTCGTCATTTTTTATTTCAAAGTTGCTGGCCTTAAGGATGTGGGTTTCTCTGCCAGCTTTACGAATTGTGTTTGAAATCTTGTTGAGTTGAGTGATTTCATTTCCAATGTTATTATGCGCCCGGCATAGTCCTTCGTCTGCATCCATCTGACTTGTTGATGATTTCCCCATCCTTTGAAGGACACTGGAGCCTTTATATTCTCAACTTAGTTTGTCATAGTTCAAAATTTTAGGATGTAAAGGAACAGGACCTGCAAAAGAGTGAGGCTTACAGGTTTTGATGCGGTAATCTAGAGACTCGAGTAACCCGGTCACGACGCTCTGTGCTTCCTGGGCATATCGAAGACGATGATCCATTGATGCATGCCCGCGAGCAAAGACCCCAATACTCCCAGCCCAGGTCGAGAATCTCGCAAATTGATCTTCTACCATGGAAAGTTCTCGAGCATTGATCTCCGATGCTAGTACAAGACATTTTTGAAAAGAATCAAGGCATTGGTTGGCAGAGGCGACAATAGTAGGTCTGTTAAAATACACAGAGTCGTCGATTTCCTCCATGCTGATAACGTTCTTAACTGAGATAAACAGAAATGGTTCTTGAGCGGGTAAGTCCGTCAGATTGAGGAGATTAAAACCACTTAGCCTAAGGGAGAAAGCAACACATAAAGTCGCTCAGCCCCGCGCTGGAACATATATGGTTAGTCAGCTCAATATGCTGACTCTAACACAGACCATGAAGTCTATAGCTAACCTGAGCCTGGTCTAATAAATATTAGGCATATGAATATGGCCAAATCACTGAATAAAGTCTAATTCGCAAAAGCTCAGTCGTCTTCTAGATTTTTTCATGACTCTTTTTTCCTATTTCCAACCAAGACTCTGCATCGTGCGGTGTGAAGCACACGCGCCTTTGTTAGTCGAACAAGTCATTTTGTTGCTCTGATTTTTTCGGTTAGACGACCAACCCCACGTCTCACTCAGCCTCGTCGGGCTTCCCCGCTCACGCTCGTCCGAGCATTTCTCCATCAGCAACCGCAATGCTACAGAGACGACAATAAAATTGTCCCCAGTGATCTTAGGCAATGTTTGGGCAACCTAAGTTGGGGAACAAGCATCTGAGATTGGTTTCTTCATACGATTCAAGGCTGAGAAGATGAGCTCGAACTCAGATTCCGAAGACCAAAGTGGTCATATGGATCTACTTCTAAAAACCTTGAACACAGTCATGCAAATGACAGATTTTGCCCGACAAAAAAGCAGCGATGAGGAAATTCGACTCTTCTACAGTCACGTCAGATCGCACTGTTTAAATTTGAGAGATGAAGCGGCAGATATGCTTAGTCGAGACTCATCTCCTGGTAGCGAATTGGTCACACAAATTCTGCGTAATCTCAGTCTCTTATTTCTCGAAGATAGCCTCCAATATAGAGCCCTGGAAGCACCAGAATATGTAGGATCGCTAGAGTTCCGCCTTTGGGACCTCAACAATCATTGGAATCAGGTTAAAAGGCAAAATGAAGACAAAAGGTTTCGGTTTATTCAACGTGTCTTGAGGCCTGGGACATCCGAAGAGAGAAACGAGATTGATAAATCATTAGAAATTCTTTCAGATAACTTTGTGAATCAGCATCAGGAGCAATCTACTAAGACATTGGAGGAATCCGAGTCTCTGGACATTAACAAGCCATCCTCCGTCGTTTGGAAGGCAGCACAGTCCCTCTTCAAAGCAGTCTTGAATAGCAAGGGAAGCTGTTGTTTCATCCAGCACGATCTCAGAGCAAAGCTCGAACTAGGAACATACCGAAATTCCAAGAAACATCTCGAGAAAGAGTCTCTAGCTACATCCAGTCGAAATCAGTGTCGAACACCATACCATAAGGATCATGAGACCAGTGAACTTAAGTTCGATATGCTATTCTCTACTGAAACGGATTGGCAACAGGTTCTTGTTCAAACGATGACAGAACGAGCCGTGTCATTCTATGAGCCTGCTGAATCGATGCCACCACCTAGAAAAACCACGGTCAAAAAGAAGAAAAAAGAGCAGCTCAAAAAAGTGACAAGGTTATGTGGCTGGATATCAAAGGCAATGGAAAATCCTAAGCGACGTCTTGTATTAAAGCTTGCCGGTGACGAGCTTTTTGCAACCGAGTTTGAGCCTACCAAATTTCAAATAGACCAGACAAAGGAGCCAATATCGCTTTTACAATGCCTCGAAGATCGACGCGAATTCTTCAGGCCGGAAAAAACGAAACGAATACTTTCACTTCTCATTGCATATGCAGTTTTCCATTTCAATGACACGGCATGGCTTCAGCCTGGATGGGGATCTAAAAGCATCCAGTTCTTCCAGACCGCCTCATCGAAAACCCCTTTGAGACCTTTCATACAAACTGAGTTGCACACAAAAGAGTCTACAGATGCTGTCCCCGCACTTGGTTTTGATGGTAATGGTCCTAATGATGATAAGGATAAATATGATATCCCAGACGCGCTGGAGCATCGTTGCCCAGCATTAATTGCGCTAGCTGTGGTCTTGATCGAAATTTATTTCGTCAAACCATTCAAAGAATTGGCTGAGAAGCAAAATGTTCCTTTAGATGCAAATTCCAATTCCAGCATCGCTTTCCTCGATGTGGAACAAGTTTTCAGTGGTGACGAGGAGGAGAATGTTGATGGGTTGCGATCCCAAATCCCTGCAGATTCCCATTCATTTTTGAAAGCGATCGATAATTGCTTGAATAATGAATTATGGGAGGATGAAGAAGGCAAGGAGCTGGATCATAAACCGCTTAGATCACGAATATATCAATATGTTGTTCGCCCATTAGAGCTTCATCTAACCCGCGGTTTCAAAGAAATCCAGCTAGATGGCATTGATATATACGCAAGGAATCTGGATTTAGGAAATTGGGGGCAAAAAATGACTCATCAGGAGCCGGGTGGCCAAACCCCAGATTTCCATCCAAGGATTTCCAAAACGTCAAGCGCGTTCACGTCGATGACGCCAGTCCGTTCCCAGCCCACAATCCAACCACCTAAACCCGATCTGCTGAACCACGTATGTCAACCTCCGCAGCCTCATCTTCTCACGATTTCTGGTATTCAACCTCTTAGAACCATGGAAATTGGATGCAGTGAATCACAGTTCTTCGACGATGAGATGAGTGTTGGGGTAGGTTCTTTGTCTGAGTAGGTTTAGCGCTCCTATGCTTGACTCATGTTCTTGAGTCACCCTCATTTTCACATTGGTCTGCCTTTCTCACACCTTTGTATACAGAACCGAAAGATATTTAAATTGAAAACTTCAATATGAAAAGGTGTACCAAAAGTTCATCACCTCAGATTCGATAACCTCCCCAGTTAAGATCGCAATTCTGGATACAGGGATAGACGAAAGCCACTACCTCATCGAAGCCCGCGATACAAATGTAAAGGGAAGACATAACTCTCACACAAAGTCCTCCAAAAATATCGCAGATAAAAATGGGCACGGTACTTTCGCTGCATGTCTTATCCTCGACTACGCCCCCGATTCGGCTCTCTATATCATCAAGATTACTGATAAGAACGCTACACCCAATGCTAAAGCTGTCACAGATGTAAGTAGATTGAACGATGTCGCTTTTCCACGAAAATGTATTGTCTCTAATAAATACAGGCAATCAATCATGCAGTTGATGAATGGGGAGTGGATATTATATCAATGTCATTTGGATGGCCATCTTCTGACTTTGATGGATACAATGACCTAGAAATAGCTATCGAAAAGGCACACACCAGAAATATTCTTATGTTTGCTGCTGCAGAAAACAGTGGAGGTCGAAGGAGTCGGGCTTATCCTGCCAGTAGTGAATATGTCATCTGTGTACATTCAACTAACGCAGATGGTAACGCATCAAGTTTTAACCCAACCGCTCGGCGCAATACAATGAGTCTTGCGACAATTGGTCAGAGTGTCCAGTCTGCATGGCCAGAGCTGCTCTGCACTCTGAATACAAGTCCAGAATACACTGTGTCTCGGTCAGGTACATCGTATGCTACCCCAATTCTGTCAGGTATAGCCGCATTTTTACTACAATACGCACGGCTGCACCTATCAGAAGAAACAGCGACTGCCTTGAAGCGAAAAGGGAAGATGGAGAACTTGCTGAGAAGATGTGCCCAAATAGGAGCGCTGTCTGATTATCAGCCAAGGGACGGATACGACTACGTCCAGTTAAGTTTAGACAAGCACAATTTATTTGGCCGGGGTTTAGACTGGGCGAATCGTGAAATTTCGAACACATTATTATATTAATGAAATAGTAGACATATTTGTCTATTTTCTCAGGAACTACATAGTAAACCAAATCCAGCTGTTTGTCTTCTTGGCCAAGTATCGTAAAAGTTTCTGTTGGTGCATCAGTCATCAGACTCTTCGTCCCTAGGAATGGCGCAGGTGACCACTTGATTATCTTCCACCAGCTCTTCCGAATCGAACCCTTCAGATTCTGGTGTCGATTCTTCAATCTTAAGGATGACTAGCTCCGGCAGCCTTGCCTTCTCAGTCTTATTATCTAGCAAAGCTCCCTGCCGATACTCTTCCTCTCTAATGTGATCTTCCACCTCGCTGACGAATATTTTGCTGACCCGAAACGCAAACACAAATTCGCCACAACTTTGCCATTTTATTTCCGCCTTATTACTTGCCCTTGGTTCCAATCCAGGGCTGTCTGCAGCTGGCATCCCACCAACTCCAACAGCGAGTGTCCCACTTATGGTGCGAGATTTGAGTCTATTAGCTTCGGCACCAGTGACAATCTTAAGACCTGTGATAATATAGATCGGTTTTCGATACCGAGAAGCATGTAGATAACAGCGGACAGTCTCGTCTTCGATCGTGGCTTGGATGTAGGATTTTGTCGGAATGAATTGAATGGTCTCTAGGGTTTTGAAGAAGAAACTTTCCTTCAAACTTCTCGAATCAGACTTGTCGATGTTAATGAGGATGTAAACCTACGTACTTATTGTCGATTTGAGCGCCGATATCGATACCTAGTCCAAGTATATCGAGGAACCTGGTCAAGACAGAAAATTTTCCGCCTTTTGACTTCTCCACAGTGTAATGGACGCTCCTTTTTTCCGTGCTAAAGACGTTGGAATCTGTTGGAGGTGCCGAGCAGAAGAGTGGCCGATGGGGCTTCTTGACCGACGTAATCACATTGCCTAGCTTAATCGGACCGTCTGGTGGATAATCCCAAGTCGGCGCATAAAAGAAAAAGAACTCTCGATTGGCCATGTTCGCTTTTGATACGGTAGGATTAGAACAGTAGGGGTCTTAATGATATGTAGTAGGAAGGTTAATGTCTTCTTCTCTATCTACTTTAGTAATGGGTTTATATATGCCTTCTAAGGGTATTTAAGGTATATACTTATAAGGTTTTATATATATTAATATTATTTCTATATTATATTTTAATATATTTAAGAAATTATTTATTATTTTTAGTAATTAAAATATTATATATATCTTTTTATTTTAAATTTTTATATTTTATATAATCTTTTTCTTTAATTTACTTAAATAATAATCTTATTCTTAGGGGTTGCTTTTTAGGTCTTTTTATAAGAAGATTTAGGCTAGATTTTAGATTAATGATTAGTAGGGGAGTTTTATGTGGTTGCTTTAGTTGCTATTTAAGAGGATTTAGGCCTATATTATCCTTTTATTAATTTAGCTTAGGATATTTATAAGGTTTTTTAGGTTATTATTTTAGTAATAAGATAGTTCTATCTTTTAATAATTCTTCTAGATTAGAAGTAGTAATAGGGGCTTTAGCTTATTTTCTATTATAATCTTAAAATTATTAAGCTAGCTAAAGGATATTATTTTTAAAAATTTATTAATATTAAAATTCTATAATTAAATCTAGATTAATATTCTCTACCTAGACCTATATAGCCTAATAGTACCTATAATCTTTTTAGTTTATTTAATATTCTTTTATAATTATTAGATTATATTTATTAATATATTGGTTTTTCTAGTTAAGAATCTTATTTACTTTATATTAGTTAGCTCTATTATCTTTAAGAATTAGTTTAGGTTTTTTAGCTAAAAGTTATTAATATAAGCTAGTATAAGCTACTAGTATAAGATTATTAGGTATATCTTTATATTATCTAGTAGATCTAGCTTATATACTAGATTATTAATCATTCTCTTGATTATAAATAGGCCTAATTATTACTATAATTATTTATATAGTGGCTTATTTAGTAGATAGTATTTATAATATAATTATAAATAGACCTTATTATTAACCTTAAGTTGGATTGGTTGATGTTTAGTATTATATTACCTTTTTGCCTTAACTGCTGCAAAATCTATAGCTAATTATACTTTTTTTAAATAATTTCTCTTAGAAATAATAGATCTATATTTTTTATTATTAATTATATTAACTTTATTAGGCCTTGAAGAGTGATCCTATAAATGAATTTATATACAGAGGCTTTAATTATAATATTAAATACTTTATTTAGGTTTTACTATAATATAAGTAGGATATATAACTAATCTTCTATTAGATGCTCTATATAATAAAAGTATATTACTATTTTAATTATTTAATTATATCTCTTTACTAATTTATTAGCCTACAGGTAGTATACTATTATTATTACTATCTTTATTCTAAAATTTATTTATAGATCTTTTTAAAATTTTAAATTAAATTTATTATTATAATCTAAAATAATAACTTTTAATATACCTTAGTTAAAGAGTATAAGCTATTAGGCTAGTATAGTTACCCACTCCTTGCCTATATATTTAATAAATCCTAGGATTAATAAGTATCTCTTACTTATTATATAAATAATTATTATTAACTAATTATAAATATCCTATCCTTCCAATACTTATAATAATCCTTTTATTAATATTAATAGAAGTTTAATAATAAAATCTATTATTATTATATATATAGGTAGGATTAGAGGTTTATTTAATAAGTAATTTCCAATAGCTTATTAATAATTGATTTTATAACGGTCTGGTCAATTCCTAACTTAATAAACTAATTAAAACAAAGGGTTTATTATTAGCAGGATAGTTAAGTGTATTATAGTAAAATAAAGTAATGGAAGTATTATATTAAATAATAGTTAATTATAATTAAAGTAACCAAGTTATATTAAAAGCTAATCAGTTCTATTCCTTATAGTAAGATCTAATCTATCTATATACTACTATCCTATTTTGGTATATATGGTGCGCTTAGTGTGCTAGGTGTGACACCTTTTGCACTTATCGTGATAGTTGCCCTTATTACTCTATGTTTGATTGGTTGTATGTAATTATAAGGTAGTTGGTTTCTTATAAGGTGTGGCATTCTGCCATCCTAGACCGCCCTGGGTATGATATGGGTCGTAACAGATTTACCTAAGGCAGTATATCTTATATTTGCAGATATACTTTCTAGCCTATTATATTAAGTTTTTAATATAAAGGCTAGATAGCTCTTTTAATATCCTTTCCTTATTAAAGTAATATTAATTATTATAGACTATCTTCAGAAATTTATTAATTATAAAATAAAAAATATAAAGCCTATAATATCCAAATTAGCTATAGTAATATAAAAGTCTTTTATATAGTTTAAAATATACTCTATACTTTAAAATATTTATAATATTCTTATTATTAAGTATTAAAAGATTTAAAATCTCTTTTTTTATTATTATATTAATAATCTTTATATAATATATATTATTAAGGTATTCTTTTTAGAACTTTCTTTTAGACTTCTCTATTATCAAGGCTTCCATCACCACTAGCACATTATTTAGGGCTATATAGTCAGGTTATAGCCACACTTAGTTCCTATTAGTCTCTAGGGCTACTAAATAACTTAATATATTTAGAATAAAATTCTTCTTTTTTAAGAGGTAGTATATATTAAGCTCATATTCTAACAAATAAATCAAAGTAATTACCAATTTATAGTTTACTTGGTCTATATTAAATATAATAAGTATAGTTTTTTTTATAATTTATTTTATTATAAAATAATCTATAAAGGTAATTATTAGATATATTAATAATTAGATATGTATATATAATCTTTTAATTGCCTATACTAAATATACTACCTCTAGTTCTAATAGGCTATAATTTCTTTTTATTAAGCTAAAAGTATAACTTAAAAAGTAAATAGATCTTATTACTATTACTAGGATATATAATATTCTATTTTATTTATAATCATTCTTAAGATAGAAAAGTATTACTCTAAAACCTTACTAAATACTTATATTTACTTAAAAATATAATTTCTTACTTTATTTAAGATAAAAAAGTATTCTTATATTAACTACTTTATATTAGATTATTTTAAATATAAATCTTTCTTCCTTTATAAAATTATAATATATTATATAAATATAAGTCTTTTATTTATTAAGATTTCTATTAATTACTTTATCTTATTTATATTTTACTTTTAATAATATAATCTTATATTTTTATAAAGGCTCTATAAACTAAATATAATATAAAATAAGATACCTAATATATTCTATAGCTCTAATATACTACTCTAGAGCTAATAATTAAATTAAGAACTCTAATTTTATAAATAATATAATCCACTTTTCTATAATAGTCAAACTAAAAGTGTCTACTTGGAAGCCAAATACCTATATATTAGAATATTTAATTTAACTCTTTTTAAAGGAGATAGTAATATTTTTTTTAAAAAAATTTAAATAGCTTTTATAAGTATTTAAGATACTCTTCTTTTATCTTAAAGAAGATTATAATATTATTAATAAAGGCTTTATAGAATTTATAATATAGATATAATAAATAGTTTATATATTATTATATATATATTAAAGAGTTCTAGAATCTTATTAAAATAATTATTAATTATTTTAATCTTTAATAGCTAATTATTATAAAATAATTATAATACTCTAATCTTACTTTAAATTAAAAAAAAATAATAATATATTAATAACTATAATATATTAAGCCTTTTAAAATATCTAGATAATATCTTCCTATCTTGATAGTAGATAATTATCTAGGATAATAATCTTATTAAGGATATATAGGTCTATTATTATCCTTCCTTTTAATTCTTTATTAATTGTTTTTTATATAATAAAGATAGATATTATAAATAAAATTAATTTTTTAATCTATTTTAATTTACCTTATTAGTAGAGTTTATTAAACTTTATATTAATAAACTATTAATCTCTTAAACTAGATAGATAAAGGTATTAGAAGATAGTTTACTTATATTAATTATTAATAAGTAGCACTTATAGCTCTTTACCTTCTAATACTTCCATTAAGCTTATATTATTTTATAATTAAGTATACTTTTTTACCAAGGCCTTAACCTTTTTAATAAAATAATTATTTTAATTATAAATATATACTTTTTTTATTATAATAATCTTAAGAAGATTAGATATTTATTAAATATATATCTAGTATAAGATATTTAATTATTTTTTAAATATTAAGATAGAGTTCTTAATAATCTTATTATTTATTTTAATAATAATAGTTTTTAATTCTTATATAAGATATATTATTACTTTTAAAAGTAATTTCCTTCTTTATTTCTAAGGTAGCTTAGCTATATATATATTAGTAAAAATAATATTACTAAATAATCCTATAATTATATTAATTACTATTAATTAATCCTAGTTTACTTTATAATTACTAATAATAACTACTATATTAACTAAAGTAAGTATAAACTTAAATCCTATAATACTTATCTATAATAAAGATATACCCTTTTCTTTAGATACTATATTTAAAGCTTTACTTCTAAATATTATATAAATTATAGTTATAATTATAAGTACTTAGACCTATATAGTAGCTATAAATACCTACTTTTCCTTATATTTAATAATATTATTAAGCTTTTACTTTTAATAAAGCTTAATAGCCTTTTTAAAGTTATTAATAATTATAATTCTAGCTAAAATATTATAATTAATTATTACATTTATTATATATTTAATAAAAATATAAAATATAAATACTTAATCTTTAAAAACCTTTTTCCAAGTTATTAGTATAATATATACTTACCCTATAAAAATAACTATATCTCTAGCCACTCCAACTCATCAAATCACATTCTTCCTTAAACAATCAACATAATATAAAATATAGAAGTCATCTAGAGCATTACAACGAAGCTGTCTTTATAATATAATAATATTGATCTTATAAGGGTCTAAGAAATTATTCCTAAGGAGGGCCCCTAGTTTAAATCTATCTTATACTTATATACTAATTATAAACTTCACTATCTACTTAATAATTCTACTAGCATTTATTTCTTTAATAAATATATTAAAGATTATCTATTTACTAACTTAGATTATATTATTAATATTATTAATAAATATTAAGGTTCTTTACTTTATAATATAATTAAATAATTATAATAACTCTTTATTAATTATAGGATTTTTATACCTTATATTAATATAGATCTTCTTTTCTTCCTTATTATCTTTACTAACCTTAATCTTAATATATATATAGATATAGTATATATTATTTACCCTTACCCTTTTATATAAAATAAATAATTTATTTATAGATAGTAATTATTTAGATTTCTTCTTTTTAAATCCTTAATACCTTTTATTAAGGTATATAAAAAATTTATTATAAAAGAGGAAGTTCTATTTATAATTTTTATAATATACTTCCTTAAAGGGGGTTATAAGTACTTTTTTAGTTAACTTTATAGATTTTATATAGATATTAATATATATATATTCTTTAAGGAAGACTAAGGAGTTAAAGATATACTTATACTAAGTGCACTTGTTCTTTTCCTGGGCGCTTTATAGGATCTATCTTTATAATAATATGTAATATCTATTTTAAAAAGTTTTAAAAGCAGTAGACTTATTAGAGCTTAATTTGCCCTCCTTAGGGCTAGGTTCTTATTCTTAGTTGGCAGGTTCCTCCTTAGTAAGGTATTTGCTTTTAGATTTTACCTTCTTATTTTTATATAAGCTATTTTTAGTAAAGTATTATTATTCCTAAGATTAATTCTAGTTTTTATATTATTTATTTTTATAATAGTAATTATAGTTGTAATTATTTAATTATTTATTATTTTAATAAGTATAATATTCTTATTTATTAATATTATTATATTTTCTTTTATAATATAATTATTAATTATTCTAATATCTTTATTAAAAGTTTATTTATTTATCTTTAAATATTATTATATTAATATTCTTCTTTTAATTTTTATAATCTTAAATAAACTTAATAATAATTATCTTAAATATTAGAATCTATAGTAAGTATATAATCTTATAGTTAATAAGTAAAAAGATTATTTTAAAAATCTCTCTATTTACCTATATTCTAGCTTATTTAATAAACTTAGCCTTATATTATACTTAAAGAGAAAGAGATATATCTTATTAGGTAGAGTTAAGTATATATTTCTTAGTTATATATTTTTTTAATAAATCTAACTTCTAAGGCTTAAATTGCCTTATAAGATCTTAATAAAAGCAAAAAATAAAGCCCTTTATAATCTTAACTTACTTTTTATTATTAAACTCCTTTATTAACTACTTATAAATTATACTCTAAAGTATTATAAAATAGTACTCTTAAAAAGAATCTTCACTAAACTATTTAAAGGTTTTAAAATATATATAAAAGAGGCTAATATTAATATAAAGTTATTTGCTTTATATAATAATAAGTTCTTATTTTTTAAGATCCTTAAAATCTAGATTAAAGGTTCTAATAATATTATACTTAACTTATCTTCTATCTATCTAATTACTTACTAAAAGTAATATATAAGATTAAATATATTATAATAAACTAAAGCTTATATTTAAAAAGTTTAATAAATTAAAAAAAGATAATAAATCATTTAAATAATTATTATTATTATACTTAGCTTATAGCTATACCAATTTATAATAGTATTTACCTAAGTAGACTAAGGTTTATAACCTTCTACTACTAGAGATATCTAGGCTAAAGTATACTAAGCTTTCCTTTTAAATTAATTAGATTGATTAGGTAAAGTAGCTAGCTTTCTTTAGGTTAGAGGGATTACTTTATTACTTAGATCCTTATTTATTTATAAAAATTAAGTTTTTTAAAATAAATAAATTAAGTATAATAGTATTTATAAATATATTATTAAATTATAATATCTTACTAAAAGAGATTATAAAAAATCTAAAGAAGTTTAAAAATATAATATATTTAATAGCTTTTTACTTTTAAATTACTAAAGTATTTAAATATTAAGTCTTAATTTAAGGCATATTAGTTAAAATAGTAATATTCTAATAGCCTTATTTAATAATACTATTTATATAATCTCTTATTTATTAAATAAAAATAATATTTTAAAAAATAAATTTACTAAAAATCTTTATTAATTATTTTTTAAATATTAATTTATTATAATAAACTTTTTATCTTATAATTCTTCTTACCTTCTCCTTATCTAAAAATTAATCTTTATATTATTTATTAGATTCTATAATAAATATCTTTTAATTAATAATCTTAGCTCTTTAAGGCTCTAGCTAAAACTAGAAGATATTATCCTCTATAAATCCTACCTCTTTATCCCTATTTTTTCTAAGGATTAGGTTTATTAAGGAGAGATTTTTTTCCTTTTAGGAAGATATAGGCTTTATTAAGGTTAAAATTAAGGTAATAGGTTTTATTATATTATTATAAGTTTATTTAATAATAAAAAAGTAATAATATAAGAAGGTATTTATTTTAAATAAGTTAAAATAATAATTATAAAATATAAAATAATATTAATTAATAAAAATATAAATTTATAATTAAATTATTATAATTATTATAAAAATTAAATAATTTATTATAATAAAAATAATATTAATAATTTTAAACTTTACTTTTATAATAAAAAAATCTTTTTTATAATTTTATAAAATAACTTAAGATTATTTTATAATTTTTAATAATTAATATTTTTTTTAAATTATATAAATAATTAAATAAAATATTCTTTATATAAAAAAGAATTTTAAAAAAGATTTTAAAAATAAATTTATAAAAATTATTATAAATATTTTTTTTATTAATTAATTAATAAATAATTTAATAATATATTATATTAAAATATAATTTAAGATTATTTAATATAATTACTTAAAATAATATTATAATACTAATCTTAAAAAGAAATAATTACTATTATATAATATAATAAAATTAAAATAATAAAGGTCTTAATAATATATAGTAGGAAGATTAATATCTTCTTCTCTATCTACCCTAGTAACAGGCTTATATATGCCTTCCAAGGGTGCCTAAGGCACACACTTACAGGGTTCCATATGTGTTGACACCATTTCCGTATCAGCTTTCAAGTATTGTCGCTTGGGTAACTAGGGCTCAACACTGGGCAGCTTTGTCGCGCACCTACTGTAGAAGTGCAACGAGGCTGTATATTACGCGCAACTTCGGAAGAAGTCACGAGCCGAAACCCCGTGATTTGCGGAACCAACATGAGCCGGTCAGCCTATCACCTTGATTTGAATGCTCATTTTGCATCACACAGCATTTCGACAATGTGATCTCCACTTGACTGATATGCTTGGGTGAACTCTGGCCTCCCTCTTAATCCCATACTGCTACAAACGAGCAGCAAGAAATTTTATTGCCCAAATAGATCGCACTGTTTCTCTCTCTCTTTTTTTTTTTTAGTCGCAAGCATAGATATGTGATGGGCTACAGTCACGCTTCAGTTGAAGGAATCACAATCAACCAGGTAGGGCCATTCTAAAAGCCCAAGCAGTTCATTTATACTCACTTTAAATGTTTTATGAATTTCTCTAGATCTTACAATTATTTCTTATCCTTTTATAGGCTCACAGGAAATACGGTTCATCGAGCAGTACAGCAATGTATTGGTGGCTAATAGTTTGTTAGTAAAGCACTTGTCAGATGCTCGAATAAAAAATACAAATCATTCTTTTAATAATAATTCACTAACATTAATGCGGCATGATAAATTTTTAATTATAAATAGAAGTGAATTCACCACGGCCAGTACACCATCTTGTTGTCTATCCCAACCCTAGTCAAAAGACGCGGAAAGGCTTGGGAAAAAATATCCACCTTTACTATGCTAAAATATAATTTCCTTTTATAAATTTTCTGATGGTCAATACTTGAATCCAACTGGAAAATAGCTTGAGATTCATCTCCTGTTGCAGAACTCTCAGCAATGGGCAACGGCATTGGTCGGCTTTAGCTAAACCAGCCACACAAATCAGAGCCAATGACATTCTAGTTATGCCACCGACCAACACAGCAACCCAATAACAAAAATGAAACTGGCGAAGCGGGGTTCAAATATTTTATTGCGATCTGTCTTGATTCAGGCCGAGGATGAAGATCTTGATTTACTGACCCTGCGCAAGCCGGGGTACCTTACCCTAGATTCCTGACCAATTTGCGTTGATGCTCTTTTTTCATCAACTATCGCAGGTCCAATTTGGTACTCAAAAACATTTTGAAAATATTCAAGATTTAGCAATAATACATCCAGCTTTGAGAACAATTCTGCTAAAAGGCGGCAGACGCGTGGAGAAAAATCCAACATGAGCACCCGCTTGTGATGGAGCATGAGGCTTGGCGTTTTGACGTAGCTCCACACAACCCTTGAAAACACATGGGTAAACACGGCTCATGGTTTCTAGGGAGGTGGTGAATGGCGACGAAAAGGTAAGTAGCATGGAAATATGTCCTATATGTGTTCATTTTCGCAACCTGTATATATACAATCCTGATAGCTAAATGTCTCGATTCGCTTCTTCTGGTTTGAAAGATGAACCCCAGTCAGTTCTGGCATATCCTCCCAAGCTAACCGTTGTTGACCACATTTTTTTTTTAGCGTCGTTCAAATGGGGCCGCTGGCTCCGTTCCCTAGCGATTAATCATCGAAATGGGAAAATGATGAACGAGAGGACAGGGCCGAGCCGTCCGGCAGATGACAGAATCCGACACCGATAAATTGTGGAAATGATTTGAAGAGTCACTGGTGCATGAGTGCTGAAGCGTGGCTTAGACTAACCTCGCCACCACACCGCGCCCGCCAGGTTTTCTTGCTGGAATAGCTTCAACATGTGGCATCTTGCCTTGGCCGTGTCTGATGGAAAGTGTACCAAAATAGCATTCTTAGAAAGGTGGCAATCTCGAGAATCATGATGTAATAGACACGCGAGAATTGCCGGGAGAAAAAGCTCGCCCCTGCTTCTAGAGCCGCTGGCCCACTGAGCTATTGATTTTTCCACCCATGCGCAGCCAACCATGCCGTAGTGCTGTGGAGATTTGTCTTACAATAGCGTCTCTTGCTGTCACACCTCGTCCCCCAGACACATCAAGCGATCGACAAATCCATGGCAGGCAAGAGGTGGACGAGGCCATGCTCAAAGCGGAAAGGAGGGGGGGTTGAAGAAGAGCTCCAAAAATCGCCTTGACACGCACATCGGTGACGGGCTCAGCAACCTTACCGCTCTTTTTTGCCTTCCCCTTCAATGTCGAGGTCCTACGAGCCCCAGCGAGAGCGCGAGGTGCAGCGGTACTTGCACAGTTGGCAAGTCGCACGGGGCTCCGCGCTCAATGTCGCACTCAATGTCGAGAGCATCGCCGCGCCCGATCTTCGCGAGAGAGGCTACAAGCCTCAGGCGTCGGCCGACAAGGCACTGACGGCCTTTGCCCAACTAGCCGTCTATCGGTTAAACGTCAAACGGGCCATGGTGTCCTTGATTGACGCCTCCACTCAGGTCATTCTCACTGAAGCTACCCGCAATCTGCGCTTGGCGGACCTGGATGGGGCTGCCAATGAGAACAACAGTGTGGAGAGCGACCTGTGGCGTACGTACATCCTGTCCATCATCTCAAGCTTTAATGGCTACGTCTTCAATGACATACAACAGAACAACCATCAATAGATTTGTGGGGGTGGAGGAAGAGCCTTTTTCATGGCCAAAATGCTGACATTTCGGGTTTTGATTAGTAGGAGCCACTGTCTTGTCGCGTCCAGATGCCGTTTGCGAGCACTGCTTCACCAACACCATCACCGCCCGCGACCCAAATGGCAGGACATATTCGGCTGATGGCCTCGTAGTTTCTGACTGCCGTTTGGATCCTCGTTTCAAAACACGACCTTACGTGCTGTCGGAACCGGGTGTGCGATTCTATGCTGGTGTTCCTATTGTCTCGCGCACCGGGCACCAAATAGGCGCGTATGCGGTGTCCGATGACGAGCCGCGCGATGGATTAAGTATTGATGACGTGCAATTCATGCAGAGCGTTTCTCAGGCCATCATGGAGCATCTCGAGTGGGCGAGAGATCGCGTTGATAGGTTCAAAGGCGAGCGTATCGTCCGCGGGTTGGCAGCCTTTATTGAGGGCAGCGCCACGTTGAGCGATGATCCATCGATGGTTAAGGCTGAGTTGTCAAGAGCTTCATCTACTGTCCGCCCGCCTGAGGTTACTGTTTCATCTAGAAGAGGAACAATCACTCGGGCCAATTCTTATTTTCGTGACCTGGAGTCTAGGTCAACCGGTGGTTCCGGCGCGAACACGCCAACACGACCATCGTCACGGCCGTCATCGAGGCCGTCGTCACGATCGCCAGGAAAAGAGGGGCTTGGTGAACCGAAGGCCGATGGACTTTCGCGAATGTTTCACAGAGCAGCCGATATTTTGCGTCACTCAACGCTAGCCGATGGCGTAGTACTATTCGGTGCCTCGGGCGCAGATACGAGACCGACAACTCGCGGCATGGAATTGAGCGGACAGCAATCCTCGGATGACGAGGACACATCATTGCCGGTTACATCAGGGTCAGAGGGAGTTGGTGTTGACAGCTCTGACTCCGATTCATCACCAACAAGGAGGCCTTGCAAGATACTCGCCTATTCATTGGCTGATGAGCAAGCTCGTGCGGACATCGAACAAGACACGGCTTTATCGATTGGCACGCTTGAAAAATATTACTCGTTATTTCCCAAGGGCAAGACATTTTCATTCACCGAAGAAGGAGCTGGCATCTCCTCCGAGGACGACAGTGCTAGCGATCGCGAACCTGGAGTCCCAGCTGGCCATGACGAAAATGCACCTGATGAGAAGGGAAGGCGCCGGAAGCCAAAGATGGACCACAAAGAACTTCTCAAGAAGATTCCAGGAGCTAAATCTGTTGTTTTCTTGCCTTTATTCGACTACTCAGACGACCGACTCGCGGGAGGTTGCTTTTTGTGGACTTCAGTCACCGGCCGTATGATGAACCTGGATGAGGACTTGTCCTACCTAAGAGCATTTGGCAATAGCATTATGAGTGAGGTCGGCCGAATTAATACGCAAAAGAACGAAGCAGCAAAGACAACCTTTATTGCGAGCATGAGCCATGAATTGCGTAGCCCATTGCACGGAATTCTTGGAGCTGCCGAGTTCTTGAGGGATACTGGCACCGATTCATATCAGTCTGGCCTGATCAACTCCATCACCACCTGTGGAAAAACGCTGCTTGAAACACTAAATCATGTTTTGGATTACAGCAAAATTAACCGGCTTGGGCGCGTGCATATGAGACGAGGAATGAAGCAGAACAAACTCATCAACCTTTCGTCAGATTCCTTTGAAAGCCTAAACATGACGGCTGTTGTTGATCTTGGAGTTCTTGTCGAAGAAGTAGTTGACGCCATATCCGCCGGGCACACTTTCAGAAAGCTTCCTGGAAATGGATATCAGAGAGCGCCCGACACCGAAACAACAGGCAGCTTGCCAACTGAGGGTCCGGTGTCAGTCTTGTTGGACGTTTCCCCAAGAGCTTCCTGGATGGTCCGAACTCAGCCTGGAGCCCTGCGTAGGATCATTATGAACCTCTTTGGCAATTCTCTCAAGTATACATCCTCTGGCTTCATTCTTGTTTCGCTTCGCGCTCAAGAGAGTGCAGATGGATCAAAGGTGGACGCCCTGATACGAGTGGTCGATACTGGAAAGGGCATGTCAGAAGAATTCCAGCGCAGTCGTCTATTTGTTCCATTCAGTCAGGAAGATTCCTTCCAGCCCGGAACAGGACTCGGGTTGAGCATTGTCAAACAAATTGTGGACTCTTTAGGAGGGACACTGGAGGTCAAGTCACAACAAGGCAAAGGCACTGAGGTCGATGTGCATCTTCGGCTCACGCCAGCCAGAGACCAGGTGCCGGCACAACACGACGAGACAATGGGATTTGTTTCCAAACAAACCAAGGGCCTGAAAGCAGTGCTATTAGATGAGCAAAGCCGATCTGACTGCCCAATTGTGGCTCAGCAATTTCGCAAACTCAGCGAGATCCTTGTCAACACCTGCTCAGATTGGTTTGACATGAAAGTCAGAAAGGCCGAAGAACGGAGTAGCTCACCGGCCGCTTTCTATGTATCTTTCGAGACTCCTTCTATGGAATCCTTGCGGAATATTTTTAGGGATAACAATAGGTCTTCATCCGAAAACAGAAGAACGCCCATCATTATTGTTTGTTTGAATGCAGAAGAGGCTGTCCGAATTTCACAAACCCAGATCAAGGCACTGTCCGAGCTTTCAGATATTATTGAAGTCATACCGCAACCGTAAGATATCCCTACAAAGACTGATTGTCTAGGCTAACGCAATAGTAGTTGTGGTCCAAGAAAACTTGCCAAAGTAATCAGCAGCTGTCTGAAACGAGTCGAACTCATGAGCGAGAAACGCGAGGAGCGAGCTATGCTACACCTCTCGACCAACATTCAATCCTCGAACAAGGAAGCCAGTACTAAGGATCTAAGATCCGAACCTAATCTGGTTGAAAAATCAGCCCATTATGGTCAATCGAGTGTTTCAACACACGGCAAGGGTCTACAAATCTTATCGCTGCCCCAGTCCCCACCACCTCTGGACCCGGAAACACCCTCGCTCGCGGGAGAAATCAGTCTGCCGATCCGGCAAGATAATCCGGGAAAACCAAAACTACACGTTTTGCTTGTGGATGACAACAAGATTAATCTGCAGCTTCTTGTTATGTTCATGAAGAAGTGCGGTTTCTCATATCAAGAGGCGGAAAATGGGCAGGAAGCTGTTGACAGATTTGTGGCAGCTAATAGCTCCCATTCGCCAACGAAAGACGACAGCAAACGATTTGACTTTGTACTCATGGACATCAGCATGCCGGTAATGAATGGAATTGAAGCGACGAAACACATACGAGACTTTGAATGTCAAAATAATTTGCGGCGGACAACGATCATTGCGCTGACAGGTTTGGCTAGTGCGGATGCCCAGCGTGATGCCAAATCTGCAGGGGTTGATATATTTCTCCCGAAGCCAGTGCGTTTTGCCGAGTTGAAGAAATTACTCACACGGGAATAGACAGATATATAATCATAAATAGACACCTGACTTAATACATTTTCGATTTATTTCTTGCAAACATATTTCATGTGAACCACCTGCCACCTCCTTGCAGACTGAGAGAGAAATCTGAGACCCTAGCTCGGGAGTCGTCGGATATGCTTTAGAAAAAGAGTGTTTGATGAAATTACTCATATGGCAAGCAGTATTATTCTAGCAGATCCAAGCAGACCAATATAATGGAATCATATTTCATTACAACGGCCATTGGATCTCTAGAGTAGAATGATGATGTGGACTAACCGGTAAAATTCGCAAATTAGCCGCCGGTTAAATGGTGGAAACAATTACGCTTTTATTGTAATTCCACCGAACTCCCTAATTGCGTGACCAATTGACTCCCCTATTAGATATATAACCCGGAACTCGGCGCACGATGAGAGAATTAAAAAACGACAGATACCTATCTCGGGATACGTAGTGTGATCCACGTGTTTTGATGGACTGAGAATCAGGGATATGGGATGATATTTCATGCAAGCAGATGGCGTAGGTTCTATTTGCATGCAATGCAACTATATTTCGGTCATGGCTTGCGTTGTTTTCCAAAAGAGGCCATCTGCACCGAATAAACACCACTCTCCCTGCTTTTATTTTTCTCTTCTCAAGCTCGTTAGACGAGGAATGACGCAGGAACCAAACTGAATATCCAGGTCGAAACTTGGCCGGCTTCTGTGGGGGAGTATGCTTGCAAAAAGAAAAAATTACTTTTTCGGCATTTGTGCTTAATAGATCGGTCCGTGCGTGGAAAAAAAGCATCTTGTGCATGGACCCAATATTGAAAAGTAAAATGAGTAGAGGCATCAGATTCCATTTCGAACGGATGCCTTGTTTGTGATGCAGTGTGACCGCGCAAGTATGGGAAGACGTCATTCATATTAGCTGATTGGTCATGTAAACCGAACCCGAAAAACATCATTTCTCTAATCACAAGATCGTTGTATTCGTAGCTTGAACAAGGTTGTTCTAAAATAAGTGCAAGAAGCCATTGACCAGCGTACATGGGGTCTTCCCGAATGCAACTGAGCCTCCGGATTGACCTCCTCCGATTGGATAACGGCCTTGGAAACCGATCCTTGTTCCTGCATTCGTCAATCTAGTTGCGAAGCCAAGCTTTGCGTTTGCTAGACTCTGCGGGGATAACCCACAAATTTCCACGTAAGCATCAACCAGGATGTCATATTTGCTGAAACCTCATGGATACATCCCTGACAACAATTGCATTGCGTATTCAGTAGGTTGAAGCATGAAAAGGCCGATCACTATTAGCAGTAAAAATGCTAAGATGCGATACATCTTCATCTATAAGAGATGTGCAGCTTCCAGTCTCAAACTTTTTCTGCACTAATCAGCTCAACTCGGGGTCTCTAGCTCGCAGCACTCACTCGTTTTAAAATCATTACACTCGTTCAATTTTCAGAAGACGCAAATCATTTTTAAACAAACATTCATTCACTAAAGACTAAAATGTCGAAGCAAGCGACTATGCTTTTGCTGGGCTTGGCTAGCTGCCAGCTCACATTCTCGGCTCCCGTCAGCGATAGCTCATGCGACTCCTCAACTCTCAACACCACCATCGGTTCCTGGCCCGTTACCTCGTCCGACACTATTTACTCCATTGCAACAGCCACCGGCCGTGGTGTCTGTGATATTGCCCGTGCAAACCGCATGGCTGATGCGACAATGATGGTGGCGGGAGAGACGCTGCTCATCCCAGCCCAGGTCTGTGATCCGGACAACGATACTTGCCTGGTTCCCAACGGAACCTATACCGACACCTGCATTAAGGGTGGTTTGCACGTCTACGACACCGTATTTAACGACACTTACGCGTATATCGCGCAGAAGTTTCAGGTTTCTGTGGACACCATCACTAGCGGCGCGATCGGCGGTGCCAGCGGGTCCGAGAACGAGGTTCTCGCGGCAGGAACTGGCGTCAAGATCCCTCAGTGCAGCCCTAGCCGCTGTGAAGTTGAGCCTTTCAAATTCACTTACGGGACGTACACCGATCTGGCTAAACAGTACAACACCACTGTTGGCCAAATCATTGCCTTCAACCCTACTTACAACTACAGCGGCGACAGCAACCCAGAGGATGGTCCTGTTATTTCGCTGCCCCAAAACTGCGTCCTTTTGTCCGATAACATTACTGTCATTTCTTGAGATAGAGGACGATTGGATCAAGGGTGGATGATAATCTTCTTGCACAATTTGACTGAAACGGTGTGGCTTATGAATGCCTTTGGATAAGTCCAAAGCGTCACGGGATTGTCGAGGGGGACCCCGGTAGATAATTAAAATATATGATGTTGATCGTAATCAGCTACATACACTAAATCTAGCGACTGGGATAAAAGTATGTAAACAATCAATAAGGTTGTGTCTTTTGGCGGAGTGTTTTCTCAAACTGGAAACGTTCTTAATAAATGGTCACGTTCTGCGATAATCCTTTCCACATCCGCCCTCGATGAAGAGCATGTGAATCGTATGCCCTTTTGACCGAACTCGACGTTCAATCTATCCAAACCGCTCCAGGGGTAGTATTGTGTTGGTACATAGCCCTGTATATCCGGTTCAAAGACTACATGAATATTTCGACAGGGTGAGTCGCTTTGCAGAACTGACTTTGCAAAATTTCGCAACCAACTCTCCTCTGCTTCATCGAAGGAGTAGTTCCACTGGTGATCCATTGTGCAAGACCCCATATTTGCGCCTGGAAGGAAGAAATTCCAGGTGAATTGTTCTAAATTAGGAGCAAGAAGGAGATTTACGTCTCTTTCTCCGTCCTCGAGCAGTGTCATCATCTCTCCCCTTGAAAGAGTGAGGCGCTTCAAGGCTGTGAAACCCGTCAGATCCGGCATGACGCCCCTATTTTCTCTTGAAATTACATCATCGATTCTCAGCTCAACAAGGGTACTTTTATGCTTGGAAAGCATTGAGCAAAACTGTGGTAAATCTATTGCGTAATGCTTGTATGTGGCGCCACTATACTGAAAGTAGGTGAGTTGTGTAGGCCAGTCGATCAGCTTTTGGACAGATTGTACAGCTATAAAGCATCGGGTTAGAGAGAGCTCGGTGATAGATGAGCTGTCAAATTTCTAAATTTATTAGTAACATTTAGAGATTCTGAGTGAAGAGTATGGCCTAGTACCTACATTCGAATCGTCATCCAGGAACTCGTCAACAGTTTTTAAAAGTCGACGCAGTTCTAGCTTTCTCAGGGAAACAAATTGGGCTTTTTGGATTATATCTCGCACATCAAATCCATCAACAGAAGTGCTATTTAGACTGATGCGTTCCAGAGCGGGCATATGTTTGCCGAAATCTGGAATGGTCGGCCAGAACTCGTTCGGAGCTGACATTGACAAATGCTTCACACTGCCAAAACATGATAGGAACTTGGCGAGTAAATTGAAGCCAACTTCTTCAGGCAAGGGAACCTCTATGGTCAGATCTCGGCAGTGGTGTGCGAGACGTGGATTTGCATGGAGCGTTGCATGCAACATTTCCAATGCCCTGATACACCCGCGACCCTCTAGTCGAATTGTATGGTACATAACAGGCGTCGCGATGGAGTGGAGACGCTTGCAGGTTAGAGCGAGTGCTAGAATAGCGTCGCGGTTCTCCCATCTGTCTGGATCGTAGCGCAGTGGGGATTCCAAAGGCATGCACTTCAGAATCTCGACCAAAGTCTCATCAGGCAGTCTGAGAAGGGTGGTGTGTGTTCGGTCGACGCTGTCATTGTTTTGCTGGGCGGAATGCCGCACATGGCTTTCTTCTGATCGCTCCATCTGGTGCAGTCTATGGGCATGAATGATTTCCCGGTTTGTTTGCATCTGTTGATCGTGTCGTGCGGTTGGTGTTAGCGGCGCTAACCAACAAAACGAGGGGGTCGTGCATGCCCAGGCAACAAGTTAATCCGTTCCATGGGCCTACCCGAGTTCATGTTTTTAAATGCTAGTCTAAAAATAAAGATGTCGCCTGGGAAATAAATAACGATTTTATTTCCCTAAAGTCTTATAAGAAAAAATTATATTATATTAGGGTAGGGCTTTTAACGGTTGGCCTCTGGGAATTAGGCTCTTTGGGTGGATTAGTTAGTCCGGCTACAACACCGGTGTTAATAATAAAGAGCTACTAGTCTGTGTTATACTTTCTGCTCTAACACAAAGTAGGTAATCAACAGGCCTTTTTCAATCAACCTAGGAAAGCTAACAGATGGGCTTCGCAGCCTCTGAGCCCGATGTTGATCCTCCATCTGGCCGGATGGCGATCTTCCACCTGATCAAGACGACCTCGACGATGAAGATAAAGATGATAGCTCCACTCTCACCGCAACAACAAGTTCGACCGCAAGTTCAAATCATGTTTCTACCCTCACCTATGCAAATGGGCATGTACTATAGTCAATGATCCCCTTGAGATAAATCTAATTGATCATCCAGGGTGTAGTAGAGCTACCTAATAGGGCCTCTCAAAACTTGGATCGAACATATCTCGCTCTATTCCACCTAGTCCGGGCAGCATTCCATCCTCATTCTCATTTACGCGGAAAGGGTTCTCTCCATCATGGTAGAGAAATTCATTGACAGCTTTATCGGCCCATACAACATGTCCAATGTCCCTCACATGCGATGTCACCGCCATCTTCACAAACGGCCTCTCTTCCATCGGCCGCGAGCGCCAATCAAGTCGCTCGCGCATCGAAATTAGCAATTTGGTGTAACTCTGGTTCTCTCCAACCCATCCCAGGTGGCTGAGCTCAACGGAACGTAACGATGGGGGCAACCGATCGAGTAGAGAAACCAAATCATCCAGATCCACCAGAATTTGGGATATTCCGAAATGCCGCAGATTTGGCCAACAATCAATTGGGAAAATCGTTTGCAAAGGAAGAAAGTAATCAGTTTCATTGTCGTAGCCGTCCCAAAGATGGAGTTGTTGGGGATACCCCTGTTCAATATCCATGGTACTGCGTAGGCAAATAGACTCCAAGTCTTTCGCCTGGACCAACGCATCGCGTAGAAGTCCACTTCGACAGGATACCCAATCCTGGTGCTGCAGAAAACCAGTGAAGAGGGTCAAATCAAGGCGCCGGAAACCCGGTCGCCTCAAAATAGTAACGAAATTATCGTACTCAACGCATGGCTGATCAAAAATATGGCAGTTTATCCCAGCTCCGACCTGGTGGCCATCGATAACCAATTCGGAAACATGGTCTTCTGTAGATTCTGCTAAAGCTTGAGTGGCCGCACGAAACCCTCGCCATTTATTTCTATACTCTTCAGCATTGCAGACTATCCCATACATCCTCTGGTAAGGTGTATCGTCATCGTCGGAAGCAACCCATTCAAGGGCATCGATAATGCCATTTTCAGTGCTCGGCCAACCGCGTGGTATAGGGTATTGGAAGCCAGAAGGGAAGGCTCTGATCATCGGGGTTCTATAAAACTCTTTCCATGAAAATCCGTGGGCTGCAGGTGTAATAGTGACCCGGAATAGAGACGTAAATCGTTGTAGTCCGTATTTGAATGCTTCCACGTCGGCTCCAGAGGCCAGAACCTCATCCTCATCCTGCAACAACGTTTGGTAGTACGCCCATGACTCTCCCAAACCACCAACGTGCTCGGAAATATCGTCGTCGTCTCGGCACCCTATTTCGAACCACTCAGGGCAAACATCATCCTTGACACCGCGCTGTGGGTTTCCCATGTAGGGCTCAAGGCGCCCAGCCGGCTGCCTCAATAGTCGCACGTCGTCCCAAATAATCTCCTGAACTTCATGGCGAATGATGTCGTCATCTGCAATGGCTCGGAACACTTGGATGTTACGATGATTGGCGGATAAGAAGACTCGGTCAAAGCGCAGAGGCAACACTTTCTTCAGCGATGAACAGGTTGCACGCAGATTGTAGATGTCGCTGGTGTCGAGATAAGAAAATATAGTGTCACGAAGCTCTTTGGGGAACTGTGGTAGCTTGAAATGGGATTCCATCTTGTTGGGTCTTGATGGGTTGGATGAGCAATTGAGACGGGGACTTGTTGGGCACTGTTGGCTTTTTATGTGCCCTTCCAGTGGGGTACAGCGACCAACACACTGATTTGAACCAATGCAGTCAAGGAGAAAACTATCTAGTGGCCCCGCCCTGAACAGAAATGATGGAGCGGTGGGCAATCCAACGACATCGGTAAGACCACTACAGCTAGTTTAAAAGGTGTGAATTTGCCCGGGGTAGCGGCCTCTACGATTAAATACGTAGATAGCATTCAGTTTAAAGCACTAGATTATAACGTATTATGTATTCTAAATTTAAATTTAAATGTTTGACACTTAAATCCTCGGGTAAACAAGGCTGACTTACTCTCAAGCCTGTCTGTATCTTTATTCTAGCACATGGATTCGGGTACGCTAGAAAACGCCGAAAAGTGGACAATGCAGCGTCGATCTTGCGGAGCACCCTTGCTTGAACAGGTTAACATCAGTGCAAAATGGGACTGGGCATAAAAAGGCGCTTTGAAGGTAAATTTGAAGATGTTTATGTCCTAAGTCCTTAGTTCTCTTGGAATACATGACGGGAGTAAACAAGACGGTCTCCCTGTGTGTCCAACTTGATAGATCACATGAAAGCTATTTGCAGCCTTGCAAGTGACAATCTTTCAATAAAATTACGTTCCAAAGAAATCCGAACATTTACTACTTTACACCAAAACTTACTAACTTTAAAATATTATTAAAAAAATTTAAAATAAATATTAAAATAAATAAAATAAAAATTTATTTTTTATTATTATTTAATGACCTCAAATTTTACATGACTATTTCTCCTCCTCTTGACCACTCCGGTTAGTCTTCCTAATATGAGACTTTCTTTGAACATGTGTCTTGTTTGTGTTGAGAGTGTTTTTGAACTTGTCAAGTACCATCTCGGACCCAATAAATTTGCAAAAGACATAGAAAAGCACAATCATGCCCACTACACGCTTCGGGTTCTTTGAACTCCGGGTATACTTTTCTAATGGATGTTTTGGAAATGGGAATGAATGTCCACCATAACAAACCAGGTAGCATGCCCAGTACGGGAATGCTGACAAGGGGTGGGTTCCAACCTTCCTCGCCAGCCGCGCCAAAAACTCGACGACGATACTGAAAATCCGAGGTACCACGAAAAAAGACCAAAGAATTCGCTTGAACCCCCTGTGGCAAGCCACATATTGCCGAGAGGTTTTTCTCATTTCCAGCAAGAGTTTTCTAACGTTGCTGAATGGTCGTGGACGAAAACTAACATCGACGTATATGACAGTCTTTCCAAAGCAGTCTTCTAGTTCAATGTCAACGGAGTATTTTCCTTTTGTAGTCCAAAGGGCTTGTGAAAGAGGGTCTGTTTCTTTGCTAATCGAGGACCATAATTTCTTTAATACGGCCTCGGGGTCCTTTTGATTACCTGGTAGCTTTTGGCGCGGTAATCTCTCCCAGCAGTCGAGTGAGTATTTGTTCATGTCGTCATATTTCACAAGGTAACAGGATGCTAAAGGTTGAGTGCCATATTTCCCTCTTGTTCCAACAAGAAGCATAGAGTGCGCTTTACCAGTGGAGCGATCCCCAAGCTTAATAACAGCTAGCTTTGATGCATAGTCCTGGTCATCGCCTTCAATGATTACTGACGAACCAGGACTCCAGCATGCAGACGGAGACCAAGAGTCCATGACACTAAGACCCTGAGGAAGATATCGGGTAATAACCGTGTACTCCTGAATCTTCGGGCTTGGTGTGAACTCACCCTGTGGATACGTGTAAAGCACAGCCATTCGACTATCCAATAGTCGATAGTTTACCAGCGCTAACGGCGACTGAGCACGTACGTAAGTTCCTTCTGGCGTTAATTTTAGAGGTAGGGCCAAGATCTTATCAGGTGCATATTTGGTTTGACATTGCAGGAAGGCGTGCGGGTAGGATGATTCTGAAATCGGGAGTTCAAGCCGCAATCCTTTGTTTGTCATGGATGAAGGCGGAGTTAGCTTGCCCACACTGAGCCGTGATATGTCACGGCAGTTTGCAAATCTTGCCGGGGATCTAGCCAAAACACCAGCGAATTTAGAATTCTTATGGTACCATGACCAGTCAGTCGATTCATACGATTTCAGCGTTTTTATATCATATCCATCAAAATTCCAGGCCAGTAATGACTGGTCATCCGAGCTCATCAAGATTTGTTCCTGAAGTCTGAAGAACGCCCTGGAACCTTCGCCGTAGAGCAGCGGCATGTTGATGCCAAATATGCCCAAGAGGCAGTAAGCTGTGTCTTCAACACGGGTTGTTCGTCGCCTGGAAGCCCAACTCATTCTTTGGGCAATGCTAGCTGAATCAAGTCTGGCTCTGAAAGATAAATTGGCTGCCTCGGTATTGCTGTAAGACATTTCCAAGCCACTATTAGACAGTGCTGTTTGTCGATTGTGCAAAAAGGATTCGTCAATACCCGTGATACCACTAATCTCAATGGCTAAATTATCTCTGGTATCAAAGAACGACCAATCATTGAAGAAAAAGACCAGATTGGGTGGAGCAAGAAGTTCCTGCAGAGTCCATCCTCGACTGAACCAGCGACTGCTAGCAAATGCCGTTATCTGCTCAATTTGACCCAGGCCAGAGGGAACATCGGCCAGGTATGTGTAGCACACTTCGGCCTGCAGATACCAATTCATCATGGAATTGATAGCCTCTGAGAGGTCAGCGCTGCTAGACTTGTCGATACAGCATGTGTCGATCCAAATGTATCCCAGCTTATTTTTCAGAGCTTGTCGAGCAGACTTTTCGATTTTGAACCAGCCAGACTTATCTGGAGCTCCTCGAGTCGTTAGCTCATCGAGAGTAACCTCTTCCCCCTCAATCCAAGTATGAGAAAGGATGGCATATTTTGGTATTTGTTCACCTAGAAATTCTTCTAAATGAAGGGTTCTGGTGTTTATGAGTCGCATCTTCGCCGTGATAGTAATAGTGATTGTAACTTCGAAAAGTGAGATAAGGCGTTCCTAATCACCCAAAAGAGTATAAATCAGTACGATCTTGGACTCTTGTATCGTTCTGATAGGAATACGATAGGCCTTGGGCTATTGGCGTGCAGGTCCTATAATTGTTAAACTGAATCTCACTTTGGTGAAGACTATTGAAAGTGGGGAACTCCCCATAAATTTCAATGCAATATAAAGATAGATAGAATATGGTGTGTATGAGGCTTCGTGAATCTCCGCCATCCTTGTACTAGAGGCCGAAGGTGACTGGGTTTAGGTAGACAGAGCGGTGTGTTGGTGCCTTAAGCCCCATAGCACTAAGCTTGAGGATAGCAAATCACGGCGCTTCGTGCACAAAATATCACTATAATATGACAAAAGCGCAGTGTTATGCTATGCCAAAAACTATGACATATTTTCTCACGACACGTTGCGAGTGTGAGACTAGATTTCCCGAGCTTTTTCTTTCCATCCCTCTCAGCCCTTACCCACCTCCCATTAGTTAATGCAAGGCCTGCATAAATTTCTAGCAATTTTTAGACAATGGGATTATAGAATCGCATTCGATTATCGGGGTCCCATTTAGCTTTGAGATCCCTTAGCTTTTTGATCCTCCACTCCTCCCATCCGTAGACAGCCTCAACAGCCTCATCGCCGTGAGCATAATTCACGTAAGCATGCAGCCGTTGGGGATCACCACTCGCTTTGAGTAAATGGGTTCGCAATGAGTTTCCAAGACCTTGAGCTATCGGATCCAGAGTCGCATTTGGATGATAAGCAAGGTAAGATGTCAAAAGGAATACCTCGCCACGGTGCGGGAACGCTGTGCTGTCTTCCTTGATCGCTTGCACACCATGCGCCGAATAACCCTCAAGTAAGAAGAATGAACCAGCGAACTGGGGGATCTTTCGCATCGCATCATCCATTTCATTATAGACTTGTCGAACCGCATGCCCATCGTATGAATTTAGCCCGATCGGGTACCGGAGCGATGTCATGCCCGTGGCACATCCTGGAGTACCCTCGCCCATGAAGGTCTTAACAGCTAGGTCAGGCATAGGAACGGCGCCTTGGTCAACAAATATGGGCCCCACAGCGTGGAGTGGTTTCGCGTATTCCCGGGCTTTAGCGACTGGGCCATCGTAGATGAGGGCATACCAAATGATGGGCTTGGGTGGATTAGCAATAAGCGAGCGAGTGAGGCTGGAGATGATACTCACATGGTCTGGATCGAAGTCGGGAATTTTAACAAAATACATCCAATTCGTGACCTCCGGTGGCTGCTTCTTCATCATTTTATTCGTCAATTCGAGAAGCGCCTCCAACTTTTCGCCCGAGAAGATGAATATTTCATATGACCAGTTTGGATTCTTGACATCGTACACTCGATACTCCCATTCAGTTACGATACCAAAATTGTGCCCAGCTCCTTTGAGTGCCCAAAATAGGTCTGGATTTTCGCTGTCAGAGACGATGACTGCGTCACCGTTCGGGAGCACGAGGCGAGCTGAGATGACTTGGTCCGCGGCTAGGCCATACTGACCCTGTAACCAACCATGGCCCCCACCAAGGATTGGTGCAGAGAAGCCAACACATTCACAAATGCCACTCACTAAAACCAATTAATTAGCGTCCTTGACTCCCCTGACGTCATTTCATCTTACCTGTTTGCTTGCCTGCCGCCCAGAGGTTTCCGACGACCTTCTTGATGCTCGCGCCTCCGCCGATGGTCGCGGCTGCACCGCCATCAGAAAGAACTACGGAGTCCAAGCGGCGCAGGTCAATTACAATTGCATTTTTAGCTTGCCCCAATGCCTCAGTTGCGCCATGGCCCCCAGATCTGGCGACGAAAGGAAGGCTGAACTCATTTGCATATCGAATCTACATCTGCTGTTAGTCGCAGACAAATAAACGCATTAAAATCATATCCTACGGTTTCTTGGACGTCACTCTCTGTGTAAACATTGACAACTGCACCAACTTCGGGCGAATGCCACTCTCGCCATCGGCTGGCTAAGCTAGTAAAGTCGGACTGGCCCGGGAGCACCACGGAAGCTTCGGGAGATAGTCGAGATGATAATTGTGACCAAGGAACTGTGCTATTTGCGACGAGCGAGATGAGGCCTAATTTAGCGAGGATTTGTTGTGGTGAGACTCGTTGGAGTGTCCAAGCGACACCAGCTGCGAGGACCTCCATTTCGTGTCCGCAATTTGATTCGCAATTGCGTCCTTTAAGAAATGGTAGAGGGTTAAATAGAGAGAGGGGCTACTATCGCCGGCATGCAGCATCACGGCATCACGGCAGGACTAACCCCGTGTAAGATCCCGTGATCCCCAAAAGCCATTCAGCTCATGACGCCACTCGGATGCCGATCACCCCGACCGACCATTAGAGTGGATAGTCTGACACAACGTCGAACGCCACTTTCGCAAAAAGACGAATTGCATCTCGTTCGCCTCAGACACGTTTTGATACCCGTATCAAGCGCATGTGATTGGCAACACAGTTCGGGGCTATGTTCATTAGTCCACTGCAAGGGTATAAGATTGTCAAGCTCTCTCGACAGACAGGTAAGCGGGCAACTAACATAGTCTGGGGTAAACATCCCTTAGTTTTCCATATCCACTCTATTACCACAGCATAGTATTCAACCTTTAACTATGATATTAGTCAGACCAAAACCGACTCAGTTGGTGACCAAAAGTCCCATTGGCTTCGCATGAGATCAGCACCAAAACACACTTTCTCTCTTCCATTGTTTCTTGCCTTCTTCGCACTCCCCGAACTTTGTGTGATACTCTTGAACAGCCTTGTAGTTTTGCAAATGAGATCTTAACAATATCGCTTCGTATCGTGGCGCCCAGTTACCAATTAATCCTACTCACCCCAGTTTCTCATATGCCCTTTTATATGTGTGCGGCCGTAACAGCTCCCAGTTATATAATCAGAGAGAAATATCTATTATCTGCCTTCCTCCTTTTTATATTTAGCTTTAGATAAACGGATCTGGGGCACTTTGTGGTTGAACATTTCAAGTCAATGGCTGAGGCCTCACAACATGTGCAGAGAATCATCTACTTTTCAACATCTGAAGAACAACAATACTGGTGAATCTAGTACTTCAAATCTAATTATGATAAATTTCAACGTTTCGTTTCAAGATTTATTGATAGGGATAAATATTTCACGCTTACTGAATGCACCATGGCGAAATCTCGATTTACAATTTCATTACTTAAAATCATTCTCAAGTATTTAAGCGGTAGCATATAATTCGAACACGAAACGAATTTCGCTAGTATTTTTCAGATTTCTGCTTTTCATTCGCTTAAAGTGGTTGCTGCAGAGGCCGAGCCCGATAATATAAAATCTCAGCCAGTTGCTCAGTCTCCTCATCTAGGTATTCAGTAACCGTTCGAGGCACAGCTCCATTTTTCTTATAATTTGGCCCCACTTCAAAACACTCTCCCGACGTCTTATCATCCTTGAGAAGCATCTCAAAAGTCTCAATAACAGCCGAAACTGGAGTCAAGAGGTTCTGAGCTTCGACTTGTTTGTAGAATTCCGGAGAGGATATATTTGTCCGAACGACGTGTGGGTTGATCGAGTTCAATATAATGTTTTCTTCCGGCAAGTACTTACCGTAGGAACGAACTAGCCCAGTGACGCCACTAAAAAGTGTCAGAGTCAATCCGTCAAGAGCTATTCATTCATCACTCACTATTTTGCTGCCGTATATATAGGCAGAGTTGGAACAGCATAGAGCCCACAGACGCTAGAAACAGCGACAACTGGTATTTTTTAGTATCAGAATGGCATTTATAACCGAAGCTTTTCATACTTTTACCTCGCAGTCCGTTTTCACCAGGACTCTGTTTACGAAACTGTTGAACTGCAAGACTCACAGTGTATAACACACCATTGAGATCCACGTCAATTACTGTCAAGTCTGGCCTCTCGAATCCAGTCGCATGGGGATTATTAGGGATCCAAGTCCTCTCTCCGATGCCAGCAATGGCATATACATGGTCGATGCGGCCGAAGTCTGCGACAGCTTGACTGAACGCTTTTTCCTGAGAGTCCCAGTCGGCAGTGTCCACTTGACCATATTTAACAATCTGCTCGGTGGCATTAAGCTCATCTGCAAGTTTCTTCGCGCCTTCTACATCTTTATCAGCGATAAAGACCTTTATGCTATGGCAATATTAACTTGTGGGTAACTTGGATTGACGGACAAACACACTTGTTCTTGACTAGCATTTGGACCACTCCTTTTCCAATTCCCGACGCACCTCCAGTGACGTACGCAAAGCTTTCGCTCATGTTGAGGTGAGAGGATGTAAAAAAGAGATGATTAGTTGATTGTGGAAAATCGAGAAACTCAAGGGGATTCATCCTTGGGCGAGAAAGCCCTTTAAATAGGCTATGGTACCCTTAAAATGGACTAGGCGGTGGTTGGTAACACGTGTCTGATGAAATGACAGAACACATGAATCCAGTAATCGGCTATTCTCTTGATTGACCAGACATTTGCTCAATTGATATATATAACCGAAATCCGAAGTGCGGGGGCAGGCTGACGAGGCACCGTCGTGAGGGGTGTCCTGTGTGCGATCCATCCATCAGTAATGCGGAGGCGGCTAGATTTGCCTATTCGAGTAAGCCAAGAAATCTAACGGCTTATGACGGTCTTCCATCTTGTATTGGAAAGGGCGTGCCAACTTCGCGCTTGGTAATAATACCGGCTTTCTCACTTGCCATGAAACCAAGTGGATGTGGTGTTAGCAACAGTTCATCAACACGTTTCTTGACGGGGGCATGATGGTTTACAGTCGGAAATCTAGAGACTAGAACTTCTTTCGGGGCATCTAGATGCAAATGGCTTTCGCAAATTTGACAGTGGTTAAGAAGTCAGTATCGTCCGGCGCGACTTTCTAGTTGAACTAGAATAGTGAGCAAGCGTATGACATGAGTTTAGTCCAGTTACAGTTTCATGCATGCGAAATTTTCATTGGGAAGACCGCTATTGGCATGTGTAACTCGGCATTTCTTATGAGAAAGGCTAAGCTAGCTTGGTGTAGTATCAGTGAAAGCAATTGACCATTGAGAATAAAGATATTAGAGCAAATTGAGGCAAGGTACCATCAGATTCTTGGATGTAGAGTAGTCGGTAGTGTGTGCAAAACTCGTGACATGACCAATATGTTGCTCAACCAAAAAGGCCCCAGCCTTCAAGCTAAGGTTTTTTAGCGCTTTAGGGTTGCAGCTTCTGGTACAAAGGATTGCTACTAATAAGTCAATATATGAAACAAAGATCACTACTTGACGATTTAGACCAATCTCGCTTTATAGAATCTGCATTTTTGGTTAGCTTACGCACAGATGAGAGTGATTACATATTGCTGCGATTCAGCCGGTTTTGTATTTCAATCATGAGAGACTGAAGGATTCCTTGGAGAGAGATACTTAATGTCAAACCCCACCACACCCAAAGGGACGGCCCTTTCCGTGGCTTAATTCTCCGAAGAGGCTCAAAACGAACGTGAAAAGTTGCAGTGGATGACACAGTGTGTGTGTGATGAGTACGAGCACAGTACCACCCTGGAAAATCGTGCTTGAGATATTTTCACGTTTATCAAAGACATGCCCCAACACATCAATTTGATAGTAGAAAGAAAAGCGATAGATGAATTTATTTGCTTAAGTAATTTTTCTCTGATACGGACCAGGAGAAGGGTTGCGGAAAAAAACAAAAAAAGAAAAGAAGAAAGCGGGTAATCTTGCAGCAAAATACTGCACATATGGAAATAAAATCAGCGCATGTGTCGCACAGTTGTGTTCACTTAACTTTTCATATGATTCAGAATTGTATCGAACCAGGCTTGTTATTTTGTGAAAGCGGAACCCTTTATCCCTTATGAGCTCTAGTCAATAAGAGGAACCTTGATCCCAAGATTTGTCGGCTCAATCGGCTCACACTCAACCCCATTTGATAGCGACCTGTTGATACGGGAACTCAGGCCATATTGGCAAATTCTGATTGCATGTTAAGGCTATAGGTGGAATAAGCTTAGTCAGGTAAGATTGTCAGCAAGAGTGTCAATTTGGTCCCAAAATGGTCGGTCACTACCATAGTCGGAAAACACCGGAAAATTATCTCCACTGAAACCATGCGCGTCAGTAAACATGAAGTGACGTATTTCATGCGGTTGGGCCAATCAACACGGTATTATTTCAGATTCTAATAATCAGGGAAAGAATTATAAAGATGACGGTCTTGGCAAAATCGCTATTCTGAATCGACTGGCTTCCAGAATATTTCGAAGATGCAACTACTTTCCTACAGCCACGCCCCTTTGGTAGGGATTGCTGGCGTTGCTTTCATTTCGCTATATATATTTTATCAATGCTTTCTGTCTCCTCTTTCTAAGTTTCCCGGTCCATTCGTAGCGAAACTTACAAACCTCTGGCAAGCATATGTCACATTTCATGGGAATTCTCATCGTGTATTTGTCTCGTTGCATGAAAAATACGGAAGCGTTGTTCGTGTGGGGCCTAACGCATTGTCAGTTGAACTACCGATAACTCTTTGCACAGCTCTAATAATTAAACTAGAAGTATTGCAGACCCATCAGCCTTTCGAGAAATCTACAGTGCGTGAAATGCAGCAGTCCTCGTCTTCTAGAAGATGTCTAGTCATTAAGCCAGGAGCCGGAAATGGATTCGTCAAGGCTGAGTCGTACGGAGTCTTTCAAGGAAAGCGTGCATTTGACCTTGTCGGTCAGAGGAATGAGAAGATCCACGCCGAACAACGAAGGCTTGTCAGCCGTGCCTATTCTATGGACTCTTTAACTCAGCTTGAGCCGAAAGTTGATGAAGTCATCCGCGCATTACTTGACCAATTCGATGCTGCCGACGGGCAAGATGTCGATCTTGGAGCTCTTGTTCAGTTATTTGCGTTTGGTTAGTAAAGCCAATAATTGAGGCTGGTGACCTCATTACTAACATTAATATCTAGATGTCATTGGGTCCGTCAGCTTCTCTCGGCCATTTGGCTTCGTTGAGAGCCAGAACGACAACGGCATATTTCCAAGAGCCCAAGCGGCGCTAAAATCTATTGCATGGCTGACGCAAGCACCTTGGATATTTCATTTGCAACTCAAGTTGATGCCTCTAATTGGGAGTTGGGTGGCCGCAAATGATAGAAACGGCTACTTCCATAACTTTGCACATAAGGAAGTTATCAACAGAAAGGACCGTGGTGGCGATGATAAGGATATTTTGGCTCAGTTGTTTACTGTACAAAAGGCCAAGCCTCAGCTGACAGACACCCACATTACCTTCATGATGACATCGAATGTCTTTGCAGGGTCAGACACTACATCCAGCTCACTCCGATCAATATTCTACTGCTTATTAAAACACCCCGATAAATACAATAAGCTGATGGAAGAATTAAAAGAGAAGAAAGACAGTGGGCAATTGGCACCGATTGTCACGTCTCGCGAAGCTAAAGCATGCTCATATCTTCAGGCTGTCATGTATGAGGCCATGCGATTGTATCCTGCAGTCGGATTTCTTGTTGAGCGCGAGGTTCCTTCGGGTGGAATGACCATTGGCCCGCATCATGTCCCAGAAAAGGTACAAATCACAAGATGAGTTTCGAATATTTACCCATTGGAGGCTTGTTAGGATATAGGACTGACATTTTAGACTGTTGTTGGATCCTCCGCTTGGGTCATTCACCGGGTCCCAGAAATTTGGGGTAAAGATGCAGAGGAATTTCGGCCCGAACGTTGGCTTGAAGACCCAGAGAATCCCGCCCACAGTAAGTATCACTGTCTGGAAAAATGAACGCACAACTAAACTTGTTGCCTGCAGAACAATTCTTTTTTAGCTTTGGTGGAGGTTCACGAACCTGTATTGGAAGAAGTGAGTGTAGCATGCGTCATTCTTGTTCGGATATTACTAATGAATTTGTAGACATCAGTTGGCTGGAGATGGAAAAGGTAGGCATCACATCAAACCGTACTATTTCTCTTCAAAGAATTCTACTAATTCCGAAATAGTTGGTTCCTACCATCTTGATGCGATATACTCTATCCATGGACCCAAACCTAACCTTGAAGGAATCATCGGGGCAAGTATAAATATCCTTCTAAATTGATCAAAATAAACTAATAAGTTTACACCACAGTATTCTAGTTTTCTTTGAAGGTCTCAAGGTCCATATTTCTCGAAAGCATCAGTAGCGTCGCCTAACCTTTATACACTTACAAAGTAAAGGTATAGGATCTCTATAACTAATCTGTAGTTAAGGCTCACCCATCATAATATATTTACGTTAAATAAAAAAAATATTAATAAGCGAGAAGCAAATTCTTTGGGTTCTATGATTGTGCCTGCAAATGCATGATAGCACGGAGCTAGCTGTTATGCGAGATTCACGACGAATGGCCTCGGAGGCCATTGTACTCCAAAAAGTAGTTTTTGTTTATGAGTTAAAACATATCTTACAAGATGTTTAAGCTAGAGATATTTTTCCACCTCGGCTTCTGTCCATTCCCAGAATTCGTGAGCTGTCCCAAGACCTCCCTCCTCTTTTGTCTTTGCCGCCAGCATTAAATCACTGCGAGTGGAGAAAAATCGCCCCCAAGGGCCGACTATGATACATTAGAACAGCGAAAGGAACGGCGCGATAGGTGTTGACTTACTCCATGATCCAGACTTTTCGACAGTGACTTCTGGTGAAAGGCCAGCAAAGAGTTCTGTGTAAGCACCGTTGATTACCGGGTGCAAAAAGAAGGTATTCAGGAGCCAGCAGAGCAAAAATCCTTGAGTTCTCCAAAGATCCGACTTGAGATTTCCGGGGTTGAGGGCGACGCTGATGACGCCTGTGCCTTTCAATCTTTTTGCCATCTCCACGGCGTGCAGGTAATTGCCTGCCTTGCTCATACAGTAAGCTATAAGGGGCAGCTTTTTCGAACGATTGGGCAAGTCTTCAATGACAACGCCACCGGTCGGAACTATTAGGGGTGCTTCAGCTCCAGAAGACGACACCCAGACGACACGCACAGTGTTTGGGGCTTCCACTTTTGCCGTTTCGATAAGCATTGGGGTCAGGAGCTTGGTGAACATGAAGGTGCCAATGTTGTTTACTCCCAGTTGCATTTCATATCCTTGAGCGGTTTTGGAACCCATTGGGGGGCTCAAAAGACCGGCATTGTTGAAGAGGACGTGCAGCTTGGACTCCCTTGAGAGAAATTCCTTGGCAGCTGAAGCAATTGCTTTGACGTCTGCAAGATCAAGGTGCAGGTAGAGGAGCTCTCCGGTAGAGTCTGGAACGGCGGCTTTGATGTCATCAATGGCCTTTGCAGCTTTCTCATCGGAGCGCGCCGCAATCCAGACGCGGGCGTTTCTGGAATATAGAATTTGGGCCAGCTCTTTTCCTACGCCGGTGTTGGCGCCGGTAACGAGATAAACCTAGGCAAGGTTAGTGCCGAATTGGCAGAGACAAGCAGAGCTGTGTGTGGCGCAAAGAGACTACTTGCCTTGCCATGGAGATCCGGCAGATGCTTCTCAGTGAAGTGGGGCGCGGGAGGAAAGAGTTGAGGCAGCTGGCGCAGAACGAGGGAGAGCATTTTGGGTGGCTTTGATGGCTGCGATGATCATGTGAGAGGTGCAGCCGAAGCCGAGGTGGAGATTGGAGTGACGAGGGGATGATGTGATGGGTCGCGTATGAGGGTGTTGGGATGTGCTGTACAGTGAGTGAGTGGCCCGTCCAGCACAAGCACAAGCACCCGTCTTGTGAATGCTATACCAAGTGGTTATGTTAGCGGAGGTTAGTCGCTGTGATTGGCCACTATGTCGTGGTCGGTGGAGGATGAAGCCGTTGTGAGGGATGCGTGTCCATATTGCAGATCATCGGATAGCGACTGACGGGCGGGCGTGTGTGGGGCCTGGGGCAGAGTAGTGCGGGCGGCGACGCGACACCAACAATAACAACAACCTGACAGCAGCGGCACGGACATGAGGTGCCGAGACAAGACAGGACTGAACCGACTTGATCCTCGCATATGGCGCATCGCTTCAAATGTCGCCTGCACATTGCATGGCCGATCCTCAGCCTTGAACCCGCCTGAACGGCTCGTTTAACTGGTACAGTCATCATCATCCACCAGGATCCAGCTGGGTGGCTTCGCCATTGGCGTGCGCCACACATGATTCGTTACATTCCAGCTCCCACGCCACGGAGCTTTCCGTGGCTGTCCAGCTGGTTGTCGACTTGCACTTCTTGAATACACACATACACACACATGTCACATGAATATGCCTTCTTTCTTCATGTCCGCTGCATATCCGTATCCTCCCTGGAAAATCGCGTTCTTCTTATCATCTGTCTTCCTGGAAAGAGGTGGCACGCATTCTGAAAAGTGGCGAGAAACCCCCAAGCTCAACAATGAATGAATGGAAAGAAAATAAGAATGAACAATATCGATGAATTAAACAACAGTCTAGACAAAATCATGTTGCCATAATTTTCGCTATGCTATCCTCCTCTTCTTCTTTTTTTTTTCAGCTCCTTCATCAGCACATAAATTTACACCCCATGCCTTGCACCCCATCACTAGCCAAGAAACGTCCAGCCTGCACGGCAAACCGTTTCCAGGCATAGCGCCAGCCCTCTGAGTTCAACCGATGCGCCAACACACCACCAAGGCAGATCATGGCTTCTTCCAGACCCGACTGCTTGGTTTGTGGCGCCCAAGATATAAAATGCCAGTCGCTTGCATCTGTATCTCACCCCAAACCTCGCAAAACTCGTCACTCTGCTCATCATAGAAAGGGAGCCTCTCTCGTAAAGCCCGTCCGTGTTATTGGCATCTAATATAGGTGCAAATTGCGCATTTGTTAACGGGTACAGGGATCCTCGTGGTTTTTACGACCAGATCCCTAGCCATCGAGACCAATGGGGACAACCACCGTCTCGTTTCTTGTAAGATAAATGCCACAATTCACCATCGCCTTATTCGTCTAACTTTTTAGGCTGCGGAGTGGACTCTGTTTACCCTCTGCTTCATCGTCGTCGCTGCTAGATTGGCAGTGCGCGCATGGCGTCGAATGTGGTCCTTTTGGGTCTCTGATGCCTTTCTAGTCCTTTCCTTGCTTACTTTTCTGACTCTGCCAATCGGAGACACTATCACATTTCAGATGGATTACTTAGTATGGCAAACTTATTATTCCGAAACCTTTGCAAAGGTGAGCTGCTTTGTCGCTCTTAAACCATGCATTTCTAACTGACAGCCCAGTGGAAATTCGCTTCGCTCATAATGTACGAACTGTGCTTTTATTTCCCACGATTCAGCCTTTTAGCTTTTTACTATCAGCTATTCCCCATCACTGAGGAAACCTTGCGCAAGGCCATGTATGCTGTCATGGTCTATACGGGGTGTGGGTTCATCACGGTTGTGCTAATGGATGTGTTTTGGTGTGGAATTGATGTGCCCATCAATTGGTGAGTCCTTCAAAACAGTTGTATTGTGCGATGCTTGTGATACTAACATATTTCCATATCAGGGCAAGAGACCCCACATGCTCGCGATATGATGAAGTAGACCCGTTCTATATTAATTGGACCATTGGCATTATTGCAGAGCTCCTAAGTAAACATTACATACAATTACTGCCAGGCCATATTGCAGTTCTCTAACTGGATAAATTACAGTCTTCATATTACCGTTTGGAATGCTTCCCAGACTCAGGGCCCTTCGAGGAAGAGAAAGAACAGCATTAATCTCCATTTTACTGCTTGGCATCATAACAATTACCTTGAGCCTAGCCAGATTTATTCTCACTGTAAAGGCCATGTTCGGCCTTTCAACCTGTAAGTACATTTTCCGTCGCAGCTACGTCCTCTTTCGGCTACTAATTCGACCCAGATGGACTCGGTATTGCAGAGCTTGCAACACAAATAATAGTCATAGCCCTTCCGGCGCTACGTCCCTTGCTTGGCACTATTTCCTTTGCTTGGATAAGACCTGCCAGAATTAGAGATTCCGAGTCACAAACAAAATTGGAGCTTGTGATATAAAGGTGTAGATTTATGAGGTAAATAGAGAAATCGTTGAAGGAATGACTGTTTTAAATTGCTATCTATATATGCCATGGTGGGTTCTGCAGGTCCTATCTCTCTATGTTTTATCGTAGGGAAAGAATTATTCCGCTCCAGAAACAAACAATGCAATTACTTTTCCGTACCCTCATGCTCCATCTCCCATCGTTATATCCTCTCATGCATTTCCCAGTGTTTAATCATTAATTAAGAATTAGAATCCCCGTGTATATTCGGATCGCTGCCTCCACTTCCTTCCGTACCTCATTACCATAATCGGAATGGGCGCCACGCAAAGAGCGAGCGCACCAAATATCGACATTCCCCATCCATAGCCAAACGCATTGCTCAATGGATCAACTCCAAGCGGTAGAAATGTACCCATCAGGCATCTTATGACAATGACTCCAGTCAAGGCAGATGCCGCATACATGCCGCAAGCGTCGACGACGAACGCCGACAAAGGAATGATAATCATCAGGATGCTTCCATTAACGAATGCTGACACGGCCAGGAAAGACCATAGGGGGAGTCGGAGCTGTGCAGTCCAGCCGTACGAGGATATGGCGACAGGCAACATGAAGCCAGCGACAATCGCAACGGGTAGACGGTATTCAGGATGTCCCTCTTCTGAGCCACGAAGTTGCTTGTAAATTCTATCGAGTGTACCATTGCAGATGAAAATCGCAATCAAGGATCCAAAACCTACAATGTTGTCAGTTGTCTGTAGAAATAGGGCCTAGCCTTTGAGCTGGATAAAACTTACTAAGGGTGATGAATGCTGTACCAGTCTCCGCAGCAGTAAGTCCATAGACACTCTTAAGGATGCCTGGGAAGCTGACAGAGATGAGATAAAAGTAAGCAAAAGCAACGCCTCCGAAGAGCGACATGGCCAGCAGAACACCAGAGCTGGACATGACAGTAACTGGTCTCGACACAGAGCCCCACATCTTGTTCAGGGCCACATATAGCCCTTCCTGAGGAGCATCCAGTGCATCTTGCTCACGAGATTTCTTGCGCATCTCGGAGATTCTTTGGCTAAGAATAGCCGTCTTGTACGTCTCGCGAAAGCAGGTGAGGAAGAGCACCTCACACAAAGCGGCCAAACCAGCGCCAATGAGCACCACAACCCTCCAGCCGTGTCTCTCAGCAATGATTCCACTCACAGTTGGCCCGATGGCACCACCCATCAGGGGAGCCAGTGAAATCAGGCTCATGGCGGAACCTCGCTGGTCTGAGGGAAACAGGTCGCCAATAATGGCTGGGTTCAGGACGTTGACGGCGACAGCGAGGCCTTCGAGGGCTCTGGCAGAGACGAAGAGCCGGGGGCTTTGGCTGACGGCAGCGAGGAGCGTCGCCGAAATGAAGATGAGGTTGGCGCCGTTCAAGACGGGGTAGCGACCAAAGACTTCGGACATGGGAGCAATGAGAAACGGTCCAATAGCCTCACCCAGCTCCCAGATTGTAACCAGAAGAGCGCTTCCGGAAGAGCTGGGGTGCCCATCATTGAGGTCTGTGATGATTTCGCTGGCAATAGGAACCACGTTCATGCAAGTAAATGTCCTTGGGGAAATGTTAATTTTGGTACAGGGATTCGTGAGCGGGCTTCTTACACGGTGCTGGCCATGCACGCCAGGAGGAGCACAATGAACCATTTGAAGGAATTGGGCCAGTTTCTCGGGTTGTCTGGATCGTTTGGCTCAAAATCAACCAGGTCGATTGTCTGGGTGGATTCAGTTCTAGTGTCCACGAGGGACGGTCTAAGCAAGGGTTGTTCCTCCGACATGGCGATGCTAGTCAATAATGGTCAAGGAAGTTTTTTTTCCTCTTCCTTTTTTTTTCGCCAGGCAACGATGGTAAAAAGCTGAGTGGGGAGTGCGCAGAGTGGGAGAGCGGGGGGAAGCAGCGGGTTTTCAGGTGGACAATGTCGGTGTAGGGCCGCAAAGGTTCCTCCAGCTTAGCCTTGTTGTCTCAATTTCTCGAGCTCAAGGTGCTGAGAGACTCCAGGTCTAGTCCTGAGTCTTCTGGACTGAATTTTTTTTTTCGCGAGCCTTTTCCTTTTGAGAGGGGATGCGCCGGTTCGGCCCAACGTTGTGGATCTCGCTATGTGGCTTGAGGATGGCGAACGTTGTGGCTTCTGGACCAGGTGTCAAAGCTAGGGCGTGAGACAAGTTCAGTTGTGCAAAAAATCGGCGGTGAAACTAAAACATTTGCAGCAGGTTGTCGACAATGACGACTTTGACTTTGATTTTTTAACTTTAGCACTGGAAACTCCCGGATTATCCAGGCGTAAGCAAGGACAATTACAAGACTGGACTCTGCCTCTGTAACTAGGTGGATTGATGAGAAATAAGTTGGTGGGGGCAATGTTGGAGAGCGGCGCGCTCGCTGCGAACACGTCCACGTCACAACAGCCGCTAAAAAAACAATGCTGTGGATGAGCTGCATAACCTTGAATCCATCCATGGCCCCCTGAAAATGCAACGTAAAATCTATCTGCAGCGCTTGGTCCCGATTCCCTCTCTATCTCTCCAGCATCTGCCGCGAAAAGGCTTCATCTAGAACGGGCTGGTCTCGCCGGCCGCTATCGGAGCACGTAAGCACAAGGCCAAAAGTCCGAGAAACCGAACGTAACCGCAACGAGACTGGCGCGTGGGATCTGCTGTGGCCGGCGGCAGCGGGCCGCTGTAAGATGCAAATTTGACGAGCCGCAGTGGTCAGAGCGGCATGCAGCCGCGCGAAGCTGGTGAAGACAAAGCCCACAAAACTGCCATACAGAGGATGGACTCGTCCTCCTCAGCGCTGGTGGCGGCGGTGGTGGCAAAAGCGGTCCAAGCGATAAGCAGCCATTTCCCGGTCAGGATGCATTTGCCAACGCTAAATGTTGCTTTGCTCATTACGTGCAGCGAGCCAAAAACACAGTTGTTGTAGTTACACAGAGATTGTGTTGCAGCTAACGGTAAATCCACCCCGCTCTCTACCCGAGTGGACATTTTGGGTGTCGTTGTGTGCTCTGTTTTGCGCTTCACGCCTCGGTCCGAGATCATCTCTGCCGACCCCGCCCCCACATCGTCCACCCAACCATCAGGACTTGTTCACGTTCAATCCTGAGCGTGACTGCAAGAGATTTCTTTGCTGAAATATTTTCCTTTTTTTCTTCTTTTTTTCCGAAAAAGAAATTCACCATCTATTTTGAACCAAGGAGCGTTGGCAAGTCCGAACAATTTTCCCTCAAGCTGCTCAGTCGCTTCAGGGTAGGGCAGTGTTGACTCAAAACTCATCTTGACCGGATTGCCAACAATGCTATTGAATAAGACAAATCTGTTTCACACGACTCCGAAAAACAAGACCACAGGAATTAAACTAATTCATCATATCCTAGACAATCTGCGCCCCCACTTCTGCACACGCAGACTTGAGACGAGCCTCATCCCACCCATCCCAATTCCCAACCTTGTTCGGCAAGACAGAAGTCTTGCATTCATAACCAGCCCTATTAATAAGCTCATCCATACCGGTACCATTAGTGAAGATGACCATCCGAACAAACTTGCTGGCTATGTCAACGGTGAAAAACTGCCTGGCCGACACCACCAGCGTCTCGCCTGCCCTTATTGACGTCCACTCGGCGTCTCCTTCGAATTTCATCCTAATGTGACCCTCAATCATGACCATGCAATGATAAACTCTTGTAAAGCTTATATATCGGTCAAAGAACGGTCGAATATGATATGAAGAGGAAGATTCCATGACAGTGACAGAAAACTTGCCATTCGTTTGGGCTGCCTTGATTAATGGTCGAGACATCACTCCACCAAAGGCCCAACAAGGGCCCCTGTCGGCCCGCAGGAAATATGGTTCTTCAGACGTTGGAATATCAGTCTCCGTATCCAGCCAGTCTGATGCCTCCAACGGAGGGGCCAGCTCGAGACTGAAATCATCGGCACCTGCAGAGGGTATCGTCAATGGGGTGGCTGCATTAATCTCGGGCATCACAATCCCATTGAATTCCTTTCCAGTTTTTCGGAAAAAGTCGATTAGGTTCCCTGGTGTGGTGAGCGATAGAAACTCGGACCAGGGCGCAAGTGCCTGAAAACTGTAACGAGTGTTCTGCATGTTGGGGAGCAAATGAGCATTTCAGATGAGAGAAGGCGGTATATCAAACTTTCTTACCGGGGGTATAAAGACAAAGTCTCCTGGGTACATATCCCGACAGCGCTCGCCCACCAGGACTCTTAGATAGCCCTTTGTCACGATCAAGGCATTATATGCCTCAGGCTGTGGAGAGAAGCTGCAGGCGTCAGAAGCAGCTGCGGCTGCAGAGTAGACAGCAAACTCGCCGTCCGACTCGTTGCCGGATACGAGAACCCGAAGCACAGCGTGGCCGCCAAGAATCTCAATGCATTCCCCCTCGAGCTGGCCAAGAACGTAGGAGCTCTTCGTGCCTGGCGGGAGAGAGAGGGTTGGGATGCCCATTGTCCAATGGGTGGTTTCTTTAAACTCGGCTCAGATCAACGGTTAATAAACGAAGACAAAAGCATGGCGTGGTAGCGAGGGTGTTGGACTTGTCGGTTGGCGGAACGCAATTGATCTGCGGGCAGACAGACCAGACCCTCACGATTGCTGCAACGGTGTGTGTTTTGGTAAGGGTGGGGCAGCTATGACGCGATGGCACTAACTAGCCAAAGCCCGACGGCGAGCAGTGATGGGTCTATTTATCTTTGAGGACGAGGCTATTCGACACTTGATTCTAGGTTGAACTTTATTATACTCTTATTTTCAACGCGTTGCCATTTAGAAGGGACCCCTGGGTTTACCTCCATGGCTTACTCCATCACGTGTCACATGACACGGCCTCTTCTAGCCCAATCTCCCCATGTCATGTTCCCATTCCCTTAGCGCCCTGCACCTCTCCAAGTTCAAAGGCATCAGCTTGCTTTACTGGAGCACTATTCCAGGCCTCTCATTTCCGAGTCCCCCGTGAATGCCGCAATATTCTTCTCCCTCTTGCTAGGATCCTGGCTTACTAAAATCGCGCCAAAATTTGGCCAATCACTGTTGGCCTCCAAATGCCACACCACGGTCCAGGCGTCAGGCACCTGTCCGCAAAATCTGACTGGGAAAGGCAGAATACGACAACGAATCTTGCCTAGACCTCTGAAAACACATCGCGGATATTCATCATCATCTTGAGTCTTTTAAACATGACGCCAACAAATTCCTTCGACCAACAGGTCTCTGGAAATTGCAACAAAAAAGACCTGCAAGTCCACAAAGATGAAATCCCGTCGCAGCCAGACGAGGGCCTTGCCAACAGGCCTGCACCAACAACTACCTCCTTCTTTCATCAGCCCAAGAGTGTTAAAGCACCAATACTCTTTATTCAAAAGCTTTACAAGTGAGATAGCACCCATTCGTGGCTGAGATACAACTAACCAAGTTTTGCCCCAGCCTGTTGGATGATACAAGCATCCAACACCTAATTTCATGGTCTGCGACTGCAAACAGCTTCGTCATGTCTCCCTCAGACGACTTTTGCAATGAAGTCTTGGTGTATGTTGTATCTATAATTTTACACAAGAACTCTAGTTAATATCCTTCTGACCTCCTTCAGAAAGCATTATAAGCACAATCATATCACGGCTTTTGTACGGCAGCTGAACATGTATGGGTTTTACAAAAGTTGGTCTTCCACCATAAATATATTATCTAGATGTTTGATAATGACAAACTTGCAGAACGCGACGTATTGCACCCAGAAAACCAACAAAGCATCCTTTGGGAGTTCAAGCACAAGCACGGAAACTTTAAGCGCGGTGATATAGCCAGCCTCCGGAAAATAGGCAAGCTCCGTAGTGCACGTGTATACAAAAAGAGCGACTATAGTAAACCTCTAGCATCAGAGAATAGCACACTTGCAAGACCAGACCCCGCTAAACCTGCAGATTTGGAGGGTTCGGTGAAGAAGTTATCGTTCGAAGACGGCGAATCTCAGCAGAATCATACCACACCAACCGCAGGCAGCTCAGATCTCTCAAATTTCTAGATTATATGAGGCAATAGGGCTAACTGGATTTTGCTAGTGGCTCCAATATGACTGTGCCGATATGATGGAGTCGGGTAATGCCATTCGACCAGAATGAAGAGCAAGGAGAAAGTTCATCTTTGGCACCATTCCTGTCAATGACTACGGATGGATGTATCAAACTTATTATGGCCCACTTGATAAATTGAATCAGAATTTTCTACCTCAAAAGTCATATTAAATAGAAAATTTCCTGCAATCTATTTGTGAGCTTTCATCCATTCTCGGTTAATGCCCTTGTAATCCTGGATCGTGTAACCCTGAAAGATTTCCTTTGTCCACGTCGATTTCCGCTTGTTCTTCACACCCAAATCCTTCAGCAGCATATCCGCGTATGGGATTGCATCATATACAAACTCGGGATACCAGGCTGAAAATCCGCAAGGATATCGCAGCTTGCCATATCGACTCATCAGGGCGGTTTGATGGAACACTTGGGTTCTGTCGATATCCAATTTGTCGTTGAGATAGGCATATGCCCAAAGGGCCTGAGTCTCTGCGATGATCATGTTGCTGGTGCTGTGAACCATCTTCATGAACACTATAGATCGGTCATTGTGCACCGTCAGCGCCGGCGAAACCATTCCCCTATAAAGTCGATACGGCGAAACCTTTTGTTTATATGGAATAACCTGCTTTGGCTGTTGAGCGAGGTAAGGAAAAGATGACAAAATCTCCTTTTCAGCTTCCATGTCCAGGTTCTCCCAGAAATACTCCTCTGTTGCACTCTGGGTGTTGGACGGAACGCCGAGGCCACCTTCTATTCCTTCCGGCAGATAGCGTACTGTTTGGGTAAGATTCCATCCAGTGATTGCAACAAGTGCGTCGGTCTGAAACTTGCTTCCATCGCTGAGATGTACTGTGCCATTACTTGAGAGGCATTTTATATCCCTCTTGGTGATTTTGACTTGGCCAGAAAGCAGGTAATCGTGAAAGTCGCCGGGGTAATTGAGAATTCCAACTCTTGCTGACCAGAAGAGACTTGGGAGATTTAGTATTGATCGTTTGCTTGCGGAATGTATTTGGTGACTTACCTCTCATAAGGCTCAAGAGGAGCTAATATCGGGTTATTTCTGTAATTGTTACGCTGGATCGTATCCGTACGGATCTTCTCCCATAAACCATGGACCAGTTTCCTCCCAAGCCAAGTGTTATGAAGTAGACCTCGAATCCAAGTGAATCCATCAAAATTACCCCACACGCAGGGACTGAACCATGAAAAGAACCTCATTGTGGCAAGGTGCTCGAGCATTACTTGGAAGGGGCCTAGATTGACCCACGGATATGACATCCACACTGGACCACCTCCTGACTCGCGAATGATCCACTCCACTTGTTTCCCATGGGACGCCATGAGCTGCACCGTGTCGTATCCGGTTTTGGAGGCCCCAATAACGGTGACAGATTTTATAGATGGATCTTCAGCCACGCGGCGGCCCTGTTCTTTGAGCTCCCCGTGGTTGAATACGGGCTTCCCAAAGGATTCTTGGCCAGAAATTGACACAGGGTTTGGCGTAGAGGCCAGGCCGGTGCTCATTATAAGTTTCTTGCAGCTGTAAACTACCGATGTACTTGAACCGTCAGTGTGTTTCGTCTGTAGAGTGGTTATTTTCCATCCTTCGTCCACTTTCTCGATTTCTTGGACGTGAGTGTTGAATTTGATTCGGCGCAAGATATCAAAGTGAATGGCAAAATCATTCAAGTACTTATGAAGAACAAACCCGGGAATATGGTCACCCGTCTTCACTCCGTATTTTTCAGTCATGGGAAAGTCCGTAAACTCATATGTCCCTAACAAATTATTCGTTTTGAGGCCATCGTAGCAGTTTTCATCTGCCCAAACACCTCCCAAAGTGGCACGCTGCTCCAAGTCAGTCCAGTCGACTGTGGTCATAAAATGAACAAATTATGCACCTTTTCAAGTAGAAGGATGTTGGCTATCGGCTCTATTTCCAGGTAGGTCTTGGCAGCGGATAATCCGCCAACGCCTGCTTCCAGTCAGTCACGAGTCATCTGGCTGGTGGCATCAATATACCTGTCCCGATGATAATAGTGTGAGCAAAGTGGGAATCCATAATTTTCTGTTGAGTAATAAATTTTCTTTGGCACCATAAACAATAATTCACTTCATGCTAAACCCAGTATTTATACATCTTTGTAGAACTATATTCACTCGAGAAATTGCCATTGATTCTTGGGTGGTACATACTGATAAGTGGTGCAAACCTTAGCTAATCGCAAGGTGGGACAATCATTGAGTGGGACAGTGGTAAAGTGGGACACGGGCGCTCATCGAATAAGATTTGACCTTTGGGACGCTAATCGTGGTAGTGGCCTTTAATCGGATAACAACAAGCTTAACACGCCGGCTAAGGGTATTTGGCCGGCACTTGTCAAGAGGTTTGTCCAAGATTGCTTCCCATGTACCCCTCTCTGATGCCATCATATGTCTTTCACCTCCTTCACTGAGTCATGGACACGAGATCCGAGTCTGCGCAACCGCAAGGAGGCCGATTACCTACTGGCCGCCATCCGTGTCTCAAGCCAGGGTGCGGCAAGTCCTTTAGCCGCCCCTCACACCTGGAGCGACATGCCTTGAACCATTCAGACACCAAATGGATTTGCCCACGTTGTAGCGCTTCATTTAAACGTCTTGATCTCTTAGGTAGGTGTTGCATTTTCCTTCAGAACTTAGCCAGCGGTTTGACACGATGATCCCTGGAATTAAGAACGACATAAGGCACGCCACTTGCAAAAGGATCGACTTGCAGGAGGTTATGGGATGGGAATTCTCCGAACCAAAAAGAGACGACTTCACGGACAACGCTCAAGACAACCAAGTCAACCGGCGCCTAGCCCTCAGGATAAAGATTCAAATGACATAGATACTGCAAAATTGCAGAAAGAAATCGATTCACAGTCCGAAAGGCCAATCCCTCTCAATGCGAATTCGGCGGTAGAACAAATGGATAACGAGGAGCAAATCCCCTTCATAGAAAAGTCAGATATCATTATTGACCACGAACATCACCATGAATTAGAGAGCATGTATTACGACCCGGGATTCGATGCTGTTCATTTTCAAGTATCGAACTTGGAATCGGACCCTGTGGATGGTCCAAATAGTAACGCCTATCAGTCGTCAGACATACTCGAAAGTCTCGAATGGACTGGAGGCGATTCAGATCTAGGGATAGTGCAGTTGAGCAACGAATCACAGGAGTATGAGCCGAGCCAAGAGGCTATTGGCCCGCATAGTCCATTCCTTTCCCCTGGATCCTGGTCAGTTTCGTCGCCCACAGTTGTCAGCGGAGATCATATTATCCAAAAATACAACCAATCAAATCACGGGGCACTGGAAGCTTCGGACCAGCTTCAAGGATTAGAACTCGCCGAAGTTGGTTTGTCTCATTCAAAATGGAGGGAAATAATAGCACTCATATCCGACATTCGGCCTGTGCACCCGGACGGAAGACTTGTGGATGAAGACACTGCAAACCTCACACACCAACAGATGCAGCATGCCCTTGATCAATTCTTTTCTAATTTTAATACCGAATATCCCATGATACACTCGCCGACGTTTAATCCCAACGCCGCCAATCCGGTAGTACTTTTAGCGATGATTATCATGGGCGCCACGTATGGTTCACGCGAGACTCACCAGTTGTCTGTCTGCTTTTACGATGCCATTGTTCCACATATTTTAAGTGGCTTGATCAGTATTCCGATGCCAGATTTGGAAACCCTTCAAGCATTTTTAATTTTAGAATGTTATGGTCTATATCGAGCTGGCCCATACCAAAGGGAGAATGCAATATTGATCCACACACTCCTCTTCAACGTGAGTAATATTTTCAAACTAGGTCTCATCTTGATTACTAAATATGGTTTTGATAGGCCATTCGTCGACTATCGAGGTACCATGTGAAGGCAAGAATTATGCTGCCTGATTCCATATCTCGCCATCACAATGATTGGATAGATTTCGCTCACGCGGAACAATATAAACGGTATACAGAATCCATTAGCTGATGTCTATTTTGGTACTTACAGATGTCTTAGATTAATCTTATTTGTTTTCATGTGGGATACGCAAAACGTGTCATGTTTCTCCTTTATGCCAAGCATGTCAACTCAATCCATCCATATCCATCTTCCATGCTCGTCAGACCTATGGGAAGCTAGCGATGAAACTGAGTGGAGGAGATTGCACCAAAATTATGAAGAGCAACCAAAGTTTAATTACGTGGTGAAATGCCTTGTGGAAGACAGTAACATTTTGCAATTGAGGTCGCTCAGCAAAGTCTCTCTGGCCATTCTTCTCCACGGGTTAATGTCAATGTGTAATGACATTGTACATTTTGACAACCAGGAAATTTTCATCCGCACCGGGAATAGCGGTGAAAACCATTTGCCTGTTTGGCAACGACAAATGATGCATGCATTGGATATATGGAAGTCTCGATACGATGCGTACATGATAGAAAGACGTCAGGGCACACGAATTACATCCATAACTGAGAAGGATACGATTTCTCTGTTAGCCTTATATCATGCTGCACATATTTTTGCCAATGTGGACGTTCGAAATCTTCAGATTGCAGCTGGTGCAAAGGCTGTTTTTGGTCATATTGTTACCCCGGATGACCGTGAGGAGAGTACTCAATCTATACGCAAATGGGTCCAAGAATGCCCAAAATCAGCAGTCCATGCTGCATGGCATGCTGGGCAAATGTTCCGAGAGGGTTTGCTCGATCTTCAAAATTGGGACGACTGCAAAGCATTTCATTATCCCTGGTGTTTGTTCATAGGCACCCTGACATGTTGGGCTTTCCGCCACTTCTCGAAGAACGGACCTCGCTGCCAGATAAGAAATGACTCCGTGGAACGTACCGCTAGCACTAAAATATTGATGGCCAATACAGTTTCTAGAATCGCCTTAACAACATTTATGGACACCGGCGAGTGGCCTACAGATTGTTGTACACATAGTTTGGCGATTGAAATAGCTAAATACCTTAAAAACATCAGGTGGACGGCTGCATATGAGGCTACTAAAATACTTGAGGTGTTAACTCATTAACCGAATATACTGTTTCCTAGTTTCGCCTTCCTTGTTATACCAGGACGTTCACATAAGAGCCGGAGTGGCCCCCACAACTTCTCAGAATTGTGGGCAGCGCATGCATTCACGTGAGAGAACACATATGTAAGGTAAAATTATAAATTCTCATAAATACCTCCATTGCATAAAGATGCGGCTTTATTGTACAAGGGTCCGTGCAGTGAAACTCACCTATAAGATCAAGCCCAGGATTGACGTTTCATACAAAAAGAACAAACGACCGCCGTGCACGTTGCATTCCCCTCTTTTCTCTTACGTCATGCGTAATTTTATCTGTGGAGTTTACATAGGAAACCGCGGATTCCACGGCAGCCAACTTGATGAAACAGTCCATCTTAGGATTCAAGACCCATTTATATACTAGGGTTACAAAGATTGAGCTGCGCTATCGGGGATTACAGGGTGTTGCTAGAAACTTGCCTGCAACGGCTACTTTATCGACGGGAGATGGGCCGCCAAGGTCCCGAGTGCAACCCCGGATGTAGAGGCAAAAAAAGTCGGTAAAGAATGCACCCTCAAGACTAAAGCCCTGTCAGGCAAAACAGGAGCTGAGGAGCTATCCTAGCAATCACACCCCGCGCACTCTATTGCTTCTAACCCACTTCAAGTAAGGGTCCCCATTCGTCGGCTCGTAAAAGTTTAAAGATTTGCTGCATAGATCGTGCCATTCTCGACATACTCGCGGTAACTCATTGGCTGCCTCACGTCCAATTCCTGGATGTCCATGATTTCCCCATACGTAACCCGCAGAATATATTTTGAAGATAGTAGTAGCTTGAGTAGAATATCCCTATCTCCAGGTGTAGTGGAGAGGCTTTAATTTCAAGCTGAACCATAAATTGCCACGTTGATGCCGTTCCCGACCTGATAGGCCGTCACAATTGGGCGGCACGGCTGGTGTTAAATCAATGCGACCATCCAACAATGGTCTCCGACATGGAAAATGCATCAGGGTACCGTACACGCCCCACTGAGTCTTGGGGTGCCTACGTACGTGCACTTGCGTGGCGCACTGAGACGCTGTGCCATGCATGATGATCCACCAGTGCATGCCCCACACTCAAGGCGAAAATTGACAGTGAATCATTTTGAGCGTGGTAGTATAACCAAGATAAGCAATCCGAGTCATTAATACTGGTTAGAAAGCTATCACCAAGTATGGAGATGCTGAAACCCACCACAACGGGTGTCTCGGAAGGATATTGGAGATGACAGCAGTATGAACCTAGAGACTTCCACCTGGTCGATATTGGTGATGTCTTTTCTGACAGATATGAGTTTTTGAATAAATCTGTTTCAACGTCTATTCAAGTATGTAGCTTGTCTGGGATCGAAACAAGTGGGTCATACCTATTCCTTTAACACGGCACTTAGATATTCACAAAGAATGGAGACGGCTCGGAAACTCCCTTCCGAACACTCAAAGTTCTAAGTACTAAATGTCACAGTCCAGGCCATGAAACCTTCGACAAGGAAATCCTGACTAGTCTGCTAGAAGGGGCCACGAAGGCCTAGACTCTAGATGTATACATCTAGTAATCTAGCCGCTTGATGATTTCCAATACCAACACCCTGATGGTACCCATGTGTCTCTGGTTTTGGAGTTTATGGGTGAGACACCACAAGGTTTCGGCTACTAGTTTGTCCCCGAAACTACCGTGTAGAAATTTCCTTCAATCATCGCAGCTGTAGAGTATGCCCGTGAATGTTACATCGTTCGCACAACTAGCTATTCCTATCTATTCATAATGCAATTATTATTAAGGTGATAAATTTCTAGAAATCAATAAACCTTATAATATATTTTTGTCCCAGATTAAGTTTATTCCATGATTGAATTTGGCTTTGATCAACGCTTCTCTCGATGGCCGTTATGAACTAAAATAGTACTTGGTGAAGATTATGGAGCTATTTGGGCCATATTTAAAGGCGATTCTCTATCGAGCGGATAAAAGGTCAAACGTTTTAATAATTAGAGACAGACCAAAGATTCAAACCCACAAAGATAGACAAGTTTCTCACCTGAAGAAATGATTTCTGACATCAATCAGGAAGGTCAAGAATCATGTGCGTTGTTTTTGCTATTCTTCATGAAGATCAATCCTACATAACACCCATCGGCTATAGATACATCGGCTATAGGTATGCTGCGCCATTCTCAGGTGGGCGCATTGCCTGAACGAGCAAGAAAACGATCGGTGGATCTCGGCACCAATCTGGCGAATGATTTATGGAGAATTTCCAGCTGCATAAAGCCGATGCAACCTCGCGTTCGCGTTTTGTTGGTGAATTCAAATGTATGCAGATTGCGCAACCCAATCCCATAAGGGTTTTGCACGCGCTTCACCTTCCCAAACAAGGGTCAGAAGACTCATTAAGCTTAGGCTGGCTACTCGGTTACCACGCCGAATCAGGCAGCCCGTAACTTTGCTTTCTTAACGCTGATTTGTAACCGTAGTAAAGCATGGCATAATCTACCACACAAGGACCGGCATGTGAATGGTGTCAATAAACTTGCATCCTAAATTCACCGAGATTCAAAATATGCCACCATTGAAGTTCGAGATGACGCGCTTTGTGGGTAGCGAGCAACCCCTTTTCATAGTACATCATGCCATCTTCTCAGTCCACTCCGCTGACAAATTTTCTCCCTCACTGCCGAGAATACGTAGCCGAGAGGGTGGGATGCGCCTTTCTATATGCGTGTTCTAGACCCACCCTTATCGCCAACAAGCCAGACAACAATTCTTGTCGAATTCAAGTCCATGTGAACTATGCATCATATAACCGGCTAGGGAAAATAATGTGTAGATTCATCCAGCGGTCTAAATAGTAGACGTAAAAATGTTCGCCAGCTAGTGGCTTGATGAAAATGACCTATTCAATAGGCGGCATTCGAATGATGACAAAATATTCATGAAATCCATAAAACGCCTCGCCACCACCCCGAGAAAAAATGACCCCAAATAATGAATTCATTGTCCATCCCACCGTATAGCGTTAAAGAAGAATTTGGGACTCCCCCAAATATTCCATAATGTCCTGCCATCTTTGAAGGATGGCCAATCCTTGTGTAGAAAGATCACGCTGGGCCCAAACGGCTTCCAAGATCCTTTGTGCATTCTTTGAGTTGTGGATTCCGGTGAGATGCAAGCCGTCCCAGCGGGACCTGATGTAGTCGCGGTCGTCTCCAGAATCCAGCTCTGCACCAATAACCACCAAACACCACCCAAGACATGAGCCGGGACCCACGGCATCTGGGACTTGAGGGAAAAGGTCCAGAGCAGTTCGAAGAGAAACCGCCATTTCCGGCGATAGCGGTACCTCGGGGCTGTTGCAAATACGGAATGCGTATATATGAGACGCGTGCCGGAAGATCTCGGCAGCTGTGACCATGCGCAGTCGCAGCTCCTCCTGGTTGAAATTGGCTATCGAAGCGTAATCATGATCGCCGTAGTGGCAGAGGACTCTGATGTCCGGACTCGAGTCCAGGTCTATTTTTGTGGCCCGAATTTGGTCTTGCAGAATATCGACCCGGTGCCTGATCTCTGTCAGTGGTAGATCGTTGTTTCTAAATGCTAGATATAATGCCGCCGCAGTTGACTATGAGTACTTGTTAGAGGCTGGTTTTATGCAAAGATTTAAACCATGAATAACACACCATTAGTCGTGGAAGCTTTTCACAGCATCCTATTAGGGGGTCGATGGCATGCACTTTGACTTGGTCATGTGCATTGTCCATCCAGTGGTCCAGCTCAGGCATTGGGGGAGAGCCGAGATTCAGTGTGCATTGGGTCCCAATCATGCAAACCCAACCTTTGAGAAATGGATCTAGATCAGAACAGTCTCCACGAGCCTTGATCCATCCTCGTACTGCATCGTAGTGATTCTTCCAACGAGTGGAGCCGGCAAAAACCTATCATTGATGAATTAGGGACCTAGGTATCTTATAATTTTCCCAGATTGCAGTCTTACCTCAAAAGTGAGTAGTAGCATCATCGTGGCCAAGGTAATGGGACTATTCACATGGTCTGGCCGGGAAATGCGGATGCATAAGCTTTCCATTGATGCTCGCAAGTAATTCTGAGACGTCGCATCTGGAACGCCTTTCCAGCGGCCATAGTGAGAAGCAGCAACAGCAAGCATTGCGTTTAACAGGGCCGAGTCGTGTACCGCCATTGGTAACAACATCCGATAGCCATTCTCATTGTAGTCAATCGCCAAACCTAACCTGGCCACATTGTCTAGATGGAATCATTCTAAAGGTTAGTCAGATTTCACTAGTACTAGATATATATCGCGTACGTATAAAGTGTTGCACGAAAAAGCTCTCCTCTGCCGGGAGGGCAACGGAGGAAAGCTCTGTGCTCAGCCTGTTCAGCCTGCCTCGAAGGTATTGGTGAAATGCGGGACCATTGACCGATAGGTTTATCTTTGACACATCGTGGCCTGATGTTCTTTGTCGCGATTTCTTCTTTCGTTGAAGGTCAAAAGGCCATTTCGGCCGGACACCATAGCCACCACATGTGGTGCTGCTTAAAGTGCAAGTTTGGCAATCTGGAGGCTCAAAATTAGACCCAATTCGCACCACACGATTTTTATGGTGTAAAATATTGGCATTGCAATGGCAAATCTCTTTTGCCAAGCCTGGACACACTTACGTGGCAATGCACCGTCGCAATTCCGTTTTCGTTTCAAGCACGTCCAACATGCGCTGACGGCCGGCGAGAGCGCCAGATCCATAAGATGCCGGCTTCAATTGACTCGATATCGGGGTTTCAGCTTCAATATTCCACTGGATGCGCCGGACAAAAAAGATGATTTAGAAATCAGGAAGGTGAGCGAAAAGTGGCAAAGTTCCTGGCTGCATCCTGTCTCCGCAACTCGGTTTCGTTCCAGAACCCGTGCCACATGGGCTTCGGTAACCTCAAGGACCTCGACAAGGCTCCGCTGCTGCTTGCGGACTAGTGCCGGACACGACTTCCCCTGTCATGAACAAGGCTATTTTCGGAAAGCCGAAGCGAAAGTGGAGAGACAGCAGCATCGAGAAAATCTCTACTCAGCAGTTTCATCGGTGCATGGATGAACAGCTCAGTGCAACAGTTACGTTACCTCAAAGGGAGATTTGTGAAATGGCCACAAAGAGTATAGGTTCGAGCTAGAATCCTGCATGTGTGCCCTGGATATGACAAACCCTGGCTTCTTTTCACATGCCTTGTTCCGAATGCATGATCCTGGTCGACTTTGTCAAAATGGCCAGAGCGTGACAGCGAGATTCGTGTAAAAACTCATCCCATATAAGTGGGTATCAACATCATGTCCCGGCTCGGTCCTTGCTTCGGCTGCTATTGGCCGTATACGCGTTTCTGGCACTTTGTGTGGATTTAGTGTCCACTTACCCGTCAAATTCCAGCTGACGTTTCATTTTGATTATCGAGATAAATTATTTATCCATTAACACGTCAACTCTCGGAACATCATTACCTTATTCAAACCGCCTTACCAATAAAATCCACTTAAAATCTTAATTGGGAGCCTAAAATACCCCAAACTTTAGTGGGTAACTTGATCTTGTTAGATTCTCAAGCGTGGGGTCGTTGCTCTTTGAGACGGATCTCGGCGGAGCCTATCGGTGGGAGAGCCAGTACCGGTTGTGTTGATGTAAAATTTGTAAATTCTTATCATTGCTGCCCTGTATTTTGGGATAGAATATCAGCCCAGCTCTCACCGCTTCCCATGATTTGATTCAGCATATCCATCCACATTTCTGACTCGTATCCTGGATTATTGGGTGCCGGAAAGAAGGAATTTTCCGAATTTCCCGAATTTTCCTGGTCTGTGTTTTGCACCGGGCTCGGTTCCAGATTGAAACCTGATGAGTTGGTTATATTGGTAGATCCCATATTAAATAGGAAGCTGGTATCGGAACCAGTTCCGAGCCCAACTTCCGGAAGCGTATTAATTGTCGAAGGAGGTATCGGTTTTTGGTCCTGGGCGTTTAAATTTTGTTGATCAGCGACAATGGGAGTCTTATTCAAAGTGTTTTCAGTTTCCAGAAAGCCGACATAACTATCAGTCCAGCGAGTTTGGTCTTCTGTCGCAGGCGGCTGAAATATTGAAGTAGGCTCAGTTTTTACTGCTGTCTTGTACTTCAAGATTCGGTTTGAGTCTCTTTGGAAGCGATGCCGTTCAAGCGATATAAAATTCGGCTCAGATATTCCGTCGAAGCGTCCATAAAAACCCTCAAATGCAGTTTGCACTTTATCGGCGGCGTCTCGTATAATCGTATGGTCGTTTTGAATATGTGAAAGAGCATCGACCTTGGGCCAGTTAAATTTCATTCTGATCACCATGAAATGGAGTACTAACCCAATTAGACGCAGGGTGAAAATAGTTCCTGGTCATCAGAAGAATCGCAAGACCCAATCTCAGATTCTCAGCCATTACGGCACTGGAATAGGAACTATTTCGCGATTGGTTGATCAAAACCAATGCGCTTTGCATACAAGAGAATCCCAGCAAAGGAAGATACTGTGAATCGAATAAGTCATCTTTCCGAGCTACTTTAAAAGGGAAGCAAACTGACTCGAAAGAAATCCCCATTTGCAATAACCTCCTTGCATATTAGTGGCACAGCCATTGCGCTTGCTTCGCATCGGCGTATTCTATCTCGGAGAAATAAAGACGGCGCTTGTGGAAACTCGACAACTTTGGCGTTGGAACTCTCTCCCGTCGATGCGCGATAAGGTATGGGTAGAAAGTTGCGGTCTAGGACAATGCAGCAACAATGCCAGATAAGTCCACATATTAGTTTTGAAGTACAAGTATCACTTGTTGTTTTTTCTTGAAAGCTTGCGGTGAATCCGTATGTGTTGGGCCAATGTAGGAGGTATCTCTCCAGTTCGTCTCGGAAGAATTTGAATCTCGAATCTGACGACCACGGTGGTGGAATTTGGTGAGCGAGAGGAATGTCGCCTAATTGTTGAATCAGAATGAGGGTGTGAATAAGTGCCAGCAATCGAGTTGGATCGTCTTCGTGAGTAATGTTGTTGATCTCCAAAGGGGATGATATCGAGAGATGGTCCGCGGAACCTATGATGCTCGGAGTACCCAGAGAATAGAATGCTTCCATCATTGCAATAAATTGTTCCACCTTTTGAATTTTGGTTAATTCGTCTGGACCAAAGCTTTTACTAGATTTGATGATTTGCAAAAGACCTTTACCAGCGGCTAGTCACACACAGTTCCATAATCAGTAAGATCCAGCTAAAAGGTCAGCCCATACTAACCCAAATCCATCCAAGCGTTACCGCCGTTTCCTCTGTTAAACTCATATTCGGCGAGACAGCAGTGAATGAGAAGTCTATCCATCCGTTGTTGTGGGAATTCAAGAAGCAGCGCTTTCTGTCGCGCGTACCTAGACAACTTCTGGCTGACCTGATCCGTCGATGGTTCCACAACGACTTTGTGTGTGGAAAACTTGGCCACGCAAGCACATGTGGCATATATTACGCTCGGTGATATTGTCCTCGCCTGGATGCGCTCCATGAGTTCGGTAGGGGGGAGCACTAGACTCAGGTTTGCGCTTGCGTGGTTCCAATAGAGCTCGAGGAGGTGGGATACGAGGTTGAGGTTCGACTTTTCTTCTCTTAAAGTTCAGACCCCCATGGTTAGCCGATGGTTACATCCCCATGCTAGAGGAACACACTTTGTAATAGCACCTCTTCCGTCGTAGAGCAACATTTCTAAGCTCGAAACCCATATGGCTAGCGTTGGTGGTTGGTTTTCCTCCTCTTCCTCGTCCTCGTATTCTGTTTCGTCTTCGGCGACAACTGGATTCTCGGTGGACTCAGCGACCATGGGCGAATTGGCAGATTCAGAATCCGTTTCTTCGGAGGGCTTGGCTGGCATGATTGCCAGCACTCGAGGGGCTCTGGACAGTTGGCTGGCTGGCTTGCGAGGCTTGGGGCCTCGCCGGGCCCTGTTTTGCTGGTCAAACCGGCATTCTTTGTTCTTTTCTGCACAATACGTGCATGGTTGAGTGCCGCTACATTTCGCCTGAACTCTCAGTCAATTGGTATAAAATTATTTGGAGTTGGCCACCAAACTCTTCTTTTGCGGCACGTATCACATGCGAAAGTGACCTTCCGTCTTGTGGAAACCTGGGGCTGAGGCTGCTGGTCTTCGGATGACAACGGCATCGCGTGTCTTTTAGCTCTTGAGAAATTTTTCTGACCGAGGTTTGTAATGAATAATTATTGCAGCATCCAAGCCCGCCACGATATTATTACTCACTAACGATCATGAAACTGGGCTTTAGGTGGGGATGCGCATACTAGAGTGTCGTGGCGGTTTAATCTCTGATTCGTTGGTGTTTTTCCGCGCATCGTCACTTCATTTGATCTGATCATCCAAGGGCAAATTCCGGATAATCCAATCTTGAGATCGACCCACCATGCGCCGAGTCATAGGGCCCGGAACTTCGCAAATATTCCGAAACTCTCGACTCACGGGATTGACCATATACGCTAGGTCACAGTCCAAGATTCCATGTCACATTCGGCAAATAGAATATTCGATTACGATGCTGGATCTCACTCGGCATTTAAATTCGCTAAGCTGCTCCACTGTCTCTCGCAGCATGAACCATGGCATGACGCACCGCAGCAGGACAGGGGGATAGGCTGGTTTATTTAGAGTTGTACAGGATAATCCGTCGTCTCCAGCTCGGCCGGGTACTCCACGCCGGCGTCACGGCGGACTTTGTCCATAATCTCCATGATTAGTATGCTTTTGTCCAGGCCCAGTCGGCTGCCCTCCTTTCTCCCCTCCACCAGGGCCCGGCCAGCATCGTCGGCCTCCCAGAATAGCCCATGCCCGTGGCCCTCGGGGTTCGGACTCGCCCCATATCCGTTGAACCATCCGCTACCGACACCCGGGCCAGGTTGAGGCCACTGTTTATCCGTGCACGTGCCGTCCTTCAAGATAAGCCGTGTGCGGGTTGGGCGATAGGCGGGCAGGAACACCTGGATCTCGCCTTTGGGTCCTTGGATGCGAATATTCGGGACCACAGCATCTGCCGCAGCAGCCACGGCGTCGTTGGATAGCCCTAGCGAGCAGCTCGCCACAGCGTGAGCGCTATTTCCATCTCCCGCAGCTCCCGGGAACTCCATCATGATTGTTACCATCGAGTCAACACCTGTGGAGGCATATTTGGCCACGATTGACTGGAAGGTGGGGGGTTGTCGTGTGGCTGCAGGCTGAGTGCTATACAAGGCTTCAAAGACCCATGTGAGGCTGTATATGCCACCGTCAAGGAGAATGCCGCCAGCGAGCCGGGGGTTCACCATGATGTGGCTATCGTCTTCAAATCGTCCGGCATAGGGCAAGCTGTGCTCCGACAAGACTCGCTCGACTGGTCCAAGGCAGCCCGAGGTAATTACTTCGCGCACATATGCTGACAGTGGGAAATAGCGAGTCCATAGTCCTTCCATGAGCAGCAGGTCCTTTTCTTTGGCCTTTGCGACCAGCGCCTTTGCTTGTCGGGCATTAACTGTGAAAGCCTTCTCACAAAGCACGTTCTTTCCGGACTCCAGAAGCAGCATCGCATTTTGGTAGTGGTGTGAGTGAGGCGTAGCAATGTAAACAATATCCACGTTGGGGTCGGCAGCGAGATCTTTGTAGGACCCGTACGCTTTCGCATGCGATGGTGCATCGCATTCCTTCAAGAAATCCTGCGCCTTGGAGATTGAGGAAGAAGAGGCCACCGCCACAAGCTCATGTCGGATATCTGTGACATTGCGAGTATTCGGATCAACCGAAAGGTCCTTACCACTGGGTAAGTGATTAAACATGTCAGCTGCAAGCCATTTTCCGCACCATGCAGAGCTCCAAAATAACTTGACTTACAATGCTCTCGCAATTCCTCCCGTTGCGAGTATGCCCCAACGAACAGTTCGAGGTGTCGCCATGTCTTCTTATTTGCCAGTAGCACTGTAATTCTTATGTTTTCGTATTACTCTATAATTTCATGGCAAGTTCGCTACCTTTATGTTCTGCATGAGACACTGACGTCCGAACATTTGAGGCTCTCCGTATTTCGGGGGTCCCGCTGTCATGTCAAAGCAAAGGCGCGCCAAAATGTGCATTTCGACGCAGGCCGTGCTTCTGCGTTAGACTAATATTGGATTAAAAATCCCTTATGAAACTTTAAAATAGATAATAACTAGTGCGAGATGTGGTCAGTTGAAAGAGATGCTTGCTGGGTTAGTCTCCAGACGCCGTTGTGCATGCAACTGTTGGGCGAAAAGCTTACCAGCACATCCTTGCATTAACAATGACTTATCTTAATAAAGTGTCCCGAAAATTCTCCCTGAGTTTAATATTCGCAATTTGTTGCTCCGAGGCGATTTTAGTCGCTGAATTTTGTGTTCAAGTCGCGCCATTCCCGCCGACTATTCGGAGCGCCAAGACGCCCTACGCCGCCCTACGCCCTACACCCTGTTAGACAGAGGTTTCTTCATTATGTTTACTAAAGCATGACCGCTCCATCGTTCTATGTGGATACTCCACCCATCCGAGAATTAATAATCCAAATGTAACCTGAGACGAATATTCTATTGTGGAAACAATGATCACTTGGTAGGGCGTGAGAATCTCAGCTCAGGGAACTGGGTTCTATATTATGGCCAGCACTGTCGTTCGGCCTTTTTTACTCCTACTCCATCATTATCCCTAATAAATCCATCAAATTTAGAGGCGTCTTCAAAATATGGGAACCCATGAGCTGTTCATGTAAGCGCGTTGCAACTTCACCTTGTAATTCTTGGATCTAACTAACAAACAAAGCACCGGTGCCACCGGATATATTGGCGGAGATTTTCTCTATGAAGTATATCGCTTCAATGCCGATTGGAATATTTCGGCATTGGTGAGGAGCGAGAAGGCGGCAGCAAATCTCAAGGAGGCGTATCCCAGGCTTCGTATTGTTCTTGGCGATTTGGACGAGGCCGATTTGCTTCGTGACGAGGCCGAACGAGCGGATATTGTTCTCCGTAAGTGCAGAGCCCCCCCAATCGCTTTATCACTTTCCCATTGGTTTAATTAAAATTGGGAATGGTTTTGGCATGACTCTAACCAGAATACCTTCGCCAGATTTCGCCAATTGTGACCATGAGGCATCAGCAAAAGCACTGCTTGAGGGAATGGCTCGCCACACTGCTGAGCGACCCGGTTGGTATATTCATACTTCCGGAACTGGAATCCTCACATATGAGGACGGAAGAGCCAAAACCTGTGGCATTCACCGCGAAAAGATCTTCAACGACTGGTCGGGCGTCTCAGAGCTCATCAGCCTGCCCGGCGATGCCTTCCACCGCAATGTTGACAGCATTGTGACCGCAACCATAGGAAAGACCCAAAAGAACTTCCAGACAGCGATTGTCTGCCCGTGCTGTATCTATGGCGAAGGTCGGGGTACAGGCAACACGTCTAGCACACAGGTCTACACCCTGGCAACGCATATTTTGGAGCGGGGCAAGGGCTTTATCGTTGGGGAGGGCAAAAACATTTGGCACTATGTTCATATCCGTGATCTCTCTCGACTCTTTGTCCTGCTTGCCGATGCAGCGGTAACAAACAGCTCCAGGGCGTCCTGGGACGCTGAAGGTTACTATTTCGCAGAAAGCGGGAGCATTACATGGGGCGAAATCTCCAAGGCCATCACCCTTGCCGCATTTGAGAAAGGCTATATCCAAACTAATGATCTCGATGTCCTTGGTTGGGACTCCACAGATGCTTTAGATCCCAAGGGGCCATACCGCTGGGGGTCAAATTCTCGAGGTGAGGCAATTAGAGCTCGCAAATTGCTCGGATGGGAGCCTGTAGAAAAGGGTCTGCTGGAGTCAATTGGAGAAATCGTTGATCTTCAACAGGCTCAGCGTACTGAATAACCAGTCAACTTGAAGCCTGGGAAGAGCGTCACGGTGACGGCCTGTAAACGATGCAGTGAGCAGTGCTGATGCCCCACGGGCTGCCCGAAGCCACGTCCAAAATGCGCTGTAGGCGCTATAACGCAGCCCTAGTCCCAGCCGCGACTTCCAGTACCACGACAAAGTTAGATAGAAAGTAATAAACAGCTTATTAAGCATCAGATGCTTAAAAGTTAACGTTGTTTCACGTCATTATAGTACACCGCCCACAGTGAACGACTCTCAACATGCACGAAGTGAATTCGAAACCAGCCAATATTATAATAATATGTCTTATTTTCTGAAGCCTAAAGGCAATACAAGATGAAAACCTTAATAGCTAGAAACCGCGTATAATAAAAGGAAAGCTTTTACTCAAACAAACCTCTCTGAGTAAAAGTCTTCCTTTTATTGTACGGTGTTTCTAGCTATCAAGGTTTTCATCTTGTATTGCCTTTAGGGTTCAGAGTTGGCACAAGGGCAATTGTACCAATCGATCTGAAAGTCTATCATGAGGCGTGCCTTCAGGTTCCGTCACCTTGCCGGCGTCTTCCTTTCCTAAGAGGAAGAAACTAACTATATGAAAGACATGTCTTATTTTCTTCTTTTTTTTTCCCCTTTTTTCCCGTTTTCCTTGATCATGTTCTATGTTCCTCATGTTCTATGTTCTTCGTATTCTACATTCTTCATGCTCTGAAATGTTCATGTCTAGATGCTTCAAGAAGAAAAAAGAAAAACAACTTGGGCACGTGTGGCCTGGTGTCCGTTATTCCGAGTTATCCGCTTTGCCAAATACAACCGTTTCCGTGTAATCAAAACACCCCTTTAAAATTGCAAGTTCGTCATGTCGGGCAAAAACCAAGTCGCCCTGCACAATTGTGCAAAATGTGTCCACCCATCCCGCAAACCAGTCATGAGGAATAAAACAATGTCGTTCATACTCGAGATCGCCGTCGCTGTTTCTTCCGGGCTCGCCTTCTCCCACATGCATAGAGCACACCCAAGAGGAATGGTCGAGAAAGACGAGTTTGCCGTTATCGAGAGTGCCAATGACTCGAGATACGATTTGCGACAAGTGCCCAGTTCGAGGGCAAGGTATTGATGTAGAGACAGTACTTCTTTCAGAGATAGCAGAGCTATATCCCCTCTTCTCGTCCAAGCCAGAGCTAGCATACTCCTTAACGATTCCGAAACGATCGGTGTTGAGGACCATGAAGTTGCTTGATTTCGTTGAGGCACTCCGCTCTGTAAGTTCTAGTAACAAAATCTTTTTCTGTTCTAATGAGCACATGGTTGCGCTTTCCAAGTCAAGAGGTTCGCTTGAAAGCGAGAAATAAGACGCCCAGCTCTCTTGCCAATCATTCCATTGGTAAACACGAGCTGTGGCGCCGTCGAGGCGAACTGCCAAGTCAGGCGAGTTCGGGTGGGACATCCATTTGCAAATGCCCATTTGATCTTTGCAGGCCTTTCTTGCCTCTTGGTTTCCATCCAGAGTAAATAGATAGTCCGATTTGTGAGTTGAGACGACAAACTTGTCCACGCCCTCTCCAATCAGAGCATCAGTGATGGCTGATTTGACGTCAAGAGTAGTCTGGAACTTCACCACAGGGTCCACCAGCCAGCCCTTTTCAGATGACTTGAGAATCTTGAGCAAAATTATCTTGTTTGAGACGTCAACACTGAGAAGGGCTTCTCGCTTGCGACACCACCTCAGCAAGCGAACGGCGCAGTTATGGATACGTGGGCTGCCGAGACATTTTGCAGTCTTGCGGCAATAGACAACGATTTTACCATCCTCAGTTCCGCAGAAGACAATGTCCTCTGAATGATGAACCTCCAACGCGGTAATTCTCGCCTTGTCTTCATGTGGTGCCTTTTTCACGATTGAAGGCAGACCCGCCGAATCGCTTTCGCCACTCAAAAGGCCCTGTGAAATGGCGTTGGGCTCCCAAATGGTGCAGTGGAAAGATCGCAGGTCTGCAAACCGCATGCTGTCGTTCATAAAAACAATCTGCTTAGAGAAGGTGGTGGACTCTTCTGTTTGATACAGAAGCTTCAGTGTCTTGAAGTCATAAACCTGAATCATCCCCTTCTCTGTTCCAACAGCAAGAAGCTTGCCGTTGGGGCTTATATCCAGGGAGTGACAGGTTACGCGCGCACATGCAAGTTGTCGGTTGGAGAAGGGATCGAGGATGACAAGATCTCCACTGAGGTAGGCCACGGCAAGCAGGGCAAGATTGGGGTTTGGGTTGAAAGCAAGTGCGGAGACAACGGCCGTGCTAGTCGATCCGTCATGTTCCCTCTTGCCACAGCTGCCCACGCGACGGTTTCCATCTACATCCCAGATGGTAATAGGCTGGCGGACATAAGCGGCTGCAAGCACCTTGTGGGTGGATGAAAGCGTAAGGGCTGTAGGAGCGAGGTGAGGCAAAAACATTGTACCTGTGGTATCGCCCCATCGCTTCTGGGATTCCAGTTTCGCGTTGCCTTGCAGGTTCCAGTATTGGAGATATCTCCTCTGGCTAGCAATGAGGAGATACTCATTGTGAAAACTCATGTCCATCGGGGAAGGAGGGCTTCTCAAGCTGTGCAGCATCTCGCAGCACCCCAGGTCCCAGACTTTTGTCATTGTCGGTCCGCAGGTTGCTAGTTGAGTCTTGCTAGGGTTGAATCTAAGAATTTTAATTGATTCACCATGCTCAAAGCTCATAATTTCTCGGTAAGACGTCGTGTCGTAGATCTTGACAGCTCCGTTTGCGAATCCAACGGCAAAGAATGGACCTGCGCGGCAGATGGCGCTTGGCTGGCTGGGGTTGAAGTTGAGATAGAAAAGCTTCTCATCCCATTGTCCAGGGAATTTTCCAAGGACTTCTAAAGTTTTCAGCTTCTTGCTAGCATTGTGAATCATGGAGTTTGGAGGGCAAAATGATGGGATGAGTGAGTAAATGGCGGATGGGGACGTCAACAAGCAGTGGCCAAACTTTGTGGCAATTCGCTCCAGGTCAACGGCCCATTGGCGTAGAATTCGTAATTTCGAGCTTGGGTATGATCCTTCGGCGCCAAGCGTCGCAATGTATGTCTTAAAGTGTTGGGAGGCCTTGACGAGTTGGCAGAGATCACCAGAGTCGGCAACCATTTCAATCCATGTCAAGATGTTCTTTCCGGCAAATTCCAAAAGAAGGTAGAAAACCCTCTCGTCTTTTGCATCGGCTTTTGAAAGGTGGTATGAATAGGCTGTGAGCGCATATGTAGAAAACTCCAGCCTGGGCACACGTTCGCTTGTTCGCTCGCGTTGCGTATCGAGATGTGGGGGCTTCATCTCGTCTCCGACGAGGTACTGCAGGCAGACTCTTGCCATTCGAGAATGTGCCGATGATTCCTCAAAGTCAAACTCCGAGCCAGAAGCTGATTTCAACAGAACTTCTCTTGCGGTCTCGTGGACCATCTGGACTCTGTCGTACTTGTCGATGACGATAAACTGGCCACACAGCCTGGTGATGCTGTCCTTGAGCCTGGGGAAGGTGTCATCCAGGTCGCAGTCAAGGGCGTAGTTGAGTTCGCTAACTGTCATGGGCCAGCATGCACATGCTACCCATTGCAGGACTGCCTTTGCTAGGTCACTTCCTCGGCAACCCTGAGCCATGACACGCAGAGCCCGCTTGCACAAGTTCTCCATGCCCTTCGGCAGCTGCTCCAGGACAACATCAATGTCTTTTTTGCTGTGGAAGACGCTGAGTTCTCTAAGGACCAGCATCGTCCAAATGAAGGATCCGTCGGCTTTGTCCAGGATCTTATCAGTGAGGGTTATCATTTCGTCTGGCTGCAGGACAGTCAGATACCTGATCTTGCTCTCAATCACACGCTTCAGATCGGGAGATGTGTCGTCTCCTGAAATTGAGAGTATCTGAAGCATGCCAGGTCGGACTTTGGCAAAGCTTTGGTGCAATTCAGCTGAATCGCGACCGGTGACGAGAATCTTCAAGGGACTTGACTGATCCACCTTGCGGAAAATGAACTCAGTGAGCACCGTAGCGCTCGGGCATTCGTCGAGGCCGTCAATCAGCCAGTATTGTGGCTCCATCTTTGTTGTGAAAAGTCCGTCTGTGAACAGGCGTTTCCACAGGGTGCGCTCGTCGACATTCTCCAAGTCGATGCTTTCGCTCTTCATGCGGAGAACCAGATCCAGGATATCAGGGTTCGCCAAAGCCATCTGAAAAGCCAGAGTTCGAAGGCAGATGCTCAACTCAAACTTTGAGTTGTCTCCTCGCTTGAAGAAAAAGTAGCTGCAGGGCTTGTTGGATCGCAAAAGTTGGTTGATGACATAGCCCATGACGACTGATTTTCCTGTTCCTGCAGCACCCCTGATCCAGAGAATTTTACCGCTTCTGGAGTCATCGTCTCTCCAGTTGATGTAAGTGCTCTTGGCCGAAATCCATTGGCATGAATCCCTCAGTCTTATCTCTTCAGCCTGCAAAAGGTCATCTTCGAAGCCTTCCGGAACACCCAGGTACTTTCGAGCCAGGTTGATGCGGGCGGTCTTCTGGTCTTCCTCCACTTGCTGGGCTGCTGTCGTAAGGTTTTCCACGGTGGAGGCGAGTGCATCGCGCAGGACGAGATAGTTGGAGTCCAGGCGAGTGTCGAATTTGCAGATGGAGCCGTGGTCGGCGTTCATGGGTATTTGCTTTTCCTCGCGCTGGCCAACAACAGCTGCCTCTGGGTCGACGATGGGCGAGCTGAAACGCCTCATCTTCTGGGTCTCATAGAAAGACCACAGCTCAATGCCTTCGGAATGGTGTCGGAATTCATCGTTGATGACTTGAATTGCGGACAAGTTTCGCCCCAAGTCGGTGACAGATGCCCTCTCATTGGCGATTTTGAGAATGTTCTTGAGCAATTTAGCAGAATCGGCATCTCGGTGAGGTGTGGCGAGAAAGTAAATGGAGGCGAATCGGTTGGCCAATGCTTCGTATTCGGCGTCTTGCTTTGCGAGAATGCATGCTTTCTTGATGATCAATCCTCCCATGCTGTGGCCAATGGCGACAATACGCGTCTTGGCGCCGGCGAAAAACGGCGAAGCAGCCAGCTCTGATAGAAATTCTTTGCCATTTTGGTGGATGTTTAAGCAGTCCTTCTTCCCCTTGGAGTAGTCGGATTTGTAGCCGTAGGTGAAAATGCGGACGTTTTCAAATGCATGGTCCTGGGGCAGCCAGTCTTGTGGCCAATAGTTGAGCTGGGACGACGGCTTGCTCCACGTCTTAATTGAGTCGCCGCCCAGTCCGTGAACAAAAATAAAGTCGACCTTTGGCTCCAGGGGCGAATGGATCAATGACAGCCCCAAGGGGCCCTTCTCTCCTCCTTCATCGGTAGCGGAATACGTGCGAGAGAGCCGGCTCACCAGCGAGATTGAGGTCCGCCGGCTCGTAAGGCTCGTAGAGGACTCTGGCCGAGGGGGCGACGGCGGCGGCGGCGGGATCACAACAGGCGGGCCCGGGTCGCTGCGGCGGCTCCTTCGAAAGAACTGACGCATCTGGTTAGTGGAAGAAGACGTGGGCGTGCTGCGTTGGGCGCTTCTACCATGTTGGCTCTCAAGCTCTCACGCCGGCGGATTGTGTGTATGCCCGCCCAATGCCTTATACCATCAGTAACGTGAACTTCGTATGCGCGTCAAACTGTCCAGCAGCCTGTTGACGAATTTTACAAAGCTGTTTGGATGTATTTATGAAGATCCAAGCCCGAGAAAAGCGGTCTTCCCGCTCCCCCCACTCCCCCGAGGCGGTCAGTCTGGCGTTGGCTCCCAACCTTCCCCATCCTCAGCGCTAATCGCCAATCAACTCCCAGCATCCTTCGCTACGTGTCTCTGGACCAGCACAGCGCACGCGAGGGCCAACCCCTTTTTAGCAAGCCTCACTTTTCGTTTCTGCATCTTCGGCGTTCGCAGTTGAGGAGACACGGGGCCCGAGACTAGAGCATAGAAGACGCCATTCAAAAGCACATAATCGATCCCCCGCATTCGACTCTGTGCGATGTGTCCAGCAGTGGAACGTTTTGCAGCAGCAGTTAGGGAACACCTCAAAACACCAGCCACTAACAGGGCGCCACTGGACAAAGGGAGTAGCGAAATTAGGTGCAACGTCAGGGGGCCCCTTGCGACCTTCAGTGGTTGGGCTCGCGCCGAGCGGCGGGGATGCGACCTGCCACAGCCGCTGGCTGGCTGGGCCTCTGGGCTGGGCCTTGACGGGATGGCCTCGGATTATTAAGATGGTGCCTGAAGCATTGACTGTCATCCTGTCTGTTCTTAGGCGCTGGGGCACCTGGTCGTCGGCCCCATTTCCCACTGGCCGACGACCCAGACACGTCACTCTCCCCAGAGGCCGTTTCATGGAAGCCGATGGCAATGAATGGCGATGAGTCAACAACAACACCCAGCCATGGATGGCTGTGTGCAAACCCATCCCGTAGTTGGCGGCTGGGCTTGAGCTTCACCAAGCCGCCGTTCACGTTGCTTCTTTTGTACTCAGATGACGCAGCTCAGCAGGACACTCAGGTACAAGGCTTTTTTTTTTTTGTCCCCCCAAAGCATGAGACATCACGGACTCAGACACACATGAGATGAATTACCTGTGCACCCAATAGCGCATCCAATTAACATTTTGACACATGTCACTAGAACAAATTCTGCTAGAAGCAAAGCACAGGTCTGACACCAAACTCATGCCTTGATCCAAATACCAAGTCCATTCAAGACTGGAACCATGTGTCTTGCTTTGTGTGAGTAGCTATTGTTAACCATCCGGTTCATCCTCGACCTAATTGGGCCAATATTTCCAATGCCATGGCTACGCGCCTGACCCTGCCGCCATTCCCGCGTACACGTGCAGCATTGGCTGTCGTGCTGCCTCAGTTGCCACTAGCCAATGCCACGACAATAGAACGCTGTCCAATGCAAAAGATCATAAGGACATCAACCCATTTTCGGCTCGGGTCGCAGTTTTAGATCAATCCGTCGCGAACACGGAGGGCAAGCGGCCATATGCTGCCTAAAATTGGTCAAAAAAAATTATGGGTTTTATGCCGTGGCACCAGTGTGCATGACCAAATAGTGAAGCCAGGGCTTGGCACGCGAAACGTCCCGTAAAAAGTGTGGTGATGATGCTTGAATTGGGGCTTCGCTTAGCCGAGGCTTCACAATGCCCGAACTCAGCCAAGTCCAACGGTCAATTACCAATCTGGTTGGGGATATCGTCATTCCAATCCTCTATTCCAATCTAGTGCATGGATTCGAAGTCGCCCCTCTTTTCATGAACGAGGCAGCACATGTGTTTTGTCCTTTCGACTCCCTGGAGAGAAGAGAGTCGAGCAATGAGATCCATAAAATCTGTGAAGTTCGGGATTCGGTTCGATCGGACTTCTAGGGCGGGGCCATGACTGGGTCAAGCTAGCAACCACGCGACCACTCCAGCATACATTCCCGTCAATGACGATCTCGACACAATGCATTTGAGAGCGGAGCCACTTGCTTGAATTGCATGTTGAATTCTGCAACATCTCCGCCAGTGTGCGATCACGTGCATGAACGGATACGGCGCTATTGGAGATTGGCGGGCCTATTTGTGGGTGTCGGCGACCTGGCCGATTGAAAGAGCGGGCTGGTTTTGGAGCGGGCAGAGTGATATACTCAATAGCACAGAATGAATTAATTTAGCTATATACTAAAATAAACAACCAGTAGCCATTTGTCGAGCATTTCATAATAGTCAGAAGCTCCCAACTGCTGTCTCATCGAGGTCAAGTCCATGCTTGTTGCTCTCGCGCGAACTGAGGGTCTGTAGGTGGGGTTTTCAAATCACAAGCATTGGATCACACCAGCCTACCGGATTGGATGGAATACGATTAAATGATTTTTAATCATACAGCTAAAACCCATCTTTCCTTTTATTTCGTTTCAAAATGTTGATTGAGGCAAAAGTACCCAGAGGACTTTATCTCGCTTCCCTTGGCCGTTGCATAATCACTCATGCAAGTTTTGTGGGGTTCTTGATGACGTTCACAATTAAGAGCGACCTGTTATAGACCGTGCAGCTTGGTCGTGAGCTTCATAACACCAAATAAGATACCTTGGTCGCACAATAAAAAATCATGCAGGGCGAGAAGGTGCTCAAGCGAGATTATTATCCTATTTCGATGGTGTGTAACTATGTAAAAGAATGATCAACGCTTGAATGTATCGTTAATGCTCAACCCCCTCCCATCGTGACATCTGTCAGTGATGAGAATATAAATGTTTATTTTATATGAATAGAGATTATTAAAATCCGATTAAAAACCCAGTTAATTGAGCTAATATTCTGCAATACAATTGCTCTACGCCTAATCTTACTGCTATTCTTGTATGCCTGCTAACTAGACTATAGGGTAGTTCGAGCTTGCCGGCTTGTGTCAGCAGCGACGATCAAACTGCGAATGTAAAATGCCTATTAGCTACTGGCAACTCTTACTATAACTGGCAACCCATTCGCTAGCCCAGAAGTAAAACCACTCTTAATTTTCAGGGTCCTCTCATCAATATCTCCAGCGTTTCGCAACTCAAATTCAAATTTCCCTACCCAAGCAGCTAGCAGACACGCAATCTCGGCCCTTGAGAAGCTGGCCCCGATGCAGCCCCTGGGCCCGTGCAAAAACGATAGGAACGCATAGTTGCTGCTAGATCCGCCGCTTGATTTCTTCTTATTGTCGTCCGAGATCCACCGTTCCGGGTCGAAGCGATCTGCATCAGCACCCCAGAGACTACGGTCGTGGTTGGTCGCCCACGGGCTCATCATGATCTGAGTGCCCTTGGGTACCACTTGTCCGCAGATAGTGGTGTCGTGTACTGTGTCGCGGATCGTGATGGGTACAGGGGCCCAGTAGCGGAGAATCTCATTGCAGACAGCGTTCAGGTAGGGCAAGCGGTCAATGTCCTGGCTGGCGATGTCGACATCCGAGTCTATCGATGGCAGCTCTTGTCGGATCTCCTGGCGTAGTCGGCTCTGTATATCGGGATAGCAGCAGAGTGTATATACGGCCCAGGTCATAGCAGTAGCAGTCGTCTCATGCCCTGCAGCTAGAAAGGTCATTACTTGGTCGAGTAGGTTCTCGTCTGTAAAGGCACCACTCTCGAGGGCCACGGAGAGGATATCGACACCCGTTTGCTCCTTAATCGCTAGCTTCGCCCTCTTTTCTGCGATAAGTTCGCGGCAAAAAGCCCGAATCTCATCAGCAGCAACGTTAATATCATCATTTCGCTGGATGGGTAGTATATCGATAATCCACGTTGGCATGAGGAGGCCCGCCAAAGCCATAATCTGAGCTTGTCTGGACGGTTTAAACACCTTTTCGTATGCCTTGACTAGCACACTATCCTTATTTTCAATCGCCCCAAAATCTTTACCCATCCCTGCCACACCAATCATGTCCAGCGTCACACGCGATGCCCAAGAGGTTACATCAGTGTCAATCTGGCTTGCGTTGCCGAAGGAGGCCATAATAGCTTGAGTCGCCTCGCGGGACTTGCGCCAGAACACAGGATATAGATCCTTTATGTGGCGAAAGGAAAATGCAGGAGTTAGGCTGCGCCTCTGGAACTTGTGCTCGTCACCTTCGGCTAATACCAGGCCAATACCAACGATCCGACTAAGCGCCCACCTCAGGGATGGGGGCTTTTGGAAGGCGTAACTATTGGTGACTGATACCTCAGCTAGCGCCTTGGGAGAGCAAACTAGGATACACTCTTGGTTGAACATGTCCCGGTATCGGATAAGGCCATTATTGGGAATCTCATTCAACCTATACTTGTTCAGTCGGTTAACTATAATAATATTGGGTATTTAGAGAATACAAACCATTCTCGCATAGGCATACCTGAGGGCTCCCGCACAATGCGAAACCACTGGCCCATCATCCAGTGATTCCCCGAAGGTTCAGGAAGATGCCGCAGTGGCGAGAGGAGTAAGGGATACACCCACACAACCCAGACGCCCCATAATGAAAAGCCTAGCAGCCATAGAATTGCAAAGGAACCCAGAAATGAAGTCTCAGAGTTGCGTGTCCAGTTCAATAGTATGGAACCCACAGTGGCAGCCACTGTTATCTTTTGCCAGGGTGGCATACTGCCCGATTAATCGACCTTGTTTCAACCCTAATGACTAAATCTTGGAATATGCTCGGATGTACTCACCTGCAATAAATGCAAAGTTGGATGGAAACCGGTGGGGTGGGATGAATACTGGTCTAGTCCCTGATGCTCTGGTCATCCGTTTTGTCCGTGGCTGTGCCCTGACGCTGATTCAGGCTACAGCTTATTATAGGGCCGATTCCATGGCGGCAACATCCCTAGCCTACAAGCTTACTTCGTATGATGCACTTGTGCAGGCGAGATTACTCTGGATTGGTCAAGGAGATTTAATCGGCTTAACCCCGCCCGAGAAGCGGTTACAGAAAATAGGCCCGACTGGATCCTACTATGCAGCACAAATAACCCAAGATAGAAGGTGCCAAGGTGGTTAGCACACCCTCTTACAAGAACTGGCGCGAGGTCCATTCAACCCAGTCATTGCATGCATAATCGGAACATACCGTGACCACGATAGAAGACGATTCCCCAGTTTGCGCGTGCTAATCGATCCGGGGTACTCTACTACCCCGCATGGAGCTCGGGTGGGTTGAATGAAAGACACCCGAAATCTGACCGGACTCTCTCAATGACTCTTGCATGAGCTCTTGTAAGCTTGCCTAGAGCTGGGACTTGGCACTGTGGGCTTCCTGATTAATACGACAGATATTGAAGCCTAAGATTAGATCCTTTACTCAAGGTTGCAGAAGTCAACCTGCACCAGAACTGAGTAAAACATATTACGTTTTCTAAATAGAAAATTAATAAGGGTCTGAAGCCCTCAGGTTCTATCCAATCTACTTTTTTAAAAAGAGAGCTCGTTTCGGAGCCGTAGGTATGAATGTATTAATCGCATAATTCGTGTAAAGAAATACAAGGAATCGCTCTACTTGACCTGCACTAAACTACTCACACTGGTAACCTTTTCACTGAATGTGAGAATGCTACTTGTCCCCATAATCTCCAGCATAGGCACGTCGGCCTTTAGAGTCTTGGCTAGCCACGTCCTAAACTCGGTTGCCACAAGCGAGTCGACGCCGTTCGAGCTGATAGACTTGCCTGGGTCAATATCGTCGGCAGCCATGGAAAGTAGCTTGGAAAGCTTTAACCGGATACTATTGGATGTGATATCCAGTGCCTCCTCCATCGACGCGACCGAGCTCAGCTGCATAGGGATCATGAGAAGAGGGTCATCCTGGACGGCTTCCGTGGCCGTCTTAGACTCGCTTCGTAGGTGCTTGAATAGGGGCATGCTGAGATAGCCGGGGACTGGCATGCGACGCTGTTTGTATGCAGAGGCATTAGGCAATCCGGTGACTGTCTGATATGGAGGGGCATTTCGTGGATCAATGTGGTACTCAATCAAGAGGTGGATTTCGTCTTCTCGGATGGCCTCTAGAACTGAGGCAATTGCGGGCGTTGTCTTCAGCCGTTTATAATTTTCGGCGACATAACCCACGGAGAGAACGCTTCCCAGATCAATACTAGTAGCTGCAAGACCCTTGGAGTGTCTATACAAAGCTAGAGCATCTTGGTATGTGTTTCCTGCTGCATAGTTGGCTTGGCTTCGGTTTCCAAGAATACCAGTTGCAGACGATAGCATGAGAAAAAAGTCCATGTCGGCGGGTAATAATTCGTGCAAGTTCCAAGATCCATCAAACTTTGGTTTCAAAGCAGTGCCAAAGTCGGCATAAGACATGTTCTCAAACATTGCATCCTGTCACCTGTTAGCACGTGCAAAATAAAAGCAAGAACGACAGAATTGTCACTGACCTTCAACACCATGGAACCCTGTACACATCCCTTGATAGGGGGAAGAGTCTCCTTGCAGTGTTCAATAACGCTGGATAGAGCTGTCTTGTCGCCCACGTCACAAACGAAGACGTGTGATCGACACTTGGCCGCTTCTAGTTCCTCAATGAGCTCTTGCGCACTCTCACTGGCTGCCCCAGACCGGGATAGAAAGACTAAATGCTTCGCTCCTCGAGATGCCATCCAGCGGGCAATACTCCTTCCTAGACCTCCGAGGCCACCTGCCAGTACATAAGTGGCGTTTCCGCTCAGCTGCAGTGGATCGGGGTCATTTGGAAGAATAGGGACAATATCAGTGGGGTTGCCCTTAAAGACAATCTTGCCCATGCTCTGGCCGGATTGTAAGGACCTGAAACCCTCTTCTATCTGGGTGTAGTCCAAGACACGGGTTGGTGAGGCGGTGCGAACCTTGCCCTGCTCAAGGAGTTGCAGGCTCTGGTGAATAAGCTGGCCTACCTTTTTGGGCTTATACTGCAACAGCGTCTTCAGATCTACACTGGCCATGCAAGTCTGACGCAGTAACGGGTTTAGTTCGATTCTTCCATTTGCTTGGGCATCCTTCTTTCCAATTTCGATGAACCTCCCAAATGGCGCTAGGAGATTCCATGAGGAACGCAGAGCTTCTCCCGAAAGCGAATTGAGAACGACATCAACACCACGATTATTTGTCATGCGCAGAATTCCGTCAGCAAAAGAGAGATCTCGGCTAGAGAATATGTGGTCCTTTTTGACGCCATATTCTCGGATAAGCAGATCGCGTTTCTCGGGAGTAGAGACCGTGGCAAAGATTTCTGCACCAACGAGATTGGCTAATTGGACGGCCGCCTGTCCGACACCACCTGCTGCGGCATGGATGAGAACCGACTCTCCTTCAGCTAGCTGGGCAACGTCGTATAAGCCATGTATAGCTGTAGAGAAGATGGATGGAAAGCTTGCTGCTTCCTCAAAGGTCATTGAGTCTGGGATCTTGACGACAACATCTGCTGACTGTCTCCCAAACGTCTTGAAACATCCTCCGTCTTCAAGCCCATTCATGTAGACGACCCGGTCACTAACCTGAACATTGGTGACGCCTGGTCCAATTCGAGAGACGTACCCGGCAGCTTCATTGCCGAGACACGTGGTCACGTACTCACCCATGGCAATCAAGACGTCCCTAAAGTTGAGACCGACCGCATGTATCTCGATCTCAACCTCGTTTTGAGCGAGAGGGGAGGACCAGGCCGAATCCGTAGCCCAACACAGAGCGCTAAGGGACCCTGGGGTAGATGTACCCAAAACCAAGGGGCGGCCAGCTTCGCCAAGAGGTGCGAGCTCCGGAGTGGCATCGGTAAGGTGAGAGTGGACAAAGCTGTTGATGTGGTTCGCGTCCACGAGACGACTTGTCAGAATCTCATTGCCTTGTAAGAGATACTCCGCATTTTTGCTTTCTGCGTCGATATCGCCAACAAACTGAAGCTTGAAGACGGATAGGATAGATTCGATGAGGCTATTGTCACTTGGTCGAGGTTCGGTCACAGCCAGTGTGACTAAATTGGGGGCGTCAAGATCTCTTTCCCATCGGACGGTCCTCATGACGCCGGCAATAAGGTTTTGCTCTGGATGTTTCTTAAAGTCCCCTGAAAGCCATAGCACTCCATCGCTTGTGGCTAGAATGTGGTTGACGCTCTTGTAGTTTTCCTCAGTTAGTTCAGCAAGAACTGGATGCTCCAAGTCGATGAGGGATATGCATGTGTCGTCAATCAATTCCTTGTCGGCCAATTCAGAAAGTTGGACAATGTAGCAATGCTCGACTCCTAGGCTGGCGATACCAGCTTGAAGAGCCACAGCTAGCTCTTGAGTCGCGCTCGACGAGATGATGTAAATCTTTCGGTCTTGTTCCTGAGCCTTGGCATCACCGATGTTCGTTGAGAACATGATGCTTTGCCCATGGATATCTGAAACTTGGCGATCCTGTAGCGAAGTCCCAACCCCATCGAAACCAGACCCTCTCAGCACTACATCCCAATCACTCTCAGACATGGTGGGACCCCATCTGCGATTTTCTTCTACACTTAGCCACCATCCGCTCAGCTGACCAAAGGAGAGAGCGGGCCACAAAAAGTCTAGACAGAGTCAATACCATGGAATTAGAACTGGGGGCTGGTATATTACCTTGTCGAATGCTTTCATGCAATACTAGCTTTCCACCAGGTTTCAACAATGACTTGAGGTTTGACAACACCTTTTTCAGATCAGCTGTCGCATGAACGACGTTGCCGGCAAATATGTAATCGTATCCAGCGGGCTCAAAGCCTTGAGCTGAAGCATCCTTCTCGATATTAAAGGTACGGAACTCCAGAACATTTCTCCATCTCTTAAACTTGTCCTGTGCCTTTTCGAAAAAGGCAGAAGAGATATCGGTATAAGTATACCTGGCAATAGCTGAGTTGCTCGAGAACTTGTCGTCATCAGGGCTCAATGCTTCTAGCACTGGCATCGTCAACGAGCCAGTCCCGGCGCCAATCTCGAGTATGTTGAGGCTGATGCTGTTGTGATGTATGATGCCTAGATAAGACTTGAGAAGCACAGGCAGGTTGCCTGATTCAACCATGCTCTTGTAAAGGTCATTGAGGAGACTGTCTAGGCCAAACATGAGGTGAAGGGGGTCGACTTCCTTTCTGAGGACGTTGGCAATATTCTTGCCCATCCGCACCAACAACTTTCCATCTTCATTGAAGTCCGAAATGTAGGCAAATAACTCTTCTCTGAGCGTTTCGTCCTGGAAATACCGCTTCCACTCGTCAAGTTCGACATGAGGTAGAAGTCCTTTGTGCAAGTCCTCCCGTCTTTTGAGGCACCACTCGTAGTACTTTCTCAAATGGCCCTCAAATTCTTCAACGGGATATTCTCGCAATTCTTCCAGCGCAAGGGTCACAAAGAGGACAGTTGCTAGTTGCAGTCGTCGCACATTTTCCCTGTAGTCTTGATTTTCCTCGATCGAGGCCAAGACAGCGTCAGAAAACTGGGGAGATTTGACAAGTTGGAGATCCGGTTGCCATTCGACAGCATGACAGAGCTTTTTCGTCTCAATTTCCGAAATGTCCTTTCCCAGAGATGTGGTGGACCATCCTCTGACGGCCACTCTCTCTTGGTCAGTTTCATGATCCCAGATGGTAATATCGCTTTGAAATTTCCCGATTCCGGTCATTTTGGAAACTCCAAGTCCTTTATACTTGTATCCTGCGGTGCTGTCCAGCTTGGCAGAAATGCGGACATCCTTGATAAAGGTGGGAACCATGGGTGTGCCCAGAGTACCTTTTCCTCTAATATCAATGACAGCTAACATAGTAAGCACCATGAAAAATCTCGCTTGACCTGGGATGTGGGTTCAAACTTACTTGCAATAAATAGATGCATCATGCTGTCCATGGTAGAGGGATGGATCATGTGAGGGTGGGCAAAGTTCTTGGGCATAATCTTGGCAACGTCGGGGACATCAATAACTGCCGTGACCTCACCCTTGCCCTTGTTGACTCGCACGTCTGATAGATTCTGGAACGTAGGGCCAAAGTGAAAGCCAATGGTGTCTAGGTTTTCGTAGTTGATTGTCGTTGGTGTCGTGCAGCGGTCAAGGCCATCTTGGAGAAGTTTCTTTGACATGGCTGCTTTCTGTTCCTCTTCGAACCCACCATCAATGGGCCCGGCAGCCACCTCGTATTCGGTTGAGATGTAACCTGTACAGTGTTCGACCCAATTGTCTGCCACTGGATTATAGCTTGTCAGTCGCCATTGCCTCCACGTCTTTGAGTTCTCTAGGCTTGATTCGTCCATGCCTGACATGGAAAACTTCACTTCAATTCCCTCCTTGTTGTCGGGAATGATGAGAGCACTTTTGATGGAGATGTCTTTGAGGTGAAATCCGACAAGGGTTGCCTCTGGATCTGCAATTTGCTTGGAAGCTTCAATCGCCATGATGATGTATCCGACACTTGTATGGTCAGCGCTTTGTTTCCTTTATTCTAAATATTCAATCTTACCCTGGGTATACAAGACTACCAGTGATCTATAGATAGTTAATTTCATCTCCGACATGTTGCATTGTTAACTTACTACGTGGTCCCTCAACCATGGCTGCTCAGAGACTCGAATAAAATTACGCCATGCTGGTTCTACAGGGTTCCAGTCAGGGACGGGAGCTCCAAACAAGTCATGGCGAGGATATTTGCGGAGCCGGAAATTTCTGCTGAGCCTGCTCTCGTTCCAAATCTTCTGGCTATGGTTGAAGACGTAATGGGGAATATCGGTGAGCAATACCGGTGCTCTATCTAGAGCTGAATCCGAGGCCTGATTCACACGCTCAAGATCCACGACGCTACCACTAGAGTGCAGTGCACCCATCGAGTTTAGTATCGTTTCTACACCAGGAACGCTGCGGTTCAGCACTGCGTGGTACCCGATAGACTGGGTAGCGAGTGTTTCCTTAATGGCACTTCTCAAAGCAGAATGCGGCCCAATCTCGACAATTTCGTGGATTTTGCTGTTGCTAGCGTGGACTTTAAGAAGACCCTTGGGTCCATCTGTAGCCATCTTTTGCAGGGCATTCGTGAAGCGCACTGGGGAAACAAGGTTATCGATCCAGTACTGTGCTGTCAGCTCTTGATCAAAATAAGCACCGGTAACGCTCGAGTACATGTCTGCTCTGGACGTCGTCTCGGACGGCTTTTCCATGTCACCAATGAGAGATAGATACTCATCTGCGACGGTCTTCATGTGCGCTGAATGGTATGCTGTTTTGATCTTCAGCTTCCTGGCAAAGACGCCCTCCTGATCTAGGACATTTTTTAAAGCATCAATCTTGGCCTCTTCCCCGGAGACGGTGTGGTTTTTGGGACTGTTGTAACAAGCAATAGTGAGCTCGCCGGACACTTGGGCATTGATCTTTTCCAAACGCCCTGCCAGGTCCGGGGCTGTCAAACCAACTGCAACCATGGCGCCGGCTGCGCGCACCTTGGCCGAGACAAAACCTCTAAAGAAGGCAACCCTCCAAGCGGTAGTTCTGTTGATCTTTCCAGCTGCGTAAGCCGCGGCTATTTCACCAGAGGAATGTCCAACAACCCGGGTTGGAAGCAAATTCCATGATCTCAGTAAATCAACAATGGCAACCTGGATAGCTGTGCAAGCTGGATGAGCCAAGGATGGGCTATTGATGTTGGATGCAACTTCATCCCGAAGAAGCTCCTCTGCTTCGATTAGTATCATATGAATGAATTAAGATATTAAAACATAAGACTGACCATATAAAGACCAGGTGCTACCCAGACTTTGCATGTACTCAGAGGCGTCTACCAAACTTTGCTTGAAAACTGGAAAAGCTAGTAATTCACGGCCCATGGCATACCACTGTGCTCCCTGGCCAGTGAATACAAAACCAATGTTGGGGGTTCCTCTTGACCGACTAGGCTTGGAAATCTGGTCCTCTGCAGACATTTTCTTAACAAGGTCCTGGAGACTATCTGCAAGACAATATGACGCCCAAGAAAATCTGCTTCGCCTCTCAGCCAGGGTGTAGGCAAGATTGCGAAGTTCATTTGGTCGGTTGACCACTGACGGTTGGCGGTTATAGTAATCGGCAAGAGATTGAATATTTCTCCTTATACCTGACTCATCGAAAGAAGAAAAGGTAAGGACAAACGGCAAAGTGGGATGTTGATTGGAGAGAGCGTTCCCATTCGTATGACCATTCGTGTGGTTACTTGCGTGGCCGTTGCTTTGTCCATTGGTATTCTCGGGTTTAATTAGCCCCGGTGTTTTCGCAGTTCTGTGGTGCCCTGACAAATTGTTGGCTTTGAGGTAATGATACGCGTCTTGCAGCACCACATGACCATTGGTTCCTGAGAAGCCAAAGGAGTTGACGGATGCCTGTCGTATACCGGTCGAGGGCCAGGCCATGGGCTTGACTGGTATAGTCAAGTTCCACTTATCTATGGGAATCTTGGGGTTCGGCTTCTCAAAGTTGGTATTGGGGGTGATGATGCCTGATTCCAGGATCATGACAGTCTTGATAATGCCGGCTATGCCAGATGCCCCCTCCGTGTGCCCAATAACTGATTTGACGGCGCCTACAACTAGAGGCGAGGTTCTTTCGACCGTCTTGAAACCATTTACAATACCTTTGGCCTCTATGGGATCACCAGCTGAAGTCCCTGTGCCGTGGGATTCGATGTAGGCGGTTTCATTAATATCTAGTTTCCCCTTGGTGTATACGTCCCGTATCATCTGCTCCTGAGCAATCGCATTAGGCAATGTGATTCCTGTTGTTCTTCCATCTTGGTTCAGTCCACTGGCGCGCACAACAGCGCGGATGGTATCGCCGTCTTGGAGGGCGGTTGATAATCGCTTCATAATGACAGTGGCAACTCCTTCACCTCGTGAGTATCCACTGGCCCGGTGGTCAAAACTATAGGACTTGGCATCTCCAGATAAGAATCCATGATGATCCATAGAGAACCAATCTGTTGGATAGGTAAAGACATTGACGCCAGAGATGACGGTCATGTCGGATTCGCCATACCGCAGGCTCTGGGCGCCCAGGTGAAAAGCCACCATGCTACTAGAACATGCCGTATCCACTGTGAGACTAGGCCCCTTAAAGTCAAAAAACCAGCTTATGCGACCTGAGATGATGGAATTGCTAGTTCCCATGGGTTTGTACTTGAGTTTGACTTCTGGGTCGCTGTTGACCAACTGTAGCCAGTCATGGTTGAAACCACTGCTGAAGACGGAACTATTTGAGCCCGTCGCCTTGGCCAAAGGAATACCCGCTAAGATATGATTAGCTACATAATTCATTGTGACAGTTGGGGAGAAACATACCATTTTCCAATGCATGATAGACGCTTTCCAATGACAGTCGCTGTTGGGGGTCTAATGACAGTACCTCTCCCTTGGGCATGTTGAAGAATTGATTGTCAAAGTCTGCCGGATCGCCCTTCATGAAGTGGCCGCCTTGGACATGAAACTAGGAATGGAGTTAGACATTAGGACAAAAATCAGGGCCTCGGTGAATTGCATACCGAACCGCCATGCTCTGGGTCGGGGTGATAATGCCCATCCATGTTTATTCTGTCTTTGGGAAAGGGCGTCATGGCAGACCGCCCACTCATCAATAAGTTCCAAAAGTTCTCATTGGAATCACCCTCCTGGGGGAACCGGCAGGCCATGCCAACAATTGCAAGGGGCTCCATGGTGACTCTAACGATCAAGGTGTGATTCAAAAAGATGAGACACTGCCTTCAAGTTTGAATAGGGCAATGATGGACTCTACAACTATTATATTCTGCTCCAAATAACAAAAAGTTACCGGAAACACGATTTGGAGTCTGTGATACACGGTGAACCAATCGAGTCACAGAACCTGTGGATTCGTCACCCCACGTTGAGTGACCCGATGATTACCTCCGAGGTGCTTGGCAACTACTGACTCGCTTTGTTTGAACTGTGATTGATTGTAGCAGTTAGTCCTAGCTCATGTGAGCTTGGTAGGCTGTGTATTGAGGCAGGGATATCCATCCTGGCGAGGTAGAGGTCTTTTCGGATTAGATCTTGTGTTAAGCCTTCCCCAGATTTCGACGGGGGGGTCGGCCCGATATTTTTGATAAGCGAAAGAGTAACCCAATCTCTTTTAGTGTTATATTATGCCTAATATAGAGGTTTGTTTCCCCAGTTTAGGAGCGCTAGCTTGTTTATCAACTTCTGCCCCCAACATCGCGAGAGCAAGAATGGCTTACCCTTGCTCCGGCTCTTACCTGTTTTCAACTGCGGGGTCGGCCCGATGTCCTGCATGGGTGAGAAAGTAGCCCAATGCAATGCCTGTCAGCGGCGAGGCCAACTTCCTCAGCTTGGAAGTTCGAGCTTTTTTACTGGCCGCTGCTACGAGTTTAGTCAGAATGCCAAGTTTTCCGATCTCTGGATCTCGGCGGCCCTGGGCGCCATGCCGCTCACCTCATATATAGCCTAAAGACCATACGCCAATTAATGGCGCCACAATCCACCCAAGACAGAAGGCCATTCTCTTGGCTTAGAAGGGCTAACACCTTCGGCGAATTCGAGTGCCCGCTTGCGGGCATATGTCGGTTGCTTTCACTAAGCGCATACGAGATATGGGGCAAAAGCGATGACGACTTGTCTCTAAAGAGAGCTTATAGCTTAAACAAGAGTTAAGGCAGAGCTCAGCATGGCACGTAACATCTTCACGTAAAAATGATTTTGTTCCTAACCGCACTTCTCGGAGGGTTTACTACGGCGATCCACTCCCCCAACGCCGAGCCTGACGATGCCTGGACCCTCTCAACTGACACTTTTCTTGGCAACCATTACCAAAGTTCGCCATACGTGGCCAATGGCTACTTTGGCCAGCGGCTGCCAGCAGAGGGAGTTGGCCACTGGATTTATCGGAACGATACGGGTGGTTACATTGCAAATTGTGGGTGGACTGTCAAACCATGTGTAACGCGTGTGCCCATCAAGATGCTAATCATGGTGTAGCTTGGCCGCTAGATCAGCCCCGTGCCACTTTTGGAACCATTTCCGGTTTCTGGGATGTGCAGCAGAATATCACGCACACCATTCTTCCCGACAATCTGAAGAATGGCGGCGAATCCGTCATAAGCGGCATTCCTAATTGGACCGGACTAACGGTGACGACTGACAACGGGCAGACGTATCAGCCCGGCATTGATGCATCAACAATCAAGAGCTTCCACCAGTCGCAATCTATTCAAAATGGCATCGTGCAGACCAACGTCACGTGGAGTCCATCACAAGACAGTGCTCGGTATCAAATTGCCTACACTGTCCTAGCTCACCGGACTCGGCTGAACCTGGGCATCGTCCGTATGGACATTAGTGTTGACCAGGACGCCAAGTTCAAAGTCACTGACATACTCGACGGCGCCGGTGCAGTGAGATCGGACTTTTACGATAAGGAGTTCCAGGAGGGCGGTATCTGGACAAGCGTCAAGCCATGGGGGATCAACTATTGCACCGCCTATGTGGCTTCCACTGTGAGGTTTGATAGTAGCAACCGGAACGCAGTATCCAGTGCCTACAAAACAAGACATGATGCAACGAATTATCCCTGGGTATCACCGAATTCGAGCACGATTGCGCAGAGCTGGGACTGGAGCCTGAAAAAGGGGGACACTATGGCTGTGTACAAATTTGTTGGTATTGCCTCTACGACGGCGTTCCCAAATAATACACTTTCCATCGCCAAAGGCGCAGCTGACAAGGCTCTAATAACCTCATGGGATCAGTTGATCTCAGAGCATTCGCAAGAATGGGACTCAACGTGGGATGACGCTGACATTATTGTCCCATCTAACCAACATCTTCAACTCCGCACGCGGGCGTCCCTATTTCACATCCTGTCCAGTCTTCTTCCAGAGAGCACTGGATATGCAGATAACTCTATCATGGTCGGCGGCTTATCCAGTGACTCATATGCTGGACTTATTTTTTGGGACGCCGAGACATGGATCTACCCCTCGATATTGGCTCTATACCCCCAATACGCCTCAGCCATCAACAAGTATCGCGAAAAACTGCTAGAACAAGCTCTCCGTAATTCTCAACAATATGGGGAGTCTGGGGCTCTTTACGCTTGGACGAGCGGTCGGTTCGGAAACTGTACAGGGACTGGGGTCTGCTGGGGCTATCAATATCACCTCAACGCCGACATTGCCCTCGCCCACTGGCAGTACTTTATGCAGACAAGAGACCTTGAATGGCTTGCCCAAAAAGGATGGCAAGTCATCAAAAATGTAGCCAATATGTTTGCCGCGTACGTCTCGCACAATACTTCCTCAGGACAGTATGAAACTATACTACTTGGAGAGCCGGTTAGGACTACTCAAATCCTTTGGCTTCACGCTCGCTGATTGGTCATAGGATGAGTTCGCTTACAACATCAACAACGGTGCTTTTACAAATGTCGCTATCAAACAGTTGCTCGGTAACTGGGCACCATCTGCCGCAAAACTGCTCGGAGTGGAGATACCCAAGAATTGGTCCGTCATTGCACAAAACATGTACATCCCGTACAATCAAGAGGAGAAAATCATTTCTGAATTCGATGGCATGGATGGAACTTGGCAGGTTAAACAGGCCAGTGTTGGTCTAATAAACTACCCTTTACAGTTCCAGCTGAGCGAGACGCAGGCCCGAAATGACGTCGCCTATGTAAGATATCATGTTCATGAGTGAATCGTTAGAGAGGCTGACTTGTTTAGTATTCTTCCGTCAACACCGCCGACGGCCCAGCCATGACATGGTCCATTTATGCTATCGCTGAAGCTCAGCTCCAGCAAAAGGGATGCGCCGCTTACACCTATCTTCAACGGTCATCAGAACCATACATCCGCGAGCCCTTCTTCCAGTTCAGCGAGACGATGTCGGACTCGGCGCTCCCTGGGGTCGATAACCCTGCGTTTCTTTTCGGTCTTAACCCTGCATATCCCTTTCTCACAGGGGCTGGTGGTTTCTTACAAGTCTTTACTCATGGTTTCACCGGTATGCGTCCCAACTTGGATACATTCTACTTAGATCCCATGCTTCCACCACAGCTACCACATGGGATCCGTATCAAGGGTATGAAATGGCAGGGCGCTATATTTGACGTGTCTATTCAACTGGAGAATACCACTGTGACTAGACGACAGGCCCAAACCAAGGTCAATCACGCTCAGAAACATGCGAGTGTGCGGGTCCTTGGTGGATATGCCAAACCAAAAGACTACCAAATGGAAATCGGGGACTCGATTGTGGTCCCCACCAGGCGTCCAGATATCAGTCATGCACCAAATGACTCAGCATTATGCAGGCCCGTTACTTCGGACAGCGACTGGGCTCCCGGCAATAGCCCCAATGCAATAGTTGACGGCTCAGATTCAACAGTCTGGCAACCTGCGAGTCCAAAGGAGGCATCTGCTGTTATTGATCTTGGACAGATCCGTACAGTGGTTAATGTTATCATTAATTGGGCAGCTGTGCCTCCGTCTACCTTTGGTCTTTGGGCAAAGTATACGACAGAGGCCGAGTTTGAACAATTATCTGCCCATCAACAGGTCAAGATATCAGCACCGTATGATAAGGAAGAGGCCCGAATAGTAAAAATCCGAAATGGCAATACAACACAAGTAGATTTTTCTGAGGAAAGCCAAGTTAGGTTTCTAAAGCTGACAATAGAGGGTTCTCATGTTCCGGATGGCCTTGGAGCTACTGTTGCGGAAGTACAGGTTGTTACTGCGGGAAACCACATTCGCAACGATGGGGAAATTGGCAAAACAACATTTCCCTTTGCTATGGATGAAGCATTCCCTGTTGTGTTCCATTAACTAGTTGGTCTATGTATAGTATTTATGCAAATTCTGCCAGTTCAGTAATCAGCTGCGCAATCTTCAGCATCTCCGCCTGTCCCCGGGGAAAGTCATGTCCGAACTGATGATGATGCTCCGTTACTAGGTCTGGTTTGCAAAGACCTACCAAATTAAGACCGTTATTCGGATCCTTTTCGACTGGAGAGCGAACATGAAGCGTTGGCACATCAATAAGCGCACCATCCAGCTCGCCTTCATACCTGGTCAGCCCTATCTCTCCGTCTGTCAAGAAATATCTTCCGTCTGCTAACTGCCCTGTTCGAACCGCATTCATCTCCTTCTTTCGAGAAATAATGGCCGCTTCAGCCGCATCTCGCCCATCACCTTTACGCACTCGCAAGTTAGAGGGCCGCAAGTAAACGTCTTCGAGTTCTTTGTCAAATGGAGTCAAGCCCACCCCTTCAACTGTTTTCTCTTCACTCAACGCAAAAGATTTTAGAGGCGTTGCTCCATTAATGAAGATGGCAAATCTGAATAATGGATCGCCGGTTGGGTCCTGCTGGCTGTGTCGTATCATGGCCTGGGCAGCAAACCCGGCACCCCCCGAGTAGCCCAATACTCCATCGAACCCACCGTCTTGCTCGATGAGCTCCAGTAGTTGTGCTTCTGCTTCGAGCACAGATGTGGGAACTAGCGGGTTGTAGTAGGTATACTGGGGCAAATTGGAGAACTGGCTGGTATATACGGACCAGTTGCCTAGGTTGCCAAGGTTACCTTCAAAACTCAATCAGGTCGCATATTTCAGTGTACGTACCTTCTGTGTGTAGTTCTGTTCCCTGGGCAAATTCAAAAGTGAAATCTTCATCCAAATTGCTTCTCAACGATGCAGTTTGGGCCTGGAATATCTGTCATGCATTTCAGAGTCAGAACAACCCTCGTGTACTGAAAGAACAATTGCGAGATTTACCTCAGAATTGGAACCACGGCCATGTAGACAAAGAATCTTCATCTTGATGTTATAGTATGATGGTATTTAACAGTTTATTTCGCGATTAGTTGTTGACAGTTATACTGGCAACAAATACTTAAGCTTAAACAAGTAAACGCTTACAGATGAGTAAATGCCTTAATGCGTTAATATTCAGGGCTGCCAGGTTTAATACTTGCGGGCATTTATTATCCCTGTCGATGTAAGCATGGTCATTTATCCTCAAATTAGCCTGATTGCTAAAAGTAGCTACCGCGTTAATACGATTGAGGATCAGCTCAGGTATGAGTAATATTTACACCGAATATTGTGCCGAGCTGCATATAGTGACGTATCAAAAGCCTACTGACAGCCACAGTGGAGTAGAGGAGTCTGTACTCGCCGAGCCGGATCCTTACACACACTGCCAAGCACACTAAATTTACTGTCCAATCCCCTTCTGTGTCACCCTGATCCACTGACCCTGATATGGATATTTCTAGTTTGTTTCTGGGGACGTTGACTTTATATTTACAACTAAACTTGTAGTATAAGCCACAATTCAAGCAAACACACTAACAAAAAGCAGTTTCATATATACATCATTTGATAACCGGATACAGACATATTAAGATAGGCTGGAGTTTCTAGACAGCTGAGAAGCTAAGTTGGCTACAATGCTTTAAAGCCCCACTGAAAATGAAGTTTCAGGAAAGGTTGCCTACTTATATGGAATGTGTGATGGTCGGAATGACACTTCTCTGCGCAATTCCTTTGAGTAAAAACGCATCGACGAGTCGATTTACTCGGATGCGAAAATCAGCACCGAAATTCTTCGAGAATAATAATGCTTCATTTTGGATGTAATATTAGGCGAACACAGGAATGATGGGTGTTTCATTCCATCCTCAGTCGTTTAATATTACCGGAAGTCAGTAATGACCCGAGAGCCCTTGGGCATTAAATTTGGAGACCATCTCGTATTCATTTAACACACTTAAACGTCTTGCCTATCTAGCAAAGAAAATGCAAATCATAGCTACATTATAACCTACCCGACGTCGAATCATCAGTTTGCAAGACATTTTTAAAGACGAATAATACATCTTTTGACTACGTATATCAAACTTATTTAGTCGATCTCCTACTGTAACAAGTCAAGTATAGATTTTTCTTAGTTTGGTACAAAAGCCACAAAACGTCTACCGTTGCTAAGCACATTCATCTCAGGTCATTGCCAAAGACTCAGAAAAGTCTCTAGAAGCCTCAATCATCGTTCAAGAGCAGCCAGGACAGAGCCCACCAAACTAGCTTTGCTTAGTTAACTTGACAAGCTAGCGGCACCGACCGAAAAGATCGCCGAAATCTACGACGTCAAGATCACCAGATCCACACAAGATGAAGATCGCCGAGATAGGACATCAGACTAAGGTTGGAAATGTTTCTTACAGCTAGCTGATATTATTACTAGGTTGGCGGCTCATCTAGAGCAGTGGAAATAGTCTGTTCGGTCTGAGTCAACGGCCACCTCTCAAGTGAAAAAATCGGGCCCGCACTTAAAATACACATCCCGAAAGTTTAGAGACCGCCCTCGACGCTAGCAAATGCGGTCAGTGTCATGGCCCGGCTGTCATTATAAAACGTCTGAAGCACATCACTGAATCATCCCCTTCGTCCAGTGCCCACGAGACAATCTACCACGTTATCAAATTCTCTCAAATTGGCTCATCAGAATGTCTCTCCCAGTCAAAGCTCACCCCAACACACTGGCCGCGAGCCGAACGCTCATCGTCGGCGGCACATCGGGCATCGGGGCAGCCGTCGTCTCGGCCGCACTGGCAAACGGCGGGAGCGTTCACATATCATCCTCCAACTCGGAGAAGATTACGATCAGGATTGCAGAGTTTAAAGCCTTGTACCCCGGAGCTGTGGTCACCGGCACTGGTGCCGATCTGTCTGATGAAAACACGCTAGAGGAGAACGTCAAGCATGTGCTCGAGGAAGCCACCAAGGCTCTGGGCGGCCCCACCGACCACCTAGTCTACACTGCGGGCGACGGGTTCGAAGGCAAGCCGCTCTCTGAACTCGACCCCAAGACTTACTTCAAGAAATGGAACGTCCGGTATCTGGGTCCGTTGCTGTTTGCAAAGATCCTCAGCTGCAACCTGGATATTTATCTCAAGGTCAATGCCGCCTCGTCCATCACCCTGACCTCGGGTGGTCTCGCGCATAAACCTATTCCTGGCGTCGTCGACTTCATTGGCTGGGCTGGAGCGGTCGAGGCTCTCACCAGAGGGCTCGCGCTCGACATGGCTCCTGTGCGCGTCAATGTCGTTGCTCCAGAAGCCATTCACACCGAGATGCTCGCTACGCTAGACGACGATATGATACAGAAATTTGGAGAGTCGACCTTGGTAAAGAGGATTGGCACGGTCAGCGAGGCCGCTGAGGCATACCTCTTCAGCATGCGCTCTGCGTTCGTGACTGGCGAGGTGATCAAAGTTGACGGTGGTGTGCTATATGCTTGACCTTCTCATGTGTAGTAATTTAATAACAGGCTATATAATTGAGGAAATCATGCTTCGGAGATGATGTTAGGATATTTGATGGGGAAAAAGTCAGATCAAATTATTTAGATCTTTAGCTCCTGAAACAAAAGTTCTCTCATTTAGTACTAATAAAAATGATCTCAATGCTCTCGTTTGGTGCATGCAGTCTCAGAATCCTGATTTGTCGTGGTAAGAATGCTGGTTTGCAAGGGTTCTCTGGTTGTGTCAACTCTGGCAAAATCGGAGTCATCCAATACCGGGCTGAATGAGTGAACTTGGTTAATCGTCCCACTTTAGATCTAATAAAAGCCATGAGATTTCTATGTATTCACAAAGAGTTCAAGTAGAAACTAGGATCTGAATTTCTCAGAATAATTTTTGGTGGGTTGACCAAAGAGGACTGACTGTACACGGAAGAAAAAAGTGCGGCTCAATTACCCTATACTACTGTAAGCCAACATCCTTTGTTGCGACCACCGCTCTAGTCATCGTCACTCGACATGGTTACATCTAGGGTGGAATTTTTAAAAACAAAATCCAAGAAGGAGAGACAATAAAATATGACCTGAAACTCATTTCATGCGATTATTGCTCACTCATGCAGAACGGCTTCAATGCGCACATTTACGGTGGCTTACATAACCACAATCCAATCCTTATCTTAATCTCCATCTCAAACCCCTCATCGTAAGACGCAACTAAGTCATTTCCTCCAAGCAAATTCACCATTATAGTAGACGAAAATGCCTCCATCGTTGGAAATAAGCCCCCCGCTTCTCAACTCGGCTACGCCGTGGGCGACAAATCTTGAAGATCTCACGGCCATCTTCACCTCCCCCTCAACTGGTGCGGTGACAACACGGACCTCACTTCTCAATGGCTTTGATCACGAGCATGCCAAGCACCAGTACCTATTCTTCGATCCCGCCACCATTAAGCCCAATAAGGGAACCTCTTCGTCGCAAGAGCGTCCGGTCGGCCACACGGAAGAAGCAACCGCCAGCCTAAATAATCTTGGCTACAGTCCGATCCCGCTAGACGGCTATCTTGGCTTCCTCCTGGAGCTAGCGCAAAAGCACCCTACGTTGCGCAAGACCGTCATTGTAAGCGTCACCGGATCGCCTAAGGACATCGAGGCATGCTATTCACGCATCACCGCCGCTGCAAAGGGTCTACCGTTCCCGCTTGCGATGGAGATCAACTTAAGTTGTCCCAACATTTCTGGGTCGCCGCCACCTGCGTATGACGGTGACGCGCTAGCAGCCTACCTTACTCTGCTCCCTGATAGCCCAGAGTTGCCAATCGGCATTAAAACCCCTCCATACACATATCATGGGCAATTTTCTACGTTAATCGCGGCTCTGGAGCGCAAAGCGTCTGCTCTTAGCTTCATCACCGCTACCAACACACTGGGATCGTGTCTAATCCTGGAGGGTGATAGCTCAGCCGGGCTGAAGCCTCAGCTCCCGCAGTCTGGTGTGGGAGGCATGGCGGGCCCGCCTCTTCACCCTCTTGCACTCGGTAATGTGTCAACAATACGGAAGCTTCTCGATGCAGTCCCAGATCTGAAACACGTGCGGGTGATCGGTGTTGGTGGAGTGCGAGATGGCGAGGGTTACCGCAGGATGAGAGAAGTGGGTGCCTTTGCGGTGGCCATTGGGACGGGCCTGGGGAAGCAGGGACCGAAAATATTTGAGAGGATCGAAAAGGAAATTGAAGGTGGGTGGTAAGGGCTTTTAACTAAAGAGTTGCAACCTCGCTAAGTGCGTGCAAGGACGGTGGGTCGAGTCTATTTCAAGGCTCAGGTGAGGTGAGGACGATTACGGTCCAGGCCATGTGCTGAGTTCATCAAATCGTACGAGAGACAAGTTAGATGATGGCGATGACAATGATGAATACATATACGCGTCCTCATGTTTCAATTAATATGTACCAAATACCGGGAAGCATCAACTACCGGTCTGGCCTGGCTGGGGCAGAGGGAAGATGCCAGGTTCAACCCAGAAAGGAAACTGGTGCAAGTATCTCGGCCGGGACCAAGGTCAATTTATCTCTTTCGCACGGTTGCAATCGCTTAAACCCTGCCAGCAACCGCTTAAACAACACGTACAATTCAACCTGGTCCCGCCGGGGGGGGGAAAGCAGGTCGGGAGGCTTGCAGACAAAGCGCGAGCAGGAAAATACGATCAGCAACTGGGGGCTGGTGTTGACCCTGGGGTGCAAACGGGCTAGCGGATTGCAAGGCTCTCTCGTGCAAGCCCAGTGGCAAGCACTAAGCACCACCAACAGTCTCGAACTGCGACGGGGACCCCGGAACACCCCACTGACTAATGCAACCGTTTGGCACGAACTGACGCGGATGCCAGGGCAGAAGCGACTTGTGAGCTTCTCCAACCTTTTAACGTCGCGATGTGGGCGGGACAACGTTCTAATTCTCCGGGCCATTTTAATCCAGCGTGAACCGGCCATTTGGTTTCACGCCGGGCCCACCGCGGCATCAGGAGTGGAGGGACACTATATCGCTGGGAGGATCTAGAATGAATGGCGACGTTTGGCCAGATCCTTCGTCTTGCGGTGGTTAGTCATGTAAGTTACCCCGTAAACTTGTTGGGAGCCAAGACGCTTCACGATGCATCACCTGCCGACGCTCTCCTGCAGAGCCAAGATGCTGATCAGGTCGGAGTAATACCGAGTTTAGCGCAGCGGCATCCGAACGTTGCGCATGCTTCGCGATGATCTGCAAGTGGGGACGAATGGGAAACAGCAGTTTCTCGAACAAAAGTTCGCCTTTCTCCATGACCGCTGTCTCGCTCTCGTTCCTGGACCTCGGGATAAAACTGAAGGCGGGAACCTGCCTCTCGGGCCTGATTTCGAAGACTTTTGTGGCGTCGTTCTGTCCGAGCGCTTGGCTGGCCGAAGTTTCATTGCAAGGCTAGTGCCTTGCGCGATTCCACTTTCAACCTGGCACTATGGAGTAGACGACTCGTAGTGCTAATCCATTTTAGCCTAGCCTGTCGACGACACTTTTAGGTCCCCCTTGCGTTGCTCCTAATAAAGAAAACCTGATTCCCATCTCAAATTGGAACGGTCCACCTGTTCACGCATAAGCGTTATTCGACAACACCACGGCGGTTGTGGTTGTGGAAGTGAACAGCGGTTGATGGTTCACCTCCCCCGGTCGACGGTTTCCACCCGCTGGTACATTGAGAATGTCAAATCCCAACGATGACCGACGAGTCAGCATTTTGACTGCCGAATATGTCAACTTCTCGATTGCCACTGTCTTTATTGTGCTTCGTGTTATAAGCCGGAGGGTGAAACGGGCCAGTTTTTGGTGGGATGACTATTGCGCTTTTGGATGTTACGTGGGTGTTGTCGACAATTTTTTTTTTTTTTTTTTACGGTTTGGGAGACTAATGGGATGGGTAGTTTTGTAACCTCGTTTGCGCCGTCATGCTCCCTCGCTGTGGGTTTTCTCGCCATCTGTTTTTCTGCGGTGTATTCTAACAACAAAAATCCAGGGACTAAGAATGGGCTTGGGATGCATATTATGGATGTTACATGGCTCAGTCCCGAGACGGTAATATCCAAGTCCTTGCTGTACCTGTTTATTGGAGAGTTTATCTACTCGACAACAATATCCTTCGCCAAAGCATCTCTCCTCTTCCTCTACTGGCGCGTCTTTGAGGTGTCGGAAATAAAACGACCAATAATTGTGCTTTTTGTTTGCTCCCTGATTTGGGCTATCTGCTGGGTACGTACTACCAACCCAATGAGCACACCGCATTACTGACCGCCTTTAAGAATTTTATTGTTATATTCCATTGTTGGCCTGTACAAGCATTTTGGAATCTGGAACTTAGAACTTCCGCACGGTGCGAAATCGATGACAAAAAGTTTATCCTCGGATGCGTCACCACCCACGTAGCTATTAGCATTGCCATCATGCTTTTGCCGATATATCAGATCCAAAAACTGCTGCTTGCCCCGGTGCAAAAGGCTGGTATAATTCTGACATTCGGTCTGGGTATCTTGTAAGTCACCCACTGTCGATTTGGGACGCAATCTCTAATGTCCAATAGTGTGTGTATTATTGCCGTTGTGATTATGGCCAAAACAACACTGCTAGATTCTCATTCACTAGATATTACATGGAATATCATGGATATTCTACTGTGGGGCGCTGCTGAAGTGAATTTGGCTACCGTTTCGGGTAAGTTTGACACGCGCGACAAGTATTGGGGTAGGATTATGAACTAATTTGTGTAGCATGCCTCCCTACTGTCAGACCCGCCCTGGCCTATCTGTTCTCATGCACCGGCCGTAACGAAGCACCGCCATTTCCGTTGTGGACACATGGGAATGACCAAGGCGATGGCAAGCACACGGTTAACCTTTCGACGATGACCAGAAGCCTAGAAAGAGGCAACACGGGTTGTTCGACAAACGCATTAGCCAACGATATGGAGACAGGGTCTGTTGTCAGCGATTATGACGCCCATGTCTTGGGCGGTACGAACCACTCGACGACATCAATCATCAAGGCTAGCCGAGAGGAGATGGAACCGCAAACCGAGGGCGGTATTTTGGTCAGGAACGAGACCATCGTTCAAATTACTCGATCGCCATCCTGTGGATGATGGCGCATAATACTGGCGAATAATTGGAATTGGGATTTTGGACGACTTGGGCGAATTGTTTACGGTTGACGATTTCATATACCCCTAATGCATTCCCGGAGTCATGGAGGATAGGTTTCATTGGTTAATTTACTATAGACGGAGACGGTCGGGATACCCTGAGAGAGCCGAGGCCACGCGAGGAACATTACTCCCCATGGCGCATTATGATTAGATGGCTTTCTAGAGATGATACAGCATTCAAGGTGGAGATGTTCTTTGTATTTTATGATACCCTACCGCGTCGAATCCACACTACACGAATACAATTACTCAATCATCGTGGTTGGCAAGGATACCGTGTATTGGAGCTGTTTTATCCCTTTTTCTTGTATTGACAATAGACTACCTGGTTGTCACACCTTTTATGCGATTGGGTTCTAGACTAAAACTCGATGGCGTTGGCGGAGTTCGGATGACACCGCCAGGTGGAACTCTATCATCACTGTGACTCAAGCAAGCGAGATTGAAGCTGACAAGACGAGTCATGTTTTGGGCGAATCGGTTAAATTTGCTAAATGCGGCGGTATTGCAACGCACTATATAAAGGTTTCGCTGGGTGGGTGAGACAAGAAGAAGCAATTTGGGTGTGTGCTTGCTTCAGAGCAGGATTCAGAGTTAGTTGGCAAAAAGAAAGAATGTTTAGAGACGGTGTCTTCTAGATGGACGAATCATGTTCGAGGAATGCATCGCCAGACCATTTGCCCGGATGGTTGTTGTTCCACCCAGTTCATCCAATTAGAATCTAGAGAGCATCAACTAGGCGGTTCTGCCACAGATTGAAACAATCGCGATGAGTGTATTGTAAATTGCGAAATTTTAATGAAGCTAGAAGGTCATAATTTCTGCCTTGGGAGAGTGCTTTAACATTGTCTGAATGTCTCACTTATTGAGTGGCTTTGCCTGTTCCAGCTGTGACCACGCGAGCGCGATGAAAAGTTTACCCATCGACGAGTCCAACACCCCAGTTTTCCTAAGTTATGGTCTCATCTACCAGGTTTCTTCGAATCGCGAACCATGCCTTTTTTTTTACTTGAATAATAATAATTTCCCTTTTTCTTTCAATGCTCCGTTTCTAGCCCCCTTTCAACTTTGGGCATGCATTCCAATGTCTCATTTCAAGGCGATTATTGTTAGTCTCTCCTCCCCTGTGACGTTGTTTACTACAAACAGTCTTTTATTAAACAGAGGCTCCCTCTTGGGGTCAAAGGAGAAAAGATACGACTGAAATGGTCACAGTCAAATGAAAGGTTATCTGTCTTTCTGGCTACTGAACGAGACTCGGGTAAATACTGGGTCTTCCGTTCCACGGGTTGGTAGGAGGCTACAACCGCGCCAAATCGTAACGATTTATAAAATATCCTTCATTTTCATGGCTAAAGTGAGAAAAAAAAATATTTGAGAGGATAAACATACCGTGGAAGTTGGGTTTCCTCCGTTCATATATCCAGTGGCCAAGAATTCAACAAAGTTCATAAATCCTGTCAGATTTTACGTTTCGCGCCGTCTCATCGTGACTCCCGGATTTGATGCCATATTCCGATTCGGAATGATGAATGGTCGCAGATCATTCAGTCTCATGGCTGTGTAAATCACATATATCGCCTCATCGCGAAACTAATCCCCCGCTGAGCTTCTCAAACAACTTTGCGCTACTGGGCGCCAACTATGACTAAACACCCCAGTGAGCCACAAACTTTTTCCATTGTTCATGTATGCATCTCTTCGCCTTTATTTTCATCCGGACTTAGCGTAGATCGAGCCACAAATGCGGTCTGGATCTGAGATTAAGTCTCGGCAAGCCGGAATATGCGGGTACAGTTTTCAGCTCGACATAAGCTATAGCTGCCCCGGTTCTAATTCAACGCCTGCTCCGTCATCCACCATTCCTCCAACTTCCAGATTTCAGTTATTAACTTTTCAAACCCAACATCTGACAAACAATTGGTTACTTTTACAATCCAGACCACTGGTTCATCGGTTATTATCAACGCTTTCTATTATGATATTATTCATCGGGCCTCGATACTCCAGTGGAGTTTGCCGAATTTTTCAAAACTACCTAGGTCCAGACGCCAATGACCTACCGAAGAGCTTCGGATAGTATATGATGATTATACTTTATACATTGAAGCGACAACGGCAATGACGGTATTGGGTGGCGAAAAGATCATCCCAAATCCCCGTTTGGAAAATGAACCAAGTTGTTGGTGGCCGACACCCAACATTGCCAAAGTAATTTACTATATCACTGATGCTTACAATATCAAAGATTGAATCAAGGCACGCGATTCAGAGTATTGTTTTAATCAGACTATATCAATATTGTCAGTCAAAAGAAAACATGGACGGATGAAGATGTTTCCAGTTGCATCTTTGGTCTCGCCCAGTTTTGACAGCCACAGAGTTCCAACAATACGCGTCAACATTCCAGGTAGAAGCCCACTCCACACAAGCTCATGGACCAGCCCGGGCCCAATAATACGGAAAGTCGAACTAAGCTTTTTTAGTCAAACTAGTCCAATGAATCAATCTTTGTCTCGACTGTATACCGGCAATCGGTTCCGGGAAGACGAGCCATCGTCGAGCAATAACCTCAATCCGTCAAAACGACAACTATTATAAAATGGCCTTGTTCGCCCAACACAGTCACAACTCTTCATCCCACAACAATCAATTCACCAAACAGCCAAAGCATTCAACAGATCTCAGCTACTCTTCAAGATGATGTCCTTGGCCACTTTTTTCCGATGCTTCTTGATGCTCGGAATCGTTTCACTTGTGGCAGGACGAGCCATTGAGATGAGATCTCCAGCAACGGATCACCGAAATCTTCCGAAGGGAATGCTATTCCTTACCGGTGGACCAGAAGCTATCTCTTTTAATCATAAAAGGGATCCGATCCCACTTTCCCTGACTGTTGGGGGTTCAAGTGTACTGAGCCAACCCAATTCACCAGCTTGTTCTTGTCCTTCCAGTTCCACTAGCTCTTCTACTGCCCCTGCTTCGGCTACTTCCTCTGGAACTAGCTCTGGTGGCTCATCGACTGGTGGCTCATCAACTGGTGGTTCTTCCTCTGGCAGTGGTTCTCTTGTCGGTACTGGCTCTGGAATAGTCACATCTGTGTTAGGTGGTGGCTCTTCCGGTGGCGGTTCCTCGACCGGTGGTTCATCAACTGGTGGTTCTTCCTCTAGTGGTGGCTCTTCCTCCAGTGGTGGCTCTTCCTCTAGTGGTGGTTCTCTTGTCGGTACTGGAACTGGAATAATCACGTCAGTGTTGGGCGGTGGCTCCTCTGGCGGCTCCTCTGGCGGCTCTTCTGGGGGCTCCTCTGGCGGTTCCTCTGGGGGCTCCTCTAGCAGTTCCTCTAGTGGTTCCTCTAGTACCTCAGCCAGTTCCTCTACTTCCACTTCTGCTGCTAGTGCCGCCACTGGCACAGGTTCTTTGACTTCCGATCAACTCAGCGCCTTGAACCTTCAGAATGCGGCTAGACAGCTCCTGGGGTTGCCCAACATGGTCTGGAGTTCTTCTCTAGCAGCGGGAGCCACCTCCTATGCTCAACAGCTAGCTCAGACCGGTATACTTATTCATTCATCGCCTGATTCTCGACCCAACCTGGGTGAAAACTTGGCCCTGCTGAGGTGAGATTTTCTACATTAAAAAAATAGTCTATTCGAGAGTACTAATCACATTTACGCTCCACAGCTCCAGCAGTGGTGTCACCAATCCTCTCCAAAATGCAGTCAACGGATGGTATGTTGGACCCTCCCGGGCCTTTTGACGCAGTTCTAATGAATACACAGGCTGGCTGAAATTACCAACTACAGTGGCCAGATCATTCCCAACGGAAACTTCGCCGCCTATGGCCATTACAGTAAGGCTTCTATTCGCTTTTCACTGTGACGTCATTCTAACCCCTTACTAGCTCAAATCGTCTGGAGAGCTACGACTCAGGTTGGCATGGGGTGGGCCACGGGCTCCAACGGAGCAGTTTTCATCGTTGCCCATTATTACACTGCGGGCAATATTGTGGGACAAAAGCCATACTAATGAGGATTCCAAGAAAATTCCTCGGGCATTCGCAAACAACGACCAGCTGGTCTGAAGTAAAACCAACTATTATTCGATCTTAAATTAATCTAATGTGATATTCTTAGCAGAGTAGTAATATAAAACCACCTTTCATTCGTTGCCCTGATTTTTCCCGAGCAGTCTGAATGATTCTTTTTTTTCTGCGGCATTTTTCTGAAAAATTATAATTATCTTGGGGGTTTTCTTCGGTCCAAGAACTCGCTGCGTTGCACCAATCGATGGACAATTTACATTTATTTTTAATCATTTATTGTTCTACGAAACAAGAATCATAATTTATCATCATCATGATTAGCTCTGTTCGTTTCCAAACTACCTTGTGACCCTTCGGAGTATTGACTTGCTTGTTATTGCGGCGTTTGAGGTCGGAATTTGCAAACACATCTGATCAGAGGTTATGTACCCTATCGGCCAATAATAGCTACTCGAAAAAAGCCGGCGGAAATAGAATTCCACTGAATGTTCCAAGGATTTCAAAGCAATGCCCGAGCACTACCCAGTCGCTATTTTGGTATCGCTTGGGTCTGGCCAATCACCTTTTAGTCGTTTTCAGGCCAAATAAGCATCATCTTTGACTCTATCACAATGGGGAATAGTAGAATCTGGAGCTTTTTGGCGCTGGGGGTGTATTGTAGATACATTCGCCTTGCACTCATTGGGATATAGACGAGGCCATATCTAAGACCAAGATGCGAATCCCCTCGTACTGCGACAGATCCCTCCGGTCCTGAAACTATTTTGATTGAAGAGCCAACTGGCTAGCCCATATCCAACCATAGCATTCCTTTTCTCCAAAGTCCATGCCATAGACGTGGTTCTGATAAAATAAGGTAGCCGTCTCGGCAGAAAAGGTTGCTACAGTCGGCGAAGGAACAAAACGCGCATTCCACTGCTCATCTTCAGGCACAATACGCACAAGTCGCTCTTTGTAGCAGCTTCGGCCAGGGCAGAGGCCAAGTCAAAAGGTTGTGGTAAAAGCGCGGAAGGGCTGCGAGGACCACGACACTCAAACAACAACGGTTTCTAGCAGTCATGACCTGCTGGCTTTCACTTCAAAATATCTCATCAAAACGCAGATCCCTTGGGAGGTCAAGAAGACATGTATTGTCTGCCTTCAGCTCTGCGTCCATACATATGAGGAAGGTTTGCCGTGTTGAGAAGAAACCCGAGAAAAAGCAAAAGTTCGTCTCAGAGCCGGCCGCGAAGGTTCAGTTAGTTCTGACGAGGCTTCACCATACCCTCATGCATAAAGTAGTAAACGACGGTGGAGTCATTGTGAACTGTCGCCAGGAGAAGTCTCTTCGCTCTGGGTCCGTTGTGCTGAATAGAATCAAAAACACCCGCAAAGGCGCCAGGAGTCCACTTCTCCTCAAGATGAACTGCCAGCACCCACTCGTACTCAGGATCTTGGTTCATGGGCTCGCCCGTCAGCTTCTCTTGCTCCAGGGCGGCAATCTGATCGTCTGGGTGCACATATAGTCGACGAGGGGGCAGGCCTCGAATTAGCGGCCGTTGGTCGGGTTCGGCGTGGATTTGCAGCGAAGCCCAATCATGCTGGTCCTCAAGGTTCCGGTAAACAGTTGACGTGACGTCAATCACGGGGTTGTTTGGAAGAGCCATGCTGGGCCTTTTTATTCTTGCGTCTTGGCGTGGTTTATTGCAAAAGTTGACCCCAGGCTATGGAAAAACTTTGCCTCAAAAATTTTCCCCAAATGGAAGTGTAGGGTAGGTTGTGAGGGTTTTTAGTGCAGCAATCAGCAAGCGAGGTAATAGCAGACAACAGGTATTTTTCTTGAATTTGACATTAAATAAAAATTATTTTTAATTAGTTTTAAGCATGGCTGAAGCATTAATTTGGGGGTTAAGTCACATAGCTATTCAACGCTGTGTAATTGAATTTTTGGCCATTGAACCTGCTGCCCCACTAGATGCAACTTTAAGGGTTCCGCATAATTCTGGCTTGATCTCCATCGAAAGGGTTGGTTTCAAGGTCACTTGGATGTTTAGGACATAACGACAATGTTAGGGTCACCGAAGAAATAAAAAGAGAACTCAAATATAGATCCTCGCTTTTCTGCTCTGCCTTATATGTGTCATAACACAACCATGTTTGAGTTAATACGTTGAATGCCCTTCTAAACACAACCACAATCCCACATGAGTATTCAGGTTTCTTTAAAAATATGGGAACCACTTCCTGTTACAAACCTAGACCTTAAGATGCTCTAGATTGCTGATACGGACATGAGCAAAACGAATGTACAGTCTTATGAATTGGCACTCTTTACTCTTCGACAGTGAGACATGCCTAGTTCCAAGGAGGATTTGACGGATTGTGATTCAGCAATGGATATTAGAGAGGTGGGTACTTTTGTTGGACTGTTGACAAAAACAGAAGGGTGAAGGGCGGGAAATTTTATTCTAGCAGCTTTCGAACAACATTGGTGAGACAAGTCAACACACGATTTGGTGCAGAGGCATGTAAACAAACACTCGGTTTGAGACATGCCATGGAAGAACAACAACAGCAATGTCAAAACTCGGGCTACACAAAACCCGCCTCAACTCAAAACCTCCATACCCCGGGTGGATGCGTTGTCTCATCTGGCAAGTGAAGCCAACATGCGGGGTTGGTTCGGAAGTCCGGGACACCCCGGGACAGAACCCCACGATGCTAAAAACCTTCAACGGGCGGCGAGGTTACCCTGGAGGTTGGGCCACACACACACACAGACTTGGCTGCTAGGCGGTCAAAGTTTGGCCCGGAAAAGGGACCATGGTGTGATGGCCAGGCTCTGAAACTAACGGGAAATTTCCAGGCCCATTGGCCAGATAAATTTCCCGTTGTTACATCAATCTATCCGTTGGTTCAATCCATTTGATGGGTTCATCCTTCTGGGTCTCACGTCATCATGTCAGGGACTGCCCCTGGAGACTTGCTAACCCAATCAAGAATCTGTAGCCAAGACACTGCCCATGTTGGCCAGCCCCCTCCCTTTTGGCTTCTTTTTACGAGGTCGTTAGCTGTCAAGTATTTCTCTGTTGCTCATTTTGACTGTTTGTCACTCTGTCTGACTGACATGACTCTGCTTGTTCTTCTCGGTCTTATCTCTGACTCTCGTAATGCAAGACCCAAGGAATTCGCGCCCGCGGGGCTATCGACGCCACCAAATCTCAGTGTCCGTATCACAACGTGGGCAATGGCTTAGCTGGTGCCGCTACGTACAGGCTAGGCTGGGCGCTATCGACGGATGGATGCGAGCAGCTTCTGGATCTATTGCCAGCAGGCGGTCGGTGCTTTTTCACGCAAAGGATTGGCGTCTAGTCTGGAAGCGGCTCGACCTTTGTGTGATCTGGGCCTAGCGCTTCCGTCTGGCTGCCCAAAGGGACACCCGTTGGACGAGGTCCCCGGTCGCTTGGGAGACGCCAGGTCATCAAACCCATGGGCACCGATTCGGTACGCCATCCGGGACTAAGCCCTAAATGGCGGCCAAGCATGGCTGAATATTGTGATGAACTGGACTGGGGGATCCACCCCCTGCACCTGCACCGTATTGCATAGTCATGAGGGCAGGCTAAACGGGCTGTGAACGAGCGGACGGAGCCTGGAGAGGGGACCAGGCCCTGGGAGCCCAGGGAAGGGCAGAACGGCTCTATTCGTTCTTTTTGACGGGCCAGGGCACGGGTTGCAACGTGACAGCAGGACAGGACGAGTAAGGCCAGCGGCGTAGAGTGGACCACTGGCGCCTATTTTTGAATACGAATAAACTACGGCTAGAGGAGGCAAAACCGCTAGGCGTCTTGGCCGTGTCGCCAAATTCAATTAAACGAGTGAGATGAGCCCTCAGCCGCAGTGAGAAGGAGGTGAAATGGGTTTGGGTGAGCAGCCGTTTTCCTCGTGCGAGTAGTAATAGGGGCCACCCCCCGCGAACCCTGTTTCGTATCCGTCCTATCCGTTGTCGCTCACTCACCGGGATGCGCTTCTGACACAGACAGCATTTGCCTTTCGTATTCTTTCGTCATTCGTTTTTTTGGACTGCTTGTTATAATCCCTGGGCCCTGCTATTCTTTTTTGTGCAGCGCCCACACACTCGCTTTATTTTTGCTGCATTGCCGGCGTCGCTTTTCCCGCGTCGCAATCTTGCTCATTTGAAAGGCACTACGTGGGGTGTGCACCCGCGAACCGGACCACGCCATGCGCACAGGGTCGTCCCTCTTCAGCTTGCTGGCATTGGCCTCGGGCGCATTGGCCAAAGTCGAGTATGTGGTGAGTAATTATATGGAACATGAACATTATGATGCGATTTGTGCAAGCAAGCATTGGCTAACAGTATCATTCAGGGAGTTGCTATTCCCGGCATCGACTTTGGTTGCGACATTGATGGAAGCTGGAAACCCGCCTACGATCCCATCAGGATCCCGCTGAAGCAGTATGGAGGCAGCGATGGAGCTGCGCAGATGAAGCATTTCGTCAAGGATTCCGGACTCAATGTTTTCCGTCTTCGTAAGTGAAGTGTTGTTGTTGTCGTCGTCGTCGTCGTCGACCCGGAGACTCGCATTCCTAACCAAGAACTCTGCAGCCACACCCTGGCAGTACATCACAAACAGCAAGATTGGCGACCTGGACTCGACGCTATTTGGGAGGTACGACGAGCTGATGCAGGCCTGTTTCGACACGGGCGCCTACTGCATGATTGACCTGCACAACTTTGCGCGCTATGATGGAGGAATCATCGGGCAGGGAGGCCCTTCCAACACCGAGTTCGCCAACCTCTGGAGCCAGATTGCGAAGAAGTACGCCAAGGAGGACAAAGTGATATTCGGACTGATGAACGAGCCCCACGACGTCGACGTCAACCTCTGGGCCGACACATGCCAGGCGGCGGTGACGGCGATCCGCAAGGCGGGCGCCACGTCCCAAATCATTCTGCTGCCGGGCACCAACTTTGCTAGCGTTGAGACATTTGTCTCGAGTGGAAGCGCCGATGCGCTCGCGGCCATCACGAACCCGGACGGCAGCAAGGACGGGCTGATTATGGATGTGCACAAGTACCTGGACATCAACAACTCGGGCACGCATGAGGAATGCACGACGGATAACGTGGATGCCTTCAACTCGACTGCCGCGTGGCTGCGCAAGAACAAGAGACAGGCTATCGTCTCCGAATCGGGAGCTTCCATGTCTGATTCGGTAAGCCCAGGACCCCCCCTTCTCTCGACACATGTCTTTTGTTGCTATGTTTGCAGTGGAACGTGACAAAGTGAGAGAGTGAGTGAGTGAGATTTGAGATATGCTGACATGGGACGCTACGTAGTGTATGGAAAAGTTTTGCGCGCAGAACGCTGCTATCAACGAGAATGACGACGTCTACATTGGCTTCGTTGGCTGGGGTGCCGGCAGCTTCGACCTGGACTACATCATGAGTCTAGTACCCACGGGATCTGCGGGCTCGTACGAGGACAACAAGCTCATGAAGGAGTGCATCATCAAGCCGCTCATCAAAAACGCCAAGGCTGATGCGACAACGTCGACTTCTGCGACAAAGGCAACCAAGACGTCGCACTCGTCCACGGCGACCTCAACCGACGACTCTGCCAAGTCAACAGACCGCGTGTTCAAGGAGGAGGATCCCTCATCGACCAGCGCGGGCGTGGCCAGCAGCACGGCGAGCGCCAGTGCCGACAGCGCGGCGTCGTCACGCAGCGTGCAGTCGCTCGCAGCGGGCGCGGTTGCGGGCGCGGCTCTGTTTTTCCTGTGCATATGATTTGACTTGATTTTGCGACGATACACTAATACCACGGAAATTCGCGTACATACTTTACTAGAGTAACCTAGATAATAGATAATAATACGTCATCAGACCGCGTTGCAATGCCACCAACCCCTCGCTCACTCAGCACGGCTGCCTGCGGGTGTGAGGCATATTGGCCGACACACCAGGCTGTGTGTGTGTGCGTGTGTGCACGTGTGGGCGCAGCAGCAACACAACACCAACAGCAGCACCTGTTTTTTGCAGTTCAGTTCATTTTCCCGCAGCACCTAACGAACTAACTTAGTTGCCCAATTATTAACTGATCCGCCAAACCAAAGCAGCTAGCAAGTGAATCATAGCGCCACAATTTCTTGTCCCCTTCCCACTTTCTCATGAGCGGCACAGGGCCGGCTGTAAGGCGGGTTTGGGGCTGTGCAGTGCGCCTTGTCCAACCAAGGGATCGACTTGCGGCTGGAGAGCGGGGTATGGCCCAGTTTGAACATGCGTGATTGGCTGCCACAGGCTGTGGCAAGGCAGTGAAGCGAGGCCTCGCCTCCTCAATGCGAGGATATATCAAGCATCAATCCATCATCATCAGCATCAGCATCAGCGTTCACAACTCGCTCGCGCATAACGTAGAACCAACACATCGCATCGCATCGCATTGCGTCGCATTTCGCATTCGCATGGATTCCCAACAACAGTACTACCAACAGGTCGCTGGCGGCCAGGCCGTCCCCTATCAGCCCTACCATCAGCAGCATGGGGCGCCGCCACCTGCCGGCCAACCGCCGTATCAGCAGCCGTCATATTATCAGTTTGCCGCTCAGGTGCCGCCACAGCAGCAGGGCCAGCAGCCATTGCAGAACCAGTTCTATGCATCCCAAGGCCAGGCTCAGGCTCAGGCTCAGGCTCAGGCCCAGACTCAGTACCCGCCAAGCCCTGGTGCATTCGGAATTCAGCACGGGGGTTCATTTGTTCAGCAGGTTCCGTTTGGTCAACAGCAAGCTGTACTTGGCCAACAACCATCTCCTCAGCAACTTGTCTTTGCCCAACAGCCCTCTCCCCAGCAAGCTGCATTCGGCCAACAGCCTTCTCCTTCACAGCAAGCTCTGTTTGCTCAACAACAACAACAATTTCCTCAGCAGCCTTTGTATGGCCAACAACAGCCGCCATCTCCACAACCTCTCTTCAGCCAACACCAAGCTACATTTGACCAACAACAGCCTCCTCAAACCCCGATAGGCCAACAGCAACCTCCCCACACTCCATTGAGCCAACAGCATTCACCCCAGGTTCCTTTTGCTCAGCAAGCTTCTCCCCAGCCTCAGTTCGCCCACCAGGCTTCTCCTCAGCCCCAATTCGCTCAACAGGCTTCTCCTCAAAATCCCTATATTCAGCAGCCTCCTCTGCAACACTCCTTCACACAGCAGTCTATCCAGCAGCCTATCCAACAGCCTTCCTTTGACCAACAGCCCCCACAGGTTGTCTTTGAGCTGCCAGCTCAGGTTCCTCAGCAATTCGTAGTCACTCAGCAGCAGTGGCAACACCCTTCTCAACACACTCCCACCATCATCTACCCCCCAACTCCAGCTTCTTTAGGCTATGATCCCGCCCAAAAGGCCTGGATACAGCATGTAGATACGGCTTCCGATATCGAAGCTCTTCGAAAGGCCATGAAGGGCATGGGATGTGACGAGCGCGCCTTGGTACGCATTCTCACACAGACAAAGTACAGCAACCCTTGGGCCATGGCGCAACTGGTGCATGATTACAACCGGCGCTTTATGCGTGACCTTGTCAAGGACATCGAGGACGAGACTCGCGGAGATTTGGAGACTTGTCTTCTTGCCTTGGTCAACGGCCCTTTGAAGAACGATGCCCTCATCCTCAAAAAGTCTCTTGTGCGAGCCGGTACTGACGAAGATGCTCTAAACGATGTTCTTTTAAACCGCAGCAATGCCGACATCAAGGCCATTGTCGCCGAGTACAAGCGCATCCGTGGCCTCGAATTAGCTGTTGACATTAGGGATGATGTTGACGACGAAATGTTCCGTCTCTATAGCATGATCCTTGCTGGAACCCGTACTGAGGATGCAGCGCCTATTAATGCTGCCGAGATTGATCAAAAGGTTACCGAGATCCAGCACGGAACTGAGGGTATGCTTGGCGCAAATCCCGTTGCCGTCGCACAAATCTTTACCAACTGCAACAATGCTCAGCTGCGTGCTTTAGCCCAGGGTTACCAGCAAAAGTACCATCAGAGTCTCCATGAAGTCATTGAGAAGGAGTTCCGCGGCGACATGGAGGATGCCCTGCTGCATATTCTATCCCACGGTGTTAACCGTGCCTATGCAGACGCCGCAAGACTGAGAGAACCTCTCAAAAAGACTTTACGCAAAGACCGGCTGTTCATCAATCGCGTTGTAACCCTTTACTGGGACCGCAACCGACTCTCAGAGGCCAAGGATGCCTACATCAAACGATACGGCGTGCCGCTCAGTAGTGATGTCAAGGACGAGCTCAAAGGAGATTACGAGGCTTTCATTTTGGCGTTGATTGAGGACAAGTAGTAGGACTTTTATTTTGTGATACCCTTCTTCACCCTTTTTTTATGATGCCACGACGCAGGAATGATTGCATTTTTGATATTGTAACGATTTCATGTACTATTTAAAAGGGTCTCTCGGTGATCCCGGCGGGAGGCATTATGAGATTATTCTAGGATTAATGGAGAATAAAAGGGAATTTAAATTTGCTCGTTAAACTTTTGAAACTGAATATCTATCATGATCTGTGAAAGAATGTATGAAGTTTATATTTCTGAGAGACTTGGTTATTCAACTGTGAATGCCATTGTGATTCACTGGCGAAACTACCCCGCCACTTTCACACGACAACATCGCCAGAAATGATCCCGAGGCCCATGATTATACGTGCCTTCGCCTTGCCCATGCAGTAAGATACTCTCTACCGGCCAATCTATATTCATCCAGCTCCACGTATGCTCCTCCCTGCTTCTCAGTCTGAAGAACAAGGTTAAGCCCCCGGGCATCCTCATTGTACTTGGGCCATTTCGGCAGCCCATCTCCGTTGGGACTTCCCGAGTGAACGAAATGAATCCACTGGCTGCTCATTTGATCGCTGAGTGCAACATATTCCGGCCACGCTCCGACATAGGTAGGGTTGTTAAAGACGAATGCAACTTCGCTAAAGTGCTTCACGCCCTCGTATGCTGGATCAAGGCTGCCCGTTGTGTCCGTGTACGTGGCATTGGTGTTATTCTGCCAAGGACGGGTGTTGAATCGGTAGATGTAAGTTGGCGAATATGCCGAGTAATGGCGCGCGTCGTCCAAGCGGGGTCCGTGGTAGAAGATGTCGCCAACAATTGCTGCGGCGCGCTTGTACTGCCAACCCTGATCTGCAAATCTTTCCTCCCCAGTGTTGATGGGAACTCCTTGTGCTGGATCATCAGGGTAGAGTTCCATGATGCGTTTTACTACGGCCTTGGGATAACCGAAGCCAAAACCCTGAAACAGGTATGTGTAGAGATCATCGTCTGTGTTCATATCTGCCGGCGCATTATCTGTACCCTCATCCGAGTTTGTGCCATAGAGATGTGGAACATGCGCAAATCGTCCCGAGTGCAGAAGTTCAGTAGGATAGTTGGGAATGACATCGCCATCTTAAGTCTTGTAAGCCTCAAGGTATCTCTAGATAATTTTCGGAAATTAAAAACTCACCAACTGTAGGATAATAACCTACGGCGCCTAGAGCATTTGAATTCATGAAAGGATATATAGTCTCATAGGGGACCTGGCGTAGACAATGCAAGGTGTCGCTAGCTGAACTGCAATTTACTCCCTCGACAATATTGTTGTATAGAGGCTGATACCAATCTGAGCCGTTGTACCTGACGGATTATCAGAAGATGCGCACAATTGCATTGCGTGATGAATGATAGAACTTACCAGGCTGTTGCCGCAGAACCAGATTCCTGAATTGATCGGTGAAATAGCCCATCAGTTCGACCTCCATAGCTCATTAGTAATTGGCCCTGGGATCCTGTTAGCGTGAGGCCCTGCCACTGCGGAATAATTGTACATACCACTGCGAAAGACCCAGAAGATTCTCCCCAGATTGTCACGGAGGATTTGTCACCACCAAAGCCAGAAATATTCTCTTGGATCCATGCCAAGGCCTTGCGCATGTCTCGCAGTGCCAGGTTAGTGTTTCCGGAGCCCTGAATTGGAGTTAGTTATTGATTAGGTTGTATGGAAATGTAGAGATTTTACCTGTATCTCAATGGAATACATATTTCCCCAGCCTCCTTTGCGGTAATTGAAGCTGACTCCGATAATTGGTTTTCCAATCTCCACCGACCTTTGGACAATGTAGGTCAGGTTATAATTCGGGTACGAGCTGGCGCCGTATTGATAAGATCCTCCATGAATCCAGACCATGACTGGTGCCTTGGAACCAGCAGCGAGTCCGGCTGGACGGATAACGTTGAGCGACAAACAATCTTCACTCATTCCAGATGTATACCCTCCCGATTGATCCGGGCATGCATGGCCGTATTCCTTTGCATCTCGAACCCCGGACCACTTGTCTGTCAGAGTTTGCGGGATCCGGAATCGATTTTCTCCAGTGGTATTCTGTGCATATGGCATGCCCAAAAAGAGATCCTGTTCAAACTGAGGCAGGTACAGTCCTTCATAACTTCCGTTTCGGACTGACACTATAGGACTGGCAATGGAGAAAGGTGCCGTGGCTAATATGGTCGCCAGGCCGAGTATTCTTCGCAAAGTCATTTTAGGTATTATGTTTGACCTCATTAAAGAATTATGGGATTCAAGGATTGGTGTCTCAATGATGGCAAATCCCTTCGTTGAGAACCGACCGAGTAGTTGTCGGTGGCGCACAACTAAAAGCTGGTGGACAGAAAAGGCCCGAGGCGAGCGGTTGCGAACTTGATATAGCCAAGTCTTATCCCATTCATGATATTTCTTATCGTTTTAGTCGGCCAAATGAAGGCAACTGCGAGACTAGGTAAAAACTAGATAATGAAAAAATGCATCTACAGGGAGGAGCGATAGCGATAGATAAAGGTGTTGACGATATCCGGCGCTCTCGTCCGATACTTTTGAGTGTGGTGTGTTTAGTATCCTTGCCTTTACGGGAAGGGAACTATCGGTGAGCAATAAAACAGCAAATGCGGGGAATTAAGCTGTATGTCATTAATGGGGGGTATGTTGCAGTGTTGCTTGTTATTTGATTATGGGATTCGCCGATTTGCCTTTGGGGTCCCACAGCAGATCCCAGCTGTTAGGTTGATTGCTTGAATAGGAAGGAAATCTACTGGGCGGTACACCAAAAATCAGCATTGTGCCTGTATAGAAGGCGGGGCAGCGCTAATCTTATCCTCATGGATCTAGGCCCAACTAAACCTCAATTGGGATTTTGCCCGGAACGGGGAATAGATAGGCCTAGACAATCAATAAAGAATGAAACGAATTGGCCGATCTGCTATTTCCTGCTCGTCTCAAATATTAATGTATGAGTGTCGACATCCTAGTAATGAGAATCATATCAGTATTTTTTGTGGAATGCTATAAAACGCAGAGTAGTTAGACCGCCCTTTTTCAAGTCCATCTTCTATAAAATAATTTGGATGGCTCTAGCGAGGCTCTTAGTTCGTAATTGATGGTCGTAATTACCCGCGTATATAACAATTGTTCAGTGGCATGGTTGTGACGGTGATTTATGCAGTAAAAAAAAACAAATATAGTAATTATGTTTTTGGCTTCTTGAAACTCTCTTTAAATAAGCCACTAGTGAGACCTACTGCCTGATGTCTCTTCTTCCTTCCGCATATTGTAGTTTCCTGAGATGTCTCAGATCCCTTCAAGTGTCCATCAAGCTGTTCCCAACTGGTATTCCACATCAAACTTTCCTTCGGCAAGTATTTATCTCGCAACTGATTCGCTAATTGTCCAGGAAACGATTGCCTTATAGCTTCCCAAATGCAAGGTTTCATCAAGGTCTGTTCGGAAACTTTCGACAGCAACTTGTCCGTTACATTAGCCAGAAGCTGAACGCTGCCTGTTGTATTTGATCTCCTGTCTTTAGATTGCAGTCTCTGGAAAAACTCCTCCAATATGGTGTCACTGATAGTGGCATGAAGATGGTCATCCTGTAACGTTCCAAAGGATGCTAGTTCAGAGTTAGCTCCAGCATCGAGAAATTCATCTAGAACCTGAAGATAGCGCGATGTATGCGGTCCCATATGCATTTGAAACGAAACAAGAAGGATATCTCTCCAGGTTGAGGAATACGTGGCCTTTTTTTTACTCGTTCCAAATTCCTGCCCAAGGCGCCAGACTAATGCATTTGGATCAGCTTTATGCCTTAAGAATCGGGTCAAGAGACCACACTCTAGCGTTGGAATGAATTTTGGCCCCAAATCTCCAACTAAGCTTGGAATGATCCATGAATACAACATAGCCCAAGCTGACATGTGGGTGACTCTACTACCAGTGAACTGAGAAAATTCGCCCCCCTGAAAAACCTCATATTGATCATTCGGATCTTCCCCGTTGGCAAGTAAGACTTCTATCATACTGATACATTTATCAGTCCAAGGTAGCATTTCCTTGTCTGCCCAAAGTTCTGAATGGATGGCCATTGCTAAAGGAGTTATCTCGAACTCGTTGAAATAGTCAAGATGACCGATTTTCTGTAACAGATATTTGGACAGATTCATCTTAATGACGTGTTCTCTAAAGAATACTTTTGCGCCGTTCGAATTGAATCCTTCCAAGATGGGGAATGCTCTTTCACGCTCTCTTAGGTCTATTACACAAATTGCAGCTTCCATAGCGTCGAGTAGCATAGTCTCAGCTTGAATGGTATCTTGATTATCGCTTGATTCGTCTTCCAACTCAGAGGCATATCTCATAGCCTCTCGTATGCGTGATGTCATAGGAACATCATTGTAATTACCAGGACCTATTCGCAATATTCTTTTTTCGCACTTTATGATCTTGACCCAAGCTGTATAAGCTCTTAGAATAGATAAGTTTGCGTTAAATCCCTGCCTGTGTTTTGACTGTAGATATTTGGCCATTTCTTCGGTTGCAAGAAAGTCCTTCACTGTGCGATGAAGAAACCCCACCTGGCGTCTTTTCACTTCCAGTAATCCCTTGCACCAGCCGTTTAACCGCCTCTTGGTCTTCTTGCATTGGTAATCCTCCTCTTGGGGGTCTTGAGCCTCCACTGGAATTTGCAAAGCGTAGTCCATGGATTCATATTCCTGGTTATAAAAATGGTAGACCATCGCGTGTAAAGGAGACTTTGCCTTCACCGCGATTGCTAAAACGCCACTCATTTTTTCATGATAGAAAGGATCTACCTTATCCAAAATATGTCTGAAAAAGAGCCCCAAGTCAGATGGGAAACTCCCAAGTCGCCGGTGCAGATCAGAGAAGCTATCCTCGTGAGATAAACCATCACGGAGGAGATTGGTCACTAAAAATACCCAAAGAAACACGCCCTGTGCTCTCTCGGTAACTTCCTCTATCAGCGAATTGGTACGGGAGTCTTCCCGCTTCAGTCTTTCCCATTCCGGATGCTGCAGTAACCTAAGTTCTGCATAGTTTCGAATGTCGTCATTGGTAAGTTTATGAATGCAAACCTTTCGAGAGGAATCTTTCCCAAAGCTGTCCTCAAACACGTTCCAATCTCGGCTAGAGATACATAACTTGATGTTGAGGGACTCTGCAAGGCGTTTAAGATCTTGGCAGATATCCAGGTGATCTCCATTATACTCGTCTAAGCCGTCGATGAAGAAACAGAACTTTTCAGACATAAGTGGCTGCTCAGCAATACTATCGAGAACAACTCGCAGCTCAGATAAGCTCCAAGGCTGTGATAAACCGGCGGAATCTTTCCGCGACCAACGCTGAGGACAGGCCACTGTGAGCAAATTCGGACATTGGCGAAATATGTCATACAGAAGAGTTTGTAGGAGACCCTCATGGGATTTTTGAATCGCTGATCCTGCGCTCCAAAAGTAGTGGCTAGCGATATAAGTCTGTTTCGGACAGGACCAAGAGTATAAAAACCGTTTAGTTTGAGGATGATCAGCAATAAATTTCATCAGCGTAGACTTTCCAGATCCTGGTTTCCCAGATACCCAGAAGACACCATTGTCATTCTTTAGCCAATGCAAAAATATGCCTTCGCACACACCACCCTCCTTAAGTACCCATTCGAAAGTTGTTTTTTGAGCATTCGTGATGTCAGAATGTCTAGTAGTGCGATGGTAGAAGGTTAAGCTTTGCAATATTGATTGCTGTTTGGTGATATCTTGTTCTGCGATGATTAGGGATGAGAATTGGTTCTCCATCTCACTAATATCATCAGGCGAGAACGGAGATACGTAATTCTTTTTCCCTGTGGGAATTCTTTGCTGCATTTTCATCAGGATTTCCCGAATTTCATCCAATTTGTGTGACTGGTCAACTTTCAACCGATCACTTTCCTCTTGAATCTTCCTCAGCGTGTTGCGATGCGATTCATGGTAGATGCTGTTAAAAGGTTAAGCGCATTTTCTGATAAAATGATGATCTGAACATACTTCGAAATTTCGCAAATTTGAAGTGTAAGAGTTGTTTGCGTCCTACCTAGCCTTTCCTCTAGCTTAGTGATTTCTTTATTTTCCCAATTAACTTTGAGTGCTGCGCGGAAGCTTTTCCATTTTCTTTTTGGGCCATCGTCAACCTTGAGCGATGCAACTATACCAAGTAATTTGGTGCAGTCTGTTTTGCAAGCTTTGGATAGATCTGATATTATTTGGACTTGTTGTTGGCATTGTCTGTCAACGACTGTTGTAGAGGGTGGTACATCTAAACCTGAACTTATCATCTGTAATCGGTTGTAGATTGTTTCAATCGTCAATACATCCTTGCTCAGACCACCTGAGGATTGGTATATCTCCGTGGCCTGGGAGATTAAACTTAATGTAAACGTTGCAAATTGGGCGACACCAGCGGCAAGCTCAAACCCCGAGATAGGATTCATCTTGGTTGCTTGAATAGTAAATATGATTCAAATGAGACCCAAATGGCCGCTCATTAAATCCAGAATATGGACAATAGCCCATAGGATGGTGGTTTATCGACCTAACTTCAGCTGACGGCGTGAGATCGAATGGTCGCAGGAAGGTTATCGAGAGTTGCGGGGTAGTTCTCGAACGAAAGAGGATGTGGAGAAGCTGATGATCAACCAACACGTGACCAACGCTGGTGAGACATGGCCGTATCTGACTCTGTCATTTGTGATATGGACCGATGCTGGCCACCAGTTCTGTGATTCGGAGGAAATCCGGTCTCCTCGATGGCCTGTTAAATATATTAAGTCAAGGGCTAAAAAGAACCTATATTTAGGAGCATTGTAACAAATTAGTTTTAATGCAAAAAACTAAGGGTAACTAGCTGACAAGGGCGTCATGCATAACCGTGCGATGGAGTCTGGCACGATGACGTAAATTGTCTGTCAAGCTGTTTTTTTATGGAGCTCGAACCTCATTTTTGCCCCAGCACTCAGATCAAAATGCAATTTATACTAAGAAACCACCCTAATCTGACCGTGTATTAATGTTTATCCAGCAATAAAGGCCTTGCACCTTTTCTCAGGGTCGGATTTATATCCAAGGAATAGCAAGAGAGAAGGGATTCTTATTTGTGGGAAGGGGTGGGGAAACTCAAAATTAAAGCATACTGATATCTTTGGCTATTTGAAAATTTAACCTTTATTATTCTATTCTTGGGAGGTTGTCGGTGTTGTGTGCTATCAAGATTGGGCACTTGATCAAATGATAGCCTCATTACTTGAGGTTAGATCTGGTAGCTAGTCTGTCAAAAGAACAAATGTTTGACAATTCATATTTCGAGGCCTTCTAGAGTCGTGATATTTTGGTAAATCGTGGGCTCAACCAAGAGGGAGCTCCAAGCCACAACGGTGGCAGATACAACTAAGTTTGGGGAGTCGTGATATTTGTGTGAGATTTTCTGTCACATAGAGCTGGTAATCTGATGAATCTGACAAGAGAAGTATCCAATTAAATCCACGCGGCATACCATAAATATTTGCACCTTTAACAATAGTATATGAGTAGCAGTTTTCTTTGGAAGATTTGACAAGAAACAATCTTGAAAATTTTCTTGCTACAGCAACCAAACTACTTTCAGATTGCGTGACCCATGCGCTCGCTAATGAGACGATAAATATAGATAGGCATTCCCTTAAATTACCATGATGTAAGATGCGCGATAGATGATGACTGGTAGATCCATGAGCCCAGTTTGATGAGCAATCAACCTCAGAAGTGGGGGTACACCGGAGCAACGGGCTGTTTCTGAGATCCGAGAAATGAATTTTCTCTGTTATCACAGCTTTGGGACCCCTCTAGCCGAGCTAGTACCACGCTTGTAACGCGAATTTGTCGGAAATGCAGGGCAAATTTCTGAATCACATGCTATAGCTGATTTGTTGTGAATGATTAAGAGCAATAATGTAGCGTGTTCACGCCATTAGCGCGCTCCTCCCGTGCTTTAGTAAGACCCAACGACCCATCCTGAGGTGATTTTCGGTTATAATTTCGGCTACAAACCGCATGGCTGGATCCTTTTACGGAACATGTTCCGAGTACCGAGCGTCTGTTACGCAGGTGGATATTAATCTGACAGCTATCACAATGGCCAATAGCAAAACGATGAAAAGTCGCTGTTGTTATTTGATCACCGATAGCTTGCTCGGAGAGAGAAACGAAAAAGGAAGAGATTGAAACTTAATATAGGCATGGGCCAATGCCAAAAACTAGCCGACAGGAACTGGGACCTGGACAGTTGCATCCGAAAAAGCAACGGCGATGGGAATTCTTTGTTATAAAAACTCCAAAATTATTATTAAACATGCGCAAAACGTTTGAGATTCCCCGCATTTGCCACGTTTAGCTTGCTGTGGAGCGGAATATCGGAATGCAATGCTGATTCTCTCGGAAATAATTGGTGATCTGAGCTCGGAGGTTGCACCGATCTCTGGCTGGGACTCGCCCAATGCGGGGAAATCTGGGGTACGCAAGTACCCCAGACTGGAGCAGACGTTCATGGTTCTCAACATGTTTCTCAGCTATAATTACCTTGTGTCGTTTCCTTCTTTTTTTAATCTTTTTTTAATTTGATTCTGTATCCATCAAGTTCTCCTCCTTTCCAGACCCTTGCTTAATCTGCACTTGAGTCAAAATGTCCTCCACGGGGGCACCAGCGCCGGGCGCTGTCGATACCAACGACGGCAAGCCAGCCGTCGTCACCATTGACGATATATCCAAGGATAGCAACATTGTCACAATCGACGAAGCGACAAATAAAAGGCTCTTGAGAAAGATTGACTGGAAACTCATGCCCGTGGTATGTATTTTGCACTCGAAATGTGAATTAGCATTTCTGTCCACACTTGCTAATCGCGAAACTTCCAGCTCTGCTTCACATATGCATTGCAGTACTATGATAAAGCCACCATGAGCCAGGCAGCTATCTTTGGTCTACGAAAAGATCTTGGCTTGGAAGATGGTCTAAAATACTCTTGGGCGACCCTCATCTTTTCCTTTGGTTACATTGCCGGAACCTATCCGATCTCTCTCCTTGCCCAAAAATATCCGCCAAGAGTGGTCTGTACCATCATTTGCATAATTTGGGCCATCATCACCCTTTGCACAGCGGCATGCTCGTCTTACGCCGGCCTCTTGGCAAATAGGTTTGCACTGGGTCTCATTGAAGCTGGTGTATCTCCAATCTTTATGCTCGTTGTTGGGTTGTGGTACACACATTCGGAACAGGTTTTGCGATCAAGTTGGTGGTATTCCTTCAGTGGTGGCTCTCTTCTCATCTCTCCACCCATCAACTACGGCCTCGGCCATATCTCCGGTGGTGGCCTCAGCCCGTGGAAGTACATGTACCTGTTCGCAGGTAGTGTGACATTCTTATGGGGAATCGCGCTCTGGTGGCTGTTCCCTGATAGCCCTCAAAAAGCAAAGGGGTTTGATGAGAGGGAACGCGAATTGCTTCTCGAACGAGTGCGCCAGAACAATTCCGGAATGGAAAACAAACAGGTCAAGCTATATCAAGTCCGGGAAGCGCTGCTTGATTATCAATTATGGTGCATTATCATCATGTCAACGGTCTCTACAACTGGCTCTGGCGCTATTAGCTCCTTCGGTGCCATCGTATTTAATGGCATGGGATTCAGCGTTTACAACTCATTGTTACTAAACATGCCTGTTGGCGTCATGGCACTGATCTGCGTGTTGGGTTCAGGATACATTGGACGCACTGTCCCAAGCGCCCGTCTCTACCTCATTACTGCTTCCTGCTTTCCCGTCATCTTAGGCTGCGCGCTCTTGTAAGTATTTCTGCACCTTGGTTTTGGGTAAAGACTGACATTTTATAGGTGGAAATTACCTAGCTCGATGAATGGCGGTCGTATTGCTGGGTTTTATCTACTCAACTTTTTCTCTTCGGCCTGGGTGCAGTGCATCGGACTTGGCACATCCAATGTCGCTGGGTATACAAAAAAGGCTGTGTACGCGGCAGGGACATTTATCGGATACTCTCTTGGAAATATTGTTGGCCCTTTGATGTTTGACGCCAAGTATGCCCCACGATATGACCAGAGCTTCATGGGAATCATGATTTGCTTTGCAATCTGTATCTTTGTTTCTCTTGGGCTTCGCTGGAAGTTGGCCAAGGAAAACGCTGATAGGGATCGCGAGTACGGTCCCCCAGAACTGAGTCACGGTTTGGACGATTTGACGGATAGAGAAAATAAGTCTTTTAGATACAATCTCTAGAATATGATATATTCATGTAATGAATGACATTTAGAACACTGACTGACATGAATTTCTTTTCTTCCTGGCCAGTCAATGTAGGCAAACCCAGTGAGGCTACTGCTGATCATACTACAAGAAGCTATGTGGTCCATTCTATTGCGTCATCCAGTGGCTGCGTCATAGTCGGGGGCTGACGGCAACCAATAATTGGGCGTAATTTAGTGATCATGAGATCTCATTTGCACTTTCCCAGCGAATTTGAAAATGCCTCACAGTAGATGACCCAGGTGTCAGTGCCCAATTCGCTATGTACGCGATCTTATCTGCGGATTTCCCTTTTGAGCGGTATTGTGACTATTGCTCGGATAAAATATTCCCAGCAGAGCCTCGAAATATGAAATCTGCTGCTGTGAACAGCGAACATAAATAGCAGTCGAATCACCCAACTTGTCAAGGTTAAACTACTCTCTATTCTAAGCTTCAATAAGCCAGGCAAATGATTTCTTACGCTTATCTAGATCTAATTTTAAGGAGGATTTCGCTTCATCAAAATGGTAAATATTGCCAAACACTCTGCTTCTAATATAATAAGCTGCTAACGAACACGCCATTCAAGACACAAACCTGGACTTATTGTAATGGCTTAAAGCGCTGGATGACGCAGCCGGATTGCACAAAATGTGCAGAACACCGGAAGGATCCAACTAAATACGCCAATGGTCATACCTGTGATGGTAGGTGGGAAGAAGTCAAGTGCTCAGTTTGTAATTGAGGAATGATTTAACGGTGGGCTGGAGGTTGAAAAAGAATTACCCTGAAGTTATTCTTTTGCAGGAAATGGGTCTGGGAAAATGTAGACAGAACTCTCAATTCTCTTGTTGATCTTTTTAGTCAGAAAGTTTGCCAAGGGTGTTCAAATTCACCAGGCCACCCGGCATTCGGCCAAATGCATGACATCTTAGTAGGTGAGAGGTTATGTCAATAGATTATCTCATTGAAGTGCCAAAAGAAAAACCTGGAAGATAGAAAGGCCATTATTATTAGCATTGGGATATGACATAAGTGCATGCAACTGGACAATATCCTGGCTCTGAGATGTGGTAGGCATTAGATCACATTAAATTCCTGCCAACTATACTAGCAATCCCACGCTCATTTTATCTAGTTCAAGATTATCGGAAACCAGTCGTGTTAATTGCTTGGACTTTACCTCCCACCAAGGTGTCATTGACGTTCCCTGTGCCGGTGGTAATGTACAAGGTTTTCGCATCCCGAGGTGTTCTTCCAAATTTGCCCGCCGTTGCGATGGGAACCTCATCTGAGCCTAAAGACCCAGCCACAATCTTGATTTCACCGGCCGAATCGACTGCAACTACCTGATTTCCCTTGTTGGTGGCTACCCAAGCAATACTTTTGTTTTCCGGCCCAAAAGTGAAGTCATCCGCAGCCATTGCCGAATCCGACACTCTCGCGACCTTTTGTGCTTTAGCGCCTGGAACTGGAGAGCCGGTTTCGGTAACCTCGATTTTATAAAGAGTGGATTCATTATAATTAGTCCACCACAGATGACCTGAATGAATGTGCAGTCCATTGATAGAAACGGCCAGTGAGCTGTTGGATTGAGGTCCCATTTCTGGGACCTGAGCTGCAATGTCGTATTTCCCGGTAGCCATGTCAACACGCCAGACAACTCCAAGGATGGAGTCCGCAATAAGAATGATATTTTTGTTTAGGGGAACCGTGGTTGCGCCATTCAATAAAACAGCCTCGGGGATGGATGCGACAAGTTCAGGTTCTCGGGTATGGTCGCTAGAAAAGTCCACTTTCCAGACACCATATGTTCCCTTGACGCCACCAGTAGAGGTGCTAGGGTTCCCGCCCACAACTGCAAAAACATCCTGGGTTGTTTCCGTGATGCCAAGCAAACCCGAAATCGCGTCTATGGTGAAATGTAGAGTCACGGTCGGAGATTTGCTCGTGGGGTCTGCGACTTCATAGAGGGACGCATTCGGCGCCAAGCTGGTCAGGAGCAGATTGCCGTTCGGTCGGACAGCGATGTTCTCAATCCAGGTTCCAACAGGAAATTGAACCACGGCATGATTAGGCAGTGGAATGGATGTGGTTTCGTAGCGTGGAGTTATTGGCGATGCCAGAGCCGATGATAGCAGGAGGGCAAAAAAGGGATTTCCAAGTATCATAGTTGGCGAATCAAATGAAGAAGCGGGAAAGGATACTTTGGTAGATGTCGCAAGAAAATATTGGCTAGAGGGCGAGGTTTTATGTGTGCATCTATATGGAATGAGTCGAAAACCGAGTACAAGGTGTCAATAGTCGAATAACTGTAGTGACCTTCTACAAGGAGAATCTAGGGGCTTGGACTTTGGTGATTAGGGGACTGAGCTCAGCGAAGGAATCCTTCCATGTCGATCAAGTGGATCCGGATGATCACCCTTCCGGCGTTAGCATTGTCAGATCAATTAAAACCCGCTGACCGATGACTCAGAAGTGCTACCGAGCGACTCTTTGCCGATTCCATAAGAAATATAGCGTGATTCTTGAGATTTAATAGGCCCTAAAGTATTCTAGCCGGACCACAAGATTATCACATCAAAAGAATGTTATTCCAATGACCCACTCGTCGCAGCGATTTGCTCTGGTATTATGAAAAGAAACGCAAGACACACATGACTTGCTAAATTCACCGCTTTTACTGTTTTGTGTCCGAGAATAGTGGTAGATTCAACCAACTAAATTTGGGTCATAGGGCTGAGAGCAAGACATGCAGCCAGAAAGAAATACCCTGTGCCAAACAACACCAGTAGAATCCCAAGATGAAAGACTGTGATGCAAAATAAAGACACTAAAAATTCCTGCACACAGATTTCTGCTGCTGCGCCACTGAGGGGAAATAATAATGCTCAGATCCCCATCCCAGCTCAGAAAAAAGAGCATTTATCACAAGAATCAATTAAATTCTACTTTTATTCTTCTTCGATAAACAGTCTACTCCTGTTACATAATCTAAGATGGCATCCAGCTCCGACACCGAGCTTGGGGTGCAGCTGGGAGTATGGACAAATTGGTCACGGGGTCCTGTGCTTGGAGCTACGCTCACGATGACTCGTTTCAATGCCGGCATACTCATCGCGTTTACTTCCTTTTTTCTCGGCTTTGTTGGGACTAGGTTCTGGAGAATTATCTGTTTGTTATTGCATCGACACTGTTCTGAGCCTAACCTCGAGAGCCAGGATGGCCTTCATCGCCAACGCCAGGTGATTTTGTGTAACTCGCAATCTGCCGAGTCTGGTCTGCTTTCTCTTATCCGATTATGCTACGCATGGCGCCATAAGTCAGACCACTGCGTTTCCCGTACCTTTCCCTCAATACTTGTAGCTACCATGATATTTTCTGGCTTTTTTATTGCAGGTGGTTTCTCAGCGACAATCTCGAGCGGTATTGGGAATGAGGTCTTGATCAACGCGCCCAACTGTGGCCTATTGACCTTTCCATCTGATACTGACGATACATGGGGCCTCCAGATTCCTCTCGAGTCTGAGTACATAGCAAATGTGGCCAATTATGCTCAACAGTGCTACTCATCTAATAGTTCCGGGTTGCTTAGCTGCGCCACTTTTGTAACCCCCGTACTCGAGACGACGGCAAATCACACAGCCAGTTGCCCCTTTCACAACAGCAGTATTTGCAAAAGCAGCAATTCCAACATTTTTCTTGAAACCAATCTCGATAGCAGTATTCATCTTGGGCTCAATGCTCCCAAGGACGACCGCATGCACGTCAGGTCCACATTTCACTGTGCACCACTCACAACAGATGGACTCACAAGTTCACATGCGTATCCTACTGCAAACTATACTCGGTACTACTATGGATCTTTAAGAATAGGTTCACTGGACAATTCAACCATTGTCAACTATACCTACCAGGCAGAGTCTCTGGACACCCAGTACGACCGGAGTTCGGGACCTTGGATGCTGCAAAATAATTATATCATATCGTAAGTCCAAGCGAATATATATCCCAGTGTTTCACCGCTGACGTGCAATGTTTAGCGGATTATCTGCATCCATCTTCAATGGGCGCTATTCACCTGCCTCGGATTTCAATCCAATTCCCAGCTTGAAAAGATCAGACGGTGACGTTTTTCTATTTTTTCTTTCCACAAATGGCGTCGTGTTTTCTATGCCAACCGATGATCCATGGTATCATGCTACATCTCCGGGGCCATTCGTGAAAGCCGGAAACACAGCTGGAGGAAGACAATTATATGCCAAGGACGAGGCAGCTTCCCCTCTTGCATGCGTGAGCAGATACCAGTTTTGCCGGGGCAGTCATTCAGAGGAAGCTAAAAGTTCAAAATGCGGGCCGTTGGCCAGTTATATGGATGCCATCGTCGGCGCGGCACCACTGTTTGACCTTGCCCCGGATCCGGAAATCCTCCAGTCCGTGACCCTGCCTAAAGACATATCAAAAGCAGCCAGCAATTATATCTGGTTCCTCAAGATTTGGTCTCAATGGGTTCTTGATCCGTATCATTCAGTGAATAACCTAGGGACATCTTCTTTGGCATCACAACAAAAATTCAGGTCCGGGGTACAAGGCCCCTTACCAAATAATCAGTGGCAGATTGACATGGAACATCTCTGGAATACAACTCTTGCTTCTGTGCAAGCGGCATATGTCACTGTGCCTAAAGGGACGACCAGGTCAGACTTGAAATCCTACCTTATATCACCTTCAAACGCACACCAGAAACAGATGTGCGCTAACCAGGTATGAAATCCGCCAACGACGCTACTCTAGTGTGGAGAGTCGCAAAATATCTTTGTTGTGATTTCAGCAGATCCCGTGCTAATTAGTTCATATCAATGCAGAAAATTCTCTCTACTAATTTTGGCTCCTTTTCGCTTTTTGGTTTATGCTTTACATATGCGCTAGGCTTCCTAATCATCGTAATTTCATTTGCCATAGAGCCGCTTATTGGTTGCTGCCTACGGCATCGCAAGCAAAAGTTGCGTTGTACGGATGACGACGGTGCTTCCAAGCTGTCACGCTCTTCTTACAAGCATCTTGAATGGATCACCAACGGAACTCTCCAGCAAAATAGGCTAGCCTACGAAGCACTAGGATGGGGCAGCGGTACTTGAGAAGGTTGTACTGATTACATCCCGACAACTGCCAAAGGGGAGGCTTTAGGATGTCTGAACGTGTGTGATCCAGAACATCCTGTGCTTTGCCTTCCAGGAAACCCTATTTATGTCGTCTAGAACTCTAACGGCGATGACACAATCAGTGTTAGTCCTAGGTCTAGGAAGGAAAAGCACACAACTAGCAGTTCTAAAGCGGTTTCCGAAACCCAACTAAGGAATTTGGAAATGGTGAGCCACGGGTTAACAGCAAAAGCAAGGTCCATATAGCAGTTTTGAAGGTAATTCGTGTTGCTCAAGTTCTTTAGCTATATTCTGTTTCTTGAATCGCAATTGGATGTGACCCACAAAATTACCAAAACAACTGCTGGTGAATGAGCGACTTGTAGCTAGTGGCGAGTCATGGGGCTTCAGTAGAAAATTTACTACGTGAGGCGGCTCCTAGGACTCATCAAATCACAGTATCCTGCAGGGAGGAGGAATCTACGAAGCGATTGGGCCCAGACGCCAAGGCTTAATGCAAGATGACTCTTTCTTGATTTCTTGGCACATCGAGATCACTCTACAGAAGTCAGCTGAGGGGGGTCAACGGCCACACGAGAATTATGAGTCGATACTTTTTTGTTGTGTGGTGCATATCTAGATCTGGTTATAGAAGCCGAGGATAGCTCCCGTTGTTACCAAAAGCTCTCTAGTGCGGCCGGGGGTGGCACCTCCTCTCCCCGCATCCCCGCGCAAAATGACACCGCCTGAACAAGACGCCAGTGGGTTTTGTGATTGTGGGGAGAAATATGGATTGATTGCGGGCGTCGTGTTGTCGGACTTTGTTTGGGCGATTGCGGGGAGAGTGGGAAAAGGCATACGGAAGCAGGGAGAAACCTTGGAGGGGACCAATTACCTAAAGATACCAACGTGCGTTACAAATTCAAGTTGTGCAGACTAACGTACATTTCCGAAGACCGAGCAAAGTCAGAATCTCTGGTGTGTATCAGGGCCATAGTCTCGGAAATGCTGAACTAAAACCATATAAACCGCAGTCTTCGTTCGTCTCTTATCTGTGATCAGTGTTTACTGTCACTTCCAAGGGCAACATCAGATAATATGTACATGCGAAGATAACAGAAACAAGGTGTTGAGTGGGCTCCGACGTGCCTCGGCTCCCCCGCCTTGCAAGGGCCACTCCGCGTTCAGGCCCACGTCGCAAAGTGGATCTCGATGGAGACTCTCGGTTATGATATTCAATACTGAGACGTTTCTCTCCTCATTATATAAGAATATTTCGTGTAAATTTAGGCGGCAGGCTCATTCCAAATGTTCACAGCTTGCATCCTTGTACTCAGGTTCTGACACAACCCACAACGCCAAGATGCCGACCAAATCGATGTAAGTTAACCACAAGATTACGACCGTATGGGCGTTTGATCTAAAGACTGCTAGATATCCGGATATAAATGTGCCCGATATTAATATTTGGGAGTTGCTTTTTGAGAGGACTGATCGCCCATTCCCAGACAACCAAGGTATCTAGAGTCTAAACCACCACTGCTCGTTTACCAAATCTTGACACGCTACAGTTATTTATAGAGATGCGGTGACAAAGCGGTCCTATACCTATGCTCAAGTGAAGAAGTTTTCCATCGCGTTCGGGAAAACTCTGAAGTCGGTGTATCAATGGAAGGAAGGTGATGCTTTGGCTATATTTAGCCCCAACTGTATCGATACCTCCGCCATTGTCTTTGGTGCCCTCTGGGCTGGCGGAGTTGTGACATCCGCAAACCCGGCGTACACTGTCGATGAACTAGCGCTGCAGCTGAGAGATTCTAAATCCAGAGTTCTGGTGACCCAAGCCTCACTTCTGCCAACAGCATGTGCTGCTGCGAAAATGGTCGGAATCCCGGACGAGTGCATAATCTTGATCGGAGACGAAAGCGACAAGACTGAAAAGTTTCCCCATTTCTTGGACTTGATTCTCACTCACGATTCCGGCTGGGGACTGCATCGAACACCAACAAAGGGCAACAAGGACCTTGCATTCCTCGTCTACAGCAGTGGCACCACTGGCCTTCCTAAAGGTGTGATGCTGTCCCACAGAAATATCGTCTCCAATATCCTCATGATTCATGCGGCGGACGGTAAAAATCTAAGTTGGGATGGGGGTGATCGCATGTTAGCCTTTGTTCCATTTTATCACATCTATGGTATTTCTCCCTACGTTACTATTGAAGTATGATGACTAACGACATGATAACAGGTCTGGTGTGTTGTTTACATTTGGCCTTGTATAACGGCATTGAATTAGTCGTCATGCAGAAATTCAACTTGGAACAGTTCTGTTCTCATATCCAAGAGTACAAAATCACGTTTTCCACAGTGGTGCCTCCAGTGTTACTTCTACTGGCCAAGGACCCGATCGTTACAAAATACGATTTCAGCACCATCCGAATGTTCAGTTCAGGCGCAGCCCCGTTGACAAAGGAGCTGGTCGAGAGCGTCTACAACCGCATCAAGACACCGGTGCGGCAAGGCTATGGTCTTTCAGAGACTTCTCCTGGGACACATACACAGGTATGGGACAAATGGAACGAGAGTATTGGCTCTGTTGGCCCACTACTTCCCAACATGGTTGCAAAGTATATGTCACCGACCGGACAGGAAGTTCCCGCAGGACAGGTTGGTGAGCTGTGGTTAAAGGGTCCCAATGTGTTCATGGGTTACTTCAACAATAGTGCAGCAACAGCACATTGCATGACTGAAGACGGCTATTTCAAGACCGGAGATGTTGGTTACCAGGATGAGAAGGGTGACTTTTATATCACCGATCGCGTTAAGGAACTCATAAAATACAAGGGGTTCCAGGTTGCGCCAGCCGAGCTGGAAGGCGTGCTGATTAGTCACGAGGAAATTAAGGATGTGGCAGTCATTGGTGTTTATGATAAGGAGCAAGCTACTGAACTACCGAGGGCGTATGTTGTACTCCAGAAGGGAGTCGAGCCGACACCTGCAGCAGGGCGGCGCATAATCGAATGGCTTAGTGAGCGAGTTGCTAGCCACAAGAAGCTCAGAGGAGGCGTGCGGTTCATTGATGAAGTGCCAAAGAGTGCAGCTGGAAAGATTCTGCGCAGGATGCTGGTCGAAAAGGCCAAAAAGGAGCAGGAGGGTCCAAGAGGAAAGCTGTAGTGAACTATCAGTCACCTTTGATAAATAAATAAACCGCATTGACATAAGTTTAAGTCCTCCCGGGCATCTATTTTCCAAATTGACAGGCGGGAAACACTTGCCAGGCGATTCTCTACTCCGGAATTAGCTCCGAAGTGTGTTCATATTGGGGATTAAGATTGCTCATCTCGTTTTACCAGTCAGGACGAAGGAATAAAATAAATAATGATAAAATTTAAGATTATTTAGGATGGTGTATTAAATGGTAGTTGTCAACATATTTACATCACCGCACAGCCGCCCAGCATTGCTGCACCAGTAAGTGCCGCCCCCGTAGCCAACCCTACACCAGTGCCAATGGCTGCACTGCTAGAAGATGTCTCGTAAGAGCCGTTAGCTTGGTTCGTGTAGTAACTGGAGCTTTGCTGCTGATATTCCTGATATGGCGGCGGCTATGTGCCCATCTGTTGCTGCGCATTCACAAAGGCTTGCTGCTGCTGTTGGAGTTGTGCCTGCTGCTTCCGCAACTCATCCATCGTCTGCTTGTCATAAGCCATCTGGCTCTGCTTCTCTAGCAACTTGGCCTGCTCCTCAAATGCCTGCTTCATCTGTGACTCTCTGCGGTTCCATTCGGCTTCGACGGCATTCAGCATCTCAGACTCTCGCTCTTTGGCTGCCTGATCTTGAATTTGAACTGCTGCGACGGCCTCGAGTTTGGTGAGGATGTGTTCCAGGCGCTCGTTGTCGGCCTGGGCCTTCGCTGCCTCGAGCGCTTCTTCGCGTTTCTTGTTTTCAACCTCGTCCTGCTGACGATGCCTTGCTGCCTGCTCCTGGAACTTTTGCCACTCATCCGACTGCTCCTTGGACTGTTGTTGCGATTTAGCCAGTTCTTCACTAATGCGTGCTAATTCCTCTTCGTGCTTCTTCTCCTTCTCAGCCACGAGGGCCTCCATGCTAATACGTAGCTCCTCACGACCCTGCTGGATGGCAGCTAGCTTCGCCTCAAACGTTTCCTGCTCTTGCATCACCTCCTTCACATGTTGTTCATCCTTGGCGTCAATGGCTTCTTGGAGCTCTTTGCGTGTGTTATCGAGGCGGCGCTCAAAGAGTTCTCGTTGCTTGTTCATCTCCTTGTCAACTTCGCGACCAGCCTCGGTGTGGTCCAATGAGAGCTTCTGATCTACCATTTCGGCTTGCAAACCTAAAGTAGTTTTGGTCTTCTTGTTTGTTAGAAAGGCAATGATGTTCATGGCCGAATTATAATCGTCTGTATGACGGTACACAGTTGATCCTTCACGAATCATGTCACCCCAAAACTCCGCAGTCTCGCTAAGTTCACGTTCCCGAGCATTACCCACGTCTGGAGAAACACCCGACCACATGGTCGTGGCTAAAACAGTAGAGGACATGCTTTGGGTTCCACAAAGCTTGCGGAATGTGCGGAGGTTTTTGAATGCTGTGCCATTCATCCTGGTGTGCGTGATGGGGTGGAGGTAGACGATACCACTTAATCTGTAGCCATTTCCATATGAACTCGTCAGAAAGTAAGCGAGGTCTCGTAGAACATCACTATCCGTGCGATAGGTATCATCAAATCCGGGTGTGTCGATAAGGTGAATGGTTTTACCACAGTGATTAAAAGTGTAAACGGTGACCTCCTGCGTGCCTGGTGGTATAGACTTGGTCAACAAATCTGTGATACTCCATAGAACAACCGATTCATCACATACATGACTTCAGTCCATCAGAAGCAGAGCCGACGGCGGTAGCGCAGCATCTTGAGATGAAGGTACTTTTGCCAGCTCCTGTCACGCCCATAATGGCGATATAGGTATCCGATGGACTGTCGATTAATTAGTACTTTGCAGATGCTTCATTAATCCAAATAGAGGTGAGGAGGCGATTACTCATAGGTTTGCGCGACTGTTACTGGGCTCGTCATTTTGACGTGCTTTATCAGCTTCAAGCTGATATTGACAAAATCTGGTTGAATTTCACTGCGGGGATACAACGAGGAGGATCATTCAACAAAGACTTGTCCAAGGTCCTTGGTGCTTTTATAAAGACGTTTATTTCCACAGTAGAGAAATAAAGCAGGAGCAAGGGGTTTTCATATGTGCAATCATTCCGTCAGATGGATGTCACAGCTGCATCCGCTGAGAGCCTCGCTGGAATGCACAGCCTCGATCGTGGTAAATGGTGTTGGACGCCACAATCGACCATCTCTTATCGCCTGACAGCATACAAAGCGGTTGACAGGTAGGGCTGAAAAGCTCGCTTCTTGCTTGTCTGGGGCTATTGTGAACTATTGGCGCCACAATGGAGGCTATAACCAATGCTCATGAAGCGCTATTGCAATAGTCGCCCAGCTGAAGTGCCTGTCTCAGTCCGGCTGTGAGGGGCACAACTTCAGCCCAAAGTAAGGCGCACTTCACAGGCTGGTCTAGACTTGCGCCATCGTGTCAAACATGACTCAGCCCCTCAAGGCCACTTTCACACCTTGGTAGGGTCAATTCAGTGACGGCGATGGGAACAGTAGATCAGACCCAGACTTTTCATGAAACTATTCGACCGAGAGTATTGTCACCTTTTGTCTTATGGTAATAAGGAGTGAATTTTTCATTGCATGGTGAAATCAGTTGCTTCGGATCTGGTGCGGCGAGAGCAGCTGAGAAGTCTGAAGCTTTCTGAGCCAAACAGTCTACCCTTTGCTTTCAGTCGCTCCGACAAATCCTTCTTGGTACATCGAAAATCGGGAATCTCTCTCTCGTTGTGACAATAGTCTACACACAGCCGACAACTGCAAGAGCAATTTCAAGATGGCTTTTCCGACAATCGGCACCATAGCTGTGATGGGAATCACTGGCTCGGGGAAAAGCAGCTTCATTAATGGGATAACAGGAGATATTGGAGCTAAGGTTGGCCGATCTCTTAGATCAGGTATACAGCCCAAATCTTCATGATACATTGTATGAGGGTGAAGTCGGGGTTAGGCGCTAATGCTGCTCATCAGAGACCTCTGACATCCAGACCTTTCGCCTGCAAACCCCGTCGGGTATTATTTACCTGGCTGACACGCCTGGTTTTGACGACACCGATAGACAAGACTATGAGGTTCTCGAACAGCTAGTAGATTGGGTTAAAAAGAGCTTTGACAATGGAAAAGGGTTGACCGCAATCTTGTTATTACATCCTATCACTCATAACAGACTTCAAGGGTCCAGTCGCCGGATGTTTTCAACATTCAAAAAGCTTCTAGGAGATGACTATTTCAAGAAGGTTCTCCTTGTGACCACCTTTTGGAATAGCATCCAAACAGAAATTGGTAAGAGGCGGGAAAGGGAGTTGATAGAATCTGCCGACGGATGGAAACATATTATCGACCCTGGCGCCAAGCTGGAGAGGGTGGGTAGAGATTATAAACGCTTCATCCCAATTCTTGAGCGTATCGCAAAGGGCCCAGCTCCTGAGCTATTAGCACTGAAAGAACTAGCTGAAGGTAAAGTTCTTTCTCAAACCATGGCTGGACTGTCACTACAAGCAGAGGGAGCCGAGCAGAATGAACGGCTTCGAAAACTGAAAGTCAGAATGGATACCGAGGCTGCAACGAAGACGGATCGTTTCAAAGAAACTATGAAAAGGCAAAAGTCCATGAACAGTCTCGTGTACGAAAATGAGATGAAGAAACATGACCTGGCAAACAAAGAGATCATTGCTCAGATGAAAATGGAAGAAGAACGCCGGGCAGCAATACGGAAGCAGAAGCTGCGAGAATTGCAAGAACAACAGAGGATTCAAAGAGAGATGCAAAGGGAAGTGGAGAAAAAGAAGAAAGATGAAGAGCGGAAGCAGCTTAAGCGAGGCTATGAAGTGATCGCTAAGTTACAACACAAGGCGTCAATTCAACTTCAAGAACAGGCCTGCGAAGTGGCGGATTTGATTAGAGCTTGCAGTGCGACTGGGATTCTTCCGGTGTCCATCATTGGAATTCAGCAAGAGGGTATTGGATTTTTTAGCGAAGGACCGAATGGGAGGAACAAAAACGCATACACAGTCACTAGATCTGGTTTGAACATTTGGTGCGACTCATGTCGGATCCCAATCGGTGCTAAAGTACAGTTCGGTAAGCTCAGATCACTCCATATCAGACCCCCGGACTTTTTTTTTTTTTTTTCAAAGACGCCCCAGAGCTGACATATCAATTTGAAATTAGTTTGTTGCATTTGTAGAACCACTTACTGCGAGACCTGTCAGAGCATTGGGCGGGGATGTTTGAACAGAGACCATACATTAGTCAGAGATGAGTCTCTTATGGATCTCGCAACAACCTGCGGCCGTCTTCGTTGGCCAACTTTGGATTTGATTTGTGATGGTGAAGACTGCCATGCCGATATCGAAGGTTTCTACTTCCGTAAGTTCCCACCTGAATTGATTGCTGCATTTCGCTAGATGCTGCATCAAATTCCTTATCAGTCGTTCCATTCAATTCTAAACCGAGTACAGATTATTGCAATAACGGAGTTGAACTCGACTTTTGCCGGAACTGTATTCTTTTCAATGGCGAAAAGTATTTCAGCGATAACCACTCATTACAATGGGGCGTTCGTCCTGCCCCTTTACCGGGATTCTCAGTTGAAAGTCTGGACAAGGCTTTGTCCGGAAATCTTCCACAAAAAATAATCCAAGGAGCAAAATGTTGGATGGATGCCTTCAAGACTCCATCTAGATTGGCGCTTGCCGCCTCCCGCTATCACGAGACGATGTTCAAGAGAACCCAAGTTTTAGAAGCAAAAGAGAAGGGCAGGGCAGTGGCAAAGATCAACTGTAAGCCAAAGAAAAGCTTTTGATGCGATGACCATTTTGTTCAAAAGTGGTGTTTGATTTAGTAACGAAATTAATGGGACTACAGTTGATTTACCTGGATTCTGCGATTTCTGTCTGGGGTGCATCCAAATCAATAAATATTATCGTAAGTTTATCTTATGATTGCAACACCTTGTGTCCTCGAATCAGCAGCTCTCTTCCATGATACGGGAAAGCTCATTTTGGGATCGGATATTAACACAAATCTCCGGCAGACTGCAACGAAGGGCATCCTGAAACTGAGTTTAGCGCTGTGGCTCTATGTGAAACTTGCTGGCGAAAGGGCCTGTCGTGTCCCTCGGGACATCCAATGTATGTCACTAATGGTCGACAGGGCAGCTGCTCTAGGGCCGGCTACAGTACCGGCGAGCTCTCTCTCATGTGTGATTCTTGCAGTGCAGGTATCTACAGTGTTTATTTTCGTGAGTCTTCCGCCCATATTGTACATCCAATAGTGCTTGTATCATGACTTTTAATCTTAGACTGCTGTGATTGTAATGAAGATTATGACATTTGTCCGAAGTGTGTAATGACAGGGGGTGGCTGCAAGAAGTCTATTGACCAAATTCATACCTTGAAGATGTTGTTTCTTTAAGTAATGACGGGGTTCGACCCAAAGAATTATAGACGCAATATCTTAATCTTATTCATTGATTGTGCAGATAAGGATGCTGGACATTTTTTGAGAATAGGATGCAAGCTTGGTTGACTTCTCTAAACATCAGCCGTCGAGCCTCCACAAAGTCTTCACCACCATTGCCTCAATTACAGTATAAAGCAGGGTTTATGTAACCAGAAACCCTTTTTTTAGGTCTACTATGATAAAACCAAATTGCTTTCTTTCAATTTGGACAGTCTATTTATATAATTGGAAATGCGTATCAGGTGGTCGAAAAGGAACTGAGCTTTTGATTGTGCTTAATCCTAACCACCAGCGCTCTTTTAGCAAAAGTGCAACAATCTGCGGCCTCAAATCAAGGATCATATCGCGAAAGAGACCATTATCTGACTTTTCATGAGTATTTCGGCCACAGGGAACGGTTGTTCGAACATCTGGATGAATATTAGCACGGCGGAAATCTGAAGACGAACAAGGCTCAGGATTATCGAAGGCCACGGAACTGGCGGTAAATTTGTATTCCACGATGCAGATCACTTATCCGATAGCCAATCATCTTGCGATTTGGATTGCATGGGCTTATCACCAGCGTTTCATGCAGTAGGATTCTTTGTCACGTGTTGCACAGCCTCCAGAGCGCCGCGTCATCATGCGTGACTGTTGATTACTCTTTGTTGATAAACAAAACTCCCCCGTTAATTTGTACGACATCATCAACAGAATTGAGAACAGCAACCCGGCCAAAAAATGCCTTCACTCCGTTCCATTAATGCCATCGCCGTGGGCGGCCTCAACGAGCTGGAGGCTCGCCACAGACACAAATGGGGTCACCATAGAAGCTATCATGGCCATAACAACGCAGTTGCCATCGTTGGAATAATCTTCGGATCCGGCGTCATCATTTTCGCCTTGGCAGGCATCTTCTACCTTGTCAAACTTCACCTCGATCGCAAGGCCGCAAGCGCCCTGCGCAATGGATACTGCCGGTGTAAGGGAGCCAAGTCCCCTGAGGACCGCGAGGACTCTCGAACATGTGACGAGAGCCGCGAACTTGAGCAGCAGCGCGGGCTGTTGGACGATAGCGATAATGAATCGGACATGGAGGAGGACAAGAATCTTCTGAAATAATGTAACACGGCTGGCAGGCTCCAAGCTTTCGCGAGAGGGGATTCTTTTTTATTGATCTAAAGGTTTATAAAAGTGAAGGGGATGATCTACAGTGTTTATGGCTAGTTATTGGACAGCCATCGCACCTCAATAGAATACCTGCGAGACACGAACCTCCCCTCACCCCAAAGCGGGGCGATTGCAGTACTATTGAGCTAGCAGCGTAGTAATAGCAGTTTAAACTACCTACAATGTCACAAATCGCCGCACACGGTCAGAAACCGGGGTAGAAATGAGCCCTTATATTTTCTTCATAAAACTTCTAAATTTTTTTTTAAAATTCTAAAGATAAAATTTCATACTAGCTCTACTGCAATAGTGCTATCCCTTCTCCTTTCCTCCCATACTTTATCCTTCGGTGGAGTAGATGGCGGGCGTGAACTCCATGTTGAACTTAACAATGAACCAGACCGACACGAATCAGGCGGACAAGGAAATGTACTTTCAGGCCGAATGGGAAGTTCGTAATTGTCAGCAAAGCCCGGTGGTGCTGCTCTTGTGTTCGATGACTGCCCATGTGACCGTGAATCTTGTGCGTAGGTGGTAGAAGTTGCCTTGCTCCGAAAATATGGTCTCAGAGACGGTAAGCAAGCAACAATTAGAGTTATATTGCTATCGAGGCCACTAAACAACGCTATAAATGATGTTAGAAGAATTTGGTTGTCGTAGTCGCAAGACATGGGAGAGTACATACAAACAAGACTGAGCGGAACAGCACTGTTAACCTTGGCTGCTTCGATGACAATGAACCGCACCAGACAAAACACAATGCTGAAAATGCCAAGAAGAAAAGTGCAATAAAGTCCAAGCTTCAAGTGTTTATGTATTCTCAATCCAGGTATAATGAACCAAGGAATAGCAAAGACTATCTCATGTCAGTATGCAGTTGGACGTGGCCGAGGTTGTCTCCAGGGACGCACTGATAAGATCTGAGGAAAAGTGCAACACCCAGGCAACTGTAAAAGTCAAAGCAGCCTTGCTCGGAGGGCATGCCGTGGCGGGATCCAATGACCTGCACGATGTCAATCTCTAAATTTTGCAGTACGCTGACGGAGGACAAACCAGTTAGACTCAACAGGGTGACACGCACAAAATAGTGTCATCATACTAATAACGTATGCAACTGCAACATATGCCACCGTTACCCATATCAGTTTTCTTAGCTTAGCCATGGATGCTGGGAACAATTGCAAATAGAGGTCGAGGAGTGCTGCTTTGCAGAGGTAAAAGCCGGAAAAGAACGGGATGCTTCCAAACCAGAACAACTAAGGCACATTTCTATCGTGAGCTAAAAACCAAGCGTTATATCGTTGATGGGATCTAAAAAGAAATACCTTGAGAACTAAGACAAGATCACCTGGAGTTCCAGAGAATCCTTGTAGTGTTGTCATAACTTGAGGCTCTAGTGCACCGACTTGCACAAACTTGGCATCTAGACATGCCTTGATGAAGGCGCATATCCAGGCAAAACTCATGTAAAAGTCACTAGCTGCGAGCGGAAGCCGCTGGACCTTGAGGCGCATATGGAAACGAGCCACGACCACTCCCAAGGCTATTACGAGGAGGACCCATTGAGGGAGCTGTTGATGACGCGAAACATGGTGAAATTAACAATAGTTGTGGGAAATTAAAGCGGCATGAGGGAGTTGGGGTCTTACGAGAGCACCGACTGGTCCTGGAGCACCAAGAGCCATGATGAATTTTGGCAGCGAGAGCGATTCCGAATGCGGCGTGAGAAAAAGAAAAAAATACTTAAGCTGTGTAGGAGGTTTTTGGCTGGAAATTGAACAAGTTTTGTTAGCTCTCTGCACCGCCGGGAGGTGATGCAATCGGGCCTCTCGCAGAGACGCTCCCCACGTTTCGGCTCAGACAAGCGAGCGCGTTGCCTTGCCTCGCTTACGTTAGAGGTTGTCTCTACATCCCCTCTCAATCCTATATTACAAGGCAGTCAACGGATAATATGACTGACTGTTTGAACAAATTAGCCAATATATTGGCCCTTCCCTCGGACCTATGAATTGTTATTGTGAGACGCGCTAAAGCACCGCACTGACTAAATTTGCGCCTTGAAACCAGACTCTTGACCACGCACGGACTGGCTCGTCGATCACAAAATAAAGCCTCTGATTATCATCTACTTGTATCGCGGCACGGCCCTGTTCCCTGATCGACCGCATGGTAAGGATAACCTGATGTTTGAGAAGCTCAAGCAATTAATTTCCACCGGCTTCAAGCCACAATTATGGCCAAGATGGCATGCACAGGCACAAATCAGCTCTCGACCTACGGCAGGCCTGATGTGTTTTATTGAATCAATTGCAACTGTGAGAAAAGGTATTGCATACGCTTTGACCAAGATCTCCATGAGATGCAAAGGGCTTGGGTTGGTTTCTTTTTAAAGTAGAACTAGAAGGTAATGAAAGTAAAAAGAGAAAAGAAACACAAAATAGCGAGGATTCCTCCGTTGTCACTGACTCGAGTATAATAGCTTGCTGGGGCGAACTTCCGTATCACCTTTAACTAAGAGCTACACACTTAGATTGTCAAAAACGAGACTGGGTTCCTTTTCGGGCAATGCCGTTACACTAATTTTCAGCTTAATCCAGATGTAACCTGCCACGTAGAGCGCGCTTCTCGGTGCCCTATAGGAGTCTTCGGGTGAGCTTTTTAAGTGGACCAATACGTATGATGCTTGATAAGCAACTCAGCTTGGTTCAAACCGACTCGGCTTACCATCCTCTTGGGTAAGACGAGGAAATCACTTTCGATGTCCGAACAAAGCATTAAGCTGCCGAGCTAGGCATTAGTGCAGTCAAAATGGTTAAGAGCGGCGCAATTGACGGTTTGTCGGGGTTTGGTGCGACTAAATATCAATCCGGCGATTGATCGACCCTTTTTTCTTGGTCAAGTAGCGGGTTTTCGAACTTGGTCTCCGAAATCAAGCGCCTTAGGTACATCGTTGGCGTGCACTTTACCGAGAGGGAGCCTATTCTTGAAGATGGTGTGGAGAAACACACCCTGATGATGTCTTCGGACATCGAAGTGGTAATGTGCATCGTTAACGCGTCATCTAGCAACTAAGGCATCTCAAGGTATAATACAGAGCTGGGTTTAAAGACATCAGGCTTGAAGACATAAATTGTGCTATACAAACTTACTTTTTTTCTTCACTTACGTCTCAAAACTATTTCACGCTCTGATATATTGTTAACATGCATCTTAATCATCTTGTTATCCTCTCCGCCATCACGTCGGCCACTATTGTTAGTGCTGGACATGGCAAGGGGGGCGATCACGGCTGGTGCGGCTCCGACGACGCCGCCTGGTCTACCATTACCGACTACCCTACTCCAGACGACAGTCTTAAGTCCTTCCTCTCCTCGCAAACCCTTTGGTCTCAGTGGTCTACGCTGACCGACCCCTGTGTGGTTCCTGCTGTGACCGGCTCTTTGGCTGGGGAGTACACTTCCTGGGTGAGCTCGGTTTACAGTTGGCAGTCTGAGCACGAGTCCGACTTTTCCTCCGCGTGGGCATCATGCTCCGACAGTTATAGCTCTTGGACCAAGGATTGGCCAGGCTATGGCTATGGCAATGGCAATGGCTATGGCGGATTTGGCTATGGCTTTGGATGGGGAGGTTTCCCCTACGACGCCACTTCTACCTGCAACTCATTGTCGTGGGCCACTGCGACTCCCACGGCTGGTAGTTCGTCCGATGACAGTTCTTCTGATACAGACTCTAACCAAACTGCCAACGACAACGCGGCTCCACGTGAGACTGGGATGACGATTACGGCTATTTTGATGGCCAGTGTGGTGATGGCCATGATTATTATGTAAACATCATTTATCTGAGATGTAACTGGATTTCATGTACTCAGGGTCTTTCTGCTGTTGCCCTCTCATGGTGTTTGGTACTAGGTCACGTATGCAGCTTATGTCGTTCGGTGGAATTAGCCGCCATAGATGATGAATCAAAACCTCAATCTTTTTTCCCCGCATCATGAGACCAGAAGAAATTTTTAGTTGTAAATTTGTGATGTCATTGGCAAATTTTGCTGATGACTCTGACTTGCTGACGCTGTTCGGGTTTTGACAAATAAGATGGACGACTCGGTCACCGATGTTTCATCATCTCGAAAAACATGCGCCCCGCACGAAAACAACCAACCAAGGTGTAGATATAAAATCCGACATTGCGTTACGCAAAGGCGGAGCAAGGATAAGAGGCGCAGTTCCTGCGCGAATTCTAGGCGGCAGCGCCTACGTATGGTTGGATTTAAGATGTCTAATTTCCATAATTCTTGATACCTTCCACACAGGTTTGTGTCATTTGACTGTCGAGCATCCTGATTTCCTGCGCCAATCGACCGCTGAAACCAACACCACGCCAATCTGTCTCATGGCCAAATTCGACAACATAGCGTGATGAATATCCGGGTCCCCAAGTAATTTAGTCTTGGAAATGACATCAATTTGATATAATTACATGATAACTAACATCAAGCGGTTTATTTGTACCATGGCATTGGGTGGCGCAATGGCTCTGGTATGTAAACCATGGAAGTGACCTGAGAAAAGGAGTCTCAAAAATACAGACATCAAATGGCGGTTTCACGATATCAAATCGTAGTAGTATTAATAAAAACACGGAAAACACTGGAAAGATGATACGTCCAAAATTCTCCAAACAATCTTTGCCCAACAAGCCAAACCCCGAATTCCCGTCACTCTATCTCAACAAAAACGGAGTCTTTAGTTCTAGTCTCCCCCTTCACCCTTTGAACGTAACTTCTTTACCCTTTTGTGAACAGCCGGAAGAGAAATCGTAGATGGTGGGCGACGTGATTTCGCAGCAATAGAGGCCATCTTCCTCTGATCTTCCTGAAGATAGTCTAAAGCAGCTTGGATTTTCTTTAGACGCTTTGTACAGCCCCAATCGATTATCTGATGGATCAATCGACGAAACTCCAAAAAGTCAGCAGGGACTTGAAGCAGGAAACTATCTATCCACGCCATGTAGTATCTGTCGGATTCCCCCCATGCAACATGGAGCCTAGCCTCAGTGCCACTCATGACGACTCCAAACACAGCGTTATCGATCATCTTGGACTTGGCGCTTGATCTTGAGTTGAAAACGTTAATAATGTTGACACAGGATGCGGTTGCACCGAGACATTGATTGGTTCCAACCCACAGACTTCCGGCACCTGTCGGACCATCACCTTTGAAGTCAATGGCCAAGAAGGGAAAAAGAACCCCGTCCTTGGTGGCAAAATATTCATTGCCAACAGTGGAAAATCCTATTTTCTCAGACAATGAGCGACCTTTGAGATAACCCAGGAGTAGGTCAGGCTTCGGTCTGCTGATTGGCTTGGCTCCTGGCGATCCAGATTTTGGAACCCATCGATCAAGAATGAGAAGGTCTCCAGTATAATCGATGTTGGGGAATTCCTGACAGCCTGGTAACAAAGCCGGCTGAATGTGCCGTATAACCTTGCCTTCCGCAGCTCCATATTCAAGGAGACGATTGATGAAGTCATTTCTGGCGATATCTTCAGCTAATGGACCCGGTTTCACCTTCACTCGTTTGACCAGTTTGATGAGCTTCGAGATATCCTTAGGCAAGTCCGTGCGTAGGGGCCAAAAATGGATGTGGTTGCGTTCAAGTATATCTCGGTATAGTGGGTCCCTGGTCCCACGCGAGCTTACACTTGAGCCATCGCTCAAAAGGGGTTCTGTCCAGCGCTGCGGTCAATTCAAATCTCAAACAGGATTTTTATATTTGAATTGAAGGGATTTGCATTTGAATTGAGGGCTTTCGATTTGAATTGATTGAATTGAATTAAGATAATTTGAATTATATGCTATATTGCATATCAGTTATCTAGTGTTTTAAATACTTAATAGCTTTTAAGGTTTTATTAGTTAGATTATGTTATTGTGACCTTATTATTAGCTTAGCTTGACTAAATATACATTTACATTCGGCTAATATTGACGGTATTATAAGGATATCTATTATTATTTAACTTATTAAAGGAAAAGCCTACTTTTGCTATTGTTAAAAGGTGATTAGGTTATCTAGCTTTTTAGAAGCTCTATTAAGCCAAGTGTTTAATGTTATGACCCATGACACGCCTAGGCGGTCAAACAAGGCAGAAACAATACTCACCTACCCTATAGCCCCACACCAACCAATAAGGAAGCACTCACAAGCAATTACTCACAAGCATTAGTAATTACCCTATAATTATTACCTTAATTACTAATATATTAGATAGAATTAATATAGTGAGCACCTACTAGGCAATAGTATATAGATAGATTAGAATCTGCCCTTATAGCTAATATTAACTAGCTTTTAATATAACTTAATTACCTTAATTATAATTGACTATTACCTAATATAATACTTCTATTACTTTATTTACTATAATATACCTAATTATTCTACTAATAATAAATTCTTTATTTTAATTAATTTATTAAATTAAAAATTAATTAGATTATTATATATTAAAAGCTCTTATTTAATTAATTATTTATATTAATAATTAAATAATAATAATATCTAGAAAGAATTTTATTATTATTATTCCTTTTAATAATACTAAGTTAACTATAAAACTATAATAAATTAAAAAGAAACTTACAAATATATAAGTATAACTTAAAGTAAAAAAAGCTAAAATTACTACAATTAAAGGAAATAAAAGTAAAGATATTAATAAAATTCTAAGATCCCTAATCCTAGAGCCCTTTTTAAAAAAAGCTACCAATATAGTCCCCTTCCTTACCTAAATAAAAAGATATTTCTACTTTTTCTTAATCTAATTAGTAACTCCTAAAGCCTAAGTACTATATACTAAAACCCTTTTTTAAAAAGATATAGAAGTATAATTTAAACCTATTATAAGAGACTATCTAGAAAATAAGAATAATATTAATTAAAATAAAAAAATCTAAAAGATTTTTAAAAATTAAAAATATTTTAAAATTACTATTAAAAATAATTTTAATATAATTAATATAAAATAATAAACTATAAACTAATTATATAAATTTAAATAAATAAAATCCTATAATCAATATTCAACCAAATTTAAAAGAATTATAATATAAATAGCTTAAAATAATAATATATTAATAGAACTCTACTATAAAGGCTTAAAAAGTAAAATCAAAAATAAAATCTATAAGAAAGACCGGCTAGAAAAACTCTTAAAATATATTAAAAGTATTATTAAAATTAATAAAAGATAATTTAATTAATATAAAGAATATACCTAAAATAATAAAAACCTATATATCCTAAATAAAGGAAAAATCTAAAATAAGTAATAAAATATTATATATAGGACTTATTTAAAATTAATAGAACTTAGTACTACCTAAAGGTATAATAAAAGTAAAATTACCTACTTTAATTATAAAAAAAAAATATAAATCCTTTAAATATTACTCCTTAAAAATAAGAAATTAATTTAAATTTATACTAAAAGAATAAAAATAATTTAATATTATAAAAACTTAATAAATCTTAATTTTAGAAGGAAAAGAGAATATTATAGAAAAAGTTATTTTTATTATTATTAAGAAATATAAATTAATTACTATAATTAAATAATATATAAAAAACTATAAATTATATAAAATAAAACTCACTTTATAATAAAAAATTAATAAAACTATTTAAAAAGCATAATTAACCTAATAAAAAAGCCAATCCTACCTTCCTTACAAATAATTAAAATAAGCTAAGAAGATAGAAATCCTTATATCTATCCTAAATATATATACTAATAAAGCACCAATATAATAAAATACTTATACTTATAATAAAAATAGAAATAGAAAATAGACAACTAGTATTAAAAGAATAATCTAATAAATTAAAGAACTTTTATAAAATAAAGATAAAGTCTTTCTACTTATATAAAGTAAATAATAACTAGAAAACTATAATCCTTAATTTATCTAATATAAGGAAGATAATTCTAAATTAAATATAATATATAAAGAATATAAAAATATTTTATAAGTAAACTATTATAATTATAATTACTTTTAATATATAAAGTAAAAATAATATATAATATATTTCCTTATTAGGGTAAAAGATATAATTATTTATTATATTTATAAAAGATACTTTAATTAATATAAAATAATAAAAAGAAATTTATATTATTAATTTATTATATTAAAATTAAGTAAACTTAAATTCCTTAATTATAATAAACTATTTTAAAATAAATATTAAAATCCTAAATATAATATTTATATAATAAATAAAATAATAGCCTAGTACTAAATAAAATTAAAAAATAAGTAAAGCCCTCTATAGAAGAGTAGTAGGAGTAATTAGGGCAATAATCCCTAAAGTTATTAAAAGAACTTCTTAAAAAAGCTCTATACTTTATAACTAAAGAGTAACTTTAATAATAATTAGAAGTAAAAGTAAGGATTAAAGGGAAATAATGTAATATTATAGTGGATAGTAAAGCTAAATAAAACTATATTAATTCTTAAGTAGTTAATTAATTTTAATTACTATAGATAATAAAAGTTAATTTATATAAAATTATTAATATAAAAGAAACCCCTTTTAACTATAATAATAGTATTATAAATAAAAAGATTAATTATTTAAAAGTCTTTATTAAAGGAAAAAACTAAAAAATAACCTTTAATATTATTAATATTAAATAATATAATCTAGTTTTAAAGTATTTATAATTATATTAATATAACCTTAATATTTACTAATATATTAGCTAAGTGTAAATATTTAAGAAATATAATATAGCTAATAATATTTTTATAAAATATAATAAAAGATCTTAAACTTCTAACTTTAATTAAATAAGAGATATAAGTAAAGAAGAATCTTTACTACCTAAAAAATAAAATATAAATATAAGAATAATTAAAAAAAATAAAAATAATAAATAATTATCTACCTTAGAAAATAATTCTAATAAATTAATAAAAGCCTTAAAGAAATAAAGGTAGAAGTAGAAATAGATAGACTATATAATATACCTCTATAATATTAAATCCATAAAAAGCTTTTTATAGAAGAACTAGATATTAAACTACCTAAGTTTAACTAGTAAGATTATAAAATCATCCTTAAAAATAGATCTAATATTTAATTTTACTTTATTTATAATCTTAATTAAATTAAGCTTAATATCTTAAAGGAATATATTTAAGATATATTTAAAAAAAGATATATTTATATTTTAAATTTTAAAGTTAATTACTTTATTATATTTATATTTAAAAAAAATAGAAAATTATATCTTATTATAAATTATTAATAATTTAATAATATTATTATTAAAGATTATACTTTATTATTATTAATTAATAAAATAAAAAATCATCTTTATAAAGCTAATATCTTTATTATATTAAATTTTAAAGAAATATATAATCTTATTTATATTAAAGAAAAATATAAATAAAAAACTACTTTTTAAATAAAGTTTAAATTATTTAAATATTTAATTATATTTTTTAAATTTATAAATATATTAATATTATTTTAATAAATAATAATTAATATATTATAAAAATACTTAAATATCTTTATTATTTATTATTTAAATAATATTTTTATTTTCTTTAAAAATAAAAAAGAATATAAAGAATATATTTATAAAATCTTAAAAGCCCTTTAAGACACTAAACTTCTAATTAAATTAGAAAAAGTAAGTTCTATATTTAAGAAGTAGAATTTCTAGGATATATTATTAGCTTTAATAAAATTCATATAGATCTAAAGAAAGTTATTATAGTAAAAGATTAAAAGGAACCTACTAATATAAAGAAAGTATAAGCCTTCCTTAGATTTACTAACTATTATTAAAGATTTATTAAGAGATTTAGTAAAATTACTTTAAGTATAATAGAATTAATTAAAAAAGAATTATCTTTTAATAAGGAAATAAAGTATAATAATTATTTAAAGTTATAAAAAATATTATTTTAAAAGAACCTATTCTTATAATATTCGACCTTAATAAGCCTATAAAGCTAGAAATTAATATATTGGACTTCGCCCTAAAGGCCTAGATTAGATAATAAGATAAATAAGGAAACCTATATTTTATAATATTCTACTTATATAAATTATATAGCCTTAAATTAAACTACCTTATCTATAATAAAGAATTCCTTATTATTATTAATACTTTTAAAAAATTTTAATAATATCTTTTAAAAAGTAATTATAAAATTATAATATATATTAATTATAAAAATATTATTTACTTTATAATTATTTAAAAATTTAATAAAAAGTAATTATAATATATAAAATATTTATTTAAATTTAATTATTAAATTATTTATATTAAAGAAATTAAAAATAGCTATATTAATATAATCAACTACTAATCCAATTATAACACAAAAAAACCAAAAATATAAAAAAAACTATTAATCTATAATACTAATAAAAAATTAAAATAAGCCTTAATTAATAAAATAATAATAAAAATAAAGAAAATAATTGTTACTATAAAAATAAGAGAATTATTATATATAATTAGAACCACTACCATGGAAATACTAATATAATAAGTAGAATAAGGTAATCTACTATTAAGAAAAATTAAAAAATATAATCTAGTACTTTTAGAAGAAGAAAAAATAAATTACTTATAAATACTAAAGGAATATTAAATAGAGTTAATAAAAGATATTTATAAATACCTCTTATATAGCTATAAAGATATTAATAAAACTTTTAAATAAGTTAAATAGATATTTTTCTTTAATAAAATAAAAAAGAAAGTTAAATAAGTATATAAAGAATATAATCTATATTAATACTCCAAAAAACTAAAATATAAATTATATAGATTATTATAATTATTCTTTATTATATAATAATTATAGGACTTAATTATAATAGACTTTATTACTAATCTCCCTTTATTAGCAGACCTTACTATAAAAGTATATTATAATAATATTTTCATTATTATTAATTACTTTATAAAAGTAATATATTATCTCTTTTATAATAAAGTAATAAAAGAAGAATAATTTACTTACCTTTTCTTTTAAAATATAATTATTATATATAAATTACTAACTAAAATTATTTTAAATAAAGAATAATTATTTATATTTAAATTCTAGTAAAACCTAATATTCTTAATAGGATTAAATTATAAACTAAATATAGCCTTCTACCTTTAAATAAATAAGTAAACTAAATATTAAAATTAGAAAATTAAGTAATATTTATAATATTATATTAATTATAAATAAATTAATTAAATAAAAAAATTACCTATTATATAATTAATATATAATATATTTTATAATTATAATATTAAAATAATATTAGTAAAAGCCAACTTTAGCTTTATACTAGACATTTACTAAGCCTTTTTAAAAGGTATAATTTAAGTAAAAGCTATAATTAAGTTAGATAATCTAAGAAAATTATATAAAGAAATAAAGATAGAATTTAAATTTATCTATAATATAATAAAAAGATATTATAATCTAAAAAGATTAAAGGGATTATCCTTCTTAAAGAGAGATATAGTCTACCTAGTAATAAAAAATCTTATAATAAAAAAATAAAATAAAAAAATTAACTTTATATAGATTAAACTATACTTAATTAAAAAAAATATTAAAAAATAATTATAAGCTTAATCTCTTAAATAATATTAAGGTCTATTCTATCTTCTATATCTCATTATTAGAACCAAGTAAAGGTATTTAGGTAAATATAAGACCTAAATACAAACTATAAATAAAAAACTTAAAAAATTAATAAAAAGTTAAGAAAATATTATAAAGAAAAAAGAAAGATAGAAAATTTAAAATTAAATAAAAAGATTATAAAAAAATAACTTAAAAACTAGCAAAATACCTTATATATTACTTAAAGATATTAAAAGCATTCCTAAAGATATAATACTAAGCAAACCATTAAGGTTAATAGCATTCTAATTAATAATATCTATAGCCCCTAAAGATTATACTTAAATAATAACCTCTAATTCTACTTAATCTATATCCTCCAATTTATCTAAAGAAAAAAGACCTTAATATATTATTTTTATACTTTTTATTTTAAGCTAATATTTTTAATAATAAAAGTAGGATAAATAATTTAAGAATTCTTAAACTTTAGCTTAAGCTATAAGTGCTTTTACTTAGATATAAAGGAACTCCTTCTCAGCCACCTTCTCCTCTATATCTAAACAATTAGACTTTTAATTTATCCAGATTACTATAGATATTAACACCTACTTATATTTATTATTTACAAAAATCATATATATATAGCTAAAGATACCTCTAAAGTATTATATACTTTACTATAATAGATATATTTATTATAATAATTATTAAAATCTAATAATATCTTATATTATAAACCCTTAGAAAAATAAAAAGAATATAATATAACTTTAAAACCTATTAAATTAATAAACTAAGCTTAAGTATTAGTATAAAGATATAGCTTGGAAGTACCTAGACCTTAAGGCATAATTAAAAAATATTTTAAAGATTAAAAATAGGGAACTTATATATAAGGTCAACCTAATAAGCCTTAAGGACAAGACTAATAGAGGGAGGATATTATATTATAACCTATAACACACCTAGGCAGTCAAATAAGGCAGAAATAATACTTACCTACCCTATAGCCCCACACTAACTAATAAGAAAGTACTTATAAGCAATTACTTATAAGTATTAATAATTATTTTATAATTACTACCTTAATTACCAATATATTAGATAGAATTAATATAGTAAGCGCCTACTAGGTAATAGTATATAGACAGATTAGAATCTGCCCTTATAGCTAATATTAACTAGCTTTTAATATAATTTAATTACCTCAATTACAATTAACTATTACCTAACATAACACTTCCATTGCTCTATTTACCATAACACACCTAATATAACAGTCTGGTTAATTCCTAACTTAATAAACCAATCAGAATGAAGGGTTTATTATTAGCAGGATAGTTAGGTGTGTTATAATAAATAGAGCAATGGAAGTATTATATTAGGTAATAATTAATTGTAATTAAGGTAATTAAGTTATATTGAAAGTTAATTAATTCTATTTCTTATAGTAGGATCTAATCTATTTATATATTGTTATATTTAAGGTTCTATTATTATAATGGTTGAATGGAGTTGATTTAATAATATTTACTATAATTTTCAATAATATTAAATAAAAGCTATTTAACTTTACTTTTATTAGTTAGTTATATGGATCTAAGGTAGTTTTGTTATGATTGGTTGGGGTTCTGTTTGTGGTTATTGCCTTTAGGTGTTTGGGTTATAATATAATACTTTCCCTCTTATTGGTCTTGTTCTAAGGCTAGGTAAATAGGCTAGTTTCTTTATTTATGATTATTGTATATTTCTTTCTTTTTTATCTTTTTATAGTTTAAGTATTAATAGAATATTAGATTATATTATTAAGGTTATATTTTATTCTAAGGTAATTAAAGCTTATTGAAAGGATATTATTAAATTAATTAATAAATTTAATTTTAAGATGTTTTATTATTTAGCTTATTTTTATATCAGATAGCTATTCTATATTATAGCTAAGGGAAAAAGCTATTATAAATTTTATATAAAGAATAAGTATTCTAATTATAATTTTAAAAGTATTTTTATTTAAATTTATAAGTATATTCCTTTTTTTATTTTTATATACTTATTTTCTTTTTAATTAAGTAGATTTCTTATAAAAAGGATTGGATTAATAGGAAGAAGAAGAAGGCTAAGGTAGATTTAATAAGTGCTCTAGCTTAACTATAATACTTATATACTTAAAAGTATTATTTATATAAGAAGATAAAGAAGATAATTTCTTAGGGTTATAAGGATTTAGATAAATTAGAAGAAAAGGAGTATACTAAGATATTAGTGTTATTAAAGATATAATTACTTAAAGATTATAGGGTTATTAATTGGAGTAATTTACTTGATTTTCTTTATATTAATTCTGGAGAAATGTTTTTAGTATTTTTAAGTAATATATAAGGTATTTAATAGGTTCTTAAATTATTTTTTTATAGCTTTTTTATTTAATTTTGAATTTTTTATCCTTTTTTTTTTTATAAGATTTTTTTAATTTTTTATTAATTTTTTAAATTTTCTATTTATGGTTTATACTTAGATCTTATATTTACCTAGATACTCTTATCTAGTTCTAATAGTGAGATATAGAAGATAAAGTAGATCTTAATGTTATTTAGGAGATTAAGTTTATAGTTATTTTTTAATATTTTTCTTTTAATTAGGTATAGTTTAATTTGTATAAAGTTGATTTTTTTATTTTATCTTTTTATTATAAGATTTTTTATTATTAGATAAATTATATCTCTTTTTAAAAAGATTAATTCTTTTAGCTTTTTAAGATTATAATATCTTTTTATAATATTATAAATAAACTTAAGTTCTATTTTTATTTTTTTATATAATTTTTTTAGATTATCTAACTTAATTATTACTTTTACTTAGATTATACTTTCTAAGGGGGCTTAGTAAATATTTAATATAAAGCTAAAATTAGCTTTTATTAGTATTATTTTGATGTTATAATTATAGAATATATTATATATTAATTATATAATAAATAATTTTTTTATTTAATTAATTTATTTATAGTTAATATAATATTATAAATATTACTTAATTTCCTAATTTTAATATTTGGTTTGTTTGTTTATTTAAGGGTAGAAAGCTATATTTAACTTATAATTTAGTTTTATAAAGAATATTAGGCTTTATTAAAACTTAAATATAAATAGTTATTCTCTATTTGAAATAATTTTAATTGGTAATTTATATATAGTAATTATATATTAAAAGAAAAAGTAAATAAATTATTTTTCTTTTATTACTTTATTATAAGAAAAATAATATATTACTTTTATAAAATAATTAATAATAATAAAAATATTATTATAATATACTTTTATAATAAGATTTATTAATAAAAGAAGGTTAATAATGAAATTTATTATAATTAAGTTTTATAATTATTATATAATAAGGGATGGTTATAATAATCTATATAGTTTATATCTTAGTTTTTTAAAGTATTAATATAGGCTGTATTCCTTATATATTTATTTAACTTTCTTTTTTATTTTATTAAAAGAAAATGTTTATTTGATTTATTTAAGGGTTTTATTAATGTCTTTATAGCTATATAAGAGATATTTATAAATATCTTTTATTAACTTTATTTAGTATTTCTTTAATATTTGTAGGTAATCTGTTTTTTCTTTTTTAAAAGTACTAGATTATATTTTTTAATTTTTTTTAGTAATAGATTATTTTATTCTATTTATTATATTAGTATTTCTACAATAGTGGTTCTGGTTATATATAGTAATCCTCCTACTCTTATAGTGGTGATTATTTTTTTTGTTTTTATAGTTATTTTATTAATTGGGGCTTGTTCTAGGTCTCTGTTAGTGTTATAGATTAATAGTTTTTCTTATATTTTTGGTTTTTTTATATTATAATTAGGTTAGTAGTTAATTATATTAATGTAATTATTTTTAGTTTTTTTAATATAAATAATTTAATAATTAAATTTAGATAGGTATTTTATATATTATAATTACTTTTTATTAAATTTTTAAATAATTATAAAGTAAGTAATATTTTTATAATTAATATATATTATAATTTTATAATTACTTTTTAAAAGATATTATTAGAATTCTTTAAAAGTATTAATAATAATAAGGAATTCTTTATTATAGATAAAGTAATTTAGCTTAGAGTTATATAGCTTATATAAGTAGAATGTTATAGGATATAGGTTTTCTTATTTATCTTATTGTCCGATCTAGGCCCCTAGGGCGAAGTATAACGATCTGGTCAATTCCCAACTTAATAAACCAATTAGAATGAAGGATTTATTATTAACAGGATGGTTAAATATATTATAATAAAATAAAGTAATGGAGATATTATATTAAATAATAGTTAATTATAATTAAGGTAATTAAGTTATATTAAAAGCTAATTAGTTCTATTTTTTATAGTAAGATCTAATCTATCTATATACTATTATATCTAAAGTTCTATTATTATAATAGTTAAATAGAGTTAGTTTAATAATATTTATTATGATCTTTAGTAATATTAAATAGGGGCTATTTAACTTTACTCTTATTAGCTGGTTATATAGGTTTAAGGTAGTTTTATTATAATTGATTAAGGTTCTACCTATAATTATTGCCTTTAAATGTTTAGATTATAATATAATACTCCCCTCTTATTAATCTTGTCCTAAGGCCAGGTAAATAGGCTAGTTTCCTTACTTATGACTGTTATATATTTTTTCTTTTTTTATCTTCTTATAATCTAGGTATTGATAGGATATTAGGCTATATTACTAAAGTTATATCTTATTTTAAAATAATTAAAGCTTATTAAAAGGATATTATTAAATTAATTAATAAATTTGGTTTTAAGATATTTTATTATTTAGCTTATTTTTATATTAGGTAACTATTTTATATTATAATTAAGGGAAAAAGCTATTATAAATTTTATATAAAGAATAAATATTTTAGTTATAATTTTAGGGGTATTTTTGCTTAAGCTTATAAGTATATTTCTCTTTTTACTTTTATATACTTATTTCTTTTTAATTAAATAGGTTTCTTATAAGAAGAATTAAATTAATAAGAAAAAGAGAAAACTAAAGTAGATTTAATAAGTACTCTAGCTTAATTATAATGCTTATATACTTAGAAGTATTATTTATATAAGAAGATAAAGGAGATAATTTCTTAAAATTATAAGGATTTAGATAAATTAGAAAAAAGGAGTATATTAAGGTATTAGTATTATTAGAGGTATAATTACTTGAGAATTATAAAGTTATTAATTGAAGTAATTTACTTAATTTTTTTATATTAATTCTAGAGAAATACTTCTAGTATCTTTAAGTAATATATGAGGTATTTAGTAGGTTCCTAGATTGTTTTTTTATAATCTTTTTATTTAATTTTAAATTTCTTATCTTTTTCTTTTCTTTATAGGATTTTTTTAACTTTCTATTAGTCTTTTAGGTTTTTTATTTGTGGTTTATAATTAGGTCCTATATTAACTTAAATACTATTATTAAGTTCTAGTAATGAAATATAGAAGATAGGGTGAACTTTAATATTATCTAGGAGATTAAGTTTATAATTATTTTCTAATATTTTTCTTTTAATTAAGTATGGTCTAATCTATATAAAGTCAATTTTTTTATTTTATTTTTTTATTATAAGATTTTTTATTATTAAGTAGATTATATCTCCTTTTAAGAAGGATAGTCCTTTTAGCCTTTTTAGATTATAATATCTTTTTATTATATTATAGATAAACTTAAGTTTTATTTTTATTTCTTTATATAGTTTTTTTAAATTATCTAACTTAATTATAGCTTTTACTTAAATTATACCTTCTAAAGGGGCTTAATAAGTATCTAGTATAAAGCTAAAATTAGCTTTTATTAATATTATTTTAATATTATAATTATAAAATATATTATATACTAACTATATAATAAATAACTTTTCTATCTAGTTAGTTTATTTATAATTAATATAATATTATAAATATTACTTAATTTCTTAATTTTAATATTTAATTTATTTATTTATTTAAAAGTGGAAAGCTATACTTAGCTTATAGTTTAGCCCTATTAAAAATATCAGGCTTTACTAAAACTTAAATATAAATAGTTATCCTCTATTTGAAATAATTTCGGTTGGTAGTTTATATATAGTGATTATATTTTAAAAAAAAAGATAAATAAATTATTCTTCTTTTATTATTTTATTATAAGGGAGATAATATATTGCTTTTATAAAGTAATTAATAATAATAAAAATATTATTATAATATACTTCTATAATAGGGTCTACTAATAAAAGAAGGTTAATAATAAAGTTTATTATAATTAAATTCTATAATTATTATATAATAAAGGATAATTATAATAATCTATATAATTTATATCTTGGTTTTTTAAAATATTAATATAAGCTATATTCCTTATATATTTATTTAACTTTCTTTTTCATCTTATTAAAGGAAAATATCTATTTAATTTATTTAAGGGTTTTATTAATACCTTTATGACTATATAAGAGGTATTTATAAATATCCTTTATTAACTCTATTTAATATTCCTTTAATACTTATAAATAATCTATTTTTTCTTCTTCCAGAAGTACTAGATTATATTCTTTAATTTTTCTTAGTAGTGGATTATTTTGTTTTATTTATTATATTAATATTTCTATAGTAGTGGTTCTAGTTATATATAGTAATCCTTCTATTTTTATAATAATGATTATTTTTTTTATTTTTATTATTATTTTATTAATTGAGGCTTATTCTAGTTCTTTGTTAGTATTATAGATTAATAGTTTTTCTTGTATTTTTGGTTTTTCTATATTATAGTTGGGTTAGTAGCTAATTATATTGGTGTAGTTGTTTTTGGTTTCTTTGATATAGATAATTTAGTAGTTAAATTTGGATAGGTATTCTATATATTGTAGTTGCCTTTTATTAAGTTTTTAAGTGATTATAAAGTAAGTAATGTTTTTATAGTTGATATATATTATAATTTTATGGTTGCTGTAACGGCTGTGCTGTTGACCGCTGTACCATAGGGCAAAAGATTGGTCAATAACTGCTATTGCGGCAATTATCGCAGCACCTAACAGCACCTAAGAGCCCTGTAAGCCCTGTGCCCGCAGGCCAGGTCATAACAGTTGCTTTTTAATAAATATTATTGGAATTCTTTGAAAGTATTAATAATAGTAAGGAATTCTTTATTATAAATAGGATAATTTAGCTCAAGGCTATATAGTTTATATGAATAGAATGCTATAAGGTGTAGATTTCCTTATTCATCTTATTATCCGATCTAGGCCCCTAAGGCAAAGTCCAATATATCAGTTTCTAGCTCTATAGGCTTATTAAGGTTGAATATTGTAAGGATAGGTTTTTCTAAAATAGTATTTCTTATAACTTTAAATAATTATTATACTTTATTTCCTTATTAAAAGATAATTCCTTTCTTAATTAGTTCTATTATATTTAAGGCGATTTTACTAAATCCCTTAATAAATCTTTAGTAATAATTAGTAAATCTAAGGAAGGCTTATACTTCCTTTATATTAGTAAATTTCTTTTAATTTTTTATTATAATGATTTTCTTTAGATCTATATGAATTTTATTAAGGCTAATAATATATTCTAGAAATTCTATTTCTTAAGTATAGAATTTATTTTTTTTAATTTAATTAAGAGTTTAGTATTTTAAAGGGCTTTTAAGATCTTATAAATATATTCTTTATATTTTTTTTATTTTTAAAAAAATAAGAATATTATTTAAATAATAAATAATAAAGATATTTAAGTATTTTTATAATATATTAATTATTATTTATTAAAATAATATTAATATATTTATAAGTTTAAAAGGTATAATTAGGTATTTAAATAATCTAAATTTTATTTAAAAAGTAATTTTCTATTTATATTCTTCTTTAATATAAATAAGATTATATACTCCTTTAAGATCTAATATAATAAAGATATTAACTTTATAAAGATAATTCTTTATTTTATTAATTAATAGTAATAAAATATAATCTTTAATAATAATATTATTAAGTTATTAGTAATTTATAATAAGATATAACTTTTTATTTTTCTTAAGTATAAATATAATAAAATAATTAGCTTTAGAGTTTAAAATATAAATATATTTTTTTTAAGTATATTTTAAATATATTCCTTTAAAATATTAAGTTTAATTTAATTAAAATTATAAATAAAGTAAAATTAAATATTAGATTTATTTTTAAAGATAATTTTATAATCTTACTAATTAAACTTAGATAGTTTAATATTTAGTTTTTTTATAAAGAGCTTTTTATAGATTTAGTATTATAGGGATATATTATATAGTTTATTTATTTTTGCTTTAATCTTTATTTTTTAAGGCTTTTATTAATTTATTAGAATTATATTTTAAAATAGGTAATTATTTATTATCTTTATTTTTTTTAATTATTCTTATATTTATATTTTATTTTTTTAAATAATAAAGATTCTTCTTTACTTATATTTTTTATTTAATTAAAGTTAGAAGTTTAAGATCTTTTATTATAGTTTATAGAAATATTATTAGTTATATTATACTTCTTAAATATTTATATTTAATTAATATATTAATAAATATTAGGGTTATATTAGTATAATTATAAATACTTTAAAATTAGATTATACTATCTAATATTAATAATATTAAAGATTATTTTTTAATTTTTTTTTTAATAAAGATTTTTAAGTAATTAATTTTTTTATTTATAATATTATTATTATAGTTAAAAGAGATTTCTTTTATATTAATAATTTTATATAAATTAACTTTTATTATTTATAATAATTAAAATTAATTAATTATTTAAAGATTAATATAGTTTTATTTAGTTTTACTATTTATTATAATATTATATTACTTCCCTTTAATTTTTACTTTTATTTTTAATTATTATTAAGGTTATTTTTTAATTATAAAGTATAAAGCTTTTTTAAAAGTTCTTTTAGTAACTTTAGAGGTTGTTGCCTTAGTTGCTTCTATTGCTCTTTTATAGGAGGCTCTACTTGTTTTTTGGTTTTGTTTAATATTAAGCTATTACTTTATTTATTATATAGATATTATATTTAGGGTTTTAATATTTATTCTAGAGTAATTTATTATAATTAAAGAACTTAAGCTTATTTAGTTTTAATATAATAAATTAATAGTAGGGGTTTTTTTCTATTACTTTATATTAATTAAAGTATCTTCTATAAATATAATAAATAACTATATCTTCTATCCTAATAAGAAAGTATACTATATATTATTTTTATTTTATATATTAAAGGTAATTATAATTATAATAGCTTATTTATAAAATATTTTTATATTCTTTATATATTATATTTAATTTAGAATTATTCTTCTTATATTAGATAGATTAGGGATTATAATTTCCTAGTTGTTATTTACTTTATATAAATAGAAAGACTTTATTTTTATTCTATAAAAATTCCTTAATTTATTAAGTTATTTTTTTAATATTAATTATCTATTTTCTATTTTTATTTTTATTATAAGTACAAGTATCCTACTATATTAATATTTTATTAGTATATATATCTAAAATAGATATAAGGATTCCTATCTTCTTAGCTCATTCTAACCATTTATAGGAAAGGTAGGATTATCCTTTTTATTAGATTGATTATACTTTTTAAATAGCTTTATTGATTTTTTATTATAAGATAAGTTTTATCTTATATAACTTATAGTTTTCTATATATTATTTAATTATAGTAATTAATTTATATTTCTTAATAATAGTAAGAATAACTTTTCTTATAATATCCTTTTTTCCTTCTAATACTAAAGTCTATTAGGTTTTTATAATATTAAGTTATTTCTATCCTTTTAATATAGGTTTAAACTAATTTCCTATTTTCAAAAAACAATATTTAAAGGATTTATATCCTTTCTTTCTATAATTAAAGTAGATAATCTTACTTTTATTATACCTTTAGGTAATATTAAGTTCTATTGGTCTTAAATAAATCCTATATATAGTACTTTATTATTTATTTTAGATTTTTTCTTTATTTAGGATATATAGGTTTTTATTATTTTAAATATATTCTTTATATTAGTTAAATTATCTTTTATTAATTTTAATAGTACTTTTAATATATTTTAAGAGTTTCTTTAGCTAATCTTCCTTATAGATTTTATCCTTAATTTTACTTTTTAAGCCTTTATAATAAAGTTTTATTAATATATTATTATCTTAGGTTATTTATATTATAATTCTTTTAAACTTAGTTAAATATTAATTATAAGATTTTATTTATTTAAGTTTATATAATTAATTTATAACTTATTATTCTATATTAATTATATTAAAATTATCTTTAATAATAATCTTAAAATTTTCCTAATCTTTAAAGATTTCTTAAATTTTTTTAATTTACTTAATATTATTCTTATTTTCTAAATAATCTCTTATAATAGGTTTAAACTATACTTTTATATCTTCTTAAAAAAGGGTTTTAGTATATAGTACTTAGGCTTTAGGAGTTATTAGTTAGGTTAGGAAGAAGTAAAAGTATTCTTTTATTTAGGTAAAGAAGGGAACTATATTAGCGGCTTTTCCTAGAAAGGGTTCTAGGACTGGGGGTCTTAGAATTTTATTAATATCTTTACCTTTACTTTTTTTAATTGTAATAGTTCTAGTTTCTTTTACTTTAAACTAGGCTTGTATGTTTGTAAGTTTCTTTTTAATTTATTATAATTTTGTAATTAATTTAGTATTATTAGAAGAAATAGTTATAGTAAGGTTTTTTTAGATATTATTATTATTTAATTATTAATATAGATAATTAATTAAATAAAAGCTTTTAATATATAATAATCTAATTAATTCTTAACTTAATAAATTAATTAAAATAAAGGGTTTATTATTAATAGAATAATTAGGTATATTATAGTAAATAAAGTAATAAAAGTATTATATTAGGTAATAATTAATTATAATTAAGGTAATTAAATTATATTAAAAGCTAATTAATTCTATTCCTTATAGTAAGATCTAATCTGTCTATATATTACTATATCTAGGGTTTTGTTATTGTAATGGTTGAATGGAGTTAGTTCAATAATATTTGTTATAATCTTTGGTGATATTGAATGGAGGTTGTTCGACTTTGCTCTTATTAGCTGGTTATGTGGGTCCAGGGTAGTTTTATTATAATTAGTTGGGATTCTGCCCGTGGTCACCGCCTTTGGGTGTTTGGGTCATAACACCTAGTCTTTAAAGATCTCTTAGATTTCTTTATTTTAGTTAGCATTATTTTTATTTTCTAGATAGTCTCTTATAATAGGTTTAAACCATACTTCTATATCCCCTTGGAGGAAGGTTTTAGTATATAGTACCTAGGCTTCAAGGGTTATAAATTATATTAAGAAGAAGTAGAAGTATCTTTTTATTTAGGTAAGGAAGGGGATTATATTGGTGGCTTTTCTTAGGAAGGGTTCTAGAATTAGGGGTCTTAGAATTTTATTAATATCTTTACTTTTACTTTCTTTAATTATAGTGATTTTAGCTTCTTTTACTTTAAGCTAGACTTATATATCTATAAGTTTCTTCTTAATTTACTATAATTTTATAGTTAATTTAATATTATTAAAAGAAGTAATAGTAGTAGGGTTCTTTCTAAATATTATTATTATTTAATTATTAATATAAGTAATTAATTAAATAAGAGCTTTTAATATATAATAATCTAATTAATTTTTAATTTAATAAATTAATTAAAATAAAAGATTTATTATTAATAAAATAATTAAATATATTATAATAAATAAAATAATAAAAATATTATATTAAATAATAATTAATTATAATTAAGATAATTAAATTATATTAAAAGCTAATTAATTCTATTTCTTATAGTAAGATCTAATCTATCTATATACTACTATATCTAAGATTCTATTATTATAATAATCAAATAGAGTTAGTTTAATAATATTTACTACAATCTTCAGTAATATTAAACAAAGGCCATTCGACTTTACTTTTATTAGTTGGTTATGTGGGTCTAGGGTAGTCTTGTCATGATTGGTTGGGGTTCTGCCTGTGGTCACTGCCTTTAGGTGTCCGGGTCATAACACGTAACCATCCTGCCAACAATAAACCCTTCGTTCTGATTGGTTCATCAAGTTGGGAATTGACCAGACCGTTATATTTAATTTATGTATAGTTAGGCTATTGCTTTTAGTTAGGTTCTTATAGAAATTATTAAAAAGAAGGTTAGGTAGGGAATTATTATGTTGATTAGGGAAATCTATAGTCTAGGGCTATTGATATTACTTATTAATAGCCTAACTATTAAAAAAGAAGCTTTAAAATTAGTTAATAATAAGATTTACTTTAAATAGCTTTATATAGATAATCTAATGGGCCCTTAGGGAAGGATAAAGGATAATAGTAGCTTAATAAACTAAGGTATAGTTAAATAAGCTTTTATAATATTCTAATTGGTTTATTAATAGTTGGTAATAGAGGTATAAATATTCCTTTATATTAGCCTATTATTATAATTTTATTATAAATATTTAATTATAATTATATAAGTATTATAATAAGATATTTTAAAGGGTCTATTAAGGCTTATTAATTATAATTAAATTAAAGATATAATAATTATATTATTCTTTAAATTAAGTTATTAATTAGGAGAGGCTTTAAATAATCTAGCTAATATTATTAGGGTAGTAAGATTAGAATTTTATTATTTTCTCTTAAAAGGGAAGAAGAAGATTATAAACCTTTATTAAGATCTCCTAATTTTCCTTAATTAATCTCTTATTAATTAATAACTTTTAATCTTTCTTTTTATTAAATTAACCTTAATTTATAATTAAATTAATTTCTTAAAGTAAAAGATTTATTTAATTATATAAAAAATCAAATTCTAATATATTTTATTATTATTATATAATTAAATATTATTATTAATTTTTAATAAATTATTATTAATATTATTAATTTAATATTAAATTTAAATAAAAAAGGCTTCCTAATATTAAAAGAACCAATAAATAAATATTACTATATCTAATAGCTTGACTACTAGACTACTCTTTAGCTAGCTAGTTAAATTAGCTTATTCCTTAGGAGTTAACTATATAATAGCTTTATTATTTAATAAGGTAAGTTAGGCTTATTTTATAAGCTTAAGGAAGGTTTTAATAGTAAGATTGATAATATAACTTTAATAGTATAATTGAATTATTAAAGGCTTTATAAATAAGGGCTAATTTGGAAAAGTAAGAAGATAATTAGAAAAAAGATAATTAAGGTATATATTATTAATAGAGGCATTATCCAATATAAAGAAACTAAGGCTTTAAAGATTATAGTTTTTAATAACTTCTAATATTAAAAAGATAATATTTTTATTTAAATAAATATTAGAAATATATTTTAAGGTAAGAAGCTTAATTTATAAGCTATTAACATAATTAATAAAATAACTAATAATCTTTAAGAGAGCTTATTAATTAAAAGAAATTTAAATATTAAAAGTAAAATAAATAAATAATTAAGTATATTAAAATTAGTATTTAATTATTTATTAATAAATTTTAAAATTATCTATTACCTAAACCTTTATAATTAATTAATATATTAATAAAATATTATTAATAATATAATTTAATATTTATAAAAGATATTAAAAGATATTATATTTAATTACTTTAAAAAATATATTTAATTTAATAATTTAATAAATAAAAGTAACTTTTAACTTAATAATAATACTAAAAGTATTAGATTCTTCTTTAGTAGGCAATCTAGTATATAAATGAAGATTAGTAAGAATAGAAGAAGCTAGTAATAATATTATCTTTTGATCTTAGCTTTTAGTAATAGAATATTAACTTTATAAGTGGGCTATTATTGCTGAAGTTATTGCTTAAGTAAATAAACAGCCTTATATTTGTTCTTGCCGGTTATAATAATAGTATAGCTAAAAGGTACTACTAAAGGTATTTCTATTAACTTTAATAAGACTAAAGTTGTACTTAATAATAAAGGATTATAGCTTATGGCGCTAGTATAGTTAAAAATAAAGAAAATATCTTTTATATATAAATTATATTTAAGAAAGAGTTTAAATAATTAAACTTTAAGTATCTTTAAAGTTAAAATCTTTAAGTTATATAATTATAAACTATACTTTCAGTTGGATTTAAAAGGAAAATAGGGTTAGGGTTAGGGTTAGGGCTAGGGATGAGATTACTAATAGTATTAAGGGTGTTAGATTATAAAAAAAGAATTAAATATAAAAATATTATTATCTTTATACTTATTATATATTCTAATAATTATAAAGATTATTTTACTAACTTTTTATTCTTTAATTAATTACTATATTTTATAATAAGAAAGATATAAATATATTAGGCCTTTTCTTTATAATATAGATTTAATAGCAATTAAAAAGACTAAAAAATAATTAATATAATAATTCTAAATATTATAAATAAAGATATAATAATATAAAAATAAAAATAATTATATTTTATAATATTATAAAAGGTAATTTTATATATAATATATAAAAAAAGGTAAAATTAATAAGAATTCCTTTATAATTAAAAAATCATAATTATATAATCAATTATATAACCTAAGCTATACCACTTTAAGCAATAACTAAGTAGAAAATTCCTCCAGATAAACCACATCAAAGATACTAAAATTCAGCTAAAAAATCATATATCTATATTAAATACCCTATATCCAACTCAATCAATTTAATCAAATTAACCATTATATTTAAATTAAATTGAATAATCGTTTTCTCGATTTGAATTGAATTGATTTGAATTGAATTGAGGCGATTTGAATTGACCGCAGCGCTGGTTCTGTCTGAATGGACCCAATGCCACTGGCCTGAATATCCACTTCTATATCTGAGTTCGTACATGCCCCTAATCGTAAGCTGTTTTGGGGTTCCATTCCTGTCGTCGCTGCAGTTGGATCCTTATCGTGGACGGCCGCTTCTGTCCAGCAGGGATTTTTAGAATCTATTTCGATAGATTCCAGCCAATTTAAGACTCCATTGTCGAAAGGTTTCGAAGGCAAACCAAGGTTTCGGGCCGAGGAATGCATCCTAAGTGTTCGCGTGCTGGGGCCGGAAGCTTCGAGTCTCGGAAGGCTTCCTGTGGAAACAAATCATCAATCCAAAGCCAAAAGGATGTTAGAAAATTATCTACCAACCTTGAGAGTACCTTCTTGCTCGATTTTATGATCGGGAGGGGTTCCCTACAAGACTCGGATGAAACGTGATTGGGTAACTAATCAAATAACAAGGATCGTTAGTGTTCAGAAGAACGATGCTGGCCTCGATGACCCTGCCCGAATCCTGAAGAATATTACTGGCAGTCAATTTATCCAGCAAGGGCTATGATGGCTTTGCAGAAGAATTGCGGGGGTGGATGGTAGAATAGACACCCAATGCCAAGTTTCTTTTTACGGAGAGGTCTGCTGTGGTCTGGTTTTGATCCAAGAAAAAAAGAGAAGCTGGTGGTAGTCCTGTAAGCTAGTGACGATCAGCCGGCAAGGGCATGAAAGGGGTCAATAGAAATCACAATAGAGTTAGATGTCTCGACAAGATGGAGAGTTGGCGCTAGTTCATTGAACAAGTCTAGGTGACAAAGAGTAGGCGCGTAGGTATGCAGGAGAGGTGATTTGAGAAGCTAACGCATTTAGGAATGTACATTCACCAATATAGATTTGTTCCTTAATACTTTTGACCTTTTATGAATTACTAGTACTTTGAGTTATCTATACAAACAACAAAGAAATGTCTTACTCGTATTTCCATTGGGCTCTTCTGGCGGCACGGGCGAAATAAGTGCCGACCATGGGTCCACACCTCTTGTTCTTAGTTCTCTAATTCTACTCTATGGTAATGAATACTAGTCCCAAGTGGTCAAAAATTAACAATGCAGCAGATGAGTATCAATCATGACCATTTTAATCTTGCAAAACGAGTTCCAGCGATGCGAAGCCTATAACGGTGCTACCCTATAGGCCTTAAGCAATCAAGCACCAGCTTGAAGTAGAAACGATGACAGTGCAGCTTTCATATTCCGACAAAATTTTAGATATTCAGTGTTTAGCGGATTTTTAGCGGCCGGAACTCATACATGATACCATATTAACCGTGACAGAGATACATATATAGCTCATCATGCCGACACCAAAGAATTCTCTCTTGATTGTAAAGACGCTATGTTGGGACAGAACCTAACATAGAAGAACGGATGACATCTGAGAAGAGTCGCAGTGTGATATTATTGAAACTTATGACAGGTCGGTCCATATTATTGTTAGAAATCAGTGGGAGCTTCCCGTTGTCGGGCTGATGAGTCAGTCACTGCAACTTGTGCAGAGTGTGCGAGTGCCAATGTCAACCGTGCTTTCGGAAGGTCAAGGTTGTGCCTTGTACGATACACTGGCGCGAGCAATTAGCCAAAAATATAGAAAGTCGATTTTGAACCAAGAGACTTGCATTGCGTTGATGGCCGTCGGCCAAATGAAGCCCAACCCAATATTGCCAGTGTCATGTCATGTCATGGCGTGTCTCATCTCTCACAGGAGTCACGTGACGAAATAGCCGCATTTTCGATCCCGTTTCCCGCAGTTAGCTTCTGATTGCAGCTGGGCGACGACTTCGCCATGTCCACCGCGGTAGGGTCATTCCGGGATAAAATAGTCGAGAACCGCGTGCGGATTGAGCGCGACAAGTTCATCGCCTCAATCACCGAAGCCGACGTCTGCGCCCTCGCTGCGTCGTACCGCAATGGCACCGGCTGTCGCTTCTTCCAGCCGCAGGCCCACGGCAGCTACAACGTCTGCTATTTTGTCAAGTTCGACGATGGGCTGAAGTGCGTGGTGCGCGTTCCTCTGGAGCCATGCCTCGCTGTCGACGGGAGCGACAAGTTGAGGAGCGAGATTGCGACGATGCAGTATGTCAACCTCCATTGCTCCCCTCCCTCCGCCCAGTCCATCTTTTCTTTCTTTTGCTAACCCGTTCATCTGTAGGCTGATTTCGGAGAAGACGACAATCCCAACTCCCAATATCCTCGCATACGAACTCGGCGGCGGCCCCGAAGTAATGCCAACTTTCCTCATTCTTGAATACGCCGAGGGCCCGAAACTAAGCTCCTTCAAATCCCTCCGCTCGCTTTCCGGCTCGCAGTCTCGACAGCTTCATGCCTCCCTCGCCGACATTTACACTCAATTGAGGCGGCTCGAATTTCCATCCATCGGACGGTTGACCAAAGTGGGGGATAAGTACAAAGTCACCAAGCAGCCCATCTCGATCGACACCAATATGCAGGGGTTGGAAGGCCTGGGCCAAGCCAAGATCCAAGATGCATATTATGCTGACGGGATCCTCAAGTCGGCCGACCAATTCCTCGCCATGCAGTTAGACATTGCCTACAACGCACTTCTGAAGAGCCGTGGCACCGTTCTCAGCACGGAAATCGGCAACGAGGCTTTGTACCATCACCATCTCTTCTGCCGTGCCGCTCAGGAATGGATGGATCCCCGCCTCGATAAAGGACCTTTTGTCCTGGTCCACGATGACTTGATGCCGCACAATTTGATCGTCAATGAAAACATGGAAATTACATGTGTCCTAGATTGGGAATGGAGCCGTGTCGTACCCGTCCAACACTTTGTGCCTCCCTTCTGGTTGGCCATGGAGGACACTTCACGCCTTGCACTGCCTGCCAACTATCATGCCTGGCTCAACTCGTTCAAAACTCTCCAGGCTGCCGTCAGAGCTCGTGAAATTGAGGTATACGGCTATGATTTGCTTTACAGAGAGTGGTCGAGGGCGAGCAAAGGCGGCGGCTTTTTGATCGCCAATGCATTGAATAGCTGGACCGAAATTGAGTGGGTGGCCTACCGATATATCGGCAACACCCGGTACAATGGTGACAGAGATTTGCGAGAGCGTATAGATTCCTTTCTCGCAAAAGATCCAATCCGTCAGTACTGGGTCTCGATGAAATTGATCGAACAAAAGGAGTATGAGCGTGAGATAGCTGAACTCAACGGCGCATCCCATTCTTCCACAGAGGGCTCATGGGGCAATAAGATGAGCTTCAACATTGCCCATGTGCTTCAACATCGGTTGACCATTGCTGCCTCGGCAATCACTTTTACGGCCGCTTCGATGATGCTCTACCGACGCTTTTTTGACCCATGATTTTCCACGGCCATGATTTATTTGTATATATGAGATATGATTGAACTAGTAAAGAGGCATCCGAACATTAGCGACAACACACAGACTAGAAAGTTTTAGACTTCATTCTAAGAATAGCACTGAAAAGAGTGGATGATGATGATTCATAAATTGCACCCGGCCACGACGATGCCATAAATTGAAAGTACTATTTAAACTAGTCAAGTTCGTGCTTGTGGTGTTTTATGATAACTGCTGCACATCCGATCTTAATAAGATCCAGTTGCTGCTAGCGATTCTGGAAAGCTCCAAGGGTAACTTGACAACCCGAAGAGGCCTCGACGATATATGAGCTCCAAAGTAACGACATAAGCGTAACAAGAGAAATATAGCCGGATGCTGTGTTTGGTAGGTGGTATGAGCTCCTTGCACAAGATTCACCAAATACGCAGACCAGCTCTGGTGTAGATAGCAATGGTCATCTGAAATTTCAAACAAACTGAAATAATTACTCCTGTTGATTGGCTGCCTTTCTGCCGAGGAGAGCTGGATTGAAGCGGGGTCAAGTGAATGTTTTGGTTCGTTCTGTACGACGTCGTCATGTGAAGTTTAAACTTTGGAAATATGAGCAGTTCCTAAGCCTCGGTTCATCAGACTGGGAGAATTGGAAAATACAAACCCCTATAAATTTGATCAAATCCCTTCGTTAGAGAATCCATAAGTACTTCTAAATTGGCATATATTTTCTGGTTGAATAATTGTGCTTAACTTCACGTCCCTTTACAACCAATACATCAACCATGGCCAATCAACTTGCTGGAAAAGTGAGCAGCCCGAAACACTAAGATGTGACGCCTATAAACTAACCATGACCCAGGTAGCCATCATCACTGGTGCGAACAGCGGTATTGGTCTTGCCACTACCCGCCTATTTCTCGCGAGTGGTGCCAAGGTTGCATCACTAGACATCAACCCATCTTCGGATCCTACCTTAGACAACTTTCTTCCGCTTAAATGTGACGTTGGTTCCATGGTAAACATTAACGAATGTGTCAATGCTGTCCTTGAAAAATGGGGAACCGTTGACATCCTGGTCAACAATGCTGGCATACTCGAACAAGGAGGTATGTGTAATCGGAGGATTGACCAATTAGTCTATTGTACGGCATACTAACTTTCATGCGAATTTAGAAGGTGTCAATGAAATTGAAGTCGAAACTTGGCATCGAGTCATAAATGTCAACTTGAATGGACCCATGTATCTAATGAAAGCTGTCCTTCCAACAATGCTTCAAAACAAATCAGGTGCCATATTGAATACATGCTCGGTCAGTTCTAAGAGAGGTGCATGTGCTCCTGTCGCCTATACTACCGCGAAAACCGGTCTTCTTGGTTTGACCAGATCGACTGCTTGGATGTACGCCAAGGATGGTATTCGGTGCAATGCAGTGTTCCCAGGATTTGTACGTACCAACATGGCCAAGACTGGAGGGGGGGTTATCCCACAACGCCTGGTGCCGTACGGGAATTGTTGTCCTGATCAATGTGAACCAGAAGACGTAGCTGAGGCTTTTCTATTCCTTGCAACTTCTAAAGCAGCCAACGGGGCTGAAGTGGCGATTGATAAGGGATGGCTGATGGCTTGAGCTGTTAGAACTCTTTTTAACAAAATCTGAAAAGATACTGCCGTCTTGCAACATAATGATGCTTTGTTCGCGTGATTTCCCCCAGTTGATTTTGGGACGAGTAGATGGGTAGGCTCGAGGGGAGGAACTTTTGGAAACATTGGCTACTCCCTCATATAACTGCGTTTCTTATTGGAGATAGATTGTATATATTCTAGGCTTTGGGATATCATGGGTCATGAACATGCAATAAGAAGTTCCTTTACATCAATGATTATTGGTGTAAACTTCGAAACGGCAATCACGGCGCCATAAAACTCATTTACCAAATTGTGTTGATCAAAGGGTCCATACTTATGAGCCGATAGACATAATATGCGCATTTCAACGTAAGTTTTATTGCAACATGTATAGTGCTAATAAAATTTGTAATTGGAGAATCGTACAGTTCGACAAGTCTGGACAAAATCCGGGCTTGGGAAACTTTAAGTCGGTTAGCTGGAATTTCTCCGCTCGCCCGATGAAGTTAAAACCATGTCATTGTTCGGTATCACAATAAATGCCGAAGCTTAACACCCGACGGCAGGAGGCGGCTCTCGAGTAATAGATGAGAAGATGAAACAGATCATCTCCGAAGGTAATAATCCACACTATCATTGTGATGAATTTATATTAACAAAGTAAAATGTCATAGCTGTCCTCAACATAAGAACGAATATAAAAATCCAATGAAGGCTACCCAAAGAAACCAAAATTAGACCAATTAAAACATGCGACCGCTAAGCCTCCAAAATATTCATCATGACCATCATAAATCTCCATGATATGCGTTTTGAAACGGGTCGAATGCTAACGGGTCAAAGGGAAATAAGATATCGGGGAAATTGAAGTCGGTCCCCTCATCTATGATGTTCTCTTCCATTGCTGAGTCGAATGTAGCAGTAGCTCTGTTTTCATCACCATCTGGAAAGGACTTTTCTGACCCAGTTTGATATTGAATCTCAGCTTGGTGACAAAATTGCGTCTTTTCTATGTTCTGTGGTATTCTTTGCATTCCATGAACAGTCCAGGCTGTCAAATCTCGTTGCTCGTCGTCATCAAGATATTGGTATGTTGCAGAGCCCTCCTGGGCGCTTAACACTCGCTTCTGTTTTAACATCGAGGCCTTTTGTTCAAAGAACTTCAACCAAGGATTTGCATATTGCCAATGTTTTGACATCCCTTGTAGAGATCTGATGAGGGTGTCCAAGATACGTTGGGATTTGGCCGCCACAAGAGGATCATCAGATGCAGCCTCGTGGATAATGTGAATCATTGCCGTGACAAGAACGTTGTTGCTGTAAAGCCATAGTGAGGAAAGGGTGTTCTTGCTGACCAGGGTTTCAAAGATAGAAGAAATTGCTCCTACAGCATCGGCACATAAAATAGGGTGGCTGCACTGCTTGGCTACCTGATCTCCTATGACAGTATGTTTTGGCGGAGGTCGGTGAAGTAGAATGACAAAGTTATTGTAAGTTAGATGGAGTGTTGCTTGCCATATATTAACACTTGAAACCTTGAGTTGAATACTTTCAGGAAGTTGAAGACTGAGTTCTGCGAGATATATGCCGGCCTTTCTAGTAGCTCGAACCCGGTCTTCAGGGGACGATCGAAGAGCCCAACCCTCCCTCATTGTCCGGGATATTATGATGCAGAGCTTCGTGTGGTAAATCGTGAAATCCTCCTCCGCTTCAGGAATGCCCTCAAAATGGGAATGATTGAGATCAGGGACGTCAGAATCCTCCAGATTTCTGCTGAATATTAGCAGCCGAAGAATATCAACATCCAGTGATGAGGATAGTTTACATTGCCTGTGGTCGGCCAGATGAAACGGACGAAATGGTATCGAATTGAACAAGAATCCACCACAGCCGTGTGTAAGCGCGTCTATGGACTGGCAGCATCTTGGACCGAGTAGCGTCGCGATGCATGCCAACGACTAAAGCTGTCCTGGTGGCAACTCCAATCCAGTGCCATGCACTGGCAACAATCTCTTCTAAACCTGCAGAATGCCACGTCATTAGAAGGGCGACTTGTACATGTACAAGCCGATCTTGTTCAAAGCGGCAGTCGACCAGGGTCTTGGCTCTATGGAAAAACACAGGTTGGAGAGACTGGAGGCTCTCATCTTGCGATGCCAAAACATGTGACCCAACAAGAAATATAGCATTTAGAAGGGCCAAAGACACTAGGTTTTCCGGATCCTTTTCCTCATACTGGGCCATGAACCATTCCTCGTCAACTATAGGCCACCCGCGATTCACACGCTCAAAATATGCTCGAATCAACATGTCTGCCACTCTCTTGCTAGGACGCTCGAGCATTTCAGATGGAACACGATGAACGTAGTAGCAGCCATCCTGGGGTCGTGACTGGCGGTAGCCAAAATGGAATATGCTTTCGTGACTGGCCTGTAGCGGGCTCTGACGAACCAGGTAATGGCAGTTCGACATGCCGGTACCGATAAAGCACATGCGTGTAAGGTAACCAAAGTCGGCCTCCCTCACCTCTTGCCGGTTAAAGAAATCTGCCAAGTGGTCATGGTCATACTCTTCGATATCTTCGATGTTACCCGTATCCTTCCGTAGTGTTTGAGCAGACTCAGTCGCAGGCTCAGGCGTGGGTGCACGACTAGACCGGCGGGGAAGAATTGGGACGGGATCACGTGGTTCTATTCTGATGAGCTTTTTATTTTGATAGATACGGCATCCCGGTCGATTGCGAGAGCTGCAACTTGTGCATGGGGCTCCGATCTCGAGCATGTCACAGCGGATCTTCAGTTGATGGCAATGAATACAGGCGCGCCCGTCTGGTTAATAATGTTAGCCGTAGTGAAACCAAAACAAATACGAGCGAACATATTCGTGGGTTAGAGGTGCGTGTATCCGTCTAGTCTTCCTTAAGCTCCGCTCAAGCCTACAGGGAGCACGTACTAATGCGTCTTCGATTGGCGGTGGACTGCAGTTTCTCGGTTGTCGAATGTTGAGCCGGAGGGGATTTGCGCTTCATTTTCGGATGCTATGGTGATTGATCCTTAGCAGACGTCGTTGGAGTAAGATGAGAAGGTCAAAGTTTTCGTGATCAGGAGCGAAGCTGAGAAGTTGAGAGATGGAAAATTAGACGAACGAACTATTTAACCGTGCGTCTAGAAATCCTCTGGACTTTGACTCTCGGGAAGGTGCGTTATCGGATGCTAATCCGATCACGTGCACGCGGCGCTGGTTAGTAAAGCAACACAATCCTAAAATCCAAGTCTATCAGGCTCTATTGTCTGGGTATTCTAGTGCATTTCAGTTCAGAGATTCGTTCTACATTAGCTTGACAATCCACCATTGAATACAGTTTGTTATTGAAACATAGGAGCTGTAATTCTAAACTCACATGAAGAGAGTCTTTAAGAGTAATATCACCACCTCATACGGCTAATAATTGTAAAACTAATTACCCTTCATTACTTTTGTACTATTGGTTAATGTTTAAATAATGAAAAAGGACTATTAAATCACTGTATTTTGCGAGTGTTCTGCAACCATGGACAATGATTTGTCCATAGTTGCATGCAGGTCGTAAAGAAATTTGTGTTACATATTTGGGAGATGCGGGTCCTTGGTCGATATCTAACGTTTTCTGCGAGGGCGGAAGTACCGAGACGAGACTCTCGGTGCTACGAAGGATGGCGGCGATGAGGTTCAATGAGGGGTTGGGTTTGACAGACGGAAAATTGGACCAATCAGCGGCGTGTTGAACCTCCGTGGGGCGGAAGTTGGGTTCGTTTTTCGGAACCCGACCCGCATCACAATACCCACCCATTCAACTAAGTTCCCAAGAATCACGACAGTAATTTTGTTTTTTCAGTTTTTTTTTTTTTTCTTTTTTTTTTAAGAAACGTCTTGATTTTTTGATACTCCCAGCATGGAAAAAGAAATTCGAAACTTGATCCTCCCTTCTCATCTCAACCTAGTGGTGATGAGAGTCATTCTATACTTTACATGAGTGTACGTCCTACAGGGGCAGATCGATTCAAAAGAAACCCTTGGGGTACGGAATTGCAAAAAAGATATGCCTAGAACATGTATTAATGTTGTTAAGGTGTCCTATTTTGGACTTCAGAATTTAGTTGCGAGATACTGATCTAGTTTCTCCAGTGCCTTCATTAACACTGAAGGATAGCAGCCATAACCAAACCTGACATACCCTTTAAAGTCGTCCCCAAAACATCTAGAGCCAGGTACCAACATAACGCCGGTTGTCTGGATGATATCAGCACAAAGAGCGGTGTCGTCAACCAGCTCATCACCCTTGCGAAATTCGACGAAGACTGTTGTTCCAGCAGTCGGCTTCACCCAGCTACAGATGTCGCTATGCCTATTTACAAAACTTTCTATCAGTCGTCGATTCTCGTTCATCAACGCCAGGTTTCGTTTCAGCAATGGCCGACGCACAGCGGGCGATAATGCATACGTCGCCACGGCATCATCAAGCATAGATACGCTGATAGTGGTGTACTCTCGTGCCTTACCGCACGCTTCAATGATGGACTTGTTGGGGGTCACAATCCAGCCAAGCCGAATCCCAGCCAGCGAAAACGCCTTGGACATGGATCCCGTGACAACCACATTGTCGTAGCCGAAAGCCGTAATAGGAGGAGGAATGTCAATTGGCGAGACCGAACTATAGAGCTCGTGGAAAAGAGGGCGGTAGGTCTCATCGGATAAAATCGTGATGTTGCGATCCTTGGCAAATGCCACAACCTTCTCAAGAACCTCAGTAGGAATGTGCATTCCCGTGGGGTTGCTGGGGTTGTTGAGAAAGATGAATTTGGTGTTTGGTTTCACCAGGCCCTCAAGCTCAGACACGTCAGGAATATATTTGTCTTCCTTTTTCAGTTTCCACAAGGTCACCTCAGCACCGATGCTTTCTGGCACAGACCAAAGTTGCTGGTAGGTAGGATACATGCACACAATGTGATCGCCAGGATTAATCATGGTGTAGAAGAAAAGGAAGTTAGCACCGATGGCGCCCTGCCCAATGAGAACATTATCCCGAGTCAACGGCTTAGCACCATATTCGTTAAACATGAGTGCAACGTTGTCTCGCAGACCTTCAGAGCCATGTAGAGGTCCGTATACGAGCTTGGTTTCGTGATTGATCGGGGGTGGAAGTGATTTGTCTTCAGATAGTTCGACCAGGTCGTTTAGCGAGACAGAGGCAACACATGTTTCGCCCACGTCGAGCGTATCGGGGATATTCTCGTAACGGACGAACCAGTGCTCGACTTCGAAAGTGGCAATCTTAACCATGATGAAGGTGTGGTAAAATGAGGCGAGGAATGCTGTGCAAGGATGGATGCTTGTGCAAAAAGACTATGATTCATGGGCACGAACCAGCCTGGTTTATATATTTCTCGATGCAATTATGTCTATTCTTGATCCGATCCGTGTTTTATTAATCAATCTCAACTCTTAGGTTCATTCGGGCTGAATAACAGGACATTCAGTGATTTGGAAGTTCTCAGAACTTCAATTTCTCTCCAGAATTTCCGTTTCCGGTTTAGCGTTGACCAAGAGTACTTCCTGCCAAAACGTATTCTACTCCACTTCCCACGGTAATTTTACCCAATCATAACGAAGAAACTTCCGGTCAAGATGGATTGGACTCTTGGTGGAAATGTTAGCCAATCACAGCTCACCAGAATGGAGATCCCAGACGTCATTTTCGCATTCCACTTACCCTAATCATTTTAGCTTGCTTTGATGTTGAAGCGGAAGAAACGCGGTCAACTTGGTGAGTCGGGATACTGGAAGCTTGATAAGAAAGAGTCGAGGCTTGTTTAAATTTGATTACGCATTTGTAATCCACACTTGGATCGTCTAGGTCCACAAAACTTGGGTGTGAAGCCGATGTGTTGCGTCCGACATGCTCGGTGTGTCAGTATCGTCAGTTTCTCGACCAAATTCCCTCATACGGTTAGTCTGACCCACTTTGTGGAAGTTGAAGGGAATCTTGAAGTAATATTTTGCAAGGATGTTGGGTGGATGTAATGAATATTGCCCTTGGGGGAAGCGGGGGATATTGGGTGCGTGCTAGTTTCTTCTAGTTAAAAGAATATTTTTGGATTCAAAAAATTCCAAGGCATACTAAAGAACGATCTTTAGTCAATTTTGCCCAGGTATGTCTAGGGCACCAGGTCTAGCAAGCCACTCATTTCAGTATGCTTCGTGGTCACGGTGAATACCGGAGGACGTTAGAGAATGCCGTAATATGACAAGAGGTAATGATTAAATCGATATTGGCCTAAACCTGGTCTCGACATTCACTAGTGGCCCCACATGTCATTCATGCCACTAAGCTCGGGGCTTGTGTTCATCCGTTTTGTGCGGAGTGAGAACTCTGGCTGCGTGTCCACGGTTCCCATTTCCAGGAGGACATTTTTAACATTTCAATAGTGCAGGTTATTTTCCCCGGTTTCTCCGGATAATTATTAGCCATTACCAAAGTACGATGAAGAACATCCGCATTGACTCTTTACTCCCTGATCGTCGAGTAGCATCTCAAGGTCAGTTGTTCTTCCGATTGCACCCCAGGCTTGGACCTTGCCTCAACTGATGGATCAGATTGTCGTTTATGTGCTAAAAGACGTATAAAATGTGACCGGAGCATCCCGAACTGCAAGAAGTGCGCTAGTCGTGGTCTTGAGTGTCCAGGCTTTCAACCAATCCAGTTTAGGTGGAAACAATGTTTCGTTGGCAAAGGAAGGGTACCTGGAAATCCAACCCCTGAGGTCGGCAAGAGTGGCAATAAATTTTGCAAATTATCGGATAAGCATTCTATTTCAGAAAAGACCGCAGATGTTTGCGGTTGCAGTCACCAATCGAGCACCCAGTCATCGGAAACGGACAACCACGCAATTTTAAGCCAAGCGTGCATACTTCAAATGAACCAGCCAGCCGCTGATTTTGATTGCGCAAGAAACTACTTGTCGACTGTCACTGTTGACAACCTACTTGGGCACTTCTATGTCAAGGTCGTCCCGCTATTCAGATGGATCAATCTTCCTGAGAACCCATGGCAGGATAGTATCCAACCGGTGGCCCAAAATTCACTCTGTCTCCGTGTCGCTGTCGCCAGTCTCGCCGCTGCTCATTTATCAACCAATTTATCTAGTGTTGAAGACCAAAGGGCCCACTTTCGTTCGATATACGAACACCTCAAAGATATCAGTGTCCGGGTTTTGAACAAAAGGATGCAATCTCATTTATGCTCAGATACAGTAACGTCAAATGCGATTCCTCTAGATTATTTCCCCATTGACATCCTCGCATCTATGCTTATGCTCTGCTATGCTAGTGCTTGTATTCCGGGATCGGTGGACTGGAAACTGCATCTACATGCTTGTCAAACAGCGATGGACCTCGGAAATCCGCAGAACCGATCGTACCCACCTAAAGACGCGCTTAAAACCTTTTTAGTTCGTGAGGTTGTCGACTTGGAGATCTTCACTGGAATTTCTGTATTTAGCAAAGACGAAATTTTCGCCTCAGCCTGCCCTTTCTGGTACACGAATAACGGCTCAATTTGGACCTTTACAACACTTATGAACCAGATTACCACATCAGAGAGACATTTGCACCGGGCAGTAAAACACTACCTACAGCTTCCAGAAACTGACATGAGCATATGGCATAAACGGACTGCAGCTGCTTATGATGCAATTATGGCCCAAATTAGTGGCCTGCTACCAGAATCTCGGAATGAGTGGCATTGTTTTGAATCGATTGTTCGTGCGCATTATTACGCCACTCTCATATACAGCTATCAAGCCTTTGCGCCATCGGACATTCCAACTGAGCTCCTGGCCTCACTCTCAGGTCTTCTCCAGTCTTGTATGCTGTCCATCGTTCATGGTACAGCACAGACATTCTCTCACGATCTTTTCTTCCCACTCTTTATTATTGGCACTGAGTGTCATGGGGAAAAGGACAAAGAGGCGATGGTGGAAACCATTTTTCTCAAATTGCTTTCCACTACCGGAATATGGTGGAATCATGGTGCATTGCAGTTCTTGCGATCTTTTTGGTCGATCGCGGAGACTGAGAAAATGTCCTGGTTGCAGTATGCTCGAATTTACGAGACCCAGGTCGACAGATTTATTATATTTTAGTGATGAAGAATACATCCACACGATTCCCATGACCATCGTTGCAATCCTTTCTCTCAAAATCTCCTATAAGCCCATTCCATGATTGAAGCATTGTCTCAATATGAAACTTAAAATAAATTATACTATCATTTCATTCATTTTTCGCCTGAATAAGTAGCTAGAGGATCGACTTTCTCGCTCTTAGAGAGATACCTCGAATTTGGAAACGTCGCCTATGTTACGTAACTCTGATCAGGTTTCGCGCTAGAAAAAAAATTAAATTAAAGGCAAATATTCCGGTGGCAGCTTGTGCAGGGTGCAATTTTGTAATTGATTTATACCTCTGCTGTTGCTGCAAGTACTTGGATTACGCAGATGGAGGCTTGCTCCTAGGGTTGCAAATGTACAAGTGAACGCCAAACTTTCTGCCCAATCATACGCTTTGTTTGTGGAGCATTACACGAACCATCAAAAATGCAATCATTTCAAGTATCTTATCCTAAATAAACATTAGACTCCTTGGCATAGTACTCTCTTACTCACACTCTGAATCCAGCGACCGCCAAGCCATCACGTGACGAAATGGTCAGCAATCGCTTGACTAGCTCATGAAGAACATTTTCGTCATCACTCGATCAAGAACTGGTTCATCTTGACAGCTTCTTTCTTCTTCTTGATTTAAATATGGAAGGAGTTCGAGCTGTGTTGTCCTGCGCCTCGTGCAGGCAAAGAAAGTGAGTTTCTAACCCCGTTGGAACAGTCAGACTGATCAACCATGGCAGGTTAAAATGCGACCGAAATCAACCCTGCAGCAATTGCTTGAGCAGAAATACTGACTGCGTTTATGCCTCAAACCGTCGGGTTCGTGGTTCGCCTCATGTACGCGATGGCAACCCTCAACTTGAGGGGCGGATTCGCCGCTTGGAGCAACTCATCAGCACCATGGCCGCCCAAATGCCACAGCAACAACAAAATGGCAGTGAACCGGTGTCTTCGAATGGAAAGCCTGCCATATCTACCTCAGCTGAGCTACTTGACATCAAACCTGGTCGGATGATGTCAAGCGATGGCCAAATAACTTACGTATCAGGCACTCATTGGGCATCACTTTGTAATGAGGTAAATTTACATAGGCTTTCATGCACTGAGAAGTGGTGCGCGGCTGACCATTTGACATCAAGGTGGCCGAACTTAGAGAAGATCTTGATCGTGATAGTTTAACGAGTGATCCCAATGTCGCCGAACGTCCTACACATGCCGGCGGTCCCATGCTACTCGAAGGGCTGCAGGGGACACCAGACATTGACGATATTCTGTCGGATATACCCTCTACGAACATCGCCAGTAGACTCGTATCACGTTATTTTAGCTCTAATGAAATATCAAGCTGTATTATAACCCTCATAAAATTGTCAGGATTTGATAGCTAATGGCAGCTCAGTACTTCTCCATGCCCCAACTTTTGAACAGGAAGTGAGTCATTTTCACATTTGAATGGACGATCCCTAATACCGTTTGCTGGGACATAGTACAACCGTTTCTGGGCCGATCCGCAACAAACTTCGCCCGCGTGGATCGGCTTGCTATACGGAGTGATGGCTATGGGAGCATTCCTTCATATGCGATCAAAACAAGACTTACCAGAAGCATTGGGAAATCCAATGGAAGTGCTGGAGGTTTTTCAGCGTCGCTCTACAGAGTGTCTGATCCTATCCAAGTATTCTACAGCACCTGGGCCATACACTATGGAGGCACTTATGCTGAATGCCCAAATTGAGTTTCTGCGACGACGTGATGCTAATCTGGGCGTGTGGGTATTAGGTGGAATTATTATCCGAGTGGCTTTACGCATGGGGTATCATCGAGATCCATCTCATCATCCGCAACTCTCTGTCTTTCAGGGTGAAATGAGGCGCCGTATCTGGGCCATTATTTTACAGCTAGATGTTCTCACGTCTTGTCAGATCGGCCTGCCACCAATGATGCAAGAATCTCAGTGCGACACGCAGCTTCCTCTCAACCTTCTTGACGATGATTTTGGCCCTGATTCCACCCATCTCCCGCCCTCACGACCCGAGACTGAGCTAACACCTATGCTATACATAATCGCCAAGTCGCGCCTGTCGTCAGTCTTTCGAACAATATTCAACAATGTCTCCTTGGGCCGGACCGAGGCCTATGATCAAATTATGGAGATGGATCGCCGCTTCGAAAATGCTTATAGAGCTATGCCGCCTCGACTCCAAATGGCGAGTCTCAATGACTCTGTGATAATTCCGCCACATCTTTTGATGCGGAGATACAATCTGGAGCTTCTTGCCCTGAAAGGGCGATGCATATTGCATCGCCATCACATGACGAAATCCTACACCAACTCCAAGTATATCTACTCCAGGACGGCATGTGTTGAAGCAGCAATGGGGACTTTGAAGCATCAAGCCGATATTATGAAGGAAGTCCAAGAGGATGGTCGTCTTCATGAACACAGGTGGTTTATTAATTCACTTGAATTACATGACTTTTTACTGGCTTCGATGATCGTTTGCATCGAACTCAGCTTTCGCATCCATAAACGGACCCCCGATGGTGACGGTGAGCACAAATGCGTCAAGTATAGCCAGGAAGATATGGTTAAGGCGCTCCAACGCTCTCGAAATTTCCTTAACGAGCTGAAAGCAAACTCTGCCGAGGATCAGAAAGCCTCAGACGTTCTTTCAGTCATGCTAAACAAATTGTCAGAAATATCGAGGTCGAGTGCAGAGAAATCACCTTTGACCACGGGGGGAATTGGCCACGGCGACCTTTCCAACTTTCCTTCCAATGCATGTGAGTGCCGACCCAACTGCTTGTCTCACGATATAAAGCAAGGCTAATTCGTGAGGCGTCTTAGTGGAATCAATTTTGGACCCTGCAACTTTCGAGATATCACACTTACAGTCCGAGCCGTTGCAGACTTCACATCTCGCATTTAGCTCGAGTCTTGAAGGAACTGGTTCATTCTTTAACACACCTGATATCGTTGATTGGGTACGTATCCGCCACCCCGATCCATTTTGCCATATTATCAGATCAAAATATTCATTAACTCTCTTCTAGGACCAATGGGAAGCGTTTGTCCAAGGTTCTCGTAGCAGCGAACAACCCTGAGACGCTTTGGAGAAGCTACTCATGATATTTATCCGTATATATGCTTTGAGAAGAAAAACGAAGTTACTCCTATCTGTCACTACTCTCTATTTCTATGCTTTCAAATATCCGTCCCTTCAAGTTTCCTAAACGAGTCATTCCATGACTTTCCAGAAATGCAAACCTTTTTTACATAATTCTACTGAAATTTCTCCGGATATATTGCAGGCTTGTCATGATTATTTCGATTTATTGCCACAATTGAGCATATGTTTCTATGTCACTAAGTTTCATTTACCACGCTCACAGATTCTCAGACAAACCCCAAATCTCAATGCTATGGTGGTTCCGTAACACAACCAACAGATGGAGCGTCCTTTTTGAAACTACACCATCATGTGTTGCGTGCCCAAAAATCATCTCGATGGTTGAATCCTGTCGCATGTGGAGCTGCGCGTTTCGACAATCGTGCCTGAGGCACAAAAGCCAAACACGTCAACGTATCCATAACCGCGATTTCAAAACACCAGCCATCCATCACCAAACCAGCAACATGGCCCAATGCCAAGGCAAGGCCTCAGAATCACTTTCAGCCGAAGCGTCTGCTTCCGAAAGCCATTCTAGTCTACGATATTTTGATCACCGGGAAAAGATTGAGGAAGGAACAGTTGCGTACCGGCCGGGAGGCTTTCATCCAGTTTATGTTGGGGATATCTTCAATAATAGATACAAAGTGCTCAAAAAAATTGGTTACGACGTTTACTCTACTACCTGGTTGGTTCGAGATCTTGAAAATAAGTGAGCTTCCATTCTATGAGATAAAAATTCTTTATTGGTCGACATCTTGCTAATTATGACGTGTAGAGATGGTCCTAAGAATAAGTTCCGAGCTCTCAAAGTACCAAGTGCTGAATGCTATGGCCATGGTAATGATACATTTGAGAAAGAAATATTGACTCACATGCGCAATGGTGATCAAAGGCAACTTGGTTATTCTTACGTTTGCCATTTATTAGATGACTTCCAACACAAAGGACCCAATGGTACTCATGCGTGCCTTGTCTTTGAGCTAATAGGTGAGGCTCTCTCAACCTTTGGTATTTGGTTTCAAAATGACAATATGCTTCCCTACTCCATCATGTGAAGGTTTACCATTCAACTTGCTCTTGTCCTAGATTTTGCTCATGAACACAACGTTATTCACACAGGTAATACCTACTATCTCACCACAAAAGGACAATAAATAACTAATATAAAATGTAGATATCAAATCAGACAATATCTTTGTCAAATTCCGCCGTCATTCTATGATAGATGAATACCTTGTCAAGGTTCCCGTTCCGGAGCAAAATCGAGCAGAAGAAAACTATTCTGTAGTAGCTTCTACTCCCCTTCGCGGATTTTATTTTAATGAGGAAGATTCTCGGCACTTGGACGGATTCGATATTGCCTTGGGGGACTGGGGCGTATCCAGTTGGAGGACAAAGCATCTCACAAAATTGACTCAGCCAATAGCACTTCGTGCTCCAGAAGTTCTTATCGATCCGCCTTGGAATACAAGCACTGACTTTTAGAATCTGGGTATAGTTGTCTACGAAGTCTACCGTTCTATCCAAATGTTTAGTGGTAGAGTTCCACCAGATGGGCATTATGAGGTCAAACAGCATTTAGCTAAAATAGTTGATCTCTTCGGGCCGTTTCCAAGACAGCTGTTGGAGCAAGGCAACCAGGATATTGTGCAAAATTATTTCGATGCCGAAGGCAGAATCAAAGATATTTGCCCATGGACAGACCAGGGCTGGCATCGGAGGTATTTATCCCTGGTCTCAATATGGAAGCCAGGGACGAATTTGCATCATTCCTACGGGGTTTGATGAATATTAATCCCGCAGAGCGCTTTACGGCCACGGATGCTTTGTGCCACCCATGGTTACATGCGATGAAGAAGAAGGATCCATAAACATGGCACGAATTGAGAATTGTAGACAAAGCATCAGTATAGATTAGCGCTGCAATGAGACGTGCGAATTATCGCGAGCGGAAACCGAATAAAGCAGCCTCTGCCAGGGAGATACTTTTCCTGACTGCATTTGGGGGCAGCCTCCTTACCACTATGAAATTCTGGTAGACCTTCGCTTTTATAATAATCAGTCCATTTAAGTCAATTTATGGCCATCTTGCCGTTTTCCTTCGAGGTGATCGAGCGTAAGTGGAGCTCACCCAGCTCACCCAGCTCACCTAGGTCACGCGATTGGCCAGAGCTTAAGAGCAGACTGCACATTTTCCTCCAAGTCTCACAAATTTCCACGGCTTCACATTCCCTTACAGATCTATTGTAAACCTGCCAGAATGGTTTCGCTTTCTCGCCACAATCGAGCATTTGTTTCCGTATCATTAAGCCATTTGTCCGCCCTTGGATTACACTTCCCAACTGGCTCAAAGTACCTCCCCTGTCCTCGTGTCGGTGCTATGGGGCTCGTAGCACAAAATAGGGAATTCAGTGCACCCTCAAGTGGTGTTGTCTGTGACCTAAACTTCATCATGGTTCTCATGACGCTCCCAACGATGGTCGGATCATGACCTTGGAGGTTGGATCGAATAATTCCAGGATGAAGCGAGTAGGCAGTAAGGCCTGGAACTATTTAGGAATTTGACATATAGCAATAGTAACGACATAGCTCACCTTGGGCACTGTAGCGGTCATTAAGTTCTTTTGCATGACGAATCTCTGCTTGTTTTGAATGCGCGTATCTTTGACTGCAGTACCCCAATTGTAAGCGTCAAATAATTCCAAAGTAGTGCAACCACATACATCAGCTCTGTTAGTCCCTTTGTTTCGGTCATGTTCAAGTCGTCAAATTGAATCGTCTTGGGGCCCATGAAGGAAAGGTCACTAGCTACATTGACAACTCGCACACGGTATTGCGATGAGGACTGCGAGGCGGTTGACAACAATAGCGGCAGCAGAGTCGAAGTTAATACGAAAGGCCCCAGGTAGTTGATTTGAAATTGGGTTTCGAATCCATCGGCAGTCAATTTGTAAGGAACCGTCATTACCTGGGAAATTATCAACAAGGATCGGGACCAAATATCAGCGTGATAAGACATACACCGGCATTGTTGATCAAAATGTCCAATCGTGACTCCTGCTGTGAGAAAAGTGTTCCGGCGAGTTTTACCGACTTGAGATCCTGCAGATCCATTTGCAAAAAATGGAGATCGAGCGTCTTACCACCAGAAGATTGTTGCATTTGCACAATGGCGTCATTGACCCTCTGCCGAGAACGCCCAGCGATGTAAACGCGCGCATTACGAAGAGCTAGCTGATTTGCAGTCTCATAACCAATGCCTGAATTGCCTAACGATCAAAATGTCAGTGATGTTGACCCACTTGTTCTCCCAACGTAACCAACATACCGCCAGTGACGATGACCACATAGCCGGTCAAATCCGGAATGTCATTTTCGGTGAATTCAGGCTCTTGCTTGCATGCGCACATGGTGTAATTTATTTTGGGTAATTGGTGGTGGGTTCGGGTTGGGGATGCAATTTAGCCCACTTGTGTTGGGTGGAGATAAGAAGCAGGCGAGAGAGATGATGGGAGCTGTTTGATGATGATGAATTATTTGCAGATCAAGCCTTATATATTTCAGAGATCATTTGATTGAGCTTCTTCCCAAGTTTATACGCCCGCGGCTTTCGCTTTCAGCTCCGACAATGAGGGTCAGATGGCGCAGCCGGAGGTCCGCGGATATGGTGGGTCCTGGCATTGGGTGAGATGAGCACTGCCACTGCTCCTTCTAGCGGCTTATGCAAGGGTTAGCATCTCCCCAAGTCGAATTAATCATCTTCAGAATGTCCTTTCAACAGCAAATTTTACCGCTGTCGATAGTATGATATTATAGTGGCTGGGTTCCGATTCACTCAGTAATCGGTTCCAATGCAAAATCCGTCGCGAGAAAATTGAGTCTACTTATGCGTCGGGAAGTTAAATGTAACACAGGTACGTTTTCATGGAACTTTGTTGTGTGATAACAAGAAGAAAATGTATATATTTTGTGTACAGCGGTTTTTTATATGTACATGAGATGGGCGCCACAATTTTTTGGCGACAAGAGAGATCATGAGCGATCGTGTCAAGGGTCTAGCCCAAGAAAGAATGAGTGTGGTAGTGTGTGAGTGAATGAATGAAGTGAGTGAGTGAGTGAGTTCGTAAGTGAGTGAAAGTAGAAGAATGTAGATGGGAGATGAACCCCAGCCAAAGAGTGTAAAGAAGAGAAGAAGAAATGCCAACCTTGCCTCATTGCTCCAATTTGATACCGCAATTTTCCCGTTTTGCAGCCCAATTACAGAGCCATTTCCCCAAAGAAAACCAGCCAGCTTGAGTTTATCCTTTAGTAAGGCTTCTGGCCGCCGTAGTTTCCGGGGGGTGAGTAGCGGCCAACGGTGTAGTAGGTACCCTTTCCATCAGTTGCAGTAGCAATGCCGACCTTGGTAGTAGTGTTCCACATGATTTGAGCTAGGAGCCATGGTTAGCCATACAAGCCTGACGATTGTGAGGGAAGTGACTAACTGTAGTGACCATAACCAGTGAAGTTGCCCATGGGGATAGCTTCACCTTTGTAGTTGTTGATTTCACCCAACCTAGAGGAATGGTTAGCCCAATCGACCTCATACTCAGGAATTTTGGTTTACTCACCATCCATTGGTGCCGCCAGTGATGGGGTTCGAGACACTGCCAGTAGAGGACCTGTAGATTGTGTAAGCATTCAATATGCCATACTTTGGTGGCATAATCTTTAACTCACCAGGCATATGCCAAGTTTTCGCCCTGGTTAGGTCGTGTGGTAGGATCGGAGTGCGCGAATTTGCCGCTCTTAACGAGTGCTTGAGCGTATGCAAGGGCGCTTGCCTCCAAAGTAGTATCCCATGTCAGCGAAGGGACGTATTTGGCTGCGCGCGCTTTGTTGTGCAGAGACAAGGCAGTGGTGGCGTCCGAGGTCGACTGGCGAGCATGAACACTGCCGAAGTGCTCAGGCGCATCAAGATCTTCTTCGGTCTCGCTGCCATCACTGCGCTTCGGCAAGTCATGGGTAGCGACCTCTGGTGCCCCTAGGACCAGCCTGACGTTGGGTGCGACGTCTCTGGCACTAAGATCATGATCGGTGCCCTGAGTTTCAGTGCTCTGGGGCGTCCCAGTCGGTTGTCCCCCGTGCTTGTGCTCACCGGTTTTGTGGTCGCCATGCCTGTGCTCGCCGTGCATGTGCTCACCATGCTTGTGCTCGCCATGGTGGTGCTGGCCCTGCTTATGCTGACCTTGTGTCTGGCCGTCTTGTGTCTGGCCGTCTTGTGTCTGGCTGCCTTGCGTCTGGCTGTCTTGTGTCTGATCGCCTTGGGTATGGCCGCCTTGGGTATGGCCGCCTTGTGCATGACCACCTTGTGCATGGCCACCTTGAGTCCGGTCACCTTGGGAATGGCCGCCTTGTGTCTGGTCACCTTGTACAGCCTGCTTATACTCGGTGCCTTCGGTCTCATTCTCAGGTACTCGAATGTTTGTATGATACCACCTACCATTATGCTTGTGCTGATCATGCGGGTATTCAGCGACTCGAATGTTAGAGTGAACAGTTCTCCCATTGTGTTTATGCTCAGCTACTCGAACGTTGGAGTGGACCGTAGGATCTGCGACAGCAGAACAGATGGCAAAGAAGAGAAGGACTGAGCCGGAGATCTTGGACTGCAACATTGTGATGGAGATGTCCGGTTTGGTAGTGGCTTCCTGGAATGTAAAAAGTTTGAATGGAGGAGCTTATCAAGGCCTCTGAATGAAGGAGTGTTGAGAAGAATGTGAAGGGGGAAAGGAATGTGTAGCTGTAGAGCTGTGAGGATGTGAACTTGTGTTTGATCCCAAATTCCAAGAGCCTCGAAGGCCTTTATATAGACTTGCGAGCATCACAACAAAGGCTTTGGCTGATTCCTAAGGAAGGTTAGTGTCAGAATACTTCTTTGTCGTACAAAGTTTAACTAGCTGCGGAAGCTGATATTCCCCCAAATTGACGCCAACTCTCGATTCGTCTGCACCCGGATTTGTACGCGCCGTTAGGTCTCCATAGCACAGATCTTAGCTTTTTGAGCATTGACTTTAGGTCGTAATTTAGTACAAGAGGTTGGGTCGAAAAGAATTATTGACTGTGGCAACATACACTATTCTGCTTGGATGTCAAACATTGATTCACTTCACCAAAGTAGCCTCTCCCATCAATACCGTTGAAAAAATCACCAAATTTTAAATCGAAATATTTAGGATACGCCGACGTTATAATCCTAGGCTCATTTAATGACTTCTAAATGCAGCTCTTCGGCTACCTTCTTGGAATTCTACAATCTCAAAGTGGCCTGGCCAACCTCGCCCCGCTCAGCCGTCAATCTTATCACGATGCCCTCAGATCGTGCTCGGCTACAAGCTGGCTCACCTTACTCGACGCCGCGCGCGCTCAACTACCTCGGCAATGAACCAAGGCGCGAACTCCCGCATTGAGATTTGGTCGTGTGAACATGAAAATTCGGCAAGGGAATTAATGAAGGACAAACCTGGCAAGCCCTTTTAGTACCATTTTTTGGAAGTGAAATAATTAATTCAATTTTTCTCTCGCTTCTACTAACATCTCTAATATATCATAGGATTATCCAGCAAGTCCAACTATTGAACAAGTTTCCGTTAGATTCTCGGACATTATACACTGCGACCATTGGATCCAGTAAAGGACAGTGCTATACAGTACTTTACCAACCATAACCTATCACACGACAATCCGATATCACGAAGAAAATAAACCCATTCATTGTTACCCTAGACAGCTAAATCGACCTGGCCCAAAACGGAGCTTTTGGTTCGCGGTGGGTACTGTGTCCTCCACATTTAAATGATGCACCTGATTGAGTGGAATGCTGACGTGGATTTTACAGTTCATGGGTCGTCGCTAGTCCTTTTACATAAAATTATAGACGAAAAGGAACAAACCACAAACCTAGAGGTTGATTCGCTGGCAAATAATCTCATTCAGGTATTCTTTCCATAACTCAAGACTTCTAAGTTGCCAAGCCAATTCGTCACCCCGGAGTCACCGTCTAATCGAAACGCATACAGAATCCCTTTCCGGCGCCAGACTGCTTCATGTGGGTGCTAGAGTGCTTCATAAATTGGAAGCTTGTTTCAACCTTTCCTCCATTTGCTCTCTTGGGCTCTTCAATTTGACTTCGGGGAATCTTGGGTCTGGCTGCCAAGGCATAACATCAGCCCCTTCAAGCAGCCACTTGAGAACCACCTTTTCAAATTTATCGACCAGTTCTTTGTGCCCAGAATCCTCTGCTAAATTATGTAACTCATGGGGATCGTTTTGTCGGTGATATAGCTCTGCAGGCTCATATAAGCGGTAGACATATGTCCACGTCTCGTCGCGTAAGGATATTGCCTTGCCCACCAAGGTTGTATCCTCGTGTTGGAGACCAGCCTTGAGGTCGTATGGATATGGTGCCTGCTCTAGAAGCGGTTCTTCCGAAGTGAGGAAGCCACCTTCGGAAAAGGCATATTTCTTATGCTCAGTGGCATCCCCGCAAAGCAGCGGAACCCACGAGAGACCATTGTGGGCAAAAGAATCGCCTACGCCTGAAAATTCAAACATGGTGGGTACAATATCCACCATTTCTGTCATTGCCTGGATTTTCTTCCCTTCAGGCAATCCCGCGCCTCCGATAATTAATGGCTCGTGAACCAGTGTCTCTGAAAGTCCCGATGGCCACTTTTCAATGAGTCCGTGATCACCTAAATATTCACCATGATCCGTGAAGAACATGGTTACGGTATCTTTCCAAAGATTCAACTCTTCGACGCGCTTCATGATGCGACCAAACTGATCATCAAGTCTTGTGATCATACCGTAGTAAGTGGCCTTGATTTCCTTCCAAATTTCCTCGGTCGCCCGATCTGTTCCATAGCGTTCTCGGATAGACTTCATGTATCGTGGTTCATACCCCGTTCTTTTTTCAGGAAGCGCCTCAATCCCAGAGATCTTTGAGCGGTCGTACATGGAAAAGTATGGCTCCTCTACCTGGAATGGACAGTGAGGAAATATCAAGGGCATAAAAAGCACCCATGGCTTGTCTGTAGGAGGACAGTCCAACCACGTCAGCGCTGACCTGACGACTGCATCGTCGTAGTCGGAGGCGTGATCTGCGTCGCGAAGGCCGCGATAAAATAGCCGGCCCCATATGCTCTCATCTTTTTCTCGGCCACCGCCTGCAAATTTGGGGACGTATTCCGGTGTCTCCAAGAAGCCATATTCTGTGACGCTCAATTCTGTCACGGTTGGCGCAAACGTGTCGCCTCGAGGCGCCAGGCAAGCAATGTGATAACCTGATTCTTTGAGGCTGCGGAACAGATTGGGTTCCCATGGCTTAATGAGATTCTCGAGGCTGCGGTGCCCGCTGACATGTGGATATGTGCCAGTAAACATGCTGCATCGTGACTGTGAGCAGACCGAGGCCTGAGTGAAGCAATTGGTGAAGAGGGTTCCACGAGCGGCGAAGGCATCGATGTTGGGCGTTATTAGACCAGAATCAGGCCCAGCAGTGCATCCCAGTGAATCATAACGCAGCTGGTCTGGCATAAAAATGATATAATTTGGTCGGTTGCCGCCATTTTTGGAGTCGACCTTTAGTGGCAGGGGCTTGGGTGGGACAGAGTGGGCAGGCATCGTGGACGAAACTGAGGTTGTGTACAGTGAGATATGCGAGCCTTGGGCTGTAATGCTTTTGAAAACAATGGCCACTCACTCCTACGAATTTCTCCTTTTATGCGCAGCCTCGTATGAGCCTTGAGGTGACATTTTTTTCTCGTCGGCCGCCATCCTGACCCGCCGGAAGTCGTCCCGGGCTAGAGCTCGGATGTCGCCCAGTGCTCTATTCACCTCGGCATGACGCGATAGGCCCCTACGCGCCATTTTTAATAGCATGAAAGCCCTCCAACTCATGGCTAATTTCCAACCTTCCCCGGATCTCGCTCTATATGTGAAAATGACTCCCGAAGACAACGACGCACTTCCCCAGATCCACGAAGCTGGGTCACCAGAAAAGCGACCCGCATGCAGGCAATGTCGGGCCCGCAAGGTTAGAGCCATTGAATCAATGTAGTGCTGTCCCAATTGCTGAGAGGGACCACACAGGTCAAGTGCGATCGGCGGCAGTCGGGATGCGTGCGCTGTGAGCGTCTCGACTTGTCTTGCAGCTACGTCTGCGCAAATGCAACTGTCATCGCAGAAGAAAATGACACAGGCCTCGAGCTGACACAAGCAGGGACAAAGCGTCGTCGTACGCTTCAGGCGTGCACATCTTGTCGGACGACGAAGGCCAAGTGTTCGGGGAACTACCCATGTAGACGATGCGAGTCGCAGGGTCAAGACTGCATATTTCCAACCCCCAAACCTGCAGCGCGTGTCGAAAGAGACTCGGAGACTCTCATGTCGCCAGTGAGCGCCCCGACCGAGTATCGCGACTCAATTGGCACGCCGTCCACATCTCATACCCCAGGCACAAATGGAGCCAAACGGTAAGCCTGCTGCACCCCTAATGCGCCTGTACTAACTTCTTGCAGAGAATTTGACTCTGAGACTACAGCTGCAGTCCGAAATCACATCCACGCCTATTTTGACAATGCTGAATTCATCGACTGTCTGTTCCTGCACAAGGCCTCAATTCTTGCCGATTGGAGCAAAAAAACACTCGACAAGAATCTTCTCAAAGCCATTTGTGCTTTAGGAATTCGATTAACCTCGGTGGACGAGTCAGACCCCAGCCCCAGTGCTTGGGTTGATGAAATACAGCGCGATTTGATGTGTCACCTTGGCGAGTTGACAATCCCCAGTCTTCAGGCTCTCATGCTCGTGGTCCACTACCGCTCTACTAGAAAATTCACTGGAGATGTATGGGTCCTACTTTCTGTTGCGGCCCGTGTCGCTTTTACCAAGCGCCTCAATTATGAGAGGCTTTCTACTGATCACGTCAAACAAGAATCCTTACGTCGGTTAATGTGGTCAATTTATAGATTTGACAAAATCTTTTCAGGCGGCATTGAGGATTTGACAGTTTGTCCTTCGCATCGGTTCCATATCAGACTACCCAACAGCAACCGCAATTTCCAACTAGGCCTCAGATCGCAAATGCAATTCTTGCGCGACTCCGGTGAAAATGATACTGACATGAATGTGCTCGCTTATCTTATGCGACTGCTAGATATTCGGGATAGGATTCTAAGGTTAGAATATTCTACATTCGAAGACGTCTTTTTTAACGTTCAAACAGATACACCCGTCGCGTCATTCTCGATGGGTCCAGTCCATTCCCCAGCCGAGACCAGCTTCGGTCCCTAGATCAAGAGCTAGTTACATTCAAACATTGTTTACCAGAAGAACTGAAGCTAGATGCTAACCGGCTGATGATCATGTGTCATTCCGAAGATGCTCGCACATACATCGTCTTGCATACGTTTTTGTATCTTTGTCGATGTGATTTATTCCGGTTTCTAATACCTGGAATCCGAGAATCAGTATCCCCAGAAGCAATGGACAAAACCCCACGCGCCTATATCGACTACTGTCAGCAGAGATGCTTGGAGAGTGCTGTGTGGTGCTGCGAGTTTTGGTCTCAAGTATATCACTCGGAAACTCGCTGCCATATAGAGAGCGGCACATTGGCAATTGCACTTTATCAATGCACCAAGATAATTGACCATTTGTGTTTTCTCTTGCCGCCAGAAGGTGGACACTCATTGCCTCAGCTGAAAGAGAAGTTGACCAAAGCTATTTGCGTCGCTGCCCGAACTGAACAAAAATTAGAATGGGTTGGGCGATGTGTGAGTCAACAAAAAGGAAAAAGAGTTCATCTTACATCTGCTAACCTTCTAGATTGTTGACGTCGAGAAATTGATTCCCGTATTAGGGACACGCCCACAACAGGACGCGCCGTAAGCAAGAAACTTGATCTGATGTTAATAAATGGCTAACCTCGATAGGGCCGTTCCGGGGTCAATAACAACACAAGAAAAACTTCATAGGCGATCTATGCATGCATTTGCACCTGATGACGAAGAGGAGGAGTCAGATCCAGTCATTAACCCCCTTCGGGCAAACGCAGATGAGCGATGGGCAGGGGCTATGTCAACCTCTGGTGGCACAACAACCAGTGAAGCTTGGCCATTTTCAATGCCTGAACAAAACGAGGCATCAGAACAGCCCAGCAGGAGCGCGGTCGGTTCCAACCAGCTTTATGGCGAGGGAATTGTGCATCATCATTTAATGGATCCTTCCAGTCATTCATTCGACGAGCGAGATCTAGTATTCCCGATGGATCCATTCGATCTTCAGCTGAACGCTTATACCGATACGAGCTTGCCTGGGTTTCTTGAGGAACTTCATCAATAATCTGAGAAATTGTGATGATATAATTTTAGTTGCCCTCTCAAGCTTACATTATATGCTGTGTAGATAAAAACCAGTCAACTAGACTAGTGACAGCTCAACATTTGGAATCCGGCTCCTTGTTCGTATCCGAGTGATGCTCTACATCCACATCATCCAATTTTCCTGACCCATGGACGCCCTCAGCACGCATCATAGCCGCTGCATCCGTCTTGCCGAAATCACGTAGCGGTATTCCCTTGTTGAACAAGAAGTCAACCTCCTCAAGTGTTTTGCCCTTGCATTCCGGGACACAAAAGTAGACAAACAGTCCACACAAAACCATCAAGGATCCGAAAATGAATCCGACACGACTTCCCAGGCCTGCATATTGATCGTACACAAGGTAGGGAATCGAGAAGTTTACAGCAAAGCTAGATGTGAAATTAGCTTGGAATTCCAGTCTGAGCTAGCAACTTACTTCATCACGACATTGACTGTGAAACCAACCCGCGACGTGAGATCCCTCAGTCGAAGAGCCGATATTTCAGTTGTAACAACATAGGTCAATGGAGCTATGCCTGATGCAAAACCCACAGGAAACAGTGCCATCATACCAATGACTGCAGTTTTTAGCTGTTGTGTAAATGGTGACGGGACTCCAAGTCCGCCCATGGTCATCATGACGACAGACACCAGAGCAGTAGAAAACATCAATAACACACTGGGTTTTGTCAGTGAGATAGATTCATCACCTTGACACGATGACTTACCGTCTGCCAATTAAATCCGTCCACAGAAGTACAATGATCATAGTGCAAATATTGATGCTCGCAGTGATGAGGCTGAACAGGAAGGGGTTGATAGTGTGCAAAGACTTGACGTAGATTGTACCATATTGAGAAATAAATGCCTGTCCGCTGGCTTGCTGGAAAAAGTTGATACAGACAGCGATGGCCGTTCGTCGCAGGTTCAATCCTTGGAATAATTCCACAAACCTTCCTTGCTCGACTACCTTATCAAGCGATGTACGAAGCTCTGCAAATTCGGCTTCCATTTGTTCTTCGGTAAAAGCTCCCTCTCTCAATTTGCGGAGATTGAGCCACGCGTCCTCGACCCGGTTCTTGCGCAAGAGCCAGCGGGGGGATTCAGGAATAAACCAGATGCCGCTCAGTACAATAGTCGGTACGATGTAGAAGAGGCCGAGGGGAATACGCCAGGCTCTATTATCAGGGATATTGCTCGTTCCGTAGCACACTGAATTGATAACAAGACCACCAATGGCCAGACTGAGTTGGTACGATCCAACCATTAGTCCTCGTGCATCAGCGGGCACTGTCGAGTCATGAGTATTTCCCCAACTGCTAGAATTTATCATGAACACATACCAATTTCTGATTGAAAGGTTGGAACAACTCCCAGTTCCATTCCGACGTAGACATAATTTAATATTCTCGCAGCCATGATTTGTTCACGATGTTTTGAGGTGACGGTAATGGTTGCAGTCACTAACGCGTAACAACTCATGACAAAAACACACCATCTTCGGCCCCACCTCGAGGAAATCAAGCTGCCCAACATAACACCTAGCTTGTCAGCACGAATGGAAGTTGGTTGTATTATTTACGTACCAGCGGCAAAGCCTATGTAATTGAGACTGTTGAATAGCGACAGCCAAGATGGTTCTAGCGCATACGTTCCAGTGGCCTCGTCATAGTCGCCGAATTGTTTCTCAAACGCGTCCATGGCCTGGGTACTCGCGAATGCCTGGTTATCGAAGCCATAATTGAATGTCGAAATGGCAATAAGCGTACAGGCCAAAGCTAGTCTCCTATTAAAGAGACGGAATTTGGTAAAAACGCCCATGGCGACAGTAGGATCAATGCTACTGTAAACTGGTTGCAGAGACAGTGTAGATCAATAACCATCCTGATGAAACCTGAATCGACTTTCAACTTATACTTTCTATTTCGGTCAAGCGCACCAATGTCGTGATCGTCAGGGTCAGCTGAGGAATTCCGGGGAAACACGCCTAACCATTGGTACATTAGCCCAAAACAGTGATGCAAAACGGTCTGGGTCCTCGCCAGATACCTTCCGGCTCTTGGTTTGGGACCCACAGTGAGGACGAGATCCGGTGGTCTTGGGTGGACGACATCCGACCACGAGATCCGTGAGACAAAACTTGGTCGGAATAAGTGGCTAAGCAGGAAAAGGAAGCGCCTGACTCGCTCAAAACATCCCTTGACCATACGCACACCGGGTAACCACCGCCGTTGAGAAGGAGGGAAAAATTAGATTTGGTGTCAAATTAGGGGAAACGCGCACTTTTATGCCACGTTTCTAAGGCGAGTTTTTCCATGCTCATGTGATTCCTCTATCTTATATTTGTTTGAGCTCTGTAACAACGACCCTTGTTTACAATGTGAGAATTGGGTTCTCAGCTCAACAGAGGTTCAAGTTTAAAGTGTGGTCAAGGCAACAGCTGATCCTTACACCGATTACACCAGAGAGGGCGAATTATGTGTAAATCCGTTCGGTTCATAATTCTATTCGCTCATCTATATGTTCATATTCCCTATACTATCGTACATGCCACTAATAACCCCGCATTCATCACCGGCATCCGGGGAAAGGAGGAGAAGCTAACTGAAGAAGGATTCCCGCCCCAGACTACCCCGGTTTTCGAGACTAGTCGTGTCGGGTAACATTACGTCGCCTCGTCAAAGACCAACTTGTGGTGCTCGGTGAGTCTGTCGCAAAGTTTTTCTCTATCTTTCCACTCACGAATGCTTCCGGCAAGTTCGCATCCAGTCTGCACCAACAAGTCCCAAATGGTATCTTCAATGTCGAATCCAAACAACTCCTCCGCCTTGGCCTTTGACCCGAGAAGCCTTAGTCTGGACTTTCCGTCTTTGGAGATCAAATCTCCTTCGTCTACCAGATGACCTGCGTTCATTTTTGGGGTGTTGGAGTGCAAAAAGGCGGGACGAATGGACTGTGTAGAGGGTAATTTATCCCGTAGCATGTCCTCAGAAGGGAGATGTTGAACGATGGCTGTGGATTTATTCTCCTCGCCATCGAATCTGCCAACGCTCGATGCATCAGTCTTGACGTTGTAGTATGGGGCTCCCAAAACTACGGCAGCGGCCAAGAAGGTCTCCTTGTCACCCTCTCCCAGCGCTCCCTGACTCAAGAGTGAGTAGTAACACTTCGGTCCAAAGAGGTTGTAATATGTGGCCAACAAAAGCGGTGCAAGGTGTGTTTTCTTGTTGATAACCAATTGACCAGATTCCCTAGATGTCGCTGGCAAGTTTTTTGGGAAATGTGAGAATCCAGCAATCTGCCAGAACTTTGGCGATTCAGTTGCACCCCAGTAGTCGGGCCAAGTAATGAGGCCGCTAGAGTGGTATGGCTCGGTGTTGAAAATGGTCGTGTTAGGATCAAGCAGTGGAATGCTATCACTGTCCAACAGCAGAACCTCGGCGAAGGAGGACAGCAAGAGCGCGGGAGCCTTGAGTTGATAATGCGTAATTTCCAAGTTCGCAGGCCCGTCTTGTGTAAGATGCTCCAGTACCACGCATCTCGCGTTCAACTTTGGGAGGTATACATCACATATCTCGGCTTCATACTCAGTTTCATCAGGCACGAATACCTCCACGGGGAGCAGACTCCCAGTCCGTCTGAGCATGTGAATGCCAATAATTGCAGGACCGAAATACTCGCCTCCACCAACCATGACCACGCCTCGTCCTTGGAAAACGCCACCATCACCGCTAGCCTTCAATGAAGCCAGCATCTTCACGAACCGCTCATGCTCTTGGCGCAGGCTCTCAATGTCTTCCGCAGAGCTGCGCACATAATCGCGGGCCGCTTTGCGCGGCTGATCCGGATGTGACGGTCGCAGTGTACTCGCTGAGCCAAAGATCTTGATGGGCGCCCTCGTCTTCGGACGGGTCTCATAGATGGCGCTGCCCCATATCTTCCAGAATTCATTGATCGTTTTTGCCGGCTCCGTCGCGTTCCGATTAGGTGCCGGTGTGCTCTGCCAGGGCAAGTTAGCCTTCACGATGGCCAGGCCGGAACTGCTCGGTTCGTGGAAGTAGACCAGCAAAACAACGATCAGAACAATGAACGTCAGCCATCTCAAAGCCAGCCGCATGGTGTGAGATTAATGCATGTCTTTCGTCGTTATCGCATTCCTTGCCTCAAGAGAAGAACGACGAGTACTGATTTGCAGGAACCAGAGGAAATTACTAAGATTGCTCAGTCCCCAATCCACGCGTCCATTTCCTCATTGGGTTAGCCGGACGTCCGACCCTTGTTTGAACACTCCACTAACACGCCCGACCGTTTTTGACACGCGGCAGTGGGAATGGATGATTGAGTGGTCAGGGCGGCGGCACAGACATCATCAAAGACTGTTGAAGATTGGAAGCAGTGGCTATTGTATCGCCACAGCTTCGCATGTTAGTTGTAGCGATACGGTGATGATCAAGAACCATAGAGGAGCGGTCCTCACCTGGCGAACTAGCAGTTGTTAGTGTGCTGTTTACTCGCCTACATGGCTGATAATTAATTTCGTGGCTTCGCCTCGCGAGAGTGGCCTCGATATCCGTTGAGGTAGAGATTCACTTGTTGGGTGAAGCGACCTCAGTAGCTCTCAATACAAAATGAAGAACATGATTCTTGGATGATAAAAAAAAAAAAAAGAATATTCTTAATTCATCATGTGACCTTCAATTTGCTTTATTATTATTTATTCCAATCTGAGATATTAATCACGAATTGTCGTGTTTTAAGTTGCCAAGTTACCCTACATTATTACACAGAGCCCACATAAGAATTTACCATCCATCGTCTCGATCAAACTTGCATTGGGTATTTATTGGCTCGTTCCCTATATCAACTATACGGACCCATTTTGGTGATTTTATATTTCATGACATCACTGATCACTGTATCGACAAGGTCTTGGCGAGCCGTAGACTAGGCTAAGCTTTTGTCAAAGCTCTGCCAGATGTGCGACAGCTCATCGCTCAAAGGCTTCACTGGCCATCCAGTCCGTTTCCTACGATCATCCAAAAGTTGCAGGATACTTTTACGCTGCATGTCTTCTTCAACGGACATGCCCGCTATCGCCAGGATTGGTTAGAGACGCTATACAACTCTAATTAATTGTTCAGGTTGACGTACCAATAAATATGCATTGTGATGACATGACACTTGAAGCATAGTCTGTGAGAGTCATGGCTATTCCGCACACTGATAAAATGCACTGTCTCAGTAATGACTTTTGTTCAAGAAATCCACCGATGCCACCCGTTCCTGGGCGATGAAGATTTATCAGAATCATCGCACAATAGTACAATTGTAAAGAAACGCCTGTGCCAATGTTAACAGCAGTGTCAATATTAAATGTCGATTCAACTTACCAAATACGGGCGGGTTCACCCATATAGGCTTGAAAGGCTCTCCGGTATCTGTTGGGGCGGGCAGAGCCTCGAACTCGACGGTAAGGTAATTTTTCCACTCGGCCCACTTCTCCATCAAAGAATCAGCTTTGGATTCCCTCAAAGACAAGTCATTTTTGTCTTCCTCCATATCCTCCTTGGAACAAAAACCGACTACCTGAGCAAATAGATAGACTGATCTTGCAGCTAGTTCCCATGGATCCAGTGCATCGAATGATCGAGTTGGTCTCCAGAATGTGAGAGGTTTACGCTGCTCACGGAAAGCGGCCCAGACGTCTTGGCATAGCCATGCCCACCAAACCCCTTGTCTCAACCCTCCCGAGTCTCCGTGGATGACTTGCGACCGCTGGATCCAGAATACACCTTTGAGATGCCTCTCCCAGTCCGTACTTGATCCATCGAGCATTTCGTAGGTCGAAATGATGAGTGAGATGGCCAATAGCTCTAGACTAACTTTATATGTGTCGTACTGCATTGCCTCCTGGCTATAATGTAGGGTTTTGTAATAGTATCTGATTGCATCACTAGGGTCGGGGCGGCTAAATCCGACGTAATTATGTGAGTAGCTGGTTTCTAGAGAGAGATGCCGTGAGGATAGGGCTAATATTGCATTAATTAACCCAAAGCTGTGCATCTTATCAACAATTAACATGGGAAAATGACGCGCATTGATATTGAGCTTACAGCGAGATGCGGCACAAATGTACCAAATGGCTTCTTTGGCTCAAAAAAGTCTATCTGTTTCTTTTGATTAGCAATAGAGAACCAAAAATATGTTCAATTTTATTGATATACTTGCCCACTGGCTGATATGCCTCACAAAGTGTTGAAATATCATGCGTTCTTGCGGGGTGAGTTTGATAGGCTCTTCAGAGTGCCAGGCTTGCTTTTCGGAAATCTGGTCTCTACCAAGTCGTGGCAATCGCTCCTGTAGTGACGCATTTGATGATTGAGAGGTCCCAAAATGCATGGTCGAATGCTTAACCTGAACGGGCGTGGGCGGATTTGATCCAGCTATCGGTACCGGGGTTTGGATTGCCGAATCACCAAATATTCCGAGCCTACCATCCGCAAAATCTGCCTCATTGAGATCTCCATGGTTGAGAACGGCGTCTCCTATCAAAAGACCTAGCCACCTGGCACTTGGTGTATCTACGCCGTGGCTAGATGATGAGTTGGAGGCTGCTGCAAAGCCAGGTATTGCTGCATAAGTGGGTGTTTCGAGAGGTGATATCCCATCGACAGCATTGCTCTGTTGAACCTGCTCCTGCTCTTCTGAATCGACAGCTGCACGTTTCAGCCCGGTTGCGCTGCCAGAACTCGGAGTGTTACTGACATGACCCTGGCCTTCGTACGCACATAGAATCTTGCGCTTTTCGCAGCCACCACATACTGGCTTGGCCTCATTGCATTTGACATGCCGACGGCGGCAAGTCAAGCTGCTCTCACCAAGATAAAATTAGTAAAATGTGGCAAAGCAGTGCATGCGTGTGGTTTAGCCACCTACCACCCAGTCTTTTTGCGTAGGCCCTTTCCGCGAGACAAGCGATTACGGGTGAAACGGGGCTCTGGCTGGGGGCTTGTGGGGGCTTCTGGACTGCCGCTGGCCATTGAATCGCTGGGGCTTGGACGTGGAAGAAGACGCGACCATGAACGTGGGTACCGCTCCTTGCCCTAATATCAAGTCTAATTCAAGTCACGATTACTGATCGATACCATGAGTGACCTGACATCGCATCTGTGTCAGCGGGAGCTTGTGACGTTGAGGTTGGTAGCGCATTTTTCACGATGAGCGTCCCCACAACCCCTCACCAAGTTAGCGTGAGCCATCTCCACGGGTTTCATTCTGGGGAAGAAGCTAGCTTAGTATGTTTAGGTTGAGACGGACGATTTTTAGATGAGATGGGAATATCTACAGAAATGGAAAAAATATTGGATAGCTTCTATTATATAAATATTTCCCCCATGACTGTAATTTCACGCCACATTGTGGTGATTTTCGGCGTGCACACTCAGCATGCAATGAATGGTGTATGCAACTTGTCGGTACAAGCAGGCCAACACACAAGTATCAGTAACACGTTACATTGTATTTAGGAATGGTGCATGCAAAAATACCTGTATTAATACAAACCAGATGTAAATTGTTCCGCTGTCGCAACATATCACGCACTTGCACCCAATAACTTCCGAGCTGGCCTGGCGCGTGATGCCCTCGTGCCGAGGGAAACGCAGCCTACCGCGTGTCGGGGATTAGTGGAGCTTGGGCTGCTTAGGGGGCTCCACCGATCGCTCATCGCGGGGAGGACTGTACCACTGTCGACCCATTCTCGCATCAAGGGACATTGGTTGTTGGTCTTTTGAGAGTTTTGGCTGACTCGGTTAAATGATTTAGTTGGGTTTATAACGCAGAATGGATTTCTTATAAGATGGGCTTCATCTTCCGAACCGATTCTGTTTTGTCTTTCTTTACATCTTGAACTTGCATTGTTAACACGGGATCATATTTTCTCCCTATACTCCTCCATTCTCTATTAAAAAATAGCCAAAGAAGCATTCTATCAACATGAGCACCAGTGCAGAGGTTGCCCCCCTTCAGGTTCAGACCCAGGTTGGTCTGGCAGGAAAGGTTATCGCCAGTAAGTCAACACGTGTCTATCCAACCTCAACACCGAGTATTAAAGCTGAGGATTAGTTACCGGTGCCAACCGAGGAATTGGTCTGGGTGTTGCCCAATGCTGTCTTGACAATGGTGCCCAGGTCGTTTACTCGATCGACTTGGCCGAACCTGGTGAGGAGTTCGCCGAGGCTGAGAAGAAGTATCCCGGAAAGTTGAAGTCTATCCAAGCCGACTCTACCAAGGAGGCCAGCGTCACAGCTGCAGTTGAGAAGATTGTCGAGGAAGCCGGTGCTATTCACGGAATGGTTGTCAATGCTGGCCGAACAAACCACAAGGCCGCACTGGACTTTACTGAGGAGGAAATCCACCAGCTCTTTGCTATCAACGTATGTTTGCCTGAAATCATGTGTCACCAAGAGACTAACGTGATGCCACTTGATAGCTTTTCGGCGCTTTCTACAGTGCTCGTGCTGCTGCTCGAGCATTCATCAAGCTGGGAATCAAGGGCTCCATTGTTTTCACAGCTTCCATGGCTTCATACCGACCTAACAAGGCAAGTAACATTGTTGGAGAAATCAATGACAATAATTTTTCTAACAAACCTCCAGCGTGTGCCATCCGCTCCCTACGGTGCATCCAAGGCTGGTGTTCGCAACATGACCCACACCCTAGCTATGGAATGGGCCAAGTATGACATCCGTGTCAATTCTGTGTCGCCAGGTCTCGTCGAGACCGCCATGACCTACTGGGTTCCCCAGCAGCCCGACTGGGAACAGCAGCTTAAGTACTACGGCGGAATGCCTCGTTTGGCTAAGGTCCAGGAACTCGGTGGTGCCTACGTGTACCTCCTGAGTGATGCTGCTAGCTACACCACATCGATTGATATCCCCGTGAACGGTGTCATTGGAAGTGAGTATCTTGAGTGCCTTCCCTAACATTCGAAGCTAACCGAAATTCTAGTCTGTTAAAAAACTGTATATATATATAAAATTTGGGTACTAAAACTAATAGAGTGACGTCTTACTTTGACCTTTTTTCCCTTGTGGTAAATCTGAAGTGATATGTGAGGTTTGAGATGTCGTCTTGAACGCTGGAGAAATCTTGGCATCATGGGTCCACTTGGGCTCACAAGCATCGATTCATTGATTGGTTCCCTCGACACGAGGGCAGATGCAGCATGAGACGCGATTCCAGCGAAACAAAAAACTTCAGTTGTACTCCGGATTACGGCCCCGCACTCTTTTGGCGATGGTGTCATGCCAACCCCGCACCGGGATCAAAGTCCGAAGAGTTGAGTTGGCCCCTGAGAGTTAATGTGAGGATCATATAATAAATCCGCGATAAACTGAGATGACGCCACACTACAGGAGAGCCAATCTCGTGTTCTCCCACTAACCCCACCGTTTGAGGTGCTCGGGAATGAGATCATCGACTCCTGATTGTGGGGTATTCACATACTAACCAAGGCTATCCACGTGGGAGTTTATAACTCCTGTGTATCTCAGCCCAAATCCTGACATAATGAGAGATCATTTAATGCTCAAATGCAATTTCTCCTGGCGGAATTCTGCCTCGGGAAGTGGGTATAGCGAAGGCACAGCCAAAGCACAGCCACCGCACTGCCGAACAATCCACGTCGGCTTCTGGTCGCGTTCCAGGCTAACCACTTACGGCATAGTCACATGGCAAATTTTGGTCACGTAGTAAAAACGGGACAAAGGCTGAAGAGTGTGGCACTTGAAAGTTGAGCCTTCTGAACTCTCTCCAGTTTTATATGCGCCTATCTGGATGTGACGTAGCTGATCGATAATGGGAGGTTTCGATGCGTTTTCCAAGCTGGCTACCGCTGGCGGGGCCGCATACTCATCCATCTCGAAGAAATGGTAAATAAACCGTTATTTTTGTTGCCGTCGCTTCCGAGGACAACGCTAACCACCGTCATCTTGCAGGGAGGGAACAACACGCGGCATCAGGGAGCGTTTAGACCCAAAATTAGCAGAAGAGATACGCAAGAGAAATGAATTCTTGAACTTGATATCGAGCAAGGTCACAGGCGACTCGGCGTCGGAGATGGCCCCGTTGCAGTACGACGGCAAGACTAGACACAAGGCAGTCTTTTTGGTGACCGTTCCCATCGCGTTCGGGGCATTTGAGCTCTCGGAGCTGTCGTACTCGCTTTTAGCCAAGCACGTCGGCATGAGTTTAGACAGCGTAAGCCACTGGGCCATATGCGTGATTGGCCGCGGTTTTGACTTTGACTATTGCTACGATTTGATGAGTGATCGGGTAGAGTTTCACGCTCTCGGGAAGAACTATTTCCGCGTGAATGAGATAACTCCCGAATTTGTAAACAGCTGGTCTTCTGCGTACTATGTCGGAGAAACGACCAAGACGCACAGCGAGATCCAACAAGCAGGTGAGCCAGCACATTATTCCTTGGTATCCTCCTCGTGTAAAGTCGACTTTCTTTTCTAACCGCAAGCCCAGGAATGGATCACATGAATGCAAACCCTAATTACCGTCTTCTTTCAAACAACTGCCAGCATTTGGTCGACAGCTTAGTCAAAGCCTTGTGCAACGGCAAAGTCATTACCCGAGCCAAGCTAGATGAGGAGTTGTCCTTAATCTCTCCCAAGATTGCTAGGGACCTGATTGTTGCACGATGGCAATCTAAAATGGAACTAAAGGAACAAAAGAAGAGGGAAAAGAAGGCTCGCCGTGAAGCTGGCGAAGCTCAATCCGACACGCAATCTCAAGCCCATTCCGAAACAAAAGAGGAACTTGAGGATTCAATCAAGGAATATGTCGCAAATGTCAAGAAGTTTTGGGGAGATATAAAACACGACCACAGGAAGTGAAAATTGGATGACAGCTCGAATGGCTGTGGTCTTCGACACATATGTCTAGATTAATTGTCTTTGATAGCACTTTTGCACTAGACGGCATCTTGGACCCTCCATGAGGGTCTTTACTGTCGTCCTATTGCCTTATACCCCGCAGGCTTCTTATAAAAGCGTTTTTAGACGAAATGGAATAGAGGGAGGTAATCTTGTAATATTATTATTGGAAATTATTTAGAATTTTGAATCTTATGCTAAGCCTTCTATATGCACAGTGATCTATTCTATTCTAATCAAATAGTTGAAAGATGGTCGCCTTTAAATCTCCCTCGATACTAGTAGCCAGACCTGCTTCCTCCAAGTCAAAGGGGACTGCTACTTCCAGCCCAAGCCCAGCTCGCACGAGCTTGACATTTCCGTCAGTCTCGGACACGAGGTCTTCATTTGGCCACCTTAGTACGCCTGGTGTGTTCATGCCAACTCCCAGCTCTAATATGACAACTTTCTTGCCTTCTTGGAGAACTCTCTTTTTGAATTCTGCCCATCGAACCTCTCCACTGTGGAATGGTTTGGAGTTGAACCAGGACCCAGCTCGCACACAAATAAACATCTTGCCCCCGCAAAATCGGCATATCGGGATCTTTTCGGGATCGGTAAGTTTTTGGGTTGTGGGATCTAGTGATGACTGTGCATCCTTGACCAATGGCCACGACTCGACAGTTGCATCTGGACGGCAGTTCTTCAAACATTGCAAAACTGCGTACGATCCTTGAGGCGTAGATATTTGCTCCGCAGACCAGCCGTTAGCGACAAAGAAACAATCGGCATTGGAAGTTCGAACGTGGGCATTTGGTCCAAATTTATCCAGAAACGAGAGCAGCCGCTGGTAGATGGGTGACTTTGGCCATTGTTTAACCAAGTTGAGATGTGTAAAGTAGTAGCCCCATCGGTCCTCCTCAGATGGCCACCTGGAAAATCCAAAAACAGAATACAAGGTTCTCAATCCATATTTTAGGAACCCATGAAAGTGCTCTTTGAAGAGCTCTATGGAGTTATAGTCAAGTCCTTCAGCGGCGGATAAACCCGCACCTGCAGTAACAATGACCGCATCTGCCGACTCCAGCCATCTGCGCGCAAGGCCAAGTGAGCCTGCTTGAATCAAAGGAGGGGTGGGTTTTTCCAAATAGGGTGACCATCCGTCCGGAAAAGAGGTAAGAACGTCTTGATAGATTTTAGTATCCGCTTCCGTGAAAGTGTTGTAGATGATGTCGGTGATTGTTGTTGAAGGATACTGCTTCAACCAGTCAAAAACAGCTTGGGTGGCTATTTCGGCTGCTTGTTGAGCGGGAAAGGCAAATAGTCCAGTCGAAATGCAGCAAAGCGCAACTGACTTACGCCCGTCCTCATTCGCGGGCAGCGACTCCAAAGTCTCGAGAATGGATCTATAGCACTGGGCAAGTTGTTCCTTCTCTTCTTCCGTGGGAGCAGCGCCTCTTCGCAGTTGTGGACCAACAGTGTGTATCACATTGGGAGTCGGAAGGCTATATCCTCTCGTGGCAAGTGCTTCTCCTGGCATCAAGTCGTCGCCTCTGTTTTGCATTACCTCAAAGCATTGGGCGCGTAATCTTGGACCGGCCCAGCTGTGGATGATGTTGTCAATGCAGCGATGAGTGGGCTGAAAGCACCCCAACATTTGACCATTGGCAGCGTTGGTGATAGCAGTCACATCGGCCAGAGCTGTGATATCTCCTCTCCATAGAACAAGCCTTACTCCTTGTTCTGATACGGCTACTGGCGTGAGAGACCCAGCTTGAGTGAGCATGCGATGAGACCTCTGAATGCCCAGAATGGCGTCAAGCTTTTGGAGAATATGTTCTGGTAGAGGTGGCTCCGGCGATCGCACACAAAGAAGTTCTTGGACAAGTCGAATTTTCGCTGAAGCCTCTAGATGGTCCATATGTTCTTCATAGTGCTCTAATTGATGTCGCCAAGAGTGACCATGGGCTGAACGAGCGTTACCGGCTTGTCGATATCCATCTTTGATGAGATAGGTTAAGGTATCGTCCAACATGGTGAATACAACGAGATTTGGAAAATGTAAATGATAAGAGAAAAAAAGCAGGAGAGGTTTCGGGTTTTCTTTAAAAGCGTGCCAGAGGCGCCTTGTTCATCAGTCAGTTTTTACCAATACTGGTCTTGCTGACTACCTTGGAAAGAATCTAGTGGTTAGAGGCCTGTGCTTCAGGGCATTTAGTAGCCATTTGGTTGTCGAAGCATCCCACTCGGAGGGCCATCCCACTTTTAGCCGATCCATGACAGAGCCGGATATCCCACCTCAGCATTTGCACACTACACTAGACGCGCCAACTCGGTCATGGCGCCGAAAGTGGGTTATGATGAATAAACAGAATTGACAGATAGGGCGTTTAATACGGGCTTTGGGAGTCGGATTGGTTCTCTAACCAAGATTCATTTTGAAGAAGCAGCAGCGTGCTGAACTGGATTTATTATAGAGGGGTATATAAACCTAATTGAATATGTCTAACCGAGAGCCAAGAACCCCCGTTACTATATAAGAGGAATTGTCCCAAGGCTGAAGCCTGGTTCTGTGGGATCCCATAGAAAAATTTACATGACCTTGTCCAACCACTGGCGCCACTTAGGCCAGGCGGCAACCTTGGCACGGTAGGCGTTGATCTCGTCCCAGTCGTGATCACGGAGACCAGTGTCAAGATCAATCTTGTCAAGGGTAAGCCAGCCCTCACCCTTCCAGAAGTAACCGCAAGCCCAGAAAGCGAGGACAACGGGGATAGCAAGACACTGCATGAAGAAGTTCTCGGCATCGCCAGTTCCCTTCTTGTTGTATGGAGCAATGGCCACAAAGATCTGAGCGACAAGAATGACAGCGCAAAGACCGAGACCCAACCAAGAGCCCCAAACACCACCAACAGCCTTGAAGGGAATCAGGTCCAGGGAGCGGCCCTGCTTGTTCCAGGCAGCGCGGAAACGAATGTGGGACTGTGGTAACTGTTAGAAACTTGAGCTTAAAGTAGACGTTTATTAAACTTACCAGGCAGATAGAACCCCAGGTGAACAGGGCAGCCAGACCAGACAGAGCCAGAAGCCAGTCGAAGACGACACTGCCGTTGGATGCCAGAACAATGTAGGCCAAACCACCGAAGATCAAAAGAAGGCCGACGGAGAAAAGGGGACGACCAGCCTTGTCGACATAGGTGAAAATTCTGGGAGCGTAACCCTGCTGGGCAAGGGCAGAGAGGGTACGGGAACCACCATAGACAGCGGAAACACCAATGGAGATGACGGAGACGCAAATGACAAAGTTCATGAAGTGATCATAACCCTTGAGACCGGCATCCTTGACGGCCAAGACGAAAGGAGAGGTACCCTCGGAGTAGGGGTTCTCAGCGTTGAGGAGACGCTCATCAGTGGAGCTGACGAGGAGACCAACCATGGTGAGACCGAGAACGTAGAAACTATCTACTGTTAGCCGTTTATTTCCTTGAATTGCGTTGACAAATCATGAATGCAAACTCACAGAGTGATACGCCAGAAGACCTGCTTGATAGCACCGGGAAGAGCCTTGGCGGGGTTTTTAGCCTCAGCAGCTGCGAGACCGACAAGCTCAGTTCCGGAGTAGGAGAAGGCGGCGGTGACGAAGACGGAGCAGAAACCTCGGAAGCCGTTCTGGAAAGCACCAGGGTCACTCCAGAGACGGTCACCCCAGTACTCGTCATACTTGCCGCCAGAGGGGCCACCACCGCAGACAAGAACGACGGCAACAATCATGAAGATGACAATGGCAATAAGCTTGAAGACGGAACTCCAAAACTCTTCCTCGGCATAACCAAGAGTACCAAAGATGTTGATGACGATGATAAAGACCCAGAAGACTGTGATCCATACAGCTTCATTAATGTCTTTATTCCAATATTGCACAGTGAAGGAGCAAACAGTCAACTCGAGCGGCAAGACGATGAGCCATTGGAAAACCTGGGATGGCGGGTTAGCATTGTGAATTTGTGCAACCAAAGGGAAAGGCTTACATAGTTCCAACCCATGGCAAAACCCCAAGAAGGATCGACAAAGCGGGCAGAGTAGGTATAGAAACCACCAGAGACAGGGTACATAACAGCGAGTTCACCAAGAGCGTGACAGACGTTGAAGATCATGATACCGCAAATCAAGAAACAGAGGAGGACAGAGCCAGGGCCACCCTTGGTAAGGGCGCTACCAGAACCGACGAAAAAACCAGCACCAATGGAACCACCAATGGCGATCATGTGCAGATGGCGCTTGGACATGGAGCGATCGAGCTCAATGTCTCCAGTACCAAAGTCACCTGGGTTGGGGTGTTAGCTGTCATTGCTCCCTGCAATACGAATAGTCGAAACCCGAAAATGAAATAAACATACGTCGGGTGAAGGACCTGAGGTTGAGACCGTTACGGGTCATAAAGTCCTTCTCACGGAAGTCCTCGGGGATGTGGTCGGCCGGGGTCGACTTCTCGGCATCGTTGCCGTCCGAGGGCGGCGTGGCGGGAACCACGCCCTCGTCGAATTCTTTGGACATGGTGGGCGGAGGGGAGGGAGCGCAACGCAGGCACTCAAAGGTGTAAAGTAAAAGAAGGGAGGGGAAACCAATTAATTGTGCACAGTAAAAACGTGCTTGGCGGAGAGAAAAAATAAAATAAAACAAGTGAGCACACACTGGGTTGCTCACGGAGAGAGACCTGTCGCGAAAAAGCAAAAGAAGGCCCGTCTCAAGCAGGCGGCGACTGGGAGGTTTTATTGGCAAAAAGCAGCGCACTTTTGGACGTTGCACTACAGGCGTGCGCGAAGGCAAAACAGGCAGGAGCGGATCCAAGGACGATCCCTGGATGTCAGAGAGCCAAAGGGAAAAGGGACATGTGTTTGGAGATGGGATGGGATGGTGGCACTCGGACAGAAGCTGAGCTGGTAGGGGGGCACATCGGACGAGCTACCACCACGGACGGGCTAACTGCTAGGTCCCATTGGGGCTGCGCATGAGACGTAGTTGGCTGCTCCCCGGCGCATCCAATTACTGCCATTACGCGTAGTGTCGGCCAGAAAGATAAAGTTGCCACATACTATAGGTTGTGTCGCGGTTCGCCAAGAGACTTGTCGGAATCCCCGCACCTTGGCATACTCCACCACATCCACAGACCATTTGCTGCTTATCTGTCGCCGCGTGACCGGTTACACATTAGTCTTTGTATTGGAGCGGCCGTTTTCTGAGAAGGGCAGGTGAGGCATCGATCTTTTCTTGGCTCGCAGCTGTATGTGTGCATCGTGTAGTTGGAGTTGAAGAGCCATGCCCTCCCACCCGCGTCTTGTAAGCCAATCCCAGCTCGACGATTGTCGCAACCTTAATCCTTATCATCAGCCGTGGCGCGGTCCGACCATCCCAAACCAGCTTGGCCTTGGGCTCTGCCTGCACGGAAGCCATTGTCTGACCATCGCAGAGGCTTCTAGGCCGCTTCCGAGCCTTCGCTAGACATGGGAATGCCTCCCCCCCCCCAGCGTCCCGGCCCTACCGCAAGAGGCCTGGAGCGATGCAAGAAGACTGCGGCTGCAACCACTCCTCTCGGTTCATGCCGGACGCTTGCGACGAGGTGAAGCCTTCTAGAACGCCCGGCTACTGTTCTAGAAAGATTGTTATCGCCCACGATTGGAATGGATTGGATTGATCGTGCATCGAAACGCCCGACTGACGGGAACATGATTTTCAGCGCAAGCCAGCGGAGCCAACTCTAAGCCAACATCCTATCCTATCCGCGTTGGCCCTATCCGACTCCCGGCGCAACGGATAGACGGGTCCCAGAAACGCCGTCCAGTAATCGGCCTATCACTGCAAAGAAGGAGAAAAGAGGCGTGTTCCAAAGAACCCGCCGAGCGCCCACTAGCTGCTGACCTGCCTACTCCAGCACAGCACCACCGGAATATCGCTTGAAGCTCTCGTAATGGTTTCCAGTAAGCATAGCATCGAATCCCGAGAGAGAGAAGGAAAAAGGCCAAGATTCCATCTATCTCCAGTGCAGCAGGTGGGGATGCAAGCCAGGGGTGGCGAGCTAGCTGAATGAAGCTTAACTTACCATACTATCGGTCGTATCGTAACGCGATGTGGCACAGACACCCCGGAGGCCCGGATGGAGCTCTTGGCAGGCAAATGGGTCCTTACAAGAAAGGAAGGTGATATATTCGCAGCCAAATCCTACTGCATCATGGGGTAGACGAGTTCTTGGCGAACTTGAGGGGAGGGGCGAGAGAGGCCCAGTGCACCGCGGCTTGCTTCCTGGACTGGGATTGCTGAGATGCAATCACACGTGAACTGGGATTGACTGTTGGGAGTGGCCTGGGAGGCCTATCAAGGCGGACAAGGGCATGGGAATCACGAAATGGGGTCAGATAGAAGAAAAGGAGCTGTGGTAACGATATCAGTTTATTTTATTCTTTTTTTTCTTTCGCCCCTGCACGCGTTGTTTCCAGTAACATTGGGGGTCCCCTCCCCCCGACTGAGCCGTTTAAACATTTTAACTTATCCTTTAACTTATCCTTAAAGTTAAGATAGTGAGGTAGACTACAGCCGTTTGGGCTCAGCTGCTGATGCGGACAGGGGTGTGAAACCATACAGCGTGCCCAGCTTAGGCCCGCCCCTCAATTACCAGAAATTGCTGTTCCCGCATCATTTCCCAGCGAAAAAAAAAAAGAGAAAAAAAGAAATCGCCGACCAACAAGCCAAACAGCATGGCTCGCTAAACCTCCTTTTCTAGAGGAGACTCGGAGCGTGCCGCAGTGGGAATATTCCTCCGACGGATCTGCGCCCACACCGTCTGGTAGACCGGTCGCGAAAACAAGTCGTCCATCTCCTCCAGGGTGACACCTGTTCAGAATGGTAAGCCATTAGGTAATTGAATGCATTGCAGCCCAGCCAAGATCCGGGGTAGATTGGCTGATCAGCAAAGCCAAGCAATGCGGAGAGAAGGAAGTGAATGGACTGACCTTTTGTTTCTGGCACGAAAAAGAGGGCCCAGATTCCCATGCAGACGAGAATCGTGGCGAAGAAAAAGTACGCTCCGTAGCCCAAGTCTGAAATCATGTAGGGAGTGGATCGTGCGATGATGAACGAGCCCAACCACGTATCCGCTGTCGTAAGCGCCACGCACAGCATGCGGATGTCCAGGGGGAAGATTTCTGACGCGTAGGTCCATGTGATACCCTGCCATGTCGCACAGATGATTACGGCATTCAGATAGATGCAAACCATGGCAAAATACCCTAAACCATCACGCTGCACCACTCCGGCAGCTGCGGCAGCGGCCGGATCTGCGTGAAGGACATAACCTCCAATAATGAACATGGGAATGCAGCCAAGCGCTGCTCCCCAAATCAACCCCTTGCGTCGTCCAACCTTTTCGACCACCCAGAAGGTGAAGAGGAACATGCCAAGTGTCTTGGCGATGCCGTAGAAACCCGTGGAGAAAAGCTTCAAGGAGGTACTAGGTACCCCGAGACTTTCAAAAATACGCGGGGCATAGTATGTAATGATGTTAACGCTGGGGGGTATTGTGTTAGCATTGGCCGGAATGACTGGTTTTATCTGGTGACCTACCCTGTAAAGCTTTGCAGGAACATAAGAGCCATGCCGATACCCATGCGGTTGCGGACGCCCTTTTGAAATAATTTTTTGAACTGTTCCTTTTTACCCATTCTATTTGTGCTTCGTTCCTCAACCTGGGCTCGGATTTCTCCCATTTCCCAGCGGATGTATTCATGGTCAGATGAAAGACCGCGAATCGTGGTAAGTACTTTTTCTGCAGCCTCAAAATTGTCGCCTCTGGCTAGCCAACGAGGAGACTCTGGACACCACATCATGCCAAAGAAAAGTCCTACTCCTGGGATAAGTTGGAGAGCCAAAGGAATGATCCATTGCGACTTTGAGTTGACATTGATTGTTCGGTCGGTGGCATAGTTGATCCAGAATCCCAGCATACCACCTCCTTGAGAAGCGATTTCGAAAATACCCACTAATCGCCCACGGATAGACGGTGGTGCTGTTTCTGCGATATACACAGGTACAGTTAGTGAGGAAGCACCAATACCAAGACCAGCAACAGCTCGACCACCGACAACCATGCTCATGTTGCCGTTCGAAGCAGTCATCAACGTGCCACCTAGCAGAAATATTAAAGCTGCAGCCATCACAGTTTTTCGACGACCCCATTTTTCAGCGATCGGAAATGTGAGGAGTGCACCAAAAAAGCAACCAGCCTACATATCATTGGTTAGTTGATTGATGTTCGTGAAATAGAACGGTGTTGCTCACCTGGAAGGTAGAAACAATATTTCCCTGAATGGTATCTCTGGACTTGCTGTTATCCGCATCAAGACCAAAGTCACGGATGAAGCTCTTCAGTGCCATGGTTCCTCCGATAACTGCAGTGTCATAACCCACTGGGAGAGTCTACTGTCAGCATCACGGTACATCACACACACACATGGAAGGGACATGGACTCACTGGCAAGGGCAGACATGCTTGCCACAAGGGCAATCAGATGGATACGCCAGTTCCTGACTTCGGGGGGGTCATTTGTCCCTGATGCATGAGTGGTCCAGCCCATATCTCGAGTAAAAAAAGTGAGTAGTTTCGGCGATTTGCCTTTGCAAAATTGATCTAACAGAGTTCTGGTAGTGTCTGAGTGAAGAAATCTCTGTTGAGAGATCGGACACGCCTTATATACCACGCTCCTGGAGACACAAAATCTTTCTTCACAGCTACCCTGCTAGATAGCCTGGCAAACCATGACGATCAACGTGACGGAAAATCCTACCATGCCACCATCGCCTTTACCCCGCAGTAACCCCATGGGGGAACAAGGTCAGATGCAACGTTTTGTTGTGGGACACCGAATATTCGGCAAAATTATCGACAGCATCAGCAAACTGCGGGGTTGCCAAGAACTAGACGGGGGAACTCGGGAACGGTGAGTCAACGGAGGCCAGATTTGAGGCCCAGAAATGGCCAAGGACAGTTTTTTACGACTTGGAAGATGAACCTCAAGGTGTAGTGAGTTTTATTTTTGAGCTGTCGTGGCGGTGGCTGGAGTATGAAAGCAGCATTGTCAAACTATGTTTGTTGAACCAGAGGGGTTGAAAGTGTAACCTTGCGCGCGATAACAATATTGACTGGGTACTCTCAAATAGCCGGGATAGGAAGTTGTTGTCCTACCACATCCAACTACCGAGCACCACCGGGGACCAAAAAAAGACCCGTCTTTCTTGTCAGCTCGTCCCAAAATGACACCATCTCGACCAAGGCCGTCGTCGGTTACCCAAACACGTACGCAGCCATACCAGCCCGCGTGACCTACCGGGGGCAAAGCCCCATGTCCGGACCACGTTTTTTTGCAGTTCGGGGATAATTTAAAATCTGGGGCTTCGTAGGGCGCGTTTCAAGGATGCCAATCAGATCGCGGGCGGGTTGCCGCTGGCACACCTGCCAAGATCGCACGTCGAGACCCGCAAGTGGAGTTTTGGTGTGTCACGCTCGTCGGATTTCTTGTGGATCTGGGGTATGAGCACGGTGAAAAGACTATTTCGACGACAACTCGCCAAGGGGATTGAAATAAATTACTCATGTGGTTTTGGCGGGCGGTTTGGGGAGATGTGAGATGGAAAAGGCGGGCGGAATGGGGTAGGATGGGTAGTAGTATCTAGCGGCACGACTTGGAGTTGACCACCACATACACAACACTTCCCCAACTAATTTTTTTTTTGGAGGGCCAATTCCGTAAAATTTTCGGATTAAATTTAGACCCTGGTACCAGCACATGCTCTTTCCATCAATCAAACGACAATTATTGCTCATACGAATCAGCCAGGATGAGTTCTTGGTTGAATCCTTCGTTTAAGCTTATTTGGGCTGGGCAACCTCACAACTCCAGCTAGTGGGATCTGACCCATGCGGATCTTGATGCAACTCGGCAATTGGCCCGTTGCTACATCGGCCTTCGGTGCGAACTCCCCCGCACCTCTATCCGCGCATTCTGACGGTCCCCAACAAACCATCTTCATCCTTCTCCTCATCAAGGCACTCATTTATCCGCGCTTTCTATAAATTGTTCCTTTCAAATCAATTTCGTATTCACCCACCATGACGACTCTTCACCTCAACGCTGCCGACAATAAAATCCAGGGGCGATTGGCCCTTGTTACTGGTGCAAGGTTTGGCTAGAGTCTATCTGCCCCGCGGTCAACCCCGCTAACTTGGCATTTCAGCGGGGGAATCGGGTCCGCGTGTGCTAGAGCCTTGGCTGCCGAGGGTTGTGATGTCGCGTTGCATTATTCGGCGAGTCAGGTAAGCCGCGATTTCTCTGATGCCTGCAGAATCATCGTCTTGCCGTCGAGCTGCTGTTGACAATTCCGCTCGGGAACCGATAACAGGACAAAGCCGAGAAGCTAGCCTCCGAGCTCCGAGCTCAGTACCCTTCGCAGCTGTTTGTGACAGCGGCCGCAGACCTCTCAAACCGTGAGGCAACTCGAAACTTAGTCCCGCAGGTCCTAAGCCATGCCGACGTGGCCCCCAAGCATCAGGCCGTTTCTGTTCTCGTGGCCAATGCTGGACTTGGAAGGCGCATCCGGGATATTCGATACATCGAAGAGGATGACTGGGATCAGATGTTCGAAATCAACGCCCGCAGCCAATTTGTCGTGACTAAAGCATGCGTTGAGAGCATGAGATTGCAAGGTTGGGGACGCGTGGTCCTTGTTGGAAGTATTGCCAGCAAGGGAGGTGGCATCAACGGATGCCATTATGCGGCCACCAAGGGTGCCCTCAGGTAAACATTGCCATGGATGGGAACCTGATCACCAAAGCTGACCTGTGAGTATAGTTCCATGGGTCTGAACCTTTCTACAGTGTTGGCTCCAGAGGGAATCAATGTGAACGTTGTAAGTCTACTACTGACTTGTTGTCAACACAAAGTTGTGTCAGCTGTACCTAATTCACGTTTCGAAGGTCTTACCAGCCATGATTGGCTCAACTGGCATGATTCCTGAACCTAAAGCAACGTGCGTAATTTTAAGCATCATTCTCCTACTAGGAACATGGTTCTGACAGATACAACAGTACTTGGAAGAGTAATACGGATATGGAGGCCCTTAGGGAGTCTGACCCGGGCTTGGCCATCGTAGGCAGCATTCCATTGCATAGACTGGGTCTCCCTGAGGAGGTGGCCAACACGGTTGTTCTGTAAGTGAATTCATCTATTTAACAGTTTTCTCACGCGTCAAAGTCAATCTAACATACGGGATAGGATGGCCAAAACTGGTTATATGACTGGCCAGGAAGTTGTTCTTGCTGGAGGCCTTAAATAGACTATGCCGTAATGGCACGCTCTTGGCAGTAACTCCGGGACAAGTCAAACCCCCTATATAAATAAATTACGAATAGCAGATTATATAATCGCTACGACATGGCAATTGATATAATTTCAGCAAAGTTGTCCATAGGCGACTTTAGCAGAAGTTTGCTACGCTCTGGTTGAAAAGGCAGAACAAGCATCGGATTTACTGCGCACACCGGAAATAGCGAAGCCAATTTTGCAGGTAGAGACAGCCCTGTGCATTTCCATGTTCCCAAAATGGAAATGCTTGCATTATCAGATTGATTTGAAGTGACATCTGATCGTTCGATCTAATCGGGGATGACTGACGTCATGAGAACATGTTGATCACCAACGAGGTCGGTGCTCATCACAGGCGTCGTCATCTCCGGCACGATTTCCGTCGGTGTGTGATTTGAATCAAAAAAAGGAAAATGTGATTTCAGAGTAGCGGATTCCTCCCTTGTCTTGCACGGGCCGATGACCCCTTCGTATAATTGTTGACCAACTGGGTGATACCGTGGGTACCTGATCTGCACACGTGATGAAGCCCAGTTATTGGTCATCTGAACCCTCCCGCAATTGTCGATCCAGATTGGTCTCCACATTGTGGCAGGAACTTTGGATCCCAGGATGATGCCATTTCTTGGTTTTCCAATGGCAATTCGTGCTATGCCAATTTCATGAGCAAGTAGCGAGTCTGAGAGTAAAACTGGCGTACGCATCACTGGTCCATCATTACTCGAACGGGTTTCCATACCTAAAAGCATTAGAACAAGATGGAGAGTGGGGAAACAGGGAGGAAATGCATCGTCCACAGTCGACAACTCTATCAGTTTATCGTTATCAGTGATAACACGCCTTTTTTTTAAAGGATTATATACTGATACTCGACACAATAGGGAAGTTTCCATCTATGCCTGCATAAAAATAAAAAGCAATAAGGTTGAATAAATAGAATGATGACCCACAAACCCCATGATCTGATATTCAACGGCCCGGCAGTAGATGGATATTGAAAAGGGTCCGCCCTATCCACAACCAAGTTTGAAATCCGGTTTACACGGCAAAAAAAAAAAAAGTTTGTATGATCTTGAGTGATCTCGTCACATGAGTCAGGGGAAGCTTTTCACCTTGCGTAAACTTCGGGTGATGGTCACAAAAAGTTCTGATCAGAGTTTACTACCCCTTTGGAGCCGCAGAAGGCGCCTGTCCGAGACAACACGCCATGGAAAACAAAGAAATACGATGTGGCGATTTCCGTGACTAATGGGGTTGCAGCAAATTTTCGGACAACAGGCCAGCCTTTCGCGATCGTGTCCAAAAATGGCGTTTGCTAAGCACTGGTGTAACGGTTTGCTACAAGATCATGAATACGAGATACTACAGGTTTATACTACTATGGATGTCGGCACCATTTTGGCACATACCCCTGGTGCATGATTGGCCCAGCGCAGCCGTCTTTTCCGATGCACCGCCCAGAGCGAAACCGGACCAATGTTAAAAAATTTCAGCTCTGGCTTAACGCGTCATGCACAATCACAAAAGTAAGATTGCGAAACTAGTGCAGGATTCACTAGCCAACTACTGGCACGACTAAAAGGCCCGACCTTCCCGAGACCACTATTAAGCGATCACAAATCAACACAACACGACATTTGTTGACGGTTTTGGAAAAGGAGAAGTAAAAAAAGAACAACTTATGCACGTCTATGTATGAATGACATTCTTTTTCTCGCCTATGTAATATGTCAGCTCGCTATAGGCAAGTGTTGAGTGTCATACAGTGTAAGCCATCAAGAGCAATCCAATCGCATCATGTTGGTGTAAATTAAATACACTGTTTGGGATATACTTTTTTGTGCTTTGCGTTAACTACGTGGTACCACAATTTGAAACGGATTCCGACCTCAGAACTCAACACCTCTTTATTCCCGACAAATTCCAATTGAGACACAGAGGTGCCGTGTTTTCCAGAACCCAGGTTGTGATCGGACATCAGTTATAGTAGCAGTAGCCGTGACTCAGATTTTGGTGTAAAACAATATGGCATTGATCGCCGTAGGGGTACATGATCGAGTGGGCCTCATAAGATCATCACGGTTCTCGTCAAGAGGTACGCGAGGTCGATGACATTAACCCTTGGAGGTGCAGCAAATGTTTAAATCTCCGTCAAAAGTTCTATCAGAGTCGTACGTACTCCCCATCTCGTTATCAGTTCTCTGCGAGATACCTTACGAACTTTTGTTTGCCGTTGAGAAGCAATCATGCAACAACTTGAAGCAGGCTCCCTGCAACATTCGAAGACCGACGCGGCCATATATCCTTCCCAACCTCCCGCCACACCCCGCACTCTTGTGGATGTGCTCGAAACAACCGCCTCGACCCATTCCCAGGCCATTGCGGTCGACAATGGCACAGCACGACTTAGCTATGCGGAGCTCCTAAGTGAAGTAGGAGCTCGCGCAGAGCAATTACAAGCTGCCGGTGTTGGAACCGGCGACCGAGTTGGCATACGGATGAGCTCTGGATCAATAGACCTTTACTTGGGCATATTGGCCATTCTCTCAGCTGGCGCCGCCTACGTGCCGGTTGATGTCGACGATCCTGACGACAGGGCTGAACTTGTCTGGTCGGAGGCACAAGTGTGTGCTGTACTCAGCGACGGATTCACGCTGACACGTCACAAAGAACCCATTGGAGCACCAAGCCGGCCATGCTTAGAAGATGACGCATGGATTATTTTCACTTCGGGATCAACGGGGAAGCCAAAGGGCGTGGCTGTCACCCACCGCAGTGCCGCCGCTTTCGTTGACGCAGAGGCTGGCTTATTTCTCCCCAACAAGCCGATAGGCCCCGGTGATAGAGTTCTCGCTGGGTTGTCGGTAGCCTTTGATGCCTCGTGTGAGGAAATGTGGCTGGCATGGAGACACGGAGCTTGCCTTGTGCCGGCCCCACGCTCTTTGGTCAAGTCGGGTGCCGATCTGGGGACATTCCTCAGCACACAACGCATTTCTGTCGTTTCAACGGTTCCCACTTTAGCAACACTGTGGCCGGCCGAAGCTCTCAGGGACATAAGATTGCTTATTCTCGGTGGAGAGGCCTGCTCCGCGGAGCTGGCCGCTCGACTGGCCAGGGACGACCGGGAGGTATGGAACACGTATGGCCCGACTGAGGCGACTGTCGTGTCATGCGCTGCTCTTCTTCATCCTGGAAAGCCCGTCAGAATTGGATTACCATTGACCGGGTGGGAGCTAGCGGTAGTTGGCCAGGATGATCGGCCAGTGAGCTGGGGTGAGACAGGAGAATTGGTCATTGGCGGAGCAGGATTGGCGCGGTACCTGGACAAGGTGAAAGACACTGCAAAATTTGCCGCGTTGCCGAGCCTCAGCTGGGACCGGGCCTACCGCAGCGGAGACCTCGTCCGAGCTGATGCGGAAGGTCTGATCTTTGTTGGGCGTCAGGATGATCAAGTCAAGCTGGGCGGACGCCGAGTCGAATTGGGCGAGATTGACGCAGCATTGATGACGCTTCCTGCAGTCAGCGCTGCTGCTTGCGCAATACGACGTAGTGAGACGGGAAGAGAGGTTCTTGTGGGGTACCTTGTCCGGGATGAGAAGCCAAACTCCGCAGACCGTGAGCTGCTCCGTCGCCGCCTGCCGGAGGCACTCATACCCATGCTCGTGCTGGTGGAGAGTCTGCCGATCCGAACATCGGGTAAAGTGGACCGCGCTGCCCTGCCGTGGCCGCTCCCTTCGACGGATTCGCAGCCTGACCTGGAGGGCACTGCTGGCTGGCTCGCCGAGCAGTGGCGCCGTGTTCTCGGGGTACCAGTCCCACTGGAGGCTAATTTCTTTGATCTTGGCGGGACTAGTCTGGCCGTGGCACAGCTCGTGTCGCTTCTTCGCGAGCGCTGCCCCTCGCTCTCAGTCGTCGACATCTACCAGCATCCCACATTGACAGACCAAGCAGCGCGTGTCGACAGCCTCTCGGGTACCAGCCATGTCATCCGCGAGGTCAAGCTGGTGCCACGCTACGTGGGCTTCATCCAGTTCATCGTCATTCTATTTTTGTGCGCACTCCAAGGGCTTCGCTGGATCATGGCAGTTGCTGCTCTATCCTCCCTTGCCAAGATGGTCCTGGGATCTGTGTCTTGGACGGTACCCATCCATTGGTGGCTCTCATTTCCAATCGCCCTCGTTTATGTTGCGCTACCTGGCCGAGTAATCACCACGGCCATTGCTGTGCGCTTGCTAACGCTCGGCATCACACCGGGCAAATATCGTCGCGCCGGATTCACGCATCTCAGACTGTGGACTGCCGAGCGCTTGGTTGCAAGCAGCACCATTGTCAGCATCGTGGGTACGCAATGGTGCCGCCGCTATGCCAGACTTCTGGGTTGCCATGTGGGCGCCAACGCACAGCTGCACACGATGCCGCCTGTCACGGGCCTAGCCACGTTCGGAGCCGAATGTGCCGTGGAGCCGGAAGCAGACGTGGCTGGCTGGTGGCTTGATGGCGACATGCTGCACGTGGGAAGCATCACCATCGGAATGGGCGCTCGCGTCGGCACCCGGTCAATGCTAATGCCGAACACTGTGCTCGAGCCCTACGCTGAGGTTTCGCCTGGCGTCTGTGTCTCAGGAACCATCGTGGCCCTCGGTACCTTGCCTACGTCAGGCAAAACAGAGGGAGGCTGCGCCCCGTACCTATACACGCTAACGTTACTTCTGGTGGATGCTCTCCCGGCATTAGCGGCTTGGCCAGCAGTCTATTTCCCCTTTTTGCTCATTAATGACTTCCATAATGCCAGGCAGGTGTTTGTGGCCGTAATGGCAATGGCAGTTCCTGGCGCAGTGGCAGGAGTGTTATGCTATGCAGCGCTCGTCGTGGTGTTGGTTCGATTTGCTAGTCGATTCCTCCTCCCCGGCTCGCATTCATGGAATAGTGTCGCGGCTTGGGCAGCTTGGCTGACAAAATATCTCATGAATGATGCCCGCAACACACTGTTTATAATATATTCCAGCCTACTTACTCCCACTTGGCTACGCCTTTTGGGTGCCAAAGTCGGCCGTCGCGTCGAGGCGTCAAATATTATCACGCCACCATCACTTCTAGAAGTGGATGATGGAGCATTCTTGGCTGACGACGTTCTGCTTTCTCCATACCAGCTATGGACCGGTCGGATTAATCTTGGTCCCGCCTCGGTTGGTAGGCGTGCCTTTGTTGGTAACTCAGGCATCGTTGAGCCTGGGCACGTAGTGCCCGATCAGTCTCTGATTGGTGTCTTGGCCACAACACCAGCTCATGACAAAGTGCTGCCTGGATCATCATGGCTCGGTCGGCCAGCCATGTCTCTGCCTCGCCGTGCAGAATCTGTAGACCCTAGTCTCACCTTCAATCCGCCCCGTCGGTTAGTGGTCGCCAGAGCACTTATCGAGTGTGGTCGGATACTCCCCATGGTTTTCTTCTCCATCCTAACTCAACTGTACGTCTACGGCATGTTATTTATGAACGACAAGCTCGGCTTCGGGTGGACGATTTTTGCTAGCGGCGGGATGCTTTTTACAGCCGGTGTTACTGCATGCGCTCTTGCCAGCGCATTCAAGTGGTTGCTCATGACGAAGATCAAGGTTGGTCAGCATCCACTTTGGAGCTCGTATGTTTGGCGCAAGGAGCTTTTCGATACATTCGTGGAATCTTTGGCTGTTCCATGGTTCGCAAGGATATGTTACGGCACTCCATTGCTATCAATATGGCTCCGTTCCCTCGGCGCGAAGATTGGCCGTGGAGTTTGGTGTGAAACTCATCTGCTCCCAGAGGCCGACTTGGTGCGCTTTGGTCCTGGAGCTACGATCAATCGTGGCAGTGTACTACAAACTCATCTATTCCACGACCGGCTGATGCGGATAGATGCTGTTAAACTTGAAGCGGGTGTAACATTGGGACCTTATGCTATTGTGCTCCCGGGTAGTGTAGTAGGCGCGGGCACAACCATCGGCCCACTTTCGCTCATCATGCGAGGTGAGCATATTCCAGAAGGCACACGCTGGCTGGGAAATCCAGTCCGGCCCTGGAAATGTGAGGAGGAAGAAGAAAAAAGGAGTACTGAATGCTCTGAGTAATGGTTTGGTAATGTGGATTGATTGATTGATGATATTTAACGCCGGGACGTTCCTATAAGAGGACAAAGGGCGCCTGCCTTATAGCCATAGCGGTTACCGGGCAGGGACAAAGGGAATTACTTGGTTTCTCTCTAGGGCGGTTTTGGGGACATCAGAGTTTGGTAGCGTGGAAAATTGGTCAAAAAAAAAAGGGTTGGTTACCCTACAGTCATTGTTCAGGTCTAAAAGGAGTTATCATATGTCGACCTCCCTCATGAGTTTTCAGAGCGGCTTTAGTGTAAATTGTTTCGGATTAGGTATTTATATCAATTAAAACACGGGTATTGTGCGTTTAAAATGTCTTGTGTTCTTTGGAGCTCGCATGTGGAGGCTAACTGATGGTGTTGTGCATCATACACTTTTAAAAGACAACCGCTTCATTTTGTTACCACAGAATCCAACCGCCTAAACATCCATTCGGAAAAAGAATTACCAAAATTTCTACAAGAATATTCTATTCTAATTTAAAGAAAAAACAAATAACGGGCTTAATCGACAGGGAACTCCACATTCACAAAGATGGTGGATACAACAAGTTTGCTTGGTCATAATTTGCCCGACTAAAACTAATCAGCTTATGAAAATTTTTGTTTAAATTAAATGGTTTCTTTATTTACGTAATATTCTTTTTCAATTGATTTGTGAGGGGGTTCTAGGTGAGGGGAAAGTAGAAGGAAGGGTTGCAATCTGTGAGGGTTGGGTGGTAGATGTAGGGCATGGTGCACACACCGTGAAACCCACTTTCTGGGATACGCAGCGGAGCATTCGATCTTTTCTCCGACGGATCCGCGGAAGAATCTTTGTGGGTTCAGATTAAAAATAAACATGGGGTATTACGCGTACCGAGCGGTGTATGACTCTTTCTTGGAGACATAAATCCCACATGTGTGTTGAATGCCTTTATCAGAAGTTGACTCGATACCGAAGGCATATATTGTAGGGTCCAAATTGTAGGGCAACAGAGAGTATACGACCGAGAAGCGCTCCTCGCTCAGGGATGATGGGGAATTCCCTCTTCTCTCGCTATAAGCAATAATGCCTCAAATCAAACCCATGTAGATTACTAGGAATAGTCGCCTACGCGTTGATGAAATGGTAAAGTAGCAACTGTAACGTTTACTTCAAGCCCCAAGCACTCACCATGGCTGCCTATTATGATTGAGCAACCGTTTACATGGGCTAAGGTGGAGCAGATAGATTGACCACAAATTCGTCATTATTTTACCGAGCCAGTCAAAGCTGCAATAATCGGATTTCCTCTTCTCGCGTCATGCTTATTAGTGGATAGCGTTATTCCGATTCGCCCTGTCGCAGTGAGCCAGTGGACCTGATCCTATCGACCCCTAGCATAAATACTCCCCGCTGTATATGCCGTTATGTTCTTAAGAAGTAATATGTAGCAGTTTCACAGACAAATTGTGGGGTCCTAATCCCTACCTGAGCGGATTTGTTACGCGTTCTGGACTCGGTAACCTCAACAACATTGTTTAATGCTTTGCGGAAGCGGTTCCGAGCTTGATGTTGGGGCTTTCGCGATTTACCGAAGATTAAAGGTCAATCCCGAAAATTATCTGATTGGAGTTGATTACTTGCCGACCCATCTGCCTTATTTTCTACTTTGTCGCTATTTGGTGTAATTGGCGCATGTTATCGCCGGTGGTAGATGAGTTCTTAATTGAGAAATGTGCAGACTGCATGAATAGCAGGAGCGTATATGCATCGTCAGGGGTCAATTGTGATCCGTCATTGCCACGTTTTCTTGGCGTTTGTCTTGACTGGATGAAACCACATCGCTGGTGATCTATGTGGATTATATGGACGGTGTTTTCTTACCGATGTGGGCGCATCTTAAACTTTTGCTCAATTCACCGACGGGTTTAAGCTTGCTTATGGGATCCTCTTGGCCTCTTGACGATGGATATCGTGCTGGCCGGGTTTAACCATGATCCCAAGGCCGATCGGTGGTGGGGCTCCCGAGCACACCGAGCGTGGTGATGATACGGGAGCGGATAAACGGCATCTTCGAAACTCAAGATGAGCTCGAGATTCCCCAGAAATACTGGAGACCGGTTGTTCGGAGCCCCGGGTTTCGGCAGTTGAGGCTTTCTTGGCGTCAGTGCACCAATCATTTTGATGGCTGATCGTCCGCTAAGACCTCTCCATGTGGGGAGGCCGTGTCCTTTTGCGAGGCTCAGCTTACTGGCCTGGACTTCGGCCCGTGTGCAGTCAGTTGCCGTGCTTGGCACTTTGACGTGGGTCTCGAGTCTTTGCGGACCATCGGATGTTTTATCAAGCTCTGCGGAGGGATCAACGCGGGACAAAAGGACCGACAAGGGCGTGTGATGGTTATGGCCGGCGGTCCTAGTTAAATCCGGTGAATTTGCAGATGCCGAGAATTTAGCGAGCCTTGAACGCCCTGGGCTTGATCACAACTCTGGGTCGAAATCTAGCCGAGTTCGTTGTTCAGCAATTGCACTAATGCGCAGATACTATTTTTAACCTTACCGATTGGCATCATTACATGACGTATTGTCTAAGCCAGGCCCTCAATTCCCGCAACGAGAACTTGAAAGTTGATCCAGCCAGTGACGGCTATGCCATTCTTTAGTGGGCGCTGGGTTGATCAACTCTCCGAGATTCGAGCCTCGGCGGGTGAATAATCAAGGTATTACGCGGACCCCAATATGGATCTCGATTAGTGCAGCGGGAGGAATGAGCCAATTACTGAAGCATCGAATTGATTGCCTGCATGAGGCCATGGTCTGTAGCCGACTTATCCGAGTGAACAACCCAAGCTACAACATGGGTCAATGCTAGCCTTGGCATCGTGATGCCTCATCAGGCAGGGGCAAGTTCACTCATTTAAGGAATGTATATAAGTCACGGTGTTTGCAACAAAAAATCACTTCTTCGCTATCATTCTCCTTTCTATTAGTCCTCGCGTCACAGAGATCATCAATTGGGAATCGCCATGTCTCTTCGCTCAGTTCTTCTCAGCAGCTTGCTTGCGCTTCCTGGAAGCTTTGCACGCCCTGCTCCTCAGTAAGTTTGTTCAACTTTACTTGCCACTCCCAGATTTGTTTCTCCAAACACAACCTCGTGGGATGTACGATGAATCAGAACTAACATGTTATAGAATGGGAGATTATGGCGAGAATGAAGGCCCTGTAGGCGGTGTCAAGCCTCCAACTCCTACCGTGACTTCCACCAGCGGCTCACTCTACGGTGACTCAAGTCTGCTTGGTGGCAACGCTCAGCGTCCGGATCCTGACAAGTCAGATTCTGCCATTGTTAAGGATCCCGAGTATGTAAACGGCCAGGACGCTGACGCGGATTTGGGGCTGTACCTCGACTTTGACGGTGTGGATATTCCTCAGCCTATCCGCGGTGGCTTGGGTGCTACGGATCCTGGCCCACGAACTTATGAATACGAGAAGCTGAACCCTGATCTGTACGCCCCTCCTGGTACAGACACTGGAGATGTTCCCAATGCTATGTGGCCTATGGGTCTTTCCCACAACCGTCATGGCAGCCAGAAGGGAGCTGGATGGGCTCGTCAACAAAACCAAGACGTTCTCCCTCAGGCAACGGCCATGGCTGGTGTCGATATGCGTCTAGCACCTAATGCTTACCGAGAGTTGCACTGGCACACTGCGGCTGAGTGGGCTCTGATTACCAAGGGCTGTGTTCGTGTTGGTGCCATCAACGAGGAGGGCAAGAGCTTCGTCGACGATGTCTGTGCTGGAGACGTCTGGTTCTTCCCCGCTGGTGTTCCCCACAGCTTGCAAGCTCTAGACAAGGGTGTGGAGTTTCTTCTAGTTTTCGACCAGGGTGAATTCTCTGAGGACGAAACCTTCTTGGTCTCCGAGCTATTCCAGCGAAACCCCGTGTCCGTCCTTGCCAAGAACTTCCACACTGATGCTAAGGAATTTGACAAAATTCCCGACGGCGAGCTTTACGTGAGTCATTTTCCAAACGGGCTTCTTCTTTCCGGACCAGAAATAAGGTTACTAACGATAGACAGATTTTCAACGGAACACCTGCCCCCAAGGATATCGAGAAGCAGAACATTACCTCGTCTGCTGGTGCCATCACTGGAAGCGATTCTTACACTTACCACTGGTCTCAGCAGGTACCCCACACTGTTCCTGGAGGTTCGGTCAAGATCGTCGACCCTACCACTTTCCCCATCGCCAAGGGCTTTTCTGCTGCTCTTGTTGTTGTTCAGCCTGGTGCTCTTCGTGTAAGTGGAATATCCCGCATTAGCACATGCTTTTTACCTTCTCTAACAAACCTCATAGGAAATCCACTGGCACACTACCTCTGACGAGTGGAGCTACTTCCTTCAGGGAAGTGCGCGTGTCACAGTGTTCAAGGCTCCTGGCTCCGCCCGAACTTTTGACTTCACTGCTGGTGGTGTTGGCTACATTCCCGTTGGAAACAGCCACTATGTTGAGAACACTGGCACGGAAGATCTCATCTTCCTTGAAGTGCTTCAGGCTTCCAAGTTCTCTGATGTCTCAGTCGCACAGTGGCTGGCTCTTACTCCCAAGCAGATCGTCAAGGACCACCTTAACCTCTCTGACAAGCTCATTGACTCTCTCCCCAAGGAGAAGGAGTTTATCAAGGTTGGAGACAAAAATATGACTGCTATCGCGGATGAGAATTAAAGGAAATATTAGACAGATGGTTTAGAACTCCGCGGGCCTGAACCAAAGTGAACATAGAGATTTGATGGCACTCAGTAATCGTGTTATTTACTAGATTAAAAGTATATAATTTTCATCATTTATTTACACATTTCCCTTTATCGCTTCGGTTTTGATGCGCGTCAAAACCTTTAACCAAAATTTGGAGCTCTCTTGCGAAGGAAGTTCAAAATGATAGTTCCATGCCGAGTTGATTGATTCAGGGTGTCCAACTCTGGGGTCTGTCCAACCGTAGAGTCTGAGGAATGAGAGCGGGCCGTTAGACTGCCCAGACTTCACCGCCCCGAGAATGTAAGAACAGGAAACGGAGATGTCTCGCAATCTCCGAAGATTGTCTGATCGATGTTTCTGTTTTTCCAGTAGAGTAGCGCGATTGTGGGTCATATTTCGGTGATAAACGGCACGTTGCTCATGATGTCATTATCGCCGACGCCAAATATCAGCACTACTGCTGTCTTATTCTAACGAGCTAAACCCTTAAATCGATTTACAAAGTGGAACTTTTGCTTTTCTGCTGTCTGAGCAACATACTTTGAAGTTATTTTCAAGGCAATTCGGTCCTTTCAGAGTAGGCTACAGCACGAGGGAATGACCTCATTTTCCCCCAACAGGGCCCGTGCTAAGCAGCTAGTCAAGTTAGAGAGATCACCAGGAAGAAATCCCGCAATCAATCAGTTCTGGCACTTTTGGACTTCTGACAGTGTTCGTCTCATGCCTCTAGTAAGCGAAAGTCATAAATCTTAACAATAAAATTCAGCACTAATAGAATGTGAAAGATTGGATGTCTGAAGTTAGAATGGCATGTAACTTCTGTTCTATACATTCCTGCCGTAATAATTCGAGAGTTCAGCTCTAAACCGAATTATCGCTGCAAGAAAATACGCCCCCGACCTGCCCTTCATCATAGGATTGTTTGATGCTCAGAACAGTCGAATATGTGCCACCTATAATGATGAAGATGCCCGAAAAAATCATAAATATTCCAACAAAAAGAGCCATAGCTTCTTTCCACCCCTTTTTATAAGCTTGCAATGAATCTGTAAACCAGTGTCCGTTTGTTGCAACAGCCTCGTTGGACTGCGAGATTCCCTCGGAAATCTTCACTGGTTTTCTCGCGATGAAAAATAAAAGCATGAAGCCAGGAAGCACGTTGACGAAAACTGGGTTAAGCAGTGCTCCCACTAAACTCAAAAAATCTCCGAAAAAAGGAATAACGCCAACAATGACGAACCCGAAGATAACAGTGACTACCATAGATGCAACCCACACTGTCCAGTGCTTGATCGTATTGTTTTGGAGATGTCTTGTGCCACGAAGGATTCTAACAAATGAGTACTTTGCTGCAATATGACTGTAGAGCACGGCTGTTACTAGCAAACCTGGCAGCGCGATTCCATAGGCGACCTTTTTAATCAATGGGCCTGCTGATCCTAGTGCCGGGCTCGCTAAGTACTGACCAACTTTACCGTACACAATGGACGCAATGACAAGATCTGTCACGACAATCATTGTTTGGCCCAAGATCAATGAGCGAGTAAACATTTTAGGATCTTTCATCTCAGCTGAGACAGAGAAGAAAGTTGCTGAAGCGCCTACTGCAAAAAGCTGGTTGGAGATTGCTGCCATTGCATCTGAAAACGAAGATTTGGGGAGCACTCGGATATCGAGATCGAGATGCCCGGTAGCTGGAGCTGCTGCTGGTCGGTTTTGGGCAAGACACGCAATAGCAGCTGTCCAAATGGCGATGAAAATAGATGCCACACCAACCCAGCTAACCCAAGCAACTTTTTCCAAAGATCGAAAGCCAGTGCCAATGACAAAGGCAAGAATGGCTGCGACGGCCACAAACAACATTGTACACGTGGCATGGTCCGAGAGGGCGTTGAGGGCAACCGAAGTAGTAAGCATGCCTGCACCAGCTACCATCGCAAGGTAAATATAATACAGGATACCAACCACTTCCTTTGCGCCGTTTCCGAAAAGTAGCTCAGCAGCATCACCGATGCTATGCATATGAGGGTAATATAGCCTTGCGTTTCCGCATAGATAACCGGCAATACTAGAAATAATGGATATAACAATGAAACAGAATATCCCAGGGAAGAAACCCAGAACGTGGAAAGTGTCAGGAATGTTGAGAACTCCAAGGCCGATCTGGAATTTTGTAATAAGGATTGCTGCTGCTAGCCATGATACTCCGCTGAAGGAGACATCGCCATGACCGCTATGAAATAGCTCATCGGCAGCATGAGTTCCGGGTTTTTGGGACTCGAGTTTCATCAAATCCAATGCCTCGGCGGATCTAGCAACGGCATCATCATCCTTTGTAATCGGATCCTTCGGCTCTGCATTTTCCATGTTTAAGATGTTTGATGGAAGTAATTGATTCAGAAGGGGAATATGAAAAGAGATGGAGATGGCTGAGAAATGCAGCGACGCAATAAAAAAGCTAGACATATCAAATTCATCGGCCTCGTCTTATAATAAACATACCTGTGATTACTCTCAAAGTGTCTTATCTCTCCGGGCCGAGGACTACGCTAAGCGAACTGCTACGCGTCAGGCGATTGAAGCTAAGGCTGTTATGATCAATCTATTGATATATGTGGAGAAAACCTGGGGAAGTAACGCGGGGGTGGACTTACTAAAGCAAGAATAGGGGTTAGACTGCAATCTAATGCGCCTTCTATTGTTTAGAAGAAAATTGTGTTTTCTAAAAAACAAGGATATTCTTCTTTGCAACGTAGACAGCATGGTTATCACCTTTTTAGTTTCCATATTGCAATTGCAGATGTCCCTGATAAGGCCCTTCAAATATTATGACCAATTCTGTCATCTGAGTATAAATTATGACTGCGTTGGTTGGCCGGGAGGCGATAAAGCCCAAATGACCACTTACGTAGTATCAAACTCACACACCATATGCCATTGGCTATATCCTTACCGCCCCGTTTCAGTTTTGTATAAGGGTTCGAATTTAAAATACCACTTTTCGGTATAATGTAAGATTGAGTTTGATTTGTACTTCAAAGGACGATGACCGAGTTCTCGTGGCCGCTAAATCTACACCACGCAGCCTTTGTTTGTGGACGGATACGAACCCTAAGACATTTCAATATATACGTAAATACTTTACCTGTTACAAGAAAGCACTGCTTGCTCAAATATCTAATCTAAAACAACAAGAGAATTTGTGCATGTGAGTGAACTCAGGGGGGGGGATTATTGTCTGAGAACCATTTGTCATCTTGAGGTAAATATATTGCATCAGGGTCCCCGGATTTCACTCTGAGATTGTACCCGGAATAGTACAATAAGTGCCAATCGAATCATTTTCGGATGATAATTTCGAGGAGCCATGCCAACGCTCCCGGACCGAGACCCTCATCCGGCCCGAGTTGCGACCCACTTCAGCCACGCTTGAATGAAGATGGAATCTAAACGAGAGAACAGGAGGTTTCTAGAACAAGTGGCATTCATACATCACCATTGGAAAAATAATATTTGTCAAGTAATTGTTTGACACTGTTTACATATGAAGAAAATTAGAATATACGCTCATCATTGACGCCGCCGTCTAAAGTTTACTCGAGCCTTTCGCCTCGGAATCTAGCAAGGCAGATATCATAGATTTCCGGACCGAGAACACAAGACCACGCTGTTTTCATTTTACTAATAGCGAAGCACATCTATTCCCGAAAATATTTGCTCTAAAAATCTCCAAAGAACAATACAGCTTGCTACTATCAAATCACGAAATGTTTGCAGCAAGGCAACGGGCTTGCCTAGCGACGAACCGCCGGTTACTGGCGCCGTCTCGACCTACAATTCGATCGACATCAAGCTCTGCGCAGTCTTTTACATGGAAAACCGGTGCCGCATTCAAAGATAAGAGATTTCTTTACGCTGCGGGGGGTACAAGCGTAGCCATTCTTGGGCTTCTATGGTCAAGAAAGGACCATCATGACTTCCCTGAGGACCCTAGAGATGCAAAAGCCCTTTCAAACGTCCCGTTTAGTAAAGTTCTTTCAGGTTGGGTGTGAGTGTTAATTTGCAGTACTAAAAGCACAAATGTCTAACTGGTATTATATAGTGCTTTTGCATTTTGCTCTTCACCTACTTGGGTAGATATGAGCGAGAATCTTTACAGCGTCGTCTCTAGAGTCCCACTCCTTTCCTCTATTACAAACGCGTTCATTCTCTGGACGTTTTTTGCACAGTTCCTTGGTGGAGAAACAACGCCGGAATGCATCCCAAACATAGAGAGCCTTCGAAATGAGAAGATTGGTACTCTTTTGGGGTATTGTATTGAGGCCAAGCTGGATGGATCCAGCAAAGACCCAGAGTTGATTCTAGCTCAGACGAAGGAAGTGCTCTCTTCAATCGAGGTTCAAGGAAAGCTCGCAAAGAAATATTTTCCAGATACGGCTTCGACTAGCGGTGACAACAGATTTTGGGTAAGAATCAAGGTCACAGGTCTGCTCCCTCATCCCATTGCTCTCTACAATGGCTCGAAGGCAATCCTAGCCGCGAAAGTGGAAAAGGGTTTAGACAAGGATGTTCCTTATCCTGGATTGCCACATGATGGAGACTGGGAGGTTGCATTGAATGGCAAAGGCGTCACTGATGCAGACCGGGAGCAACTAGTTGGTCTTCGAAGCACGTTGGAAACAATGGCAGCTAAAGCACGCGATAATAATGTTCGCATTGTTATCGATGCAGAACAGACGTGGTACCAACCTGTTATTGACAGTTTGACAGAGGAGCTCATGCAGAAGTACAACACACTGGATGGACCTGCCACCTGTATTGCATCCTTCCAAGCATATTTGAGAAGATATCCTCAGCTACTTGACCAGCAGATTCTTCGAGCGAAAGAGAAAGGATATAAATTACTCTTTAAACAAGTTAGGGGGGCATACATTGTAACCGAGGGTGAACGATGGCGCAAAGAAGGCAAAGAAGGAGAGGGGCCAGTTTGGTCTACAAAAGAGTTAACCGATGCAAGCTTCAACTACGGCATTGAGAAGACATTTTCTACCATTGCCGACCAGGTGCACAGTACGGGCCATTCTAAGATTGGTGTTGTATTTGCCACCCACAATTCCAATAGCATCGACCTTGGGATCAAATTGCTGGAGAAACATGGGTTGGCGAAGCATCAAGGGGGGAATGGAAAGCTTCAAGTGCCTAATGAGGTTGCTGGAAGTATTGCTTTCGCCCAACTGTATGGTAAGTGATTGATTGACACTTGAATTACGATAAGAAAGCCAAGTTTTGACATTGTATTGTTTATTCAGGAATGAAGGATGATCTTACGAATAGAATCACTGGATCTGTCACAACTGAGAGCGGACTTCCTTTTGTCGTCAAAGTGAGTGAAAATTTGGTATCGAGCTTTCTATTGACTAACTTTGCTATTGCAGTCAATGAACTATGGCGACTTGAAAGAATGCCTCCCGTTTTTAGCACGACGAGCTACCGAGAATAAGGCTGTGCTTGAAGGAAGAGGTGGAGCAGAATCTGAGAGGGTTCGGTTGGGCCGTGAGCTTCAGCGACGGCTGTGGCCATTTTCTTCGTAAAGTTTAAGATGATCGAATTATGCGTATAGATTTTCGGTAGAAATCCAACTTTAAAATAATTACCACATGTGTCGCTACATCTTAACGTCCTTCCACTGTCCATCTGATGTTTATCTTTTGAGAGTTTAAGTCTGTAAAGTGTCACATCTTTTGGCTGTTCAGTTGCATCTCGTTCCAATTCCCATCAAGTCTATATCAACTTTCGCACAACTGCCGATAATATTGGTTTTCTGTCCGCTCCTAGCAAGACTAAAAATCGGCACCGCAACCCGATATTTGTCTCGGTCCGGAAAAGGGCGCGATCTAATTTAGCTCGACATTTTGCAACCGGCCCGAGGCAACTTTTGCTTGGAAAACATGCACTATCTCTCTCTGCGTTGTGAAATATATGAATCTGCAAAATATCAATCTGACAAAAATAATCGATACTATCTTATTGACGTTGGAAAAAAAAAACGCGAATCCGAAAAAATGGCTTCAGTTCGTTATCCTGAGCCAGCCAATGCTGAAGGCGTGAGTGATCCCCAACTAATGCTCGTCTGGCTCAAGGAACCTAACCGATATTTCTAGTTCTCATATGCCCCTGGTTCAGAAGAGAGGAAGCTTCTCGTGGCTGCCCTAGCTGAGATGGAAAGCACCACAGCCGAAATACCCAGCATTATCAACGGCGAGCGAATCTATAACGGTCGCGAGAGTTCTCAAGTTAATCCCTGGAATCGAAATGGAGCCCCACTAGCTCGCTATCACGAAGTCGACCGAGATGCGATCGAAAAGAAGGCGATACCCGGGGCTCTTGAAGCAAGAAAGAAATGGGCTAACATGCCGTTCCACCAACGGGCTGCCATTTACAAGAGAGCCGCGAAGCTTGTCGAGTCTCCGAAGTACCGGTGGAAGCTAATGGCCGCTACTATGATTGGACAGGGCAAGACATGTGGACAAGCTGAGGGTGATTGTATCACAGAGGTTATCGATACCCTCAATTTTCATGTCTATTTTTGCCACCAGCTCTACCAGCAACAGCCACCCAAACAAACAGATTCAGCTTATAGTACCCTTGATTACCGCCCACTAGAGGGCTTTATACTTGGTATTTCGCCTTTCAATTTCACTGCTTTGGGCGGTCACATTGCGTTTACACCGGCCATTCTCGGAAACGTGGTCTTGTGGAAGCCCTCGCCAATGGCTGTTTTATCAAACTATCTTTTATACCAAATTATGGAAGAAGCTGGACTTCCAAAGGGTGTTATTCAATTCCTTCCTGTGGCAGATCCGGCAGTTGTAGTTGATCCTGTACTCGCCAGCCCTCATTTCTCTGGGCTTCATTACACTGGTTCATCGGCTGTTCTGAGAAAGCTCACGGCCCAAATTGGTATAAACGCCAATATTTACAAAACCTTCCCACGGGTAGTGGGCGAAAGTGGTGGCAAGAACTTCCATTTGGTTCACAATTCATTCGAAGATGTGAACTGGCTGGCGTCGGCCGCTGTACGCTCAGCTTACGAATTTCAGGGTCAGAAGTGCAGTGCGTTGTCACGCTTCTTTGTACCTAAGTCCATGTGGGAGAAGGGCGATTTAAGGAAGGCATTGCTACGTGAGGCTGCTAAGATGACACATGGAGATGATGTCAAGCAGCTTCACCATCCTCTCGGACCTGTTGTGTGCCAAGCATCATTTGAGAAGTTTGGTGAATTTGTGGAACGTGCTCAGAAGGATGGGCACCACCTTCTCTACGGTGGCAAACAAGACGGTAGCAAAGGCTTCTTCGTTCAGCCTGCCATTTTTGAAGTCAACCCGACCGACAAGAGTGCAGAGTCGGATTTGATGACCAGAGAACTTTTTGGGCCACTGTTCGCTGTCCAGACGTATGACGATGCCTCGCCAAGTGGCTTTGAGGATGTGTGCGACCTTATCGACCGTACTACCGAATATGGCTTAACGGGATCTCTATTTGCAAGAGACATCGATGCTATAAAAATTGCAGATGCGAAATTGAGAGACTCGGTTGGCATGTTTTGCATTAATGATAAGTGCACTGGAGCAGTTATAGGTGCGAATCCTTTCGGTGGAGCGAGGGGTAGTGGGACAAATGACAAGGCAAACTCAGTCAATGTCTTACTGAGATTTTCCAGTATTCGATGTGTCAAAGACTCATTTGAATGTGGAAGCAGTACTTTGAGTTCATGTCACATTGCAGAATAATACATTGAGATAGGCTAAAATAAATAGATCTGTCTGCCTAGCAGAGACAGCCATTGTCAGGTTGACGTGGTTACGTGTCCACGTTGTATATCTTCAGTGATTGATGAGCATTAAAACTAGTTTGCTGATCTAATTGCCCCATGAATTGAATTCATTTCATAGCAAATAAGATCGCTGGTCAAGGATAAAATAGGTGGGAAAGAACTAAGAGAAATGAAATAGAAATAGAAGACAGCCATATGCGATGGTCGAGAAAGAAGCCTTTCGATCATACGTATTATGAAATTGAATTACCTTGCTTTAGATCTAAGCTCCTGGGTCATTTCTATTGGACCTCCTTTCGCGATATCAACCTCAACAATGTGGAATTCACTGAAGAACAAGCCTTGAACCTTTCCAAACAAAGTAGCAGCTGCCATGAAGGAATTGTGACAAACTATGATACAACAGGTTATCAACGAATGCCCTCTGGTGGCAAACTATGAGGTGCACATTCGCCCTCGGGCCGTTGAATAAGGTGTCGGTCCGAGAACAACTTCGGTTACGATCTCCGGACCGCATCATTCTTTCTTGCAATTTCCAGCCTATTTTTCTTAGATCTATTATTAACTGACATGTTACTAATGCTGTGGTTTATTTACTGTCAAGAGTCCTCGACGAAATCAACCGTACATTGCCACAAAAACATCACCACTTGAAATTCGACATATTGACATTATGGATACCGCTGTTCCATTAACATTCGCCATCGTCGGCTGTGGTAAGCCCGTCCCAAGTTTCGAAAAAGAAGTGTCCTAATAACTGAAGTAGGAAACTTGGGAACCGCAATCGCAGCTGGAATACTCGACCCAACCAACAAAAGCGGCGTTAGTGTAAAACGCGTCATCGCTACCGTTGCTACGGAGTCCTCTAAAAGCCGTGTTGAAGATTCCTTGACTGCGCAGGCATCTCGCCTTGAAGTATTACTGCACGACGAAAACGCCAGCGCTATTAAACAAGCAGATGTTGTTGTGTTTGCCGTGAAGCCAATTAAGAGGGAGTCCGTATTTAGCGCTCCGGGAGTACGAGAAGCTCTTCGTGGCAAATTGATCCTCAGCATTATGGCTGGAATCACCACCAAAGAGCTTTATCGGTTAGTTCACGAAGGTCAACCTATTTCTGAGAATTCAGAGCCCTTCCAAGCCATTCGTGCAATGCCGAACATGGCTGCCAAAATTCGATCAGCCGTGACGTTATATACGGCCAACATGAAAACAATTTCTCAACGAAGTCTCGAAATCGCATCTTGGGTCTTTGGGCAAGTGGGCCAGACCAAGCTCATCGAAGAAAGCTCCTTTGACATTTCCGCTGTGCTTGTTGGGTGTGCTGGCTCTTTACTACTTTTAGCTGTTGATGGCCTGCTGGATGCTGCTGTTGCTGAAGGAGTTAAGCGACAAGACATGCAGGACTTAGTGGTAAACAGTGCTATTGGTATGATGAGTTTGGTACCTGCTGGAAATCATCCAGGAGTACTACGTGAGCAGATTGCCTCCCCTGGAGGGTGTTCAATCAGGGCCCTCTTGGAGCTGGAGCGACAGGGTGTCAGATCGGCATTTACAAGCGCAATCTTGGCTGCGGCCGAGAGATCCAAGCAGATGTCCAAGTCTTGATCTATCTATTCCTTTAGATAATAAATATCCATCACCATCTCATCGACATAACGTTCTTTAGGACATGTAAGCCTGTGCTGTCGCTTTTTTTCAAGACGTGGATGCCACAATTACATCATAATGATTACACCAGACTTATTCAGTTGGGTGGAGGTCGACTTGTGGTCCTTCATCCCCTTTCAAATCAGTGAGAATTCTTTTTTCGAGCCAAACAATAGCCAGGAGCATGGTCAGACCATTCAACTGCCCGATTGACACCCCATGGGCACAATAATCAAATATCTTGCACAAGATTGTTCAAGACTGGAGGACAAACTTTACATTGTCTTCTGGCCATTTCCCCTCCCCAAGTCAGGTATCGTCTGGGTCCAGCACGTTGATCACCCATCCACTTCATAAGCTTATTTTCGAGAACAGCCGCAATGAACAATAACCCATGATCAAAAGTCTTCTATCTTGAGCACTTTATAGGAAGGCTCTTCATATGGGTGCGCACTTAGAAAGCGTTAGTTCATTCTTGTACTTATAAAAACCGGACAGAATTATCCCTCAGGCCTGAGTTGGTCATGAACTTACCTCTTGAGCGCATCAACCGCCTTCCTCACAACATCTTCTCCGGCACAAGAGATTTCAACTCGAATTTCTGTTACTTGTTCTAAATTTCCTACAGACCCAATATGGGGGTTCGCTGCATCCCCTGGTCGGAACTGACCGGTACCTGGTGTGCTCCAGCAGCGTTGTGTAGATCCCTCCCCAGTGCGCCCGGCACCAACGGCAATCATGGCGGATTTGCATGAAGATGCATGCGACTCTGGAACATTGAATACAATTTTGTATGCGGTCTTGGTAGAACTGGCCATATTGGAAGCAAAACACTGATTAATGTCAGCGATGGGTAGTCAATGGTGGGTGTGCAAGACTCTTTCAACTCATTAGTCTCTATTACACACTCTCCGGGTATTTATAACTTCACGACTGTAGAACACAAACCTGGGTGATTTGAGAATAATTACTTCAATAGGGAGATGCTGATAAGGATGCTAAGATCAAAGGCAATGAAGCCTAACCCCGCTTTCCACACCTCCTCAGCCTTGTGCGATTATGAGTCGGGATACGTCGATTTAATATGGGGCCAGAATTTCACATTTGATGCATGCGTTGATAAATTGCTCATGTCCAGTAGCTACATTTCTACATCGACATCTCCGATCGTTGGTGGCATTTCCCAGAAGAAGCTCGTATCTAATAAATTAGCCAGGCTTTGCATGTGCAAGTTTTGCTCAGGCTCACTTGTCAAGCAGAAAATACCATCATTGACATCAATGTTGCCATTTAACCCGCCCATTCCGCCTGCCAGCACGTGAGCTGCCTGTAGCGTTGTTTCATCGAGGTGAAGTTCATCTGCATCGAGATTTGACTGTGACAAATCAAACGCTGGAGCTCCCACAGCCTCATGCATGTTTGAATGCCAGGCCGGAGTCGCAGGGACCAAAAGGCTAACAAGTGAATCAAGATATGCATGATGCAGAACAAGAGTGTCTTGGGGTGATTTTATGGCTTGACCCACATGCCGGGTCACGTCCTGAATGAGACTTATCGCCGTTCGTTGGAAGGCTGGGCCAAGGATGCCGTTGCAAGGAAGACACAGCAACAAACACAAAAACAGGGCTGCGTTCGGGCCGAGCAGGAGGACTGCATCTGGGCCGCGTCTCAAATCATCAATGTTGAATGAAAGATAGTACCTCAGAGTTCCAAAGGCTCCTTCTACACTGCTAATCAACCCGGGGACATCAAGAGACATTGTCCTTTCGATACCAAAAAGATCAAGACCCAAGGATGAAGGCAGTGTCTGTCCATTAGAGCGAAGCGACGATGTAACTGAGGCCATTAAAGCCTGTCGGAGAACAGCGGAGGAAATGTTGAGTCTAACACTGTGCTCCCAAAGCCCCATCAGTATGCTAGCGTGATCTCTGTTCGGGCCCAAAAGTCTCCGATCAAGTTGCGGGTTATCATTTGTATTCAGCCTTCCTTCGCCCTGCAGATGATTTTTCCATAGCAATTTCCATTTACTCAGTTCTGAATCCATGACGTCCAAAATACAAGGCAACATGATGGACGAGGCCTTTTGGACCATAAAGCGCAGTTTCGCCTGTATTCGACGAACATCGGCGCTGCAGCAAGCGATAAAATCCAAGGGTAGTGCGTGTTGCATCTTGAGCCATGTATCGAGATCTCCAACGAAAGGGGAGTCCTCGTCGCCTTGGTTTAGAAATGCTCGTCTCATAAAGAAAAGACTTTGCTGCTTATCCTGTCTAAAAAGCGCAAGCCATGTTCGCCTTCGACGCGCTACTTGGAGCTTATTGTCATCATTTTGATCCAGGTCCAGATCATGAAGGATGCGAAAGGCATAGCCGCTATGTAGATAAGAGACGTCATCATCTGCATCTTTCCAGCAGACAAGAAAGTAAAAGGCTTGCATCAATTCGATCGATCTGTCGCCCTCTGCCATTGCTTTAATCGCTAGGTTTCGGGCTAGGCTGCAGAGCCGACTTTGGACAAATGGATCCGTCACAAAAGCTAGATTCCCATTCGTATAATTGGAAAACTTAGAAGAACAAAACAGTATAGTGGCGAATAGCAATCGACTACGTCGCCGAACATCGTCGTGGGTATCGAAATTAGGGTCGAGGACGTATTCCCATTTCGCGTTCATTTCCAGCATAAAATGCGTAAATAGTGCTACTGATGCCGCATGAGTGAGAATTCCCGCTTCAATCGGGTCTGAAATGGTCTGTCCAAGCGACATGGAAGAGATGTAAGTTGGCATCTTGACCCAAGGTTGACGGTCATCTTCGCTTACATGCCGAGTGCCGGCTGGCAAAGGGCGCAGGAGCCATGATAACTTCAAAGAAGGTGGCCCAGACGAAGGCTTTTCCGAAGCCGTCTGCTGCGATTGCGACGCATGTACTGGTTCATCAACCCCAGTCCTTGTGGCAATAGATGGTCGATCACCGGACGTTATAAAGCTAAACGGTGATCCTCTCTTTCCTTTGAGCGTCGCTAATGTTGCGACGATCCTTGCTCTAACTTGGGCTGTGATAAGAGGCTGAAGAGCATCATCTGTGTGAGGAATTGATTGAGATTCGTGGCTGATTGGGGTGGGAGGCGGAAGCACGGAAATCGTTTCATGCACATCTGTCGGGGAGGATGATGATGACTGAATAGAGTCTGGCTCCTGAACGTCATCCCTCGATTGAGCACGTGAATGAGCTGGGCGCTGTCTCAGACGGTGAGCATATGGTTGGGCCCTGACTCTGGCCCTCTTTGGCTGGGTGAAAACACATTCGGCATCATTGGTGATGCAGCGGTCGCATCGATCTCGTCTCTGTGACACGAGACATCGAACCTTTGCTGCTCTACAGTTGAGACAGGCACTAGAAACAAAATTAGCACGCAGTTGCCATGGCATCCGTGCATAACTCACACAGGTGCGCGATGCAGGTTCGACGGGGTTGCGGTCGACGGCGCCATGACAACTGATCCACGGGCCGAAGTATTGGCATTCCCAAAATTAATGAGGCCCGGCAAGAATCATCTCGGCTCGACCGGCTGTGTTGATGAAGGTCGGTGGTGAGGACCCGCGTCGGGATCGTCTGCCGCGAATTTTTTGAATCTCGGGCCGAGATTGAGACTAGCGCCTCCAACTATCACCAGACGCAGCATAAAGAACCATTGAAAACATCATGACAAGACTCGTTATTCGCAGATTTATGCTATCATTAAGTCCAATTTTTTTGTTCCTTGCGCCATTCCAACACATATACTTAACCACCCAACCAACACTTCAATATGCCTGGTCGCCTCGAAGGAAAGATTGCCCTTGTCTCTGGGTCTACCCAGGGCTTCGGGAGGGGTATCCTTGAAACATTCGTTCGAGAGGGTGCCGTTGTATTGGGACTGGATCTGCAGGCTACCGATGGCCCGGTTGATGGGTTTGCCGAGAACCAAGCATATCAGATCAAAGCCAACGTCGCTGAGGAAGCTAGCTGGAAGAAAGCGGTACGATTGGTTCCCTTGCTTATTACCATTAACTCCAGCCCAAAATCTTTTTTAAACACCTATACTAACTACTTTATTTTACTTAGCTTGATACATCAATCGCTCGATTTGGACAGGCGCCATCAATTGTTGTTCATAACGCCGGCTGGAGCTACGAGAATAAATCTGCCATTGATGTTTCAGTGGAAGAATTCGACCGGGCTTTTAACGTCAACGTCAAGAGTGTCTTTATTGCGTCCAAAATTCTGATCCCTGAGATGAAGAAGAACGGGCCTGGTTCAACTATTGTTATTTCGAGCGAGAACGCTATCCGCATGGGTGCCCTGCAAACATGGTACAACGCCACCAAAGCTGGCGTCTCCGCTGCAACCAAGTCCATGGCGCTCGAATTTGCCAGAGATCAGCTCCGCTTCAACACTATTTGCCCAACTTCGGGAAACACACCTCTTCTCAACAAGTTTGCGGGTATTGCCGACGGCCCCGTTCCCGCCGAGATTATCAAGGCCAAGTGCGAGGCCATCCCTATTGGTCGTCTCGTTGAGCCTTCCGATGTGGCAAATGTAGCGCTTTTCCTCGCAGATCCTGCTAGTTCCATCATCAGTGGAGTTGAGATTCTGGTGGATGGCGCCCGTTGCGTCTAAAGAAAATAAGTTAAATGATTCGCATGTTAGTAGCAAGAGTGCAGATACGATTACGGAAAATAAATACCGCAGCTTCGTACTTTCTCATAGCATGATATTCGCCTCAATTACGTTTTAAGAGCCCGTTTCTCCGCTGTGCTAGACCTGCAGCACGCCCCAGCCACGCCTGCGCTTACTATGGCACCCCATTTATAGATAGGTTGCTCAACCAATCGTATCAAATGCAGACAAAATATTCTAGAGCAAATATAGAAGTTGAAAAGTGAGGGATATACCGCACGTGGTTTTTAATCAGCCCTGTCGGGCTATCCCGAGTCATTACATGCATAGCCTGCTCCTCGCCAATCCAATCAAATGTCGGTCTAATCGCAAATTTGCCCCCCAAATGTCTCAGAACAAGGTCTACATGGGGCGAGCAGCGATTGTCAACGCGGGCTTTGAGCTAAAGCAACCAAAGACATACCGTCCAGCCCGCTACTCGATGGATGGCAAGCTCCTTTGCATGCACATGATGTAGACTGTTGCTAAATCCAACATAGAATTCGAGAAGCGACGCTAATATATCAAATTAATTTGTTAATTTCCACTATTGAGATTTTTGGTTCCTTTTCACCTTATTCTTTTTGCTGCTTGTTCGCAGCTCTCAAGTGCACAATTTCGATTGCCTATATGCGATGCGGACACCGCATGTTCATGCAGCTAAATATCCTTGCCATGTCTCTGTTGCTAGGACTCAGCCACATCATCCGATCGTCTGGGACTTGTGATGCAAATGACTCGAACAAGGCGAAAATTGTCTAAAACCAGAACTTAACCCCACTCCTAGGCCAAGGTAACGAGAATAAGCTGTCGATTAAATATTCTTCGGGCTGACGATCGGGATCTAAGCGAACGCCATTACTTCAAATCAGGGTTCCCCCCCTATTTCCTCCTATCAAATGTACAATTGATCTCATCTAGTCCCCACACCGCTTCTATTGTATAACCTGGCTCATTCACAAATGTGTTGCTCCTTCATCTATAAGTAGTACAGTTCTTCGACTTTGACATCCAGAGGCCTCAACCCAGAACCTTCTAATTCAATTTTTTTCATTTTGCCACACATTTAAGTGACACCTAATCACTCTTCACATTGTAACACAGAGCTTTCTGGAGCTTATCAAGTAATATCTCTGAATATCACGCCATGCCAGGAAGTATCCATGGAGAAATCGGAGTCGTCGATGACGACTTTTCCCTTGCATTCAAGCCGAACGACATCGATGCTGTCCCTGGCCTTGTTAATGATATCAGTGCTATTTCCAAGGGCATGAATACAATTGATGAGGAAACTAGATTGGAAATGGTTGCAAAAACCAAACTTCTGCTATCTTCTCTGGAATCTCCCCGTGAAGCTATGATGCGCCATCTTTGGGGCGAGGCAAGTCATCAAAATCAATCTGACTTTAGTTCTCCAAGATTTAGTAGGCTAATGTAAACAATATTCAGCCATCCCTCATATGTGCACTCACCGCGTGCACTGAGAAGGGTCTTTGGGCTCATCTTTCAGCACACGATGGCCCTTTCGCCGCAGCAAATGTAGCCGATGCAATCGATATCGACCCGCTTCTTTTGAGTAAGTTGTGTACAGGAGTCTGGAGAGTACGTGTGCTTAATAACTCTCAGGTCGATTTCTACGTCATATATGTGCTATGGGATACTTGAAAGAAGTTTCTGGAGATACTTACGAACTGACTAACTTCACTCGTTCCATGGCTACGCCATTTATTAGTGGTGGCTATACATTCATGTACGCAGCCTTGAATTGAATTTCTCGGTCATTATCATGATGCTGACAAAACTAGTGCCGGTGTTGGTCTAAGCGCGCTTGGCAAATTCCATGAATGGGCCGATAAAACAGGATGGAAGGAGCCAACTGATCTCTACAATGCACCATTACAGCATGGGCACAAGACCCAACTAAGCTTTTTTGAATACGTGTACAGCGAAGCTCAATATAGCCAACGATTTCATGAACATATGAGTGGATATCGCCAAGGAAGGCCTGTTTGGACTGATGCTGGTTTCTTTCCTGTCGAACAAATCCTGGTTAACGGGTTTGTGGAATCTCAGGATGCCACTTTGCTTGTCGACGTCGGTGGCTCTCTTGGTCACGATATTGAAGAATTTCACAAAAAGTATCCTAATGCTCCAGGACGCCTGATTCTTCAAGATCTACCCGAAGTTATTGAGAAAATTACAGATCTAGATGAAAGTATTGAAAGGATGGGCTATGATTTCTATACTGAGCAACCGGTCAAAGGTACAAAGATCCTTGTATCAAATTTATCCAAGTGTTACTAACAATCTACCAGGAGCTCGGGCTTACTACCTACATTCCATTCTTCATGACTGGAACGATGAAGCTTGCGTCGAAATATTATCTAGACTACGAGATGCAATGAAGCCTGGGTATAGTAAATTGCTCATCAACGAAATGGTAATTCCTCCAACTAGTGCTCATTGGGAGGCAACGGGGCTAGATATCCTAATGCTAGCGTTCTTTTCGTCGAAGGAGCGTACTTTGGAGAATTGGGACGGGTTGTTGCAAAAGGCGGATCTCAAACTTGTAAAGGTTTGGAGTGTGCCAAATGGTACCTCGAGCTTGATTGAATGCGAACGTGTTTAGGCAATTTAGAAGATAAATAATACTTGAAATTCCACATATTGCAAGTCATCAGAAGTTTTGTTGCTAAAAATGGATCGTTGTTGCACTTCTTAGGCCGTGTTGATTGCGCTTGTTTTCTGTCCACACCTTACCCTACACACGGTTAATCTAACAAAGCTATGTCACGAGCTTCCAGTTGTCAGGAGAGACAGGGAATCAAATGATCAGAAATGTTCGAGATCACTCTCCCCATCTACTTCGTAGAGACATGAAAATACCCGACTTATCCGGGAGGGTATGCCCAAATGCTTGGGATATGCTTGAAATGGCCTGATCTGGAACCAACTGGACAATAGAGTCACACTCTAATTCTATGGAGTAATGGATGATTCAGCTAGGAAATACACACATTCATTCCGCACATTCCGCATTCTCCAGAGCAATTTAGCCTAGGCTAGCCAGACACAGCTTGGCTGTGTCAAATGCCCCGCAAGCGGAGCCACCACGCCCCCAAGACCCATTCCTTCAGCTCCCAAGCTGTTGTAATCGCTCCCAAATACGCTCACAATAAACTCGGCCACTAGAGAATACAGAAGTGCAAGGGTCTAAGCTTAATTTTGAGGTACCCTATGAGGTCCTTTCCATCATCCCAGGGACACTTCCTTGTACTAAGGCGGAACGCCCAGTCCCGCGTTCCCATCGTATTTCCACTTTTGGGCGAAAGCCAAGACTTCAGCCGCGATTTGCCAAGACCGTAGCTGAACCGGATCCCCCAACTTTAACCAACCGGGGATTAAAACCAGCACCCGTGGTAAAAGCAAGGGATTTCAATGGGCTGGCTGTTCCCTGAATTAACTCCACACTCCCCAAGTGACTCGGGCGAGTGATCCGAACAAGCGATTTCTATAAAACAGAGATGTGACACTGCAGGCTTTGGGCACTGTCGGCCATGGATACACTCATCGACAGCAGCCACAGCGGAGCTGTCACCAATCCGACCTCGACGGCTTGGCTGATTGGCAAATCTGCCACGAAGGCGCCGTTCTTTTCGGGTTGGAGACGTGTAGCAATTGGTCTCACCTGCTTAGTTGCCTTGCTAACCTCATTCATCATCGCGGCGTTGGCAGTGTCTCTCAATGTCCTCGACAATGGACGCGGTTCAATTTCGGGACAGAGCCTCTTATTTCAGGGAAATTGCGAAAAGGTTTCAAATGCAAATCTATGGATTCACCTGGGAATAAACGCGATCGCGTCCGGCGTGCTTGCCTCATCCAACTTTTTTATGCAAGCTCTCATCGCGCCAACGCGAAAGGATGTCGACAAGGCTCACGCTTCCGAAAATTGGGTCGAGATTGGAGTCCAGTCTATCTGGAACATGCGATTTGTATCCCGCCGCAATGTTGTCTTCTGGATGCTTTTTGCCCTCAGTTCGGTGCCTCTTCACCTACTTTTTAACGGAACCGTCCTGGAGTCAAGGGCCTCTACCGGGTTCCAACTCGTCATCGCCTCAGAATCATTCCTTGAGGGCGCTCCATATATGTGGCCCGAAGTCTCAAATCGCTATCAACAACATCCTGTCTACGTCAGTGAGACAGTTGAGAAGGTCTGGAAGTCCGTTTCTTCTAGCGAGACAAAGAAGAACTGGGAAAAGATCAGCTTTGAGGAGTGCATGGCCCGTTACGATGACCCAGAAACAGCTCTGACACAATATCGGCATGTCGTCATGGTCATCAGTGACAAGGATGGAAACTCAACCAAAGGATGGAGCAGAAAGCAGGTCCTCAAGGATCCAGACTACGGCAACTTTAGCGACACTGAGTCACTAAACTCGCTATGGTGGGAGCACACCTATGACCGTACAGAAATGGGCATTACTACATGGGAAAGTAGTTCTATTTCTCGCCCTATGAGGTACCTGGGCAGCACTATCGTTAGCTTTGGTTCATCCTCGGGAATACTTTCGATGAGCTCATCATACATTCAGCCGGCTTACCAGACCATGCAAGCACAGTATTGCATGTCTGAGAAATTCGAGGACCGGTGCCGACTAACAATTGCGAACCCCATTTTACTTACCGTCTGTGTCATGTGCATTCTCAAATGCTTGTTGTGCATCTTGTATTTGACATGGGGATCATGGAAAGCTGATGATCCATTGCTAACGCCCGGAGATGCCATCGAGTCCTTCATTACCAGGCCGGATGATGAGACAAAGGGCATGTGCACATTGGATTTTCGGGATCTGGTGGCCAACAAAAAAACATCCGATACTCAACTTGCCGCTACTGGATCGAGACCTAAGTGGCTCGATGGGCCCCGACAATGGCAGAACCGTTCAAGGCGAGCTGGACAGGCCGTGCCACGACGTATATGGTATCTATCTTTTGGGCTTATCGGAAGCTCCCTGGTTCTAGGTGCTGTCATGTTTGTTCTATCCATTCGCGGCCAATCAATGTGAGTTGCTATTCTAATGATTGTGGATATTTAATACTGATATGACAATATAGAGGAGCCTCTCAATTCAGCCATGCTTCTTCCAATTCGCGGGTCGAGGCGCCTGGGTTGCAAACCACGTCTCTCGTGGCTTTAACAATGATTGCCAATATTCCCCAGCTCCTTTTGTCAATTTGCTACATGGCCTATAATGGTCTGTTTACTCGCATGCTTGGCGAGTTTGAATGGGCTAGTTACAGCGAAAAGTTCCGAACATTGCGCGTGACTCGTCCTAAAGGCCAGCAACGACCTGCATATCGGCTTCAGCTCCCCTATCGGTTTTCGATCCCACTTCTAATAGTTAGTATTTTGCTGCACTGGATCTATTCTAATTGCATATATGTGAGCAATTACGAAGGTATGACCACTTCCCATCATAAATATATCGACAAAAATCTGACTATGCGCTTCTAGGCTATAATGCAGCTTGGCCGTACTCTAAGAACACCCAGCTGGGGTTACAACACTCGACAGTTGCAGTTCTCATCGCACTGTTGGTTTCCATTTTCGTCGCCTTAACCCCCTTTTTCCTCTCCTACTTCAAATTGCCAGGAAACATGCCTATTGCAGGCAGTCGATCAGCCGTGATAGCAGCTGCTTGTCATTGCGTCTATGTGGCAGACAAACCACCAGCTTACTCAGAGCTTAGAAATACCAATGCTCATGATACAAATGATGGGAAAGGTCAAGCCATTCCCTTAATAGAAAATTTAGAGGTTGATGCATTGCAAGCTATGGTGATGGGGAAACTGAAATGGGGGCAAGTATCAGGCTCAGGCAGCGGAGGAATGTTACCCGTCGGGCCTGATGTTGGTCATTTGTCATTTGGAACCATGGAACAGGATGTCACACGACCAATTGAGGGAAACTTTTACAGCGGCTCTGTGAGCGATAGATGAACGATAATTATATTGTTTCATTGTTTGTGGTGATTTAAGAAAAGGAAAAAAAAAAAAAATACATAATTCATTAGCTTTTCAAATTGCATCCTTTCTTCGGCTCTGTGATTGGTTACAGCCACTTTTCCTTGTTCTTCTCAACAAATTCCTTCCAGGTGGTTGGCTGCTGGTCGACGATGCTCAGGCTCTCCTTCAAGTCGGCACCAGCATAGTAACCAGGGTCCTCAAGAAGCTTCATGTTCTCCAGCATCTCCTGGGCATGAGCCTCCGAGTTCCAAGATTTGAAAACATCGTCAGGAACCTGGGTGAAAACAGTTGGCTTGCCAATGACTTCAGCAAACTCGGCAGCAATGCGGTTTGGAGTGTAGTAGTCAGTGCATGCGTGAATCTGCTTGCCAAGGAAGTCGGGGTTGTGCTTGATGGCAGCGTTGACAAACTTGCCTATTGAGACGTTAGCTATCTTTCAATTCCAAGCACCGAGGGTTGTGGCTTACCAAGATCATTGGCAGAGTCAAACAGAGGGACCTGAGCGCTATCGCCCGACACGGGGAGGGCAAACTTGTAGCCACCCTCATCGTTCTTCTTGATCATTCCAAACATGTTGGACATGAAGAGGCCAGGCATCACGAAGGTCGCGGGGATGCCGCTACCGCGGATATACTCCTCAATCTCGGCCTTGCCATCAAAGTGATGGATGTTGGTCAATTTACCACCGCTGGCCTTTGTAACGTTGAGAAGAGAAGAAAAGATGAGATGCTTAACGCCAGCAGCTTTGCAAGCCTCGGTGACGGCCTTGCCCTGAGAAATCTCAGTGGGGCCAGAGCCCTTTTCCCAGTAGTTGGTGACGAGGAAGACAGTATGAGCACCAGCCACAGCGGGGGCAGCTTGTTCGACAGTGGACATATCGGCCTGGATAGCGATGGTTAGAGACTGAGTCTTTTGCAACGAGTAACGCTTTGTATTGACTTACAGCGACAACCTCGACGCCCTTGGCAGCTAGAGCCTGTGCAGCAGGTTTGGACACATCACGGGTGATGCCACGAATCTTGAATTCACGGGACAGCGCGGGGTCGCTGAGAATGGCTCGAACAACAGAACCACCCTGGTTGCCAGTAGCGCCAAAGACGGTGATAAGCTTAGACATGGTGATGGTGATATGAGGAGTGGTTGAAAAAAAAAATGACGAGTTGAATATGTGAAAGTGGTTGGATTGGTGATGTCCTCAAATTTAAATATCTACCACACTACGGTCTCCCATCTACAAATATATACTCCATGCCCCTCTCCCCCAAGAATGAGCGTTTCGCAACGTCACTGGCATGGCATTTCAGTCTAGTGCGACGTTTTCAATGACTTACCAATCGCTGTTCGCTAGCTCGGCGTATCGGAGAACGCCAAGAGAAGCTGAGTGGGGGTTTCTGCAGAAATGGCAGCGCAGGTCATTGGAAGGATTCGGCCTAGCGCAAGCCATTACCACTTACGGGACCTTACAAAGACGTAGCATAAGGCGGGGGATGCTGAAGCATGCTGAAGTCACCATGTCGAGAGCTGAGTAAGTCATTGGGCATTCACCCCGCGATGCCGATGGCCAAGGAAGATGAGAATGCGCCTCCTACCTCACATTGGCACACAGAGAGGTAATCTGTCGGATCTCGCGGGCCGGCGGGAAACGAGCGTTTGCCGAAATGGAACACGGCCATAATTTCCTCCGAGTCATATGAGTCTGCACGTGACATCGGCAAATTCTCATCCCTTAATGGAACTCACGTGACCACGCTCCCTCTTGTGGATCCTCGACGTCAAATCTTGATGCGCCGTGCCGTGGGCGCGTAGTGTGCACGACGTGTGAGCGCGAATCATCGCCGCCCGTTCCAAGCGCAAAGAGGAAAAATGTCGAAAAATTCCTCAGACACCGAGAGCGCTCACGACAGCCATGACGAGGGATCCCAAATCGATCATGAGGACTCAGACCCTGGCTCCGAGTCGGAAGAGTCCGAGGCGCAGGGATTCCTCGATGACATGGCTGAGGAGGGTGACGATACTGAGCAGAGCGATGAAGAGGACGATGCCGGCGATTACGACGACGACGTCACTCCCAGCTACTCGTTTCCTCAGTTTACCAGGCTCCCACCAGAGTTGCGCCAAAGAATCTGGGAACTCTTCTGCCCTGAGCTCACAGCTCCGGCCCTCACCTTGGACTTCAACCTCACCGAATTCTGCGGCACCACCACAAGGTTCTGGCACCTGAGCGATGGCATCACCCTGTGTGATTCGACCAAGGCGACCCGTGCAGTTCTCGCGGTGCATCAAGAATCCCGCGCCATGGCCCTCAAGCGGTTTCCAGACCCCATTGACATTCAGGCTTCGGATGCCGACGCCATCATCCGCTTTCATCCCGACAAGGATGTTCCCGTAATTAACGGCCTTCGTTATGTGATTGGGCTAGAGTCACCAGATGAGTGCCGTTTCCCTGCATGCTTCGACACACTCAAACATGTCGCCATTGGCGAATGGGAGTTCAAAGACGGCTTCTATCCCGGTGTTCTTCATGTGCTGGTCCAAAAGCTTGGCAGCCTCAAGTCCTTGTTCTTGTGCATCTCAAGTTCAAGCATTCAGAGGAAGAAGCTCGTGTGGTGTACGTCGGAGATGATACATCGCCATTACGCAGAAGCTGCAGAGGGAGGACCATATGGTCTACGCGAAATTTTGCAATACCTTTACTGCTGGCCCAATCTTGAAAGCCATATCGATTTTGCCAGGTTTCAGGTCCCAAAGGGTTTTGCCGACAGCGTCTCTTCGGTAGATGCCCAGGTCTTGCAAGACAAAGGCATCGAGACCTGGCCAATGGTCGTGTTCGAATACGCAAAAGGCATGCGCCGCTACGAGTCACTAGACTCCACTTTGCTTATGGATGGATCTGAAACTGAAAGCTCTGACGATTCTGATGACGAGGAGGAATCAGAGGAGTCTGGCACCGATCTAGACCAGTACGAAAGCGACGGAATCGACGACAGAGAAATCGAACATTTGGACCCTGACGAAGATGATGAGATTTCCATAGATGGCGATGCCGAAGAGAACAGTTCGGTAGCGCGATTTTCAAGTCCAGAGCCTGACCCAGACTCAGAGCCCGTCAACAGAACGCGAAAACGACGGATTGTGGAGGATTCAGAAGATGAAGAGGATGAGGATCAGCCGGCGGCGAAACGTTCCAGAACCACCGTGGTGGTTTCTTCAGATACCGAAGATCAAGATGAAGACGAAGATGAACCTCCAACACAATCAGACAGACGAGGACGTGCAGCAAGAGTAATTATGTCAGATTCTGAGTCTGACGGCGAGGACGAAGGCTCAAATACCAAAACTGTCAAAGTTGATAAGACAGACGAAAACAACTCGGGCGAGAGCGAATCTGAAGAAGAAAGTGGGGAGAGCGAAAGCGAAGACGAGAGCGAGGAGGAGAGCGAATCTGAAGATGAAGGAAACTCGCCGCCTCGTATGTCTCTTGCTGAGCGTCTTCGCCTGGCTCGGCGTGATAATCCTGTTGAGTCGGATGATGAAGCAAGTGAGGACGACCTGGACGGCGACTCGGAAGATGAAGAAGAGGACGAAAGCGAGGATGATAGACGAAGAGGAGGCGCAAGCATGTTTTTTGATGGCATGGCTGAAGAGGAGGATGAGGATGAAGACGAGGATGAGGTTGGAGTGGATGACTTCTACGATGATTCTCTCTTATAATTGTGAATATCAGAAGCGGGAGGGAGGCACCACACTTATTGATTATTATTTAACACACGACATAGCCTGGCCTTGTTAGCAGAGTGGCATAATTAATACTGGACCTGTACGATACCATACGTAACATTGGAGAGGCATAGACTAGCTAACTAATACGGCGAGAGAGCATATTCGCTCGACATTGCAACAATGCTGGGAGCAATTGGAAATATTTTTCTCGACTTGACAGATACGTGAAGGTGAATCGTGAATATTGATGGGGGAGAGAGTCACATTTTTCACGATGCATTTGCATTAGCATAGTGGGAACTCGCCTTCACCGAGGGGGGCTACTACCAATGCAAGAATCCAAGAATAAAAATAAAGATGGAGGTTTTGGTGATGCCAAGAATCCCCGCTGATGCTTTGTGGGCCATCATCTTCAGCCCAACGTGGCTGAGCTGGCGCTGAGCCCCAAGCTCCAATCCATGGCTCCATCGCAGCGCATCGTAATGAGAGAAAAAATAGCAACAACTCTTGGCAAAAATCCGGAGCACAAAATCGGTCAAAACTAACTACTTCGTAGTTGTTAATTGACACAAGATGATAAATAACCGTAGCCTTGGAAGACTTTGGACTAGGTGCACTCTCAGCTCCAACTTCATTCGCTCTCAAACAACACCACACCCTCTTGTTTGTTCTCTCTTTCACAACTTCAAAGATGCGTCCCTTTGTTACTGTCACCGCGCTTCTCCTTGGTGTGGCCGCTGCGGCACCTTATCCCCAGAGCGGCGCTGACGGCACCGTGTCCCACTGCCAAAAACACCCAGAGGACCCATCTTGCCAAGCACCACCAAGCAATGACGGGACCACGCGGTGCGCCAACAACCCAAACTGCAGCACACCGTCCGAGCCCGACCCAACCAAGGGAGACGGCATCTACGTCGACTCGTCGGACAAGGCCGTCAGCTTTGGCAACACACACCCGCGCCAGGTGTTTGAGAAGCTGCTTCAGCACTGCTCAACCGTCGGGTGCAGCGGCGACAAGATCCTCACTGTCGATACCACTATGCCAGGCGGTGGTGGTGCGGATCTAGACAAGACTGTCATTCGCGTATCAGCCGAGGCTTCCTTCATCCCCGACGGCAAAGCTACTCGCGAGGCGTTGGTGGAGATCCTGTCAGTCATTGCCGACAAGGCGACGCAGAAAACCGACGCCAAGTACATGAATTGCGGAGGAGGTCTATCTTGTGGTAAGTTTTGTGACATTTTTTTTCCCTTTCATTACTGGAGCATTCGAGTTAACTGATTCCCTTCTACTGCAGAAGAAGCAAGTATTGAACAGTACGCGCTCTCACAAACAATTCACATCGTCATCAACGAGCCCAATGACCGTGGTCACCTAAATATCTATATTGAAATGGGCCCCGAGAATTCGGGTTTCTGCTCCACAATGCTCGGCGCCGCAGGTGCCGTTGCCGGCGCTATTAGCGGCCTTGCTGCGGTCCCCTTCAACCTAGCCGGCTTGTTTTGCTCGCTGTGAATGCCTTTTTCCAGAGTTTATGGCATCGTGCTATACAGTGGTTCCTCAACCGCATAATTCGGAGAAACAAAATTGGTCACAATTGGGAAAACGGAATGAAACAAAAAAGGCAACATTTACATCACCAATAGGCATCTCTGCTTTTTGGCAACATCACCCCCGGGGCTCTTAATGCACCCGAATTCCCGCTGACCTATAACTCTTACAGTCAGACAATTGTACGATCAGGGGGTGAATATTAGTCAAGCGTTTCGGCAAGAACGGAAATGAGGACGGAGGAGGGGCCACACAGGGACAGGGGTTGGGTTGAAGACAAATAAACACTATGATGCACAACCAGGTCACGGTATATTTAAATAAAAATACTCCAATAATTATTAATAAATATAAAAATAGTAAATAAATAAATATGCACTACACAGCGTGCTTGCGGCAACATTGGATCAATCTTCAACATTCTAGCGGCAAAGAATCCCCCGAAAGTTGCACCTCTCCACAAAGTCTAAATGTGCACCTGCAACTTAGGTAATATTTGAGCTTATTTCCGCCGTTTACAATCGGGCACTACGCCTTGGGAAACCTTAACTTGACCTAAATATATTAAATTTAGAAATGTGTCTTCCAACTTCATTTTGTCAGATTTGAACTCCAAATTCGCATTACCAACACCCTACCATCTTGTTCTTTTTGCCTGCTTTCTAGCTCCTTCATTCGAAAATGTCTCACTCTGCTAAAAAGGCTCTCCCAACCGCTTTACAGGTTGTCAAAGATGCTCAATTGGAGGGCCAGCTAGCTGGCAAAGTTGCCGTCATTACTGGTGTCTCATCTGGAATTGGCGTCGAGACTGTCCGCGCCCTGGCGGCGACAGGATTGTCCCTCATCTTGCTATCCCGCAGCTTCGAAAAAACAAAATCAGCCTTGGGCGCCTCCTTTAACCCAGAAAAGATGGAATTGGTATACCTGGAGCAGACCTCATTGGAGAGTGTCCGAGATGCGGCCAAAACCATCTTGGCAAAGACAGACAAGATCAATATTCTCATCGCAAATGCGGGCATCTTGATGGTTCCTGAGCGTCAGCTGAGCAAAGACGGATTTGAACTTCAATTCGCAACCAACCACGTCTCTCACTTTCTCCTCTTCCAACTGCTAAAGCCAGCACTTCTGGCTGCTTCTACGCCAGAGTTCCAATCTCGTGTTGTAGTGGTCAGTTCGGATGCACACCGAGCCTATGCTTTGAATGATACCGGTAATTACAACTTCGAAAAGGGAGGCTACGTGCCGTACCTTGCGTATGCGCAATCCAAATCCGCCAATGTCTACATGGCCAACGAGATTGAACGACGATACGGCAGTCAGGGAATACACGGATTAAGTCTTCACCCTGGTGCAATTGAGACTGGGCTGTCGCGCTATATGACTGAGCAACAAGTCAACTTTGTTCGCGCATCGACCAGCATTTGGAGGAGCACGGAGCAAGGCGCAGCTACTACAGTATGGGGTGCAATCAGCAAGGAGCTAGAGGGCAAGGGTGGGAAATACTTGACCAACTGCTCCGTATCAACGCTCCTGCCTGGTACGACCGCGGAGGATCCCGACGGAGTTCATCACGGCCAAAACACCTATCACCCCGAATATGAAGCCAGGCTATGGAAAGATTCACTGGAAATGATTGGAATGCAAGACGAAAATTAGGACATATAGCGATTGGAATAAAGCTCCTATGCTTCAATTACACAGCTTTGCAAATTTATATGTTGTGGAATCCCCACGCAGGTTCTTAAGGCCGGTTGGCTGAAACATCTGTGAATTCTATAATTTTCTTATAGTGACAAGTTCCTTACTACATCTAGGATTTTAAGCCTAACTTTACAGAATATTTTTAATACCTACGTCATTTCCTTATTTAAAGATTATATAAACTTCCACTTTAAGCTAATCTTATAGCAAAGACTTAAAGCACTAATTTTCTAACAATTAATCCCTAATATGAAAATACTAGCTCAAGAAAAACAAATCAATTAGATCAGATAAGATTATCTCTTAAAACTGGACAAGACACCGAGGGTTCCTATTTTATCTAGACTACACACCCGTGGGTCCCGGTACCGTCTTTCATGGGAGCGATCAGCTGTCGGTTTACAACAGCGAAACCCCGACAAAGAATGTAAAGGGGCAACATCCAATCATTCATGCACTTGAAATACAACGTACCATTTCTTTCACATAAACCTCACGCCAAATATCACCAAACAATGCATGCCTCGTACAGACAACCAACACTGAAATAGATCAGGCCTTATCGATGTCTTTTTTTTTTCGGACGTGAGTAGTCCATTTTGGCGCTCTATCAATTTCATCTTCATTCCTCAAGCCTCAATAAACTATTCGTCATCCAAAACCCATTTCATTCTACACCTATCAGTATGCGTGCCACCAGTCTTCTCGCTCTCGCACTCCACAAAGCCCCGCCAACACGACGTATGGAATGTAACAACTGGACTGTGGAAATAAGCAATATTGGATTCATTATTTTTCAAATGAGGCTAGTCAAGAAGGTAATATTTATAATCACAAAGGAGCTGATTGGGGGTATTGGAAGAGTGTCTGTCAAGGCGAAAGTCCCGTGCGTGCAGTTGGCTGCAAAGGATACCATGTCATTCACCTATCATGCGCAGGACAGTAATCCTAGCCAGGATGCGGTACCATGAGTAACAAAAGTCCTTCATCGTATGTCGTACACATCCCAAGTGCATTGTAGCGCACACAACACGTTTCACAGGTATTTACATGGGTCCGTCTCAGCCTCGTGCGGCTGAAGAAGCACAAGCAAAAGATCAGCAAAATGGACCACCAGGAAGCCAGTGCCAAGTTCTCCTGGCGCTGCATATTTCCTAAATAGGCTTACTGCGTACGCCTTGCAACAGATGGCCGCTAGCCATAGGCGGGGTTCAAGGCAAGCCTTGCCTGCGAATCACCAGATGTGCTTGGTTCTCGTATTGCACTGCACTGCCTTAGCCCAATGATGGAAGCAGAACCGTTGATGACCCATATTAAGACACACTGCCCCATGCCAAGACACAAGTGAGCTTCTTAAAAAAAAAAAACATTTCATGCTGACTACTATTCGACGATTTCTTTTTCTATTCCGAACGCCATAGTCGCTGGCATTGTCATTTCCAAGACCAAAAGTCATGATCATACAGGATCCCCAGCAATTTCTTTCTAGTCGCAGCACCCCTCAGTCTGAAGGAAATTATCGAAGTCCTAGCCCCTGCTCTACTTTGACCTCGGGTAGCACCGGCTATGGACGACTCTCCGAGGCGGGGACCTTAGGAGAGCTCAATATTGTCGAGCCGCAGGCTGCGGAGTCCGAAGTAAACCTGGAACCCAATATCCCCCATGACAATGTGGACTCAACTTTGCTCATGGTTACAAACATCAACAATGACGATACAATTGAGAAAGAAATTGGCAATGATAGGTTGGCAAAGTGGTATCCATTTTGGTTGCGAAAAGTCCCACTCAGCGCATTCTTCGCGCTGTTTCTATACTTCACAATAACACTTCCTATTTTGCTTCTCTATTCAGAACGCAATAAAGGTCTTCTTGAATCATCGCCACGATTTACCTATGCTTGGAAATTTGTACCAACTGCCAGTAAGTGTCTTGAGGTTCTGCTTCTAGTGTTTGATACACAGCTGATATTCCGTTCACAGTACTTACCATCGTTGGAATATTTTGGTCTCGGGTCGAGTTTCAAGCACTCAGATATATGCCATGGATTGAAGCGAGGCATAAAAATCCTTCAGACAAAAGTTTCCACACCCTGGATTATACATCCATGTTATCCCCTATGGTCCTGATTCAATCACTCCAACGAAAACATTACCTTGTGTTTTTAGTCTCTCTCGTGTCGATAATATTGAAAGCCCAAATTGTACTCTCCGCAAGTTTGTTTCAACTTGAACCAATATTGACCACGAAATCCGTCAAGGTCGAGGTTTTGGACTTCTTTAATGCCACCGAGGACTTGTTCAAAATTAATCCCGACGACCTATACCAGGAGGATACCGACACGGGCATAGGTGCTGGCTTATTCCCGTATTACAATGCCCGGGCCATGATGAGTTTTGACATGGGCTTCCCTTTTGGCGTCACAAAAGAAGGTGCATATCAAACATTCAGAATAGTAAAGCCAGGTGCAAAACCCCGTGGTACTATTGATGCCCCTTTGACGGTGGTTGTCGACGGTGCTTTTATGGATATCGAATGCTCGGAATTGGAAAGTTGCTCAGCTTCCTTTATCGGAGAAGCTGAAAGTAAAGATGGATTCGAACTGGAAATGTTTTATAATGTCGAACTCAATTTTCAGAACTGCGATCATCCCGTGAATTTCACCCACAAATTTTCGGGCTTTTCGAGTAAAGACGCCGACTACGCAGAAATCTGGCTTACTGAATCTGAACTCGACACCAAACATCCTTGTTCCAATCTACCTCAACAAAACCCAAGCTTTGTGTATTTTGGTGGACTTTACATCCCATCATCTCAAAATTGGACTCTGGGTCATTTGAATACCTGTGCGGCCATTTTGTGCTCGCCGAGGGCTTGGATTTCTAAAGTGGAAATTGTCGACAATGGCGTGGCCCCGAAGTTAAGCCCTTTACCCAAGGTAGATAAGATTAATGTCAAATCAAACCCTCTGAACATGCTGAAAAATGCGATCTCGTCCGGGGGCGCCATAACGCAATGGTCGTACTCAACAGATTACTCTCCCACAGCTCAGTGGGACTGGTCGAAGTTTCCGCCTGAAGGCTTGGCGGGTTCTGATATCATGCCGCTGCATGATAACGAAACAATATTAGAGGCATTTAACAGCTTAACAGAGAAAATGATTCCTATGCTCTCACATTATGGACTCAGGCAAACAAACAAGACCAAGATGATCAACGGGTCGGTCACCACGGAAGTATACAGGCTGAACGTTAATCAAGTTTCTTCCAATTTCATGACAGGCCTGTTCGCAATAAGTTTGTGCATTACGTCTTGGGCCATATTGGAACATAGGAGAATATCCTATATTTGGTATAGAGACCCAGCGACATTATTAGGAACTATGCTTTTCTTTCACGGCAACACAGAGCTCAGCAACAGAATTACAAACTCGTTGACACAAATGCGGGAAACTAGGAAGGCTGAATGGACTTTCTCTACATACTCTCCTATCGCTCTACGATTTTGGGCTCGCTTTATATTTACAATATTCGTACTTGGTATTATCATCGGCTTAGTGATTACACTTCAAATATCAGGCACGTCTGGGGGCTTAGTAAAACGCCCCAAAGAAGACAAATACTGGCCGATTTTATGGACATCTTTGCCGACGATGATAATGCTTGGTATTTCGTTGTATGTTAGTTCAACCGGTACAACCATGAGAGACCTTGCCGCACTGCGCAACCTCTCAACAAGACATTTGAAATCACAAGAGCTTGACATGTCACTCACGGACATGCTAGGGCTCCGAGCACTATATCACTCTTTCCGAATGAATGATTTTGCTATCAGCCTGACGCAAATTCTGACCATCCTTTGCGCCTTTTTGACATCCTTTTCGGCTATTCTCTTCAACATCCAGACTGCCCCCGAGACCATAGCTTCCGAATTTCAACAGACGAGTTGGTTTGGCTCTCGTGTTCTGTCAGAGGAAAAAGATGAATTGAAAAATGCTACAGCGATAAGAGAAGACCTGAGCAGTTTATTATTAACACGAAGCATGTCCAATCTTACGTGGCCGCAAAACACATATGCCGACCTTGCGTTCCCTAGCTTTGATATAAGCAATCTGAAGTGGGATTCCAATATTTCAGTCCAACTCAGCGCTCCCGCCGTAAAGATGGTCCCAACTTGTATTCAGCTTTCTGACGAAGACTTCGGTATTTCTATTCATAGTGGGGTCAATAAGACTCCTATTTACAGCAACTTTTCTGAAAATGCGGAAATTGTCGAGTTTGATGTATTTGAATATCATGTTGCAAACATCACTCAATACCTCACGTGTCTCAATGGAACCGATGCTTCTCTTACTGAAACTGCCACCTTTTATGGCGATGAGATAGCTCTGGGGGCATCGTATGTCACAAAAACACTCTCTTCCCAAACTAATCTCACATCTCTATCTGGCCCGGTTGACTGTGATCCTGATCCATACAATGGTACGAATTCATATGTACCATGGGACATGCAAACATTTTTATGGGGAAATTTGAAATCTCCAATGGATGGATTTGATCATGTCTCGATTTGGAGATGCAACTATTCTTGGGCTGAAGTGACGACAGATGTGAGGCTGATTTGGAATAATGGATCCGTCCAAATCGACCATCAAAACGCCCCCAGCCAACATACAAAAAATACAAAGCTGTGGGATCCTCCATTTGGATTTCCCTTGGGCATTTTATCTGATTATTCTATTGTTTATCCTAGTGTTCCACTTAACACTTCCTATTTTTTCGACATACCCAGGTTGTTTCAGTTAATCGTTGAACCTTTCGGTCCGATACGGCCTGAAGATTTCGGTAAACCAGACCAGGACAAGAGGATCATGGAAGCAATAAATTCTAATATTGGCATTGTGGGCGCCCAACTTGCGAATATCGAACACCGTCTGGGTCTTGACGAGGAGTCAGCAGCTGCGCCTGTGCATCATACGAACCTTTCGGCTGTCAAAGGGACAATAACAAACCGGGGAAGGCATGTACTAGTACAAAACCCAAACATGACATTTACATTGATAGCAATTTTGTCCTTGGTGCTTATATTCAACATATGGGCTTTGGCTTCGACTCTCCTACGAAACGCGCTGAGGGACAAGCCAGGTTGGCTTCTAGATTTAGACTTGGAGGGCCTGGCACCTGAAGGATTTCACAGCATGGCGAGCATGGAGGCTCTAATTCGTGGCTCAAATGCTCTCAGAGCCCTTCCAAAGGATGCCTACATGATACCCTCAAGCGAACTCCACCAGAGGTTGTCAGATAAGCGCTTTCAATTGGGATGGTTTCAGGGACCTGGAGAAGAAATAGAATATACTATCGGGGTATTGGATGATAAAGAGCACCTATTCTTGCGAAAGAAGGAGGTTGGTAATACTCGATTAATGGATACGGAAAAAAAGACCGAACCTCATCCGTCTACCACCTCACTTCCTGGATAATGAAATAAAAAGCTTTTATGATATATCTAATAAAGGCTATTTTCTATAAGTCTTGCTAAGGATATTGCTAGTATATTATGTCACATGCTGTAGATGGCCTCAATAGCCTAACTTGACTTCTGTAGTAACGAACTGATCCGACGAGCCTCATTTGCAGGGTCATGGGCGTGCTTATCATGACCTGGTCCATTGATGGCATTCTCATATTTAGCAAGCTTTGCTTTAGCACAATCCTCTAGATATCTCCCTCCCCCGAGACTCGCAGAACTGTTGAATTTCAAGAAACCCAAGAGATGATTAGGACATATAGCAAGTGGAAGAACACTCCTGTACTTTAATTACACAGATATACAGATTTATCATTATAAAATCCCCACTCAAGTTCTCGAGGCCAGTAAAAAAGTCTGTAAATTCTAAACTCTCTTTATAACAGCAAGTTCCTTACACCATCTAATATCTAGAATTTAAAACCCAACCTCGAAGAATATTTATAAAACTAATAATATTCCTTTATTTAAAAACCAAAAAAACCTCCATTTTAATCTAATCTCATCACAAAAACTAGAAGCACTAATTTCTTAGTAGCTAATGCTAATATAAAAAGGCTAGCTCAAGAAAAACAGATCAATTGAATCAGAGAAGATTATCTCTCGCTCTAAACTGGACAAGACGCCGAGGGTTTCTCTTATGTCTAGCCTACGCAGCTAAATATAAACATCCAATCATGCACCTTCATTCAATGGTTACGATACTATTAATAACACAATCCTGCAGCTAGCAGATTTAGGGGTGGCAGCTGATCAAATCTACCCGCATTGCCCAAAAGGTGAACACATTCAATTTCGCTAGATTGATAGCTCATCCATTCTCCATCTTCGCTCCATTGATTCTAAATTCAAGTAAGTAGCGACTTACACACCACAATTTAATACTTTTCCAATTCCCATATTATCTCAGCGACTGATGCTAGTTGTGCAACACTTGACAATCACACGGTCTAAAATCTTTTCTTTTTCATTACTACAATCCCCTATTTGAGTCAAAGTTAAATGAGGCTAATTGTCTCAGTTTCACAATCATCCAAGATCCTAACACTACCTCCTTTTCGCGAAAGTGAATGGAAAGTTCCTACCCTGTAAAATTTGCCATTGTGCCTCGACGCGAGAATGAGAAGACCATAGACATCATGGTCAGGAATCTGAGCAAAATCTTTCTGGGCTACCTCATTAATGGATGCGCGTTCCCACCAGTCATCCCTTAGACGCATTTCCGCCCAGTCTATGACACCAAGTACTAGCAACTTCAGACGAATTGGCAACTCAGATGAAACACGACAGTCAAATTCGCATGATATTGAGGTGCCGTCCCTAAGTCGTAGCTGACCGGAAAAAGGGTGATGATCATCCATCTCAATAGTATAGGGATGGTTATATGTCTTGGAAGTGATTTTTAGCTCTGCACTGGAGATACAACCAAAGGGATTTTGCCCTAGGACATCCACAATAGGTGTAATGTCATACAGGGGCTGAAAGTCGCGAAATGTGCAACCGGGGCGACGATACAAATCGAAATCAATGAAGTGGCGACCAACCCAGGACCACGATGGCGAGACGTATCGATCAGAACAATCATGCCAAGCGAGAATGTCATTGAGATCCCGAGGTCGTCGTCCAGAGTTAGTGAACGACCACATCAACCCTCTCACGATATCCTTTCTCCATAGCCCTACCACATATTCATCCTGCATGGCGTCTGAAAAGTATTTTGCAAGTCCAGAAATGGCTGGCAATGCATCCTCCTCCTTGGAAAAAGATCTATCCGAGTACATCGGTGCTATACTAACCCCCCATTCATCGTATAGCTCAGAGGGATCTGTGGAAACACCACGAAGCAGAAATTGCCATTGCATCATTTCATAACTCGAGGGCTCGTGTTCTGAAGAGGTTATAGAGGGGCATAGAAAATGAAGAAAAGAAGGGCCAAAGACTAGCAGTCGTGCTGACATTACAAACTCTTGATGTACCCAGCCACGTTCAATCCAACGGCTACTAACCACATCGGATAGTGTAGGAGGCACCCATAATGTGCCAATCGAGCATCTGTAGTACTGAAGGGCATAAGCCCCATTTACCTCACTCCGGATAGATGACTGAAAGGGAATGATAATGCGCGAGGACAGTGGCTGCAAAAAGCTCGAATGACAGGATGGGCTAAGCGCGCAGAAGGTGACAAACGCATTTGCATACACTTGGCCCATTCGAACTGCTTCTCGTTCCCAATCCCCGCTATCGTCTTGAAGAATGCAAAGTGCATCAACCCAAATGTAGGGTATTTGTAGGGCTTGGGCAAGCTGGACAGCATCCATGAGAGTCTTCGTCATTGAAGACAGTGGTATTTCGTTACGCATTTTCGCCTCAGATGCCACCTCCGTCTTCAGTTGGTTTTTTGCATCCAAGGCCGTACCCCAACAATAGCTCAATGCAGCATATCTTGGGAGGTTTTCTTGGTTATTTTTGATATTGGACATTATCTCGGAGCCGTGAACCAGCCGCGGAGTCCGTCCCCTTACATCTACCAGGCGAGTGGGAAGTGCTCTGGCATCTATTGTCCCAATAGGGGAATTGCATTTATTTGTGTGAGACCCTTCATGACAATCCCGTAAATGAGACTTCATCCAAATTAGTTTTTTATCGTCCAAGTGAATTGTTTGTGCTGATGGAGAGAGTCTCAACCAACTATCGCATTTCGTACTAGGGATTGCTAGAGGGAAAGCTCATCGGTTAATTATGATTTTCCTCTTTTCATACAAGCAACCTGTGTGCCGGATACTTACCATGCTTTTCATCCGACACTGAGCCTGCAGATAGTACTATGTCCATTTCCAGATCGCCTGTTCTGCCAAGTGTTGTGAACTGTCGGGTATCAAGGTACAGACCGACAATGAGAGAATCTAGGCCCTTGTTTTCTGCGTCCAGTTTGGTGCCCCAAGTATAGTAAAGAAAAATGGTTACCGGAAGTTCCTTTTGTGCCAAATCAAGGATTTTATCACTCAGGCGACATTGCACCTCATCAGATAGTAAAAGTTCCCTGAGATAAGCACAGAAATCACAGCCGCCCCTCGCACCGTTGGCCAAGGCTACGAGATGTGGGAAGCTGTCATCTAATTCGTAATCGAGTTGGAACTCGAGTACTTTGGAGTCAGGGGTTTCAAAGTCGAGATAAGGCTCGCCGTTTGCTGAATAGGATTCGAAGCTGTCGAATTCAGAATCGTCGAATTTAAGTACCTGACACCGAGCACAAAGCTTCGCAGGCACCTGATCCTGAAATGTTGACATGACGTGTGCTAAGCACGTACGGCTCTAATGTGTGCAATTGCCCGACAATAAGAAAAACCGTAGATTCGTCAAAAGCGGGCAAATGAGAGTTCTGCGCTACTTATCCGTTGCAACTTTTACATGCAAGGGGGCGAAGTAAAGTTGCCTAAACCCTCACCCATTTTGGGAATCTCGAACTTGATAAAACGGTTAAATTTCGGCTTAGACATTCCCCCACTAATTACAAATAGCACTTACTTAATGCAGCAACTATCATGTGATTTTTATCGTATTTGGGAGTGGAGCTATTGCTGATCGTTGAATAAGCGCCAAGCACAAGGTAGTGGGACAGGTTGCTACGCTGTTACAGACTGGTACAAATAGTTGATACTAAAAACGACTTGTCATTATAACAGGCTACCAAGTGTTGCAAGCGTAGTTCTATTAAACCAGGCAGCTCCTCCGTCCGAAGCCAGCGAGCTAATGGGACATCGGTAGCCAGGGCAACAGCTTCATAAATCAAATAAAGAGAAAGTTCTTCTCATCGTTATTTATATATTTTATGATTCTACAAATTAAATATTAAATAAACCCCTTGTATCAATATGTGTTACAGTGGTGGGGTAGGTTTAGTCTTTTGTTCTAGGCTCTAAACGGTGTTCCTTTGCTGGTTCCTTCTTGGTTCCTTCTTGGTTCCATACAAGAAGCCAAAAATGGAGGTCAACATTTGGTAGACAAATTCCTGACGGGATCCTGTATTCTGTAAGAGCTATGGTCGTATGTGGCAATAGGCTAAGGCGGAGTGCATTATCACCAGGTTCGGCTCCAACAGACCCAAACAAGAATGCAGTGGGACAAAATAAATGCACAAAAAAAGGATATTACGAGGTTATGGTTTCCCGATCTACCAAATGCAGTATGATTCCAATCAGAAAAAAGGAAACTTTTGAAATATGTGTCGGTACATCTATTACAGCCCCCAACCCTTCTCTTATTTCCTTTTTCTTTTTTTTCTTTTTTTTGTGGGTGTCCATTTTTGGGTGAACAATGACTCAACCCCGCAACAAGTCCATACACATTCTTTTTCTATTAGTCACAAAAGACTTGATGCGTTGATCATTCACCCTTCAATCTAGCTTTATTTTGCGATGCCTTGGGATTTTGTATCAAGACCAAATCAAGATTTCAAGTCATCATGCTAGTACATTATCAAGCACAGATGTATACCATCATAGCTAAACTATAAATAGTAAAAAGGAGACTTATCTGTTATTTTTTAAGAAAGTGAAGCTCGCAAAACTATGGGATTTCAAGAAACCCAAGAAGTGATCCATGAAAGTATAGATCCGCTATTCTGTTTCTGTTCCAGGAGTTCTTTGATTACTCCTATTTGATGAGCTGGCAATCCAACTTTCTCCACTATGTCCACAATTTCTAAAGGTGTGCCATCTTCGAGTTTAATGGACAAAGTCGTCCGAGCCCCGTGAGATATCATTAGTTGAATGGCCGTTCCAATGTCTTCGACCGTACTATCAGAATCAAATCCACTCCCAGCTTGTTGATAGCAAGCTCGTAAGAAGAGTTCCCAAGTCGTCTTCCCATCATAGATATAAATGCTTTGATTAGGATCCGAACCAAGCTCTAAGAGCAGCTTGACAATACCCAATGCGGGGCCTTGATTCAGACCGGGTACTTTAAATGGAGTGACCATGGTTGGCCGGAGCGCGTAATCAAGCAAAGGACGGCCGCGCTTCTCTCGAAGCTGTGACTTATTTCGGCAAAGACTTTCCGCAACATATAATGAGAGCCTAGCTTGTATGGTACTTGCAAGAAATGTCTTTTGTCGATATTCTTGAAACATCCCTTTTGGAGGATCCTTGAGATTTGTCCAGTGAAATCCTAGATGGCTCATTCTTGTCGAGTTTGACCTCTCCAATTCGTCGAGAATTTTGAAGGCTTCAATCAAATTTCCTTGAACTTCTGGATGTCTGCTTTTGCTTTTACCCATATCTGGGCAGGACTCTTCAATTCGCTGCACATAGTACATCAAACTGTCTGCAAAGACAAAGATATGGTTATAGACTTGAGAATTTGTCGGATCAACAACCAATATCTTGCTTAAACACAGCATGATTTTGCATAAGGATAGATGTGGGTTGAACTTTCGAGTAGCTCTTTCGTGTAGCATGTCGTCCATTACACCCGTGTCCAGAAAGAAGTCCCTAACAGTTCTGTGCAAAAAGTCGACCTGGAATCTTAAAGGGCCCGATTCTTCAGCATTCTCAGTAACATATAGCAGATCTCGACAGCGGGCGTTCAGTCGTTTGTTTAATCGGGGACTTATTTTGTCCAAGTCCTCCGACATACCTTCTTGGCCCCGCATTGTAATGGAATATTCAGGATTCGTCATTTCTTGATCAAGGAACTCGAACCCCAAAAGAGGAAGGGATTGCTCAGCACTCATGACTATTCGAAGAATGCGTGTCGTTTGATCCCAGTAGACTGGTTCAATAGACTGCAAGATATGCTTGAAGTATTCTTCAAGATCATCTGGAAGTTCGTTTAGTCTCTGTATAAGATCCGCGTAATTATCTTCATTGGAAAGGCCTCTTTTGAGAGAGAGGACAACAAGGTAAACCCAAAGGAACACCCCCTGGGCTCTTTTGACGATGGTATCTGGGATCTCGGTACATCGGCTGTCTCTCGCTACCAGACTTTTAAAATGAGGGTTCTCGTCCAACTCCTCGGTGACATATTTTCTAATGTCATTTTTAGTAACATCTTCTAGCTGAACTTGCCATCTTAGCTGTCCAAACGAATCATTGAAGGCATTCCATGGTCGGCTAGAGACGCAAATCTTGATTGAATCTGATGATGCCAAAGCCTGCAGAGGCTTGACCAATTCATTAAACGTGCCCTGGTAACGCTTTTCACCAGCGGTATACTCGTCCAGTCCATCAATAAAAAAGCAAAATTTGAATGGCATAGAGGACTGACGGGAAAGTTCATTGAATGCCAAAAGAAGCTCTTCATCATCCCATGGTTCTGTGGTTGTAAGACCATCTTTCGCCCAACGCGACGCGAAGATGACTTCAATTAGTTCAGGGCACTCTTTCAAAATCTGATACATGAGTGTTTGCCAAAGACCCGTCAACGACTTTTGTATCGAGCTTCCAGCATTCCAGAAAAAGTGGCTGGCGATGATGACTCGCTTTGACGAGCCCCAAACATCTAACCTAGCCTGTGTGCCAGGATGGGAAGCGAGAAATTTCATCAGAGTTGATTTGCCGCTGCCTGCTTTTCCTTTGACCCAAAAGATGCCATCTCCACTCCCCAGCCATTCGCAAAAGCTGGTCGTCTTGGAAGCGAATATCCAATCAAACGTTGCTGTGTGATGTTCCTGAATGGAGATGTATCTCTGTTTAATTTTCGGGAAAATGAGAGTTGAGAGAATTTGTTGTTGTTTTTGAACTTTACGCGCTTCATTGGTGATCTGCTCAAGCTGTGAAACGATGTTGGAGACAATATTTCCATCCAGTGCGTCAGCGTTTTCCAAGTGAGATTGGATGGCCTCCAGCCTAGTAGTCGTGTTGGCATTCAATTTTGCATTTTCGGTTTTCAGATTCCGAACGAGGTTAAGGGTCACAGACTGCTGGTTGCTGTGTTGGGTTAGTCAGTATGCTATATCCAGAGGTTTTTATTCGTAAGCTTACCTAGATGCCACCGTAAGGTGAAGTATGAGGTTTTGCCGCAACCTTTCAAGTTTCTTTTGTTTATCCTCAACTTTAGACTTCGAATACTCTTTATATAGTGCTCTCCGAAAACTTTCCCAATGACTATTTCGCCCTGCATTGACACCCAGTCGGCTGAGAATATCTATGAGGTCAGTAGCAAGTCTGTCGCAAGATCTTGCGATTTTGTAAAGATTGACCTCTATGAGCTGATCCTCAAGAGTGGAATTCCCCTCATGTATAAAACGTGCCAGAGCTTGGAGACTTTTTGTCACCTCGAGGAGCTCCTCATCTTCTGGATCGAGTCCTAATTGAGACTTGTGTATTTCCTTAGCTGTTGAAAATAGTCTGATTCCAAGGTCCAAAAATTGTAGTATTTTGCTAGCGAGATCTATTGCATCAAGCTCAGCAGCCATCCTAGCAGATTTGGGACAAAGCTGTGGCCAGTGAGATACACATCCACTAGATTCTCGATTATGAGGTTTTATAAAAACGGCAGAAATTCATCCCTAACCGTACTATAAATTATAGTGAACTTTCAGCTAAATCCCGGTTAGTGTACTCTTAATTTCGAATAACTAGAACGATGACACCCAACTTACAAGGCTTGCATCCCATGAGGTTTATACTCCAGCAACTTTTTTTGGTTTTTAATATACCAGGCCCCAATAACCTGACCGCCTCTGGTTATGATTTGGGTGAAAATTTGCGGCATGAAGACTTCAAAAATGTGCGAAGGAGCAAAGTGTCAGCAATGCCAAGATGATTGTCACGTGAGTACCCCGCATGCAGTGTGAGCTGTCAGCAAATGGAAATGGCGGTGCAACTTCTGTTGACAGACTGAATGGTCACCAAAAACGTCTCTTTTGAGCTTCAACGAAGCTGCAATAAACTAAAGCATACAAAAAAAACGACACTGCTATGTTTAGAGCAAAGGGCAGCACCCGAGAGGTTTCGGGTGGTCTCCGATGGCTTAGGGAAGATACTGGTGAGCACAGTCCAATTTCTCGAAAGTGGTAACGGTTTTATCTAATGAGGAAATTTTTTCGGAGTAGTTGAGTCGGGATTGTCGAACGAGAACCGTCAAATATCTGGCGATCTCAGACCGGTACCACTCACCAAAGACGAGCGGCCATGGATTCGGTGGCCTGTCTCACTCTTCATGATTCTTTTCTACCGACCGTTTTGGAAACCTCTCCAAATTCTATTCTCAAATCCAAAAATGTATATCTTCCTTCTTATGACCTTCCTATTTTTGGGTGTTCCATTGATAATATGGTCCGGTTTTTTACATAACTTGCTTCGCCCAAAAACCAATGAAGGCTTTGTCAGCTATAATGCCGTAGCCAATTATCAAGGAGCACAGTGGATGTCAAGATCCAGGCCAACAGAGAAATTATCGCATTAGCAATCAGTGCGTCAGCAAGAAGAATCTTTGATCTCGGGATCCAGTGTTTATATTTCGATGAATTCATGATTCAAAATCCAAGACTGTGGGGCATTTATCTGCCGACCTTGTCGATATGAGCAAGTTCATCGATTTTAAAAGAATACAGGCAATCCATTACTCTGTTAATCTACCCTTATGGTCACGAAAGGAAGAGCCCTGTAGGATTTCGATATCCCGTCAACAGAGCTCTCGCGTTGAGTAGCAGCGCTCACAGACAAACACCAATGAGATCGAATAATTTTGTGGTCCGCTCAAATCTTTAAGTGTGTAAATAAAGACAATTATCTCTCTCGTGAATTATGGCTAATAACATTTATCTCTTCATTAACATAAAAGCATACAGACATATTTTATATTCAAAATATTCATGCATGCCATCTATGGGACGTTTAAGATGTCAGGGAGAAACAACACCATTTGATGATGCCCGACAGATAAGTGCTCTAGGCTGGATGGATTGGAATAAGTAAAGAAGAATCACGGCCATTCATAGCTCTGGAATGCCATTCTGCCGGGTAAGGGCCACAATCAAACCATTTATGTTACATTTGTCCATTCTAAATGGGCATGTTCATTTGGGGTGGGCTTGGCCTGTGGCGCCTAGTTCATCCGATTGACAAAGGTGACTAGAGACGAAATAGAGTGGCGAAATGTAAATAAGGTCTTTTTTTTTTTCAATGCGGCAATAAAATGTCTCCTGTGACCCCAAGAAAGAAAAAAAAAAAAAAAAAGACCAAAAAAAGTCGCCTCGCTGGCTATTTTCTAGTCTAACACGGATGATCTCAGTGCTCAACGAGTTCTTACTTGGGGTTCGAACTCGGAGCCCTGCCAAGAGCTAATGTCTTTGCTGACGTCCCGACGATCGGGCCGCAGACCACGCGGCGTCAGACCCGCTTTAGTGGGGCGCGCAATATTCAGGCATTAAGTATCTTCTCTAGTATGAGTACCCACGTGACTACTTCTTCCTTTGAAAGGCAGCTATAACTTGACCCAAGGGGCACTCTAATTAGAGCCAAAATGACAGCTAGTGACGGGTTTTCAATGAGCTTGATAGACCTTTCCTATTAACCTTATTAAAACCCGACCTCTCTAGATGCGTTACAACCAGACGGCGCATCCAGATGGCTGTGCCAAATAAATACCTTCTCTCCAACACATGCAGTAGCGTCGATCGCAATTCGGGAGATTGGACTGATGATATCAGGCAGGACTATGATGATTCCCATCTCAAGCCGTGCGTTGATTATTCAGCTCACGACCGAAACTCGTCTAATCTAGTAAGTTATCCAAGAAGTAAAACAGTCAGAATCATGCGATGCTTTTTCAAGTATCCCTCTTGACCCACTAATCACACTCACTATTACCTGCCATCAAACCATACCTCCTCCATCACTTTTTTTTCCCGCTTCGCTAGTTCGCACTCGATTGCAGATGCCAGTGCAGGTCGCTTTCTCAAATCTTTTTCCGCCTTCATCTCCTTCAAAACCCTTTCAATGGCGTCAAGTGGCGTAGTGTTCATTGTCTCGATTTGTTTGAACTTTGATGATAAATCACCCACTCTATCCATTTCATTCTTGAAATAGTCGGTGATTTCCTGAGCTGTAGTTGGAATGTGCAATTGGCGCTCCCTCTCTCGGATCTTCTCAACACGGTCAAGGCGGTCTGTTTGGCGTTTTATTGCATGAGTGCGTTTGAACGATAGTGGATCCTTGACTGGAACTCCAGTCATTTCTAGAGCCAGATTCCACGCAAAATCCATTGATGCGACCGGTTCCTTGAGCTTGGTGTAAAATATGGCTGAAGCATGCCAGGTTACTACAACAACCTGGGAGATTTCATCCGAACATTTTTTAGATAAAACAAACATCTTGAGCGAATTTTTTATGGGGCTCTTCTTGCTAATTCCCAGATCTAAAGGTCGAAGGGTTTGACCTCGACCCTCGATCATAGATTTGAAAGCTTGAAAAGGTGAATCTCCATTCATAAGGAGGAAAGGAGAACCTTCAACCGTGTCACTCAAAAAAGTATTCAAAGCTTGTCTCATTTCATCCCAATCAGGATGAAGCAATTTCTCCCACTTTTGCCCTTGCTTTTGGTAAGGCGTACGTACGAATAGGATAGACATCTTGCGATCTAATGCAAGCGGGTTGTCCGATCTTGCGCTACATTATCAAAGTAAATAGAGTGTCATCGACTAAATATGACAAACACTCACACATTGTTCCCTGAGACTCGGATTGGTCTCGTCCATCGTCATGCCGAATTCCAGATTGTGGCCAAGATATGTTGGGTAGTTCCATAGAATGGTCAACCGTGCGTTGTATGGGCCGGAAGGCTTGCAAAGCCGTGATTCGCGTACCCCTGCATTTACCAAGGGCACCTTGACCTGGTCAAGAAACTGTTCCCAAAACATGTCCATCAATGGGCAATGGCTTTTCCAACTGCCAGGAATGTCCCTCGTCACCCAATCATCAAGGGTACCAAGGGCTGTGCAAACACGGTGAGGTTTTTTCAAGAATACTTTCAGACTTTCCCTGTCACTGTTCTGGGGAATTCGATTCAGGATAAAGTCAGTGTATGATTCACATTGTGTGGGTTCGAGTCCCATTTCAAGAACGAGGTCTTGAAGGGTTTGAGTATAAACAGAGCATTCTATATCGTAAACCTAGTTAATCGGACCATTTCCGTATGTTAACGGTTATGCAACAGACTTGCCTTGTGTTTCATCCTGTTGTGTCGAACGGATTGGAAGTAAATGAGTTGAATTGTCGTCGGGTTCCGCCATCACCAATCGCGTTTCACTGGCACGAACATTGGAGTTGAATGGGTTTTGAAAATAACGGCAGAATGTGACATTTTGGATATCTATAACAGTTTCTTGGAGATGTCATTCAATTCAATCGACAAACAAAATCCACGAAGATGCCACACGAAACAGAACAAGCACATCGCAAACACTAGAGCAAGCAGGTTTGCTTGACTCTTGCTCACAGCAAACTCTCGTTATTTGCTTGACAAGTATACTTCCCGTACGACATTTTTCCTTTGTCATTCCGTTTTGATTGTTCTGCTACAGTGATCATTCACTTGTGGCGTGCGCAACAACTCAGTCAATGGGTGCATCGGGATGGGGGGCATCTGCCAAGTCAGGTCACACCATCCGCTTCTTTATCCGACCGAAAGTTTACCAAATACAACCAGCGGGCCTTTTGCAACAAGACACATATCAATGGGTCACTTTTTTGTCTGTGTCGTAATGATAAACATAGACCTTCAAATAACCTAACTTAAACTACATGCTGTGCTATTCAGGTATAGGACTGCGAGTCAGGCAATACAATTTCTGTCCAATCATGCCAATAAAAGTATACCAATGTGCTACTTTATATAGCTTAAGAAGGAGGCTCAACATAACACGTCACCGAAGTGTTGGATAATGGGTTAATTTCGAACCTTCGAACTATCTTGTCACCACATACAAGACATCACTTCATTCATAAGACCAAAGCGTCCAAATTACAGAGATTTCGTCTACCTAGTAATAGTTCTATGCCCTCTTAAAAGGTTTTCCCTTTTTCATGATTGTCAGCTGAAATAAAACAGAAATCCCGGAATTGCTCCAAAATATTTATTTAAGACGCTATAACATTAATGGAAATTGTCTCCATCAAAGAGACGGGGAGGAGCCTTTCTATTATATGCATGCTAATTATTTTAATCCCATTTCAAGATCTCATGTTTCCTCTTCGGCGAATCAGGTGTAATTTACATCAGAGGATCAATCAGATATTAGTCTACGACTACCAAAACGTGGCCCAGATGCATTTTGTCTATCGCTCCACCTCTGTCAAACGAACATTCAAGTCTCCCTTCTCCCACAGAATAAACACGTCCTGCTTGTCCCAAGACAAACTATCCTGCATAATCTCAAGATCAAACTTCCACAAAAGACGCGTGAGCATAAGTCGCATCTCCGCATTCGCAAGACTGGTGGCAAATTCATGTCAGTCATTTACTGGTCTCAAGTACCATAGGTTGACACTTACTTCTTGCCAATGCAGTTACGAGGGCCAAACGAAAAAGGCTGAAGTACCGTTTTGTCGTCACTATCGTAAGAGGGGTCGTTTAGCCATCGCTCTGGGGCGAACTTGTCGGGGTTTCGAAAGTTTCTGTCAGCCCTATACGCCGACCAGTGCGGCACCGACACCGATGTCTGTAACCTATTCAGTCACTACTTCCAGAGTTAATACAATGCTGGTCAACTCACATTCTCAGGGATAAAGTATCCCTCGATGACTTCACCACCTGGGGGGCTTGCCCTAGGAAGGTTGCTGGGAACAGGTGGATCTAGTAACAGTTTAGCATGTTTCAAGTCCGTTTGCTAATAACCTCCAGCTTCTTACACATTCTTAGGCCCTCGTTAAATACTGCAATCAAATATTTGAGCTGGTTTACAGCATTGAAAGTAATTTCGTCTTCTGAGCCGAAAGCGGTTCGAATTTCCATGACTAATTGGTCATAGACATGGCGGTTGGTCAAAATCTGGAAAGTAGTGCCACTGAGCAGAGTAGCCGTCGTTTCACTTCCTGCAATGATCAAGATGTTGGCATTCACAAGAATCTCTGCCTGTGTAAGACCATTCTTGTCATTGTGGCGCAAAATGTAAGACATGAAGTCCTCACGCTCCATGTTTTGCGTGTCGAGGCGGCGCAGCGCAGTCTGCTTGCTAAGCTCCCAGTGTTCATCCGCACCCTTCCTCAAAGACGGAGGGGCGAGAACATTGATCCATTTTTCTACGCCTAAACGTCTGGTTATGTGTCGAATAGGCAAAATCTTAACACTCTCAAAGATAAGCTTTACCCAGGGATGATAGCCTCCACTCTTCAGACAGCCAAAAGGCTCGCCAAATGCAAGGTCTCCAATGAGATCAAAGGTAGCAAAATTGTACCATCGGACAATGTCAACAATGTTTCCTTTTTCGCTTTCCTCTGTAAGTTTGTTGATGAATTCATCAATATAGTGCTTTAGGACATCTTCTTGGTTGCGCAATGCCTTTTCCGAAAAGGCATGGGAAAGAAGACGACGCATGCGTTTATGGTCCTCATTATTAGCATTAATAATATCAGGGGCATCTCGAGTCTGTCCGTAAAATAATTTGTGTTTCTCAAAAGTCTTGTCGCCGCCGCTCTTGTGTCCGTAGATCTTCTTGATGGCATCGGATGTGATGAAGGAGACGTCGTTGGGGGCAAACCTCACAGCAGTTCCATACTTATTATGCAAGTTTTTAAGTACTTCGTGCCAGTTCCCTCTCGACAAGTGATATAGATAGGGGATTTGAGTGAAGGCATAGATCTTCGGACCGGGGATCTTGGACAGGGGGTGAAAAAAGGTATTGTAAAGCCCGCTACCGATAAAGTATACGGGTGCCTATTCCATTCAACAAGAATAAAATATCAGTGGATGCCTCCTCAAATAATTGCTCTCGGCCCACTGCTCTAAGCTTAGTGAACACTTACCGCAATAATTGCTGCCACAATGACCACGATGCTAATTGAAAAGGTACCATCTGACGGTAACGCAGCGGGAACTGCCATGATGGCGAATCCCTAACCAATCAGATTGAAATAGAATAGCAGGGCGGGAAATAGTTCGATCGGAATTTCAGGGCAATGTTATCTTAAAAAGAAGAGGAAAAGCATGAAGAGTGTGTTCAATTTGTTCTTCTTGCATGATGATGCTCGTACTTCGTATCCTTTATGATATGAATTCCCGGCAGATTACGAACCCGAAAGTCCGAAATAATATCCACTACAAGGCATGCTCTCCGTGGGCTCTGCGCGCACAGCAACAAGAATTGGAAAGGTGGCCATGAAAGTTTGCGAGCATCCCAGACGAAACTGATACCCAAGGCAGTGCTGACCTTTCAACATCATGCATTTGGCCATAGATGCACCAAATACCATGACGTGGATTGGACGCTTGGGTCCATACAAAAAACGGTCCGCGGAGTTCCGTATTCTCAACCACTCACGGTTAAATTCGTACGCCGACTTTGGTCAGTGCAGCCGATCAGCACACAGCCCTTGTCTCTTGGCGTCTGGCACTACGTAAAAAAAATAGGTGTCAAAGGCCGGATACTAGGTGAACCAATCACAATGAAGAACAGCATATATTGCATTTAATCATGTAGCAATGGGACACAGACCCAGTCACTGGTCATGCTTTATTAGAAGCGGGCTTTTAGAGTTCTTCGAATCTCTCTTATCGCTAGTTCAAAGTTGAATCTGAAAACACACACCCGCTTGGTGACGGGCCGAATTACACAAACGGCAAGCCGGGCCCGATCAAGACCTATCTCTAAATTATGTACATATTTAGCCATAAAATAGCATTTGCGCCAGTAGAAACCAACACCCCTCCCCCTGGTTGATCCAACCTCCAGGTCGGAACTCGAGTCAGTGATGGATATGCTGCCCCTGGCTAGATGACATTCTAGAAGGACAGCCTGACTCGCTCAAGACACAGACCGTTGCGAACTTCACAGGCACTTCTCATTGGCGAGAAGCTGGACAAATTGCTCAATGCGGCGCTGCCGTGTGTCTGGGCGTTTTGCTGTCTCAAGTCGAAACAGAAACGAATAGCGTTGGGACCGGTTGATGGTCTTGAAGAATTCCCCAGCCGCCTGGTTGCGATCCAGCGCCGCCTGGAAGTCAGCCGGAACTTCGGCGTTGCTTGAGGACGAATATGCACGATCCCATCTGCCATCGGCCTTAGCCGCGTCGATCTCGGCCTGGCCGGAGGGCTTCATACGGCCAGCCTCTGTCAGTGCGGCGACCTTGTTGACATTGCGCTTCGACCAGATGCTCGCTTTGCGGCGAGGCGTGAAGCGCTGGAGAAAGTACTGCTCGTCATATGACTTTTTCTGGCCGTCGATCCACCCATAGCAAAGCGCGCCGTCAAGCGCCTCATCGTAGGTGACGGATGTGACGCCGGAGTTTTTCTTGGCAAATCTGAGCCACAGCCCTGTATGTGTTCCGTGATTGTTCTCTAGCCAGGACTCCCAGGCGGCAGCATCGTCAAACACCTGGCTCTCCACATCGGCTGTGGCGGTGGCTGCGGCTGTGGATGCCTTTGGAAGTGTGGCTGGGGGTGTTTTGGTGGCTCTCTTCGACGCAGACCGTGTTTGTCTGGGCATATTGGACGCGATTTGTCGCGACGTAGTTGTGGTGTTTAGTTTAAGGAGAGCCATCAGCCGCAACATGAGTGCTGACTAAGGACAGGCTACATAGTAGCTAGCTTTGTTGCTCAGTGAGAACTGGGAGGAATTCATGGCGTTTGGTGGCTGACTGCCTGGCGAAAATACAACCTACAGGGTGACATGTAGACTTTTAACCGGCGAATGCAACGGTTTAAAAAAAGGAAAAAAGCATAATACAACTACAATGCGCGAAATAGATGCAAACGGCGCAAACCCACCAAAAATCTCACGATGCTGTCCTCGGTGTAGGGTAACAGCGGCACAAGGAGGACATCGGCGAGAAGGGCGAGATTTCGTCACGTGACACGGTTAGGCAAAGTGAAAGAATCTGGGGAATGGCGGGGTTGGGTCGAGAGGAACCGAAGACCTCGCCTCATAGGCCTGGCCAACTCCAAAATGCCACTGGCAAAGAGGCCATGTCTCCAGTGTAAAGGTGCAGTAGGCCTCAATCTCGAAAAATACTCCGCTTCTGCGAATGTGGGCTGACCAGGGCCACAGAAAAGCACGTTAAATGTAAGTCGCGACTCTTGATTTGGCACCGTGCAGACAAGGATGCGACGGTGGGTGCCGAAGAGGGGATACACACACATGATCTAATGATCCGGCTGCTAATTAACAATCGACCGACTCAGGCGATGAGGCCAGGCCAAAGTGCCGGCGCTGCCAGGCCCGGAACCTGACATGCACGCGGCCTGCCAAAAAGACTGTCTTCAGGAACGCCTCGACGGCGCCCTTCAACAATGATCAGCGGTGGGTGAGCAGCGGCGGTATTAGAGAATGTATGTATGAGTGCAACTATCGCTATTTACGCCCTGAAGCGTTGGAGCTGATCTGATTGGCGAACCGTCTATAGTTTCTCTGGATTCGCGCGTTGGCGATGAGTCGCTCCAGCGCAGCACAGGCGCCCTCGTCGGCCATGGCCATGCCGCCACGGCGAGCGTGTCAGCCGCTCATACCATGGGCGCAACCACAGCCTTTAGCGACACGTCTTCGCTAGGCTCTGCTTCAATATTTGATGCCATTCCACAGGACAGGCCATCGAGGAGGGCGAAAGACGCGGCCCCTGCTGCCACTGCTTCTTCTGCTGCTGTCCACAGCTATCGCAACCAGCCCTGGCAGGCTGCCAGCGAGGACTCGCCTGGCTCAACAACTCACTCAGATCTCTCCACCACTCGCAACCAAGACCTGCCTTCCCAGCCGTTTGGTCGAGCCCACGAGCCGTCAGACAAGGCTTCCCTTTCCCCAACCAGCCATGTTCCACTGTACCGCACGGGAGACACTCCTGGCTTCCCCCTGACGGACCCCCAGGAAGCTTGTTTGCTGCGATACTTTGTCGAGGACCTCTCACACTGGGTAAGACATGGAGCACCTTTTTTCCCCCCTGCGTTGCGCCTCGCTGACCCTTGCTGCTAGTTTGACCTGTGTGATGAGAAGAGACACTTTCAGCTGATAGTTCCCATCCGGGCGAGACACCATCCGCCGTTGCTAAATGCAATTTTCGCGCTCGCGGCCCGTCACCTCACTCGTCTGCCAAAGTTCAAGACACCGCAGGGTATCTTATACCAAGGGCAGCTGTTGCCCAACCTCACCTCGCATGATGCTGTAGAATACACTCTAAAGTGCATACCTGCATTGCGCAACTTTCACAATATCCAGGACGATGAACGGCTCGAGAGCATCATAGCCACCGCGGTCATTCTGAGACAACTCGAGGAAATTGACGACGAAGACGACCAGGAAGATGGCGACGGGGGTACCGACGAAGGGTCTAATGACTCACACTCGAAACGCCAACCGAATTTCCTTGCAGTCATTGACGCGGTTCTTAGAAGCGCACCGTCGCAGTCGCTATTTGGGCGCCGGCCGCTGATGCAGGCTGCGTACTGGATGGCGGTGCGGCAGGAGATTTTCCACTCGTTTACGCGGAGACATCCGCCCCAGATGGCCATAGAACCTGACTTTGGCCTGGGAGCGTCCAAAGCTAATCAAATAGTCCTACACACGGCGCAGGTGGCCAAATGGCGCTGGTCTGATGGGTCTGAACGGGAGTGGCGTAAGAGTGACATTTTCTCCGCCCTGGAATGTGATTTTTGCTGATACATGACCACCCTCTAGTGCGTCTCCAGAAACAGGGCGAGCAGCTTGAGGAAGAGGCACTTCGCGAATTCCAGCCATTTTTTCGCCGCCAGGCTGACCGATCCAACGGGAAAATCTTCCCCACTATTTGGTATTCGTCTGCGCTCGAGGTTACGAGCATCCAACTCACTATTATTGCCAAGATGGTGTTAATGGCTGAGAACCCCTTTTTAGCGTAAGTCCTTTTTTTGCTGGCCTCGAAAAAAAAAAAAGCCTCACAAGGAGGGATAAAGAGTTTATCAGTGGCTGACCTTTGTTATTTTTTGTTGTTTCGTACAGTGGTCAATCGACTACAAGAGCACGGTGGCGGGAGATTGAGAACGAGGTCCGGCAAATGATTCTAGATCTCTGTGGCATCAGCTTGTGCCACCCGGCGTGCCCTCCTGCCCTGGTCCATGCAGCGTTCGGGATGGAACTTTACGGAGATTTCTTTACAGATCACTACGAGCGAAAAGCGTTGAGGGGGGTGGTTGAAAAGTTTCGGGATGCACGTGCCTGGCCCGACAAGAAACTGTCTAGCATGTTTCAATAAATTGCCGGGCCATAGACGGAGTCACAGTGACACATCGCGTTTTGACGGAGGGGATAGGACGGACTGGGGGGCAGAGAGGGTTTGCCTGCATATGAACTGGACTGAACTGAACTGTAATGTCATGTATGTTCCGAGCTGCGACACGGTTAATTGTCGCCTGTTTAAGACCCTTATTCTTTTTTCCCTTTCCCCTCTCCCCATGTAATACAATGATATACGATAGAATCAAGCCCTCTATTTCCGAACTGGTACCGCTGTGAGTGCAAAACGGCGGTTGTCACGGCCCAACCCCGCGCTGCTGTCGCTCCGTTCGGGCCGAAGCCACCCTTGCAGCAGCCATCATGGGGCACTTTACCAGCGGCTCCCAAAGATGGCTGGGATTAAAGAGCGAGCGATTTATTTTTCTCTCTATCTTTAATCTTGAAGAATTTTAAAATTATCGTGATCAAGTGAAGAACTTTTGAGCAATGATAGGGTAGTTTGGTTTAGTGCAGTGATGGGATCAAATGGCATGGCTGCATTGGGCCATGGTGCCAATGTCGCAATGTCCCCAGAGGCCATTTGGTGCTGCATGACGTACTCGGGGAGGCCCTGGACGCTGCCGATCAGGCCCACTATGCAATCTTGTTTCCCCCGCTAAATGACCTGTCAGGCCCTGTCAGGCCCCGCCGATTTACGGGTGCTTCCCATGCTGAACCTTGGTGGTGATGAGGTCCGCAGGGAGCGAGGAGCGGATAGTGAAAGGGGGGGAAGCTGGAGGGGTCATGGAGGGTTGTTCAGCTTGGTGGGCAAAAAAAAAAAAAAACAAAAAAAAACAAGAAGAGCCACTGGGCAGTAATGCCGAGCGTGGGCTTAACTCTAGACATGCTTGGAAGCGAGTGTAACTCTGTCCAAAAAGCAAAAGCTGCAAGCCTACCTGCGTGGACGTGGATGGAGAGATGTAGGCTAACTAATGTGGTGATGACGGCACGAGAACGCCATGGCCGAGCGTGCGTGCGATCACGGGGCATAACCGTCGGAATGGTAACAGCCACGTAAATGATTGATCATATTGCAGGGAAAAAACTGCTTGTTGGTTGTGTGTCGCCCTCAGACATCGGATCGATCTGACAGGCGACGCGCGATCTCTGATGGGCATGACACTCTGGAAATCTCGCCCATCGGCAGATCCGAAGCCAGGCCACTGGAACCAGCTCGCGTCCGCTGTGACGGTCCGCGCTATGCCTGTTCGATGGGCTGGGAGGCTCTTGTCAAGGCAGGCAAGATTAAGATCAGCTTTGTCCAAGGTTTGCTGGGGGGGAAGAAATCTGGGCTACGGTGGAACGGATCTGGTTATGGTGCTGGTGCTTGGGGAGGGTGGAGGGGAGCAATGGGGCTTGCAAGCGAGAACAAGCGAGCGAGCGACCATGGCGAGGCAACCAGAAGTGAACCAGAAGGGGAAGGGAACGAACAAAAAAAAAACACCCACACAGGGCTAATACACAGGGCCAATAACTACGTGCAGGGCCAATACGTGGGATTGATTTACGGCGAGGGGGCCTGGCCACGCTTAGGGACGCTAAAGCTAGGCGGATCGTTTACCAGTGGCGGGTGATTTGGGAAGTGATCAGCCCTTTGCAACTACTGGTCTGGATCAAATGTGTGAAAGTGGCTTTTCCTTGGCCGCAGGGCCCCCCAGCACGCTATTTACATGATGCATCGGTGCGGCTGCGAATGTGAAGAATTGTATCTTGCTTCGGCTGTGAAGAAAGGGAGGGATACGAAGCGAAAGAGAGAGAGAGAGAGAGAGGCCGTGAGTTTGTTCGCCTGCGCCCGCTGCAAGTAACAATGCGATGCCCATGCGAGGGATCAAAACGCACGCACGCACACGCACAGCAACAGGGCAGCAACAGGGCAGCATCGTACCTACATATGACAGACAATGCATTGCATTGTTGTCCATAGCGTCGGGACGGAATGCCAGTGGAAACGGTGCGCGGGAGCGGAAAGCCACGAGGGTCCACTTCCCGTAAGGCCGGCCCTTGTCGTCTTGGGCTTAGGATGCGATGATGGGGACTGACTTTTATTGTGCTTGCCCCCATGTATGTATGTGTGTGTGCCCATGGATAGCTGTGTGCATGTGCAAGTGTGTGTCTGTGTGTGACTGGCATTTTGCACTATACCATCATGGTAATGGGTAAATCCCATGATGCCGGCCGCGAGTCCACCGAGCGTATGCATGTATGGGTCCGGACCGGTTCCGCGCAGCTGACAGGAGGGGACGAGAAAGGAAAAACGAAATAAAAATATGAACAGTCAATTTAGCCAAGCCTAATACTGCGAATAGCGGTGTCATTCTCGAGGAAGCGGCGGCATGCACTTGCATCTCGGAGCCAATGTGACGACGGTGCAATACGATTGGGCCAAAAGGTTATGCGTGTGTGTCTGGTGGCTGTTGCGCAGCGCCCCGTCCTAGCTTGCGGAACGACCCGTCCATTGTGACGGCATCCATAAACTCCAGACGAACAAACTTTGTGTCCCCGTTGGAGCGTCGAGGGTTTTTTTTTCTTGGTTTCGTGATAAAACTGACCCTGCCCTAGAAATGTCTCGGCGGATCTCCAGTCCCATGCTTAACGCCGCCTACGCAAGGCGCCCCCACCACCACCACCTGCTTGCCAAGGGAAGAATGGGAGGGGAAGGAAAGAGTTTAGTGGTGGGTGGGTTGAAGGGCTGAAAGGGAGCCATCGGACAAAGCAAGCAACATCAAGAATTAGGGAAAACGAGGGGACGGGGGGGATAAGGGAGGGAGAGAGGAGGCGCTGAAAAAGCAAATAATCAACGAGGAGCCAAGAAAATAAAAAAAGAAAAAGAAACGAAAAAGCGAAAAACCACAACAACAGCACAGATGCGTGGGTAAAACACACACTTCCAAGGGTCAAAAACAGCCCACTTGAGAGGATAAAAAGCATGTGGTGGCTTGAGAGTTTGGCACATTTCACCAACCGCAAACAGGGCCGATTCAGCAGCTCATGGCAAAAGCCATGTCGATCGCCGGTGACTGTCGCTTGCTCAACGACGAGTCCTGCCCTGCTGGTTGGCTCACGATGGGGCCTGACCTTGTCGATCCTAGCGGCATGTCTCAGCCACCAACTAATCCGCCCTTGGGGACCTGAGCCAGGCATTGGAGCTGGCCGTGACGATCTGCATTTGCACAAAGTGATGAATTGAGAAGGGCCCCCAAGGCCCCCCCCCCTTCCCTTGCTAAACCGGGGCGTCTTGGGCGTGAGGGCGTGCGCGAAGCTATCCATCTCCAGCCTGGCGGGTTGACATGTCAGGACGCAGGGCTAAGACAGCCCCTAGTGAGAAAACGAGATGGGATCGTCGCGATCGGGGTCCCGTATCGACCAAGATGAGCCCGCACTTGATCGCATCCCCGGGAGATACTCTAGCATCGTGCACGCGGCTACTGAACCACCACCCTCCCCCCCGGCCCCTGGACGGCATTTCTGAACTTGACATCCTTCATCCCTCCCGAAGGAGGTCCATCAGTCGCTCTTTGCTTTTCCTTGCCCTCATCGACCGTGATACATAACTCATGGCCTTCTCCGCTTACCATGACAACGGTTCGACCACATTCCTTTCAACACCACGTTCCTTACTGTCGCCCTCCACAGTCACCATCACAAACTGACTCTGCCGCCTTTGAGCCCAGAGTGAGTGTGTGAGAGAGTGAGTGTTGTTGAGAAAGAAGAAGAAGAAGAGTCACGAATATGGCATCTACAGGCTCCGTCATGGCTGCACCAAAACTTCAGCTAGATGGCTTGGGCATCTTCTGGATCGTCTTCGCCCTGTCGTGGACCATCCTGCTCGGCGGCGGCATGACCTATCTCTGGCGCCGCCGCGAAATCCCTATGCTCCGTATCCGAGGACTGCACCTATCATTTACCGCCATCATTTTCCTTCACCTGTATTGGGGTGCCGTGCAGACCGGCTACTGCTATGGTCCGCTAGCCCCCGCCGTCGTCGAGTACTGGATCATGAGCATCTGGCTGCCCTTTGGCATTGCCTTGTTTCATGCATCCAACAGCCGCTTTTTATACGTCGCAAAGACACAGAAGAAGCTCTTCTCCGAGGAGAAGATCCCAGAGAAGCCCCTCCGCGCCAGACCGACAACTCTCATCGGCCGCTTCCGCGCTCTGGACTATAACCGCAAGATTCTCATCCTAGTTGGAGTAGGCATGGGCTTTCAGGTATGAGTGAACTGCCACAGAAACCAAACCAAATATAATATGCCCGAATGTGCGGGCATGCGTCATGTGTAATTGTGCTGACTCTGACCAGTTTTTCGTAACCATCTTCATGTACCTTGTCTCGCGCAAATTTCACAAGTCTTTTGGCATCCCCGGTACCGAGGTCACGGGCAGTGTGTCGGAGCAAAAGTCGAACCAGGGCCGAGGATGGGAGTGGTGAGTTATCCCCGGACAATAGCACAAGAACAAGAACAAGGCTAACATGTGTCTCGCCTTCAGGTGGCCCTCTGTGTTTTGGCAGTTCTTCTGGGCTTGGATCGTTGCCCCCGTCATGGTGTGGCAGTCGCGCGGAATCCACGACACCCAGGGATGGAGATTCCAGACAGTTGCATGCTGTCTTGCAAAGTGAGTGATTGGAAATCTTATACCTGAGACATGCCGCTAATCGCCATGAACAGCCTTCACGCCACTCCCATGTGGTTGGTTGCCCTGTACGTCCCGGGCATGGCACCCGTTAACAAGGTCTGGATTCCTCCGCAATGGTAAGTCTTGATCGCCGCTGCAAAGCCCCCTCTCGTTCGCGCGCGCTGACCATAAGCCAGGATTGCTGTCTCGATCATGATGCTTGAGATTTTTACCGTCTTCTTTCCGTGCTGGGAAGTGATGAGGCATCAGACTCTGCGTCAGGAGACGCTTGACTCCATTGCGCAATGGGAGCTTAACAACAAGGCCATCGGCAAGAGCTCCCGCTCCATCGCTACCGGCTCCACGACTGTTGCAGGCTCTGCCTATACCGCCATGACCAAGGACTCCAAGAACAGCTCTGGAGAAAGTATCCTGACCATGGGCGCTCTCGAATACGTCCTTGAGCGCAACCCCGAGCCTCTGCAAAAGTTCTCTGCCCTCCGCGACTTCTCTGGTGAGAACATTGCCTTCCTCCGCGCCGTCGCTGAGTGGAAGTCGTCTCTGCCTCCCTCTGTCCGCGACCCCGAACGTTCCAAGGACAGCGACATCCAGGAGCTCGTCCGCGAGCGATTCAACAGCGCCCTCCGCATCTACACCAACTTCATCAGCGCCCGCGACGCCGAGTTCCAGATCAACCTATCTTCGCAAGACCACAAGAAGCTCGAATCCGTCTTTGAAGACTCTGCCCGCATCCTCTTTGGCGACAAGATGGACATTGACCCCGCCATCCCCTTCGACCTGTTTGCTGGACCGGACCGACACGACGCCGTCTCATCCAACGGCTCCGAGACTGCCATTATCCACGACAAGAAGTCGGACACTGACATCATCGGCGACAAGGCGCTGTACTGGGGCGACATTCCCGAGGGCTTCGACGAGACTGTCTTTGACGATTCCGAGGCAAGCATCAAGTACCTGGTCCTGACCAACACCTGGCCCAAATTCGTCAAGGACCGAAGGCTGTCCGTCGCCGAGGCCATTGACACAGTTTAGGTTAGTCATCAAACTTGTTTTTTTTTTTCGGGGAGTTTTCAATTGGGATGGGTCGGGTCATATCTTTTTTTATTATCATTATTATTACTGGGAAACGGAACCGCGCTTATTGAATGTATAATGGAGTAGCTGACTTGACGGTCACTTTTTTGATCATGATATCCAGACAAGGCCTGCACTGCACACGACACAAAAATGTTGCATTCGGTCTTTGTTCACTTAGCTTAGTATTTTTGTATTATTATCACCCCCTTAGTTAGCTTTCAAGGAACATATATTGCATCACTTGAGACCTTGTCGAGAAAAAACAAAAATCTTCTCCCGTGCGCCACGTGAAATCACCACCACGTTGCCGTGATAGTGCTGACTGCGATCTTTATTTCACCAAGGCTCTTAGTTGCCGACCGAGGAGGAAGACGCGAAGCCCGACCGACATGTGAAGCCCCCCTCAAAGAGTTGTTTTGCGTGGCGAAGACAACGACAGGCCCTGGGGTTCCCTGAAATTACCCTCCTGGGCAATTCATCAGCCATTCATGCAGCCAAGGCAGATTGTGGTTATTGCCTGGCGCAGCGCCAAGTTGGTGTGGGACAGTTGCGCCAATGGCGTTGTCAGGACGTTGCTAGGGCCGACTCACTAGCAACGCGGGCGCCTAATTGCCCAGTTGTGAACGTGTCTGAACGATTCGTCCAAGGGCAAATTTTCTACTTGATATTTTACACAAATTTCAATTCTACTGCCTCAGCTTTGCATTGTGATACTCTTGTTATTTGTCACAAAGAGCTTGCCCGAGAGGGTGTGGCAATTCGGCATTTTGCAAGTTGCCCGAGCAAGCCGAGAATTGCCAATGAAAAGAGGATGCTAGAGAACCGATGGCAATTCGGTATTATTTGAAGGCGCCGGGCAAGCGAGAGTTGTTAACGAAAAAAAGCATTTAACGCCCCGGCAGCGTAGTCCTTAATCAGCCTTTCCAGAAGGCATCGGCTTTTCCACCCTTGCCTAGTTGGGTTTATGGAACCGGCTCTCTTCAGGTGCGACAATGGACTGCTCTATGGCGACATTGCTGCGAGATTACATTCCATGCCAACCCCTTTTTCCCTTGAATTTGATTTAGACATTCAAAAGAAACGTTAATAAACCATCATTTTGATAACCCTGCCATGCTCTTGTTGTCTTGTCTTCTTAGAGTGCAATGCCAGGGGATCAAATATGACTAGTAGTGTCTAGCAGGCTTCCTAGTAGGCCCATAATATGATATTCGGGCGATCTGGTTGAGGACACTTGAAAAGGAATGAAAAGTTCATGGCCGTTAGAGTACGCAAATGAACTCGGCCCCGCATCGTAACAACGTGTGTGCCGAAGCCGACCTGACGTCAGTGGGGTCCATTCAGGCACGTGTAAATTTCCCCATGTCATAGCTCATGATCTAGAACGGCCTTGGATTCGTATGCCCCGGGATCTTTTCCGGAGCAATTGTGTCAATGAGACCATGACGGTGTCTCTATCGGTCCTACCCGTGCAACTTACCATTAGGGAAGGCCAAATGAGAGCATTCGCGGTATGAATCGGCCTTCATTACGATACTGTTTCATTACGTAGGCCAAATTTGAGAAGAAATACTAGCCAGCTAATCTGGAGGCGAGTAAAAGAGTGTAGCTACTAATCTTGTGCCGCAGAGATCACCAATAGTAGCCCCATTGCTATTGTATAATTTGACTATGAGTTTAGCTTGACAGGCTTCACATAATAGTTTGTGTTGGTGAGGTACCTTTGGAGCCAAGAACCTAATGGCATTTCTTCGTTTAGAGAACTGTGGATATCTGCCTCACACGCGTGTAGTTACGCGGGTGGTTCCGCGTGTCAGAAGCGAGCGAGATGATGGTGAGAGCAACATTCGTTGTTGCGCCGAGACACGTGTCGCCCTAGAAATCTAGATGACCATAATAGCTGGTGGCTGTAAGATTATTTGGAGTGTTCCGGGTATGTGCTGAAGCCAAGTGCATCTCATTTTTTTTTTTTTGGAAGGTTACCGCGATGTATTCTAAACCCCACCAGAAGGCCATACACGTACTCGTGGGTGATGTCCTTGAGACCTATTGGATCCATTTGGCCATAAAAGTATAGATACGAAGCACGGACGAAAGATCGGCCGCTAGGAGCTTCTGTCCGGGTCTAGGTAACTGGTTAGAATTTTGCGGTTACAATGGATACGAACAGCCAGTTTCATTGGCGTCCAAGGATAGAGGCATCGGTCTCCTTGCGTCGCGCAATACTTGCGGCCGCGAAAGTGGATGCCTGCTCTAACATTCTATACTCTTTAACGTGATAGTCTTGAAATTCTTTGCTTTCGTGGTGACACTATCACAGCGCTCCACAACTCCTTCCTTGTGATACCCAACCTTGACTAGTTTCTCAACACCAACGCCGATACAATCGTATATTATCGTTTCATACACATCTCAACCGATGTCTCTCGAATTTTACTGAGCAAATATAAACACAGCTGGCCACCCTATAGTCGGCCAACAACAACTTTGCCGCACACTACGGAGAAATGAGCACCGTGCCCCATAAGACAGGGAACCCCTTCCACGTAGGAATGCTATCACACGGTCTATCTTAGCCTGAATGGTACCACAACTCGTGCAATGTAAACCTTGCCGTTAATTAAAGGTCAAGGAGTATGCAGCAACGGCCAAACGTCCTGTTCACCCCGCCTCTCGGCCAAGTTGCGTTGGCAGACTTGCGTAGGCTGGTCCCTAATTAATCTTCCATGTGCCCCTGAATCTGGGAACTGATGCATTGCCAAGTTGAGACGCGGAAATCGGAGCCCTCGTTCCGACAGGACCTTATGCGTGGGGGGGATTCTGTCAAAAACGTGGGCATATCTGTGGAATTGGGGTCTGGTTTGATTGTCCCGTGTAGCCCATGAAACGATCAAACTCTACAGGACTTAGATGAATTGACGCATCGGATTAAAGTCCCTCAAACTTTGGCTTCCGCCGGTTGCCCCGACGGAAATATCCACGGCTCTCTCGTATTAAGATTGTGGGGACGGCGGTAATGCGGCACCACCGATGGACCGCAAATTGGAACAAAGAGCGATTGCCGGAGGCGGATCTTTGACAGGCGCCACTATTACAGTGATGTCGGTACTTGACGATTCTTAAATTTACGCATACAATATACTGTCTCAAGCTGGTTTTCGTATTCGCGCCATTTGATGTAGGCATTGTGAGGCATCTCGTGATGGCTCTATTAGCTAGTACACACAACGAAATAGAAATCTCACATCGCCAAGCACGTTCCACGTTCCGCAACCCGTTCGTCGATCAACGGACCGTCAGGCCAACCATCTTACGTTATTCAAGCTTCAGTTCTAGGCATGGCAAGGGTGACAGCTCAATCTCTGACTCTCTTCCCACGTTCGTACGCGTCAGGCGTTTGAGCATCATGACGTTGAGAAACAACCTTAGCTTGCCGTTTTGGGCGAACCGGATCATCCGTCGGGAACAATGACGGGAATAAGCACAATTGGCAGGCATTTTGGTAGAGACACACGGACGTTTCGGCACTGGGCCCGAGAGCTTCAAGGCTAATATTTTGCAGTTAAGGACGAAACCATGTCCTTCATTTCGGCGGCTCCGCCTCAAAAGAGGGTTAATCACATCGCCCCGCCGTGCACTGCTCAGTTCTAGATCCAGGTGACGACAGTCCACCAGCATTTGCCCTACTGAGCCTCATTATGCTTGCCACTTTGAGAGATGGGGAAGACATGGAAGCCATGGAAGGTATGGAAGGTTACGTAGGCTCGAGCTCTGGTCTATGCCGACTGTCCGTGATAGGCTGAGTGGGCATTGGGATGGACAGGCGTACGACGACTGAATGAATATCCTAGACGACCTCTGGATATAATAGAGGCGCGGTGCCTTTCGAAGTTTCTTGTTCAGAAGCATCTTGGATATCAACAACTCGACATTCATTTGCAACATTAACGACTTCGATTCACTCGTTTGCCTCTTCAACCATGCGTCAATCCTCCAAGGTTGCTGTGGCCGCCATGGCCGCCACAGCCAAGGCCGCATCCCTGGCCGATCTGTGTACCGTTTCTAACGTCAAGGCGGCTCTGCCCTCCAACGGCACTCTCCTCGGTATCGATATGGTCCCCTCGTCCGTCACTGCCAGCCCCGTTTACAACGCTAGCATTGGCGGCGGCATGGGCAGCACCAGTGGTGGCACCACCTACAGCTACTGCAACGTGACTGTTGCTTACACCCACACCGGCAAGGGTGACACCGTCAACCTCAAGTACGCCTTCCCCAGCTCCTCCGAGTACAAGAACCGATTCTACGTCGCCGGTGGTGGTGGTTACTCTCTGAGCTCTGATGCCACCGGTGGTCTGTCCTACGGTGCCGCTGGTGGTGCTACCGACGGTGGATACGACGCCTTCAACTACAGCTACGATGAGAAGTTCCTCTACGGCAACGGCAGCATCAACTGGGACTCTACCTACATGTTCTCTTACCAAGCTCTTGGTGAGATGACCAAGGTTGGTAAGACCATCTCCCAGAGCCTCTACTCCGCCAGCAAGGCCCCCTACACCTACTACGAGGGATGCTCCGACGGTGGTCGTGAGGGTATGAGCCAGGTCCAGCGATGGGGCGATGAGTATGACGGTGTCATTGCCGGTGCTCCTGCTTTCCGATTCGCTCAGCAGCAGGTTCTCCACGTTTACCCTGCCACCGTTGAGCAGACGCTCGACTACTACCCTCCCCCTTGCGAGCTTGACAAGATCGTGAACGCCACCATCAAGGCCTGCGACAAGCTCGACGGACGTGAGGACGGTGTCATCGGCCGAACCGATCTCTGCAAGCTCCAGTTCGACCTCAAGAGCATCATTGGCGAGTCCTACTACTGCGCCGCCACCACCAGCTCTTCCCTTGGCTTCGGCTTCTCTAAGCGTGCTCTTGACAAGCGCCAGGCCCAGGGCAGCTCCAGCAGCAGCACCCCTGAGCAGAACGGTACCGTCTCCGCCGAGGGTATTGCCGTTGCCCAGGCCATCTACGATGGTATCTTCACCTCCGACAACAAGCGTGCCTACCTCTCGTGGCAGATTGGTTCCGACCTTGGTGATGGCGACCCGACCTACAACAACGAGACCGGCGAGTGGGGACTCAACATCCCCTCTACCGGTGGCATGTACGTTGCCAAGTACATTAAGCTTCTGAACATTGACAACCTCTCCGACCTCAACAACGTCACCTACGACACCCTCCACGAGTGGATGGACATTGGTATGGTCAAGTACCTCGACTCTCTCCAGACCACCGTCCCCGACCTCACCAACTTCCAGAAGGCTGGTGGCAAGCTCCTCCACTACCACGGTGAATCCGACCCCAGCATTCCCTCTGCTTCCTCCGTCCACTACTGGCAGTCCGTTGCCTCCATCATGCACCCCGACCTGTCCGACAAGGAGGCTCAGAAGGAGATGGAGAGCTGGTACCAGTTCTACCTCGTCCCCGGTGCTGCCCACTGCGGTTCCAACTCTCTCCAGCCCGGCCCCTACCCCCAGAATAACATGAACATCATGATTGACTGGGTTGAGAACGGCAACCAGCCTTCCCGCCTCAACGCCACCGTCTCCTCTGGTGACTACGAGGGCGAGACCCAGATGCTTTGCCAGTGGCCCTACCGCCCTCTCTGGAGCAGCAACTCCACCTTTGACTGCGTCTACCACGAGAAGTCCATCGACAGCTGGACCTACACCTTCGATGCCTTCAAGGTCCCCGTCTACTAAGCGCATTCCTCGCGAAGCTCTAGACGGGCGTCGTAGTACCGTAGTGGGCCATTTTGAGAGTGGTTGCCTGATGTCCTATGTCCAAGTACCGCTGGTTTTGCCGAGACTCTGATGAGGAAGGGTTTGCCTGGAGAACACACACATGGGAATATTCTTTTCTATACTTTGTAAACTAGCTGTTGAAAAATATCTTACTTGCTTTATTTTGCATGACTAGGAGTATTTGATCACATCTGATTTAATTTGTTGTTTTTGCAAAAGCGGGCGGAAGCATAGGTTGTGAAGAATTTAGACAATAGAGATCATGACAGTAAATCCATTCGTCCCGTCCCCATTTGCGAATCAATGACGTAAACCAAGGTATCTTTTGGCTGCGTCGGAAATTTGTGTCTAGTGAGTAAAGAATCTCTGTATCAGCTAATAATTTCACCGAGTTTAATAGTACGGAGTAGTGTGGCTAGCGGATATGGGCGCGCATCAACCTGGGACGGCACTGTAAAAGCCGAGAGGGAGAACAAACGTGACGGAAAAAAACCGGAGTTGCAAAATCCGCCCCAATTTGGCCTTGACCTGCAACCACCAGCTGGTTGACCTGAAGCTCGGAACTCCAATGTCCGGTCTCTCGGTCATAATGTCCGATCAATCAACCCAGTGGTCACGCCCACACCTATTCAGTCCTCTGCATAACGTCGACTGTCTTACAAGGAACAGCACGACAGGGTTATCAATGCATACTATTGATGCCATCGTTTCCCCGGAATATGTTTCATCGCTAGCTGCGGCTGCCATTAAAGTAGACATATTGCACTCGCCAGATATTCCGCAGATCTTGGCCGAACAACTTCTAAAATATGTGTCCTTTAGAAATAATCTAATGCACCATCCCCTCTTATAATGCTGGAATCAATGAAAGATGCGGTATAAAATTGTGGTGTTAGTACGGTGCATGGGTCTAATCTTGCTGAAAGGTTTCGGTGCCAACGGTCGGCAACAATATCATTGTTGCATTGATTTACTAGTCACATGACTCAGCGTCTGTGAGAATTGGGTGTATGTATGACTGTGAAAACATAATGGCACAAGATCGGAAATTGAGAAATGAGCTTGTTTCAGACGGAGGCCTTTTGGCTAAGCATGTGTATACGTAACATTATTGATTTTGTGTGAACAGGCCAAACATATTGTCGTTAGCAACCCCAAATACAATGTCATCGACAAGACATCCATCTTGCATGATCAGATCGGACCAATTCTGGTCAAATTCCAAGTTCTCACCCGCGTCCCCGAGAAAATTCGGGTTAAACATCGCACCAATCTCTGTCTGTAGTCCTATACAAGGTTCAATTAGCACATGAAAGGGAATCAATGCGACCTTGAAACCCACGAGTTGATCCCATTTGCTGGCCATCGCCGGTGAGATCCATGTTAATGCTTTGAGTAACTCGTTGTATGCGTTGCATCAATGACCTCAGCAGTTTCAGAGGTCTTTTTAAGCCAAAGCTGCATCCACGTTGATATTCCAGAAGAGCAAACCAGAAGAAGCGTATACACTCAATATACTCATCGCTATCTTGGTCTGTATGACGAAGAATAACGAGAACTGCACAGTAGGTGGCATAGGCAATTCCATATTGAGCACGCCTAAGCGTGAAGGAGGATTTATAGGCTTCTAACAATTTCCAGATCTGTAGAGCAGCTTGAATACATGTTTCTTTGCTTTGGCGTTGGTCTCCTTCATCGAGCGAAAATGGGAAATGGTTTTGGTCAAGGAAGGGATGTTCAACTAGAATAACGAGTGTCCAGTAGAGGGTACTACATATAATGTTAGGCTAGATGTGGATGTAATCAAGGGCTGATGTGGAGCGTGTTCTTACTAGGGAGTTATTTGATGAGGGGGAGGAGTAGGGTCCGAGTCTGGTGTAAACAACAGCCAGCTAGGAACTTGGTCTTTCCAAGCTGCCAGTTGCGCTCGAATGTCTTTTCTTACCTGGACTAATGTCGACTGAGCTTGTTTTGGGCTATCAAAGGCGTAAAATGCTTTTATAATTCGACTTGCGAGTTTGCAAAGATGCACCAAGCAGCGGAACGTGCTAATGGCATATGTAGGTCGACCTTGGTATTGGGGGCTGTCGACTGGATCAGCAAGAGGATCTATATAAGGTTTCCACTCTTCCATTTCTTCAAAGCTGTCATAATAATCCAGCGGTACATTGCCAATAGCTTCGTCAAGGGCGGGAGGTCGACCTAGGAATAGCGATTGTAGCTTGTCTCCGACGTAGGCGCCCCAATAAAGCCTCTTTCGCATTTCTTTGTCAGTTGCCGTGATTACAGGACTGGATCCCCTCTGTGACAGTTCTTCCGGGTCTAGGTGACAACCCAGGTCCAATATCATCCTGTAAGCAAGGCCACAGTACCCCCAGCCTGCGCTCTGTTTGCCTCGGGGCACAAGACAAGCTCCGCAGGTCAGCAGTGCAACTACTGTTGGAACAGTAGGCTCGTCGATGTGGTAAGCCAGCAAACTTTTGAATCTGTCATAAAAGGCAATGCCTTTGGTTTGCGGGTCTTTGGGATCGGCGCACAACAATGCGCGATCACTGTATAGGCTGCTTTGAAGATAGATGGCATTAAGAAGAAGTCGGTTTACATAGGGTCCGTTGTTTATTAAGCTGTCCATGATTGCGGGCCTATATGTCAGGAGGTATGAGAGATGCTGTCGGTTCCAGTGAAGGTCCAAAAGATGCAAAGCCATGTCCAGAGGAACACCGTCAAAATCGATGTGGGAGTAAATACTCGGGGTTGAGCGCAGAGCCATTTCTGCTTGTCGACCAAGCGCCGCTTGAGCAATAAGGTAATGCTTGGCAGAATCCCTGGACTCGTAATGATTGTCACGCACCGATGCTGTGCGGTTAGACTTGGTAGAATGCATAGCGGGAGAATGACGGTCCAGCAGACTCGTAGCGCCGTATAGGGGGAGCGAGTATTGCTCAATCTCATCGGCATCGGGGGTTGGGTCGGGCGAGAGGAAGCTTTGATCATTATGTTCACCGACAATGTCAATTGGTCCCGAGGGAGTGTTTGAGGGTAGGTGGTTTCGGTCACGCTCTTGGAGTTCTGTGGAAGCTGAGGCGACGTGGATTCCTGAGCCATCGTCAACATCAATAGCGGTGGTTTGGTCATCAACAGGGCTGCCGTGAAGGGGTGACTTGTTGGAATGATTTTGCTGCTCTGGCTGTCCGGAATGGCGAAGGCGTCGTCGTAGCATCTGCACTTCAGTTTCTAGGCTTGTGATGACTTCTTTCCGGGGACGCACCGCGGTCCGCCTGGCATCTTGAGGATATTCACAGATGGCGTCTCTGTTGCGACAATGACTGCATCTTGGCCGTCGACTATCGCATTTCACCTAAGCGGTCATGGCTTGTAAGTAAGCGGCCGCAATATGGGGAGGTTATACATGCGGGGATATCTGTATTACCTTCTTGCGACGACAGCCGACACAGGTTCTACACGTATCCCGGGCCCTCGGTGTTCGATTTGGCGGAGGCCCGTGGGATGACGCACGGGTGGCCATGTTGCAGTTTACAAAACACACCAGCCTCTGATATATTTTTGGGCGATGTCACTCACGCCGGAGCCTGGGAAGAAGAGTCTGCAAGGTGGATGGCTCCAGAGAGCACTAACCAAGGGATCACGGACACAGGCTTTTGCCGGTGGCGAGAGATTATCAGTTATGTTATGTAGGTCGAGACAGCGTGTGTGTGGGGTATGCCCCAGAGGGGCTAGACCTGATGCGGGTAGAGGCTTCAACAGCGGCGTGCTAACGTCCACTGACGGAAGGCTGGTCCACACGCAATTTAACTAGGTACAGGCTCCTCATACAATGGCAATGGCGCACTGTTCACCACCAGTGTCCTTGCTCCCTCATAGCATCGGCTACCAGCACAAACCCAGCAATGTTCGTCCCAATGAGAAGACTGGGGAGTTCTTGTGACTCCAGTTCCGTGTACTTCTTGGCAGTCTCGCAGCCAATGTCGAAGCAATTCTCCATGATGCCTTTGAGTCGACCGTCAACTTGTTCGCTGGTCCACGTCGCGCGTGAACAGTTTTGCGACAACTCCAAGCCACTGACTGCGACACCGCCCGAGTTGGCAGCCTTCCCAGGACCAAACCAGACGTTTCCATTGTAGTCTCCTTTTCTACACCTCTCAAAGAGACCGACTGCGTCTGCTGTGCATCCCATGTTGCTTCCTTCGGCAACGTACTCGCAGCCGGCGTCAATGAGAGCCTGGGCCTCTTCAACAGACAGCTCGTTCTGAGTTGCGCAAAGCAGCGCAATGTCAACCCTGCCAACGTGTTTCCATGGTCTGGCTCCGTCGATGAATTCGACATTTTGAGATGATGCGTCGTTGACCAATTGAGTCAGTGGCTCGCGTCGGTCCTTCAGTTCCCCCATCTTCTTTAACATTTCCATGCTGATGCTGGTGTCGTTGGTGGCCACGATAGTTCCTTTGCTGTCCGACATGGACACAACACGAGCACCCAGCTGCAATGCCTTCATCGCCGCGTGTCTCGCAACGTTTCCTGCTCCCGAGATGGCGACTGTCTTTCCCTGAATGGACTCGGATCCTCCCGAGCGATACCGGATCATCCTTTCGACATACTATGCGTACCTCACGTGGTCAGCCTGTGGTTATACTTGTCATTATATTCATTCTTCTCACATAGACCACACCGAAGCCAGCCGCCTCTTTTCGGCCAAAGGAGCCACCCCACGTAACTAGTCACACGGGTGAGTATTATGTATGTTCGGCAGAAATACGTGGACACGCACTCCCTTTTCCTGTCAGAACACCCTCGGTGCTGTTCTTCAAAGTCTTGTACTGCCCGAAGAGCCAACCGATTTCCCTTGCCGACACCCCAATGTCACCACCTTGCCAAGTATTAATCCACGTCTAGTCATCAGATAGAATATAATTAGGCCTAGCTTACCCGGAACTTCAATATGAACACCAACGTAGTTGCTCAGCTGCACCATGAAAGCCTGGCAAAATCTTCTGATCTCGCCATCCGACTTTCCTTTCGGGTCGAAATCCGCTCCGCCCTTAGCACCGCCCAGACTCAAACCAGTCAAGGCATTCTTAAGCACTTGCGACAGCCCTAAAAATTTAAGGATAGAGAGGTTAACGCTAGGGTGAAACCGAATACCTCCTTTGCACGTCCCGAGGGCTGTGTTATAATGAAGTCGATAGCCGTTGTTCACTTGAGTATGACCTTCGTCATCTTCCCAAACTACACGGAACTGTATCGCTGTTTCTGGAACTGCAATGATTCGAAGTGCGGTTCTATACCCAGGAGTCTGTTCAAAAAGAGTAGAATCTTCTAGACTTGCCTCAAGCTCACGATATGCCTGTGCAAACTCCGGTTCCAGGGAAAGGTTCAGTGTGGCAGACATTGTATTCCAGATGCAGATCACAGAACACTAACCATGCGTCAAATCTCAATGGCATTAAAATCTGTTTTGTATATGGAAGAATGCCACTCAGCTCATCATGACCGGAAGGCACTTGGTTGTCCGAATGGGGCCGGACTTGCAGATGAAGCCGAGTGTCGAGGACGGACTTATTTGCCGTCACTTGGGCTGGCCGCAAATTCAACTTCCGAAATATGCGGAGCGGAAGTGCCCCAATTATCCAAACACACTATCCTGACTCCTGAGGAATTCTGACCCACACTAGGTCGGATAAATCGTCAAGTATTAAAAAAGGGCATAACATGCGAGACTGGAGGCAAATTTGTGTGTTCATCATCACAGCTTATTTCGCCACTTCTTGATTCTGTCAAGATTTACCACGCTTGTGAAAATACAGGAACATCTTCCAATGTAAGACATGCCCTTTTCTGCCTTTGTTTTGAATTTCGCAAGTTGACCACATCCCTCTGGCGCAGACCAAAATGAAAACCATCGGAGTCATTGGAGGCGTAGCTTGGCCGAGCACAGTGGTCTACTACAAGTTACTCAATACCTACGTCAGGGAACGCATTGATAGCAATGGCATAAACACACCCAATCTGATCATCACCCAAACTGACTTCGCCCTCTTCGAAAAGGCCCAATCAGAGGGAAATTGGGATGAAGTCGGAAAATTACTCGTCGAGGAAGGCAACAAACTTAAGGCTGCAGGCGCAGACTTCTTCCTCATAGCGTGCAACACTGTCCATACTGTCGACGAGTATGTGATTCAAAATGTGGACTTGCCTCTACTCCACATTGTCGACCCCGCCGCTACAAAGGCCTTGGAACTCGGAGTCAAAACAGTTGGGCTTCTAGGTAGTCGATATACGATGACTGGAACATATTTTGTTGGTCGCCTGAAGGAGAAGTATGGACTAGGCGTGTTGATCGCGGAGGGCGAGCATCAGCAAAATGTGCACAATGCTCTCTACCAAGAGTTTGCCAAGAATATTTTCTTGCCTGAAACTAGAAAAAAGTTCAAGGCTGCTATAGATGATTTGATTGCGCGAGGAGCCGAGGTCATTATCCTTGGGTGCACTGAGTTCGGGATGCTGGTAAAGGAGGAAGATAGCTCGGTTCCTATCATCGATACTACCTTTGCCCATGCACAGGCCGCTGTAGATCTAGCGTTAAAGTAACCATAGACCATAGTTGTAGATGGACTTTCATCTTTATACAACTCATATCAAACCAAATCCTTATGTGGTGTTTTTGAATGTTCAGTACTTGGTGATGGGCAGCCCAAACATCCATCTCCAAAAAACTAGTTGTACAATCCTCCCAAGACGGAGATTTATTGAACGTATCAATTTTCATCTTTTAAAATTTATATCATACTAAATTTTTATGCGGGGTTTTTGAATGTTTAGCATTTAGTAATGGGCAGCCCAAAGATCCATTTCCAAACAACTAGACGGACAATCCCCCCAAGACAGGGATGTCTTGAGCCTGCTAAGTCGCCGTTTACCAGATTAACTCCACATGGGGCACCAAAAGACATGGCAAACGATAGCAGATGAAATCAATTTCCCTCAACTGTTACGTCTCATTCAGCCATTCTTCCACTATTTCTAATGAGCTCTGGCAAGCTGTGCCAAGCAGCTTTTCAAGGAGCTTTGTTGCATTTTTTCGTAGAGCTTGAACTCGTTTTCAACACTGCATCCAAGTGCTTTCTGAAAACCAGCCCGGTCACCACCTGTCGAATTCCCCTCGCTCTCGTCACCGATATTAGAGTGGAAAATTCCAGCTGCACTGACTGGCAAAAAGTCCTCATATGTAATCGGCTCCAAGTCTAAAATGCCTGCTAGGATCAAGGAATCAACATCCTCCTGGCCCCAAGTTTGCATTTTGTCGTATCCAGCTTGGTTGACGTGGTATGTAAAATAGGCCAAGCCTTCTCGGTGAAGTGTAGGCAGATCACTAGGGAAAGCTGCAACAAACTTATTAATAATATCCTTTTTCAGTGGCAGGTCGCCAATCAAAGAGGCTTGTCGTAGTTCATGTATTAACTCATCATAGATAAAACGCCCCTTCTCTGTCAAAGCAGCTCCCCTCTGCTCAATCTCACCAAAGCGGGCTTTGTGTTTACCACCCACTTCAGCGCCGTCTGAGAAAGCAATTTGTTCTTCCAAGGCTAGAAAGCTGGTCTGGCGCAGTAAAATGGCACATGACTCTCGCGGTGGCCCTTCGATCTCCAATTTAGCCTGCAGCCCGCGTCTTTTCATCTCAACTTGGGCGGCTTCGATGTCGACTACCCTAGGTGTAAGATGATTGATATGAGGTCCCCTGAAGCACACAACATCGGCAATCAGGGGATGGGCATTTTGGAGATCCCTGTAGGTCGCCATATCAACTGTCGATGATTTATGCCATCGGAAAGTTTCAAGAGCTTCCTCCACGAACTCTTGAGCAATTGACTTAGGTAAGGAATTTGCCGATTGAAATTGATCGATCATTTCGATACAACGCGGGGTGAAGATGCGTCGTTTGGAAAGGATTTTTTCAGCTCGGGCCCGAAGCGATTGGTCCTCCACCAGATCAAGCCGTAAGAGAGATGTGAAGACCCGGAATGGATTGATAGCCAGAGACTCCTTAGTCAAAGGCCGAAAACAAGTCGCATGTACAGGTAGACCGGCAACAGTCAGATCATAATATCCCACGGGCTGCATGCCCATTATGGCGAACATTTTTCGCATCATATTCAACTCATCAGCTGTGCCCAACCGGATTGCGCCATGGCGTTCCACTTCAAACCGGTGTTGGTTATCTTGGGTAATGTTTGCACCAGCACGTTGGTTGATCTCTGACACCAACTCTAAAAGTGTACCATACTGAGGAACCTCGCGACGATACATTTCAGATAAAGCTGACGCGAGTAGGGCTCGTATTTCGTCTGAGGAGACATATTTCGATGCAGTTGACATGATTGCTAGCAAATGCAAGACAAGGAGACTGGGCTTATGGTAACAATAGCGGTACTTCTCACAAGAAATGATGAATGATGAAGACCTGTGATTTTGAACCAGACATTTTGCAGAATTTACAGCGAAGATTAAATTTAATTGGGAATTCTGGTAGATCCAATCCGCCGGGTTATTTCGGTTGCCTTAGCTCTTGGCTCTCGTATGATGTTCACACACTGGAGTAGTTGATCGGACATTATGGCCGAGAGAACGGACATTGGGGTTCCGGGTTTTGGCTAAGATGGTGGTTGAAGGAAAGTCCGAACTGATGCGGATCTGCATATCCGAAATTTTGATGCTTCTTCCACCTTTTGGCTTTTGCTGTGCTGGCGCAAATTGATCCCCGTCAATATCCGCTGGCAGTATAGCAGTGAAATTAATTCTTAAGTTATTTAAAACGATGTAAGGTTAAGTAATCTCTTCTTTGATCTAGAAAGTCTGGTACAAATTAATTGGTTACTTACCCATATACTTTTGCTCTTTTTATTATTGGAACCTAACAAAATCCACGAACATGGGATCCTTGGGCAGCATCAATGGATTCGATATCCAAGTTGTCAAATCAACGAATTTAACTGAGGTTCCGGTGCCAAATTCACTTGAATATCTTGTTCTTCCCAACACCGACCACATTCTGATAGTTAAATGGACCGCACTCGCTGGGTGGGAGACCCCGGAGGTACGCCCGTTTGGAGATATTTCAATTTCTCCCACTGCTTCATGTCTTCATTATGCCACCGAATGTTTTGAGGGGTTAAAGGTTTACAGAGGATATGATGGTAAATTGCGACTCTTTCGCCCAGATCTAAATGGTGATCGACTCGCCATGAGCGCTGAGAGAGGCTCCTTGCCCCAGTTTCCTCCGGACAAACTGAAGGACATGATCTCAAGGTTATTGCAAATTGATGGCCCACGTAAGCTTCGTCCACATACTAACTCTCTGAAAAATCATATGTAACCAAGAACAGGCTGGCTTCCCAAGGACCGACCCGGGCACTTCCTCTACATTCGGCCCGCAATCATTGGAACTGGTAAAAAGCTCGGATACAAGATACCCGACGAGGCGTTGCTACTGGTGATTGCAACACCTTACAAGAATTTGTCTCAGACAGAATCTGGTAAGCCTTGCGGTCTGAAGCTGTTAACATCGCCTCCTGATTCGACTCGGGCTTGGCCGGGAGGCTTCGGATTCGCCAAATTGGGGGCAAATTATGGTCCATCTTTGGAGGCTCATCGCGCTGCTACAGACCAGGGCTTTGATCAAATTCTATGGCTTTTCGGTCCTAAGCGTACTGTAACGGAGGCTGGCGCCAGCAATTTATTTCTAGTCTGGACATCCGAAATAACGGGCCGCAATGAACTCATCACCCCAAGTCTCGATAGCAAGCTCATTCTCAACGGCATCACTAGAAAAAGTGTTCTAGACCTGTCCCGATCTAGATTTACGGAATCTGTCAGCGGGCTCCCACCTCTTGAAGTTGTAGAACGAGATGTCACGTTCGATGAAATTGAGCAAGCTTGGAGACAAGGTCGGTTGATCGAAGCTTTTGTCACAGGCACAGCGGTAAGTTATTTAAGAACGGACCATTGGGTCGAAATCCACATATTCTGACATTGTATAGTATTTTATCACGGCGGTCACAACTATTCGTAATGAGGGAGTGAATATGGATATCGCTTTAGCGAATGATAAAGGTCTCAGCTATAGAGCTCAGATTAAAACATGGCTAGAAAATATCCAATTCGGAAACGAAGATCATATCTGGGCTCACGTCATTGAAGGGGAGGAAAGTAGCTGAGAATCTCATAGCAGAAAGTATATTTTTCATAGCTTGAGACTTTTATTTGTGACATAGAAATTTACAAATCGTTTCCAATATAGCGTAAGAAGTCCAATCACACTCTGCTTAGCACTAGGAGGGGAGTGGGAATAACCCACCTCAAGCGAGTATCAGTTATTTTCGTTTGGTCCAAGTGTCAATATCATTGGGGCAAAATTTCGGAAATGTAGGCGAATAATAAAAAATTAGTTATGTCTTCCTTTTTCGCGATAAAATAATCAAAAACTTGAGCCATGGGCTGGAGGAGATCCACTCACATGGATGCCAAAATGATACCCGCCCTGTCCTTGTTAGAATGGTCCCTATGAGAAGTATACTCTCAATAAACCAGAGCGAAAAGGGTGGGAAAATGAAGACAAGAGAAAAAGTAAGGCTATGAAATGGAAAGGCCAAGTGCGTAAGAGCATGGTAAAGCGTTGGGATGTTCCAACGAGAGCATGTGACATCTGATTACAGAGATGAAAACCTGATTGATGGAGCAAAGTCCCAAAATGTAAGTCTTAATGATCTTTCTTAATTACTTGGTCAATAACCCTAGAATGCTTTCACTTCTATGCCGAAATCCGTCTAATTTTGATATCGCTTATTGAGAAGTCGCTTGATTTGGCAAAAGCAACTATTACGACATCATTGAGCTCGGGAGATTATCAACCTCCACAGAAAGGCGAACTGGCTTTCATATTGATCATGTCGAAAACCTGGGTTATATGGTCCGGACCGTACCCGAAGTTACAGGTGGAACTGGAGCAGTTGCATATATTCAACGCCTCTGTGAGAAATTCCCCTTGTTAAGGAACAAGGAGTTTTAATCATCTATTTACTGCGCTGCTACAGTGAAGAATACTGCATTGCGAAACATGAACTGTCCAGAGAATGTGCAAGCTCACTTCAACTGGAAGACCCTAAATCTGGATGCAGTAAAATCACACATAGACAAATTTATGAAACACGGAGTAGTTTCATCGGTATATGCAAGAGAAGATGGTATAACTGGTTTGTGCATCGTTGGGTGCTTATGAATATAATAAAATCCAGAATATTTATCAGTTCTGTATAGAAGCTAATCAAGCAACTCCCATGAAGAACTGAGAAACTGTTGACAATGAAGACTCTGGAGGTTGAGTTTGAATCGAAAGCCTCTCTAGGAGTAAAGCCTAACCACTAACCGGTCTGTAGCACCTTACAGTCCATATTTGAATAGTGGTGAGCGATCCCCCATCTTGTAAAGCTGTTCCTGAGTGAATTTTGCATGTACTTCCTCCTCAGTGAGCTTTGCTTTCTGTTGGTTGGACCTATAGTATAAAAGCTCCAATGTCAATGCACACATCATACCTGATGCGGCAAATGCTAATGATCCACCAAATCCGGTAGGATACTTTGGCTTCTCCTTGTCGAGAAATATGAAGCTTCCTACGAGACCTCCGCTGTTCCCCATGCACATCATAAATGCTATTCCCATGGCCCTCTTTTCAGCTGCAGCAAGATTATTTATCGTCCAGGCCAAGCACCCAGGAATGATTGGATAGATTCCGATGCAGGCCAGGAAAACACAGAAGTAACAGACAGCCACGTTGTCAGCAATGTCGTCTGCTTTAACGAAAAGCACCGCATAGGCAATGATGAGTAGTGATTGAGATGCCACAATGAATGGCATACGCCAAGTGAAACGATCAGCGTAAAAGGAAGCGACGACAGCAGAAATTGCACCAAATATGTAGGGTGGTGCCGTGAGAAGTTGAGACGTCTGCGAGGTAAAGCCCATATTCCGGATAATTTGTGGCATGGTGACTTTGAGAGCATAATTTGGAACTGAGTTGGACGCCATGACCATTGCCTGAAGATACAATTGCCAATCTTTGACCACACTCCATAAGATACCCCATTTGAAACACTTCTTTCCTGTGCTTCCCGGCTCTTCTTCAACTTTCGCCTTACTACCACGTGTAGCTCGATGCATGCATTCCAAAAATCGAGCCTCTTCAGGCGTCAGCCATTTAGATAGTTTCGGTGTATCCGGTAGCAGAAAGAAGGTGAGTGCACCGGCGAGTACAGATGCAAGACCTTCGATGAGGAAGATCCATCGCCAACCTTCATAACCACCAACACCATCCATCTTTGCGATTGCGGCCGCCAACAGCCCAGAAAATGCGCCTGCTAGGGCGCTAGCCATATAAAACAGGGCCATTCGTCCTTGAGATTTATGCGGCGGGTACCATTGGCTGGAGAGCCAAATTGCGCCAGGAAAGAAGCCTGACCTGTTTTTTTATCACATTAGAAATGTACAGTCAAAGGATTAATACCCAGATGATGGAAATGATTCACTTACTCAAGAAGACCAAGCATGAATCTCGTTGCGATTAGACCATTAAGGTTCTTAACAACCCCACACGTGGTCATGACAATTCCCCAAGAAACAACCTGTAAGGTAATATTATTATAAGATCTCTGTCTGAAGAAGGTGTTGGAGATACGTACTAGAACTCCCATGTACCAACTTGGACGGGTGAATTTAGACAGAATAAGGTTGCTGGGAACCTCGCAGAGTACGTAGGGGATGAAAAATATTGCGACAGCAATGTTATAATCGACATCAGACATCCCAAGACTGGCTTCAAGCCCTTCAATTTTGGCATTGCCGATGTTCGCTCTGTCAAGGTGCGCGATCAAATAAAGAACGCCCAAGTATGGAACCAAGCGCCAGTCAACTTTGCGGAAGATACGATCCTGCTCTTCGACTGAAACCGATGCGAGGAAGTGAGCATCGTCGACACTCAGCCCAGACGCGATATACTTGATGCAATCTTCAGAATACTCAAGATTATCTTTGTGAATGGCGGTGCCATTCTCATTCTCATGGACAGTTTGACTTGTTGCATATTTCTCACTTTTTGTGTCGGATTGTTGACTATCCATCATATCAAGCTGCGTGTAAGTTAGGAACTTGTAGTTGATATTTGATCCAAAGAGACTGGAAGTTTGGGTGGATTGTTTTATCAAAAAGATTGAAATATGAGCGAGTTCTCGTTTTTATATCAAGATTTCCTTGATAGGATTTGGGAGATTCCCCGGATTTTACTTTACCCCACAATCCACCTTCTCCAGACTACCCCAGATAAATCTTAGATCGAAAGCAGAGCCATGGTGCATTACGTAAGAGCTTCGGTATTTCTAACACTACGGACATGTAACTCAAGAATATGGTAGGAGAGATGTTTGCTCGCATTGGGGTTTCCATCCAAAGGTTAAGGCTCGGAAATATAAATCACATACGTCCGTAGTATGAATTAGTATTTGCCCGAGGAAAAGTCTTTTTTGCAGCAAGATGATGAGTTACAAAGTCCGATGAACGTAGGTCCGGACAATGGACATGCGGGTGACGGATCTAGTGAGTGTGTCATGTGGGGCTGTGGCAATGTCGAGAATTGATAGGGGGTCCAGGTTGGCGCCACATGGTCATCGTCCATCCCAAATACCTGGACTGAGACGTGGCTGCTATGTGAATGGGCAACATGGTTGTGACACCTTCTGAGAGAAGTAGTAGATAGTTTGCGAAAGCGGATTTTGCATATCCTTTGTAAATCATTACGCAGAGATATTTAGAACAGAGTTCTTACTGAGCATACGCAGCATTTTTTTTTTTTTAAATCATTAGTTAGACAGATGACTTGACCATGATCCCGGCGTTAACGTAGCGATAAGAGATTGTACAATGGAACCAACTAGCCTCTACATCCGTCATTGGAGTGTGCTCCCGTATCAGCAAAGATATTCCTGTTGGATGACATCAATCTTTGCTTGACCGCTTTTGCGATTGGAGGGTCAAATCGGTCGTGTTAGTGAACCGGACATCCAATGTCCGAGACTACGAAGGACACTTGAATAGGCTAAACCTAGTTGCCTAGCTAGCAAATTTGTACGTACCCCGTTTAATGAATCTAATATACCTTGGTTTCTGTCTTGTGAAACTGTGGGATATGAGTCTTTTGGCAACATTGATCTGAATAACCATAAATTCCCAGATCAGAGCATCACAGAGAGGCTTCTATGACTGTTTGATATCATTTTAATCATCCCAAGAGCATTAAAATGCATCCGGTTTGCAATTCCTTTCATGGAAACCGTGGTATGTACCTAATTTTATCCCCTCCCATACATCAGTGTATGAGAATTAGTTCATGTACGGGTCGACAATTCTTTTCTAGGAGGGCATACAGCCACGCAGCTTCAAGCACCGTCGATTGTGCGGCACGCGATCCCAGATATTCCCAGGTCTCACATGATGACCTCAATTTCTTTCGTGAGCAGCTCGGTCGTTCTTCCGCCGTCATAGATAATCTATCGGGGGGTCGGCATGATGATATTGAAAATTTCAATGTTGACTGGATGCACAAATATCGCGGGAGTTCTAGACTTGTTCTTAAACCTCAAAATAAAGACCAAGTCAGCCAAATCCTCCGATATTGCAATGAGAGGAAATTGGCTGTCGTACCACAAGGAGGGAACACGGGTCTGGTTGGGGGCTCTGTGCCTGTGTTTGATGAAATAGTGATCAGCACCATGGACATGAACAAGATTCGGAGTTTTAACCCTATGTCTGGGATCCTCACAGCCGACGCAGGAGTGATCCTTGAAATTGCAAATCAATATCTCGAGGATCATGGCCACATTTTTCCCTTGGATTTAGGTGCCAAGGGCTCATGTCACATCGGTGGCAATATCGCCACCAATGCGGGAGGGCTCCGAGTGCTTCGATACGGGAGCCTTTCAGCCAACGTACTCGGAATAGAGGCCGTTCTGCCCGATGGAACGATTATAGATTCGCTCTCTTCTTTGAGAAAGGACAACACTGGATATGCCCTCAAACAATTGTTTATTGGTTCCGAAGGGACACTTGGCATTGTCACTGGCGTATCAATTCTATGCCCACCGAAACCCAAAGCCATCCATGTGGCATATCTCGGCTTGAAAAGCTATGAAGATGTTTGCAAAACATTTTCAGAGGCCAAAACATATCTTTCTGAGATCTTGTCAGCATTTGAAATGATGGATGGTGCAAGCCAGAAATTGGTGCGTCGACTTGACAGCATCCAGTATCCTTTGCAGGAGGAGTATCCGTTCTATTGCATTGTAGAGACAAGCGGTTCTAGAGGCGAACATGATGCGGCGAAGATGGAGGACTTCCTAGAACAACTGATGAGTGCAGGGGTTGTCGCAGACGGTGTGCTGGCTCAAGGCGAGCTACAGGCCCGCAATATTTGGCGGATGAGAGAAGACATCGCGGAAGTCATCAATAGTATGGGTGGCACATACAAATATGATGTATCAATACCCATGTCTAAATGGTATCAACTGGTTGAGGACTGTCGACATCGCCTCCAACAATTAGGACTACTTGCCAGCCACACACACGAGTCGTCGGTAGTGAATACGGTGGTTGGATACGGACATATTGGCGATTTCAATTTACATTTGAATGTGTCAGTAAAGGAGTACATTCCAGAAATACGAGATGCCCTGGAGCCTTGGATATACGAGTGGGTTCAAAAGAATCATGGCAGTATCAGCGCCGAACATGGATTAGGACAGGCGAAAAAACCATTTATTCAGTTGGCACAGACAGAAACTAACCTAGGATTGATGAAGCAGATAAGGGATATGTATGATCCTGTAAGTATCTTCCCTGTTCCAGTTGTTCAATACGACTAACCTCGGCAGAACGGAATTATGAATCCTTATAAGTTTATATGAGTCCTCGTGTATCGTTCTAGTCCTACTCTATATATATAAATTGATAGCTTTCGCGCCCTCTGACGGATCCTATTATTAGATTCAAGTATTACATTGATCGAAGCTTTTATGCTAGAGTTCTCCCCATACCTCAGATTATCTTCCGACACTCTCTCTAAAATGGTGTTCTTGGGAACTTTATGAGGGTACAGGTCTAGGTTTGGATTCAGCAACAGGCCAGGAGACATAATTTAGTATCTGTTAGTCATTTTCAAGCTATATATGAACAGTATATGAAAGATAATACCCAGTCGTAACCTAAGCACCTTTTACAAATATTTATTTATCGCTTTACTACCAGAACCTGAGCCTCGGCGTATTAGACAAAATTGCATCTCGTAGGATTACTATCACGTTATGCCCTATAGAGTTTGTCCATAGGGTGATTTCCGTGTACTTCCGGTTTATCTTGGAGGCTAGAGATGCATTGCATAGTTGACGGTGATTCGATTTCCGAGAAGGAAATTTGACTAATGTGTTCGCTGTTAGTAGCAAAATAGCCCCGCAATCAACTTCTCCTTAGATTCCGGACTAGGTAGCTCCGAAGCGCAATCGCAATATCTGGTAAATTACTTGTCCAGTGTTGCATAGTTTGCTGATCTATTTGCCTTGCAATTTCTTAATAGCCACGACAGTGTAATCATAATACGAATATTACTCCGATCCCTCGACTGATTATCTTCAAGGGAATCACTATCTTCTGGTTGGGTATTTGTTTGGGGAGACCCAGTCAGTCTTTTCTTGACTGATTAGTGCAGGGTAGGTCGTCTGATTATGATGTTATTAGCCACGGTTTTATCATTTGGGTCGTAATACTGTATTCTTTTCACGAAACTAAAGCACAAATCCAAGTGTAACTACTATTAATTATGACAAAAGAAAAATCTTTTATTTTATGGATCTAGGCCTTTACTTGCGCTCAACATCTTAACAAGCCTAATTCTCTAGTACAGGTATAGCCCTACCTCTGCTTAAAACAACCATGAGACCCACCTCTTATAGAAGGCAGCAATAGCAGATGTATTCTCCGCAGCGTTTCTTTCAGCCTGTGCGGCTAGGAAAGCTTCTTCTTCATTGTCAATAAGATCCTTGCCAGTATAAAAGTCGACTTTGGTCAGCTTAAGTCCTTTACTCTTGGTAACAATCTTGTGGCCGAATATCAGGGATAGATAGATCGGGATACCGAGGTAGCCAGTGATGAAAGTGGCGTACTTGGTTCTCAACCCTGAACCGGTGAAAACATCAAAGTTTTTAGTGATGGTAATCAAAACACAGATGAACAAGGCCGCATAGGATCCCCAAATACCAAAAGGAGCGACGTAGGCCAGTTCACTGTCTGAAATGTTCTGAGCCTTGCGCGCACGGACAAACGAAATATGTGACACCAAGATAGAGATCCAGGTCAAGAGGCCAAACATGGTTACCAGATTGACAAAGTAGGTGAAAACTGTCTTGGAGTCGTCAGAGACATTCATAAATGCCAACAAGCTAAACAGTGCTGAGGGAAGGAGAGCATATGTTGGCACGCCGTTCTTGTTAGTCCTTCGGAAAATAGAGGGTGCATTGCCATTGGAAGCAAGGCCGTAAAGCGTCCGACTGGCTATATAAAGATCGGAATTAGAAGCTGAGAACACGAAAATTAGGATACATCCATTCAGCACATGATCAAGACCTTTGATGCCGGCAAGCTTGATAGCAAGTACAAATGGTGACGCAGAGGCGTTTGCTGTGGAAGTGTTGGCAAAGGCTAGGCTGGAATCATTGTATGGCACGCACATGCCAATCAACAGAATACAGACAATGTAAAAAATGCATATACGCCAAAATGTCATCTTGATAGCGCGAGGAATCGTCTTGCGAGGGTTTTGAGCTTCTCCGACGGTGACGCCCACTAATTCAGTACCCAAGAACGCAAAGACAGCGGTAACCATGGATGTAGGTAGCAAATGCACTGTGATAAATCAGTACGGCAATGCTTCTGGTTGGCATTTAACAGGATAATTACCCAGGATCCTGCCAGTAACGGAATCCTCGACGATCGCGGTCAGGTGCGCCACCTAATGAAATAACCAATGTTACGACGATGACGCCGAGAATAGTCAGAACCTTCAAAACGGCCATCCAAAACTCGATTTCGCCGAAGATTTCAATGCCAAAGTAGTTGATGATAAAAACAATTACCAATACTATCGCGATCCAAACACCCGGATTCACCTTGGAACGATCAACCCAATACTGCATGACCAGTGCAACAGCGGTAAGTTGGTTTGGTGCAACGATTAGATATTTGATCCAGTAGCTTTTAGAGACGAATAGGTCAGTTTCCGTTAGACAACTGCATGGTTGAAGAAGGCCCCTCTAACTGGCGGCGAGGTGAGACAAGCCCATGTGTCGCTAGGAAAATAGACTCACGTGTAACCGAGTGCAAAGCCAAGACTTGGATCGCAGAATCTTGAAGCATAACCAGTGAAGCCACCACTCATAGGTAGCCAGGTAGCCATCTCACCTAGGCCTGCCATGACAAGAAAGACGACAAAACCGACAATCGAGTACGATATGAAGATGGAACCGGGTCCAGCTAGAGCCAATGACTTGCCAGCACCAATAATGAGGCCAGTGCCAATAGCACCGGCAATAGCAATCATCGTAATGTGACGCGCTTCGAGTCCGCGGTGCAGCATAGTATCAGACGATGTTTCTAGACCCCGAATATGACCAGCCATCTGGTCCGAGGCGATCGTCGCTTGATACGTGGTTCCCTCGGCATCATAGCCCGGACTCTTCTCCACGGACAAAGTTTTCTCCATATTCTCAATGGTCTGAGAGCCGAATGAAGCGCAAATAATTGGGGTATAAAGGGTGTCGGTTTGAAGAAATATAGGGCAAGTTGATCTTTCACAAATATTGAAGCGAGCTTCTCCCTTGAGATGGGTTTCTCTACTGAAAGGCAAGAAAGAGAAGATGGGTGGGAATTCTGAGTGTAATAAAAAGGCAGAGGCCAGTGAGCTTTAAGAAAAAACCCAAATTTGTTAGACTAGGCCCTGCTCTAGGCAGGTTCACGACACATGGGCTGCTAAAACCTCGCAGATTACTAGAGATAAGCTAAATCCATATTACTGCCGTATAAGGAGTATCGGCATAGAACATATTTGCTATCAAGGCCTATCTTCCTTGTATTTGTCATACTAAGGTTACACAATCATCTCACTATCAGGGATACCGAAAGGCTGCATGGAACAGTACATCCTCTCCTAGTAAAGACTTGGCTTGGCCTGTAAATTCTTCGTATCAAGACTGGTTAAAATCTGATCTTCTTGCCAACTACCCCACAAGGAGAGAGAAAGGGGCCATTAGCTTCAGGTTTTCTATAAACCTATTGGCTACAAGGGTGGACCCGACATGCTCCATAATAGTTTTTCTATCACCGAGGATCCATTTGTAGGAAGCCGGACATTGCGCACAAAGTCGGACATGGCTTAGTGAGCCGGACATGTGGAAAACCGGGAATCGGGTCAGTAACAACCGGACATGGAGAAGGAAACCAGACAGTGCGTAGCAAACCACACAGCCTTATCAATCCGGAGATTGAGTAGCAAACCAGAGTACGAACTATCATACTGCCGATGGTGCCGGACATAGAGTGTGGAGGGAGGAAAAAGGACTTGTGCTTATATAAGCTTGTACTGGCAAAGGTTAGGAACGCTTTCTTTGTCCCATGTGTTATGACCTGGCCTGTGGGCACAGGGCTTACAGGGCTCTTAGGTGCTGTTGGGTGTTGCGATAATTGCCGCAATAGCAGTTATTGACCAATCTTTTGCCCCGTGGTACAGCGGTCAACAGCACAGCCGTGACAAAAGTAACACCTCCATACTTTATACTTTAAATAATAAATAAAATTAATCAATATCTTGCTCTCTCTATAATTTATACTTAAATAAAGGCGATTTATCGCCCATATCAGCAAGCTGATCACTAGTATACATCTCCATTACTTGTTCAACTGTCAACTTTTCATTCGCCTTATTAATGCGGAATAGCAAAAGTTCCAAAACAAGAGCGGCTAGAATTCCACTAAAAGCCACACCCAAAGAGATGCCGAAACCTGTAGGGTACCAAGGCGCTTCGTCCTTCATGTAGATGAATGAACCACCAAGACCGCCGGCACTGGCAAATGTTCCCAACAGAGCGATGCCCGCTGCACGCTTTGCAGGACCAGCCAGGTTGTTGGAGTTCCAGGCGTTGGCGCCGGGGATGATCGGGTACAGGCCAATACAGGCAAGGGAAATAGCAAAGTAACATTCGGCAATGTGCTTGTCGATATGTCCGGCATAGGCAAAGCTGATGGCAAAGCCGACGAGGACAAGGATCTGAGGTCCAACGATGCATGGCATTCTCCATTTATAGCGGTCCGAAAAACGAGCGGACACATAGGCACTACAGGCACCGAGGAAATAAGGAGGAATGGTGAGCAATTGGGCATTGGCGGAGGTGTAACCCATGTTCTTCATGATCTGAGGCATTGTGAATTTGAGGCCGTAGTTAGGAATCGTATTGGAGAGGGCAATGATGGCTTGAAGGTAGATCTTCCAGTCCGTAATGGTGGCGATGAGAACCTTGGCGTTGATCTTTTCGCCCTTGGCCTGCGTCTGTCGGCCTCCATCCTCGACTTCCTTGCGCAAGACCAAGTAGCGCTTTTCATCAGATGTGAGCCAGGCCGAGTGCTTGGGCGTATCGATGAGAAGAAAGGGGCACGCGATGCCGATGAGCAAGCTAACAGCACCTTCCAGGAGGAAAATCCAGCGCCATCTGCCAGCATTAATCTGTTAGTATTGTGTTTCATAAAAGAAGGGTAACGCTCTCACCCCTCATAGCCACCAATTCCATCCATCTTTGCAATCAAGAAGGCCAAAAGTCCAGAAAAGGCGCCAGCTAGAGCACTAGACGTGTAAAAGAGGGCGATTCGAATGCCTACCTCGCCCCAAGAGTACCAACTAGAGACAATGAGGATAGCACCAGGGAAAAATCCGGCCTCTGTAACGCCCAACAAGATGCGGCAGACGATGAGTCCTTCATAGTTCTGGACAAATCCGGTACAAAAGAGGACTAGGCCCCACGAAGACGTCATGATGGCAACCCAGTATGAAGGACGGTCGAATTTCTTCAGGATCATGTTACAAGGGACCTCTATGAATGAGAATCGAATCAGTACTGTGAAGCTATCCCAAAAGGTGACCTAAACGCTCAAATCACAAGCAGGGCTGGAGATGCTTACCGAGGAGAATGTAAGGAATGAAGAATATAGCCAAGCAAACGTTATATTGGCTTCCGCTCAAGCCAAGGTCCTCAGAGAGCCCCTCAATGTTGGCATTGCCAATATTGGCACGATCCAAGTAACTGATAAGATAGAGAAAGGACAAGAAAGGAACTAGGCGCCAGTCAATCTGTTCAACCTTCAGTCAGCCACTTGTAACCCAGCGTGATTTAGAACGGAGGATAGCCACCAGTGAGGGATTGTTCAAACCTTTTTCAAAAGCTTCTTCCTCTGTTCCTCTGTGAAGCTGGCCATGAAAACCGCATCCTCTTGATTAAGGTGGGCATAATTTACCATCTCGTCGTGTGTTGTCGCTGCAACATCCTTCGAGTCCATGGTGTCTGTCTTCCGATCAAAGCTCATTGTAGACATATACTGGTGCTTCAGTTTTTATGGGAAGTCAGAGAAGTGATGAAGGAGTGAATAATAGGAGGCGAGAGACGGATATTGAAGGCAGAGTTGCCTCTCATTTTATGATGTGAAATTTGCACCTTAGCTTCAGGTTCATGGAACAAGCAGTGATGGTCCTTGTGGAATAATTAACGGGGTCCCCACACCCAACCCCAACTTTGGAGAGTCTGGAGTGCGGGGCAACAAGGGGGTTCCCCTGACTGGTTAGCATGGAAACTCCCCCCAGAATGTGCGAAGAGACCTGCTAAGTCAGAGCGCTCGCTAGAGCCTGTTCTGTAGGAATAGCGTGGCTGGACCAGCGTCGGTGAGGGAGGCGATATCGCAAGTTTAGCCGCTATCGCTCGACAAAGCGATATCGCCTCCAGATCGCCCGTCGCGGCGCTCGCTCCTTAGTTTTGGTTGCATTTTCAATGAATCCGAGTCCGATACTCAACAAATGATTCCCTACCGCAGGGACTGACGTTCAAGGGTCCAAAGGTCTAGGTACTGATCTACCAGCCCAACGAAACTCATCCATGGCCGCCAGCCACTTCCGCTTACCCATCGGCCTTTTTCTTATATTTTCAATCTTTGGACCTTTGACTTGAAATTGAAATACACCTTCTAACAAGGGCAATCTTTATCTTACTTCATCACCTGTACAGCCATCATGAGTCCCGCAGTTCTTGACCACGTCGGCCCAACCGAGCCTCTCTGCCAAGTCGTCACGCCTGTGGGCATGATGGGCTATGGATTCCCGGAGGAACAGACAGAGGCCGCTTTGGAGCATTTTAGCAAGCTCCCAACTCCCACTGCCATCATTTTGGACTCTGGATCGACAGATTCTGGACCTTCGAAGTTGGCGTTGGGCTCAACCACATGCCCGCGATCATCATATGTTCGAGACTTTCGCAAGTTGCTCAGGATTAGCGTCCGTTACCAAGTACCTCTTCTTATTTCTTCTGCTGGTGGAGATGGTAGCGATGAGCATGTGGATTTGTTCCTTGAGATCATTCGCGAGATTGCACAAGAACCTGGTCACGAGTGAGTGCAACCTTCAAAGTGGCATGTTGACTTCAGCCATCCTTACATTGTGTTTATATTTCCTGGCCTGTTGATAATCTCACCGAACATCCTCCCATTATGTACCTTTATTTCCTTTTATATGGTCGCTCACGCGGAAATCTAGGGATTGGAAGCTGAAGGCACTTGCCGTCTATTCTGAAGTACCAAAGACTGTAGTTCTCCAGAGACTGGGGGAAAACAAGATCACGGGATGTGGTGACTCTGTCCCTCAACTAACAGTCGAAACTGTGGAACAAACCACCAGGATCGTGGCTCAAATGGGCCCTGAGCCCTTGATAGACGCTATAAGTGCACATCCCGACTACAACGTCTTGATCGCCGGCCGAGCATACGACGTAGCTCCATTTGTCGCGTTCACCGCCCAAAACGCGCTCAAAGCCCGAGGGTTGAGGAACTATACCGACCTGAGCCCCGAGGAGCTTGGATCCATGACCCACATGGGCAAGATCCTCGAGTGTGGCGGCCTATGCGCTACGCCGAAGGGCACTAGTGCCCAAGGTATCATGAACCGGGACTTCAGTTTCGACATCAAGCCGTTGGATACGAATGCTCGGTGCACACCTCTCAGTGTCGCAGCGCACACGCTGTATGAGAAGACGCGGCCGGACAAGCTTGCTGGCCCGGGTGGTTACATTGATCTCAACCAAACCAGCTTCTCCCAGCTTGAGGACGACAAGTCCGTACGGGTACGCGGATCTGTGTTTCACTCAAGCCGCCAGGAGGGTACTACTTACACCGTCAAGTTGGAGGGTGCTCGCGTGGCGGGATTCCGCACACTAACTATGGGTTCCTTTAGAGACCCTATTCTCATTCCCCAAGTCCATTCCTTTCTCCAGTCTGTGAAAGAGTTTGCTGGAAAGCAACACAGCCATATTAATGAGAAATGGGATATTGGATTCCATGTTTACGGTTTTAATGATAATGAGCCCACGTTCGTACCCAGCGAGGTATTTATTGTGGCTGAGATAATTGCAGACTCGCAAGAAACTGCAACTAGTCTAGCCTCTACTGTTAGGGTCCACTGCACCCATGGCTCCTATCCCAATCAAAAGGCCACCTCAGGAAACTTCGCCATGGGAATAGGCGGAATGTTTGAGCTGGAGACTAAGCAGTGCGCCGAGTTCTCCGTGTACCATTTAATGCCCCTCGGGGTCGAAGAGGAGGGTTGCCGTCACAACTCGCTTCCCCAAATCGATGCCGATGGTCAGAGAGGCCTATTCCGATGGCAGGAGTACACAATGGGCAGTGGTCCTGTGTATGCAAAGGTTGGAAAACCAGTCGTCAATGGCATGCCTGCTGGAGTCAAGGATACATCTGCCAAATCCGCGGTGGCGCCTATCCAAGCCAAGCCTTCATTTAACGAAACTCCCAAAACTCTTATTGACGTAGCCAAGGTCATCCGCTCCAAGAACTCGGGCCCGTATGAGATCACATTGGACATTATGTTCGACAATACGGGCGTGTATAACACCATGAAGGAGTCTGGGCTGCTGAGTAGAGGTGTCATTGCCCAGCTTTTCAAACTTGACGAAGCTGAGATCATCTGGGCCGGTTTCTTTGATGTTGCTATGGCTTTCAAAGCCACCGTACCTCGAAGAAGACGTGGCATGCCTGCTTGTTCCGGAGGTTACCTTGAAAATGATGTTCACGGGTCACAGCAGTACATTCCACTAACTAGGCTTGTGCTGCCAGAAACCTTACAGGAGAAGCTCATTGCTTTGAGTCAATGATTGAGCGAATAACCTCATTAGACAATCGCACTTAATAGCAAGAAAATAGAAAATTCCTATTCACTTCTATATTCCTATCCGTGTGGTGTTGGAACTTGTCATTTATCCTTCATGAAATATGTGTGCTAGCAATGCTCATCCAAGTCCTCATTGAACCTTTTACCCACGATTACTACATAATGATTGACCCGGATTCCTCCGAAAACTCAGAGCCAACCAAAAGGTTGAAACCAAACTGAAGCATATCTTTCACTGCCTCAGCTGCAGTATAATCGCTGGGCTTCTCGCGTCGGATATCCTCACTGAAGCGCTCACGAGCGCGCCACACAGAGTCAACCATAACATTTGCAGACATGCGAGCCCTGACTGGCATGAAAGCAGGAACACTTTGTTCAGAACCCGCGCGACTGAGATAGGAAATAATTTCGCAAATCCTCGCCCAGCTGTCGTTTTCCAGCTCTGAGCGCGAATTGAGAAGCATCCAGGCTTGTCCAACGGAATTCTTGGCCAACTCGATGTCAAGATATTCCGAGCAGGCAAGTAGCCGAAGAAGGAAATGTGATGCATACACGACCGATGCTCTCGCTATTGTGGGCCACGGCTGCTGAGAAGATAGAGGGCACGCATGCTCAGATGCAGTTGCAATTAGTTGCATAGCATCATGTCCCGCTCTCGACAAATACTCGGCTGTTCTATTAGCTACGCAGATGTCATGTCTATCGACGATATCATCCGTCAATGCGAACGAATATAGCTGCAACTTTAGCCTTAGTAGTGCCATTTTTGTATACGGTGATAAATCAGTGGAAAGCTGGGTATCAAGCTCCTTGAATCCTCTGTCAAACACCTTAATCGCGCTGAGGGCGCTTGGGAGAAGTCCTGAAGTGGTCGATTCGTTGTTCCCTAGAGTATGACAGATGTTGTAACTTTGGTAAGCAATCTTAAGGTGCTGCTCAAGCACCTTTGGGAGCCTAGGCATCTGGCCGTTCAGTGCCGAGAGTATCGTCGTGTCGGGGGAGACTGTGGATGGCACCCCGAGTTCGCTACTGAGACTAGTTCACAAGATGTTAGCATTTCATTATCCTTTGATAATTTATCGGAGAAGACAGACGTCTGGTTTACAATGAAGCATCCAACCCAAGATTTTTGAAAAGCCTGGATGCCATTCTCATCCAGGCGGTCGCTGTACACGAAATCGGAGAAGTGATGAGGACGATGCAGACCAAATCGGAGACCGATGTGTACAGCTAAGCCGGAGTACATCCAGGAGGGGTCATTACGAGTTGCTTGAAAAGGAAACGGCCACCAACAGAGAAGCAGGAGGGCTTGCACTGTGCCGAGTGGGTGATCGGGAACCGCATCGATATTGGTGGCGAGGAGACGAACGTGTGGTTCTAGCTGGACATACAGCTGAGCATATTGCTCCATACTCTTCGATGCTATTGCTACAACAACCCAAAAAAGCAACGGGCACCGATAATAACCTCGGACAAAAACAGAAGGATCTGGTAGTATGGGGAAGTCAGGATGATATAATGTGAAAAAGCTCCCGGCAAGGTTAGCAACACAAGAGTCTCGGTCATATTGATGGATGACTTACCGATCGAGAATTTCTGTGATGGTATAAGGAGACAGCTCTACGTCTCCAATTCTCTGCGTTTCAAATGCCGAAGAGTGTATAGCAGAGCTATACTCGGGGTATGTGGAAGTGGATACTGCTGCTGGTAGTGTCTGTGTGAGCTCGGCTGGGGACGCCGTGGAAGCATGCAGAACTCCTCCGTGAGTAGTAGTTGCTGGTGATGCATGACCTGCGGTTTTTATTTCCCTCAGTTCTCTCTCTAGTTCCTCTGCCCGTCTGTAATTCCGCTATGTAAATATTCATCGCTTGTGAAGGGAATGCAACAGAGACCCACTTTCGCTTGGCCGTTCTTTGGAATGTGGGATTGATGAGGCAGCTCAACTGTTGCTTGCTACATCTAGAGCAGGGTGCAGGGAAAACAGCCTTTGCATCACATTTTACCTAAAATAATATAAGCTTATTGCCATTATCACTTTTCCCCCTGAAAGAAAATCTGGCGGGGAACTACCTTCATCTGACGACAGTTTACACATGTTGCGATCTTTGGTCCAGTAGGCATTGCCGTTACGAGAATGCGATGAGCTCTTGCACTTGCGGTATGATTGCACCAATTAAACGGTGATAAGACTCTGACACGCTATTGTTCAGACACGGCTCGCGTAGTTGACTGGTTGCACCGTACTGGCTGCTCTAGGTGAAGTTCTGGCGAATGTTGAGGTGAGGACCGGGAATGGGTGAGGTGGGTCTACTCCTCCGGCCTCACAAAGAATCTAACAATGCTCTACTCTAACTCGCGTAGTTTATCCGAGGTCACATGCCTCGCCCTCCAGCCAAAAGCTATTCAGTCAGGAAGCGGTCAATGGCAATAGAGTAGACTAAGTGGGACCGCCTTTTTTGCCCCTCACAAACCCCAGTTCTTGAACCATTACTTGTGTGGTGCCCCGTGGGACACTCCGATATGGGCATGACTATAGCCTGCTGTCAGACCTACGTGTTTCTCTCCATCCTTTCCGAGGGGTGTGTTTGTTTGTTTGTATCCACCGCTGTCGAATGCGGTTTTTCTCGCGTATCTTACCCAAAATCAAATCAATCCGGCCTTAATGGCATGCATGACTCTTTTCATCACCATGCAAGTGGAGTAGCGTAGCCACGGAGCGATACCGCAAATTTTTCCCGATATCGCTTCTCAGCCTCGGGAATGGAGGTGGCAATTTATGGACTCCGTAGAAATAGGTCTGGACAAAAGGGCCAAAGCTTTCCTTGTGCCGGGTTCGAGTACTTGGCATGGTTTCACATGGTATTGCATTTTCTACCAATTATGTCGCAGAATACCATGAACGCTGTCGTCTTCAAGGGCAAATTTGAGGTGGCCGTGGAGCGTCGCTCGATTCCCAGGATAGAAGATGATCAGGACATAATCGTGAAGGTGAAATATACCGCTCTATGCGGAAGGTAAGATGGAAAATGGAATCCATATGTTACGCAATGGGGCAGTAGCTAAATCCAGGGATTGCGAAAGTGAGCTCCACGTCTTTCGCGGTCATCAGGCATCAGATACAGGGTTCATCATGGGCCACGAGTTCACGGGAGAGGTTGTTGAAGTCGGATCCAAGGTAACTGATTTCAAGAAGGGCGATCAGATTGTCTCGCCTTTTACCGTTAGCTGTGGTGAATGTTTCTACTGCCAACATAAGACATCGTCCCGCTGCGCAAGAAGCACTCTGTTTGGCACCAAGACACTCGATGGCGGCCAGGCTGAGTATTGTCGTGTCCCGCTTGCCGATAGCACTGTGGTTAAAGCCCCATCAGCCGTTGACGAAAAAAAACTTGTCTTGATGGCCGATATCTTCCCCACAGGATACTTTGCGGTCAAGAATGCATTTACTGGTCTCGATCGGGCTGTCGTGGAACGCAGCACTGTCGTTCTTCTAGGATGCGGCCCCGTTGGGCTCTGTGCCGTGGTTAACGCGGTAGAGTTTGGGCCCATGAACTTGTTGGCTGTTGATGCCGTTGATGGGAGGTTAAAGCAGGCCCAAATGCTTGGGGCGGAGCCGTGGAACTTCAAGACTGACTTGGGGGGGCTCAAAAAAAGAGTCATGGAATTGACAGATGGTCGAGGGGCTGATGTGATTATTGAGTCTGTTGGTCATAGTGACGCCCTTCGCCTCGGGTTCGATATACTTAGACCTTGGGGGACTATCTCCAGCATTGGTGTCCACAATGGAGAGATTCCATGGACTGCGAATGAAGCGTACAACAAGAACTTGACCATCAAGATGGGCAGATGTCCAGTTAGAAGTGAGTACTTGTCAATGAGCCATTCTCAGTCACGTCGACGTTGCTAACAGCGACTATAGGCTTGTTCATCGAATCTCTCGAAATGTTGGTCAAGAAACAGGATCAACTAGAGTGAGTTCCCTGATGAATTTGAATTTAACAAAGAATGAAGACTGAGAAAAAGCAGTTTTATGATTGACAATATTCGGCCTCTAACTGATGCCGTGCAAGCGTAAGCAAACCCGAATCGTGGATGGCTACTGAGGCTGATTAGGTGATATGTCTATTTAGATATGACGACTTCCACAACCAGAGATATCAAAAGATAATATTTGAGGCGGGAAAGTAGAAGATAGTGTGGTTGGGCAGTGAGAATGTAAAACAATCGGTTAGTGGGTGGTGTCCAGAAATATGTGACCATGTAGAGTGAAAAATTGAGGAAGTATCTCGTTGCTAAATGCTAGACATCAATTAAACACAAATTTCCTGACATAGAGGGTTAATATATTCAAGAAAAATGATTTACCGCCAGCTGCGAGTCCATCACTGGCAGAGAGACATCCGGAACGCACTCTCCCTCTCGTAGTCTCAACCTCCACCCTCGTATTTCGGCTGACATAAATTATATTGGTGAGACTTCGAAAACAATTGAATACATTATACTAGTACAGGTCTGCTCAACTTTTACCAAGTTACGGGCGTGAAGGCTTGAGGCTGTCAAAAGAGTGACATAGCTTTCGCGTGACGCGACAGTTATGTAGATAGAACTGCGTAACTTTTCGTCTTATTAGACTGCTCAATATATCTATCTACTCGATCAAGTGCTTAAAGTCTCGCAGGAATGCCCATAACATCTTATCTCGCCAACCTTTTTCCTTCCACTCATTGGCTCTCAAAGGAAATAACTCGCCTACTTCCGTTACAGACTGCTCGTGAGCGTAGATAAACAGTACATTTTCATTGGCATCAGCTTCCTGAGCCTTGCACACGGTCTCAACAGCATCCTCAAGTGGCACACCTCTTGCTGGGTCAAAAAGAGGCTCATTGGCCGACCTATGTCTCAGCTTCTGGAGCTTCTCAAGAACCATACCAGGACATGGGTATAGTGAAGCTGCTATGATGGGGTGCTGAATAGTTCCAGGCAGCGGTAGGTACTTGGAGGGTCGCATCTCACTGGAGTGGTGGCATAGGTCACCACCCATGAAGATAAAGGTATCAGGGTTCGAGGTTGTCCGTGCAAGAGCTCCCAAGTGGCCGATGGCGTGGCCAGGAGTATCCAGAATATAAAAAGAACCATCTCCAAAAAAGTCTACAGCTTTGAACCGACCAATCCAAATGTCTTGGTCGAAACTGATCTGACGAACATTTCGACCTCTATAGAATTGAGTTGAGCAAACAAATCGAGGATACTACAAAGGAGACTAGACGGAAAGGCGTACCTAAAATCCGATTCTCGGACGGGTGAATCTTTTCCTTCAGGATAAGAGGGGAAGAAGGCTTCTTTGAAGCCTGGACCGACTACAACTTCGGTTTTGGGGGGGAAGGTTGACGGATCCCCGAGGTGATCCCAATGCCAATGACTATGACCAGGGTCAGAATCTGGCATCCACATATTAGGTTACGAGAGCAAACTGACCTCCATATTATGCTGTCGATTGTGTCCAGTTCCACATCATGTTGTTTAAGAACGTCAGCAACATCAGTTGTCACCTCGATTTCGTAACCATTCGTCTTGAGCCTGTTGGCTACAAATGGGGCGAAGTCTTTCCAATCCTTTGCGATTCCGAGATCAAACAGTGCTTTCTGGCCTGTGTCTGACTCGACAAGAAAAGATAACGACGGCATCTTTGGCATGTGACTGAACCCGTCCATTTTCGGGCTCATTAGGCGATCAGTAGGGATGCTGGAGATGGACGAACCCGTATCTATGATTCGAACCTGGGCTACCTGGCCGGGGGGGACATCGAATGCCACCATCTTTGCACGTCAGCTCGAGAAATCTTGAAGTTAGAACAAGTAAATCCGGGTATCGCAAAGACAGGCGGTGGTATCTTGGATAGAGGCAGCGTTTCTGCAAAATCTTGGTCGTAAGCTCCCTGGGGCAGCAGGAAGGATATTTCTAGCGATCCGCTTTCCCAGACTCCGGTTATTCCTAAATTGTCTCCAAGATTTCAGCATAGACTGTTACGTTTCCACCATCGTTGCTTAGACACTGCTTCATGTCACAAGACAGCAGTCAGGTGGGATGGCCGTGAATGAATCGTACTTGATTAGCACGAAACTGTCGCTCATAGACCCCGCAATCGCCCCGTGTGGCGATGTCGCGTTTGTCGCTCTTGCGAGACCGCATTCTCTTGCGATATCGCATCAGGCGCGCTTTCACTTGCATCGCCCAGAACAAGGCGAAAAATAGTAGTTTCAATTGGGTATATTTAATAGGTTATACATGTAGCATGCTTGATGAGTAATTAATTGCCTATGGAGCTGATGTATACTTGCCAATCCTGCGAGAATTCCAAAATGGTGCCTAGGGTAAGTAGATTCAATCATAACATGTTCCACTGCCAAATGCCACTTGTTAATGAGAGGCGACGCTAGCTCAAAGATCCATCACTGCTTAAGCAGAATATCTGCTATGTCGATGGAGATTGGAAGCCTGCTAAAAACCTGGAGGTATTTGCAGTCACTGGTAGATGCACCACTCGTTTCTCTAAGATTTCCCCAAGCTAACTTGGCGCCTGGCAGATCCTGCAACCGATATATTGATTGGAAAATGCCCTGAATACGGCAATGACGAATGCGAGGAGGCTATTAATGCAGCTTCAAATGCTTTTGCTTCATTCCGGACAATGACTAGTCGCGAACGCTCCAAGCTGCTGTACAAATGGTACGAAGAGATCATTGCCAATGAAGACGACATCGCAGCGCTTATTACATGGGAGAATGGCAAGCCTCTTAGTGATTCACAAGGAGAAGTCGCCTACGCTGCAAGCTTCGTCCAATGGTTTGCCGAGGAGGCCCCTAGAACCTACGGGGACACCATTCCAAGTGCAGTACCAGGCAACCGTGTTATTACGATGAAGGAGCCTATCGGTGTCTGTGGATTAATTACTCCGTAGGATTAAAGAGACCCATCACTCAGGAAACATTATGCTAAATGTAGATTTCTAGATGGAACTTCCCGGCGGCCATGATCACGAGAAAAATCGCGCCAGCTCTCGCAGCAGGGTGCACGGTGGTTTGCAAGGCGCCGGGCGAGACGCCCTTCACGGCTTTAGCATTAGCTGAGTTGTCTCACCGAGCTGGCATACCGAAGGGTGTGATAAACGTCATAACTGGCTTGAAGAATACAGTTGCGATAGGCGAGACTCTTATGACCCATCCGATAGTAAAGAAGGTCTCGTTCACAGGGTCCACACGCGTCGGAAAGCTCTTGATGAGACAAGCATCCGCCACACTAAAGAAGTTATCAATGGAGTTGGGAGGGAACGCGCCCTTTATCGTCTTTGATGATAGCGATATTTCTACTGCGGTCGCGAGCGCCACGACGGCGAAATTTCGGTTATCTGGTCAGGCTTGTGTGTGTGCTAATCGAATTTATGTCCAAACTGGAATTTATGAAGAATTTGCACAAGCATTTGTCGAAAGTGTTAGAGAATTCAGTGTCGGCAATGGATTCAATAAGAGTTCGACCCACGGTCCGCTTATTCACAGACGCGCACTTGACAACATTGAATCGCTAGTCAATGATGCCGAAGCGAAAGGAGCTCATGTTCTCATCGGTGGGCAACGAATGCCTCATTTGGGCCAAAATTTCTTCCAGCCAACGGTACTTGGCGGCTTGATGAGAGATATGAACGTTATGAAGGAAGAAATCTTTGGGCCTGTGGCAGTCTTAATACCTTTTGAAACAGAGGAAGAGGTTGTGCGCCTTGCAAATGATTGCGATGTCGGGCTTGCAGGCTATATTATCTCCAATGATCTATGTCGTGCACTTCGCGTGGCAGAATCACTAGAAGTAGGCATGGTTGGAGTTAACTCGGGGTTGGTATCAGAGGTCTCATTGCCTTTTGGGGGCGTGAAGCAGAGTGGATTTGGAAGGGAAGGCTCAAAGTATGGTATTCATGAATACCAAGTTATCAAGTCTATTACACTTAGTGGTATAAAATAGTCTAAGTAAAAATATTTCTTAAGAAGAAATCCTTTATATTATTAGGTTTTTAAAGATTAAATTATACTAATTTATGTGGGAGGAAAATTAATTAGAGTAGTAATATTTCTATTAATTTTTGCGAGCAAGCACTTCCTAATATGCTGTACTAGAAAAATATCCATGCTGACTTTTGGGGTTATTAGATTAAGTCTCAGTCGCTACAAAGTTCTTAAAACGACATGTGTGGTAAAAATTGCATTGTTTATATCGAATGGTATGCACTACTATTGGGAACCAACTTGCACGTGATATTTGTACCCTAGCAAGCTTGAACTACAGTGCATATGTATTGGAGGTAAAGTTGTTATGTACCGATCAAGTTAGCTGCACTAAATTTAAATAGTTTCGATTTATTTTATGCAATTACACTGAGATGCGCCACTCACTAGTTGAACCGCTAGCGAGCAGTCTTGCAGCAGCTAGTTGAGTCTATTGATTGTTGGTTCAGCCTTTTTTTCTTGCCGGGATTCGGCTTCTCCACAAGCGCCACAATTCAGGCGTTGACCGACATTCATCTCAACTTGGGTGGACGTGAAGCTGAAGCCACTATGCCCGATTTGAATCCAGACATTTTCAGGGGCGCAGGTCTAATTGCGTATATCATTCGGACACGCCCCAAAATAAAGTGAGAGGCCTGGATAAAACCTCCATTGTAATTAACTACGAATAGTTGGCCCACGATGCGTGCTTCTATCTTTTTGGCATGCATCTCTGCACTCCTCACCAGTGCATCTCCTCAGCCCGCGAATAAGGATTGCTACAATGCAGTAAGTGAATCATCTATATGGCGAAAATCTTATGGGCTTTGGTTGCTAATGATACGGCAGCTTTCCTTTTGTCCGTCGGCCAAGGCACTTTGCTCATCGTATCTAAAAACCACAGTCACACCTTGCGCAAAGTAGGTTACATGATGAACTGTGTTTATTATTTGCTTACACACTGCAAGGACAAAGAGAACCACAAAGACAACGGGGAAAACCACGACTAAAACTGTGACTTCAACATGTGCAACTGCCACTCGTAATAGTTAGCACATCAACAGTAACAAAGTCCGCCAAGACCGCTTCTCAACTATTGCAAAAGAAGAAGCTCGCCAAAGAAACGTGCACATCCTCTTCAAGCCCCACCAAAGTTCCGGCTGCTCTTGGCCAGCACTGCAATGGCAAAGAGTATTCGGCCGCGTGCTGTGCTTTGGGCGTGAAGCCAACCACCATCACACTGCCTGCCAGTACAGTACTAGCAACAAAACAGCATGGGTAACGAAGACATCGACTAAATTCGTCTCAGCTACTAAAACAAAGACTGTGACTTCAATTGTGATTACCACTATAACAAAGACTAGCACAGCCATTCAAGACCCTACTGTAACTACAACAAGGCTCGAAACAACTGCCACAAGCACACAGGGCTTGGCCCCCACAACCAGTGTCTGTTTCAATTTACAACGGGCAGATGGCTACTGCTTCATGGTGGACACCGAAGGCAACTACGGCTTCGTAGGCTGTCTCTATCCACCAAAATTCTTGGTCTGGGACACCGGTCGCCTATCCGTTCAAGATCCAGCTGACCAAGCCAAATGGGCCTCCACTGTGGGGGTTTTCGACGAGGGCCCAGACGCCGATTACATTAAATTCACAGGCGACTTCATACCTGGCACCTTTACTTGCGGCGTTGAAGATGGCAATTTGAAGTGCACTTCAACGCTTCAAGAGAACCAACCTCGAAGCAAGCTCGCATGGTGTGTTTGGAATGACGAAGGAGGGTCAGGACATGGAGGGCTCGCCTTAACCGGTGAAGAATTGCCGGACGAATGCTCTATAGTGAATTCGATTCCTTGTGCAGATGAATAATCCTAGTCATCTTCTCTGATGCTCTGAGGTATATAGATCAAACGCCGGCCCTTGAAGGGGCTAGCATGCTCAATTCTGTCGTATTTCATAGCGCCAGATCAAATGCATCGTCATATTGAAGGTGGCGTGCAGTGATTACTGTGCAGGATTCCTTGGTCGCATCTTGGATGATCTCAGTGCTTAAATACCAGTGGGTAAAAATACAGAAACGTCACTATGCTTGCCGTCCGCAGTATATAAAAATAGCCCAATATAAGATATGAGTTAGCAGTCGTTATATGATGTGTTTATAGAAGTGCTTTAGCTTGATCTGTTGACTTAATTTGTGTGTAGGGTTTGTAGCGGGTTCGTCGATGGTGTTCTCGAAAAACATTCGCCTGCGTCATCTTTTTTGTTTTCAAGCGTGGAATGAATGACCCCGTTTTTTTTTAAAAAAAAAAAAAAAAAAAGAAAAGGAAAAAGGAAAAAAGATCAAAAAGATAAGATTCTCAATTGGATGGCAGTTGAGACTTGCTCCCGGCAGGGCTTGAACCTGCGACCTTCGCATCACCAAGACTTAGCAGATGAAAGTATTAGTACGAAGCTCTAACCAACTGAGCTACGGAAGCCGTCCAATGAGAATCCATTGTTGTTGGATTCACGGTGGCATACTGAGCATTTTGAGCAGTGGTAGTGTCCATGCCCGGTTGAATGAGTGTTCATTGTGGCCGCAAGCGACGATCTTACGGAGGTTTTAATTGCAATTGCTATTACCCAGACATGATGGCGGGCGGAATTACTACATTTGGTACTGGCCACAGAAAAAGTCAGAACAGTGGAATACTCACCCGAATCGAATCTTTATGTAGAAGAATAATGTGATAGATTGCCTGTGCATGGCATGGGGTCTAAAAAGCTCTCACATTAACTAACTTGTGAATGAGAATAAGAAGAGACCTGTACTAAAAGCAAATACGCATCATTCACTCCCCCCCGACCAAACAGTTTCGGTAATTTTTTGTACTGTTCCTGCATGACGCATAATGTGATATCTCACATCGGCGCAATTGCAGCTGCAGTTTCGACTAAAGCTGGCCAGCTCGGGCAGATTAACGGCTCCGCGAAGATGGTTACATCACTTTTCAGACTCCCGTGCATGAGGGGCTGTAGGATTGCGGCTGACGCATGGCATGATTGGTCTCAACCGAATGCGACACCGTAATCTCTTCACGTCTTGGGCTCATTGATAGGGCCAGTTGATGTCCGAGGCGAGTACAGGCTATCTTTCTCCGCATCATACTTGAGTACAAGCTCTCCCACCGTGCAACCCGCAAAGTTGATGTATTTGAGGAGCACTGCTCGCCACCAACTGTAAAAAGCAATTACTGGAATTGCGGAAAGACTGCTGGTAATTGGATTCATGCCTATTACCACCAAAATTCAAGAAATCGCAAGAATCTCACCCTCAGCTGCTTTCATTGGACCGATCATTGGATCGGTACCTCGATGCTCCATTCGGGCACCGAAGCATTCATTCCCCGGAAGAAAGTGATGCGCTCCTGGGGTATAGTGGGTCACTATATGCGTCATGATGCGCCTCACTGATTGATGCTACACTGTGTTGCACGCCTTGAGGAGACCTGAGGAGATTTCGGAGGTTTTAATGCACCACTTATTTATATTTCATAGGCCGACACGCAACACGCAACGGTGTGTACGAGCAACCTGAACATGGATCTATGTCGATCTTGTTTCATTGGTGGCGCTCAATGGCACACAAAGCGACGTCATGTATGCCCTTCGGGTGTTTATCTCTAAGCATCTCTTGTTTTTTGCGAGTACGCGTATCACAATCCCGCATGCTGCTCATAAAGCGGTCTTTTTTCGCTTTAGTTTCCACAATCGCCTCGTTCCATTTCCACTTTACTCATGATTTTGCACTTTTGCGCCTTGCTCTGGACCTCAAATAACTAACCAATTGTCCACACACATCAAAAAAATTCCCAGGCATGTCTGAAAGCAGATCTACACCAGTCGATATTGGGGGCCGGTCAGAAACCCGCCGTCATTCCATCATTTCCGATTTCCTGCCTGAGAGCTTTCCCTTTGCCGCATCACTCATCTCCACATCTCCCATTGCTCAACAAATCTTGACCAGAGACATTGAAGAGTGCACCTCAGAAGATGGCGATGCATCGGGTGATGGCCATCCATCGGATGCCGACTCAGAGTCGAGTTGGCCTCACGCCTCCGAAGTACAGCTAGCTTTTCATCCACACGGGGTTGCCTACGGATGCGGCTATTCGACAATTCCGCTCCAAGGCCAGGACCGTCCAGTTCCTAACCCACATGAATTAGATGAATCGATTCAAGAAGAGCTCACTTTACTGCGAGATAACCATATTATTCCGCAAAGACCTCCTCAAAGATGGAGGGCCACGAGTGTGGGACGCCTTTATCACTCATTGTTCGGCGAGAGGACCAAGTATCAGAAAAGACCAATTTATTCACAAGAACCATTTGATGAGATTACTCCATTATTTCTAACATCAAGCGAAGACCAATTCGAATCTCTACCGCCGACGCCGGGTCCTGACGAGGTCTTGCAGCAGTGGGAAGAAGCCGTTGCTGCCCAGCGCATCAAGACAACATGGAAGCATGAGACAAGGATACTAATCCAATATGCAACACCACTAATCATTACCTTCTTGCTTCACTACTCTGTAACAATTGCAAGTGTGCTGACAGTTGGCCGACTCGGTATGGAAGAGTTGGCAGCTGTGAACTGTAAGTACCCAACTTGGACAATGAGGTAGGACTAAATGATGGTCAGTGGCCACTATGACGGCTGGCATTACGTGCTACGTCCCTGTACAAGGCCTCACTACCTGTCTTGATACTCTATGTGCTCAAGCTTACGGATCAGGACACAAACATCTCGTGGGTCTTCAGGCGCAACGGATGACATGGATTCTCTGGATACTCATGTTACCCATTGCTGTGTTATGGTGGTTCTCTGAACCGATATTGACGGCTCTTGTTCCTGAAAGGCAAACAACCCGACTTGCTGCTATCTACCTACGAATTCTTATCATAGGAATGCCTGGAGTGGCTGCCTTTGAGAGTGGAAAGCGATTTGTACAGTCCCAGGGTCTATTCAAGGCAACAACCTACACGTTGCTTATTGGCGCTCCGCTAAGCTTCCTGCTAAATTGGCTATTTGTCTTCAAACTAGGATGGAATTTCTCTGGCGCGGCTACTGCTATGGCAATAACTCAGAATTTGTTACCGGTTCTGCTCGCCTTGTACATTCGCTTTGTTGATGGATCTCAATGCTGGAAGGGTTTGAGCATGAAAGCTTTTACTAATTGGGGTGGGTATCCTTTTTCTCCTTTCACGAAAATTCTATTAATTGCATGGCCGATTAGGCCCCATGATGAAATTGGCTTTCCCAGGGATGATCATGCTTGAGGCCCAATTTTCCGTCTTGGAAATTCTCACCATTGCAGCCGGGCGATTCGGGACGGCGTACCTCGCAGCACAGAGCATCCTTGTGACTGTTACGTCCACTTCATTCAACATACCGTTCCCGCTGGCAATTGCAACCTCGACTCGCGTTGCAAACCTCATCGGTGCACGCCTAAGCGATGCTGCCCGAACAACTGCAAAAGTGGTACGTGAACGAACAAATTCATATCAATTTACGTCCATCGATTAATATTCTATCCATAGGCTATTGTTGCCGCGTGTCTGGTGGGCATTTTCAACTTGACGATTTTTGTCAGTCTCCGCATGCAGCTCCCTCAGCTTTTCACAAATGATGAAGGAGTGATCGAGATTGTTTCAAATACCATTCTTGTATGCGCTGTCATGCAGATTTTTGACGCCATGGCTGCGGTTTCTCACGGAATTCTCCGCGGTGTCGGGCGGCAGGCCATCGGGGGGGTTGCAAATCTGTTTTCATATTACGTAGTAGCGTTGCCAATTTCGCTGTCGACTGGATTTGCCTTGGGGTGGAAGTTAAGTGGACTTTGGGCCGGTCAAGCCATCGGCCTTGCAGTGTAAGTGTTCGATTCATGGTTTGCGTGATTGCACATTCGCAGTTTTTTAACCGATCAATGAACAGCGTATCAGCACTAGAGCTCCTATATCTGTACAAAGCAGATTGGGAGGTCGCGGTGGCTCAAGCCGAAGCCAGAATGAATCTTGAGACTGCTGGGGCTGAACGAAAAGTTTATCATGGGGAGAGCTAAAGTGACAGTATGACTTATGGGTCGTCATCCTCTTTTCACAGAGGGGACTAAGCTCCGATTTCGCACATTCTATTAAAAGAATCACTAGCTTGTAGACTTGTAAAAAACCGAAACCGACGTACGTTTCAACTGAAAGAATGGTTGCTTGTCATTTAATGCTGGACAAAGATCGGTCACTTACCCGCACCCTTGAGCACATCCCGAAATATATGCATTCGATTGAGAGTCTAGACCTTCGTAATCCCAGATTATGACTCCATCTTGCTATCAGGCGGGATTAGTGATACGTAAACGGTGGCCAAGTATCATCAATTAACGTCTGGCAGCGCATATAGGACGCGAATAATAATTGTTGGTTGCACACCCTTCTAAGTGACGGATGGTAGCCGCTGAGGCCAGCACTGCAATTTTAGCTACTACAAAGAAGGCTTGGTAGTATTTTTATTAGTGTCCAGGTATGAGCGCCAATAAATAATAACTATTGGGTTAGTAGATGATTATGGGCTGTACTTTTCTAAGGGGGGGTCAGCAATTCTGCAAGGCGGGAGCACTGCAATTTAGCTACAACAGAGAAAGGCTTGGTAGTATTTTTATTGGTGTCCAGGTATTAGCACCAATGAATGATGGGTATAGGGTTAGGAGATGATTATGCGCTGCACACTTTTCTAAGAAAGGGAAGGTCAGCTTGTCAGACAAGGAGCACTGCAATTTCAGTCACCATGTGGGAGAAATACACCACAATCTAATAGGTGATGATAATTTCGGACACCCCAACCAACTTCACAATTCTAATTTTCGGTATAATTTGAAGTACCCTCAAGTGCCATTCTGCTGACATGGCCGTAAAATTGGTATTAGTGTCGTTTCGGAACCCGGAAATCCGAGATCCGGTAACTGCGCAACACCGGTCGAATCGTCCGTGATTGGACGAACCCTAATTTGTTCATTAAAGCCCCTTACTTCACATTATGTTTGTCCTCTATTCATATTTGGACCCCTTTGCTGTTTTGAGAATCATCTTCGAAGTTTATTTGCCTACTCTAAAAGGAAATGTGTTCATTTGTTCATAATAGCTTTGCTTTTGGACACTGATCGACGCAGAATATCACGCATTTATTCCATGTTACCCTACATACGAAGCAATAAAATTATTTGGTCGTCTTTAAATGCTTGCATACTGGTGGTTTGTTAGCATCACCTGCATCGTACAGGTTGTGTGTGCTTCTACACCATGCTAGTTATTCTCCAAGCCTAAACTGATATCATAAGCAGCTACGACTTCTATCTCATGGCCAAATACATATCTAGATTAGGAGGCTACTGTATGCATCCAATATCTTTTTTGAAAAAACAACACTGTCTATTGTGGAGCTGCCTTGAGGTTTAACTTGTACATCCATGAACCTCGGATGAGTTCGATGGTACTTGCTGTAATAAGCCTAAATCCTTGAACAAGCTTGATAGATTCCGTATCAATCTTTTCCTTCTTCATACTCTCCAGTGCACCTTTTAGTTCTTGATCAAAAGTTAGAGGCCCTCCAAGATCCACAATGCCAACTTGGCACGTTCGTTCCCGAGGCTTCATTTTAAGGAGAAGTCCACAAAAATGCGTAAGGTTTTTCAGTTCAAAAACTATCAATGTACAAACATCATCAGGCGACTCAACTGCCAAGTTCATTGTCATGGTGCCCGTCAGGGAGCTGTGGTGCCAAGACGTTGGTGGGTATGTTCTGTAGGGTTCAATTTCATTTCGAGGACCATACTCGACCCAGCAAGCTGCTGCAGCGCCTTCAAAGCTCAGATTTTTACTCCTATTAACAAGGTATAGCTGTTTTGGTTTGAATATGTGAGGTCTCATAGTGAATTTGACAGGCTTGTCGCGCGTTCGACTGTATACCTCTCTGCCTGTCGAGCTTCTTACCAGCCCAATCCCAACAACAGAGGCCACATCTTTTTCGGCGAAGCATGAGAGGACACCAATCATTTGGCCAGGATGGCCTTGAAGATTTACCAGTGGAATGTCAATCCGGATGCCTTTGTTTGTGATCGCGGGAGGTTCGCCGTCACTGGGGTGAGCATCATACTTCGTGCTACTCTTAAAGAACGAGGGATGGGGAGCCAAAACCCCAATCTTGGAGACAGACTCTGGGATGGTGGATGAGTCCCAGCAAAATATTGAATGGTCGTCATACTCTTTGAGAATTTCCTCCTGGAGGCGAATAAAAGCCTTCTCGCCCTCGCCGTAGAGCATGTTGAGGTTGAGGTCGAAAATACCCAAAAGGCAATACGCAATGTCCTCAAGCCTAGTAGTCTTTCTAGTAGCCGCCCATGACATACGCTCTGCTACACTTGCATTCGAAAAGTCACCAGTCAAGATGGTTCTCTCGTCAATTCCCGTTTGTTGAGAGATTCTCGAGGCAAGTTGGCTCTTGTCACCAATGCATTCCCACTTGCCGTCAAAAAAGGTAACAGAAAGAGGTGCAATAAGCTCCTGCAACGTCCATCCTCTTGTGAACCATCGAGACTTTTCAAAATCAGGACCAACAGGTCCCGTGCCATCATGATTTACATCTTCAAGGAAAGCAAAGCAGCATTGCGAAAGCCGATACCAACGAAACATGGAGTTTATGGACTCCGACAGCTCAGCACTGCTGGTTTTGTCAATGCAACAGGTATCAACCCAAACATATTCAAGCGGCTGGGGCCAAAAATTTTGGACTGTCTTGCAGAACCCCACAATCTTTTTCCATCCTAGCTTCTGGTCAAGTTCGTGGCGGTCTAGGCTGAGGTCCTGAAGCGTCACTTCCCCATCGCCCCACGTGTGAGACAGGATGGCATATGGAGGTATTTCGCCAAGAAAATACTCTAGTTTAAGAGTACGAATATTAAGGAGGCGCATGCTGCCAAGCTGGGACGTGAGGGTGGTTAATGGCTCAACATTAGTGAGTCAATTTCAAACACTAGGGCATAAGACAACAAGAGTGCATGTCACGTGGCGTTAGGAGGTGCGGGTTTTCGGAACCGTTCCAATGTCTCGGGAGCAACTACGTGAGCCAAGAAAAAGGAAATCAAACTGAATATTCTAAAGTATGGAGGGCATGAGTTCTTGGTGAAAATAACTTTTTCGTCTTGGAAAAAACCATCATTGGGAATCATTTGCGAAGCCCCATCCAGGGTAGCATGTAGACTCACTTTTTGCTTGGCATCTTGGAATCAACCTTCTCCTGGATGATTGGCCCACCAAGATCTACTTCTGGTGTCCATCTTCATTTCCGCGTAAATCAAAATGATTTTCACGACTCGGGGTATGAATAACAGAGGTGGGTATAGCCTGTATGACGCAACGAATTGAGATCAGCTGGAGTCTGACGAAGCCGGCGATGATTTCCGAAGCCCTTTGGTTTGGTTGCTTCGAATTTGAATTACCGTGAGCAATAGTTCCAAATCTAAGCCATCTTTTGATGTCATGTCTGATATTAGCCGGTGACATGCTTCATGAATGCATTCCCTAGCACAGGTTGCCTCTCTACAAAGAGCTTGGCCTAATTCGGTCTCGGGTCGTCCTCTTTCAGTGTGTGTCTTCTGAATGCAATCAGATATCAACTTAATCTCTTTTCCAAACTCTCTGGCATGCATGGCAGAAGGCTGAGTACGGCTATGCCGGTTCATCCACCGTCATTTAGAGCTGGACGGATATGGCTTGCCGTGTAACTTTGCTGCAGCTGCGCGGGGAAACACTTTCGAGGGAACGAGCGTTAATCTACCGCACAGCAGCTAGCTGCTTTGGGACGTGGGAATCAACAGATGTAGCACGGGCTTGGCCAAATTAGAACTAGAGGTGTGAATCGTATTAACTATGCTCGGAGCGAGCACGAGGACTTTTGCTCGCGTATACGAGATTCAAGGTCTTTAACTTCAGCTTACAGGAGTGGCCAAGATGCACCACGTAGATGGGGCATTGGACAACCGATGAGTAGCTATCTGTAAGCCCTCCGCCAAGACTTGGCGTTGTAATGCCTCCAAATTAGGAGTGTCGAAGCCGTGCAGAACCCTAGGATGGATGACGACGCGGCACGGGTCCTCGGGCTGCCAGTGAGACGCAGTCAGCGACATTCAAAGTCTGGTCGAGGCGGGTGACATCGAAACGAGCGGCGCTAACTCTATCATCCCCTTCCCTAGAGCTTGGGCCAGACCAAGCCAGGCCAAGACCAGGCAGGACGAGGCAGGTCAACAGCCAATGAATGGAGCCGGAGACCGATGGCGATAAATGACAGTAGCAATGGACAAATTCTCAGCAAGGGTCCCTCGGATGCCCGATGGTGGTGTTTGGAGAGGCAGTGGGGTCGTGATTTGCGACAAGAGAATGGTGTTTCAAGGGGGGACGTGGGATGTAGACTGAGATGAGCAGCGTTTATCTGCAAGACAGCACATGCACAGCACACACACACAGCACGGCATTTCAGGTCATGTACAGGACAAAATAGGACGGTAAATTTAGCAGATGTGGCGAATAAGCATGGCTTGAGCCAGCCACCTTCTAGGATAAGCCGGCATCAGCGGTGTCGTGCTCCGCGGGCAAAGCCATAAGACCGCGCACACATGTCGAAGCCGGTGAGAAACTGCCCGAGAATAAAGTGCCGAGAGATCGGAGGCACCGGAGGTTGATGTGCCCGATATGATGACGATGTATCTTGTTTTTTCCAGTTCGGCCAAAGGCAGACGGGCTCAGCGGGCTGACGCACCGGGCGAAGATTCGGGTCCTGTACTGCCACAATTTACAGCTCGCTGCCCAGACGCCATCGCCATGAAGCTTTTGGGGTCGACGTTCTTGGGTGACATCGGAAGCTCCGTAGACTTAAGCTCTCCACGGCCAAGGCGCTACTGGTCCTTTTTGCTGCCTTTTACCCTCTGCTGGAGGGCTGGTGTTTGATGAGGAGCATCCAGCAAGCGCGGCGCATGAGGGCATCGGCATGGGCTTGACCCAGGGCTAGCGTCCTCGCCGGGCCGGGAAAATAGGGCCCACTGATGAATGGTCCTGGGGGAGAGAGCATGGAGGACCTACTGCAAAGAGGGTGCGCGTCAGTGTCTTGTGCCTGCGTGAGGCGCGTGTGAGTGGGACAGGGACCAGTGGCTTGAATCCCCACTGAGACATGACCTGTCTGACAGGGGTGTGCTGCTAGAAGGCCGTTGTTCTGGTGTGTCGGTTAGCCGTCTGTGACACACCGTTAGCGGCAAACGGTCGCCGGCACTGGGCGAACTGTTTTGTGCTAAGATTAGGTCTTTTTCTTGCTTATAGTCGACTAAATAAGGCCTCCGCTGGGGGCCAGCGCCCGTAGCCAGACAGTGTGCGTTTCTCCCGCGCATCCAGGGAGAGCAGGGCTAAAACAGAACGAAGGCATGGCCAAAGGGAAGAGGGAGCACATTTGGAATCTCGATTTGCAAAGTCGAAGTGTACGACCCCAGCTGGTGATGTGCGGAGCCGGACATGGAGAGCGTCCAAGCCTTGTCCCTACCCGTGCCCGGGTACTGGGGCCGTGGCGCAGGACGGATGAGTGAGATGGAGAGACGCCCGCAGTCGTCTTCTGTTTAATCTACAGTCTCTTGGCGGAGAGCCGTCGTGCATCTCTCCGCCGCAGGTCGGGGTCGGCAATACTGGCTCCGTCCCTTCCCAGCGTGCCGGAGCATGAGTTGCTGGCTGTCTTGGCGCTCGCAACTCCGCCTCGACGGTTCTGGCGTATGCCGTCTTGGCCAAGCCGTCGTGACACGAAGCCAAGGCGAGCCAATTCTCATCTGTGATCCAAAGCCAAAACAAGGATCCCTTGGGGTCCCCCGCATTGCACTCACTTTGCCCAAGTAACGGCTGCCAGCGTCTGTGCTTAGGGTTCTAGACCGCACACCCCCCCTGGACCCTCCCCCTTCGAAGGTCTTGGCGGCTTTTGCGAGGCGTCTCGGTGGGCTGATGTCACCGCAGCCACGGCTTCAGCGCGTTTGGGGCCATGAGGATAGCCGGCTGTTGGTCTGCATGCTCCAAACAGAGAAACAGAGGGTTGCAATCATGAGATAGGCTTCGAAATAAAGTGGGCAATCCCCAGTCTCAGAAGATGCTTACAGTTATACTTAAGGCCTCGCATCTGCTTCGCATTTTGTTTCTGGAATTCGACATCATCAGCCGCCTCTCCTTAGCTTCGCTTCTCATCGCATCATCTTCTCTCTATAGAATCATTTGTTTGTTCACATCTTGTTATAGACACATTCCTTTACACTCCATTTTTCAACTCATATACATATATATTTGCTAGCAATGGCTCCTACCGCCCAGTTCCTCGTCGGCCTCCTTGCCGCTTTCGCCCCTACTACCCTCGCATCGTGTGCTTACGGAACACACTTGCACCCCAGGGCCGAGGAAATCACCGCCCCCACGTTCGCCTACTTTGGCGCCAAGGTAAGCAGAAAAACCACAACAATTCCTTGTTTGTTCGGACAAGCTGCAAATTTGGCTGGTGTCCACCACCCCTGATCACTCACTACCAAACTATTTCCTCCCCTTCGCCATCATCATCATGACCTTTGGGAAATTTTGTCGAAATTGACTCTCGACTAGGGCCCCGCCGCCTGGCACACCATTGACGCCGCCAACGGCTTCTGTGCTAATGGCACCAACCAATCCCCCATCAATATGGCTTCCGACACCAGCTCCACCGTTGCCGCCTCGGAGTTGACCTTCACCCTCGACAACTGGGCTGACGGCGCCACCTTCGAGAACCTGGGATCCACCGTTGAGGTTATTGCTCCTGCCGGCAACCTCACTGTCAGCGGAGTCGACTACTCCCTGTCGCAGTTCCACTTCCACCTCCCCAGCGAGCATCTTGAGAATGGCAAGAGCTACGCCATGGAGATGCACATGGTCTGGCAGAGCGCCGCCGGTCAAATCGCGGTCACTGGTATCTACATTGACATCGCAGATGGCAAGTCTACCTCCAAGGCATACGGCAAGCGCAAGAGCAAGCAGGCTGCGAAAGGCAAGAAGGAGAAGAGGGTGTGCGGCATCGACCTTGAAGACATTGAGCTAACCGTCGACCTTTCAGCCACGTCCTCTGCTTCCCAGCTCGTTGAGTCCATCCTGAGCACTGTTGACCAGATCCCCGCCCTGGGCGACCACATCACCACCTCTGCCCTGGACATGAGCCTCATCCCCAGCCTCTTTGCTGCTGGCTCCTTCTCCTCGTAAGTTGCCCATCTAAATCATAACAATGTGACCCCCTGCCACTCATACATTTCTAAACTAACACTTCGGTACTTGCAGCTACGCCGGATCCCTGACCACTCCCCCTTGCAGCGAGGGTGTCAGCTGGTTCGTTTCCACCCAGAAGGTCAGCATCACCACCGCTACCTTCCTCAAGGCCCGCGATGTCATTGGCTTCAACGCCCGCTTCGCCCAGAACAACCCTGGCGCTGCCAACGTCCTCTCCCTCTAAAGGGTGACTGACGTCTTGATACATCAAAAACGAGATCGTTTTGATTTTCTGAAAAACACTTTTTTCCTACATCATTGTAACAGTAATGAACCGGGCGGGGCGGCGACAGGGGGGCGGCGGCGGCATGGTGTGGCGTGTGTGTGCGAATTCTTCTTCTTTCCTAAGTGTATATAGTCCATGAAGCGATTCACCTCTTGGTGATCGTATACATAGTGTGCCAAGAAATCAGACCGAACCTTTTCTTTAATTCTCATTGTCCAATCCAATTAACTGTATTGTTACCGCATCAGGAAAAAAGTGCCCGGGTGGTGGTCTACGCTTCTCGGGGGGCGTGTAACTCAAAATCCAGGAACCAAGAGCCTCTTGAATTCAATCTCAAATGAGCCAGTTACCAAGTGGTACATGGAGGTTCGACATGTCGTCGATTTACTTTCTTGTGTCAAACCTTCGCCCTCTACCCCGGGCGTATACGCATGGTGTCCGTGATTCCGTGCTTCGACAGGTATCCGACGGCTAATTTTTGGAACAGGGGTCGCTGCCAAGACGTCCAATTTCAGCAAAATCCATGGACGATCCGTCTTGACAGCTCCACTAACGCTTCCAGGGCGAGTCACCGTTTAATCCCCGCCGTTTGACTCTCGGATCCCATCGAGAGCTCCCCACAGCTTGCACTGCCTCCCCGTCCTACGACCTGAACTCTGTTGAGTGCAACGAGCAACTCGCACAACCCCAACACGTGGTGCCATCCGGCCTTTTGATTCGTCGTTTTGCGAAAGCGACGAACGTTGTGGACCGTTTGGCTTCGTCATGACGCCTTCGCCCAGAACACAACCTCCTTGTCCAACGAACCATTGTTGACACTGCCAAGACGAGGCAATTTTCATCTCCATCCCCAACACCAAGGATTTATATTTCATCTGCAGGATCTGAGACACTGCCCCAGAATTTCTTAGAAAATCCCCTCGGGTCGCGGATAAACAAAGCGTGACTATTGCGTAAGGCAACGGTGAATAATCCGTTCCGCTCGGGGGATTTTTGGCAGGGATCGTGCCAGCGTGCCGAGCAACTGTCATAGGCGCGTCTCATTTCCGTCAAAGCGAAAGTCAAAATCACAGATTGATCAAGAACACTGGCGAATAGCGTGCGGACTTTGAACCCGATCCCTGTACGCCCAAAAAACTATGATTTGGTCTTTTGATCCCGAATGCTCAGTACGGCACTAGAATTGATTCATCAGCTCGCTTCCCAGCTCTTAGCGATAAGCCAGATACGATGAAGGATGCTTGTCAATTTCAGTCGCAGGATTTGATCTACCGTCCAAAAATTGGGTCTTCCCTCGTACCTCGCATCAATTTTTCAAACGTTTGGGTACAAATCCGGGGAATCAGGGATGGCTGCCATCCAAACCCATACAAGCAGGGCGGGCAATCCCATGTGGAGCGTACCCTTCAGCAGGAGGCAACTTTACCAGGTTTGTCAGCGGTGTGAACCGTATTCCGAGAGATCATCTCCATGTGAAGTCATTAATCAATCTGCTGATCTAGGCTTTTATTTGCAGTGAGCAGCACCCTCTGGACTAGGACCATCTACAACTAATGCGGGAGCTGACAGTAAATCCTGATCAGCGCGCACACCCTTCTGAGACACGTGCGGCTTTTTTTCCTGCACTTGTATCAGCTAGACGGTTTCCAGAAAGCGACCATAGTCTTGGCTTGTGGGGTTCAATTCCATCCATTGAGACGAAAAAGCAATACCAAGCGTTACGCGATGCAGGATGATGCAGGGCGGCGATGCCGAACAGTCGGGAAGCCATGAGCCCACATTTGGACGTGCAGTCGATCATCCGTCCTGTGCCTGAGGTGATGGAACGGAGGGTCCTCTTCCTGTTCGCATATCGGAATCATCACAATTCTGGATATCCGACAGAGACCGAAAGTCCGCAGACTTGGTTCATCCGGAGTATCGGATGAAACGGGTTTGCATGGGCACAGACGAGCATCCAAGCGCTCGGCACGAGCCTCACTTGCAAAACCAAAATGGTTTACCCTTGAACTAGCTATTCCTGAAAGGAAAGGCAGAACGTGGCGTTTTTTTGGTGTGTTTCCAAATCATCCACCAACCAAATAACCTTTGGCTTTGCGTCGAATGCTAGATGACCACTCCAAATGTACTTTGCGTGCCCAGAGCTGGATTCTCAGAATGGCACAATTTTAGTCTGCCTTGCTATGCTCAACTTCAGCCACGAGTTTACGATAGCCCTGGTAAAAGGGCCGGCTGCACCCCCCTAAACGCGCGGCACGTACGTATCCACATCACTTGGAGTATGATAAACTTACCCCTAGATTGCCCAACCCTGAATACCACCGTGCTTGATTGTCGAACCAGAGTGAGGCAGATTTCTAAAATACGGCGAAATCACCCCTGGTCCAAGTTTCGGTCGTGGCAAAGCCAGCGGGTTGTTGTCCCGGCATGAAAATCATGTCTCTAGAGTTCGGCACACTAACTTCTCATTGGCACAGAGTAAACCACACATGTGGAGTGGCCGCACAAACCCGAACCTTCAGTATTGATTCAGAGGCCAGTGCATTTACGAATAAGATTTCTGCCATCCTTGCCATTGCCTTTTCAGAGAGAAAATGGAAAAAGCTGCCGACACAGTAGACGTGAGAAATTGAAAATGGGTGCAAGAGGATAGGAATCCAAATGATGCACTTATTTTAGATATTTTGAATATATAGAAGGACATGCGTGGAGTGTAAAAAGACAATATGAACCGGACCTCAATCAGCACGGTCATCAAACGGAAGACAACAATGAAATTGATGCGAAACGCTCTTCTTCCGCGGAAAGAAAGAGGGGGTCCCCAAGTTCCACGGCAAATGTCATATTAGTATAGAAACATATATACCACCCTGTTCTCTTCCGTCTATTTCCCAAATGCAAAAAGCATGAAGTATCTCCAAGTTTGTTGTTCCCTGAACGAGAATTCAAGCGTTGTTCGTCTCCGTAAGTGCGACTCCAACCAACACCAAGATCATATAGTGAAGCCTCAACACAGCGAAGAAACAAAAGTAAAAGGCAGCCAAAGGAAATTTCATTCTTATGCTTTTTATAAAACAGAAAAGCCCTTTCCATTCAGGAAAAAGTGTTCGTGGTGAGTTGTGGTGTTTAGATCTCAAAAGTATCTAACCATTAATATGACAATGCCACTTCAGGATCTTTGGGGACATTTGATTTAACAAGACTAATTCAGATCAAGTCAATAATGATAACTCATACAATAAGGTGTCTACGCCATGATAACTTGGCTGCGACTGCGATCATGAGATGTTTTGCAAGATGAGGCCTGTCTTGTAACACATCTCATGATCACAGTCGTAACCAAGTTATCACGTTGTGGGAATCTCATTGTATGTATTGTCATTCTTGACTTACCAAAACCGATGGTTATTTTCAGCAGAAAAACTTTTCGTCCTTTGCAATAAAGGACATGTATTTAACAACGGTTAACCTCATAGCCATCATACAGACGACAGACTAATTAGTCGACTTCAGTTCAATGTCGCTTATAACATATGGCATCAATATTCAATCATGGGGAAAATAAGATGATTCATTCCTTTCTTCTATTAATGTTCTTATATTAACCTCTTTCTAGTATTTTCAGGATACATTTATCTTGTGCCACTACGTTGATGCCAGCAGAAACTGGCCGGCATGCATGCGTGAGACCTCGTCATTCAATGTCCATATTATGGCACGTTATAGCCTCGAACCAATACTTCCATCGGCCCTCGCCTAGTTCTCCAATAACCTTGCACTCTTTGAATAAAATCCAAATCGAAAGGCCGAATGGTGTGCATCCGGAACGCTGCCGAGGATAGTTGATCGTGTCGTCGTAAGTCTCTCAAGCGATGATGAGACATTCGGTCATTGACATTGTGCTAGGTGTTTATCGGATGAATTCTCGATTTTATTTTCGACCAAGTAATACCTGCTCGAGTCGCTTAGCATCAACCTCCGGTTATTCATCGTTTCATATTCTCATAACTTGGTACATCTCAACCCTTCCCAATGCGGTTCACAAATCGGTTGTCGCCTCGATAACAGAAAGAAGAAAAGAAAAGAAAAAAAAAAGCCACCTGCGGTCAGGTACTTTATTTATGGATTTTCTTTTGGGTCGCACATGGAAGTCGCTAGCCGTCTCAAAGGTGAGTTAAACACCCATACTGGGTCAAGTTCGAAGTGGCGAAACCTCAATTGTATCAAGTCCAGCCCCTCCCCTTTGGTCGTTTCGGTTCCCGGATAAAGGGCACAAACACACTCGTAAGATGAAAAGTCTTTTTTTTTTCCGCTATTTGTCTGCCTATGAAACATCAATAAGCGGTCAGCACAACGTGCCTTGAAATGTCCCATTTCTTAGTTGGCCGACTCCATGATCCTTGTTTGCAACCAAACGGTTAGCTCTCCCAACCTTCGAAGGAACAAAGACCTTGCTTATAGCCAAGGATCGTGAAATCAACATGTGGATATGTTTTATCTAAGATCATGAACTTCAGCAACTCGGTACGTAACCCATGGCATTCCTTGACAAATTGCATGCAATTGACTGGTGCTGGTGGGTCCGACATCAGGCATTTGTGTTCTGGCTGTGGCTTGCCGATCGTATTGCTCGTCTTCTAGTTGTTGGTTGATATCAATTTATTTCCGGCATAAAAGCATTGAAAATTCATGATTCCTTTTTCTTGAATCCCTAATCGATCCGGTACGTCGCATTCGCTGTCGTCAGTTACGGTATCGTTGTTGCTGGGTCGATCGTTTCATTCGCTGGCCCCCTGGTGTCGATTCCGGTGTCCAATGAACGGCAGAATTTCCTCTCTCTTTCTTATATCCAATTAATTCAATCCCCAATCTCTTCATTGTCGGTTACAGCATCGTTGTCGAAGTCGAAGTCCCAGCCCTATGCGTCAATCCACACTGCTGTCGATCCCTCCACAAGCCATCCTCCCTCCAGAACAAGGAACCACTACCCGTTGAATAACACATTCGAAGACAAAGTTCGAAAGAGAAAATGTACGTCTTTGTTAAGGCGGCAGCTCCTTGGTTGGATGAACACATCAAGTCGTTCGTTCAATCCCATGTACCGGATGCCATCTTTGTCGACGAAGTAGACCAGTTACCGAAGGATCCAAACATCACCACATTGCAAATATGCGATGGATCAAACCTCAATCCTCATTTTGCAGTTCTCAACGCTTCGGAAACGTCGTTGATGAATGCATATCCGAACAGCGATGCCCTGGCCCGGAAGGATTGTCTTGGTCGAGTCGTCGAGTACTGGACAGCAAAAAGACCAAGCAGTATCCTAAAAACCAGCGTTCCGCAGACGATACAACTGTCTCTTGACTACAGCGAGTATGTCGATGACAGCTTGGCATCGGCGGATGATCTTACACTGTTATACTCACTTGAAGACAACACTAACAAGGATCCTTCCGACCGTGAGTGGTGGATTTTAAAGCCGGCGCTAATTGATTGCGCCGATGGGATTCGTATTTTTAGTACGGCAGATGAACTAGCGAGCTATCTTGAACTTGCAGCCAATGTCGAGGACGAGAGCGACCACGAGGTCAGCGACGACGACGGAAATGTTGATGGCTCGGTTTCGGGTTTAAGCGTCATTGCTCGATCGTGTGGGCCTCACGAGTCGGAAGTTGATCAAGACTCAGTTTTGGGGTCACCCCCCGCTTCGGTCTCGGTCTCGGCAGATCAATCCAGTGAAACAGGGCTGACGACGGGCCCGACGTCGATATCTGGGGAAGACGAGGAAGGTCGCGAAGATTCCGGGTGCTTTTCTCCATCTCAATCGGATACTCTCCGAAGCTCGTTGGGTGCTCTCGTGACTGGCAGCGAGAAAATCACGATGGGTGATTCCTCAGTCAAAACTCGGGAAAACGACATGTCGCGGCTTGAGGTTGACGAAAACGGGCGCATCATGTCGGCGCGCATTCGCGAGTTTGTGGCACAGAGATATATCGTCTCTATCCCTCCCGTCGAGAATAAGAAGTGGCATGTCCGAGCCTATATTTTATCAATGGGCCGACTTAGAGTTTACGTCTTCCGCGAACTCTTCGCCCTGTTGGCTGTGGAGGATTATGCCCCGCCATGGGAGAATCCTAGTCTTAGGTCGTCCCTTACTAATACCTCGCTTCAAGATGAAGACGAGTTTGTGGTCAATGATTCAATGCGGGCTATGAGTGATCTCCCAGATGACTTGCTCCCTGGCGACTGGAAAACCCACGTATACGACCAAATCGGGGTCATTTCCGCGGACTTGTTCCGAGCAGCAGCCCACACCATGGGCGACAAGTTTACTCCCCTGGAGAAATGTTTTGAGTTGTATGCTCTGGATTTTCTTGTTGATACCACGGGAACCGCGTGGCTCCTGGAAGTTAATGAGACGCCAGCGTTTTACGAGTACGGCTTTGCTGGTCAGCTGGCGCTGCGATTGATGGAATCATTGGTTTGCGTAGTTCTGGAGGACATGGGCAAGGTCCAGAACGCTGATGAGGTTCATGCAGAGGCCAGGGGGCGCATGGCGCAGGTGCTGGATGAAACAGAGAGGCTTGGGAAGAGCAATATTACGGAAATCCTACCCGAAAAATAGATGCGCAAGTATATGATTCGGAAAACGCCCAAAAGCGGAGAGTAGCACCACGGATAGACTTGCTAGCTTAGGCAGACAAATAAAAAGATCCTGGAGAAAGCCCACTTGTAAGGCGTAAAGGAATTTGAGTGTAGGGTAGTGCATTAAAGTGAGGATTTTATTTCTAATATTGGCATGAGAGTGGTCTGTTAGTTTGGCAGATTGTAGTTTAATACGAATAAAGAAAAAAGTAATTTTTTAAACCAACATGTTTTTCTTTATTTCGGATAAATTCTCAAGTCTGGTGCGTAGGCTAGTATGCAGTTGATGGCAAAAGTTCATTGTTGATGCAACATTAAGTTTCGATGGGGATGAATGTTTGTCCCAGAACGGAAAATGGTCGTGTGCCAAACTACTTAAAATGGGGGGACGCTTATCGCCGATAAAAGTTAAAATGACGTCAAATAAGCGACACACGTGATGATAACCTCTTATCGGACACATGACTGTGCACGTGATGTCGCATTTAGACTGGGTCAATACTGAATCAAGCCCCCCCATGAATTGCCAAGGCGCCACCCCGTGGAGGACAACAGGAAAATGAGCTCAAAAATCGGTTGATCAGCAACAGTCTACGCGACGGCGGGCATGGCGGTAAGCGGAGGGAGGCCAACGCGCCAAGGCCACACAAGACCAGACATCCCCACAGAGCATGAGAGAGGCTCGCTCCGGATTCGCCGACGTTTCTTTTCACGTTCCTTGGCTGCTGCTAAGCCCAACTGAACCGTCTTTGATGACGCGCACCGTCGCCCTCGCCGCCGCCATCTCCGATTACTTAAGGTCAGACTTAAGCATATTGCGACGCGACGCACCATGACGAACAGCAACAGCTATGTCACAGGGGCTTCCGGAGTGGCCAGTGGTCAGTGAGTGGCCCGCCAAAAGTCCCCGAGGGGAAGAAGGGCCTCTGTCTGTCTGTCTGTCTGTCTGGGGGAGGGGGGAGCACAGGGGCTGCGATTAAAGTTGCCTTTAGCGCCGTCCCCCCTGAGCCCGTACACTAAGTTTAATGACGGGAAAGGAGCCAGTAAAGCTCGCAAAGGAGCAGCCAGCAGCACCCTTGTCGGGACTCTTGGCGGCGTCTCAGAGAGACAGACCTGAGTTGGCTGGAGCAGCAGCATCAGCATCACAGACACATCACACCCCGGTCGCATTGCCAAGGTCTCAACACGGTTTTGGCCAAGTTTGTTGCCGCTCCTCATTTTGCACACACACACACACACACGCGACAGCGAGAACGAGCCCCTGATTGCATTGCGCTGAGAGCGGTAGCAGCTCAAAGGCTATGCTTGCGCCTGTGCTTGTGCGACTTGTGCTGGTGCTGGTGCCCTGCACCGTGCTCTCCGGACAAGCCGTACTCCTGATATGTATTCACATTCGCCATCGCCACCAGGGATTGAGTAGTGCCGGTCCCTTACCCCCACTTTTCGCCCTCTGCGTACCGAGAGTACCGAGTTCGTTGGCCACTACGACCTTTCCCACCGGATGAAGCCCCTCCCGCATCTGGCATCCAGTTTCATGGTTGCTGCTGCGTCTCAGCAGAGCCCTCCTCCAAATGATGCACGTACACTTTTAGAACCGCTGCTAGTCTCACATTGCATTAGCATTATATTACATCTGCCAGAAACTCTCAGACAGACTTCGTATCTCAGTCTATTACGTGGTCTTCCCAGTCGCCAAGCCTTGGTTATGTCTTGGCCTTTGCTTCGCCCACCAGTCCAAGTGTCGACCTGCCGCCTTCTCCATGTCTGAACGTGCGCGCCCGCCCCGTGATTGGCCCTCGACGCATCGTCTTCTCTTTATGCCAGCTGCTCGACCAGACTGCCAAGCTTCTGCCAAGCTCACGCCAAGCGCGCCGTTGACCTTGATCAATAGTGATTGGGATGCACTGCCTCCATGCCCAGAGACTTGGCTCGTACCAATGCCTTGAGTTTACTGGCCACCATGTCTTGCTGTCGGACTCTCATGGCCCTCAAAGCCCCGGGCTCCCGTCCCGTCTGGAGACTTTGTTTACCTTCTCCCGTGATTGTGATTTCTCTCTTCTTGATACCTGCTCTTTCGTGACGTGGAGATATTTGACTTTTGGTTGAGTCCTGGGTTTTGTGTGGCTCACGGTAGACGGCGCTGTTTGGATCGTGATAAATCCATCCTCTCTTTTCTTTTCTTTTTCTTCTTATCCGCTCGCTTGTCTATTGCAACGGCTACCGCCGGCCCTTCTCTTGCCATCCGTCCTTCGTTTTATCCCGCCGCTTGAAAATGCGATCTCACACCTCGACCTTTGCTGCCCTCGCGGGTATGCTGTTGGGGAATGTAATCCAGCCGGTTGGGGCACAATACTACAAGATCGACACCAAAGGTATACTCGCTTTACTTTCGCCTCGGCGATGTGTCTTGCCAAATGAACCGAATTAATTCCTTTCCCAGATGCCATCAAGGAATCAGCTCGTACACTCGCTTACGATCTCATGCTTCTCTATGAGGGCAACAAGACTGGCCAAATCCCTGGTATTTTGCCCGGTCCTCCATCAGAAAACAAGGGCGACTATTATTGGTGGGAAGGTGGAGCAATGATGGGCACTTACATCGGTTCGTCAACACATTGACCACAAACAACAAGGATCACCTTCTCTAATAGTGGCGATAGATTACTGGAAGTTGACGGGTGACACGAGCTACAACGACGTGGTTAAAGAAGGAATTCTACACCAAACCGGCGATAACTACGACTTTATGCCTCTCAACCACACCGCTTCGCTGGGTAACGACGATCAAGGCTTTTGGGGTATGACGGCTATGCTCGCTGCGGAAAACAAGTTCCCCGACCCTCCCGAGGATAAGCCTCAGTGGCTGGCGCTCGCACAGGCTGTCTGGACGACACAGGCAAATCCCGACAGACACGACGAGAAATGTAATGGAGGATTGCGATGGCAGATTCCCTTTTCCAACTCAGGATACAGTTATAAGAACAGTCCGTCTCCGACCGCATAAATTTTGTCGATTGATCCTGTTGCTAACCATCACATACAGCTATTGCCAATGGATGCTTCTTTAACATTGGTGCTCGACTCGCGAGATATACCGGAAACGAAACATATGCCGAATACGCAGAGGATACCTGGAACTGGCTTTGGGGCGTCAACTACATTGATCACGATACATGGCATGTGTATGATGGTGGACACGTCGAGAAGAATTGTACCGATGTCAACAAGGCTACCTTTTCTTATAACGCCGCCATTTTGCTCCAGGGCTGTGCGTTCTTGTACAACTACGTAAGCCCGCTCCCTGCTCGCCGGATCTCAACCAGCCAAGCTAATATGTTACTAGACCGACGGTTCTGAAGTGTGGAAGACCAGAGTTGACAACCTGCTCAACGCCACTCTCTCAGTCTTCTTCCCCGAGAATATTGCATACGAGGTCTCGTGCGAGCCCCGCCAAGGTGCCTGCTCAACCGATATGCTTTCATTCAAGGGCTATGTCCACCGATGGCTGGCTGTGGTGACCCAAGTCGCCCCTTACACCAAGGACAAGATTCTGCCGATTCTCGAAACATCAGCACAGGCAGCTGTCAACCAATGCACTGGAGGTGATAATGGCCGCAAATGTGGATTTTACTGGAGCAGCGGACAGTTTGTTGATCCCTCGGTCGACGGGACAACAGGAGCCGGCGAGCGAATGGATGTCTTGGCGGCTGTATCCAGCCTCCTTATTGAAGATACCGAGCCCCCGGTAACAAACTCCACGGGTGGTACTTCCAAAGGAGATCCTAATGCAGGAACAAACAGTCATGATGTTCCTGTGCCTTCCCCCATCACTACTGCAGACAAGGCTGGAGCGGGTATCCTGACCTTTTTAATTCTGGGAAGCGGACTTGGAACATTTGTATGGATGACTGCATTTGATTAACTGCATCACGGGCGTTGATTTATTATTATTCATGGGTCACGGGGAAACGGCGTTCATGACAGACACACTGGGAACTGTCAGCGATATTACGGCATTGCCATTTTTTTTTGGTTTCTTTTACGGGCGAAACGCTCGATTTACAAATTCTTGCCTTCTTCTTCAATTGGTTAGAGGGAGTTTTGACTGATGGTTGTACAAATAACACCAAACTACTGCAGCGATTACTTTTTTATATGTCACCCCACACGAGGGAACGAAACAATAGCTATTGTTAACATGATGAAAACCGATTTGGTTAATCTTGAATTTGTAATTTTGCGAATGACTCCATTTCTGAACTTGAGAATTATCAAAATCTGAAGATGTTGGTTTCTGTGACTGTTCGATAAAACTTAAAAACATGTCCTTAGACTGACCTAGCAAGTCACAAGAAGGAATAGACTTTGGAAGTCCTTCTTGATTACGAAGTGGCCATTTGGGTGCGCTTACCAAAGCGGAGGATTCTGGAATGGAACAATCCCTGTACGCACTATGCAGGGTATTGATCTGTAGAACTGGATTCTGATCAACCGTAATCTAGATAGATTCTCACCTTAGTGTGGTAGGGATGCTGGGGTGGAAGTGGGCACTGAGCTGGGGCGGAACATGCCGATGAGTAGGATTACTCTGAGGTCCAGAGATATTTAGTGGGCACTTGATCTTTGCTCATAGAATAGTGTATGAACCGGGGCAGTGTTTTATATTTAGCTTGATTGCGATGCGGGGTCGACCAAGGACCGGAAACTGATCCGAGTATGATATTTCTGAATCATTCTCATTCTCTCTTACAGGGTATGTCGGCGCTGATAACACGCTGTGCAACAGTCAGTACGTAACCACATATATGACAGAAGGGAACCGTTATTATTTTCCCCTAGGTTAATTTATATTTAATTATATTCTAATTTATTATTTTGCTGCTCGATTTGATTGCGTAATCATGAAATATGTTTTTGGTCATCGTAGTGTATATGAATGCTGCAGCTTCTCCGCAAGCTCCGTGGCGGCTAGCTTTGCCGTATTAGAGAGATCCCCTAGTACACTCAAACCCTGAATGCTACCTACGCAAAGACTTTCGAGTTCGTTGCGTTGAGCTTTGCCATGTAGCCAAAGTTGCTCCGGATTCACATTTCTGCACCCAACAGGAACCTCAAGGCTCCAAACGCTTAACCAATTGGACAGAACAACTCCTGCTGTGCTGAAGGCTAGGATCATGATATCGGTCCAAGGTTCCGTAAGCAACGCCGAGCTCTTCAACGCAGGACTGAATTGTGACTTGCTGTCGCACGCCATGGAAGAAATGCCATCGCCAGAGTTGGAGATGCGTGTCAAGGCAGCTATAGAGGAGGCGCTATCCATCTTTACCTCCCAGGTTAGGGCAGATGAGCGGCGCAATGCTCGCTGTAAACTTGATGAAAGCCCCATGGCGTCGATCTCGTCGATGCATTGAGCCATCTTCAAGCAAGGCAAATGCCAGTGACAGATCAGGAGTGTGTACCAGGATTGCATCTGAAATGTGAGCTGGCTATGATAGGTCACGCAATCACTGAGAAATTCGCGGTAAGTGTTCGACCAGTACTCATAAACGTTGAGCGCGTCTTTTATGAAGTTTTCGACCTCGCACGGACTGGGTTTCGTACTGAGAACTTTTTGGAGAGCGCCCAATTTGCGCCAGAGTAGAATTTTGACCGGGATAGCATTTTGAAGTCTGCGTTGGACTTCGTCAAGAACAAGCGTAGATGAATTGATCCAACTTTGAGATTCAAAATTGCCGAGGTTGAGTATTGGTGTATTTGAAAAGCATAAGGTGCTGGCCGGGAATGATCCTGTGGGGCTATCATAGCTCGTGAGATCATTCCGCGCTAACTTTCGAGGCTGATTAGAAGCCTGTATTGTAAATTCCAACCCGCATTCCTGCTCAGGTATGATGAACGGCTTATTTGTCAAAACTGAAGACGTCGTGTCGACCATGATGGCAATCCAGAATAGCAACTTGAAATTGCGGGCTTCCTCAATCGTCAAGGTCTCAGTTGGACTAACCTGCATATTCGAAGAGCGAGAAGTTGGCTTGGAAAGTATCCGCTGTTTCCAACATAGCATTTGTTGAATGGCATGCGTCACATATTCGAAAGATCTTCTATCATCCGGAAGATTACCTGGTTTCGTTGAACTAGTGTGATCTTGAGGCGGGCGTTGAATCATGGTAAATAGGAGCCTAGCGAATATATCGCGAAAGGTATTGTATTCCAATCGGCGATCCAAGTAATTTTTCGCTTGATTCCATAGACTAGCTCGCAGTCGGTTGTCAAAATCTGGGAAATTGGGGGAATCACTTGAAATACTGTTAGAACCCTGATGTTGATGTTGTCTTGGAGGAAATGGGGAGGCATGCCGATTCTGCGCAGAGTTTATAGGGTTGCGACGCCACTGGCTTCCAAAGGCCATGGTGGACAGTTTCAGAGCTTTCGTAGCGGCTGAGTCTTCTTCCTTTGTGAGTGGAGTTTTTCTGAATCTCGATAGAGAGCGATCGAGTGCATGCGAGCGACTACAGAAGCTAATTTCCAAGAAAGGCCCTGAAGATTTGGCCCATGTCCTCGCAGCGCTCGAGTCTACCGTGGCGGTTTCGTAAGGACAGCTGTATTTTGTTGACCAGCACTGCAGTGCATTTTCCATGGCTCCTTGATAAACATGCATGAGAAGAGATATGACCATGGACTTGCTGTTTGCTTGAGCGAGTGTGATGTCATTTAAAGTAATGGACGGCGGTTGCTGCTGCGACTTCCGAGCGTTGGACCCTTGTGGAGATACTGAGGCGGTTGTGGGGACGCTGAATTGGCGTTGGGTTTCGAGACGCCAAGGGCAATCTTCGGAATCGCAATCAAGAGAACAGAATTTGAAATCGGCGCTGTGACCTTGTTTTTCCGGCTCTGGCTGGTGTAGAGGCAAACTCTGTTGTTGAGTGTACTTTTCGATGTGGGCAAGCGGGGGGATGAATGTTTCGCTTCCTATTTCAGTCATAGGCGGGGATGGGATCTGGGTGGAATCCATGAAACTTTGATCTTGGGTAACATGAACCTGTGGAACAATGTTTGGAGTTGGTGCACGCTTGTCATTTATTTCGGCACAGAATGGCCATTTGGGGGTTTGGGATAAGGGATTTGTTGCAATTGGCTCAGGTGCTTGGCTCATTTCTGGAACAGATTTTGATATGGTAGATTCTGGTACCATGTTCATCAATGGTATTGATGCATAATCATAGCTAGGCCCATCCATCAGGGCGATGCTGACTGAAGTGTCATTCTGCACATAGCTTGGAAGCCCAACGTCGAGAAGTTGGTTTGTCATCGTGGCATCAGGCTCTTCTGCCATTGATAAAACCGGATAGGCTAGAGATACCTGGCTCTCTGATATCTGGGCATTTATAACCCTGCAGTCTGGGGCTTGCAGCATATAATCGGACGCAATAGCTTGGTACTCATTGATGCAGTTTGTCAAATGCGTCTGGTTTTCATGGTGATTGGTAGCTGGCGAAGGATATTTCGGGTAGGTCTTGCCAAGCTCTGCAAGCGAGCATGTTGTCCTTAATCTTAGGCATCGCGAGCAAGAATATGATTGAATGCCGATGACGTTGGGCAATGACGCGTGGACAGCTCTCGTGGCTCCATCGCACGCCCGACGAGCATGACGGCAACGGTCGCACCGAGTGTATCGGCGGCGTTTTCGATCTGCAAGAGATTCATTCATGGCGCACGTATGTTAGTCTATGTGTTTCATGGTGGGCTGCCATGGATAAGAAATATACGTGGGTCGAGAAGCAGTCGCCGACTAAAGTGGATGAAGGAGGATTAAAGAGGAAAGCGGGGTGTGGGAATGCTGACGGTTGCTGCACCACTCGCGCACTATAACGGCCATGCAAGGAACGCTGTCCTTTGCTCAGCCTTTCTCGGGATCATTTTTGCAGAAATAGGCCAGTTAGTCGAGTGGACTATTCTGGAAAGTAGACCCGAGTGGCTGGTACAGACTACTGAAAGGAACGTCACATATGCCTCCTGGGGCTGTGAATGTCACGTAGATGGTGTTGGATTCCAATAGGTTCAGTCGTACCTTGTGCACCGCCAACCAGATCCATGGAACCAAGCCGGCTTTTTCGACAGATTGGTTCTGACGTGTGCAAGAGTGGTGTGGTGTACCAAAACGTGACTAATGTTGCACGATCGATTGGGACTGTTCGAGGATTAGTCGATGCAGTGCGGTGAAGATATCCAGGCATGCGGCCGCAAACGGCGTTTGTCGGCGTTAAGATGCCTCAGCCTCACTTTCGACCCTGTTTCCAGCTCAGTATGTCTGTGTATGCCAGCGAGCTGCCTTATGTGGCGGGAAAAGTGGTCTTCATCTCTCTCCGTACGGATCCGCTGCGTCTCGTGTCATAGGCCGGAGGTACGATAGACGCGCGACCGGCAATAGCAACGGCAAATACTGGGAAGAATCGGCGATAAGATCACCTCCGTCAGGCCATCTTCTCCGACACCCTCGTTCAAGTGATGGAGAAATGTGCGTAAGCGCATAGTCCATACTGGTGGGGGCCCCTGCTTTGGTCGCATTGTGTTTTGAGCTGGAGCTGGGGGCGGCCACTGGAGAGGGCTTTTGACTTGCTGACCAGGGTCTATTTTGGTTCGTTTAGACGAGAATAAGCTGACATTTGAACTGGGCCTCACTTCAACCCACCCTTTCGCCGATTTCTTGCAAAACAGCCCAATGAAAGTATCGCTACTGGTATATCGAGTGTTGCATTGATATCTTCATGAAGCTTTCTGTATGCAAATTGGTTATGATAGAAGCGCGACGCATAAACGCAATGATCGGATAAAATTGGTTGGCTTTCCTCGAATTATTTATGGATTTACCCGCAATTGCACGTATATTTCGGTGCCAGATAAAATCACTACTAGAATGGGACCTCAATTGAGAGACTGTCATGATATGCAGGCGCCTGGCTGTACTACAAGTCTTCCATCACATAAAATCTCCTTGGGACATTTTTTACTATTTACATGGTTTAAATTATAGAAGGCAATTAAAGCACACACAAATAGTGTTGACTGTCATCCCACATAGCATTCACTCCAGTTAATCCTTTTGATCTCGATCGCCTTCATCGGTGATTTCACTTTAGATTTATGGCGGACCTGATTTCATCAACCGACTGGAGTTGAAATGATTAAGCTTGAATCGAGATGGCCTCGCATCTGGTGGATTCCTACCGGGGTCTTGCCAGATTTCCACTTCATGCAGCTGGATACCACTATAAAGGGTCTCCTGATACTGTGTGCAATAGAGTTATGTCGTTATATAGCTTGGCAACCAAATCTATCATATACAGTCGTCGGCGCCCATCCACTCTATCTGCAGCAGATAAGGCCCTTCTTGTAGCCGCAGATCATCCAGAAGGTTACCCTTCGCTGCCATTCGCAGCGGCAGAGATTCAATTGCTTCATGATATCTGCAAGTCGGTATCCCTTGTTCCTGTGCAGGTCAAACCTCATAAGAAGGACGTCCTTTCCCAAATTCTACACTGCAAGGCATTTCACTTTGCAGGTCATGGTTGTACAAACATTAGGGATGCTTTGAAGAGTTATTTGGTATTTGAAGATAACAAGCCTGATCCTCTGACGGTGGATGACATGCTGAGTATTGATATCCGAAGCTCTCTGCCATTTCTTGCATACCTCTCTGCTTGCGGGACCGGTCAACTCACTCTGGACAGCGAATATGACCAGAGCATCCACTTGATAAGCGCATTTCAAATAGCTGGATTTCGCCATGCGATTGGCACATTGTGGGATGTTAACGATGAGTCAAGTGCAGAGATGGCAAGAATTACATAGGAAGGGATAGGGGAGGGTAAAATGACTGATGAGTCGGTGTGTCGGTGTGTCCACAATGCCACTAGGACGCTTCGAGATCAATGGTTGGATTCATCAATCGGGGCGCTTCTAGGGCATAGATCATCCAACAGGAGGGAGGCAATCTTGAAAGGAGCAGAAATTGAGGGTGATGGAAGCATAAGTAGCTTCACAGGCAAGGGGGTTACAAGGGACTTCATATTATGCGACGAAGAGAGTGACAGGGTGCATCCACCTCATTGGATTCCCTATGTTCATTTTGGTGTTTAATATAATTCCTCTGGTTGTTTATCAAGGATTATTCGACATTCTTGTGTATCGGGTCTCTTCGCACTTGGAAATTTGCATCTTTATTCGAGATTATTGAAGATTCAAGCATGCATAAACCTCATTAGTATTCCGTAAATCTCTTGAAAGTAATGCCGAAGAAATATTTGCAATTTCAGGTGTCAGAGTTTTATAAAGGCAGACATTTCTTTCCCAGTTATTCTACCATGCCTTATTCTGTCCGCCTACCTCTCTCAGCGCTAACGGGTACCTTTCTGTATTGGCAAATTGGAACAGGTTGTAGCTAACATGTCATTGAATCTAACATATAATAAAGGGTATTCTGATCTTGGCCAATGACTCATAGGGTAGCATGAGCAGGGGCCGTAACTCTAAAGCCTAATCATGGTACTCTTTCAGAGCCTCCGTCAGCTTCTCCCAGGTACTATTGTTCAGGTTTCCAGAAAGCCAATAGTTTCCTTCACGATCTTTCCCGAGAATATAAAAAAGGTTTGGCAAATAAAAACCCTCCCATGAGTACATGTATGATGGCCGTACTTCTACGGAGCCATCCTCCCCGCCTCCCTCAACAGCCGCTGACGAAAAGTTAACTTCAAAAAACTTTGACTTGGTCAGGTTTGAATATGTAATGACATGGAAGGAACCTTGGCCGAACCAAGGGTGAAACTTGAATGAATCTTTTCTAATCAAAGCAGCATATGCTTCTGCTTGAGGTCTTGAACCAAAATCGATAATGGACTGACGGACCTTTGCTGCTGTAAAGGCAAGATGCTCCTTTAAAACGGTTTTTGCTGGTATCATTGCTGTAAGTAGACCAACAGCATTGGATAGATAGCTGAATCCTGTCGGGAGCAGGTCTGGTGAAAGTAGGTTTCTGAGATCCTGAATGTTGTTGAGAAGCACAGTCTGGTCAAGATTGTTAGTCAACTGTGACACAACCATGCGGCACCACCAAGCACACAAAATATCCCCTTCGCTGAGGAAAGGGGGAGCATCGGGGTTTTCGGCCATGGCTTGAGTCGCACTTTCTTGCAGCTGGCGGAGAAAGGGCTTGGGGACACAGACCAACCTTTTACGGCTGCCGAAAAGAAATATTCCGATATTTCGTAGGATATACTGCCTGAACAGCGTGAAGTAGGATAGCTGTTTGTCTTCAAGTTTGTGAGGCTCCTTGAGGTTCAGCCCAAACTGAGCCAGTGGATCCGAGTCCACGCCGCATAGTTTCGGAATCTCCTCGTCTCGACCGTTCAGGATGCACATCCATGCTCTCAAGATAACAGTGAATCCCATAATGTCGCAAAGCGTGTGAGGAAAGGACACGGAGACGCAGGTTGCATCATGAAAAGAGACTATGTGGAGGCCCATTTGGGCAATGTCTGCGTTGATATAATCTCTGAGAGTTCTGGGGGTTTTGGGGTGATAGGATAGATCCTTAAATAGATCAGGATCTGAAACAACGGAGGGTGTTCCAGTCGCCTTTGGAAGCTGAGAGGCCAAAGGGTGACTGGACTTTGGCATATCGTGGTCGGTGTGAAAAAAGTTTATAGGTGGGCGTTTCTCGGTATATTCATGTGGGATATGGTACTCAAGTTTTCCACTCTTCTGTCATAACTTTTGTCAACATAAGATACCACCATATTTTGACCGCAACTCACGTTAGTGCGTAGTCGACCGCCCAACTTTCGCCACTCATATTTCTTGGCTAAAGTCTCAAGGCTGTCTCTCAGCTTTTGCTGGTCGAGAACGCTATCGATGACAAAAAGTACGCTGAAGCCCATACGCTGAAAGAGTTGAGCGTCGTCGAAGTAATGAAACGGCATTACCTCATCCATCTTTTCCATGGCTGTGGTGACTTTGCAAAAGATAGATTCGGGAGGTGTGGATTCTTTTTTTTTTTTTTTTTTTTTTTTGGGGGAGTGAGATGCGACTTGTAGAATGGAAATTTGTCCGGAAAGCATATTTCAAGCGGCCTTTTAAGATATTGGCAGTGTATTCACAATTACAACTGTGGCCACTACTGAGTATACACATCGCTGATACTAACCTAAAATGCTGATTAGAGGGTCATGGCACTACGGCATCAAATTCCCTCATGCTATGTTCTCTCGGGAATCCAGCTCTGGCCGATGTGATATCTCAAGCACCTCCCGCCACCCTCTCAGCTATGAGGAGGCTAGTTCAGAATGAAACTATTTTGTACACCATTAACCAGGTCAGTGGTTCTTACCCCCTATCCCATCATGTCTTCTCAAGCTAATTGAACAAAATGATCAAATTATCAGAACATATTCCTGCATGATCTGATCTGTGGGTCACCCAACCGCTATTTAGACACTCCTCCGTGGAACGCCGCTAAAGTGCGCTGCATGCCGTGGTGGGGTGAGCATTAGAACTAGCTAAAATAGCCGCCCAATGGCTTCACTGAGACACTCTAGGACCGAAATGTGCGATGATGAACAATCAAAGACCTCGCGGCGGGCATCGTTCTCAGCCAGCTGTTGCCAATAAAAGTGATTTTTCTCCATTTTAAATTTGATTGGACTCACAGAAAATGAATGATGTCATAGATATACCATCACTCACGAAATTTTAACATTTTGTGTTTGAGATTTACTTCACAATCGTTTTCATTCTTGAGACTCCAATCTTAGCTCGATTGAAAAATAGTGAATTATTGCTTTGAGCAGTTAAATTACGCCAAAATGGGGGAAATGATAACAACGAACGACCAGATCAATGAAGAATCTTCTCAGATTTATGGTAAGGGAATACCTGGACTTTTGTTACTCTATCGACTGCTCAAAGCTCACATAATTTAGACCAGTTTGACAAAATGCTCAAAAGTATGTCTTCATGCCCGAAAATAGTCTGAAGGTTTGATCTAACAGCAATCTTTCGCTTGCAGGACACCCAAAGAGACCTCATTTGATCAGTTAGTGTCCAGATGATAGGATCCATAAGTTACAAGTTTTTGAAGTTAATGTGTTGCACAGACTTCAAGGATTATCGGGAAATTCACCAAGAATCCATTTCTGACCCAACCAAATTCTGGAGCCGGGAGGCTCGGGAACTCCTTACTTGGGTTCGAGATTTTGAAACTACCCGCAGTGGATCTTTTACTCATGGAGATCTGGCCTGGTTCGTTGAAGGTCAGCTCAACGCATCATATAATTGTGTCGACCGTCATGCCTTCAAAAACCCTGATCGTACTGCCATTATATATGAAGCTGATGAAGTTGGTGGTGGAAGAAAAATGAGTTACGGAGAGCTCCTACGAGAGGTTTCTAAAACCTCTTGGGCGCTTAGAGAGGCGGGAATTCAAAAGGGTGATACTGTTGCTATTTACATGCCCATGATTCCCGAGGCTCTCATAGCCATCCTTGCCACTATTCGCATTGGTGCAGTTCACTCAGCTATTTTTGCTGGCTTCTCAGCCGAGGCGTTACGCGGCCGTGTCATTGATGCCCAGTCAAAGGTTATCATCACTGTTGATGAGAGTAGACGGGGTGGCAAAATTATTCCCATGAAAAAGATTGTTGATGATGCATTGGTAGGCTGTTCCACCGTCACCCGTGTTCTTGTTTGTCAACACACCTGCTCTGCGGTCCCAATGATACCTGGTCGCGATCTCTGGTGGCATGAGGAAACGGCTAAATGGCCAGCCTACATAACGCCCGAACCAATAGGCGCGGAAGATCCTCTATTCCTTCTTTATACTTCTGGCTCTACCGGGAAGCCAAAAGGGCTTATGCACACTACAGCCGGTTACCTACTGGGCGCTGCTATTACTGGAAAGTATGTATTCGATATTCATGATGGCGATTGCTTTTTCTGCACCGGGGATGTAGGCTGGATCACAGGCCACACATACGCCATTTATGCCCCACTGCTACTTGGAATTAGCACTGTGGTTTATGAGGGCACACCAACATATCCAACCACTTCGAGGTATTGGGATATCATCGAAAAGTATAATGTTACGCATTTTCATACCGCCCCCACGGCACTAAGGTTGCTCAAACGTCTTGGAGACGAGCATATCGGCCAGAATATGAATCATCTTCGGATTCTTGGCTGCGTTGGGGAGCCAATTGCGGCTGAAGTCTGGAAGTGGTATCATGGGGTGGTGGGAAATAATGAGGCCCATGTTCTAGATGTGAGTTCCGAAAATTAAGGCACTTTTCATATTGACTAACATATCCAGACTTACTTTCAAACAGAGACTGGCTCTAATGTTATGACACCTCTGGGTGGAATAACTCCAACCAAACCTGGAAGCGCCACATTTCCATTCTTTGGCATTGAGCCTGTTATCCTGAATGCACTTACTGGTCAAGAAATATCCGAGCATGATAGGGAAGGCGTCCTTGCCTTCAAGCAGCCATGGCCCAGCATGGCTCGAACCATCTATGGCGATCATAAACGTTTTGTCGATACGTATCTTAATGTGTACGATGGCTACTACGTGAGAATCTCTTCACTGCTATCAAATCTCAAACGTTAAACTCTAATTCTCATCAATCTAGTTCACTGGTGACCGTGCTTCTCGCGATCGCGATGGTTTCTTTTGGATTCTCGGCCGAGTCGATGATGTTATTAATGTCAGTGGTCACCGCCTATCTACAGCAGAAATTGAAGCAGCTCTCATTGAGCATCACGCCATTTCCGAGGCTGCTGTAGTAGGGGCTACAGATGAGCTCACTGGGAAGGCTGTTAATGCCTATGTTTGCCTGAAGCAAAACATCATCATCAGTGATGAGCTTTACAAAAGTTTTATCAACCAAGTCCGCAAAGTGATCGGACCATTTGCAGCGCCAAAGATTATATACATCGTTCCGGATCTGCCAAAAACCCGCAGCGGCAAGATCATGCGGCGCATTCTGAGGAAAATTATTGCAGGTGAAGAAAGTCAACTGGGAGATACATCAACGGTACGTTTTGTCCATCCCACATGAGTTTGCATTTATGTACTCACGAATTACAGCTGGTGAATCCTTCCTGTATAGAGGGGATCATCGAAATTGTCAATCGTCGCTGAGGCGTTACTCAGAGCGTTCGTTATACCAGCCAGAATTAGTTTACTGTCAGAATTTTAGTTCACGGAGATATCACATCGTGGTCTTGACACTGGGAGGATGTATTATTTGAGATTTATGCATTCTGGTCATGATGTAGTTCTGCTTTGATATTAGAAACTTGATTACATTACAGCAGATTATTATTTTTATTAAAATCGTAATATGATCACCAAATAATATTATCATGATGGTCAGATAACGACTTTTAATCCACCGTCCAAGTACCTCCGTAGCTACTGTGGTTACCTTCAATCCATCCGATTGTGGATACCATTTAATAGCCATTCTGTTATTCCCTTCATGCTATTATGACTTTAGCATTTCTGATTTTCCGTACCCTGCATATTCGCAGCTTTGCGTAATCGCCCCTCCATGTGCCACGATTTCAGGTCGGGATAGGGGCCACAGGAGAGCCACTATGTCCGTGGCCGTGCGTTCAACAGAAGTATACACCATGACTCGAGCACGGAATAGGGGAGGAGTGCGCGAAGAATCTTCAACTTCAGCTAGTGCCAAGTTCTCTTACCGAGAATCTTAGCGCTTGTATCCAAGTAACGCGCGATATTTCTACTCTTGATATCACGTTGCCACCTACGTCAAAAGTGAAGTGGCATCCCGCCATTGCGTAGTGCAATTCTAACCTATATCCCGTTTGACATACCCCCTCTAAAGTAGCGCGATTATTGGTGCTGATCTCTGGCCAGGCGCCTACGGGATCCTACGGCGGCCTGTGTGCGCGCCAGGGAGGCGGGTAGGTCAGGCCGGACCATTGAGGCTATCTACAGGATGCGACACTTGAGTACCCACCCGAAGTAACCTAAGTAGTCATTAGTCTTCTGATAACGAGCGAGATAGTTGCGGTAGATGTGGTAATCTGATCCATCAACTAAAAAGCCTCGAGGATACTCTCGCGATAGAGGAATAATGACTTGGGGAGGTAGTGAGCCAGTAGTTTGCCATGAGAAACCAGGTTCGATTCTATGATATTCAATGCCAAATTCAGAGTAGTCGGTCACGAGTATGATAGATATTTCTGCCAAGGGCACTCAATTCTGTCTCAATAACACGTGGAGTCATGAGATAAAGTTTGAGATCCAGTACGCAATGGGGTTGCAGTCGAGACCAGGGTGCGTCTGGCAAAATTGCAGAGAGTGCATGCATTCTAGCGTCTAAACCAAAGGGAAAAAGACGCATCGACCTATTGATAAGATCAGATCATGAAGGCTTCATCATCAGTCACTAGTACGCATAAATGCGCTCTTATCCCTACTGTTGTGTCGACAGTGACGGTAACCTCAACTATCATTGGTTGAACCATCACGATTAGTGTCGTCGAAATATTAGTGCGCCGTGCCGTGCCGTGTCGTGCTGTCCCCGTTCTGTGCTGTCCCCGTCCTCAGACCACACCTGGCCAGATATTCGGATTTAATAAACAAGGTCGAGACCACCGTGATTGTATAGCTGAAGCTTTCAGGCGTGGGGCGTGCAGTGACGCTTTGATAATCCGATTTGTGATAATCCCGATGGAGATACGGTCGCTTTTCAGGACAGCCAGCCACGCAATACGCTCGTCTATCCCTTGGCTCCCAAGCATTGTTATTGAAGCTATTTGTAGTTAGTAATATCAAAACTCCCTTGTCAACCATTTTGATCCTACAAATGTCGGCGAGATTACCTATTTGGGATGCTCTTTGAAAGGAAAATGCCACACGGCACAGCCGATCCGTAGATGGGTTTGGCTATTCGGCTAGGACGAAAATCATGACTTAGCAATGACAATCCATGACAGAGTGATGACAAGGTTGCAATCTTCATCGATGCGGATAGTTCGTTTCCACCTTGGACCCACTCGGCATCTACGCGAATACGGCCACACATGTTGATCGATGCATTGTAAAGTCCAGGGATCAAGCTACAAACGTCCAAACAGTGGCTATGAAGCGGTCAGTAATGATAAAAATCCCTCACATATGAAGGTACCGACGTATGAACAATTATTTATTTAGTTCCTGGTGTCTAGCTTGTCAAAGGCTTGTCATCGCATTGTCCCCAAAATCCGACAGTGATTCTACAAACTTTCAAATCGCCCCAACATGACTTCAGTCTCAGCGTCTGAGATGCATTCTCAGAAGCCAAGCCAATCTTTCACTCGCTTGGAGAAGAGTGGAAAGCCTACCTTGTTACGTGTAAGAAAAGTCGTCTTACTCGAGCAACCAATTACCGATGATCTAACAGTTTTTAAGGTCATATCTGAATTTTGGGAAGATCTCGCTGTTGCCTATTTAGTCACAGAGAACAACATTAAGGGCTATGGGCTATCTGTTGTATCCTTCGCCGTATTCAGTATCACCTCGGGTTCTTTCACATCTGGCTTTGCTGCCAGTTGGGAACAGCAACTTTATGGGTTTATGCATACTGCCTTGTATACTTGGTTTATTCTCTTCTATTTTGATCTAGGCAACCAGAAAGATCCTGAATCAGTTGAAGAGGATAAGATTAATAAGCCTTGGCGAGCTATCCCATCTGGAAGACTGTCCATAGAGAAAGCTGAACAATGGTATGTGCGGGCAATTCTATTGCTTTCACTCTCTAGTGGACTTTGGTTAGGTGGCTTTCCTGAAGCTATTACATTTATCATTGCAGCACGGTTACATGATGCCGGTGGGTTAGCTGACTCATGGTGGGGAAAGAATCTTTGTTGTTCGATCTTTTTCATGAGCGGGAACTTCGGCGGTAGCCGAGTAGCCGCACAGACAATCGGTCTATTGCTTACAAGACAAGCATTTGAGTGGTCTCTATTGATTGGCTTGACAATTCTTACCACAATCCATATCCAAGATCTGAGAGATCAGCTGGGAGACAGTGCTCGAGGTAGACGTACCGTACCACTACTCTTTGGGGATATGGTAACGCGTGTGATGACGGCTGTTCTTGTTTTGGCATGGTCTATTGCATGCCCGATGTATTGGAAGTCTTCTGCAGCAGTGTTTGGGTTGCCCCTGCTGTCTGGATGCTATATTGCCGCTCGCATGGTGTGGTGTCGATCTGCCAAGGCTGATAGGCTTACATACCATTGGTATACAATGCTCTGGCTACCTGTTCTGTACTCAGTCCCATTGTTGTCTCGATGGTAGGCAGATAATGGAAATTCATTATCGACGAGGTTTTGAGAGCCGAGTCCGCGATGAAGATCTTGCAAAGTGTATATGTGGGATATTCTTATCGCCTAGTATTCGGGGGCCATCATTATTAGGATCTGTATTTATGCACCCTTAAATTGAATCCGTTACTGTAAATTTTCGTCCATGGCTCTGATTGCCTTAGCAACTCCGCCTTTGCAAAAAGATAAGCTAGTTCAGCAAGGACAGCATTGGAGGTTGAACAACGATGGAACTCCAAAATATGCGATCTTCACATAAAATAAAAAGGACTTTTATATCCACATGATTTTTAAATCTAGTATAGATGATTGCAAGTGATAGAAGTTGGTGTCCGAAGTATCTATGTCAACACCATCACCATCATCCATCATCCATCATCCACTAATCGGACCACATACCCTATAACGAACTTGTTTAATTTCCGATGAGGCTTCTTTCAAGGTCCTCTGCTTACGTGGTCGCCTCTGGACAAAAAGACACTTAGTGTGATGGGGAGCGTGGGTCCGAACCCTCGGCCTTTTGAAAAACTAGCTTTAGTCGGCGGATTAGTTAGTCCAGCTGCAACACCGGCCTTAGTGAAAAAGGAATTCCGATCTCAACACCAGGAAGCCAGCAACACACCCCAATCAACAGTTTTTCAGCTTATTTTAAGCCTCTCTTTTAGAGGGATTGTTCGATCTACTTACTATGGTGATGTTCATGATTTTTATTTAATTTTATTATGACCAGTTTTATTTTATTTCCTCCCCCAGCTGCTAGCCTGCCTTCTCTTCCAACCACAGCAAATAACCAAGGAAATAGACTCTTTGGGCTGTGTGTGTGGTTTATGCAACATTCGAATTCTACCCCATTCCATTAGTATATCACAATAACTGAGAACGATTACACGGAAGCTTAGAAAATTTTAGTTGTACCATTGAATCTGAATGCGTCAACAAGGACACTCGACATCGTATAAGCCTGTGTGCGTTTTCACCAAATTTTCATGAGTATTTCTGCGCGCACACATACACTTTACTAGATGTACACACATAAAACATCGTCATTGAATAGAAAATAAAGAAATAATACAGAAATAAATAAATTTTATATTTATTTTTAGGCTTATTTATAATAAAATAAATTTGGGCTTTAGTATTTTCTTTGGACTGTCTTAGGATTTCCCAGAAAAACTCCAGCTAAATCGTTTTATGTATGCGCCTAGCAAAATGTATGTGTGCGCGCAGGAAGACTAACTTTTATTTAGTGAAAAGCTAAGTAAGAGCCCGACTGCCATTTATTCCAGAGCTATATGAGCTACAAAGTTGATAATATCTGGAACTAGTTTCAATATCACGTCTGTCAGGCTGGTTTCATCCAGAAACCGCTGGGAAATTAATGGAGAAGGAGAATAGATGGTGGCTTATTGGTGGTGGCATCAACAAAACAGGGCCGCAATGCTCGAAAACCTCAATATCATAATACATGCTTAATTCTTAGAATGAAGTAATTTACAGAGAAACGCTAGCGCCGATGTTAAATCCTCCGCCAGCGTCGGATTACCAAATAAATAGACCACAATGTAATGGATGATAGAGCTCCAACAAACCATGGAAATATCTCACTGAAATGGTCCGCAAGCCAATTCAATATCTGACCATCCATCCCATGCCATGACCGGCCTGCTTTGTGTCTGATGGCATTTCTTCTAAAACCTGGGTCTAGCACGCCCACCTGGTGGCTTTCTGTGGTGTACATCCAAGCGTACTCCTGAAAGGTCGTCGTGATCATGATTGGGCCGGTAGACCAGAATACTTGCAGATATGGCAAAAGTATTCGTCTCGCCTTTTCACCCCCACGCCGCTTGGCCTCCTGCAGCGCCCATTCAATAAAGCGTGACCCTTTTTCAGCCATAAAGAAGTGATTACTCAGTCCAAGAGTCCCCTCAGTAGAAGCAAATAGAGCTTGAAGCCCACGGCTTTGTATGCACTGGATCATCTGCGCAGACGTTGGATAAACATCCAAGTCTGCGTAGATCCCCCCCTCAGCATGAACCACCACAAGTCTTGCCACATCTGCCCGTTGGATATTTTGCGTGTAACTCTCATAGGTGGATAGAAACCATGAATACTTGGTTTTGATGAGTTCGACAACGTCATCTTCGGTCCAAAGTTTCACGGTATAATCGAGTGGTTCGAAAAGCGTCTTCCAAGAGTCACGAGAGGCCTCGATAGAGTATGTATGAACGTTGGCATTTTTCCAAATCTGGTGAATAATATTGGAAATATTTGAAGGAGTTGCTTGCTGGGTGTCATGGTTCGATTCGGAGGAGGTTTGGGGACACGCGTCGACGATTTCGAGTAAGCCTTGCAAGCTACTAGTGAAAGGTCCATTTCCGACGTAGCTGATTTGATGAATAAGAAGTAGTAAAATAGAGGAAACTCCAAGTGCCACAAATAATCTGCGGCAGTTTCTTGTAGAAGTTTTCATCGCCATTGTATGATATCCCTTGGCAGGAAAAGAATTGGCCAACTTGGCTAGCAGTGGATGGTAATGATATCAAGAAGGAAAAGCCAAGATTTAAAAATAAAGTAGTATAATAAGAATTATGTAACCTTAAAGAAGCAATACATGGAAATGTATGATTTCTCGGTGAAAGAACATCAAGCCGATTGGCGACACGCAGGAGCCTCGCCGTAGTTAAAGGCATGGATACAATCTAACTACTTTTGATCACAAACATAATTTTTGTTGGTAGAAATGTCACAATAGATTCTCAAGTCTCCACAAAGGAGAGACCATGGTAGGTCAAGGATCCCAACTTCAGGAGACACATCGACGGTGAGCGAGGCCTTAGCGCTATTCGCAACGGACCATCCTCTTGCTCCTAGGTGAACTTTCCGATAATCTTTTGGATACGAGATTGTGGAACCTTTTTTGAAACATCGTGGGACGGGGGCTCCACCATCGACACGTGGAGAAAGGAGGCAGTGTTCCTACCATCGCATCGCGCCTGGCAAGATGTTTCTGACTCTACAAGGCTCTCACATGCCATGTCATGACTGTTGGTTTGAGCTGTTGACGCACAGGATTTCGATTAACCATTGATTCTGGCTTTCTGAGTGAATTGTACGACGTTCTTTAGTTGGCTAACAGTTGTATCGCGCGCCAGACTATGGGTAATACTATTTCAGGTTGGAATAGTGCCTACCTCACTTGACATTAACTCTACCTATTCTCACGGCAAATAAGATCACTTCTCCATTCTGGTATTCTTTTTACGTTGTTTTTCCCCCCCTCGGTCCCACGACTTGTTTGGGATTTCCTTCAACTCCCAAGGCGTGATCGTGATATCCATGGATTAGGGGCATCTAAGTGGGGATAGTGGCTGTGCAAGTCTAATTCCGCACCAATTTTACGCGCGGGTAATGGCCACATCCTTGCTATGAACTCTAATCACGATACAGATCACTCCTCCAGAGAATGAGTTCTAGAACGGTTTGTTGACCTGAAGCCTTGCATCGTGGAAATATGATGGACACAGCTCAAGACGTCTCTGGATTGTGGGGCTTTCTGCATACGTGACTCCACCAGAATCCCCGATGGAGGATTGGAAAGGACAATAATTGTCTAGAGGGGGGGTTGGAAATTTGCCATACTAAAGTGGTGAGAGTGGTCTCAATACATTGACCAACCATTGATCGTGCGAGGTTATCATCACAGTCTTGAAACAAGTGCAGTGCCTAAGGATTATACATCGAGGCCCCGAGAAACGAGTTTCATTGGAGTTCAGTGCTCACAATTCTTGACAACCAATGGAACAATTCGAATACAGATTTCTTCCGCTTAGTCAGGTTGTAAACAAGCTGGATAGCGCTCAAGGGTCCAGAGATGATTTTTGAGTCTGTGATTGGCCTAAACTGATGCTGAACGTAGGGCTTGCCGGGATCGGAACATTCCGATGACCACGCTTTCCGCCCAGCGGATAAATCCACCTACATCATGAGACAGGATGGTCCAGCAAACCAAGATAACTAAACTTAATTCGTATCAGGCCTCCAGTCAAAACCTGAGTTTTGCCGCACTTTTAGACTTCTCTGATTGGTGTAGGCAGCAAACGGATACTTTTCCGCATTTCTTGAAATACAGGCTCCATCGGTGTTAAGGCCACAACGGACATCATCTCAGGGGTAAGATACATACATGGAACAATTATTGACCCTGGAAAAAAAAAGAAACCCCTTCTGCTCTTTATCAGGCGAGACTCTGGATCTGCCCCCGCTAGGGCGTTCTGGGCGATACAGCACGGATCACTGGGGCTGAGCGATGTGGTGGTAATTACGGGAGCACCAACCCATTGGGTTGAGACAAAAGTGAGCTACGCGGGGTGGGGGAAATGGCCTTGATCAGGCAGCCACCAGCGAGGGGGATGAAGATAGGGAAACTTTCTAGGAGTTATTTATAGAAAAAAATAGGATAGAAAACACACTGATGGTATGAACATTGGAGAGCACGATTTCAACATCAAGCCCCACATTGACTTTGGTAAGTTATTAACATCTCGGCCCGGCCTTCACCGGGCTTACTTGCCATAAGTCGAAAGCTTTCTCGGGGGCAATTTTATCGAGAAGTTAATCTCTGATACATTGGTAATGATACTAAACGTGAACCGCTCGGTTGTAGATGTCGCTCTTTCGCATTGAATTCTGAAAGGTCAATGCAGATCTGAGCATTTCATACCCACTGCGCTACTAAGCTAGAGAAAAGTCTTAGCGACAATAATAGATCATCCTTCGTAATTCAAAATATTGATATGTAGCTGACAGCAAGACAGAGGCCGAGGAATAGAATGCTACTATGACTACCTCACGTACACAAAATATAGGTGGCTTGGTGCTGATTTGAACAGAGAGGTTTCAAGTACCACTGGACTCTCAAAAAGAAGAAAAAAAATGGGTTTACTGTAAGTTTAAATGGGATGCAACTACTTAGCGATTTCTCGGGGAATGGATGGCCATATTCGGGAAATGTTCACTATGGAACTCGGCACTACAACTCGGGTGTCATTTTGCCGAGTTCCCCTCAAAACTTGATTCCGACTATAAAAAAGCTGCAAAATGGGACATTCCGCGTAATTTACCGGATTGCTGTTTCTATTACGCGAAAAGATACCACGGAATGCTCGTTGGGCCAATCTTCAATCATTTTTTACCATGAATCAACTAGAGCACATATTGTCCAAAGTGGCAGCCAAACCATACCTTTCCAAAGATATTGAACTGCAATATACCGAAATTGATGATAGCCGGATTATTTCGTTTCATCTAGAAGATGTCGAGAACCCGAAGAATTGGTCTCGGCCAAGGAGATGGTACATCAGCGTGGTTGCAGCGTCCCTGGTTGTCAATGCCACATTTGCATCATCAATACCTTCAGGTTGCATTGAGGTAAACCCAGAAAAAGGAAAAGGCTATAATCTTGAAAATAACCTTGCTAAAAATAATCCTAGAGCATATCCGAGCACTTCAACGTCTCAATCACTGTGGCCCAACTCAACATGACCCTGTTCTTACTTGGCTACTGCGCTGGGCCGCTAATATTTGCCCCGCTGTCCGAGTTTTATGGCCGACTCAGATTATTCTACATCACCTCCATCGGTTACCTAGGATTCACGTTCCTGTGCGCATTCGCCCCCACTTTCGCTTCACTACTCATAGGCAGATTCTTGGCAGGCACTTTTGTGAGCTGCACCCTGTCTAATTCCCCGGGCGTCATCGTCGATATATGGGACCCTCTCGACAGGGGCAATGCCATGGCATTGTTTTCATGCGCTGCCAATACTGGTCCTGCGCTGGGCCCTGTGGTGGGAGGGTTTCTTGGGCATTACAAAGACTGGCGCTGGTGTTTCTACGTTTTATTGTGGATGGCGGGTGGCACGTTTTTGTTGCTGCTGACACTCCCCGAGACTCTACCGAGCATCATTCTCTACAAAAAGGCATGTCGGATTCGAAAGTCTGGTGTTGAAGGTTTTGAGCTAGTTCGAGCGCCAATTGAGACCACTGACCGGACGCTGGTTGGGATTTTTAAGGTTGCTTTGTCTCGACCTTGGATTATTCTTTTTGATCCAATATCCTTCCTGATCGCCATATACATGTCTCTCATTTACACCTTGTTATACATGCTCCTCACAATATATCCAATCGTCTTTGAGCAGAAACGCGGTTGGACATTGGGTATCAGTGAGCTACCTCTTATTGGCGCAGCCGTCGGGCCTGTTATTGGTTCCGTCGTCGTTTGTCTCAATACGCGCCACAACAAAGTGAAGGCTGAACAAGGGTATCAGGCTAGGCCTGAAGATCGCCTACCTCTAACGATGATTGGAGGAGTGGGCTTTCCCATTTGCATGTTCTGGTTTGCATGGACAGCTGAGTACAACAGCATTCACTGGATTGTTCCCACCATTGCCGGTGTGTTTCTCACGGGCTCTGTGATGCTCATATTTGTGTCTTGCCAAAACTACCTCACAGACACGTACACTGCCTATGCAGCGAGTGCTATGGCAGCGAACACAGTGGTTCGATCTGCTTGTGCTGCGGCGGCTCCCTTGTTTACTCAGAGAATGTTTGACGTGCTGGGTGTTGGCGCTGGCGGATCTCTTATTGGAGGCGTGGCCACTCTTTGTGCTATCATTCCATTCGCGTTCTACAAATATGGCGAGAAGATTCGAATGCGATCGAGATTTGTTCGAAAACCCAACAAAGTTGCGTCGCCAGAAAGAAAGACTGGGATTTAATTGGATAAATTTGGAAATGGAGGCAGGACGACATGATGGGTGGGCCGGTCTTCAATTGACATGCCGCCATCTCATTGCTTGAGGTGGAGGTGGACGATCTAGATTGATAGAATTTCTACCATCATTTCTACTCATGATAAAAGCGCAGTGGCACAGCGGGTTAGATTAGCGAATACAGTGCGTGTCCTCCTGCCGGTTTGCAACGCTTTATCCACTGAATAGAATCTTACTGCCCGCGCACAAACATTTTGCTAGGTGCACAATAAAGCACTTCAATTCAACATCAAGATAAAGAAATAAGAACAAAATAAATAATTTTGTATATAATTCTAAACTTATTTATTATAAAATAGATTAGAGCTTTAGTGTTTTCTTTAGACTGTCTTAGGATTTCCCAGAAAGCCCTAGCAAAATGTAAGAGTGCGCGCAGGGAGACTCACTGAATATTATCTTCGCCTATTATTGAACAATCTCCAGTAAAATCTTGGTTGCCCTCAATAAAGTTTTGTCCCCTCCATATTAGTTCGGTGAATGCCCCATTTCCCGAGCCGATGACCGAGAATTCTCCCCGGAGTTGGCGGCTCGAACGCATTCCCCGAATTGCGCATTCTAGCCCAACTGACTCTCACTACATATGATTCTCGCCGTGTTCACATTCGGGAATTTAACTGGAAAAGATTCAGCCATTCCAGAATTCCCCGTCACCAGAAATTCTCACCGGGGCTCACCCTACACAGGATAAATGGATTCAGCTTCGGCCCCACTACCAGGCCCCTCATCCTTGGCTGAACCAGCAGAGCAGGAGATTCGGCAAATTCCTTCTGTTCGTGGTAGAACTGCCAAATCCTGTTATCTTTGCAACACTAGGAAAGTACGATGTGACAGGAAGAAAGCCTGTTCAAATTGTTTGCGCGCAGGAAAGCGATGCGTGTATCCTCCAACTCGCCCACTTTCCCGCCGGTCTAGAACACATCGATCTAGCAAAACATCTTGTTCATCAAGCTTGGATAGTCCCCTTGCTCAAAACTACATCCGGGAATCTTCCGTGTCTACCCCATCAAACAGCAATCTACACTCGGCTTCGGGAAATATATCCAATCAACACTCTATAAATGGTCGGACTGACGAGGACGGCGAAGAAAGAACTCCTGAAGAGGTACTGGTACAAAAGGGCGCATCGAGCCAGTATTTTAACGAGATTTTAATATCAAGAGCCATAGCAGATGTAAGCTTAATCATCATTTTAATAGACATCTCGTTCTTAACTTAGTATAGGGGCAAGAGGGTTGGCCAGATGTTGCGCCATCCTCAATTCAGCCAGCCGATGGATCCACATCTCCCTTCTTGAATGCCATGGGCATGTTGTCGGCTTTTTCTATTGCCCACCCCGGCATCACCCTATCAGCCTTGCATCCTGCAAAGAAATTAGCACACATACTGTGGAACACTTACGTCGAGAATGTCGAGTCTTGTAGCACCTTCAAAGTCCTTCACATACCCACAGACGAGGCTAGGTTTTACGCGGCAATTGACCATCAATCAGTGGCCTCTTTTGAGAATCAAGCAATTTTCTTTGCTGTTTGCTTTTTTGCACTTACTTCGCTGAATAATAGAAAGGAACGTTTGGCGTATTATCCGGAGGAGCAAGATCAACAAACAGACCTGGCTCGCTTCAGGCTTGGCATTGAACAATCCTTGGCGAAGGCTAACCTGCTAGATAATCCAACCGTAACAACTTTGAAAGCATTTGCTATCTATTTAGTACGCTTCGTAAGACCCATTTCCAAGTAGACAGCTAACAGATTTGTCAAGTCAGCTATCCGGATCAATAATCGCGGCAAAGGTACTTGGGTGCTAAATGGCCTGGCTATTCGCATCGCTCAGTCCATCGGCCTCCATCGCAACGGAGAAGTCCTCGGCCTCTCTCCCTTCGAATCAGAAATCCGGCGCCGGTTATGGTGGCACTTTCTAGCTCGAGATGGCCGCTCTGGCGAGGATTGTGGGATGCAAAACGCCGAAAAACTAGCCGTCACATCCGACGTCGCAGAACCCCTCAATGTCGAGGATGAGGACCTTTATCCAGAAATGACGGAGCTTCCCAAGCCTCGCAAGCATTTTACATCCATCACCTTTAACAACATCAATGTGGATTTTGCAAGAACAGAGCAACGGCTAGCATTGATTGCATCAGTCTCCGAGTTGCCTCCTCCAGATAATGTCAGAGCACAAATCATCAACGACATGACTGAATCAGTGGAACGGAGACTGCAAGGGTGCAACCCCGCTATCCCCCGGCACCGTCTGGCGTACATGATTTCACACTTTGTACAACGCAAATTTCACTTGACCTCGAAGCTTCAGTGGCTTTCTCTCGGGGGCGCGCAGAGCTCAAAAAGGGCGACAGCCACGGATGAGTACCTGTCCGAGGCACTGAACCTGCTAGAGATGTACTTGGATATACTCCATGACGAGTCCTTGAGGCCGTATTTGTGGTCGACAAAGGCATTCCCACAATACTATGTCTTGATTTATGTCCTGTGGCATTTGTGTGTTCGTCCCACGGGCCCTGTCGCACAGCGAGCTTGGTCAGTCCTGGAGTCGGTAACTGGAAGCTTACTGTGGGAAAGCGTTAGAGAGGTGTCCGGACCAACAGCAACTGTCCTAGGCATGCTCATGACCAAAGCTAAAGCAGTAAAGAGACAAAAGGACCAGGAAAATGAGACAACTGAGTCCGGGCCTTTGAGTGAGGAGGCTCTTATGAATGAAGATGATGGCGACGTTGAGCTTGGGGTTGAAGCTCATTTGAATGAATTTCCGGACTGGTCGAGCCTGTTGGAAAATCTCAGTTGGGCACCCAGCCCGTTTTCTGGTATCTGACACCGTACAAAATGGGAAATGGCCGAACATCCCAAGTCGATGATACCTTTCCATTTGATCGCACACCATCTTTCTCTCATTGAGTATCGAGAAGAACACGTGGATCCAGCATTGAGTGCCTCACTTTGCCACCGTAAATCACATTGTACACAAATTACTTTTCCCCTGTTGAGCTAGATTCTTCTAAAATTGATCTCCCCCAACCCCTCGCGCGGTAGTAAAGACGAACTCTTCGGGGTCTTTTAACATCCCCGTCATATCGTGCTTTTGCAGGGGATCGGAGTGCATAGTGCCGGACAGAAAAGTTTAATACCGATTATGTCAGATATTTCGATCTGAGGACATTGTCCCATCCCGCAACAGAGCAACATCGGTGAGATCATCACGCTGGACATGGAGCGGTGACAGGGATTAGAGGAACATGATTGGCATCCCCATGAATGCACACAAGGTCGAATGCAACCGTCCCTCCACGTGGCCCGCGGGCACAAACTTGATCAGCAAAAAACACCAATATTGACGTATCTGAGGAACATTATTCGCCACCAACACCAAAATGACTGCTCAAAATTAGGAAAATCGCCTAACGAGGATCGGAAAGGCCGCCATCGCCACCAAAACTTAATCAACAGTTCCATATCGACTCGGTTGATTGGGTAGAATCTAGGGTACATCAGGACTGTTACACAAGGAGATAAGACGCCAGAATCCATTTCTCCGAATACGAGGCTAGCTATTGGTGGGCTCCCATAAGGTGGTGGCATTGATTGATTAACTATTGGTGATGATGAAAGAGTGAAACACGCCAGCACTTTGCTAGCAGATGGTGTTGAGGTGACGCCGTTCGTATTGAAACATGTTAGCGTCTACATGTTGGTCATCCGGGGATGGTTTAAGGGTCGGACAATCTTAGCGTGGACACGATCAGACGTTGGTCAACATGAATGATAAGCTAGCAAGGTTATGGGGTTGATGCTGTCTGTCGTAATCCATACAAAATAGTAGTGGTGTGCTGGTTCGACCAACTATCACGGGACATGAACCACTTTTTATCTAGCTCTTGAAACTATTTGAATCGTTTATGAAAGTCTGACCGAGGTGATTATTCTGGAAGAAGAGAACCATCATGTCTATAGTTTTCGTGTCTATACTTGCAAACGTTTGCTTTGATCATGGCTAGTAAACGCAGTGGCTAGTGAGCGTTCTTTTTTATTTCATTTCATTTCATTTCCTTTATGACATTTCTAACTTAGGAGTTGTTCACTTAAAGTCTGTGCCACCACTTGCCGATACGGGAAGTGGGAGGGATGACAGCAAGATTACTAAATCAGAGTCCTCCCAAGTTGCCATGGCGCCTTTAGTTGGCACAGAATCTAGCTCATAGTTGAATTAACCAGTATTTTCTTTTTTTAAGCATCTGGATGGATCACAATAATCAAGGCGGGTCGTTGTCGGGTGCTAATAGAACCTGTTTTGTCTTTCTGCCAGTCCCCTTCATATGCGCACAAAGGGCCCACTCACTCACTGCAATGTCTCCCATATTTGGCAACTCTACCACGTCACATAGCATGTGCTTACTTGGTGCTGGAGACTCCTCCAAAACGCTTGTGAACGATTTCGCAACCCCAAGTCATTGATAATGCATTGTCTGGGCCATCCCGGAAACGGCTTGAGTACCAGGCAATGGACAGACGAAGCCAAAGGCCTTTCCCTGGTCGGAAGCGAACGGTCGGACCAAACGGCGCTCAGGTTTGCTTGCAGGCGAACGAACCAGCGGCCTCATCCACCTTGCTTCCCCACAGAGCGTTGAACAAACAGGTTCCCACCCGTGCTAGCAACCACTTTTCGGGTATAGTCGCTCGACGCTTGAACAGTTAGTCGTCTGACCTCGGCATAACTTTTGGGTAAAGCGGCGGGTAGAGGTGGGACCCATGTTGACGCTACCAGCTTGGCTCCGTCAACGACATTCGAAGCCATTCAATCGCGTCCTTCTGGTTGAAAGATTCAATCTCGTTCGTCACGGATGATGAGAACGCATGGTTGCGCCACGTTGAGCGAATATGCATCCCGGCGCTATCGGACTTTGGCGTAGCCCGGGGGCAGCTCTGCTCAGCCGGGTAAAAGCACCGGCATGCCGCGGAGGCCGAAAGAAGCAATGGAATTGACATCTAGACCAGACATCGCTTTGGCGCTTAACTAGGCCAACGGCGAATTGGTCATTGCTAAGAGTGGTTTACTCATGCTCATCTCCGCATCCTGCCCGCTCATGCGAAGAAATGTAGTCGACTGGGGCTTTTCCCCCACGGAACCGGGCGTCTCGACTTCGTAACGGGACCCCTTATGTATGCAAGCACTACATGTTTGTCATATCTAAGACAATGGGGGGAGGAAAAAAAAAATTGACAACTCATAATACCTTAGGGCGCGGGGGAAGGGCGTGTTCTTGCGTGCATGCAGACGGATGGGCACAGTATCGATTGATATAACGGATCCGGACCCCCTCGTTCGTCTCGATCGCATTTGTCGGCCCCATCCAGCCCTCATCGGGGGATCTTAACGGTGTGATCGGCAAGGTACAGGCCTTGTAATTTAGCGCTTCATGAAACGATCGCCGCGTCATTTGCTATAAAAAGCAGGGCGGGTAGGGGAAGGTGTTGGTGATAGCAGCACGGGCGGCGCCATGTCTCGTCCAATGCGACTGTTGGTTTGCCGCGGAACCCAGGGGGCGGAGATGTCTGTTTGCGTTAGCGCGCCAAGGTTTGGTGCCCAACCGCTCTGTAAGTTGCTTTTTGGTGATGGATTGAGCGGCGTGCATCTCAAGGCGGCCGTGATGTTGGCTGAGGTGGTCACAAGACTAGTCCCGACTAGGGGACGCAAGGGAGTGAACCAACAACCTGCAAGACATGTTCCTGTCGTTGGTTGTTTCGGGTCCACATTTGCAAGCACACAGTCTTTTCCCCTCATCCGCTCAGGTACTTGCAAGGACTCGAAAGGAGCATAATGGCTGCGTCGGCCATGTGTCATATGGTGCCGTCTTGATGTAACTCTGCGTACACAATGTCTCAGCAAAAAAGAGGCTCGCAGCCCCCTCTCAAAGGCGCCCAGCCGCGCCCAGTCAGAGTGACTTGAGCGAGCCTACTACGGCCGATCACAGCCACACCCAGTATCCATCGTACTGTGCTGTGCTGTTGCCTAAAGGGTAGCCAACACAACGGCACAGAACTTGCAGAACTGTGCAGGTCACTGAGATGTCGCCAGACGAGTGGTGGTGGACTGGGAGGTGTGGGGCCGACGAGAGATAGCCCAAAGGCAACGCCTCCCGGCGAACCAACTTGAGACGCCCTTGCAGTTCCTATTGTGCTGATAGCCGCCGAGGAGAAATGCGGCTGAAATAAAAAGAGGCCTTCATAGCCGGCGTTGTCAGCTCAGAACGACCAGTCAGACAGCCAAGCAGACATTTCCCCATCACAACTCGCACAACGCAACATCTTCAAGATGCCGTCCCAGCAGCTCATTACCTTTGACGGTACGAATCAGCACATGGCAAGTTGCTCCAGGACCCAGCCAGCTATTGGCAGCTAGCTTCCTTAAGCAGGTGCGCTAACTCTAAACCTTTGCCCCCCGTCTGTAGTTGAACAACCGATACATCGTCAGTGCAATCGACGGCCTCATCAACCAGAGCGAGGGACTCATCCAACAAATTATCTACGCCTGCAACAGGACCGAGCAAGGGCACACTCTAGAAGTAGATGTCTCTAGGTCAATGGAAAATGTTCAAAGAGGGCTGCAAATGGCCCGGAATGTCCAAGAAAGGCCCAACCAGGTGTTTGCGGAGCGCGTCATGTCACAGTTGATTGGAGTTCAAGAAGAGTTAATAAACCACTTCAAGCTGGCCCGGGAGACTGACTTACGGCGAGGCGGGTCCAAGATCACCAATGAGGAGATTCACAACGCCGAGGACAGGGTGGATGACATGCTGAGCCGCCTCAACGAGGCCGTCAAGACTATCCACCTGGTGAGCTGCCCTTACAGCTCGGGACGGGCCGACACGCGCGGGCACAACCACCACTACCAACAGCAGCAGCAGCAGCAGTATCATTACCATCACCAGCAACCGCAGCCGCAGCAGCAGCACCACACGTCACTGCACGATGGATGGAACGGAACCGAGATGAATGCGCTGCGCTGGGTGGGCAGCCACACACAGGAGGACCCGAGCGTGCTGATTGGAAACGCGGGCTACGACGCTCACGAGATGCGCATGCTGCAGCCGACCAAGGCCATCATCGAGAACTGCGACTTTGGCAAGGGCTTGATGCTGCAAGTCGGACACACAAAGAGCACCGACTTCTTCAACAGAAGATGATGACGAGCGATCGAGGGGCAACGCGGATTGTATGACAAGACGGGAGGGAGGAATAGGTGGATGTAATATGGGTGCGAGACAGATGCGAGGGAGGTTTATCATGTGTATTAGATGCATCGACTTGTGCGAAACTCGACCAAAAAAATTGTGGCCAGCAGCTACAGATCAGATGTGCATTTATTACTCCAAATTCCTCACGGATTGAATTATTTGTTTTATCTTCCTTCCATTGACCATAAGACATGAGCCAAGTAATTAACGTATGGCGCTGGCCAAGTTCATCATTGCTTTTCATCATGTTCCTATGTACACATTTACATATTTACCCGACGACCCAACACATCCCTTGCTTCATTAGTTGGTAGGCGTGGCCGAGGTGGATGCCAGAGTGGTAGTGGCAGAGGAGCACACGCATCCCTGGCCCGAGATGCTAGTGACTGGAGGAGCGTTGCAGGTAGCCTCGGTGGACCACGAGGCAAAAGTCGAGGTGGGTTCTTCGGCGACAACCTGGGCCTTGACCAGCACGGGGATGATCTGTCCGGTAGCCAGCTTGAAGGTGCGGTGGTTGAGGGTGGCCAGGAGCTTGGTGATCTCGCCCGAGTGGCTCGTGATGCTGATCCAGGTGGCGCCGTCATTGACAAAGACGTCATCGAGCACCTTCTTGCTGCGGGCCAGCTGGGCGTCGCCAGTCTCGCCCTTGGTGCCGGTCCAGAGCTTGTCGAGCTCGGTGAAGCCCTTCTCAAAGGTCGACTTTGGGTTGAGGGAGCGGATATACGTCTTGTTGGAGCGGTGGTCGCACGTGTGGATGCTGATGCTCTCGCGGAAGTACTCCTTGACAGTTGGGTAGAAGCGGCGCGAGTGCGGCAAATCCAGATTGGCAAAAGTCTCACGGGCCGTGATGACGCAGCGGGCCAGCGGCGACGTGTAATACGACTCAAAATAGGGCATGCCATAGTCCTCGAAGCGCGACTTGAAGTAGGCATTGGCCTTGTAAGCTTCCTCCAGGCCAGCATCAGTGAGAAGGGCATCCTCCCAGACAGCAGTGCCATTTCCGTTGAGGAGGGACCAGTAGCACTGCGATTTACAAGTCAGCGGAATGTGTGTGATGTAAATGATGGTGAGTCAATCTCTTACGTTCCAAGCTGGAGTACCGTAGTAAGTCTCGGCGGCATTGTGCCAGCCCTCGCCGTGACGGCCCATGACCAGCACCTTGTACTGGGTGTCCTTGGCGGCCTTCTTGTTCAATGAGTCGACATATTTCTCAAAGCGCTCCCATTGGGTGCGGTAGCCCTTGGGCCACTGGTTCTTAACCTTCTTGGCGTCCGTGGGATAGGTGCGGTTCAAGAGGCCAAAGTTCCAGTCGGCCTGCAGATTCAATCATGTTAGTTAGTCGTCATTGAGCTCTCGTGTTGAATTGGGTCAGTTGTTTGGTTATAATACGCACATAGTCGAAGCTTGAAGCGTCGGTGGACGAGTTGTCCTGCATGAAGAAGCCCTCGACAGAAGTGTAGTTGAGCTCCTGGCCCTTGGCCTGCTTCCAGGTGGCCAGGGCGGCGGGCGTGAGGGCCAGGACGGTGGAGGCGATCGACAGCTTCATGGTGCCGGGTGGGTTGTCAAGGAACGGGATGCAACTGTAGGGCAAGGAACGGGCAAAGTCAAAAAAAAGACGAGGTCGCATCGCTGTATTTAACTCATGGCCTGGATGGCGGGGATCCGACAAACCGGTTCACCAGCAGGGTTCGTCCGGGCGAGCAGCTGGAATCGTGGACAGCGCCCGACAAAGATGCGCACGAGAGGGCCGGGATATGCCAGGCACATTGGCGTCGAGATTGGAGCGAAAGATGTTCCGTGACAGAGTCGTTCATCCCATCGAGTCTGGACGCCTGGGCCAATCGATGCAGAACGTGTCGGCCAGGGGTGGTGTGGAGCTGCGACTCTCGGTGAGAAGATGTTGACAAGAGCCGGAGATGAAGGCTCCAAAGAATGTAGAATGTGCGCGGCCTCGTGAGATAGGACGGAGCCAAGAGCTTGGCCGCGAAGAAACGTGGGTGTTGGACGAAGCCATCATAGGAGGCTCTTCTTTTTAACTAGTGATGGCCCCTTGTTGCATGCGATGCGTGCGCCTAAATTATCTTTAATCTATATGTACAGCATGTATGTCAACGGCCGCCGCTGCTACGCACATGCTCTGACTAGTGGGACTACCCTGTAAACCCATCCCGTCGTCACCCATGGGCTTTCACATGCATTTGCGTGTATTATTCCCGGCGAACTGATCCTGATCAGATAAGGTAAAGGGGGGAAAATCAAGGCAGAAATTAAGCTGTAGCTCCCAAAGACCAGGCTGGCGCTTCATTTGCGACAAAAATGGGACCTCTGAGCCCATCTAACAGGCCAGCGACAGGCCATGTGTGGGCGCACCCAATCAAATCATGACGGCAGAGTCGCCAAACCCGTGACCGGCATCATGTTGCCGTAGCTATTACGGTGAGAGAGCCAGCCAGGAGAGCTCACCGTTTGCGCCTCTCCTTCTCAGAGAGCTTCACACCTTTCAATATCATCCATTTTCTGTAATAAATCCTACACGCCCCTTTCGCATCATGTCGTCCGCTCCCGAAACAGACCCCGCCAACCCAATTGAGGGGTTCAAGTTCGAAGGGGACCCCGCGCCAGAGCTGGTCGAGGGGCGCATCTGGGTTGATGGATGCTTTGACTTTTTCCACCACGGTATGTATCTATCTACAGCAGACAGCTCCTTTGCTTTCCTTTCCCTACAACTCCCTCCAACAATGGACACGTCACTAAACAGAAACTGCTACTACAAGGCCATGCTGGCGCCATCGTCCAAGCCCGCCAGCTCGGCACCGAGCTCTACGCTGGCGTCCACTCCGACGAGGACATTCTGGCCAACAAGGGGCCAACTGTCATGACGCTGCAGGAACGGTGAGTTTTACCCGACACACACCAAAACACCCCGACGAGCGCACAACATACTGACACGCCGCCCCCCGACAACAGTCTCGCAGCTACAGATGCCTGCAGATGGGTGACGCGCTCCGTCGGCGGCGCGCCCTACGTCACCTACCTCCCCTACATCACCCACTACGGTTGCAAGTACGTGGTCCACGGCGACGACATCACGTCCGACAGCGACGGCAACGACTGCTACCGCTTCGTCAAGGAGGCCGGCCGCTTCAAGGTCGTCAAGCGCTCCCCCGGTATCTCCACCACCGACCTCGTCGGCCGCATGCTGCTGTGCACCAAGACGCACTTTATCAAGTCGTTTGAGAAACGCCTCGCCGGTGAGGAAGGCGATGGCACCCCCGCCGAGCGCGCTGCCCAGGCCGAAGCCATGCTCGAGCGCATGCGACTCTACGCCACCGATGCCTCTGGCCTGGCCCCCGGCGCCGACGTGTGGTTTTGGTCCGCGTCGGGCAAGGCCAAGGCCGCTGATACGGAGGAGGAGAAGGGCGACTTCCGCCAGCTGATTGAGGGCCACGGCCCCAAGCCCGGCCAGCGCGTCGTCTACGTCGACGGAGGCTACGATCTCTTCTCTAGCGGCCACATTGAGTTCCTGCGCCAGGTCGTCATCGCTGAGGAGGAGCTAGCCCGCGCTGAGGGTTGGTACGACGAGCAGAACGTCAACGAGCGCAAGGGCAAGGGCGAGGACTACCCCCCGGCCTATGTCGTGGTGGGTGTGCACGAGGACTATGTCATCAACCAATGGAAGGGAGTCAACTATCCCATCATGAACACTTTTGAGCGAGGACTGTGTGTTTTGCAGTGCAAGGTGAGTGCAACAAGCCCCCATACGACAGCATATTCCCTCCCCCCTGATGAATGAAGATGCGCTAACACAATCCAACCCAGTACATCAACGCCGTCGTCTTCGGTGCCCCCTTCACCCCAACAAAGACCTACCTCACCTCCCTGCCCCGCGGCACCCCCGACGCCGTCTACCACGGCCCGACCTCTTTCATGCCCCTCACGTACGACCCCTACACGGCGCCCAAGGCCATGGGAATCTACCGCGAGATTGGCGAGCACGTCTTCTCCCACGTCAACGCTGGCGAGATTGTCCAGCGCATCATGAAGAGCCGTGACATGTACGAGGCGCGCCAGCGGGCCAAGGGCATGAAGGCCGAGGTTGAATCTGCTGCCCGCGAGCGCGAGATACTCGAGGAGGAGCAGCGCAAGCGCGAGGCCGAGAGATCGTAATTCCAGGGTTTATAGACTAGGCGGCAGAAAAAGAAGGAGATGGGTTTCGGGGAGAGCGGACAAAAAGAAACAGTACAAACAAGCCTTCCTTCAACAGGCGCTTAATAACAGACGGAGAAAGAAAAGCAAAAGCATACATATACATAATTACACAGCAGAAGACTCGGATAGATACAAAAAAGGAAAGAGAATACGGCATTGACCGCGAATGACGCAACACGGCCGCGCAAATGGGCCCTCCGTCCGGCGTAATCGGTGAAGGGGACACGGAGCGGCTCACGGCGGGGAGCCAGTCCACATCAGTCCGATCCGACGATGGCACTTTTAGACTCTGATGGCAGTTGACGGACAAACGATTTGCACCAAGCCCCAGGCTACACCGTAAAAATGCAAGTCATCTAATGATCTAGATGACACAAGCGCCTCATCTTGTGACATACCGCCAATTCGAGACCAAATCATGGCTCGCGGCCGCCCACACCTCGCCTTTGCCTTTGCTTGGACCGGAACATAAACCCAAGACCAACAACAGTGGGAGCAGCACCACTAGACGCCGGTGTCCACTCAACAATCCGACCCTCTCGAAACCTCAAGCTCTCACGCATCCACCCATCATCATCTCTCCCCCCCCCTCCCTCCGATCGCCGATGATATCGCTGCAGGTCCAGCAGATGATGCAACCCTCACAATAAAATGTGCAATACGAAGTCGGGGACCAGGTCAGCGTCGCACGGCGTACGCACACGACACAACCAGAAAAAAGGGACCGCGGTTCCATGACTTCATAAAGCCGAGAGGCAGGCAATTCGCGGCTATCCGCGGCGAGGAGAGGCAGAACCAAGGTCAATTCCGCTTGGTTGGCGACGGTGTAAGGAAAAAAAAAAAAGGCTAGCGGGGGGGGCCGGGGGAGGGTAGGGGGGCTCCATTACATGCCGGAGAGAGCTGCTGCCAGCCAGCAACCACCACCATGGCGTCGCATCGTCAACCGGGAAATGCTTTTTTGCATGTCATGTCATGTCATGTCATGTAGGTGCACGATAAGCTGACAGGCAGCTTGACATTGGCCAATTGTCATCATGTCTTTTTGGCATTGGCACTGCATTTGCAGTTGTTTTCTTTGTTTTTCCTGCCTCTGCTGCAATCTTCCCCTTCACCTATGCAACCCATGCTATATTCTGCATGCCAACTCTCCAGCTTTCAGCTCCAATGTCAAACCGCGCCCTTGTAGGGTGCGGTCCCCACCCGGCATCGCTTCCGCACCGCACCGCGCGCACCCCGGGAACCTTGAGTTGCCTATCTCCGTCAAACCAGACCGAAATATGCCCGTCCTCGAGAGAGATGCTGAAAAGCGTCCATGGCTGAGCAACGATGGCGGGAGTTTGTACAAGGTAATTGAGTCTCTAATGTTTTTCTTTTTATTCTTAAATCAATTGGGACAAGCAAAATTAAAAAAGAAACCAAGAAAGAGCAAGACTGGAGAGGCACGTTTTTTTTTAAATCTTGACTCAATGACACACACAACCCAATCTCAATCCTATCTTCATCACATCCACCTTTGTCACGCGCAGCTACTGTATCACAACGCAATCCACCAAACACACTCACTCGTCGCCCGACTAGTGGAGTCCAGAACGGAAGACCCCCGTTTTGTACATCCCTCCCCTTGATTAGTGGCGGAGCGGTGGGACAACAGACTCTCTCCCTCTCCCTCTCCCTCTCCCTCTCCCTCTCCCTCTCCCTCTCCCTCTCCCTCTCCCTCTCCCTCTGACTCTGTCTCTCTGTGCTGTATCCTGCACAGATGACTGGTTTTCTCCCAAACCCGGCGCCGAGAGCGGCGCGCGGGCAGTGGCGGGCTATCCCATTCTTCAAACCCAGTTTTGTTTCCGTCACCTGCCAAGCCTCCCGTCCCGGTCGTGTCACCCGGTTCAGATTAGATCAGGTCCTGAGTGTGTGTTATAAAAGTCACTCCGTCACCCGCGTGGCTATTGTTACACTTTGACCTCACTCCCTATAACAAAGACATCCATCCGTGTTAGTCACTAGCTCTCGCCAAGCCCACTCCTATTCACTGAGTCATCCAACAACAAAAACAATACTGCTTCTCTTTTTTTCCCAATTGGCCATCAATTGAACAGCATTCTTCCTCATCTTGATCTTCATCTCCATCACAATGGCTCCCTCTGCTGTCCAAAACCAAGGGGCCGACGTAAGAGTCGCTGCCCTCCAAAAGAAGGAGATACCACCCTCCGTCGCCAATGGCCACTCGACAAAGGCCCCCCTCGATGCCTCCAAGCTCACTTACACCTACACGAAGAACCCTCGTGCCGTCCCCGACGAGGCCACTGCCAACTCTGGCGATGAGACCATTGCCACTGACCACATGATCACCGTCACCTGGAAGACCTCGACTGGCTGGGCTGCCCCTGAGCTCAAGCCCTACGGCCCATTGAACCTCATGCCCACCGCCTCGGTCCTCCACTACGCCACCGAGTGCTTCGAAGGCCTCAAGGTCTACCGCGGTTACGATGGCAAGCTTCGCATCTTCCGCCCCGACCGCAACGCTGCTCGCCTTCGCATGTCATCGGAGCGCATCTCCCTCCCCACCTTTGAGCCCTCTCAGATTGAGAAGCTCATGGTTGCTCTGCTGTCTGTCGATGGCTCCAAGTGGCTCCCCAAGGACCGCGCCGGCAGCTTCTTGTACATTCGACCCACAGTCATTGGCACTGCACCCCAGCTCGGCGTCGCATCCCCCAAAGAGGCCATGCTATACATCATTGTGACCTTCATGCCACGTCTTGACTCTCCTCCCGGCGGCATGCGTCTTCATACTTCCCCTGAGGACATGGTCCGCGCCTGGGTTGGCGGCTTCGGTTACGCCAAGGTCGGCGCCAACTACGGCCCCTCGCTCAAGGCCACCGCAGAAGCCCGCACCCGTGGATTCCACCAGATTCTCTGGTTGTACGGTGCCAATGCTGAGTGTACTGAGGCCGGCGCTAGCAACTTCTTTGTTGTGTGGAAGCGAAAGGATGGCAAGAAGGAGATCATCACCGCTCCCCTTGATGACAAGCTGATCCTTGACGGTGTCACACGTAGGAGTTGTCTCGATATCGCTCGGGAGCGCCTGGCTGGCGAGTACGAAATCACCGAGCGCAAGTACACCATCGCTGAAGTCATTGAGGCCGATGCTGAGGGCCGTATCCTCGAGTCCTTTGCTGCCGGTACTGCTGTAAGTTTCTCCATTTACATCATGCCCAAACGCCGTCGACTAACATTCCCCAGTTTTTCATCTGCCCCATCTCTCAAATCCACCACAACGGACAGGACATCAACATCCCCATGGGCCCCGAGTCCACTCCTGGTGAGGTTACCAGCAAGCTCAAGGGCTGGCTTGGCGACATCATGTACGGCCGCACTCAGCACGAGTGGGGCGTCGTCATTCCCGAAAAGGAGTAAGCTCCAACGAGGGGGTAATAATGCAACTGAAAAAATGGGACGGCGTTTGGAGAATTGTTTTAGGACAAAAGTGAAGTTAGCCGTCTATGCCGACATGCATTGGCCCAGGAGAGCATGTAACTATGCAGTTGTGCAAGTAATGAGCAATGAATATAGAGTGTTTGACTTGAGTTTGTAAAGATTCCACCGTCGAGAAATCTTCGTGAATCATCTATCAAGTAGGAAAATCCCTGATTTATTGTCTTGGGGATATTCATTCATCCATCATAACTTGTATCAGTCTTGCTGTCTCGGCCTGAATCTTGGCTCTGTATTCCTAAGCTCAAGTTAGCATTTATTAGACACTAGGAGCGGTGAGGCATGTACCTTTTCAATCACTTCCAGGACCCGGCCCTTTTCCTTCACGATATCTCGTGCTTCAGATTTGAATCCTTCCATAATTTTCAGATGCTCGCTATCATATGTGCTTAGGTCCTGTGTCTGGTTTGCCGTCAAGGCTTTCTAAGCCTCCGTCTCTTTCCGCGCACACGCATCCCATTCTACCTCAAGTATCCGCAGCTCTTCCTTTGCCGACATGATTCGTTGTTTCATATCAGTTAGGTGATCCAAAATGGATGCCCGAGGGAAATTATCGGAATGACAAAGCGTTGCGGAAAGTGGGTAGGAAAGGCAGGCGTACAAAGCATCGTTTTCGGACAGGGTCGCAGATGAATCAGTCACGAGACGGCCGATTTTTGCCTGGACTTCAGAGTGAATGCCGAGAATCTCTCGCATCGCAGAAGCATGAAGATCCATGCCCAGCTGCGCAAAGAGCTCTGAATCTGTCAGCACGGCTTCGTCGCATGGGAAAGAGTGCTTGCCTTGGAGCTGTGCCGCTTCGTCAGGGACTTGCACTGGCAAATGGCGGGCTCGCCTGTTATCGACAACTTCCCCCGGGTGGGTATTAAACCAAGACCGCAATTGGTTGTAGGGTAGATGATACCTGGGGGGGTTTTCCGACGACGGGGCTGTGGAAGCATCCTGGCTCCGAAGTCGTTGGCGCAGTGTAGACGAGCTTGGGTGATTGGCCCGCGTGCTGGAGCTTGAACCCGCGAATGGCATAGATGTCGTGTTCATGGCTAGTGATGAGTCCTAAGAATAAATAAATGGGCGCGAGTAGTTGGCAAATATTGCAATTCTACCATGAGTGTAAAAGATGAGCCGGGCTGCATGGTAGTACGAAATGTGCGAAATTCCCATGCGTTTAACTGAGCAGCTCAAGGCCTCAGGCATTCATTCATTCATTCATATCTCGCTCCAGGGGAAGGTGCAGCAGCTGGTGTCCCAATAACCTCGGTCAGTTGCATACAGTTGGTCATCTAAATCGGCGCTCAGTTCTTCTTATACCATGGAATGAAATCAGGAATCCATCCTGTGCACAATGTGGTGACTCCAAGTCGCATTTCTACATATTAAAAAACTAGAGCAAAGCTCAATTATACAGATATTACACGGCTCATTTTAGTGTGGTGTTGCGCCGTTGAATCCCAACCGTTGCCAAACGCCAAAATAACAAAGGAAACCTGCCGCAATCATTCCTTGCCCAGGCCAATCTTGGACTCAATCACGCCGACAATTGTCTGCCAGGTCACCATACCGCCCTCGCCAACATCTCCGCAGGCCAACGGCTTGGAGATTGGCCGCAGCACCTCGACCCAGCCGTTTTCACCACCCCAGGCCTCTTCGAGAATCTTGATCTGGGTACCTGTGATTGGGTGACGCCACATGGCGGTGTTCATGCTGCAACGAGTCGTTAGCATCAACCAGGCTGCGTCTAGTTGCATACTGTGCTCCAGACTCAAACTCACCTTGGTGCAACAATAATCTTCTTGATTCCTTCCTTGTCCACAGTGCCGTTGGTGTCCCACGCACGAATCACGCTTGTCAGCAAATTATCGCACATGCCATTGACCATCTTGGCCATGGTGTTGGCGCTGAGCGGCGCTACAATCATCACGTCCGCCCACTTGCGCAGGTTGATGTGCAGGATGGGCGCACCCCGCTTCCACGGCTGAGCCCATTCCGAGGCGTCGGTGTACACGGCATCGACGTTGGGCATGTAGTGGATGGCCGACACGGTGGGCTGCTCGTGCGACTGGCCCTCGAGGAAGTGCATGGCAGAGCTGGTGAGAATGACGCGGATCGACAGGTTCCTGTGGTGCGCCAGACCCTCGATGATTTGCACCAGCTTGATGGTGGCTACCGATCCTGAGGCGGCGAGCAAAACATGCTTTCTTCCGTCGACACGGCCCTGCTCAAGCGCCTCGGGTGAGCTGCGGACCAGCAGGTCGTGGTGTATGTCGGTCCCGTTTTGGGTCTTGTGCAGCATTTCGACTTGTTTCTGGAGTCTCTATGAGAGGGAGTGAATTCGCTGCTGTTGTTGTGATGATTAGAAATGCTTCGTGGTTTGCGATATTTGGTGTTTCTAGTCTCAAGCCCCGCGGTGGAGTCGATCTGTGCGAAGCGAGATGTGGGTGAATGCTTTATAAGTGCTGTTGGTGTTTGGCCCCGTTGGTTGTAGCCGCATAGACAATTAATTGAATAAAGCGAAAAATGGAACTGAGTAGTACTCGAGATGTATTGGTAAGCCTCAATGTACAAGCGCTTGGTAATGGGGCTTCTTTAAGTCCATCGACAGCGGATTGAAGCGTTTTAACCCCGCCATTCATCCCCACGTCATCCGATGTCACCGACGAGTCTTTGTGGACAGTGACCCATCATCACCGATCATCGCCGGCCGTCCTCCGCTCTAGGCCTTGCAGTGGCCTGACTTGTGATGATTTTTACAGAGTCTTGGTAGGAGAAAAAATGGTAGCTGCATGTTTGTCAAAGCCATCACTCGTGACATCTCAACCGGGTGCGGTGCCGGACCTCCGTAGCCGGTTCTCACAGCCAAGTTCCCGGCCCCAGTTGTTTGCAAGTCACAAAAATACGGCCACGGGGGCAACTACAGGGTAGGCACGGTGCACCTGAAAGGTCTGAAAGGCCAGGTGAGGAATGGACAAGGCATGGGACCCATACCCTAGCCACCCACTAGCCACACGAAAGCCACAGCACAACCTGAATTACCAAGAGGGTGATTGGTCAGCAAGCTCAACGGTTCGCGGGCGCCACACTTTTTCAGCGCCGGCGAGCTTTGACATGACCTAATTCCTCGGCCGTCGGCTTCCACCAACTCAACCATCTCGCCATTCCAGATTGCCCGCCATGTTTTCGCGATCAATTGCTTCGGTGCGCATGTCCGATGTCGCTCCCTCTGACTCTGTTGCTGACTGCCTTTTTCACAGACCCTGCTTCGGCAGTCCGCCCGCCCGGTGGCCATGCGAGCCCCGGCTCACGTCCTCCGAGCTTCGGTTTCGCCTTTTGCGCCTCTGACGCCCTTCCAGGCCCGTCTGCTCTCCGACCAGACCCGTGACGCCATCACCAAGGCCGTCGCCTCTGCCCCCGTAGTCCTCTTCATGAAGGGCACCCCCGAGACGCCCCAGTGCGGCTTCTCGCGCGCGGCCATCCAGATCCTCGGCCTCCAGGGCGTCAACCCCGACAAGTTTGCCGCCTTCAACGTCCTCGAGGACCCCGAGCTGCGCGAGGGCATCAAGGAGTTTTCCGACTGGCCCACCATCCCCCAGCTCTACGTCGACAAGGACTTTGTCGGTGGATGCGACATTCTCGTCTCCATGCACCAGAACGGCGACCTCGCCAAGCTCTTTGAGGACAAGAAGGTGCTCGTCGAGGGCGAGACCGATGCCAAGAGCGAGTAGAAGGGAATAAAATATAAATGAAAAACCGTAAAAGAAAATTGGAATCAGATGTATGATACGATACGCTGGCATGTATTACTTGGGAATCACGAGATACCTCTGTACAGAAATGACGAATAGAATTGGGGCCGCACTTGGGTGTGGCATTTTACAATGGGTACGCAGCTCCATCTGCTCTCGGGTCGCTTCCAGCCGACCACAGAGGTGTTCCGTCGACGGGATCAACCGTGTATCGGATAATCTGGCCTCGGCCAAACATGCTTCTCTTCCAGCCCTTGAGAACCACCACATTGTGTCCTAGCTTCTTTAATCCCTCGATTGTCTCCTCGGGCATGCCGTCCTCTACATTGACCGTCCAGTCCAGCACCTTTCCGTGCTCTGGCATGCCGGAACCGATGCAAATTCTGGGCGCATCCAGAGCCTGCTGTGGATTCAGTTTTGCCACGACCTGTCCAAGCAAGACTTGAGTATGCGCCTGTGGCTGGTTGAAGCCGCCCATGATGCCAAAGGAAGAGTGCAGAGATCCGTCGCTGATATTTGTCACCATTCCTGGAATAATGGTGTGATAGGGCCTTTTTCGGGGCTCTAACTTGTTCGGGTGCTCCGCGTCAAGGGAAAAGTTGGCGCCCCGGTTTTGCAGTGTGAACCCGCAGCCCTTGGGAATAATGGCCGTGCCAAATCCGCCGTAGTTGGAGTTGATGAAGGACGCAGCGTTGCCAGCGGCGTCCGAGACTGTAAAGTAGACCGTGTCGCTGCTCTGGAGCGCGGGCGAGCTGAACTTGGGGTTTCCAGGTACAACGGGGTCAAAGGCTCGATCCGGGTCGAAGATCTTGGCCCGCTCCGCAAGGTATTTAGGGTCAATTAGGCCCTTTGTAGGGACCTTTGTAACGTTGGGGTCTGTCACATACCAGGTGGCATCTGTAAAGGCGAGTCGAAGAGCCTCGATGATGGCGTGGAGATACGGTGTTGTGTTAAAGTCCTCAGGTGCCCAGGTTGGGATCTTGCCCTGCTTCTCCAGCTCTTGAATGATGCCCACAGCCATCAGTGCCACGATACCCTGGCCATTGGGAGGGTGTTCCCAGAGTTCTACTCCCTCGCCTTCTTTTTGTCCCTGGCCCTCAAACTTGACCGAGATGGGCTCTACAGGCTCGCTGCCCCGTTGTAAGTGATCCTTGAGATCGTCAAGCTCAAGTCGGCCTCCAAGGTCCTGCACAACCTTGACGAGCTCCTCGGCGATGCGACCAGTGTAGAATCCTTCCTTGCCCTCAGTGGCAAGAGTTCGGAATGTCTTTGCAAGATCAGGCATCGTGATGATTTCGCCTGGTCGAGGCGCTCTGACTCCGTCTTTTGCGGCTGGGTCCTTTTTCAGCATCTCGGCAAAGTTGGGAGAAGCGTCCCTAATTTCCTGCTCGGCACGTTGCCACTGCGAATGATTAGCTTGTGAATCTCACATGCACTATCTCAGTTGACATACGGCAATAGAGGTAATCTCCGATACGGGAAAGCCATTTTCTCCAAGTCTGATGGCAGGTTCCAGAATCTGGCTCATTGTGACCTTGCCGCTTCCGAATCGCTCAACTGTATCAACCCATCCCGCTGCGGCACCGGGTACCGTTACAGCTTGGACACTTGTCATGGGAATCTGGCCGATGTCCTCATCCGGAATGTTGAGGTCCTTTCGGATAGTCTCTAGGCTGTAGTTTATTCCCGAGCGGCCAGAGCCGTTCATGGCTTTGACTTGCTTTGTGGCGGCATCATAGTAGAGGATAAACATGTCACCACCGATACCGGTTGAACATGGCTCGGTCAGGTTGAGACCGGCGGCTATTTGGGCTTAGCATGCTACCTTCTTATCTCTCTGTCAGATTGTCATACCAACTGCAACTGCAGCATCCTGAGACCAAGTTAGCAATGCGGGATTATATATATTTGTTGGTGGAAGAGTAGACGCACAGCAGCATTGCCTCCAGCTCGGAGGATCTCGAGACCGCAATTGGCAGCGAGGGGTTGTGAGCAGGCAACGATTCCCTGGGTGCTATGTACTACGCTTCTCCGCGAGGGAAACTTGAGAAGGTCCGCCGCTGGCGGCTGGTATACCGAGGACGTGGGTAGAGGCATGGTGTGAATGTGGTATTAACTAGTTGTGATAATTTACACTCGGGACATCAAAGGAAACTCATTTGAGAGATGGCAAGAGAAAGAGCAATATAAATGAATGAGGTGGAGCTACGAGAAACAGATAGCCGAGCGTCGGCATAATCCCTACACACGAGCCTGGTCATGACTAACAAGACGACGTGGGGATATCTGGGTGTGGGTTGGCATCACCAATGCGGGGTTTGGAACTTCGTGATACCGATTGCGGGCCCTTCCTTGTCCTTGGTAGTCGGAGGGCGCTCCGGCCGGGGGAACCATCTTCTGATCAGAAAACTGGGTAATAAATTGTTGAACGATGAGAATCTTGGAGAAGCTAAGCCGAAAGCCGTAGGTCAGATGGCATCCGCAAGTTTTTTGACAGGTGAGGCTTGGCGGCTCCGAGGCCTGATTTCGTCCAACCAAACCCGCTAATCTCCAACTGCTCTACAGCTCCACACAGCGGACCAAAGCAGAGCCTGGCTTTACCCATTTCATTCCCAAGCGCTGGAGGTACGAGTATAAGGAACCCTTGGAAACCTGCCCTTTTTCCACAGCGATTCGGCTCATCCATTCAGATGCAAAGCTATCTGAGGATAGAGTTAGTTGCTGACACTAGCAGTGCTGGTGATGGATTGATCTACTCACTGGCGCGGGGCCCGCGTGCAGCAAACCCGAGGGCCTCCAACACCCACCCCGGTGCCATAAACGCAAGAACGCCCAAGGCAATCAAGGTGCCGGCTGCAATCAGAGCCGTGTAGTATGGATGCTCCTTTGCAAATTCCTCGGCCGTAGCCAGGGCTTTTTTATTCGCTTCGACCATGGCAGCGGTCATGTACTCGCCATCTTGCAACAGCTTTTGGATGCCGTTGAGGATAGCCTTGGCGAGGTTCTCGGTCCACCCGTTGGTGGAAACGATTTGGTTGAGGCGGCTCTCGAGCTCTGGGCCATATTTTTCGGCCGTGCGGAGGGTTTCGACGAATTGGGCGGCTGCGTCATCCGAGTATGGGACAGGTTGTTGGGTGATGACGGCCTTTTCGCTGGGCTGTGCGCATGGTGGAGGGGAGGCGGCCTTGGTAGGGAGGCAGACGAAGAAAGAAGATAGACAATCCATTGTAGTTCTAACCCACCGACGCGTTATCCAGGGAATGGCGATGAATGGTAGTTTGGATGAAAGGAAGATGCCCAAGATTGAGGGCGAGCCTTTTATTTCATCATGGCTGCCTTACTTATGCAGGAGGCCGGTCGTCTGCCTCGCTCTGCATCCTAATTCGAGGGTGAGATAACATCAATGTGGTTGGCTGCCTTTCACGGCCAACTCGTGTCTCACGCTGTTGGCCCAGAATCAGACCATGGCCAGCTATTGTGGCCAATCGCCGATGACCGACTCTCTACCAATTATGGCCAATGGCCAAGGGATGCGATGGGAGAGTGTATTAGATTTGCGTGGTTCTGTCTACTCATACGCTTTTTGGCCATGTTGTGTAGTCAAGTGGGATCAAATTTATTGAATTGATAGTAAGGCATTTGGGCGTGGTGGGGAAACGCGACAGCTGAATTAGCGGCCATTCCCCCCATTCAGTGCATGCATCCACTGAATATAGCCACCACCAACTCACACAATCTATCAATAGGGCGACTTGTCGCGACCGTTTCTTTCCTTTTAGTTATGCTACATGTAGACACTATTTTTCTGATAAGATGACAATAACAGTTGAATATCTGCGCTGGCTATAATTTCCAAGCGCTTCCTGTTGAATGATTACTTGTGCTAAGTGTTTTCTCTAATGTCTATTTACAAATGAGCCCGGGGCTCGTCGTTGCGCAATTGGCGTAGGACATCCTCGACGGTGCGAACGGCATCCAGTGCCATGCCATATCCAGCCTGGAAGCCTGTGCCGCCGGCGCCATAGTTGTGAACGATGGTCTTCTTTTCTCCCGCAACAGAAATCTCACCCCTCTCAATTCGGGCGCCGCCTTCGCGAGATGGTCGCAGACCAGCGGCTACAGCGAGCAATTCAGGCTCTTGTTGGCGCAGCTCAGAGCTGAGCTTCTTTGTTCGCTCCAGGATTGACTTGGTCTCATATGAGTAAGTTGAACCATCACTGCGCACTCAAGTTAGTCTCTCATTTGTTCAGCATGTAGTCGGGTTCCCACTAACTTGACGCCCTTTTGCATGTAACCTCCAAGAATCACGTTGCCGTTGGACTCAGGCCTGGGAATAACATAGGTCTCGTAGTCATTTCCATGGCGCATAATGTTGGTCTTCACATTGGGGGCCCTGACCAAAACCACCTGACCTCTTGTCGGATAGCACTTGGGGTCTTCAACGCCAGGCATGGTCTTGGCAGCATTTCCAATGCAGTTAAAGACAACCTTGGTGGCTGGGTTGGCGAATGCAGCCTGAATGTTGGGGAGCTTTTGTCGTATGAATTTGACACCGTATTGGGTTTTGAGCCTCTCATACAGGTAGCTAATATGGTTGGGTGCGTGAACTGTCAATGTGGTGAAGGAAGCACCAAACTTTACACCATCGGGCAGCTCTGCTTCCGGTAGCGGTCGGAACTGTAATTGGTTAGACGAGCCATATACTCAATAGATGAAGCTTACATCCTCCAGATATTCCGACATGGCCTGGATCTTATCGTGAGGGACATTCTCATCCCATAATTCGGTGGAGGGTGTTCGCCGGACAAAAGTCACCTCGGGCTTTTCTGAGGCTAGCTTGGCCAAATGGGTGTATCCGAGCCGATCCCACCTCAGGGCATTGGCATCGGTACCAGAAATGGCAGAAAAGTTGCACCCAGCCCTAGAAAGCGTTAGAGCAAGGCGACGCACCAATGGCACTTGCATATTCTAGCCTTACCAGGGTGAAGTGTATGAGACGGAGGTATCTCCTGGAAGATACTCGGCAATTACTGTAATGTACTTTCCATATCCTCTCTCCGAGAGGACAAGCGCGACGTCGAGGCCAATGATGCCTGCGCTATGCGGGGTTAGATGGGAAAGGACGAGAACATGCTTGGGAGCTTACCCGACGATGACGATGCTGTCAGATGCCATTTTACTGTTGCACGAATCGGCGTTTAGGTCAATTGAGTGCAGATTGGATGCGGTTGGTTTCGCGGCGCGCTTATATGGTGGGAGAAACACGGTTCCAATGCCGATTCAGCTCAGCCCAAACAGACAGGGAGGTGAACGGAGGCGGCCGTCAGAATTGGCATCCGCACTAACAATAAATTGTAGCAACTTGATGGGAACGGGCGCTTGTCGCCTTGGTAATTAACTAGCCTCGCCAGGGTCCATCGGTGTCGATTTCGATTGGCTGCGCTTGATATTTCTCTCCACCTGGCAGACCCACGGACCGGCTTCGCGATATCTCAGTGGAGCCTTGATGTTGAGATCGCACTTTTATCCTTGATGCCTCGACCGTGTCGGGTGATGACATAGTGCGAATCCTGCTCAGAAACATGAGGGTGAAAGATCCCGCGTCGGGGCGATACGGTCTCCTTCCTTATGAAGCAGGCTTCGGTCACTCCCCAGCTTTGACAGTTTCATGACTAGCTACCCTGTGCGCCATGAGGCTGTCTTTTTCTCATTATCCTCGTCATTTCAAGGCTTGGGATCACGTAGAGTAAATGTAAATCTCAACTAAAAACCAAACAGAAAACAAAAAAATGTCACCATCTTGCGTAGAAATATTTGTCTCATGAATGAAGTGCTGTGCATCAACAACGATGCCAAGGTCGAATTTTTTGACTAACATAGTTATTGGGTAATTTCCCCATTGTTCAAAAATGAATCCGCACTCCAATACCTAATTTCAAGGTATCATCATACATTCCACGATTCTTCTTCTTATCTCCTTCGTGATTCACGTTATTATTTGTGGAATCATTTATTTTCTCACCCTGCCACAATCTGGCCAATCAGTTTCTGTCGGCTAGAATAGCATCGTTCCTCGAGGGGCACACGAGGTGTGACTGTTGCGAGTATTGCATCTCCCACGTGCCGGAATCCGAGCTGAATATCTCTTTAATAGTAAACATGGGGTGATTTTTCTGCCCGAAGTTTCCCCTCTAGGAATTCAGATCTAAGATGAACAGAGGCTAGACTAGATATTTCGCTGTTCCCCCACCAAAAAGTGCGGGGTATCAAACTAAGAGGACCAGAGAGCTGACCGTGGTGTGGCTGGATCTCTCTTCTTATTAGAGCGGCTATAGAGTGTTTTATGGTGGCTGGTGATTGAATAACTCCCATCCAGTGGCACTGCAGTCACCTCAGCCTAATGTAGACAGATGGTGTAGATATCATAGTTTAGCGCCAGCGCATGTGAATACATAAACCAACTCGATGCCCTTTTGTTCTTTGAATCATTATTTGGATTCTTCTCCTTGAAGTGATTCTCTATTAGTGGTTGAAAGAGTAGCAACGACTATGATTCCTCCCAAGACGTACCAGGCATGTCGAATGCTCCTCTCCGACCTATTCAGTGTCATCCATGACTAACCACTTTGAAGTTTCTTGTCGGCGTCTTCGCCTCACTTGGATCCTTCAACTATGGGTATGGACTTCTGTGAATATATATACATTGAACAAAGCTGATGCTAGGGTAGATATGATCTAGGTGTTATTGGAGGCAGCGTGGCCTCCCCATCTTTTGTCGAAAAATTCCACCCCAATGCCAATGAAGTGTACGTTTTTTTTTTAGCTAGAAATAATGGCCATTCTAGAAGTTCCTCTGTTGACTTGTCTGTAGCGGCGCTGTTGTATCTCTCTTCACAGGTGGTGGGTTTTTCGGAGCAGCCTTCGCTGGTCCGATGGGCGATTGGCTGGGTAGAAGGCTCGCTATCATGATTGGTGCTATTATTTTTTGCCTTGGCGGCGCACTACAAGCAGCGGGTCAAAATTTGTCTTTTTTTTATGCTGGCCGAGCTGTTGGTGGCCTTGGTGTTGGCATTCTGGTCATGATCGTGCCCATGTACCAGGCAGAAATTTCCCACCCTTCGATTCGTGGTCGAGTCACTGGCCTCCAGCAACTGATGCTGGGAATTGGCGCCGCGTTCGCAAGTAAGTCATGACGAACCATGGTTTTTTCTCGACGACTAACTTTACTTAGCATGGACTGTTTATGGCACAAATAAAAATTACGACACAAGTGAGCAGTGGCGTATTCCTCTCAGTCTTCAGGTCGTCCCGGCTGCTTTTCTTGCTCTCATGATTCTCCTGTTTCCAGAATCACCACGATGGTTGATCGATCATGGCAAAGAACAGGAAGGACTCAAGATATTGGCAAAGCTTCATACAAACGGAAACGAAAGTGATCCCTGGGTCCAGGCCGAATATTTGCAAATTCAATCAGCCATTGCTCATGAGCACGAACTCGAGGCCAAGGCTTACCGAGAGCTATTCACTGATCGCTCTAGCTTTCGACGACTTTTTCTAGTTACAGCCCTCCAGGCCTCGGTTCAGATGACGGGTGTGTCTGCTATCCAGTATTTTACTCCGGAGATTTATGCCACCATAAACATTGGAACTACGGAGTCCTTGAAGTATCAAGCTATCAGCAACATTCTTGCAATTCTTGCTCAACTCTGTACTGTGTTATTCATTGACAAGCTCGGTCGCCGATGGCCATTGATCATCGGGAACGCAATTAACGGCGTTTGCTTTATAATTGTTACTGCAGCTATTGCCAGTTTCCCCAATGCATCCTCCTCAGTTCAACACTCCCTCGGATGGCTCTTTATTGTTACAAACTGGATTTACCAAGTCAGCTTCTCATTCACCTGTGGCTCTTTATCATGGATCATTCTAGCAGAGGTATTCGACACCAAGACCCGATCCAAGGGCATTTCTATCGGTGTCATGGTATCATTCGCTTTCAACACCATGATTGGACAGATAACAGCTCCAGCAATCAAGAACGTTGGCTGGAGATACTTCATCCTGTTTGTGGTATGCAATTTCACAAACGCAATCTTCTTCTGGATGTTCATGCCAGAGACAAAGTTGCTGCCACTGGAAGAGATGAACGCCTTGTTCTCGAGCACATCTTGGTTTGTGCCGGGTACTTCACATAGACGCATTAGTGATCTGGATGCTAGGGTCGAGGCAGCTAAATCGCAGAAGGAGAATATGGTCGAAGGGCCGGGTGAGACTATTCAGTAGTTGGGTTATATCGTTTGACGTATTATATCAATATGGAGATGTTTATTCTGAGCTGAAGGATGGTCAATGAAGAAGCAAAGTGAATATAGTATCGTAGCGAGTAGCATCTATTCCGCTGCCTGAATTAGTTGACCTAAATACTGACCGAATTGTACACTCCAAAGTAAAGTAATTGATACAGCGACTGGGTATATTGGCATGTAATAAATACACTGGCAAACAGATTCCACCAACCGGGAAATAAATTATCACGGACTAGTTAGATATACAAATGTGGATTTGAAGTTATATTATATGACCCGGCGAGGACATAACTGGGAATCTTTAAACGCTGTTACCTATCGTGGAATAGAGAGTACCATGTACGTAACCATGACGAATTTCATTAATTAAACCACCTATCGCTAAATCTTACAATCACCACTCAATATTTCTTAGTGTATCATGGCCTTGAGACCTTTCGAGGTCTTTTTCGGTGTAGCAACAATGAAGTCTGCAGCTGGGATCACATCCTCCTCTCCACTCTTGAAAACAGTCATGGTAGGGGCGCCAGGATGGAACATAACGGCAAGGGCAAAAGACAACTCGGCATAAGCAAGACTAGCATCTAGCGTTAGCTTATCATGGAAATAGAAAGATGTAAGCTGACTTACTGTGTTCCGAGACAGCTCCGAGATCCTTTGCCAAACGGCACGTAATTTCGAGCCAGTCGGGGATCGTTGTCAAACCAACGCTCGGGTTTAAATTTGGATGGTTCTGGAAAGACATAGGGGTCCATAAGCATTGGATATACCGACATTCCAACCGGCGTCTATTCAAAATATCAGTGTCATTCATAGTCGACGTATGGTTATAGTTGAACCTACGTTTCGAGGAATGTGCCATTCTTTGTATTGGATCGAGTCATCAGGGGCTCGCCTGACTATTCGACGAACAATGGGAGTTGCCAAGCTGAAAGAATAAAAAGGATCAGTAACTATCATTGAATATAAGGCGCGAGAGGTGCTTACCGGAGACCCTCCTTGATGCAGGCCTGAAGAAACGGCAACTTCTCGAGCTCACTCAACGCAGGTGACTGCGATGGAAAGGAGTCCATAGGAACTTCTAGTTGTTGCTGGATTCGGCGAAGTGCTTCAGGATCTGAAAGAAGGTAGTATGTGATAATACAAAGAACTCGAGTCGTGGTCGTAGAACCTGCGCCGAGTATAGCAGCAAGTTCTCCGCACAGTCGCTTGGTAGCCTTTTCAGGTTCTGGCATATCACTGAACATGAGATGATCGATTATTGTTTTGCCAGGAGCATCTTTATCTGTATTGTAATTTTGGGGGTTATGTCTGCGCATGTTGATATGCGATACGCTGTACTAAGAGATTGTTAATAAAGACAAAAATATGCCGGTGGTATTGCATACATTCATGAACTGCTTGAAGGAAGCAGCACCTGACGACAGAGATAAGAGGATCGAATCAGGAATGAGGCGAAGGCAGCTTGAGCTTGTTAGCAAGATCCGAATAATTATGTTCTCAGATGTTCACAGTACTTTTCTAGCCACTTGAGATGCAGCATCAAGGGCATTTTTTGGACGGTATCATTCATCATAATATGCCTGAAATTTCGGAATAATGAGCTTTTATGAGGCTAGGTGGATCGAACCGGTCTTTTCTTACCAGTCAGGAGTGAAATTTCGGTCGGAGAGGAGACCAAGAGATTTTCCAAAGCAAATCTGGCTGACTACATCACCAGCAAAAGCAGAGTAGAGGTGGTCCATGCAAACGACTGAATTAGAACCACGCAGTGAGGCCACACGATTGGCCAGCATCTTTGAGACTTCGAGGAGCATAGATTCAACTCGAAGGATGCCCTGGCGAGAGAAGAACCCCTCTAGTGATCTTCTTCGGATTCGGTGAAGTTCGTGGCTTTCAGCTGTGGCCATGGCGCCTATTGTGACAAAAGTAAGCACAAGACCTGTTTCAGAAATCCTTAGAAAAGAATAGCTACCATCGATGCCAATTTTCACTCTCTGTCGCCAGTATACTTCTGATCGCCGAGTAGTAGCGGGGACATAAATGGATCGATAGAAGTCCGCATCCCGAATAGACAATTCCCAAGGGTTGACTCTGATTATTGGGCCTATTATGAAATTAGTGAGACTTGAGATTTTGTCAGTTTAGAAGACCAAGACTGGACTGACCGTATATATCATGAAGCTCCTCAACCTTGTATTAGAGCTGACCTTCTTTTACGATATCGTAGTAGAACTCATACCAGCCCGTCGCAGCGGCTAGGCGTGGGCCCGGGAATCCAGAAATGGGCGAGAACTTCAGGCGATAAACAACGAGAAAAAATATGTAGGTCACCCAAAGACTAATGCTGGCACAGAGCAACTGGCCATAGGTAGCTAGTTGCCACTTGGCTACTAGCACACCGACGTATTCATCAATCATGGTAAGCTCCTCAATCCGACAAGTAAAATTGAAACTAGGATCCTGAGATTGCCAATAATGACTGTCTCAATGTTTGGGATTTGCGCAATAAGGGACTAAGTGCTTTTAAATCCTCCAATTTTTGAGCGCCTGCGTGTTGCTCTGCCCGAGTGGGGTGCCGCTTGAAAAGACTGTCACATGGCTGAGCGCAACGTGCACTTATCTGTGCAATGATATGCAACTATTGTTCACGATTACTCTCGCGGCTTTCCTCATTGATCAACTGGTTCCCGCCTCGTCTTGGCAACTCGTGATAAGAAGTGGGGAACGACCCTTAGTCCCGCCGCTCTCAAGCAACTAGCACGCTGGTTGCTTATGTTGATGTAAAGGGTGCAGATTGTCTCTGCATGGAACCAACATCCAACAACAGCTATGACTTGATCGCATTTCCCCAATACGTTAGGTCAACACACAGACACAGAAGGATTGGATTCATGCCCTAAAAAAATTCGCTCACCACTCTAATGCGTGATGGAGAACTGGTGGCAGAACCTGCAGCGCTCGTCGGCACACGGCAAGCTTGGTCTGGATTAAGCGGGGAGGCCTTGTAAATATACGGTCGTAGCACTCACTGGATGATGCAGATATGGAGGAGACTAAACCAGCTCCCAGTCATGAGGTTTGGGTCTAGAATGTGATCCAGTAATTTGCAATGCGGCACGCAAAACTGGCGTTTGCTAAGATTTGCAAAGGAAAGGACGGCAGCGATGATCGACGGAATCAATTATGCTGAAGGCATTATAATAATTGCATAACTAGAGGTGGGTGCCGTTTTGGATTCTCACTTCAGCTTGAGAAATTTGGATAGGCCGTGGAAAAAAAGCCGGCTCTACCATCAGCGAGAGACTTGTATATGGCTAATACGTGGACTTTAAGTCTTGATAAATAGCAACAGAGGTATCCACGATATGCAGAAAAAAGAAAAAAAATTGTAAATTTGTATGATAGTCTGAATGTGTAACAATCAACCAGAGAGGTTGTGGTAGAAATGCCAATCAAGAGATGTTGAGACACAAGTATCCTTGAACGTCCTTTCCAGTTCTTCTATTTTCTCTATTATCAAATCTTCCACCAGCCCTTCTCTTGAACTATGCATATGAAGAGAGACTTTCAAATGCTGCAGCTGCGGAAATTTTACGGCAATATTTTGTCTACCGAGATAGAGCACATCCTCCCAACTTTGCCATTGTCCACGCTCGGACAATATGACGGTGAGATCGGTCACGCTGACTGGTAGCACCTGTACCAAGCATGATGGGTCGGCAGGGCCAGGTCCATACGTCTCGCTCTTAAGGGTATGTCGGCAGAAACATTCCACGCTGAGTTTCAGAGTGTGTAGACTCTCAAATTTGGCAAGCGCTGAGTTTGAAACTATGACCGATTCAATGGATTCATACTCGTAATTGTATTCCATTTGAAAGTCGAGATCGAGATATTGCAAGGTTTTGTATCGAGGCTTCAGAACTTTGATGAATTGGGCTGGTGGCATGGGTCGCTCTATTTCCACCCAGTCGCCCTCAAAGCTGGCGGAGAATTTAAATTGAATCAAATTAGGGGCTTGGGAGATCATTTCGGACAAGGCCTCAAAGTCATTGTCAGGTCCTTTATCAGAATGGCGGAGTTCCTTGTCATCAAACAACCAGTCCTCGACTTTAAGAACCGTTAAGTTTGGGAACGAAGGGAAAAGGCCAAATAGGCTCAAGTATATCATATCATCAAGCAGTCCTCTATACCTATACTCATCTGTTCCCCGTATCCTCAAACATTCCAAACGAGGTGTGCTCTTGAGAAGGATTGCTAAGTCAGGGTCGGCAAGGCCGAACGAATGACAGGCACTTGTATCAACCTCGAGATATTTAAGATCTTCAAAGACTGGTGTATGTGTTGATTCATTTGAAAGCTTGTCGAAGACCCCGCTCCTATTTGTGAAGAACCAATTTGTAATGTCGATCCTCATACTTTCTACCCTGGGACAGAGAGCCATTAATAACGCCGTATCGCCATGCATCCAAAATTCCGAAATATTTCCAATATCCAGAGATAGGTTCTCAGCCATCTCTACTAGAGAATCTATTTTTTCGGTGGTCTGCGTCCACTGCATGGGCAGATGCAAGGCCTTCACGCAATGCGCGAGATCTTGTTGTTGACTCAGAGTCCGAACAAGAGAATAGTATGGGATAGAAAGGGACGGGTTATGGAACAAAAGAGGTAATGAAATTGAGCGGAAAAGTCTGTTAGATTGGGACAAAGCTCTCAGGGCCGCCACACCTATTTTTTGATAATACTTGGGCGTTATGGCCCAGGTACCCTGGCAATGATGGCAAAATTGAGAGAATATCATCTCAATGATCTCGGCTGGGAGAACATAAACTGGGACAGACGGCCCAGGTATCTGCCCGGAACTCATAGTTTGAAGTCCTCGCGTCAAGACGGTATACGGTGAAGCTGATGACGTGGGTTTCCTTCCCCTCACTATTTCTGCGCTTGCGAATGGCGCGGCGCGGGTTACATAAGCGTTGGAGTCCTACCCTAAAAGTGAGGTCACGTACCGCGCTTCACTCCTAATTTAACTAAATGGCTATATTGTGCTAATAAACTGAAGAAAACATATGTGGAATTGTATTTATGGTGAGTGGCTTTTGCGGGTGAGTTTGCCCGATGACCATTGACAGGAAGGGTCCAGCTTTTCCCTAAGGTTGTAGGTGAGATTGGTGACCCTTTTTCGACCGAGTATTATAGATTCAGCTCTTGAATACATGAAAGCACAATGACCAACCGGCTAAATTTAATAAGGCGTCTGCCCGTAAATATTTCCAGCTGGAGAGAACCGTGCAACTACAAACCATCCCCCTAGCCAATGACTAGCAGCAGCCATGCCGACTTTGGTAGTGTTCCTCCACATAATTTGTGCTGGATATTACGATCAGTTCTGTTAACGTGAACAATGAAGAAAATGGGGCATACTGTAATGGCTATAATTGTTAAAACTTCCCTGTGGGAGAATTTCGCCAAGATAATTGGGAGTTTCTGCTAGCCTATACAACGTCTTTGCACTAATTGATGCATTTGGCTCACCATATACCGGTCGCATTTTCTAACGGGTTCTTGACGCTATTTCTGTAAAGCACGCTGCTGCTATACAAACGGTCAGTTTGTGTTGTAGGGTGCTTTTTCTACGGAAACGTACCCAATCCATGCAATATTTTCACCCTGGTTCGGCCGCGTGAATGCAAGAGAGTGAGCTAACATGCTCCAAAAAGACATTTGTTTGGCGTAATCGGATGCCTGTGACTCCAAGGAAGTATCCCATATCATAGCTGGTACTCCTTTGCTTGCCCGTGCCGCATTTTGTAACTTCAGGGCGGTATATCCATCCATGGACGATGGGGTTGCTAGCCCGGAAGTAAGTGAGCTTGGAGAACTTATCCCCGAGAGACGAACAGGGTTTGCTTCAGCCTCCCTCCTTGCATTTTGAGGGATAGGGTTTCCCATAAGAAGCGACCCCAGACCAAGGATCATGAGAAATTGTGCTAGGCGCGTTGAAGGTATCATCATGTTCAAAGATAACTCGTAATGGTCAAAAGAATAGAAGATTGGGAATTTAATTGAATGATTGATGGAGCTAGGGACAGCACCTCGGCCTCGTATGGCCATTTTATAATGCTCATAATGGTTTTCATGATCATCGCTGTCATTGCAACTTTACTGGGAAGAATTGGAAATGCAATAGCTTCTCCTCAATGTACGTAATTGAGTTTACCACAATGCGTCAATTTAATCATAAGAAGTAAGCTCATTCTTCCTAAGGTTCAAAGGTATCATTGTGGCTTTGTACAAATGAGCTCTTATAGTGGTAAAATTTTATGTGACATCACACAGCCCAACCAGATGGCGATGTCATCACATATTTGAGCAACGTTAACTCATTATAATTTAAAGTTGTTCATCTTGGAGCAAGTTGGAAAGGTATCTGATGTCACTAAAGCATTTACTGGCACCAAATCGATCAATCAAGGATCTCAATGATATTTGAAGATATAATGCGTGAGTGAAAGCCCCATTAAGATGCTAAAAAGACGTAGAAGTACCGGCAAGTCCTTTGTCACGGTCTGAGTTCATCGTACACTGAAAGAATATAGAAAGGAACACTAGCAATCGAGTGAATTAAGCATAGTGAAAAGAAAAGAAAGCTCAAAAACCAAGGTACCGCCACAGTCCAGTAATTTTGGGGACGTATGTCGCCTGGCCCACAACTGCTAGGCTTGTACTAATGTGGTAAACGAAGCCATTCCATACCAGCGGAATGAGGAGCTGCCTTGTTCCATTGACTTTTGGAGGACCTTAGAACAAGCCTCGGAAAACTATCCCCGCATGTCTTTGACGCCAGTGAAAAATTGAGATGCATCGGAGGGTGTCAGGCACCATAAAAGAAGATTGCGAGACTGATTATGGGATTTAGGTTAGTATCATGAGGAATGTAGCACAAAAATTAGGATCAGTAGGGTTGATTTATAATCCATCTGGTTGCAAGGATGAGGTGAGCAGCTTTGAGCTCATGTAAGGAATGAGATATAACTATATCTAAAAAGCCAAAGAAGTATAGAGCTAGTATCGCCGGCGCTCTGATCAATTTATGACTGATTTATACTACATCGGAATAAGTGCCTAAAACCAAGCTTAGATTACATCGTCAGCCGCCAACGACATATCATAAGACGTTTCGATTTGTCAATTTGAGTAGCAGTTGGAATTCGATCTACACCACGTGAAAACGTGGAGAGGGTGTTTCAAAGAAGATAATGCCTCTTTGATCCGCAATTTAAATGTGACAGAGCTGTTGCGGGGTCAAACTCTCATATGGAATGAAAACTCGAGTTCATGAAAACTTGAGTTCTCATTAGGAATGGTGAACATCGTGACAATGCGTGTAAGCTGATGTCTCTAGGTAGTTACATCGTATATGGCTTCAATGTGACCGAAGCCATGAATGCGATGTTGCCAACGGTAATCCTTCAGAAATTTAGGGCGACATTTATCCTAATCGGATGTTCATACGCAGGTCGAGAGAGGGGAGAATGCGGGAAGGGAAGAGGGAGGGCAGAGGAGTTGAATTGGAATGAGGAATGCTCCACGACTCGCGCCGTGGATGTTTGTTGCACAAATAAAGTTATTTACTAAAGTACCTGTTGGGCAAACTCTAAGAAGAGGATAAAGATATAATTTCATTTTTATTTTGAATTTCTTTCTATAAATATTTTCATCTTTTTCGCTTCATTAGAAGATATACAAGTTCGCATGGCATTATGACGGAGTGCCAATAGGTCTTATAATTTTTATTCGATTGTGTATTCGGATCTATTACTTTTTGCGTCCAAATCCTGCACTTGAACCAATTCTGTTTCGTCGTTCACGTCTATTATTGTGATCTCAAATGTCCTCTCGCATACAATTTCAGTAGAGCGGACCCAGCGAGAACCAATTCCTGTCTCTACACGTGACATATTTGTGATGACGCGGTTCTTTCCAAAGTACGCCAAATTCAGGACGGGGACCGAGTTCCGATATCGTTGCTGCTGGGGTGGTTTTGGTGGTTCTTGAAACCTGGGAAAAAGGCGTAAAAAGGCGATTCGAAGAGAGGGCATGCAAGCGCAAATTTGGCCCACGGCGATCTCGATGATGGACCATCTGGTGATCAGGACATAGTCCCAGGTGTGATCTTGGGTATCTCCATAGTGCACAATGGTCCAAAGTCGAACAATGCTGACAATGCTCACACTGCAAAAGATGTTAGGGTTTGTTTCGCCTCAAAGAAATGGGTTACTAACAAAATGCCGACCGCAAACATTAATCCAACGCCAATTTTCCTTTTCCAATCAAGATTCAATTTCCTTAACGACCATAATGGGATAAATATCAACCAAACGTCCAAGGTAATGCCTATAATGGCATTCGACCAAGAAATCGTGTTGAGATTAAGGCAATGACCCCAATGTTCGTTGTCCCATTTCGTCCAAAAATAGGATATGGGTGTACACTGAAATGCTGCGACAAACATGAACAAAAGACCAATAGCAACGCAAAGTACGATCGTTGCCCACAAGATCCTTCGGGTACTAGGCGACGAAAAGATTCGTAGATAGAAGAGAAGCAAGGCCATCTTCTGCAACGCTACCTGGCCAAAGTATGTGAGCATTAGAATATAGAACCATATGCCGAATCTCGTAATTTGGTCAAATGGTACATTCCAGATGTCGCGACCCAAGCCGTTTGCCACAACACCATACTGGTTCATAAGAAGGGCAGGGACACCCGATAATCCAGAGATGAGCATGACCCAGTCGTCGGCCGCCAATCCGAGTCCATAAAATACTTTAAAAGCAAGGCGCTGGAGGATGCAAAAACATCCTATGGAACCGATAACATTAGAGAGGATAACGTGCTCTCTTGAAATATCTCGAATAGGGACATCGCAAAAAGAATTAGTTAAATTTTTGGTGGCTTGGAAGTGTTAGTATTATATCGGAAGATGAACATCCCATATGATCTTACTGAGAGATTCTTTAACGGTACACATCATGATCACACATTGCGTCATTTCGATTCGATAGTCATTATTCGTACATGTGCAGGTCTTGTTCGTCGGCAGACACGGGCCATTCGAGGAGATACTAGACAGGCAATCCAGCTACACGACATATTAGCATTGGTGAGCCATTCGGGAAATATGTGAAGCAGCAAGAATTACCGCACAGCTAGGCAACTCGTGAAGCAGAGCTTCTTGGGAAAGCTCTGCTCTGATTATGGGTATTATGGTGAGGCAGAGCGCCAAGGCGAGCCTCCACGTAGCGCGCATGGCGAGGAGATGCGCCGGCCACGGTCAGCCGGTGTCCGATGGCTAGAGAAATGGAGAAGCGAACATGTGGAACCTTTCGAGAAGAGACTGAGGTTATAATAATGTTGGTTAAATCAGTAAGTCTTCCAGTCAGTTTTATGAAAGCAGTGTGGCCATCAAGCACAGACACTGAAACAAGTGGCGCAAACGCTGTTTGGAGATCAATACTTGGACTAGTTTTTGGGAGTCTAGTCGCGCTTGGCCGTAAATCAAACACCAACCATGGACTCAAGTAGGAGGCTTGGCGGCGAATTTGCGGCGATCCCGGGGTTTAGAGTAAGCGTATCGGCCATTACCGGGGTACCCCGACTTTTGACATCAACGCCAACATATTGATCAAGATTAAACGTATCTCGGAGATGAAACCCTGATCTGTTATTCGCAGCAGAACCCGAATTCTCAAAGAAAAAAAAAACCTATCCAAAGTATTACGTGTCTTCTAAGAATGCGGTAGTGATTGGGGGAAAGCGTCCTCTGCCATAATGCCTACCAGACAGCCAAACACAACTAAAACGTGTTGAAGAGTTGGACCTGTGGCGGATGTTGGTGCCAAAGTCGACATCTCTAAAATCCTCCGGGCGTCTGAGACCAGCGCAAGCGACAGCCCAAGCACCCAACGCACAGGAGAATTAATGGACAAGTGCTCCGTAGCTGCTGCAAGCCAATTTTTAGCGTCAAAGCGCTTGAGGGACCCCTTGTCCCAAGTCATAACAACGGGCGCGTCAATCAGGTTCCGCAAAACCTCGTGGAACCTTTTAGTCTCCTTGTTTCCAGAGGCTGTGACGGCGTCCCTTTCGAGAAGCCAGTCGAGATCCATCAATGCATGGCGTTTCCCCTCTCAACGTTTTCCTGTGCGCCGAAACATCTTCAAAGGGGCGGGAACCAACCCAAGAGCGCCACAGCCCACATAATCTTTGGCCAGGTTCTTAGTCTCAACTATTGTCAGCTGCAGTCGCCTTAAAATAGGCGAGCAGATGAACCCTTCACATGCCTCTTTTGAAAATCGAGAAACTCGGACCGAAGTGTAACCTCATCCAGCCAAATAACACTGGAGCCATCTCATGGGAAAGTCGTCACGGGGAAATGTACTCGGCCAAATGCCCAAGCGCATCATTTGACAAGCATTGGCCACCAACGAACGCTAGCTTGGTTGGGCCAACATGGGATCCCCTAATAACCATAGACGGTAAGGCTTAGTACCCCCTAGTTTTCAAGCCAGCTTGATCAACTCTGAGCCCATCCGTGGTTTTGCCCATCGAGAAGGATGTTAGAGGATCACAATGTTTCACTGCCGAATATGGTTAACGTCGCGAGTACACTCGAGAGCCAATCATACTCATTAAGAACAAGACGGCCTTCTAGAAGTCTGCCCAGTTCGCCGTCTTCTCTATGAAAATACTAACCCACACTTTTGACTTGACACTTAATTCGCATTAATACTTGAGAGTGGAGATGCACCGCCGAACGGATCATCATCAATTTTAATAAAAATAAGCAAATCTATGCAGTCCACAATTCTTAATGATCTGCAAAGGAGGATCCATGATGCGCTGTCTATGGTTCTTCACTACGTTCGTGCGCAAAAGTGAGGCCTACTTCCCGCAACTAATCAAGCACCGCTCCGTTTCTGCTCAGTCCCCATACAGCCGAAATGAGGGGATTCTCCTCAGACACTTCTAAAACTGCTTTGACTCGTCCAAACTTTGCGACGAGTTGGTGTCCCAATTGGTCAAACGACTGGTCAGTGCTCGGTGCGGATTCGTGGGGTGATGTAACGGTTGAACTATTTGTCGACGTCACAATCTGATGGCCCCAACACCCATATAGCCAACTAAACTATGGTTTCGGCTAAAAGGGAGTGATGAAAGTTCTTCTCATTTTTAGTCGAATTGGCAATGAAGGGGACAGTGGCTTGTAAATTGGATGTTCAAAAATCCAGCGATCTTCTACAATTATCCTGTGATCTTGGGTTCTTGGGTGAGTTTTCGTGAACCAACCCTTGTACAGATCGCTTGACTTTCATTCATAAAATAAGGTAATATGTAAAAATATGATGCGCAGTGCTTGAAGGCAGTAAGACTATTGCTAATAAATGTCACCCATCCACCCCATTCTTCGATAATCTACTGTGTGTCTATCAGTAAACCAGTAGTTTGGTGTAGATACGCCTTCGGAGTCTACTTCCCAGTACCCACTTTCAACGTACTCAACCCACATTTCAAGCATCTGCTCAAGCCGTATCACGCTGTGCCCTGGTCCCCAAGGCCGGCTTACAGCGACCTGAATAGGGTCTTCAGCGCCTTCAGCAGTTATTAAAGTTAAACCATCCCCGTCAGCGCCTACATCTACAAGTTGGGTATATAAGCCGGTTATTCTTTATTCTTTCTGTTTTAAATGCAAGAGTCCCGCCCAAGTAGGCAGCTTTTAATATGTGGAGACTAGTTGTGGCTGGCCTCGATGGCCTCACGGCCTCAATGCGTTATCGCAGCCCCACAGCCAATTGGGGCTAGACCTAGCTATAAAACACATAGTTAACTGCTCTTTATTTTATAGGAATTAAGGCTCTTTTAATCTCTCATTATGACCCAATAACCAAAGTGTGATAGTTATAAGCCCAGGTAGCTATATAAGCTAGTAACTTCCACTATTATATCTTATATTTAGTTAAATAAATTAGATAATACTTCTTTTTATTATTTTTTAATATTAAATATAGTAATTATTATTATTATATATTTAAAATAATTGTTAATATTAATATTATAAATATTTAAAGACTTTTAATTATTATTAAATTTTATTTATTAAAGTAATAAATTAAATAGATTTTTATATTAAAAGATTATATATAAAGTTTAAGGCTTTAGAAATATATTAATTTTAATAAAGAAAATATAATAGATAATTTAAATATTATTTTTAATTTAATATTTTTTAATAAAATGGAGAAAAAGATAAAGGATAAATAAAAGGAAAAAGGATAAATAAGTATATTATAAAATATAGATATTATTATAAGGCTAAGAATAAAGCTTAAAATAATTAATTTTAAATTTATTATTTTTAAAAAGTAAGCTTAAGGGAAGTTAGCTTTATATACTTAAATTATTAAGATTATTAAGAAAGCTTATTATTAAGAAATTATTAATAAAATTATTAAATAATATAAAGATTATATTACTTATAAGCTTATTAAAGCTTTTAAAATAAAGTTTATATTAAAAGAAAATAATATAATTAATAAGATAAGATTATATTATATAAATTATCTAAAAGATATTAATTATATAAATTAAGAATCTAAAGTTTAATATATAATTTAAAGTTCAATCTAAGCTTAAGATAATATTTATAGTATCTTTAAGATTAAAGGAATATTTATTATTTATAATTTTCTTTAAGTAATTAGTACTTAGTTTATTTTTCTTAGATATAGAACCAATTAAACTAACTTATAAAAAAAGAAATCAAGAAATAAATAATTAATTTACTTAAAAGCTATAAAAATATCTTCCTAAGAATTATCTTAAGTTAATTATATTTTAAGTGTATAGGTGTTTATACTATATTAGGAGATCTTTTAGAGATATAATAAATAGCCCCTTTTAAAAGCCCTAAATACCCATATAATAGAAAATTCTACAAATTTATAGTAGCTAAGTACGCATACCTTTAATATATACTTATAGAAGACTTTAATTTTAAGCTTAATAAGAAGCTAATAAATAAGGATTATGCTTATATATATATATAATTTCAGGAGTTCAAATAGAATAAGCTTTATAAGAAGGTAGTATAGAAAGATTAGATATCTACTATAATAATTATAAAAAATAATAGATAAAATACTATTCTATTAACTATTATTACTATAATTCTTAATCTAATATTATTATATATAATACAAAAAGTTATATTAATATTTATAATATTAAAAATAACTTTTTACTTACTCTATTAAAGTATATTAATTAATAATTATAGTACTATTCATTTAATTAATTTAAAGGAATAGTTTATAAAAGGATTCTTTATACTAGAAAAAGGAGGCTATATAAAGATAAACTTAAGCTAATTTCTAATTATAAGAAAAGATAAATATATACTAAAGAACTTATTTAAAGACTTAATTAGTATTTATATAATTAACCTAAAGCTTAATAATATTATTATAGTAAAAGAATTTTATATTAATATTATATTAGAAGTTTATTTAAGGAAGGTTAAAGTCTAGTATTATAACTTTAATTACTCTTTATATTTTAAAAGCCTAAAATAAAGTATCTTTTTAATTAAATATAAATATATATATAATATAATAATTTTTTAATATAAGTTAATTTTTATCTATTTATTAAACTAACTAATACTTAATAATATAATTTTAATTAATAATATAAGTATTTAGCTAATTATTACTATATTAGAAAATAAAAAATAAAGCTCCACTTATCAATTTAGATCTTTAAAAGACCCTCTAAAGCCAAAAAAGAATATTAAAAAGCTATAATATAAACAAGCAGGGTACCTTAGAGCTATAGTGCTAAAAAAGCTAGTAAGAAGAGATTATAATATACAAATCAAAGAAACTACAAGAATAGACTATAAGACCTATACTTAAATATATATAAAATAGGTTATATTATATAGGCAATTAGATTATTATTTATTAAGGCTATTTTAGTATATTTACTAGGACTTATAAGACTACCTTAAAGGATATAATAGCTCTAATTAGCTTCTAATTATAAAAGATAAATATAATAATATATTCTATATATAACCTATTATTAATAAGTAAGGAACTATTATATTTAATAAATTATTTTAATTTAAAAGCTAAATTAAAAAATAATTTAGCCTCTTAATATATATTATTAGATATAATAATAAGATTACTATTATTATAATCAAAGGTCTAATTAAATACTAAAAATAAATATATAATGATACGGAAATGGTGTCAATATATATGGAATCCTGTAAGTGTGTGCCTTAGGCACCTTTGGAAGGTATATATAAGCCTGTTATTAGGGTAGATAGAGAAGAAGATATTAATCTTTCTACTATATATTATTAAGACTTTTATTATTTTAATCTTATTATATTATATAATAATAATTACTTCTCCTTGAGATTAATACCATAATATTATTTCAGGCAATTATATTAAATAATCTTAAACTATATTTTAATATAATATATCACTAGATTATTTGTTAATCAATTAGTAAGAAAAATATCTATAATAATTTTTGCAAATCTATTTTTAGAATCTCTTTTTGGAATCCTCCTTTATATAGAGAATACTTTATCTAGCTACTTATGTAATTTAAAGAAAATATTGGTTATTAGAGATTATAGGATAATCTTAAGTTATCTTATAAAATTATAGAAAGGATTTTTTTATTATAAAAGTAAGGCTTAAAATTGTTAATATTATCTCTATTATAATAGATTATTTAACTTTTATAATAATTATAATAATTTAATTATAAATCTATATTCCTATTAATTAATATTACCTTATATTTTACAATTATTATTTTAACTTATTTAAAATAAATATCTTCTTATATTATCATTCCTCTATTATTAAATAAGCTTATAATAATATAGCAAGATCTATTGCCTTAGCCTTAGCCTTAGCAAAGCCTATATCTTCCTAAGAGGAAGAAGATCTCTCCCTGGCGAACCTAATCCTTGAAAAAGATAGGGATAAAGAGGTAGGATCTATAGAGGATGATATCTCCTAGTCTTAGCTAAAGCCTTAAAGAGCTAAGATCATTAATTAAAGGGTATTTATTATAAAATTTAATAAATAGTATAAAGATTAGTTCTTAGATAGGGAGGAGGTAAGGAGAGTTATAGGATAAAGAGTTTACTATAATAAATTAATACTTAAGAAATAATTAATAAAGACTTTTAATAAGTTTACCCTTTAAAATATTATCTTTATTTAATAAATAAGAGATTATGTAAATAGTACTATTAAATAAGGCTATTAGAATGTTATTATTTTAGCTAATATACCTTAAGCTAAGACTTGGTATTTAGATATTTTAGTAGTTTGGAGGCAAGAAGCTGCTAAATATATTATATTTTTAAATTTCTTTAGATTTCTTATAATCTTTTTTAATAAGATATTATAGCCTAATAATACACCTATAAATATTATTATACTTAATTTACCTATTTTAGAAAATCTAATCTTTATAAATAAGTAAGGACCTAAGTAATAGGGCAACCCCTCTAGCCCAAGGGAGGCCAGCTATTTTATCTAGTCAATCTAGTTAATTTAAGGGGAAAGCTTAGTATACTTTAGCCTAAATACCTCTAGTAGTAGAAGATTATAAACCCTAGCCCACTTAGGTAAGTGTTATTATAAATTAGTATAATTATAAGTTAAGTATAATAATAATAATTATCTAAGTAATTTATTATCTTCTTCTAATTTATTAGATTTTTTAAATATAAGCCTTAGTTTATTATAGTATATTTAATCTTATATATTACTTTTAGTAAGTAGTTAGATAAATAGAAAATAAGTTAAGTATAATGCTATTAAAACCTTTAATCTAGATTTCAAGGACTTTAGAAAGTAAGGATTTATTATTATATAAAATAAATAACTTTATACTAATATTAATTTTTTCTATATATACCTTAAAACCTTTAAATAGTTTAATAAAGATTCTTTTTAAAAGCACTACCCTATAATATTCTAGGGTATGGCCTATAGGTAGTTAATAGGGGAGCTTAGTAATGAAAAGCAAGCTAAAATTATAAAGGGCTTTATCTTTTACTTTTATTAAGATCTTATAAGGTAATTCAAGCCCTAGGAGTTAGATTTATTAGAAGAGTATATAACTAAAAAATACACACTTAACTCTACCTAATAAAATATATCTCTTTCTTTTTAAATATAATGTAAAATTAAGCTTATTAAATAAGCTAGAATATAGGTAGATAGAGAGATTTTTAAAACAATCTTTCTACTTATTAACTATAAGATTATATACCTATTATAAATTTTAATATCTAAAATAATTATTATTAAATTTATCTAAAATTACAAAAATTAAAAAAAATATCAATATAATAATACTTAAAAATAAATAAATAAACTTCTAATAAAGGTACTAGGATAATTAATAATTATATTATAAAAAGAGATATAATAATACTAATAGGTAAGAATATTATACTTATTAAAATAATAAATAATCAAACAATTACAATTATAATTACTATTATAAGGATAAGTAATATAAGGACTAGAACTAATTTTAAAAATAATAATATCCTATTAAAAATAACTTACATAAAGATAAAAAGGCAAAACCTAAAGGTAAATACCTTACTAAGGAAGAACCTACCAACCAAGAACAAGAACCTAGCCTCAAGAAGGGCAAATTAAGCTTTAATAAGTCTACTACCTCTAAAGCTTCTTAGAATAGATATTATATACTATTATAAAAACAGATCCTATAAAGTGCCTAAAGAAAGAATAAGTGCACTTAGTGTAAGTACACCTTTAACTTTTTAATCCTTCTTAAAGAATATATACATATTAATACCTATATAAAATCTATAGAGCTAGCTAAAGAAGTACTTATAACCCCTCCTAGGGAAGTATATTATAAGAGCTATAAGTAGGATTTCCTCTCCTATAATAAACTCTTTATATACTTTAATAAAAGGTATTAAGGACTTAGAAGGGAGAAACCTAAGTAATTATTACTTATAAATAAGTTGTTTATCTTATATAAAAGGGTAAGGGTAAGTAATATATACTATACCTATATGTATATTAAGATTAAGATTAGTAAAGATAGTAAGGAAGAAAAGGAGATCTATATTAATATAAGGTATAGAAACCTTATAATTAATAGAGAGTTACTATAATTATTTAATTATATTATAAAGTAAAGAATCTTAGTATTTATTAATAGTATTAATAGTATAATCTAAGTTAGTAAATAGGTAATCTTTAATATATTTATTAAAGAAATAAATATTAATAGAACTACTAAGTAAATAGTAAAGTTTATAACTAGTATATAGGTGCAAGATAGACTTAAATCAGGGGCCCTCCTTAGAAATGGTTTCTTAGATCTTTATAAAATTAATATTATTATATTATAAAAATAGCTCTATTATAATGCCCTAGATAACTTCTATATCCTATATTATATTAATTACCTAAAGAAGAATATAATTTAATGAATTAAAGTGGCTAGAGATATAGTTATTCTTATAAGACAAGTATACATTATATTAATAACTTGAAAGGAGGTTCTTAAAGATTAAGTATTTGTATTTTATACCTCCACTAAATATATAATAAATATAATAATTAATTATAATACCTTAACTAGAATTATAATTATTAATAACTTTAAAAAAACTATTAAGCTTTATTAAAAGTAAAAGCTTGATAATATTATTAAGTATAAGAAGGAGTAGGCGTTTATAGCTACTATATAGGTCTAAGTACTTATAGCTATAACTATAATCTATATAATATTTAGAAATAAAGCTTTAAATATAGCATCCAAAGAAAAAGGTATATCTTTACTATAGATAAGTATTATAAAATCTAAGTTTATACTTATCTTAATTAATATAATAATTATTACTAATAATTATAAAGTGAATTAAAATTGACTAATAATGGTTAATATAACCGCAAGATTATTTAGCAATATTATTTTTACTAATATATATATAGTTAAGTTACTCTAGAAGTAAAAAGAAAATTACCCTTAAAAGTAATAGTATATCTTATATAAGAACCAAAAACTATTATTATTAAGATAAGTGGTAAGACCACCGAGAACTTTACCTTAATATTTAAAAGATAATTAAATATTCTATATTAGATATATATCTAACAAATACCTAATCTTCTTAAGGTTATTATAATAAAAGGAGTATATATTTATAGTTAGAATAATTACTTTATTAAAAAGATTAAAGCTTTAGTAAAAAAGCATACTTAACTATAAAATAATATAAGCTTAGTAGAAGTATTAGAAGGTAAAGAGCTATAAGTATTACTTATTAATAATTGATATAAGTAAACTATCTCCTAACACCCCTACTTATCTAGCCTAAAAGATTAATAATTTATTAATATAAAGTTTAATAAACTCTATTAATAAAGTAAATTAAAATAGATTAAAAAACTAACCTTATTTATAGCACCTATCTTTATTATATGGAAAATAGTTAATAAGGAACTAAAAGGAAGGATAGTAGTAGACCTATATACCCTTAATAAGATTATTATTTTAAATAATTATCTATTACTAAGATAAGAAGATATTATCTAGGTATTTTAAAAGATCTAGTATATTATAACTATTAATATATTATTATTTTTCTTTTAATTTAAAGTAAGATTAGAGTATTATAACTACTTTATAATAATTAGCTATTAAAAGTTAAAGCGATTAATAATTGCCTTAATAGGATTCTAGAACTTCCTAGTATATGTGTAATGATATATGGACTATCTATTGCGCCTATATTACAAATTCTATAGAGCCTTTATTAATAATATTATAATTTTCTTTAAGATAAAAGAAAAGCATCTTGAATATCTATAAAAATTATTTAAACTTTTTTAAAAAAGAATATTATTATCTTCTTTAAAAAGAGCTAGATTGAATACCCTAGTGTATAGGTACTTGACTTTCAAGTAAATACTTTTAGTTTAACTACTATAAAGGAGTAGATTATATTATTTACAAAATTGGAGTTCCTAGCCTAACTATTAGCTCTGGAGTAGTATATTAGAGTTATAAAATATATTAGGTATCTTATCCTATATTACACTTAGCTTATAGAGCCTTTGCAAAAATATAAGATTATATTATTAAAAGTAAGATATAAATAAGGTAAAGTGATTAATAGAAATCCTAATAAACAAAAGGCTTATACCTACATAATATACTATAATCTTATAAAGGAAAAAGATTTATATTTAAAGTAATCTAATATAAAGTAACCAATATAAAAATATTTTTTTACCTTAAATAAAGTAAGAAATTATATTTTTAAGTAAATATAAGTATTTAATAAAACTTTAAAGTAATACTTTTCTATTTTAAAAATAATTATAAATAGGATAGGATATTATATATCCTAGTAATAATAATAAAACCTATTTACTTTCTAAATTATACTTTTAGCTTAGTAAAAAGAAACTATAGTCTATTAGAACTAAAGATAGTATATTTAATATAAGTAATTAAAAGATTATATATATATATCTAATTATTAATATACCTAATAATTACCTTTATAAATTACTCTATAATAAAATAAATTATAAAAAAACCACACTTACTATATTTAATATAAATTAAATAAACTATAGATTAGTAATTACTTTAATCTACTTATTAGAATATAAGCTTAATATATACTACCTCCTAAAAAGAAGAACTTCATCTTAGATATATTAAGCTACTTAGCAGCCCTAGAGACCAATAGGAACCAAGTATAACTACAATCTAATTATATAGCCCTAGATAATATACTAGTAGTGATAGAAGCTCTAATAATAGAGGAGTCTAAAAGGAAGTTTTAAGAAAGATATCTCAATAATATATACTATATAAAGATTATTAATATAATAGTAAGGAAAGAGATCTTAAACCCCTTAATATTTAATAATAAGGATATTATAAATATTTTAAAGTATAGAGTATACTTTAAACTATATAAAGGACTTTTATACCACTATAGCCAGTTTAGATATTATAGGCTTTATATTTTTTACTTTATAATTAATAAATTCTTAAAGATAGCCTATAATAATTAATACTATTTTAATAAGGAAAGAATATTAAAAAAGTTATTTAGCCTTTATATTAAAAACTTAATACAATAAACTAGAAAGCATATCTGCAAATATAAGATATATTACCTCAGGCAAACCAATTACTAATAAGCTATTAGAAATTACTTATTAAATAAATCTCTAATCCTATCTATATATATAATAATAATAGATTTTATTATTAAACTCCTATTAATATTAATAAAAAAATTATTATAAGTATTAGAAGGATAGAATATCTATAATTAATTAATAATAATTATTTATATAATAAGTAAAAGATATTTATTAATCCTAGGATTTATTAAATATATAAGTAAAAAGTAGGCAACTATACTAGCCCAATAGCTTATACTTTTTAACTAAGATATACTAAAAGTTATTATTTTAGATTATAATAGTAAATTTAACTTAGAATTCTAAAGAGATCTATAAATAAGTTTTAAAATAAAGATAGTAATAATAATAGTATACTACCCATAGGCTAATAGATTGGTAGAGAGATATAATCAAATAATTAAAATAATAATACACTTTCATTATATAGAGCATCTAATAGAAGATTAGTTATATATCCTGCCTATACTATAGTAGAACCTAAATAAAGTATTTAATATTATAATTAAAGTCTTTATATACAAATTCATTTATAAGATCACTCTCCAAAGCCCAATAGAGTTAATATAACCAATAATAGAAAACACAGACCTATTATTCCTAAGAGAAGCTATTTGAAAGGAAGCACAACTAGCTATAGATTTTATAGTAGCTAAGGTAAAGAGGTAATATAATATTAAGCATCAATTAATCTAATTTAAGGTCAATAATAAGATCTACTTATAACTATATTATAAATACTATCTACTAAATAAGCCACCATATAAATAATTATAGTAACAGTTAGGCCCATTTATAATCAAGAGAATGATCAATAATCTAGTATATAAGCTAGATCTACTAAGCAATATAAAAATATATTTAATAATCTTATACTAGTAGTTTATACTAGCTTATATTAATAACTTCTAGCTAAAGGAATCTAGATTAATTCTTAAAAATAATAGAGCTAATTAGTATAAAATAAATAAGATCTTTAGCTAGGAAAACTAATATACTAATAAGCATAATTTAGTAATTATAAAAGAATATTAGGTAAATTAGAAAGATTACAGACACTACTAGACCACATAGATCCAAGCAAAGAATATTAATTTAAATCTAATTACAGAATTTCAATATTAATAAGCTCCCAAAGGCAATATCCTTTAACTAGCTTAATAACTTCAAGGTTACAACAGAAAATAGGCCAAAGCCCTTATTATTACTTTTAGCCTAGAAGAATCACTAGAAGATAAAACTATTTTACTGCTAAAGCAACAATCTAAAAGATCTTATAAATATTCTAAGCCAGACCAGCAGAAGAACAACATAGACCTAGATCCTCCCAAGCGGCGACTAGGGCGATTATATAAGACTCCCCCGCCGGTTATTAATCCAAGATCTAGCTTAGATCTTCTTATAAAGAGATCCAGAGAGCAACCCTTTAAGAATAAGATTACTATCTAGGTAAATTGGAGGATGTCACAGGCTGAAGCCTGGCAGAGGATTACGGCTATGCCGTATCCACCTAGATTAAGCTTCATGACTATGTTGGTAGCGAGGGCACACCAAGGCATATATAATCAGAAGAACACGTTCTTCTGATTGTCTTCTTCTCCTTCCTCCTTAGCTTTAGATAGACCAATACAGAGCACCCTTCAGGTTAAATAAACCCAGGACCAGCCCTTCACATATCTAAAGCTCAACCAACTTCGACGCGAACTATCGGTCAAGACGTTCGCGGGCACAATGGCGGATCAAGGATCTAGTAGCTCGGCGCCGGATAAGGCGACCCAACAGTGGCTAGCGCAGCTCATACAGCAGGGATTAAGTGCGGCTTTGGCCCCAATCCAGGAGCAGATTGCGCAGTTAAGAGCCTAACAGGGTAGTGCAGCAGAGAGATTGATGCCGCCATAGGAATGCCCTGAGGAGAGCCCGAGGGCCTCAGTCAAGGCGGAGTTATTGGGTTCAATTGGGCTGGACACTGATGTCCCTCGACAGTCCCTCTTGAAGCGGAAGCCGCTTCCGAACCCACCAAAGTTTTCAGGTGACCGCCGCGAGTACCTAATATGGTCACAGTAGATGAGAGACAAGTTAAAGCTGGATGCTTACCTTTACGTATTAAACCGAGAGCTCTGGTACTTGGTCAACTTATATTTAGCAGTAGGACCCCAGAAGGTAGTGGCTACCTTCTATGCTGCTGGAGGATCTGGAGGTTGTTACGATTCTGCAGACTTTATGCACTACTTGGATCGTACATATAAGGATGCTAATTCGCAGGCGCGCGTAGCAGTATCCTTATAAACCCTTTAATAAAATGAGAATACCTCTCTTGCAAGCTTTCTACCTAAGTTTGAGCAGATTATGGTAGATGCAGGAGGCTCCTAGTAGGCTGATTAAGCCAAGATTACCTTTTTAGAAGGTACGCTGAACTCACAGTTATAATATAGCTTGATCACAGTAAACCTACCGCACGATTATGCAGGCTAGCTGGCTCAAGTACAGGATATAGCTTGGAAGTTAGAGAAACTCAGGAAGCCAAGGAAAAAGGAACCTACTGCCAGCTAAAGGTAAGATCACGTTTCTTAGGTCCCTAAAGTGACCAAGGACTATAAAGATAATACACCAATGACAGGCAAGGTAGCTGCTGAGAAACCAACCTCTTGCAAGCAGCCTACTGGTAACTAAGACCGGGATACACAACATTGCTTTGGCTGCGGAAGCCTTGATCACTTAAAGGCCTCTTGCCCGATTTGCCAATCAATAGTCCGACGATCTTATGTAAAGAAAGCCAAGTAGGCTAGTAGTGCTGACTCTGCGGAATTAGACTTATCTGCTAGTGAGGGTGAAGACTTGGAAAATGAGGAGCTCTAATATAAAGTTAGGTATTAGAGCTATCTAGGGAAGATCTTTAAGGGTAGGTAAAGCAAAAGCCTATAATGATTAGTGGATCAGCTCTAGTTGAAGCAAGAGTTAATGATTAATCTATTTAAGCCCTTATTGATACAGGCTGTAATGCTTTTACTCTTGTAAGTAAAGATCTAGCCGACCGGCTAGCCTTTCCATATGTTGAGAAGAAGCCACGATAGCTCAGCGGCTTTACTGAGTCTAAGGAAAGGACTTATGCCTCCGGGGTCGTGGTATTGACCCTTGAGGTAGGAGGTTATAAGTAGAGGCTATATGCCTATGCTGTGAAAGGCCTAGAAGAGGATTTATTCCTAGGCAAGCCTTAGTTAAAGGCAAATGAGGTTATTTATGATGTAGTAAAGGAGTGCATTACCTATAGGGTAGCTGGAATTAAGCTACGGCTTGCTGGTGAAGAAGAAACCCTAGGGGTCCGTCAGATACGGGTAGCTCGTTGTATTATAGCTGTAATCTTTGTAGCTGAATGTTGCCGCTTGTGTAGGATATATGGTCTAGTAGCATTATTAGTGCGATCTATCAGCTTAAAGGATATTAAAGAAGCCCTTCAATGGAAGGTTGAGGAAGACCTAAAGGAATGGGTTCCGGCTGCATTGCTTGATGAATTTGGAGAACTATTTTTAGCAATGGAGGTAGCTAAACTACCACTATATCGACTAGGTATTAATTATAAGGTCAACTTATAGTAAGATAAGTTCGGGGATAAACTACCGCTCCCTTAGGGACCTCTATATAATATATTTAGGGAGGAATTGCTAGTCCTTAAGAAGACTCTTAGGGATCTATTGGATAAGGGATTTATCCAAGCTAGTAGCTCGGCTGCTGGCGCCTCGGTATTATTTGTTAGGAAGCCTGGAGGAGGACTACGCTTTTGTTATGACTACCATGCGCTTAATGCTATTATACGGCGGGACCGGTATCCTCTTCCCCTGATCACAGAGACACTGCAGAACCTATCCAAGGCTAAGTGGTTTACTAAGCTGGATGTGGTTGCCGCCTTCCATAAGGTCCAAATAGCCAAAGGGCATAAGGCTAAGACTGCCTTCTAGACCCGGTTTGGGCTATACGAGTGGCTGGTATGCCCATTCGGCCTAAGCGGCGCACCTGCTACGTTCCAGAGGTATATGAACAAGGTGTTGCGAGACTTTCTAGATGATTTTGCTATAGCCTATTTGGATGATATATTGATCTATTCTAGTGGCTTAAAGAAGGATTATCTAGCAAAGGTATGGAAGGTACTCCGTGCCTTGGCCGCTGCTGGACTACATCTAGATCTAAAGAAGTGCGAGTTTGTAGTCCAAGAGGTAAAATACCTAGGATTTATTGTGCAGGCTGGGAAAGGAGTATCCTATGACCTAGAGAAGCAGCGAGCAATTCGCGAATGGAAAGCACCCCAGACAGTAAAAGGCGTGCAGAGTTTTCTAGGCTTTATAAATTACTATCGGATCTTTATACCGGACTTTGCAAAGATATCAGTCCCTCTGACAATGTTAACTCAGAAAGGGGTTGTCTTTAAATGGGGACCTAACGAGGAAGCAGCTTTTTAGGAACTTAAGCATAGGTTTTGCGAAGCTCCTATGTTGCAACAGTGGGATCCGGATAGACCAATATTTCTTGAGGTTGATTGCTTAGGTAATGCATTAGGAGGAGTGCTAGCTTAAGAAGATAAGCAAAGCTGCCGTCGGCCAGTTGCCTTTCACTCATAACGGCTAAGCCTAGTAGAATATAATTACCTAATCTACAATAAGGAGATATTAGCGATTATATGTTGCCTAGATGCTTGGAGAGTAGAATTACATAGCTATAGCCTATTTACTATTATTACAGATTATAAGAACCTAATATACTTTATAAAATGTTAGTATTTTATAGAATAACAGAGTCGTTAGGCAGGATAGCTATTGGAATATGATTTCTAGCTTGAGTATTGACCTGGCAGTAAGGCGGTAGTGCCAGATGCACTAAGCCGCAGAGAGCAGGATATACCCAAGGGGATTGAAGACCCTAGGGAGCAGGGCCATTACCTATAATTGATCCCTCAATTAGCTATTCCATAGAATAGAGTGACTACGCCGGAGCAAGTTATTCTTCGGGTAGCCCAGATAGAGATACCACAGATAGTGGTTTTCTCTGATCATCCGGAGCTACAGGATTTATGGGATTAAGCTATTGCTATGGATGAGACTTATATAAGTGTATATACTATGATACAGCAGCAGGAACAAAGTCTATTACTTAAATTAGGTCTAAAGGTTTAGATCTTAGAATGTGCTTTAGATGCTGAAGGTTGGTTGACCTTCTGAGACTGGTTGTGGGTATTTGGTAGTGAGATTGATGTAGAGGTACTGTGTACTTGTATTGTGTAGATGGAGCATAATGCTGCTACTGGAGGTCACCTAGGCTGTGATGGCACAATAGCCTTAGTATCAAGGCGATTCTTTTGGCCAGGACTATTACAGCTAGTCCGCCGGTTTGTTGTTAATTGTTAAGTCTGTGGAAGAAGTTATATCTGGCGGTAGTTAAAGAGAGGGCTATTAAAGCCTTTGCCAGTTCTAGAACGGCTATAGAGTAATCTAGCTATAGATTTTATAACAGATCTTCCTCTAACAGGCAAGGATAAGTCTCAATATCTATAGGTAATAGTTGATTGACTTACATAAGCTATCACGCTCGAGATTATACCTATAATGGAAGTAGAAGTTTGTGCAGAATGGTTCTTTAGCTGCTATTATAGATTATATGGGATGCCCTAGTTTATTATTAGTAACTGAGGGAGCAATTGGATTAGTAGGTTCTGGCGAGCCTTCTGCAAGCTAGCTGGCATTATATAATAGCTTAGCATGGCATACTACCCGCAGACCGATGGGGGGCCAGAACGGATGAACTAGGAAATCCAAGTATACCTACAAGCATATATTTGCTATTTGCAGAAGGATTGGGGTTATTATCTCCTAGCAGTGTAGTTAGTGCTGAATAACTGTGAGAACTCGGCTATAAGAATGAGTCCCTTCTTCTTAGAGCATGGGTACTATATAGAGCCCTTTAAGGTCCAGGAGATTGCTGTGGAGTTACCACTGAGTAGCAATAAGGCCCGGGCTAGGAACCTACTACAGAAGATTCAAGACGCTACAGAATTTGCACAGGCTGCAATAACTGCAACACAATAACACTATAAACAAGCAACAAATAAGAAGCAGATGCCAGCGGAGAGGTTTAAGGTTGGAGATAAGGTCTGGGTTAATCTGATTAACTATAAGTCCCCTAGGCCTTGCAAGAAGCTAGATTGGCTACATCAGTAATACATTATGACAAAGGTAATAGGTATATATATGGTAGAGATTGATATGCCTAGGGCAATATACCTATGATTTTACGTTGACCTCTTGAGAAAAGTACGGCAGGATCCCTTACCAGGACAATAATAGGATGATTTTCAGCCCCTGCTAATTTAGGTAGATAGTAAAAATAAGTAAATAGTCGAAGAAATCCTATATACTAAGTGGAAGCAACAAGGACGAGGCAAGATCCGAGAAGCTCTTATTCAATAGTATAGCTATGAAGAACCTATTTAGCAACCAGTAGAGTTCTTAATAGAGCTAGAAGCCTTAGATACATATGAAGCTACCTATAGGCCGATCATGGAATCAGATGGCCCGGTAAGCAAGTATACAACACCGAAGCAACAAAGTCGCCGCTTGGAAGAGAGGGGGAGTAATATCACAGGCTGAAGCCTGGCAGAGGATTACGGCTATACCATATCCACCTAGATTAAGCTTCATGACTATATTAGTAACGAGGGCACACCAAGGCATATATAATCAGAAGAACACGTTCTTCTGATTGTCTTCTTCTCCTTCCTCCTTAGCTTTAGATAGACCAATACAGAGTACCCTTCAGGTTGAATAAACCCAGGACCAGCCCTTCATAGAGGAAAAGATTATATAAAATATAAAGGTTTAGAATAAGAAGGTATATACAGCGTTCCAGTTACTAAGGATAATAAATAATTTCTTAAATATACTAGGATATAATACAGAAATAATATTAATATATATAGAACCCTATAAGTATATGCTTTAAGTATCCTTAGAAGGCATATATAAGCCTATTACTAAGGTAGATAGAGAAGAAGATATTAATCTTCCTACTATATATTATTAAGATCTCTATTGTTCTAATCCTACTGTATCATATAAATAAGATATAGATTTAGAGCTCTCTTTACTAAAGACCTATAAGCTAAATAATACTATTAAATGCATAGGTTAAGAAGTAATAAATAAGTCTAATATAATACTTAATAAAATAAAGCTTCTAACAAAACTATAGCTAAAGAGTATTAGAATAATTATATATTTACTTAATATATTATCTTTAAAGATAAAAAATTAGATATTCTTACTTAAGAAGTTAGATATATAGTTTAAGTACTATACTTTTTTATTAATAAAAAAGCTTATAATTAACTTAAAGCCTAATTAGAATAATATATATATATATAATTACTATACCTATCCTTTAATTAAAGGTAAGGTATTAAGTTAATAAAAGAGAGATATAAAAATCAACTTTAAAGACCATATAGAGTATTTAGTAGAATATATAATTTATAATATATATTATATATAGATACCTTAACTTACAAAAATTATTATAACTTAAAATATATAATTTAATAAATATATCAATTATAAACCAAATAAGCCAAACTTAGCCAAATATACAATTATCTAACTCAAAGATTAGGCTCTCCAAATCAAAGAGGAAATCAATAATAAGGCAATATATAAGGGATCTTTATAAAAACTAATATCTACAGGTTTGAACTTAAGGGTAGAGATACCTATAAGTATAAAAACAATCACTTAAAATATAATAAAAGATATTAAATATATATTTAATTAAATATTTACAAGACTTTAAATATTAAAATAAACTTTAAAATTAGAAAATATATATTTAAAAAGTATAATAAAAGCTTAATAAAGTATAAATTAAGTATAATAAATAAAGATAAGTATAATAAATTAATTATTAATAGAATAATTTATAAGCTTAAAAATATATATATTTAAGATAGTAGATAAATAATTAGAATAGTTAAAGCAAGTAATAAATTAATTAATAAGTGAGGTAGTAAAGGAAGTAGTAGCTATACTATTATCTAAATTACTAAAGCTTATAATCATTATTAATATTAGTATACTATAAAGCTAAGAATAGAAGTCAAGATCTATATATAGAAGAGGCAGAAGTTAAAGGTAAGGCTAATTAATTGTTTAAATGCTTATAAATATATAAATATGTTATTATTAAGTTTAAAAAAGTAATATAAAGTAAAACTAAAGGACTTTAATATAATAAGATTATAATAAAAATTTAATATTAAATTTTTTTATAATTAATTATTATAAAATAAATTATATAGATTTTAAGAGTATTTAAATTATATTTATAATACTTATAGAAGTAGTAAAGTAAAAGGAAGCTACTTGGATTAATATAGTACTAAACTATTCTAAGTTATACTAAAATGATCTTCTTAAGCCCTTATAAAATTAAAAAGAGATAATAAAACATCTATTAAATAAGCTATTTATTTAAATAATATATTAAAAAATTAGAACCCTAATTAAAAAGAGAATATAAAAAGAAATAAAATATATAAAGGCATAAACTAAACTACTATTACTTAAATAAGTCTTTACTTATAAATTTAATTAAAATAAATATTTTAAATAATATAAGGTAAGATTATATATTTAAAATAATTTATAAAAAAGCTTTATAATTAAAAGTATATATACTATAATATTTATAATATAATTATTCTATATAATTATTACTTTAGCTACTTAATTTAACTTAGAAATTAAGTAATTTAATATTATTAATACCTTTATTAATATAATAAAAAGTAAAAATAGTATATTAATTATATATAAATTACTAGATAGATTTAAGTAACTAAATAAGTATATAGAGCTAGATTAAGCTTTATATAGTCTTAAGGACTTACTTTAATTATAGTTTAATAAGTTTACTTTAACTTTTAAGAAGCTAGGAATAAAAGCTAACTTAAAAAAGCCTTACCTATTTTACACTAAAGCTTATAATATATTTATTATATTCTTTATAAATAATATTCTAATATTATATTATAAAAATAATATATTTATAATACTAGAAATAATAAAAGATATTAAGAAAATATATAAAACCTTAAATAAAGATAATATATAATAGTTCCTAGATATAAAGATAATTTAAGATTATATAAAGTATAAGATATATCTATCTTATAATTTATATATTAAGAAAATAATTATAAAATTCAAATTAAATATTATAAATACTTACCCTAATATACTAATTCTAATAATAAAGCTAGTTAAAAGGTAAGATTAAGTAATTATATAGAAAATAAAGATATATTAAAAAAAATCAATTCTCTATTATATATAATAATAATAATTAAACCAGACCTTATATTTATAATATTATTATTATCCTATTTTCTTATTAACCCAAGTTAAGAGTACCAAAATGCTACTAATTAAACTATTTAATATCTCTTTATAATATAAAGCCTTACAATTTAATATAATTAAAATAATAAATTATAGACTATAATGATTACTAGTGATATCTCTTTTACTAATAACCCTAAAATATAAAGGTCTTTATAAGGCTATATAATAAGCCTATTTAGCAGACTAGTTATATGGAAGGCTACCTATTAAGCTATTATAATAATATTAATAATAAAGATAGAAATACTTGCTTTAGAATATATTATAAAGGAAATAATTGGCCTAAAGTATTTTTTTAATAAAATACACTTTAATCTAAAGGTAGACTAAAATCTATAATATAATAACCTCTAAACTATATAATTTATTATTAAAAAAGGTAATTAAATAATAATCTAACTATAATATATTAATATTATAAATATATAATTATATTAAAAATATAAAAAAAGCTCCTTTAAGATAATTTATCTAGAAATAAAGTAAATATTTATTAATAGGCTTATTAAAGTATTATTATAATAATATTTTAAGTAATTTTAAGTATTATTAAATATAATAAACCTTAATTAAATAAAGTAAAAGTAATATATAAAGAAAAATAATTTATTAAATTAAGCTTATTTTAGCTCTTTCTTAAATAATACTTAAAATTATTAAATTATATATTATATTACTTTTTAAATATACTTTAAATAATAATAATATTTATAAATTTATTAAATAAAATATAAATATATAAATATTACTTCTTTAGATTATTAATAGTACTTTAGGACTTTCTTTTACTTACTTTTTAAGTAATTATTTTATTAATATCTTACTTAAAGAGCTTAAAACTCTTATTTAATATTTTTATAAGTAAATAAAAGGTATATTTTATATAAGTTATTATTTATATAGTTAATTAATATAAAGCTTTAGGTAAATTAAATAATACTTATTTATTTAATACTTTTTATTATTTAAAGTAATAATAAAATAATATATTAAAGATATAAGTATTTAATAATTACTTATAAATTAATAATAAAATATAGAATTAATTAATATAAGTATATTAAAGGTAATATTAATAATTATTTATTTTATAAGTAATATAATATTTAAAATATCTTTTTATTATATAGTAATTCTTAAGTTAGTTCTTTTTAATAATAGTAAAGTATAGGTAATTCTTATAGAGTAGATTGAATAGTATTTTTAAAGTATTAGGAGTTAAAGGTTAAATATAAGAAGAAAAGTCTGGAGTATAAGAACCAGGAGTTCTAGGCTTAATAGTCTAGATATATTATAAAATATAGATTAATTATATAAAATATAGGAAGTAAATATAGAAATACTTATAAGTATATACTTAAAAGTAAATAATAAAAAAGTTTATATTAGTTTAAGATTAGATCTTTTAGTAATAATATATTAAAAATAAGTAATAATAAATTAAAATATAATATTAATAAGTATAAATAAAATTATTATATATATTTATAAATAAAAAAAGAAATTTTAAATTATTATATTAAAATTAAAAATAAAAATAAAAAAAAAAGTAAAATTATAAATATAAAAAATTATAATATTTATAAACTTTAATTATATTAAATTATAAATATTACTTAAAATTAAATTTCTTATACTTTAAAAAATATAATCTTATAATTACCTTTAAAATATTACTTTAAAAAACAATTTTAATTATTATATTCATTTATATAAAATTATAATAATAAAGGTAAAGCTATTCATAATATTTAATAGTTCATAACAATAGACTGTAAAATAAGGGGTATATGGAGACTAATTATAACTAGCCTCAATGGCCTCACAGCCTCAATGCGTTGTCGCAGCCCCACAGCCAATTGGGGCTGGACCTAGCTATAAAACACATAGTTGACTGCTCTTTATTTCATAGGAATTAAGGCTCTTTCAATCTCTCGTTATGACCCAATGACCAAAGTGTGATATAATACAAATAGGGTTCAACAATATGTAGTCATGTTAATAATAGTATCTAAACCATACAAATAACTTCTTTATAGCCATGTACGATATAACTTTAAGGTAGCTTCAAAAACTTTAATAAAAAAATCTATTAATCTAAATATATATTAAAGACATGATCCTACCCTACCAAGATGTATCCCATTGCACACATCCCAAATAACATCGGAAATAGCAATCGAACACTTTCAAGTCAAGCACCTAGCACTCAATCCCTCCAACAAAACATCGGTCGACAAGTACATCAATGACCAACTAAAATGACTCCCTTCCCACAAGAGATACAATCATTACTACGAACTTCTGAAAGATAAGCTTAAAGTATTTGGAGCAATTGACAAGGACTATAAGCATATCAACTATCCGTACCCAGCTACATTAAAGCTGCTTATCTTCAAGTACGAAGTGCTTATAGACAACAACAACAACGACGACAAGAGCTTCCTCCAAAGGCAGCAGCAAGAGCTATATGCCTTGCTAAAGAAATGCAGTTGGGGAAGACCCAATTTCCCCCAGGGGAAGGCATTCCATGAGAAGATCAAGGATGAGATGTACGAGCCCTGGTTATCCAGGGTAATCAACCAGGCTTTGAGTGTGAGGGATGATATGGCGGCTTGATAGAGACCTAGCTCAGTCAAGGAAGAAGTTCAATCTCTTTTACAACCTAAGATATAAGCCGGTATATTCGCAGCGGTCTGGTTCAGCTATCTGAAGCCAGGATTCTCCATCAAAAATAGTGGGCTGTGTCGTCCGGAGTTGAATCGGACCTGTTATTGAAGGAAGGATAAGTGATGACGGTTCGCAGTTCTCGTCTCGGCCGTGTTGTTTGCGAATACTGTCGTGCGATTCGACTCCATATATAGCAACAAATGACTCTGATGTGAAGACGGTAATGCTAGGTGCCACGCATGTAAAGGACGGGCGCGTTGCTGCACAAAGGAACGCTTTTGCGAAGCTGCTGATTTCGAATTCTTCGACTAGCCTAACCGACAAAGGCTCCAGGAGCGGCGGTTCCGAAGTTGAGCAGGGAGCGGAAGACGATCCTGAATTGCAGAAAGAAGACGCTCCCAGTTGCTAATCGCCCTCTCAAGATTCAAGGGTATCCAGGTCTTGTAGCAAACACCATTAGGTGCCGGGGATGTGTTGCGCTGCTCTGGGTCCCAATAAAACTTTCCGCATTCCCACGTGCCCAATGTCTTTTCCAGGACGACCTGAAGTGGGATCCAATCTGATTCAGGTGGGAGGCTTTGATCTCGGATACGGGCCCAGCAAACAAGATTTGTCACAAGGTCGAAATACAACCCTCCATCCATATTCGGGGTGTTTGTATCATCCCCGTAAAGTAAAATGAATGGATGTCCCCTGGTTTGAAGGTCAAGCATATGCATCTCACTGTCGAACCACTCTGGCATAGGTTGAATAAACTCGGCAGTCAGTGAGATAGAATATGGGCTGAAGGAATGAATCAACGAGAAAAAAGTGTGTAGCGGTGATTCCTCTGGGATATTGATGTTGTTTGGATTTTTGCCTGGTGGTATGTCGTGCCACCTATCGAGGACATCTCGTCGAACTCCTTCAGTTGCACCAGGGATGTGCGAAATAGCTTTAGCAAGAAGCTCATTATGAAGCTCAGCACACCGAACTGGATCGAATTCAGCGTCCATGTTTGGTATATATGGTCAAATATCTTGGATGAATGATGGCCAAGCCAAGTGCCTCGAGAATGAGAATGTGCGGTGTGGATTGAAGTCGATTGCGTTGAGAAATCAACAATTTATACGGGCAAATTTCCCAGCGGCACGCAGAAGTTTTAGTGACACACTAAATTTAGTTTTGTCTTGGCAATGCAACTGAACTTCGGTTGTTTGTATAACATCGTTGTTGGACAAATATCACGACGTACAAGTTGGTGGGTCTTATGACAATGTGGTTCTTCAAGAGTGTGTTCATCATACGCTCGCTAAAATCAATTGTAAATGCTAGTGTATTTTTCCTAGATCAACAATTGATTCCTTTTTCCCGTAGGCTAGGCAATGTGGTTTTGAAGTCAGGACGAATGCAGCTGGAAAGTGTTGCAAATTGCCAAATTCCACTTAACTGCTGCGTGAACTTTTGACGGAAGACCAGTCTGGTAATCAAAAAATAAAAAGTTCAGAGCCCTTAGATATGGAAGACCTTATGTAGACCGCGTGATTGTATCAAGATAAGCAAATGTGTGACAGTGAGGTTGTCTTCGCCAGGTTCTATTGTGTATATGGACGGCGCAAGTTTTCGTTGTTCTTACTCGCTCACGCCCAAATTTCAAGAAGCCAAAACATTGTAAACATAAATCCAAATGACCATGAGTACAGTCCGATGTCATAGGAATGTCCATCTCGTGTGACTGGACAAGCAAGTAAGTATTGGTTGTCCATCTAGCGGGGCGTCGATCTCTATCAACCGTCGAGAAGCCGGATGTTGTCAGAATCAAGTTCGAAAAATTGACAATTCCTCAGTCAAACATCCAAATTTACATCACTTAAACAGAGGGAGATTGAAACCAGATGTTTAATATTTCTTTGAGCACATGGCCGATGGAATCCCCCCACCCAAAGCATATGTCGTAGGACATCTCCATTTCTCAAGTCTATGGGAGCTAATTACTGCCGTTTCATTTTCGTTCATATCAGTGTTCTATAAGTCGTAAAATCCTTTACTCTCTCGTCAGAGTAGGTTGCTTACAGCGTCTCACAACTGTGATTAACCGCAACCTAGAAAATCCAGAAACTCCTGGTGCGATCGCATCCTTTTTATCCAAAACATAATTACATGTTGGGGCTATCCGACCAGTTAAAATTCTCATTCTTGGTCAAAGAGACCAACTTCAAAGAAGCCAGTTGACTATGGGTATAGAAACTCATTGTTTGCTCGTTGGGAGTTTGTGTTCGTCTATTGAGCTTGAAATGAGGTATCGTAAGATCCATCCCAATTATTCCAAGCAGAAGCGGACGTAGGGTGATGTTGATGTGGGTTTATTATACTGTCATTAGGTGTAACTCTTGATGGCTGCGTGGGTGGATTCATGAAAGAGGATCCGCTCAACAACGGCTGTGGTGTCATTGGCTCGGTAGATCTTGGTTGGCTGGATACACCAGTGTTGTTGTACAGCAGCGAGGAAGGGATGTTGCTCAGCGGTCGTACTGTACTGCTCTGTGGCGACATGGACGAAGTGGATAGGTTGCTCGAGTGAGCTGAAAAGGCCGTGGATGGCCGACTTACACCTTCAGTTACATCTAACTGAGCAGAGTTGGGGACTAGACCATCCCGACTCCAGCTAGCCTGATGAGAGGGCGATATCTGGTACACAGAAGACCTTGAACTTGAAGACGTAGGGGTCGAGTGATGATTCAACGCATCTGATATGGCCGATGTTGAGGATTGACCTTGCCAGGGAGTGTAATTTTGCTGATTTGGGTTTAGGCCTGGACGAGACTCGATTCCCGGATATCCAGATATCGACGCACGTGCCTGGTGTGTTTGCAATTCGCCCTCTACTGGCTGGATTGGGAGAGACAGCGAATGGTGAATAGAAGGCCGATAGCCAGATATGTTGGGAGGAGCGTATGGCTTTGGACCACCTGGGTACGTTGAAAACTCGTGCGCCGAGTGACCTGAGGGGCCTGATAGAGAATGTGGTCTTTCGCGAGACAAGTCTTGCGATGGGTTTGCAACGGGCCGGCGGGGAATATTAAAGTCATGACCTGGTAGCTCTGCCACAAATGTTTGAGGGCGGTCAGGCAATTCTGCAATAAATGGCTGCGGCTCTGGTTGCAGTTGCGGTTGCATCTGTAGTTGCGAGTGATTTGAAAGAGCAGAAACGGGACGAGAATCAAGAGGGTCGTCAAATAGCAGTGCTAGGCCAGCATGCCTCTGTGAGAATGACGGTAATTGTGCATTCTTGGCGGCTAAGGGCTCAGCCGATATGGATTGTCGTTGGGATCGAACATGGTCTGAGTATTGCGATGAAATACTCGGCCTATGAGGCTTCGCAGCCGTGACATTGTATATTGACTTGGGTCGACTGTTTAAAGTATTGTCATTAAACGAGGTATATGGTGGTGGCGGTGGAGAATATGGAGTAGATGAGTCGGATGTTCGATGCGTTGTGGAGTTTATCGCAGTGTTTGTTAGGGGATTAATTGAAGTAGTTATTGGGTTCATCGCAGGGTTCATCGCCGGATTTAATGCAGGGTTTATCGCTGGTGTTGGAGGATTCGATACTGTAAAAGTCGCGATCAGCTTCTACCCAATGGTCGAGGCAAGTGTCGCTGCATACCTGATAGTCCTCCCATCATATCACCGAGAAGCGCAACGTTGTCAAAGAGCATGCTCGCCTTGGGCCTGACGGGGCCCTTTGGCGAGTTGTCATCATCGCTCCGGCTTTCTGCGGGCGCCAACAGAAGAATCTGGCGGAGAAAATTTACTTCGGCCAATACAGAAGCATGATGTCGACTGATGATGGGTTCGTGACTACGAAATTCTTTGGAGTCAAGGAAAATCCAGGCTGCGCGGCGGCCAAAGGACGTCTTTCCCTTGTTGGCATCAGGCCTGCATTTTTCGATAATTTTGCCCACTTCTATTATCCTCTCGTTGGCGGCTTCGATGATGGAGTTGACGCGCTGGAGAACTTTGGGTCTGCGCTCGAGGAGCGAGAGACATTCGAGGCGTAATTCAATCAGATGCTGGAGATCAACATTGCAGACTCGAATAAGCTCGAGGCCTTGGCGAACTTCGTCAGGGACCTGCTCGCACTCGATGGTAAAAACGACCAGATAATATATCGCCCTTAGGCCGGGCGTGAGGGGATCCATCGTTGGTGCAACAACACCTCGTTATCCCCGATAAATTTCCCCGTGGGGAGAGACGCGGTGGGAGATCAGCAAGAACTACAGTGGTGGGTGGTGAAGATCACGAAACGCTACTTGGCCCGTTAACCCCTCTCCCTTCAGAGGTCTTCAGAGGGGACAGCCCATGAGCTGGCCCCAAGAGCTGACCCCGATAGACTTGGAACGGCGGGTGGTAGTGTCGGTCTGGTAGGGCTGGGCAAGGAGCGAGCCGCTTTCAGTAGTCCTAGACCAAGATGGGCCTAGAACCTACTGCCTGGCGATGTGCTAGGGTTAGTGCGGGAGCCAGCCCATGCGCCAATTTAGGCCAAGGCTCACAACAGTGCATTGAAAGAGGGGGACTACAGAGAGCTACAGCAGGGTTGACCACTAGCAGCCGCAGTTGGTCGCCACATGGGCACATTTTCGCCGTGGCTTAAAGCCACCACGTCCGTATTGCTTGAGAATGAGACAATTAACATTAGCGAGCTCTGCCGCATGTGACCATCTCGAGGCTGAACGTGCTCGCCAAGTCCAAAACTGTCACGTCTAGACCCGTGTTGGGCGTCCAGGCCACAGTCGTTTACCATATTCGGGCTACGGTTGAAGCAACTATTGCCACGATTTAGACTGATGCCAAGACCCTGGAAATCACCTGTCTCTTTAGGAGAATGGCGTCTTGGCCCCAAGCCCTCTCCATCGGCCGATATTACGCTTCCGCTATTTGAGTTCCACAGCCTCTCACCTAAGGTCCGCAGTTGTGGAGGATTCAGGTTGCATTTTTGTGCCTGGTGGTATCTTCGTTGTGATTGTCTCCTCGAACCCTTGCTAGTGGAGAATGTTTCAGCCCACAAACAACGTCAACCAAACATCAGCCTGCGATCGTCAAGGGAAAGACTCTTTTTAATTATTAACTGCATCTGTGCTTACTGCACATTGACAGAAGAAGCAAGGTTGGTGCTTCAGCCAGACAATATTATGCTAGGGTAGACAAAAACAAGCAACTGCACCTACGCACGCTACCCACAGCCGAGATCCTATCACACCACGCCCCTCCAATCACTAGTGACCTCTCTCATACTTGCACAATCACAGGCGCGAAAACTCGGCGTGGCGAAGCCGAAGCTGCACCCCCGTCGCGTTGCGGCAGCTTATCCAGCCCAACGCAAACAACGGCCGCTCTGCCACCTGATTTGTTGCCGAACACAAACTGCCAATCGCTGGGATGAGAGAAGATTACATACCCCAGCTTAGTGCACTCAATGACGACGGCCTGCAAGTGAGACAGCTGCTGCTGTCGACCACCCTTGTCAGCATGCACGAAAGGATCGAGGAATGTGTTGAGTGCCTCTGCAAGAGCGAGTGCCTGGGGACCGATGGCCGTGTCTGGGACCGGGAGAGAAGAGCGATCGTCGCGTCGAGGATGGAGCAGGAAAGCAGCGAGACAACGCCATTTAGACAGGGCTAGTGCGGTGGCTGAGATAGGCGCATTAGCTACTGTATGAGCATCGAAGGGGGATTGTTTTCTGGCCTTACCTGCAGGGTCTCCGGCATTTCGGCCGGCCAAGGGAACGGACTGAAGGAAAGCGGCGATAGGAGCGGGGAGCATTGACAGCGAGCTTTGAGAGTTCACGTCGATGCTCTTGAAGATAACGTGGGCAATGACATGTCGAAGGCCAACCGCACGAGTCGAGGGATCGACACAGAGTGCACTAACAAAGTCTGCGACAAGGCCAGACTCTTCGGTGTAGCCAAGGTTGCGGAGGTTCTGCGACAAGGCCGAAGGGTTGACCTGAACCGGCTGGAAGTGGTAGTTGTTCTCGACGTGCTGCTGGATGAGGTTACTCAGATTCTGAATCTCATCCTCAATTTCCTGATCGGGTGTTGCGCTGAGGAGAAACTGGTCGAGCTGAATATCGCCTTTGGGCGTGGTTGACACCGATGCATAGTCGCCTTTCGGTTCATGGTTAACAGCGACATGAGAAGTCTGCCGAGAGTTCTTGCGACGGCGGAAGAGAAACCACGCTGCAACTATACCAATGGCCAGACCTGCAACCAGGCATCCGATTGCAAGGCCAGCAGCAGGGCCGCCGGTCAGCCCCTTCGACCCGGAGGACGATCCAGGGGAAGATCCAGAGGAGGAGGAAGCTGCACCGGAACCAGTGTTCGTGGGATGCGCTGTGTCGGATGCTGCTCCAGCTGCTGTCTTGGATGCTACATCAGTCGCTATATCGGCTGTAGCACTGACGTCCGTCTTGGACGCGCCATCGGTGGCAACAGCAAGCCAGTCGGAACGAGTATTGACGGCCCGCCCATTAGCAGAGGATACGGAAATTCTCCAAACCTGCCCAGATATAGTCGTGGTGTAGACAGTACTGTCAGCGGTTTTTACGTCCCCTTTTCCGCTTGCATCAGTGATACTGGCTTTGCCATCCTGAGAGGAGACCATGTTGTGGGATGTATATGGCTACCTGTGGTTAGAGTGGAGGATGAAGCAAATGGGATCTATTGAAGATTGGGTATGGGACCCGAGCTCTTTATTTTCCCCAGCCAACAACCAGGTCTTCCTCACATCCGTTCAACGGCACCTAAGACGGCAAAGACCAGCCGGGGAACCCTAAATGTGCGCCGATCGCGCATAGTCTAGACCTGACACAGCATCCTGTGCCTTGGGCTGGGCTGGCCGATTCCTAGCAAGCCACACCTTTTCAGCCGTACTCACCAGCGCAACACTGACGGTCACCCCCAAAAACGTATCCACTCAGAGCCTGATTCCAAGCATCTAGTGGAAATAGATCCAAAGCCTCCAAAAGTGTATCCAATCATATGATCAGCCATTATGCAGCCGAGCCCGTAGTCGGGTCAGACGCGGGGTGGTTACCTTTGCCCGGATCATCAAGGCTGAATTAGAGCTCCCGCCATGTTTCTGCCATACCAGCCTTCTTATCTTTTAAAATCACTTACCACGGCTTGCATGGACTGTCTGTCGTCCATTGTTGAAATCGCTAATTTCTCTCAGTTCTGTTTCGCATACAGACAGCCATGAACGAACAGCCTGATATCTTTGTCTCGGTGGATCTAGGCACCACCTTTACTGGTACTGTTCTCACTCAAAGCTCAATTGAAACTGGTTATTCTAACAAATCTATCAGGTGTCGCCTGGACTACTCCCAGAACTCCAATCCAAGTCATTAGCGACTGGCCTGGAAGCGGCGACCGAAACGAGCGCAAGGTTCCGACAACACTTGTATACAATGCCGATGGCTCTCTGGCCTCATGGGGCTTCATGTGCGATGACCAAAATGGTGGGCCTGCGGCAGCACTCGCTGGCCAGACTCGGCGAGAGTTTTTCAAGATCTTCCTCGATGAGGAAACTCTTTTAGCTGCTCAACAGCAGGGTCTCGCCAACGCACCGCGCACAACCGACGATGCTCGGAAGTATATTGTCGACTTTTTGCGACAGGTATATACCCACATCAAGGAATCAATTGAAATTCAGACCGGCAAACGCCAACAGCCTGGCGGATGGTCTACAATGGCAGTGAGCTTTCTCTTCAGTGTGCCAACAACATGGACCAACCAGGGAATCATCAATTCCTTCAAAGGCGTGATTAGAGAGGCAGGTTTTGGTACCGAAGGCCCACGCCACAAGGCCGAGGTCGACTTGACTGAAGCTGAAGCCGCTGCTGTCGAGACTCTCAAGTCGACCGCCATCAGCTTCAATAGCGGGGCGCTCTTCATGGTCGTCGATGCGGGCGGCGGAACGACAGACTTGGCACTTATGCGCATCACATCAACAGACTACAACCACCCACAAATTGAGTCAAAATCAGCTGTGCGAGGAATTGGTGTCGGCGCCTCTCTTATCGACAGAGCCTTCGCGCGCGCCGTCGCAAACCGCCTCGCTGCCTTCCCCGACGTTCAGGCCCAACTCCCTCATGACTTTGCATCTCGCATGTCGCGCAGCCACCACTACAAGACGACGAAGCACAAGTTTGGTCAGACCGCTTATATGAACCAAGTGTACAGAATGCAAATGGAGGGCGTCGCCCACGACTTCAGTCATCCAGGTCTTGGTGTTGAGAATGGTTGCATGTTATTCTCTCAGTGAGTAGTCACTGATCCGCGTACACTTATAACCACGTCGGCTAATTATTATTAGTACTGAGATTCAGTCAATATTTGACATGCAGGTCGATGGCATTATGCTTCGGATCCAGGAGCAATTGAATTGGCTCCCAGAAAACAAGCAGACTGAGCAGGTGGTGAGTAAACAGCGCTGGCATCTTGGATTCCTCTTGTATTCACACCTTCATTCAGGAACACATCATCCTCTCTGGAGGCTTGGGAAGCTCCACGTATATCCGCGAAACTATTCAGCAACGACTCTCATTCCTCAAACACCCCAATGCGCTCAATGTAGTTGTTGTCCCAAGCCAAGACCCCCAACTTGTTGTCGTGCGGGGGCTATTAAACGACCAGAAGCAAAAGATGGAATCCGGCAATAAGCCAGTTCTTGACGTACGTATCGCTCGTGCGAGCTATGGTGTTGTTGTACGACAGCCTTACTCGCCCATGCACCACATGGGTGAGGACGTCATCGATGACAAGTTCGATTCGTCCATTAAATATGCCATCAACCAGATCCAGTGGTTGATACGCAAGGTAAGTCTTGAGCGCGTTCAGGTCTGCGTTATCGTGCTAATACGAGTGACAGGGCGACAAGATCCAATCGGGCTCATCAATACCGAAGCAATGCGAGATCCGGTTTGCTCCCAATGACCCTTACCGCACCTTTGATGCTGAGTTTGTTGTTTCGCACAACGAAGTTTCTTTCTTACCTAGAAGTCTTAAGCATGGTGAGAATTCCACATCTTTTCGGTCAGCACAAAGAAAACTAATGTGTCTGTCAAATTAGCCGGCGCGACGAAACTATGTACTGTTAAAAATAACCTCAGTGAAATCCCAACTGGTCAACTTACTCTAAAAACGAAGCGTGGCGGCTGTTGTGGTTGGAGCACGACAAGCTTTTATATATGCAACTTTGACGTACGGGTCATTATTGCCCCGGCTGACCTTCGCTTCGAGCTCTGGTTTAATGGGCAAAAGTTTTCCGGCACTCATGAGGCTATCTCAATCACATGGGACCCAACCGGAGAAAAAGCTGCAGGCAAATGAGTTCGGGATAGATGCAAATAAATGAGCACATAGAGTAGAAGGTGTAATAGGCGCAAGATGATATCCATATTTAAAAATTAATGATATAAGTGTTTATAAAGATTCCCAGACTATATTAAGGACACATGGTTTATCGAAATAATGCTCAACGGTGATCCAACGAGAAAATGGTACAACTTTGTTCAGTACACGTTTCCTTATTATATAGGCCACTTTGTGTCAATTTTGAACAAAAAAGCCACATAGATACATTCACTACTATCTCTATCTAACACAGCTAATGGCGAACATCCGAGTCGTGGAAGCGTGAGCTGGGTGACCCCTTGCAAAAAAAAACTAAATGCCTCCGACTTGGTGGAGTTACCCTACAGACAACTACCTCCCATCAGATTTTCAGCATATAAAACCATCTGTCACTCAATAATACGAAAAGAAATGCATCAAGGGGTATTAAAATAATGTAATCTACTTCTCGGAATAGAAGTGCAGATTTTTCTTCGGGAGGAATTGTGAAAAGGGTTGAACACGTTGTGGTCAAAGTATGGACTGCGCCCTAGCCACTTCACGTTCGTACGTAATAAAACAAATGCTCTCACTTCATCCGGTCAATATTAATAACCAACATTTAAGCAATAAATATATGATACACATATTAACTTCCTCATTTTTAAATGACCAAGAGATGACCCGACGAACCTTGTTCCACTCAATGTGCTAGCTAGATGCCGATGAACTAAATGGGAAGATCTGGGGTGGAAAATGCGGGGTTGGTGGGGCTCGAAGCCGCGTATAAAGCATCAATGAGACTCGAAGGCCGAATCCTCCGAATTTTCCGTTCTTCAATGCCAAACCGAACAAGCCGGCCATGTCGCTCCCCGCAGGTGGGCGGGCATTGAGAAGTGCTGTACCCGATAAAATTAATGGCCCCTCTTTGAATCGATCCTACAAAGCTTGCTCTGGTTGTCGAGCACGGAAAATTCGCTGCATTGTAGAGAATAGGTCGCAAGATACGAAATGCAACCAATGCAAAAAGTAAGAGGAAATCTATCCTGTAGAGTTATAGTGATCTGACGCCGAAGTTGAGAGATGGAAGCCAGTGTGTATACGAGACCAAGTCGAAGACCTACGATACAAGTAGCCGCATTAGGAAGTCCCAGCAGAAGCGAGCGAGGATCGAGGCCGTTCCAACTTCGACTGAAGGGAGTCCTGTTGGTGATTTTAATCCTCAAGATAGAATGAAATTGTCTAATTACTTGACAGAATGAATCTACTGAAGAACAACTTAACGTCAGAAGCTCAGCAGATGCCCTCTTGTTCCTGTCTGAGGCAGCCACAAGGCACCTAGAAGGGACCGAATCACCGGCGAGCTCCAATCCTATCTCTCAATCCCAAAATGACTTTTTCCAGTCTGAACCTGAAGCTCGTAACATTACACTGGTCCATGAAATACCAACTGAAGGCGTAGTGGCGTCAACCCGAGCATCCGCTTTCCCTCAAGTGTCACCATGGGACAATCCTGAGATCCAGCAAAAGGTGGCTGGCTTCCGCTGCCGCTTATTTTGGGAAAACATATTATTACCCCACGAGGCGATGGATTTTGTTTTTCATTTCTTTCACAAGCAGTATCCATTCTTTCCATTTATTCCGCAGACATACTACACCTCCGTGCTGAGCTATGTCCCTGACATTGAATCAATACGCACCCTTTTTGAGGAAGACGAAATCCTTCTTGGTTGTATCATTGCGGTGTCTAGTCGATACTACCACCTACCAACACAAGCGATAGGAGGGTATGAGAGGAGTTGCGAGATTCATAACCGTGCCTGGACTTGGACTCGAGATCAGGTTTCGAGAGTCATACTTGAGGGTACCAGGCCTCGAGCCCTTCTCTCTGTGGTAGAAACGCTGTTGATGTTTGCGGAATGGCTACCAAGGTCCATCCATGCATCAATAGACAACACTGAGCGCCTGGTCCCTCAAGACGGTCGAGTCATTGCGCCTCGTAATTTAGTCAGCGAGCAAATTTTGCAACCAGCATTCCGCACTGATCATGTCTCATGGTAACCGTCATGTTGCACTATCAATACTGCGATATCTACTAACTCAAGCCATCCCATCCAGGTTTTACGTTGGCAATGCATTTCTCCTGCTTCGATCTTTACCTCCAGACAGAAGGAAATGTTCTGTTCTTCACACAACGAACCGATATCTTGTCTTGTTATTTATTTGTATTGTCATGTCGCAATCCTTAGGTCGTCGCTTGGGTCGCTCACCCCTCATGACATTTGACGAAGTGGATATGAAGCAAATCTCCCAAGCCTTCATGGATCGAAACGAAGCATTATTGAATTGGAAATCTAACCCTCTAAATGCTGGAGAATTGAGCTTAGGTGCTACTGAAAAATTCCATGAAGCATTTGTTGGATTATTGAAGCTTCTAAACCGTGCTCAAGAAGTCCTGCATCCGCCTTCGGGAGATGGTATTATCGAGGCCAAGACGCATATTCCAGACGGCAGCCCACAAATGGTTGCCTTAATGAGACATTTCGATAATTTGAATCAAGAGTGGGCTTCCGAGTATTCAGGACTGCTTGACGGTAAGTTTATTTACGTCATAGGAGTTGCTCAACCAGCTAAATGATTCAACCAGTGACGGCTCCAGGGATGTCTCATTTCTCTCAGCATATGCTGCGTATTGATTTCGAGTATCTGCGGCTATACGAGTTTTCAATAAGCCTTGGAGTCTGTATCAAACAGAGAAGAAATGAAAGTCATGTGTCCGGCCGCCCCTCTGGAACTGGGTCTGCTCGCTCTGGCAACGACTGGGAATTTGACCCTGACACTCCGGCTTACTATTTAGAGCAAGCAATAGATGCAGCAGAAAAGCTTCTTCGTTTAATGATATCTTTTAAATCATCAGCAGCTAATAAAGCACTACGTTATGCAAGTTCAAGGCACTACATGAAGATAGTCTTTGCTGCTGCATTCTTGATTCAAGTAGGTAACCCTCCTGATATTGATGTACTTGATTTGACGAATTTGAAACAGGCTATACGGGCAGGAATACCAAGTATTGAATATCAGGATAGAATCAATTCCACGTTGAAAGAGACGATTATAAACCTGGAAACTTGCAGCATAGATAATGCTCATCCTGCGTTTCGCTATTCTATTCTTCTTCGAGGTTTGATGGGTGAGACCGAGCGGCGCAAATTAAAGGATGCTTCCTCTCCGTTCTCTTTGATAATTGGACCCAGAAGACCCAACCAGCTTTCAGAATCTATCGACATGAACCAAAGTAATTCTGACGAAGAGCTCAGGTATTGCCGAGTTGTTGGTGAATTTAAACACTGCCGCTGACATCCCCAATAGACAATTCCAGACGGACGGATATGGTGACAATAGTGAGGGTAACATATCGGTATCACATTATATAATGGATGAGGGCTTGGGTGGCGTTTCAGAAGGCGGTCAAGGACTTGTAACAGGGGATTTAGGAGGAACTTGGGAAGAATGTTTGACATTTATGGATAGTGACACATTTCTGCAATCCCTCATCGGTGTGGATCTGTTTAATAATTGACAAAACATGTTATATGTCCAATATCCCTTCCTACATCTCGCGCAAAATCAGAGGTTCCTTACAGCTCTTTGGCAGATGCAGAAGAACAGAGTTTCACGTCAGGTATCTGAACTTTGGGTGTTTATCACCCAGCTTAGTGACATCGAGTTGCTCGTGATCCTCGACGGGGCCATATTCTCGGTCCTTCTTTGAGTTTTCATGCAATAGTTTAAACCGATGTCCAAGAGAGAGAGCTGTTATCAAGAATGTCACAGCACACCCAGTTGCACAACCCTTCACGAAGTATGGGCTAGTAGATGTTAGTAACGGTTTTATGATAAGGAGTCATACTACTCACGCGTCTGTCTTTGGGTATAAGGTGCTGCTCATGAAAGAGCTACACTGACCAAGGATAGCGAGAATGGCAAGGCTGACCCCGCTCTTCGTCTCCCCAGCTTGGTTATTGAGTAGCCATGTAATGTTGAGTGTGATACAAGGAAAGCTACCCATCACCGCAAGCCACACTCCGAGATATCGGATATTGCTTTTCTCGCCGTCTTGTATAATTGCCAGAAGCAAATATCCAATTCCTGCCATTGCTGACAGGCCAGCGAGCGCGAAACCTCGATGGCCAAATCGATCAGAAAGGAAAGCAGCGGCAATACACAGACAAAATGATGCTGCGTAAGGCGGAGCCGTTAGGCCTTGCGCATCGATGCTACTGTAACCGAGATGTTGAACGATTGTGGGGAGAAAGTTGGCCAGGCCCGCAAAAGAGTAATTGCAGCAGAAGTGAATGGTGGCATGTACATATGACTGATAGTCACCCAGACCGGCTGTTACTTGTTTCCAGTTTAGCTTAGTTTTGCCAGTCACATCCCTGGTACCTAAGCGAGCAACGGACGCTGTTTTCTCTTCGCTGGTCAGGAACTTGGCTGTTTGAGGAGTATCAGGCAGAAAGAAGAAGACAATCGGAGCGATGAGAATCGTGGGAATGCCCTCTGACAATAGATCTAATTAGCCACTAACCATTATTATTAAGATGATAACCACCTACCGATAATGAGAATCAGTCTCCAAGGCTCGATTGAACCCTGAATCCTGGATATTCCGTATGCTAATGATGACGCAAAGCAGTTCGCCAATGGGGACATTCCGACTAAAATGGCGACGCGGAGCCCCAATTCACGTCTTTGGTAGAACAGAGAAAGATAGTATGGAGCTCCGGCACCAAATGCAGCTTCGAGTATACCGAGGAGCGCTCGGCATACACACAAACTTGCCATCCCGTTCACTGCACCAGTACTAGTAGCCACAGTGCCCCATCTAGCTCGTGTTAGTCTCTAAGAATACCCAGATAATTTGTCAAACATACAGAACACAGAGGGAAGCAATATATAAGTGTGCCGGGAGTAATTTCCAAAGCAAGGTGGTCCATTCAAATAGCGTATAACAGATGTAGAACGAATTTAATACCCAGGCCCACTGCCAAATATTAATTAGAGAATTATTAAATGGAAAATTCGAAATAGGACTATGCAGACCTGAGAATCGCTAAGATTGAGATCGTCTTGAGCTCCAGCCGTTTTGGCGTTGCCAATATTTCCACGGTCGATATAAGACAAAACGTAAATCGCACATACTAAAGGGAGCATGTGCCGATCAAACTAGAAGTTCCCCAAGAATCAGATATGACACCCATATGATGGACTTTGGGGCAAATAGTAGAATACCTTCTTCCTTATGATGGATTCCATTTTGGTAGACACCGTAACGGCGGCGAGGTCGTGTCGCTTGTCCATGTCGTCTGTTTCGACATGATGGACTACCACTTTGTTTTCCAGTTCGAGTTCAGCCATCGCTGAATGTGATGATTGGTGTTAGAATGAAGTAGTCCAGTTTCTTGTTATGAGTCTTGTGGACGGAAGTGTTTCATATAGGGGTATTTTATACTTGTAGCAGTCGCTTAACAAGCGAGAAAAGCCAACACTACACCATCAATTCGGGTCATAGATTCCGGGGTTGCAAGATCGACCATAGCACTAACATCCTTGTCTCTTAACCCTGTAAGCATCTGTACCCCAGAGATTCGCCTGGGGTAGTAGCTCCGGGGAAGTCTGTTGAGGATGCATGTTAGCGCCAGCTGTCTGTAGGCCTTTCCGCAATAGGGTGCTCATGGGACGGTGGAATTTTCGGCAAATTCGGGCAGCTGATCAAGCATCATCGGAATTTTCGGGCGAGGTGACACATACCTCTGATCCCATTGGTCGCTTTTGATTGTGCTAATACCGCATCATGTTGGCCAATGGATTTGGATAGCTTCAAACAAATTACTGGTCAAAAAGAAGACTAAAATAAACAAAAGAGGGACCGATAAAGCTTCCAGAGCCTCTCAGTGGGATACATTCTTACTTGATGTCTTGGCCACTCATTGCACTCATAATAAACGCCACCGTACCTTGACTACACGATTTTCATTCCACTCTTTTCAGCTCGCAGCTTTTCAAAAGATATTGATCCTCGAAATATGATATAAATGGAACTTATGCAATAGCTAGGTAGGTAATTACTGTTTATGGAATGAAAAGTTATCAAGTGTAGTTAATATTCATAAATAAGCTAGAATAATCTTGATGCAATTTGTTTTCATGGCCATCCTTTGGTTTAGACTTTGATCCAAAGTCAAAATTGAATCTGATGGGAGTTCTTCAATTTTGAACATATTTCGCACTTAGATCCCAATACTCCTGAAATCCTACTGTAGTGCACACATCGCCAAATTCCATGATTGTCTGTGGGGATTGATCCTTCTTTAGTAAAGCTGATAAAGAACCCTTCATCGCCTTAATGCCTGCAGCAAGGAGTGTCAGTGGATAAGCCACACTGCAGTAGCCAAGCTCTGCTAGTTCATTGTACGACAATGCGGGGGTTTTGCCACCCTCGATTACGTTGATGAAAATGGGAACATGAGGTCCAAGATCTCTTCGGGACTGTTTCATTTCTTCGACAGATGTTATGGCCTCGATGACGACAGCATCAGCTCCTTCATCAAAGAAAGCTTTAGCCCGTCTAATAGCTTCATCATATGATATGATGTGGGCATCTGTTCGAGCAAGGATGAATATGTCGGTGCCTTCGTTACGAGCTGCAATGGCAGCGCGGATCCTGGATACGGCATCATCGAAAGACACGACTTTCTTATCCTTGGTGTGCCCACAACCTACAAATTAGTGTTAGTACTTAAACCAGGATGCGGGCGATTGATTGTGATTCTTACGTTTAGGGCTGACCTGGTCCTCAATCATGATACCCGCAGCACCAGCTTTGGCATACCCTTGAACAGTACGCCTAGTGTTCACTTCGTTTCCATAACCTGTATCCCCATCAACCATAACTGGAACATCCACAACTCGACACACTTCAAGTGTTCGGTGAACCATTTCTGCAAATCCGAGGTAACCTGCATCAGCCAAACCATGTGACGCGCTGACGGCATAGCCTCCTAGAAACACCATTGGGAACCCAGCTTGTTCAACAAGCCGAGCGGTCAAGCCATCCCAGGCAATAGGATGTTGAACAATGGTAGTAGGGTCCAAGTGTGCCTCGAGCATCATTTTTCGCAACCGAGTAGCGGCTTCATTTCGGACCGTTCCTCTTTCTAGAGGATAAGGGTAATGAGAAGTACCATTTCCGTTGGAGGGATTCGATGTTGCAGTCATTTTAATCTCGAGGCTTTTGAGTTGGAGATTGAGCAAGAGTTCGCGCTTGGACGTCGACTTCTACAAAAATAATTAGGATTCTTTTGAATTGATTAAGAGGTCAAAGAAAATTTTCCTATAATCCTTGAAGATATTAGCATGGCGAGAAGGCATTTAAAATGCCATAAAATCAGGGAGTACTTGATTGTTTTTCTCATCCATATGGTAGGTGGGTCCGGGAAATTCGGGATTTTCGGCTTTGTAAAAGACTTGGAGAGAGCGGAGTCTCCGCCACGGACGAGGCCTCTGCCGACTCTGGATCGCTATGCAGGTGGCTACTCTAGGAAATTTGGATTGCCGAGGCCAATTTTCCCTCTGTTCAAACATTGCGGGGTATTCGGTTTGACTATACAAAACTCGAAACGCCAGAAACCATAGTTAATGCCTCCGACCTTGCCGGATACAAGGGCATACAGCTAACCGAGTTTCTCTCGACTCATTAGCAGTACCATGCCCATGTTATATTATTGAGACGCTCAATAATTCTTGATGTCATTGTCATTGATGCTAATGGTGTAACGAAATCTAGTTAAGGGCTACTCAGTGACACTTGGGCGGTGAGTTTTCTAGTTAATGACGATATAGGCCGCCGAAACATCTTCAGCTATTGAACATCAGACTAGCAAGTCTCTAAATTAGACAACAAAGTGGAAATTATTAATTCTTGCTAAAGTTAGCGGTACCCGCTTTGGATACTTGAATGAAACCTTTAGAAGCGGATTTTGAATTGTCGTCTGCGCTTCGATGTGACAGGCAGGGCGGGTGAACTCGTCACTATGATACAGGCAACAATAAGTGGTGTAGGATGCAAAGTAATCTGGTATTCCTAGAAAGAGCTCTTCCTGCTATTGATACAAACTGACTATGCCAAATTTTAATCGCTACTCCTCCTGCGACAGAAAATGAGCAATCATATTTAGAAGTATGCTCCTTCCACCAAGAAGCCGACGGTGAACTAAAGGACAAGTGTTAGGATTGAATTTATAGTGTTGAACAATTTCTTTAGATTTCGTACCTTGACATGCTGAAGGATATGCTCAAAGCTCAGAGTGGCAATGGTGTCCTGGGCTGAGTGAATGTATGGGCTTGAGTCGGCCATGTTTTCATCGCAGACATAGGCAGCGGGGAAGCCAGCCGAGTTGGCAGATGAGCTGCAAATTTAGATGATTAGTTGTCCGTCCATTAAGAACAAAACGAAACAGAAACACGTCTGAGAGAGTACTTACTGGTCACTGCAGCCATAACCGCATGTATCTGTGGAGAGTTCGAGATCGGTGTAAACAGGCACAAGTTTCATCGCAAAGTTTGTCAATGCCGAGTCGACATAGTCAGTGTAGACGGCAATCACATTGTTTGGCGAATAGCCAGTCATGTCTTGGTTCATCATGGCCAACACGTTGACACCAGAGGTTTTATAGGACTGCATGATATCACGGCTGCCAAGGAGACCACCCTCTTCACCGCTGTAAAAGTGAAATTCTAGTGTGTTTTTGGGCGCGTAGCCTGCGTTGGCTAGAATGCGGAGTGCTTCTAGGACCACAACAACTCCCTAGCAATTATGTTAGTCGACTATCAGGTATTCGAATTTAGGACCAAAATGTCTTGCAACATAAGCATGGGCCGGATGCTACTTACGGAAGCATTATCATCAGCTCCGGGAGCGCGTCCGCTGGTAGTGCTGCCAACGCTGTCGTAGTGAGCACTGACGATGACAACGCTGCTGGAAGTTCCTGGGAGCTTGGCGATCACACTAGGTTGATTGTAGCTGTGGGTATAACGAGAAACCTGGATCTTCGAGTTGGCCGAGGCAACTGAGACGACCTTGTTGTACATCCATGTAGCACTGGTGGCGGCGTAGGATCCACGGTAATAGCGATTGTAGAAGTCCGCCATTTCATTTGCCCAGGTTCTCAGATTGGAGATGCTGGCTTGGGAAATCAAAGGGTTCGCCTCAGCGGTATGAGATGGCCCCGATGGGATCGCCTGAATCGAAACTGTATCCCTAGTAGTCTTGCTCTGAGCAAGGCTTTCTAGCTCCTATAGTTGATATTAGTTAGATGCATTGTGAGGATAAGGCATATAATGCCGTACCTGGGTATCAGTGATATCGACAAAGCCAATCTTCTTGGAGATTAACTTGTCAAACTTTTCCTCCTCCGTCATCCAAGTACCCGGGTCCTCCTCGCTGGTCTTTACAAGACGCAGATCTTCCCGGCGGACATTTCTAACACTCCCGCGAGACACCAAAGCGTCATGGTTGGACTCAATAACTCCACCAAGTACCAAGCCGACACCCGAGAAGAGGGCGGCACCAAAAGTTGCGGCTTTGACCATGATGATTTTGCAGACCAAACAAAAAAGATCACTTGAGCCGGATAGAGAATTCAGGCACGAGTAAAGAAAAAAAGATCCCTTTTGCATCGCATGTTGGGAACTCTTCAACTTATACTAACAACAGACCTTAGGTATTTTTGAGTGAGCCTCGTGTTGATCTCCGACTTAGTGGCTTCATTTTTACGGGTGTAGTTGTTTTTGGGTAGGTGGTATTGATCTGGTCGTATCTAAAGTGGGCGGCGCAGCTCGGTTGTGATAAGATAGTTGATTTCTCCTTCTCAAAGAGGCAATGGAATGGTTAGGATCATGTCTTGGCAGGCCTTTTGAATTATGCATGTCTACGGTCGCGCCCCCAACTTCCTTCTTCCGACGTGTCTCCGTGGCCCTGGTTCGACGGAGCTAAAATCCCGTCTCCTCTTCTGCTTCGGAAGCCGGTCAATTAACCTTAACAATTTTCCCGTCTTTCTTATCGTGAAAAATCGTGATGTGGATTTTGTAATTGGGATAGGATGGACTTTTGGAAATATGCATTCGCCTTAGTCCATTTGAAGCCTAAATTATGGCCATAGCCCTGCCCATGAAAAAAAAGAAATTGAAGCACACTTCTCCTGTTTCATGAAAACGAACCTGGCAGAATATGATTTTTTTTCCCATTGGAAAACTTTTCGATGAATAAGTTTGAGGACTTTGGTATAGTGGGGTCAACGAAGCCTTACTTCATGACACATCTAATCCGTGGAACTCCCCACTTACCATGACCGGGATATTTTGGTCTGGAAGTTGATTTGTACTAATAATAAAATCTGTATTAAAGATAATTATTAAGCTACATAAAGTAATTACTCGTAATATATATTATCAACATCAGGCAGTAATTAAAACGCCTGTAATGTGTATCAGTCGATGGTTCAATTGGCACATATTAGTTGTAAAACTAATTGCCACACTATCTTGTGTCCATATGACCATACCATAATTCGTTCATGACTCTAGCTTGGATCTGGTGTATTTGGATCGCTGTCTCCAATATGACCCATATCGTATAACCAGGACAGGGATAATGGCCAGCGCCAAACTGACAGCGCCAAACATGGTAAACCCCCAGCCGTAGCCAAGATGATCTATAATCGCAGTTGTTGCAAGTGGCAAAAGCACACCCACTAAGCACCTAGTCACTATAACGCCAGTCAAAGCCGATGCTGCGTAGATATTAAAGGCATCTACCACATATGCCATTAAAGGCACGGTAGCGAGCATCAAGGACAAGCGGATCCATATGACAGAAAAGAGAAACAGTGCCAAGGGTAGTTTATATGCGGCGCACCAACCATACAAGACCACGCCGGGGGGCAACATGAAGGCACCGATAATTGTTATCGGAAGACGAAATTCTGGCAGGCCGATCCCATTGTTGGCCTGGCGGCATTTGATATAAATTTTGTCCAAGAACATATTAGTTATTACAACACTGGTAAAGGAACCGATGGCTGGAAATGGTGTCAGCAGAGGCATTCGAATAGCGAGAAAAAGAGGTGGCAGTAGAAATCTTACGATTGACTAAAAAGGCTGAGCCTACTGCGCTTGGTGATAGGCCATATATATCTTCCAGTATGTTTGGAAGTGTGACAGCGACGACATAAAGGTAAGCAAATATGCTAGAACCAAACAAGGACAGAGTCGCCAGGACACCGGAGCTGCAGAACACTGCAGCGGGCCGAATTATGGAGGTTCGTAAATTTAGCGAGTCCTTCTCGAGTCCCATATTTTTTGTCAAAGCGCTAGTAGCGAATGACTTTCTGGTCTTCTTTTCGAACCTAGCAATCCGACTCCGGAGGATCGAAATCTTGTAAGTCTCCCGGAAATAGAACAAGTACATGAGCTGGCCGACCCCCGTAAGGATAACGCCCATCCAGGGCACGGCCCGCCAGCCCAGACGGTCAGTGACGATGCCACCGAAAGCTGGTCCCACTGCGCCGCCAACAACAGTAGCGAACATGACGAGACTCAGAGCTTTGCCTCGCTCGTCTGGTACGAACAAATCACCAACGATGGCCGGGTTCAACACGTTGGATGCTATAATCAAACCGGTCAGTGCGCGTAGGGTGATGAGCAGCTTCGTATTCTGCGCGAGAGCTACGCAAGCTGTCATCATGGTGAATAGCAAGTTGCAGGCGTTCATGACTGGATAGCGACCGAAGATCTCGGACAGAGGAGCGATTAGGAATGGCCCAATCGCTTCACCAAGCTCCCAAATTGTTACCAGGAGGATAGTCAATGACCTTTCTCCATCATCGCCCTCGAGATCATTAACAACTTGTCTCGCTACTGGGGCAATTGAAATGCAGTTGAATGTACTAGTTATAATGAGATTAGCTCTATCAAGGGTCGCATTCTTGGGGTTTTTCCAACTAGTGTTCATCATACATACACTGTGAAGGAACTATAAGCCAGCATAGCTACGATGCCCCATTTATACGACGTTGAGAATTCAAGCGGATTCTCCGGATCGCCCTTGGGATTGAACTCAATCGCACCGGCGGCATCTCGCCTATATTCATTTCGCAGCGCATCAGCTGCGAGCAATGGAGTGCGCGCTTCCTCGACATCGGAAACACGAGATATTGCCATGGTAATAGATATGGCTAGTGGAGGTTTGTCGTGTGATTGAATGCACAAAAGAGTGAAAAGGACACGAACCTTTAAACCCGATCTCAGTAATCCCTCATCTCCACATGTCTCGCAGCAACAATAAACAAAATTGCTTTTGCCAAACCCAAGAGGTGGCGCTGTACAACTCATGCTGACGTTTAGCGCAACCACCGCAAGTGGCTGGAATTGAAGTCTTAGATTGGGAGAAAAAAGGGCCGATCTAATTAGACATGGCGCAAAGCAACCAATTGACCACCTCTAAGATGTGGATCCAACCACCAACAAGTTTTGGTTGTACAGCCAGACTTGCCATAAACACCAATCGCATTCATTGACCAAAGTGTGAGACTGGTGATCCTTTGCTACATAATATACATCTACCATCTATGATACCATAGACTCCAAATATGTCATCAATTGCCACCACCAACAGCCACCGGTTCCAATCCCCCGGTGAGAATTGTATCTTGACGCTGCTCCTCATGTGTAGCCCGGAATACCTCGTACTTGCGATCATGCCAGTTTTCGGCGGTAACAGTAGACCCATTGCTGTCAGTAAAAGACACGCCATTATCAGGGCGCAGGAAGTATGCAATTGTGTAGCGATCGCTGGTCTGTCCTTCCACGGGTACCACGCGATGAAGGCAAGATCGCAACTTCTTTTTGGAGAGGAAGCGCAATGTGTCACCAACGTTGATGATGGCGCAGCCAGGGCGTGGCGCCACAAATTCCCACTGTTGAGAGTCTGCAGCCATCACTTGTAGTCCCCACTGGTCAGTGAAGAGAACGGTGATACTGCCGATATCGGTGTGCTTGTTGTGGCCCACGGTCTTGGATTGTTGGTCTGGGGGTACGTATGGGTAACGAAGGAGCACCAAAACTGAGTTGGAGTCCTCGCTCGTCTGGTGAAAGGTTTCGAACCCTTCTCCGGATGGGATCGACATTGCCGTCGAGAGCGAGCCCAGCAGTTGTCGGGCGATATCATTGGCTCGACCCAGATATGTCTTGAAAAGGTCACCTTGAGATTTGATCCAAGGTGATACAGGTGTCTGTGCACGCAGTGTCTTATGAGAGACCTAATGGTATAATTTAGTAAACACTTTTTTTTAATGGCAGTAATTGACGTTGCAGGTGAGATGGCCGTACTAACCTTGAGACTTTCATATGCGTCGCGAGTCCCCTCATAGGGCCCGGCAAAGTATCCAGGCGCCTTATAGCTATAGTAAGGGTAAGCAATTGAGTCTCTTCCTCCACAATTCGGGTTGGGAGCTTACCCGTCCGTGTAATCAGATTGTAATTCCTCCAGCTTTGTCTCTATGGGTTGGTTGAACCATCGATTCATGAATTGGTAGACCTGGTCAATATGGTTTAGGGTAGGGTCCGACGCGTCTTCATCGGAGAGGTCAAGATAAAAGAATCCTTCGCGAATAGAAACAGACAGAAGCTTGTTCGCTTCATCAGCGTCGCCATTTACTAGGCTGCGATAGCTGATGGTCGGGAGGGATGCAACGGGTAAATCACCCGGTACGTCGGGGAGGGACTGGATAGCGGCGTCCATAGCAAAACAGCTTTAGATCCTCTTACTATGCTTTTTTCGGACAACAGTGGATAAAGGTAATAGTTGGAGTAAGTAATTGATTGAAGTAATAAAGCTTCATGACCCGATTGAGCATGAATTATATACTATCTACCAGCCCTGCCTAGCTATTTAGTACCCCGCAAAAACATGGGATTGCTGTGACGGGATGGAAAATAAGACAACCCGCCAATGTGGCAAGCTGAAAACGGGACGAGTGGTGAGACCTGGCCCACAAACCCGTGTCCGCCTCATTCATTGCTGCAAGCCATTCACTTGTGAAGCCAATACCACGCCGCCATCGGAGGCGGTCTCGAGCACACTCCCCACAGTCGTGGCGGCAGGGGAAGTTCCAATTGCCTTGAGCAATGCCACAAAATTGCGCAGAAGCTCGGCTGCACGTGCGTCACCGATGATGGATGAATGGTATCGCATCTCAAACACGTTCTCACCTGCGAGTGGCTTCATCTCGAGGTACACGGCGTACTGTGTCTCACTCTCCCACCGCTCTAGGTCACGCCGCGGTGCTAGCGTGATGCCGTCGACCACTGTGCGCTCCAGCTCAGACCCGCCGAGCTTGATGTTGACATAGGACTGCATACAAGGCGTACCGCCCGGGTTGTAGTTGCGCGGCGCATGCTCGTGCTGGCCTGCGGATACAATGTCCCCCTGCACACCGAGCAAAACCGACTCGATGGTCGCTGCGGGGTCCTGCACCTGGACGCGAAAGGGGCGATCCTTGACCAGTAGTCCGATGAGCCGATCAATCCCCTCGTACGGGTACAGGCGACCTAGCGTCAGCAACGTGAAAGCCACGTCCCTGGATCCTGACCAATGCATGAGCGTCAGTGCCCATGCCGTGGTGATCGCTGCAGCGAGATGGACTTGGCGGCCCTGCATCACATTAGTGGACATTCTCTCGTAGACGGAGCCATCGAAGCGCTTCGCGGGGCCGGGCAAGCCATCGTAGATAGACCTAGTGTGGGTACCCTTGAGATAATCTTGCCAGAACGCATCTGAACTAGCTTCGTCCAAGTCGGCGTACAACTGCTTGGCAAAGTCGCCGTACCAAAGGCGTTCGGGCTCCTGGGCAAAGGCGTTCGGGCTCTCAAGGGCGGGCAGCAGATCCTCCTCGATAATTTTCCTGGAAAAGCTGTCGAAAAAGCAATGCAGTATTGAGAAGACAAAAAACAAGGTCCCATCATCGTCCACTAGCGCATAGCATGCCGTGGAATCCCCTGCAGGTATTACCCTAGTGCTAGCTTGGTGTGCGTATTCCTTGATGGGGCCAGAGCGGGCCATGAGTACCGGGGTAGCTTCAGCTTGGAGCACTTGGTAATACTCATCATTGATGTCCACAAAAGTGGTACGCAGAATAGGGTGCTTCAGTGTCAAAGCCGCAATAGCTTGCTCTAGCTTCTCGCGGACGGCTGGTCCCTGCACTTCGTAGATGAAAGTTGGCGATGCCCCGATGGCACCCTGTGCCGTCATGTGGATGAAATCGACTGCATTCTATGAGTGATATTCCCACCGCCTTTCTCTGGGTCATTCTTACCTTGATCTTCGCGTAATTGTGTGACCCGCAAAACCTGAGTTTTGCTGTTGCCCAGCTCTTCCATGCGGGATTGAGCCTTCTGGAGTAGGTCACCATCACTGGTTGATTCATCTCCATTGACCCCTAAAGGTTGGCTGCCATTCACAGTCTGGACTTCAGCGAGTGCTTTTGCCAAGCTCCCGACAGTTGGATCTAGAAAAGGTTACACACCGTAATTTTAAATTAAGGCCAATCAGCGCAATGATGACAATACTCACTCGCATATAATGTTTGAATGTCAAAATACAGCTTTTGTTCAGCTGCCTTGGCCATAATTAGAATGCCTTTGACCTAGATAGTATTGGCATCAGTGCGATCGGCCCACATTCCTTACCGGGGCTTACCGAGTCTCCTCCCACTGTAAACCGGATTAGATCTGGACGCATATTTCTGTCTGCAAATAGGTGTCTTACATTCAAACAAATTGTCATCATCGCCAACCTCATCCAGGTCGAGAGAGAGCACATTGGCCCAAATTTGGCGTAGCTGGTTGTCCATGGTGCGAAAAAAAAAGTGATCCTTCAAAGCTCGTAATGATTTGCTAGGGAGACGTGTTTCATCGACCACCACATTTGCTCTCTTAAATAGTTACCTGCAAACTGTGGACACATAGCTAGCCTGTACTAGCCTGGAACGGCTTGCTAGTGTCTTACATGCGCTCCACAATGCTGGAAGGGCCTCACAAATGCTAAAGTTGCCGGCCACAGCATTCTGCAGGTGACATGTTACAATGGGCGGCAAAGGTGGCAATAGATTCCAGCCCGTGTCGCCCCGAGTGCAGGAGTAGTCCAATCCGGTGAGGTGCATTGAGGCGCAATCCCAAGCGACTGCGGAGGATAGAAAACTTCAACCCCGCCAAATTTCACTGAGTTGGATTGAACTGTAGCCCCAAGACCACTCTCTATTATCGTCATGCTTCAATCAGACGTGATATTATTATCCGCCACCGAGGGGGATGCTGATGCTATCATTGTCCCGCCAGCGGCAGGAGTCGCCGGTGATGCACTGAAAGTATCATACAAGCGCCTAGCAGAGTTGGTGATCCGCGCTCAGGAAGCATTCGCACAGCTGGGCATTACGGCCGAGAGTCGAGTTGCTGTGGCGCTCCCCAATGGCCTGGAGTTCGTCATCGTGTTCCTGGCTCTTATCCGCCAGCGAGCTGTGGTAGCACCACTCAACCCTGATGCTAAGTTCAATGAGCACACGCAAATGATGGAGCGTATTCAGCCCTCTTGGACAATTATCCCACCAAACGGCAAGCAGCTGCCCGTTGTTGATGCGTCCGCAGCGCAGAACGTTCCTGTGGCAACGTGCACATGGGACGAAGTCTCCCAGCAGATTCTTTTGCAACCCATCTCGAAAGAGGAGTCATCTCTAGTGCCAGCAGCCCTCGTTTCCGCCGATGAGGTGCGTCCCGACGACATCGTGCTTCTCCATTACACTAGTGGTACCACAGGGACACCTAAAGCTGTCGGCTTGACTCACGCAACTATTCTCGCATCAGTACGTATCCTGATCGAGGCCCATGCTTTGCTCCCGGCAGATCGCACCGTCCTTGTTGCGCCATTCTTCCATGTTGGAGGCACTTGTTCGTCCCTTCTTTGTACCCTTGCGTCGGGTGGATGTGCCATCATTCCTCCCTCACTCTCTGGGACATTTTGGTACCAATTTAAGGAATTCGGAGCCACATGGTACCATGCCGTACCTACACTGCATCGATTACTTCTCTCCTTTCCGCGCCCGACAGATGGGCTGCCCATCCGGTTCGTACGTTCCGGTGGTAGCGGTATCTCTGGAGATCAAATCTTGCAGCTTGAACAAGCTTTGGGCTGTCCAGTGCTGGAAGGTTACGGAATGACAGAAACAGTTCAGGCTGTATTCTGCAATCGCATTGATAGCGTAGAACGTCAAGCAGGTTACTATCCTATACCCAAGGATCTAGTGGTCAAGATTCGCATTCCAGATGCGGATGACACATTTCTACTCACCGACCAACCGGGCCAGACGGGAGAGATCTGTGTTAGTGGACCCTGTGTGATCTCGGGATATCTAAACAACCCGGAGACCAACCGCGAGGCCTTCCGCGACGGTTACTTCCGGACGGGAGATCTAGGTGTTCTGCACCCAGATGGCAAACTGCAGGTGACTGGCCGAATCAAGGAGATGATTAACAAAGGCGGTGAGAAGATTAGTCCGATGAGCATTGAGGACATCATTCTTGCCCACGACTCTATCCAGCAGGTGGCCTGTTTCAAAGTGTCGGATGAGACCTATGGAGAAGATATCGGTAAGCCAGCCCTTAACTAGCTATGTCTTTTCGAAGCAGTCTAACAAGAATGCTTTCTAGGTGTGGCAGTAATTTTAAAACCAGGATGCAGCTTGAAACCAACGGACATTAAGCGTTTCGTCCGACAGCAGTCAGCCAACTTTAATGTTCCTAAAGTGGTCAGCATTCCCTCCATCCAATCATCCCAGAAATGATATTAAAACTAACTCGCGAACAGGTCACATTTGTAGACTCAATCCCAACAAACCGATCGGGCAAGTATGTCCGCACATTGTTGGCCGAACAGTATGGGGCCGTGGCCGCGTAGCACCATGGCATTTGTGGTGCACTGTTAATACTTAACGATGAACGATGTTACTCGTTATCTGATCTCTGCAAATATCTAATTACGTTAGACTTGCTAAAATTTACTATTTAAAAACCTATGTGTTAAAGATAGCGGTTAAGAATCATCATCTTACATTCTTTTCATATAATGTATTTTCGAGGGCCCTGATAATATGATGAAATCGCTTGTTTGTTCCATATAATAGAAGGAAAAATCATCTCCCATTCACACTTCTAACTTTGAACGTCATGACTACCATTGAAATTCGCCCAGGAGCGGAAGTGCCTGATTGAAAGCATATCGCTTCCTAATCTCCTAATTGTCTACACTTGATCTAAGGCGAAGGCACATCTACCTGTTAGAAGCAAATGGTTTAGCGGACAAAGCAGATTGTTGACTCCTTCGGAAGTAGCAGCTATTCCCGACCACAATAAAACTGGCTACATCCGGTAGACTAGCCCATAGCGCGACCTAGGGTAGCTGGGTGGGCGACGTATCCATGAAGCAGACTTTGGTGGTTTGGGATGACATTGATGTCATTCGGGCTATATTGTACACGCTAGAGGACACACATTATGCGACGAAAACCTGACGCTGAAATTGCGAGTTCATCAACATGATCTGGGGTAATCGCACGTGGTTAGCGTGGTAAAATAAGTTGATGCATGCCATCAAGGGAATCCGTCTCATCGAGGGGTGGGCCAAATTTTGACGTCCTGCTGATTCAGACTTGGGTTGACCCGCCTTGTTACCCAGATGAGCTCTTAGGTGGATTGATAGGCTATGGTGGCTTTTCAGAAGTACACTGCACCGTGAGACCCAAAAGTACAGTACGTTGCTTACTGCCAAAAGTACAACAGGATTAGGTGTCGGGGGTTGGATCTGATTGGCTAGGATGCTTCAACGGCGTGGCGTGTCTTGGCTTGGTTGGACAGAGAAATCCCGCTTTTATGATGCAGCTGGATCTGGTATCAGCAAGGCAACTTGGGTCGCATTTTGATACCAACTGAACCCAGGCTTATCGGCTGACAAGAATTGCAAGTCCCTATGGTATAAAAGCCGTGCCCACCACGCACTCTGTCCATGGCCGTGATTACATTCGAATTCAATCCAGCCGTTCTCCAGCCCTCCACCACCAAAACAACATACTCTACCATATTCTGTATTCTGTGTCTTTATGCCACCATGCCATTGAACTGGGATCTTTATCACCAAGATGCCGCCAAACTCTATTTGGATGAGAACAGGCTTGGAACAGAGACTGTAGAGATATTAAATAAGAAATATGGTGTATCAATTACGTGAGTCCATCAATGTGAATTCGGTTTATAGAAATTGACAAAGCAGCAGAGTAAGACAACTAAAACATAGATTTCCTGGCAGGAAAAAGATGCGGGCGGAAGAATGGGTAGCCGTAAGCCATGAAGTGGCAAAACTGAAAGCCGAAGGGAAAGCGTTCGAAGTTTATCTTCATGGTCGTCGACAAGACCCGCAGCGTGTCGAGAGGGAAATTCGGCGATATCGAGATGACACCACAAAAATTGACATATCTAAGATTGGTTAGTGTAATACTTTATCTATGGTCCCTTCATTTACTGATGACCACATAGTAATAGGCATTGGTACATCCGATAAACATCGTGTCGAGATTCGAACCCCGATAACGAAAGAGACACGATTGCCGCTTCGCGAGAGATCTTGTTCCACCGACCCTAGGGAACAAACACAACAAAACAAGGATAATCTGGTAGAATCGTCGTATGGAATGTTCATTGCCGATGTAGACATCGAAATGCTCGCTCAGGAACCTGATTATTCAACTCCTGTTCTTCCAAGCCCGATCTGCCCCCAAACCACTAACACGGTGTCACTGTCACCCGCAAACTTTGGATACACTACAAAACCTGTATCCCAATTTTCCGTTTTACAGGAAAACGACAGTGCTGCATTGAATCTAGAGAAGGAGGTGGAGGGGGAAAACCAGCGAGTTGCATGTTGCAACTACCTCGGTCAGCAATTTTCACGAGACTTCAATTTGATTGCCACGTGGCAAGGCTTCGATAGCCCTGGCAAAGGAAACCCAGAATATTCATTGTTTTGGGATTCTGAAGGTGCTTGTGATTTCCTTTCCCTGTTCGTGCAGTATTTTAAGATAATGACGCAGAACTGTCCTACACCCTTTCAAGTTTCGGTCGATCTGAACTCGCATCAGGTAGGGACGGACTACAAGTAGCCAAGCATCGAATAGGATGTTTTGGGCCGACACAGAATAATCCCCGACGGCTCGCTTCCCTTTTGATCGAGATTGACCCGAAGCTTAGGGTTCTAGAACACGCTGCAGATCAAGTTGAACTACTTTTTGCTCGAAACAGATTCGGCCAGCTAAACCCATCAAATTTGGGTGGGAGCAACCATAAAGTCCTAAATTCAAGCTTTTTTATTGTTGCGTACTTGGCATCCAACAATCTTACTAACAATTTGGAAATCAGAAGTTTCTTTAACGCGGCAATTACGTACCAATTTATCACAGAGCTTATATTATTTTTAAGAAACGACTTGATGAATACGAGGCCACTAATAACTGCAATTTTACAAGCAGTCTATGCGACAAAACGGCTCGTTATGGGTGAAATGACTGGAAGCCTTTTTGCGCATCACAAACGAGAATCCCTTGATTTGCTGCATGCTGCTGATAAAAGGGTATTTAAAGGCAGTTTAGGCCAAAAGCTATTAAATGCGGCTGTGACCGAGAAAAACTTCGAGGCAGCGAAACTTTTGATCGGAGAAAATCTAGATATGAAGCCCAGTGATTATGAGAACCTTCTGGAGTCCACCGTTAGAGACGGGATGTTGGACATGGTAAGGTTGATAACACAAGCTGCCCAGGAAGCTGGCGGGCAGCTAGACAGCTATCTTCCTCAACACGGCCAAGCCGCCTTGGCAGTAGCCATACGACATGTTCGGATGGATTTAATTCTAGTTTTACTAGAAGCAGGTCTCGTTGTCAGGTTGAATAACGATTCCGGTGGCAAGATCCATCACGAGAATATACTTGACTACGCGAAGAGTAAATCCTCTGAGATGTTCCAATTGCTACAATCATATGTGGCAAGGGACGAAGAAGAGTTGACTTTGCAGATAGTGAACGCTGCAAAGAAGGGTAACCGCGCACTGGCTGAGTGCCTCATGAAACAGAAGATTAGTCAAGGAATGATGCTTGAGAGAGCTCTTTGGCATGCGGTTAAGTGCAACAACGTGGCAGCCGTCAGAACCTTCATTCTTCGAGGCGTAGATGCCAACGCAGAAAATTATCGTGAAAAGTATCAACCTTCAACGGATGCCAGATTCAGCGATACGGATTCCGATAATGGAGAATGTGAGCGCAAAGGCTTCGAGAATTCGAATTTGAATCACCCTCTAGAACTTGCCTTGATCGAGAACAAACCCGACATGGTTTATGTTTTAGTGAAGGGTGGAGCGAAACTTGAAAATTGGCAAATCACCTTGGAAAACGGATTTATTGAGGCAATACTCGCTCTAGTTCAATCAGGGCATGACATGTCAAATATTGGTGTGTTTGTTCTTGAGTCATTCCTACGGTTCTCCGATAGTATACGTCTTTATGAGATCAGTTTATTGCTTGATGCAGGCTGTCCAATTAATGATTATGGACAGTCACACAGAAGCGCTATTCAGAATCTGCGAAATCTGGACGAAGAAGAATTCGAAGAATCCTTAGATTTAGCTCAGCTACTCTATGATCGAGGGGCAGATATAAACTTACCTGCAGCTGAAGCTGGGGGACGCACTGCACTGCAAGCTGCAGCTGAGCGAGGCAGCATCGATACAGTCGACTTTTTGCTGGATTCGGGCGCTAATATCAATGCAGCCCCGGCTAAAGAGGATGGACTAACAGTCCTAGAAGCCACAGTTTACTCACTATTGAAGAGTGCCAAAGCAGACAGATCCGAATCAGGGCTGTCTCGATTGAGGGAACATCTGTCCCACTTTCGGAAGCTGGTTGCATTTGGTGCCCCTGTCAGCCATCCACAAGGTCACAGCGGCAGCTTATTGCATCTACTATCCATTTTTAATCATTCTAATTGCTTGGAATCAGTGCTTGAAGCAGGTGCCAGAGTTGATGACCGGCTCGAGAGGATTGAATTTGAAGACTCAGTTTCGGGACCAATGACAGTTCTGCAAATTGCTTCCAATGTCCTTAATTCAGCAACCATCCTGCTCCTCATGCAGAGCGGTGCTGATGTTAATGCGCCTGCTGGCACTTTTCGTGGATTCACTGCACTTCAAAGTTCCATCATAGATGATATTTTTGGTGGGCGGAACCTGCATTCTGGCACTACTAAAGACCAACTCTTGATCGTCAACCTTCTTCTCCAGGCTGGTGCGGATGTAAATGCCGCCCCAGCCGATGAATATGGCCGAACGGCTTTGCAGGCGTCCTGCTCTGTCCTTGATCCCCGCTTGGAATTGGTGGATTTGCTTTTGAGTGCTGGGGCAGATGTTAATGCACCACCTGCGAAGACTGGTGGTGTAACTGCATTGCAAGCGGCTTCAATCACCGGCAAACTCAAACTAGTGAGAATACTAATCGAGCACGGGGCTGATATCAATGCAGCACCTGCTATCAAAGAGGGTAGAACTGTAGTTGAAGGAGCTGCTGAGCATGGAAGGTTAGATATTTTGCGAGTGCTTCTGAATGAGGGTGCGCAGCCAGATACGGCTACGGGATTTTCTAAAGCCGTTGGACTCGCCAAAAGCAATAATCATTGGCATATTGTAGATTTATTGGAACAGCACCAGCTTGCCTGTGGCATACAGCCTGCGATGTCGATTGATGGAATTAGAGAACATGAAATGTTCGAGTGTAGCATATAATTAGTCTAATTTATCAGGTGCACAGTCATTCTCCAACAACGATCCTCTAAACATCTCGCTCTATCAAGTGAAAGTGGTCTATCCCCGCGAATATACGAGCGATCTTATAAATCCACCACACCTGTTAGTTAATACAATTTTGAATTCCATCACAGGGTTCCACACGCTATTCAGTGAACTATGTCTGACAACCAACCACACAACAGCTTGGTTGGAATCACCACACTATTGGTGAAGGTGTAGAGCATATCTTTGAATCCATGCTCCTTTCTGAAGACATGTGTATCCATGCTGGCAACCTTGCTACCATATTTAAACATTACTCAAATTATAGCATTAAGATTAGATATTACATACTTGTGACGGGAGAATTCGACCAGATCACGCTGTCCAAGGCCAGTCCTCGCATGACCCATGTGATTGAGCTCAGAAAGAGGAATGAATAGCAATAAGGAAGGAATGGAAAATGCGGGGATACGGGGGATGGAATGTGAAAGTTGTGCATGGATTGACAAACATTACGCATGTCTTATACTCAAATATGCGTCCCACCTCAAAACGGGAGGGGAAAAAACATTAAGTACTGCTAGCTGTCCAGGTTCCAAGATTCTTTTGAATTGTCGCAATATTCAAATTCACCTAGTCACAATTAAATAATACGACGTGTTGTTGAGAGTCAATAAAATGAGATTCATCACTCTTGCGAGTTTGATCGTCGGGTTCGCTTCCGCCGCACCGCAACTGAAGGGACCAGACGATACCACCGTGAAGAACGTCATTGTCAGCACTCACCCCCACAAGCTTGTAACGGAATTTCAACTAATATCTCTTAGAGAACGGATTGCAAAATGTATTGCGAAGAGATTTGCAATGGAAATGAGATTTGCATCCCGGCCTGTATGCAAGGTATGACAGGTTGTCATTGACAAACTTGATGATCCTTGGTAGTCTGAATTCACGCAATTCTCTCCCGGTAGTGATTATTACAGAAATAATACATCATTAATTACTGATTAAATACGTCGGGCGGTGTGTTATGTGGTCGTATTATTATTGTGCAAGAGTGTTTTCTGCGTGACTATTACGATACACATATCCGCTAAAGACTCCTTAGAAACTCCTTCAGCCCACCAAATATCTCAATAAACTCATATATTATCAGTGACGGCCAGAGGAATGAACGACAAAACAATATCAGGTTGATAATAGCGGACATGTTTCAACCCACTATGCTATTCTGGCTTTCCCATTCTTGGTACCAGGATGGTATTTGGTCGTCGGCATAGTCCCAAGACTTTGGCGGTTTAAAGTTGCCTGAGATGTAGTCTTCGATCTTGGGATGCCCGCTGAATGATGACTTTGGTGGCCGTTCCTCTGGTTTCATCTTGTATAGCTCGACCCACGCCCATCGGATAAGTCTCGTTTGGACAAACTCATCCCAGAATCTTCTACAATTACCATAAGTATAATGATAACGTAGAGCAGGTGACTTTAGTTCGCGCACATCGATCGATAGAGTCCGCTCCATCTGGAATGGCCTACCGCGTGCCAGAGTCCATGAGCCCCCCACATAATAGGACCCAGATGATGCCGTCATATCGAGCAGACTGAATTGACAAAATTCGACAACGTAATCGGGCACCTTTTTAGGGAGGCGACAAGGCTCCAGTGGTATTATCAGAGAGGATCGATCACCAACTCGACGTACGGTGCTTCCACACAGCTTATCCTTTTTAGCACCCAAATCTGGCCACTGTATGTCACGTGTGCTCCAGCCTTGCTCCTTTCGCTCCGCTAATATTCGACCAAAATCATCATCGAGGTGTTTCAACGGATATAGCTGGTGGTGGGTGATGGTTTGCTTTGGGAAAAGACAGTAGGCCTTGTTGTGCGTTATGAAGCAGAGCTCAGTGGTTGAATAAGCGGAGGTCAGAAGGGCGTGGATGGGGGAGGTATTCGTTTTGGTGATGCGGATTTTTACATCGGGAACCTTACTTCTGATAAGGGTGATTTGATGCCTACCCTAACAAGGAAACAATTAGAGGCTGTTGGTTTGAAGGTAATTGGTTTTTTGGCTGCCTTACTTCGTCACATTTTGCCAAGTCGTATTTCTCGTTATACTGCAAATATCTCTCGAAAGACTCTGCATGCCGACTCTTGTGGACAAGGATGTCCATACATGAGCTTTTTCCATGGCCCAAGTTGAAAAAGTTGACGGCGAAACCACCTACTATCAGACCGCCGCATGTTTCTAGCTGATCTCGAAATGCGGATGCGTCGCGGACAAAACCGACGAGAATTTTCTTATTCGCGTAATCGTCGCCTTTGTGTGAGTTCCCATCGCCCTCCAAGTGGCTCGTGATGTTTAGCCATCTCGTGTGCAGGAGGGCGAGGATTGAGCGAAAGGAGCGAGAGACGCCATGCAGGGCGTAGACATCGGAGATGGAGAGATAGGAGCAGATGCGGTCAAGTATGGGATAGTACTGGTCGGACTGCAATAAATCAGCGATTTGCGACTGATTCCGACTCGTGGTGGTCATGGTTGCGATGTTGGGCGGGGAAGCGTGCGATGGTGCCTGGAGGATTTATCAGACCCCGCTTTGGTGGTTGTCTTTGGGCATGAACATGTTGGCAAGCTGGTGTGATTTAGGGATGACGTGTACCCGAAAACATGACAAGAATATCATGTGAGCGCGAGGGTTTATTTTTGCACACTTGTGACAATGCTTTTTTTTATCTACGCGGGTGAGCCGGGGATGAGGGTGCACAGAGGCAGCGCGCAGGTTATGGCTGTAGATACATCTTGGTGAGAGACGTGGTCGTCGACGCAGGATGCCCGAATGAGGCTGGCTGGCCCAACAACTCCTCTGGGTATACCAACATTCATTTCACGAGTGCAAATGAAATGAGCAGATTCCATAAACAGATCTAGTCGATAGGCAGCAAGGCCATCTGCTCTTTGGTGTCTACTCCGGTGCTGAATGTGCTGGGTGCCAGACGAGAGGACGGCCCCGCACGGAAGTGGAAGCGGAAGTGGGAGTAGTAATATTTCCATTTTGACAGCCCCAGGATGCACGCCTCGTTCAAGAGTGATCAAGGGAAGTTACTGGAGAGATTTATAGACAAACCAAATACAAATACAAAGAGTGAGGCGGCGAAATGCTTGCCCAGTGTGATCTATCACACCCATTCGTGCATGGGCGTACAATACAGATTACAGGCCCCCCAGATAAGCGAAGGATGCCTATTCCGTGCGACAGCCAACAACATTCAGGCTGACCTTCGTCATGCAACACAGCCGCCCGCAATCACAATCACGTCGAGAATGTCGCATTGTCACTTGACCCATGCCTCCTCCAACGGCTGGATATCTTTGACTCGACCAGCAGCCTAGTGCTTTCCGCTGGCAATCCCCGCATCCAACCATGTCGTATATGAGACGTCCCCCGAATCAGTCGCAGCCGCACCACCACCACCACCACCACCACCACCGCGACCGAAGACACAATGCACCTAAGATGACGTCGCAGGACCAAGCACGAAAGGAAGCGCTCAAGGACATCGCCCAGGACACGCTCGACGTGCTCCCGCGGCTCCTGGGCCAGCTGCAGTGCACCAAAGCCGCGCGCTCCGCCGACAAGTATGCAAAGGACAACCTGCGCTACCTCGATCCGAACCGCTGCCCCGCGTACGAGAACCCCGCCACGGTCCGCGTCGTCAACATGGACACGCTCAACGCCGCCATCAGGCTGCGCGAGTACGCACAACAGCATGGCTATGACTCGGGCAACCAGAACAAGCTACCCCTAGTCGTCAACTTTGCCAACGCCGATCAGCCCGGCGGTGGCTGGCTCAACGGCAAGGTCGCGCAGGAAGAAGCCCTATGCTACCGCAGCTCGCTGGCGCTCAGCCTCGACTCCCGCCTGTACCCGCTCGCCTGGGACGAGGTCATATACAGCCGCTACGTGCTCGTCATCCGCGACGACATGGCCAGTGGCCACCGGCTCTCCCAGGTCGCGCCTGAGGACATGCCCACAGTGGGCTGCGTTACGGTGGCTGCGCTGCGGAACCCGCCCGTCCGTACCTTTGTGTTGAGCTCGACCACGCCACCGCGCGAAAAGTCCATCTTTGAGAATGACAAGGACCGCAGCGTCACCAAGGCCAAGATGCGTTTAACCTTACGAGCTGCCGCCGAAAATAACCACGACCTGTTAGTGCTAGGCGCCCTGGGCTGCGGTGTCTATGCCAACCCGCCCGAGGACGTGGCGCACTGCTGGCTCGAGGTGATGAAGGAGAATGAGTTTTCGGGCAACTGGTGGCGCCAAGTCTGGTTTGCCGTCTACGACCCCAAGGGGGATGGGAATTTTGAAGTGTTTAACCGTATCTTGTCTGGTCAACGAGTCTAAACCTGGGTGTTGTAGATTGAGATTTAATGATAGAGACCACAGGGTCATGAAAGGCGTTGATGGAATGGAGTTAACGAATGAGGGTTCGACTTTCAGCCCTAAACTACCTTCAATAGGCATATATCATCTCATATCCCATTTTGTGGTGATTTCCGTACATTAGCCTCAAATTAAGCACTGCCTGCCTGGCACTGCTTTCAAGCTTGGTCCTGTCCATCCACATTCGGTCGTTGGCCTCCCGATTTGGCAATCATGTCGTCCTGCGCTTGTGCTGTGCCTCGCAGGCAAAAGAATCCATGGCGAGTAGAGCATTTCCAGACCAAGCCTCTGTCGGTTGCGAGTTTTGTGCTCCTCTCCCGTGGACATTCCCAAGCCCCAGTTTCCCGACCCCGCGGTTCGCATCAGCTGCATAGTTGCCTTCTCCCCCACACCGGTGAGGGCTCTCTGGTGACATGGATAACGTGTCCCACGAAACCACCATCACAATCCAGACTAGACTGCTCAAGGCCAGTGCTGACGGAAAATTCCAAAAACGGATCAGTCCCGACACCCGTGGGCACCATCACTTGCACTTTAACGCCTCGGCCAGAGAGTCCTACCAGAAGTGATGCAACATCGAATGGGTGCCACTGTGCGTTTCATTGATGGAAGGGTAGAACACAGCCTGCCCCATCTTTCTGCCGCTCTCCCTCCATTCCATTAGACAGGTCGCCTTGCTTTCGACCGGAACCATAGGCTGTTGTTGTTTACGGCCGTGCTGCACTTGTCTTTGCCGAAGCTCCAGACAACGGTCCTTGACGAGCCTCACTTTTCAGCCCACACACTATTCGGAATCGCCAAACTATTAATCGTCCCTCTCTGCACTGTTACCGGGACTATACTGCTCTTCAGATTCCACGCCCAAGCATAGTTACCCCTCCTCTGACAACCCCCTTTCGCCTGTTTATCAACATTATTTATCCACAAAAATTCGACTCATATACTGCGGCATACTCGAATAGTACTCTGTGATACAGACGTCATCCACCACAACCAGTTCTGCCAGTTACTTCGAGGCACACTTGGCTGATTGGGGCCGCCAAAGTATATAGACAAATGACGTATTGTTGTTGACATTGCTTTCTATCGGCTCTTCTAAAATTATTAGTCTCTATTTTTATTCGTCAAAATGGTTGTGGTACGTTACCCTCCATGGCAGATTTACCCTTCTCTCGCTCATTTTACTCCAGGGATTCACTCGGCTCAGTCATAGTGACAAGCAGTTTTGGCATTGTATGTTATATCCTAGAACATCAGACAATATTCCCAGGCTCATTCAGAAGAATAGATGAAAAGAAGTTTAGAGATGGGTGGCAACACCCCGATAAAAGAGCCCAAGTTAAGGAGGTTTATCTTGCCAACACAGAGGATTTGCTTGAGTCACGTCGTGGGATGAGGTTCGGAAAATACATGTAAGCTTTAAATTGGTAAAAAGATAAAGTGTCACGTGTTTAACAGCAGCAGGAGCGAGAATGGAGGCGAATTCAAGACACTTTTTCATGGTACACAGAGGGCTTGTAAATTAGGAGATCACGGTCAGCACCTCAAGCTCTGCTACGACGACGATTGCTCCATGTGCAAAATTCTATGGACATCGTTCAAAGTAAAATATGCTGGTGAGTAGCATAGTAGTCATCGGGATTTCGCCAAATTAACATTTTTCAAGATGACGAGGGCATGTTTGGAGCTGGGATTTACACAACTCCCATATCCTCAAGTAAGCCCTTGCCAAGTCTTGACAGACCTTCTTTCCTAACGGAAGCCGACAGAAGCCGATCATTACGCAAAGAACCATTATTCTCGTTCACGACTGCACGCCATGCTAATCTGCCGGGTTGTTTGCAACCGGCCAGAGCTATTATACTACCCTGACCATTCAAAAAAAAAACCCCGTCCCGATTGCAATTGCGTAAGTGCAATATATACTTAGGATAATATTATTACTAATGTATGCAATAAACAGGTTCAAGCAGTGACATCCAAGCAAGGTGGGTCAGTGGAGTATCCAGAAATTGTTGTTTATCGCAACGATGCTATTGTGCCCGTGGGCGTGATAATGTATACTCGGGAAGGGTGGGAATCATAGCCAAGCTTAGAGGTGGTATTCCCTTAAATTGTTTCGAGTTTCTTTTTTCACAAGCGGGTCCGGGTATATATTAGGGTCAACATCTACTAGCCATTTAGACGCACCATTGTGTCATTTTAGATAATACGAATCACTTCGTCGAGAATACTGATGTGCCGATGATTCTCACTTGCGATGCCAGCTTTGTGAAGCAATGTCAGGTTATCCATAAGTTTCCAAACATGATCAGCCAATCTAGATACAGATCTTTCGACGACGATGGGACAAGATGATGGCTTAAGGCTAAAACAACCATGGTCTCAAACTATTCATCCGAGCAGCACACTAAGATTCTTCATAAGGCTTAGACCAGGCTTTTGCTCCATCGCTCCCCATTGCGGATTAACAGTCTGTGCGGTACCTGTCCCAGCCCAACGCCACAACTGCGTATGAACCGCGCTACCAGCACAATGCCCCATATCAACAGAGCTGACACCGGCGGACGCCGTTTTTCATCTGATCGCGAAACCAAACCCCGGGCCGAACCGAGGAAGATGTGCTGGCTTCTCCAACCACATTCTGTATTTGTGCTGGTATGCTACCTTACATTAAGTCGCACCTTCGCTTCGCTCCGCTTCGACTTGAAAAGAATAATTTCGCCATAGCTTTGGTAGTTAGTGGAAATATACACGTTTGCCCTTGAATGAAATTCAAGCTAACCAGGTTTCAATTTCCATATAATGGGAAAAAATAAAGTCAAATATGCGACTTCACGGAAAAAATCTTTGTCATCCCCCCGGTCTGATGATGATCGACTACGATGTGGGACCCTTGTTATGGCGCAGATACGCACAGAATCGACTCCTCTCATCTCCACAGCAGAGCGACCATCCCCAATGCAGAATCAGGCTGTATTGTTTCATCATGCTTAAATAAACCAAAAGAACTCCATCAAAACACATTAATTTGTCTCCAAATCATTGCTTTCTTTGACTGCTAATTTCTTACGCTGAGATTTCCTCCTACACTAAATTTTAATTATAACGCGACGCGGTTTTAATTTGAGACTCTGACCTCTGCGACGAAAATGGACGGCCTTCAAGTCTACGTCGAGGATGGCATGGAAGCAAGCCCGATAACCTCCCACCATGATTCGAAAGCTTCGCCTCAAATTGAATACAGCCAAGCACAGGTCTTCTCCCAGAATACCCCGAACCGAAAAGAACGAATACTTGCCTTCCTTTTCTCACCTTGGGGTTTAATTGCCACCACTCTCATCTCACTCGTGATTGGAGGCTGCATAGGTGGTGGGATAGGTACAGCCTTGGCTAATTCGCAGTGAGGATCCTTTTTCAACCAGCTACGCGCCACAGCATGATATATATTAACTTCACCAGGTCACGCAGCTCAATACATTCCGACCAAAGTCCTTCAAATAATAGCTGTGCCTCACATAGGAATACCACGAGCGACGACAACAAGAATAGCGACTCAAATACCACCAACACAAACAATTACAACCTAAATAATTATGCTGTTTTACCAGCAGAAAACATCAAAAGTGTCTATTTGGATTGCCCATTCAATTTTTATACGGAAGAATACACGTCGAGCGCATATAATGTGAACCTAAATTGGACTTGTGGTGTCAATTTTGCTTCGGAAAATATGGCCGCAGAGGGAGGCGAGGTCGCTGATCTCGCAGTAATAATCGCATACAGTCTTGAGGATTGCATGGATGCATGTGCTGGGATGTCCCCGACAAAGGAAAAGCTTGCCGGAGCTGTCGAATGTTTGAGCGTTGTGTTCAGTAGCGAGATTGGCCAACGCGTCAAAGACCGTGGAGGAAACTGTTGGCTAAAGAATGGCACGATGCGTGCTGATGCTTCTCGAGAAGGTGGTTTAACAACTGATGTCTATGCATACAAGATATGATGACGATTGCGTTCGTGGTATAGCATCGACGCGTTGACATATATTTAATATTCCCTTTGTTGTTATGGGCAGGCCTTTGGTAGATGGGATGACAATAGAGCTTAATATCAGGTTGAAAATAATAGATGTATAGATAATTAAAAGGCCTTACTAAGAAATGGGTATTGTCGAACTACTCTCGAACTCCTCCGCTCCAGAAGGATGAGAAAGGACCCAAATCTTCATGCTGATAGTTTTATCTCAATCATTCTTTCTTCTCGTTTATTTTTTATTGGAAACATATTACTAATCATGGGGTTCGGATTTAAAGTCTCGCGGATGGATCATAGGGTACGTTCGTATGGTACCTAGTGAGGTTAGTCATTCACAAACTCAAGTCCCTGGGCCCTTGTAATCCAGCGAATACAAGCGTAACAAAAACGAATGAGACTTACATTGGTATCTCATCTTCTAATGGTGCCTTCTTGACTGTAGTCTTTCGACCCAAATCCCCCGGATACATACTGGCGAAGATGACCATCGCCGTGATCATAAGTGCAGCATCAAAGGCATATAAGGTCCACTCGTGTTTGGCTAAATAACCATCCATACCGATAGCATATTCAATCACACGGAAAATGGATCGAATCATGACTAATGTGCTGACAGAGTAAAGCATGACCAAAGACCTGAGCCAATTGATATTGCCACTCATCAGGGTCGGCGGGGAATACTGTCGGAGTCGCTTGTGGAAGATGACTGTCGTAACTATGAAGAGTCCGAAAAAGGCAATCTGCACAAGCAATCCAATGAGAATAACCCACTTGGGAATATTTGGGTTAATTTTTTGATTCGTTGCAAGGGTGCCACCACCACACTGGACCAGGAAAGATAAGACGTCTCCGGTTACGAATAGCCGCGTCAACCATCGCGCGGATATGATGGAATGGCTCTCCGCTTGTAGCTTGCGCATGAGCCGACTGAGGGACATGTAAATCGTTGCCGCAAAAAGCGCTGGAGCGATGAGAATTAAAACGGACTGAATTGCGTAAATGCCGAGTTGATCTGTGTGGTCGTGACAACGAGCTCTTGCTGCATAGCCCAACACCTCCACTATCATCACTTTGTCAACATACATCGGTCATAAATATGAATTTAGGCGAGTTCATACTTATCCCTCCGATAATAAATGGTATAAAAAACCACGATTTTGTTCTGAACATTCTGAAGATTATCCATAATGTGCACAACAAAAAACCCAGCGCAAATGCGGCAGCTGCGACGAGAGAGGGAACATAGTTCCAAAGGTAAACATTGTCCTTGTAGGGCTTAAGCTTGGCCATGGTCTGACTTTCTTTTTCGATTGATCCCTCCCGTATCAATGTGCGCAGTGAAGGCCAGAAATAATGAGAGATTATTGATTGCTCCGGATATTCCAGGCGGAGCTGCTGGAATGATTCCTTTATACCTATCTCCCCCAGATGATCCCGACATTATGCCTGGCAATGCCACCTTTTTTCAGAAATCTGTAGTCGAAATTACCCAAACTGGTTTAGTTGATACACGGAGCGATGTCGATCTGTCAGCCCAGCTGAAAGCGTCTGGATAACCGGCACCTGCTTACTCGGATGTCAGACTTATTCTCCCTGTTAAGATTTTTAGGAAAGCCGCTGCGACCCTAGTCTGGCGTTAATTGGTCACCTTATCGGCCTTTTTTAGCACCAAGGTCGCAACCAAAGGTCCTTGTGGGCCACGATGTCGAGCCATGCCCGCGTGTATCCACCCCAATGCTTAACACGAAGGAATCGTCGTGGGTCGCTTTAACGCCCACTCATAGCAGCTGAAAATCTTCTATAAAAAGCTAAATTCTGCCTCGTCTGGTATGGTGTGTCACACAGAAATACACGAGCCTCACTTTAAATTGGGCGGCATACGCTTTATTGGGGCCGGACGAGAGGATGGGGGGCTTCGGAGACAATTTCTGCCCTACTGTATCAGGGTCCAATGACGCACGCAGAAACATGCAGGATTTGAGAGGATTCACTCCCCGGTCAAATGGCTTTCGTAAATCGCAAAGCCCGACCATTGAATGACGCAGCCCCCCTTTGGAAAATGCTTGGCAACAAACACGAACCGATCTGGACGTATGGTATCGAATCAGATTGGTCTGTCTCAATCGTTGTGGGCCGGACAGGCTTAAGCTCCCCGGGACTAAAACACTCGTATTCTTCTTGATTCAAACGCATTCGATCCCCCAACTTCGTACATTTACATCAAGCGGTTATAGATATCTCCTCACCTTCAAGAATCCCCAATAGGTTGGATGATCCAAGCAAAGATGCAGTAACGTTGGACAAACAGCCACTATAAACGTAAGGGGGATGTGTAGTGGTACCGAACAACAAGGCTAAATCCGGAGGCCGCCTCTATCTACAACAATCGCATGTTTCCGACCTTAAGGACGTCTAACAATGTCTGAAGATGCCAAGGGTTGGCAAAATAATTCGCGCCGACCGACCTACATCTGCGGGGCCAGACGAACAAGTCAAGTATTAGACTGCGCGACAAATCTAAGCGAACTTTTTAACGATGGGAAAATTCATCGAATTCATTAGGACCACCAATAAGAATCGGAGATTGGGATATTATGGGCCGGGGCAAAGAGGACTGGCCTGGATTGCGTCGTCCAGCAGGGCAGAAAAAGCTCGTATCTGATTACGTGGACATAGAGCAACAAAACTGCCCTCTGTCCAGCTCGTATTTCCTAACCTAAATCGAGAAAGGCCAAGCTTGAATTTCAGTACGAACATAAATCCCAAAGAACCTTACGATGGATCGCTAGGCATCAGTGCAACACTTGGCGCCTTCAGCCATTCACAAGCCAGCTATGGAAGTCTCAAAAAAGGTGTGTCAATCAAATAACCACATCATTCTCTTGTCTCTTATGGTATATAAGGCAAGCGTTCCACAAGAAAGAATTGCTAATCAACAGGTCCCCCAACCAACCCCACTCATATGGACAAACTCATCTTCACTTCCTAGACCAATCTAGGTTTCAATCGAGGAACATGCCAGAAAAGCTGCCGATAAACGATGCTAAGAAAAGAAGATATTGGCGGCTGAATCCAAAACCTCTAATGTGCCATAGTTCAGTATAGTTCCACACATCGAACCAAGTTCTTCAAGTACCCAACCTTTCCATTCATCAGACACATAGCTCCACGATACACACATGGGGTAGGCCAGATGGCCTGATCCGAGCGGCGCAAATTGCTTGGCGTACGAAATAGAGCAGCAAATATTCCGCGAGTACTGCGCGCATTGCAAACTTGCTAGACGAAGAGTCTCTTCGGTCCAAACTTGGCGATTGTAGTCCTTTAGAAGCACGTGTAGCTGCACCAAGATGCTGTTGATTTGGATGACGAAACCCCACCAACGAGTGGCCTTTTCTGAGAATTTTAGATTGCGGAAATCATAAGTATATGGAAGTGGCGACACTTTATCTACATTGGAGTTCTTGTAAATAAGGCAATTGGCGGGATCATCCCACTGCGCGGTTTTGTTTAATTCGTCTAGTCCATTGTAGATTTCTTGTCGTAGAGCTAGACCCTCTTCAAATACCTGAAGAAGGGCTTCGAAAGACCCAGTCTGCTTCGCTTCTTGTTTGGCTTCACGGATGTCAATCAACAGAGACGCCATCCGACTAAACGGAATGATCTGACCAAGGTCCACGTCCCATGTTGTAGTCGTACTTGCGTTGTTGGGCCATAGCCAACGCCATTCATTTTTGCTCAATATGCACCTAGTACCCTCCGAATAAGATTCCATAACCTAATCAGAACCATCAGTAAGAGATATTACATGTTTGAAATATAGTAAATATTTCACATACCACAGGACCAAGCGCGCTAATGATCATGGCTTTCCCAAGGTCATCACCCTTGTATCCAATGCCTACAACTTTTATAAATGCAACCATTCCTCCAGCGTGAAGCGTGTATAGATGGTTCGTTCCTAATCGTCCCAATGCTTCAGAAACAGATAGTAACGCAATGGCAGCCAGAGTTGTGCTTTTCTTGCCTTCATGGGGATCATTGAGAGCGGCTTGTAGATTTACCAACGCCTGTTGATAGCTCACGTCATGCATGTGATCCTTCCTCCCGCCTCTAAGAAACGATGTATGGGTTTCAACCAGACAGGTTGCAGCACTGTCGAGTGCGGCTGACTGCCCAATGTAAGGCGGCAAGTGATGCACTTGTGAGGTAAAACTACACACGCAAAACCCTTTAGGCGTACTTTCGTGCGCTATAATGAATTCGAGACGGAGCTGGTCCACAGGACTTAGATTCGGTGACCGAAGTAACCTGCTTGGAGTGGCTTGATTTTGCTTCCTTCGACGTTGCCGGTTAAAATCAACACGGTATTTGTCGGAAACAGCTCCATTGGCAGTCGTAATGGACCTGTCGAACCGAAGGGCTTGGCCATATGTATTACTCAACTTCAAAGCCGGAGGTGCTGTAATTTCATCTTTGGACTTTGGCAAGGCTTTCTGGTGTGAGATGCAATGTTGACCTGATTTAGCCCAAATAATGGGTGGAAACGCAGAGGATTGGATGCATTCGCGTGACGTCTTAGCACATGGTCCACATACGGGACGCACCTCATCGCACTAGAAATCGCAGGCAAAAGTCTTGGTCAGTGGGTATCCCCAGAGGTCAAAATCGGATGTCTTAGACAGAAAATTTGCCCCATACCTTGACCTTCTTGCGCCTGCAAGTCTCGCAGCTGTTTGTTCGACGGAAGCCAACCATGTTAGCAATTCATTTATGGCGATTTCACTTGAAGACCTACCGAGACCTTCGACGTGTTTTGTCTTTCGACAAGACGACACCCTCATTTCGGCTTAAGACTTGTAGCAGTCAGCAGCTGAAACTAACGCTGTCGCACTGCCTTCGAGACCTTCAAGTGCTTATGTCTGTGTCCTACTGTTTTGTATTTTGCACAAGTGATGCCAAAAATGTTACTCTACAGAAGCAGAGCAGCCAATTGAGAGCTCAGCTAAATGCGCATCCCAGTGTTGATCCATGCACAGATGACCCCGACTCAATCGCGGATCCAATAGAGTAGTGAGGCGGCTGGGGCTAAGTAGCGATCTACGTCACATATTCCCCCTCTGGTGCACACGGTTCGCAGAGTTTAAGGCTGTCATTGGCGAAGTGCTGCTACTTTGTGTACATGCCCAACGTGGTGCGAGGGATCGAAAAGAGCGAAAAGGACTTTCATTGCTATCATTTCATAATCGTTTGACCTCCATAGAAAATTCTATTGGGAAAACTACATCCCCCAAGCGACAATAATTGGTGTTGTGGCTGAAAAGGACAAGATTGATCGTATGGCTTTTTGTGCTGGTATCCACCATAACTTTAGTGTCGGCCTACTTCTAACCACAGTGCTGACACATTGGTTCCGGGCTCATGGAGCCGATTTTAAAGGCTGATGCCACACATGGCCACTGGCTAGGAACAAGATGCCAGACGGCCCGATAATTCGGGAATGTCCATTGAACCGCGGGAAAATAAATGTCGCCAACAAGATCTGAGTTTGGTGGGGACGGGATGTGAGGACGATTCGAAAGACATGCAGAGAGGATGCGTGGCAAAATAATTTAGTCAAATAAGCATAGCTAGCAGATGGCCGCGAACAGCGACGCGCATGTTTTGGCGCACCATCCATCGCGCGGCTAAACCTAACAGGCCTTTGCATTTGCAACCCTTGTACAAGACCCATTGAACGGCTTGTTTAACCATGGCCGAGACCAGTCCATCCCCTCGCCTACTGAGCGACTGAGGCCAATGGATAATGTATTCCTTGCCGGACGAAAACGCAGCTCGTTTTTGAGTTAGCTTGAGAACCCATCGTGGCCTCAGGAACGCCTCTGACGCGAGACTAACGCAACGGAGAGGCTAGAAACAAGACCAAACCAGTGAACCCGCTCCCTGTGCTTTGCGGGACTCCATGCGCTATCCCTGCCGGGGAAATCAAGCTTTTAGTGCCACTTGGTCTCTACGGCAGGGCCTGGAAAATCGCTCAGTGCTCACTCAGCGACTGTAACTACCCTGCATCGGATGGGGAAAATATTGCCACCAAGTTGAGGAGGAGACGGCAACATGCATATTGGCTACCTTTCGGTTTTCCTATTCTTTTTGAGGGAATTTGGATTGACCTTTTGCTTTTACCACACTTGTCATTTCGTGAAAACCACCAGTGGCAAAATGTCCAAACCTCAATTGTCAATGACAACCAAGAAGAGATTTCTAAACACGGACGGCTCGGGGATCAACTCCACACCTTTGCTTATAACCAATTGGCCTCTGTTTATGCAAATAGCATCGGCAAAGCACAAATCCATTGGTTTATTTCCTCCAAGGTGAGACCTGGGATGCAGGCGCTAACATGTTGAGTTGTCACCATGATTAAGACATGCTGATAAGAATGGGACCTAGCTGTCAGCAATGCATGCAGAGCCACCCCAAACTTGCAAGACCGTGAATTTATATATATAAAGTGATTCTACTGCTCATATTTGGTCAGTATTTTGAGCGATGACCGGCTGTCTCTTCTCGAACGCGCGGTCCGTGGTGCGCGCTACACCGCTTAGTCTTCGGGATGGATGTGGCTTGGGCCGCAAACTTAGGGCCATGGTGCTAAGAAAGCAGACGCAATGTATCAGTCCGAATAGTCGCCTGTATGTCTTAGATCAACACCCACAGAGCCTGCCCGCATCGGCCCAATTACCCACTCAGAGTGACTATCCAACGCCAGCCAAGCTCTGTTTCTGCACTTAACAAGTAGGACCATGTATGGTCGTCACACCCATTTGATATATCACAGGCCGCTCTACGGCCAAGTTTCACAAACTCCACCTTGGATTGCCTTGTCTGCATACACATAACCAATCGTCACCACAGGATTCGCAGTCGCACCTACGGCACGAGAGCCACATGACAAATGCGCTTGCAGCATGGCTTGCACCGTGTTTTTTGAGAGATAACTGTATGCGGGAGAAGGGAGCTGCATCCATTGCGCACCTAACGCATATTTCTTTCCGGCCTCTCCGCGCGGTTGGTTTTTTTTTCTCTCTGGCTGATGATCATCTGCAAAATGGGCCTCACTTCTTCCCAAGGACTTTTGCTCATGCGTTGTGCCGTGATTCTAGCGTGCATAGCTTCTGTTAGCGCGCAAGACACTGGTTACGCAACATGCCAGGGCGTTTTCGAAGGTATCCTAAGTGGGAACATCACCAGAGGTGATGTTACCAACGAGACCATAGATCAGTACCTCTATCATGGTCCCATCTCTGGTCTAAAGAATGACTACCCACGTGGGAATATCACGGCTATTACATATGAAGGTACGTGGTTTCTTGCCGTCATTTTCTAGGCCCTGGATCTTGGTTATGGCAAGCCTTGGATACTAAACAGAAGAACAGGATGCCAGAAAATTTGCGGCGCTCGCACAGCGACCATGTCAACGCGATCAGCACTCGAGATCGCTACTAACTGGATATTTCCGTTGTCTATCGTGTTCAACTTGCCGTATGAGGCTGTTCATCAGAAGAAGTTCCGGAGAACATTTGGCGCCCTGTTTCATTGGACTGGATCTCCCCAGACAGCCTTGACGCACACTATATTTAATGTGCGCCAAACAAGGCATTGTCATCGCATGGCTAAGACGAGACATGGTCTATGGAATGACGCATTTTATGTTCTCAGCTGCATCGGACAGTTTGAAATCCCCCATGATTATGACAAGCTTCAAAAGTTCCAAAAGGCGATGGTGTTCGGTCTCTACCGTCCTCTGGCATCTCACCACGGTACAGTTGAAAAGGACCAACAGTACACTGCTGAGCTACTTTCCACTATAGCCTTTCAGCTTCGTGTGCTTAGACGTCGCGGTGTTATTCCTACCCTTGCCAGTCTGCTCATCTTCCTTGTAGCATTTCTGTTTTCCCTAGTGTTAGCATTTGCCAATATTGAGGGAAATAGAACTGGTGCGCCTCTGACTCTTGGGCTGCTTTACTGCTGGTTGCCAGTTCTTGTCATTTTTAGCATCGTTGACCGAAATCCTGTGTCAGCAGAGCGTACAGCGTTTGTCAACCATCCCTCAAGACCAGGTCACAAGCTAACTTAAGTCAAGGATGTTGGTTTCTCGCTGGCTATATAACGTCAATGCTGTCATGGAATCGACCAAAGAAGTGACGGAGAAAAAGTATATGCAAACACCCAAGTGGTGGGTGCCAACAGTGGCTCGACAGGAAATGGACGCATTTCGTGTCGGCGAGTTTGTCGGCCAGGGTCGCAAGGCACAATGCTGCTACTTGCCCGACGCGGCAATTAGAGCCTATGATATGTATCAGCTCGATCTGAGAGATGACATTGCTGATTATGAAGCTTGCGCCAACCAAGTGACTGACTATCTTACTGGTAGACGGCCAGCGTCTTGGTTTATAACCGCTGGCATTTCGCTCATGATAGTATGGGTCGAAGTTATGATGGCGTTCTTGATTGCGTTTTTTACTCCGACTTTTGGATTCGGCTGCTGGTCAGCCAGTTCACTTTTATACGGCATCTTGAGCTCCTTGACCTGGGTCTACCAGATGTGTAGTAAGAATCCAGGACGAAAAGGTCGAGCAATTTGTTACACATTCAATTTCATTTCGTTTGTGTGGCTTGTATTTTTGACATCCCTCGTTGTACGTTTCCCCCTCAAGATGAACTGCATCAAGGTTACTTACTGACTGACCATTTACAGTTGGCGGGTGGATTCCAGACGTGTTTCTGTAGCACGGTTCAATTATCATACCCCTACCTTGGGGGCTATATGATGTTCCAAGATTTCGAATTCTACATTGAACATTTCAAGATGCACATTCCTTGGGTGTTCGCCTCAGTGATTGGGGGACTGGTGCCGGGCATCGCGTTGACCCTAGCGACTCTGTGGTGGATGAAATGCCAGCATTTGTGGACAACGGAGGAGGGAGAAATGAGCCGCACCATTGAACTGGCTAATTTTGACGTCCATGCCGATACTACATGGCTAGTTGCGTGAGGCAGGCGACGTGACTCACTGGAAGATGAATATATTGGGAGGAATAGGATAGCTAGCACGCACGCGATGCGATGCCATGTCTGGCACATGATGACGATTCGGTAAATGAATCGAGCTAGGAATATGGAAATGAATTGAATTGATTAGCTGAAGTGCGCACGTGTGTGGGGGGACATTGGATTGTGGAGCTTAGTCGCGCGCGCTCGAGGCCACCGTATTTCGTATTTTGGCGTTTGCGGCTGAATCGCGAAATACGGTCGTTTCATGGGCTCGTCCCTTTTATGCTGCCATGGCTGCAGATAAAAAGATGCCCAAAGAATGGCAGAGTCCTCTTGATTAGATTTATTACATTGTAATTTTTTTACTCCAAAATTCGTTTCTTGGGCAGCCAGTCTTACACAACTTCCAGCCATGCCATCAGCAATCTCCCCAGAGCCGCCCGCTGAGACGGTACACAGACAATTCCAAGTTGATCGCCATTCCTGGTCCCTACCGAGCCATTACGATGTCACAGAAAAGGGCAGCGATCGCGCATTTTACCTCGGAATCAATACAATTAAGCGCAAAGTGCCTTCCCTCACACTTCGTGCAGGGTCCACTGTCGAATCACCAGTCGTTGCTGTCTGCCACTTCATTCTGCTTGGCGGTCACTTCAAGCTCGGCTTTGGCGACCCCGCTGAGGTGGATTCCGTGGAATGGGAGGACATGACGAGGCAAAATCTAGGTCGTTCCGAGTTCCGCTGGGAAACGACGTTAGCCGGTGGGGACCAGCAGGGCGAGAGGAGAGCGTTTACTTGGAAGCGCACTCAGTCAGTCGCTGTAGAGGGCATGACGCTTTCCACCCTCAGTATGCGCAATTTTAAGCTGCTAGATGGAAAGACGGGTGAAATTTTGGCAGTTTTTACTAGCAAAAGAACGGTGCGGAATTGCGGCGTCTTGGAGATGAGGGTAAATTTGGGCGAGGCCTTTGACCAGATGGCAATCCTCACCTGCTTGTCGCTCTATGAAAAGGCAAGGCGGGACTGAGGACGGAATCGATATCGACGGATTTAGCGGATATTTGAGTTTTAATCCCATGCATTTTCTCGATGCACTTAGCGACCGGGGTATTTATGTCGAATTGATCGACTTTAGCAACTATTCTCGTGCCTGTGATTCGCTCTGGTCATCACTGATGCGGGCAGGGCTTTTAGTGTGGTATGATGCTTGTTAGTCAGCTCCAGGCCATCTAGCTTCTTCCACGGTATTAGCGGATATCTCCGGATTGAGAAGACTTATATAAAAGGTGTCTGCTTCGTTTAATGCCAACACGGAATCTGTAACTTACGTCCATCAAAACCAAATCCAATCCATTCCGGCATCATCATGACTTCACCAGTTTGGTTCATTACAGGCAGCTCCAACGGCTTCGGCCTCCTGCTGACCCTCAGAGTCCTTGCTGCAGGACACAAGGTGATCGCCACAGTCCGAGACTTTGAGAGATCAGCTGCTGCGGTAAAGTCCATTGAGGAGGCTGGCGGAAATGTTATTCAGCTGGACATGACAGAGCCTCGAGATAGCATCATTCAGAAGATCCAGGACGCCGAAAAGAAATTCGGTAGCATTGACTACCTTGTCAACAATGCGGGGTACTCAGTTCTGGGACCCATCGAGTCCTTCGCGTAAGTATCGGAATCTCGGAATCGGAGCGCCGCTAACATGCGCGCAGTGAAAGCGACGTGGAGCACCAAATAAAGACCAACGTATTTGGCCCTCTATATGCGATCCAAGCTGTGCAGCCGGGAATGAGAGAGCGTCGATCAGGAACCATCATCAATCTCAGTAGTGTGGCAGGTCAGGATGCAACACCAAGTTGTGGCTTGTATGCCGCCAGCAAATTTAGTCTGGAGGGCTTGAGTGAGGCCTTATCGAAAGAGATGAAGGAATTTGGCGTCAACGTCCTAATTGTCGAACCCGGATCATTCCGAACCAACTTTTTGGGAGCCAAAGTTGTGAGCAAAACTGCCGGCCAGGAGTACGAAGGCACCACGGTCGATTCAATGGTTGGCAAGTTCGATGCCGCCAATGGAAAGCAGCCCGGAGACCCTGAAAAAGCAGTGAACATTATTTTCGAGGTTGCGACGGGTCAAGGAGCAGCTGGCCATCTGAAGGGCAATATCTTGAGACTACCCTTAGGAAAGGACGCCTTTGCTCGTATCCAGAACAAAGTCTACTCGGTGCAACAGGATTTGGATAAAAGTCGTGAAGTTGGAATAAAGACTGATATAGATGCTTGATCAGAGCTGGCTGTGGTTAGGATACGACTGAGGAGAGAAAATAAAGCCTATGGATAAGTTACGGATAATGATGAATTAAAGACCTACTATTCAAACGAAGACTGTAAAAATGTTGGGGTTTCCCATTTATTTTTTGCTTATGATTTTGTGCCCGTGCCTTGTCTTGAATCGTCTCGGATTCTGAGTTCTGCAAGGTCCAAAATCGTCAGGGCTTGTGTTCAACTAGTTTCCCTTCCGCAAATAATGGTAGATATTGTGTATCTTGTCTTAATACTTTTGTATGATTGACTGAAAAATAATATGATGCCTCTAAAATTTATGCAGCTGACTACTCTAAACATAATGGAGCTTGAGAAGTACTTTAACAATGAGAGTCCACAATGAATACATAAATTAATACCATAACTATTGATCCTTTTTCCATATTACAATATGCACTCTATTGATCTTGAAAACTTCCGATCTCCATAATTCCAACATAAATAAGACCTAATTAAAAAAAAAAACTTCATGAGGTTCTTCAGACTTGACTTAGCTAATTATTTTCTGTTCTCCTCTGTGTGGACATGGTCGAAATTCTTGGACGCAGCCATTAATTTCTCAATCGAGAATATCCTCCTACAATTTGATGGTCTATGTTAGCCCAAGGCCATTTTGCTAATATCCCCCTGAGATAGCCAAGGCTATATTTAGAATTGAAACAACCTGCATACCCTGATCTAGGATCATAACCCTAACCCCAACCCTGGCACTCGGATTTACATTCGATGTGGATCACCCTTCCACCATTGGCTCCCCCGCAATTCGACCAAATAGGACAAACATGGTATCCAAGCTTTCATTCTCTTTTGATACGGATAAACAACGCAAGGGTGGCTTCCAAAAGCCTTTTCCCATCTGCCCATTGGTTACTCGTCATTACCTGTCTTATGATGTTCGCATCGGAGTGGGTCAAAGGATGCATTTTCAATGGAGCCTACAAGCGGAACGCCGATTGTTCGCCCACGTAGCATCTGATTCTCACTGGCATGCTTTGAGGCCAACTGTGAGCACCGAGCTTGAACGATTGGATATAAAGTTGTGTTCCGGGCGCCATGAGCGTGGGGAAGTCAGCCAAACTAGGCAATGGTTCGCCGTATTTCACCTTGATCTCACTAATGTGTCGCTCAATTGCGGGGCACTGGCGCTCGCTGTAGCCGAACTTGCTTATTCTGGAAGCATTGTAGGGTCGGAAATTCTTTCTGCATTTGTCTCTCGATCTTGGCTCTTGATTAAAACATCCAATCAAGCACATAGACTTCGTCAGCAACTTCCTGCTAACGATTGTCAGCTGCTTTTTGCCGTCACCTGGATTGAAGGCATGTGGGTACAAGTGGAAAACCCCAAGATTTGGACCCTTGGGCTAGTCTCAATCCAGAGTTGGTACACAGGAACGCGTGCAGGATTCTCCATCATCGGGATTTTCTTTCCATTTTCAACCTAGCGCAGATATGACACCGATCAAGCACTCGGGACGCTTTCTCCTTCCACGATATCCGGCAAATGGATTGCGGAGAAGAATTTAGAGGATGACGGGGAAGATATAAAGTAATCATGCATCCATCTGACATTGCACTCAAAAACAGTCTCCTTCTGTCCACCATACCCCCGCAAACATCATGATTGACGCCACCACCCAGCCCCAGCCCACTTTGGAGGGCTACTTGGTCAACGATGGCATTCTTGCTAAAGAAGAGATTGGATTCATGACAAAGTCATCCCCATCTGAACCTATCGAGACTTTGCGTCAGCGATACGAGGATGATGGATACCTCCTTGTTAAGGGTGTTATTCCTCGCGAAGCGGTGCTCAAATGCAGGGAGGCTTACTTCGACTTTTTAAAGCCCACTGGCGTCTTGCAGCCTGAAACCAACAGTGTAGATGGAATCTACAACATGAATAACGACGGTGCTGATTACCCTAGTGTTGGAGCTGGCCCAGTCCTTGAAGGCCATGATGGACCTGGGTCTTTTGCAAACTTGGTAGAAAAGGCCCACACTGAACGATTTTACCTCGACTTTTCCAGCCATCCTGCACTAAAAGCCTTTGTAACCAAGCTCAAGGGCTGGGACGACGAGAATACTCTCCTCTTACCTCGATCTCTCCTGAGAAACAACACACCTCGAAACAACGCCATCGGAGTTCATTATGATCAGTCATTCCTTCGGGACGGAGAAGCTACGTCAGTCACAGCTTGGGTGCCTATTGGTGATATTGGGTTTCAAGGAGGTGGTCTTATCTATCTGGAAAAAAGTACTCGCAGAGCCTTCACTCAAGATGTTTATCTGCTAACTTTGTCAAGGCGACTCGCTTGGACAGTCCATAGAAGATGGTTTCAATAAACAGGCGAGGGAAAAGAACATGTCAGAGCAGGAGCGTGTAGATGCTTTCAATTCCAACATGATGAGGAGTGGCTGGCTCGGGAATGGGCCCATTGAGTTCTCCAAAGATAACGGTGGCGGTCGATGGTTGTTGTCCGACTACGAAGCCGGCGATGTCGTCTTCCATAAGCCACACATGGTATGTAATTTTACAACATCCAACTGAAAGTCACTAATATCGAACAGATTCACGCATCAACCATTAACCGCGACCCAGAAAACCGAATTCGATTGGGTACTGATCTTCGCTTTGTGGACACTTCAAAGCCATATGACAAGGTGAGATAGTCACGCCTAATGAGTTTTCGCATGGACTAACAAATAGCGACAGCGATGGCTTCATCCTTATCGCTTCGATGACGGACTTTGAAAAAAAAGATTATGGGATAACAATGTGAGGAAGGCCAAAGAGAATTTAGTCATCAGCATAAGTGACACATGTCGGTATAGTCTCGAGAGCTTTTGCGTTCACGGATTTGGTAGATATAGGAAGTGGATCATAATACGATGTCAATGAAATCTTTTCTCAACAAAAAGTTATTTTATGATGAATCATGCGACTATGATAAAAGACTACCCATTAATCTATAGCTTGGTTTCACATTTGCTCATTGACACATATATCAATCACAAGAATCACGCTCACGTCCTTCGTACTGAAATATCTTATAATGGGGATGTTAAGTGAAATCGCGTGGGGTTGACCAGGAGTCATCTGTAGTTCTGTAGGCTTTTTGTTTGTTACTATCGTGGATCCACTTTCGCAGGGTATGTGTTCCCCAAATTTATTCTCTGATTTAACGTCGTCAAACTCGAGCGCTTTTGAGTATCCACTATGATGATGCCTGTCAATCCATGATATTTCCCATTTTACATGGTATCTAATTAACAAGGGCACCAAGATTGACTATTGAGTATCGGCAGGCTCCTTGATCAATGTGCCAAAATCTCCAAGATTGTTATTATATTCTTGAGGATAGGAATCATGAGGATAGGAATTATGAGGAGATTTATACTAAACTATGACACTTTCCGAGCGGGGTATGAGAAACGGAGTGTGCAGGGCCGATTAAATCTTCAAATAACTTCAAACATTGAGCCATCGACTCTCCTGCAACGACAATTTCGACATGGTATAACGGCATATAGTCAAAATTTGATATATTATTAACTCAAAAAACTCTATTATAGTGTTATATCATTTCATTGAATCGAAATTTAGGAGGATGGTTTCTCATTTTAGGCTGCTTTTCAGCAATCCATTGGCGAGCTAGTGTAGTTCAGCGAGGAATTTACTCACGAACCTGATCTTTGAATTCGGGCTTTCACGTGTCTTCGATTCGTTCCGCGACATTCACTCATTTCAGATAAGGATGGGATGAAACCAATGGGATGGTGGTTGACTAAGCATGTTACTCCGCTTAGCTGTAGGTATCCAGAAATGGACATAATGAGACGAGGGCAGGGTCTGGCTGCTGCAACCCATGTGTGGCTCAACATCTGATAGGATCAAGTTGTACTCCCAGCTACGCAATTTCACCAATCCGTAGCGATGCAGGATTTGTCGGACGATTTTTGTTCCTCCTTCCGGGATACCCCTCAAGTATTCTTAATGCTGACAAGGCGACGAAAAAAATACTCTTCTATACAAAACCATACCATTACGCTAGAAGATAAACCTCTAGGCGTACGCACTTTTGCACCCATTGGAGCCTGAAATCTTGTTAATATTCGATGAGAGCCTCTGATCGACATGTCTGATACAAGAAACAGCCGCTCTGACCGACGGCAGAGATCTTCGGAGTCAGAATATCGTCTACTTCCCCCTGAGGCTTCTCCCGGAAGGGCCGGCTACCATTCCGACGACAATGGATACTTTCAACTTCGAACTGAGAACAATCAACAAAGATCAATACGATCCCAGGTCCCAAGCCCGCCTTGGACTCCGTCTCATCCACCACCCCAACAAACGCGCCCAATGCGCAATTTTGGTACTCACCTCACCGTCCAGTCTGCCATCGAAAATGAGTCGCAGGGCTCGGGTGATTCCGTACTCAGTACTGCCCAGGTCCCTTCTCCTCGTAAACTGGGGGGCTTTTCTGATAGGGATACTCAGACGCCTTCCACGCCACGGCTTGAAAGCTGGCCTCCCGATACTTCTAGCTCTTTACGGGTTCAGGCGCCGACACTTCGCCATTCAGAGACTTACTCCGGACCAACGGTTCCCCCTTACAAAAGTTATAACGGGTCTCCTGTGAGCGACGCTCGGCTGCAGCCGCAACGCCCAACGAGTGCTACAAGCCAAAGATCTATTGATTCAACCGCGACAGAGAATATCAGGCACGCCTTGGAGCGATACACGTCCAATGCGTCGCCGCCTCTTAATAACCAGATAGACCCATACCAACCGCTCGAGGCTCAGTGGATTAGATTGATCCGTATCTTGCCCGGAAAGCAGACAAGGATCAGATGTGAGATCACTAAATTCTCATTTGAACACTCTCCTCGATATTTGGCAATACCCTATGCTTGGGGAGATCCAGATGATACCGATAAGATTGAGGTTAATGGGTGCCTCAGACCTATCTCTGTCAGCCTTCATGGTGCCCTCAGGGCAGTTCGTGATGAACAAGTCCCCATCCTCGTATGGGCAGATGCCCTCTCTATTGATCAGAAGAATATGGAGGAAAGAGCCGAGCAAATTCAACTTATGCCAAAGATTTACTCTTATGCCGAGGCGGTGGCGATATGGCTAGGCCCCGAAAAAGACGAGAGTGCGACAGCCGTAAAATTCCTCCAGACGTTAGCTGAGTACGCCGAACACAGTAGCATCGTTGACATACTAGATGAAGAAGCGAAAGAAGGGAGCCTTGATGGAGTCGTGTCTTTGTTTGAAAGAGACTACTGGAGACGATTATGGGTAGTCCAAGAGGTCTTGAAGGCTGATCCAAATAACATCATTGTTTACTGTGGCAATATCTCAGCTCCATGGAGAGTCTATCGAGCCTCTTCAGATCTTTTCGGGAAATATCAGGATCACATGGCCTCTATCAATCATTGGATCGGTAGGCAACGCTCTTTGGTCTCCCCATATCAATTTAGTTTCGCCCAAATCTTGATTCACCAGGGTCCGGCCAGTCTCCTCGAACTCGAAAACTACAAGGGTGATGGAGACGATGCTCTCCTCAGGGTTTTGCGAACCTGCCGCAGAAAGCTTGCTTCAGATCCAAAGGACAAAGTTTTTGGAATTCTTGGAATCTTGCCCGAAGAAATACGTAGTGAAATTCGAGTCGACTACAGCCTCTCAGTGAAGGATATATACACGGAAGTCTTCAACTTTATTATCAAAAGTACTCGTCGCATTGATATCATTTGCGAGGCGATGCATTTTCCAGTTCATACAGGCTCGGCTGGCCTTCCGTCGTTTGTGCCAGACTGGTCACATATTCCTAAAGTAGCTTCTTTGGGCCACACCTACAAATTTTCGGCAGCAGGAGACACAGAGGCTGATTGTGCATTTCTAGATGGGCGTAAGAACAAACTGATGATCACAGCTATTCAAATCGATACCGTCAAGAGCAAAGGGATGGCAGTCAGCACTTTATGCAATGTAGGAGACTACCTTATGGCCTTTCTGCAATGGAGGGCAATACTACTACATCATCTTGATAAAAAAAGCGATCGGCACAAACAACTAGTACAAGAAGATTTCGCCGAAACGCTTTGTCTTGGACAGTTCTCAATGCCTCACTATCCAGATAAGTGGCTGGATTTCTGTTACACAATTTTCGCCAACTTCCTCCACGAGCGGCTACCCCATATAGAATTAGATAATGCTCTACGAAAGTATCTCGGTCGCCAAGTAAATGCTAGCTCTAAAGGGCGAAAAGAGTGTTTATGACGTTACTTCGGCTCCAAGATGATGGGTCGATGTTTTTGCATTACCAATGAATCTGAGCTTGGAATGGGTTCGGGCTTCATGATGCCTGGAGATAAAATCGTCGTTCCCTTAGGTTGTTCTACTCCTATTCTGTTGAGGGCCGAGGGACAGAGCGGAGAGTATCGATTCATAGGCGATGTCTACATCAACGGGTATATGAAGAACAAAGCTATCAGAGAGTGTAGTGAAAGGCGAAAGAGCCCAGAAAAGTTCGTACTTCATTAAATATGGTAAGTTAATTCCATTGAAGGTTATTGCTGCCCTTCATTCTGTTGTTTCTAAATCGTTTTAGTTGTTTTAACTTTCCCTGGCAACTCAAGACTCTCCAAAAGCATATATCTTGAAATCTATTTAAAGAATCTGTACCTAGGATTCACTGTGCAGTTTGGGACGCTGAGAAGGCTCCAAAGACAGCCCAGTGTCAACATTTCAACAATGGCGTTGCGACTCTTCTGTCAATTCCTTATTATGATCTGAATTTTCAAAAAAGGAAATACTTCAAAACCAAAAAGCATACAAGGTCTCTCCTTTCGTTTCAGTCTTCGTTATTCTTTTATTGTCAGGTAAGGTACACCTCTAAAACAGTTTGAATACCAATGATCCACAGACGCCGCAAGAATAACGCTACTATTTTAAATACAGATAAATATGTAGTTGTGAATAGCATCATAATCTCCTATAACTAAAAGGACCATTGTCTACGAATAAGGCTATGGCACAGACCTTCCAAAGGGAGGGCAAATGTAGCCGAGGTGCATGATTGTGAAACTTGGAGAAGAAAAAAGTAGAACTTTGAAGGATACTGCATTTAGTTTGTCCAACTTATCAAATATGTAAAACCACTCTGGAATCTATTATCTTAATTCTGTCTCATATAGCTGTATGAATGGCTCTTACATACAATCTTCTAGTTTACCGAGGGGTCCGTAGGCAGGGGGTCACCCTTCAAGTGCCATGCATCACCCACTCTGAACCCCAAAGGGAATGGATCCCTTGGATCCAATACGACTTGCTTAAAACTCGTGATGTATGCGCTTCCTTTCACCGTAGGAGAGATGGCTTGGTATGGCCCCACCTGAGATACTTCTCCAACTGTTCCCAAGAACTCAGTACCAATAACACTCTTGTGAACAAAAGACTCCCCCACAGCCAATTCCCCCCGTGCATGGAGAACCGCCAAGCGGGCACAAGTACCTGTACCACATGGGCTGCGATCAAGGCGACCTGGCGATACAACCACGGTATTCACGGCCGTCTTGGTTGTACCATCGTTGACTAGAGGGTTGGTAAACTCCAAAACAGTAACACCGTGAATTTTGGGGTTGTCTGGGTGAACTGGGTCCACGACCTTTTGAACGGCTCTTTTGATGCGCTCACCGACTTCCACCAACGTAGCACCTACTTCGCTTTCAATCTTGAGACCAACCGAGGCGGCATCCACCAAAACATAGAACATGCCTCCCCAGGCAATATCGACAGAAACAATTCCTAGTCCTTCCACCCCAACCTTTAGATCCAACTCAAAAACAAATGCTGGAACGTTTGTGAAAGCCACGTTGTCGCATTGGCCGTTACTGCATTCTGCTGTGACCGTTACCAGGCCTGCAGCTGTGTCGAGGATCAGGTCTGTTTTGGGTTCCTTCATCTCCACCATGCCAGTTTCCAACAACGTGGTGGCCGTTGCGATCGTATTAGCTCCAGACATCGGAGGGTACTCCTCGCATTCCATGATTAGGAAGCCAGCATCGGCCTTTGGGTTGCATGGCGGCAAAACGAGGTTGGTGCACATAGACGAACGTCCACGGGGCTCGTTCAAAAGAAGTTGTCGAATCTCGTCTTTTTTTGTCCAAAAATGAATCATCTTTTCATGCATTGTATTGCCTGGGACGTCGAGGACGCCGCCAACAATGACGTCGCATACTTCTCCGGCGCAATGAATGCCGACGACGTTTATAGATCGCTTGAAATGCATGTTTAGTTGAATATGAGTTTGGCGGGATTGAGACAGGTGATGCAGAATGGAATTTAGGGTTTTCACTAAAATATGAAGTTAAGATGATGTCCTAAAATCAGAATCAAGATGGAACACATCTTTATTATATATATTCTGCTGTAGGCATCCTAAGCGTCTTCTTGTCACACCAGGATAATACGTCGGCAGCCACAGCCGACAAAACTAATCATCCAATCACAAGTACTCAGCATCTGGCTTGGTGCAGGTTATCGTTACAGGATCGGAAACGACTCCGATAGTTTGACTATCACGCTAGTTGTTGCTATCTGCGGACCCTGCTGACAAAAGTACACAACTCAAGATGCTTCCACTCGGGCCGGATGCTGCCCCGCACTAATCTAGCCGGATGCTTCCCGACCGATGGTTATACAACAACACAAATATTGCCAGTAGAAATCTTCACTTCATCCAACTACAATCATTCCAACATCAATAATTTGATCACTGAAAATTTATCCATCGTATCATTTTATCAATTCAATATGTCTTCTTGTCTTGTTCTCGGCGACAAAGCCGTACACGACCTCCTACTCCATCTCAGCACAGATGAGGTCGTTGAAATGAAGGATGGTCTAGCCAAATCTCTGCTAGATTTCTCTGTCGGCGATGAACGAAAGTTTCAACCAGATGCAAGTGTTATAACACGGCCCACCGGTGTCAAGACGCTATTTAGACCTTTCACAGGTTCAGATGCGGTCGGCGTGAAGATAATTGTCGATCCATACAAGGCAACACAGCCTCCCCCATCAAAAAAAGGAGAAAAACCAACGATACACGGCATATTGGCACTTTGTGACGAAAATGGGTTTCCCAACGGATTTCTCAATGCCGATGAACTTACGGCACACCGAACGTCCTTGAATGTCATGGTCCCATATGCTTGGCGACGACACACTGCCAATATTGTTGTTTTTGGAGCAGGCAAGCAAGCCTTGTGGCACATACGATTAGCATTTGCTCTAAAAGGGGCGGACATCAAGCGGGTCACGGTGGTGAATCGCAATATTGACAGGTCCAAGAAATTGGTTGAGCAAATTCAGATTGAGAACAAATCGATTTGGAGATCACCAGCAGAGCTGGACAGCATCAACCCGGAGGATCCAAGTTCTCAAGAGGCGCTGAGGGCGGTTATATCGAGCGCTGATGTGATATTTTGCACCACTCCTTCCACCAAGCCTCATTTTCCTGCCAACTATCTGAACCAAAGACTTCAAGACGGGCGAGGTTGTTTCATCTCCGGTATCGGCTCATGGCAAGCTGAAATGGTGGAAATACACCCCGACTTGGTGAACAATGTAGTGGGATCAGATGCCGGATATAATCCAAATGGCGGCCAAGGAGGAGCTATTCTTGTCGATGATCGCGAAGTGGCGCTTGTCGATTCGGGTGAGCTCAGCCAAAGCCAAGCGAAGGCGAATCAGGTCGTGGAAGTCGGGGAGGTGATCGACTGGAAGAACAAGTGGGACACCGAGTCACAAAAGCCGCTCAAAAAATGGGTGGAAGAAGGCTTTGTTGTTTACAAGAGTATCGGTGTCGGCTTGACAGATCTCGCCGCCGGGAATATGATACTCGCTTTAGCGCGAAAGCACGGCAAAGGAACCATCGTTGAGGATTTCTAGGATCACGTCTTTCTTGTTACCTATACACACCTCTAGGTATCTAGTAAGAAGAGGTCAATATACCAAGTAAACCTTGCGCATACCAACCCAGAAGAATTTTCCCTACCTGATGTTGTGATGGATTTTCTACTGTTATTTCACATTTACGTTAGCTCACGTGGATGGAACGTAGTCATAGATGGTTCGTTGAAGACCAGACCAAAATGGACTCAATGGCATGGCTAAAAATCTCAATGAGTATCCGGTCATAGTCCAAAATTCTCGAAGCAAACTCAGAGCGAGTCCATAAGCCTTGCCATAATTCGCTGTGTTGTACTATTTTCATCGGCCCCATATACCGAGCCTTCATGGCCCCACCAGCCGACATGGACCGATAGCTAGCGCTCGGCCCGACACCTCCTTCAACTCTTCGCTATCATGATAGGATTGGTTGTTTTGACAAATGCAGCATATCTTGTGATCAATATTGGGCAATAAATTAAGGTATCAAGTACCAGTACGGGACAGTGGCCGGTAGACGTCTCGGCTTTGAAGCCGGGCAATCCCAATACTTCCAAAGATTCCAGAGTGAAGAGCAGAATTTCTTCGACGAAAGCCCCATAATCCATAGCTATTCATAAGATAAACGCGATTACTGAAAATCATAGTTTCTCTATTGCCCCGAACCTAAACAGCGGCGTTCAAAGTGTCTGGCCAGCACCCGGATACCTTCCCGTCCTCGCTAAAGGATGCCACCACTGAACCTTCTCCTCGGAGAGGATCACCTTCCCACACCACAATGTCGTTTAGGATAGTCTGTGTTGAGTCTTGGATGAACTCATTATTCCTCGATCGTATCCCAAGGATTTTTTCGATGTTAGTAGACACCAAATCAATTGCATCCTTGTCAGAAAGGCCTGCGTATTTAGCGGCCCAGCGGGCTTCCTGGGCCAAGCCGTGAATTTTGGAATCTCCCTTGACACCAAGTCCAATCAAAACACCGGCATCAATTAAAATCTTCGATAGGCTTTCACTCTGTGGTGGTCCTGGGAGGATATGTCTCTTCTCCCAATTATCGGGCGCTCCTCGATTTCCAGTCAGAAGTACCGGAATGCCCGCCTTTGCAAGAGATTTGGCGACCTACATAACGTGTTAGATTGCGTTTACAGTTGCAAGTTTGAAATTGGGCCATCGGGTAATTACCAGAGGTGAAGCATGGCCTCCGTATATCACGAGGTTAGCATTAGGGAAATCTTGCTTCACGAGCACTATTTGAGCGATATCATCCTGGTCACTAAGGTTAACATTAAAACTGAATAGCTGGAAACTATTAGGACTTTTTTCTTACTTCATTGAAAGCCTGTACAATCACAGGTAGTTCGCCCTTTGCCGCCCGAGAATAAGCGGTATTAGATTCCGTGGCGCTGGATTGCCCCTGCTCTAATATTTGACGGAGTCGCTCGATTCCTGATGAGACTGTGGGCGTATCACCTCCTAAATAGCTGAGGTTAGTCACCCAATGGAATAAAGGCGAATTGATGGGGAGCCCTACCGATCGCTGAGTGTCCAATAATGAAGTGCAGTGCGACTTCATCTTTCCAAATGCCATTTTCTAGCAGTGTAGCATTCTCTCCTGTTCGTAATCCAACACTTACCCCCTGGACGACGCCTGATCCAGGAATTGGAGCAGTAACAGCTTTTGTGACGCCTCCGGTACTTGCTCTTTTGAATGCTCTCCCACCGAAGTGCACACCGTACTTGGCATAGTGGAGGTTCTTAGTTTCATCAAGCGCGTTGCCAGCGCTTCTTGGCGAACCATCTCCTGTGGAGCTCTCAGAGGGGATAGCTATAATTCCAAGATTATTTCCGAAGGCTATGAGCCCTGGAGTAACATGGCCGTCCTGAAGCTCAATATGCGGTGCGTCATCCGCGAGGCCTCGGCTTGTAACACATGCCGCTCGTTCATCAAGGCATGTAACGCGTCCATTCTCAATCACCAACACGGAATCGTCAGTCCAATTGTTCAGATGGGCAGGTGTATCAATCAAAACTTTTCGAATTCCGGAAAGCACGACAGTCGAATGAGGGCCCTCAATTGGGGCGCAAACAGCTTCTCGATCGACCTCAGAAATGAATTGTCGCTGTTTGGGGGGCTTGGGGGGAAGTTCCTGGGAGCCCGGAGCCTTTTCGACTTCGGGGTCCTTTGTTTGGCCGTTGCCTAAAAGGTCTCTTCCATCAATGAAAACCTTGAGAGGGGTTGCACCAAACTGTAGTGGGTGATCATCCCAGATTACTATATCAGCATCGTATCCTGGACGAACGAAACCAATTCGGTGATCTTGTTTTATAGACTGAGCAGGAACTGAAGTGATGGCCTTCAAAGCACCATCTTGTGTCAGACCGAAGGAGTGTGAGATCGCTGCCTGATGACTATTCCACTTCATTAATGAGAGCTAAATGTACTGGAATTTTGAAACTCACGCAAGATATTTGGCATTGTTCGCTTCGCCAGTATGGTCCTACGTGAAATATTAGTGATTTCTCTAAAGGTTGTACGGTTTGGAACACGTACCGACTTCAAAGCAACTGGAATTCCGTGTGCCTCTAAAATCTTTGGCCCTTTCAAATTGGAATGATAGGCCTCGGCTTTGAAGAGAGAGTTGTCGGCAAAGGTGGCGATGGTAATATTCCTAATACTCCATTAGAATAAGTTAATCAATATCTTTAGGACAGTGACTTACTTCTCTAGTCGCTTCAAAAGTTCAGGAACTTGCCATGCTTCTAACGCATGATGAAATGCCGATGGATGAACGCCAAATTCATGAAGCACAGCAAGCATCCGCTCAAAATCTTCGGGCTCGTAGCAATGAATATTTACGTTCAATTCTCCTCGTAGAAGAGAAACAGAAGTCTCAAGTTTTAGGGATTCAGGCCTGGATCCAAACTCTTTGATAAATTTTGAAACCTCGGAAGGCGTTGCAAATCTGCTCCTTTGAAGTGTGCTAGCTCTCTCGCACCACTGGTCTTGCTGAACTTTGAGCTTTTGTGCTTGTTCAAGATGCTCACGAAGGAGCCATGAAAGTCCTAGCCGACTATTCCCGTAGATTCCTTTGGGATTCTCACCGCAGGCCATCTTAAGATATCTCTGTTGGTTTGCTTCAGGGATGCCATAGTCTAGGAGTAATTCTTCAATGACCGGTTCCCCAAACTCTCCAGCTAGTGGAAAATTCTTGACCAAGTAAGCCTCGCCGCCAATAATGTTAGCCGAGCCAGGGAGGACGAGTGACGAAGTGATTCCACCAGACGCAATAAATTTAATAGCGGGATCATATGGCTTAAAGCCATCAATAGCCCGAACGAAGGACGTCGTAGGTCCAAGCAGTGGACGTTCATTTGCATCACTAGTAGCCCGCAGCTGTGGAAAAGGCAGCAATAGGTGATGCGAGTGCATGTCAACGAGACCAGGTGTAACGAACCGGCCATGGGCATTAACAATGCGGGCATCTTTAGGGAATGTGTTGTGTGGTGATGAGAGGAGAACTGAGCGAATTACGCCAGAATCAAAGATAATGTCAAAGGCACCATCGAGTGTCGTATTCCCATCAAAGAGAATCGCATTTTGAATGACAACTGGCGTTTCTTGACCTTTGACTCGATTCCATCGTGGATTTTGGCGGTTGGCTGACGTTACCGGGCGGGTAAAGTCTTTGTTGGAAGCCTCTCGGCAGCCTTCTAATCCTTCTGCAAACTCCTTCGTTTCGAACTGGAGCGCTGGGTGTCTCGAAAATGGCGGTGTGTGGATGAAGACGACAAATCCAATTGCAATAATTACCATGCATGCAAGCCGCTGACCGCGTCGCCAAGACCACCAAGTCGAGGCCTGAACATAGTCGTACGGCGGCGGATGCAAATAGAATCCGCCGTCGGCTTTTAACGCCATGATCAGGTACCAGGGCCCAAGTGGGGATTGAAATAGCAGTTGTGTGACGGGAACAGCCTAAATCCAGACCTCATGAATAAATAAGAAATCCGATTAGATCGCTCGATTAATTTGACGAGTTAAAATTGACGCGTTAAAAAAACATGATGGTAAGAGCTGGTTCACACCCCCAAATACCACCTCACTAATTTGCGCGACTGTGGGTCGAAAAAACGTCACCGCAGCAATTTGCCTGTTTAGTTAGGTTCCGCGAACCACCTAAAACCAGGGTTCGATCCAGATAAGAGCCTCAGTTCCGATCAATACGTGGATAGCGGCACAGCGCACATGGCGCCATCGCACACAACCGCGGAACTGACATTCCTTGCCCTGATATTTAGTCAAAAGGCGTCGTTGACATAGTCCGCCCGAAAGTTTGCCAAGAAACTAGTATAGACAAATCTCGTTATGTGCAGTACGTAAATGTCGGATATAGTCCGCCATGCCTTATTAGGTAATATTGAGCGGCCTACGTCTCATTGAATGCTGGCTAAATCCAGCGGAGACTTGCCACTTTGCTCAATCGTCTATACGAACCAAGGGGAAGTTGCCATCAAAATATTTCAATCCCAACTTGGCATCACGTCCGTTTGAGGGGCACGCGGTGCCTCATAACGCGATATCTTCGGGAATGAGAAAATATCATCGTAATACTCCAGAAAAAATAGTTGGACCAGGGAGGGGCTTGTCTCCCAGTAGTGAGAATGGAGGGATATATACTCGCTATACTGAACCGGCCAAGCCGTTATGTCCCAGGGAGCTCCCGCAGGTTGTTTTTGATGCGAGTATAATTCTGGTTCAGTTCAGAATCCTGCTTCGGTTTGACGAACATGGCTTTCATACCTGAGAAATCCGGCGACACTATTCAAGCGGCCACAGCCATAACATCGAATAACGAGGTCGGGAGCAGTCAACACATTTCTATATTTAAGAAAAGCTAACAGTTTATTAGCCTGCAGATGACCTTGACCTCAAGATTGAAGCAGAGGAAATCGCCAAGTAGGTAGAGACGTATCAATCATAATTCTAGTTGCATTATTAACGGGAGAACAAAGACGCCTTTTTGCCACTGTCGACGAGGTATTGGCAGCACAAGATGAAGCCCAAAACCTGACCATTGAACGAGCCCGCGAGGTGCGAACATTCCATCTTCAAACCCAACCTAAATGAGAAACTGCGCTAATATCCCCGGTATAGCTAGCTCAACAACTTGTCGATGCCCACGGTCATGATCCAAATTTTCCTGGCGATTCGCTACAACGCCTCGCCGATTTCTTAGCCGATGATGGCCACGAATCCGAAAAGAATACGAGAGCTATACAAGAAGCCAAAATTGAAGTGGCTTTGCTCACGGCCAATAGTCCATATGCCGAGGTCCGAGCTGTGGTTGATGCACATGACAATCCCGAATTGCCTTGCGGCACCATCCGTGCCTGGGTCATTGGGTTAGGATTCGTCATGATCGCCGCCTTTATCAATCAATTGTTTGGTGTTCGTCAGCCAAGCATCTCGATTCAGGCTTCGGTCATTCAATTGTTATCGTACCCTGTCGGTAAAGCCGCCGAACGCTTCCTCCCAGATGTTGGTTTCACGCTATTTGGCGTCAGGCATAGCCTCAACCCGGGACCATTCAACAAGAAAGAGCACATGCTCATCTCCATCATGGCCAGCGTTGGAAAGACCCTACCAAGTTCAAGATACATCAGTGTGTAGCCCCTTGATATGTGCGCGTAAATTATGCTGACATTCTAGTTTTTACGCAATGGCTGGACAAATATTTCGGTCAACCTTATGCAAAGTCATTTGCATACCAGATTCTACTTGCACTATCTACCAACCTGATGGGCTTCGGTCTTGCTGGTTTATGTCGCAGATTCCTTGTCTACCCGTCATTTTGTCTGTGGCCCAGAACCCTTGTGACCATCGCCTTGAATAGTTCTTTGCACGATGGTGAGCTCAAGCTTTGTTCTGCAATGGTTCATCGCTTACCATTCCAACAGAAAGAAATCATTCCGTCGTTGGTCCTTTTAAGCAAATCTTTAGCATCTCTCGATTCCGATTCTTTATGCTCGCCTTCGCAGCCATGTTCGTTTACTTCTGGTTCCCCGATTACATTTTCGGCGCCCTCAGTCTCTTCAATTGGCTTGCATGGATCGCCCCAAACAATTTCAACCTTGCCGCGATCACCGGTCTAAATAAAGGGATGGGATTCAATCCAGTCCCGACATTCGACTGGAACGTTGTGACCCACAATGGTGATCCTCTCAACGTACCATTTCACGTCACCCTCAACTCCTTTGTCGGAATGGTATTTGCTGGTTTTGTCATCATCGCCATGTACTGGACAAACGCCTACAATACCGGGTACCTTCCTATCAACACTAATTCCATGTTTGATCACTACGGCAAGTCTTACAATGTGTCCAAAATTCTAGACTCCCGCGGATGGTTAAATGAAACCAAGTACCAAGCCTACTCGCCGGTTTATCTAGCTGCTAGTAGTTTGACAATGTACTACTTTTTCTTTGCAGTTTACTCCGCCACCATATCTTATGCAATCCTCTACCATCGCCATGATATTGCTCTCGGTTTTAAGAGCTTAGTCGGAAGTTTCAAGCGTCGTGGAACGGACGACTTCAAAGACGTTCACAGCAGGCTCATGTCAGTTTACAAAGAAGGTACGCATGGTTTACTTCGCCATAAAATCCTGGATCCTAACAAAGGAAATAGTTCCTGAATGGTGGTACTTTATCCTAAACGTTGTTGCTGTCGCACTTGGCGTAGGTGCTGTCGCTGGTTGGCCAACATATGTAAGTTTAGCCATGGCTGTCACTAATCATCGAATATTTCCAAGCAGCAACTTACTCAACGTGAACAGACTAGTGTAGGTGTCGTCTTTTTTGGTATCGGACTTGCCCTCATCTTCACCATCCCGACCGGTATTATTGCGGCCACCACTGGCATGGAAGTGGAATTCAAGTGAGTCAGGCTCTTGGTCTAAGAAAACCGATTTCAACTCATATTAACTTAAACTCTCAATCAGTGTCTTGGCGGAGTTTATTGGCGGAGCTTGGGAGCCAGGTAATGCTCTTGCTATGAACTTTTTTAAGTGTTTTGGGTAAGTCTTGACATATCCAGCTACAATAGTATCGACTAATTATCTTCAGTTACGTCACAACAGCCCATGCTCTCGATTTCGCCAACGATTTGAAACTCGCCCATTATGTCAAGATTCCTCAACGGCAAACATACTGCGCCCAGGTGGCTGCGGTAGTGGTTTCGGCATTTGTCTGTACAGGTGTGATGAACTTCCAAATCACAAACATTGCAGATCTTTGCGAAACGTAAGTAGCCAAAGCTATGTCGTCCATTTCACCATACTGACAGTAACAAAGGGGACAAAAGAACCGATTTACTTGCCCTGGCGTCAATACCTACTTCACCGCTGCGGTACTATTTGGTAGTCTGGGCGCGAGGAAGATTTTTGGGAGCGGCGCTCAATACACGGCACTGCTCTCTGCCTTCCCAGTGGGCTTTGCGCTGCCGTTTGTGTTCTACTATCTCAACAAGTTTATACCTCGCGGTCACTGGCTTCACAAGGCCCATCCAGTTATGCTTCTCGCGGGCGGAATTCACTGGTCTCCGGTATGTGTTTTGTATCGCTAACTCATTTTCTGCTTCACCGTAATCTACGATATACTAATGTTCATATTTCCAGTACAACCTGGGGTACATGTGGCCTGCTGTTTTGCCCGCTTATCTCAGCATGATATACCTCCGTGGCCGATACCTCGCTTGCTGGGCCAAGTATAATTACGTCCTGTCCGCAGCTTTTTCCAGTGCCATTGCCATTTCCGCCGTGGTGATCTTCTTTGCTGTTAACTACCACGATGTTGAGATTAACTGGTGGGGAAATGACCCTGAGAAGGGCTGTGAGGCGGAATCTTGCACTCTCCTGAAGGTCGAAACTGGCCAGTACTTTGGTCCTCGGATCGGGACGTACGCGTAATTTGGATTTGGATCCATCTTTGAGGATGACAAGGAGGCAATTGCAAACTAATCAGATTACTACTTGACTAGGAGTTGCAATCTAAAGCAGCAGAGGCGCGAAAGTGTCACTTTTACCCGTTTCTTCATAAGATCATTCTATCAAAGTCTAGATGGATAATTACAGATACCAATTAGCAGTAATCAATCAACGTGCGCAGTGTATTTGACAAACGTGATGTTACAAGGCTTTCTTAAACTTCGTTAATTACAGCTCCTCGCTAAAAGGCTTGCCCTCTTCATTAGCATCATCCTCCACGACAAACCAATCCTTCACCACTGCTTCGCCAGACTTGACCTTGGCCCAAGCCTCGGATGTACAGGTTCCGGGGTCCAGGATATAGCACTTGGGAGTTGCCTTGGGAGGAGGGATATTCTTGATGTGCCATGTATCCTTGGGACCGACTGTTGACAGCTCATCGGTGACGGGCAAGAGACCGGTAGCAATATCACGGTTGAAGGTTGCGCGATTGAAAATCTCGAGGGCTGCAGCAGGCTGGTATGCTGGGATCTCGTGACCGGCCTGGTACACACGTGTAAAGCTGTAGTTTCCGAACTGGCGAGTTCTGCCGCCCTCTTCACCATCGACGACAAACGGAGCGTATCCGGCGTTGGCAAAGTCTTTGGCTCGCGAGTATTCGATGGCCAGACTGGCATCCTCACCTCCGACCCAACTGCAGGCATAGTCTCGGTCACCGTACATCATGTGAACCTTGACACCGCTGTCGAGCAGGTAGGCTACTGCCTCGAGGAAGCCGCCATGGAAAATATCGTTTGTCTTGTCGAAGCTGGCAGCAACAGTGTTGGAAATGCTTGTAAAGTTGACCGGCACTCCGAGGGCACGTAGCACACTTTCCTGGGTCAACCATCCGTTCAGGTGCGGCAGAGGGAAGGGGTCATTGGCCGGGGCGGCAATGTCAAGCCATCCTCCGGTTCCTAGTCGGATATAGACGTCCTCGACATGTTCCTGGCACCAGGGGTCAAACTTGCAGGAGCTTGACATCTCTTCCAAGTTTTGGTTCGTAGATAGGGGGTCCAATTTGTTGAGCTTGTCTCGGCAGGCCAGGGTCTGCTCCTTGCAACCACCAGGTCGAGTGTAGTTTAACATCATCTCGTTATAAAGTGATTCGTTAAAAACTTGAATGCCATAAGTGTTGTTGTAGGCAAAGGAGATGTAACTCTCCTCCTGGACGACCATGTCAAGTATACCGTTCATGATTCCGAGCGTGTCAAGATGAATGTACTGGGCATGCTTGTCATCAATGGTGCCGTTTGCAATCTTCTCGTTTTGCTGCTGGAAGTACTGGGTGAATCCTGGACCATAGTGACCTCCGTAGCTTTCAGCCCAAACGCTGATCTTGTCGTCGTCGGGCTTGTAGTGAGGGAACTCAAAGAACCAGGTCTGAGCAAAATGCCACAGCACATGTGCTGCCTGGTGAGTGCTGTGGGAAGTCTTCTTTTGCTTCTGGCTGCCGAAGGTTCCGGCCATGGTGGTCAGGTTGAGCTTTGGAGCCTCTCCACCGAAATCGGTCGGGGTGATTTTAAAGCCTTCCTCATCGCTCAAGGTGACGGTGCAGTTGGTCAGGACGTCGTAAGAAAATCCAGTTTGTGTGGGCTGGTCCAGATAAAGCATGTTGACTTCATTGTTCCAGCTCCAGGGGTTGAGACGCGTCGTCTTGGAGTCATCCTCAATGATACAAGGGCCGTTCTCCTGCAACAGGCCCAGCATGGACGATGCGCCTGGACCACCGTTCAGCCAGATGGCCAGGGGGGCATTTTCGGGGTCCTTTCTGGCTTCGAAGAACCAAAAGAATCTGTTTAGGTCAGGTCAACACTTCTGCACGCAATTGCCAAGCTCTGGATGGTGTTGGTGTGGGTTCCATACGTGTTTATGGGGTAGCCATGGGGGGCCCCATCCTCGCCGTCCAGGAAGCCTGCGGGAAGGTGGACATAGCCGGAGTACGACTTGACACCGGGCGTGGTTTCGCAAATTCCGGGCTTGGGCTAAGTTTTAGCTGTTTTGCACACTACAGTGCACTGTCTGTCCGGATTGGGCAAATCACACCTCTTTGTAGGAAATGGTGACATTCTCGTGGAACTTAGATTTGACGTAGGTAACGCCTTCGGGTGTCGGCGGGAACTGGGCGGCAGCGAGGCCGGACAGCGCCGCCAATAGCAGCGTCGCGACAGCCATGAGTGCGTGTTTAGGGAGAATGTAATGGAGGGTTGACAAAACAAGATGGAGTCACCGACCGACTTGAAATGGCTGCTCTTATTGCGGGGTTGGGGGATCAATGTCTCAGATGGCCCACTGTTTTTGTTGCTGGGGGGGTGGCTGGCTGGCACGGCACGATAAGGTGCTGGCTATGCGTTTTCTATACCGCGTTGTGTGTGTGCCGTGCCATTTATGTACAATTGATTCAGTGTCGGATGCTTGCTTGTGCTTGATCCAATAATGCTGGGGTTTAGCCTTGCCGTCCGATTGGCCGTTGGTTTTAGTGCCTTGACCAAATCAGTGGGTTGAGCTTTATCGCGCCGCGGTTGTGCTGGTGGCGTTCCGAGCTGCGCCGTATCGTGAACCCGGATGGCCCGCCGCACCGTACGTTGCATGTGGTCCGATCGCATCACCGACTTGGGAACCTCTGAAAACACACGCCGATAAGACTCAAATAAGCTTGATAGACGTCAAATGTGAATAGAAATATTTTGGATTTCATTGAAACTTATCGCTCACAAGAGAGCACGTCATTTGATGAATCATCGCGTGTCGGGTTTGTTGACCCTGGAACCAGGTTAAAAACACTTATTATGTACTTGTTCTATCACACCGCTCTCTAGTCGGTACTCTTTGTTTTTTTTTACCAAAAATTAATTGAATGGTTGCATAAAAATCCCTATCCATACCTGATCCAATAGTCCAGAAATTGAAACAGTGGTATGATCATTATGCCAATCCAACAAGACGTCGATCGAGGTATAGGGTAGGACATTGATCCCCCGAAATTGTACATGCACATGACTCAGCTTCCCCCACAGCGTTTCAGCGACCTTCAGTGGGTGTGTTCCAGTGCAGTGGGCTTGGACAGGTGGGTAACATCGGGTGCGCACCAGTGAACTACTTGATACAACCCGCGTCTTTATTTTCCATTGCCCCTGATCCTTCCGTTTAACTAAACTCTCCAAAACCTTTTCGTTTTTCGTTTATGCGCCATTTTTTCATTGAATCCGGTGTTCAAAAACCCAAGGGGTACTGATTACACGGCGTGCAATGGTAATGTCCTGTCATATCAGCCCTACAGGCACAGGGGCAGTCTGTTCTTTCCAGTATGTGGCGTTATATAGCAGTCATAAGAAAAAAAAAGAAAAGGGTACATAGAGTTTTCTGGGATAGATGAATCCTTCAATGAGACGGCTACTTCCGCACCGCAAACACGGACTGCCGAAGTACATGGAACCAGGTTCAAAGCATTGCATAGGGTTGATCCTAAAGTATTCAAGACAAACATGTAGAAACGTGCACACCGTATTGGTTCCAAGATTTTCTCATTTTTGATAGTTTTTCTTTTTCCATTCTCCCTCTGGCCAGCCATGTTTCTCAGGCTCGTGAGACCCCGGCAGCTATGGCGAGGCGGTTCCAAGCGAAATTGTAACAGCTTCTCATTTGGGCTAAAACACGAAAGATCCAAAGAGACTATACCCTTTCCAGATTTTATTGCAGAGCAGCATGCATCGGTTAGTTTGAAGGATTGTTCCGAAAATAAATTACTAGAAGCAGAATTGCATTGCCTTGTTCGTCGCCTCCTGGCTGAGGGCACCTTCAACTGAGTCGTCAACCCAACTGCCGGCCGCCATGTTCCCAGGTACGCGGTTCAGCTCCTCTTACCCGAAAGTCTCTCCATCACGGCCCAGGCCTGCCTTCAACTAGCTTGCGATTTTTAGACAGTGGCGTTACACTATCGCAGTAATTCCGCGGTTGTGCCATGTGTTTTTCGGCATGCTGGCCCGTTAGCCTTTGATTTTGCAGGGTATACTTCGCGCTGTCCGCCGTGGCGCCCCATGGCGCTCGTGGCAATACAGGACAGTGACGCAACCCAGCTGAAGTCTAGAACCCAGCGCGCTGGCTTCTGAGTTTTGAGCTTGCCCGAGCTTAAAGGACACACACATGCAAACGACCCCTCCCCTCCCCTAAAGAGTCAGGTCGTTCTCCTCAATCGGATCCGTTAACCAACATCTCGAACTCTTTTTTTTATGTCGCTTTTCGACCGTTGATCTAGCATACAACATGTCCAGCTTCCCAAGTTGGCTGTCACAAGGTGCAGGCTCCTAGATCACTGCACGCGCGTCTGTGCCAGCATTTGCCTCCACACCGATGGCGTCGTCCACCACGAGCTCCCAGTTGACGCCTACATCAACCCCACCAGCGGCAACGTCCACGACTGTTTTGCTTCCCCCTCCAGTCGGCCTCTGGTCGCATACTGGGGGCCGCAGTCTTGAGTTATTATATACCGCAGTATTTCTTGCTGCCTTTTCCCTACCAATAGTAATATTGCGCCTCTGGACCAACAAGTCCATTCTCAAAAAATGGCATCTCGATGATAGTAAGTTGGTCGGTTGTTGGATAAGCTTCTAGCTAACAGTAACAAAAAAAGGCCTTACGGTTGTGGCTGCTGTAGGTTCAGGATTGCACGTTTATTCACAGTGTGCTGATGTGCTTGAACAGATATTTGGTGTCTTGCAGTCAGTGATTGTCTGTATCGGTACGTACAAATCCAATATTGGGTTGCCAAGCCGTACACTAATATTTTGGTTTCAAGAGGCAAGACTTGGAGCTGGGGATCATATAATTACGATGACTCCGCATGGGCTATCGCTACTAACCGATGTACGTCCGGTTTATAAAAGTTTGATGGCGATTACTGACATTTCTCAAAAGATGGGAAAATGGGCTGGTGTTCCTGTTTACAACCTTACTACCATGTTTATCAAAGCTTCAGTACTGACCTTCTATCTACGATTCTCGATTGATAAGAAACTTCGCCTCACTGCATACGCAGTTTTGTTTGTAGTTGTCGGTTACAGCCTCGCCAACATTGTCGCCAGCTATGTCCTTGACTGTACAAAAGCAGACCAGTGTCAAAAGCTGTTTAATATTTTTATAGCATGTGCAGCAATTAATGTTGCAACCGATCTCGCCATCCTACTGCTCCCATTTTGGATTTTACGCCCAATGAACGTTAGATTTGGTCGCAAAATCGGTATTGCGATTGTGTTGATGGGGGGAGGATTGTGAGTTCAAATCTTTAACCAAAATATCTTTGGACGAGGGTCTAACTACCGAGTACTTTAGTGTTTTTGGCGTGAGTATATACCGTCTTGTCACTACAGCCAAGGTCCAAGATGATCCAGATGTCACGTACGGATGGGGGGAAAGTGTCAAGTGGAGGTAAATAAATTCCCCTCCATTTTCCACCGACAACCTTAACAAATGAGCAGTTTGATAGAATCATGGGCCGGTATTATTTGCGCTTCTCTGCCATGCCTAAAAGCATTCTTTACTCAATATTTCCCAAATTGTTCTCTCTTGCGTTCATCAAATAATGGCAAAGCAAACTCTGGCAGTAAGCCACAACTAAATAATATTAGCTCTACAGCGGAGTCTGGCAGTCGGACTTATTCCACTGCATGAAATGAGCGCACAAAATGATTCAAGGATCTGTTCGCTGCAATCCAAAAAGGAGGAAACTAGGGGGTTTGGGCATTCTTTTTTATCAGTAAATAGCTCCTTTCAGGACAAAAAGGGATACAGGCGTAATTTTGGACCATAAATCTTTAGTATTCATAAAATTCAACATTTGATGTAATTTATTTCAGACCAGTCCTAATCTTTGCTTTGTGCTATGATTGAAGTCAAACCCATGCGGCTGTTTAGCATTTCAGAGTAAAAGAAGACCACTGTCAGTCCCAGCCACTGAACCAGATGCATTTCCATCCTTGAGAAACCATAGATATGCCTCGGCGACATCCTCAGCCTGGCCGACTTGCCCAAGAGTTGATCCTGCGGCTAGAGCCTTGAACATTTCGGACTTTGCATCGTCCGGCATCGGCGACCAGAGTCCGGTATCAACATACCCTGGGCGAACTAGATTGACTCTGATGGGCGCCAAGTCCACAGCTAAACCCTTGGCAAGAGACTGAAGGCCACCTGCGAAATAAGCGACAGTAGACCATCCCTTTGATGGCTTTTCAGACACCACACCTCCGGTCAATACAATTGATGAAGCCGGACTCTTGTCCAGATATCGCCCTGCCACTTTACCGATGATGATGGGTACCACCATGCGCATATGGGCAGCCGTCAAGATTCCCTCTGGAGTCACCGTGTCAAGCTGTCCGAGATTCAGCTTATCGGCAGCTGTGAAGACGACATGGTTCACCTTGCCGCTTGGACTCTCACACGCTTTCCGAAATACACTATCGAGGACGTCTTCAAAGTCTGGCGCGGACAAATCCGCAGCCAGAGCCAAGATATTTCGGTCCGGGAATAATTCTTTCAATGATGCGGCCGCTGTAGTGGCACGGGACGAAGAACTCGAGGAAATGGTGACATGCGCACCATCTTGAAGCGCGGCTTCAGCGACGGCATAACCAATGCCTGAAGTGCCTCCAAAAATAAGGACATGCTTGTCTTGAAGCTTCTGGAATCGGCGGGAAACCATTTTGAAAGATGTGTTTGTTATGTGAGAGGACTTGAGAATGGTGTTTCGTCAGAGAGCTGGCGTAAGGTATTTCTGTGTGTCTATTGTTGGCTGAACTTCTTTTTATCTATCTCTGGGATCCGATATGCATCGTTATTATATACACAGTACCCTGTTGACGAGGAAATCGATGATATTCACCACTCCAATCATTCACGAAAAATGGATGATCGGAAATAAGCAAACACCGCAGTATACTGACCTGCAGTACTGTGTGCTCACCTCCGCTAAAAGATGGAAATAGCGGAGTAACGGTAGTTTCAATTTCTAGCCACTGGGAGAATCGGAATTATTGTGGTGCAGTCTGCTGAACGCCGTGATGATCTGGTCGGCGTTAGTTGCTTTTTTGGTACTTAAGTCCGTGGTATGAGATCGCGTTGTGATGATTTGTTTGCGCTGAGTCAGTGGGTCTTTTGTGGCTGACCATGTGGTCGAATGATGATGGGATATTCTGTTTGCTGACGTTCAAGCTAGCGAAAAAGAAGAAAAGAAAACAAGAAAACAAAAAATAAATAAAAGAAATGAAAATGTTACAATAAAGCCGGGTTGTATAGTATATCCTTGCTCCTTTCTCCGAAGCTGTTCAATCCTGAAATTGACAATTTGTCTGAGTGCGCTTCATTCAGAACATCTACTCGTTTTGTTGAGACTCAAACCCTGACAGAAATCGCCAGTTCTTATAGCACGATGCATGATGGAAGTAATAAAGTACTGCTTCTCATGCGCCTGGTCCGCATCCATCCGAGCTTTTAGTTCTCCTTTCCTGTCTCTACATTCTCCGTGCCTGCGCCCGTATCCAGAACGGTCGTCTCTGACGCCGCATCGGTCGAGAACTTCTTAGCATCCGAACATCTCTTTTTAATTGAAATGAAAGACGTAACGTGTCCAAGAAGCCACCAAGTAAAAAGCACTGGCAAGGCGATTCGAGTTTGGTTGCCGCAGTTGGACCATATTTGTACCATGAGAGAGTAGGCTTCGCGCGATGGGAGCGCATAGCCAATTCTATACCACCCAGGCATGATTTCGAAAGGGAATACTGTGCTGGCGACGTTGGTGATGATCCAAGTAAACACAAAGAATGGCGTGAATTGGATGGGCAAGAATGAGCCAATGACTGATTCCATGACTTGAAATTGAATATCCATAAGGAACCAGAAGAGCATCCATGACTCAGCAAAGTCTGCTCCACTGACGCCCCAAGTTTCCTTGAACGCCCAGATGTATCCCGCCATAACAAGGCCAGATAAGAGAGTGTAAACTTTGCCGACAACAAATCTGAATACCCAGACTTGCTTGACTGAAGCTTGAGTATGGAACCCAGTTCCGGCTGCAATACCGTTCATGGCAAGGATGAAGAAGAATTGGGCCAGAGGCGGGATGACGAGATTGACTGTGTTGAAAAAAACTCGACTAACTTGTTCAGTCGGCTGAATTAGGTCGTAAGTCGAACCAATTGGGTTCAGGTAGGCCGCGATGGCGCTCGAGTCGGACAGGTCGAGAGAGGCTAGTGTCGCGTTTGCTACAGAGGAACTGTAGTAGATGGTTCGCGACATGGCGACGATGCTGGAAAGAGCACTGATAAGATAGGAGTCCCCAACTACTGGGTACCTAGCCTGGTTATATATATACGTAATGGCAGAAGCTGGATCATATTGATCACTTGAGCCGTTGACGGCGGCGGTAAGTGCCTGAGACGCCCCCTTCTTGATGTAGAGAGCAGCCCAAACATCGGCCGAGCACACGGCCTTTTTGACAGCAGCAGCGTCTGGATATTCCGACTCAGAGGCCAGTTTTATGGATGGGAAATGACTGTTCCGAAGTTGCTCGGATGCTTGTATGACTGCGGAGCCTAGGTCGCTTTGATCGTAATCGACGAGGAGGATGTTGAGGGCGTGAATACGAGATTGTTGGCGAAACGTGGCGCCGTACAAGTAGCTCATGTTTGCGAGAACTAGCAAAAGAAGCATGACGGCTGATATGGATGATGGAATTAAGACGGCCTTGAGCTGGCCACTCCGTGAGGGGCTCGGGCCCGTGTTGGAGGAGTTTGGGGAGGCCATGGTTTGTGAAGAGCCGTCAGGTTCTCAATGTATCTCGAGATTCAACCCAGGCTTGTAACTGAAACGAAAAGGTAAAAGAGAGAAAGAATGCGCTGATGGCAAAAAAAAAAAGAGAACGAAGGACAGAATATTCACATTTTATAATGTCGTTGAAATAGAGATTGCTTCGCAGGAGCAACGGTACGCGAGGCACCAGCTCCATTTTCGATCCAAGGTATCTGTCAGATGCGAGCAAGTCACTTCTCATAACCACCATGTAGTTTTTCTGTGCCTAGTCAAGCAAATTTAACCTGAGATTCCTATGTCTGTGTACCCAAATCACCAGGACAAGTGACCTTTATTGCCCCGTTCGTCTGCATCTGATTTAATGGTTGGAGGTGACGGGCCCACTCTGGTGGCCGAAGTTAGGGAGCTTGGACCAGCTGGGAAAAATCATTAGGTATTCAGCATGCCCCCGGCTTTGGCTCACTGGAAATTCCCCCAATCTTCCCGTTTCTCGCGCCAAGAGCCCCATGGACCCAGTCATATCTACATGGACAAATGAGCCGCTTGTTCCATTGCTCGTGTTCTATTATTATATTATCTTCACCCAATTTCTTCCTGCACGAGAACGATTGCCTTGGCTACTAGAACAAGTGACGCCATGTCTGTCGGCCCGTCTTCTGTGAGAAAGCTGCTGTAATCAGTAAAATACGTGGGAATGGCATCTTCCATTTCTTCAGCCTCTTCTTGTTTCGCTGCGGCACAATAAAGAGCTGGAAGTAGACATAGCTTTATAGGTTTTCCGTCGTCGGGATCTGCCTTTTGTCCGCGAGAATTTGACCGACACTGGCGACCCACGGGACCCCTTGATCGTCTATCCTCCCTCTCCATGGTTTCTCGGTTAAATTTGTCGCCGGGCTTGAAAAAAACTATTTTGAATCGCGATGCAGAAATACTTGCTGCTACCTTGACTTCTAATGCTTCCAAGAATGTATTGTAGTTGTGTTGAGTCTCTGGTGTTTCGCTGGGCGATCGATGCGCTGAATGGCCGTCGTCCTCATTTTCTATTAGAAACGGCCGAAGCGCACGAAAGAAAAACTCTGCTAGCGACTCTGCTTTTTCTGGAAGTACGAATTCTCGGAAATTATTAGTCGATAGCAAGGACTTTAGGGTGATGGCATCAAGTTCGCGCAGGGCTTTTCGTCCATCTAGTACGCCGTTAGCTATTGTCTTCGTATTTTACGTACCTCTTACATTTGGTTTGGATAAGTTCCCTATACAGATCCAATAAAGGGGATTCTGATGCTAGAATATCGGGGAATATAGGTTCAAAGACGAGCTCGCATAGCCCGGCAGCAATTAGAGAACTGAGCAGCTGATACTCTGATATTCCGTTTTCGCGACAATAGGACAGAAGATCACTCAAACTCCAACCTGGGATTTTATGCGCCCATATCTCTAACGAACCGTTCTGATTGCACTCTTGAGTCGGCGGAATAGAAGGAAATCCCGTTTTGCAAATACTGAAAAATGTATCCTTGATAGAATCATGCAGTTTGCGGTAATCTTCTCCGATTTTGCTTTTGGGCGACCCCAAGTTGCATGATTGAATAGCTTTTATGTCTTCATCTAGGCTCTCCCGTCTTCCTAGTTGGCCTTTCAACCAATATATCTGCTCACGTAGGTGTTCTGCTATGTTTGGGTTGTTCTGGTCTTTTTCAGCCACGCGACTGCGATGCTGAAATTCGCTGAGTGTTCTCTGCGCTTCTAACAACCTGTTCTTCAAGACGAATTCTCGGTTTGCCTGTTCGACTGTCTTTGCTGGTTTAATTACCACACCCTGTTCCCTTTGCAAGTCATGCTCCAAGATTGGAGAGGAGCATAACGCGCCATTCGCCTCGTGGGAAGTGATGGGTATTGTACCAGCTTCGCTTATGGTGCTATTGGTAGATTTCCGATTGTTCTCTTTCAGAATATTCGAAGATCGTGGTTCGGAAGCACTAACGACTATATCCCCCGTTGGTAGTTGTGCTGGAAGTGGTTGTGATTGTATGGTGGCCTAGGTACTGTCGTAAGAAAATATTCATTCCCTGATAGATCCTGGATGATCCGTACATCTTGTTCGTTTCCGCCAACATTTCTATGTGATGGAGAACGGGATTTGAAGAAAATATCATGGCGGGGGGGGGGTTGTTAGAATTTGATGCGCTGCGTGTTGATAAAGCCGATGATAAAGTTCGGGATCGTGTCTGAATCGTTGAAGCGACACTCCGTACGCGAAACCGGAGACGCTGGGACTCAAGGCGGCTGCGTATGTCGCGGTATTTTATTTGGTCTGCCTCTTCCAACTCGGTGAGTCCTACCGTTCCTTGAGAGCAGAAATCTTTGAAGTTTGCGCATATTCCCCAGCGGTTAAATTCTCGCTTCAGTTTACCGTGGATTTGTTTGTATGTGAGATCCTTTCCTGTGACGGTCCTTAGGTGCTTGCTTGCAGAGGCATCGAAGTTTTCGTCATGCTCCAAACACCAATCGAACCATGCGAGGAGCTCTAGTCGCTCATCATTCGACCAAACAAACCTGTTGGCTCTGGCCTTGCCTCCACGCTTAGACTTCTGCTGCCTATTTCGAGCCATTTCGCATGCCAAAGCGCCGAATGTTTCCTACCGAAATGTTTTGGGAAGAGAGGGGTTGGGCAATCGCCATGGCAATGAACAAGGTCATCATTCAACTGCCGTGACGGGTCGGCGCCTACTATTTATCTATTCGACGGAGTCAAACACGAGCCTTCCGACGATTCTATCCCACGTCAAACCATGTCGGAGCTATTGGACGAAACGAGCCACCACGAAGCAATTTCACACGACCGTCTTGTCATTGCCATAGACTTTGGCACCACGTACTCAGCGGTCTCATACGTTGCGATACCTCAAGGAGTGTGCCCCGACACCATCCTTGCCACTCAAATTCGATCGATCCAAAATTTTCCAGAAAGCTTCAATTTTACTGCCGGTGATGTGATGCTCAAAGAAATACCCACAGAGGTTATGTATCCTCTTAACCGGAACTTCCGCCGACGAATGAATAAGGAATTCATGCAACAGGGTTTGCAGGGTAGCATAAATAATAGCCTCGACCGAGAAGAACCGCGAAGCGATATCGATGCTGGTATAGATTATAGCTCTGATGAAGAAATGGATGACGCTGTTGATAATGATACTGATGATCGATTCCGGTGGGGTTATGAGGTTCATGGGCTGCGGTCTCTGTCCTCAACCCATAGCAACAGGTCGAACCAGCCCTTGACACGGTTTAAGCTGATGCTAGATGTCAGTGAAACTACGAAGGAGCTGAGGGCAAAACTAAATGACACACTGGAGGCGCTTCAACAGCGAAAGATCATCAAGGAACCTTCTCAAGTCATCACCGACTATCTTACTTGTCTACTGCGACACACACAGTCCCAACTTAGACAAGAGGGGTTTGATGATAGTTATCGCACCGAAATTGTTCTTTGTGTTCCAGCACTTTGGACCCAGCGAGCTTGTCGAATCATGCAGACATGCCTTGCTATGGCTCTGAAGTCCGCCGGGTTTTCTGGAGTCAACACAGTGCATAACAGTATCGAAAATCTTTTCATTGTTTCAGAACCAGAGGCGGCGGCTGCTTATATGCTTACCGTAGAGTCAGATCTCAGTGTAAGAAGTTCATAACGATGCTTATTGGATAATATGCCTAAGTTCTTTGGATAGACAGGGGACTTTTTCGTCCTACTCGATGCAGGTATGTCCCTTGCGCTTCGCTTGGTTTATTTCACAACTGAATTTCTCCAGGTGGAGGCACCGTTGATGCAAACACGTACCAAATTAGCAGTGAAGCGCCTCTGAGACTTAGCAGAGAGATGGTCGAGCCAGGAGGTGATATGAAGGACATCAAACCTTTACTGGTCGCAGCTCACAATATCTAGGTGGTCTCTGCGGATCTAGCTACCTGAATGAAGAGTTCCAGCGACATCTCTATGAACTACTCAAAACAGAAACCTATCTGGAGCAAGGAGTAGTCACCATAAACGGCATCATTGAGAAGATTATAATTGATCAATTTGAGTATCGGATTAAACGATCTTTTGACTACAATAAACCATCACAGCGACAGATTGATGTCCCTGGCCTCCGAGATAATCCCGAGAAAGGATTTCGCAATGAATCTATTTGCATCCATGGGTACGCAACCCTGCCAACCTTTCTCTCTCTTTTTTTTTCTTTTTTTTTTTTTTAAAAAAAAAGTCCTTGCTGATATGGCATCAGGAAGGTGTTTAAAAAGATATTCCGGGGAATATTCGAGAAGGTTGCGAAGATCATGGAAGGTCAAATACGGGCCGTTATAGGTATGGGTTATCGATTGGAGGTAGGTTTGACTGATAATATCGTGCATCGGCATTAACTAATGACTCTGTATCATGAAGAAGGTCGTTCTTATCGGCGGATTCGCGGCATCAAAATCTTTAACGATGTATCTCGAAAGACATCTCGAGAAAATGCGCAAAGAATTTAGAGGTGACTTCTTAGTTACTCTCATGAATCCGAATAAAGAGACGTGAGTAAATAATTTTGTGAAATACCTCACCATTCTCATAGTAGATAGAGCAAATGCTGTAGCCTCTGGTGCTGTTATACGCGCTCTTAATAAAGCACGTGGACCTCGAAGGGTAGCTCGGTCTAGTTACGGAATCTTGCGAAGAGAACCTTTCGGAGAGCACCCTCAGCACGATGGACAGAAGGCTCAAAAAGATCGGCATGATGGGCATCTTTACCTTAAAAAAACAATATATTGGGTTCTCAAGTAGGTAAGAACTTTTAGACTGTAACAATGGGAGCTTTAACTGTTTACAAATTTCAGGGAGTCGAGGTTCCTCCTGTATGGGAGTGTGAGCCAATTGTTTGCACCCATACATTTGATAGGTCGAACCGTCGTTTTATCTGTAACGAAGTACTCTACGTCTCCGATACAGCGAAAGAATCACATTATCCTACCACAAATGAAAGAAATCTAGGTATACATGACTTGCGGATACAAGGGAAATAAATTAGAACTAACTTTTTGCTTCCAGGAGCCGAGAAGCTTGGCGAGATTGAAGTAGACTTTTCATTTCTCAAACAACAAAAGTTAATATCCCCGACCATCCCAGAGGTAGACGAATCCACCAAGGGTGGGAGGCCACATTACGAGGTTCGATTTACCATAATAATCAGAATCGTGGATCGTGATTTGGAGTGTAAGTAATTTTCATTTTTAAACATGTGCTTAGAACCAGCCTCGTTTTAGTCATTCAAACAACTGACGGCTGGTAGGTTATGCTAAATACAATGATGAAGTCATCAAAAAGTGCAAGATTAACATTGCGTCGGGCTTTCGTCCTGGAGTTAAGTAAATCTCACTATATGGTTTGTTTCGCTTTTATTTGGATGGTCTGCTCGTTTGTCATGATGATTTGATTTGTACTTTGAGGAAGTTTCGTTCTTTCGCCAAAAATTCTTTCCATATTACGCAGTCCTATATAGTAGGTCCCTGTTATGAGACAGAGCTTGTTTTTATTTTAAACCTTCGCCCCAAGTTTCCGTGATGAAGACACAAGATAATCCGTGATTTCTCCTCCTTCATACTGCTTTTCCTTGGTGCAGAATGCTGTTGAAACCATGAACATCCCCTCCGGTATTAATTATAACTATAATGAGTCGAACCACAGCTTGATGTTCCTTCAACCCCAAGGTCTCGATATATCTTGCGTTTTCTAATCTCAATTCCTGTGCAGTATTGAGGCTTGATGATTCAATGTTCACAGCAAAAGATTTCGCGATGCTCCGATTGCGAATACACCGCAGAGCGCCCTGTGCTACAAAATCAGTTGGAATTTTGACTAGAGGGAAATATCCGCGGATGGCACAATCTTTTCGGGTCCTTTTTCTCTTTGCCAGGGGTCAGGCAAGGTTGAATCAACATGGAAGGCTAAACGCCATGACGTTGGGCAGCAAAAAGGAACAAATTTCGGATGGACACAATATCCCATTGGTCAACCGCAATTCATTCGGCTGACCCGAACAAAAGATTTTAGGCATCTTCTTCTCATCTTGGAAACTGAAATTATGATGCATTGGGAGCTAGCGTTAGTGAATGACAGCATTTTCTCAGCGCCAGCTGAACAGAAGCTCTAACGTGGCCGTTTTAACCGGAAATCAAATGATCACTACATACAATTCCATTGTCGAGGTGATTTTGCTATGTTTGCACGGGGCTCGCCAAAGCTCCATAAGCGCTTGTAGGCACAGCCATCATTGCAGCGTGTGCCGAGTGCCGAACAGGATCAGCCCCTAACCCACAATTGGCTCACTGAGGTTGATCGCCACCAAACGATTATGGAGCTCCAAAGTAGCCCCACTATGTGTAGTCTTGCACGCCAGGGAGCTCTCTAAAGAAGCCATTCCTAATATGGAAATCCCATTCGAATGCTCGGATTGACGGTATTTCCATCTTGTGCACAAACAAAATCATCTTGATATTTCCCAAAGTGGTATTCATTTCGAGGGTGGCTGAGGGATGGGCTGCCTCCGCTGAGAGACCGAGCGGTATCTTGAATAGTATTTAAAAGAACCAAATATCGATTCAATGTGAGTGTTCATCTCATCACCGCATCAAATATTCACCTCTAGGTTCATCATTGACACTCTGCGCCTCAATTAAAACTCTCTGCACAAAGAATCACCATGGTGGTGATCAATAACCTTCTGGTTTTGGGCGCTGCATTTACCGCCGTAAGTTTACTGTCCAACTCATCTTGAGCTTGTTTTAACTTGCAAATTTTACTAGACGGCCCTAGCAAAGCCCACCTCGAGTTTCCCGGCCAACATTACAATCACCAATGAGACCACGTCAATGTATCAGCTGAGCAACGACAGCGAGTTTGCTTTCATTCTCAGCGAATACCTTGCCCTCTCAAATGTAGGTGGGGCAGCCACAGGCGAGGTTCTTCGAGCCGCGGCAGGTATTGAAGCAAAAGACATAGAGAGCTTCTATAGCCAGTTCAAATTTCTGGCGGATAAGATTCATGCCCAAGCTGAACAAGCCGAAAAGAAGAACTTTCTCGTTTCTGCAAGGGATGCATATTTCCGGGCCTCCTCGTATTATCGAGCAGCCGATTTCTTTTTGCATGGCAACCTCTCAGACCCTAGAATTTATACACTGTGGGATAAGCAACATGCTGATTTCGCAAAAGCCATAAAGCTACTTCCAAGGCCTGGAATTGCAGTTGAACTGAACGCAACAAGCTTCAAGGTTCCCGGTTACTTTTTCCCTGGGTATCCATCGCTCCCAGGTCAAAACTCTCACCCCAGTGGGCGCTTGCCAACCATTGTGGCTGGGACGGGATATGACGGCTCACAAGAAGAACTCTATCACAGCTATTGCCGAGGAGTGGTTGAGCGTGGTTGGAATTGCATCACGTACGAAGGCCCCGGACAGCCGACCGTTCGCCGTGACCAGAACATTGGTTTTATACCAGAATGGTGGGAGGCCGTCACGCCAGTGGTTGATTATCTACACACTCGGGACGATGTCGATCTCGACCGTGTAGCATTGGTGGGGCTCTCATTTGGCGGACTTCTTGCACCCCTTGCAGCCACCCAAGAGCATCGTTTTGCCGCCGTGCTTGCCATAGATGGAATGTTGAATATGCAAGCGGCTATGAAAGAGCAATTTCCTTCAGAGATGGTGGAGCTTTTTACTTCCGGCAATAAGACTAGCTTCAATGGCTATGTTGAGGCTGTTCTCGCAAGCCCAGACACTCCTACGAACTTTCGTTGGGTCCTAGATCAGGGTTTGTTTGCTTGGAACACCACGGATTCCTATGAGTGGTTTGAAAAGGTCGGGGAGTTTAATCTGGATGCAGATAAACTTGCAAAGATTAAGAGCCCTGTGTTCGTTGCGTCTGGTCAAGATGATAGCATGGCACCTGGGCAACCAGAAGAAATGGCCAGACTGCTGGGAAACAACTCCCACTACTTTTTGTTTGAGACTGAGCTAGGGGCTGGAGAGCACTGTGCGATTGGTGCTGAGAATCAGCTTGCTATGCAGACGCTTGATTGGCTTGCTGGTATTTTTTCGAAGGTTAAGGGCTCATCGAATTGAGCCATCTAGCCTTCAGTATTACGCATCGTCTTACACATATATGATGTTGGTTTTGGTATCGCTTTAGAAATAGATTCATTGATGAAGTTGTCATTTAAGCTCTTTTTATGAAACATTTACCAGATCTGAATTTGTATGAACTATTGTGGTAACTGCAAGTGCTATGGTTAAGTCTACAGCGGGTGCTCAATAACAAATTTCTCCAAGCTGCTCTTCCCCTGAGCACTGATCTCCAAAGCCTTAAGCCCCGCCTCTAAGCCTTTGAACGTTTTTACATTTGGAATAACATAGCTTTTGGGGCCGTAATTTTTAATAACCCAATTCATAACATCGTCTTGCAACTTTTCCCACCCTTCTAGGTCATCGGTTTGGAATGGCGATTGAGGATTAGTTGTTCTGCCCGCACCAGCCATCTTCCACCTTCTATCCCCAAATGTTGGAAGAACGCAAGCAAACTTGCAATTGGGATCACTGCTTTGCTCCACACATCTGGCAGCCTTTGCTGAGCTGCTCTTTTCAAACTCCTCTCCCGTTGTCATGCTACCAGCACCAACAGAATCAAGTACGGCGCCGATTTTCAGACCACTATTCTTGATAGACCCTCGGATCTTTTCAACAACTTCAGGATCTTTGTAGTCGAAACAGAAATCTGCCCCAAGCTCCTTCAGAGTGGCGTGATGGGTCGAACTAGCGGTCACCCAAATGGGTCCATGGCCAGCAGCGACAGCGAGCTGTAATGCAGCCACGCCAACAGAAGAGCTGGCCCCCCAAATCAGAATGGCTTGCTTCTCGGCCCCGCTGATCCCCGCCGCCGGAAATCCAAGTTCCAAAACATTGAACAAAGAGTCCACGCCGGTTGAAGTCATGATAGGCAGAACCGCAGCCTCTTTCATGCTCATTCTTTCTCTGGGTACTAAGTGGAAGGCAGAGCCATCTGCAATTGCTAGGTCTTGGTGAGCTCCCATGTATAGTGGTCGGCCAGGTGCTGCGGGGCTGTGGCCAAATATCATATCGCCCGGCTTGAACCGCGATGCGGGGCCGACCTCAAGAACTTCGCCAGCAAAATCATATCCCGCCACCGAAGAGTGTAGTCCGATCCCTGCGTGTTTTATATCGGCGGGGTTTATTCCTGAATATTCGACTTTTACTAAAGATTGAGAGCCACTTGGTTTGTAAGTCTCGGTGATTTCTCTGACTTCGGGTCCGGTGGGGGAGAGATAAATAACGGTTCTCGCTTGGCTTGTCATGATGTATGATGTAAGGTAAGAACAAAAGTAATGGTGTAATGAATTCAACTTGATCTTTCCTGGAAAGTATGAAATGTCCTTATGCTCAACCTCCTTCTATTTATGGCTCTTATGGTCGTGGCAAAAGGAGATCTCGGCCCCGCAAACAGCTGGTTACATCAGCGGCCGCTTGAAAATACGTAACCGATCTCCGTGCTTCCGATTGTAGGGGCGAGGCAACTTGGCGGTTCTAAACTTAACGCATGATTAAACTGGGGCCGAATCGATTAGAGTGCTTTTTTAGGCGGCTTACATATCCATATATTGCTCCTCATTATTTCCTTCACGCAAACAGAGTAAGATAAAATAAAATGGAGACGCAAGACCCTTGGCGCTTCGTCGCATGTTGTAAACCGCGTTAAAAAGTGCATTATGGGCTCTAACTCCAGGTTGACTTCTCCGGAGTTATACGCTGCCTACGTTTCACTCATCATTCGAGGTCACTGCATAAGGGAGCTTCGTCGCTGCATGGACGAATTTTGTTTTGCGTCATCTAATCCATCCTGTTTCAGCACATTTTGGAGCCCGTTGATGACTTTATGCATCAGTGTTAAGCTTCCCTCGGAACGCCACAATGTTTCTGACAGCTTCCGGAAAAAGTGAGTTAGACTGTGATCAGCCTGGCCTGTCCCCCGCGAGCGACAGAAATTTTAGGTCTCTTCAATTATCTTGAGTGCACCTATGATTCATTAGTAGCCTCATAAACTTTATTAGTGTGATCGTTTTGCCTTGTTATCAAGCTGTGGTAAGCATTGCTTACATTGAGTGCGAAAACGGGCCGAGCCTCTGAGACAGCATTTGTGATAATGGGCGTGGCATCACAAATCATATCACACATTTGCCACAATTTTAATTAAATGTATTGTGTATGGCCACTCAGCCTCTACGTATTTGCTCCCAAATTTGATTGAGCCGTCTATTTTATGTATAGGCTGGATAAGTTGCCATACCTCAACCTCAATTATCTTTGAATAGACTGCATCTTTTTTCCTCTTCTTCTCAGGAGGCATACGGGCTAGTTATGAACCGACAACCAGGTCGGAGTGCGAATGGCCAAGGTAAAGATAAGTTCAGATACACCGCAACTGGAGCCAGGTTGGTGATTCGTAATGATATCCGCGATCCAACTTGCAATTTCCCCTTCGCGTTCATAAATGTATAATTAGCATTTAGGTGTTTTTAATGTGAACTTACATGATCAAATATGCAGATAAATTACAAGCTGATGCCGTTTAAATAATGGCTTTCTTCATCGCACTCCAGTATTTATTTATATGTGCCCATTATTCTACTGTCTTCGGGATCAAATTTGGACTCCCTCTTAATTTCCGGTCTAAAACCAAACCAAGACATCTCCAACCAGACGCCAATATGTATTTCAAATGGCACTTAAAAGCCCACGATTGTATATTAACGGCCAAGAATATTGAAACATATTTGTCTTGCACATGAAATGTTTTTGAACTATATTAAATTCATGTAGCCTTATTCTAAGATGAGGTGGTCAACACGGGATGGAAGTGTGTGATGCAGATGGCAGGCTCCGAGGGTTCCTACTATTTCATACTCTCCAGTGCCTGTCATGTTTCTTGGCTGAAACATTTCACGGAAGCTTACTCTTGCGCCTGTTCTACCGATGAACTAAACGATGGGCTCTTCCTTGATTTCAGGGCCCGTGGCGCTATTCACTTCGCCAGTTCATGTCTTGGTATTTGATTCGTTCAAGCTGAAAGTGACAAGTCATGGTTGACTCATAGTATTTTCCTGCGGTCACATTTCAAGGTTCAGAGTATAATTATCCGGTCATAATTTATAAGACTAGAGCTCGTTCTCACACGCGGAGAAAGGAAATTCAACAGTATGCTTGACACTAATACCACTTAATCCTCCCTACTAAATTTCTAAATTCTCATAAATGGTAAAATGCCGCATTTTCTAGAATATTTAATCAATCAAACGGATTTTTAATACAAACGCTCTTAGATTTGGTCGCCAAATGGCAAATCAGGGACATCTCCCTACTGATGTTAGCGATGCGAGTGCGTTTAGAGAGAATGGTGATGGCGACAGGGGAAAGGCACTGGATAAAAGTGCCAGCGATGGTTCGAGTAACATGGCCATCTTGCGATCTAAGCTAGGTTCAATGATCCCCCGTGATGTGGCGACTTTAGCGCCGAGCATCAACTTATCAAGTTTGAATGATGATGTAAGTAAGCTATGGGTTCTTTCTTTGGTTGCCTGGATTTTGCATTGGGATTGGCATTTTCACTGACAGTAATATTCAGATTATTTTGCAGCCATACAAATATCTTACTTCCCTCCCATCAAAGGGTTTCCAAGAACAAGCCATAGATTCTCTTAACACATGGCTGTGTGTCCCAGCAGAGTCCGCTACAAAAATCAAGAATATCGTCAGATACCTGCACGGTACATTTGTAATGTTGGTTTTACTAGCTATTCCAGACTATCTTGACACTAACGCTACCTAGGGTGGATGATATTGAAAACAACTCAACTCTTAGTTGTGGCAAGCCCTCTGCTCATAGTATCTACGGCAATGCCCAAACAACCAACGCAGCACTGTTTCAATCCATCAAAGCAACATCTTTAACTCTCGAACTCAAAAATTCTTCATGTCTTCAAATTTTTAATGAAGAAGTCCATCACCTATATGTAGGGCGGAGCTATGATCTCTACTGGACGCACAACGTATTGTGTCCACCAATGTCTGATTACCTGAAAATGGTCGATATGAAAACGGGTAGTCTATTTCAAATGTTGACGCGTCTAATGATTGCGGAAAGTCCGATTAACGGAGGTCTGCCAGACGCCAATCTATACCAGTTGAGTCACCTGATCGGGCGCTATTTTCACGTTCGCCACGATTATCGAAAACTCATCTCAGCCACTTACGCAAAGGAGGTTTCTGAGAACCATCATGATACAAATCATTCCCTCACATTGGTCCACTGCATCCAAACCCTAGAGTTGGAGCCCAAATTCGCGACAGAAATGATGCAGCTTCGGTCCTTCTTGATAAAGAGGAGAACTGAAGGAAGGCTGAGTCGAGAAACCAAAAGAATGGTACTGGGAATCATGAAAAAGACCAATAGTTTAGAATACACGCGGAGTGTGCTATTAGGACTACAAAATGCGTTAGAGCGAGAGGTCCAAGCCCTAGAAGCGAAATTTGGTCAAGAGAATTTTACGCTAAGGCTGATGTTGGTGATGCTGAAGGTGTAATAGTTGCGAAATACTGATTGGTTCGTCACACACTACGCGAAGGGTCGCTTGTGGGATTGCGCAAGAAAGCTTCGTTAAGTATTAATATATCCAGCTATATGAAAGATCACCTTGACCATTTGGATCAATTAAAAATGCCAACCAGATGAAATCCAATGAAATAAACAGATCGAAATTAGATACGAAAAAGGTTTTTATTTCATTTGGATGGATGAGGATGACGTTTGCAAGGTCCAAGCCACGCCTCATTTTTTCCCCATTGTTTAGGGTGGGAGAGAAGCTCGGCGCTCTGACGGGGTCCGTGAGGCGTTGATACGAGAGATGGCCGATCAATTGCTGACTGAGCGGCGAATAATTGCACCCTAGTGCCTCTTGTCGGAGCTGCGGACACTCGTCGGGTTGCATTGACCGCTTATTAAGCGGAAGTTGGAGCAATCTGGCCCATGATGCTATTCCTAATCGAGACTCCTGGGACGTGCTGACATGGGTTTCTCGGCAGTTCGCACTTGTAGACAACTTACTTGCTGGAGCATTGGGAGGCAGCGCAGAGGCCACTCCAAATGAACTAAGTGTCCGAATTTTAATATGAACTGAGTGTTGCCTTTTCAATCACCTGTATTGTGCGTCTTGAATAACATCACGGCTTTTACTTGGACGGTTGGCCGAAGAGCTCCCCATTAGCTCTAGACCCATCTCCCCACCATTGACACTATTACGCAGTCCAGGGCCTGATCGCCTGATAGGGCCAGTAGTGCAAACGAGGTCTTCCACAGTTGTCCAACCCGGTTCGGTCGGCATATAATCGGCCAACTGTGTCAGTCTCAAGAATTGCCCGATTACCTAATCGGATATCCGCCATCATGGCTCGAAAACGAGCTTGCGATCTTTGTTACAAGAAAAAGGTAACTAACTGTCTCAAGCCTCCCAAGAACGCCGCTTGCCTAAGCAATCCATTCTTATGCACGCCATGAGCAAGGGTTTAATCTGGTCATGGTTGCATTTTCAAGGCCTTTACTAATGCTCCAAATCTAGATTCAATGTGACTTCTCCGAGCCAAGTACGGCATGCAACTGGTGCCACCACCATGGACTCTTGTGCACATTTGACAGGGTCAGGGAGAGGAAGAAGCGTGCAAAGCCGAAGTAAGCACACCTTGATCTAACTAGATCAGAACTCGGCATGACCCAAGTACCTGACCTAACATCTTCATTAGGATCTCTCCCAAACCAAAAGCAGGGAGCAACAGAGGTCTATTGGAACGCCTTGAACGCTTGGAAGAGACCCTGGCTCGGACAATTACGTATCGAACCAGCACATATTCCTCTTCGGCAGTATCCGAATCCTTCGGCACTCTAGATTCCCCCACAACAACCCCACTCTCCTCCAGTCATGATGAGCTCCAGCAAGCTCCGGTAAACGAATCAGAGCAAGTCTTTGTTCATGAAACAGAGCAGCCGCATTCCATGACAATTCCATTTTCTGGTCTTGTCATGGGAACTCCTTTCGACCAAATTCATTACAGCGGCTTTCACTTGGGCAATCTCAACAGCAAAAATGGCATGCCAATGTTCTCCGATGCGGGCAAAGAATGGATATCATCTCGAACAGGAGTGAGCTTGTCCGGCCTCAGACTTTACGACGAGGAGGCATACCAATCCCTGAACCCGACCCTTTCAGTTTCTTACTTTGTAAACTCTCCCACATCACCAACTGACTTACCAAAGCGGGAATATGCGGAGAAGGCGCTAGAAGCCTACTCAGGTCTGGCAATTAGACTTGCTTTTCCTGTGATAGACCGCGTGATCTTTACAGAAACGATGAACAAAGCATACTCACCGTTCGATGGATATCCATCACAAGAACAAGTTACAGCAAAGGCTTGCGTGCTAGCCTTTTTAGCCGTCATGGCTAGGTTCCTTCCGCAAGAAGACCTGGAATTCGTGGACAGTAAAAAGTGCGCTGCCGGAGTTCAGGCTTTATTACCAGATGTATGCGAATGCGCGAGCATTACCAGCATTCAAGCCCTAATTTTATTGGTGAGATCTCATACGGACTCTCGTTATATCATATCTAACATTTTACTCTAGCATGTGAATCAAACCTTTTCGGGATATCTCCAATCGGCATCAATGACCCTTGGCATTGCCTGTCGCCTGGTACGTATGTTGGGTGGACACTTGTATTCCCCCACCAAAACTTTCGGCGCCAAGGCTACACGGGACGAGCGCAACAGTTATGTGTTGCGCATGATGTTTTGGCTTTGTTATATATTTGACAAAGAATCGTCCTTGCGAACTGGCCAGCCTCCTCTTATGGCTGATGAAGACTGTGACCTCACTCCTCCGGATGACTACATGAGTTGTTATCCTCATCTCGCCGCCATTAACCCCAAAAATGGACCCAAGCCCTCAGTATACGATGAGATGACACCCCATCTCCCTGGCGACCTCCGCTTGGCTTGCGTCAAGTCAAAAGCCTACCGCATGCTCTTCTCAACAGAAGCTCTGAAGAAGTCGGATGCTGAGGTGCTTCGTGACATCAGAGAGCTTGACGAAGAACTTGAGAATTGGAGAATGTCTATTCCAGATGCTTTTAGGCCTGCACTATCAATAGCAGAGACTACATCATTCCCCGACATGGATCTTTTACGGAGTATGCGACACATCAGTCTACATTTGGAGTATCATCACCTATTAGCGACGATTCATCGTGCAAGTGGCAGGTGCCGGTTGTCCACCGTTGATCTACCTGTTGTAGAGAGTGATTGGAATCCTGGGGTTCACTCTAGTATCGCTCTTTGCTTAGAGGCAAGCCGTTCTACATTACTGTATTTGAAGGCAGCAGTCCATGGGCTTGCAGGAGAGTCCTTCTGGTTAGTATCCTTACATCTATTCGAAAGAAAAGAAAATCTCTAATTACTTCTTTAGGGTCATGGTATTTTATCCGACTGTCGCAGTGCTGACTCTGTTTTGCAACATTCTGGCATTTCCTCTGGACCCGCAAGCCCGAATAGATTTGGATCTCCTTCGGTCAGCATCGGAACTAATAAAGAGTATGCCGCTTCGACAATCAACACCATACGAAATCATGCATGTAAATTTGGTCAACGAATTTGTGTTGGAGGCTATCCGCTTGGGGTCTTTTGCTGTTTCAAGTAACAGAAGAAATATTGACCCGATGATGTTAGACGCGTAGGCTGGCACCTGGCATTCAACGTTTTCACGATAATAGAGGGTATTGGGAATAGATTAAGAACTTAGAAAATATGCATTCTAATATACTTATACCATACTATATATTATATTCACTAGTATCATTATTATTTCTTAAGATTTAAGGGCACCGAACAAAAAATGATAAAAAGCCCTCTGTGGAACCCTTAGAACCATGCATATTTGAATGGATACTTGAAAATAGTGCTGAATTGTCAATTTAAAGATAAAGTTATATGGGTAATTAAATACAATTGGAAAGCGGTTCATAAAATATCGTCACTGATCAGAAACGGGATGAGCACAGACTCAATCCTAAACTCGCTATTCTGATCGAGGTCTTATTCCGAGACAGTCCAGCAGCGGCCCGTCATTGCACGCAACGAGGTAAGCCTTTTCTGTATCCGACTCGTTGACATGCTTAATCTTGCACCATGATGGAATAGCAAAAGTATCGCGAGGTCCCCAGTTGAACACGAGCTTTTGGCCTGATGGTGATTCCACTTCGGTGCAACCCTTTCCTTCGTAGCAGTGATAGATGTATGAACAACTTTCCTGGGATTCAAAACTTGCGCCGGGATCAAGTCTCTCTGCCTGCATTCCAAGCATTGCAGACAGAGGCTTTCCGTTCGACAGGGTGTAGTGGTAAATGGCGTGCGCGCCCTTGCTGGCGTTCAGAGCAGCCTCTACAGGACCCCAAGGATGGCGCCATTCACAGGAATCAATCGGACTTGGAGTTTGTCAATCAATCGGTTCAGAGACGAGTGGATATTCTTTTCTTGGTGAAATAGAGAAACTTACGTGCTTGGGTACCGAGGATCGGCGTAGCCCTCTGCAAAATGAACAGGAGTGAACCGGAACAGGGGCAGGTTCAACATGTCTAGCCAGATGACTGGGCTGTCACTCTCATTTCCATGATCGTGCCAGTGCCAGACAGGAGTCACGACAACGTCACCTCGTTCGAGAGGCATCTTTTTGCCTTCGACAGCTGTGAAGCCATGCCCATCGATGATGAAGCGCAGGGCAAAAGCCAGGTGTCGATGTGCAGGTGCCGTCTCTCCAGGGTTGACGAGTTGCAGGCCTCCATAAATTGTGTCGGTTGTGTATGGCGCCGCTGATGATTGTGTTAACAAGGCAATGGCAAGGTAGTGCGTGCTACTTACTCATTGTAGGGTTCACTAGCATCAATACTCTTCTCTCGGCCTTCTCTTCTGGGACTATCCGACCGGCTGTCTTCAGGTCTGGCAAGGCCTCTTCATACTTCCACATATGAGGTACTGCTGTGGGGTTTGGTGACTGTGGCACCATTGCGCTCATCTGTGACCATAATGGTTCAAGGTTCTTGGAGGGGAGGCCGCTGAGGTATTGCTTCATCTCATCAGACTCCCCATCTGGAGAGTTTGCTGTGCTGACGTAGGAACCCATGGTAGCTGGCTGAATTTGGCAGCGTCTCTTAGAGTAAGATAGATAGATTAGCTCTAAACGCTGAGCTAGGAGTATTATTGGGGTTGGTGCTAGATCTCCAAGTAAAAGGCTTGAACACGTGGGTATAATATCGACCAGGCTAGACGAAAAGAGGCTGGTTTATTAGAAATGGGAGAGATATAAAACCTTCTAGTCAATGACTGCGCCGCTCAATCGATGCTGAGAATGACTTTCCCCGGATTCCTCATTTGAGGTCTGGGGGAATCGCTGCAGGCCGTGTCGGAAGAGTCTCCACTCAGTTCCGAAGCCAATCCTGGCGGAGTTGATGATCCTGTTCCGGCCGGATCGCATTCTGATTGGCTCGCGGAGTCGCTTTCACCATCCGTCACTCGGAATTTGCAATCACGGCAATTATTCGCATTGTCGGGTTATCAAAGCAGCTTAAATAAAAAGTCTGGTTGGAGGGAGGAAACGTCTCCAAGATGCAGCGCTTCACTAGAAGTTTCATGTCATTAGCACCCAAAATGTCTCCCAACACCTGGACCCGATTAATTCGCTTCGTTGACGATAACGGCAACGAAACCTTTGGCGAACCCATCATCAATGACGACAAGGATTTTGCCGACCGTCTTGCGCGAAATGACCTTTGGGCCATTGAATTCAAGGGCCAGAGCCCAGTCTCGGAATTGACCAAGGGTGAAAAGACGCATGTCAAGGCCATCCGGGATCTTTTGAGGCCAGCTGATGTGCCAATCATTCGATGCATCGGTCTTAACTACATTAAACACAGTAAGTGGTGCCATTGGTGTGTTTTGAGCGGCGCTGACACCCCGGTTCAGTCAAAGAAGGTGGCCGAACACCTCCACCTTACCCCTCTGTGTTCATCAAGCCATCCACATCAGTGACTGGACACAACGAGGACGTGCCCATCCCCAAGGTTGCTCAGGATGGCACAGTAGATTACGAAGGCGAATTGGTTAGTTTCTTGAACAGCACTTGAAAAGTTGACATCTTATTAACTCTTGAATTTTAGGGATTCGTCATTGGAAAAACTGGAAAGAATATTCCTAAAGAGAATGCGCTTGAGTACATTGCTGGCTACGTAGTCTCCAATGACGTCTCCGCCCGCGCTTGGCAGCGCGACCCAAAGAAGGCTGGTGGTGTACCTCAGTGGTGCTTTAGCAAGGGCTTTGACAAGTTTGCACCTCTAGGACCTCTCCTTGTGTCTCCTGCTATTGTTGGCAATGCTTCAGATTTGACACTCACAACCCATGTAAATGGTGAGGAGAGACAAAATTCCACCACCGGTGATCTTCTGTTTGGTGTTGAGGAGATTGTTAGCTTCATCAGCCAAGGCACTACCCTTGAGGCTGGCACCGTCGTCTTGACCGGTACGCCATCTGGTGTCGCAATGGGCATGAAGGAGCCTAAGTATCTTAACGACGGTGACGTGGTCGAGGTCAGCATTACGCAATTAGGCACAGTGAAGAATAAGATGGTGTTTGAGTAAATATAGATCTCATCAGATAAATAGACAAGAATAGATTTTTGTATACAGAAATGCCTAGCGTTACAATTACTCGTTAAGAATTTCCCAAACACCTTGCATGTCATTCAACCACGACATATCGTTGACATCAAAATTGAACTCTGCGAATTCTTGATTCTCAAAATCAGGAATTGGCTCAAACTCATCCGCTAGTTGTTGTACCAAGTCAGGCATTTCTTCGTTAACGTTTTCTTCGTGCAATGCCTCCTGCTGCATTCCTTCTGCTGCTCTTGGTAGAGCCTTTTTGCGGTTGCCTTCGGATCCATGTCCATTCCCCGGAACGGCTTGTAAGATTTTGGAAGACAGAATGTGTAATGCGGTGACGCATCGTCGTGCCGATTGGCCAAACTTCTCGTGTGCCTTTAATACTGATATCGCCTGACACCAAGAACGACCAATATCGCTTGCTGAAAAAGCATCTGGTCGAAGTTTGGCACCTATGAGGACTGTCGCCGCCGAGTAAATATAGTAGACTCGGTACCACCAAGCAGGCAATAGTCCAATTGTATCATCCGAAGTCTGGTGTTTGAGCAACGTTGTAATCATATTTTGGGCTGTGGAGACGCAGAATAGGGCTCCTTGTTGGACAAGTCTGTCCTCAAATGTGTCGTCAATGTACGTTTTCCCAGCAGGGGAGTGTATCAGACAGAAGCGAGACAGAAGTGGCCTCAGTAATAAAATTCTAGCGTGTAGAAACCTGGTGCTGAATGTTAGTCTCAATTGCTGAAGAGAGAGGATATGGAAGGGGCACAAACCGCATTCGAAGAATAACTGTTTGGCGGCGCCATATTTCGTTCGTGTTGGTATCGATGGAATTCCATTTTAGGTGAGCCGCCAGCTTTTTCTCCCAGCTGCTAAGCGATCTATCCAATCGAACCACTTGATCAAGGTCTTCATTTTCACTATCTGAATGGTCTTGGTCGGAAGCATGGGAGTCTCTTGGCTTTGAACGAGCACCTGACCCCCCATAAAATACAATCATAATTTGATGAATAATTTCATAGAGCCGGACAGATTCGACAAAGAAGGCAAGAAACTCGCCGCTAGACTTTGATGGTGCCTCATTGGAGCTTGCTGATGCTGAAGGCGTACAAGGGAGAGGGACATCATTGGTTGGGCGTGCGGAGATGATGGCAGGTCGACCGTGGGTTACAGAAACCATACTATCACTATTAGTGGCGTTTTGACGAGCATGGTTTTACTACTCACCGATCCATAAGCACACATCCATACCAAATTCTTCTTAGCAAGTCTCGCTCCTCTGGAGGGCGATCGGCAGAAGTCTCTGGCAGGTGAAGTCCCAACCCTTGTGCCATTCTAATCGCCGACCCAACAACCATCCATGTCTGGTGCGGATTATAGGTGCTCTGTAAGTACTGGCTAGTCACTAACAGACACTGCACAAGCTCCAATGATCCAGCATCCCAGGGGCTCATTGGCAAAAGCTCTTGCGCTCGCTTAAAGTATGAATCACTTGACTTTTCTCTCTGCTCTAGAGTTTGTGATTCAAATAGTTGCGTAGAAAGTGCAAAAACAATATTCAGAGTTGCCACAAAAATACGCTCATCAAAGTCGATGGCCGTTCCGTTGAATATGGCATTGTAAGATTGAGTCCACCGATTCCGGTCCAGGAATGGATAAAGAGGGTCTACGTAAAACCAGTATAGTTCCATTAAATGATCCGCTTGCCTACGTGGAGGAAGAACATATGAGATTTCGGGTGGTGCCGTGCTGTGAGGACCTGTCATGTGGGCGGCGGAACGAGTAGGAGCCACAATTTGTCGTGGAGGACCGTTCGTAACCATGCCAAGTCGTGCATCTATAGCTTTTTTGATCTGAGCCGTAAAGGATCCCGTACTACTAATCCCAAAGAACTCTCCAGTGCTGGTGCCTTCATCAACAATTGCGGTCATGGAATCAATGACAGAAGGACTAGTCGAGGCCACGGAGGCTCCTATTGGAAGTTGATTTTGGCTTTCATCCGTTTGTCTGCTCTCTGGGCTTATTCCAGTTTGGGCTCGAGGTTGTGCTGGAGATGAATTGGCAGCTTGCGCTTGTATGGATTGTTGGGGAGAGCCAGCATGACATGGATATCCTCTTCCGGTATTGGTATCAGGTCTCGGATTAATGCTTGAGGGGCCCTGATTTCTGTCATAGCTGGCAGAGGAAATAGAGGAAACCTCTACGGGACGGTTTCGTACAACGCTCCCAGCGCTATACTTGCACTTGTCTCGCAAAGCCAGCTTTCTAGAGCAGGTACCACAGGCTACATTTAGTTAGCCATCAATTACATATAAAATCCTGATCCTGATTGGGCGATCCTCGCCTTCACACCAAGAATGTATTTGACATTGCATTCCTCGGTTTGGAACTTCAATGCATGTAAAACTACTTACTTGGACGCATTCCATCGCACTTGACTTTTTTCACGCGACAGTGATCGCATGCAATGTCAATCTTTATCCGCTTAGATGTCGTCACTCGAACACTGGAGCCTCCTGTGGGCTCCGGAGGGTGATCCATCTTCCACGACCCAATCCGGGACGGCGCAAATCCGGAAATAACGAAATCAAAAGTACGGTGCCGCACGTGATGGATCTCTCCCGATGAAAACACAAGGGTCAAATGAATTATGAAAAATGCTCGCCTGTCGGAAGCAATGGATTAAACATCAATCAAGTGTTCCGGATCGAGGGGAGCCAGAGATGAAATCTCGGATGCCAGTGCGTTCCGAGGTTAAAGAACCGGACGCATGACTCTCATCCCGGACCCGAACCAATGGGAACAGCTCTACCTACGCTATTGAACACGAAATCCCCGCCTTTCCCCGCATCGTTGTCACCCACCTCCCCCACAGCTTCCCCAACTTGTCCGTCACTTCCGCATCCCCTCCCACTGCGGAACTTCGTCAAGGGCACAGGTCCATGAGGGCCGGTTCTTGGTAAATATCTCATTTGCTGGCTTGAAGTTCAGGCTAAACCCGGGTTAGCTATACCGAGGTTTTCCCAGAGGCTGTTGATCCGACTTACCCTCCATCCAAAAGTGGCAAGCGGATGAGATGGTAGACGTCCTTCGCGGAGGCTGGAATAGTCCACAATGGGCAACCACAAGTTCTGCAGAAGGCCTTTTCTTTCGTATCCCCACTGGATGTATCGCTAAGTTGATATTGCCCCAAGACGCCATCATCTACAGATATCTCAACATCCTTGGTTGCGAACTTGCCGACCTACCAATGCATTAGACTTTCTGAGCTTCCGGTGTCATGGGTTAACTGACCAATTGATGTGTGCCTCCTGCTCCCTTGACGCAATGCTCGCAAAAGCATGAAAGCACAGTGACTGGTTCGGATGTGATTTTGATAGAAACGGAGCCGCAAAGGCACTTTCCGGAATACGGGGCTGACATGATGGTTCTTCTGAGATTTTCTTGCAATGAAGGCCTCCTAGTCACAATTCTTGGCTTCACATCCCAAATCATTATATACTCTCTAGTTGTGTATAGATCAGAAACCGTGAGAGCTCGCACTGTCCGGGCCGGAACAAGTCCGTGGCTCCGTGCACACAATGCACACCTCCTTCCGAACCCGAATCTGATTCCAGAGGGCATCTACAAGGTAGGATCAATTCACGGACGGAGAGAAAGTCCGCGTGTCATCATCATAGAGTTTGAGCTACTGGTTCTCCGGTCTCCGGTGCATCCGTATCATAGATGGCGTTCCTATTTCATTACTCAACACCTAGAGTGGATTGTGATTATGTCTTGTAAATGAATAATCGATGATTCTGATCTACTTATGTCTTCATACGGCGAAAGTGGTCCTTTCTAAAGTTATGCTAGCTTCTCGAATAATATCCGCCGCAGATGACCCGAGTAAGAAGCGATAGTCCCCTTGATCAACGGTCCATTGCTTCGATTCTTCCGAAAAGTAAGCCATATCCTTGGTTTGAGCAGTCAGAGTAACCGTCTCTTGCTGTCCAGGCTGCAATATAATCTTCTTGAAAGCTACTAGGCTTTTAACTGGGTGATCAGAGGAAGGTGTGACTTTTCCAGCGTAAACCTGGACCAGAACACCTCCTGCTACTTGACCTGTGTTGGACACATCAACATCAATTGCCCACGAATCGTCCTCAGACTTCTTAGAAACCTTCATAGAGCCATATTCGAATGTGGTATACGAAAGACCGTAGCCAAAGGGGAAATTGACCTTGTCTCGAACAAGGCGATCAAAGTGACGATAACCGACAAAAACGCCTTCAGTATAAGCAACCTTGAGTTGGCCATCAACATATTCTCCAGGGAAATTTCCATGTGCAGGGCTATCTTCAATATTTCGTGGGAAGGTAACTGGTAAGCGGCCTTCAGGGTTCACGACACCAGTGAGAACGTCAGTAATTGAGTGGCCGCATTCTTGACCGGAGAACCAAGCTTGCAACACAGCCGAGACATTATCAAGCCATGGCATAGCGATTGCCACGCCGGTCGAATTCACAACGATAGTATTGGGATTTGCAGATGCGACAGTGGAAACAAGTGCGTCTTGAGTTCCTTTTCGGGGCAAGTTGAACGAATCCTGGTCCCGCCCTTCGGTTTCCCACTGTGGGTCATGGCCTGTAAAAACGATGGCCAAGTCGGCGTCCTTTGCAACCTCGTTGGCTTCTCCCAGAAGATCAGCATCGTGATCTGATTCTAACGAGAATCCGACTCGCACACCACTGCGGCCTTCGAGGATAAGCAAGCCAATCTTAGTGGGTGGGTCACTGCAAATGCGAAGACGATAAGTCTTGCCTGCAATGAAGCTATGTCGAAATTCGGGCTCCGGGGCCGCCAAGAAAAGAGAGCCCATGGGGTCGGAGCAATTGGCGGTTTGCTCAAAGATGAGTTGGTCATCCACAAAAACTCGGGTTGGCCCAAGCCCGGAACACGCGAAATAATGCGAGCCAGTCTCTGCCGGTGTAAAATCTCCAACAATCTCGAGCCTTCTCCACAGAGACTCTTGCGAGCCGAGCGGCGAATAGGCTGATGTCAATTGGCTGTGCAGGGTGGAAACGGGCTCTGTTTCGCCTTCTTTGAAGAGGAGTCGGGTGAAGCCTGGTTGACCATCAAGACCAACAACTGTACCCACGTTTCCATCGCGGTTGATGGCAGGGAGAAGGCGTTCGCGATGCGCGCCCTTGGCGTATGTGAACTGCACTAAGTCTCCGAGGGCTTCATGCAGAGCATCCCATGGTGTGACCTTGCGGTATGCATTCACCGAAGCGCTTCCACCTCCGTGCGCCAGCGCGTCTTTTGTAAACCCAATGAGAGCAATCTTCTTGCCCTTAACCTTCTCCTTGGAGAGGGGCAAAATATTGTCCTTATTTTTTAACAGGACCATACCCCGTGCACCAGCTTCTCGGATCATTTTTCGCAGCTCGGGAGAGTCTGTGTTGGTGCCAATTGTGGCTGGGTCAGCCGCTTCTTCGTGGGCCTTGAGCTTTCGAGCCCATTGAATCACGTCCCGCGCACGCTCATCCAGCGTCTTCTCGGATAATTCTCCTTTTTTAATTGCTTCCTTGACCGAGTCCCCTTTGCGCACTCGAGGAGGACCAGGCATCTCGAGGTCAAGGCCGGCCTCGAGGGCGGCTGCTACTGAGTTGGTGCCGCCCCAGTCGCTCATGACCAGACCCTGCCATTTCCAATCACCTCGAAGAACATCTTGAAGAAGCCAGGGATTTCCGTCGCAATGCACACCATTGACGTGATTGTACGCTGTCATAAGGGCCCAAGGATTGGCCTCCTTGACGGCGATTTCGAATGGTCGCAAATAAATCTCGCGCAGTGCGCGCTCACTAATTGCCTCGTCGACCGTGGTTCTCTGAGTTTCTTGCTCATTGGCCACAAAGTGCTTAATTGTCGCAGACACGCCAGAACTCTGTAGACCCTGGATTACCTGAGAGGCAAGCTTACCTGTGAGGAACGGGTCCTCACTGAAGCTTTCAAAATTTCGCCCTCCAAGAGGATGTCGATGAATGCACACGGTCGGGCCCAGTATGCAGTGGACGTTTTTGCCTCGCGCTTCCCTAGCGAGAGCGCCTCCAAATCGCCTTGCAAGATCTACATCGAAGCTTGCTGCAAGATTGCAAGCAGCTGGAAAACATGCTGACTTGACGCTAGTATCCGTGGCTGCTGAACGCACTCCATTGGGTCCATCGGCAGTCTGAGTATTTTGTCAGTATTCTCCGTTGTCTGCCCGATGAATATGAAGAATTTTGGTACCTTGATGGAAGGAATCCCTTTCTCAGGGAAGCCCACCGTTTCTGAAAAGTTCTTGCCGGCTAGGAGTGAAATCTAGATTTCAATTAGCTATGTGGTGAGATACTACTTTGTAAAACTTACTTTTTCATCCAGCGTCAGCGAAGCGACTATCGCGTCGATATCCTTGCTGTGATCCATCTCGAGTTATTTGGCTACCACCAGGTGCGTGCTTGCTCTCGAATAGCGAGATTGGGAACATGAGCTGCTCAATAATAAACGCTCTCCGCACTGTTTTGGAGAGCTCCGATTTACATGCCTGTCTCCGATCAGCCAATCAACATCAGTTCCGAACCAACACGAGAGGGGGCTCAAGTGGCCGGAACGCAGCATTTTGGGGCAACGTCATCCCGCTAACAGCGACATCCTGGGGTGAGTGGGCCGGTCAGTTGACACACCACCAATTCCCCAACAGTCCGAATGCGAAAATCGCCTTCGTCCCGCAGACAGTACGCACATCCTGCCGATCATCTGCAGTGTAGGGCAATCCACCATTTCCTGAAAATGTCAACATGGCGTCTTATGGAAAAGCCACCGTCTAGTTAATACTGGGCCGCAGAATGCTTGTCCTAAGGCGGTTAGATACAATATTTCACGACGATAGAGTACTATTTGGAGTCAAGAGGTCATCTCCAACTTGACATGCTTGCAATAATTTCTTTGCATGTGAGTTCACAAACTCGTCCCCACAATTTTAGAAGTCTTAGCAAATAATCAACATTTATCAGTCAAGAAGCTATCAGTAACGAGCAATGTGGAGTGGAATAACATCTCTTCCAAGGTAGTGCTAAATAATTATCCTAAGCTAATTCAACCTCATCAACGCGATTGCCCTTCTTCTCATCATTATCCAGCTTCCCACCCTCGAAATCGGTTCTCTTAACCACCTTTCGAGCGTCCCACGAGTTGCCTTCAAAGACGTCCTGGATTTCTTCAAGCGTGTAACCCTTGGTCTCAGGAAACAGAAGCCAAATAACAACGACTAGAACAGCGAGAATACAGCAAAATACAATATAGTACTTCCATCCAATATTCTCCATCGCGATGGGGTTTACCTGGTTGCCAATGACCAGGCCGACAAATGTCGACACATACATGGTAGACACTCCACGGCCGCGAAGCGTGTATGGGTAGATCTCAACCGTGTACGCTTGGAGCAATGGAGCCCATGCAATGGCATAAAAGAAGAAGGTAATAAAGACGAAGCCGACTACAACTCGACCGGTTGTTTCGTTTCGTGTAGTTGTGAAATGGTAGCTGAGGCCAGTCCAGATGATGTAACAGACACACATGCCGGTTGTCGAAAGCAAAAATAGAGTTCGGCGTCCAAGTCGGTCAATCATGAGGGCTCCAACAAAAACGGCCGCCAGCCAGTTCGAAACTTGCAACAAGCCGTTGATGAGAGTCTGATCCTTAGTTTCCGTAATTCCAATCGTGTTAAGAACAAGGCTCAAATAGTAAGAAATGATGTTCACGCCGTTCCATTGAGCAAAGAAACCGAGGATGACAGCGATAAGGGTGCGTCTGCGGTTTGCTGATGTGCGAACAAGCTCTAGCCATGAAGTCTGGGAGATGGCGTCGGCCTCGTGAGTGAGCGCGCCGTCGATTTCCGCCATTTCGAAATCCACGAGAGGGGAGTTCTCGTCGCCGCCTGCATGATATTCGACTAGAATCTTTCGAGCCTCGGCCCGTCGACCGCGAGCGACAAGATATCTGGGCGATTCGGGGAGGAAGTAAATGCCGAGAAGCTGCAGGACAGGGAGAGCTCCTTGAAGCAGAGAAGGAATTCTCCAGCTCCATTCAGAAGTCATCTTGAATGTACCGTATGTGCACCATGCTGCAATGATGGCTCCAAGATACTAAATTCACCCAAGTTAGATTCGCAGAATGGCATTGTACGTCGCCTTTCTCCACTCACAAACGAAGTATTATACAGGGCAGTCAGCTTGCCTCGATGCGTCGGATAGGCAAGTTCCGTGATAATAATCGGACTTGGTTGAGCGAGAAAGCTGGTAAAGAATCCGAGAATGGCCCGAGCCGCGATAAAGGTGTGCAAATTCTTAGCCACACCCTGCATGACGGCGAAGCCAATGCAGGTGACGGCGCCAATGGCCATTGTCTTTTTTCGTCCGAATCGATCGCAAATATAGGTAACCAAGAATAAAGCAACGACCTTGCCAGCGGGATACACAGAGTTCATAGCACCAAGGAGCGCGCCTTTTGGACTACCGAAATACTCCCGCCATTGCGGCAAAGTCTGGAGCCCGTTCATCATCGATCCTACTCATGTCAGCTTCAAACTCACGCGACCGGCACGGAATACCAACCATCATAACCAATTGCGCCAGAGGAGACGAGCGGTACCAAGAGAAGCAAGTTGAGTCTAAGAAGATGTGGTACACGCCACCACGGTCGCGGGTCATCGGGTAGCACCTAACACACCATTAGCATCAACTTTTAGGTTGATCCTTGAGACGATCTCGACATCGACTCTAAGCATGACTGACAGCAGCAAGTTCGGGGCCGACGACTGCCGCGGCCCCTTTCCTCTCCCTGTTGAATGCACCCATGGTCAAGGATGTCGAAGCGATCCAGAAACGAGACCAAGTCCAGAATCCCAGAATGCGCCGATCAATGCGCAAATTTCAGAATGAAACAAGACAAAGGGCGCGTGGTGTTGCAGCTATCTCGAATCCAGTCCTCCACGTTTGGGGATAGATTGAGTTTTCTATCTCCCCACAGGAGCAAGACTTGACCCCGTGGGGAACTAGGTGGTTCACGCGGAGTGGAGCTTTCGTCGCAAGCTAGGATCCGGGGTTGCAGTGTTGTGCATGTGTATTGGTTCCGGCATCCGGAACGGAGTGAGCATGGATGACAGCGTGCTCCGGGGGCGCGCTGTTCCGAAATTGCACAGTTTTGATTCGATGGCGGGACGCTAGGATTACAACGCATGAGAGACCTCTGTCGTAGTCCGCGATGCTCGAAGGGGGCCATTAGCGTGTCATGATCGACTAAATCCCGAGAAATCGTCGTTCATAAATTCCCCAGAGCGATCAAAGGCTAAATGGATGAAATTTGACTAAAAAAACATCCAGCTTCGTGGTCATTGCGAGACTCAATTGCCAGAGGTTAGCAAAACTTGGCGCAGTAGTTCATTGCTTTTCTCAACCTTTTTATATGATATGTAACCAATTTTTCTCAAGGATTATTACTGAAAATTTCACGCGAAATTTATTGGGCATCTTTCACGTGTTGGGCGATTGCATTAATGTATTACTGATGGAGTTGCAAAATTTCCTTCCCAACGCCCAACTCTATGCATATCTAACACGCAAAAATACCACAAAGCTACCCAAGATGACCAAGATATTTATACCAGCAATGCAAAGGCCAAAAATCTCGCAAAATCCTGTAATAGCTCCAACCCCGTCATTCGTTGCACTGCTGATTGTGTCATCAGTAAGTGGTGGGATTTCAGAGCTCCATAATGCATAAAATGAATAAACACATAAAAACAACAATGCTATCCAATAACCAGATTTTGTTTTCCCAGCACGAGGATGGTTTTCATAAGCGACACAGAATAAGATGAATAATAAAAAGGCTGACGGATACTCGACAAGCAAAATGACGCAAAGAACGCGGGCAATATCAGCTGTCTCTGTGCCCCACCTGATCTGGAAGTAAAAAAAGGAAGCTGTCATGAGCAGAATCTGGATAATGAGAAAAGTCATAACCGGAAGTATCCACGGGCAGTCGGTAGAGTCGTAATAATCTCGGCTTATCGCATCAAGAACTTGACGTTTGAACAAAAATGCGTTGTGAGACAGCTCAACAACTTCTAATTCCTCCTCATCGGATCCAGCTCTGTGTTCCCATTCCGAGTACACAGACCCAGTATGGCGTTCTGGCAATGGAGCTCGTGGGAGGCCATCAGAATCAGAGGCAAAGAAGTGTTGAGCTGCTGAAATAAGTGGACCAAGAAGAAGGAAAATGGGAAGTATCTGGCCGAAGCCCCACGGGTTGTCATGCTGAGAATCATCGTCGTAGTTCCAACCTGTCTCCATTGTTACCTTTGCATGATACACATTGATTGTACCCCAGATTCCTGTTACTATAAGCCAATAGACCTTCCAACTTAACTTAGCTTGGGGTCATTAATTCGGGTTTATCTCAGAATGTAGGTACTTACATCGAACAGGTTAGAAAAGAACACGTCAGAATATATCCTGATCAAACAAAGATTTGCAGTTTGGGTGTAGAGAATAAACCGTCGAAATGCAAGACTCAATGGCGATAATTGATCAGCCTCCTTTGATAGCTGTCCTATCGATATTTGTAAGAAGAGGCTGCACTTTGTGCGCAGCCTTTTCAACATGTCGCTTAGGAATGGGAATAGCTTGGCTATTCTAGTTGCAAGACCCAGCAACACCAGCAGTATTGACAGGATGCCAGATTGGAATGAATCCATATCTTGCATCCTAGTGAGTATTTTTGGCTTGTCATACATTCCAAGTTCTTCGGCCTCTTTGTCGGCATCTTTCGGCCATTTCAGCACCCGCCGAACGTTATAAAAGCATAGAGCATGGGTTCCCGGAACGGAGAGCGTATCTCCTGCCCTTCGGCCATCCCAATTAAAAAATATAGTTGGAAATAGAGCAATGATCAGCATTATTGCCAAGATAACCATACCTGCCAAGCGACTCCATTTTTGGGCTGGATTAAAATATAAAAACTTTCGGAGAACCGTAAGGCCAGCAAGGTGAGTCAGATTTGAGAACCATGCAAAATAAGCGATGAGCTGAAAATGGTATGCTGATATGCCATTATAGAGATCAATAAAAGCACTTGTGAGTACGCCGAGCCCTGTGACAAGCTGAATATCACACATCGCAAGGATTGACTAGCAGAGGTTTAGCAATCGTAAATGGAGCTACCAGTTTCGTGATGATGAACAACGTACGTGGTTGAAGACTTTTTCCCACTTGGTCTCTGGATCCAATACAGCAGTTGTATTGGGGTCGGATACAGACCATCCTCTTATCCATTGTATTTTACGACTAATCATCATGTCGATAGGATTGGCCTTCCATATCGCATGTTTGTTTGCCCCAGGGAAAGGGTCTTGGTTCGGGTTGAAAGCGAGGAGATAATGAAGCACCACAAGTGCAATTACAAGCCAAGCTGCCCCCAAGAACCCTACAATCACCTTGTTTGATCAGAAATACTTTCTATGGAGATTTCTTTTGTTCGTGTGTAAAAAGACTGGGGTGATTATTGCATTTGAAGTCAGGCAACAGACTTGCAAACTTACTCCTGGGCCTTCAACATCTGAATATCTTTGTGGGCGGTTCTCCCAACATGACATATTACAGCAAGCCATTTTTGGCGACTAGAAAGAAGCCCCATGGATCGGAATGGGTTGAGCTTTGAAGCTTAGACTCTCTGACGAAGATCCAACATATAACCCAGTGTTCGAGACATGGCATTCCGGACATAAAATAGGCTTCAAACATGTGTCTGATGACGCATGCATACCAACACGAGGCTCAATCTGCATGCTATATTTGTCTCAGTGCATGATCTGACGGTAGCCTGCGTGCAACTAAGACACGCATCCAATCGTAAAGATTCTTGAGGAGAGGAGAGAAAACCTTATCAGTAGCCCTATACATTGCGCAGATTCAGCCTGTGTCCCGGCACACCATTGTGCTGCAAGAATTGCGTGGCAGGTGGCGGAGCCATGCATGTATTTGCGTATTTGCAGGAGGGGACACAACGTGGTAGGCTATGATGGGGGTCACTTCACGGCTACAATAACACCAGTGTCCATTGCAACAATATTTTATCGACGTGTCCAAATCGTAAATTTTACCGATTCATCAACTAGAGCTAAATCTAGGTAAAAAGATATCCTTTCATAAAGCCATCTCAGCTATACCATCATAAACCCGTATTATTGGTCGTGCATCTGCTAGGGCCAAACTGTCCTTTTCTTACTTCATGGGTCTCATCTGCGATAATACATAATTGCAGAATGAGATCTCGACTTTCCGTGGATTGTGTCGTTTTTTATCCAATCCCCTCGGCTGCCCGTTATACCTGGTTGATATCCGAATGAATGATTCCCAAGGTTACTCAAATGACTTTCGCGTAATCGTCTTCCATGCGCCGGGCCAGTGCTTGCCGACTTCGAGAGCCAGCCATCGCGCAATCGCTGCATTAGTCTCCTCTGGCCTCTCCAACTGAACCCAGTGTCCTGCTTCAATGCTGGATTCTGTCAGGTTCTTGCAAAGTCTCCTTTGAGGATCCGTCATGCGCGTGTACTGAGTTTCACAGACGCTATCGAAGCGGGCTTCAATAAAAAGCACTGGAATGTCCAATTCGGCCCGCACATCAGCGTTTGTGTTGAATTTGTTGTTGGCTGCATCATTATTGTAGTATGCATCAGGACCAAAGTAGCCATTCTTTTTAAAATCTTCGGTAAGCTCAGAGAGTAGTTCAGGCGCCAAGATTTTATCCACGCCATCAAGGTGCTCGGCATCTGGTACGGTTGATCCTCCACCCAGCCAACCTCCATCCTTTACCGTCGTGGCCGTAAATGCTCGTCCCCCGACATTTGGGTCGTGCTTGCAGAACAACATTTTGGTAAAGTCTACTACATTATCGTCGTGGAACTTGACTGCCTTATCAAAAGACTGTTGGTAATATCGCATGTAGCTCCATTGACCATCTGGGTATTCGTCCTTGGGATAAAGATCCCTGTTGACATACTTGATTGTCTCGGCAAGCCCGAGCTCGATGACTCGATAAGGCACAGCGAGGGTGGCAATAGCGATACATTTAGAAGCATGGTGGGCAACAAACGAAGCCAGACATCCACTGCCCCAGTCGTGGGCGACCCAGATAGCCCGGTCGCGGCCCGTATCGGCTAGAAGGGCAACAAGACCCTCGACAATAGACTCTTGAGAATAGTCGGTCGTGACATGGTTGGATGTAGATCGACCATAGCCAGGCATATCAGGCGCAACGCAACGGAAGCCCAGGGCAGAAAAAGCGGTCAGCTGATGTATCCATGTCTTGCCATTAGCGGGCCAACCGTGGAGGAAGATGATTTGAGTTCCTTCAGTTGGACCGCAAGCGTAGTAAAAGATGCTCTTCTGGTTGCCCTCGCCGTAGCTGACAGAGTGTTCTGAGAGAGTCACCATTGTGATAGACGAGAAGGGAGAGTAATTGCTATGAAGCTTGTGCGAGGCAAATGGTGGCTTGAGGCTCTGAGACAAACCCCTCAATTTATATACTTACTTCCTCGTTGGTTGGTTACACACTCTGGCTTGACTTGGTGGTGGGCGGGCCTCGGCTCTCGACGCCGCAAAGCGGCTATTGTGGGGCGTAAGCTTTTTGCTGGTTTCAGGGTTGCAGCTTCAACATAGCCACAGCGTATCACGGCGGCGGATAGACCCTACAAACGGCAGCTATTACGCCCGTCCCTGACAAGATGCGTCATGTCGGGTGCATAATTAATCATCCTTCTTTCTCCGCATCGCTTTGACGGAATACCGTACAGAGTGGGAAAACTCGCACATGCGATGGAGATGAAATAGACAGCAGAAATTACACGAGGCTTGCAGATGGCCAATGATCTGGTCGTATCCTGACATCAAAAGCAAATTAGGTACCCACACCATGTCCCATTTTCTCGAGTTTATACTGTACCGTACGTATCCTCAATTCAATAATCTACCTGCACTTTGCCGACTTGGGTGCCAACTACCTTTGCTTCGCTGTTGATTTATAAGAGCGAGTGGGATGTGTTTTATGTGTATCAACAAAAGATGACTCACAAAAACGATGACTCGACTCTCCCCGCGTCATTGCAAGCCGGCATTTACCACAACAGGAAACCCATTCGAATTAGGACCCAGTAAAAGTATTTTGAGAAATCGCGATTGCGGCCGCCGGGGCGCTTAAAGTACCCGAGCCTTCCTTGACGAGCGACCGTTGTATTGCATAGGCATGGTGCACCTCTGTTGTTGATTCCCGTCATTTAGGCCGTTTAGTGGAGTTCTACAACATTAGCGCCTGTGTCGGCCCACTCATCATGGCGATCTCTTCTTTTGATGGCCGCGAATAACTAACGCTTGCTGCGCATTTCTCCAGCCCGCTGGGAAATGATTCGCCGAATTGAACACTACCTATTATGCAATATATTTGCCCAACTGCCCAATTTCCTCCAACTCTATGCTTAATTAAGTTGAAATACTTGTTTCAGTAGCAATGAACGGGAGGGTGGGTGTGGGCCAAAGTAGCGTCAACGCATAGGTAGTATATTTATCTCAATGGCAACATGCAAAGTAAAAGCTAGCTGAATAGTCGATTTGGTGGTGCCAATACCCTTAAGATCTTGGTCATATATAGAGGCATAAGATTTTTTACTCGATACCGCTAATAGACATCTCAATTATTAATTTTCATTGCAGATTTATTTGTTATATTAGTATAGGGGTATAGGGTAGGCTATTCAGCCGAGAAGCGGAGGGCGGCGTATTAACGTAGGGGATGGGTCAATGGACCTCCCTGTCAATACTCGTTATACCTAGTTTAGCATAGTCGTCCAACCTTTGATTGACTATTGGCTGTTTTGGAGGATATTATGGAGAACACGTGATACAGCTACCAAATTGGGAATAGCGACAATTGACACCAGGACCATTGAGCCATCCCCTACGTTACAGGGGATCGTGCTGACGCGGTTTTAGCGTCGTCTTTTTACGCGTCTGGCAACTGCCGAGACATGCCAACCAAAGCATGAGGCCCACGGGAGGGACAAATATCGTGAGATTTTCCCTCAGAAATTCTTATCGTAGGTGACCTCTCACGTGAATAATCGTGGCTTGGTAAGAGCTACCAAGCAATGGGCGGTGTAACTTTCATTTACATAAGAGTGGATTCTTAGACATACGCATATGGCACGTGGACGCGCACGTGATTCACAGCATTCTTGAGTTGCCTATGTTGCCTGGACACTAGCGTACATGTGGTTTGCATTTTGTCTCTTGCCTCTATCCAATCCCCAAACGCAGTATGGCTGTCGTTCAGGACCTCCCGGAGGATCTCCTATACCTGATAGCAGGTCAGCTCTCTCCCCAGGACTTGTGTGCATTACGGGAGGCATGCAAAGACATGAGCGTCAAAACTTTTAACGTGTTTAAACGCGTTTGCTTTGAGGACCTCGGTGTCACTTTTACTAAGGAAAGAATCAATGAGCTTATCCAAATCTCGAAAGACAATTCATTTGGACCTGAAGTACATAAATTGGTTATTTGTATCGCATCTCCCTCCGACGACAGCCCCATCGCTGACGTTGATGTCCTCGTTGAGGCACTGAATAATCTGCGAAACTGCAAAACCCTCATCTTGACCGATGGTAGTGCTCATTGGGGGCCCAAGCAGTCGGAGGGGCCGGAAGAGCTTGACAATAAATCTCAGCGCCTTCCGGCTGTACGCAACTTGGTTGATAAAGAGCTATTCAGAGATGTCTTGAGAGCAGCACTTACAGCCGTTGAAACAAGCGAGATCCCCGTAACAGAACTGGGAATCCATTCTGAACGGTTGGGATCATCATCTAGTCTATTTGACTCTATACCAGAAACTGTAATAAACAGTTCAAGTCAAAGCGGCCTGAGGAGCGTGACAACTATTCAGTTGTCCGTGCCTCGCCCATCAAATCCGCCGGCGATTCATATGCCTTCAAATTGGCCTGACAAATGCCGTCGTTTCCTTGGGGTCTTCTCCGGCGTATCGCACTTATCTCTGGAATTTAACCGTATTGATGTTGGGCGTGATGCAATCATGTCTCTACAAATAGCTTTGTCAAGCCTTCGATTACAGAAACTGGAGCTTGGCTCCTTAAATTTCGAGGAGAACGAGCTATCCGAGTTGCTTTTCTCCCACCGACAAACACTGGAGGAAATTACTCTTCGCCGAATAGGCACGAAGACTCATATAGATGATTGGTCAGCAATGCTCAACAACATGAGACAGCTTCCTCATATTCGCAGTGTGAATTTGATTGGGTGCACCCACTGCCAGTTTTCGGATGCGAACCAATGGTGGGTTGATGCTCCTATAGGTGACTACGAAATAAATGACCAGGAAGATTTTGAGGAAGCGATAGTGGAGTTAGGGTTTCTTGAGCAAATGGATCGAGGCGATCCTAGGTATTAATGAATAGATAATGATTATGGTATCAGAACATATAGATTGCACTTAAATGCTTGTGAAATATATATAAGAGCAGTTATTCCGAGATAATAGCACTTCCCACTCTGAACGTGTGGATTTTGGACTTGGGGATTTTGACATTGGAGTCCACTAAGTAGGTTAAAGAGGATGTGACCTTATGCGTTGAATAGTTTCGCCGAACAGAAAACCAGCCTTTATGGTCACAATGTTGGACACGTCCAATGACGCCAAAAGAATCACGATATGAAAACTCTCTCGGCTAGACGAAATTTGAATCAAAGAACCTCATTACTGATATCGAATAGAATTTATAAATAAAAGTTTTATCAATAGAAACAAGAAAATTTGCACGAGCTTTCTGTGGTTTGATGTTGGCCCATTGCCAAATACCAGCCAGCATGGGTGAATGATATATGACTTGTTGTTTGTCTGCAATAGAAAAAAAATATACGCTATCTGTGTGTAAGAACTAGAGAAAATCAGTCGGCTTGATTAAGTCGCTGAAAGCAGATTGTTCATTTCCCGATGAAGATGGAATAAGTCCGATGCTTTCAAGAGACCTCAAGTTGCTCTTGATTGCCAGTTGAATGGCACGGCATTCGACTGGTGTAGGTCTTTCTTCACTAGGAGGGAAAGGGGACCCATGTGAGCCAAGAAATGCGGCACTGGCCACAGTGAGTGGCTTTCTCTCACCTCTTCTATACGATCTGATGATTTGGAGAGCCATTGTTCAGCCGCAAGTGGCTTATAGGGGGTATTCAATCCTTCATTAACTCTCCGACAGAAGGTTTTATCCGGGACATGTGAAGGATATTTGATAAAAGTAGCTGGGTTAAGGTCAAGAAGCTGGTTGGTAATGGAGCCAGCGATGTCCTAGACATCCGCAATTCGCATCTAATGATGAATCTAGGTTTGGCTGTTGATAATCTGGGATGGAAAAGCAGAAGCTGAGAGCATGTCGTACTGATCATACTTCCTGAAAGAAATTTTGTTTGATTATATCCTGGACTCTGGGAGTGAGTCTTGGCGATGGTGTTGAGATCTGTAAATATTGTGCGGGGACCACCGGAAACGTAAACAAGCTTGGTTTAAGTAGGCGACATCGCTACTGCTTTAAACGAATCTATGATGGAATTGACATTGGGGGCTTGAAGCTGAGCGTACGAAGCGTTCCAATCGTTAGATGTCCCGCAAAGACCCGCCCACTGCGAACCACTGAGGCCCAAACGTTTCAGAGAGACGCCATCTGTCCAAATCTCAAGCTCGATCTTTTCACTTAATCATTCAGTAGTGGAGGTAAGATTTTTAATGCGATACAGCCTGCTTTGAGCAGAAGCAGAACGTATCAAAGTAATAAATACACAAAGGTATCTCCGCTTTTATTGCTCTCGATGAAATAACACCTCCACGATAACTTGGTTACCTTCATGAAATATTCCGATTGAGGCTGTAAACTAGACTTATCGACCTCGAGGAAGGCTGACGAAGGGTATCTGTGAGCTCAAGGTAGGCTGCTAGCTTGATAAGAATACGTATCTTTCCGTGTACAGAGGCTGTAGGCAAACAGGAGCAAAAACAGCAATATATTTGTCACTCCGAGCTTTCTACATTAAACTTAGTGAGATTTCGGTTTTTGAGCTACTGATCAACGAGGCCTTTCAGCTACCCGCGAAATTAAACTACGTTAATGGGGCAAATCTGCAACGCTGGCCTTCTAGTCGGAAGCTGTCAAATTTGATCGACATCTAGTGTATTACCTAAGAAGTCTGATCTTGCCCCTCACATCTGGAGCAGAGAATGCCTGTTCCATAAATGCAAACAGTTAAAACTCTAGGGGGACGTATGGTGATGTGTGAATAATTTTCTGAGGGGACACTGGGTGACCATAAAACTTCCACCCCCAACAAGAAAAGTTGAGATTGGTCTGTGATACTGAGAGGAGTCGTCATCAATGATGCAATACATATGAAATAATACTTGATGTATGGTAAATATGCAGTCCCTGCCTGATGATTATGGCTTCTCATTTGTTCTTGTGAGCAGCATCTAGTCTGGAACAACCAAGATTCAACTCCGCCTAAGAGCATGTTATCTGGAGTAGTGGCTAACTTGATGACGTGTATTACCGGGTTCAACCTTCGAACACAATGCCCGAGGTTGCATCTTATAGGTGTGTGAAGCGAGTGAATGAAACCTTAGCATTGCCGCATAGCCATGCATCGGTGATAATAGTGTGGCAAGGGAAAATGGCTAATCCTGATGGAGACATACATGCCATGCTGAGTACCATTATCTTCTGCTCATTCAAGGGCGATTTCATTGAAAGCGGGGACTTTGGGAGCCGACTGAGAGATTGTGTAGGGACTCAGGTAGACATCTTGCACTGTGCCCAAGAAAAGATTGCTGATTCAGCATCCTACCATTCGGGAATATTTTCTCGGCGAAGCCAGCGAGATTCCCCGCCACATAAGTACCCTGGCGTAAGCCAAAGCGAAAACTGTCAAAAATGACCATAAAGGTAAATGTTTCTTCCCTGATTTTTGGACGATGTGCTTGGAGAGTCAACCAATTGGCTCATTTCACATTTTGAAATAGTCCAATAGCCCTCCAAAAAAAGAAGTGGAAAAGGCGGCAATTGCAATCCAGGTTGAGCTGACGGAGGAGCTCATCTCCTAATACGGGGATCAATAAAATGATCTACGACTAGTATCAATGTATCTGGGTTGACAGCCAATGCAGGACTACGTAATGTCGTACTGGTCTTTAAAACCTTGCGAATAACGATTCTTGGGACAAGATCGACCCGACGATGAACTGATCGCTTGGCCCTTAATGCTGGGTCGAACTTTAAGTCACCTTGAAGAAATTCTCAGCCACCGTGAATCCAATGTCTTGGTCCTCCAATCTCCATGAGGGCTAGCCTACCCTGCCCTCCACAACTTATATTCCGAGTTTTCCGAATAGACTGTCAGTCACACTCAAGTGGGTGATATAGACCTGAACTTCAGTGGTCAGCGCCCGCATAATCTTAAGCCACTGATCAAACGGCCTTGCCTATTTGAGTAATTGAAGGACCATCTTGATAATAATAAATCCATCACTATCGAGCAGATGCTCCCCACAGCACGATGCTCTGTAGCTTGTCCCCGCGTCATAATGACTGCAATGTTGCGACATTCTTATATCTTCCGAAAATTTGCCATGAGATGCTACAGTTTGCCGAATCGAAAGACACGGTGTTGCTGGTCGGCGTCTTCATGGCTTGTGGTAAAACAGGCTGCATAATCCTTTTGGATGCATCTGGAGGGTTCAGTATATAAAGCGGTGGTACATCGTATTATCCAGGCACTCGGCATTATCACTGTCGTAAACAACGACTATCGCACCACACATTACAAGTTTGTGTAATCATCTCCCTCACCTTTTTTCATCATGGCTCCGGCAAACGGATCTCGCTTCGACTTCATTGTCGTTGGCGGCGGTACTGCTGGTAACGTTGTTGCTGGACGCCTTGCCGAAAACAAAAATATCACTAGCTATAGAGGCCACAGGGTTACATTTGGAAGCTCTTGTCTTGTCAATTGAAGGGTCTATCTAGGTCTCTTATAGCTGCTGTTGTGACTAGCTGTTCCGGTCGGCCGAGGGGAGTTTCTTTTAGGTTGAGGCTATCCAAAGCTAGCTACGGTGACCACCGCATACGGATGTTGCTTGCAGCCGCGTTGGGATAGGTCTGTAGTAGCTAGATCCTTCATCTAGGCATTTATCCTGATTTGTATGACTATTTGGGGCCGGTTGCGGCAAGAGCTATCTAGCTGTTACTATAAGTACTGGACTGTGCCGTCGAGGGCATCGAGGCTTTGTAGTCAAGGTCCGGCCGGGCCCTAAGAGGCCCGGCTGCTAGGCTAGGCTGTTGAGACCATCTTGTGAGTGTGACAAAAAATGTCAGCATTCTCGTGGTCGAGGCTGGTATTGGCGACCCAGAGCAGGTCCATCAAATTACAACACCGGCTTTGGCTATGAGCCTCCGCGGCAGCAAACATGATTGGGGTTACAAGACTACAATGGTTAAGCGTGATGACTATGAACGAATTGAGAAGCCTAACACTCGAGGAAAGGCCCTTGGAGGTAGCTCAACTCTGAACTACTTCACCTGGGTTCCTGGGTGTAAGCCGACCTTTGACAATTGGGGTGAATTTGGTGGGCCTGAGTGGACATGGGATGCCTTGCTCCCTTACTTTCGCAAATCTGCTACATATCATGATGATACCGGTCGCTACTCCAAAGATCTTAAGAAGCTCGGCGTTGATGGCCCTCTTCCCATCTCCCATGCTGAGCTTCTTGATGAGCTTGCACCATTTCGAGAGCAGGTTATTAAAGCATGGCTATCGCGTGGACACAAACTCACTGAGAATATCTACGATGGAGAGATGATTGGTCTCACTCACTGTGTCGACACTATTTACCATGGAAAACGTTCTGGATCGTACCTCTTTGTCAAGAACAAAAGTAATATCACCATCTTGCCTGAGGTGCACTCTAAGAAGCTTATTATCGAAGAGTCGGACCTTGTTGTCAAGGGTGTCACCGTAATTGATGCTTCGGGCAATGAACTGAGCTTCTACGCAACTCGTGAGGTCATCCTTTCAGAGGGCGTTTTCGAGTCCCCCAAACTCCTCATGCTCTCCGGAATTGGACCTAAAGACGAGCTCTCAAAACATGGAATCCAAACACTGGTCGAATCCCGCCATGTCGGACAAAACTTGCTTGACCATCCTGGTGTCCCATTTGTCCTTCAAGTCAAGGATGGATTCGGCATGGATGATCATCTGCTCCGCCAAGGCCCGCAGAATGCTGCAACTGTAGCGCAGTATGATAAGAGCAGCAAAGGGCCGATGGGTTCTGGTCTCCTTGAACTTGTCGGATTTCCTCGAATAGATGACTACTTCGAGAAAGACAAGCTTTACCGAGAGCGCAAGGCAGGAAATGGGGGCAAGGATCCATTCTGTCCTCAAGGCCAGCCTCACTTTGAACTCGACTTTGTGTCTATGTTTGGCAGTGCATTCCAGTGGCATTATCCCACTCCAAAGAAGGGATGCTATATCAGCGTTGTTGTTGACCTCGTTCGTCCTGTCTCTCCCCCTGGCGAGGTTCTATTGAATAGCTCTGATCCTTTGATGCACCCAAACATCAACCTCAACTTCTTTGCCGATGATCTTGATATCGTTGGTATGCGAGAGGGTATTCGATTTACCTACGACGTGCTGACCAAAGGGGATGGCTTTAAGGATATTGTGGTGGCGGAGTATCCCTGGGAAATGCCTTTGGATGACGATGAAGCCATGCATCATGCTGTCTTGGACCGTTGCCAGACTGCTTTCCACCCATGCGGGACGACCAGACTCTCAAAGGACATTAAACAGGGTGTTGTGGACTCGAACCTCAGAGTACATGGCGTGAAGAACCTCAGGGTTATCGATGCTTCTGTTATGCCTATTATTCCAGACTGCCGTATTCAGAACTCGGTGTACATGATTGCTGAAAAGGGCGCTGATCTTATCAAGGCGGCTCACAAGGATCTCTTTTGATTTGTAAATAGTGAAAAAATCTATATGATAGTATGGTGTGGCAAATCTGAGGCCCTCTTTTGGTACCATCGAAGATGATTCTTTCTTTGTCTTCCGCCTCCTGCCCACTTATAACATGCTAATGAACGCGTGAAATGTTTGGAAATTTCCATGCAATATTCATTGGCTTCTACCCTCTCTAAATACCAACGCGACACCGCAGGCACGTACTTAGTAATGACGGCTTAGACTTGGGACTGTACAGTGAAGCATATTGCTTAGATTTGTATATATATACTAGAAGCTATATGTAATAACTATATACGACCAGGTAAGGACTGTGCTAAAACAAACAACCTAAAAGTCTAAACACACTTGTTGTCAAACCATCATCTCTATTAGAAGATATCACCCAGAACGGAACAAAATAAGGAGCGACGCCAATTAATAATCCAGCCCAGTCAAGCCCATTTATTACCAGACAAACAGCTTAAAAGTAGAAGATGCGAAGACCTGCAACAGAGGGATCCCAGGAGACGTGGTCAATGTCGTTGACTCCAACCAGCTCAAATCCTTCAACGGTTCCAGGGGCTGGGCAGGGTGTCCATTTGGTGAGGTAGGCGTTGGCCTTTTCATCCCAACTGGCGTAGGCTCCAAGATGGGGAGAAAGACGGCCCAAATGTTCACCGCGTTGGTTGCCAGGGCCCCAGCCAGTCGTAGGGCCGGGAGCGGGGCTGTTGCTCTTGAAGAGGTCAAGCTTCTTGCTGCCGTTGAGGTCGGCAGATTTGTCGAGCCAAAAGGCAATTTGACACTGCTTGCCGCTGACACCCTCAGGGTAGGTAAAGGTCGAAAGAGAGGTGATATCGCCTCCATATGGGCCCTTGGAGACGACACTGTAGTCAAGGTCGAAAATGACACCATTGGGCACATAGTAAGACCAGACAGCAGAGGGTGCAATTGGGGTGGACTTGGTTGTGAAGTTGTTGGCGGCTCCAAGAACGGAAGTGGCGGCCAAAGTAGCCGAGGCGAGGAGTTTGAAAAGCATTTTGAAAGATGAAGAAGATAAAAAGGAGAATGAAAATTTGAAAGAGTGTTCAAGTGTGCAGACTCTAGATTGTACTCAAGGAAAAGATGCTGAGATGCGATGGGGAAAAGTCAAACTCTTGCGAGATCTGGTGGATATATATATATTCTAAATCGAATGCACATAGCGATGGAAGATATGCATGTTTTAACCATGTCTACTTCGTATAACGCGCTGAGTACCCAATCGTGATAGAGGCTGCGCACTGGGACGTAACAAAAATGATATTCCTGGTCATCGCCGCTCACCACTCCACATAAACGAGATATCTGCACAGCCCCGAAATAAGCTCCTAATTCTTTAATTCGTTTATGTTATTTCAATAAATATAAATGGGAGACTATAGAAGTTCAAACCAGAAGGCTAGTAGCGAACAATCTGGAGTTGATGCTATTCACACACTTCTAAATTGAACAAGTGATTCAATTGACGACCCGTGGATCTACCGTGCAACTGAAATGATTCAATTAGAAACAATCATACAGGTTTCAGTATAATGCTGGGTGAAATTAGCCGAGGTAACGTATGAAGAAGGCTGGGCCGACGGTGGCCACACTCATAAAGCCCGCTTATTAGTTTTGTTGGGGGTACAACTTGGCACCGCATATTGTGAGAGCACCCACACTGTTAGCGGCATAAGCGGGGGGAGAACCTTGAAATTTGGGGACCATTTTCAATGCGACGGACTTATATCTATAAAAAGCGTTCGTACTGGGGTGGAATAGGCCGATGAAGTCTCGGGATTTGAGCAGGCCGGGGAGACATTCCTTTGATTCCTCATGGTGGCAGCCACCATAGATGGGTACCATCCTTATCCGGGAAGCTTCGTGGTTTTTGTGGTCTGATGATTGGATTGATGGGTTCAGATTTGCCTAAAATGTATCGGATGCACCCTTACGCTGAATTTCTCACCGGTGATCAAAATTGATGCCAGTAGTGCAATAATGCAAGATCATGGGGCTGCTTACCGTCATCCAATCGTAAGTACAACATAAAATTCATTTGATCCAGGGCTATTATTTAAGTAGAATTCAAATATTTCGGACAGTTTAATTTGTTTAATTTAGTTAAATCATATAAAATACCTTGAGATTTCGTTTATATTCCCGTTCTCACTTGGAAATGAACTGCAGGTGACTAAGGTTTAGACCCTTGAAGATCATTTTTCGAATTTAAATATGGGAAACTAAGCGATTTGAAAACACTCACGTTGCAAAAGGAAGAAAGTGGGTTTGGATATCACCCAATGTCTGTCAGGCAATCCAAGAGATGGGATCCTTGAGATTGTAGTCATAATATGTACAAAAACGTGAACTCCTAAAGAGAACATTATTTACTTGACGGCCATCTCTGTTCATGTCCGCATCCATCTCTTGCTCCTATTATCAGGCAGCTTTTGTTTCAAGTCAGATTGGCCCGTTGATCCGTTGGCTGCCTTTCGCATAGAAGAAAGTAACTATGGTAGCTGTAGTTTCAAATGCCCACGAAATTAGAGAAATGTTTCTTCAGCTTGGATGATAGGGGGTTGCGTCGCGGGATTTCCAATTCTGCCTTGGGCTGTGCTGGCTGAAGTTTTATTGGTCAGCCATTCAGAGCCTGCATGTCCATGTTTGCCTAAGGCCGTTAGGCTCACATGGAGGGGCCTCGCTGTCAGCATAATTAATTGATCTGGGGGACTGGTTGCATTGTTGCCCGTAATTTCAAGTGACTGAGCGCTGCAGGCAACTAATCTCGCCGATAGCAATGAGCAGTCCTATTTCCAAGGAGCCGACCAGCGGCCAAAAGGCTCTTCATGGCATCGCCGACTTGGAAGCCAAACCAGCCAACCTTACGCTTAAGAGTGGGAAGTTGAATCAATATATGCCGCATGAGAGCATTGCCAAAAATAGCGCAGGGAATATATTCGCTGATGGCCAAAGCAAAAATCATGTCGGCGACAACATCGAGAACCATTACCACCAGGGCGAATCAGACCATGATAAATGTCTCCAGTCGCTTTTTCTGACGGATCCGGCTCGTCACCGTCAACATATGATCACAACCAAAGGCAAACGAACGGAAGGAACTTGTGAATGGATTGCAGCGACTAGCGAGTATCGCACTTGGATGCAGTCTTCATCTAACCTATTATGGATTTGCGGCGGCCCTGGAAAGGGAAAGACGTACATTGCCATATACCTTTCACAAATCTTTGAGATGCAAACCGGGGCAACCACCATATTCTTTTTTTGCAACAATCAAAACTCAAAACGCAACTCAGCAGTCAGCATTCTCAGAGGTTTAATGTATCAGCTGATAAGTCAGCAAGCATCGTTGATTGAGGTGATTATACCTGAATGGAAGGTTCGGAAAGAGGACGCTTTTGAAGAATCTTCATTCGAATTGTTATATGTAATGCCTTTGTCAATGATTGAGAAAACCAATCATAAGACTGTTTATTGTGTGCTAGATGCGTTGGATGAATGTGATGAACGGTCACAACACCAACTTTTAACAAAGTTTAAATCCCTCGCGAGCCAAAAGCTGAAGCTTGTGGTCCTCAGCCGATTATATCCTGACCGACTACTTGAAAACCTTTCGGAATTTCCCCATATACATATTGAAAAGAGAAAGGAATCTACCGAAGAAGTCCAGCAGTATATTCTAGATAAAGTCACTCCCTGGCAAAAAAAAGAACATTTTAGATACAGATTTGCCTGGTAGGATGATAGAAGTCTTCACACAGAGATCTGAGGGAACATTTCTCTGGGTTAGTCTGATGTGTCAAGATGTTGAGACGAAGACGATTGCACAACTTGAAAGCTCTTTAGAGCAGCTACCAAAGGGCCTTGATGCAGTTTACGAGCGGATTTTATCTTTAATCGATTATTCAAAGGCCAAAACTGTCCGTGAGATATTGGTCTGGGTCACGCTAGGCCAAGACTCGTTGACAATCGATCAGCTGTGCGAGGCAGTGGGTATCCAAAGAACGGATTATCTCACGCGCGAGGAAGTCTGCAAGGATTATATCAAATCTTGTGCTCACATGCTTAGAATCATTGAAGACGAGTCTTCTTTTGAGCGGGCCACACTGGTGCATCAGAGCGCTAAAGACTTCCTGTTGGATGCACGTCGCTCTGGTACGTATGTGTTGAATAGGAAGCAAGATGGGATGCGTATTACGGATATGTTGCTCAAAACCTTGTCCAAATCTACGGAATCACCCCTTTTTATCCATGCTGATGTGTATTGGCCACATTACTTTGAGCAGCTGGGAGACGACTTTCATGAAATTATGCAAGATAACAAGACCTTCTTTAAAAATTTCTCCACTATCACTATCAGGAATCTGTTTGGTGTTAATTTAAGCTCATTTCAGAAACCTTTACTCCATACTGCCTGTGAGAAGGGTCTATCATATTTAGCCAAGCACCTTTTGAGGCACGGCAAGCTGGGATGCCGACTGAGCCTCTGTGGGGGTATTGACCAAATGTGGGGGTGGGGCGGATACACACCTCTTCATTTGGCTATACGGGGCGGACATCTTGAGATTGTGAAATCCTTGGTCCATGCTGGAGCTGATGTAAATTTGAAGACTGCCTGGAACCAGATACCACATCACTCGGCCAGCATGCGAGGAAATAGGTGGATTAAAAAATGCCTTCTCGCTACTGCAGCCAATGATATCATGAGACCGAATACAAATGACGCACCTCTTCACTTGGCGGTCCAAGGAGCGCATATAGAGATCGTCAAAATTCTGATCAACGCCGGAGCTGATCTTAATACACGGGACCATTGGAATGATACGCCTATTAAACTGGCGATTATCAGAGGACGAACTGACACCTTTAAGTTGCTTCTTGATGCTGGGGTTGACCTGTGTGAGATAGTTGAGTTCGGAGACACTGTTCTTCATGATGTTCTACGTTGAGGGAATATCGATATGATTGCATTATCTACACATGAACAATGTGCAGGAAAAGAGTTGAGAAATGCTGAAAGATACTATCTTCACGCAGCTGCTGAAGGTGGGAATGAAGATGCCTGCAGTTTGATGGTTGAAGAATATAATGTGCCAGTGGATTTGGAAAACAAACGTGGAGCGACAGCATTCATGATAGCAATTGAGTGTGGTCATTTACATCTGGCACGAAAATTTCTTCATAAGTGGCATGCTCGCCTTGACCATCACAAAATGCTGTTTAGACTTTTACAAAGAGCCTATAGGAGGTTGGATGGCACTCAGCCAGAAGTTGTCAGCTTTATGGTTGATGAATGCGGTATCAAAATAAACGCAACTGATGACGATGCGTGTCACTTCTTGTGCCATTATCTGGCCCAATGCAACACGTCTATAACAGGAAAAAAGATTGAGCTCATGATGCAATTCGGAATGGACTTTGGCTGGTGTCACGCAGATAGTGGCTCGCCGTTACACTGCGCCTTGGGAAAGGATGTAATCCCCCACCTCTCCATAGGCCCGCTGTGGAAAATGCTACAAGATGGCAGGTTGGACATCAATACAACGAATTCAACCGGAAAAACAATACTGCACTTGCTTGTGAAAGCATCAGGAATTGATCGGTATCCCCAGGGTAGACACAAAGTTCGATTTTGCGCGGGCCTTTTGGATCTTGGGGCTGATCGGCATATTCGCGACGCTGATGGAAACATGCCACTCGATATTGCACTCGCATTAGTGAAAGCCCTCGGTGAAAAGCTAGATCGATTTTCTTGAGAATCGGAAATATTGCGGGAAAATGCCAGGAAGATTGTTTCGTTGCTTGAATGCTATGCCACTGCTCCTGTCGACCCGACTGCAGTAGATTGGCATGGCTGAAGGAGCGCCCCGCGACTTCATTTGACTCGTCTTAAAGAGTATAATCCTCCTTTGTGGGATTATGTGGTACTCAGATGCTCCACTTCAATCCTAAGGTCGCGACGGCCTTCCCGGATTGGAATGCCGAAGCTATCATGCCGAGCATGCAGCGCTAACGCTGATCACGCCCTATCAACGACATTGAGGGGTCGCAACCTTAGTTATTTAGTCTGATAAGGATTGAACCCCAAACTTGATTGTGGTCTATCTTTAAACCCAGTTGGTCGATTCTAAAGCGCTACTCCACGATTCCGAGAGCGAACATCTTTTTATTTAACAGAGAACCTATGTCCTCTCCGTTAGCTCTTAAGGAAGTTCTTCACATCAATTAGCGCGCTCAACTGCAAACGCTATATGCTTCTTATCACAACACTTCGATAAGCTCCATCCTGTCTGTCATGCCGACGACATTTGATGTAGCTATTGTTGGTGCAGGTCTCAGCGGGCTTCAAGCTGCGGTAGACCTTCACAACCACGGCCACTCAGTGATTGTTCTCGAAGCTCGAGACAGAGTTGGCGGTAAAACAAACACGACCGAGAGGGGAGATGGAAAAGGCAGACAAGAGCTGGGAGCAGCTTGGCTGAATGACACGAACCAGTCTCACGTCTGGGCATACTGTCAAAAGTTCAATCTGACGCCCATTGTGCAAGCTAGTTCGGGCCTTGTTGCAAGTGAGGATGAGGATGGAAATTGTCACCTGTTTCCATTCACCGGTTCGCCAAAGGTAAATGAAATTCGTGTTTGGCTACAGCATGACCAAAGAAACCTGCTCATCGAACTCCATATTTAGTTCGATCAGTCCGACGTTGACAACATCATTGATATTCGTGAAAAAGTCGAAGTAGCGTCTCTCAGCGAAGAACCCTTTGAAGAACCAAACCGTGCCAGGCTTGATAATTTAACTTTTCAGCAATGGCTACAAGATATCGGTGCTGGCCCCCGAGCGCTCTTGACCGCCCGTGTTTGGTGTAGGGGCACGCTTGGTCAAGATCCTGGCGATGTGTCGGCCTTAGGTTTTCTAGAGATTGCGCGTGGTGCTCTGGGGATCGTAAAGCTGCGATACGACGGCGAACATGGAGCGCAGCGGCTGCGACTCAAAGAAGGCACCCAAGGCATTTCAATTGGCATGTCCAAACTACTGCCTGCTGACAGTATCAAATTGAACTCCCCAGTCGACTCGATTGTACAAAATCCGTCGGGGGTCTACACCCTCACAATCACAACGGGGACCGCAATCAAAGCGCGAAAGGTAATCGTCAGCATCCCCAGTCCGACGTACAAGAACATTGTATTTGAGCCACCTCTGCCCTCTCAAAAGACACTGTACACAGATTCCACTCGTTATGGGTGTTTTGTCAAGTATATTTGTCTATTTAAAACACCGTTCTGGCGGCAGGTTGGCGCATGCGGCTTGGCCCAAAGCTTCCGTGGTCCGATGAACCACTGCCGAGACACTTCCGACGACGAGGGGGAAAACTACGCACTCACCTGCTTCCTAGTCTCAGGGCCAGGGCGCAAATGGCTGACGCTCGACTCTGATGGGCGCCGCGAGGCCGTTCTAAAGCAGCTTGGCTCCCTGTTTGGAGTTGGATACGAAGCAGTCAAGTTTGAATTTTTGGATTCCATCACGTCGGAGTGGATGCAAGATCAATGGGCTGGGTGGGGATGTCCATTTCCAGCTACGCCACCAAACATATTAGGGGCTGGCAGCCACAGTAAAATGTTTCATGAGAAGTTTGGTGGACTTTACTTTGTCGGGACCGAGTTTACGACAGAATTTAGAGGCTACATGGAAGGGGCGATTCGAAGCGGAAAGCGTGGTGCCTCGGAGATCATTGCCGATTGGTGATGGTTGTTGGCTGTTGGTGTGCGTGCTCCACGTTACATTTTGCGCCTAATTTATCTTGACGAGCTTACATTTGTGTATTTCTGAAGAAAAAGGGGACAAATAGAAAAAAAGGACAGCCACGCGCGGATTCAATTCATGCAAAATTATTCCGCTTGTCATGAGGCACTTACTAGCCTGTATGCCATCCTATAAAGTGAAAGGATTGACCACTCTGCTTGGGCCACGAAAGCTGTCGAGAAACGCGGCGGTGAGGAGTTGTAATGGTCTAGGCACTGATTGTGGATACTGCGAAGAGGGCACGTTTGATAAATAATCGAGCCACTCACCCGCCACGCCCGAGATTTACAATGTGCGCATTCAAGTGCATCTCAGACCGCTTCCACCAACACACATCAACCTCGTCTGTGGCTACCTGAAAAACAGCGTGCATGGCCATGAGGCTGAACGCTAACTATGGCGTTGCGCCACCGTGGTGGAGGTGACCGAGACCCGGTTAGATGCCGAGTAAAACTAGCCACACATTCTCGTAGCATGTTAGAGCCAACAGTCAAAACCACATCAACGAGTAAGCATAGATCTTAGCCCTCGTTAGTTTAGCCCCAGCATCCTGGCTATTTCCACCACTACACCGCGATTGCCAGTTTTGGCAAGCGTTTTTGTTGTTTACGCACCAATCAGACGACAACAAAAGCAATCCAACAGTATCCAGCCAAATGTCTGTGAGCCATAGCCATGTTTCACTGTGTTGAGTGGAGGACAGGGTGCCCCATGCTTTGCGGATCAGCGCGTCTAGTTGGATAATCAGTAAAAAGTATGAATAGAATTGAAGTAGTCTTGTGGTCAGAATGGTTTTGTTCCACATAGGCAAAGGCCTGGACTCGGATGTGACATCCTAAAATGTCCCCTGATTGACAGCTGGGAATTTACCTATGCAAGGGGCATTCGCTTGGCTTAACTAGTTGCATTATGGCGCATTTGCCTAATGAGACTATTTGTTTTACACCTCAGAGCAAATAGTCCGTCAGCCACCAACGCAGCCATGCCAGAGGGTTTGTTTGGCCCTTTCGGGCTAGCGAGAATTCTAAGCATAGGAACATCAAGGATGCCTTTAAAGAAACCTCTTCTTCGCCATCTTTGAATCCCGAAATACTCTCGACAGACTTCCCACCAGAATACCCAATATGAAGTTATCGGGGCTGGCAGCAGCATTAGCATTGGCCTTGTCGGCCAACGCGTGGCTCAAAGACCCCATATGCGATGTCAAGTACCAACTTTGTCTTGATAAGGTATTCTTTCCAAAGTTGTCCGATTCTTAAAACCGCGTTTTGTTGACTAATTTGGATAGATGTCCAAGAATCCCCAGCTTGGTGCTCTTTGCCCATCCTTTTTCGTTAAGATAATCACACCTTGTCCTACTACGTAAGTGCTGAAGTTACAATAGTATCACCATTCTAATCAACAAGCCGTAGAATTACCAAGACGAAAACCAAAACAATCACGAAGCCAGTAACTGTTAAGAAGGATGTGATTGTAGTACCCACTAAAACTCTGCTAACCACCTTGAAAACAACGGTTACTACCGTTGAAGTTGTTGTGACCCAGCACGTCGCATCACAGGTTCTCTTGACTTCCACCGTGGTGGGAGAGGTGACTGTAACCAAATCTGTTCGTGTAAGCCAGGGCAATCTGAAGCGCCAGCCGCCCCGATGTACACCATCCACATACTTGAACACTGCAGTTCCAACTAAAGTTAAGGATGTTTGTACGGATTCTAGTCAGTTCTCGCTCGCTTGCCATTGCATAGACTCTGCTGCCGTTACTCGAACAACCACCATTACAACTCCCACGACTACTCTATATGTCACGAAAACGGTCACGAAACACTCGACTGTCACCAAGACAAAGACTGCTACTTCAATATTCACCAAATTCAAAACCGCACTTCTACCTGAAACCGCCAGGACAACGGTATCTACAGCTGTGATTCCCTCTCTATATACAGAATACACAACGATCTCGGTTACCGCCACATCTTCAGTTGCACCAGTCATACCAGACCCACCAGCTTGCGCATCCCACAAAACTGTTCTGCAAGTTACATCAGGGGATCGCAAAGGCCAATACCTCGTGTCAGACACAGATACGCCTGGGTATATTGCCTTTGATGGAAATGTTAACAACGCATTCGCTTTCCAGTACTCAGAAGGAGTCTTGTACACTTATGGACAGGACATGATGGCCTGTGATGAGAATTCCGACGACAGCATTGTGTTCCTGAGCAGCGAAGAGGACGAAAGATCTGGGTGTTACGCGCTTGGCTGTGGCTTTTCAGGTTTTGAGGCTGATAGTACCTTGATTTGCCAAAGTCATGACAGGAAGGAGCTTTTTATGAATTGTTCAGACGACAATGGGAATCTGTTGAGAATTGGCGAGACCATTGGAACCGGTTGCAAAGGGTTAGATTTTGCTTTCACAACTGTCTGTGTTCAGAGTGGGTGATCGGCTCGTTTATATGTTTGCTTATTACCACTACAATAAAGAAACAGTTGAAATCCTCAGCAAGAATTTATCAACCATAATTCTTATGAATAAATTATGGTAGGGTATTTCATGGAGATTTGTTAGACTAACGTATTGTTCCTCCCATCATCGTGGCGTCTTCTTTCGACTCGACCACCATCTTGTATGGCGCTTCTAGAAAGCAGTCCTAGAAAGATTAACGATGTTATTTGCAGCAACATCTAAAGTGCACGGCAGGCCACTGTCGTCTCTGTGCCCTGGCAACACAATCGTGATAGGTAGACGAACCATAAGACTCTTTCTACGTTAGGAATTGAAGGAAATGCGAAATTTCGGTTTCCATCCCAGCCAATCCGGCGACATAGTGCGTCGGGTGAGTTCCGTCATGACTTACTAACCCGTGAAGGCGAACCGGCGGATTAGATTCACTATTGGCGAGATTGTGGTTCTACACGGGAAAGTCAAGTGTTTATAGAATTGTGTAATTTGTAAAGTACTAACATCTACAAGGAGCTAACTATGGCACTAAACTAATTCAATAGAATATTCCACCGGCAGCTTGCGGCTGCTAGAGCCTGCGTAGAGCTTGTATTCTCCCTTGCGGAGGCGCCACTGCTGCGCCTTGACGTCCCAGATGCTCAAATCCCGTCTAGTGAGCGGGAATTTTGCCAACCCAGACTGACCAGGTACTAGAGGGCCGACTTGCTTGAATCCACGGAGTTGGCGGATTGGCGTATCGCCTCCAGGGATGCCGACGTATAGCTGGGCGGCCTCAGCGCCGTCAACATCACCAGTGTTGGTCACATAAACACGAGCCATGGCGACGATATCCCATAGCTCAGGGTGACCACCCTGTACGATAGCAATATCCGGGTTGGGAAGCTCTTCTAGGCTTATATCGGATCGGAAAGCTGCAGAGAAATCGGAGAAGTTGAAGGTGGTGTACGACAGACCGAAACCAAACTCAAACAGCGGTGTGATGTTTTTCTTATCGAAATAACGGTAGTCGGTGTACACGCCCTCAGTGAAGTTGACTTCCGGATACCAATCGAATGTAGTAGTAGCGTTAAGTAGATCTCCATAATCTTCCTCCTTCTGTGCGACAGTGAACGGAAGCTTTCCGGAGGGGCTGAGATCACCGAATAAAATGTCAGCAAGGCTGTTTCCTGATTCCTGGCCGGGGAGACCGGCGTAGATCACTGCAGTCACGTTGGGATGATCGATCCACGCGTCAACAGTGCGCACACCTGATGAGAAAACCTGTTAGTAAATGTTCTCGCGAACGTACTCTTGCATTATCTTCATTGACTTGCCTGCGTGGTGAATGGTAACAATTGTGTTGGAGCAGTTTGTAGCTACATTATTGACCAGGTTGTCGCTAAACTCGTCTGTCAAAGTAGTTCTATCAAAACTCTCAGAGGCGTAGGCGTTAATAAACACGAGGCAAGCTTCAGAGTTGGCAAAGTGAGGCTCAGGGCGCTCAGCAAAGAAGTCCCACCGCACGGTACCGTGGTTCTTAATAATGCGGTCCTGGATAGCCTGGAATGGCGAGATGATGTAGGGAGGGGTAGCAATACCAGACCCACCGCCGGTGATGAGAGTGCCGTTGAACGTGTTCCAGCCAAAGTTGACCTCGTAGCCACCACCATAACGGTTGGGGTTCTCCCATGGGTTGACTTTTACAATAGCATCGTATCCATAAACGGAAACCATCTTGGGCTTTTTGAGGGGCAGGGCACCGTTAACATTCTTGACAAGCACGGTGCCCGCGGCGCCAATGCGGCGAATCAGTTGCGCATGGTCACCCTGGACATCCACAGGGAAAGCCGGAGTCGCGTAGCTATTGATTGCGATAGCGGGCAACTCGCTGTCTTGCTCGAGGTAGTAATAGGCTGCGAAGAGACGAGTGGCCATGTCATCGATGCGCTCAACGCTCACGGAAGAGTTAGACACGGCCTCAATGAGATTGTCTCCCCAGTAACCCGCATCGGGCATAACAACGTCCAGCCCAGAATTGGCTGATGCAACGCCCGAATTGTGGGCTTGCCAATCGCTTACAACGAATCCTTCAAATCCGAGTTCTGTCTTGAGAATGCCATTCAGAAGCTTGGAATTTTGGCAAGTGTATGACTGGTTGAGGCGGTTATAGGAGCACATTACGCACCCGGCGCCCTCGCGTAGGGCATCCATGAAGGGAAACGCATACAGCTCATGGAGGGTCCGGTCATCAATGTTCGCACTGATAGCCTCGCCTTCCGGCCAGCCGAGTCTTCGTGTTAGATCAGTCATGTTTTCGTTTCTGATACGGCGCCACTCCTGCTCATTGGCGAGAAAGTGCTTAGGCGTGGCAATGACACCCGATTCCTGCATGCCCTTTGTAACGGCACCCATTCCCGTGCCGGCCAAGTAGGGATCACCTGAGAGACCCTCCCAATTTCGGCCGCCGCGAACAACGCGACCCATTGGGCCTGATGTAGGGCCTAGAGCGACATTCACACCCTTTCCAAAGTATTCTGCGCCAAGAGCTCGGCCATACTGATACATGAGATCCTTGTCGAATGTGGCAGCGAGATGCAAACCAGCAGGAAACGCTGAGACAAACTCCTGGCCACGGACACCAACGGGAGCATCAGAGAAGCATAGGGAGGGAACACCTAGACGTGGGACCGAACCAGTGTTGCCCGTGCAGAGTCCTGTGAAGCCACGCGTAACATTGGCTTTCTCCTCTAGGGTGAACTGGCTAACAATGGCCTTGGCACGATGGTAGGCTCGAGCCCAACGAGCATTGGTCGTGCCGTTACCAACAGCTTATCCTTATGTTAGCATGACTTGTCTCAGATGGGAGAGAGATTTGAATTACGCGTAGGGTAAACTGGCGGGCTTCGTCCATAGTACGGCAACTCTGAGGGCACCTTTCCAGTTGAATTGCTTTCCTGGGACAATGTGACTCCAGCCTGCAGAGCAAGGCTAAGCCAAGGCAGAAACAATTTCATGGTGAAAATGATGCAGTTTTCTGAGTGTCAGAGATGCCAGCACAACTCAGGCTACCTCATAAAAACCACTTTTTTCTCGGTGGTGGAGCACGCGATGATCATCTTCTTATACGCAATGGCCCCTGGCGATCCTAGCCATTTTTCTCTCCTCATAAATACAGGCCTATGGAGACAAAAAATATTCGGGCCGATCATACACTCATGTATCTTTTATTACGGGTGTTTGGTGGCCGACGGCTTCGGTTCCGAGCTCTTGACGAGCCGAGGCCTGGAATAGACCGCTTCGATGTTGGGGAAATGACGCAAAGTCTGGCTACCGGCGAGAACTTTAACCCCAGTACCCATGATAAGGCGACAGACTGTGGAGTCGAGGTATGCCTTGTCGTCGCACTGTGACCGAAGCCAGGGCTGGGGCGCGGGCCCATTTGGGTGGACTCCACGTCCATTTTACGTTTTATATTTTGTGTGCGTTTCTTTTGTCTGAATAATGCTCCTGACCGACGAATATACAGCAATATTAGCACCAAGTATCTTATTGCAGAACTCCTTCCGACTTGGGTCGATTTTATTAGAAACTTGTTGTTTAATTATAAGCTTAGCTTATAACTGAGACGGGTGAGGTTAAATGAGCGAATAGCTATATCCTATCTTGACATGGGTGTCGGAGAACCGCCGAATTGGCTTATCTAAGTCGGAGTTGGTCCGAACATTATTGTCAGATTTTCAACCCCGCATCTCCACACCATGCCAAGTATCCATACACGAATGCAGGGGCATTACTCGCGTGTTCACGACGCTTGTCACAGTCCTTCTTTCTGTTGCCGGTAAGCAACACTTTCGCTCGAGATAGCGACATGTGGAAAAAGACTTTTCGGAGGATATAGAAATATTATTTTTGCTACTGCGTCCCATTGGGGCAGGTAGCGATACCTTTCTGCCTGGAAATAAAGTTGATTTCACAAAAGGCACAATTCTCAGTGCTTTCTGAGGTCAGAAATCTCATGATTCCACAGTCTTTAACTATCCCATTCTGGCTTTTGACCAATTAGAACTGCAAAGTCAAACATGGGATGAACCTCGCGCTGGCGCGATGCCTCCCTGACCTTTTGGTTAAATATCTCAACCTTTTCTATCGACCAGCCCAATACATCTGTGAATAATACAGCAGTGAAAGAAGCAACACCTTCGTAGAAATTCACTCCCATGAGCGTGCCGATTTCCTTGAGCCGTTCATCTTTTGGCCAAGTCCCAATTGGAAGTTTGAAACGGTCCTCCTTGAGCTTCGTGAACCCTGCCTCCTCAGCCCATTGGCGAAAAGATGGTGCCGGATCCATGGTACGACCAATTTTCTCGCAGGCTAGGACCAAGTTGTCCATCATGGCCACCATTGGATTTTCGGGTGTAAGAGTACCATCTTCGGAATAAAGCGTGTTGACAGATTCTTGTAGTTCTATCCAGCCTCCAGGCTTTAGGTTGGCGTATGCTTGTTTGAACAACTTAGGCCAATCTTTGATGGAGCCAGCCATATAACGACAATGAATATAATCATATTGTATTGGCTCTGCCCAATCCATCTCGACATCGTCAACAACGAACTTGACATTTGGGGGGACCCAATCCGGCTGAATGGGGCTTAGGTCGTTTCCCACCACCGTAGCAGAAGGATGCTCATCTCCAAACTGAATAGCCCAGATTCCAGTTCCTGTACCAATGTCGAGGACGTTCAGCCCTTCGGGCTGGATGGGAGCTAGATAAAGGCGATCTTCTAATAAGCGATAAAAGACGTGATGAATCATGTCGAGGCGATCCTGCTCAGTGTCATCATTGGGGAAGCTGTACTGACCAGCTCGATCGCTGTGGTATCGACGGCCATGCTTCCACTCATACTTCATCGCGCTACTGGCAATGGAGTTACTTGCAGCAGAAGAGTCATCACCGAATACAGGATCGGATTGGATGTCATCATCCACCCTTATTTCAGGACTTGCTTGGATCTCTTGCATTGCTGAGCCGATTGTAGCGTGTTGAGTGCCAAATTCTATCTAAACAAAGGGCGCGATGGCGGGAAAGTTAAGATGTGAGAACTGTGGAATGGAAAGCAAGTTGCACAATGGCGGGGTCGACACCGCAAAAAATTGCAGCCAACCCGAATCAAGGGTCTGTCGCAAGGCCATTTACCCGTCATTTTCCGCCTTTTATAGGATAAAAAGATGCACCATTGACATGTTTTCGGCCCCGCTGCAACAACAATCTTGGGGGCGCCACATTTTTAAAACCTTAGCCATCATTAGTTTTAGCTCTCGTAGGACCGCTCTAAACTAATAGAGACTGGCTTTCAATTCATAATTTTCGTATAATTGGAAAAGAAGGAAATTTCCTTTTTCTTATTTCTTTAATTCTTGTCTTCCCTTCCCAACCCCCTTGTCACATCCCTGTTCTCGCTAAACATCCTCAGTGTACCATTACTTGCGACAAAAAGTAATCTACTCTTGCAGCGAATGTGACTACGTTCTAGCAAATGATCTATTATTTGCCAAAATGATCTATAACGTATATGATAAGCATGCGTCGCAGACAAGTATGCGTCGCACTTTCCGCCACCCCCCATTTTTAATTTAAGATAAAAACATCGCAAGGCATTTAATTAATTAAAACTAATCGCTATTCTCTTCTTCAAAGATCTCAATAACTACCTAACATATCCTTATATTATGACCAGTCTTACCACAAGTCCCGTAGTGCCTTTTGCCCAGTTATGCTGACTTCCCTTAACCACCACTTCTTGATAATTCTGCCTGTATTTGCACATTTACATCCATTTAATCAATTACTTTTTATATACTAGCTACTATTATTATCCCTCCATCTTATAATCTAATCTTTTTTAATCTATAGTATTTACTAAGTATTTTATTTACTTATTAAAGATCCTATATCTTAATTTTTATTAATACTATCTTATATATAATTGCTTTTATTTTTTAAAAAGTAATTATAATGTTTTAATAATAGACTTTGGAGAGGTGTTTTGTAGTTTTTTAATTTGTTTTTTAAGATATTTAGACTAAGAGCTAGTCTTAGTAATATTCCTTGAAGTCTTTAGAGTCTAAGGGCTAATAAGCTTAACTATTTAATTAAAAAGTATTAGAGTTTATAGCTATATATTAAGCTTTAATATAATATTTTCTATATCTAAAGAATAAAGCCTAGCTCCTTTAAATCCTACTTAAATATTCTTTTTTATAATAGTGGCATTATATATATTATAAAAGGCTAGGAAGAAATTAGATTTTGAAATATAGGTTATAAAGCATTTAATTAAATGCTTTATTTTTTTTATATATTATTTTTAATAGCCTAAAGTATATAATATTAAGAGGCTAAAGTAAATAAGATAAATTAAATAGTATATAAAGTATAATGATTTTATTATTCTTATTGTAACGGTCTGGTCAATTCCCAACTTGATAAACCAATCAGAACGAAGGGTTTATTGTTGGCAGGATGGTTAGGCGCGTTATGGTAAATGGAGCAATGGAAGTGTTACGTTAGGTAATAGTCAATCGCAATTGAGGTAACCAAGTTGTATTGAAAGCTGATCGGTTCCGTTCCTTACGGTGGGACTCGATCCGTCTATATACTTTTCTATCTAAGGTTCCGTTATCGCAATAGTCGAACGGGGTCGGTTCGACAGTGTTCGTTGCGATCTTCGGCAGAGTCGAATGGGGCTTGTTTGACTTTATTCTTATTGGTTGGTTTTATTGGTCTAGGGTAGTTTGGTTTGATTGGTTTGGGTTCTGCCCTTGTTTACCGCCTTTGGGCGTTTGGGTTATAACACGATACTCCCCCTCTGTTGGTCTTGTCCCAAGGCCAGGTAAATAGGCCAGTTTCCCCACCCTTGACTACTGTGTGTTTTCCTCTTTTTATTTTTCGTGATTTCTGGTACTGATAGGATGTCAGGTCGCGTTACCAAGGTTGTGCCTCGTCCTAAGGTGACTGAAGCTCGTCGAAAGGATATTGCCAAGTTAATCGACAAATTTGGCTTCGAGATGCCTCGTTGTTCGGCTTGTTTTCGCGCTGGGCAGCTGTCCTGTGTTGTGGCTGAAGGAAAAAGCCGCTGCGAATTTTGCGTGAAGAATAAGTATTCTGGATGTGATTTTGGAGGTGTTTCTGCTCAGGCTTGTGAGTGTGTTTTTTCCTTTCCTTGGCTTCATGTGCTTATTTTTCTTTAGTCGAGCGGGTTTCCCGTGAGAAGGATCGGATTGATGGGGAAAAGGAGAAAGCTGAGGCAGATTTAATGAGTGCTTTGGCTCGGTTGCAGCGTTTGCGTACTCAGGAGCGGCATTTGCGTGAGAAGGCGAAGGAGATGATTTCTCGGGGTTGCGAGGATTTGGACGAATTAGAGGAAAAGGAGCGTGCGGAGGCGTCTGCGTTATCAGAGGTACAGTTACTCGAGGATCATGGGGTTATCGACTGGAGCGGTTTGCCCGATTTCCTTTGCGTTGATTCCGGAGAAATGCTTCCAGCATCTTCGAGCAATGTGTAAGATGTTTGGCGGGTTCCCAGGTTGTTTCTTCATAGCCTTTCCATTTAATTTCGAATTTTCCGTCTTCCTCTCTTCTTTGTAGTATTTTCTCTACTTCCCATTGGTCTTCTGGGTTTTCTATTTGTGGCTTATATTTGGGTCCTGTGTTCACCTGGATGCCATCGCCAGGTTCCAGTAGTGAGATATGGAAGATAGGGTGAACCTTGATGTTGTCTGGGAGGTCGAGTTCGTAGTTGTTTTCTGATATTTTTCTTTTAATTGGGTATGGTCCAATCTGCGTGAAGTCGATTTTTTTGTTTTGTCTTTTTGTTGCAAGATTTTTTGTTGCTAGGTAGACCATATCTCCCTCCGAGAAGGATGGTCCCTTCAGCCTTTTTAGGTTGTAATGTCTTTTTATTATGTTGCGGACGAACTCAAGTTCTGTCTTCATTTCTTCATGTAATTTTCTCAGATCATCTGACTTAATCATAGCTTTTGCTTGAATTGTGCCTTCTAAGGGGGCTCGGTAAGCGTCTGGTGTGAAGCCAAAGTTGGCTTTTGCTGGTGTTGTTTTAATACTGTGATTATAGGATGTGTTATGTGCTAATTGTGCAATAGGTAACTTTTCTACCCAATTGGTTTGTTCGTAGTTAATGTAGCATCGTAGATATTGCTCAATTTCCTGGTTTTGGCGTTCGGTTTGTCCGTCTGTTTGGGGGTGGAAGGCTGTGCTTAGCTTGTGGTTTAACCCCATTAAGGACATCAGGCTTTGCCAAAATTTAGATGCAAATGGTTGTCCTCTATCCGATATGATTTCGGTTGGTAGGCCGTGTATAGCGACTATATGTCGAAAGAAAAGGTAGGCGAATTATTCTTCTTTTGTTGCTTTATTATATGGGAGATAATATGCTGCTTTCGTGAAGCGATCGACGATAACGAAAATACTGTTGTAGTATACTCCTGTAGCAGGGTCTGCTGACAAAAGAAGGTCGGTAATAAAATCCATTGTGATTGAGTCCCATGGTCGTTGTGTGATAGGGGATGGTTGTAATAATCCGTATGGTTTGTGTCTTGGTTTTTTGGAGTGTCGACATAGGCTGCATTCCTTACATACTTGTTCAACTTTCTTTTTCATCTTACTAAAGAAAAATATCTGTTTAACTCGTTCGAGGGTTTTGTTAATGCCTTTATGGCCATGCAAGGGATGTTCGTGAATGTCCCTTATTAACTCCATTTAGTATTCCTCTGGTACTTGTAGGTAGTCCGTTTTTTCTTCTTCTGGGAGTGCTAGATTGTATTCTTCGATTTTCCTTAGTAGTGGATTGCCCTGTTCCACTCGTTGTATTGGTATTTCCGCGGTAGTGGTTCTGGTTGCACGTGGCAATCCTCCTACTCTCATAGCGGCGATTATTTTCTTTGTTTCTATTGTCATTCCACTGATTGGGGCTTGTTCTAGTCCTCCATTGGCGTTGTAGATCAATAGTTTTTCCTGTGTTTTTGGTTTTTCTGTGTTGTAGTCGGGTCGGCGGCTGATCGCATCGGCGCGGCCATTCTCAGTTCCTTTAATATGAACGATTTGGTAGTCGAATTCGGATAGGTATTCTGCGTATCGTAGTTGCCTTCCACTGAGTTTTTGTGTGGTTGCGAAGTAGGCAATGTTTTTATGGTCGGTATATACTGTGATTTTATGGTTGCTTCCTAAAAGGTATTGTCGGAATTCTCTGAAAGCATTGACGATAGCGAGGAATTCCTTATCGTAGATTGGGTAGTTTAGCTCAGGGCCATGTAGCTTGTGCGAGTAAAATGCTATAGGATGTAGGTTTCCTTTTTCATCTCGTTGTCCGATCTGGGCCCCTAGGGCGAAGTCCGATGCATCGGTTTCTAGCTCTATAGGCTTATCAGGGTCGAACATTGCAAGGATGGGTTCTTCTAAAATAGCATTTTTTATAGCTTCGAATGATTGTTGTGCTTTACTTCCCCATCGAAAGGTAATTCCTTTCTTCGTTAGTTCTGTCATGCCTGAGGCGATTTTACTAAATCCCTTGATGAATCTTCGGTAATAGTTAGCAAATCCGAGGAAGGCTTGTACTTCCTTTACATTAGTAGGTTCCTTCCAATCTTTTACTGCAGCGACTTTCTTTGGGTCCATGCGGATTTCGTTAGGGCTGATAATATGTCCTAGAAATTCCACTTCTTGAGTGTGGAACTTGCTTTTTTCTGGTTCAACCAGGAGTTTGGCGTCTTGAAGGGCTTTTAAGACCTTATGAACATGTTCTTCATGTTCTTCCTCGTTTTTGGAGAAGATGAGGATATCGTCCAGGTAGCAGACAACAAAGATGTCTAAGTGTTCTTGCAATACATTGGTTATCATTCGTTGAAATGATGCCGGTGCATTTGTGAGTCCGAAAGGCATAACTAGGTATTCAAACAGTCCAAACTTAGTTCGAAAAGCGGTTTTCCATTCATGTCCTTCTTTAATGCGAATAAGATTATATGCTTCTTTAAGATCCAGTGCAGTAAAGATGTTGGCTCTATGAAGGCGATCCTTCATTTCATTAATCAATGGTAGTGGAGTGCGATCTTTAATGGTGATATCGTTGAGCTGTCGGTAGTCCACGATGAGGCGTAGTTTCCCGTTTTTCTTAGGCACAAACATGACAGGGTAACCAGCTTCGGAGTTTGAAATACGGATATATCCCTTTTTGAGCATATCTTGGATGTATTCCTTCAGGGTATTAAGCTCGATTTGGTTGAGATTATAAATAGGGTAAAATCGGGTGTTGGATCCGTCTTTAAGGACGATTTCGTGATCCCACTGGCTAAACTCAGGTAGTCCAGTGTCTAGTTCTTCTGCGAAGAGCTTTTCGTAGATTCGGTACTGTGGGGGTACATTGCGCAGTCTGTCTGTTTCTGCTTCAGCCTTCATTTCTTTGAGGCTTTTATCGATTTGTTGGAACTGTGTTCTAAGGCAGGCGATCGTTCGTTGTCTTTGCCTTTTCTGACCGTTCTTGTATTTGTGTTTTGTTCCTTTGGGTGGCGAAGATTCTCCTTCGCTCGTGTCTCCTGCTTGGTCAGGGCTAGGAGTTCGAGATCTCTCATCATGTTTTATGAAAATATCGCCGGCTGCATCATACTCCTCGGGTATTTGCACCTGGCCAGTACGCCAGCAGATATTAGGGTTGTATCGGTATAACCATGGGTACCCTAAAACTAGGTCGTGTTGTCCGATATCAACAATATCGAAGGTTATTCCTTGGTTCTTTCCTTCAACGAAGACTTTCAGGTGATCAATCTTTTTGTCTATAATACCGTTGTTATATCCAAAGGGCGTTCCTTCTATATTGATGATTTCGTATGGGTCGACTTTCGTTGTCCATGGTAGCTGAAGTTCGTTGACTACTCGAGGATTCACGTAGTTTTGCTCAGCTCCGCTATCCACCATAGCGTTACACCACTTCCCTTTAATCCTTACTTTTATTTCTAATCGTCGTCGGGGTTGCTCTTTAGTTGTAGAGTATAGAGCTTTTTTAGGGAGTTCTTTCGGTAACTCCGGGGGTCGTTGCCCTAGCCGCTCCTGCTGCTCTTCTACAGGGGGCTCTGTTCGTTTTTTGGTTTTGTTCGGTGCCAGGCCATTGCTTTATCTACTATGTGGATATCGCATTTGGGGTCTTGACATTCGTTCCAGGGCAGCTCGCTGCAATCGGGGAACTCAGGCTCACCTGGTTCCAACATAGTGAACTGGTAGTGGGGGTTTCTTCCCGTTACTTCGTGTCGGTCGAAGTGTCTCCCATAGGCGCGGTGGATAACCACGTCTTCTACCCTAATAGGGAAGCATGCTGCATACTGTTTTTGTTCTATGTGCTGGAGGCAGTCGTGATCATAGCAGCTTACCCATGAGATGTTCTTATGTTCTTCGTGTGCCGTGTTTAGTCTAGGGTCATCCTCCTTATGTTGGATAGGTCGGGGGTCGCGGTTTCCTGGTTGCCATTCGCTTCGTGCAAGTAGAAAGACTTTGTCTCCGTCCTACGAGGGTTCCCTGACTTGTTGGGCTATTCTTTTAATACTTGTTGTCCATTTCCTGTTTCCGTTTTCGTTATAAGTGCAGGTATCCCACCATGCTGGTGCTTTGTCGGTATACACATCTAGGATGGATGCAGGGATTCCTATCTTCTTGGCTTGTTCCAACCATTCGTGGGGAAGGCAGGACTGGCCTTCTTGTCGGGTTGACCATGCTTTTCGGATAGCTTCATCGATTTCTTGTTGCGGAGTGAGTTTTACCTTGCGCAATTTATGGTTTTCCGTACATTGCTTAACTATGGCGGTTGGTTCATGTTTCTTAATGACAGCAAGAACAACTTTTCCTGTGGTATCCTCTTTTCCTTCTGGTACTGGGGTCCATTGAGTTTTCATAGTGTTAAGTTGTTTCTGTCCTTCTGGTATGGGTTTAAACTAATTTCCTATTTTCGGGGAGCGGCATTCGAAGGATTTATGTCCTTTTTTTCCGCAGTTGAAGCAGGTAATCTTACTTTTATCATACCCCTGGGTGGCGCCGAGTTCCATTGGTCCTGAATGAGTCCCGTGTGCGATGCTTTGTTACTTATTCTAGGTTTTTCCTTTGTTTGGGATATATGGGTTTTTGTTATCTCGGGCGTGTTCTTTGTGTTGGTTAAATTGTCTTTTGTTGATCTTGATAGCACTTTTGATATACTCCGAGAGTTTTTCTGGCCGGTCTTCTTTATAGATTTTATCCTTGATTTCGCTCTTCAGGCCTTTATAGTAGAGTTCTATTAGTGCGTTGTCATCCCAGGCTGTTCGTGCTGCGATTCTTTTGAACTCGGCCGAATACTGGCTGCAGGATTTTGTTTGTTTAAGTTCGTATAACTGGTTTACAGCTTGTTGTTCTATATCGATTGTGCCGAAATTGTCTTTAATAGCGGTTTCGAAATGTTCCCAGTCTCTGAAGATCTCTCGGGTCTCTTCATTTTGGTCGGCGTTGTTCTTGTTTTCCAGATAGTCTTTTATGATGGGTTTAAACTATACTCCTGCGTCTTCTTGGAGGAGGGTTTTGGTGTATAGTATCTGGGCTTCGGGGGTTGCAAGTTGCGTTGGGAAAAAGTGGAAGTATCCCTTCATTCGGGTGAGGAAGGGGACTACATCGGCAGCCTTTCCTAGGAAGGGCTCTGGGACCGGGGGTCTCAGAATTTCACCAATGTCTTTACCCTTGTTTCCTTTAACCGTGGTGGTTCCGGCTTTTTCTGCTTTAAGTTGTGCTTGTGCATCTGCGAGTTTCTTTTTGACCTGCTGTAGTTCCGTAGTTAACTCAGCGTTGCTGGGAGGAGCAGTGGCGGCGGGGTTCTTTCCGGACATTGTTATTGCTCAATTGTTGACGCGGGTAACCAACTGAACAAGAGCTTTCAACGTGTAACGGTCTGGTCAATTCCCAACTTGATGAACCAATCAGAACGAAGGGTTTATTGTTGGCAGGATGGTTAGGCGCGTTATGGTAAATGGAGCAATGGAAGTGTTACGTTAGGTAATAGTCAATCGCAATTGAGGTAACCAAGTTGTATTGAAAGCTGATCGGTTCCGTTCCTTACGGTGGGACTCGATCCGTCTATATACTTTTCTATCTAAGGTTCCGTTATCGCAATAGTCGAACGGGGTCGGTTCGACAGTGTTCGTTGCGATCTTCGGCAGAGTCGAACGGGGCTCGTTCGACTTTATTCTTATTGGTTGGTTTTATTGGTCTAGGGTAGTTTGGTTTGATTGGTTTGGGTTCTGCCCCTGTTTACCGCCTTTGGGCGTTTGGGTCATAACACTTATAATATTCCTTAAATTAAACTAAATAATAACTTTTATACCTATTAAGGATAAGAAGATAATAATAACTAATTAATTAATTACTTATATAATAATTAAAATACTTTAGCCACTTAAGACCTATTATATTATTAATCTAGCTATTTTAAGTAGTAGTAATAGCCTAATTGGCTAGAAGGTTGCTTTCTTTATACCAATTGGCAAGATGATATTAGCCTATAGCAATAAGAAATAGCGAGATTGCCTAGCCTCTTATATTAATAGCTTAAATAGCTATTATCTATTTTCAATTTCTAGGCTAGATTAATTTTGAGTTTGAATGTCTTTCTATACCTATTACAACCATTCTACTTATAATAATACCTATTATAAAGCTAATCTTATTAAAATTATAAATATTATTTAATTTAATATTATATTTTCTTATTATATTTATTATAAGCTTAAATTAATTATTAATAATCTTTAGATCTTTATATTTAGCCCTTTTATAATTATATTTATAAAAGAATTATATTTTAAACTCTATATATTACTTTATAAAATTTAAAGCCTAATATTAACTAATTAGTAGTTTATTTCAATTAAAAAGTAATTAATTAGCTATTTCCTTTACATTAGAAAGCTATGGAGGGAATCCTTATAAATCTAGATCTAGAATAAACTGAAGAATAATATCCTCTTCTAAATTGGATAGCTTGTATAATAGAGGGATCCAATTACTTCAAGATTGAATCCCCTTCTACTAACAATGTAGCCTATGCTTATTAACTTTATAGATCTGTGTAGCCTTTTAGGTACTTAATTTTTGGGGACCTTGAATGGCTTAAAGGGCAAGAAGGGTATTAGCCTCTATATTGGACTGTGACATGTTTGATGGTTGAGAAGCATTTGATCAATTGAAAAGTGTTGTGTATGAGGGATTTTTGCGACGTATACTTGTCTGCGACGCATGCTTATCATATACGTTATTCTAAATCTCAAATTCACTGAGCTCTTCAAATTTAATCTTAGTCGCCACTGTTCTGACTCTTTGCATAAGAATCTTGCTTTTTACATATCAAACATAGCACAGCACAAGGAAGATTGAAGGCTAATCCTCTCCACCAAGCATTATAAGCAAACATTATGGCTTAAAATGATATATAAGGAGTATTATACGATGAATTCCATTGATTTGAGCCATTTATCCAACTCTAAATTCTGATAAAGTAACTTGATAGCCGCTTTAACGTTCAGCCAATTGCACCCGACGAAATGATATGCTGCCTGACAAGGACTCTCATAGAGACATCATCTCTCGCATATCTGCAATTGGTCCCATCGAGGGATTCCATTGTGTGGACTTGCCGTGCATGACCTTTTGCCAAACGGGACCTTTTGCTTTAACCTTAGCCCAATGTTGCAGCTCCTGTGGGACAAGGTCTGCATTTCCGGCATCTATGCAGCGCAAGACTATTGGAAGAAGATGACTGTCAAGTACGGTCGGGCCTGCCTGAGTGCCAAAAATCCATTCCATCTCTTCCGAGCTGTCGCACTCTCTATGGTGCTGTATTATTTCTGCAAAGATGGTTTGCAGGTCTGCGCGGGCTTTGGCCACGATAGCTGGCTGGAACGCTATCGCGTTGTTTTTGTTATGGCTGAATAATCGACCAAGTTAGTCTCGGCATTCAATGATAATAGTAGACCCCTCAGAGATAATCATAAAGCGATTAAAGGATTTTGAGTAACATACAAATCGAGCTTGGCATTGAGGGCCATTCTATATTCTGAACTGATATCAGTTCTCTTAAGAATATCCTCCACAGGTGAGGGGTTGTGCTGCATCATCGTCGCTGTCGGACTTTTGTTGCTAAACGACAAGCCATAGATCCCATGGATTCTCTCGAGAAGGTCCAGGATGACGGTAGCATGTTCCGTCGGCAACATTGACGGATAGTGATTCCGAGCCAAGTAGAGCGAGATGGAGTGACTGTCGGTAAGTGGCTGTTTTAGGATGTTGCCTGTCATCGCTGGAAGCTGCCCTTTGGGGTTTATCGTAAGATAGTGCTCGTGTAAATTCTCGTTTTTCCGATGGTCTATAAAGCGAAGACCTATCTTCCGGGGCGGTCGAGCACCACTCGTCCCGGGGCCGAGTTGGATAGTGTGGCGGGCCATCATAGAGTACAAGGAGAATGGGGCAGAGTAGAGCGTGTAATCTGCATCGTTTGATTCAGACATGTTGCTGTTCTAGTGGATTATCGTGATTGGTTCGGGGCACAAACAGAAGAACTACGACGAGCAGCGTGCAAGATGTTTCGGCACATGGTCCTGAAAACGACCCAATGCGATGACGTCATTGCTGACATATGTCACTCGTAAACAAGGGAATTTTGTTCCCTTTGGTTTCAAAAATCTCCGTTCATTATAACTGAAGGATCTCATAATTTAACAAGAAGCGAGAAATAGTTATTGGGTTCAAATAAAACTATGCTCACTTCTACGATACGTTCTTGGCTTGGCGTACCTCAAATGCCTATCGCGTTCAAAACTTCTCAATTCAGTGCAATGTTGGTTCTTAGTACCGTTAATCAGAGATGAATCTCCAAGCACCCCAAAACCTCTATTCCGCAGACTTTACATATGTTTTCTATGTTACAAGTAACATGCCCCGTAGCAATGTGTTGCGTGGGGACACCACGATTGAATAGCCGAATGTATTTGAGCCAAGACGGTAACAAGCTTCCGAATGAAGTCACGTAGAACCTTCTTTGGTGTTGTAGGCTTCGCCGTCGACTAAGGCTACATGCCAATAAAGATTGAAATCCTTCGGGCATCGGAGAAAGATTGTCAGAATGATATCCCTAGAGTAAGGCCACCACCACCTATTGCAGCCCAGCCAAGCAGCATATCCGATAATATAGCCTATGTAAGCAGGACAGGTAGCCTCATATGTGATCTCAGTCCATGGGGAACGGCTATTTCCAAAATACACGGACGCGGATTACATTTCACCACATATGGCTTTATTGCTCCCACTAAAGGTGCGGCGTGCATGGCGGAGAGATGGATAACCCAAAACGATGCAAATTTTTAGGGTGGACAAACATCCTAAAATGACTCAATACCAGCACTACCACAAATCGGATTTTAAAATTTTGGAGGTTGGATCCCGCCCCAAAGCCACAAACTATTCCTCCCAACGAGTTGTACAGGCCTGTAGGGTAGGGCTATTTTGTCGTGGTTAATTGGAGCACGTACATGCTGCTTGTTACCCCTGCATGCACTAACCCAAAGTCGTATTTTATGTCTTCGCGCTAACCCGCGCTCGTATTTGTATCAGCCCAAACCCCACTGAGCCACTCTCACTGACTGTGTGATTGGCGTGTACTCCGTAGTTAGTAGAGACCTACTCCGTACATAAACTCCGGCGACACATGCAGACGTGTAGAGAGATGGACATATAGTGATCACGATGGAGTTTCGGGTTTAATTTTTCTTACTCCGGAATTGAAATTTTATAAATAGTCCAGCGTGAGTCCGTATGGATGGAACTCTCACCAGTCTCACTGCCCTCAACTCTCAAGCAACATCCAGAATACACTCTCAAGCCCAGCTTTGATTTGGTTTTTGCCCATATTCTTCCCTCTCCAAGTTTATAATACATCACCTTCCCATTACAATGGCTCCTCAGTACGCAAAGGACCAAGCAGCGGGCTTCACAAACCGCATTGAGAAGGTTGCCATCGTTGGCGTAAGTCACACACAGCCTAACTTTTAGCCTAGACACCAGACTAAATCAAATTCTTTAGGTAAGCGGCCAAGTTGGCAGCCAAATCACCAAGGCACTCCTCAAAACTGGGAAGCATACCATCACCGCTATAACGCGTACCGATAGCACATCGCCAATCCCCGAGGGAGTCAAGGCTGCCAGAGTTGACTACGACAATGAACAGAGTCTTGTCGACGCTCTCAAAGGCCAGCAGTTCCTACTTATTTCCATGGCTGTTATTGCACCAAAGGACACGGAGTTGAAGCTTATCAAAGCTGCAGCCAAGGCCGGTGTGCCTTGGGTTCTACCCAACTCTTATGCTGGAGACTTGAAGAACCGATCGCTCTCTAACGAGAATCTACACGGCGCTGGCGTTCTTGCCAGTATTGATGCGATTGAGAAGGAGGGTGTATCATCTTGGGTCGCCCTCGTTAGCTCATACTGGTACGAATACTCGCTAGCCTTTTCCACACAAGCCTATGGTTTCGATATCGCGAACAAGAAAGTTGAGTTCATCGATGACGGCAATACAAAGATTAACACGACAACTTGGGCTCAATCTGCCCGAGGCATTGCCGCTTTGCTCAGCCTCAAAGAGCTACCTGAAGATGAGAATGACAACTCCGTCACACTCTCCCGCTGGCGTAACGAGCCGCTCTACGTCTCAAGCTTCCTCATCTCACAACGCGACATGCTAGCTAGCTTGAACCGTGTGCTCAAGACCCAAGAAAGTGACTGGGAGACCAAATCGGAACCGCATCAGGAGCGTTACCAACGCGGTATCAAGGAACTTCAAGAGGGAAACATGGCAGGTTTTGCCACCGCTCTGTACACCCGTGGCTTCTATCCCAACGGTGATGGCAACTACGAGTCTAAACATGGTCTAGCAAACGAGGTACTGGGCTTGCCCAAGGAAGATTTGGATGAGGCAACTAAGATGGCGGTTTCCATGGTCGAAAGGGGCTATAACCCGTATACAAACCGTAATTAAGTTACAGAGCCTAGAGTATAGTATTTAGCGCAGCTGTGTCATTAGTGGAAAATGTATGACAGTATTCAAATGATCAATAAAATTTATAAAAACCGTGTACAACCTATACCCGCTCCTGACCTAGATATTTTGGCCACGAATTAAACAGGGTGAAAATGGAATGAACCGAGATCGAGCCAGTGAGTCAAATAACTATAAAACGGTGGATAGGAGTAGATTATGTGTCACTTAGGCTTTGTCTTATCATACCGAATTATATACATTTGAGAAGAATATGGAGAGAGGTGAAGATTTAGGCACATTGGATAGTTGATTAATTTGTCAGCTGCGTAAATCACGGGGCCATATTTCATAAATTTGAATTGATATATAAGCTCGTCCCTCGTCTGTCCTTCACGCCACGTTAGAGTACTCCGGATTGTAACCGCTTGGTGCGCCACCAATTGGATTATTAAAAAAGATCAGAAGGATTCTTAAGCCGAAATTTTATTGTTGAGTTGAGATTTTTAGCGTTCGCCCACCAGGTCGCGCAACCACAGAAAGCGCTTTCCGATCAATCATCAAGAAGAGAGCAATTTGGTGTGTCAGAATTCGGTCCCACTCATTCAAAAAGCTGGTATGAGCTGCGACATTGAAATTAGCAAAATTTAAGTCGAATTTAATTCCTCTACACAAATGAATTAAAATCAGGCCTTCCCGATCGCCAAGGCTGAGTCAAAATTCTCTTACCGTTGGTGCACATTGCCAGGCTCTCAATCTGACAGTGTATTGTAATTGCCTGATCCGACTCCAACCCTTTCGATAGATACCATTATACTGGGAGACAAAACTCGAGCGTACCAAAATTCATTCTATATCTATGGCTCCACAATCACAAATGGGTCCATTGCAAGCTATTGGCAAAAAATATGGAGATGAAGCAAAACCATGCGATAGCCAGGATTCCCCAGTTATCACCGGCCCAGGTACGAATTCACCGCCTCTTAGCTTGACGATTGGAGAGCGTACGGGATCTCGTATGTTCCCAAAAGAAAACACCCATGCCAAGCAAAGACATTCATTTATCCAAGAGGTGGCGTCCAGGGTCATGGCCATCGCAGCCAGCCACATTCGATAGTGTGCGTTAAAATGGGATTTCTTTTTGGAACTAGGCAAATTAAGAATCAATAATTCCGCAATCGGTTAGGGAGCCGCATCTTATTCCCGAGGTCATAGGTACTATGAATTATTATATGTATGTCTCAAAACGCCCACTTCCCATCTGCTCTGTGTAGATACGCATTCAATCATTCACTCGTTTCTCATCATGATTTTCCGCGGAGTTGGTACGAGCCTTGTAGCTCTGGGATACCTGGCTGTGGTCTCTGAAGCCGGCTTATGCAGGCTCTCTACCACTTCACTGAGCGTGAGCGACTCTGAGCCAACTTCCTCCACTACCGCTCCGGTTTCTACATCATCTCTCACGAGCACGACATTGCCGGAGCCAGAGACAACTACTATACTCTCTGATTCCAGCACTTCGGAAATCACCTCCAGCATCGCGACCCCCACATCTACCGATGATGTCACGCCTACCATCATAGTGCCGACTGAAACGACGTTGCCTGTGATAATCGATACCACTACCATCATGACACCTGATCTCACTTCAGATCTGACATCCTCGACCACCGACCCCGCGAGCTCAACTACCGAAGTGATATCCGAAGTGGTTACGTCTGAGATTGCCTCTTCGACCACTTCGCCCGCGGCAGTTCCGACACTTCTCATGAACCTTGGCTTTGACGACCTCGAACTGGGAACCCAGCCCTGGTCTCTAGGTGGAAGCAATTCCAATAACGACCAGACCTTTTACCATGATGGCGTAGCGTCTCTGAAGATTTCGATGGGCTCTGGCGACAGGGGGCAGTGGCGTCAAATCTCGCAAACCATGAACACTGCTGCCTTGGAGGCCAACGTTGAGTACACATACTCATTTCGATTTTATTCCCAGGCTCCAGGACCAATAGGTGCATGCCAAACCGTATACATGGCCTATTATTATGGAGCTGCTGATGCATACACCAGCGTCGGGTACACGCAGCTTCCCTTGAACAACGACTACAATACATGGTACCTAGCGTCAACTACTTGCACATTGTCACAGGCTCAGATCGATGCTGGAAACGTTAGGATTGCTATTGGCTACTACGTCGGCTATGTTGGCGGTGATACCTGCTGGCTTGATACGGTGAAGTTCGAGAAATCACAGGCTGGACAATAAATAGGATCGGATCAGGCTTTTTATTCCATTAACCAGCCCTTTGTTCACCTTTTAAATGTTTCTATGTTTATACTTCGGCGGTGCAACTCTGTCCACTCAGATGGCCTTTGCCCTTGTGCTAGTATATTTTACCGAAAGCTCCTGCATGGTAGCAAACGGGTAGTTTTTCAATTTAGAGAAAAGTCTTCCGACATCTAATCTCAGTCATGGCCAAGAGAGGTCATCTTTGCATTTTGCATACTGGAACATTCTCGTATTTCATTCGTGTCGCTTCTCAACAGGGATCTGTGTTTTAGATATGCTCACGTGCTGATTGGAATGTATTTGCTTTTTTTCAACGTTCCTGTGTTTGCCATGACCCCGCCCTTAGGCCGATAAAGAACACCTCATTCTCAACAACGACCCTCATTCTGTCCACCGATTCCTAAATTATCATTGTCCCGGAGCCAAGCTCTTTGACAGGTCCTCCCACCGCGGCCACGGCTTTGTATCTGCTTACGACGAATTTCTTGCCAAGTTGTCAAGCCAAAACCGACATCGGCAAGCAACCACGCTAGGGCTGCAAGACCATTTTTTAACAACGGCATGGACGAAAACCGACCCAATCACTCGCTTTGAGCCCAACTCATCTGTGACGGACTTGAGCTATTAAAACTACAAGTGTGGTGATCGATTACGCTTTTGGACGCTATTCAAAATAATATTTTGGCGGTAATCCACGAAAGCTCCAAGTTACAGAGCAATCTCAAGGAAGCGGACAAGATGAAGCAGGAGGCTAAACGAGCGCAACCCGAGTCGGCATCAAATTCTGAGCCACAAAGGACTGCAGGCACCAAAAGGAAGACCACAGGTGACGATGTCGTCGTGTCTCAGAATGAGACCAAGAAAGTCAGAACTGCGACGATAAAAAATATCATAGCAAAAGTAGAGACGGGTGAAAAAGGATCTGCGGAAAACCCAGTCCTCATCGGCGAGAACAATGTACCGATCACCCCGAAGAACCAAACCAGCAGCCGAGGAATTCAAGAGCCAACTCCTAGTTCAACGACAGTGGGCTCATCTCGTTCTTCTGGGTCAAGGATAACGGTAGGACTTTTGCCAAACACTCCTGTCAATTCTCGACATCGAATCCCAACCCCCCGGACACAACGTCGATACTATCAGGGTGATTTCAATGAGCCTGGCATGGATAATTTTGACACTGAAGAGGAATTGATTTCTTGCTATGCTATGGCTGGCAGGCCTCCTCCCTCCTCCGGCTTCTCATGGCGACATCCACCAGCACGCCTCGGGCGCCTCGGTCTTCTTAATGGTCGATATTCCATCGACAGCGTACTGGCGGGTATGAAGTGGCCCGAGTTGGAATCTAGTTTTTCCCTTGTTTTCACACTCTCCGGGTCAGTCCTCTGGGGTCGCTTCAATCTTGGGGGCATCCGAGGCGTCCTTCGCATTGCCCAACGACCTCAGTACGCGTCGTATCAAGCCATTGAATTCCGATGGCGCGGTGAATCAGATGAACACGATGAGCCAGATCCGTTTGAACGCATATACGGATCTGATGAGGATAGCCCTGTCATGACTGGTGATGGACACAAAGGTCATATTAAATTTCTAGGTAATGGTCGGATTGAGGCAAGACTCTATTTCATGAAAATGACATTTAGTGGTAAACGCCTTGAAGGTCAGGGCATGAGGAGCGAAATTAATGCTTCGGAAATGGAAGCTGAGTGGAATAAATTTGCTGGCAACGGAGAGGATGATCATGAGGAAGAAGGCTGGTTCTAATTGGTATCATGGATCACTAGTGGGATAAAAAAATCATCATTCGTTTTTATTTTAATTTATCGTATGTTTTTATTTTCGGACAAGGACGAAATATGAGCACACATTTGCAGAACTACAAGCGATTTGGTTTCCGGTGTTTTTCTTCAGTGACCCCATCCGGTTGAAGCAAGACTAATATATCTTAATGAATCACTGATATTTTAGAGCTTGTCATTTTTAAATCAAGCGGCAATATTGCTGCTAACTTGTTAAATATCTTGGACTGGTGGGCGAATGTTGTGTCTTGGCTAATTGGTTAGCCTCCGGATGATCCTTCGGAATGTTCCCACAAATTCACGGCATCTTACCGACGTCGCCTTTTCCACACAAAAATGACAGGTTTGGCACCCAAAACTACTCTTACCCTTGGTGAGGTTACATTGAATTCCATAGAAAATGCCACATTACCCCGCGATCTTACCCCGTGGGGTTATCATCGCAACGATGTTATATATTGTCATTGGCTTAGATACAGTACGGGGTCGGGGTATCCAGGACGAACAACAGGCTTTAATGATGCTACTTACTTTTGCCGACCAATTATATGTTCTGCCAAGCCTGTGCTAGTATTATTGAAGAGTAGGGGCGTAGAACAATAATTACAGGCAATGTGACCATGATTTCCTTCCACCTTCTCTACGACTATAAGGTTGTTCATTGTCTCTGTGATTAGTGTTTTCATATCTCCAATTTCATCTTGCCCTACTTGAACTCAGAGACACATCGACACAAAAAGAATGACCGCTACACATGCGAAAAATGACGAACCCCCCGAGATCCGAAACTGGACAATCCACTGGATTGCATTGGCTGCTTCTATGGCAGCACTTGGATGTAGGTGATCAAAATCTTTGGAAACTCTAGGCCTTCATTTCAATCCAAATACTAAATTACAATATCGTAGTGGGGTATGACACAGCGGTGATAGGTGGCACAATGGCTCTTGACTCCTTCACTCGGGATTTTGGAATGGATTCCATGACCGACTATGAAAGGGACAATACTCAAGCCAATATCGTCTCGACATTCCAACTTGGTGCATTTGCAGGAGCATTTTGCACATTTCCCATTGCCGAGTACTTTGGCAGACGTAAGGCCGTACTGTTTGCTTGCTTAGTGTTCATAATTGGCGCTTCTCTCATGGTGGCCTCCGATGGACGCACTGGCATGATAATCGCCGGACGAGCTATTGCGGGATTCGGGATTGGTTCCGCGACTCTTACTGTCCCGGTTTATATAGCTGAAATAGCCCCGCCAAGCATCCGTGGTCGTCTTGTCGGCATCTTTGAAGTCACCTCCCAGACCGGCTCCATGCTCGGGTTTTGGATCAACTATGCGACAGATCGCACCATTGATGTGAAGGATCGGGCACAGTGGATTGTTCCCCTTGGGCTTCAGCTGGTTCCGGCTACGGTTCTAGCAGTTGGGATTTTCTGCTGCCCTGAGTCTCCACGCTGGCTTGCTCGCAAAGACAGGTTTGATGATACTGAAAAGGTGCTGGTGTACATTCGTGGCCTTCCAGCTGAACACGCATTCATTAGGAAGGAGATGAATGACATTCGTCAACAAATTGAAGAAAGAAGCACAAATCGTCTAAGTAAGACGAAACAGTTCAAGAAATTAATGAGCAAAGGCACCCGCAATAGAGTGGGCGTTGGGGCGTTTCTGATGTTTTTGCAGAGCTTCACTGGTACCAACGTCATGACCTATTTCTCTCCCCGCATTTTCGAGACTTTGGGGGTAACCGGTACCTCTACAAAGTTGTTTAGTACAGGGATTTATGGTGTTGCAAAGATGCTCGGAATGGTGATCTTCACGCTTTTCATTGTCGAGGGCCTCGGGCGGCGTAAAGGTTTGATCTATGGGGCCTTTCTGGGTTCATTGCCTCTCTGGTATGTAGGCGGCTATGTGTTTAAGGCAGACCCTGCCTCACGAGCTGCCGCTGGGGCAGTGCAGCAAGACGGTTGGGGATACTTCGCTATGGTTTGCATATATCTCAATGCGTTCGTGATTTGCGCTACCTGGCAAGGCATTACGTGGACCTACGCTGCCGAAATCTTTCCACTCGATATTAGAATGCTCTGTGTGTCGATAACTACCGCTAGCACCTGGATCGGCTCCTTCTTCATCGCACGTGTCACACCATTCATGATTACTGGCTTAGGGTATGGTACATATTTTGTTTTTAGAGGCATCGTGATTTTGATGGGAATTTGGGCATTCTTTTTTGTGCCCGAAACCAAAGGTTTGAATGCTCCTCATCCGTTTCAAACAAGATTTATTGAGCTAAAAATTGATTAGGGTTGTCTCTTGAGGCTATGGATGCATTATTTATGCAACCGACACACAAGGCTGTTTGGATGCAACTAAAGGAAAGGAAACCAGTTTCAGACGATGCTGTATCTACTCATGAATCGATTAAAGCAGGGGCGAAGGAACTCGAAGACGTTGCTTAGCGCCTCAGGCTATACATGCACATGTATTAACACTCAGATTTATCAGGGCCACCTGCCTATGCTGTGACAAATAGATGATAGGTTCAATACATTGTATCGTATGAAGTAATTGTTTCGTTAAAATTCGTTTCAAATGCGAAGCAACTAAAGTGCAATTCGCACTTGGGAACTAGCAGTGAGTGTAGAGTCTTTTTCTTGAATGGGGAAAAGAGCCTAAGTGACGATTTTGCCCACGTATATTTCATCTGTTGAACCGAATATATTAGATTTACCCAACACACAACGACATTGCTCTGTGAGGAATGCAGATGTTGTACTTCGATACTGCCTCAACTACTTGCAAGACTAAACAAAGTACTAACGTGCAAACTTTATTTCCGTCTAAAGCACATATAAGTTTACCTCCGATCCACCTTGTCTCAATCGCTTTGCATTCTCTCGTTTGAAGGCTATCATAGCGGCGACGGCTGAGATCATGCATAAACCGCAAAACCCAGCACTAGAGCCAAGTCCCATGAGGTACCTCGGCCCATCCGACGAAGGCCAAAGATATGCAGTGTATACATTTGCCAGGACGGCTGAGAAGTTTACCATGGCCATTGTCACGGCTTTTTTCTCGTGGGAGTCTGCCGTGTTTGTGGCCGCCCAACCAAGGATTATGCTACCAGTACAATAGGATCCTGCTGCAAAAATAAAACATGCTGCATACCTAGGAGCAGTACCGGTAGTTACACAGGCAAGAACGAAGCCGAGTATACCTAGCAAATTGCCACCGACGATATGCCATGTCCTCTCATTAAAGTATCCGGATGACCTGGCGAACGCAAGTGAGAATAAAGCGGAAAATACGTATGGAGGTGCAGTCAGAAGCAGAGTCTCAATGTTTCCATATCCCCTATTACGATAGTTAGTTATAGGCACAAAAATGAATGATTCGTACTCACAACGTCTTGACCAAAGTTGGGAAGAATTGGTTAAAGGACATGCCCGAGAAATGCAAATTTTGCATCAACATGAAAATCCAAACTTTGTAATCCCTAATTGCGCTCATGAAACCTTCCATAGGAGTTTCATGTCGCAGCTCATTTACGGCATCCTCTTCAATCCTGATTACTGCGCACAAATTTTCGGCATGCGTCATCCACGGTGTTGAGCCGGGATTATCTGGCAGAACGAACACAGCAATGACAGCAACACCAAAGGTCACCGTTCCTTCAATGATAAAAAGCCTGCCATTGCTCGAAATCAGTAGGATGAAGTTGTACCGATTCTGAAAACTAACCATTGCCATCCGTGCAGTCCACGGTGGCCGGATAGAGACGCAAAGATGCCAGCCGTGATCAAGCCAGAGAATGAGCTGGAGCAGAGCTGACCGCAGTACAGTAAAGCCAAGCGAGTCGCAACTTCTCGCTTGGTGTAAAATCGACTCAGCATATAGATTGCTCCAGGATAGAAAGGCGCTTCCAAGAAGCCCAAAAACAATCTCAGGATAACCATTGTGTGGTAGCTTGTAGCCAGGGCAGTGCATGCGGAAACGATGGCCCAGCCACACATGCAAACGCCAAGATAAATTGATGGTCGGACTCGAGTCAAAAGCATGTTTGAGGGGATTCCAGCTAGTAAGTATCCCACGTACAATATGGATATGCAGACATTGTATTGATTTCCCTGAAGCCCAATGTCCTCTTCGATATTATCAAGTCGCGCTTGTGGTAAGCCGTTCCGATCCCCTAAGATAGTGGCATATGAGCAATGAAGCTGGAAACGAGTATGTAGCAGATACTGACAATGGTTCATAAAGTACATTACAAAGAAGATGGGCATCATCCGATAGTCTAGCTTGCGCATCAAGCTCTTTTGGGCGTCTAGATCAACCCTAGACCCTCTTGGCGAGTCGATCATTGACGCATCGTTCTTTAACTCGATGAATTCAACCTCTTCTTTAGTGTTGGACTCCGGCATTTTCTTTTACAACAAAATTTACCGCGTTGATGCAAATGTCAGCTAGTAGGTTTGCGGATACTTAAAAAAACGACGTGGAAGAATTGCTTCTTACTATCGGGCTTTTGGGATGGCCCCATCACTATTTTAATCTTAGGCTAAAATCCCATAGATATTCAGTGATACCGCCTTACGGAAACGCTTGCGGCATCTCACCGTTAAATCGGAATTCATTGCGGACTTATGTGTCACGACTGGTTAGCAAAGGCGGGGTTCTCGCATAGCTCACCTCCACCTAAAAATCTTGGAGAGGGCCACATGGACCGCATTTTCCACCTCCGATTCAGACTTAGATCACAGTGGATTATGTAAGAGATGGCGGCGATCTCGAATAAAAATAACTCCTTTGGTGCCAATAACAACAGTAATAATAATTCACCTTCTCGACATGCAGTCACTCCCATCACAGCTAATAAGGGCTTTGATCTTGTTTTGAAAGCAGGTTTCTAGCACGTATATCAAGTCTTAGGCGCGAGCCTCTCATCTATATATCATCTTCTTTGTCTGCGGCTTGCAAGGGCCGCAATGGATCGCCTAGCTATCGACGACGATGACTGATGATTTACGCTTTTCAATCCCATACCCAATGCAGCCCGCCCAAGAGCCATGTCGGTGCATTAATTGGACCGGCTTATCCCTCCTCCTACTCAGGTGATCTTGGTAAAATTGAAGTGGGAACATTAGACGCTGTGGTACAGGCGCTAAATCGGAGGGCTGATGTATTATATCAATTGGTCAAGCTAGAAGGGTGAGGTTTACGAGCCATGATGGCCTTGCGACGATTCTCGGTATCTTGCCGATCGCACAGCGACAGCCCTGACGCAATAAGCGGGCGCTCTCGGCATCTTGCAGGGGTCAACTGAACATAGTCCGATTTCATCCAATGCATGCCGAGGAACCCCATTTCAGAGAAGCTGTTGTGGAAAAGTAACTCCGAATGAGACCCAAGGTAATGCGCAGGGTTGGGTCTTAGGGTTAGTCTTTTTGGCAGCTGGGGCGCAAGACAGGAAATAAATTGCCCCGAAAAACTACCCGTCAACCTTCGAATGCACGTCACATTCTAAGATGGGACCACAGCGTCTCAAAAGCTTGCCATGCGGGTTTTCGTTCATTGGGGAGCTTGGCAGAAACGATACCCATTTTACAAATCCTTTGAACTGTAATAAGCATCTGCAGATATCAAAGATCTCCCATTGTCATCCCCTGTCCACTTAAACACCTTATAATTCTTAACATGCGTTCATGTTAGTGACCGCACGTCATAGAAGTCTGTATCAGTCACCCAAAAGTCACGAAACCTTTTTTCTAGTGCAATTTCATCATTTTCTTCTTTTCTTCTGCTCGTCAAATCGCTGAAAATCTTGCATCCAAACTAATCGAATGAAGATGATAAATAGTAAGCATTCTGCACTTGTCTATGTCGTGGCATTTCCAATGGTTGATAGGATAATAGCCTCTGCATTATAGTTGCACGGGGAAATTCCCGGCCATTATGGTACCTCTACCAGACCTTGTGTGTGACCACAAAAGGGAATGTACCAATATCATCAGATCACGGTAAAATTATGTTCCACTCGAGCGGATTCGGTAGACAGTACGATTTTACGTCATTGAGCATCAAGTCAAGATGGATTCAAAGTAAAAGAATACGTGAAGAATTCAATTGACCCTCCTTGGAGATTTGAGTTTCTCAGCAGATCGAGGGGAAATCCAGCCTCTATTTTTCCGGACCAGGCCAGCCACAGTTCATCTACCTGACTATGTCTTTCCTTTTCTTATAGCACAGCACATTGTATAAGATAGCTCCGTCAATGAATGGCCCCATGAATGGATGTCACCGTTACTCCAACGGTTGTAACTAAAAGCGAATGATAAATTCAGAGTTTTCCGCTGCTCAAAGTTCATAGTCTACAACTATATAGCGTACGATGCGAGGTGTGGATGCATGTTGACTTAAAAATACTTTTCACGAGAAGGGTCGTGCTTGATTTGAATACTGAGCCCGAGCCGCCACTGAATGTGAATAACAAGTATATAATCTTCATAGGGGATTTTCCATTAGAATTTGATCGTTCATGAAAAACGAGACATTCTTCATTATCTCGTTTCCTCCCGACCAGGTCATCTTTCTACCGTCAGAACGACAGATCACATCACATTTATTACTGCAACAATCGCAATGAAGTTCACAACAATTTCGCTTTTTGTTGTTGCCCTTATCTCTGGCAGTCTAGCCATTCCAACAACGCGTTTTCCGGACCGCCACACTACACGGCCGGGGCCGCCAATGGCGAAAGTTTCCCGCAGGAACCCCAACGCTGAGCGCGACAAGTCTGTCAAAATTGACGTTCCCGGCGTAGACGTGGTCGTAAACACTGCTAAGGTAAACAGATAACCCTTGCACTGTGAAAACAACTCCACAGTTGATGATATTTGTCTTTCAGGAATCTTGGCTGATTTAATATCAGGATAGCGATGGTAAAAAAGCAACGGCTGTTACGGTCGATGTAAACCATAAACGGCCACACGATTGAGATATGAAAACGCGCGATTAGAAGTATGGATGGAAATATAACTGCTGGGTATTGGAAAATCAAGAACAGCGGGCAGCTTTTCTGGTAATTCTATTTTCTCTATACCAATCTTCTTGCTATAGGCATAACGTTCCATGCTGGCTCTAAATTATAATTGTCAACATTGTTGTGTATCAAGCTTTGTCTAATTCGGCCACTAACATATACCCAGATCTACAAATTTAGTAGAGTGATTATGATCCCTGTTTCTACGTGCTTAGATAGATCTAAGCAGAAACCAAGTTGGAATACCGCAAGGCATCCTTTTCTCAAAATATAGTCTCAGGCAAGGAAACTATGGCTCTCTTCGATATGGAACTGAAATTCATGTCGATATATTTATTAACAATAAGACTAGTCTTGGTAACTAGGATCTCCATCTCTTTTCAGCCTCTATGAAAGAGATTTGATATTTGCAGCAATTCTCTTACGTGAAGCTAGGCCATAAGAATGCAAAACCGTTGGTTAAACACTCGCAGCATTGGCACATCGGGCACCATCAGATAAAAGCAGGGGTCCATTAGCAATATAGGTGATGGAGCTGGAGGAAGGTGCAACAGGCCATTTTTAAATAGTACCAAGTACGGTATCGCCCGTATAGAGATATCCATTGACGGATGTGTACATGCCACCCCATGCTGTTGACAAAAGAGTGGTTAGGCTGGAGGGAATGCTATATGTTTTGTAGGTAGACCACGCATACGTAGTTGTGCTCCAGCGATATATTGTTGGGGCGGTGAATAAATTGATAACCGTTGGTGGAACAGCATAAAGATAGGCACCTCCCTCAGGTACATACACCCAATCATTCACCGCCATAGGTAACCCTGTTGTGGCTCCGCTGTTGATCAATTTGCCGTACGTAGATGAAGAAGATGACGACACATCAAACTCCCACCAATTTGCACCAGTGTCAGATAACCAGAGGTGACCAAAAGAGTCTACATCTCCCATTAACACTCCCCTATTGTTTTCTATCCTTCCACTCAGTAGCTGGTGGGATCCATCTGAAGCTATTTTGACAATCTGGGATCCTGCGCCCAAGATTTCAGTTCCATTCAGAACCACAAGCGGGTCAGTCATAATTCCATAGATATAGTTGTCTATTGTGTTGTAGCCGATCGCGGTCACTGATCCACCAAGTCCAATATTTAATGAAATATTAAGACCTGCTCCGGTGGCCAGATTAAATTTTGTCAACGATGTGACTAACAACGGTGTTACCAGTAGCCCATAAGCGTAGGTATCACAGCTAAACGCGGGACCTAGTGTGGCTGTGGCACTTGCACTGGTGGAAGTAGACGTTGATGTTGACGTAGATGACCCTGTAGTCGCTGCCGTTTCGTAGATGTAGATGAAGTTGAAGAACTAACACTAGCACTTGTTGTCTTGGACGATGTGGTAACGGATCCAGATGTAGTAACTGATCCAGATGTAATAACGGAACTGGTAGCTGAGCTCGAATTGGAACTAGCTATAGAAGTATTTGCAGAAGTGGTTGAAGAGCTAGAAGCCCCGCTAGAAAATGTAGATCCGGATGCAGATCCCACTGTAGAAATTGCCGTAGCGCTGGAAACAGAACTACTAACTGTCGTACTTGATTTCGAACTCGTTGTAGAACCAACAGCGGAGCCGGAAACAGAAATCGTTACAGCTGTGTTGGAAGTTGTGGTTCCAGAAGAAGAGCTTCCTGAGGAGTTGGCAGCCGTTGTAGGATTGGATGTTGAGATAGATGTTGTAGAGACAGCTATTGTGGAGGTCGAGGTGGTAGAGGTAGACGTTACAGTATTTAATGTTGTGAGACCAGCTGTTGTAAAACTAGATCCAGAACTAGATGAAGCCGAGGCAGACGTAGATACAGCACCTGAAGTTGATGCCACGAGGGAACTAGTATCGCTAATACCATTGTCCGTTGTTGACATAATGACTGAAATCAAAGGTCGCGAAGTGTTTATATCTATTGTAGTCGAATCGTCCGTAGTAGATGCAGAAACGCTAGTTGGTAATCCCAAAGTTAACGAAACAATTCTAGTTATTACAGTACTACTGGTTTGGTCCGAGACAGTTCCCAATGAACTGGTCTCTGATGCTGTTATATCAGCTCCAGTATTTGAATTCATAATCCCAGATGATGCCGTGTTAATATATTGCAGGGAACTTGTCGAAGAAACAGTAGCCGTTGACTCTACTTGGCTTTGGCTGTCGCTTGTACTCGTGCTTATTGCAGAGCCCGTGTCCTGAAACGACATTCCGGATTCTGTAACTTGAGTAGTTGAGGATACCACAGTATCGCTGCCCAAACTTTGTGTAGTACTTATAGTTATAGATAAGCTATTATATGAGACTGTATCCGAAATTGTAGTCCAGACATCACTGCTGGGCATCACCCCTGTTGTCAAACCCTGGCCTTCAGTCTGTGTTGTCGGTGCGTTATCTGAAGTCTGTCCCTGAATGACTGTGACAGACTCGGTGCTTCCTTCCTCACTCTGTATGTTGGTTGTAACAAACGTTTCGCTTTGTCCGGTGGCCGAAAAACTACCCATATCTGCGTTCGAACTCAATGAAGTTGAAAATATTGTTACAATACCCGTTGACTGAGAGTATGTTGAAACTTGTGCGCTCGTACTGCTTAATCCCCCGACAGCTGTCTAAGCAATCGTTTCCCCAGTCGTGTTTACTTGATCGACGGTAGATTGGCTTGTGGACCCTGTTAATTCCGTCTGGCCTGCGATTGTTTCGTTGCCTTGATCTGTGCTCTGTAACGAGGCCAAAGTCAGTTGGCTAGAAGCGGTCCATGTATTTCCAGTTGTATTTGAATAGCTGGGACCGGATGTTATTGTAGCTGAATTAACGCTTTGCATGACAGAATCGAAGGACGATGAGTATACCGAAGTACTGGTGATTTGAGAACCATTACTTGTACTAGTAGCCCCAAATTGTCCACTTATGATGTCACTACCTTGTGCTGTTCCGGTAGAAGAATACTGTACCTGACTATTTTGGTCAGCAGTGCTCATAGTTTGGGTATCACCTGGCAGTGTGGAGGAAAAGCTATTTGTCGACAATGGCAGCGTTCTATTGTCGCTGAATCCACTCAGCGAGCTCTCCCATGACGTAAACGACTGAGACTCTAATGAAGTCATCACAGATATAGACCCATCAGTTCCTGTTATTTTCTGAGTAAGCGTGGTTCCAATAACAGTCTCAGAGTCACCCGTGGGAGAATTTGCTGTGATGGACGAAGTCTGCATGTTTGCAGTGGTCAAGATGAAACTACCACTTCCAGTAATTGATTCCATAAAAGTGTTCTGAAGGGTAAGACTCGATGGTTGAGTACTTTGCGATGTGACTGCAGCGGACTCTACTGAGGTAGGTAGAGAAGTTATTTGTCCTTCGAGACTAATACCACCATCCGTACCCGAAATGGACTGTGTTTCCATCTGTGTACTGGTGGAGACCGGCACAACACTTCCAGTAATTGTTTGAGTAATTGTACTAGCAGTAGATTGCAACATTGTTGTCTCCGTGGCTCCTATATTCGAAACCTGGGTATATGTTGACGCCATTGATGTCAACATGCTTAAGAACGATGTGGTTCCTCCAGATATTTTTATACTGGTAGAACCATCCACGGAGAAACCTGTGGATGGCGGCAGCCAAGTTTCTACCCACGTTGTTGTAGAAATCAAAGTGTTCGGGGTAGTTTGTCCCATCGTAGTCAATCCGAAAGTCGTCGATAGTTGGGCAGCCGTAGAGTATGTACTAGCAAGGGTTCCCGGCATACTAGACAACGTCACCGTGTCGCCCTGTTCACCAAACGATCCGTCCAGAGGCTTTGTTTGTGTCTCTGTAGATATTGCACTGTCACTTGCACTTATAGTAGTCATTCCGGTACTTGTAGTTTTCAGAACAGACACAGACCCAGTCATCTCCAACGTGCTGGTTCCCGGGTTTATACTTCTAGTGCCAGCTAAAGACTGCCCCGTTGTATCCAGAAGTCCAGTGCTTGTCGCCAGTGATGACCTCATTGATGTAGCGATGCTTTGCATCTGTGTTGATCCGGATATCGATACCTCAGTCGCAAGCACAGAAGAGGTTGTCCCAAAATCTCGAGAACTTGTTGACAAGCTCCGTGTTACTTGTACTGAATTATATTTGCTTGAAGCCGATGTGAAAGACCCAGTCGAAGATCGACTTTGTTGGTCTCCAGAGCCAGCCAGACTTTCGGATTGATTGGCATCCGTGGAGGTGTAAGTGGTGGTCCTTGTGAAAATAGTGTTTTGTGTTGTCAGAGTCAATGTGGCGGTAATTATTTGATTACTTTTTGTAGTGAATGTGGCCTTTTGAGTGCTTTTCCGCATGGAGGTAATGTGGGAACGAGTTTTTGTTACTGTAAGAATGACAGTACTCGCTCGTGTAACTAGTTGTTTAGTCGTCCATTTTGTCGATTAGTAGGTGACTAAGGAAGGTGATTTTGATGGACCGATGGTCGGATTCCCAAAGGTTGAAGTTTGACGAAGTATGGGGCCAGTTCCTGTCCCAGAACCGGCATCAACTCCTCCTCCTTCAATCGTTTGCCCTGATCCCCCGTCGTTTGATGAGACATGTTTCGTTCGTCTACTAGCTGTTCCAGTGGACCCAAAACTCTACTAACCTTGGTCGAAGTTGTCTTTCCGTTGTTCCTTTTGGTCGAACTAGTATGGAGACGTCGAGAGCTGAGGATGGCTTTCGTTGTGACATCTCCTCCCAGTATACCTCCACCATCAGACGCTCCGACGCCTCTTGAAGTGGGGTTAAGATTGGTTGGCTCGGTTGTGATTTCGCCACCATTGCTGTCAGGTTCACCCTCTACGGACTGATCTCCGTCATCCCCAGAGTTTCCATTTCCGCCAGAACTACCCGCCCCGGAGCTGCCTCCTTGGCCAGGATTTCCGTTGTTGGATAACCCTCCATTCGAAGAACCTCGACCGCTGGGAGACCCGGCTTGACCTGGCGAATTCCCACCATTTCCTGAGGCATCTCCACCTTGAGAACCGCCTTGATCAGAAGGATTACCTTCCAAGCCAACATCTCCGGAATTTGCGCCCGAACCACCACCACCATTGGGACTACCTTGGCTGGTTCCACTCCCAGATCCGTTTCCCTGGGAATTACTCTCCGAACCACCACCTGAATTCGAGGATCCGTTTCCAATACTTCCGTTTTCTGGATTGCCAGTTCCACCATTATTACTGCCACTGCCAGGAGATCCCTCTTCATGATATATACCACCAGTTCCAGGTTCTCCGTTGGTTGCTCCGTTTCCCTGCCCTGGAACTCCTGGTGTCAAAATAATAACAGTGCCTGGCATTCCGTTCTCTGGAGGGATTGTAATTGTCTCTCTTCCCGTTTGATACCCTGCCCCATTGTTAGGGTTATAAGCTCCTGTCAGTGTGACAAAGGGCCCACCTCCGGGCACATTTCCCGACGCTGGCTATCCTGGGTTTATGGATGGTGGTGGCGTTTGTATGATGATGGTCCCCGGATTAGTTCCACTTGGCGAAATTGTGAGTCGTACAGGAGCAGTGTTCCCATTTCCAGGCTCAATCACTGTAATAAACCCATTCTCATCCCCCGGGGAGAGGGTTACTGTTTGACCAACAGCTCCATGAGACTCGGGAGTTGGAGTTTGAATAATCACTGTTCCAGGATTTGTACCATCTGGCGGGATTGTAATTCGAATCGGTTCAGTGCCTATCTCAAAGACATCTCCTGCTTCAATAATCGTAACGAACCCGCCAGCATGCGTCGGCTCTAAGGTTATTCCTTGCCCAAGATCACCTTCTGGAATTGGCGCCTGTGTCTGAATGATAACGGTCCCTGGATTTGTACCACTTGGGGATATTGTTATCCACTCCGGGTAGGCCATCAGAGTAGATACAACTGTATACCTAATAACCGTAACGTAATCCGATGGGTTAGCGGGTTGAAGCGTAACATCAGCGCCTGGCATTCCATTGTTCCCTGCAGCTGGCGTTTGGACTCGTAATAAACCAGGAAAGGGAAATCTTGGCGGAACAATGACTGTAATTGGAATAGTTATTTCGCCTTCTCCTTGATATGGTTCAATTACCAGCACGAATGAGTTTGGGGCCTTTGGTGGAACAACAATGACGTTGTTCGAGTCAGGTGCTGGCTCCTGAACAATGGCAAGGCCATATTCATCTGGTGCAGGTGGTATGGTGTGGGTTACCGGGACTGGACCAGGATATCCCTTTGTGATTGTCACATACCCCTTCCCCCCAGGATCTGCAAGCACAGGGTAGACGGAAACGTAGGTATAGCAAACACCCTCGTATTGATTGTTAATCCCAAGTATAGCCCTGTCATCCTGGATACCCAAGTAGCCACTGCAAAGACTTGCAAGGAAGGCAAGTAGCAGAAGCCACATTGGCTTTAAAATGGCCATCTTCATTGCGCTTGGTGGCTATCATTCGAAATGAGACCTGCTTTCGGGTCTGGGTTCCAAGTCGTTTGAGTGTAATGCTGTGATGAAGCTCTGGCTTATGACGGCCGATCTTCAGTTCTTTCGACGCAGTGGCGATGTGTAAACAGAACGGCATCTTTCATGAAATTGAATTTAACCCGTCCTATGATTTCGATTCCCCGATTTATCGAGATTCGGTGTCGGAAAACAACTGTGCCAATCCCAAGGACCTAATGTGTAAATGCTTAAACATGCCAGCGCGCCAGATCATGGAGGATAGATGTCGTTTCGGTTCTTAGGTCAAATGTTTGTTGATCGAAGAAAAGCCTTGACCAAGATTCTTGCCTGAACATGTTTACTTTGCGGTTGAGCTTGGCCAGGGATATCGACTGGAATGTGCTGTGCCGCCTGTTGTGGGAAGCCCGTGCCATTAATGACCTTGCTAATTTCTCTACAACGTGTGCAGGTGTCTTCAAGTCCATATTACGCAATTCCAAATGGCAGGAATGCTAAATTTAAGAGTATATTATGCAGCGCACATCATAGTGCAAATGGCACCTATGAAGGTATCCTCAGAATCTAGAGTAGAAAATGTTCAACGTTGCACTATATTTGCCCAATAGCGCTTACCCTAGAACAGCCATACCAATACCTCATGTAGCCGTAGTAGAGTTAACCAAGCAAATAAATCATTATTGGTCAATAAGTCCACTCATATTATTAAGAAGGGATGCTTATAGCTAAGAAGATCGAAAGCATTGGTGGCGGTAAAGTGAGCAGATGGATCGCATCTTGGTTCCGATCGGTGTTGCAACAGACCAGACTTCGGTCAGCCAGTGCTGCCACTGACCATGGGTTTTTCCAGCCAAGAGTTGCCAGTGAAAGTCTATATACCTTGAAATAGTGTAAATAAGTTCTCGTTTAAAATAGACTTCTTCCCCTCAATTCCCTCATTCTACTCGGTTTCGTATTCCGACTGCCTTGGAGTATCTCGCTAAAACAGCGCCCCTCAATGCGAGGACCGTGACCACCGGTTTACCCCGCGTTCCAGCTCATCTACGACCTCAATCCGTATAAGACAGCGCCTGTTGACGACATGGCTTCCCAACCTTCACCCCCACAACACCCATGATGGCACAAATCCGATGGTTGGCCGATTTATCGGAGGGGCAATCCTTCTCCAGCGGCATCGGATACGGGTACCGACGGTAAAAGCAAAATTGCCGAGTGGGTCCTGCGCGATAACGCCTTCTAGTGTATATAGGATGCAAAATGCTGCAATTGCCTCTGTAAGAAGTCAATTCTATTAAAATATATTTAGACCGTTTGCTGCTTGCCAGTATATATATATATAAGATGCCTGGAACCGACGCCGAACGCCGCGCCAACCGGAAGCCCATTCCCAAGCCCGTGCCGGCTTACCTCCCGTCAAGCGACGACTCTCCGCTAAAGGTGGACCAGAACCTGTACACAAAGTTCCGCGAGGCACCCAGAGTCCTGATTGAGGAGTTTACGCTGCCCATCCGATCCGGACGAGCATGGAAGGCTCCCGCCGGTTCCATTGTCAAGATCAGCACGCCTGAGGGCCCACAAGTTGGTATGGACTTTTATCTGAGGATGTCACAAGAGGGCGCGGTGGCTGTGGTGAGAAGAGGGGCAGAGGTGTGAGAGAGAAAGAAGTGAGACGGGGGAGAGTGAGAAGAGAGATTATTTTATTCACGGCAACTCATATACTAATACCACAATGTCTAACTGCAGGCGACTTGAACATCTGGAACTTCCATAACCCCCGCGAGCGCTTCTGGGCCAGCCGCACCAAGCAGCTGCACGCCTCGCACGTCTCAACCTACGACCGCCTGTGGTCTAACCTCCCCTACATGCGACCATTGGCCACCATCATTAAGGACACACTCTCGTGGTACGGTGAGGATGAGCACGGCGGCCGCGTGCACGACCTTCTGGGCACGCGCTGCGACCCTTACATCAACACGGTGCTGAGCGGCGGCACCTACAACTACCAGTGCCACTCCAACCTCACCCGCGCCGTCCTCCCCTTTGGCCTCAACGAGGGCGACGTACACGATGTCATCAACATCTTCCAGGTGACTGGCCTGGACGACCAAGGCCGCTATTTCATGAACCCGTGCCCTGCCGAGCCCGGCGACCACCTCGAGTTCTTTGCCGAGCAGGACCTGCTGATGGCTCTCAGTTAGTAGCAGCATTTTCATGGACAATCGCGATTTTTGCTAACGATTGCCCACTAGGCACATGCCCCGGTGGCGACTTGTCGCTTTGGGGTTTCGGCGAGGACAGCGAGGAGGAAATGATCAAGTGCTGTCGCCCTCTCAAGGTCGAGGTGTACCGCATAGCAGATGAGTCCCTCCTGGAGCAGAGCGGCTGGAAGGCCGCTGAGCGATCACCCTACGCTGGCCGCCACGGCATGGACATTCCTCTTGGAGAGAAGAAATAAATAGAGAAGAGGCCTTTAGAATTTTGAGCGGGATAAAATCTACATGCTGCAGATAAATAATACTTAAATGGTAGTATGTTGCATTGGGCCCAATCATTCCTTTTTACAAGTACACTTTATTTGACCTACGTCACTCGTCTCAATGCCGCTTCTCGGCCTTGAGCGCTTCTGCCAAGACAGTCTCGTCTCTGTGCTGCAGAAGAGCAATGACGGTACCTCCAGGACCTGAAAGCAGGAGGCTTGTCACGATGCCTCGGGCCAGGTCGCTACGGTCTTCAGAAGACTGCGCGGGGCGAACCTGCCGCAAGAGATGGAGCGCCCAGATGATGAAGACAGCGGATCCCACGTAGAGGTCGTAGCGAAGAAAGTCGTGCGTCGCAGCCGCAGGCGAGCTCATGGGCTCCAAAGAATGAGGAGGCCCAGGCATAAAAACATTGCTCAAAGTGAGAGCCTGCGCGACCCCCTCGGGATACAGGCCTGGGAACAAGGCGCTGCTGACGAATGTGGCAAAGGTTAACATCTGACCAGTGACGGCAACGTTCCAAGCGAAGCCGTATGCATGCGACAGGGCCGCTCTATCAAGCTGGGCCTTGGGCTTGAAGGCGTCCCCGCCGATGCTAATGCGCTTGATGACGCTGGTAAAGGCAACCTGCAGCCCGACGACATGGAGAGGAAACACTTGCCACATGGCACCCGCCCACTGCCGAATGCCCTCAATCGGGAACGGGTACGCCATCAAACCGCCGAGCAGGAGGTAGCCGAGCATGAACGCGGGCACGACTGTGTGCAGCGTCATCGGGTCACGAAGACGGACCGTGTCGGGCAAACTAAGCTTTGACGTGACAGCAAAGTGAACCAGGAAAAATAAGGGCGTCACAACTCCGAAGCCCAAGAGCTGCATGACCAATCCCCATACCACAGGGCTGCCTATCAGTCAGACACGAGAAACCAAGCAGGCAGCGCCCAATCGGGGGCCAGGGGGGTGAGGCTCACTTAAAAATAAGGCCAGCCAGCTTAATAGTGCGCTGGCTCTCAATCATAAAGATTAAGAAGAACGGCACGAGCTGCAGCCCAAAGTAAAAGGTAAACAGGCTGAGCTCCGGGCGTGAACCGTCGACGGCGCCGACGAAGAAGAGGTTGACCATGGCCAGGAACCTGTCAATAGCCCAGACGCCCACAAACTCCCTGACGACAAGCCGCTCCGTTCCGGGGAGAAAGCGCGGCTTGTCGTCGTCGAGGATGGAGTCCATCAGGTCCAGCAGCCCGTTCCGCCCGATTTGGCCCAGCATGGCGTCGAACGCGAAGAAGAACAGGCCGATGAAGACGAGCATCGGCCGCACTGGCAGCGCGCGACCGGACGGCCCGGCGGCTGCGGGAGGCTGCGACATGGCGTTTAGGCGAGGATGCAGTGACAACTGTCCAGTTCAGAAGAAAAACCCTCAACTGCAAAGGGGGAGGGGGGAAAACAACTCGTGCGAGTTGATGTCGGGTGCGAGCAATGGCGCTGATAGTCAGATGAACAAGGCAGCGCGTTCGTTGATGATGGCTTTTATCCGGCCAGTTGTAGTAGAGTGGGCGCTGCTGACGGGCTCCGGCCTCCACCGAAAACAGCAACATCCGGAAACGCGGCCAAACGCAGGGACCGTAACGGCAAACCATAACCATAAACCCCGACGGTGAGTAGACCATGAATGACCGGTTCAATCCAATCAGGCACGGGCAAAAAGGCATGTTCGCGTTCAAATCATGCAAATTGAATAAACCATTTACATTGCTCAACCCAATATCACAACCTGTTAAACGCCCGTATCCTGCCCGCCGTGACCCGAGCGGTCAACGGCATCATCCTTCGTGCATGGCCCGTCATCCATCATCATCAATCATGCAGTCACGTCTACATTGGACATTGTTCACCCCTTCCCCCTTCCCCCCTTCTCCCACGCGATAACCATCCAACAGACCTCTCCCCCTTCCTCCCACCATCTACTTTGACTTCTTCTTGAGACCGGCCCAGTACGCATCCACCACGCTCTTAGCAGTCTCCTCGACAACCTCCTTCGGCAGCCAGCTCCACTCCTTCTTATCGTAGCCAAGCCATTCGACCTGGAGGCGCTTCTTATTCTTGGTGTGCTTGCGGATGGCGAAAATCTCAAATAGTTCAGGGTCTTCCGGGTTGAGCGGCCGGCCGCCCTGCGCTTCCCAGTAGGCAAACAAGCTCTCGGGGGCGTCCCGGTGGAGGTTCTCTTCGGGCTCCCAGGTGGAGGGGCCCACCTCCCACTCGACGAGGAGCTCAAAGGCGTTGGCCTTGGTGCCTACGCCCCGGTGTTCGACGAGGCCCTTGAAGGCGTGCTGCTCATCGTCGTCCTCAGCAATCGTCACGTCGGGGTTGACGAGGACCTGAGGAACCTCGGAATTTCGGGCGGAACGCCGAGCCTGGGGAGACAGGATGGAGAACTCGGCAGCGTCGGTGACGGCTGGAGCAGCCGCGTCAGCCATGTCGATATCTTCTGATTCGTCGTGGGAGTGGCTATGATCTTCAGGGTCTTCGATGGGGTGCTTTGCGGCGGCAACGGCAGATGGGGAGAACAGGCTGCGGAGTTGGTCTCGCTGTCAAACACTTCTCAGTCAGCCACTCAGCCTCGCTTGCGCCGACAGGGCTGCTGTGTCACAACAGGGCTGGACGTACCTCTACGTGGGCAAACTGGCTGGAGATTTTTCCGGGCGTTTCTTGCGCCCGCACGTCGTCCTTGTTGAAGATCGCCTTGGTCGACGGTTGGGTTTGCGCCTCGGACCCTTCGGCCTGCGGCTTGCGAGGAGAGAAGAAGCTCATGACGCTATCCATGGTGAGAGGGAGCTGAGATTGGAGCACGGTGTCGGGGCAAATGCAATGTTGTACAGCAGGGGTCAGGAGAAAGACATGAGGCAAAAGTAAATCCAATCAGGTGAGAATAAAAACGAAAGGGGTGAAGGAAGAGTTGGAGGGAGAAGCAAATAAGGTCAACAACGGCTCTAGAACAAACAGGTCAAGCACCGCCGCCAAACAGTCCCATTGCGGGCCCGGGCGGCTGATGACGGTGCTCAATTGAGGGGCAGCTTCACACGGGCGCACGTGACCACACCCGGAATCCCGAACACGCGAGACAAGGCCTTTCCCAATCGGGGACTAGTTGCGGATAACGTGATTGTTGACAGGGTTTTTCCCATCCAAAATAGAAGCAAAAAGAACCTGCTGCGCCATGAACAAACAGTACTCGAGAACATCAAAAAGAAGGGTCTGGCCGGGGATTGAACCCGGGACCTCTCGCAAACAATGCTGTAGGGTGTACCCTAAGCGAGAATCATACCACTAGACCACCAGACCAATCAAGCCATCAAATGATGCCTTGGGTTGTTGTTGGAGGAAGCTGCGAAATTAGATGCTATACGGGTACAGATGAGTCAACCCTCGCCATTTGATCCAGGGTAGCCCGCACCCGCCACCATCACCTTGGGTATGTTTGCTACAGATGAAGTTACTTGCTGAATTGTATTTCAAGTTTGGTCTTATCTTTTTAAGGAATTGTGGTTTTTTTTTTTTTTGACTTATTCCTTTTCTTTTTTTGGTTTTTATGGAAAAATTCCGCACCTCGTCGAACTGCTGCCATTCTTTTTTTTTTTTAACTGCTCTACGCTAAGGGAGTATTCGTGAGCCCGTTTAAGAAACAGAATATTAAACTCTCCGACACAATCAATTCCTCACACTCGTAACATCTAATCTCATTCAACTAATTCTACATTATTACAAAAAATTACTTATGCTTCCGTCCTTTCTATGCGACTGTCTCATCTAGTCCAACTCAATCCTCACCGCTTACTCATTCAAGCACTTCTTTACGCAACATAAACTGCATATGAGCCATTGGCCGTTCCCCCGAGACATGAACGATGATTACCGCATGATCGACATTTTGATCAATACCCTAATTACTTTTACCATCCGGATTGCCCATTATCTTTGGCAATGTATGCCCTCTTCATGCACCAGTCTCCTGGCTGTCGCGTGCCAATCAGCTAGTTAATAATACGGCTTGAGGCCAAGTGATCTGTTCATAGCTAGAATATACAATCATTGTGACCATACCCATTTTAAATCTTGGTATTTACATTCCTTCAACAACTTTGGACTTGTAAAGAACCCGGACGTAGACGATGGGCAGAGGACTAGACCAGGAGCACCAACTAGCGCACGAGCATTTACTTACACAGCTGATATAATACACCATGGCAAACTAACAGGACCATCAAGGTCTTGGCCCCCGCTGAACCAAGACTACGGTACCTACCTTAGCCCATGACAACAGGGAGATGTCTCTTTAGTTTGACCCAAGGGAACGGTTGTGCCCCCCTGATGCGGGCCGTGCCGTTTGCATAATAGTATCCAGTATTTTTTTTTCGCCTCGCTTGATCTTCAAGTAACAGCGGGTATCGATGGGGTTCGAGATCGTGTTCGAGAACGAGGTCTGAAGTGCAGGGGTTGGGCTGGGGAGATGATCAGGCATAGTAGAATGCACCGTCGGATTGGTAGGCAGATGGAGCTATACTTGAGCGATATTAGCCTGTGGGAGGCCGCGGATCTCTTGGCGGTAAATCACTGTAGTTTTTCGGCATCTGAACGAGTCGGCAGTAAGTTAGCCTTCACGGCTCGGCTTGTCACCTTGCCAGGGTAAGTCGTTGAAATTGGCAAGATGGATGGATGTGAGGCAGGGTCTGGCAGCAGAAGTCGTACGACTTTTTGTGGAGAGTGGAGCTTCGAGACCATCACCACATGCTACATGCTGGAGGGCATCACGTGAAAGCTGCGCGTCCCAATTGCCCGCCGCAGGTATTTAGGACGGCCTGGGCAGTGGAAAATGGGCAAAAACTAGGAGCTTGGGGCACCGGGGAGGCGGCAACTGGGCGCTAGCATCGCAATCGCATCGTGGTGGCCGTGGAGTTGCTCGCACGCGCCAACACTCAATTCTCGCGGCGGCGGGAGGAGGGGTCGGGGTGTGGGAGCAAGATGCGGGCGGTCCCTGTGCGTAAGGCTGGGGCGAAGGCGCATTCCTTGCATCTCAGGGACCAGGCACCTGTAATTCCTTACATGGCAATTGTACCGGGAGCAGGATCCTGGCCAGAGATCTGTGGCAAGCTCCATCTCATCTGACATGGTGTGTGTGCATGTATGTATGGATGTACATGACATGGCCCGGCTTATCATGGAGAACAATCTGCATGCATGGCTCAAGAAAAACCAAAAAAATGTATTCAACAACGAACTATGGTATATCTGACTTTACTTTTTGTTTCCGCCTCTGCAACTCCCTGCCTAGTCCACTAGGTTGTAAATCTTTTGAATATCAGTCAACACGGCCTCAAAGTCAATCTTGAGGTCCTTGAGTAGGCCGTCGTTGAAGCCAAACACCCAGCCGTGGACAATGGGGTACTTGTTCTTGTGGTAAGACTGCTGCACATCGGCCGACTTGATGATATTGCGGCACTGCTCGACGACATTGAGCTCGACCAGGCGGTTGTAGCGCTCCTCCTGGTCGGCAATGGCATCGAGCTCCTTCTCGTGGAGGCGGTAGACGTCACGGATGTTTCGCAACCAAGGGTTGAGCAGGCCCAGATCCTTGGGAGTCATGGCAGCCTTGACGCCACCACAGCCGTAGTGGCCGCAGACGATGATGTGCTTGACGCCGAGGTGGTTGACGGCGTAGTTGATAACGCTCATAACGTTGAGGTCAGTGTTGCACACCAGGTTGGCAATGTTGCGATGGATAAATGCCTCGCCTGGCTCAAGGCCGGTGATCTGCTCGGCGGGGATTCGCGAATCGGCGCATCCGATCCACAGGTACTCGGGAGTCTGACCAGCAGAGAGGGAGCTGAAGAAGTCTGGGTTCTTGAGCTTCTTCTCCTCGGCCCAGCGGCGGTTGTTCTCGAAGAGCCTGTCGTGGGTCTGCTCGAGGTACTTCTTGATGTCCTGGTCACTCATGGCGGGCAACTTGTTGGGGGTTGGTGAGGAAGACGAGGTGGAGGAGCAGTAGCGCAGATGCGGCAGCAGCAGTGATGAGGAGGCACGGAAGGAGGAGGAGGAGGAGGATGAGACTCTTGTAGCAGTAGACAAGAGGCGAGAGGAGGTGATGCGATTGAAGATCATGAGGATGGCTGTGTGCGAATGTCGCGTTTTATAGAAGTCGGGGTCGGCCGGAGTCGTGAGTAATCGAACGGCTTTAGCCTTGGCGGCTGTTTTGACCGTGGTGATAAAGACGCTGCGAGTGGGCAAGTGGTTGCACGCAATTTGTTGGGGGTTGCACCTGCGTCATGCAGCGGCCGGGGCTTGCAGAGGAGGAACCGAGGGAGGGATGGAGTGAGGGAGGGCCTTGTCGGGGTGTGTGGTGCGTAGTGTGCGTGGTGTGTGTGATGGTGCGGCAGCCGAGCAGAGCAGCGAGCAACGAGCGGGAGGGCAGCCAGTTAGTTGGCTAGCTGGCAGCTTGGTTTTTTTTTTTTTTTTTGGCGGGTAAGCGGGATTGGGAATGGCGGCAGTGGGAGTGGTAACTTAGTGGTGTGCTCGGCTTTGTTGGCGGCCGTTGTCAAAAAAGAATGGCGCGGGTGTGGACGTGGGCGTGGATGTGGGCGTGGGCATGGGCTTGGTGGGAAGTGGGATGGGATGTGGGTGTGTGTCAGTTGGTTAGTTTTGGTTGGTGTGCGGTATTACCTTGGAGTTAGACAGACCGGCAGCTCGGTGAATAGCTATCTTGACTGCCTTGACCGATTGATTGATTGATTGGGGCATGACAAACTTCAACCCTAACCGCGGTTGCAAGCTCAAGCTGCAGTCAGTGAGCGAGGTGAGTGCAATTGACTCCTCAGATCGATGATTTTGGTCGTCATCGGAATGTTGTTGTGCGGCGTAGATCTCACATCTTGGAAACTAAACATGTGCTGGGGCCGTAGCCTGGCCACTGCGTCATTCTTCCCTTTTTGCTGGGCGACGACCCCTCTCCTCTCTTCCCGGCTTCTTCAGGGGACAGCCCTGGTTCCTCCCGCGTCGTCAGCGCCCCTGCGTGCTGCGTGCTGCTGCGTGCATCCTCTGTGCTGTTGTGCCGGAGCCTCGGGCTGACCCGAGCTTGTTCGTGGCGGCTTCACCATGCTCTGCTAAAGTCAGTGCTTGCGACTGATGCTTAATGTTGGCTGGGATAATTAACCCATCGTGCGTCCGTCCGTTGAATTCCTCCCGACCATCGACGCCCGCCGATAACGCTGCCCGCCCCCCGTGGCTTGCACTCTAAGGTCCATCCGCGCGTTATTCCCCTGGTGCAACTAACGGCGCAACCAACGGTGCGATGCGCCTCTCCCACGCCGCCGCTGCCCTCCTTCGGCAATCTTCCCCGTCGTCTGCGGCCTATGCTCGGCAACCCGGCTTTGCGCCCAAACCTCCGGCTGTCCTTGCGCCCCGCTCTCCCGGGATATCTTGGAGAAATGAGAGGACCATCTTAAGCTTCGCAATGACCTCTGCACCCGCCAGACGCCAGGGTCTGGGTCTGGTCCTTCCGGCATCTACGGATGCAAGCCCGCGCCCGCCATGTGCTGTCGCCACCAACATCTCCATCCCACATGACACTAGTGTTCCATATTGACTGCAATCGCGGCTGGATACGAGGGGAGAATTGAACTGAACAAACGAAGGGGGCGGTCTCTTCCTATGCTACCAACACAGGACAGTTGAACGGGTACTTGGGCTTTCCCACCTAATCTGAATGTGATGTTAAACTTGAATATCAGTATGACATTGCTGCTATCGAATCATGCGATTGCATCTCTCCGCCGACAAAACTTCAATGCACCTTCTCAAATCAAGAAAAAGCTCCTTCTGTTTCTCTTTGTTTTCGTCCATCAGCTCGGTCACTACCAGGTACCCTTCTTCGTCTGTCCAGAATCCCGGTTTTATTGGACCAATGTGCCTGTAGCAGCCATAGATCAGATCACCAACCGTATCAATGATTTCACATAAAAAAGGAACGCTGCCTGCAAGATGAGTTGGTGTGACCTTACATACATCCCTGAGATCTTGGGTCAAGTTCTCCACTAAACGACACGTTTGACCTGGTTGAAAATACCTCTCAACTGGCTGATGAATTAAGTCATCACCGTTTGTGTACTTTGAAATGATTCGTAGACAACGGTCAAAGTCGATTTTCAAGTACAAGCAAGCTTGAAACACAGCGTTTGTTGTTTTAACATCGTCATCAGAAATAGTAGGATCGTGCATTCGATATCGCATCCACATATCTTTTTCCTTATTGATATCATTATTCACATCGGTCCAAAATTGATCCCAGCCCTCGATTTGAAGAAAATGCGCGACATGATTATCTCCAGTAGCGATACCGAGTTCTCGGCGGGCGTGTTCTAGGTAGTGGCCGTATCGCGCAGCTATCTCGTAGCGGCGTAGCTCGGACAAACGTTGAATGTGGCAAATCGGTACCTCGTCAGCAGAGCGTCCGGATTTCTTTAAAATGGAATTAATATCCATGGCGATAATGTGCTTGGAGTATTGTTACTAATATATAGACAACAGTAGCGAGTTGCGATGTAACCTACGACCAAAAAAGGAGGAGAGCCTTATTGTATTATTTGAAATAAACGGCATGGATATTGAATCGTGGTTGTAGTCAAAGTCGAGAATTCTTTTTTGATCCTCGACGCCCATCAAGCCTTTTTATCTCTTCGTGTTATGACTAGCAAGGTGGATAACATCTCCATTCACAGAGGGAAACTTTGAGAACCTTGATGCTTTCCAGTCTGATCTTTACTTTTAATTTGGAATCCGAACTCTGTAACATAATATAACTTTATACCCCGCACAAACGATTTAAAGAAGTGTCGACCTTGATAGCTGTCTGGTGACTGGGATACTCAAAGCACAAGAATATGATGGCATAATAAGCATAAAACTGAACCATCATGTAAAGAAAGAAAATAAATCCACCAAAGTACTTTACTACTGTCTTCTGGATGTTTTGAGAGACATTAGGATTGTGCTAAGTACTTCATTTCACGCGCGCGACCAAAGTCGTGAGCCTGCTTTGAGCTTATTATTGCGGATCGCAAAGTTAAGCTCGACCTGAACATCTAATTGGGACCTACCTTTTTGAACGGGAAGATTAGGAGGAGTGCAGTCGAGATGGCGGATTCTGATGATAAATTGACGTTTGAATAGTCACTGCTGCCGATTGCAGCATCAAAATATGCTTCCCAGCCTTGATCCATCACCTGCGCTCACTCGACGTCATTATTACGCCCATCTTACCTCCACAAGGCGTCCCTTGCATATTTTATTTTCGGCAGTGATGGATCCTGCCGGAAAACTACCGACAATGCGAAACCAATGACAAACTGTAAATGCTTCATTTATTGACATGACTAAAGCGGTATAGCTGGGCGAGCGGGTTGGCCACCATGTGGATCCAGTCAAAGAATAGACCAACCACATGATGTTTTTATTCGCACTCTGTGCGAAAAAAGTCCCAATTGGGAAACGTGGATGATGGTCTGAGCCTCGTTACGAGGAGTATGGTCTGCAAGTCTGTCGGTTGCCCCGAATCAAATCATTTTCCTTCTTCAATTTCATGCTGCCCGGCCAAAGTAATCTTTTACTGAACCTGAATTTTCGCAAACTGAGCGAAATTGATGATAATGTCAGATCGCGACTCTCAGTCCCCCTATCAGAGCCAGAGCCAGAGCCAGAGCCCGCAGGCACAAGTGCATCCACCACGGCTTGGGAACCGAAGGCCACATCGAAAGTCTCGGACTGGCTGTAAAAACTGCAAGAGGCGCAAAGTCAAGGTATGCACCAATTTATTGATTTGGTATAACCCCCTCCATGTGTCTTGACTTATGTTAACGCTGATTTGCTAGTGTGACGAGACAAAGCCAGCATGTGCCAATTGCATCCGCTTTTCCATGATCTGCGACCTTACGCCTTCTTTTGAGCAGAAGAACTTGACACAGGAGCCACCTGCGCCGGCCTTGCCAAGAAAAGGGCGTGGCAGACCAAGAAAGGATTGGATTCCTATCCGATATGTACCCCGCAAATCTGGATCGAGGTCTAGCCCGAACCCAGCTACTCGGTATGAGGTTATGCCTCGGCCTGACATGATACCAAACGTGGAACACCTCGACCTGATTCATTCGTGGTGTGTTAATACGGCTGCAACAGTCGGGGCCCCAAAGGTCTGGCGCGAAGGTATCCCGCCACTGAGCCTGGATTACCCATGTCTATGCCACAGTATGATGGCAATGTCCGCCCGACATTTATCAATCCTTCGGCCCTTGGAAGCTGAGAGGTACAGAACCATCGCTGAAGATCACTATACAATTGCAGTGACTGAAGCAACAAGGCTACTTGCTCGGCTCAACGGGGATATTGCCCAGGTTATGTACGGGACAACGGTATTGCTTGCATTATGCTCTTTTGCAAGAGGTCCCACGCCTGGTGATCTTTTGGTATTCGCCCATGGCAAAACTGTCCCTTGGGTTTGCCTACTCCAGGGAGTTAAACTTATTGTGCAGACTCTGGGTCATCCTGCTATCTTCTATGGTATATTTGCGCCAGATCTGAACCAAAAAGATGACGCCGAGCCAATCCCCATTGATACCCGGCTCTTACCCAACGGCACAGGCGAAACGTGGCAGCAGCCCTTGAATGAGGTGTTGGAAATGATTGAACAAACATGCGAATTTGAATCAGAATCCTGCGTCTCTGAAATGAAAAACTTGATTGCGTCATACGAAGTGACATACGGCACCGAGCACGACCCGAAAGTCTTCATCAAAGGCCAGTTCCAAGATATTATGGGGTGGATTTATAGAATGGATGATGACTTCGCCGTGGAATTAGAAGCACAGAAACCGATCCCGCTCATCATACTCGCCTACTTCGCCGTCCTGCTCAAGTCTCTGGAGGGGCATTGGTATATGAAAGGTTGGGCAGACCATTTATTGCAGGAGATTCGTCCAATTTTGGATCCTCAGTATGCCAAATGGCTCGATTGGCCTGAAATGCAAATCCAGTATTCCGGGGCAGAGACTACGCTACCGATACATGCGATTTACTAGATTGAATGAAGTTATGAAAAACAGAGTAGACACTATGGCAAGTATGGGATTTGCGTGTTTGGCATATTCGAAACTTCGACAAGATGAGAGGGCGGGCCACGTTGATCGCACCGATTATAGGATGGCAGTGAGAGACAGACAATTAGACTATGAATATCACCGTGAGCTAGTGAATATTGTACACTAGAATCGAGAATTTTAGAATGAACATTTAGGCCATTCAAATAAGTAGTAGACGGACCTTTGTATATGCTATCTATACACGCTTCGTAAGCAGTTTTTAAATTCGCTTGCTAATCATTGTGATTATGGGAATATTTTATTAGCTTTTTTCTTTTTGTTTTAAATGTAAGAGCGAGCTGACTCAAGTAAATATTGAAAAAAGAACTAAGAGATTAATAAAAATTTAAATAAAGAAAGAAATAATTTGCTATTTAATATTTAACTCAGCTTTTAATACCGGATTTGGGCTGCCAGGAGTTGAAATCACAAGATCCCAATCAACCTCGCCGTCTGTGGGAAGATCTCATGCCTGGCGGAGACACTCAGTAACACCCCTCAGTCAGCAACACTAGATTCAAAAGGACCAGTGACGCTGACAGAACCGCCAATCTTTATGTGGGGAGTAAACAACGACGTTCGCATGTTGTAGTTCACAGCCTTTGCAAACAAGATCTTCAGGAATGTTCGAGAATTTATGCCTAATGACAAAGTAGTTACTTTCCAGGGCGATATCCCAACTTTAGTACTGGTGGGCTTGCAACTGGCTCGCAAGCTCTGTGACCTGCAATTTGCTCCCAACAAATCGATCCCCCTACTCGCAATAGAGCCCAGAGCACTCTAGGTGATATCTCTCCCTAATGTTTAAAGTATGCTAGTTCCCCTTCTCCCTCCTACTCCTAGCCAGCCTTTAGTGGCCTAGGTACCGCAGCGTCTTGTGCAGCCACTACCGGTAGGTCAACCGCCCAACTAAAGTATTGTACGACATTCAACTTGGGATCAAAATGGTCTGTCGCGGGGCATTCAGCCGATTTCAATTGATGACGGGCCTGCTAGACTCCCTGAATATACCATGGAGGTGTTTCCAGTGGCTAGTAGACGAATAAAGTGGCGCTTGTCCAGAGATGCTGATCGTAGTTGGCTGAATCATTGGCAAATCAGTCAATTCCAAGACATTGGTTGCCATTAGACGAAACTAAGATAATTTTTTCAGAGCGATTGAGTAGGGAGGCCGCTCGTGCCATCCCATCGCGCGGTCCAGGGCGGCCTCATCCCGGTGCGGTCCATGAAGTATCTGCGAGACCTTTTCTGAAGTGGCGATTTTTTCGACTCAATCACATTCCCATCCCAGCTACATATGTACCAGACTCGGCTTTTACTATTGGACTCCGCATCGTTGCAGAGGAGGTCAATGCGTGGCATAACTACCTTACGTCGTCAAGAACGGGACAACGGAGTACCCCCCCACATAAACATTGATATTAAGTTCTACAATGGAATAGAATGAGCTAGTAATAAAGTAGAACTATAACACTCTCCTATTTGATTAGAAAAAAACTATTTATTTAGCTTATTTTATTACGCCATAGAACCTTATGTAGATAGACGTTAAATATACAAGGAACCTGGACATGCCGTGTGTTATTACCCTCTGAGGGAAAGGCAGGGCAAATATTGACCCAGCTTGCATGTCACTTATCCAAACCTACCGGGTATGCGTTTGACACAAAGTAGTTCTTGTTTTCTCATATTTATTGGTATTTGACTGCATACGGTTATCTATAGTAGCTACTACACAACGGGTTGCCTTAGGATGCCCCCTCGGCAAGCTTCTCCTTTTCCTCAGGCTTCTCCTCCTGAGCAGGCTTTTTCTCCTCCGCCTTACTCCAAGTACGCAAGTTTTGGCCAATAAGTTCAAGGATCTTGAAAAGTCCCGCCAGGCTGCTTATTTGTTCATTTCCGACCTGGGATATAGCGTTGGTCGCCATGGTTCCCCATTTCTGTAATGCAGCAACAACGAATCGATTCTTTTCAAGGTTAGATTCAATTCTGAGTCAAACTAAACTTATGAGATATATACCTGATGAATATATGATAGATCCGGATTGTGTAGCACTAGGAAACGATTTTTTCCAGCTTTATTGGCTTGGCCATACTGGAAAGTGGACTTTATAATGAAGGTACCTTGGTTCGAGTCCGTGGTAAGGCTCTTTTCGAAATCATCCATCTTTTCCATAGCAATGAATAGGCGTCCCAAAGGGTTATCAGCTATGGCAACTTATGTTAATAAATCTATTTGAGTGGCGTAAATTTGTGGCCGCTTGGCTCTTCTGGTATGATGAGAATAAATGGAGCAACAACTTTACCTTTGGTTCTATTTGTAAAGGCAAGCATGTAGTAGGCGCCCTTCTGTCGAGCGAAGTCATGCGACCACACAACTTCTAACATAAGCTGCTTGAGATATTTGAGGTTCACGACGCACTCGTCATTAATATCGACAGTGGAGTTGTAGGACGGCATGTTGCGAAGGTCAGGATCACAGTCAGCGGGTAAAGTCTCTGCGACCTTGATGTGATCTTTAGTGGTATCATCCTGGGTGATATCGCTGGAAGGCATCTTGTGTAGTTTGGGTATTGTTGAAATGGTGACATGAGGCGGAGTGCGATAGATGATGACATTAGGCATTTCAGCCGTTAGGCAGTGATTTAATGACCATATATCTTCGAAGAAAGAGATGTATCTTGCAGAACTAATTTAGGTCAAAGAGGGGTGCCCTAGGCTGAGACCATCAAGGCCTCATGTTAGGGGTCTAGAACTTCATGGGATGAGCGGCAGGCACTGCTCTAGACTAGCCTTCGTGTTTCTCGAGTGTCTCTGTGGGGAAACACTGCATTAGTGTATAATGCCCACCTGACAAATATGCACGTATTCTCAGCTGTGACCAAGCCAGCCACTCGGCTAGGTCCGTGCTCGACCTAACCGTATAGGGGAGACATAGCCACGTGAAGATTTCAGACAATTTGTGGCGGTTTTAACGCCACAAGCTCTGATAATATAATCGGAGAGCTGAACTTATCAATACAACCAATGCAGATGCGACATTAGCTTTGATAAATTGCATTGCAGCAGCTAGCAAATAGATGGTTCCTGGCGCTATCCCCACCAATTGAGTGGACACGCATCGTATTGGTTTGAGACCGACAACCGGCATGCGTTCCATTCCATCGTTATCACATTTCTTGCGTGCAATATCACTCTCATGGTCACGGGTCAAGAGACATCATGTCACACTGCCGGCTACGGCAAAAGTGAAGTGACACTCCGCTCATGCGTAGTGCAACGGTGCCCTATATCCGTTTGACACATCAGGACACCTTAAGCGCCTAGCTTAGTCATTAGCACCATCGTGGCATCGGACTGCGAGCCCTGTGGAAGGCCATAGACATGTTAACCAAGGCCTAGAAAAGGTGTTGAGTCATAATGGTTCATTGTGGCGGTTGTGTAGACGTTGTTTGTGATAGAGTATTTAATATGGCTGTGTGAGGTGATAGGTTATTTTTCACGATGCTTTTATGTTATGTGAATGTAGATGCGGAATTGACCAGCCGGTCCCTCAGGATTGAATTTCACTGTCAGAGCTGTATCTATACCCCTGTAACGGGAAACGAACGAAGCCCCCAACTAGCGATAATAAACACACACTACTGACTTGGCTTTTGATATGATATTCGAATCAATGGAAGAAGATCCGGTAATGTCACGTATTAGGTGGTCGTCGTTGAATTCTATGTCGGCCAACGATAAATAGCCAGCAGCATACTAGTTTATCACGCCAACCACAAGCTTGTCAGAGACCGGGTGCAATATATTTATTAGCACAACTTTAAATGTTAAGAGAAAGCAATAGAAATCACATTGTAACGACAGTGAAGCTAAGTGGGACTAGAGAACAAACGGTCCATTTTGAGCCACACCTCCCATCAGTTACGGGTTAGTATCCCATGACAGAATTTTCTGTTGTCCACACGCGAGTATATCCTGTTGTCGTGTAACAGTACCTAATGCAACATCGATAGGAGTACCTTCAGTCTTTCCAGCTATTACGCAGGCCAAGACTCCCGAGAATAATGGAGCAGCTGAACCAATTTAAGTCAATATCTTAGATTGCAAATTTGGGTAGTGAATAGAAAGTGAGAAAGTTACAGCCACTTACCAAAAGACGTTCCAGAGCATTCCTTTTGGACAAGTAAGGGCTGACCAGCTGGACCAGCTTGCACCTCAGCTAGTTCATCTTGCGGATCACCTGGATTAGCTTGCAGACCAAAACCTAGCAGGTCCTCTCCAGGTGCCAAAAAAAAGGGGTTCTCTGCGAATAGTTAGAGTCAGCGAGTGAGTTCTTTGGACAGCACCTACCTGGCCGCTTCTGATCTGTCATCCTAATATAGTTTGAGAAGGCGCTTTTTCTAATTTCGTCATTTTCGTAGCTTAGTGATCCCACAACATATACATATTTCAAACAAAGAGGAACAAATAAATTGACATTTCGATAGGGACCGGTTGTAACATGAATGTCTAGGTTCTTCAGGGTTTTCTAGTTCTATTGTCAATTTTGATCATAGACATCTCAATACATGCGAAACTTACCCCAGATTCGTTGCCTGCAGTTGCAACAATCGATACTCCCTTTTGATGGAGGGCTTTGAATCTGCTTTTCATAGCCTCCATCTCGTTTAAAGGGTTGTTGATCTCTGTTGTGAAATCGAAGCTCCAAGAGCAATTAATAATTGCTTTGTTCCCTGGATCTTGGTCATCTATCATCTGCAAAGCGTCGAGTACCCTCTTCTCAGCTAGCCGTCTGTAGTCCGGGTGGAATGGTTGAGTTGCTCTGATCGTAACTACGTGAGCCCTGGGTGCTGTTCCCCTAATGTCTGAGCCTACACAGAGGCTAGCATTAGTCCCATGAAGATTCCGCGCGTCTTTCGCAATGTGGCCATGAGCTGCATCCAAACGTTCCTCTTTCCAACTCTTGCACCAATACCAAGGAAGCCAAGGGGAGGGACCAGCCTTTTTGATCGCATCCAGCTTGCGTTTGTATTCGTCAGCATCCATGAACTCATGGCGTTGAGGCGCAAGCTCTTGGTTGACCTATGTACTAGTGTTAGAATGTATCTTATTGTTAGACTCCTCACTATATTAGGTACCAAATCAGCCGCTAGGTAGCCATAATCAATAACATATACAGTACAACCATCTCCACCCGTTGGAAGCTGATTATATATAAAGTCTTGCTGGCCAGCATTGTACTGGGCTTGGAAATCGGCGTCCGTCTGGGAAATATATCCTGGGCCCCAGCTGCGGCTCGGGGTGGGTTGGGTACCTGCGATGTCGGCTGAGCCGAGATGCTCCTGGTGTATGTTCTCGACCTGATATCTTGTCAGCTGCATGGATTTGGTTTCAAGAAAGATGTCGCTCTTACTGCTGACAGTCTCGAGATCATAGCGGCAATTTCCTGAGGAAAATGGGCAAAGTACATCACGGATGTTGGCTGATCATGATCAATGGGGTAGCTGTAAATCCGTTCGATTCCCGCCGTTGGCATGCCGCCAACAGCTTGACATCTGTTGTAAACATCCTCAAAATGTCTTTCATAGGCATCTTTTCCCAGATCCTGCTTCAGAGTGACAATGTACGAATCCTTGACAAGTTGGGGGCCATCATTAGCTCCACTAGCAGCATTATCTCCGCTGGATGATGAACCAATAGTCATGTTGAGGGTGAATCACAAGAACGTTTTAGTCAAAAGACCGGTAGGAATTTCAAGTATGGAGGAAAGGGAAAAGAGGTCAACTTCTAGAAAAATAGTTATCGAGGGGCAAGACAACGATGCGGCCATAATTCCCTCGGGTCCAAGGCAATATATATCCTTCCTGTTACCCATGCTATGTTTAAAGCCCCCGGGAAACTATGTTCCAAACGTACACCCCCTGTGTATATATTGATGTTCCAATATTAGATGCGCATGGAAGTAGTCTTGTCAGGTTAAATTCCAGTTAATGAATGTGACCCAGCATTGCTTTTGAGTAAATTCAAGCCGTCCAAGTTTCTTGCGTGTAGCTTTGAGATTCATAGTCTAACCCCTCTGGACCTTGAACAGGGTCAGATTCCAACTTGGAGGTCAGCTGTCTTAGGTCCAGGGGGTTGGGTTATGGATGTCAATGCAACATATTATGGGAGTACCTTGGCTGGCTGAAATGCAAGCCACCGCATTGGGACTGGAACCCCCCGTTCTAGGCCAGACCCATAGGAAGTGGATAAAGGGAGTTTGGGTGACAACCACACCAGATTCCAACCTGGATGTCACCTTGATCCCTGGTTATCCACTACCGTCCCGCGCCGGTGGCTTGAACAGACACCCAGCATGGCTACGCCACTAAACGCCTCAAACCACTTTCGGTTTAGACATTTCCAATTCCTATTACTTACGTTGGGCTAGTGGTGTGCTATTGAAGTTTACCTGACGGCTGAAAAGCACAGATCGAATTTTGCAACTATTGAAATCAGAAGCGGGTCAGCTGTGAGTTGGAACGCAGTAGCAACAAACTATTGTTTTCAATAGTGGCGAATATGTCTCACTATAGCTCGCTTGTCAGCACCACCACCAGCAACAGTTCCAGTTAACGCAGGGCACGAAAAATGGGATAGTTTCGAGTGCTAAGTCCAATTCTTGCTATGGCTGTTAGTTGTGATATCCATTGTCTACGAATGAGAAAGGTGATGCGCACGACAGTTCTGCATCGTGCAAATATGGCTCACACTCGGCATAATGCTTTCATACTTAATTTATGCTGCATTCATCTTTTTAGAGCAGTATTACAATGGCCACGGCGAAGTATCTACTAGATGAATAATCTTAGTATACGAATATCCCAGCCATGAGACTGATATAACTAAGCCACCCGAATGATTATTTAACTAGACTAGATCGAATTCTATCTTTCTTAAGTAACCACGTAAATTAAGATCAGTGATGTAGTCGTGACTCTCGGTATAGGCGCCAAGCCAGCTAAGTTCGTCGCCGAAATATTTATTGGCCGATGGATTATTAGAGAGCGAACACTAGGCGCTCGATCCGAAGCGTTCGATGGGCATTGCCAATGGCGTCTGGGATATGTGCGATAGAATGCATGTCAGCCGAATTCACGTCTTTAACACATGTCCAGATTGATAGCGTTTTCCGTCAAAATCGTGCCGTATGCGCCTAAAAGAGATATTAATTGTACATGTTAGAAGACTCGATCAAAGAATTGAATAATAAAGAATCAGACATCAGACAAACTTAGAAAATTTAATATCTATTCAATAGCTCAGTCTACATCAGTAGTGCAGCCTTCATGACCGAACTAGAATATCAAGTAAGATACTCTTTATCCGCCCCAAGTCGCCATTTTGGATGAGTAAATGCATAGATGAATTCAAAGAGAATTTTACAATGGCAGTCAGGCAGTTCAAAACAGTTAGAAAAGTCGTAGCTAAATTATAGTTGTAGGGAAGATGACTATGATTATACCGAAGGGGCCGAATCGCACTTGTCAAACTTGAGTTATTTTTTGACGCGGTAACATCACGCGTTGTTCAAGCTAATACTGCTTATCTCTAAATGTACTTTTTGGTTACGGGTGTTGCTTACTGTAACCCACCAAAAAGCATCAAGTACAGGGTAGGGCGCTACTCCTGCAAGATTCTTCTTAATATTGCGCACAGGAGCATCCTGTAGACAGAAACACTACAAAATGAATTGATTAATATACCAGTGCTACGATTATGAATGTCACGTCGGGTGACAAATGGGAGATCCCGGAAAAGTATCTTTTTCTGGTCCCATTAGCTATTTCCCCAACGAATCCATATTTCTTGGGTGTCATTTGATGTGATCACAGAAATTCCGTCACACGACTGTTCCGTGTAAGCTTTACCTTTTAGCTTATGTGTGTGTTGAAGGACATGCCAGGGGAGCAATGTCTGTCTTTATGATAGAGATTTGGCTGAATTAATAAGGGAATTTAATCTCTTTTACACTGTAAATAGGAATATTTAAAATTACACGTCTCATTAAAATACCTCTTCTCTTTCTGGCTTTTGGTTCATAGTACAAAAAAACAAAGAAGCCTAAGACGAAATATAGGGCAAAAAATTGAAGCGACGTGGGCCTGATTTGAACAGACGCCTCCGAAGAGATATGATTTCTAGTCATACGCATTAGACCACTCTGCCACCACGCCTTATGCTGATGGGAATTCAGCACTAGAATTTGAGCTATTTAAAACACCGGAAGAAAATCCGATCATTTTTCGATTACTTCTAGATCATCGCTTCTGACCATATTCCCTTCCCCTTTTTTCGTTAAAATGAGAAATTATCAAATTAAATTAGCTAGATAAGCCTTATTAAGCCATGATATATTTATTTTACGATGTTGACGATGAGTATCATTGAGTAGTTGATCTGGCCTTGCTTAAATCACCAATCCTTAACTATTCGTCCATATCGCCGCCCTCGTTTTTCAGTTGTATTACCTTGCGATCCACAATCTGATTCATAACTTAGGTCCTTGAAATCCAATCGTAGTGAGGAAAGTTGCTGATTGCTTGTGATATTGTTACGAAAACGAGTTAAGTTCATGCAGCCAAATGGGCGGACGCCCCCATGTAAGGTACCCAGCGAACTGGCCAGGCTGTGTGTCCCCCGAACCTTGACCCCTTTTGTCGGGTTTTTGATTCCGATGCATCAGGCTAGAGCCTTCCTCCCGAACGACGTCTTGGTATCCCCGAAGCTTTAGTAAGGCTCCCGATGCTCCCGTCTTTCGCCGTGATACCTATCCGAATGAGAACGGCTGCGAATGTAATGGGTCCAAAAGAAGGAATCTTTAATTTCATCACAGCCATATTTCAAAATTGGAACAGATTTTGCGCTCTACTCATTAATGATGCCTCTCAACTAACTTCCATATTTCATCTATGCTATTACATCATCAAGTGAGCGTACCATATTTGCCTGTATATACCTAGTACCAGAATTGAAACATAAAAATACAGCTTAAAATTTGTAGATTTGGTCCTTGCGAAATCCAAGCTCAGCGAGAATTCCCGATGAATCTCTCTTACCAACCAATGACAACTCCATAGCTGGAGGACCGCAGACAAATATCTTTGTGTCCTGTTTACTTGCAGGGAGAACTTCTTCGAGTAACTCTTTTGTTATATGACCCTTGCGGAAGTAGGAACCTATGTCTGGATTGCTGACAGTGTAAATGGCCTTGAAGCGACTGGGGAATTCTTTGGAGAAATTTTCAAACCCCTTTCTAAGAAGAACGTCTTGGTCACTATTAACACCATAGACAAGAGTAATGCAAGTTTTGTCTTCAGGGTCGCGTAGAATGCCCTGCATAAGCTGATAGATTGGAATAATACCAGTGCCACCAGCAATAAGTGTAATGTGGGAAAACTCATTTGCCTTCCAGCGATAACCACTTAGAGCAGCAGCGAAAAAAAGCTTATCACCTGGTTTGAGCGAGTGAAGATGATTACTAGCCCTTCCCTTGAGATATTTCTTAACAAGAAACTCTAATACTCCGGGCTCATCTAGATTGCTTTTATTAATAAACTGGCTCATAAATGCAGAAAGTATAGGATTTACCAGAAGCACTGACTGGGGTGTAGGGCTTTGGTACAGGAACCCAACCCCCAGCAGGGAATGAAATGGTCAACAGGGTGGCTATTGGCGAAAATTAGCATTGAAATGATGCAAAAAAAATAAAAATAAACGCTACTTACATGTAAGAGGTAGCCCACTTACTGCATCTTCCTTTGGCAACTTGAATCGAAGACGTTTTGTATTGTGGTTTACAAATTCCGAACTTTCGAGGGGTAGAGAGATGAGTGCTGGGACACCCTTAAATATCTTCTGGGGGCTAGCAGATTCTGCTGAAGCATTGCCTAGAATGAGTTTGGATAAACTCCAAGACCAACCCCTCCAGCAGCAAGACTGGCCATGATAGGTATGGGTCGAGTTTGACGCAAGGTAAGGGTCCACGACATGGCGAAAGTCTTTCCTTATTGTTCTCCGTGGTAAATACAATGAGATGAGATGAATCGTTGAATTCAGATGAAGGATTTTATTCTTTTTCTTGGCAGACAAGCGTATTTATGTACTCCCACTGCTTTGAGTGTAAGTGAGAGGGACGATGTGGATCGGGGTCACCGTCGGCGGACTTCGGACTTGCCAGTCGTCCGAGCACTGAGGGATTCGTGAAATAAACCTGTGAACTAAGCCCCCATAAAAAGAAATGGGGCATTAAGCCTCGTTTTCTTCTTTTGTTCACCTTCATTTCAGTCAAAGCGAAACCGAGCAGGCGCGAAACGCCACACATATCTCAATCCATTCTAAGAATATTGTACAAAATTATTTTGACTAACGGGATGAGAATACCTGTTTCATGATGGCTCTATATTAATATATGGTTTACATAGCTACTATTTAGGTCTAGTTGAGCGACTTGGATCCGATCCTTGATAATTCGGTAAACCTTCTGATACTAAGATTGACAATTCTTCATTTCACCCGTTCCATTCTCAGATAGGTGGGTGGCCCTTTTTTCATGACAAATTGCACTGTTAAATAAAACCATGGATCCATAACTATGCTTAATTTTATGTGCGGATATTGTGGCTTTCAATTTATGTATCCAAAGAGCCCAGCCAACCACAACACGGAGATAAATGAGTTTATACTAAACCTCCTGTTTGAGAGAAGTTTCTCGCTTTCATCTTTGAAACAAACCGAGATAGTTTCTCCACAGAATCTATGCTTACATTTGTGAGGAGATAAGCCCAAACCACAGTTCTGCTCGACCTTTTCCGTCTGTGAAGTTCTTGACGTCATCCATTACAGACTTGACGGCTTCTGGATGAGCGAACGCTTCACGCATTTTTTTTTCGGATTCCCAAATAAGGATACATTGACAAAAGTATCCAAAATCTTTGTTATCGCGGGGGATAAAGCCAGGATCCTCAGTAGGCTCCGAGATCATCCAACTTTTCAAGCCCAATGGTTTGAAGTGTTTGTCAACAAGGGGCATGTGGGTGTTGATAAGGTAATTGACATCAAAGGAAGATGATGCATCCTTGGGGTAGACGAATTGCATGATGGCTTGCTTGTTGGACATTGTGATGAAAATGAGGATTTTTGGTGTGTGATTGTGATTGAGATTGTGATTGTGGATGTGTGTGTGCCTTAAAAATTGAAGTTGGGCAATTGAATTGAGAGAATGCTTGGAAGCTCACACTTAAAAAGGCGGCGAACCTCGTTTATAACTGTTGCCATCTTCACATTCTAACCGGCAACGTTCGATATTGCGGGGACTATTTGGTTTCCTTCATTCTTGATGCATTGATGATGGAACCTGCCTAGTGAACTGCATTGAAAAATGCTGTGAGAAAATCTGGTGGTTTGGATACCGCCCAGTTTCCTATCTGTGTTCCAGTTCTAAATTCCGGAACGCTAGCCATATTTGAGCAAAGCTCGGATCCGCAGGGTCCCTCGACTTTACTTCAGCTACAAACAATTAGCCTTTCATTCGCGATGTATCCACTGGACTTAAACCCCGATTAATTAGATCAAATCCGATTTAGGAAATGTTTTAACGGCGCTAAATAGAAAGGTATCCAGTACAACAGAGAAACTCGTGTGGAAACGACGTCACAACAGCGGCGACATTGACAAAGCTGGAGTTGTTATCTAGTACGAGGAGGAAAGTGCATAATTTTGTTCAGGGCTCTGGATGATTGCGCGGTTTAAGTGAGCCGGGTGAGTTCCACTCTTGCCAGTTCCCCTCCAGGGTGAGCTAAGCATCGATACAGAATATATCATGAGAGCTGACGTGGCAAATTACGTATAGCTATTGACCTCCGTCTACAGGGTACGCTCGATGGGTCTAACTTCAAGATGTGTAAAATTATTCCGAGATGCAAGTCACGATCAAGGAAGAGGAATATTCCCAATCCCACATTAGTGTAAATTATTCATTGACTGAATCTGGTTCCTGAGAGTACTCTTAGGAATATCCTTCAGGAGAAAACTTTATGTAAGCAAATTATCACGAGCTAATAAATTATTCTTGTGTGTCATAATAGTCTCAAGTTAGGTTAAGATTTAGCTCTATGAAATATAATATACAAGACATCCACAAGAATGAATATAGGCAATTATGAATAGAAGAGTAGGCATAGACTCTGGCACAACTATGCTACATGCAATGCTAGTTCCACCATTAACAGAACAGCCATGCAGTTATGCACAAATCTTTAACCCCAAAAATTAAAAAAAGAAAACAAAGAAATAACACAGGTTGTTCAGATATGTGTCCGAAGAATGATAATATCTGACTACTCGATAAAGATAGCCTGGTATGAGTGCTTAATTACCACTTGGCTTAACGTTTTGGGGATTAGAAAACAGGTCGTTGGGATCAAGACGGCTTTTGATCTCCTCCAGTCTTGGGAGGTTGGCACCCCAGAATTTCTCCTGTGGCGAACTGATGCGCTTGGATGTAGTCCCTATGTAGTTGAGGTACTTGCTGGGTTGGTTGCCTTGAAGAGTCTCAATTGCCTTGTCAACAAAGTCGAAAACTGCCTCTGATGTCACTGAACCTGTAGTAACGCTCTTTCCGGTGACAAAGCTGGCAATATTGCGGTGCGGGAATGGAGTGGCATCTCTGGCAATATCATTCACGGCACCACCATTCATATCGAACCGAAACGACCAGTTTGGTGCATATGTACCAGTCGAAGTGTAGTTGACGAATTGGTCAATAGCCTCGTCTGAAGGAATGGTGTCGTGGGCTAAAGGCGTGTCTCTCGAATAGAAATAGTCCTGAGAACTTGCCGCATTAGTTAGAGCAAGAGTAGCCCCCAGAAAATCATCCAATGATTTTCCCGGTGCTGTAACCTTGGTTGTCGGCGCGGGTAGCAGGCCATCCAAGTTCACGGCATCAAACTCGCTCTGTGTACCAAAGAATGCTCCAGATATAGAGAAGGTTGAGTTTGTAAGAAGACCAGAAGCTGCTAGCTTGCGGGGTGTCTTGGAATCACCCAAGATCTTCTGGTATGCTTTGAGGGCTCCAGATATAATGGACTGGTTGGAAGATGTATAGGTGTAAGTAAAAGTAACGAGCTCCTGGGGCTTGGGTCTTGTTTGGATTTTGAACTCGGTAGCAATACCAAAACTAGCACCAGCACCTCCCATAGCCCAGAATAAATCTTGGTTCTGGTCTTTTGTGGCGCGCGAAACGGTACCGTTTGCCAAAACAACTTCAACCTCCAAAAGGTTATCGATGAGAAGACCATACTGACGGGACAGATATCCAAACCCGCCGACCATAATATGACCTCCAACACCGACTGTTGCATAAGAGCCATGAGGCACACAGCGGTCTTGCTTAGACAAGGCCTCGTATAGCCCTTTGAGGTTATTGCTGGGCCCAACAGTAAGAACTTCTGAAGAGGAATCATACTCCATCTTGTTAAAGTGCTTTAAATCAACAACAATAGCATCGTCGGCTCCTCCTAGACCTAAAATATACAATTAGCAATCAGAACATATTATTAAGATAACAAGATAGATCCCAAAAGACAACTTACATCTGTTGATGAGATCTCGACCACCACTGCGCGCCTGAACCTTTCGGCTTTGCTTGGATGCACAGCCAAGAATAGTAGAAATTTCCTCGGTGCTGTTCGGATAAACTACAGCCACCGGGGTATACTTGTAATTGAGGTTGTAAGCGTGGACATCAGTATCGATGTAGTTGTCCTCGTGCCTGAACTGCGCTCGGGTAGCATCTCCGCTAACAGCTCCAGTCAAGCAGCTTTCTAGCTCCTGTCGAGAAAAGGAAGGTGCAGCATGAGCTCCCAGCCGAGAGGCAGATAGCAGAAGCAAAGCGCGTAGGAGCATGACGAATAAGAGTCGGAATGTGACGAAGTAACTGTAGTGAAAGAGAGTATGCTAGCAAACTGCTTTGAACTTTTTGCTTAAAGTAGAATATCAATGGAATCACAGAAATATTTATTCTTCACCGTGTTTCCTCTTCTCTCCACCAAGCTCCTCTATCACAGACGAAGACCACCTATTTTCTTGGCGCTCGTGTATTTTCTGTGGAGCGTGGGCCCATTGTGTAAGCTGTCGATGCGCCACCTAATCCACTCGAAAATGTGGCCCTCGCATTCGGAATTGTTGGGCCGTTCCGTTTTGAGAGGAACTTTAGAGTTCGATGATGTCTGTGTTGTTCGTAAACTTGAAATTTCAATAGCTTGCGAGAAAAACATGACAAACCAACCCTATGGCAGTTGACAGAATGGACCTGCTCCTACAATAAGGGCTGATGGCTGGTTGCTCAAGAACGAAAAAGACAATAAGAATATTTGATCATCTATATGTGTAACATATTAACGTTTTCCAAATATAATCCTGGGGCTTCTGGAACATGATTTTCAGCTTCGAATACCACATCAGGTCTTCGACCGAGCCCAAAGATTGCCAGCGGGCCGTGAAAATCTTTCTTGTCTAAAAAAGAAAACTCTAAAGATTAAATTTCGCTTCCACAAAACTAGGTCGTGCTTTTCTCGGTGGGGTTTTGTGGAATCTCGGCCGGAAGATGGAGTATAAGTCCGAATGTCCATTACCCGCTCAGACACCTGAACGGCACTCCGCATAGACACCGTTATAATACTCCTATTTTAAATAGAGTGCATAAGATCAATGCAGTTAAAGCTAAATTAATAATTACTGGAGCCGTGGTGACCCTCTACGGAAAGCTGTTTGGCCCCGATTCCGAATAATATTCCAATGAGCCGCGTGGATAGCTAACCCTGGAGTTTAAATCAAACGCTAAGCCTCACGAACCTAACCCTGTTTGTTTATTTCTTCAACCTGGCAAATGAACTGATACATAAAGATATTTACTTATGATGAAATAACTATAAGAAATTCTCTTGTATCTTTGAATCATGTGACTTGATTGATCTACGCAAACCTCAAGCTGTGCGTGCCTTTGTGACCTGACCAACATTAGACTACCAATTATCCACTTTCTGCTAACTACTCGATCATTCATACAGCCTTGCTCGGGAGGATAATTTTTAGCCTCAAGGAACGCGCGCGCCCCGAGCCCAGCTCAGATTCCCAATCTAGCCGAGATGATCTACCCACTCCAGTGGCGCCGCTATTATGCTGTAAGCCCGCTTAATCCCGTATTATTTGAAAATATATGTCACGATGATAAGTCAAGAGACACTTGGATACCCCGAGCGCCCGGGTCGGTCATGTGTGTATTCGGAACCCCAAAGTGAGGGCCCGCAGAGCCCCAATCTGGGTGATATATCCGGTTATGTAGACACCTCTGGTAGCAGGAACTCCCATTTAAATAGATACTCTCAATGAAGTTAGACGGATCATCCCATAATACTTTCGCAAATACACATGAAGTGCACACACCAGTCTTACAATATGATATGTATTTCGTTTAAATGGCACGATTTTCTTTAGAGCTCATCACGAGGTGCAACTAGACTTTTGGCGGGCCACACTATTTGCCAATTATTCCCTTGTTGCATCAAACCCGCTTGATCCATCCCATGAGTGGATGATGTGCTTCCTGCACTCGTTTCTTTTTTTTTTTTTGGGGGGGGGGGGGGATGCTGATGCTGATGTACAGCGTATTTGCGCACAACCAGACGAGAGGAACGAAGCCATATCCAAAGAGGAAGGAAGGAGAGAACAGCTTGACAGATAGTTAATGGAGCCACTGAATCTGTTCTACGAAGAAGAAAATACTTGTTTGTCACCACCTTACGGTGCAGCCGCTTGACTAACATTCAGTGATGAATGCAAACTCCAGGCGTTGGTTAGTATTTGGCGGCGGGATATTGATCTCAAGGAATTGGGAAAATAAACATTATGAACAATATTTGAGTCTATCAAACAATTCCTCATTGTCCACCTGCCGTGAGATTTGCGCGCTTATTTGGAATATCATCTATTCCGGTGAATCCTTGGTGGTGCTGCATCTCTGATACATCTTGGAAAGCTTAACCGCTTGGTGGCCGAAGTCTCTTCACATCAGACGTCAAGAAACTGAAAATTCGGAAACCCTCTTGGTCTCCGGTCTGAGTCACTGTCAAAGGCCGGGTATGAGCCTCATTGTATCCATCCCACTGTTGGCCTCGCGGCAATATCTACTGTTTCCTTCTCGCAAGAGCAGGCACCCTTTGAAGCAAAGGGCAGATTCAATGCTAGTCGGTTCCGGTGAATAACGACTGAACCTTCAATTTTAAAAGAGTCTTGCTGCGCGCACACATCAAACTACTTAGCTGGGGCTTTTCTGGGAAGTCCTACGACAGTCCAAAGAAAGTACTAAAGCCTTAATTTATTTTTATCATAAATAAGGGTAGAAATATATATATAATTATTTATTTTATTCTTGTTTCTGTATTTTGATGTTAATTCTTTTTTTTTTTTTGTCCCATAGGTAAGTCTAGCTATCCGGCAAGCTCAAGTCAATAGATCAAATAGAGCTTGCAAATGCAAACCCAAACTAAGTAAGTTACCAGATGTTGTGATAACCTGTATTTTGATGTTAAATGCAGGTGCCTTATGTGTGCACCTAGCAAAATGTATGTGGGCGCGCAGGAATACTCTTTTAAAATTAAAGCACGCGCGATTTAAAAGACTACTAGAAAGCTAATCTAAATTAGACAATACTGAGTTACTCCTGCTGCACAGTGATAACAAACCATTCCACCACTCGACTAATTCTGACCAAAGTAGTGCGAACGCACACGAAACCTTTGTTAGAGGCTTTTCTTAATTCTTCTTCTCAAACAATGCGAGGATTTGCTGATTCCCACATGCTGCCGCCACATCCAACGCTGTCCACTGTGCTTTGTCTTCTATCATGGGATCGAGGCCCATGGCGATTAATTCCTCGAATAGCTTAACATCCCCGCTCGCCGCAACGTGCAACAGCCCCTGGCCTTCGGTATCTCTGATATGAAAGTCTACATCTAACTCCTGAAGCGTTTGTTGGATTTCACCTGGGCCACTACGCTTCGACAGAGGATAGCTTAGTCTCGGTTCGTCACAGTATCTAAAGATGGGTGTTCGACCAGATTTGTTCCGCAGGTTGATGTTTAAGCCTCTTTTCGATAGATCCTGGAAGAACTTGAGATGCTCTTTCGATGTTATATGTCCCGCAAGGGGGTGGAGAAAACCATTACCGTCATTATCAACGGCGAACTGATCTGCCCCAGCCGAGAGTAAAGCTTCAGCCATCTGGACTCCGCCATCCATGCGGGAAATCGAACAGGCATAATGCATTGGTGTTTTCCCATCTCTATCTACCTGATTTATCAGACCTGGCGCGTTGTTGACAAGGTAGTGAAATGAATGTTCAAAGGAGCGGAACTCTGTATGAGGGGTAGATATAAGAATGTGATGCAGAGCGTTTCGGCCAAAGTGATCTTGAGCTTCGAGGTCAGCACCAAGAGACACCAGTTTTTGAATGAGTGTGATCTCCTCAGTGATCTCCACATTATTGTCGTATGACCCCATAATGTAATCTGGGCCCCCTGGACGCTGGCATGCTGAAAGAAGCAGAGTACGGCCTTCTGCATCTCGATGGTTGACGTCTAGACCTGGTATGTTGAGAAGAGGGTCTATGAATTTCGCTTTAGTCATGAGATGGTGGCAGATTGTCAATTCCTCGTATCCTTCGGGGACCTCATTGGAAGGAACAGCGAAGTTGGCACTGAGAGTCCCCCTGTCAAAAATACCGGGCTCCTGGCGTTTGCTTAAATACTTCGTGAATGGATCCGCACCATGATCCAACAAAACTTGGACAACTCGAAGAGTAGTCTCAACATGGCGGCTCATTTCAAGAGCGGAAAGTGTCTGCATAAAGCCAACCACAGGCAAGCCTATCAACATGCAAGCATGATAGAGCGCGAATTCATACTCTGCGTCAAAGTACCGTCCACCAGAAACCACTCCCGATTTTTTTGTCGTTTTCTCTTCGAATGGGTTTCTTCGACGCACATTCGGGTCGAAACCACCAGAGAGGAGCTCTTGAAGGACCTCGGAGTTACCAGCTTCAATCGCGGTAAAAATTGCCTCGGTCGTAACTATTGCCCCATGACTGATAAGAAGCCTGATAATAGGCGGATCGTTTTGTGCGCTTGCAAGACAACTTTGGTGATTGATATCAACTGCATTGACATCCGCTCCTGACTCAATAAGAATCCTGGCTGCGTCCCTATAAAAAGGCATTTTCCTTTGGAGAGCTATGTGAAGCGGTGTTTTGCCATGGCTATTTTGCAGATTCACATTGGCACCGGCTTTAAGTAAGTATGGAAGCGCCTGATGAGCATGCCACCAATGTCTACCCTCAGAGACGTGATGGAGGGCAGAGTTGACTGGAACTGGTTCGCGGCTGGTATGAAGTATACCGTAGTGTGGTTCGTTGACATCAACTTTGAACTTTTCGACTAACAACCGAATTATGTCGATGTTGGGCAATGTCCGCCGAACGGCAGTGAGAATGAATGGAGTCATTATTCGGCCGTTTTTAATGGTGCTTGAAACATCCTTTGAGTACCACAATCCGGGTTGGGTTGGGTCACCAAATGCATGCCAGTCACCCTCCTTAAGCGCTGATTCTGAAACTACTGGACCAATTTTGCCAACAAGTCTGACGAAGCCTTGTCCTATGAGAATTGTCATATACTCAGTATGACTTGTTCTGCATGCTTGGGGCAGGAAGCCAGTTCCTAGATGAGCTAGCTCTTCCACAAGGTGATAGTCTCTCCTGAGCATGAGACGATTAAAAAATTCATGACGTTCACTACCAGGGGTGATCTCCATAGGTTCTCTGAGCATCTTGAGCGAGGCTTCCTTGAGCGAGAGATGCATTTTTGCAGCAAAGGAAACTTGTTCGGAACGAGGCGCTTGGAATGACGAGTCAGCTTCATGCTTGTCTCGTGCGTCTCTTAGGCATGCAGCGGTATAGTCTCTATTACGGCAAACAGCTTGGCCGAGTGGAGTATCCGTCCGATCATCGTCACCTATTTCAGAAATATCGGCCCCATATTCGACCAGCATATCTAGAATTTCCTCGAGCCTAGTAGTGGTTTCTTCTTTTTCTAGAAATGGATTTGCGGCCATATTAGGTGCGCCAAAAACACCACCTCCCTTGTCGTTTGAGCGAGTTTTATATGGTTCACGAAAGGTTGTCAAAAAGCTATCGGGCTCTTCAAACATGGCACAGGCTTCAAACAGGTTACCGATCTTGACGTCAGCGCCAGCTTCAAGTAAAAGGGCCACAGACTCTAGCCTTCCTGATCGACAAGCATAGAAAAGGGGTGTATTGTTGTTCCCAAATGCTTTCGCATTGACTTCGCTCGGAAAATCGAGCGATGAGATCGCATTGGCGGCAGGCAGAGGGTTTGTTTCTTGTGAGGATGAATCATTCTCTGCGAAGAGTGGCCCTTTATGCCATTCCTTTAGAGCACCTAGGAGAATGCCAACGACATTGCTTTGTCCACAGCGGGAAGCTATGTGCAAGGGGGTTAATCCCTCGTGAGTGATCATTGTAGGATTAGCACCGGCATCGAGAAGCTTTTTCGTGTAGGCTTCACCGCCAATCGCAGCAAAGTGCAAAGGTGTGAATCCATTATTATCAGGTTGGTCTATTTCCTTGGTTTTTGAAATGACAAAGTCTATGGGCAACACCACTTCTGATTGGGAACCGGTGAGGTTGGTGTTTGCGGTGCATAATATATGCAACGGTGTGCGACCTTCATGATTCTTTTGGTCTAGGTTCAGGCCCATGGAAACAAGTTCTTCCCAGAAAGAAACCTTTTTTGACCCATTGGAGGAGTCATGCATGTCTCCACGAAACGAAAGTTCGTGAAGAAGGCCATTTCCACTGTAATCAACGGCATTAATGTCGAGTCCGGAACAGGCTGGATCATTGTCATCAACCTTCAAGCCATTCATGTTAGGTGGTCGCTCAGGAAACTGAAAGGTGTCGAAGTTTTGGACCATCTTGTGGAGACAGGTACGGCCCTTGTGGTCTCGAATTGACGTTGAAGCGCCTCTATCAATGAGAAATCTCACGTCAGGTTCCAAATTCCTTTTTATGCCCAGGAATGTAGGCGACGATAACGAAAACAATAATGTTTCACCGAGCCTATTTTTGGCATTGATATCCGCCCCAGCTTCTAGAAGTGCATCAACCATCCCGTTGAAAGAAGCTTTCAGCTGACTAAAAGTCCCAGCAGCCTTTTTTACGGAAAGCAGAGGAGTAAGGCCCGCTTGGTTCCTCAAATTCGGATCAGCGCCTTGGTTGATCAATTCTTTAATCACGGCTGGTGCTGATTTCGATTCTGGCAATGATATATGTAATGGGCCATTGCCTTGGCGGTCTGTAGCATTACAATTTGGCTTATATTCGAGAAACTTGAGAATAGTTCCCGCATCAGCAGAGCACAGCATACAGAGGAGCGGCGTCTTTCCATCTGCCTGCTCGAGGTTGATATTGGCATTCCCTTGCTCAACAAGGAGTGTCACACTGTCGACCGTTTTAACTTTATGAAGTGGTGCGGCACCATTATTATCAATGGCATTCGCATCAGCCCCAGCATCAAGAAGCATTCGAGTTAATAGAGGAGAAGTTATTGCACCATGCAGGGCAGTCTCATCCGATGTGGTACGCTTATTAATATCAATGCCGGCTTCAATGAGCATTTCGAATATCTTTTGTAAGTCGTCTCCACTGCCATAGAAGCCTCCTCCACTTCCAAGACCGCATATTCGATGCAGGCAGTTCTGCTTAGGGGAGGGCCTTGAACGACCAGTCATGAGCGATCTAAATTCGTCACCAGAATTATCACATTCGATGTTGGGGTCGGCACCGGCTTTAATGAGGATACCAACTGTTGCAACGTCAAACCGGGTACAGGCCAAGTAAAGCATTGTATCCCCGCGTTCCTTGGCGTTGACATCGACGCCAGGATGCTGAAGGATTCGAGCGACGACTTTCGACGCTCCGCTCCGAGCTGCCCATGCTAAAGCGCGGTGGACGGATTCGATGTTTTCAAGAAATGGTAGAAATACATTCACCGTCTCCACGTGGCCGCTTCCACAAGCATACATGAGCGGTGTGTGTCCCACAGTTCTTGGAGCATTTCCACATCGTCGCCCCGGACCTTCCTTGGTTTTTTCCGTATAAGGACTGACACCGGCTTCCAGTAACACTTTGGCTGCTTGGTAGTGATTGGCAGCCGCCGCTTTGTGGAGAGGCTTGTGTCCATATATATTATCTGCCAGATCTGGATTGGCGCCAGCCGCAATCAGCTCCTGCAAGACGGCCGTATGACCCTCAGAAGCTGCCAACCAAAGAGGTGTGCGTCCGTTGCTGTCGAGGACATCAACCTCGATCTGCCCCAGGAGCCCTTTGGAATACGAGACTAGCCCGATATTGGCAGCAATATGCAACTTTGTTAGATCATTTGGAGCATTCCTTTCACCTCTCGATCTTATTTGAAGCCAGGCTGTCATGTTTTTGGCGTTGCCCAAGAACTGCGAGATTTCTGCGTTGACTCCAGTCTGATCATATCCAGAAGCCTCAGACCTACTTGCATGATAGTACCAATTACTGGCTGCATATTGGAAAAATGGTTGCTTTAATCTTAATTTGGTTTCGTTTGCCACAGCTGTAGTGTGGGGAGATACACCAAAACCAAAATGGAGACTTCCATTTTGATCATCGTCGGCATTCACCTGAACTTCACTTAAACATCCGCCCTGCAAGTAGCGTAGACATGCGATGGCAAGTTTTGCATGTGTCGACCCCATCTCAAGAATAGGATATCCTCCGCTTTCGCTATCATTGGATCGCGTGGCTCCCTTGAGATACTCGGTGAAGGAGTGGTGGACGACTGAAACTGTCTCGTCTGGTAAAATCTCCAATAGTGGCCCGCATGCAGTTCGTATGAGATCTTTTGTAGACTTTAAATCTCGACTGACCCCGTCCGGGTTATTGAACATGACCATTTCAGCCAGTTCTAATAATCGGAGAGGGCGGCTGGCATGAGTGACAGCTTGCAGAATTAACTGTTGAACGCTGGCCGCGACGCCAGATCGATTCGCGTGCTCATCCAAGAGGTCGGTATACATGACATTTAAGTCTGTTGGAAGTTTTGACAACACTGCGCTGATATCGGCACCGGATCGAAGAAACGCCTCCATTGCCAGCTTGGCGTAAAGAAATAATCCGTTAGCCCGTCCTGACACTGCATCCGTGATGACTTTCCAGTAGCTTTGCGGAATAGACGAGTCTGATAGAGAGAGCTGCACAAATTTAGCAATGTCGACATCAACGAGGCTTTCCGTCAGTCGAAGGTGAAGGCATGGTGTATTCCTGAGTGGCCCTTCCACACGTGGAACTGGGCGGCTTGTGATCAAAACCTTGACTTTTGCAGGCTTCCAATGGCCAAGAGCCCCAAGCTCACCAAGAAATGCATCATTTCCTTGATCGATTTCGTCGAGTGCATCAGCAACGCAAAAAACGTTTTTAGGCAGACCGGCAAAAGCCATGCGAAGGGCTTTCCACATGTCTTCCATAGACATGTTATCAATGCTCGTGCACTCTTGCAGATAGGTTTTAAGGTGCTTCTGCAGTGGAGGGCTATATTCAAGCACCTGGTCCATCCAATCTCGCAGCAAAGCATCAGGCTGATGATTGGCTTCTATAATTTGGCGGAAGAAGAAGAACAATACAGGAGAGCCCGGGTTTGACTGCTTGATCTCAGTAATGAGGTTGGCTGCCATGACAGATTTTCCGGATCCCGGAATTCCTTTGATCCAAAAAAGTCCATGGTCGGCCCCATGCAGCCAGTCTTGATATGTGTCACTTGAAGTGAGCCAGGATCCTGTACCAGCTGCGTGAGACGCTCGGTGCCTGCGATACTCCCCACCCACATCATCATACGAGGTCGGTTGCAGCCATGAACGGATGCTTTGGATGGTCTCGGGAGTTTCTGGTAGAATTTGATCGGGGTTATAATTGCTCACATCGTCGCGGTCTATAACAACCACATCACCATTACTATTGCCGGTAGAAGTGTTGCTACCTGGCATCGTTTATTGAGGGTGGCTGGTTTGAAAGAAACTGTAAACAAGAGCTTAGGATTGCTGGAGGGTGCTGCCCAGCGTCGCATGGAGAGAGTATTCAATGAAACTAGAAAATAGTAGCACCGTGTGATGCACTTGAAAAAGTGAGAATCAGGCTTCGGTTACAGAAAACGTGTTGGTTGCCTAGATGAGGTTACACCTTCATGAGCTGATTAACGCACATCTTACCGCTGATTGGCTGGCAACCACGGCCCCGCCCAATCCGTATCTGTGCGTTGTGCTAGGTTGTGTCGGCGTGTAGTGCGGATAAATTTACGAAGCCCACTCATTTGATCTCCCATCCCTGTTAGTACACCCTTGGGGATTTTGGGACATTGGAACACCTGGTTGATTGGCGGAAATTTTGCTTTGGACATCTGTAGAAATTCTGAACGACACAGGAGTAGAGGATCTCATAGCCTGGATATTTATATTTTGCCTAAACTATTCCATCAAGTTGAGGATAGTGTTGTTTGCAAAAGTGAGAGCATTGATCCAGGTCAACGCAATAAATCTCACAATTTCGACCCAGGCAAACACAACACTCCTGATCGCTCCTATCCAACCCAGAGTAATTGTCACCAAAAGTCCTACCCAAATCGCCACCATGGTCTCGACAAGTTCGATCGATCCCAATGCAATTGCCTTGGGCAAGTTGAAGGCACAGTAAACAAGGCTCACGGCAGCTGCTACAATCCGAGCGACTAGCGGTGGAGACGATTTCGGGCGGTTGCGCATCTCCCGCATTTCCTGGAACTTTTTGTGGCCTTGCTGTCTGGCATCTTCGATATCTTGCATATTCTTGGCCTTGATTGCGTTCATTTCATTTTCAAGCTGCTGCTCCCAATCATCTCCGTCGTCCACAGGGGACTGGCTTCCATTTTGATTGTCAGCCATTGTCTAATTGCTAGAGGATGGTAGTCGGCTAGAAGCTCGTTGGGTGAGACTGATTCGGTTCGCGCTTTCCACAAGCGTTGTTGCACTGGGTCGAATCCTCGGTACTCTTGAAATGTTTAAGCGATAAGCGCTGCGCAAGAGAGATTTGGTATCGAGTGTTGTCGATGGCTAGACTGTGTCTTCAATGTTAGACAATGGGCAATGAACAACGACCTCTACATACCCATTCCAGAAATCAATCGCGGGCTCGATAATCACGGCTCCAAGTGAAAGCTCGCTGTGATTATGAGGCGGGAAGTCATCTGAGGTCTAACTAGAGGAGTGGAAAATTCCCTTTTATATTTCCATCGATAGCTTTGTCACTTCAGATGCTCCACAAAAACAACAGGCATGTAAACCAGAGTCTGAGCATTGGGGCGTTTGTAAAATTCCATGCAAAAAACTGTAACTCTCCCCGACGGCACGTTTTGATATTCCCGAGGCAACCCATGCATGTGATTAACCGAACTAAGACAGATCTAGCCCATCCCGTCTATTGTGACGAAACTACAAAGTTAAGCTAACGATAACCAAGATGAGCCCCTACAAAAAGCTGGCCACGAGTTTATTCTAGTAGTATGTGAAATTGCGCGACGGAATGCCGTGGAAAACTTTAAGCGACTGAAAATACTGATGCAGTAAACTGCTCTCAGTATGGCGTATTTGCATGGTCTAATTTATGAGCCATTTCGTCCGCAAATAGAACAAACAATCCCAAGCCTAAGAATTGCAAGACTCGGTCGCATTGTGGATTCATTTTTATGGGTAAGTTTCTGTTCTTGCCATCTTGACGAAGATCACCACACCTCGATGACAAAATTCCGCATTCATTGTATTATACATGAGACATTAATCTTATCATTTAGGAACTGACATTGAGCGGACAAATACCAGCCCGCGGTATTCACGCGGCTACAATATTTCAACAAGGTTCTCGGCTCAACAATAGTTAGCAGGCAAATTTCAAAATCTGCGACAGCGTGAAGCAATATAATTGGAAACTCTGCTGGGTTGATGGCCTTTCTCAGCGCCATTCCACCCCGAGTAATGCAAACAAACGAGTGATTATCAAGCAGGGCATGCACTTGGCCCATCTCACAGTTTATTTATCTCTTTTGAGTAAAACTGCGTGTATATAGCAACGCAACCAAAGCACATAGTGTGCGATTATCATAAAGAAGAGGGAAAAAAAGAATCTTGTTTCCAGTGCGATGACAATTTCAACATTGATTTTGAGGCTATCTACCTCTTGGAACAAAGTAGAGTGGATAAGTCTCATTGGGACTTGAAGTATCCATGGCTTAAATTTTGTCACTTGGGGACCCCGTCGCTGCCTAACAATCAGGACAAGCCTAAAGTTCAACGGGCGGCCTATGATGCGGGAGAGGCTAGTGTATCCGCGCTTCTGCAGAAGGCTCAAATTTGCGCAGTCAAGCATATGCAGGCTGACACACATTTGGGGGGGGCATCAGGCAAGGTAAATTCATGGTCCAGTCACAGAGGACCACGATTGCCTTGTTGCACTTTGAATCTACCGCCACCGCATGAGTTTCTGCCTATAAAAAAGCCTGACGGAAACCATCCATCAGCAAGCGTTCCTAAAGTCGAACATTAATGCATGATTCTCTGAGCGGCGAATATCACGAAACGATCCGACCTATCGCATTTGCACAACGCACCAAAATGAATAGTCTGCATTCAATGGAGCTTGAGGAGAACCTGCCCGATGTTCCCACTCGAGAGCAACTGGGCAAGCAACCTTGGTGAGGATTTATGACGATTGGCTTCCGAGTCGGGGCTTACTTTCAGCGCTTGACAGGAAGTATCTCGGATATAAAGGGTTCTCCGAGTTTATGGCTTCTGATGGGGACTTTTTTGTAGTCCGTCGGTTTGACAAACTTGCCACGCGACTCATTCTTGTTTTACAAGAACGAGTTTCCGAGCTTGAGGAGCAGCTCGAGGAGTTGGATCGACAATATAGCATGCCGACTGCTAATATAAATAACGGAACATGCAGAGACGAAGATAAAACTCGAAAAAAGCTGTTGTCTGAGATACATGAGAGCCTCTCCAAGTATTGTCCGTTCGCAATTTTAAAAAAAGAAATATCATTCAGGAAATGCTAACATGTATCTTTTACCAGACGAATTCGTTCAACTAGTATCCGAAATGGGTACACAATCACGGGCATCATCTGATAACATCAAAAAGGTCCAAACATGGTTATCTAATTATCGCGGTGCTATTGACTCTCAAGAAATGCGTTTTGTTTTTTCCGACGACTTACTGGCACCATTCTCAAAGAGCAAGCCTAAAATTCGACAGGTATTCGAGAATTGGCTCAGTAAGCGTGGGAAAGTATCCAGGTTCATATTCTCTCCAAGCCCTGTTCTTAGACGACATCAATATCAGACCACGGTCCATACATGGGATGATGCGGCCATTGATAAGATTGGAGCTTGGCTTATCTTTCTTGTTGGTTGCGTTATGCTCATTTCACCTCTATGGATATTACAGAGCTTGAAAGATGCTCACAGCAGACTTGGAGTCATCACAATATTTATTCTACTCTTCTTGGGAACGCTATCTTCCGCAACGCTAGGAAAACCTTTTGAAGTTTTAGCAGCTACCGCTGGGTGAGTCGCCGTCCCTCTAATAATCGCCATGCATGAGATTTGACTAATATGCAGTCCTTTAGGTACGCGGCTGTGCTGATAGTGTTCCTCCAATTAGGGATTTCGACAGAGGGGCAGTGAAGGTGGCAGTGCTATGGATTGGTTAAGAGCGGTTGAAAATTACAAGGCGGACGTGCATTAGTGCTCTATCATTTACGTATTATTCGTTCCGTGCAGAAGGCATCTTACAGCCCCACACGATTGCTGTAAATCATATTATTTATTGGATCATATTATCGCTTTTTGCTATGATGATATGAGACAGGTGAGTGACTTTTCTACAAATGCTGGCAGGCTTACCGACCAGACCAGTGATCTAAAGTCTTTGCCAACGTCTGTCCCACTGAACAGCGATCTTTTTCTTAGTTACTATCTTTCAAATTTTTATCGAGCTACACTAAATCGCAAAAATGTCTTCCTGGACCACGGATTCCAACAAGCAAAGCAACATGAACTCCTACCCATCAAGCCAAGGGGGATTCTGCGGCGCGACTCATCATACAACGATTAATATATGCCTGATAGAAACTAATGAAGCTTCAGAAAGATTGACTGAGCCTTGCTCATGCACGGCCAGATGGGGGAATGGATTCAATCAAGCTTCAGGAAGATTTGCTGAACCTTTCTCATGCACAGTCAGAGGGGATAATCATTTCGATCAAGCCTCAGCAAGCTTGGTTGAACATTGCTCATGCACGGTTAGAGGGGATAATCGCACCAGTCAGCAATCTTGTGGGACAAGGAATGGCGATCTTAAGTGCGTACCTTGTGTTGGGGGAATAGACAGGCAACCATACATATATCAACCAGACGCCCCCCCCAAAAATAACCCAAGACGTACCAAAACACACAACAACAGAAATTTTGGGTAAGAAATAACGGACTAGCAATATGGTATGGAGTCGCCTTACATCTCACTCCTCTTAACGATTAGGCCTTCTGCTGATACTGTCAAGAGTTCTCTTCCAGCCAGTTCATGGTGTTCAATCTGTATTTTCCAGTAAGCCCGATAAGCTCTTAAATAGACGGAAATGGTACAGAAAAATGGGGTCATCTTGATACACCGGAAGAGAAAAATTGTATCTAGTGCAATCTAGCGATTAGTAAAGATGGTCTTATATTAAGCGAAAGTAGCGGATCAATTTCTCAAAGTCGGGTGTATTCATGGTCTCTTCTTTCAGACTGTAATTACACTTTTGGAGATGACTTCTGCATATCCTCAAGTTGTAGGCTGTTACAGTCTGTTACATTTAGCATTTAGTACGTTGAGCAAATGGGAATGAGAAGAGAGATTCAGAACACCACAGTGGTAATCAAACATATTACATGATTCTATCCAGACGTTCTAAATTTCATCTGAATCCCTAACCAAGGCCTTACATTTAATACCCTGGGATGAAAACTTGATTGGAAGGGCGGAAATGTCAGACAAGGCCCAATACCATCTGTTCATGTTGGTGAAATTCACTTCTTTTAGCTTTGGGAAACGCTCCGGCGCCTTTTCTGCCAGCTGCAGGATATCTTGGTGAATTTCGGGGTGGGGGTCGTTAATTGTGAAGATTCGGATAGAAGGTGGCAGCAGGCCAAGAAGAAGAGTTCCATCCGTATCTGGTTCCTCAACACCTGCGGTGTAAATAGCACCACCATCTAGGACCAGTATTTCCAATGCCTCCATCATTTTGAGATCCACTATTCCTTCAGATCCGCCCCTCCCATATTCCTCGCATGCGAAAGGAAGATGAATATTGACATGCCGAAGTGAGTCGGATCGCTCCATCATTGCCAGAGCAACCGCCCGAGGGGTCGGCTCATTTGCTGAGTGCCACTCAGCTTTATAAACCAGCTTATTGATGCTTTTAAGAGACAACAGCATATTTCTCAAGTCTCTAGGCTCTAATTCAGCAGTATAGAGGGCCAACTCCTCGACGCAATTTTCAGGGATATTTTCAGACTGGCCATATAAACCGTAACAATGAAGGATCTTCAGAGCTGGTGCAGCTTGCATCATCGGTTCAATTTGACTGACATGAATACCATTTGCCCATACTTGTTGGAGTTCAAGCTCATTGAGATATGGAAGACTACCTGGTTGGCAGAATGTATGTTCCACGTCATGCGCCATGGTTAGTTCAATGCATGTAACATTGGGAACCAGGGCCATTGCCAAGGCCCTCAACAGGCCCATAGGTTGGCATTGGAAAAGGCCTTCTGTCAATCCAATACCCTTACTTTCATGCAATTGCAAGTACCAGTGTGGAGAAATAGGTTCTGGACATGGAAATCTTGCCATAATCTCCCCCACAGCTTGAGCTTCTGCTTCCGAGATGGACGAGGTCATCTTTTCGCCGCACAAGGTCAAAGAATTAACGACGGCAGCCAGATCTTTTCGGTGCCCAAGAGTCATTACAAGTTTCGCCATCTGGTTTGGAGGGCACGATATTTGGTGGTATAGGACAGGCTGGACCCAGATGCTCAATGTCTTGCATACTCGGGACAGGTGCAATGGCGCATCTTGACGATCATTCGTAAGAGCAGGATCGCTTGCGGGTGGTTCATTTGTACAGTGATGGCAGAATTGGCAACATATAGACTGCAATATTTCAGGTGGAAGATCCAGAAGGGTAGGCATGATGAATCGACTTGTATGGAACTGAAATAAAAGCCCCCGTAAGAAGAAAACCTCATGATTCGAGACAGCTAATTATGATAATGCACGGACCAAGACGAGCTGCCTAAAAAGGTGGGGTTGCCAAGGAGACGCATTAAATGAAGCTAAATGCGAATAATCTCCTGATCTTGGGATCGAGATGTACACAACCAAAAGCTGATTGTTCATTAATCTATACTCTGCTAAGGTCTATTCATACATATATGTCTCATCATGAACCCCATCACCTCATTTCTTGGCGACTCAACGCCTGCTGTGATACCTTGAAGGTCTTGTGCAGGGGTAGATTTCTGCTGCTTGCGCCCACAAACACCTCGTAGTCGCCTTTTTGGACCACCCACTTTTGCTCAACCACGTCCCAGACGGCAAAGTCGCGTTTATCAAGCTCAAAGTGAACTGTCGCAGACTCTTTGGGCAGCAGTCTGACTTTTTCGAAGCCGCGAAGCTGTCGGGGAGGGCTGTTTGGAATCGCCAAGTAGAGCTGGGCAATCTCGTCACCAGGACGATCACCAGTGTTGGTAATCGTCGCAGTCACTACAGCGGCAGTGTCCCACGCCTCAGCGTTGCTGTCAATGCTGTTGCTGTAAAGATCTCTCGAATAAAAAGCAAGATCAGAGTAGTCAAAGGTGGTGTAACTCAACCCAAAGCCAAACTCGAACCGAGGCTCGATGCCCTGGGCATCAAAAGCACGGTAGTCAATGTATGTGCCTTCAGTAAACTCACACTGAGGGTTCTTGTCCTGTTCGGAAGTGACATTGCATGGCTTTAAAATGTGTCCATAATCGCTCTCATTCTTGGCGATTGTGTATGGCAGCTTCCCGGAGAACTCGGCTTCTCCATAGAGCAATTTAACGAGTGCCTGGCCAGAGTTTTGGCCCGGTAGATGGGCCATGATAGCTGCGGTGACGTTAGGGTGGTCAATCCACTGATCCACAAGGCGAATGCCAGCGTTGTGAATGACGACGATTGTATTGGCACACTTGTCGGCAACATTGCGAACAATACCATCGCTGAAGTCATCGTGGAGACCGGAACGATCATATCTCTCTGTAGCCATGGCATTGATGAAAACAAGGCAGACGTCGGTAGCGCCGTTGACCTCGGGGTCATAGGAGTCAAGGTCCCAGTTCACCCAAGCATCAGTGTCGTATGCCTTGTACTGAATGGCACTGATTGGCTATCAAATGGTCAGTGTCTAGTTTGAATGGGAGAAATCATTGCTCACATCAGAAATAAAAGGTGGTGCATTGGCGGCAGCTCGTCCACCACTGATGATAGTTCCGCCTCTGGCAGCCTGATCAAAGCTCCATGTATCCTCAAGCTCAGCAGGACCCATAGCTGGCGAGGAAGTGTATCCTAAGTTGAAGAGCTTGTCTGTATTCTTGGTGCGAGGGATAGTAGCATCATATCCATATACCGAAATCATGTTGGGAGCCTTCTTGAAAGGCAGTGCGTTCTTGTTCTTCAGCAGCACGTGGCCGTCAATGGCTCCCTGGAGAAGCACATGCTTGGATGCCGGGTCGCGAGCGTCGACTTGTTCATGGGGTTCGGTGAGATTCTTCATTCCAATACCAGGTGTTGGGAACTTGTTGCCTTCCTGGCCCACCAGATACCAAGAAGCCACAATTCTAAATTTTGTCAGTACGGCGCAATGGGTGCCATGGGTGAGAGATTGTCTACCTTGTTGCCATATCTGTCACGCGCTCCTCGCTCACAGTGCCGTTGTGAACAGCGTCGGTGAGGTTCTGGCCGAAATATCCCCCCTGTGGCATGACCATGTCCAAGCCAGCGTTTGCGCTTGTCAACTTATGAACAGCTCCCCAGTCAAGCATCACAAAACCCTGGAAGTCGAGCTCGCCCTTCAGGATTCCGTTGAGCGTCTTGCTATTGTCGCATGCATATGTGTTGTTGATGCGTTGATAGGAACACATGACGGATGCAACACCAGCATGAACCCCATCGATGAAGGGCCAGAGGTAAAATTCGTGCAAAGTCTTGTCGTCAATGTTGGAGGAAATAGCCTCCACGCCCAACAACGGGCGACGGTAAGTCTCTTGTTCATTGCCGATGAAGTGCTGTTTTCGAATGTTAGCACAAAGAGTTTAATGGTTGAAATATCAATTACTTGCTTTAAGATTGGCAATGACACCGGCGTCTTGGTGGCCAATGATGGACTCAGCAACAAGCTTTCCGGAGAGATATGGATCCACTGTGAATCCTTCCCAGTTGCGCCCGCCAACTGCAACTCGGCCGAGAGGCCCAGCGTTGGGTCCCAGTAGAACATTGACTTGAAACTCATCAGCTATGAAACATGGAAAATCTGGATCAAGTTGGATGTACTTACCGCCCTTTGCTTTAAATTCTCGGCCCATGAACCATCCTCGCTGATAGGTCATGTTCTTGTCCCAAGCAGCGCCAACATGGAGGGCAGATGGAAACGCGCTAACTAAATCAGCACCTCTTACGCCATTACCTGCATCGTGTAGACACATGCCGGGATATCCTAGGCGAGGGACGGAGCCAGTCATGCCGGCGCAGATAGTTCCATGGGGAAAGCCTCTGGTAATGTTGACCATTTCCTCTAGGGTCATTTCTCCAACGAGGGCACGCGCATTGGCGTAGGCGTCGGACCACTTCCCATTCCCATTGCCTTGTGCTATAATTGACCATTAGAAGCGCGACTAAGTGGAAAGATGGCGGGTTGGACTCTTACGACTGGGGTAAACAGGTGGTGATTCAAAGGTGGTTGCTGCACTGAATGGCAGCGCAAGGCTGGCCAAGCTGGCGTATGCCAATGCTGACCGCATGTTGCAGCTATTGATTGAGAAAAAGAAGGGATATAATAAAAAGCCGGATCTGGCTAGCAGAGCTTAACTTGTGCCCGGTGGGCTTCTTGTGGACAAATTTATACCACACTCAATCCCCACGGTCTGGAATTAAGCTTCTTGGCCTTCGTCATTCGCGTCGGTCGCAACCCAGGATCGTGCAGTCAATCTGCAATTCAACGGCTTCCTAGAGGCACAGCTGCAGCTTCAGAGGAAGAAGCGACCATTCGCGCCGTCGCGTTGACAGAAAACGTGCTTACCGCCGTTTGATGTTTCACCAAAACACGTCCAGCCGCATAAAAGCTCGGTCCGAGATCACGCGACGACGCCAACACGGTGCATTGGCCTCCGTATGTACCAGCGCACCACGTACCCCTGCTGGTTGGTGGTGCTGCGCTGATGATCCCTTGTATGACGAGCACAAGTCCCCTATTTCCCCATCTTATCTCCCCCTCTCTTCATTTTTCAGGCTCAGGAACAGCCAAGCAGCGGATCGGTTCAGCGGGGTAGGCCTGGAGTAAGACGTCTCCAGCGCCGATTATTCCCCAAAAGACATCATGACCCCAGTGAATTTTTGGACAAAAATACAAGCGACGCCCCCTGATTTGCTCGGGGATGTGCACCCATCTCACCCGGTACAACGAATTGCCCCTGGGCCTGTTGGTGGGCCACGCGGTAGCATTTTCTCGTCTTGCGATACCTCGTGAGCGGTTCGACAAACGATTGATCGACAGAGATTGGATACACAAAATTTAATAGCGCATCCAAGCCAAATATGATGGAAAATCTCACCCGCTGTCATTTACCTGTTGAACAAATTTTGGTTAGCTCTCACCATCATTAATAAACTAGCACTCCAAACAAACCCCCAACCACGTTATGAATTCGGGAGTGAGAGGACCAACATTACATTCAATGCTGAATCGCGCTGCAAGCTAGGCCCTGGCGCATCCCCTTTCTAGAAACATTGAATGAAACGTCAAAATTTTAATTTGACTTCATTCCAACTGTTTTGAGAATGGGCATACTTTTTTGGCGCAGATCATCAAGATTTGCTCTTTGGCAGATCAAAGAAAATTGACAAGGATTCACTGTGAGTCTAGGTTAGCATTTTAGCCAGAATACCTCCATATGCGATTGTGCAAACGCCAATGCGTTGATAATAAGGCGGTTAGATATGGTTTTCTTTTAAAAGAGAAAAAAAATCCCAATTCATTCTTCTCCCCTTTTTCTCTTTTCGTATATATGTCGCGACCCGCTGCTGGTTAGGTTGGATTAAGGTGGAACGTCCGTCTTACATGAGATTGCACCTTGCCGCAACCAGCCAATGCGCCGTCTGGTGAACGCTCCTTCATATTTTTCATTGGTCTGTTCTCGATACTGCTTACGCTTAGCTACAACATTTTACACGCGTCAAGATCCTAAACACGCTCTACGAAACTTCCATGCTATGTCCTTTTGTGCATTTAGCTGTCAGACGTAGCCAATCTTACATGCCGTATTTCCGCCCTCATGTCATGGACAGGGTGTCGTAGTCGGGAGCCGCCACATTTCGGCGGCTACTTAATTGAGTAATGCACGCAGTTCCGATTTATTTGGATACTAATACTGCGATTCCTGGTCAACTAAGAACGTCAGCGAGACACGAAAAACACCACAACACAGAGAAAACCAGTCTATCCACAGAAAAAAGCCTTGAATATGATGTTCAAAGCGCCTTCATCGGCACCAGAACTGGGAGAAATCCCTGATGTGTCTATTTTTGACTTTATGTTTGACGAGAAATATGGCAGGGCACCGTTTGCTAGCTCCCTACCAGCATACACCTGTGCTGTTTCGGGAATAACTGTTTCCGCCCGGGAACAGAAGGCCAGAGTGGAAACACTCGCCAAAGCCTTGGCTTCCGAACTTGAATGGGGAGTCAATGAGGGTTCTGAATTGGATAAGGTGGTGGCAATATATGCATTAAATACTGTCAGTCTGACATTCACACGCCTTCATCGATACTTACAACAGATAGATCGATATTCCTACACTGAACTGGGCCGTGCATAGATTGAACGGAGCTTGCGCTGGTATAAACTCTGCGTTTACGGAATGGGAGCTGGCACAGCAGCTTAAGAAGACGAAACCCAAAGCCCTTTTTACAGTCGAACCGCTTCTAGAGGTTGCCCGAAAAGCTGCTAAGCAATGCGGCCTTTCCGAGGATAGAATTTATCTGTGTGATATGTACCAGCCCGGTGGAAGTCAGAAAAATTCATCCTTCACGAGTATTTCGGAACTGTTGGCCCGAGGATATTCGGCGCCGGAAATCGAACCGATCCATTGGGCTCCCGGACGCTCAAGAAAGCAGATTGCATATCTCAGTCATTCTAGTGGCACATCGGGTCCTCCAGTATGTTTTCTGCGGTAGCTTATAAACCGCATAGCTGACTTTCGACAGAAATTGGCAATGATATCGCACCAAACTATCATTGCATCTGTATGGCAACCGATTTTAATAGAACAGCGAGGTCGAAGCAGCCCAAATGAACGACAGGTGTCACTTGGGATGTTGCCACAATCGCATGCCTATTCAGTTATCGCTATCATGCATCTAAGCACCTATCGAGGCGACCAAGTCATTGTATTTCCCAAATTTGACATGAAAATTATGCTGAGCAGCATTCCAAAGTACAAAATCAACATTCTCAATGTCGTACCACCCATAATTGTGGCTATGAGCAAGAACACAAATCTCCTGAAGCAGTACGACCTCGCTAGCGTCAAGACTGTTGTAAGTGGTGGTGCACCGCTCACTAATGCGACTATTACTCGGCTTTATCAGTCTTACCCGAAATGGGTTGTGCGGCAGGCGTACGGCATGACAGAAGTTGGTGCGGCCTGTTGCCACACAACATTCGACGATCCCTGGGCGGGAAGTTCGGGTTGTGTTTTCCCCGGCGCTGAACTCAAACTCATCAACAATGAGGGGAAGGAGGTTACTGCGTATGAGCAGACCGGGGAGGTTTGGATCAAGTCTCCGACAGTCTGTCTCGGATACTTTGGAGATGAATCCGCTACGAAGGAGACATTCATTGAAGACGAGAGTGGACGGTGGCTTAAGAGTGGCGACATAGGGTATTTCAAAAAGTCACCCAAAGGAAACGATCACATTTTTATCACAGACAGAATCAAGGAGCTTATCAAGGTCAAGGTACGCACTGCAGCTGTTTTACAATTCTTAGGCTGCGACTAATGCATTCATAGGCCAATCAAGTAGCTCCAGCCGAACTTGAAGACATATTGCTCACCCACCCAGCGGTTGCAGAGTGCGCCGTCATTGGTATCGCGGATGGTGAGGGTGGAGAGGTTCCAAGAGCTTACGTACAAAGATCAGACGCAGGCATGTCACACCCTGAGGACGATTTGAAAAATGAATTGATCAAGCTGGTACAAAATCGCTGCGCAAGGTTTAAATGGTTGAGAGGTGGCATCGTTTTTATCGAGTTGGTTCCGAAGAGCCCTTCAGGGAAGACTCTGCGCCGGGTCCTCAAAGAGCAGGTAGCGGCGGAAAGTAAAATTAGATCAAAGATTTAGGATTGCACACCGAATTGAGTGACATGCGGTACCTCTACACCAAGAACTTGTGCGCTCATCATGAGTGGGTGAGTTTGCCTGCTGCAATCATTGCTCGATCTGTTTGGACCATTTATGCACAAGAATGAATATGTAGTGTATATAATTTGGATAAGATTTATCATCTACTTCTGCTCGGCTTATTGTTTTGATAAAAGTCGACTGGCCTGTCAAACAGGCCACCGGAGACTAGAAAGTTCCTATCCATGTAACCTGGATGAAACGTGGCTTAGGCTTTACACTTTGGGGTCAGGCGACTGATAGTCCCCACAACGGAGCGAATGCACACTAATCGGATAAAGAATTGTTTTGACTAAAACAGGAAATCCCGACCAAAAAATTCCAAGTTGGATAGCTATGAACAGCGAAGAACTTGTCGTCTGATTTCGGATGACCCGGGTTCCCAAAACTCGGCATAGTTATAGTAAAATTGGCAAATGGACACTGTTTGGTGAATGATGAGCAAAGATGAGAGGGATACGATAGTTTCTACATAGAGCTGGAGATTTGTTGAAAGCAACGTACAGGATGAAATTATAGAGTGAGAGGGAAGGAAAATAAGATACGAAGAAAATTGTAAATTTATGCATTGGAATCGGATGATGCCATGTCATGATTTGCAATAGCTAGCTGCCACAGATACGGTTGCAATATCTCATTGCTAGTATCAAAATATTTTGGTGCTTGATTGGCAATCCTAGTAACATAGAGGTTCTGACCTCTTATAGAGGTGGGAATAGATCCAATCCCATAGTTACAACCCTAACCCCAAAACAACCCGCTTACTGGCAGGTCCATGGACCATCAGGAGGAGGAACGCCTTCAAATGAATAAGAATTACTGCTTGGTATGTACGCGGGCAAGGAACTTACGGATGCACATGCTGGACTCTGGTTGACAGCAGTCGACAAAACCACCAGGGCATGGCTCTGAATAATGAGTTATGAGCTGTTCAGAAATATGCATCATGTGTACATACGACCTCGGTGAATACATTGGGCCATTGCCGAAGTAGCAAGAACAGCCACAACAGTGAGAAGAGAGTAGAACTTGGCCATCTTCGATTGAGTTTCAGAGTTTGACTATTTGAAGGTAATAAATGAACTGAATAGGGAACCTGTGGAGATGCAAAGAGATATTTGATGAAGAGTGGTGTTTGATGAGGAATGATATTTATCGATGAGAATGTTACTTGTCTTTAAATACTTGAGAGTATCTACCTTGAGCGGAGTTAATGCTGGCCAAGACTGACATCATACAGTCATGGTATTCTTGGGATGTCGGACTCTGAACATCCGCATAGACTCATTGACCCATGTTAATCATATGGAATGACCGGAGTGATTGGACCCGTACGATGCATGCCGATGAGTTTCCACATAGAAGGTAGGGGTTGTAACTCTATTTGCTGAAAATAGGATAGTACTCGTGACCGATACCTCTTTGGAGTATCGGTTTGAAACGATATGGTCTGTTGGTATATTTTCTAAATCTATAGGTTAAATATGTGATAATATGCGTAATAATTTGCGATAAAGATAAATGAATCGTTAACATCTGCTAGTAGCATACGGGGTCGTATGCGAACTGCAAGCCGCTCAAGCAAAATAATGGCCCCCATGTTCATTCTATGTCCTATGCACCATAAATCAGTCCCTTTTGACTCGAAGGTAACGTAGCATGGTATTGTGGCAGTGGCGGCGAGAAATTGACCGAAAAGGGACATCGGAAGATACTGAAGCGGTACCAGGGCCAACTCTCGGCAAGGGCTATCGGGTATTGTTGTAAACCGAGTATGGCACTATTAATATCTCAAACTGCCTTGGTAAGCTGTATTTGATTTAGAAAACTCGATTTTTCGACGCTCTTGTGGTCTTGCATGTGTGGTGCCACAGCCCTCTGACAAGCATAGGATCAGACTGGTAACTAAAGCATTATATGGGTCTTCATGATCGCGTCGGAGGGAGCGAAAGAGAGAAAGTGCGCTTGTGCTGACATCCCAAAAGAAGCGTGTTTGTGGTATGCTCTAGAATATATGTGCTCTTCATTTTATCAGCTTCCAGGAAGTGATGTAAACTGTGAATAGTGATGGAGGTTGCAAATATTTGCCAAGAAACTACCAATTTTTGCCGTATCTGAGCATTAAAAACGGCTGTCTCAGATGACATTAACGTCGAGCGACAGGCATCACGTGCGTATCCCGGGCTTGCAATGCCAGTTACTGAATGGCTGAGTCGGCATCCGTGGTCAATTATGTCCGAAGGAGAGAGCCAATTGTGGTCTTAGGGCGGTTTCATAATGGCCCACTGAGTCTTAATGTGCAAGCCGAGTAATTTCCGTAATATTTACCTCACCTGAGCTCGGTGCTTGGCACTCCGTCAATCTACATTAGGGACGGGTAGACTAAAGTTCGCAAACTTAATTTTATATCTCCGCGAATTGCACCCCAAGCACTTCCGAAATGAATATATCCGGTTATATTCCTTGGTGTATCACTATTTAACTATATAGATCCTTCTACGGTTTCGAGAATTAGCGATGAGAAGTTGGCAGCTGATTCCAATGCTGATATCGTACGATCCAAGCGACTTGTCCCAATAACGCATTAAATTCACGCAAATGCTCAGAAAAAATCGGATTAATCAATGAAAGGCACGCCATGAGTAATTATCTTTTCCTTTTTTGGTACGCGACCAAGACTTGCTTTCTAGTGGGTAAGTGAATGTTCTCTTCAAGTTGATTCAAAGCTACGGGAAAGGTCATTGCGAGAGGCTGTAGTTTAACTAATGCCTCAAATGAAAATTATCTGGCTCCACTTTGGCCGTGCTTTAAATCTGTCGACTAAACTGCTCCATGGTTAAGGTTAGAAATGCACGCTTAGGTAGAAGTTGAAGGGCTGACTAAACATTGACGATTGGCCAGAAAAAAAGAGGAAAAAGAAAAAAAAACACCAAGATGGAAACTCCGGCTTTTACCGCGTTTAGCGTCCTCGATCTTGGAATCTTTTTTTTCATAGCCGAATCGTCACTTTCGGAATGATATTCGCTGCTAATACCAAACCGGGCGGCAGGAGGCGAGACGGCCTATTCCTTAGCCCGTGAACCAAGGGAGAGGGCTCGGCAGCGTGAACCAATCACGACTAGGGAATCTTAACGTATTCTCAGACATCTTGACGCGCGCCCAGTGGAGCACAGGAAGCTACCGTCTTGGCCTCGGCTCGCTGACCTGCCTATGGCGTTCACGTCTGTTCCCAGTCGCACGGGCCGTTCTCACGCCGTTCTCTGATATAGGAAGGGATGCCCGGTTTTGACGCCATTCCTGCCGGTCACACTGAGGATTGAGGCCAAAAAATGTGATTAGGTCTTGGCCGCGTGTTTTCGAAAAGTGGAAACGGGCATGAAGGCCAAGACCCTGCAGCTCTGGCAGTACCTGCTTTCTCCTTGATCAATAACGTCTCTGCGCTCAGCAGCATCATGAGCCTGATTCAAGACCGCTAGTTTTAGCGGACATGTGATCGTGGCCGCCCACAGATTTGGCGTCAGGCCTCGATCTTTAGGATCGTTATTGACTGTGGCGAGCTGAGCCTTACCGCTGTGCTGGGTTGTATTGCATGGCATCGCGATACTTGTTTTGGTTAGGGAGTGGCGTCTCTGCCGTGTCTCTGCCGTGTCTGCGCGGGCCGGCCCACAGGCTACTCTCCAATTAGCACGATCCCCGGTGAAATGGAAAATGATTCCCGCAGCCATTGGCTGCGTGCAAGCCCACTTCAGCTGCATATCTTAGTCTTTTTGGAGAATAGTGCATATTGTTCCAAGACATTGATGGTCGAACCGAGTCTGCTGTGGATGAGCATCAGGTCAGTGCTTCTCCCTTAAAAGGTTGAACGCACCCCGCAGATCGTGAAAGGGAAGACGCGGAAAAGCAACTCTCCAAACACCATCATGTCGGCCGAAGCAGAGAAGCGGGACGTCGAGACGTTCGCTGACTCTGATGAGTCGGGCGATGCTCCCAAGTTGAAGCGTAATCGCTCCGTTTACACGCTTCTCTTCCAGCTCCAGGCCATGTTTGCGATTCCCTATGGCGAGGGCGCACCACTTATCAGCGCTATTTACGGCGGTGGTCAGCTCACCATTTTTGTCGGCTGGATTGGTATGTCGTGTTCAACCACAATTTTTTGGACATCCAAGATTTAACTTTTGAGTCTTTAGTCACCTTGATGCTCCACGAGACTGTCGCGCTTTCTTTGGCCGAGCTGGCATCTCTATACCCAACCGCGTCGGGCCCTTACTATTGGACTTTCCAAATGCTTCAGAACCCTAAGCCATCGACCGCTAGCGACATCAACAAACCGGTGGGAGCATCAGAGCCCAAGAGGGTTGCGGTTACCCTGTCATACATGTCCGGTTGGTTGGTTTTGGCTGGAAACTGGATTATCGCGCTTTCCGTCAACTTCGGATTTGCGCAATTTCTTTCAGCGATTATTTCCATCTACATTGAGGGGTATACCGTATCTGCATGGGCCCAGCTGCTGATTTTCTATCTCATGTGTCTGCTGACCTTGGCTATGCTTATCTTCGGAAATAAGGTGCTGCCCATGCTCGATAGCATTGCTACTGCATGGAACGTTATGGCGCTTATTGTCATCATGATCGCTTTGAGTGTCAGTGCTGACAGTGGCCGACACAGCGTCAAGGACACCTTAGGATACTATGACGATTCCTTGTCTGGGTGGGGAGGTTTCTCCTTCTTCATTGGCATGCTGCCGCCGTCTTACACATTCGCTGCCATGGGCCTCATCTGCTCGATGGCGGAAGAAGTGCAGAAGCCACGAACCCAGGTTCCCACCGTCCTTGGTATCTCTATCCCCATCGCCTGTGTCGTGGGTCTGACATTCATCATTCCCATTTGCGCTACCCTCCCACCCCTGGAGGATATCATGTTGGCTCCCGGAGGTCAGGCTCTACCTTACATCTTTGATCGTGTTATGAAAAACATGGCTGGCAGCCTAGCCCTCAACATCATTGTTTTGGTCATCGTCCTCTTCTGCACAGTCGCTGTGTCGTTGACTGCATCTCGCTACACCTGGGCATTTGCTAGAGACGGAGCTTTGCCTGGCTCATCCATCTTCTCGAAGATTCATCCCAAGTATGGCGTACCTGTCAACGCCCTCTTGTTGATGACTGCAGTCGAGATGCTCTTGGGTCTCATTTCTCTTGGTAATGCGACAGCCTTCAATGCTTTTGTTTCCTGCTCGACCATTGCAATGGAGGTGTCCTATGCTATCCCCATTGGTATCAGCATGTGGAACAGGCGAACACACGTGGCCCATGCTGAGTGGAAACTGCCAAACGTTATCGGATGGACTGTCAATACCATTGCCATGTTCTGGATTGCCTTTGAATGCTTCCTCTTCAGTCTACCCGTCACCAGGCCCCTCGCTGATGCATCACTGATGAACTATGCGTCGGTTGTCTTGGTTGGCATCGCTGTTCTAGTGGCGATTTGGTTCATCATCCGCGGACGCAAAAGTAAGTGCAATGTTTTTTACCCGGCATAGGCTCAGGTTACTAACAATTATATGTAGTCTTCAAGGGCCCTCCCGCTCAAAAGTTCGATTAATGCAGTTGCCTAGTAATTTCACTGAACATCGGGCCATTTACAAGGGTCCACGAATTCGTTCAACTTTTCATAGTCTTAATGATAGACGAGCATGTATGACTCATGCTTAATAGTCGATGGTCGACGGATGGGCAGGCAGGCGGTACGGGGATCGGTTTAAACATAGAAAGCACCAGGCTGTAATAATTAACCAGCCAATGGCTAGTATTTTTCTTCTGAGAATTGACTCTCAAATTCATCCGGTCCTCGTTGGTCACAAACGAGTTCTAACCAAGTGGACTAAATACAGTTGGGTAGTTTAAGCTTTCATACCATCATTCTCATTAGTCTGATCGCTCATGCCATGTGACATTGCTTCTCGCTCCCAGAACTCACTAGATCCTTTCTGCACATTCCGCATCGATGAAAAGGGGTTAGTCCTTGACTCGTAAAGTGTCGGATTAAACTAAGAACTGATGAACAGCATTCTAAAAGTTGTTCCACAATCCACTGGCTCCGCAGATAACCAATGATGCAGCCTCCATGAACGCCACAGAAAGAAGCTTCTCCACACATTCCACGGTAAATGGAAAAGATGAAGGGTTTGACAGGTGGCAAACAGGGACATGGGGTTATGTCTGTCATCGTCGCATCGCTACGCGTTTACGCGCAGGAACAGATCTGTAACCATTGTCCTCTTCACCACCGCGAATCCCCGCACCTCACACCACGATCATTTGGGTCGTTCTAAATTTGTTCGTCTGGTCATATTAGAAGGTACTATTATCTTCAGCCTGCAACTGGGTGGTCTTTACCCCGCACCACTCCAGTGCCACCATGAAAATTCTCCGGATCAAAGTCTTCACTCTACTGGTGATATTGCCGGTAGTGGGAGCTCAGTCTTCAAATATCACCGAGCTTCCCCAGTGCGCAGTATGTATTTTGATCTCCCGGTAACGTATGCGGGTGCTAAGAATTCATAGTTCAATTGCTTCACTCAGGCTGTAGCAAATGGGCCTTGTGGTGGAAGCAATACAACATGCATGTGTACAAACGATATTTTCATAGCTGAGAGCGGGAGGTGCATTGTAGACAACTGCACTGTCGTTGAGGCCCTCAGTATGCTTCTCATTCAATCTTGTAATCCTTAACTAACTCCCTTCCAGGAGCTAAAAATCTTGCACTGCAAGACTGCGGTATTCCTCCGCGCAACAGGACTGGGCGCTTCGGGATCGCTACCAGCTTCTTAAGCATTCTCTCTGGCTTACTAGTCATTCAGAGGTTTGTATCTAAGATCTTATGGAAGCTTAACATAGGTCTTGATGACTGGTTCACATTAGCTACCTATGCTTGTGCTCTCGCAGTCCAATGCATCATTATGTTTGGGAGCATACCCAATGGAATGGGTCGCGACGTCTGGACCCTACCACCCAGTAATATCACAGCATTTTTGAAATATCTTTGGTACACGGAAATCCTCTACTACGTCCAAGTTCCTCTTATGAAGAACGCCATGCTATTTCTCTATCTACGCGTCTTCACTTCGAAATATGTTCGACGCATATTCTGGGTCACCATTGCCTTTAATAGTATTACAGGCTTGCCATTTATTTTTCTTGCTACTTTCCAGTGTACTCCGAGGAGCCATTTCTGGACAAGTTGGTTTGAAAAGTCAGATGGCTATTGCATGGATTACAACGCCGTTGCCTGGTCTAATGCTGCTTTGAGCATTGCTCTCGGCATATGGATGATTATACTTCCTTTATCACAACTACAAAGTCTTGGACTCGATTGGAAGAAAAAGATCGGGGTTGGTATGATGTTTTCTGTCGGAATATTGTAAGGTTATCCCTCTTATTCGAGCTTATGCACCCACTTACCCTGCCCTAGTGTCACAATAATCAGCGTAGTTCGTCTTCAGGCATTGGTCAGCTTCAGTGAGGATACTGATAACCCGAGCTGGGACTTTTTGAATGTTGCAGTATGGTCAATTATTGAGATGGATGTCGCCATCATCTGTGCTTGCATGCCAGCGTTACGAGTCACACTTGTTCGCATACTACCTCGGATTGGTGGAGCTCCCAACCCAGAAATGATCATTAAGAGAGTTAGTGGGGATTCCTCAACTAGAGCTCGGGGGACGAGTGTACAGAGTGCATAGATAGATACAATTCCTATATAGTATAGTCAGTTAGCTGTCACGGGGTTTAACATTCTACTCAAGTATGTGGCGTAATATAACAATAGTCATTATCTTCTAAATTCTTGTATCTTTAATATGGTTGTAAAATAAAATTAACCTTAGCTGCCTGTCGTGCAGAAGTTGATTGAAAATTCGATCAATTCCAAACCTCAATTTGCATTTACTTAGCTATTTCGGATGAGGATTTCCAAGTTCAATACTCTCCTCATTGTGAGTGAGAAATGCTTCCACGTAGAGCAGTCGAAGATACGGGGTATTTTATGACTCAGCATTTCAATTGTTCAAATCATACCATGCGTGCATGCCCACTTATGCAAGGGTACTGAGTAGCTTATTATTTAGTTAGATCGGTCTTATGCCGACAGATTCGTGGCTGTGGGCCAGGCTGGTCTAGACCAGTTGGTGGAGTCTAGACCCAAGGACTCGTCAGGTGCAATGACCAACCCGAGGAATTAACGTGGTCTAAATGGAACTCCCCTAGACGTTTGACCAAATCGTGGCGACCCAAACATGGCAACCTCGGTAGCCTAGATCAGACCGTCATGCCGTGGCCCCATGTGGAGGTCATACCTATCTCTTTCTCGTACGAGAGGTCTCACTCGAACCACATGGTACGACAATTTTCCTGATCGAATCTCTCTCCCCTCATGACACCATGGATATAGCAATCACCTACAACTCTCCATCGAGTATCTATCTGACGGGCAATAAGAGGTGACTTGCGCCCTTGAAGTAGAACAACCGTATCTCCAATTTGTGCATGTCTTGGACCAAGCCCAATATAACCATTCTCAAGTAGAATTAGCCTTCTTTTCCATGCCGCGTACGCTTTAGTGAAAAACTTTTGCACTGTGCTTCCCTGTAGGATGTCTTTTGCAACAGTGACATGAAGTTGCAGATTCCCTAACATTTTTGCTGCTTTGATGTTCCATTTTGGCAATTTTCTTGAGGCTTGAATAGCAAATGTGTCAAATTTGACACATTCGTCGCGCAACTCAGATGTATCATCCGAATCTGTCCATTGAGGCTCGAAAACTTGAAGTGTCTGCCAGAATGCATCGCGAAGATTTTGCCCAGTGTGCACATACGTCTTGCCTTCTGCAACATCGCAGACGCGCCTAGCATCCATATAGAAGGCAACAAAGTTGGCCAAATTTGACCACGGATCAATTATTACCCCTCTAACTGATTTTCCTGGTGTGATATAACAAAAATTGACACTCATGTCCTTGATCGTCTCCAAGGACATGCCAGAAATCCCCAACAGTGAATGATCATTGGACAAGAATGTTTGGCAAACGCCACTTCCTCCAGATTGAAACTGTTTCGTGTGTTCAATGTCGCCAATTGGAGATAGCGAGTGCTGAGAAAATGGCTGTGTGATCTTATCATATTTATCATCGAGGGCCCATGACGGCGATTCCCAGTCGTCAGTGGCACGACAGCCTCGACTGACCCCAAGTATATCGATATTCTTAGTCGTTTCAATGTACTTTTCGGTAAATTCTTGGAAGACATCCTTAACTCCCTTTCCGTAGTCGACCGTGACCGGAACTTGGACGCTTTTGTCAGAAACGAGGCCCATCAAAGCGTAAATTTTGTCCCTTGCATCAGTGGCGTTCTGGTTCCACCCAAGCATCATTTGAGCAAAGACGTCACCAGAGCTTCCTTTTTGCCAATTTTTTCTGAAGGAAACAAGATCGCCAAGGTGATCCTCCATATCGAAAACGGCCGTAGAAAGTTGGTACGCTTTTTCGATTGTCTCCCCTCTCGTTTCATATTCTCCACACATTACCACTGCATCGGGGCTCACGGACAACTCTTGAACAATCCAAACCCTTTGGAACCATTGCCTTTCAAATATTGATCCGAGAACTCGAATGCCATCGAGTGTCTCAAATCGATCTCGGAGCCTGGCCCAAAACCCATCTGTAGACTTCGCTCCGCGTTGTGCCGCCCTCCACCGCGTACCAATGATTTTCGTGTCAGGTTGTTCATCCAACAGATTCGCCATGTATTTTAATGCATCAAAGGCCAATTCTGTATGAGAATTTTGCTCTCCCAGCCAGACGACAACTTTGCTGCACGACTCATATATTGTCCTCATAAGCGGCACCTGGATATTCTTTTCCGGGATATTCTTCTGATCAATACAAATTGCATCAACCCAAAGAGTCCGGCATCTTGAGTCATCTTTCAGTCGGCTCAATGCCGCATACAAATTCTCTGTCACCCAAAAGTCATCGCCATTTACGGAGATTGCTCTTGTGCGAGACATACTACCCCAACAATATGACAATGCTTCATATTTGGTAGCTTTTGGTAGTGAAACATGTCGAATATTACAAGATATTTTATCGCTGGTAACTGGAAGCAGATCAAGCAGCCGAATTTCTGTCAGGCTGGTGTCCAGTTGTTGGAAGCGAAACTCCGGCATCGTCGGGCTATGTAAAAACTGCAGGTTTTTGAATCATCAAATTATATCAGAATTCGGGATAGAAACAATTCTGTGCATTTGAGATATTTAAATTTTTGATTTGCACATTAGGCTGCCTGACCACCTTTCAGAAGCATCTAACTCGAATAGACAGCTTTGCTGACACTCCCGCATCTTGGCGTGGTGGCACAGCATGTTAGTGGCCACAGAATTAACGGGACGTAACCCAATAAAATGCGAACATGTGACTCGGCCGCCTTATTGCGGCGATGATTTTCCTCGATACCGCCAAAGCCTGGTCCGCACCTATCAGACTCGGTGCGCCAAGTGAAAGTGGAATCTGAGCTATTTGACGATATGTAAGGCGGGAAATACCACCCGAAATCGTTTCAGCGAACCATTTTTAATTCTTTTCTTTCAATATTTTACTGGAATATTATTGCGATTTTCTTTATGTGCGTAGTTGGCAAAATGTATGCGTGCGCACAGGAAAACCCTCATTTTATTGCACTAACTGCCCAGGCTAGCTGAGGATATAGTGTTTGTTTCTTATTATATTCTCTAAGCATGATCTAGTGGCGATGATTCTCCACCTCTTGATTAATCAACTATAATCATGTCTCTATACATTTATAAGTTGCAATCACAGGTCGGCTATAATAACCGAAATTGAGACAATAGTGGTTGTGGCGCCGGATGTCGACTTGGTGGTCTCGCCGGTTTCTTTGGAAGCTGATGGTGTGGTTGAGTTTGGCTTTCCGCTTGACCCTCTTGATACTAGGATTAGCAACTAGATGCTCTCACCAAATTTAGTTCGAGAACTCACCTAATAGTTGTACATACAGGACTGCCCAGAATGAACGGGAACTGGAGATGTTTCAAAAGCGAAAGCTGAAATGACACATCAGCTTAAAAATAAATAAGATGGCAAATAAATCGGACTCGCCTCTCGATAGTGCCACATTATAGCTGTTGCTTCGGTCTTCATCCCAGAGTTAGAGTTTTTTACCACACATGTGAGCTTTGTGAATCCAGAGACCCAGGGTACCCCGCGCGGAAGGCCAATTATGGCCGATTCATTGATTCCAGATTAATACCAGTTCAGATCAAATTAGGGGGAAAAAGCCTATAAACCAGACAACACTATCGAATTTCCATTGTATTTTCACTCGTCGCCTACGCAGCATATACTTGTGTATTAACTTCCGTCACTCAATATGTTTCGATTACGACTCAGGACAAGCATTGCAGCAGCCATCATGGATGCTGCAAATGCAAATTCCATTTGTACATTTTCTTCCACAGCCTTCATGCGGGCCTATCGGAGTTTTGGTCAGGAGAAGCGGCGTAAATTCAATAGGACAAACCAGATCGGATACCTTCGCGCACAACCTTGGCTACTGAAGGCTTCTTCCGGAACCAGTGGCTTGGTCGAGGCTATTGTGAATTAAAAACGGTGGGTTTTGGGTAAACTTAAATTACCCCAGAATCCCATTTCCAACCAATCCAAATATTTGTAACGCAACGAGGACAGGTAAAAACCACCATTCGTGATGACTTTCTTCACTGGTACCTGAAATGGTGAAACTGTGAGTGAGACGACCAATTTGCCCCGTTTCGTAAGCACAACCAAGTCCTGACTTCTCAAGCCAACTTGGCGATTCAAGCCATTTCGGAATACCGGCACTTTCCATTCAGGTGTCGTCTCAGCTCCGGCTCCTTTTCCAAGCCCCGCATCAGCCCTAAATTCTGGCCCAGGTCAGGTTGCATTTCCAGATGGAAGCTAGGAATACACTTTCGCGGAGTACAGGGATTTGCTGCCTTCAGCTCCCGGGAGAATGGGTCCAGGTCCAGGTTTGAGACCCATGCACGCTCTTTTACCTAAAAACTCCGCTCCAAAGACGCGCCCCCCCTCGGTCATTAGTGGCATCGTGGTCCTGTATTTGTCAGATTGTCCGCAACTCCGCTAGTGTAGCGACCGTCCGATTCCCGCGAGCGCGAGGTCCCGAGCTACCCGGATTGGGCGTAACATCGTGTCCCCTGTGTAATAAAAAGTCCATGGCCGGACTCCTGGTAGGATCCGATCTTTTTCTTAGTTCTTTTGTCTCCTTGTTACTGTATTGGTGAAAACCGTTAACTGTCGAAAAAAAAAAACAGCATGACCCGGCGACAAGAAACGGCTGCGCCGGGCCCGGCCCCGACCGACGAGCGACGATCCGATGGTTACGGCTCTTTCCGTGAAAACGATGCGGCGACAACGAAACCGACGAAACAAAACACCAGGGCGCTGGCTCCCGATCTGTTGCGCGGGTTGCTGATGCTCATCATGGCCCTCGACCACACGGCGCTGGCGCTAAATACGTGGGAACATGGCACCGGGCGCACAACTGAGATGGACGGCGCAATCGTCAGCCGATGGAATCGTCCTGTGGCCGTTGTGGTCCGGTCGCTGACGCATCTTTGCGCACCTGGCTTTACATTCCTTCTGGGCGTGGGTGTCGTGTATCTGGGCCGATCGCGGTCGCGGCTAGGGTGGTCATCCTGGCGCATCGCAAAGTACTTTGCTGTGCGAGGTTTGGTGTTGACGCTGATTAACGTCATCATTGGCCTGCTCGTGTCGGGTGGACAAATATGGCTCCTAAACTTTGTCTTGTTTTCGCTCGCCGTTGACTACTTTTTGGCGGGAATGCTATGGCTGGTGGTCAATAAGACGGAACCGCTGCTTGCCGAGGGGATCGAGGGGATACTGGAAGACGACGGCGCCAAGGACGATGAGGATATGGAGGAGCCTCTGCTAAGGCCGACCAGAGAAGAGGAAACTACAAGCGTCTCAACCCGGGCGGCGACATGGTCCTGGCATATTCACAACGCTATTTTGGCCATTCTTGGTGTGGTCTCTATATGGTGGAACATTTGGCTCTCACCAGACAATGGCGAGTGCCGGGTTCAAAGCCAGCAAACCATTGTCGTTCGAGGAATCTCCACCACCGACGGTCCTCCTATGCCTGAGAGCCCCGCCGTGTCTCACAACGGCCTTCTGGGAATCTGGTTCTGGGTCGTTCAGAGCCCTCGAGTTGTTTCTGTTTTTCCACCCATAGCCTGGTTGTCGTTTGCTATTCTGGGTCTTTTGTATGCGCGAATCAACCTGGCCCGCAGCTGGACTGCTCGCACCGTTGCCCTCGGAAACTCACTCATCGGACTCCTTTTCTTTGTGCTCTTCGTTCTCACACGCATCCTTCACTTTGGCAACCTCTCGGAGGGCTGCCTTCAGACACCTGAGCACCTCAAGCACCCAGACCGAAACCCGTACCTAGTCTCAGTGCAGTCATTCTTCTACATCATCAAGTACCCACCGGATGTGGCTTTCTGGGCCCTGACTCTCTCCGGCAACTTTTTCCTGTTAGCATTTTTTGGTGGTCTTCCTACTCACATTAGCAAACGCTTCACAATGCTTCTCGACTTTGGCCGAGCGGCCCTATTCTTTTACATCGCCCACCTCTTTCTCATATTTGTCATCGGTGGGCTCATGATTCATTGGTTCGGACATGACACCGGCATTCCAAACCCCAACAACCCTGAATCCACTCAGGGGATTGTCAATGCATGGGCATACTTTGCCATTTGGAGCTTACTGATGCTGCTCCTATGGCCATTGACTCGGTGGTACAGTCGATTCAAAGCCACTAAATCGGCAGACTCCATCTGGAGATTTTTCTAAGCTTAAGGAAGAAGAAAGAAATGTAAAATATTATTTAAAGAAAAAAACGTAAATATATAATCTGACATCAATGCAATTCTCGATTAGGGATGATGGTGCGCACCCAATCAGACAAAGCACAGAAAACCCCAGTCATACCCAACGCGGAACTCCCTACCATATCCGGAGATATTCGCTGAGTGCATTGTTTGTGAAGAGTCTCAATCTGCGTCAGCGAAGTTAGGTAGACACGGAGATCTTCCCTAATGGGTCATTCGTCATGTGAATTTGCATTAACATGCCAAGCAGCCGGGAAGGGAGCAAGAGGTTGGAATTATCAATGTATAAGATGATGATAGGTATAAAAAGATCCGTCAGTGAATCACTCTATTTATATTAAGCGGTGACTATGTAAGGTGTCCGCCACTTTGTCCCCAGAAGAGGAAACCGCCTGACCATGATGTCGCGGGCGCTCCCCCACTACCGACCCACCGCCGCCATCATGACACCCGACGCAAGACGGCATGATGGACAACATATCATCCCTAACAAGGCATTGGGCCTTGCAAAATAAAACAATCAAATTCATTCAATGCGCTAATTTTCATAATGCAATCGCTTATACAGTGAAAATGTTAAAAATGCTACTAGTAAAACACTCAGAACCAACCAACCCAGTCGGTTCTGTAGAAAAAAGACATTGCCCCCATAATGCTTACTTGCTCACTTCTTGAAACCGTGTCGCTGGAACCAGTTTTTACGACCCTTCTTGCTCCACGCCTCCTCAGTCCGCCTCAACGTCGCCGCCGCGTCCCAGAAATCTCGCTGCTGCGCGCAGTCCCGCGGCGTGCGGTTCTTGTTGTCAGTCACGAAGGGGTCAGATCCCCAGTCTCGCAGCACCCGCAGCACATCGCGGCGCTCTTCATCACCGCTGACGGCGGACAGCGCAGCATAATGTAGCGGCGTGCGGCCGTCGAGCGTGCGCGCGTTGGGGTCGGCGTGGCACTTCTCAAGCAAGAACTCAACGGTGGCAGCTGATCCGAAGCGTGCTGCAAGGTGCAGTGGCGTGCGGCCGTTGTTATCACGAGCGTTGCAGTCGACTCGGTGGTCACGCAGGAGCATTGCCGTGGCGAGGTGGTCCCGTTCAACTGCGAGATGCATGGGCGTGAGGCCCTGTAGGTCTCGCGTCATTGCAGAGGCGTGGTCGAGCTCATTGACGACGGCATTCAAGTCACCGTTCCAGGCAGCGTCGAGGAGCGCAACTTCGTGGTCGTCGTGCGAGCCGCTGGCTGGAGAATCGTCTCGTCCCTTGCCCTTGGGGTCCTTTCCGGAACCCATATCTGGCTTCGGTTGTTGATCTGTTGTCGCGGGAGGTGGCTGTGGTTTAGGTGGTGCAGATGCGCTGTCAATATTAACCTCCTCACGGGCTACCGTTGATGGCGATGGAGGGCCGGGTGGTTTCTGGTTCGTAGATGTTGGTGGCGTTTGTTTGTTAGTTGGTGCCTCTTTGGCAGTAGGGTCAGGTTGTCGCGGTGGTGGGGGTGTGGTGGTTATCGTGGGAACGCCTTTAGCATCATTTGAGGAACTTGGAGAGGCTGAGGGTGCTGGTTTCTCGTCCTTGGCTGGTGCTTGTTGTTCCGGGCCCTTGGCAGCTGGCTTTATAGGAGAAGGTGGGGGGACAGTGGCAGTCGACCCTGGAGGTGCAGGCTTCATTAATGCACGACTGCAATACAGTTAGCTCAGAATCAGAAGAGTGAATGAACGGACAGATGCACTTACGAGTAAATGTTGACCATCAGTGTACTGAGTGTCGCTAAATCTCTCTGCAGGTCGGCCTCTGCCTCTTTAATCTTGCCTTCCCACTCATGCTTGTATCGGTACGAGTTGTAGAAATTCTGGATACCATTCATCACTGTTCCCTCGGCTCCGTCATTGCGCAGCTCTTGCAGAATTTTGGTCATTTCCTCGAGGGATGCATCGGTGCTTTTGACAGCAGCATCGATTTGCTGCTTCAGGAACTGCCCGCTCTCGCCTTCAACCAGGTCAGGGCGCATCTCCAGGCTCTGCCGGATCTGCGTGACAGTGTCCCTGGCAGTTGTCGCCTTTGCTGATAGAGCCTGTATTTCCTCCGGTGCTCCTTGCAGGTCATTGAACCAGTCAGCCCACTCCCTGGCCGTGTCGGCGTGCTTGGTAAGAGCTTCCAGCCCACCAAAAGTGGCCAAGGTTTGTGGAATCTTTTCCCAAAACTGTGCGCCACGACCTGAGGTCTTCCTAGGTGCTTCTGTACCCAGCTTGGGCCTTTGCTGTGGCTGTGGCTTCGGCTTCTGGGGGACTCTGTCACTTGACAGACGTGAATCAGGATGTCTCGGCCTGCGCGGGTCTTCTCGAGAGCTGGATCGCGAGCCGCCTTGCCGAATCTCGGGGTGTGGGGGGTTCGAAGGTCTATGACCAGATGGTGACGTCTTGTAAGTCCCAGACGATGGTCGCATCGCATAGGCGCCATCGTATGACATCCTCCTCTGATCAACGGGCCTGTAGGAATCGGGCGGGTATTGCTTCACAACAGGCCGCGCATCGGGGTGTCGGTCTTCGGAACGGCGGGGCACACGCTCTGCAGGATATCGCGGCGAGCCCCGCGGCGAGCTCGGCGAGAGCGTGCGACTGTTGTCTTCATCGGCGGAAAAGTCGGCTTCGCGGGTCGAGCGCCTCCGGAGCCGTCGCTCCTCCCGCTGCGAGGGCGGGCGGCGCTGGCGGGGCGACACGGACCGGAGGCGGTTATCGCCTGTGCGCGGGGGGTAGTAATCGCGGTAATAGTCATGGTCGCGGTCTCGTCCTCCTCCTCCTGCTTTCTCATATGATTGTCGTCGCTCGATTTCCTGCGACCGGGCCCTACGGCTAGGCTCTGACCCGGGCGGCTTGAGGCGGCCCCCGTCGCCATCGCCGTGGGAGCTGTAGGGCCGCTCGGCAGAGGAGCCGTTGGCCGGCCTGCGGTTGTTGGCCGATATGGGCGGGCGCTTGGATCTGGACGACCGCCGCAGCGAGTTGGACAGCTTTCCGAGCATTTCAGCAGCAAAAAAGTCGCAAGTCGTTGCAGCTGTCACTGTGTGTGCGCGCGAGAGCGGCCGCGGCGTTAAATAGGAAGCGCCCTTGGTGCGTGTGGTGACGCCATTATGCTCATATTGGTAGCAGTAGCCCCGGGTCGCTGCAGCTGCAAGTCGGACATTCTGGGGGCCGTGATCATTGGCCCCATCACGAAGCACGTCCGCGTGTTGGACGAGAGATGGGCTGGACTGGTGCGTGTGACGTGTCGGCTGATCCACCACAACCATTCGTGGGGTCCGTTGACGATGCGAGATCCAAAGTGTACTATGCTATTCCATCTCGTGCGCTTCTGACCAGTCACCGGCCGATCCGTGAGGAGCCCGGCAGGCCGGCTGCCTGTTTTGGCAAACGGGAGGCCGTTCGTCGTGAGTCTGTCTCGCCTTCTGCCTGTCTCGATGTCTCGCTAACATGATGGCATAGTCACAGAGTGGAGAGAAAGCATGTAGCGCCTGATGGCTGCTAGGCGCCCGTTGTGGGTATTCCCGTTGCTTAGCGGCACGCTCATGATCCCCCACCACCACTGTCGCCTTGGCTTTTTGCCTTGGCTCTGCAGCGTCAATCTTTCTTCTTATCCTACACAGATGCGATTAATTACCTATTTCATCATCCTCATAGCCGCCAGGTGAACATGGCTTCCCCCATCGCCGTGCACGGCCTCGACGTCACCCCCAAAACCCAATGCCTCCACTGGCACTCAGACCGCGACATCATCGCCATCCGCCACAAGTGCTGCGAGCTGTACTACGCCTGCATCAGCTGCCACGAGGCCCTGGCCGACCACCCTCCGGCAGTGTGGCCCAAGACAGAGCGCGACGAGAAGGCTGTCTTATGCGGCAGCTGCAGGCATGAGCTGACGGTGAATCAGTATCTAGCCTGCGGGAGCTGCTGCCCCCAATGCAACGCCGCCTTCAATCCGGGATGTGCCCGCCATTATCACCTGTATTTTGACATGTAGCATGCTGCAACCTATGAGGGATATATTCGGACTGGCTTGGACAGCGTTACTTTTATGCATCTTATCGTCATTATTTACGAAAAAAAAAGTAGCCTATTCCTTGGACATCTTGATTCCATTAGGAAAAATCAAGAGTCGGGCTGCCACACCCTGCATCACAGGTCTGGCACAGGCTCAACCTTCTTAATGACCCTGGCCGGCGATCCAACTGCCACTGAGAACTCGGGGATGTCGTGGGTCACTACACTCGCCGCGCCAATGGTGCAGCCCTTTCCAATCGTGACACCGGGCATGATTACCACGTTGGCCCCGATCCAGCAATCATTGCCGATGGTGACAGGTTTGGTGTATTCTCCAAACTTGCGCCGCGACTCAATCTCAATGTCATGGGTAATGGCGAAAATGGACACATTAGGTCCGCATACAACCCGGTCTCCGATGCGGACAATTCCGCAATCCAGAATCGTCAGACTAAATAAATAAAAAATAAGATTGTAAGACAAACTAAAAAGAAAAAGTCTAGGAGATATGGGAGGGCGGTTGGCTGAGACATACCCGAAGTTGGAGAAAAAAGTGTTTCCGATCGAAATATTGCACCCATAGTCAATGGTGAAGGGTGGCTCAATACATGACCCTTTTGCAATGCTGCCAATCATTTCCTGCAGCATCTCTTCCCGATCTGCAGCCAACGATTCAAGAGTAGCATCTTCAGGGAAATGCGTATTGTATTTGTTCATGAGCTTCCTTGCTCGGAACCGAGCATTGGACAGTTCCGGGCCATATCCGTTGTACCTGTGTTGTTAGTAGACCATCATTCGCAACCCCACCCTATAGCGCCGGGTAGTGAAGAAGGGGGTCTCACGACATGCCCGAAATCATATTCTCATACTGTTCGCACCAGGGCACATTTCGAAGAGTCTTTGCGAACCCAATCAGCTCTGGGTTCTTTTCTTTGGTAGCATAAGTCATTTTTAATCGCTCAAGTTGAAAAGTATCTGTCGTTTACTTCCCCAGACCGAAGGGGGATCATGGACTTATAGTGTGGTCTCATGGTGGGGGACTCGGCTTTTTGTCGGTTTCTCATCGGCTGCTCAATGGGATTTTTGCGGTTGCTCGTCGGATGGAGCATGTTTTAATGTCTTGGCTATGTCCGGGCTACTTGGCTTTGTCCGGGTTCACACGTGAGGTCGACATGGGATGAGTTGTTGGTGTGCTGTGTGAGGCTAACCATGAGTTGAGTTGTGTGGTTTGTTTCACCTTGATGTGGCTGCTGCGGTGCCTGGTGGCGCACCACCGTCTTTGCACATGTCCACAAGCGATTCACAAGACGAATTTTCGAGCTTGTGCATTTTATGGGGTCGAATCTTGATATCGATAGTGCATCTTTTTTTTTTCGTTGACCAGGGGTCTCCTAAACTAAGATGCTAGTCCACAGCTGAGCTCGCCTGTGTCAGCAAAAACGGGCGTCGTTTCATCCTTTGGCGGCAGCGTGCGCCCCAAACGCGGCCTCAGCCAGTTTTTCTCCAATACGAAATTTCGAAACTGCAAAACCCTAGTCGGAAATGCAAGTTGATCCAGGAACAGGACCAACAGAAGCAGAACAGAAGGGCTCACAGCCCCAGATCCCCAAAAATTGCGCCCTGCTGCACATCCGCCCGCTCAGGGCTGAATCTCAGGTCTGGGCAGAGGAAGCTTCCTTAGCCCAATGGGGGAGGAGCTTAGCGAAAAGGCCCTGAAACCCTGCTGTATCGGCATTCGTGCTCTGGTGAGGGAGCGGCATTGGCCATTAACCAGGATTTGCTCCCAGCATCGGCGCCGCCTATTGGTGGAGTGGTGCGTATTTGCCCAAAAGCGGCCTAGCAGTTCTTCGCATCCGCCGCAGGAGGTTGGGCGGTGCTGGCTGCGCCCCGTCAAGTCACCCCAAAATGCAAATCAGGGTCGCAGTGATGGCACCAAGGATCATGTTCTGGACTGCGCATATAAGTGATATCGTGCTGTCAATCGAAAGTTTATTTATTATCCAAAGTCAAACTCGTTTTATCTAGATATACAATCCATCACCTCTCAATCCCATCTCAAATCAACCTTCAAGCTACACCACCCACATCTTCATCACCTCCCCTCCCAAAAAAAGAGCCTCCAGAATGGCCGACGTAACACTCTCAGTAGACTTCTCCTGGAAGCAGTGGGGGGCTCGTGTGTCCGACGTCAAGAACCCCAATGAGCCCATCTACTATGTCGACTACAAAAACCCACTCTCACCAGCCATGACCTTCAAGAAGTGCGCCACAGATGAAGTCATTGGCACGGGCAAGATCCATGCGGTCAACATCAGCCCTGACTACGAGCTGCGCGGCATCAAGGGCAAGATCAAGGCCCTCAAGCGCCTGGAAACCTCGTACACCCACCTCTCATACAACTACTCCAAGGGCTCTGACGTGCCCATGGCCATGACCTGGACCGGTGAAACAAGTCTAAAGAATTGGACTTTTACCTGCTTGGACGAGAACCAATTGCCCGTTGCCCGCTTCACTGCAAACTCCTTTGCCGTCCACAAAATGGCCACCCTTGAATTTATCGGGCCCAGAGCCCACAGCCCGTCTTGTCACGAGGAAATCGTCGTCGTCGGTATCACCCTGTACTACTGCATGACCCTGCGCGCCAGCAACATCTTCAACTTATTTGGCTCGCTTATTGCCAGCCCCGGTGCTCTTGACAAGGAGGCTTCTATGGCGGAGCGGGCTCGCGTCATTGGTCAACCAAAGCTGGGTAATACTGCCACTGTGACAGCGACTGTAACAGCAGAGGGCCCATCCAGCGAGGATCGTAGGTCTTGAAATTTTTGAGAATGTTTTAGTATTGTCATTTCTTTTTTTATATATCCTCAATGTACTGAAGGGAACCGAAATACCCCATAGATTAGCGTCGAATTATTTCATTTTACTCCATACATATCCCAGTTCCTGCTTAAATGTCCCTGCAACGGAAAACGTGCTCTCAATTTTGGTAAGCAGAGAAACGATCGAGTCCTGCTGCCAAACCTGGCGTGAGCGAGCTCCCGCGACTCGAAGCGGAAATAAGAGAAGTAGAGGCGAAACCTTGGATCCCGTGAGCACCTCGTGGCCCAGTGTGAGAATTGTGTTGACGTGGAGCTGAATCTCTTCTTCCCCCACTGTTGCAACCAGGAGCCCCAAGTCATTCCAGTGCATGATTTCGTAGTCAAAGACACCAGAGAGATAGATGCTTGTAGCTGCATGGAAGATGAGGGCCAACAGACCGAAATCGTCTTGTTCGAAGGTACCATCGGGACTCAGTTTTCCATTGAGCATCTCGACATTTTCAGCAGCCCAAGAGTCCAGCATTTGTCTTTGGTAGAGTCCTCCAAGAGCAATATCGCTGGCTATCTCCATAACCTCTTGCGTGGTTGGGAACTCTAAAGATGCAATGAACTCTGCGGCACTTTTCAAATATTAGCTGGCGTTCCTCAATCGAAAAGAATGGCGGGACTCACCTGACCCGGAGCGACGAGCAACCAAGTATAATGTCCAAAAGCTCATCCAATGGATGCGTTTTCTTCCCGCTTGTCTTCCAATGTAGATGTGCTGACAAAGCCTTCCATTCCGGTTGTGTAAGAAAGCTTGGTTGGTTAAATACGATAGCCCTACAAACTTCAAAAATCTTGACTTCCATGAAGAATCTCTGGCCTAGTCCGACCTGACAAGCGGATGGCCCGCTGGCTACCAGGGCCCTTGAAGTTCCATGAACCAAATGCTGCACCCATCCCTGACCAGAAGAATCGGTCATAAGCTAATAATATTCAGTAAGTGAACTGCAACAGGGTGCAAAAATAAGCATAAACACAAGCATAGCTACGAACCTCGAACAATCCTAGCAATAGAGTAGTCCAAAGCACATTCAGCCGGAGCTGCGGCTTCTTGGTATGATGAAGGAGGGCATCTCTGAGACCAGCAACAGAATTGGTATATGATGTCAGCGCAAACTGGCGGTTGTGGCTACGCAAGGTGTGGTCTGCAGGCACTAGTTTGGTCGACGCCATGGCGCCGAGTGATACGATGGCATCTTTGAGATATTCTCCACGGGTGGAGCACTGCATCAACTCCTTAATGTCAACAGAGGATATCCCGTGTCTACCAAAGCCATTCGTTTGGAGAAATATGTCAAAATAGTGAAAATAGTATGCAACAGGGTCAGCTTGTGGGCTTCTTGAGAGCCTAATTATTGCTCGTTTTGGCTGAGGTTTAGCTGGCCACACAAAGCTCGCGGCTGTCTTTTGCAATCCCTTATCAATCTCTATAGGTGACCGTCTTTCATCAGAGACCGGGTATGTGCATACCATACCCTTTCTCTCACAGTTATTGCATGGTAAGCTTCCAGAACACTGCGAGCTGTCAACGATGGATCTCAACAAGGGGGCGGCGGATCCCATGGGGGTCTCACCTTTAGGTGGCTGGAGGAACACGGGCTGCACCTAGATCGCTTCTTGCGACGGTCGAAAGGCCCGAGAGGCATGCTTTCTGCATGGAAGGACACGCGTGCTCCTGAAACAATGTGGAATGAGAAGAATTCGATGAACCCCCCAAGTTCATCATGGCCTTCTCTAGGCCTAAAATGGCATTGATGGAGCGGGATTGACAACTGGGTGTGCTGGGGCGCACGATTCCAAAACCGGTAATCACCTGGCGACGCTAATGCGTGTCTCAATTCAGCCCTCCCCTCATCGCGACCAACAGGAGATGGCCTAAGGAAAATGAGCCCCGCCGCCACAAGGCACCTCTCGCTCAATCGTGTCCGAAATAGGCTTAGGGTACTTGATGACGATCAACAACTGGTTGTCAATGGAGTCAAAATTACGTCTCATTGAGTTGCTGGAAGATATATAAGATAGCTTGAGATTTACAATATGATGCCAGAATCAACTCACTCTTCACCGATAATCACCAGACATCCTTCTCTATTACCCAAGACACCATGCGAGTTTCGACGTTCCTCCCATTTATGGTAGCGGCTGCAGAAGCCGTTTTGCTTCCCAACCCTAGCGGCTCGTATTCTGTTGCAATGCGAACTCAGTCAATGACAGACAACAGCCGAGTCGACCTATATGCGCCGAAAACCAACCAGCATAAGCGAAAGCTCATGACTTCCTTGTTCTGGCCTGTAGAAGACTCCAAGTCGTGCAGCATCACAAAGGCTCCCTACATGTCTCCGGCCACGGCACAGTACTATGGGCTTCAAGCAGCAGCTCTAGGTCTCAGCAATGACACCTTCTCCGAGATCAAGTTTGAAATCTGCAACATCTCAAGCACCAAAGGATGTGACTCTGGAGCCAAGAAGTCGAGTTATCCTCTTGCGGTTTTCTCTCCTGGAGCCGGCAATTCTCGCCTCCTGCACGGTTCTATGGCAAAGGCCCTTGCCAGCCAAGGTTACGTGGTTGTCACTGTTGATCACCCTTATGATGCGAACATTGTCGAGTTCCCTGATGGTTCCGTTATTATGAGTGGAAACATTTCCGAGACAGAGAGCTCATTGGAAAAATTGACCAAGGTAAGTCCTTATCCTCTTCACATCAACTTACACGACTAAGACTATTTAGGTTCGGGCCGAGGACTTGCAATTTGTCATTTCAACCCTCGAGAGCGCTTCATCAAAGTCGTTGTTTAAGGGACTCCCTGGCAATATTGACTTTAATAAGGTTCTTGTTTGGGGCCACTCACTTGGCGGCGCTAGCGGCGCGGGGGTGATGCTCACCAACTCTAAGATCCGCGGAGGTGTCAACCTGGACGGAGCCCTACACGAACCCGCGCTTTCCAAGGGTCTCCAGAAGCCATTCTTCCTCCTTGGTCGACCAAACCACCGTTCAGAGGATACCACTTGGGCCAAGTTCTGGAACAACCTGCGAGGATCCAAGGTCGAGGGAGCCATCTCGGGAACTGTGCACGGGTCGTACACCGATTTGGCCATCATTGTCAACGCCCTGGGACTTCCTGACAGTGTCAAGTCTCAGCTCTCGTCGGAGATTGGCACCATTGACGCTGAGAAACTAAGCAAAGTTGTTCCCGAGGCCATCTCGTCGTTCTTCACATTTGTGCTTGAAGGCAAAGCCACACCCCTGCGCAACACTGCAAAGAAGATGCCTGAGTTTTCCATCCTCCGGAGTAACCTCTAAATCGAGCAGAGGGGCATAGTCCCATACAACTCGGGATGTTTCTTCCAATAGGAAGGAGGTTTGCCGTCCGTGGCTCGTTAATAGGGCCTCTTGTCGCTTATTAATCTAGATTTGGTGGCGCCGGGATCCGGGCGTGGTCTGTTTTTGGAAAGATTGTGGATTCCAAGTTGGCAATCCACCAAGGCCAAATTATTAATCAAGAATATTTGCCTAAATCTGTGCCTCAGTCTCATAGATTCAGGTAGTATTTAAATGCGAATTTTCGCGATGGATTCAAAAAATGAAAGCAGGATCTCATCGCATTTCTTCTTCAAATAGATTTACTTAGACTCAATTCATCAATTCTTCTCACTTTTTCAATTGCAAATTTGCAACTCAACAATCAACCACAATGCCTTCCTCCATCTTTTGGCCTGAAAAGTACCTTCCAGGTACCACCGACAACTATGTCTCCAATGAGGTGATTGTCAAGGGCATCAACGCAACTCAGGTGTGGGCCTTCCTCGCCGACATCACCAAGTGGGAGGGCTACTACAACAACGTTGCACAAGTTACTCCACCTATGTCTGGACCCCTTCTAGAAAAAGCAGACAAGTTTAGCTTTTCTACTTTTGGATTCCCTCCTCTCCAATCAGAGGTCTATGAATCTGTTGCACCCACCGCGACTACCCCTGGCCGCCTTGCCTGGAGGGCCTGGCAGGACGGCGATGAAGACACGGCATTGGATGTGTACCATGCATGGATCGTGGAGGATCTCGAATGGGGAGTGGTCAGAATCCTGACCCAGGAGTCCCAAATCGGAAAGCCTGCAGCCCAGTTGGCCACTGCGAAGCCTAACCCCATGTTGAATGGTCACCAGGATTGGCTTGATGGCTTGGTGAAGGCGACCAAGGAAAAGCACGCTTAAGTGATTGGCTTATACGGATTATTTCCCATCGCTAGCATATAGAAGACAACACAATATTAAAAGACAGATTGCTTTCTTACAAAAACTCAACTCCGTTTCGTGATGTAATTGGTGATGGGGATTTATTCTTGACGTGCGTCTGTGTTGAGCGGTTGTTGTGTAAGTAAATTAATTGGTGTATTTCACATGTTCTTAAAATGGCAATAACCTAAAATGCGACCAAGGAAGTCTATATATAATAATCCTAGTAACCCTAGTAGACCATTGATTCAAGAAGCATTCATGAGCCTTTTCCAGGTAATAGACTAGGACGGAGAACCCTCTGCCAGGGCGCTACATCATGAGATGCTCTTAATAAAGTAAATATGGATAAGAATTTTCTCACCGCTGGACGGACTGTGAGTGGTAAATTGGTCAGAATCATGAGACTCGGCCTGACCGAAATTGTCTCGGTGAGAAAGGATCCTGGGCCTTCATCCTTGGACACCTGAGAATACGTCTACACAAGAATCGGACAGGTTATTCTTCACAGTCATCTCTCCGATAATTGAGCGCAGACAGGATTAAATGACTGCGCTCTCCGGCTTCGGGGCATCTGTGGAATGACGATGAGACGATGGCTGGTCCTTGCGTTGCTTGCCACCACAAACCGGATGACAGCAAAGTGGCCGGGCCGGTCCGGGAATGAGTCGGGGAGTGCGATTGCGGTCAAGACGTGGGAAAATATAAAAATATAAAATGGAGGAGTTGAGGTGAGTGACTGGGCTCATACCCATTTCACGGACTTGTAAGATTGCATAAAGCAAACTAACTAACCAAGGATTGGCCAATTGCTTGCTACCTGGTACCTGGTTTGTCCAGCGCAGCATCGAAGCTAAGAGAAGTGGTAAAGAACCTGTCACGAGATCACGTGCGCCTGCGATATTTTTCTGAGTCATCCAAAGGACCCCGCCAAGGTGTGTGAATTACCCCTCCAAAATCTTTGGCGGGACAGTTTTTGAGGTGGGCACAATAAATACAAAAAAAACACACCAAGCATATTGCGGGGCAGGACGAAGAAGAAGATAGCCACACATCACGATATAGTGGCCAAGACACATACATCACATAAAACACGGCAAAACAAGCAACCATGGCCTCCTTCGACGTTGAGGTCCAGGCCCCCGCGCTCAACACGGCCGACTTCAAATCCGCCGAGCCCATCCTTGCCCAGCTCGACAAGTTCCTGACTCTGCGAACATACATCGGCGGCTACAGCCTGAGCGATGCCGACGAGAAGCTGTGGACCGCTCTGCGCACCAGCAAGGTAGCCATCGGCCTCGTCCGCAAGGGCGCCTTTGCCAACGTGACCCGCTGGTTCAAGTACATCGAGGACGCCCACCCCGAGCTCAAGGACAAGGCCCAGCCTAAGAAGGCCGCTGAGAAGAAGGGCGGTGCCAACTACAACATTGGTCTGACCAACACCGAGAACGGCGTCGTCACTCGATTCCCCCCCGAGCCCTCAGGATACCTGCACATTGGTCACGCCAAGGCCGCCCTGCTCAACGACTACTTTGCCAAGCAGGCCACCGATGGCAAGCTACTCGTCCGTTTCGACGACACCAACCCCACCAAGGAGAAGCAGGAGTTTGAGGATGCCATTCTCAAGGATCTTGAGCTCATGGACATCAAGTATGTCAGCGTCTCCCACACTAGTGACTACTTCCAGCAGCTCTACGATGTTGCCGAGCAGATGATCCTCGACGGCGGTGCCTACGCCGACGACACCGATCAAGAGATCCAGAAGGAGGACCGCAAGAACCGTCTCCCCAGCAAGTGCCGTGATCGCCCTGCTGAGGAGAGTCTGGCTATGTTCCGCGAGATGAAGGCCGGCACTGATCTGGGCCGCAAGCACTGCATCCGCGCCCGCATCGACTACTCGTCCAGCAACGGCTCCCTGCGAGACCCTGTCATTTACCGATTCCCCAACTTCAAGGACAAGGAGCCCGCTCCCCACCACCGTACCGGCTGGACCTGGAACATCTACCCTACCTACGACTTTGCCTGCCCCGTCGTCGACAGCCTCGAGGGTGTCACCCACGCTCTGCGAACGACCGAGTACGCCGACCGAAACGAGCAATACCACTGGTTCCTCGAGAACCTCAAGCTCCGCAAGGTCTACCTGTGGGAGTTTGCCCGCATCAACTTCATCAAGACTTTCCTCTCCAAGCGAAAGCTCACCAAGGTTGTCGACACTGGCCGTGTCACTGGCTGGGACGACCCCCGCATGCCTACCGTCCGCGGTATCCTGCGCCGTGGTCTGACCGTTGCCGCCCTCCGCGAGTTCATGTTGAAGCAGGGCCCCAGCCGAAACATTGTCACCATGGACTGGACCAACATCTGGAACATCAACAAGCGCATGCTCGACCCCATCGTTCCCCGATTCATGGCTATTGACAAGAAGGACGCTGTGGCCGTCACCCTCAGCAACGGCCCCGAGGCCGTCTACAAGGAGGAGCGTCCCAAGCACGTCAAGAACCCCGAGGTTGGCAACAAGCAGGTGACCTTCGGCAGCAAGCTCATCCTTGAGCAGGCTGACGTTGCCTCATTCAACGCCGATGAGGAGATTACACTGATGAGCTGGGGTAACGCCATTGTGCGCGGACTGGACAAGTCGGCCAGCCCCATCAAGGAGCTCCAGATGGAGCTGCACCTGGAGGGAGACTTCAAGAAGACTGAGAAGAAGGTGACATGGCTGTCATCCGAGGCTTCCAACCTGGTCGAGGCCGAGCTGTGGGAGTTTGGTTACCTTATCACCAAGGACACTCTGGACAAGGACGACGAGCTTGACGACTACCTCGCCGAGAACACTGCCACTATGGTGGAGGCATTCGTCGACGCCAACATTTCGGAGCTCAAGGAGGGCGACTTCCTCCAGCTAGAGCGCAAGGGCTTCTTCCGAGTCGACAAGGCTCTTGGCCAGGGCCCCGAGGGACGGGCTGTTCTGTTCAAGGTGCCAACTGGTGGACAGGGCAAATAAATGCAGTCACGTTTGTTATGAGTTGACGAAAAGTCATGTTTGTTTGATAGTAACGAAATATAGTAAAAGCTGGTACAAAAAAGAGACAGGCAATGCTAAAAACAAGCCAAAGACCAAGGAACTAATGCCCGTATGACGTGTTGTGTCGGCCAGGCGCTGGCGGTGTAGCTGTCATGTCAATAGCGCCAGGCTACGGTGCTATGGTGGTGCTGTGGCGCACCCTGTAGCCGAATTGGAGGGGTTCGCGCAAATGCAGTTCCGCTGTAGCGTCCGGGCTGGGTGGTAATATGGGTGCAATTAAGGTGGGTGACACAGGGCGCGCTGCATTGCATCCATCCATGCGACCAGCCCGTTTAATTCAACCGACTGGGTGGCATTGCCGGGAGCGGACCGTGAAGCGAGGCCTAAATATTGCAGCCAGTAGCCAGTATATGACATGACAGCTGGAGACGGTATATTGGCAACGCTTCGCCACGGTGCTGTCCTTTGTGTCAAATGCCACGACTAGATAGAGGCCCCTTAAAAACCCTCGACGTAGAGCCCGCTGAGTGGCTGAACACTGGGAGTCTGACTTTGAGTTTTCCGTCTCATCAAGACGAGGGACGATGTGGAACGGACGCGGGCCCACAGCTGGTGGTTCTAGAATATCGACACGGACGTGACGTCGTTGTTGCTGCTGTTGCTGAAGGGGACGGACCAGCCCTTCCTGACCCTTAGAGTGGCCCTGAACTAGAATGGCCCTTAGAATGGCCCTCCCTCCGCTTCATTTCCCTCCCTGTTGTTGTTGCCCCTCCCTCACACCCCTGCCTCGCGTCCGACGACCATGTGGCCTCGGAAGTCGGGAGACTTTTGCTGGGTCCTGTTCTAAAAATGTCCCATTTACACTTAGGTTTGGAGGAAAGTAAGTTGCCATTGCACCCGCGTCTGAGATAAGCATCGAGAAAAATAAAAAAAAGTCCCCGATGGCGAGTGAAGAAGGAAGCGGCAAAAAAAAGATGCACATTGCTCGCATCACCACACTAAACAATGGACGTCTTCTTTCCATCAACCCCGAACAGGAAAGCTAAGAATAGACGACGACCCTTTTTCAGCAAGTATTAGCCGGAACCCCGTATTCCTCCTCCACTCTCGGCAAAAAAAGAAGCAAAATAGCTCGCTAGCTAACCCGCCTTTAGCGGTGGCTCGCAAGGCTGGCTTCCAAGTGTGCTGTACGGTACGATGGTCTGGGCCCTTTCTATGGCACCCCCGCTCTCGTCCGCTAGCCGGTTCGTCCGTAAGAAAATAACCTTGGAAATGAGCTTGGAGGGAAGCTAGCGGGAAGCTGAGCTGAGCTGGTGTGCTGTGCGTCCAACACCTGTAACTTGGGAATTTCAGCACCACAACAAAGATTAATTGACTGAATGACTGGCTGGCTGGCTGCAGTCTGCATTGGGCCGAGCATAAGGTTTTGGTCATGTAAATGTGTGCAGTCAGAGCACACACGGCCATCTCATCTCGCTGCTGCACTGACATTGATTGACAACTGCAATGCAACACAGACAACAGAGCATAGAAAGACTAGATGAAGACAATAATGCCAGCACATACAGTCCCGTGGATTGAATAGTTAAGGCCCTCCCCATTTCAGCTAGTCCTTTTGCTTTTTGCGGGGTTAGGTTGGGCGCACCCCATTGCCGACTCGGCAGCAAGACCCGATGCAGGCCAGAATACGAGCTGCCCCAGAAGCTGTCCGTGACTCCATTCCGGGACTGTAATTAGTGACATCAACGAGTCTGTAGCTTCACGCCCACATCCAGCTAAACCCATTGCAAGCGACCGAGTTCCCGTGATGGACCTTTTTTCCCAAGTGCTGATTGATTCAACTGCCCCGGCATGCTCGGCCCTTCGCCCCCAGATCGACTGATGGGCCGCAAAGTGGACGGGGGCAAATACGAGATGGCGCAAATCCGCCGATCGCCCACCCACGACAGCGCGCCCTCACCTCACCTCGTGTTCCATGCGCATTCCCAGCGCTCAACCGGCAATCTCCCTTGCCCTTCTGGGACAACTCAGCCCAGCGGGCAGCCAGAAAGCTAGGGCCAGAAAGAGAAGCCGAAACCTTTTTCGGGTGGCCGTGACCTACGCCAAGGGTGCCAAAAGGCCCAAGCCCACACCTGGTGTACCCATGCACCGTCCGAAGCATGATCGTCAGAGCAGAGGGCATCACCATCTAATTCCCATTCTTCGTATATTCACTCCAGCTCCAGTGAAGCCCGGGAAATGTATATATAGACCCGTCCGCTTCTTCCTCAACTCACTTTTTCTCTCCTCATCCTCATCAAGCATCTTCTACATCTCTACACTCTCGCTCAAGACACTTACAACGAACCACCACAACTACATCAACCACAACTTCATCTTTACAACCTTTTTTAAAACTTAATCACTTAATACCTTCAACATGAAGTTCTCCGCTGCTGCTCTCGTCACCCTCCTCGCCGGCACTGGCCTGGCTGCTCCCGCCGACGGCACCGTCTCCATGATGGCCACCAACTCCCAGTGGACCATCCAGAATCTCAACCGCGTCTGTGACTCGGCCGACAAGACCTGCACCTGGAACTTCGGCATCTCCACCGGCTCCGGTGCAGCCACCGCCTGCAAGTACATCGTCAAGAGCACTGCCAAGGCCTCCCAGGCCAACGGCGGCCCTACCACCTGCGGCGACTTCACCATCACCTCTGGCTGGAGCGGCCAGTTCGGCCCCGGCAACGGCTTCACCACCATGTCGGTCGTCTCCAAGAGCAAGAAGCAGATTGTCTGGCCCGCCTACACCGACAAGCAGCTCGCTGGTGGCGCGGTTGTCAAGCCTAACCAGGCCTACACCCCCGCTGCCCTTCCCAAATAAGCGACTTTCTTCTCGTCTCTTCTTTACTTTTTTAATGAACAACTACGCAATACTGAAACATGATTGGCATGTGTATCCTTTAGAACAATGAAGAATGTTCAAAGGGAGTGAGCTGCGAAAGAACCGAGGGATTTCACGTGGAAGGATGAAGCGAGGGAAAATAACTGTACCTTCTTATGACACATAGACAGAAAATCATAATCACTTTCCCATCTCGGAAAAAAATAAACAATGGTCCCAAACTGTGATTTGTCTCCCTTCAACATGACTCAATTAAACAATGCGAGGTCAGAGCATCCAGAATATAGAATTCCCTAGCCAATAAATAAGGCTCCAATTTTCCATGTGGGGAAGTGAAACTCAAGGCGGACGATCCCGATGCCATGACATGCCATGAGCTCATCTGGTATGTAACTAGCCGAGCTAGTGGAGGTGCTGGAGGATCAGGGGTAGATCATGTCTCCAAGACGCAGATCAGATGATGTCAGTCGAGGGAAAAGGATTCTCGATTGCCACGAGTTTTGCTCAATTGAGCTGTGTCAGTTATGAGCATGGTTAATTAGGCTGATTTACCACGACCAGGTGACGATATTTGCGGAATTAGATGTGGGTTACGATGGAGCTCGTATTTAAGTGGATTACGAGTGGAATTTATTGACGTTTCATATTGAGCTCGTCGTATTGATCAATCGGATTTTTCGGGCTCCGTTGCTCGTAACTCAGTGCGCTATGAACCAATGATACGATATATTAATGCCCGACGAGTACAGGGTCCACTTAGCATATTCCCACTATGAGGAAGCATTGATGTTGAAATTTTGTAGAAACAATAGTTATCAACATGTGATACAAAACCAGTGATGATTAAAAGCTATGGATTGGTGAAATGGCTGACTGGTGTAGGGTAGGCAATGGACGGCTGAGAGTTTCTGGCTGGAAACAGTGGGCCTATTATTAGCATGGGTCGAGATGAAGACCAAAGTGTAAAGGATTAACCAAGAAAATAAGTTAAATAAAGACTATAAAGAATTCTTAGATGGAACTGTAATGCTAAACGATTTGGACGCAAATAGTAAGGCGGTGTATTTGAGGGAGAATTTAGATGGACTTGCTCTCCTGGTGGTGGTGCCCCACACTCAGCTCTCGCCGCCGTCATTTACCGGGAATTTTACTGACTCAGTCTGGAGGAGACAGAGAGACGTGGATTCGGGCTGAGAATCTCAGAGGAGTGATTCAAAGAGACCAAACGTGCATCCCATATCATGTCCAAGATATTACTAAAATACGTTCTACATTTTGGCTGAGTAAAGACTCCTTCTTACTTGGTGGAAGGGTGATGATTGAAACATCCATCTGCCCATCGATTTCTAGTTCTTCCATAGGGAAGTCTACTGGGATCACCACCGGTACTCCGTTCACCATTTTTGGACTCTTTTGAGTCCAATATATAGACAGTCCTTGCAAGATTTCTTGAGCTTTATTTTGCACCCCAACAACTACATTATAAATATCGTGGGGCGGGACGTTGGCATCAGTGCCGCGAAGTAACAAATCGGCGGAAACTTGAAAACGGATTTGGTCGGCGGAGGAGATATGTCGGGATAGATACGCGCTGAAATGAATGAGATGGGTTGGTTTTTCTGTTGGGAATTTGGAGTCGCTGATGCGAGAATTCGGTTGCGAGACTGCTTCGGGAGACACGGTGCCGTACATCCAACGGTTCAAATCGACGCATCCGTTGACAAGGTCGGATTCAACCCGCTACGATTTATGGTTAGCGGGTTCTGGTCAAGCTATGTTCTGGTCAATTTGGCGTTGAAAACGGCTTGCTGTGTTAGTGGACGTTATTCTCGTAGAGCTCAAGATGTCACCTAGACTGAGCTAGAACTCAAACTCTACTTGGTTAATGTGCTTTAATGCCTTTTTTTCAGGTCCTGTTAAGAATTTGGTGAATGCTTGCAGAAATGTGGACGAGTGCCATTACCCATGCATCATCGTCCCAATATTGGGTAACTTCAGCCTCTGATCTCAATCCAGCAGTTTCACGGTCAGTGCACCCACCTACCTGCTATTTTGGTGCTATTTGACTGAGTACTGAGGGGGAACGATTTCGCGAGAAAAGATCTGCGAACACTTGAATTCTTCGGGCTGGCTGTGAACACCAAACTTCGCGCTGCTTTATTCACCATTCACCATTTGGAATGGTATCTTAATCAAAGCTGTGATTTGAACGTCCCGCAGTTGGCATGTCATTTTTGGTAGAACTTGAATAGAGATGCCTACTTATCGCTGTCAATGATGCAGGTGTCATGTTACTAGTAAAATAGGCTCAAGAGGAGGAATGCTAGCTCTACTGGTCCATGACACTGTTTGTGCTCTGACATTTTCAGGGAAACTCTGGTGGTAAGGTTCTCTGAAGCTCAGTTAGTACAATGAGTTGGGGTTTTGGAATCGGCAGAATTCGGCCAAAGGGATGCACGCTGCAGAATGCCGTAAGTCTCCGAGAGGCTTGCTGTGGGGACATCAGATGGATCACTGTGCATCATCTAACCCAGATCATTGAACTCAGGGGACCACACCATCCTGCTTGCCTAAAACGGCCGTTTCTTACCAAAGTTCTTTTGCTGGCCAGTTTCTTCATACATCAATAGTTGAGTGGGGGAGTAGGTCTGGCGCCTGGAGGTTTACGGCAAACACTGGGCCGACGTTGGGTTCATTTTGCCAGTTACAAAGCTAGTGTTGCATTCAGAAACAGAAAAAGGGGCTGGAAAGCCTTATTGATTATCAAAAGAAACCAGACCAAATCTCGGTGGTCACAAACTTTTTTCTCAGTTTCACTTCATCTGCTGAAAAAGAAAGGCGATGCACATCAGACTTTAGCGATGTAAGAACTAGCCACTTGAGGCCTCCTTGTATTTAGGCTGCAGCTATGGACCAAGGCAAAGGATCAACCTCATGTCTGAGGTTTTATTCATTCCCTCAATCAATTATTCGTCAACTTGGTTCCCTCAGACATTTGAGGCTCTGCGATCTGAGCCACGGGGCAATATTGGGCCGTTGCTATGCAAAGCTTACGGTGGAGATTGAGGCGTACGATCCTCGCTAGTGTCGCTGATGGGTCTCGTCTAAAACCCGGCCAGTGAGGTTGATGGTGGAGGTTTAGGTCCGTCGATCAACACCCGGCACAACGGAAGGAGATCTTGCAGGTGGAAGGTGGTATTAGCCGCAAGGGGCATGCTTCATCTAATCCATCTCATCAGCCATCAAGCTTTATCCTCGCTTGCATTTGCTGTGTGTGCCATCTATTTGCTGTCTTTACCGCTGTCGATGTTCTTGTTAAAGAACGAAGACATGTATGTCACCTGAACCTACATAACAACAATGCATCTAATAATGCAAAGAGACCCATTAGGTGAGATAATTAACTGTGCTCAGTCCCATGACGAGTCCGTTACGTGTCCAGTTGCGCCATTGATTCAGAGGGAGAGAGAAAAACGCCCAATTGAAGTTGGACTTTGTACATTTTGCCGCACTAGACGAAAATTCGCGCGCGGCAAATGCATGCAGGTCTTGCTTTGGTGGCCAGGCAGCCATGAATGTTGACATAAGGCTGAGTTCTGTCTCTCCAGGCGGTCAGTGTCTGATCTTGATATGGCAACCTGTGCGCTTGGTTGGGTACCATGATCGTTTGCCAAGACAGCGATCGCCTCCCTTGCAGCGCGCTTTGCTGTTTTTGTGATTGCTTGTTTGCTCTGAATGGCTATTAGGCGGGGATAGCGGTTGACGATCTGCAGGACGTGGTGCTTGAGCAAGCGCCTCGGGCAGATTTCAGGGTTGACTACGGCCACGGAGCTGGCCGGGAATGGCCATTTATGGCTCATGGCCTTGGGATTCTTCACAAGGCTTCCAATCAGTGGCCTGGAAAGCGCAAACTTGCCCAGACGTGGTGGCGGACTATTGGATGCATTAAAATCTCCGGCCCAAGCCACCGGTTTGAAGCCCAGCTACTAGGCAGAGACGCGAAGTGCCACAAACCATTTAGCGCGACAAGCCAATCTGACATGCGTATCGAGGGCTTCAGCTCTCACCAGCTCGACCAATACCAAGGAGGGCGATGCCTGCGCTTGCAGATAATGGCTGAAATACCTTGTCACGGGCCGCCAAATCTGCCCGACTGGGGGTTACAGAGTAAAATTAACCATATCCTCAACCTAACTAGACGACAGCCACTTATTCATGAGGCTGTGGTATCGATTCCTCCCTTGAGCCGTTTGTACATAACTGAGTCTTGTGCGCTTGCGATCTTGCTCGTCATGCTCATTCTAAACTCTTTGTGAATCCTCACATTCCTTACTGCCACCGAACGGCCGATGCAATACTCGATGATCGCACAGCAGGAACCTGTGATCAAGGGCCTGCGGGCTAAGTGGCTCAGCCTCTTGCTCTGCGTGGTGTCCATTGTAATCACTGGTGTTCTCTTCTGGATCAACTTCGACCGACGCTTTTGGTTCCCCATCAGTGGAATCCATGTCCCTGGCGACTATGCTTCCATCAGAACTACGCCAACCAATGTCATCAACGGCGTCCAGTTTGCTGCCAAGGGATACGAAATCTTGGTCGTCATGTGCCTCGGAGCGATGACTCTTGATGTTTACAAGCGACATCTCGTCAAGGAAGGGGTCCCTTACGGCCTTCTTACTGGTGGTTATCAAGTATCAAACATCAAGCTCCTCGCCAGCCCCGGATTTTGGTCAAGCGCTCCCCGGGCCCTTTGGCTGGCTCTCATGCTGGCGGTGAGCATCTTGCTCGGCGCAATAGTTGGCCCAGCATCTGCTGCCCTGATCGTACCCAAGTTTGGTTTATTTCCCATTCCGGATGCATTTTCGAATATGAGTCTGCCTCTATACACGTCGGCTTTGAGAACCGAAGCATGGCCTCAACTCATCAGCGACACAACCGCGAACGCCTCCACAGCCTGTTCAGGCAACCAAGGGGTCTTTAGGCCTAATTGTCCCGCAGGAGGATTTTCCAACATCTATGGTTGGATTTCTGGTTGGAAATTTTCATCTCTGCCGAATAATATCACGTTCCCGGATCCATCAGGCCAAATCAGTCGTCGCCTGGATATGCTGTCAAATAACGAAACTGGCACTTTCTTCTCTACCCCAACAGCTTTGACTGTTTCGGGACTGGGGCAGTTCAAGAGCTACCTGAAAGGGGAATACGCTGGAAAGATTTCACAGACCGAGTTTTATAAACTCGAGCTCTCAAACTCGTCGGTGAATTACCAACCGCTTGTGAATGCCAAATGCAATGTGTGGAACAACGTAAATTTCGACAAAAAAACGGATGCACCGACAATGGAGTTCCCTTCCAAAGAATTGAACTGTTTTGGCGACAGCACTTGCAATCAGATGCGAGATATGATTAAGGCCAGGGGCTGGCATGTCCCTGAAAATTATTGGACAACTTTCAACACCTCTGCCGCCTTCTCGGTGATCAACTTAGGAAACACAACCTCTGACGGCAAATCTTTATCTTCACTAGTATTCATGGGCCGAAGTCCGTACTTGAGCAAAGATCTGACCAATAAGGGTTTACGCATTGTCGCATGCAGCTGTATGGCACACTGGATTCCTTCACGGTACTGGGCCAACTCAACTGATTCTGAGCCAATTGCAACCAACATTACAGATTTGTCAATTTTTGACAATGAAAAAAAGTGGAAAGAGGAGCATCCTGAAGCTGTTGTTGGAAAGACCATCGGTTTTGATGACAGTTGGCTACCATATCTGGCCGTGGGCGAATACAGCCTGCCGGAAATCAAAGACCGATCAATTGTTGCTGATAATCTCCCGAGTCTTGGTTATTTATTTGGTCCAATGCAAGGTAGTTATTGGGATACCGGTAAACCTTACTTTCAACCCGGGTCCGCTTCCGACCCAGATGTAGGCGACAGGATAGTTGCCGAGTACTTGGAAAAGATCACAGGTTCCATTATCACAGATGCTCTTGCAAGAACTAGAGCATCTACTAGTGTGATTGTCGCTCAAAGCCCCGATTCAAATGGAACCATACCAATGTTGTACATCGGATCACGCGGCAACGACACCAGATCAGAGCAACTTGTCTTCAAAAATAACACGTATCTTGACATTTACGGTATAAGATATCCATACACGGGAACACCACAAGACTACTTGGATGGACTGGCCAAGAATGGAGTCACAATGAGCTTTGAGGCAAAGCGCTACGGATATGGGTATGGCCTGCCTTCAGGCTCACTGATATTTGCTTATGCCGTGCTCACCTTTTACATCGTTGTCGTTATTGTCTACTGGGTGATGACGTTGATATTCAGAGCGGATACGGTCACGGCCCTGGTTGACCTCCAGGAATTGTTGATTCTAGCCTGGAGATCACATCCTCCGGCTGCGTTGGAGGAGAGGCAGCTTACCACTGTAGAAAAGGATTTGCGCCAGGAAACAGTGGCAGTGAGGGCTACATCAAACAGTGCACTGGCGTTGGTAGTGAAGAAGGATAGACAGGAGAAGCCGCTGGTTGAACTCGAAAAGAGAAGCATGTACTGGTGAGAAAGTTGGGGACTTGTATAAACGCAACAATGAGAGAAGCGTGGGAATGATTGGGAGTTACAATTGGACGACTGGGGCCTGGTGAAGGAACAAACACGAAGGCATTTTACATATTTTTTTTGAATTTTAGCATTACTTTTTCATTCTTTCAATGTCGTATTACGGTAAAATGCATGTCATATTTTCCCCCCTCTTGCCTTTCACCCAGTACCGCCACGGGATAGCAGAGTGAATATTCCCTTTTATTGAGTGCAACAGAAACTAGCTGGAAGTCGGATTAGAGACTGAAAAGAAGTTTGAAATCCACTCGCGGGTTGTTAGCAGCAGGATATAGGAGGGTATGATGGCGAGACGTGCCGCTACTTGAGGACTATTTATTTACATAGCATCCCATCTTACATGTATAACCTGTCGTAATGCATGGCCTTTAGCGAAGTTATCTATCCGAGTGGTCATATTGAGAAACATTGGTAAGTCCTAAACATTACTCTCGAGTTCTGCGCGATTAAGCAGTTATCTGACAACTTTTACCCCTCTTTACAGTGGGCCTGCATGGCAGCATCACTAATTTCTCAACAACAGACGTAGAAATTGAATCCTTTGTTTGTGAACCAATAAAAGGCTTGCGCTAAATACCCAACACGATGAGACTTCTTGAAACAACAACCTTGGAACTTTGCAACTTCCCGGGGTCGGATATACCCCCATATGTAATCCTGTCGCATACCTGGGGAGATGACGAGGTCACGTTCCAAGACATGCTGGGCCCTCGTGAATTGGTAGTGGAAAAAGCAGGGTTTATTAAACTCAAAGGCTGTTGCAAGAAGGCTCTAGAGGATGGGTATGACTATGCGTGGATCGACACATGTTGGTTTGTTACCCTTAGACTTTCCTATAACAACCTTTCAGACTCACTGTTTTTAGCATCGATAAAACAAGTAGTGCAGAATTGACGGAAGCAATCAATTCAATGTACCGCTGGTATTTGGAAGCTGGTATTTGCTATGCGTACCTGGTCGATATACCCAGCCGGTGGATGGTAATCAGTCCTTGGAGGAACGACTTTGATCGAAAAGGTCTCTTCCGCAACAGTAGATGGTTCACTCGCGGTTGGACATTGCAAGAGCTTATTGCACCACCTATAGTTGAATTTTACGCCGAGGATTGGACCGAAATTGGGACGAAACGAAGTTTAAAGGACCGGCTGGTAGGCATAACAGGAATCGATATACGTGTGCTAGGAGGTGAGAGCCCAGCTATCTGCAATGTAGCTGAAAGAATGTCTTGGGCAGCTCGACGACAGACAACGCGGACTGAAGATAGTGCATATTGCCTTCTCGGTATCTTTGATGTAAACATTCCACTTATTTACGGAGAAGGTAAAAAAGCAATGCATCGGCTGCAACAGGAGATTCTGAACACAACTGACGATGATACCCTGCTCGCTTGGGGCTTGAGTAATGAGAATGCTACCGTATTCAATCCCCCAACAAGGTCTCTCCCTCTATCCGCCCCCGAGATATTCAAGGACATCAAAGATCAAATTGTTGCAAAACTTGCCGGGGGCATTGCAATAAATCCTCTGGCGGGGGAAATTTCCGACTTTCGAACATCGCTACGGAGTAAATGGAGATACGAAAAAGTACAACGCCTACAACAACAGTACATCAGGAATGTTGGACCACCCACAATGACGCGGAGAGGTCTTCAATGTGTTCTTTATGTTAGAGACTGTGGTGATGGAATATTCTTAGCCTGCGTCAATAGCAGGTTAGATTCCAACCTTGTTTGCATCTGCTTGAGTCGGAAAGGAGAGTCAGCAAACATTCTTTCTCGTCTAGGAAGCACTGGGTCTGCCAGTTGGTTCTCACTTATCCCATCTGAAACGATCAAGCACTTTGAGCAGCGCACCGTCATTATTTCCAAGGCGGAAAATAAGGTGCCCTCGCTGTATCCTGACCCTCGCCGCATTGGCCGAAAGCTCCGCATGTCATTTCGCGATGTCGAGAGGCATTTTACTGTCAACCTCCGCACACCCCCGGAATGCATTGTCTTCCGCCGAGCATTCTTAAACACAGCGATGACCACGGAAGGTTTAGAGTTTCTTGATTTTGTTTATGTTCAATGTGGAACAGAGGAGCCCATGGTTGTTGTTATCGGGAATTATTGGGGGAAGATCATTCCGATTACAGACAGGCTCTTTAGCACGCCATCGGGATCCTTGTATATCAACAAAACCCCAACTTTCCGCTCATCTGCTGCAACCCAGGTGTGCCAAGCTCTGGCGGAAAAATATCCTTCACCAAGGGAGGTTACGGATCGTCTCATCATGTACTTTGAGTCCTATGCGATTTCTGTTTCGTGGAGGGCGCTGCAAACCTCCCAACGCGCTGAACGGGTGGTTATTGAGCTGAATTCATGGGAGACGACTTCTGGTTTTAGATTTTCTGCGAGTTCATTGCTAGAAAGACAGGGATCGGTTTGAGAATACATTCGTGTCTGAAATAATATGTCCGTATTGCGTGTTTGTAGTGTTAAAATAGTTGATTGTATCTTGGTTGGGCGAATCATATATGGCCAAACTTAGTTGTATCTGCAACCGTTGTGGCTTTGGAGCTCCCTCTTGGTCGAACCCACAACTTACCAAAAAGTAGTATTAAAATTCATCCTGTCCGGAGCTGGCACTAACGACGGGCATCCCGTCAAGCTGAGGCGACCATCTCCGCTCGCAGAGTTGAGCCAGCGCTAGCTGGTCCGTGGTACACTTCGAGCTGAGATAGCGGCGCCCCAATCACAAGGTGAATATAGACGCGCTTGAACTGTCGCGTGAACAGATAAACGCAAGGGGTAGAATGAGGACTAGAATGAGAACCACTTTTGTTTGGAAACGCCTGTTGAAGTGCGGCTGAATGAATCCTATTCAGCCGCACGCGGGGTCATGCACAACAAGTGCTTCGGCAAGCTGTGAGTGGCACGTCTTACTTGGTAGCTACGAATATTATACTATAAATATTTTAAGGTTATAAATAAGTCAAAAATAATGCTGCATTGCTAGAGTCTAATGGCAAATTTGTGCTTGTTGGGAGTTTGTCAGGTTTTTTTCTCCCGCGGAGTAGAAACCAAAGTATAGCTCTTGAACACATTCTGTGACCTCATGCTGATCTTTGATCTGCGCGTTTCATAATATTTTTTTTGGCTCGTTCCATGGACATTGATCCCGAACTTCATTTGAGCTTGGAATGTGCATAGAAGGCCAAGACTGTCTTGTGTGGGCCATCATGCGCATTCCCCACACAAGAATTTCAGCCCATTCTCAGGCGAGGTCAAAGTGACGCCGCTAGACGCGCATCTCGACCGAGTAGGCTAATTAGCGCAGAATGGTGCGACAATTGTGGCCTAATATTACCATGCAACACGGTTTACTGAAGAAGTGTGTTGGTAAGTGTCTCTACCTTGTGCGTTTTACATCTTCAACTACCAAAAAAAATTGAATTAAAAGAATCAGTGAATCTCACACCGTAAAACTGGCGAGTGTCTGTTTAAGCATCTAGAACTATAGGCTTTTCACCCAACATCGCATCTTTAGCGGGTGGAGAACGGCAGCATGTCTTGGCAAAATTTTAGGCATTGATAGCATTGCGTTTGGCCAAAATAATAATAATTTGTTTTGGTGTCACAGTAAGATCGGATCGATTCTCTTCCCGAAAGGATGCTCATCCTCGTAGTCTTATTTTCATCTTCGCTGTCTATTGAGGGCTGTGGGATGGGCCCTTGTTCATTTGTCAGTCCCAAAGGGGCCGGGCGCATCTCAGAAAGAGGCACTTGCTAGATACGCTGTTTTATTCGCCAACGCTTTCAGACAGCCGCTAAATCGTGCATTGGCGCGTCAAAGCAATGAGACCCTCAACACCTTGGCTTTCGGATCGTCGGCAGGTCTGTGCCTGACCAGGGAATTGAGTCCAGATTCATCAGACCTGTAATAAAATAAGACTTGCTACAAGGTATCATGCTAAAGTATAAATAGGTAGGTAACCAGCCGTTTATTTCTTTTAGCCAGACAACATCCTCACTCGCCAACTGCCAAATAATATAACAAAGATTATATTACCGCTTCTTTTGCCAGCTACCTCGCAACTTTACTCAATTTTACAAAACAAACCATCAATATCCACCATGAAGTTCAGCTTCGTCATCCTCGCTTCCGTCCTCGGCGCCCTTGCCGCACCAACCGAAGAGACTGGTGTTCAGGGTCTCGAGGTTCGAGAGGACAACTGTTTCCACCCAAGCTCTTGCTCTGCCACTTGGGGTGGCAAGTGTGAGGACTACTGCGGTAGCCGCAAGTTCTCACACATGACCAAGGGTGACTGCGGCCTCTTTAAGAAGAAGTGCTGCTGCGTTCGCAAATAAAATGTCAAAAAGCTTTTCGGTCTAAACGATATCTAAATGTGCCGGGAAAGAGAATTTTTTGGGTGAATCGAGCGAGGGTGGATTTTTAGAAAGCAGGGGGCATATTTAAGTTTATTTGTTCAGATAGGAAGGGAAGGGAAGGGCATATGAAGATCTAATATTAGATGGTGAAGGATCGTGTTTACTGATATCACCATAGTGTCAACCCAGATGGAAATAAGAATGAGAGAACCAAAACTTTGTCTTGAAATGGCCAATTTCTTAGACTTTTGAATCATCTATGTAATATGTGAAGCGCCCCTCTGTGTTCAGAATGGGCAAAAGAAGGGCTTCTGCCGTTTTCGTATTCTGCCAACCAATCAGCTTTCATGACAGCCAATCGTAGTTTATTCTTTACTTCCAATATCACAAACATCCTGTCTGGAGCTAGCACTGACAAGTAACAACAAGTGTTCCATCAAGCTTAGGAGAGCATCTCCACTCTCACAGTTAAGCCAGTAATAATCCATAATACACTTAGAGCCAAGATAATGGTGCCCCAATTAAAAGATTAAAATAGGTGCGCTTTCATTGTTATGTGAATAACTAAATGTAAGGGGTAGAATGAGGATCACTCTTGCTTATAAACGCCTGTTGAAGTATGGCTGAATGAATTCTATCTAGCTGTAGTGGGGTTGCCTTGTTGCTGATGGAGAGGTAACAAGACACGATCAACGCTGGAGAGCCCCGAGAAAGTGCTGGAACATACTGGAATTGGCCATGTGTATTTACTATCTTACCAATATAGAAAATATGCAACATCGACATTTGGCCGCCAAGGGGCTTTTACGGGATTATACGCCAAAATGAACATATGGAACCCACAAGAGCGACCCACTATCTTCATCATCCTCGTCGCATACAATGATATCTCTCTTGACGTCGACATCAGAAAAAGCTGTTCCGGCCGACTTTTCAAGCTTTATTTTATCTCCCGTGGCTAGCCCAGCGTGGCGAAAAATACTGTCATGACGCTGCAGCCACTGGTCTCGAAGATGTCTAGCCGCTGTGTGCAATCCTCGACCAACTGAATCGTCTGTCAAGTCTCCATCCTTCATCACCTCATATGTAATTCGGGCCATGCTAACACACGACTCATCATTAACTTCCCAGAGGGTCCCGATTACATGACGAAAGCCCGCCAGCTGACATGCACTGATTAAGTGCATGCTTTCATCCGCGAATATCTCGTCGTTGATCCTGCCCGTCCCACAAGCAGAGAGATACGCAAGAAAAGGCGGATCGTTATGTAGTGTTGTTTCCAACAGTGAAGCTACTGTAAATGGATCAGTTCTCCAATCGTTCAGCAATAAATCGCTATTAAGTGGATTGTCGTTATCAGTATAGCCATGACCAGCAAAATGAAAGATGGTGCAAGAAGATAAGTGTGGTATGACGTCTCTTTTATTTTGCCGCGGTGTTATGGGCTCAATTGACATTGATCTGCAAGTGCTCTGCACTAGTTCCACTTCTTTATTTGCAAAATGAAGAGTCGAGTATGGCCCTGATGTGTTTTCCATCGCAATGACGAGAGCCTGACGAGAGATAGAGGATTTAAGCGGATTCCTTCTATTATGAAGGATAGACTTAACAGAAGAGCTATAGGATGATATGACTCTGTCCAACACTGTTTCGGAGCCATCGCTAGAGTGGTGTCCGGCGGCATGTATGGGGAATTTGCTGAGACTTCCCGTTGGGATCCACCAAATGTGAGGCCATTTATCACCTCGGGGTGTCTCACAGAACCCCAAGGCGTCCAGAATCGGCTTGGCTACTGTATCCCAGAGCCAAGTGAGCGTTTTGATTGTCCCTGGAGCATTATTGGACGCCTTTTTTGCGACATCCACGTTCATTTCCGGCGTTACTGTATCCCATTCTTGCTCAAATAAATCTGGCCTTTCCGCGTTGCGACTCTGCATTGAAAGTGGAGTATGATAGAGATCCTCTACATCTGTTGATCTGAGACTTTCTAAAGGAACTAGGCTGATTCGCTGGTGCTCGGTAATTATCGCATCGCATCTGAACTGACTGACGTTGATGATTACAATGGGACCGTTTTTGGCTGCAGCCATCATGTCTGATTCTTTCGGAGCCAGCAAAAAGTCTTCGAACCCTTCTTGTTTGCGGATTTCGACAAGCACATATTCTAACTCCTCATCTGCCCTCACCCGCTGTCTCGATTCTTCTTCCCAGAAGTTTTGGGGATCCGGAGACCTTCGGTTATACTCAAGAGGATCATCGAGGGCATGGCGAAGACTGGCCAATTGATCCGCTAAGTGTGGGAGTTTAGCTCTCAGACTCATAACATCAGTATTGGAAGGTCACGAAGGGCCAGTCACTTCTGTGCACTTCTCTTCAAATACAACCCTCATCGCATCCGCTTCAGATGATAGAACTATTCGACTGTGGCGTACCACGGATGGGAAATGCATTTTCAAATTTCTAGGCCATAAAGATGTTGTGAATTCAATTGACCTTTCTGCTGATGGGAGTCTTTTGGTTTCTGGATCTTTGGATAAGACAGTAATGCTGTGGTCTACTGAGAATGGCCGATGCTTACGATCATTGAAAGGGCATCATAGCCGTGTCTACGAAGTGGCTATTTCACCTAACTCTAAGCTTATTGCCTTCAGTTGCACTAATGGTACCATATTTGTATGGTCAATTGCAACGCGGAAGTATTTACACGAACTGAAGGGGCTTTGGGGTGAGGCTTACTGTGTGGCATTTTCTCCTGACTCCCTGTCTATTGCCAGTGGCTCCGAAGATGAACTCACTCGTATATGGAGCATCTCTGATGGCAACTGTGTCAAAAGGTTTAGTGGACATCAAGCCAGCGTACTCTTAGTTGCCTATGCGCCAAATTTTGAGTACCTCGCATCAAGCTCCAGTGATGGTTCAATAAAGTTATGGGATCTTACCGGTGGCTTCTGTTTCAAAACAATTGAATGCGGAACCTTTTGGACTTCAATATCCATTTCCGCTGACTCAAGGTTAATCGGAACCGCTTGCTCAGATTTCTCAATTCAAATATGGCCCGTCGAGAGTGAAAGTTATGAACACAGTCTGAAAGGCCATGTTCACGAGGTGAATGCAGTGGCATTCTCACTAGACTCGCAATACATAGCATCAGCTTCTTCGGATGCAACAGCTCGGATATGGTCTATGAACAATATCCCAAAGGTGCCCAAGCTCCCCAACGATGATACGAGGATTCATCTTATCACTGCTTCTCCAGATGGCACGCGTTTCGCATCTTTTTCTGAGCCTGATCTGATCCAAATATGGAATGCGATTGATGGAGAGTGCATCCACAAGCTCCGTGTTCCAAACGATAGGGATTTCGTTGAGCAGCTCAAATTCTCGCCTGACTCGCAATTTCTATATTCAATACTAAGATTTTACGGCACAATTCATTTGTGGAGACTGGATGATGGCAAGTTTATTTGTCATTATAATGAAGAAATATCCAGTATCTCATTTTCCCGAAACTCAAACGCTCTAGTTCTTGGGACCGACGATGGTACTGTAAAGCTGCAGGGGCTCAATGAACAGTGGAACCGGGAACTTATAGGCCACGATTCAAAGATATCTTCCTGCGCGATCTCGCCAGATTCTAGGTTTGTTGCATCAGGTACAATTGATGCAACGCTGCGAATCTGGAACTACAATGATGGGGAATGCATGCACAAGTGTACGGGGCATGATGGTGGGGTGGAATTCGTGGTGTTTTCACCAACTGCGGAGTTACTTGCTTCCGGTTCTAATGACGAAACAATAAGGTTATGGCGCGTTGGCGACGGAAGCTGTGTGCAGGTAATCAAATGCGACAAGGAGGTGAAATCGTTTGCATTTTCACCTACTACATTGATGTTCGCATTTACCTCTGTTGATGACACTGTCCAGGTGTGGTCCACGCAAGATGGCAAATGCCTGCAAACTAACCAAATATTTCGCATCGGAACCTGCGATATAGCATTTGATCCAACCGGGTCAAAGATCCTATCCGATGTTGGCTCTTTATCAATTGATGTGACAACTTCAATTGATGAGAAGCCTCATATGGCCGAAACAAGTCACAATAACCTGGGCTTTGCAATAAGCGATGACACTCAATGGGTTACGTGGAAGGGAAAGAAGCTTCTTTGGCTTCCTGTGACAGTTCACCCTCTATGTTGGGCAATATACGAATCTACCATTGCGATTGGAAGTATGTCAGGTCGGGTTATAATCATGAGATTTGATAATAGGCTGGATCTGAATTAGGTGTCGTGCATTGAACCTTGCCAAGTGTTTTACGCGCGCAAGTCACAGCTTCCATGCCACTGATGAACATTGATGCATATCCAACCCTGCAGCCCTCTGTGCTCAGAATGGGCAAAACAGCCAATGAAATAATTCTTTTTTTGTTGTTTTTTCTCGAGATGCATCCCATTTCATGTAATGAGCATCCTCATTCTGACAGACGATCCTTCTTCAGTCATCAAGTGGGTCGATTTCTGCCATCTGTGACCGCCCGCAATGGACTAGGTTATACCTAAGTTAACACTTAAGCGAATGCGACGCTGACTCGACTGCCTCTGGGTCTTGACAATGAATCAAATCGCATCATTTGATCGTTCGCTCGTATATCTTACTTGCTACGAATATCTTTCTTGCCTGCGAGGTGTTGCTCGACAAGCGCGCATGTTCGACCTGCGACCCAACCATGACCGGAAGTCTCGTCGCTCGCAAACGAAACATCAAAAGTAAACCCAAGGTGAAGACTGGCTGTGCAACCTGCAGGTCAGTCTCGAATCCCATTGCTAGTCTACGCCCAATATTAAGGGTTTATGCGAGTTTCGGTTTGCAGTGTGTGCTCACTTGTCAATAGAATAAGAAAAGTAAAATGCGATGAGAACAAGCCATTTTGCCAAAAATGTGTCAGCACTGGTCGTACTTGTGATGGCTACGAGTCTCCTTTTAGATTCGTTACTACTCAACCAGTCAATAACGCCCATACTAGTGGTATCAAGTTGAACGTTGGCTTACAGCGTATCCGACCCACTTTGACCGAAATCGCCCCTCATGACATCGATCTCCTCAGTCGCTACTTCTCAACCAAGACCTTGTTCGATGTAAGGTTGGGCTGTGATGAAGAAGCTAGGCAAGTTCTCCAGGCCAGCTTAACAGATCCGCCGATAAGACACGCAGTCTCGTCTCTCAAAGCTCTTCGGGAACATCTTGAGAGGTCTGGAGACGTTGCAGTGTCAGTTATATGGCAAAGCCCCAGTCGTAGCTACGACTATGGCCTCCAACAATACTGTATGGCTTTAGGGGGTCTCGCGTCCAACTTGTCGTCTCCAGGCTCCAACGAGTTGAAATCAGCATTGCTTTGCTGCCAAATCTTCATCAGCATTGAGCAGGTGCGGGGGAACTATACTGCCATGGCCCAGCACATCTTTCAAGGACTCAGTATCATGCACGAGCATCGAGCAAGGCCAACTTTTATTACTCCAAATAAATTAGTTCAAGCCCATCATAAAAGACTACCTTTGCTAGATGTCTTCATCATCAAGCTCTTCGCTGCGCCATGCAAGTTCGCGGATACTCCAGCAACAGCCGATACAAGCGGGACGTCGGCGTCTGTGGATTCGATGCCGTCACATCCACAAACTGTGGAATCTCTCAGTCTTCGCAAAATCGCTCCCGACATGCGTACAGAGCTTACAAGGATCGCTACATCGACGCTTGACTTTCTTGGCAAAGTGTCGCTTGTCGAATCGGCAGAAAACGGTTTCAGACTATTGTCTGAGAAGGCGTATCTGCTGGAATCGTTAGCTTCGTGGCTCACTAATCTTGGAATAATTCAGAACGAAACGAGATCTTCTGGTCCTGAGCTTCTTTCGGTATCTTTCCTGCGCGCCTTCCATCAGATATTGAGAATCGTTCTCTTGGGAGCACTAGAGTCGTCGTCAGATCTCGATGCCAAGCTGCAAAACGAGAACGATAGACTGAAGAAAATTGCAAGCAGTATTGATGAAAGAGCAAAGTCTTATCGAATCCACCATGGTACTAGAAGTGGTTAAAGGATGATATCCCAAGTATACTAAGATATTTATTGCAGTGGCGCAATCTTTCTAAGCGACGGATATAATCCTTGTTCTTGTTTTTTTATACAAATAACCAAATCCAAGTCTTTCAATGACGTATGCTGGACGTTTCTTACATATGCAGTATCTTGGGCTATGATCAGATACCCTGGCAATCACCCAGTTGTAGGATATAATTTATATATTAGAGTAGAATATGAATATGGTTCATGGGTTTATGATCGCCAAGAAAACTTTTTTCTTCTCCTCTAAGTCTATTTCTATCAATTAATTTGTTACCTTATTTGCGTGTAGCAGCCGTAGCCTCCTTGTCGGCGGCTAAAAGTGACTGTATGGCTGGCCTATTGATGCAGCGATTCCACCAAGAACTGACTGCTTTTCGGTTCAGAACAACGTCGGCATACCCACAAGCAAAAAGTCTCTGAATCACCGGAACGTAGTATATATCCACCAGAGTGAAGTCCTTTCCGGCCATGTAATCATTGTGTTGCAAGAGACGTTCTGCCACGTCGAAAAACATCTCGACCGATTGCAGTGCTCCAGAGACTACGGCCTCATCGGGAGGCATACCCATAAACTTTTTGACGAATTTCTCAAATGCGATTCTGCCTGCAGGTTCGGCAAAGTAGAGGGTTTCTGACGATTGCGCCTGGTCAAACAGCGCTGTAGCTTCAGCGTCGGAATCTGGAGGTAGAAGCGGGAACGAGTATTTTCTCGCAAGGTATTTGCAGATTGCACGACTTTCATAGAGCGTGAAGCCGTCTGGGAAAGTGACGACGGGTATCTTGCCCCAAGGATGGCGTTTCAAATGTTCTTCGGACTGGATGTAGCGGTGTGTCAGTAATCAGCAATTTTATAATTTCCTCGAGTGGGAGGAGGACAAGCTACGCCGACTTTTCGAAAACGAAGGGTTACTTACTTTTTGCTCTCCTTTTTGAAGGTTGACAGGCACGAATTCGTAATCCGTGAAGCCAGCTTCGGCGAGAGTCAGGCGGACACGGTCCGTGTTGGTGGAGCCGCGAGTGCCATAGAGAGTGAAAGCTGGCATTTTGGAGCGGTGCAGTAGTTTTGAGATGAATCGAGAACTATTGGTGGCGAGCTTTAACATGTGCAAGTGAAGAACTGTTGTGAAGATTTAGAGAGAAATTGAACCAGTCACCCATTATATACGTACGAGTCGACTCGGCTAAGACACGATGCTATCGGGCCTCAAAAAGGACCTACAATTGGAGGGATGTGGCCCACTCTTACAACAAGGGATATAATTGGCTGGTTCGGTCCCACCGCCCAATCGAGCTAGCGCCGACGCCTGCTCCTTGATGTGGCGTCCGACAATTTGAGCTGCTTAGCTCCGCCTTCCGCCTCCTGATTATTGTTGTGAGGAGTCCGATACGACCGGTCGCAGGCTCGCGCACATTTTTAAGCGCGAGGGCGAGCGAGGGCAGCCATGACAAGAAGGATTTCATTGCCGCGAAGTCCTTTCGGCGTAAGCACCGAGCGCGTGGCCCCCCGCTTGCAGTATGCGGTCCGAACCAGCCAATCAGCATTTGGAGGCTGAGACTTGGATCAGCCTCAAGACCCAACCAATTGCAGCCCCACAGGGTAAACAAGGCCTTGATACTGGGACCAATATAAGCAATTCTGGTCGCTGGCCAGCTCAATAGAAGGCCCTTCGTGTCGGTTAAATACACCCGCTCCCCTCGCTTTTTTGTAAAGAAGCTTTCTTCATCGCTTCAAGCTCAAGCTCAGACAAACAAATACTCAAACTCACCCATCTCCCATTATCTTATACAATGCATTTTCTCCTCCTCGGAGCCACTGGCCGGACCGGCAAACATGTCGTCTCTGAATTGCTCTCTCAAGGCCATACAGCCGTAGCTCTCGTCCGCACCCCTGGCAACCTCGCTCCTCGCCCTGGCCTCACCATTGTCACTGGCTCGCCACTATCAAAGTCGGACATTGAAACGGCCCTCTCCGCGACGCCTTCTCTCACACCTTCTGCGGCCATCTTTACATTGAACACAGTGCGCAAATCTGACAGCCCTTTTGCGCCTCAGGTTTCACCACCGCGCTTCCTAGCGGACTCTTGCGCCAATGTTTGCGAGGTTCTGGAGAAAGCAAACATTCGCCGCATTGTTGTCATGTCAACAGCAGGTGCTGGAGATTCGTGGGCCAACCTACCGTTGCTTTCCAAGGGGTTCATGGGGTGGACCAACATCAAGTACGCCCTCGAGGACCACAACATCCTAGACAAGGAGATTCGGTCGACAAAGATGGATTGGACTCTGGTGAGGCCTGTAAGGCTAGAATTTGATGATCCGAAGCAAAAGTCGACCGGCGCTAAGGCTGAAGCGCGAACTCTGGATGGTAACGGCGCTGGAATGGGTATGGCTGATAGCGTGAGTGTTTCTACTGCAGCGAGATTCTTGGTCAAGGTTGCAGTTGAAGGACTCTTCGTCAAAGAAACAGTAGTTATAAGGGATTAATGTTGCCAACAAGTCCTGGAATTTGACAAATTTTGAGGAATTATCTTAAGGGAAGAGATCTGGAGGCTACCATTTGTTGATTTAGTTAATGACATAAGCGCCGGTGGGTATTATTTATAATTTGAGAGCTGGAAATTTCCTTTTTAGATGACCTACTTCGCATCAGAGCTCAAGATACTTGTATAAACAGATACTGTAATCGACTATTGTATTTTATTTCGATCTATCAACGCTACCACCATCAAAAGTTGTGACTGCGAAGCACAACCTCGAAAATACATCCTCTTGAGCACATTTGCGCCTCACTTAGTTTTTAAAAAAGAAACAATTTGAGCCATTGTAAAGGCACAATTACATCTATGGCGAAGAAGAATTATCTGCATTCTTTTGAGAATCAGTCTCAGTTCCATCACTGATTTGCTGCTTCTTTCGCTTCTGATCTCGTCGAAATGCAAAATGAATACCGATGTAGATGAAAACAGACATCGCTGCAAATCCCATGTATAATTTGGCTCCAATATGCCAGTAAGGTGCTTGTGAAGTGGGATACGCTGCGAGGGGAATGGTTGCAGTCAGAATGTAGGTCAAAACGGTTCCCGCAGCGAACAGGACAGTGCGAACTTGGGGTTCTCCCTGAAGGTGAACAGAAGCCCAAGCGCATATAATCATCGTCGCCACTCTGTATGAATTGTTAGAATTGCTCAACATTACCTCCAAGAGATGCCCAAACTTACCCTCCAATGTAGTTCAGGTACCAACCTGCCATGTACGCGTGTCGGTTGCTGGGTCGGACAATCAAAATAGCCAAAGAAGTGATATTTATTGTCTAAAGGGTCACATTAGAATAAGGTAAGAATGAAAGAGTAGGAAGCCTACCGAATGCAGTAATAAGAATGGCAAATATTTTCCAAAATAATCACTGAACCCACTGAAAAGTATCTCAGCAACTAATTGGGCGGCCTGGCCAATAATAGGCAAATAGTTTATCATAGCAGTCGAACTAGTCTCGTTAGAAACTGAAGCATATAATCCAGTAAAATCACCTACTATGTTTTAGTGCCATCTGTGTTCTTCAAAGACTTGAGCCAGAGATTGTAATAGTTGGCAGGTGTAAAATTGCCACCAAAAGCCCAGGCAACTGTAATAGTTAATATCAAACAAATGAAGTCTTCAAAGGTATATTCGGCGAAATAACTCACTAGAAATAGCCCACACTTCCCAAAAGGTGAAGCAGCGAATGAAATCTTTGGCAGTTATGCCAATCTGTGGTTTCCGGCTGACTCGACGAGCACGAACCATTGCAATTTCTTCAAACAAGTAGGTAGTTAGTGACTGACACAATAACTGTATAACATGAGAAGCTGGTTACTCGGAAATTTGCTTACCGATATGTCTTGGCTTCATATAAAATTTGGACAATGGGTTTGGTTGCTCCGGCTGATGAATGGATATGTCAGCAAGCTCGCCATAAATAAAGCAACTCGAAAACATACGTATCCTGGCAGAATAAAAAACGCACCCAGCGCAATAAAAATCGTACAGACTCCCTGGTCAAATTCAGCTCGCATTCTTGGTACCTTCTTTGACCTAGAACTTACATTGATAATGAACGCCCACCGCCAACCAGCTCGTCCCAGAGCACCGTCCAAGGTGGAAGAGATTGCGCCTTGCATCGCTCCCGACAACATAGCGCCAGTGGGCTGCGCGATGTTATAGATACTCATTCGAAGAGCGATCTCATGCGGCATATACCATTGACTGATCCGTTAGAACTCATCTCTAAACTAGTGGTGAATAAAACAATTTTGACAGTACCTAATCATCGTAAAGTATGCAGGCCAAGCAGTTCCTTCGCAAAATCCGATAAGAAAGCGAATACTGTATACCTTTTACACTTATCAGCAATTGGTCGACTTAACAGAGGAGTAGCACTTAGGTATTACTTGTTGAGAATTTTTTGCCAACGACAGGCAGCAGGTCAATACTCCCCACATCAACTAATATCAATGTTACCGGATTTTCTTCTGCAAGGAGATGACTTTTGACATACCTCGCAAGTGGGTAGCCATTTAGAGGGCCCAATATATGAAATAATGATGCAAGATGGGAAAAGCATTATAATGTAACCGATGCTGTTGGAATGTGAGCATACATTTGTCTTGGTGGGGGAACTATATTTAGCCCACTTGAAATATGTAGTAAAGTAGTTCAACTCATTTCCATAGAGCGACAGGTCTTCCTTCATGCCTGAGACATATGCATTACTCTGTGAAGAAAGAGGTTAGTTCGAAGAAGCCCTCATAGGGCATGGCGGGATAGTACAATGTTATTTTGGTCAATGTATTTAAACATGTACCCCAAGAACCCAATAGTCAGAAGACCAATATCCAGTCTCCAGACAAAATTTCTTTCTTCGGTTGTGTCAATGGTTTCGATTTCTTTCTCATTGGCGGCAGCCGGGGCCTTCAGATCCTGGCCAGCCAAATCTTGGGCCCCAGATTGGCTCGGGTGGATGTCTTTTTCGCTCATTTTCGGGACAAGGCGACGAACCACTTCTTTGCCAACACGTCGGGAGATGAGCATATGCTAGCCACATAGGGCAATGTACAACATGGACAATTCTTGGCATGCTATCAGATTGAGTATCTTATAGATTCTTGAATGTTACACTATGATCGCATCAATCGCTAACTCGAAGGCGTGCTTGATCGATCTGTTCTGCGGGTCACAATTGTCGGGACGGACCCGGCTGTGATTTTGCCTCGAATTGGTATTTTTTTTCTGGGTCAGCGTCGGATCCTTCTCTGTAATGGCAAACGATATTAATCACGCCTTTGCGACTTTCCTCAAGTTAGCAGATGATCGGGTAAATCGGCACCTCTGCTACGCGTGTGTCCTTGCACCAGCGAGTAAGCGAAGCGGGAACTCGCCGCGCGTGCTATGGTCCGTGCCCAAATAAGGCAATTTTCGTAACCCATCTCGTTCTGTGCCTGCGCAGAGGATGATCCCTCTCGTATTCAAAAGCACTCGAGCGCCCTCGTACGCGAATTTGAACAGAAATTTCAGAGTCCATCGCTATAGATCGCCAGATCTGATTCAGCTTGTGAAGAGCCAATAGGAATTTGGTAGTGTTTGACGGACCCTTCAGACCAGATCACGCGCCTTTCTCCACAAGCAATATCCTCAAAATTAAATGCAGGAAAGGTTCAGTGAACCAACCGTGTCTCGTTCTTTGTGAGTTTTCTCGTCATAATTCGGGAAATAGAACATGAATAGCAATACACAACACAGTCTGTTAATCCAACAATATTGAGGAGGTGGGTTAACTGACATGAAATGAAGAGCAATGAGACACCCATTGGATAAAAGATGACCAGAAAGATACAAAAAAAGTAGATACCGAAAATATCAACTAGTTCATAACTAAACTAAGACCCTAATTCTTACCAGGGGCATTGGGAAATAGCCATCTAAAGACATGATAACAAATTTGACGGTTCTAAGCTTATTAAGCTTGAATCTCAACCATACAAATAGGCTAATATAAATTTACTGGGGGCTGGTAACTGGTCTTGGAAGACTCTAGAAAGAATGACGATATCCAATTGTCTATAGGACAAACTATGGCTGCGCTACAGATCTCATTGGATCATACCTGCTTTCTGTTTTGCTCAGCTTTTCGGTCATTTTAGGGTAAGCCCAGCCCAAAAGTACAGTTAGGGATGATGAACTTATACAAATCCAAAAATTGAAATGCCAAGGTCAGCAGACTACCAGTATCAAGCCGCACTGGGTAACTCGACGAACCATCTCTCCAACTTCCAAATTGTCACAAATATTTGAACATAGGCGGGATTTTCAATATTCAGAAATGTTCAACTCAAGCGAAGTTGCACTTGAAGCAAATAGTGACTCACAAAGTTTATTACAATGCATACGTGAATTGCACGGTTCTCATCTCAATCATACCCAATAAGCTGAGAAGATGCAATGCACATAAAATGATGCATGGACATGTTTTTGAACTTATTTACGTATTCATCTCTCAACCGACCAACCAACATCATGAAAAACAAGCTTTCATATCGTATTGCCTTGTGGGTGGGTACCCATGATTCTCGCTGTGAAGAGTCCTACCCGGTACTGACATCCATGAATACCCACAAAAGCAATACGATACGATACGACACGCTTTACTTTGGTAAAGCCAATGAACTTGATATCGATATCATGCGTTCGTAATTTAGGTCTATCGTCGGATATTATCCAAGGCAGAATCTCCAACCTATTGGCATTTGATATGGGAAACAAACACATGTCAAACAAACCTAGGCGACATTTTAGGTTTAAGGGGCACCAACGTTTAGGGAAATTTTCTAGAATTCACATGTTGATCACGTGCACTCGGACCGGAAAATGAATATGTAAGGGTATGGAATCAATTGGCTTGATTGTACTGAAAGGTGTCCAGTGCACCTCCATTATTATAATCGTGATCAAAGTTAACCTGTTCTCAGCAAGGGCAAATTTTACATCAGGCCATTTGTAATTCTTGCCCTAGATTCTATTGTGAAATCATTTAAATGTGGCTTCTTAGTGGCCTTGAATATGTGTGAAAAGGTTGACAAGGCAAGAAATGGTTGAAAATATGTTTGATAAGGGGAAGCTTTGAGAGACTGTGGAGTAACCCCATCTAGGACGGGGTATTGGCCACCCTGACATTCCGCTATGGGTAATGACTCAGTTGCATAGCCACTCGGGGGAACATGGGTTTGAGAACATGTAGATCATGCGGAAAAAGGGAAGAGCCTTCTGGAAAAGGCGGCCCACTTTTGAGAGTGCCTGAAGCCGTGCTTTGGACCTGGTCACGGCTCCGAACTTCCCTTTACCGTGGTAGTTAATGACTGGCATGGCCGATAATGGGTCCCAACTGAACCCCGAACTCCACACCGTGCTTAGCTTATTTTTTTTTTATTGCGGTCGATCGACGTTGCAGACGTTGCGGCCCGATGTTGCCATTCCAGACGGAATATCCGATGTGGGGACATGTCAAATTCCATCGGTTGCCTTGGGTCAATACATCAGCCTCGACGAGCAATTCATGGATGGCAATATAAGAAAATGTCTTATCTTTCAACCACTCTATTTCTTACATCCTAGGACGACATATTAAAGCATGGAGTTGTCACGTTTTTGCCACTTGACATTTACGCTAGAATCATCTCACTACCGGTGGTATAGATTACAAACCGACTCGTATTCGCCAAAATGCAGTTCACGGTGCTTTGTACTATAACAACCTTTATTTTTGCTCCTCTGTCACATGCTTTGACTAGCAAAGATGTGTTGACAACGGTGCAGGGGTTTACAGTTTTCGTCCATGCAACGGCCAACATTGCAAGCTCTATCGACTCATCTAATTATTCGAAAATCACACCAGTAAGTAGCAAATTGGCATGTGATTCAATTATAGGCTAACCTCATAAAAACCTAGCAACTACTCAAGAATTTTAACGAAATAAAGTCATCAATCGCTACGAGCATCCGGGCTTTAGAGGCCTCCGAGCTAAATTTTGCAGCAAGCGACCAGAGCAAAATCTGTGATGCCTTTAACGAGGTCAGTGCGCACACGCAGTTTTCATGGGTAAACCCAAAGTAACCTTGGCGGCGTTCTTAGTTTGTTCACGCGCACAAAATGTTTACAAATACATTAAAGGAGAAAAATGGTGTGATGAGGGACACCAAATTCTACTCCCAAATCGGCAGCGTATTAGAGGACCTCCGTGCTGGAGCGACACGCCTTGGAGAGGACGTCACTAGAACAATTCCAACATGCACATATGATGCGGGGGCAAATTTAGAGGAGTTGAAGCAAGGATTTGACAATGCCGCTGCAAAATATGCATCATGAAACGTGGCCGGCGAGCTCCTACACGTCAAGAAATGCCCGGAGACAAGGATCATGAGCAGCATGGGTTTTTTTTGGTATTTGAAACGATCCCATCTTTGATGCGGGTGGTGGTGAAGTGAAGCACCCTTGTCGCATGATACAGGCACCCTGATCAAAACTCAATATTGATCGGACCCTTTTCGGCAATGCCGGACATAATAGCAACAAATGATTGTAGAGACAGCTTCTGAACAAGGATTCGCTCCAGAGCATTGTGAGCTGACGTCGTTGAAACTCCGCAGAACCCTGCCGACAAAGGCCTGAAGGGGCTAGCGTGGCAGGATTCGGGCGTTCGGGGTCTTCCTATTCCCCGGTTGCGCACATCACGTCCCGCATTTTAGGGTCGTCGGCGTGCCGAACAGTGTTCAAACCCGCCCACCGATACCATCTCCCTATGCACAAACTGTGAAACGGTTTGGATTCTTCATCGTCGCCTCTGCCTTGAATTGCGTTAAACGTTTACGAACCCCGCTTCGGTTTTCTCTAAGCCTTGCCAAACCTGTCATTCAGTTACGCCTGGCGTACTGATAACACTAGCCAAGAAACCACATGCCATCGTGCCCCCTGGCGGGAAACAGTCATCCGGAGCCGCATATCTCTTGGTAAATCGGACGAGTCGTACAGTATTGACACTTTGCTTTCCCATCAAAAAGCTGTCTAGTTTTTTCCCTCCTTGTGGGCTGGTCCTTTTGGCTTCTTCCATCTACACCTGGATTCGTTCATTGGACACCAACACACCGCCTGATGAATTCCGACGTCCCCGCGCAAGCCAAGTCCCCCAAAATCTTGGCTTGCGTGCTGTGCCAACAGCGAAAGATCAAATGCGACAAAGGAGCGCCATGCTCCAACTGTGAAAAGGTTAGCACCCGTTCAGAACGCAGAGTGAAACGCCGGTCTAAGAGGTGTAGATTGGTGTCGTATGCACGCCCTCCATCCCAGCACCTTCTCGCAAGAAGAGACGAACAAATCGTGACTTGAGAGAAAGGCTGGCAAAATGTGAGGCCTTGCTGCAACAGTATGCGCCTCAGTCGACCACACCAACTGGAACGGCTACGTCATCGCCAGTAGACTACCCAACTTCTACTGCAGATTCAACCCAGAGCCCAACTCAGTACACCCCAGGTGGCCCTGATACAGACATGAGCTCTGTTATGTGGAGACCCATGGGTGATTTCATTCATGAAGACGGGAGTGTCAAATACGTGGATAATTTTCCATGGGTGACAGTGGCGAAGCAGGTGAGTACTCCCTTCGGGCATTTAGTCAGGCTCTTCTTAGAGCCGATTAGGTTTCATTTGCCCCATCCATTCATTTTACACTGTTATTGACCATCTGAATAGCTTCAAGCTATGCGCCAGATTTTGGACGATGAGCAAAGTGTGGTGGACTCTGAAGCTACTCCCACTAGAGAGGAGATTAACTTTTCATTTGCCGACATATCGTTACTTACTTACGAAGATGTCACCCCAACACCTGTACAGATTTTCAAACTGTGGCAGGTGTACTTGGAGAGAGTGAACCCTCTAACTAAACTCATCCACGTTCCAAGTCTTCAACCCCTTGTAGTTGAGGCCTCGACAAACCATTCAGGCATCACCCAACAGGCACAGGCGTTGCTCTTTGCCATTTACTTCTCGTCAGTGATTTCTCTGACAGAATCAGAATGCATTCAGATGGTCGGAATGATAAAGGACGATGCTCTGCAGAAGTTTTCTGCGGGAGTGAAACTTGCCCTGACACGAGCAAGATTCTTGGAAAGATATGACATAATGGTTTTGCAAGCGTTGGTTTTATACCTGGTAGGATCACCCAGCCATTCACTACATTCCGATTCATTCGTTTTCTCTATCCGCTGGCTAACATGTGCATAGATGTCTCTGCATGGTCGATCTAACCGCCATGAGACATGGATTCTGAGCGGAATCCTTATCCGTATGGCACAGAAATTGGGCTTGCATCGGGACGGAGAGGCGCTCAACCTTAGTCCCTTTGATACTGAAATGCGCAGGCGTCTTTGGTGGCAGATTATCATGTCGGATACCAAATACGCCATTGCATCCGGCTTTCATGAGCCTCTGCTCACCTGGAACTGGGATACTAAAGTTCCGCATAATGTGAATGACGCCGATCTATATCCAAATTTCATGGAGCCCATTCGTCCGCGAGACAGCCCGACTGAAATGGCCTTTTACTTGATGCTTTGCGAGCTCTGCCGCTTTGTCATTGAGAACCGTATCACCGATTACAAGACAATTGCTAATGGTGCGATACAATGTAACACCACCAATGGAGCCAAAAGAACACCAAGACATATAGGGATGTATAAGGAGATAGTGGCAGCTCTCGATGCCAAGCTATGGGATATCGAAAGAAAGTATATCGATACATCAGTCGGTCCTTTACATCTGTTGGCAAGCAGAATGCGATACAATATTGTCGCAGAAATCGAGTCTATCCTCACACCGATACACGATGTACCCGAATGGGGAACTGAAATCTTCAGCGCCGAGGACAATGTATTCCGAATCTGCATAATTCATTTTGAGCACCACATGGACTTGTGCGAACAGATACGAGATACCAGCTTTGTCTGGTACTTCATGCTTCACTTCGAAAGCGACGGTATACTTTTCTTAGCTGGACAACTGCAAAGCCGACCTTTGGGATCACTGGTCGACCGAAGCTGGGTTCTAATCGACCGCGTATATGAATTCCACACGGAACTTTGGAATATGAGCAAAAAGGAATACTCCAGGCTCGGCGTCTCCATCCTCAAGGCATGGCGCGAGCGAGAGAGCGCCCTGATACAACTGGGTCTTCCATACGACATACCATCCACCATTTCCAAATTGCAAGCCTCAGTGCCCATGTCAACACCGTCACCAGCACAGCCACTTATGGCCACAGCACCAGTACCAGCACCAGATCCAGACTGGCTCATCGACCAGCTTACCAGCTATAGAATTGATCCAACAAGTCTTATACACAACCCATCGCATCAGCCCTTTTAAATAAAAAGTGTCCTAGTTACGAAAATATACGAAGCGATGGTCATAGAATACGGAATGGGGGATTTTGGGATGGTTGGTCTGAATAGAAACGGGATTGTAGTTTTAAGAATACTAATGATATAATATACCCTGCTCTAATTCAGATCAGTATACTCTGAATCAGCAAGCAACCGCTCTTTGATCAGGGGTACTTGATGTCTTTCGTAAACCGCTTTTGGAAGAATAGCATCGTAATGATGAAGTATTGTCCTATTTTGAAAAGAGAGACTCGATTAAAGCCCTTACATTCCCGACACCAAGAAAGTCAGGGAAGTTGAATTTCGAAGTCGAAACAGGCATATGAATTGAAGCGGTAGGGCTCAAAGATTGTAATTTTGATGACCTAACTTTGGATGGGGGAACAGACCAGAGTATAAAAGTAACGGGAAAGGCCTCAATTATCAGATTCTGATCTTGATATATGCCTAGTTGAATCTCTCATGACAATGGTACCACCTCAGAAGTCAAGCGATTTGAAAATCTGTGATGGTCACACTCCAGATCTGGGTCCTCTAGAACCTCTCGTGCTTCTCCTTTTTCAGTTTGAAGATGAAACAACCTGTATATAATAATAATGGCGATTGTGACTAAAATTGAGAACCTGGTACGGTGTTAACATGCCATTTTGGAAGTGACTCGTTCAAGGCATACTTGGCAACTGTTGCAGATCCGCTTAAGAGACGCATTGATATGTGCCCTCCAGCCTCCCCTGCCGTTTCCATTGCAGATGAAAATACTTTTAACATCAAGTAAAAACCGACACAGCAACTGATTACAAGTCCAAGTTTCCGGTTGAAATGGCTTTTTGTGCGAGAGATACCGAGGGCGTTGAAATGTTCAATCAGAAGCATGAGCATTAGGAATGAAAAATGAGCGAATGTAATCAACCCTCCCTATCCTCATATCAGTGAGACATTCATTATGTGGATGGATGATTCATAAACCCACCACGGCGCGGACTCTCCAACCCAAGGTGAGACTTGGTCGCATTGGGGTGCTGATGAACGCGAATACACCAAAAGTCATACAGGTAAGTAGTGAGCCAAGACATATTGTGTGCATGGCTAACCAAAATGAAATGACCTTCATGGCTGTAAATCTCGTTCCAAGATAAGTCACAACTTCGAAATCAGAACATGGGAGTAGTTGGAATTAGGGCTTTCAGCGGTTTAGTATGGCGTGAACAGTGGGGCCCGCAATTGAGGCTAAGCATGCCAACTCAGTCAGTCATATGGATAATGGACAGGGTACATGCGGGTGAAGGATTCGCATCCACGCTTTCAGTACAAGCTAATGCAGCCCAGTCAGGCAGACTGGCATCCAAAGCCACAGCGGGGGCTGTGCCGTGGATCTTCTGCACCGAACCTTTACTTGCTTATTGGCGAGCAATTCTAATCTCTGTAGGCAACCCATCAGGCAGAACTGGCCAGTTTTCATCACTCATAGAACTGGTATTAAATATTCTTGGTTTAAAGATACATATACATATACAACAATTATAACTGCATATCCAGGTGAATGCTCCTCCCCATCTCCTCTCTGGTTAATCCGTTTTCGGATTCTGGAGGATTCGACAGCACTCGCGAGGCACCGCTAATATTTGGCGGAATGCTCAGATTTGCAGGGATGTCCCCATAGAGCTCTGGAAACGTTGTGAAAAAATCATTGCACATTGTCCATGAACTGATATCTCGGAGGCGATCCTCAAACATGGGCGACAGCTGAAGCTGACCAGTCTCAGAATTTTTCATGTAAGTGTCCCGAAAATCAAATGGCCAAGTGACCTTGAAGTTGGAGGCAAATAAATCCCAGAATATATTGGTGCAATACCGATGCTGACTGAAAACAAACCGTTCTCTGATTCCAGGCCTTTACAGAATATTAGTCGTGCTCTTTGTTATTACGATGGGAATACAAACCAAACAAAGTAGTCAATCGCATGGGAGTGCACAATTGATTGTGATGGTCTGTTATTTAGTTAGTTCTTAGTCAATTGCGATGTCATTGCGTAACTCACCTCATTAGAAGCCAATGCGGCAGGGTACTTTGCCGTGTTGTTGGATCGCAATGATACACCATTGTAATGTGCATCATTCTCAGAATAGCCAATCGTTCGACGGGGGAACATTTCTGAAAGCAGACTTCATCGACCTTCCGTAATTTTCGCCAAGACTTGGTCATCTTGCCTGCCTTTTCGACACTGTCCCAACCCTCTATAATGGCTCGGACTGGTGTATCTTGACTGGTCAAATCCTCCGTCATGATTTCAGCCGCGGATAGCCTGATGGCCTTCCCCAATGCCTCATTCGCTCCTCGCCACTTGTTGAATGGCTTCACTATACCGTTTTGGCTAAGTCCAGAGGCTGTGCAGTGGCATGCGGTGGGTGCCTGGGGAACAATTACGTCGTCATCCGACATTGAATCGTGAGAAAGATCGAGTGAACTCAGAGGGGCGATTTGGCCATGGCTAATTCCATCCAGATTGCAAGGGGCTGTGTCGTTGGGAAGCATTCCATTAAATCTACCCGGAGAGTCGATTGGAATCATAGAACTAGTTGACCATGGATGTATTGGCCATGTCAAGGTTCCGGATGCTTGATTTTGATCGCTGTTAGTTGCCAAACCGCCCTCTGTCCATAGCTCCGTCGCTAAAGCGCTTTCATGCGCGGCTCCACCGGATGCATCCGCGCCAGGCGACGACGATGTAGAAGGTGCCTTATTCACAGGGGCATCGTTGAGTTGTCGCGTAATGGTTGTTCGTAGTGACCGCAATACATCCAGGGCTTTGTCCCTCTCCTTGGTGGTACGGAAAAGCTGGCTCATGAGAGACGCGACCTGGGCATTTGAATCGTTCTGCTGGAGCTGGGCGACCATGGCCTCCAGCTCAGAAATGCGGTTCTTGGTGCGCTCTCTCGCAAGGCGCTGGGCCTTGCGGTCGAGCTCTCTCTTTCGAAGCTTGCGAGACTCGTCCATGTTACAGACTCGTTTCTAGGGGTTGTGGGTTATGTCCGTCAGGAGTGACAGGGATATGTAGAAGTGGAGATTTGCATTTACGGATGACGGGGAAACGACTTTAGCAATTTAGTAATAAGCGGAGATGGAATTTCGGGGTGGCCATTTGCCAAGTTTATTAGGCCAATGCGGGGAGCATCATGTGATACGAGTCAGAGCGCACTAGGGTGGCGATGCTCGCTCAGGGGTGGTGCGCTAGTCCTAGATTTGCTTCTTTCGCGCCCGGTACTTGTGAGTTTTTTTGTTTCATCGACGTGTATTTTTCGGTTGTATTTGACTCATGCCCAGTGTCGCGTGTCCATTATTGAGAGAAGCACAAGAAAAAAAGAAGTCTTGTACAGTGCACGACCAAGGTCTTTCTATAAGCTGCTTATATATTCTCAAATACATTCGGCTAATCATCTAGGCTAGATGGATGAACAGTTCCCACTTGTTCATCTACAGGGTAGTACCTTCAATGATTTACGACTACCTATGAGTTGTAGTTGGTTGGCTGACTTAGATATCTGTACGTTTCCGAAAGATCAAATTGAGACCTGGCGATGCCAATGTAAATCCATCCTTTAACCCGCCCAGAAAGCTCTCCCCAGTACATCCTGGGGCGAGCGCAACATCATACCGGGATAAAATGTGACTCGTGACGTATCGAAGCTCCATTAACCCCAATTGCTTACCGACACAAGAGTAACGACCTAGAATGGCTGACGTCAGTGCTGTCTGAGACATTCTGCGACCTGAGTTGATGACATACCAAACGAAAATGGATTGAAAGTAGACTGGTCGATGGTCAATTCAGGCTTTGTGGTCCATCGCTCGGGAATAAATTCATTTGGTCGGTTATATAATCTTTCGTCTGTCGACAGTTAGACAACTCTTCAGTTTCCGCTCAATTTTGTAAACTTACCGCGGTTTAGAGTGTATGAAGGTACTTGTACAATAGTGTTACCTGGAATAAATGTATCTCCAATTTGCAATCCCTCCTTAGGAGTCATTCTCTGTAAACCAGAAGGAACTGGGGGATGAAGTCGAAGCGACTCATCAATGCAAGCCTGGAGATATTTGAGTTTGGATAAGCTGAGATGATCTACGGTATTGTTTTCTCCTTGAAAATATTCATCAATTTCCTTTTGCAACTGACGGCAGATTTCAGGATTTGTGGCGAGTTCAAAAAAGAGACATGTCAGCGATGCAGCAGTCGTATCACTGACAATTAGTTAGTAGATGCCATTATCGGCGCTGATTAGAAGTACTTGCCTTCCCGCCACTACAATTAAATGAGCGTCACCGTGAAGATTGATGGTATCTTGTTTTGTTGGATTTTCAAGTTTATCATAGTCGCCAAGAATCCAGGAAAAAACATCTGGCATATTGGGTTTATTCTGTCCTGATGTTAGCTGCATGAATAAGTTTGGATGGTCGAACTTACCTTGACTCTCTCTTTAACCTGCGCTGAAATCCAGTTTTGTAATTTGAGGTGTTCATAATTGAGACCAGGGATTTCCTTAAATAAAGGAAAGATCCATACAAGGTGGCTGAAGGCACTGACAGCCAACATATTTGCATGTACTGTTTCCATATAGTAATGCTTAATGCCTTCCTTAAGCATATTGAAACTTTTCCCAAAGGCAAGGTCGCCCATGACATCAAAGCTATAAAAATTAAACCAGGTGGATGCATCCAAAGGTGAACCTTCCATTTGGTCAATTTTCTTTAGTAGTTGCTGAGTATATTGTACGACTCGAGGTTCATAATCACGCAGAGCTAGATCCCATCAGAATTAATTCTACCCCTTTACTGGCCTTTGCTCGGAACTCACCTTTCGAGCTAAATCCCTTGTCCCAAGTTTTTCTTCTTTGGGCATGAAGCTTGTTATCGCGGATCATATGCAAAGATAATACTGGATACAATATATTATACCAAGGACCTTTCGTACACGGTGATGTGTTGGAATAAATGAGATTAACAGCCTGTGGGTCGCAGATGGATAACTCGGAAGGCCCTGAGATGGTAAGTTGGTGTGGATTCAAACCGGATTCTAGAATAAAACTTACCGAGCCGAACAATGTCTCCATACTTGGCGTGAAGTTGCTGAACTTCCTCATAAAGATGGAACTTTTTGATAGAAAGGGAGGTAACATAAAAATTGGAAAGGCGGGCCATAAACGGCCCCGGGAATCTCCTTAATCTGTGGAACCACGCTCTATAGAAAAGCATGCTAGAAAAAATGCCCATGAAGATTGAAGACAGGATCAGAGCTGCTGACAAGTATGCTTCCATAAGACTTGGTGATTCACCAAGGCTATATTGCATGAAACCATATGTCAGAGCAAACTGAAACAATGCTGCGACTGTTAAAAGTTTGGTGGTATAGAGATCCCATTCTCCATGGCAGAACGCTGCGGCATGGAGGAGAATGCCAAAGGCATAACTCACGGCGAACCTCGTGTTCCCCTGCAAAATAAGAGGTAATAATTCCATATTGACGGACAAAGTTCAATGATACACAATGATCGAAAAGAATTGTTAAATGTCTTCAATAAGTACTTTTCTACAGAAGTCTAAATCTAGATCAGCATAACATGATTCACTTCAGTTGTTGATGCTGCCTCGAATACACCAACGCAGTCAGCCCTCCAGAGTCAGGATATCGGACTTGGTTATCCTGCGTTTCAGGGCACTCAGCCTCGTATTTTTTGTCATCACGGATATTGAATCTAGAATTCGGATCATATGAGAGATAATAGAATGTAGGCGCATGTCCCAACGCCGAGTCAGATGATTCTGACAATGCGTTGAGATGCGGGGTGGAGACCTCGGTTCTACCCCAGACAATTTACCCCGGCCGAATCTACCCCAGAGATGAGGATGACGGAAAGGCGACGCTATCAGCATCCCCTCTTTAATTTGGGGCGGGGGGGGGGGGCCAATAAAGGCCAGTGTATGGTGAGGCCGTTTCGAGAGCGTTGCATTCTTCGGTTAGATCCTAGCAATGACGCAAGCCGCTCCATTCACCCTGGCCAACATCAAAGTCCGAGTCTTGAGAACACTAAGTCGGAAAAGGGTTTGGGTTTACCAAATTCATCTCAAATGAATCAGAATCGATTAAACAAATGCAAGACTAGGTCATGTGGGACAAGCACCTAATTTTCACAAGGACATCAAACTTGGGAATTTCATACTGTCAAATGATCTAGACCGTGCTTAGACAACGGTTGGGTCTTTGAAGTATATTAAAGATACAGACTTTGTATTATACTAGACTAACAGGGAGTAATTCTCCGTAGGTTCACCTCAAATCAATAACAACTCTCCCCTCTACACGCCCATGCTCAAGATCTTCGAAAATCTGAAAAGGGTCAGTACAAAAAACAATACTAGATTGGGCATCGAGAACACTTACGTCAGAAAGATCTTCTAGGCTTCGTATTTGATGATGTGTTTTGATGGCACCTTGTGCCGCAATTTCCAAGCATTCTTTAGCCTCAAGGCGATTTCCACTCTTGGTGGCTAGCTTTTTGTCAGCAAAAAAAATACTACAAACGGAGAATCAACTAGTGTGTTCCTACCAATGACTCGCAGCTCCTGAGTCACCATTTGGGCGACGCTAGGGACCAAGCTTCCGTCCTGTTCTGGGATACCTAGACAAGCCACCGTGCCTCTGAACCCGACCCAAGACATCACTTGCGAATAGGACCTTGCGCTGGCAGCACACATAAGCGCGATGCGAGCGCCCCCATTGGTCAAACCTTTGATCTCAGTTGCCATTTCTGCATCGTCACTGAATTTTGTGAAGTCAACAAACTCATCAGCACCAAGACTGCGGCAAAGTTTCTCCTTGTTTCCGGAATCAATTGCCAAGACTTTTCCACCAAGATACTTGGCATATTGAATGGCGAGATGGCCTAGGCCACCGCCAGCTCCGGAGATGCCTACCCAGTCACCAACGCGAAGGCCTGCTGTTTTCAGCGCAGCGTAGACAGTGACCCCTCCACACATCAATGGTGCAGTTGATGCAAGATCCAGACCCGCTGGAATCGGGGTTACATAGTTGGCTGGAGCGAGGCAGTATTGCTGAAACGTTCCCGGAGTAAAGTATCCAGATATCTTTGTGCTTTTACACGAGGTCTCTCCACCCTCAAGGCAATGGTCTTCAACAGTTAGAAAATCTAGGAATTTATACGTGACAAATTTAGAGTGCTTACCACAAGAAAGACATGCGTAAGCCGCATACTTGATCCCCACGTTGGATCCAATCGCCGGAAAATCTACCCCGGGCCCATGCGCAACAACTCTTCCGACCCCTGCGAGTGTAAGAAAATAGTTTCCATGTGAGCAACCAGGACGTACCTTCATGACCGCCGATTTGGCCTAAGAAAAAGATATTTGTGAGAATTATGAACCAAGACAAGTAAATGTTTGTTTTGTATGAAAAAGCATACCTGCGGGTGTCGGAGCCGGGAGGCCCGGAAAGTGGTTCATACAAAAGCCAACATCGGTATGGCATACACCGGAATAGAGCCTTGGAAGATTAGACAGCAATACTGAAGAATAATGATTTGGGACATACAAGCGAACCAAAACTTCGCCTTGGCCGGGTTTTGGAATGGGAAGGTCAACAATCTGTGTTCCCAGAGTTCCTGGTTTGGAATAGATAGCTGCCTTGTTGGAGCACGGCATGCTTACATTGCCATTGGTAAAGCTTGTCGTTTTGACTTCAACCATCTTGGTAAGAATGTTATGATAATTTATATATAGAGTAAGGATGGTCTTTTGGCACAAAACCCAAATGACAGTGCATGCAGTGATTCTATATAACTGCTTTGCGATGCAATTGCGCGCATGACCCCCAAACCGGATTACTTCGGACACATCACTTCCCCCTTGCTAATAATTACGGGTGCCGTATCATGAACTTCCTTTTCCTTAGACATCCAATGCATTTTGATTCAGCTGGTCTCCATTTGTGCCCCGCAGGCGAATAGCCGAGCATATCGGGAGCTGGACTACGACTTTGAAACCGGGATGGTGTGGCGGAGCTCAACCCCGCATCGAGTCAGTACGGACGGAGTCAGAAAGGAAGCCTGTGATTGACCAGGATGGGGCGCCATTCTGCAGACAATCGTCAATGACCCCGTTTTGGATCCCAAATGAGGAAATGAACCTCGGGTGCAATACAGTTAGCCGAACTTTCGTTGAGGAGTTTGTCTATTCAATTGTTTCTCACAGTATATAAAGAGACCATACGAAAATACGAGCACTTACGCAAGCAGAGCGCACCTGAAAAATTCCTGTACTACTACTATACCGATAGTGCCGAGTCAGCCAGTCATGTCGATCATCAGCTTTGACACTTTTCAAAATGTAATTGGCGGTAAGCTGATTGCATCCGAAAAAACTCGGCATGGCATCAACCCAGCGACGCTTGAGGCACTGCCCCCAGTTCCGATTAGTACCGCTGAACAGATTGACGACGCTGTGGCTGCCGCAAAAGAGGCACTTCCCGGATGGGCTAGCATACCATTGGTCGAACGTCAAGCCGCAGTGAACCGCTATGCTGATGCCTTGGCTGAGAATGCTGACGCTTTTGCTAAGATGCTGGTTTTGGAACAGGGGAAGCCGGTATGTCAAAAAATCATGGATTATTAATGGTCATTAAAAAAGCAATTCTGAAACAACCCAGCTAGCTACCGCCCAAGGCGAGGTTGCGCAAGCTGTCGCGATATTCAAGGGGATGATTAAGCTTCCTTTCCCCGAGGAAACAGTTCAAGACACTCCAGATCGCCATGTGATTACCAGATATGTACCAGTTGGTTAGTTTGAAATTGCATGGCTCTCCGGCAATTCCGAGATTGACCATCCACCATGTAGGCGTTTCGGTCGGAATCATTCCGTGGAATTGTAAGTAGGTTATATGTATGTCTCACAAGATGTGCGCTAACTTCCATAGTTCCAATTAGCTTAGGTGGGATCCAACTTTTGATGGGATCGGAAAGCTGTCTAATCTCGATGTCCCAGCGTCCTTTAAACTAGCACCAGCCTTGATTGCGGGAAGTCCGATTATTATCAAGCCCTCGTAAGCCAGCCACTCATGTCATGTCATATTTGCTTATTTTTGCTAGGCCATTTACCCCTTACTGTGGACTCAAGCTTGCCGAACTTGCAACACAGTATTTCCCTCCTGGAGTCGTCCAAGCTCTAAGCGGTGACGATAGTCTCGGACCCCGTCTGACCGCACACCCTGGCATAGACAAGGTCAGCTTTACCGGATCCGTCGCAACTGGCAAGAGGGTTATGGAAAGCTGCGCCAAAACTTTGAAGAGGGTGACGCTCGAGCTGTAAGTCAAGTAAATTGTCATTAGTGCATGCGTTCATCTCTGACCCATTTTAGGGGTGGTAATGATCCAGCCATTATTTGTGCCGATGTTGATATTCCATCGGTTGCTGCCCAGGTAAAAACAGCATATTGATAAGAAACAATTGCATAGCTAACAATCCACAAGGTGGCTGCTTTAGCACTGTTTAATTCCGGTCAGGTTTGCATTGCTATTAAACGTATTTACGTACACAAAGACATTTATGACAGGTTCCTTGCTGAAATTGTCCGAGCCGTCAAGTCTATGAAGGTAGGAAATGGCTTAGATGAAGTTTCGTTGGGCCCTCTTCAGAACATCATGCAATTCAATCGCGTTCAAGGGATCTTATCGTCTCTAAAGGAGGAGAATGTGAAAGTTGCAACCGGAAATATTGTGAACAACAAGAATGAAAAAGGCTATTTCATTCAGCCAGTGGTGATTGAGAATCCTTCTGATGATTCAATCATTGTCAAGGACGAACAATTCGGTGAGCGACCCTAATTTTGCAAAAGACACACGGGACTAATTCACTTGCAGGCCCCGTCTTCCCCGTACTTCAGTGGACCGATGAAAAAGATGTGATTAAACGTGCCAATAATTGCGATGTGGGTCTTGGAGCTTCAGTCTGGACACGAGACACAGAACAAGCCACACGGATATCAAGGCAGCTGCAAGCAGGCAATGTATGGATTAACACTCATCTTGAGCTACAGCCCGACGCCTCATTTTGTGGGCACAAGTGGAGTGGAATTGGCTCAGAACTAGGCATTGCCGGTTTGAAGGCGTACTGCAACTTGCAGACAATTTACCATAAAAAGGCGGAGAAGAAGGTTGACAGCCGCCTATAGCGGTATTAAATGGCGATTTAATATGAGAGTGAATTGTTCCTTACGGCTACTTTATTTACTTTCAATTTAGTATTCTCATACAACCATCAAACTTGCAAGCATTCGTGTGTCCAATTTGGATGTATAGCTCATACAAGGGGATGTTGGGTGACCTCTGATTTCCACTCTCCTATTTTATGTCAGCCACTGTGCTGGAAACCATATCTACAAGCTCCGATGGTCCCAAGTGCTGGAGATAACCGAGATCGATGTCGATCAACCGCGGTGTAGAAATGCGGCGATAGCCGACTCTCAATCTTTCCAAGGAATGAGTCATACATAGAAGGGTAAATATGACTGTAACTACGAGACATGTCACATTTTAGATAAGCCGCGTGTGCCTCTAAATCGGGGGCCTCCGTTCCTTTTCTTTTGTTATTTCGTCAAAATTGAGTTTGATTTTTAAGGAGCCGCTCATGTTCTTCTAGCGAAGCTGGGATATGAACCAGACATCGACCCCATCGGCTAGTGTGCTAGATAGTGGACGTGGAGATTTCTGATTCATTTCCTGGGCACGATAAATTTTTTGAATTGAATATTCGACTTTGATCAATTGATCATCACTTCATGGGAGCGTAAGCTTATGTGGTCGGCATTCTTGTAATTGATTTGAGCCACTAATGAGCTGCAGGGTAATCGGGTAATAATTTAATACGGGTATTGACCATTCAATGGCGTGTACAAAAGATCCAGATTGGTACGGAGGTTGCCTAAAGGAAACATAGTCAGCAGTACGGGTACGTACTAAGACAAGGTTGACCTTTAACAGAAAAAATCCACAATCGTTTCACCGTGCTAACTTGTGAATGCGCCTACCTATGTTGCCATGCTATTATTTCTTTTCATTGATGTAAATTCGCTAGGGGGGAAAATAGCCCTAGCATTCGAAAGTAATGCATCGGCTAACAAGTTCAACGTGCAATAGAGCAGGGCCTACACACGCTAGAGTAAAACACCTGAAAGCAAATCCCATGTATATAGCAAGTAAGGTAAATATGGGTGACGACTGTGTAGGTGTATTGCATTTTTTCAAGAGTACTTGGAAGGATTGTGAAAAATATCAGATTTCTGACCTTACCACAGTCCGTCACGAATTTGAGCTGCCCTTCATGGTGCAATGTGAGTTGGGGAAATCAAGCTTTTGCAGCCGGATGATGTATATGAGCACAGAGGTTATTCAATTGTTTATGGAGAAAATAGTGTTATGATAGAGGTGTTTAGAGGCAGAGAATAAAGAATGTTCTGGTTCGTTAGACTGGCGCATACTTCCTGTGGAATAATGAATACACGGAATACCCACAAACGTTTGAAGCACTGAACGAGAAATCGCACTCTTCTATTAGTCAGTAGTGATGGCTCAGTGTCTTTCTATTGAAATTAATAGAGGGTTCAACGACGAGATCAGTCTAGGGCCGGGGATCTTTAACTTTTACAAGCAGTGTGTTAAATACTATCTAAATGATTATATGTAACGTAGGCTCCCCCAACCGAAGGGATAGCCTCATCCCTTGAGGTCTAAGACAGCAGGGCCCGGGCCCTGCAGGCATAACAGGACATAGTAGCCTTTTCAGCCTCTATTAAAAGCAAGAGGAATAGCTAGAAGGAAGAAGGATCAAGCTTTAGTCTCGTATTCAATAGGAACCTGCGTTTACTCTGCCTGACTATCTTATCAAGTGTCGCCCTGTTACATTATATTAACCCAGGGCGATTTGAAAGAATGACTTTTTCAGTATTGAAATGATCGAAATAATCTATGAAAAGCTATTTACTTCGATTAGATCAAAGGCAGCAGCGATCGGATGGATTTATAATATAAATAAATTATTTATCTGGAAGTCAAGTTTGAGTAAGCCTGTGGTTTGTTGAATTAGCTGTGCTATTTCTGAGTAGACAAGATTGGATGGCTAGACTGGCCTGGGTTCTTTAAGACACGAGGGGTATTTGCGTATAAACAAACACATTCAAATTACACCTATGGCTCTAATAATTCTGGCAAACCGTCCATAGTGGAATCCGTCACTTGCCTTTTTGGAGAACAAAATACAAATACAGGACAATTTACCCCTGAATTTCAAGATCGGTCAAAACTAGATGCCTTAATTCAACGGGCAACTAAATATATTTACAGCATGAGTCACTAGGCTGTGTATCATGGCTGAGCTGTTGAAGCTGTGTGGAGAGGCGAAAGGAAGGCCGGAAACAAAATAATTCGAGTAGAACCAAAACCCGTAAGTTGTTCACCTTAGCACTGGTATTTCGACTAGTAGCCCTCTTCTGACATTCAAACAAGCATTACAAAGAAGGTGAAGATGGGGATCTTGCATTCATGAAGGAGGGATTGAGCAACTTAACAAATCGCCTGAGTGCTACCTGACTCATGTTCACAAGAATACGATGTCGCTCAGTGTAAGGATCCGCACTTCCCATTACGTCGATTAGCCGGTTAGGCCAAAAGATAAGTCAATAACCACAATGCTCGTGATTACCGGTGCGGATAACAGCTAATAAGAGGGCACGATCATAAAACTCAGTCAAATCACAATTAAACAACACAACCAACAGAAAATACGAAACGTGGCATTGTTGAATTGGGCTGTCAGCCGCAGAAAATGACTGAACGCATGCCGTGGCGAACGTGTCAGAAAAGGTCAGCTGTACAAACTGATTTTTCGCTTTGGCTATGCCCCTTGATTGCCCTCATGATGGGAATACCGTGCACGACTTTGAACTCGGGGCTCTCAGCCACACAATATCGCCTGACAGTGCAAATAGGCAACAAAGGTCACACGGTGGGGGTGAGACACGCTGACCTGTGAGGGTGGTGTGGTGGCTTTTCGGCAGGCTGAAATTCATCCAAATACGGCGTGATTCGGCTGCAGCCAACATCCAATAAAATCACAACTGGCGATGAGCCCGCAAGAGCGATTTAAATGAGACATACCCCGCTGTCAGCCCCAAAATGGAAAACCTTTCGTCATCGATCGTCGATTTCTTTCTTAATCTATGACGCTGAATGTGTCCTACCTTCAACGATACTGAGTTAATCATTGTGCTGCCTACTCGAAAAATATTGTTTCTTTATCTTGTCATTTATTTTGTTGTTCTGCTATATTCAAAACATTTCTGCTCTAAATAGTCGGCATTTGGCACCTTTGGGTAAAATATCTCACTCGAAGATGGGCTTGGTTGACTCTGTCACAGAGCTCCGTACTCAATGGCTGAACCCTAGCGACGTGTCAGCTGTTTTGATGATCATAGGTGGCGACGTAGTTCGCACAGCCTTGGCACAAGCAACAGGAACTCTGCTCACGCCTGTATGTTTCTCGTTTGGATGGGTCTCATACTCCTTCATCTGTCTTATCGGCGTGTTGGGAGACGGTCGACTATTGCCGGAGCCAGACTATCCAGTAAAGGTGTTTAATTTGAATTCTGGCTATATGCGCGAGAATAAAAACTGGGTTCTGGGTCGCATTCTGCGTGATAAAATCGCAGTGGGCTCGCGTAAGTCAGAGCATGACGACGGCATACGCATTGCTATTTTCGAGGCATGTGAAAGACCTAGACAAGACAGTTGGACAACATTCTCTTATGGTTGGCTACACATATTTGGGATATTCTTTATTATATCCCAGTTTGCAGTTGCCTCGATTCCGATAATACTTCACCGAGACTGGACCGTTATGCTCATCACAGGCACTGGAATGTTGCTTGTTTTGTTTCATGGGGCTCTCCCACAGTGGACAGCCGAGAAGCTGCCAAACAGACAGCATGCAGACTTTACGTTTGCCCTCACCTCTGGGAATGGCTCTCAAGACATAATGGTTATAATAGGCAAAGGCAACTGTTTAAACTTGGAGGAGCTTGCTGTTGGCGATACGCCTCGCAACGGAAGACCGTGGCAAAAATTCTCAAAGGTGTTTGCATTGCCCTTTAATGGATCTGATGGGAAGCCTAAACTGCGGCGAACTGGGTCGATGCTTAAAAAGTCAAAAGACGTATTCGGTTTGCCACTTGGGTTCATTTTTACTCTGGTTAATGTGACCATACAGTCAGTGCTGTCGCTCATGTTACTTGTCACTGTTGCATCTGTCAAGTCCAACACGTGGTATCTCCTTGCCGTGGGGACCATAGGCATGTTTCAGAATGGAATCCTGGCCGCCATTGAACGACCATCAGCCTCCCGCAACCTACCTCTATCTCATGTCGTAACTATCGAACGGCGGAAGGTGATGGATGGGTTAATGGACCTCCACTGTACATTAAGAGAATTAAACCAAGATTTTGACAAGAAGATAAGATGGGGACAGTCCTTGCGGGATGAGTTCTTTCCAGGTGAGCTCAAAGATAAAGAGAAAGAATGGTGGGCGGGCAATGTTTGGCCGTATGATAAAGAACGATATGATGAGGCTGGAACGCGCGGTTACGCAGGAAGTGTGGTTCAAGGCCCGAGCTTGGAAGAGCTGGATAGGCAATCGAAACCTGACCCCACATCAAAGTTTGGCGCCAAACCTTCTGCAAGAACTGCTGATAAAAATAAGTTAAGACCTGCTATCGTCGATCCTCTACGATCAAAAACCGAACAGAATACTGGTCGAACTGTCAATTGGTCGGCAGAGGTCATTGCAGAAAAGCCGAGCACGTCAACACAAAGTAGACACCCGGAAATGGACCAAGATATCGAGTCGGCTCCCAGTCGGACAAATTTAGGCAAGGAAGAAAGCGAAAGCATTCGGGACCTCTATCATAGATTGACCCCAAATTGGGACTAGGTTTAAATAGAATTGGCGATCTATATCAATTAGTATGTAGCAATTTGTCGTATTATCAATCAATACCGAAACGGAGTTTAAATTTATTTGTTCCTTTCTTTTATTTCACTCTTTCTAGCTCTTTCCGTAACATCCCTCTTTTTCTTCCAGAATATGATGAAGTTCCCCAACTTTAGTTGTTCTGTGACACTTTTGGTAGTCGCAACACATATCTGCTGTGTTGAGGCCAAACTTTGTGAGACTTAGCATCCTTGCAGAGGCCTACAGCTTTATTTAGTGTCATTTGTATGGATGATCGGGCTGGTTGTGGCCCGCGGCTAGTCTAGGTAACGTGAGTATTAATTAGTTGATGACACTCCACCATAGAGGCCATCCATAGACCATCATAAAATATGAACTACGCATTATTGAAAAGACAAGGGTGATATCTTGAAATAGTTCTGAAATTAAGTTGTGACTTTGAATTTTTGTCATCGCCATGTTTGAATCTAAGAGGTATTCAAAGGTTAGACCTTCGATAATATTTCATGTGAAGTTTATGTTGATACCAGTCAATGCGAGTTACAACATGGATTTCACCCCTTCAGAGAATTCCTTAAAGTACTAAGCTTCTGTCCCCAACTAGACGCTTTCTTCTTTGGAGGCTTTTCTGACTGGAACCCAGGGCCTGTAGTTTTCAGAGCCAAGGCACCTTTGTCGTCATTAGGTTCATCCAACAGCAAGTCGTTAGATCTCAGTCTTTCGCTTCGAAAACCATCTACACACCACTTCTGTCCAGAATTATGCCCGACCTTCACACCAAAGACGGGTTCCTTGTCGTTGAAGTGTTCCATTTTGTCTATTTTTGTGGTACGGTGGATAAGGATGCGTTTTAGAATTTGGGAATACAAAATCCCTTCTTCCGGTGACTGATGGTAAATCTCGACCAGGAGACCAACTTCAGGTGGTCTAGTCCTTGGAGAAGGCCTCGACATTATTACCGCTAACTGTGTTTGGCGGGTTGCGACTAATGTTACGTAGTCTTTATTATTTTGAGGAGTGTCTGGCAGAGAAACCTGGTACCATTCCTGAAAGCTATTATCAATGGGGAACTCAAATTCACTCCCCACTGTAGTACTCAGGACCTTAGCTCTTCCTGGGTTCAATTGACCGGTTTGAGCGTGATCAAAATATAAAAAGTACCCAGGGCATTCCATAACAAGCCCAGAGCGATGGCTCTCACCATTGACTTTGAGACGACTTTTGCTTTGTAGTATCGTAAGCGGATCGGGCTGATGAATGACCTCTGCGGATAAGAATGTTTTTGGTGCCCAACCATAACTTTCCGTATTCAACTTTTCCCCAGGGAGGAATATCAACCCTGGAGGAATTGCTTCGGGATACTCCCTAGCGACATGATCCCAAAAATCACACATCAACTTCTCTTGCTTCTCGACAGGAACTGGTTGCTGAATTGTCCATTTAGATACTGCATTAGCTATTTCGCCGTTGCCGTTATCCGATATTTGTAGCCTGAGTAAAGTAGCGAGAGCGATTGCTTCGTGAGCTGGATTGCTTGTTGTCTTTGGAGTATTAATTAATAAACAATGTCTGAATAAAGGGAAGCAATCAAGACTTACTCTCAGTCTCGCGGCTCTCCATAGGTCTGCAATGAGCATGAGCTTAGTCGGGCTATTGTGTTCTGGATGAGATGGCCTATGCAACCCCATGATGCTATGTTTCATTTGTCCTTCAACCTTGCGAGATATGACTGAGTCGAGCGTGTCTGCAAGCTCACCAACCTTTCGCTGCAAGTTGTCAAAATCCCTTAAAATACTACCGGCGTCTTTTTCTTCGAATGCGATCATCAACCTCTGGCTCATGTACGCTTCCTGCGAAGTCCACAGTCGTCTCATCCACCCGCTTGCTAAAACCTTCATCGCCGTACGGCAAAGTTCATCTTCGGTGATCCCAGCGCTCATAGATAATAAACCGCGATCCAAAACGATGGTGCATTTTGAGTAACCGAAAATTGTTGGAATCTGTGCAATCGCTTTCTTTCGGAGTATCTTAGTCTGTTCATGGATTTCGCTTCCACCTTGGACTGGGATAAGCAAGGTATCCATCCAAAAAGGGGTGTCACTCCCGTAATCACCTCCTTCCTGTTGGTTGAGATTTTCAAGAAGCCTCTTAATAAACCTTAGCTGACACATCCAAACCTTATTCTCCGCCTCATTGCCGTAACCGTGTGACCAGACATGGGATATCGTGACATACTTGGTGGGATGTTTGCCTCCAACACCCCTGACTACCCGCACACCTGATACTTGGCGTTTTTGGTTGAGCTGGAGCTTTAGTAACGGGAAAACATCAGATGCAGCTTCATGTAGGATCTCAGCTACCTCTGACATCTGTGGCCCTTGAAGACGTAGATCAACACAACTACTTTTGTTCCCATCCCCATTACAGCCACGATGATGAGCTGTACGATACTCCCCACTTTGTCCAGACCCATTATGAACGTACAGACAATTTTGAGCATCACATTTCCCATCAAGGTGGTGGTGATGAATAGTTTTAGTGCGTTCTGGGGACACGAGTGCGTGAAGCAATAAGATGGATTGATCGCCAAGCTGTTTCCGTAGCAGATATACGTGCCGAGGGCACCACTCCTCTTCCACCATTTTGTCAATGACGTATTTAGGTTGACCCCAACCAATATCGGAGTCGGTATTCCATCCCTGGAGCTGGTAACCCGCCACTTTCCTCATTATGTTGCGATGGATCTGCGATAACGTTTCACCGACAACCATTAGCGTAAGCGCCAATTTGTGGGACATGTAATATTTGGAACTCTGATCCTCGGGATCGTATTTCTTTCTCTCGTCCCATGGTTCTGTATAATCGCAGTGGTGCCGTATGACCTGCCGAGCAGTCTCTAGTACGACTTCCAGTCGGATCATTCGCATTCTCAGCGCTTCGAAATATTTTCCTGCGGACTCACGCTCCTCCCAGGTTGCCCAGTCCAACAACCTTTCCTTGAGCTTTTCTGTACTCAGGTTGGTCTCGCCAGGAGTCTTATCGATAAGCTCATCGAAAGTGAGCATTGGTCGACCGTTCTTTTGGACAACTGTGAAGATAAGTCCAAAAAAAAGCCAACCTTGTAACAATTTTCCAATTGAGAATATTGAGGTGCTGCGATCCTCGTCGCGGCCAATGGGGCTAAGTTCACCTTCTGAGCCGACGCTCCACCCATATTTATTTGGAAATTTAAGAAAGTACTCAGGGGTTGCTTTTTTTATGTCAAACCAGCGACGTTCAGTAATGCAACTAACTATGAGATTATTCTTTAGAATTTGGCCAAGCTCTTTCAAATGATCCATGGAGAAAATAATGACGTGATAACGCTTGTGCGCTCAAATAACAGGTGATTGAAAGATATAGATTTATTAGGCTCGACAGAGGATTTAAAGTAAGATCAAAGAAGTGTGAGATCGATATAATGGTACACAATAGAATGAAGAGTAAACCCAGACGAATAGAGAAATTCTGCGCCTCCGGGGCTGTGTCATTGCAGGGCCTCACCTATCTATACCCAAACCAAGTGGGGTCAATGGGCTGATGGATGTCAGTTTTTGTACTGACTCCACCCCTTGATTGTAAAAAGCGGAATTTCAACACGGTTCAATGATGAATCAGAGCTGAATAGGTCAAGGTGGTATTGAGTGGGTTGGTGTGGGGGACTGCATCGGTATGGTTGGTTGGGGTCTGAAAAATCAGGCTGAGTGAGGTAATTTTCAATTTTGCAGCTCAGGCATGTGCAATTTTGATAATTCACCCTTTGTGTACTGTAACGAGACCTTATTTATAGCATCTTGTTTGTTCCTCCTAAACCGCGACCATTGGCCGATGGCCTATGGCCCAGGCAATGGTCTAGCGCGGTTATTGAAGAAAAGAGATAATTCAAGCTTGTTCATCAAGTGTTAATGCAACCTCCACAGGGTTGTAATGGTTAATTTGTAATGGTTAATTTGCCACGCCATACCTCCATTACAGACAGAAATTGGCAGGGTAAAGCGGAACGGGCGCAAACTGATGTCCGAATGATGCATGCGTGTCGACAAATTGGGTTGCATATCCAACACCGCTTTTCAATATCAGCCAATCATGACCCGACCACACGCAACCATCACATTATTGCTTATGAAATCTCTGTCATACGAGCAACGCCTCGCTCAGCCACACATGCGGCAACGTCTCTTTCAGGGTTTCGCTGCCCCCCTGAAGTCGACCCCTCATGGTTCCTCTCCCTCAGACAAAACCTGAATTGGCCCAGCGCTTGGTATACCGTGATATTACACGAATGCCACTTGTCGTTTCCAAATCCTACAGCGCATCAAAGCCTAAAATGACGTCAACGATTGATCCACTTCAGGCCCAAGGCCGAACACAAACCAATATGACTACGAGCACTTCAGGAAGCGTGTGGGATACGTCAAAGATATCGAAGTAAGGTTACCTTATCTTGACCTGTTTGTGCGCAACTTGGTATTGACCAGTAGAATCGCAGGGTAATATTCGTGAGCGATATGAAGAATACTGATCGGACGCTTCAGAGCCAGTTCAACGCTTTCACTCAACAAATCCAGAACGCCCGCGATCCCAAAGACTTTGGGATACATGAAATCGAATTCGACATGATGGATATCATTACGAAAAGGTCACCGATCGATAAATTCACAAACAGGCTTACAAGAAAGCTGGAGAAGATTGAGAAAGACCGACCATCCCGCCCTGGGTCTCGATCAGGCGGTGAAAATAATGCTCCAGATCATACCTTGAAAGAGAGCATGCCGAAGTTTATTTTAGTAGGCCAAGGTCTTGGCTGCTGGGTGATACGAGATTTCGTCTGTAAACGATTTTTCTCAACAGCAGTAGTCAATTCAGTCGCAACAATTTTCATCGATGACGACAATCGCAGGGAGCTGCAAAAAAGCCAGGGACAATATATTGAGTTTATACGGAGTCATATTCTAAAATTTCGTTCAAAGCAGACCACACCTAACTTCGACGTCGCTGCAAGCCTATATAAAATTGACAAGGCATTTTGTGACTTGCATAAGAATCTTTATCCTGGTATTGTTGAATATTACGAAGTCTTACGGGTCCTTAACAATAGAGAACATGAAGTACGTTTAAAACTGGCTTAGCCATTGCAGCCTACTGATTAGTGAATATAAACAGACCGCGTCTAGCAAATGGAAGTCACTTAGACAAAAAGTTAAACAAAAGTATTCAACAGAAAACCACAGTGGCGCATTCAAGGTAGTTGAGGACAAAATACAAACTATTCTCGAAACGCATGGCGAAGAATATCGCGGGAAAGTACGTAGTGCTCAGTCCAACATGGGTGGAGATCAGAGAACAAGCAACATGGGCATTGAGAATCCGAGTTCTGATGAAGTCAGCACGAGTTCGAGCCCATTTCAAACAAGTGAACCAAGCCGCAACCATAATTCAAGCCCTATGACAAATAATATTGCTACCGCAACTAGCCTTTTGGACAATGGCAAATTGAGAGACGCAGAACATATTCTTGACGATTGTGTAAGAATTCTGCGCAAGAAATCACAAGAAGAAGACGTCACAATCATCAATTCGGAGCTCACCCAGGCTACGTATAAACGGGGACTTGTACGAATGTACCTTGGAAAATATGAACCGGCTATCGATGACTTGACAAAAATCTCGAAAACAGAAGAGACTAATAGCTTCCTCGGATACCAAGCTCGTTTATATCTTGGGCAGTCTTTTATCCTCTGCGGGGAGTACAAAAAGGCATTGGAAACCTTAGAGCATATGACGAAGACAAAGGAACCGAAAACTGATTATAAGACTACCATTCATATCACTTGCTCAAAGGCAGTAGCTTATGCAAATCATGGAATATTGGGAAAATCAGAAGAATGCTTAGGAGACGCAATTAAAGTCTCAAGTAATGGTGGCGTTATGCAATATCCCAGACCATCTATTCTCATTGCCACAGCCAAGGTCGATATGATTCTTGGTAAGTACAGCACAGGACTACAGAAGGCTGAGGAGGCGAGAGGACTTTTGAATACATCGTTTGGAAAGAGACACCTAAGGACGTTAGAGTCAGCCAAACTAAAATCAAAGCTCCTAGCTCTCAATTCAAAAATCGTGGAGGCCGAGGCTCTTTGCAGAGAGACTCTCATATTACTTATCGAAGAGTTAGGCAAACACCACCCAGAGACGTTTGAAACCATGACGATACTAGCTTTCATTTTCCGCACACAAAAACAGTTAGTGGAATCTACTTATCTGGCATATTCAGTTTGTCAATCGATGAACGAGTATCTTCCAATAAATCACCCTCTTGTTCTGGAAGCCAGGGCGGAGCTATCTGCAAATTACTATTCTTCGGGACAATACGCCATGGCAACTAAGGAATTGCTTCAAGTGGTATACTACTGTCAACAAAGCTATTCATGGAAGCATTTCAGTACACTACGCTACTTGTCATATCTAGCCTTGGCGTGGTGTGACAGCAATCATCTAGAATGTGCGGAAACTCTAATTTTGTATGTCATTGAATGCCAACATGTCTTGTTCTCTCCGATTATGCATAAGCAACGAAATACAATGAAGCTATCCGGTTCGAGATCTCTTAACATTGAAAGTTCATCTAAACCTTGGCTTCACTCACGGTCTGCGACGGAGCCATCTAAACTGGAGACACAAATAGACTTAATTTTGCAGGACATACGGCCCAAAGATTTAGCATTGACGCTACATCCATTTCTACTTGAAACACTTCGAATAGCCGTCCAAATTGAACGTGGAAAAGGATCACCAAATATTGAATTCTGCACAAAGATATTACACCAGATACTTGAATTCAGTAGGAAGTCTTTGGGTCCCACACATTTACAGACACTAGCAGCTGAGTATGAGCTTGCCATTTCCTTACGAGAAATGGGAAATCACTTAGAGGCCAGTAAGCATTTTCGGGACATCTACAAATATAGGTTCGAAATGCTTGGGGAAAGACACCCCGACACACTCTCCGTTAGAAGAGAGTTTTACAAAACAAACTGCACGTTAAATATTTGGGAAGAAATCAATTTTAGCCCAAAACGGGATTATATTCAGACAGATTCCTTGAACCATTCAAATGAAAAGAACGCAGAAGATGATGAAGAAAACCTTCATGACTGCGGTCAGGACGTTCTAGGTCAAAGAAGCAAGCTCCAGGAAAGCTGGGCAAAATTGGTTTCATCCTCTCGCGAGATTCTTCAGCTTCAGGAAGAATTATTAGGCAAAACACACCCTGAGACTCTGAAGACCCTTCTCTGGGTCTTTACTATCCACATGAACTCGGATGGTGCAGAAAAGCAGGCCATGAAATCCATAGATATTTTAATATCCCGTCTTAGCGACAAATCAGTCCTTGATCAAAGACCATATAAAGCTTATAGGATCGCGATGGAACTTGAACAATACTCGACATACATGGATGAAGATCAGTCAGCGAATCTTTCCCAATATTTGAACGATCCTCCAACTTTAGAAAACAATGGGCATCATCCAGAAGGCATGATAAACATCGGTGATTTGAAAGCTTGGTTGTGCAGGACTGGGAAAACCTTAGCAGATCATGATGGCGAGACAACCTTGAACCGGATTGAGACTTGAATATATAGGTGACTGTCTCCTCCTTTGAGAGGTAGCTCAGACTTGGTTGCCCAAGGAGCACTCTGATTAGAGCCAAAATGGCAGTTCGGGAGCCTGTTCATCATCATGATAGTTTTTCGTGATATGTTTGATTTAGTTTCATGTTGAAGTTTTATCCTCTGAACCTTCGCCATCATACAATATTACCAGTTGAACAACATAGTTGCGGATGACCTTTAGATGCAACCTCGTGAAACAAGTCAAGAATCACACTATACCAGAGCGGCTGGGGGTTAAAGTTTCTAACTCGATATGGAAATGAACAACCAGAACCTTTTTTTTATTTGAAAAACAGGTAATACCTATGCATTTCTCTAATAACGGTGCAGAAGGTGCTCAATTCGGGGCTTGGCCTCCTACGGCTAGCAGTGATATGCAGGAGTATGTCAGAAAATGACATGACAATTAGTTCGTTTGGTATGAAGTCCAATGGGCTTCCACACTACCACACTGAGTCTATTGTATGAGGTGCACACTTACAAAGGAGGTATTCACATACCATTTTTAATGCAACATCCAGGCCTAAAAGTTCAACCTGGCTCGGTCGATCACTCATTTTGTACTGTCATGGATATTCTACCCACCATTCTGAAAACTTGTGGAGTGAAGCACCCTGGAACAAGTTACCAGGATCGTGAGATTCCTCCGATAACGGGCCAGAGTCGGGTCCCTTATCCCAATAGGGTTGAAAACAAGATCCTTTCTGATGACCGCATCATTGGCTAGGTACCTTTCAACCGACGAGCAATTTGCAAGGGGGTTTAGAAGGGGCTCTACATTCCAAAACCTTTCGAAGCCAAAAGGTTGCAGCTGTTCAATGTCCTAAACGACCCCAGCGAAACAAATGATCTTGCTGATGAAATACCGGAGAAGATGAAGGAAATGATTAGACTGTATGGGCGGTATGCAAAACAGAATGGAGTAATTGAACAGGATTCGACAACTAGGAGCTATTGGGCTACAAAGCTGAACTGAAGAAAGCCCTCAGTATCTTTGATTCACGAGATTTCTGGGAAGGAATTCTGTTGCCGGAGACTAAGATGGAAATATTTTACTTGATGCACCTGTTGAAAATGACACAACCAATAGTACAAACCACTATGAAGTTTGTATGGACCTAAACACTAGTGAGCCCGACTAGAACTGTAGTCTTTTGGAATAGGAAGAACTGTGAAGTGTGTTTCAGGGCATCTAACTACCAGGAAAGGTATACTGTATTATTCTATGCTAACCAAGCAGTCACCACACTTCGCATGCCATCAGCAAGCCATTCATCATCCAACTTCGCAGGTCCATCGAATCCATGCTCGCCATCACGAGCGGTGAATCTAAAGTCCAATGAAGGGTCGACCTTTTGCATCAATTTTGCTAGCTTTTCGGTACCCTCAATTGGCACAATTGTATCATCCTTGCCATGCCAGACGAAAACTCCTCCACGAGGAAATCTTGCTCCATCCTCAATCTTATCAAGCAAGTGTATGTCTCTTCGATCCAATGGGAGGATATCCGCAAATCTCCCGTTCTGAATGAGACTCCCCATGAACGGCCCACGCTCTAGCTTGTCATCCGCGGAGATGATCAAAGGCAGCTCTCCATTTTTGAGTTTACTAAAATGTGCATCCACAATGCTCTCGGGGAGATAGGGGAAAGGTCCGATAGGCGTATCCTTTGGTTTCGTGAAGTAGTCAGATTTGCAATCAACCATGGGATACGCAGCTGTCACAGCCTTGATTTCGTCGGGGTGAGTCAGGCCAAGATAAAGGCTAAGAAAGCCACCAGCGCTCTCACCAGCGGTCAGGATTCTGGCTGTGTCAACGTGAACAGCATCGTTGGTGCTCTTGGCGATAAAGGTGGGAGCTATGTCATGGACCCATTTCCAAAAATCTTCAATGTCCTCCAGGATATCATCAATGCTAGCTTCAGGGGCCAGTCGGTGGTTGGGGCTTATGATGACAGCCGAATGCCGAGTCGCGAGCTCTAGCGCCCATGATGGAAACCAATCAGGAAACAAGCTGGAGCCAGTCACGAGACCTCCCCCATGAACTCGCAAAATTATGGGGTAAGACTTCGATGGGTCTGGCTGAGAGATCAAAGTTTCCGGAATAAAAAAATCCGCGGAAATGCCATGGTCGTTGACCGTCTTGTATGTTGCAGGGACGATTTTAAAATTGGGGAAGTGAGCGTTTTCGAAAGAGTTGGATTGAGACATTGTGTTATGTTTCTTATTTTCGTGATAGTTTGAAAATTTTATTGAGTGAAGTTATGTGAAGGGATTTTGTAGCGCACGAGGAACTGAGGTGGTGTTTTCTGAGGGTGTTCGGATTCGGTGATTGTGAGGGCTTTGGAGGATTAATTTATGCCATCTAACTATGGTAACCAAAGCTACCAACTAACACGGACAACATGACACACAGCCTCAGAGCGATGATAGATTGATAATCAGTGTAGTCTAGAAATCATGATGAATAATGCAAAGCGGTGGGATGAATCCCACTGGATTACAGTACGTTGTGCCAGCCTGGTCGACTTCCTCACAGCCTCGGCTTTAGACGCCAACGTTGCTCCGACGCGCGACGGTTTTAATCCAGCTCGGCCCCACGGACCCCGAGGTTGGTCCTGCTGTGGTGGGGCCCGCTAGGGACTAGCCAATGACGCGTGGACATCCATCGCCCAGCAACATAAGCAACTTCAATTCAGACAATCCTGCTTCTGGCGAATACTTACGTGAGACGTGGTATTTTCAGATCAAGGTTTGCGGCATGCCAGATAGATAGATAAGTGTTCCGAATATCCGTTTAATCCTGGACATGGTACTAGATTGAGGACGAAACAGAAAAGTCAATTGAACACGTATCATTTCTTGCTGTCAAGCTAATCATTCCCCCCAAAATACAGAATTTGTTTCCAAAGATTACCCTGTTTCTCGATTTTTTTCATACTCGTCAGAGCAACGAACGTTCACAAGATTCCAACTTCCCACCATTTCGCTTCCTTAGATATTCTGCGAATTTTGCCAGTGAGAGTGGCGCATCGTCCATTTCCATGACAATCTCAATCATATTGAGTCCCTTTCCCTCTTTCAACTCTTCATCGTTAAATATCGCCTCAAGATGACCCCAAGTTTCAACCTTTCTTGTCCGTATAGGGTAATCCTCGCTATCCAATGACGCGCCGAAATAACTTGGGGCTTCCAGGTTGCGCCATGGTTGAATGTCGTTATAGCTTGCGCTAAATCCGTGAATAAGACGTTCTATTGTGTAGCCGTTATTGTTAATGACAAAGATAATAATATCCAATTTGTTCCTGATGATGTCGCTGATGGCCTGCGCGGACATCTGAAGGCTTCCTTCTCCTTCAAACAGAATCGTGCGACCTTGTTGTAGACCGCCTTCCTCTCTCAGTTCCCTCTGGGCGAGAGAAACTCCCTGAGATGCTGCAAGCATGTATCCGATAGACAACCAAATAGAAGAGTTTATCAATGCTGTCCCTTTTGGAAGAAAGAATGCTTGGCCGCCATACGATGATGTGCCCGTTTCTGTCATTAGAACATCCCCAGTGCGGAAGAAATTGGACATTTGAGGCCAAAAATGATACTGAGTCACTCTTGAATCATTATGCGAAAATGACAAGGATTTCAAAATATTTCGAGGATGTTCTGGGTTCGGTGGAAACGGTTCTGGGGCAGGCAGATTAGCCTGTCTCACTCGTCGTATCAGGTCCTCCAGAAAACGGCCGATGTGAATGCCGTGGTACATAGGTGCCGCATCAGATAGATTCTGCATATTAACCGTGAACTTCTCTATAACAACGGTGACTTTGGAGTCCGGGCTTGCAGTGAACCCAAATGTGTTGACATCTGAGCCAAGCGGGCCAAAATGAAGGACCAAGTCACGACTTTGAACCCATTCCAAGTGAGCTTTATCACCTGCTGACCCAGCGAATACTCCATGAAAATTTGGCAATGTCTCATCGATCAAGCTTTTCCCAAATGGAGTGGTCAATACAGGGATACCAGTTGATCGTATGAGTTCGTTGATTTCTTCCTGAGCCCCAAATCTGGCGGCGAACCCATCAACAAGAATAAGTGGTCTTTTAGCTTGCTCAAGCTTAGCAAGTAGTTTGTCAACTGCCTGATTGTGAACAATTTGGCTATTCCCAGGAGGTAAAAGGTTGATCAATTCGGTAGGAGGCTGGACCTGGGCGTTAACCATGTCTGTGGGAACCTCAATGTACACAGGCCGACTCTCCAAAAGGCATCGCCGAAGTGTCCTGTCAATCAGCCCAGGAGCCGTCGCAACGTCAATAAGATTAGCCTGCGCCACGGTAAACGACGTGTATACGTCGGCGAAAACTCTCAAATTTCCATCACCCAGCGAGTGATGCAGACACGCTCTGGAATTTTGAGCGCTCAAAGGTGCAGCACCAACAATGTGTACCACAGGAGCCCTTTCAGAGTAAGCCCCAGCTATCGCATTGATTGCCGAAAGCTCTCCTACGCCAAATGATGTAACAAGGGCGGCAATTCCTTTAATCCTAGCGTATCCATCCGCTGCATAGCCAGCGTTGAGCTCGTTGGCGTTTCCGACCCAATGCAGTCCTGTACTCTCGACGAAATCTAATAGAGTGAGATTGTAATCACCTGGAACTCCATGAACAGAGCGGACTCCAAGTTGTGCTAATCTGGTAAAGAGATATTCGACGAGATTCATGTTGTCCAATTGATAACGAAGTGAAAGGGCTCGAGCTGGACCTGGATCTGAAACGTCCCACATTGCTGCCCTTTAAATAACCATTCAAAAGAGAGTTATCAGACACAAGATAATCTGGAACCGTGATTAATCTTTACCAACATGATAATGATTTGAGCTATCCGAAATGGCAAATGCCGCTTACGCCGACCAAGCCGCGTAAAGCGCTGAGCTGTGGCATATTCCGATTTCTCCGACTCCTCCGCACAGAGTATGATTCTCATACCAGCACTAAGGAACATGGATGTTGCTAGGGAGACAGCTTGTATAGGGCACGAAGGGGATATCGTTCTGGAAATGCAACCGCAAGGTGGTTTATGCAAGCCGAAATATCCGATCGAGTGAATTTACCAATCGGAGGATGTGCCTCTAAAAGGATTCTTGCCAGAACACCCACCTGGCCATATTTCCTGTGGGATACTAGTCTAACCAAACCTTTCCGTAATATTAGCTCTACATGCAATACTTGCAGCTGGCAATGTACTCAATAGTAATGATAAGCTCCCCTACCTTCATGCAAAACGTATTAACCATATTCAACTACTCAAGGGATTCATCCACGAACTAAGGGATACCTGGAGAATCAATGTTTTTTTTGCGAGAAATCCACTACTGGCTGGCACCTTTGTGTGTGTTGCACATAGCAACTCTAAATTTAGGCCGAGTTTATTACTTGTAGTTTAAAATGTAGACTAGAATCTACAGTCGAAATATCTAAGATCCGCATAAGATCTTACTATTACTTGATTACCGAGGTTAAAGTTTAACCAGGCAGAAGTGATGCCTGATGTCTAGGCAATGATAGTCACATGATAGTCATTCTTGATCTGCGTCTTAGAAAAAATGCTAATAACAGATGGTAATTGAAATAATGACTGGATTTACTTAGATATATGAAAGCGAACCTTTTCTTTCAATATCAAAGTTGATCTGAAACCTCAGCCCAATCAAGACAAGAAGATAATAGAATATAAGTTTCATAATGACATCTTTGACCTGGATCCTAAATTAATGAGGGGACCAAATACTCAGCTGGTGCCATGCACTGCTATTTGCGAACCTATGTAGGTTTAGCGGCGAGTACAACACTGCTTTTGGCAACAGGTCTCGTCTCCTTGAGGATTAAAACAAGTGGGACAACCTTGGCACGGCTGATTGAACCCGCAACCTACACAGCTAGGTCCCATGCAAACCATGTCCTCGCAAGTGGTTCCGGCCGGGCATGCTGAACAGCCTGTAACAAATCTGCACCCGCTGGTTTGCCGTGCCAAAAGGTTGTTTGCTTCGAATGTTGGGTTTTTCTACAATATCACATTAGCATTAGAACAAATGCAAGTACAACAATCTTACGCTTGATCCCAAATCTCCATTCTCGGACTCAGTCAACGGTATAGCAGTAGCCGCACTGACCAGTGCAAGGATAAAAATTGAAAACTTCATTGTGATTCTTGAGGAATTTCTGGAGAAGGGGCAAGTAGAATTTTTATTTATTCCGTTCGTTAATGAGTGAAGTCGTTATTTTGTAAAATTATTCGGTCGAGAGGACCATTTATACACCATTTATACTTGGTCATCCGGACCCCGAACTCCCACTTTCAGTTAGGAAGTTGGTCGTCTATAGATTTCGGGGAGGTTGTTCCGATTATTTTGGCTTTTTTGGAGCTTCTGAGAAGTCTATTTTCCAAATTCCCCGATTCAGCGGACGGAATTCTAGATGCTGTGCTCTTACGGTATGCCATTTCAATGACCCTTGAATAATACATGGAAACCTTGATGGGCTTTAGCTTTGGAAAAACAATGCGATCTTTCATCATACGACTTGCACATACTAGTCTACCTTCAGTGGCTATGCTTGGTTACTTTACCGCCTGCTTGGCACAAGTCACGCCATGTTCTAACAGCACCTGCCTGTTATTTTGCTTACTCGCAGGGCATTCCCTTTTATTTACCATGGTATCTGGCCTGTAGCCACAGCATAACGGTTGAAAAGGGGTGCTAGATTCAGGTGTGCCAAAGACGTGACGTGAACAGAAAATTCATGGACACACTTACGGCTTATCTACACAGCGTCCGCTATCAGCACCTAGGCCTAAGAGTGGCAAGTCGAACCGAAAATAACTTTTACCTATGATTATCATGACCATTGAGACTATTGGCTTGGCCCTCGGCCCCAAGGGGTATTCGATGTAATAGGAAGCACGGATGTTTGCATCCGCAACCCCCCTGCAAGGGCTCCGCCGAGGTGCCGCAGGGCGTCGACACAGTGCAGAAAATTAACCAGGGTAGCAGCATAATCATCACTCTCTTTGACTCAGCAGTGTTGGTAACGGAGGGTACATTATTCCTATCTTATTACAATATGCTATCTTATATCTCAAAAAAAGGAAATCGATGTCTTAAAATGTTGGGTATCAAAATAAGTGCTATTTTGTATACTATGTCTAGTTCTCATGGCTAAGCAAAGTCGGGTGGCCCGCGAGATTGGCCCAGAAATCTATCTCGAAATCCCATGTATCAAGATTGATGTATGAGTCCCAACTACTGCCTAAATCTGCGGGGGTACTTGGATATACAGTTTGCGATTGGGTCTCTGATGGAACCCACGTCATCAAAGAGTCCAGCAAACTTTGCATGGTCCGGGTCGCGCGGCTGAAGAGGGCGAAATTCGGCTCGCCCACTCTTATTATTGCTCCCACTTTCAGTTCTGCGACAAGCACACTCAAATCCTGCACCAACTTCGCTCTGGTGTATCTGCTTGTACCATCATACGCAGGGCCATTCAACAACGCCAAAGAGATGATGCCAGCTGCGGGTAGTCCGTATTGGGCAACCTGTCGTAGATTAATGTTATTGTTCTAAAAGATGGACAAACCGTAAACTGACCTTCCAAACCAATGATGTTCCAGAATTTACTAGACGGTCGCGTAGCATGACCGCCTCGATAATGTAGGACAGAGTCTCGCCAGCTGTTGCCAACAATGCCTCGCCAGGCTGAGACATTTGTCGAGAGGATATTAAGTGAAGCAGAAATAGTGTATGAAGATAATCTAATCGAATTGCCAACAGGAAATCGTTAGAAAATGCATCAGCATTACCTTGCCTCAGACTTGTCGAAATTTTAAAATTCTCTGGCAAATCTTCCCAGAGATCTTCAACCTTTTGCATGATCATACTATCGATTATTGAGCTTTTCTTTCAGAATATATGTGCTAGTGGTAGGGTTCACATACTTGACTTCGTCGCTATGATTCTGGTTCATATTAGGGGCATTTCGCCGGCGGGATAGCTTCAAGATATCCTCTTTAAGTGACGAGAATCTAGCCGCACAACGAGTTTCGGCTGTATAATTTATGGGCTCAATATTTACTGACGGATTAGTATCTGAGATTGTCTCAATGCTATCAGATGAAGGCGGTGGTGTATCCCATTTCCAAATTTCGGGATTATTCTCGGGGAGCAGAAAAGTACAATATTCTCTTGCCACTCGAGGGGGGCGCCCTAGAAAAACAGCTAGCATCTTATCAGCAGAATAAATTCGTGCAAAGGCGGCCTTTCGCAACTCAAAGATAAACCGCGGAACTGACGTCGTGTTTTCCTCAGTCAGTTCATGGTAGCCAAGTGCGAAAAGGCTGCTTGAGATATCACCCATCCTTCTCCATGAATGATAGCCTAATCATTCATGTTTAGCATTTCAATATTCGAACTTTTAAAGTGAACCTGTCCATAACTTACTTTGGTCACCGTCCACTTGGGTATGGAGAATGCAATTTTCATATTGCAAAACAAGTTGAAGGTCACTTAAACAATCCAGAGACAGACATGAATCTAGGCAACAGTCTCCTATGTAAGTCAAGGCTTTCACTAGACCTGACTTTTGATGATGGGATGTGAACAAAGGTGCAAACGAAGATATATCTATGGCTGCGCGACTTGCAGCAATCAAGAACACGCCAAGAACTTCAAAACGCAGGCCATTTCCGAGAACTTTGGAAAAGAATTCCTTCACAGTCGAAGTGCTTGTCAATATAATTGACTGTCTGGTTCTACTCAGAAGCAATCCAGCCTGTTGTGCAGCCCATGTGTCCACATCCAGACTAGTATCGACCGAGCTCCAAAACTCCAGTGTAGCCTCAGCAAACCGGGAGACAAAGGGCTCGGCCAAAGGTAAGTTTGCTTTCGTATCAAGCCAACATTTCACTAATGAGTGCAACTGGGGAATGTCCAGTTGTCTCACGCGCTTTAACGTCTGAGCAGCCTTGTCAACAACACCTTCGCCTTCGGAGAAAGGGAAGCTGTCTGCACCAGGCACAATCAGTGCTGATTCTTGATTCATTAAAGACGTCACATCATTTGGATTCCGTGATTCCATTTGGTCGAAGATTGTTGAATGACTGGATTGACCAAGAAAGCCTGGGTTAGGATATCGATGTGCAACTGGAGATGCAATCGGTTCCTGGATTGGGGACGCAGCCCCTGCAACGGGAGAGTCATTTCTTACGCAAATTAGTAATTATAGATGGAAATTTTTGTTTAGATTCCTCACCCCGGTTGCCCATTTGTTATTTTCTTTCTCTTAAACGGACGATTGCGGTAATCGCATTGTACATCTTCCCCACGAGCGTGACACCTGCCACACACAGGCCTTTCGTGATTGCAGGCGAGTTTTGCCCGACGACAAGGCTCGCATGCCGCGAGGCGCGCGCTCATGTTACGGAGAGTTCCGGATCTTTTTGGCATTTGGTCTCGGAATTGTCGGCGTAGCTGCTGTTTTTTTTTTTTTACAGAGAGAGAAATGAAGGTGTCTTGAGATCTGACCGAACGCGGCGTAATCGGAGTCATCGGAGTGTCCTCTCAAGTGGGGAGTCATTTCGGACCCACTCCATGAGTTTGGGCATCTAAGCACCCAATCTTCAAGAATTATGACCATGACAGAGATTTCATTCTTGCCTCTTCTTTGATTCCGGATGGCTGATAAGGGATTTGTTTTCTAAATCTAGTTGATTTTAAAAAGCCAAAATTATTCTGCAGATCATATTTACATATAACCACATAAATGATTATCTCGAGATGAATAAGATGTTTCTGCTACGGTATATGCCATAGACTTATGCCAAAAATTACTTAATCACTATTTATTCATGGTCCATACTACCAAAGTCACAATAACACCAATGCCATGCTAGGCAATGATATAATAACCTCCTTGACATAGAATACAGAAGGCATGCTACCCGACATCTTCTACATTTTACACCCCATTTTCCCTCATGCAATGTGATGTCATCCGTTCTCATCATTAATCTCTTTAAGGCGCTCCATTCGGTTCGACCCAAAAGAATACAAAGTCCTGATTATGTTATTAGAAAGCCTAGAGGGTCTAGAAACGGATTCACAAATACCGGGCTTTCCAGGTTCGCCCATAAATCGATCCCATGACAAATTGGTTTTTTCCCTTTTTTTTTGCACATCGCATTGAAGTCATTATAGCTCGTTGGAAGAGTGAAAACTGGGGTAAATATACCAGATCAGAGGCTTTTGCATCAGAGTAAATAGGTAAAAGACATCTTACCAGGTGTGCAGCCCCAAAAGGTGTTAAAACGACAGCATACTGGGATACCTTTGGAACAAGGGTCATAGGCTTCCGGAGTCAGAGGCAAAGCGAAACTACCAACTGAAAAAAGAACAACGAGTGATGATTTCATAACGAGGAAGGAAATAAATCGCATTTGAGGATGATAGGAATATAATATATTGACTGAGCATATAACCTGCTGCTTGGGGGCGTGCTGTCGGGGAATCAGAAGATGAACCGTGCAAGGAGGGCCCAAACGCGGGGTATATATCACACCAAGCCTGAAATGTGAATTCGGGCATCATCGCCACGAAAAGAGCCATTAGCTACGCCACGGACCTCAATGTTTCATATCAGGCCCCGTCCGATTGGGCAGCAGATGAAAAGATTGCTTCTCTGTATCTACTTGCTTCTGAGTCATCATACATGCATTCTGTCGCACTGTTTCCTCGAATGCTCTGATATGTATCCGCTCATCCGTGAGCCTTATATGATGCGATCAAAAGCATGCCATTTTTACAAACAAATTTCTACACTCCATCGTGAACGAAAGGGAATTGAAATCAGTCCGATATACGATCATGGCCCGAGTTCCTCCAAAGTAAGCAATGTGGCAAAGTGAAACAGTCTCAAGTCACGCATGAAGTCTATTTCGTTACGATTGGCTAAAAAAGACCACCATAAATCTAGCGGTGAAGGGGGTTAGGGCTGTTAAGACCGGTTGCTGTTTCTAAATTTGGGACAAGAGATTCTTGTAAAATGTTGTTCACATGCAGCTTGGCTGCATCACGAACAGCCATAAACTATCCATGACTGGAATAACCGAACCTTGAAGCAAACAATTCGCCGATATTAATAAACTAAGAGACTTGTCTCAATTGGTTAAAGCTTATTGGAAAACACATCGCTTGAGCCTGAGTAGGCTTGAATCTCATTTCAAAAGCAAAAAAAAAGTAAATATTTCACGTTTTCCATGCGACCGCCAGCAATGTTTATGCATTGATGCCCAAACCTCTGCGGCTCGTCTGACTGGAGCAGTTTGCGATGAGGGAGTAATCTATGGAACGAGGAGTATGTTTCACATCCCAAACATAATTAACATAGAACCGTTGACGATCGTCAATGTGCTTGCTGGTGGCTTTTCGTTGATGCGGGTCAATTTAGGTAGGTAGCCCTTCGTTGGCTTGCGGGTCTTGGTCAACGATCTTACGCCCGGAAGGTCAGCTCGGGTTTCATTCATATCTGGGACGCTATTGGATGGATCATTCATAGACAGTGGTGTGATCAGCAGAGTCGCAGTGAGATACTATTGACCCCAGTCCCCGTGCCCTAAGATGGATATGCGCAAGCATTTTTCTCATAGCCATGATAAGTATTCTAATTTATATTTTCTGGAAGGATAAATTCTAGTAGATCGTTGATATTTTTGCTCGTTATAAGCGTCAATCAATGTGCATCGCTCATTCCCATCATGTGTATGTCACTGCATCTATTGGCGCTTGAAAGCGGTTCTTTTCTTTCGCTGAAATCAGCCTTATTTGATTGACCAATTAGCCATTGAATACATGGGTAATTAGTTAGTTTGGGTGTAATTTAAGAGTAAGCACTGTCAAGCGACGGAGATGTCTGATGGAGGGATTGCGGGTCTAGCAAATCTTGCCATCATATTGTCAGCCATAACAAAAAGCAAAGGATCTGTAGCACGGATTTGCGAACAGCCCGAGCAGCAAATCACAAATGCGTATCTGTCTATGTTCTTTGTAACACGGTGATGGCAAGTGTCTCAATCCATCCAATGCCGGTTGAACATTGCACAAGAAACGTTCATAAGCGATTTGTGCTATGAGCGATGCAACGACGCCACACACTGCGTCAGCAAAAGTCAATGACAAAAGTCCAAACTTGCATCGAATCAGACGCTGACCAGAGCTCCTCTCCACGCGAGGCCAGGGTTTTAGCTCAACGCCAGTTGAGCTCAGGCAATAGATCGGCCGGTCGTAAGCCGGCCTGCTGCACCTAGTCTTAAATTGGTGGTGGCGTTGAACTAAACCTGACCATCCCGCTGATGAAGTGGCAGGTAGTAATTCACAAGCCTGTTTATCCTGAATTCGCACCACGACATTCAAGCTCATTTGTGATTCAACTGTTCATAGAATTGAAGCCTTGCAGTAGATTTCTCTATCTATTCATTCAAAATTGGTCGGAAGATGACACGCTCCCACTTTCGCCGAGGGCTTCTATCCAGCGACTGGATATTCAGATCGTCATTGATCCTCAGGGCCGGTTTCAGCCCTAAGCTGGTGGCTGGTCATCCCTGTGTTCCGTATGCATATTTTTAGGTCTATGCGCAGCTCATCAGAACATAAACACTACCTAATCTCTCGCTAGGTCGCAGTGATTGGTACCCTGCAGGTCGGTGACCAACCCCTGGCGATTATTTAGGACGCTTGGCAGACTTCTTCACTACGCTGTGAGCTGCCGAAGTCCGTGAAGGGTCTCACGCCGTCAGTCGCGGTGGATCCCGCAAGAAATCACAATCCAATCTGAAGACTTGGACCCATGAGGCGGCCGCGGCAATTAGGCTAACATGAGCATTCTCCCCCGTTACAATGGTTTCCCGTTATCTTTATAGCTTATGTCGAGAGGAACGGCGGCACAAAAGCTTGTAATATACAAGGCGGGGCCCAACCTTGCAGCCAGCTGGCTCAGCTTACGAGTTTTCCTTCTTCACCTGCTCCTGGATCGACGCTTAGCTGAGACCCAACGCTGCCAAAGCGCCCCTCGCTCAGCATGTCTTGCTTAGTCGCCTTAACGATATGTATTATCGCTTTTATCACCCGAACCCACTCCCACAACGTTTTTCTCAGGCCACCAACAACCCTAGACGAGAGCGATTGGAGCGATGTTCCCGTATACAATGTTGGAGACAGTATTGATATCCAATGGGTTTCGGATTTTGAGTATCAGGACCTCATTCTATGGCAAGAATATCCGCAGCTGTCGAAGGATGAGTGGCACAATGAAACTCTTTTAGGTAAGGAGGTCTGAGACATGGCGTCTCCAGAGGTTGGGCTGACCCGAGTTACAGAGGATTCCAGGTCCACAAGCAAAATTTACACCGTCAGCTTCGACCAATTCGACAACAATGTCTCAAAAGGCCAGTGGGCTGTCTTCAAGCTTACAATGTATAACACTAGCTCGGATACCTATGATGCCTCGTCGTATTTCAACGTCTCAGTGGCAGGTAAGACATATTCATCGGCGACCGCGACCGCAGCGACCGCGACAGTAACTGTATTCGAGTCCGACACGAACTCTGAGCCGTCAAGGGGGGCAATAGCCGGAATTTCAGTCGCTGCGACATTGGCCAGCCTCGCCCTTTTGGCAGGCATTGGATTCTTGGCTTTTAGGCACATGCGCAAGGCCAACAATGCCGGATATATCGAAACGCAACAGGTTCCACCGCTGGATGACCATAAGCCAGAGCTGTCCCCACTGTCACCGACAGAATTGCAAGGGGCGCGACCGGAACTATCATCAGGACAGCCAATAAACTCTCCAAACGGCCATCCATACTCTCAGGGTAGTGGAAGGCTATATGAGGCTCCTTGATTCGACTAAAACGGAGAAATAATGATAATTCAAAGGCCGATGGACTTGATATAAAACATGCCACAAAATCCATATGGAGGAATGTCAAACCTTCATACTTGAGGTGCATACTTTAGCGAGTTGCCTCTGCCTGGGTTGTTGAGCCATAATTAGAAGGCATATACATACAAGTCATACATAAAAAGAAAATACCCCCAAAATTAAGTTACTGCGATCAGCATGTCAATTAAACGTCCAACTACTCCGGAATAGTAATCTTGAAAAACACACATTGGGTGCTATTTCGGACACGACGCATGTCAGTTAAGGTCAGATTCGCAGATGGCGACCCCAACGTTTGTTTCTCGCGTCGACATACATTATGAACATTCTAATACCGCGCATCTCGATATTAGAGCAGAACTATTACTCCTTGCCCTTTCTCTCCTTGGCTCTTTGAACTGCGACAAATACAATCTTCGATAAAGCCAAAGCCTTTTCTTCTTCAAACTTTCGACAAACGATTTGAACACCAACGGGCGCTCCATCATACACCTCTGGATCATCTGGCAAGGCACCCATCGGTCATTTTGTACTCATTTAGGATGGGGTTCTGATTGTGTATGTAAGAAAACTTACAGGATTCCCAATTAAGGCGATCCTTATCGCTAAGTGGTTTGTACGAGTGATCGACCAAGTCAATATTTTTATCCGCCCTGGTGACCGGAATAACGACCGCTGCATAATTTAGGAGATTTATGGCTTCTGAATAGGCTATGAGGTCTTCGGTGTTAGTTTCATTCGTTTTTTCCAGACCTGGTGACCATACCTGTATGATAATACTTGCCAGGGATAACTGCGGCGTGAGGCGCCACCGGCATTACCACCGCATCGACAATTTGCCCTGGATCGCTATTAGTACTCTCCAAGAGATCTAATGTCTCCTCATTCTTACCATCTTCATCGCTAGTAGAATTCCAATAGTCAGAGTACTCGCGCTCATATTCCAAACCACGCAAGGTGAGGTCTTGGCTTTCCAGTAATCCAATGGGTGGCTGAAGAGGGAGTTTCTTCTGTAAATCAGGTATCAAAGGTTCGCCGGACAAATCGAGATTACGATGGATATCGTGAGACCCATCTGCCTTTAAGAACGAAACCTATCAAAATAAATACAATAAGAACCATTAACTATGAGAAAAGTAATAAGCCTACGTGAATCCGTTTCGCGGTCGCGTGCGGTGGGGGCTTCCACTCGACGATCTATTTTAGTGTTAATGGGACATTAAGTGCAAGAAATAATTATTCGGCTCTAATCTATATCCTACCTTATGTCCAGCATCCTGCAATGCCTCAGAAACGATTTTTAATCCTCTAAGAATAGGTGGATGAGGCCCCACTGCGCCATCTGTTGGGAAGATACCAAGTTTGAGAGGCTGTCCAGACGGTGTCACCCGGCCGCCTTCACCAGCCCGAGAAAAGAACGAGTCAAAGACATCTTGCCGAAAAGACATTGGTATAACAGCAGGATCGCGAAGCCACGGTTCCGTGGATAGCACAGACTTCAACATCAAAGTCAAAGCATCAATTGATGTTCCCATGAAGCCAATGGTTGACCTGTAAGTGTTTTGACCAGGATTAGTATTGGCGACATCTCGATATGAAAGTCGTTCCGGTGTGGGTTTTATCGAAAATGTGCCGCAGAATGCAGCAGGGATACGAACAGATCCTCCAATGTCACTTCCCACACCCACTGTGCTTCCCCGTAAAGCATGGAGTGCTGCCTCGCCACCAGAGGATCCGCCTGCCGAGAGATTCTGATTATTAGGGTTCAGGGTTTGTCCTATTATATTATTTTTTGTCTCGCCAAACAGGAGTGTCTGTGGGAGGCTTGTCTTGCAAAACAGGACCGCCCCAAGTGACAACAACTCTGTGACGATCTGGCTTTCAATTTGATGGATGTGGTTTGGGTTAGTGATGCCTTGGTTACTTCCGATCCAACCGACATATCCCATCGTAGTATCTACACCCTTTACATGGAACTGGTCTTTTAGACTGATTGGAAGGCCATGCAAAGGCCCAATTGTCCTGCGATGCCGAGCATAGTAGCTGTCCAGATATGTGGCTCGCTCAACTGCCTGATCAAAGAAGATTTCATGAAGACAATTATTCTATTGGCGTACATATTAGATGCTTATTTTTATTATTATCTATTGTTAATGGAAGCTTACAATTTGATGCGCTATAGCAGCGCGTTTGCAAAACGCAGTCGTCACTTTACTAGCGGAGAGCTTTCCGTCCTTGATGGCGTCAAGGATTGGCAGAGTGTCCATAGAAGTGATTGAAACTTCATCAGGATTCAAAAAACTTTCAATAAATCCTCCTGTCAGGTCCCTTTGTCTTTTGGCACGTTCCAGATCCCAAGGTGCTAATTTCCAAGCTGGTTGGATTTTAGCCAGCAGGGATAATCGCTTCGCGGCAGCCTTGGCTTCCCAAGGTATTTGGTGCGGTCGCATTTCAACAAATTCGATTCGATAAGTTCGCCGATACGTTGGTCTTGATTCTTATCTTCCAAGCCGTCGTAATTTGCTTTTCGAGGTTACGTGGCGGAGCGGGGGGATTCGGACGACATTATGAGGCCTGCAAACTCGCTTCGCGGCAACCTACGGTGGCTATTGGTCATCCATAACCAATTTTCACGTCTGAATTCGATACTTTCTCACACCTTTCCAGTTGGAGGACGGACTTGTGCAGAATAATTCGCGGATTTTGTCCCACATGATGCCACTGAAGCAGGTATGACGTATGCTGAGGTACAGTTGGGCCACTGACATTCTGTATGGTAGGTACTCTCCAAATTTTGTCATTGAGCCAATCACAAGAAAACCAGCATAATTAATTTGCATGTGTCGGCGAGCAAGGCGGTACAAAGTCCCGCTACCGAGGTTAGAGTGGTCAAACACATGAAAATACAATGAGCTTCATTTTTCAGGAGACGGGAGCATTTTACTCGACTTCTTCAGCGAAGAATGACATTTCAATTACAAAATATCTTCTATAATAGCGTTACTATCCAGTTACATGAGAATCAAATAGTGAATAGTATATGAGATAAAAGCCAAAATTCTACCTTCATCTTTCCAAGCCAGTGTAACAGAAATGGTCCAGCAGTAGGAGTGGCATTAGGATAATTCGATCTATATCTGACATGGTGCAAGTTCATTTGATAATGCATAATTAATATAGTATTTTCTTGGTACAGTCTGAAATATGAAGGTCTGTTCAATAGTACTGGGTATATGATACGGAAATGGTGTCAACACATATGGAACCCTGTAAGTGTGTGCCTTAGGCACCCTTGGAAGGCATATATAAGCCCGTTACTAGGGTAGATAGAGAAGAAGACATTAACCTTCCTACTACATATCATTAAGACCCCTACTGTTCTAATCCTACCGTATCAGTATACTGATTGACCCACTCAAACAAATATTCTTTAAGGGCGGCCCCATTGTTCCTCAACAACCATTAGATATATACAATAGACCTTGTGCGTACTAATTGAACATCCTCTGAAAAAAAAAATATGGGTTAGGGCCAGTCAACTTGTATGGGCCAAATATGAATTCTTTGCAAGAGCATGTTCGAACAAGAACGTGTGTTTGAGTTTGGTTAGAATCTACCGCTGGTATTACTTCAAACATCCTATGGGATAGGAGTTTATAAATCTATTTATTTTGGGAGTGACCCTTAAACCCTCTTTCTGTTCCTTTTCATTGAGAAAACGCCTCTGAAGTGAATTGGCATTGATCCCTATCACTTGACCTTCCAGGTTCCGGGCTCCCGGGTAGGTCAGTCTATGCCGTAATAAGAACAATTCTCAGCTCAGAAATTACTGAGTGTAAAGGCAGTTAACAGGCGAGGACTCATCAACAACATTGCCCTTGAGGTTATAGCATTGGACACCCTTCTTCTTGTCGCCGTTCCAGTTGAGCCAGAGGGTGTACGCGCCGTCTGCACCAGTGGGGCAAGCGAGGAAGCTAGCATCCCTAAAAGTAAGACCACCCGAGCTAGTGTAAGCCCACTTGTCCGTCTCAGCACCCGCGGGAGCAGGCTGGGCACCAGTGAGGTAGCCAATTGTGCTGTTGCCTGATTCGCCTGAAATAGGTCGTTAGCAAGGCCCTTGGGTACATGACGAGATGATTTGCAACTTACCCACGGCGGAAAGGTCAACGAAGAGCTTCTGAGGGGGGTTCTCGGTCCTGTACAGGAAGAGCTCGCCGTTCTTGAGGTAGAAGTAGGCACTGCCGTCGGTGCCGGTGTCACAGGTGGCCTTGCTGTCCCGGAGGCTCAGATAGAGAAGACTGTCGGCAGCCGTGAAGAGGAGGTTGTTAAGGTTGACATCTTCAGCGACGGCTCGGACGCGGAAGGCGGGGTTGTTGCTGATGGAGGTCTCAGTGGTGGGGGCAGCAGCGGCGAGGCCGGCGGCGATGAGGAGAGACTTGAACTGCATTTTGGCGGGTGAGTAGAAGAAAAAATTAGGTGTTATTAGAGTGTTGATTGACTGAGTGTTGATGAAGAGAACGAGGAATCTAACAGCATAGCATCAGAGACCTTATATAGAGTTGTCAGTGGCAACTTGAAACAATCGAATGTTCTATTTTTAACGCTAGTTGAACCTAGTGCCGGCTTGAAATTTCCTTCGTATTTATGGTGGGGAGGGACACGAGGGTACCGACGATGCCGAGGACGTGGCATCGCCTTCACCGTGCACCCCCATAGCTCGTACAACACATGGACGAGCGCAGATGAGCTCTATGCAGATCTCTCGTGTGAGAATTGAGGCCTGCATCCTAAGTTACGTCATTTATCCAATCGGGCTCCCCGGCAAGAGAATCTCGACTTTAAACACCCGGCACTGAGGACACACACTGTGTCCAATTGACTAGGGAAGGATTGACTAGGAAAGGATATTGTGTAATTATTCTAAACATGTAGATGGGATTACTTCACTGCCATCCATATACTGAAACTCCTAGGTCCGCAAGGCGTGAATAACCAGACGCCATCCTCGTCCGGTTCCTCCCCCAAACGCAAAATACAGGGCTGTTTGCATTACCGCATGCCATTACCCCAACGTTTTGTCCCAAGAATGGGACGATGGTCCATGCGCTGTGGCTCATGTCTGTATCGAGATAACGATCGTCCAAAATACGTCATTTTTAGCATATTACAAGGGGGTTTGAGCGCCGTCGCATGTTTATTGACTGATATTTTACCCGTCATTTATTAATGGCAGAGCAAACTCTCTGGCGAGAAGGAAATAATTACAGCCAAAGACCAAAATAGTAGATACGCAAATAATAAAGGCCACAGCCTGGCTTTTAAGCATGACTGAAATATCCAGACCTGGTAGGTTCCGAAACCTTATTCCTCGGCTAATTAATTCGCTGGGCGCTATGAGTTCTGCTACGGCTGATCCCCCCTTAACTGGCTTTGTGAGAACTGATTACTCGTACAGAAGTTCTTAGGGGCTGTTACGTGCTACAGTAACTGCCGTCAAAATAGCAAGTATTGACCTATCTTTTGCAAGGATTAATTTGTCAAATAGGGCGTCAAGTGTTCTCGGTGTTCTTGGTCTAATTCACACCGCCCCAACTCTTCCTTAGTTCATCTAACCACTCTTTCGCATTGCTTACTCCACCATCCACGTGCACCTTTCTCCTCAACAAATCCGAGTATACTTTCCTATTCCAATTTTCTAGCCGGAGCTACTCGTGATCCTTGTTACATCTCGTGCTGAAAATCAAATCCCCCAGCGTATTGTTCTTCAGCTTCCCGGGACAATCCATCGTAAAATCCGTTGTTCTAGCAGTACTTGCAGATTATTAAAGGGATTGGTAAAGTCCCAGCGATTGCCGCAAAGGGCGTCATAACTGAGATCAGAGCAGACTGGTTCTCTTGCGTGTTGTATTTCGTGAATTCTAGCCTCAATCTTCTTGCATGCAGCCTTGATTTCCTCGTCGCCTGGGTTTTCACCGTCAGTAGATTCATGACCTGCGACATCAGCAATCCCCTTCAGCATAAGCTCTAGCTATTCTAGTCATTGTCCTCATTATTATCTACAATGTGATGGATTTGAGGAAAAGGCTGATGATTTATTTTGGTACCAACAAATGTTCCCTTTTATCATGTGGGACGAAACTGCTATAGGGTAGGCCATTTCCTCCAAAAGTCCATCACAGCCCAATCCTCCAACATAAAAAGTAAACTAATAGTAGCATTAAAAGTAACTTTTAAGGTAAATTAAGAGTTAGAAATATAACCCTTAATCTCAATATAATAGACTAGTGTCGAAGCACTTCTTCTAGCCCTCTAAGGCACTTTCTAGGAGCATGCCTTCCGTCATGCTATGATAGTAGGATGCTATGCCCTCGTAGAGGTAGAACAGGCCCTTTTCGTCCTCCACATTCTTGGCCACGCGTGATATTGTCTGGACCAGAGCGACAAAGACGTCCTTGCTAGTTGTAATGGCTTTGCGTAGCTTTGGCAAGGCGGTGGTGACCTTGTCGCTGTCTCCTACAATTAGAGTCAAGACCCTTTTAAGTAAACTCGTTCTATCCTCCGGTTGCGCAACTTGGGCAACGTCATTCATCGCCGGATACTTCTTCCAACAGTTTGCAATCTAGAAACCATAGCCGAATTTTATAGTATACTCCTTCATCATCGCGTCTCATACCAATGGCCTGCTTCATGTACTCGACACCACGTCGTCCTTAACCAAATTTAATACCCCAACGCCCGAGGTTGCGGTAGGAAACCGGGCGCTTTTCGGAATCGGCATCTTGGTCTTTGTCTAACAGTTTCAGAGCTTCGTCCATCTTTTCGCAGGCCTCACCTCAGGATTCGTTCATGGCTAGGGATTCGGCCAATACCAAAAGGCATTCCAAACTATAGTTTCCTTGGTCGATGGCTTTCTTGTATGTGTCAACTGCTGGTTTCTAGTCATCTCTGCTGTTGTATGAATCGCCAATTCGCTCGTGAATGAAAGCGCTCCTTTCCTTTGCGAAGGGAAACTCGCTGCTGCACCACCGCACTACAGATTCAACACCCAGTTATCCACCATCGCTCTTTTCATCTAACTTAGAACCACCAGGAGCTGCATCGACTTCTTTCGCCTGACATGATGGCAGGTTTATGCCCTCAGCCAGTCAATAGCAATTCTTACATCCCAGGTCCGTTCATATAGGTCGTGTTTGACAATGGTTCGCATAACGATTGACAACAGCTTTTGGTTCGGATTTTGGCTAGCCTCAACTTTACTCAACCACTCACGGTCGAGCATATCTAGATAACTCGTCATTTCTGACTTGGCCAGCCATTTGCGGAACACTTCGACCTCTTCCACGTTGTTAATACAATCCACGTATTTGAATTTATCCCAATTTCGTTCAATGATCTTGTTGAAAGCGAAAAGAGCCACCTGCGATGCTACGCCTCCAAGAAGCTCGAGACGTTGTAAAACTCCGATACTATATGCCTTTGCATTTGTCCTCTTGCTGTTATCCTGTGCTTCTGATGGGGTTCTGGTCTTTTCAATCTTCTGAATGCACTCCTTGAGCGTTTTAGGTTGGCTTCAGGTGCACGCTTTTTTAAGTACGGGTTTGAAATCACTGGGCGACATCGAGCCACATGTCCTCGATAGACTCGGGAGGCTTTTTCGCACTATCCATGATGACTTTTACGCTCGTTGGAGTGCTTGGCAAGACAGGGGAGAGGCTGCAGTTCAGATCTGAGTTCAAGGCGAGCTGGGGTAGTGGGTACCAAGTTTTCGCATCAGCCAGCCTGTAACCTAATGTTAGAGCCCTGTCACTTTAGTCAGCCGTGGACGATCCTGTAGGGTGAGCTGAAGAGAATAGAATCCAACGCACCAGACAAGACAGGGAAATTTGGCACACGGCTAAAAGGACAGCTGAAAGGAGCATACAACAACCATTGCCAAGGATTGGCTGTGCATAGACAGAATGTGGAACAACCCAGTAGCTCTGTAGGCTATAGAATTGAGAGCCAATTATTTAAACAGCTTAGCTAGAGTCGCGCGACCAGTAGCTTAGATAAGACATCAACCGCCTATGGGTCAGTGTGATGCACATTTTCTTTCCAGTTTATATATTATTAATTCTTATTCTTAATTCTTCCTCTTAATTCTTATTTTTAATTTTTAATTTTTTATTCCTTAAAGGCCTTAAAAAGCAACAACTGACCATGGCTTTCTGTAAGCAGGTCGTCGTTCACTAGTATAATAGTTGTTATCATGGAAGTACCGTGACTAATCACTTGCGCATAGCCACCTTCGGTTAGTAGATTACGTATTCAACCACGAGAGCGAGAGCGAGACCGAACTCATGACCACCCAAGCATTCGACACCATTTCTTCTTTCTTTCACAAGACAATCAATCTCTCGGCACCCTAAATGCGGAATGCGACCCCATAGGAAATCCCGGCACGGGTGCACTATGTGCAAGACCAGCCGCGTCAAGGTCATTCAGATATTCTGCCACGTACGGAGTATTGCCGCGAGCTAACAAGGCCCAGTGCGACGAAGCGAAACCTAAATGTTCACGATGTGCTCGCCACCAGATCGAATGCGTTTATCTACAGCCAATGCAAAGAAGAAGAAATCTCCACGTCTCGCCGCTTCATTCAATTGACACCAAACTTAATCTACGCGAATCTTCCGATCCCACTTTTGGCTCAAGCGATACGATCAGCAGATCCCAGCATTTGTTGGAACTTGAACTGATGCATCATTGGGCGGTAGCTACAGCTAAATCCTTGACCGATGAAGCATCATTCATCAGAGAAAAGATATCAACAAAATTACAATCCGACGTTCCCCGGTTAGCCTTAGAGCACACTTTCCTGATGGATACAGTGCTCTTGATAGCTATGACACATCGTGTTTCACTTGATCCTTCCTGTATTGAACGTTATCCAATCGCTCAATATCGAGGCCAGGCACTCTCCACGCTGCGCCAAGCCGTTGCCAACGTGTCGGTGGAGACATTTCGCGCTGTTCAAGGCGCCTCTATGCTCTTGGCCACAGTCTCATTGGTGGTAGATCGAATATTACAAAGCCCAGATCTATGGGTATTTAACCTTCTAGCGTTAATGGTTGGTTCACAGAGCCTCCAAATAGCCTCCACTGCCATGTCTCGTTTTGAACATGGCCCCAACAGTTCATCTACCAACGTTTTTGTCTTTGACGCTACCAACAACGACCGTAGACTGCTTCTACCTGATTTAGAAGCCGTTCTGGTTATGGATACCGATGATCCTGATTGGGCACATCGCGGTGTTTTATTTACCATGGCGTCGGAGATCACAACCTTATTATGTGCCCCATTGACAGGTCCTTTTTCTTTCCACCATCAGGTCAAGATATGTGTATTCAGTCACATGTCTTATCCATTTCTAGACATGGTGCGGAAGAAACAGCCGCGAGCTTTAGTTTTACTCGCATACATACTGGTTATGTTCAAATACTTTCCCAAAACTTGGCTGTATGGAGATGACATGGCCGTCCAGGATATGAAGAAGATCGAGGACATGCTTGATGTCGAATGGCAAAAATATCTGATTGTCCCAAAGTTGGTACTGGGTATATCGGACTTGGAAACGCTGAGACAGTTGTTATCGAGTACGATGGGTTCTCCTTCGCCTGAATTCCAACTCTGTTCAACAGTAATCCTGAGCTGAATTGGTAGTGACTATCGGAAGTCAATTTTAAAGGGTCTGTGGATTGGGCCACCTTGGCTTTGGGGTCATCAATCGGAAGAATACGAATTATCTCACTCTAATTTGATATCCAATTATTATTGTACATGTGCAGCAGAACACCCGAAGTTGTAAAAACAAAGCAATACAATCAGATCAACTCCATACCTTGCATATTTTCAATTTCCTTTTTATTCGGCACATACTCGCAGGGATGGTAAAAGCCGAGAATAATTAGGGTTGCGAGTATGAGGATCGCATCAAATATGTAGAGAAAAACCTCATGCGCAAGAAGTGGTCCGTCATTACCACCTGTATATTCGATGAGTCGAAATAATGATCGAATGAAGATCAGCAAACTCGCGATGTATAGTGTCCACATCACACCCCTCCAACCTTTCTTTGCACTTCTGCAGTCAAGGCGAAGCGACATGGATGTCGGGCTGGCGTTCATTTTCCTGTGAAACAGTGCAGCAACGACCACAAATAGACCGAAGAAAATGATTTGGGCAACGAGGCCGATAAGAATGACCGTCTTTCCAGTTTTTGCGTTTTTTGCACTAGACAACAGCCCTGCGCCCATGACTTGCACCAGGAACGATATAAGGTCGCCGCCCACGAATATCTTTGTGAGCCACGATGGTCTCACCAGCGACATGGATTCTGCTCGGACCAGCACAATAAGTCGACCAAGAACCATGTAAATAGATGCAGCGAGGAGGGCGGGAGCAACGAGCAGGCATATGCTTTGAATGATGAAAGGCAAGAGCGTAGATGGGTTAGAACTAGACACGAATCTCCCCGCGTATCCAATTACTTCAACTAGAGATAATAATTAGTTGGACTGCCAGCAGATCGAGGGCGCAAATACGTACGAATTCCTCCGAAGATAAGTGGAATGAAATACCACACGCGGTTTTTAAAAATAATCCAGGTATGCCATATAATTGCCAAGGCGAATGAAATCAGAAAGATCATTGCCGCTGCACTGCTAGGTGTGTAATTGTAAAGCTGAAACTTTTGTTCGGACATGGTGCGAGAAAAAAGGCGTATTCGTGGAATTTCAAGATAGCGTAGAGAAACGAGGTCGAGTAAGTCACAATGAGAGACAGAATACAATTTTTGTCAGATCTCAGCCGTCTTCTTATATTGTCGTGTCTTCTTATACCACATCATCCTTGCCGAGATTGTGGCGTCTGTGGTGTTGCGCATCCACCTCGCACTTCGCATTTCGCATTTCGCATGGCGCATTGATTGGCTTAGCTGTGCATCCGTTGAAAGGCCCGACCCGCCAAATGTCCCCACCCGTATACCACCGCCACATTCGTTTTCCCCAAAGAAACAACAATGACCAATGAAGGACGTAATTGTCCCAAGGATTTACAAATTTCCGGGTTATGCACCTAGAATTAGATCAAGAGTCGCTATTCTTCCCCACAAGAAAAGTGAGTAGGCTTTGAATTGAATCGTACCAATCCCATCCCCCAGGATCTCAGCCTAGAAGGGTATTTCGGCAGTCCACGCAACACTGTCACATTTGTTCAACAAATTGACTGGATGCAAAATCGGGTACGGGTCATGGGTTTATACCCACCTAGAATAATAAACAACGGAGTGCGCCAATAGACGTCGTGTTCTGCTGCGCCATGGTGTGGTGGGCGAATGAACTTAGCCATTCACAGTAACATCACAAGTCTACGGCAGATTTTGACACCGAGCCAGACGTGTACAGATACCTAGCTCACCTAGGCCATGATCGAATCTTACTCTGCTCACACAAGTCGCGGGGTTGGTGGGGTCAGAATTGCGTAATGTACATTTTGTTCCAACCATTAAAATTTGCCATTGTTGTCGCTTCAAATGTCCTCCTTGGGACATACAATTTTACAAACACAATCGATATCGATTTTGAGTTCCTAGGCTCATCTCCTTTGTTTCCCCTCCTTTGCATGCGGCGAACACTATTTATAAAACCTCGAGTTCTTTGGTGGCTATGAGAACCTGCCACCGGGTAACTCATGGCAAACCCAAGAGTCTCAGGAATGCCACGGCTTGGTTGCACCTCAATCATGCATCTCATTAAATTAAAATCCAAAACCTTTAAATCCGTCCTAGGGCACCTCAGACCTCATCCTTTCAGCTCGGGACGTGCTCTGCATCCGTGGTTCCGATTGATTGCTTCTGCAAATGTGAGTGGTCAGATCGACAGTGGAAGTTGAGCCGGGGGTATGACCATTGATGTGACTATATAGGCCCAGAATTAGAACTAATTCTCAATAGCTTAATTTCTAAAGGTTCCATTGCTATTCTTCGCATGTGGTTGGCAGCTGCTTTACGTTACCAAGTCGACCACTCGATCGCATTTTCCCAATCACCCAGTCGTAGGGCCATGCACTTCGGTATTCGCAAAGATACCGTTAAATTTGGAATGCAGGTTATCACCAAGAAGCAGATCTTAGGGGGATTTCGTCAAGTTGCTAGGGTCAAGGTACCCGCCATTCCAGTGCAAGTGGCTACATCGGACCGACGCGTCCGAGTGACGCAAAAATGCGCACATTTCTTTTGCCAAGTGCAATCCAGATTCCGAACGATTGTTGAATCTAAAGCCGGAATCGGGTGAATATAAGACAAGGCCCATTGTTTCGACACTGCGCCCGCATTCCAATGTTTACCTACCAATAATCACCTGCATCACCAAGGGATCAAGGCCCTTGGAACTATCTATAAAGCCATGCTGGTGATCTTTTCTAAATTACATTTCAGATCATTAACACTCCACGCTTCTCAAGCATCCAGCCTCGGGCCTTTTCCCTCGTTCTCTAACTTTGAGTCCTCCCATTCTTTTTCACATTAATCTCTTAGTGTAACCATGAAGCTCCTGGTAGCCATTATTCTCTCTTTCAGCGTTTTCGCTCCGTCGTTCGCTTCCGTTGCTTATGTACCTTGCGATTCTGGAAGAGGTCTCGCAAAGTGTTGTACTACTGGTTTCTTTGGTTCTTGTCAACCCGGTAAATATTTACCCTCATGGCGAGGCAAGTTATATTAAATGCCTTACTAATCAATACACAGTTCCAACTTCTCCTCAAGGCTTAGAAGACTTCCAAAGTCAGTGCGGCAACGAAACTAGGCCCGCTTGCTGCCAAACTTTTGGGGTGCGTAACCACCTAAATATACTCATATGCTCGACGCTAACAATAATTTGTCCTAGTGGTCCATCTTCTCCCTCCGATCTTGCTCAGGTCCAAACGCCGATATACAGCGTATTGTGCCTGAGCCTTATACGCCACCCACACCAACCGCACCTACGGGCGTACCAGTCCCCATAAACTTCTAAATACTCTAGGGAGGTAGGTTGCGAAGTAGACGGTGTAATTCTATTTGGTGACTGTTTGAGATGACTTTAGGAGGAGGGGGATTCCGAGCAAAAGAAAGGGTTCGGCTGCAAAATTAGGAGGGGCGATTAGCTGTGTAAGGATACCGTAGGTTAGAAAATTTATTGGTTTGAAACCCTCAAGATGGTGTTTTGATAAAATGACTAAAATTCATTCGATGTGCCCAAAGGAGACTGGCATTCATCTATATCTGTGATGGAGCTCGTGGGGGCATCTCAGAGGCCATTTCGCTTTCAACCACGTGAAAGCCTATTAAATCGCATTGGTAAGGCATGCGCCAAGCTTAGTTCTCGACTCAACGGTGCATTCGACCCCAAAAAGAAGGGAAGCCCGTGGGTACAAGGGTCCCCCCACCCAAGCCGAGGGAGCCAAGACGATGGGTATGCAAGGGCGGGTAAATCGTCACTCCACAGAACTGGTGAGAATAAGCCCATGGGAACAAAATGATGCAAAACGTGGGATGAAAATTAAGCATCTTGCCGGATCTCGGCCAAACCTAATCACTACATTCGGTTGTGCTCCGAAGACCCATTCACTGATGGGGATTCTCCAGCAGCAGCGCGACTTTACCGTCCAGGGCGACAGGGCCGATGACACCAGATGATCACTATTTCGTCTGGACCTTACTGCGTCGGGCACCGAAACGCCCGCCGCCCCGACACGTGCGGGCCGAATTAGGTTACGGGCCGCCAGGGAGCTCCCCTCGACTAAGATGATTTCAGGATGGCCAATAATCTAGGGTTTCCTGTTAGTTACTAATGGCAAGGATTAGGAAGGTAAGTGCGAAAAAGAGAGGAAATGGTACTGACAAGAGAAGAAATACCACTATTATCCCCAATCATCACCTTGGCGCGGCAGGTCTCGTCCGTCGACTGATTTGAGCTAGCTCATCCGTTTTCGAGAGAGAATGACCACAATATGAAACCTCGCAAACCACACAACCTCTTGTTATGGGTTTCAGTTGGAAGCGCGCCTTAATGCCTCTCAGAGTTCGCCCACACATCCCTGTCCTCGCTCCACAAGCACTACCGCCTTCCCATTTAGAGTTTACTAGCCAGGCACCATACGAGACGATCTCCAGGTCCAGAGGCACAAAGTTCTTGGCCTGTCATGATGCTGGCAGCCTTGTTTTATTCCACAAATCATCGCTCTCAGAGTCTGACCGATACTTCAGTGTATGCTATACCTGTAATTATAATCTAACCTTTTGGAATAGTGCCGAGAAATACGATGTGACCACTGATTGATGTCAACATTTTCATCGTCACCGTCTTGCCAAATACATATACTCCCTACTTCTTCGTTTCTCCTCACGTCCCTTGCTCTGTTTCATTACAACGCTACATCCTCGCCCCTTCCCCTTCCCCAGCCCTCAAATCGCAAACATGCAGTTCAAGTCCCTCTTTGTTTCTCTTGCTGCCCTGCAGTCGGTCCAGGCCGCTGTTATCAAGCTTGACGCTCGTGCCACCGTCAACCATGATTCCCTCAGCCCAGTTGCCGAAAAGGTCCAGTCAGGATCCACTGGTGACTTGATTAAGAAGTTTGAGCCCTACCTTCACATTGCCCACGGATGTCAATCATACACTGCCGTCGATGAGGCAGGCAACGTCAGGTACAATACACCAAACGCGCCGTTTTTGTTGAATTTATTCACTAACACAAACCAGCGGTGGTCTCTCGCCCAGTGGCAGCTCTGATGGTGGCTGCAAAGACACATCTAAGGGCCAGACTTACGTCAGGGCTACTACTCGCAACGGCCGCCTTGCCATCATGTATTCATGGTACATGCCCAAGGACCAACCCACCAGCGGTGTCAGCATCGGAGCTCACAGACATGACTGGGAGAATGTCATCATCTTTGTCAATCCTTCCACCGGAAATCTCATCAGCGGTGCCGCATCAGGCCACGGCAACTACAAGAAGACTGCCACTCCTCAGACCCAGGGAAATCGCCCTAAAGTCGAGTACTTTACCACCTTCCCCACAAACCACGAGCTACAATTCACCAATACTCTGGGACGTGACCTCCCCATGATCGATTATGATGTTATGACCTCCGCCATGAAGAATGCCCTGGAGACCACCGACTTTGGTAGTGCCAATGTGCCCTTTAAGGATGCCAACTTTGTGAGCAACATTGACAAGGCCACTCTGTAATTAGATTATTATCTAAGTTAAAATTTATGACCTATTTATTTTTAAGATTAATAATTAGTTGTCCCTGCACTTTGTAAAAGCAACCAAAAATGTGCTCAGTATCGTCTCATCTCACTTGTTTAGCTAGGGAGGCCAAGATAATTGTGCAAATAAAACCATTAATCAAGAAATGAACTTTGTTAGACACTTTAGGTTTATTGCTAATGACTAGACATAACCTATCTGTGTGTTATCTGAGGAGCTTACACAGCTTGAAAACGTACCGAAAATGGCATACACACCTTTCTTCATTAGAGCACTTATGCTTCACAGAAAATGATATATTGAACACTAGTTGGTCTGACAGAACACAGTATTCATAACGAATGGAAATATGGGATGGAAACCTTGAGTCATGTTTCTACTACTCTCAATCCACAATTTATAAGCGCTAATCTTGTCAGAGTTTGATCAGATTCTTTAAACACAAATGTAATAAATGAGTAGCGGTCTGAGATTTTACCCGGCGCCATTCTCTGGGTTGTGCAATTCAGGGTGCCCAATAACTAAGAAACGCCTTTGCGCAAGCCGCGGCGGTGGCGGCTGAATAACGTTGCCACTCTTTACTTTTATGACTGTCCGCATAATCGCATATCCCCTTGATAACAACGCATGGAAAGACACTCCATACGCCAGCACCCTCCATTTCGAATGCAATGACTCCATCATCTCTGGCAATTCTATCTCGATCTTCTCCAGATTTCATAACGGTATTGCCAGATGCTATCAAACCGAAATGAACGGCGGGCTGAATATTTGACACAGCACACTTGAGACGTTCACGGACTATTGATTTCCCATTGCATCCTATCTCTGAGCATGATCTCTGTGCATCAGCATGGTGGTAGATTGATTCAAAAAGATTGTCGTGCATAACGCCAGGATACTTTGCAGCCAGTTCGGACTTGTCACGCAGCATCTCCATATATTCGACCATTTTCCTCTCCAAGTTTTGACGGCTGCGTAAGCTTTTAAGTTTGGAGAGGAGTGTACGGATCCGCATGATTGGAGGTCCCAAAGAGTCTAGAACATCGTCTTTCCTCAAAAACTGGTCTGGAAGTCGCCGCCCAAAATCATACTCGATGATTCCGTCGCTAACTACGACGTCGCCAAGTATCATCTCCTGACCATTTGATGACAGAGGAATGCCGCCGCAGATACCCACAACAAGAGCGAGCTGAATGTTTGGGAAAGTCGCGCGGCAGCTGGAAGCTACAACAGCAGCACTCGATGTACCCATTTTAGGCAAATGGGCGACAACGACATTATGTCGACCGAGGACCCCGGCGGAGTACGCATTTGGATCACTTAGTTTTATGGAGTCAACAAACACATCATCATCCCAATGCCGATCAAAAAGGGCTTCTATGGCGTCAACTTCAAGAGGTAGAGCACAGATTATAACGATTTTAATCGCACCGCAGTGAATCGGGCAAGATGGCTGTCCCAAACTCGAATAATTGAACCTGATACTATAGTTTAAAGAGGGACCGTCTATTGATAGGGATTCAGGTTCATAATTTCTATCAGGTTTGGGTTGTGCGATGGTAGTTTGGTCATCCTGGGAATCATGAGCGACCGTGGAAGGGATATCACCATCAGAAAGTTCTCGTAAGTTGGCGAACTTTTTCCTTTAATTATAGTCTTAGCAAATTTTTGACTCTGGGTTTTCCATTTGGTTACCTTTTCGGACCCCTTGTAGCAGTTTCGTTGATAACCGCATGACCACTAGTCTCATCCATACAATCATGTACCCGTTTCGGAATTTGCCTACCAACATACTATAGCCATGCCTCGGCGCTTTGATTTGAGGATATTGGCCTCGGGGGTCGTTGTTGGATTTTCTTATTTTCTCGTGGCATTTGGATAATGTGAATATTCGATGACTCGCAGAAGGAAAGCGACATAGTACAGGAGAAAAGAATAATCTTCACCACACCGTTGTCATCTCTGGCAGTAAGCTTTGTTAACATTGAATCCAACGTGGCTGGCCAAGAAGAAGCACTTGAGCGCTCCGAGTCTATCGAATCAAGATCGACGACGAGATAAACCTCATCTAACCCTTGAATGAAAGTGGCCAAAATGTCGAACCATTCTAGGTCAGTATGGGCTTTCTCGCATTCCTTCAGTAATGTGTTGATTTTAGTGATTGAATGAAAGGATGTGTTGAACTTAAACAGTTGAAGACAAAGCTGAGCAATGATGTCTTGTCCAACATACTTTTCCATCTTGTCTTCATTTCGTTTATGGAGGACGTTCAATGCCCATGCTAAGGGCACATTTTTTGTCTGGATTAACTCAGTTGTATCGATTGCAATCCCTTCAACCCAATTTCTATATTTGTGTGAGCCCTGAAGAATGAAAATCGATGATGTTGAGGGGGTGAAATATGAAGTAAGCGCATTCCAGAAAAAGTCAAAGGAGTGGTATTCACTTTGAGCGCGTCCCCTAATTCTCCACGCATTTTGAATAGATCTAGATTTATCTCTACTCTTGTGAGGGTTGAATTCTAAGTTTGAATAAGCATTCAGGATGGAATCTTTGCTGATTTTGGTCTGGCCGCCAGAGCGGCACAAGGTATGAACAAGGTCTATAAACCTTTTAGTGTCCATTAGGCTATTTCAGTAGTTTCACCTTTGTATTGTAGGTGAGGTTGTCTAGTCCTTGATGATATCGAGAGCCAAGATACCCCGCTGTGAGCAGATTACTCACTACTCTCTTGGCTGACCTTAGTCTAATTGGTTGCACGTGATGGCAGGGGCTGAAGTCGGGCATTCGAAATACCTCAGCCTTGCTGACCACCGGTTGGCACAAACTCCTAATGACGAGATCATTGGCTTCAATGTGCACAGCTGTTACGATAGCATCTATAGAGGGCTGCTAGTTTCAGCGACGCTTTCGAATCCGACACGATGGGAGACCCCGACGGTGTGCTGCACAAGAACCCCAAGAAGCGATCCCGAGATGATGGCAACGACACAGCCCCAGATAATTCGCACCACAGCCGATATTTTAATGATGACGATCAATTGCTTACCAAACGATGCTTGTCGTCCGCATTTAGGCATCCAAAGCGATCACACTTGACCCCGGCCGCCAGTGGGGCAAGTAAGGAATCTCTTCCCGCGTACGGCTCCGAGGTCCTCCCACGACGTCTTCCTGTCCCGCAAAAACACAATGAACGACGGAATAGAACTGCTTTCGATGGAATCAGTCACACTATCTCTCAAGACCACACAGAAGGCCAAGACAATCGCCGTTTAGGCCTTCTGGCAGATCTTGGAAGGCGAAAAGCGGAACCAATGCACATCGCCCAAAGAAGAGCCCAGACCGAGAGGATTCCGATTCAAGCCGAGATGAGAGTTCGGGCACGAATTGAAGCTGAGCGCAATGCTGAGGAAGAACGTGCACGGCAGCACGCCGAAGCTATGAGTAATTCGAGACAACAGCGGAGTCGACGAGAGAATGGACGAGGCGACGGCAGTGGTCAGGCCAAACCCAAGTCTAGTGAGTTTTTTTTTCATTCTATGGCCCAGATTTGGCATTCATCCAAGATGTGGTTGCTGACCTGCTCAATACCAGAACCGGATTTAGCCAAGGTGCGCACTTGGACAGATAGATCGCGATCATTTAATGTGGAAGCGCAATTCCTTGGCCTCAGGGATGGCAAGATTCATCTTCATAAGATGAACGGCGTTAAAATTGGGGTCCCCATATCAAAAATGTCCCGGGAGGATCTCGAGTATGTCGAAAACTTGACGGGTATCTCCTACGTGGACGACAAGCCCTCTATACAAGAACTAGCAGGTGTCTGATATCTTATATATTCTAGAGTATTTCCACTCTGACTACAACAAATAAAACGAACATTTAACCTACATCCTCAACATCCCAAGGTCTTAAGGCCCCGTTTTTCTTTCTTTAGATTACCATTGATGCCCTCATATTTGCACACGGGTTTCCTCTACCATTCTTACGATGTTTTTCGTTTTCCCCGAAACGCTTACCGTCTAACCATCATAAGCAACAAGGAAAACTTTCCGCATCGTGGTTCTCTGCTCATATCTAGGATATGACGGCATTTTTTGGTTACGAATGATTATGTGCTTCCTTTAACCTTGAACTGATGTTGATTCTTGGTATATAGACCAAATAGAGGTGAAAGTTCCGGCTAGATTTAATTGAATGCGAAAACTGCAATAGATGATTTTATGAACTCTTTTTTTTATAAAAAAAAAACAAATGCACCTTTACTTAGACTATTATCATACACTTTTCTTTACTCATCTTTCTCACTTACTCACAAGAGGGGCTATTGGGGGCAGTGTCAACTTAGTCAGCCAGCCATGGTGTATTACGACGTTGAAGTACTCTATTGGTAGTTTACCCGATAATGACTATCACGGCAGATAAAGCGTGCGGGGAATAGGGAACGAGGCGTACACATCACAAAATTTAGACCGTATATCGAAGCCTATGTTGACTCAAATTAATTGAGCCATCTTCGCAATCAAACTATCTTTCCCTAGCATTATTAACTTGGACTCGATGGTGCCTCCTCATTATGGCTCAGTGGAACATGGGTTCCGTTCTAAGAAACGGTTACGAAGAGAGATATCTTCAGAGGATGTAGATTGTGAAACGTCTCCGGAACTTGGCGGTAAGAATAAAGATCATTTATTCGAGTAGGCGAGCTGATCAAAAAAGCTTCGAAAATAAAAAGCAGCCAGCGACGTAAGCCTCCAGTCTTGGTTGACTGGCGGCTGGTTCTCTGCCAGACTCTAGGTTTAGATGACCAAGAGGATGACAACGACATATTGGATTCTTTACCAAGACTTTCAGAGAAACTAGAAAAGGCCGGTGCCGTAGCTCAAATAACGTCGAAAATGGACCATTTAAGAGACCGAGGCTACCAGATCATGCACAGAGTCAAGTGTAACGAACAGTCTACGACGGAACTGTCCCTCACCGAACCGTGGCCCGTTGCCAATACCAATGACCATATTCATCTGAGATGTGGTAAAGTTGTGAATAACCTAGAACTGCATCTCGAACGCAACAAGGACACATATTTCCTTGTTTTTAAGGATTATGTGTGTTGCCATAGACAAAACGACGGTAACAAGGACCAATCCATCTCCATAGATGATCCAGATGCTTTATGTGCTCTTTTAGAGGGCGAATCGGTCTGCATTGTCAACGAAGGTCTTGGTGTCGCACTTGAAGAGCTGTTTTCCATAACATCCGAGAAGAATTTTCTCCTGCATCCGAAGTTTAGAGCCTTTTCAGAATTACGAGCACCTTATGTTTGGTGGTATTTTCAAAGAGTTCAGATCGATTTAGCCATGAAAGAGCTTGAACCAGAGACTTTAAAATATGTCAAGTGCTTTCAAGAGTACATCAACGACACTCAAGAACAGACCTATCGTGACATCGATCAGTTACTTGAAAGTGGGAAAATAATGCCCAAATATTTGGATTACTTATTTGTATACACTTACACTCTAAAAGTCGCTATTCTAGCAACTCTTGCACTAACTTTCATCAGGTTCCAGGCGAAATTCAACTATCCACATTGGAGGGGGATGATGCACGATTCCACAAAGCGTTCAAGGCAACATCATGGTTAAAAAGACTCGACCCTGATACCGATAAAAAAACATATGGCGGAAATGAGTCCACCTCTACCATAGATCTAATGATTTCAGGCACATTCTGGAGCTATGATGGATTGTTCCAACAGACTGATGGTGATTGGGAATTTGGGTCTGACCCCGACAGCGACACCATTTTAGATATCCGGAATCTTGATGTTTACCCTTTGCGCTTTGCTAATCCCGAGGTAAAAGAAGCTCTAAGACGACGAGGTGAAATGTTCTGGGAGTGCAGATGGTCAAAATATATCTGCTACCACGATGTTAATCCCCTCGATAGTGGGAGCCCGGTAAGTCCCTGAAATATTCACGGATAACGCCGGTCCGGTACTGACGTTCTCTATGAAATTAAGCAAGAAGCTAGGTATATGATAGATTACAATACTTACAAGGAAATGCATCCTCCACGAATAGGGCAGGCTCCTAATGAGGATGACCTTGGGACAGAGGCAAGGAAGCCAAATTCCCTGCCTCCGAGTGACGATTTCCTTCTCTGCCTCCCGCCCACTCTCCCTGGCTACAACATGCTTAAAAAGGAATGGATTACTCTTCATGTCAGTCTCATGACTGATGTGCAATGGAATGACAATGCGTTCAATAAATTAGTGGTCGAGGAAAAGAAGAAGAAGTTGATCCGGGCCCTAGTCACGACGCAAATTGCCACAGAAGAGAGCACTGATCTTATGAGTGGAAAGGGCAACGGCCTCTTTATTTTGCTTCATAGTGGTCCAGGGACGGGCAAGACTCTCACTGCAGAAAGCGTGGCAGAAATCGCCCGAAAGCCGCTCTATCGCGTGACATGTGGCGATGTGGGCATTAAGGCTGAAGACGTAGAGAGATATCTTGAAACTGTTTTATTGCTGGGAAAGACATGGGGTTGTGTTGTGCTCTTGGATGAGGCCGATGTATTCCTTATGCAGCGCTCTGTCGAAGACTTCAAACGAAACGCCCTCGTATCTGTCTTCCTGCGCGTGCTTGAGTATTACAACGGGATCTTAATTCTGACGAGCAATCGTGTTGGCACATTTGATGCGGCCTTTAAATCACGCATCCAACTGTCGCTTCATTATCCGCCACTGACGGAGACAGATAGAGGTCAAATCTGGAGGAATTTCATCGAGCATGTTCATGACCTCACAAAATCGCAAGATACATCGCGCGGTATCCTGGTACGAGAGATCATGCAAAATGTCTCCACCCTCGCGAAGAAACGGCTAAACGGGCGTGAGATTCGCAACGCAATGTCAACAGCAAGGCAACTGGCTATGTTTGACGATGAGCCCATGGGGTACAAGCACCTGGATATTGTGTTGTCTGAGATGGAGAAGTTTGATGCATATGCAACAGAGCTAAAGGGTGGGATGACAGATGACATGATCGCGAGGCAATGCCAGGAGTATTAAGTAAAATTTGAACAATATGTAAACGTTTGTCTTGATCTCACAATTATTATTAAGATATAATTGTACATTGGCAAAGATATAGCTAGTGCGCAATATAAAATGATATCGCCAAGGATTTAAACCGAGGAATCATTTTTCTTGCAAGGATCGCCTTGCCACTATAGTACTTTTTGGTAAATGTTCAGAGGCTATCCAGTGGGTTCCCGCTGTGCCCCTCCCCGCCACTCAACGCGATTGTTAATTCAGCTATGCAATCGCTCACCAAACCATCAAGTGCCTAATACAATGAAGTAAAAAAAAAAAAAAAAAAAAAGGAAAAAAGCATTCTAAACTATGAGCCAATGTTGAATCGTTCATTGAACCAGGCGATGCATTGATCCTCAGCGTCGGTCGCCTTTTGGGCAACGTCCTTCATCTGAGGAGCGGCGCGCACACAGAAGCCATGAGTAGCGCCCTCGTAGACGCGGAGGTCGCACTTGGCTGATTCCGGCTTACCCTCAAATATTTTCTTAATAGGCTCGATATGTTGGGGTTTGATTTGGTTATCCTTGTCGCCGACCGCAACGGAGACGGGGAGCGTAATGTTATCGAAATCCTCGGTGATTTTTAAGAAGCTGGGGTGCCCCGCAAAAGCCGCGTCGATCAGTGGCTTGTCATCAATCTTAGCGCCATGGGCAAGGAGGATGGCATGCTTGCCGCCCCAGCAGAAGCCAACGGCACCAACTTGCATCTTGGAGCCCTCCTCCTTGCGAAGGGCCTCGAAGAACTTTATGACGACTGGGTGCGTCTTGCCAATGGCGTTGTGAAACATGAAGGGGATGAAGGCACCAATGGCCTTGATAAAACCCCAACTGGAGATGTTGTCAGCATCGTGCTACGTTCAATTGATTGAAGGGACAAATACATTTTGGCGAACGGGTTGCTACTTTCCAAGGCGGTAAAAAGACTCGTCAGCATCCAAAGGGGAGCAGCATGGCCTACAAATCGCGTTAGAGGCACGAAAAGCCAAAGCTCTGTCCACGACTCCCTCACCGTTCATGAAATCAGGGATGTAGACCTTGTAGTCTCCTTTGTCGGCGTAGTGATCAGCCACAAGCCGAGTGTTGACAAATTCCCAACCAAAAGCCTCCGGGATAATGACGAGTATGCCTTTGGCCTCACGTCCCTCTGTAGGCTCGGTGACGTAAGTGTCCAGACCGTGAAGCTTGATGGCTTTTCCGCGAGGGGTGCCCTCGTGAACGCTCCCTTGAAAGCAGTCGGTGCAAGACATGTTTAGTCTAGTTGTTTTTGATCGGGGAAAGGCGACAGAGCAAACTAAATGAGGGTTCAAATGTCAAAGTAATGCCTGAGGAAATGCCAAGGCATGTGATTGATATATGTAGATGATGGAGATGGCTTGATGAGATTGAGTTCACGATCCATCCCGATGGGCCCTGATTCAGCTCGGCAACGCCATCCCGGTGTGCACGGCGAATGACTCCAGCCGCACGCTGCGTTCCAGAAGCGAGGCTGTCTGATTGGGCTGATGGGCAGGGTGGGTGGCTAGTGAGTATAGTCATTTCCACCAAGACATGGCAAGGCATGGAGCACCATGTACCTCGTTTCGCAAATCGTGAACAAGCAGAGCACAAATAGCCTGTTTTCATGTTGCATTAATGGTCGGCCGTGACTCAATCGCTGGCGAAGGATTCACATTGTGGGGGCGCGGGGGTCAGCAAGATACTACGCCAAGCCAAACATGGGTGGTGGTGCTCGGTCTTTACAGTGAATGCGACGAAATATTTCTCCCCATTTTTACTTATCGCCAGGTGCCACACGTGCGCACCCTCCAATGCAAGTCACCATGTTTATCTTGCTAGCCCAAGAAAATATTTAGACCAAAACTCATTCAATTGTACTGTCGCCAATATCTACCCATAAAAGAAAAGAGGTCCCAGAACTCCCATATTATTTATTTCCTTATTAACCATAAACAGAACCCAAAACTTGATCTTATCTATCCATGCATCCATCCACAGCACAATCAACAAATAACAACGAACGAACCGTGCATTGTGACTTGTGTCGACGGTCCAAACTAAGGCAAAGAAAGCAATTAAATAACGCTGTAGCCCGCCGCCTCAGATTGAAACAATTCAACGTGTGTGTTGCACTAGCTCTATCTCTTTCAGTCTGCAATGCCTTCCTTCTCATGCTTGCCCCTGAAGCTGAAACTTGTAAAGCATTGAAACCCTCCGATAAGGTTTGAATTTGATCAGTTCCGAAAAGAGTGGATTTATTCTCGTTGATTCGAGGTTGATGTGTTCGATGACTAGGGTTAACCAAGATAACATTAGCATCGACCGCAGGAAGCCTCGAGGTGAACATGGTGGTTATTGTGTCGTTGTAAAGAACTGGGAAACCGCCCAGGAAAACAAGGCGCTCGGGGCCGAGTTGTTCTTTGTCTAGGAGGAGGCGGTATGGTTTAGGCATTCTTACCTTCAGACCACTGCGGCAAGTATCGAGGAGTAAATCAAGGTAATGGAATGTGTATAGCTGCGAGGAAGATAGTTTTTGCTTGATCAACTTCTCTCTGCGCGACTTCAAAGTCTTCTGGCCAGTGAGAGTTCCGTTCTAGACCATGGGAGGTTGGAAATCGGCCGAGTAGATTCTCGACGTGAGGCTGCCTGGTATACAAAAACATTGTATGCTAAAGGCGTTTCCCATCGCGCAGACGCCCACCCCATGTTATACATGTTTTCCCTTGTATTAGGTATAGTAGTCCTTGCTTATATGCATTAGTGCAATAACGCAGTTGACCATATAATGCTCCAGTGTCTTTCCTAGACCTGGCCCGCTGCAGTTAAACAGCCCACGATAATTGGGGTCATCGTAAATCGAAAGAATCCTGCACGTGTCGAGTATTTGGTAGGCTCTCGAATGGAACTTCATCCCGGGAAGACGTCTTGTTGGGAAATCGGCGTATGCAGTTCTTTAATAAGTCCATATTCGAGGGGATACTAAGCAATCATCCCATACACAAGTGCATAAGATTATGCTTAGAAGTGCGTGGCAAGGAGTTGGTGTGGAAAGATAGTAATGCATTAATGGATGAGTTCAACACTTACCAACAATGTTTGTGAACGAGGCCATGTGGGCAATGCTCTCGAAGTTGTTGGACGGGCAAGAATACCTCTATTGGTAATCACAGCTGCCCACTCACATTGGACAAGAATTTCTGTGGGATGCTTCATACCCTTCCATTTTTGCCAATCGGTTAGAATCTGACCAGCTTGCCACTTCGGCTCTTCAAATTCATGTTATAGGTGACTGAAGGAGAAGTCGTTATTCCATGGTGGCATGCATACGTTATCGAAATCAGCATCCATCGGAGGGTCTTTTTTGATGTTTCTTCAGCCTTCAGAGGTGATATCCAGATCCTCTGTATGTAATTTTCTGCCTAACCCGTATTTGGCGTTTCCGAATTCAGCGAGCAGAAATCGATATCACGCTTTGTTGAGCGGGCCGTGGACGTGTGCGGTGAGCTCCAGCCATAGATTTGAGGTCGTCCAGCCATCTATTGTGACTAACTTAGCTTCATGTACACAACAGAGACCCCAAACAGGGGGATCAATATAAAGAGAACCCGTACTAGCGGTTCTGGGGGAAAAATCACCTTTAAGTTGATTCCAGTTCTCTTAAACGTTTGCGCTTGTTGAATAAGAGACGCTTCCTGGAAACCCACATTTGCAGGTTTGATGTCTCTATGCCGGATTCAAGAGATCCAAGTCAGCATGCGGCATTGCGCCTGTTCCTGGTCAATGCTTTTCGTGGTTCGGGAGGTAAATCGACTGAAATATCGGTATATGTTTTGCTGCTTGTGACGAATTTCACATCTCCGAAGTCCACCAGCAGAATCCAAAGATCAATCAGTTTCCCACAATTCATTGTCCCGGTGATTTCTGCGCGACAGAAACCGTAGAATCATACGACAGAACGGTTGAGATCCTCTTTGGCTAATTGCCTGCACATTATGACTTTGCCACTCGAATCCTTTCGCGTGGGGCAACGACAAGCGTAGCCATCCCGAGAGCATTAGCAGTCCGCCTATAAAATCGTTGAAATAAAAAGAGTGATTTGCACTGCGTGTATCAAAAATAAAAGAAATTTGCTCGATCTGTTGGCTTCTGAGAGATACTCAAATCAACATCAGGGACTCGAATAGGAATAGAAGTTCGTCGCTGGTGGTGTCGAATTACAGCATCGACTTTGCTCACAGGACATAGGCTGTAAATATTTTCCAATGTCTCAATAAGCCAGGTAAACCATCTATTTTAAATCAATCAGTCGTTGTTCTAACGGAATCTGCACCAATAACACAACCCAAAGAGAGGCTTGTTTATGGAGTTAAGACAAGAACTCACCTTTAAGCCGATCGCAATTTTCTTTGAACAACATGCTCGTGTTGAATAATATGTTTCCGGGCTTTTAAACAGCGCTACACAGTGAGGTTTGGATAGGGTGTGATACTTTGGGCTATGCGCGAAATTTCATTCCAGTCACAGCCAGGTGCCCTGGAATTAGCTCGCCATGATCATCTAGACCTTCAAATCGGGTTGACTCTTCGGCATTTTGAATGATAGCTACCCATAAAATGGATAGCTTCAACATTTTGAATGTTGTATATTTCATCCTCGACACCATGAATTTTCCTGCTGGCTCTCAGAATTCCTTCAGGTGTGCGCGGTTGGGATTTGTATGGCCAACCCTCGTATGGTCTGAATGATAGACGGTGTGCTAGATCCTGTCGTCGAGGAAAGCATTAAAACTTTTTTGTTCTTTGGAAAATTCAAGAGATCCAAGGTGGCACACTGCTGGAGGCGTAACTTCTTGGAATTGTGTGCGTATAACAGAGGCCATATTTGTTTCTTCGGTTGCGCTTGGACTTTTGCAAACAGCTGAACAGGGCGATGAAAAAAGTCGAGCTTCAAGTGTGACGCCTTACTTTCTCAACCGCCCGGGCGCTTTTCCTTCGGGTAAGCATTCTGCCGCGATATGGCAAACATGGTTTTTTTTTTCGTTTCTTCTTCAGGGCGGTATATTTCCTCGGGGGCTACATCGAATAAAGTCTTGATGTGCATTCTGGGCTTTCGTGCCAATTTAACATCTCCAAAAGCTGCTAGGAGAAACCTGTAAGGTTTGTTCTTTGACATGCTGTGCCAGCTTAACATCTCTGTGGGATATTTGAAAGCTCCAGGATACAGCGCTGCTTATACCATATCCTCATTTGCTTCTTAGCGCACTTATTGTAGCACCTATTATTCTCCAATCCAATCAATCTCTCTCTCTTTGGAAAGATCTCCCGGCAGTATTTTATGACTCTACTTTCCGAGCAGGTAATCTAGTGTGTGAAACCCGGCGATCATCAGGCATTGTATGGCAACTGGGGAAAAAAAAGTCACTAAGTAATTCAGCTGGACAGGTGACGCTGATAGTGTATGTGACGAAAGAATCATCTGATGAGAACCTGGCTTCCTCGAGATTGGTTGAATTGCGGGTTTCTTCATTAGGTTCCGGATCATGGGTCTTTTTCGAATTAGTCTTCTCTGGCTTCGGTTTGTTTTAGCGGGATGGTTAGACTTGACGATGGCGAGATTGTCCATAAAATTCGATGCCTTGCCACCACAAATTTCGGGGCGCGTGGTGTGAGACTAGGCGGTCCCTGGCGACTGCGCTATTTACGCTTGCGCTCAGCTTTTACTTTCAATTAAATCCGACAGTGGACAATTTGCACGAAAAAGGGCCCCAATAGAAACCAAGGCAATTAGCACGCTTGGTGAGGGTCGAAATGGAGCGAGTGTGGCACCCAGTCACGAATCTTAGTCTCGTAAGAGGATATCTCCCCCATATTTCTTGGAATTTCTTATGGAAGCCCAAAATCTTGCATCATAAATGTCCACAGCACGGTGGAATGTGTAGGTGATAGCTCTAACCATGTCGAAGTCCGAATGAGCTTGGCGCATATCCAGAGTGTTGACCCTTGTTCATAGCAGACGAATTCACCAAGATTCTGGCGGCAGGGGGCAATTTGAGTGGCTGGGTTTCGAAAATTAATCCTCAAAAATTGATGATTGTACCAAATTATCCATTGTGGTACTCGAATTCTTGTTCACAAAGAACAAATAGTCCAAATTCATAGCGTCGGATCAGAACATCTCGTCCTTGCTTAAGTTCCTATTCACAAAGAAGAAACTATCCAGTCCAAATTCATCGTATCGGATTAGAACATTTCGTCTTCACTAACATCCAAAGGCTCATCCTGCCCAGGCACTGTGGTTTCTGTTTGTGAAGAATAGCATAGCAGAAATCAACGGTGTCAGATCAAAATATCTTATCTTCGCTCAAGTTCTTTCTTGTTCGCGAAGATGAAATGATCTAGTCCAGATTCATAGCATCGGACTAGAACATTTCGTCTTCGCTGACGTCCATGGGCTCTCTCTGCCCAAACACTGAGATTGCTGTTTATGTATTTAAAAAAACGGTTTAGTCCAAATTCATAGCGTCGGATCAGGACATTTCATCTTCGCTCAAGTTCATGTTCTCGAGGAAGGGACGATTTAGTTCGATTTCATAGCATCGGATTAGAACATTTCGTCTTCGCTCATGTCCATAGGCTAATCTTACCCGTATCCGTGGCAGCAGCGTTGGGTCAAGCAGCACTGCGTTGTCTCGTAGTTTGTTCTGGTTGCGTTGGGGGTCTTCTGATAATTATACTGTATAATATTCGTTTCGGATTTCTCATCAATAGGTTGGTGATTTTGACAATATTCCAACCGAGCGGGGGAGGGTTGGCAGTCGGCTTTCGGCTCTGTGTTCGCTTTCGATCTCTCCTTCCTCCTCACCCTCGCCCTTCTAGACGCCGTGACAGGACCGTTGCCAACTGTAGGAAGGTCTGTGGCTGCGTCGAGCGTTTATTTGTTTAATAGGACTGTGGGTAGGCAAAGGATAAATTTTCGCCGTCGTGCAAGTTCTTTGGCTTCTCTTTCCCAGAGTTGAAGCCATGCTATTGCAACTGAGGCAACATCAATATTATATTATACGTCACCAGATGAACTTTTCATCCGTTAATTCTGAAACTTCTCGTCACTTGTCACCAGTATTCTGGGTGTCGTAGTTTTGCTGTAGATGATTGACGAGACCATCACCATTCTCTAAGGTGTGGCATTTCGTGCCTGCCCGCAGCGCATTGGGTGCAGGATTCTTCAAAATAAAGCTGTATCGGGTGTCAATTGTCGATTTGTATATATATCCCTCTAATGCCATAATGGCCGCAGCTTCAGGCGATCTTCTTCATTCTTGACGGTCTTGCCTCTGCGATGTATGTGGCTTTCTAGTTGGGGCCAGACGAGGTATTGCTAAGTGAATCGGTAAGATCCCTCACAACAAGAGCCCTTTGACCCCTTTGGCCAAGTTTAGACTGCTTGAACTCTGCCTTGAGATTGGAGGTTGCTTGTGAGTTTCTTGGCGGATTTTCTGTTTATATATGTTGTCATCCCCTAGAATTTCCAGGCGATTGATAGGGCCTCATGTTCAGATTGGTCTTCTTGCGGCTTCCGGAACTGCCACATACTGCCGGGTGCCTCCGGGATGTCCATTTTGTATAAGTATTTTGTGTTAGAGCATCCGAGAATACGAGTGCAGCGTACTCGTAGGATCAAATACTGGATACTGTAGAGTTGAGTAGCTAATTCGTTAAACCGACTCAAATTCCCCAGTTCTCACATTCTCATTGAAAGCAAGCAGCATTATTCTCATGGGGAGGGGCAAAGCCATGCGATGCCATGGCGCTCCACGTCCAGTTTGTTGATTTGGCCACGCTGCAGCATGCTGAAAGTATCAAGTGACGACATGGTGATAAAGGTCAAGAGAATAGTCTAAAGTGCGAAAAATGACTCATATTTTTGCTTTTGGGAGAGAATGCTATGTTGAGCATGTTCTGCCTCCATCTTTCTCCTGTAATCCCTTCCAAAGCATTGCTATAAAGACCAAAATGCATTAGCGAACGCAATGCCATTTCATAGCCTATACTTGGATCATGGGTATCAATGGGAATTTATTGAGCACCAGGAATGTTCAAGTTGGCACCATTAAGAAGCAGTCCCGGTGTGGCACATCAAAGTGGAATGGGCCTACTTGAATCCAAGATTCGACGAACGAGACGGGTAAGTTCTGGCTGCTCCGGATTTCCGACGGGAATCAAGCCTTGGATGAGGTAAAATGGTGACTTGGGGGAAACTGGCGTGAACTTGCGGGTTTGTTGGCCACTTCCTTCTATTGAATGCCAGGGACGACAATCATGAGGTTTGTGTTCAAGAGAGCAGCACATCTCGTTGTGCTTCTTTTTCCTCAGAAATAATAGAATGTCGAAATTATATTTCGGCGCAGCCCGGTTTATTTGACGTGGTAAAATGAGATACCTGCCTTCAAGATGATCAATATGATTACCTCCTGTGGTGCGCTAAATTTCTCGCTCAGGTTTGGGGTCAGCTGAATGGTCCCTCTTGAAAGACCAGAGATCTAGTTGAAATAGAAGCGTGGATTTTGAGGAAGATGGTTTTGGGTTCTTCGCTGTGAGAATACAATTCATTTTCACTGGGTAATTGCCTAAACAGGTGAGAAACAATGTTTTGGCGGAACCAATTCATCCAGAACCACCCATGATGAAATGTCGGCATGATTGGGCTTCACTGGGCCCTTATTGGTGGGATACCATCTTGGGTATGATTTCCAATCCCGAAGTATTATTTGAAGGGAGACCCGAATCAAGGTACGCTGTTCAACGTACAGGATTGTGTATGATCCGGGTGGTTATTCATCGTCACCACGAGACGGCGAGCATTGCGTAGCTCCGATTGAACCCTCTGTGCACGGTCAAGCTTCCTGTGTCTACAGCTCGTCGAGTACCAGATAGTGTCCTGGAGTGAAATTCTCAACTGCATGGAAGCCATGGTGCCCAGGCCGAGATCATGTTCTCGGATGTTTGCTAAAAAGGGTGCCAAGGCCATGGTAATCCCGTGTCCTTTCATCCTGGGTATTCTGCATTTTTTGAACTAGGGGAGTATTTCTCAGGATTCAAGCAATCGGGCATCCGATTCCCGTTTGTGAACACACCCTGAAATGTGACAATGTTGGGGTGGATGGATATCAGTGACCACCCAGCGCTCATGTAACCCGAGGTTATTGCGGACGCGAAAAAAGCAATTCCATTTCTTGTGTAGTCGTGTTAGCTTGACTATTGACCCAGTGATTTCCTTTATTATCCATTTGTTCCAGAGTGGCTGGCAAAAGTGCTCTTGTTCCAATCAATTTTAAGTTCTCCTCCCTTCTTCATCCCACGGTCTCCAACATTTGTCCGGATGTCATAAAAAGGTTAAAGATTCGAAACTCAAGATATTGGATGTCATTTGAAGGAATGGAGTAAATGTCCCCAGTGATTCTTTTGATCTTTGTGGGCGTTGCAGAAGATGGTGTGTCCATTCAGCTTTATCATCTGGTTGGAATCGTCGACTGACTTTGCGGGATGTGCCTGGCTGTTGCCATGTCCGACTCTATGTTGCAGGTGCAGTTACATTGACAGGCAAGAGTCCCATTGGGGCAACGATATGTCTCACATTGCCCTTTGTCGCTGTATTGATTCTGGACATGTTGGAAAGAAGGACCGGAGTGCGTGTGTGGGATTCCATTCGAATTCTTCGCGCTTGAGAAAAGTCCATTCTTTGCTTGTCTCCTGAGTCTCAAGAAGCTGAGCTGAGCAGCTGAGTTATGAGAAGTTATCGGGTGAAGAACTCCCACCCACAGCCCCGATCAACGAGGGTGCGAAAAATGATGGACTGGCATGGTCGCCGAAAAATTTGTTGTGTGATCCGCCAGTACAGTACAGGAGCTAGTCATGAGTTTGAGTTATGATATTTTACCGAAATGTAGACTGTGTTCGGATCGACAGATCCCTCCGGTCATGCTACTTTCCCAGATTATCGCTAACTCGATTATCGACTAAGAGCAATACCGAGAAAACTTGGTAGATTCTCTGGTTTCCTGCTCCAGAGATGATGCACAAACACCACTACTCTTCAGATACTATTGATAAAAAGTGCAGTTCAGGATCGCATGTTGTACTTCTGTTGTCAAGGTGCTTTCGTAAAACTGTTTTCAGGTACGTTATAGTCTTCATCATTTATGTCCCACTATTTATCCAAGCAGCCGTTGAGGCAGGAATGCTGGATCCGTGGGTTAGTTTGAAGCCATTGTAGGCTTCTGGATTGGGCTCTTAGCTTAATGGCGTTGATAGCTCACAATTATTGAAAGCCAAGCGGAGGACCCGGCCAATTCGGCCTTGTTTGTACGCGTGGAGTGAGAAAATGCCAATTCCACATTGGACAAATAAATAGTGTGTTCTGTAAGATTGGCCCAATTGAGATTGGTGATCTTTCTTTCAAGTCGTAAAGTCTGGAAGCCGAGAAACTAACTTGCTGATTCCTTCGATTAGCTCGGAGGAGCTATTATTCCCATCGTCCCGACCGTATGATTGCAAAAGCATCTTTTTGATATATATATGTAGAGTGATTCAGCAGTGAATTCCGCTTGAATTGGCAAGATTAGGATAGTACAAGCTCCTTTATCGCTTGAGGCCGATCTTAGGGTTAGGAATGTGTATCCCCAGCTAATCAAAGTAGAAGGGTACTGGGGCGAGGTACGCTGGGAGTCTTTTACTGCCTGGTTCCACATCGTGACCAGCCATTCATGGCCAAGTTTGACAAGCATGCGCCAATATGCCCGCGCATCTGTCTTTCTTCTAGACAGTTCTATCGGAGCGACTCCAGAATCATGGTTGAGTTCTATGGTCAAACCCACGACCACTTGACCAGATGGTGGCTGGCGCTGGCGCAGTTGCAGTCTCAATCGCTAGCACCTCTGCTGTGTGTGATTTCAATACAACATGCTTCGGTTATTTGGGCGCTCTGAGATCCGCATCAGCGTCCAGTCACTCTGAGAGAGGCATGGAGCAGGCATGACGGAGGACAGCATCCGGAGGTAAAATGCTGTTGACTTGGGCTTCGACTCGAACGTGGCCGCATTGCCAACGTAAATATTGACAGCACGGGCACGGATGTTCATGACTGCACCTCACTTGGGGTCGTTCATGAATCCAATTCTTGTCGTTCACACAAAGACGATGATCGCAACGTCTACCTCAGCGCTGACCGCGTCGTCGATGGTACGCACACAGACGGTTCCTTCAGGGATCTCAGCGGGAGATAGGTCCCATAGTAGTGACTCGTAGAGACGCTTTTGGCTGGCATAGCCAGTGAGGATCATGATGCTGCCGCGTCTGACTAGGTGATTTTGATCTTGGAGGTGCTGTGCGTAATCCCAGATGGAAAGGCACTGCCAAACGCACACCGGTAGACCTATCAGCAACTGCCCGGTGACTTGGTCTTATCAGAAAGTGTGGATAGGGCTTAGGCGATAACAAGTGGCCATAATTGCATCTCTTTTCGAGTCGCTTATGAGCCCACTTCGTGTTATCCGGACAAGATCAACAAGAGCATCATCTACCTCAACACTGACCGCCTCGTCGATGGTGTACACAAAAGCTGCTTGTTTGTCTTTTGGCTGAATCAACCAATAGGGAGAGTATAGTCTCCATCTCATCAGCACATGCCGTCCACTGGCCTTGCGACTTTTGAAGGGTGATATCAATCCCCTCAGTACCCTGTTGGCCAATGTTAACATCCAGTGATTAGGTAAGGTTCTTGATAGGAATTCTTAACCTTGAGCAGATGGAAATAGACCTTTTCAGTCTGACCAAGGCGGCATACAAGCCTACCAATGATTTGGGCCATGAGCTTGCAGTTGAGATGCCAATTGAGAAATATACCCTTGGAGCATTGCATATGCAGATTAATACCGGTCGACATCGTATTGATATTGCCTACAAAGACTTGGAGATTGTTGCCGGGCTTGTTCTATTTGTCTAAAATCTTGTCTCGTGTGATCCAGGACCTCGGCGGGCAATAGAGGCTGCACCAGCGATTCGTAAAGGCGTTTTTGACTAATACATCCGCGACTGACCAAGTGGTTCAGGTCTCGAAGATTCTGGGCATAATTTCGATTCTGCCAGGATAAAATTACTCGTTGGTAAAGTTTGTTTTAAGGTTAATGAATAATTTGTTGTGATCGTCGATGGACAGCGAACCAAGTTTCTAACGACTAGCATCGTGAAACCCCGGCCAGAGCAGGCAATGTCCTGTTTCCATGTCAGGAGGATTATTACTGGCGCCCTTACATGATATTTCTATCTTCAGAATGTCAGATCCACTATTTCTTCAGGCGGCATACATCGCGATGGATGAAGTCCAGGTGACATGCTCTCATCGGTTAGCTCGGCTGAGATATCTTCTCTCTATTTGCTTAGGCTAGCTGAGCCAAACTCCAAGTCTGCTGCGTTATAGCCCAAGCAAGTCAATCTGTTTGCGGGTTTTCCTTTGTGGATATGAATGGCTTTTGCCAATCTCACAGACTTTGTGGCTCTCGATTCCCTGCGAAAAAGCCGAGATGAGAGGAAAGGGAATGACATGTATCCAAATCAATGACCTTCTACTAGGCCCTAAATCCTGTTGATTGTATATCTAAGCCGGGGCAAAATCGATTGTCGAAGCGACAGGTCGGTAACAAGAAAAATGGGTTCTGATGTTTGCGAGAAAAATGTGGAAATGTTGGGTTCGGTGCGAGATATGCCAACCTGTGAACGATCAGCTGCATATTTAAGCAACCAGGGCCAAGCACCCGACCGGCTACAGCAGCAGAAATCATTTCTGAGTGCCAAAATGTACTCATCCATGCGGTAGAACGCTAGTGTAAGTTCCTCCACAGACAGCATGGGAAAGTCGTTGATATTGTCAGCCAAGTTGAGATCCCCAAAATTGGGACCTCTGTTCATACAGGACTTCGTCGGTACGCTCTCTCTGCATCGCATTGATTGCTTTGTATATCGTCTGAGGTGTCTCTCTTTTGCTAGTTTTTTTTATGCGTCTGTTTCCATAACTAGGTCTTCTCATTCTTGGGACGGTAGCGGGAAAACTCTGGTATGAGAGCCATGCCGACTTTCGGGGCAATATCCTCCAACTCCCGGGGGCGCTTAGTGTCGGTGCTGTTTCGTAGCTGATGAAATATTCTGAGATGCTCAATCGATAGTCAGCGCAGCGGGTTCATTCCATGTAGCGAGTTCGGTATATAGAGCCTCGTCGACTTCTTTGAAAACTTGGCTGAATTGAGGGATGGGAATTCTGATGAAGAATTGGTCGGCAGGCCATAGGTTGATGTACAGCACTTCCCCGCCAATTAAGTGACTCTCTGAAGATGAGGTTGGGGAATTGTCCCTTGAACCCAAATACTGGGGTGAGGTTCCACTCTGCCAAATCCATTTGCCGGCATTCGGAGTCGAATTGATCTTCTCGTGGATTGAATTCGATCTGATATCTTCGAGTTGAATTGTCGATTGTGGAGGCACACCTTCGATCAATGATCACCACCCAGCGTCATCGGCCCTTGGCTAATTTGATGCAACCTTGCAATAAGCGATCGTCGGGGTTCAAGACCCAGTAGGCTAATTTATCCATGAGAGGCCACCTAGATCATTTCGATAAGGCTGAAGGATCTCATCTACTAGATGCCTAAAGGGAAGAACAATCGTATGCTGCGCATGTCTAGGGAGGCAGGATCCACTGCAACACTGGCTCCTGCAAGCCTCTGAGGGCTAAGCTTTGCCACTCTTGTAACATTACATAGAGGTAGCGCGGTGAATGGCACGAACACCATCAAACCGCTGAATGTCTTTGGGTGTCCAAATCCATCTGGATAACTTGTCGAATTTTGCCGACTCGGAAATGATTTCTGACAAAGATATTTTCAGGAAAGGTTCCAAAAGAAATCCAAAGCAAGTTCATCCTTCCAGCCATGCCAAGGAGCCTTGTCAAGTTGAGGGCATTGCCAAGGATTTAGTGGTTTTCCGTTCAACAGAGTCGGAACCGAAATGCGCGACAGGCGAGAATGCAGAAGGGCCCAGTCAATCCCTCCAGCGCCGCCTTGACATGCGGTAGTATTGTAGCCTCGACTAGATTAGTTTTTCACCCATAAATCAATATCGTGAGCATGAGCATGTAGTAAGACCACCAGCTGACCGACATTGATTTTTTTCGAACAAGACTAGTATTATCCGACCGCCTCAAAAGTTCAATGCGCGTGACTGGCACGCCTCTCTGTGACTCCAACTTGGCTTGGAAATAATGTGGACAACTTAGCCGGCACTCATGGTGTTTCTCTTGTTGAATCTCGATGGTAAAGGTCAAGAAGTGATTTCGCTCTTGGTCTCAACTGAGTAGCGCAGTCTTCCTGAGTGCGAAGGGTGAAACCTTGGGCTGGTATCTTGTTCAAAAGGTTTACTGGTTAAATGCCTCTCGTTCCCCCAGCCCGAATAGCAAGAAGGTCATGTCTCGTCTTTGAAGAAGACAGAAGAAGGAAAATCCGGGGGGTATATAGACTCCGGAAGAATCAGGAGTATGTGTCGCAGAGCTCTGTGCTCAAGTTGTAAAAGACATTCCAATCCCAAGAAACAAAGGAGTCGACTCTGTTTGAACAGTATTGATTGGCGTACTCCAGAACTCAGACCTAGTTTTCAGGTAGGAAGAGTCCGTTTTTTTGGCTATCGCACACTCCACGAACAATTATTGACTCGTCTTGACTTCGCTGCCGTGAAGTGTGTTGAAGTTGGTTCACGTGCACAGTTTGGGTCGGAGATTGTCTTTCCAGAAAAGTCTTCGAGACGGAACAATCGAGGTTCAAATCGGTATTAGACTCGTCCATGCGAACATGTCTCGCAGTAATCGTAAATTTTCTTGAGCTTTCGTGTTGCCAATTAGACCAACGGGCCTAGTTTCTTGTAGTAAGCCCAATGGGTTCAATCGGAATCTTGCTTTGCAAAGGAACCGAAAAAGATGATTTCTAGGCTAAGGAAAGTTAGAGACAGCAGGCGGATGGAGGGGCCACACTCACCAAGTTGTGATGCTTAGGGTTGCAGTACAAGTTCTGGTTGCTCTGGGTATGGCGATTGATCAAACTCGTGCCCTGGCAGTGGTGCCATTTCACCTCAATGCTGATGCATGCATTCTTTAGGCTTCTGTGATTAGCATGTGAGCTGGTGAAATTATGGCGAGATAAAACTCCTGCAGCTACAGACAAGCCGAAATATTGGTCGTGAGTGGCGATGAAGTACTTTTCTAGTGCCTCTTTTAGTGCGTTTGAGCAAAGAATCGCACATCTAGGAATATGTGTGAGTGACTGAAGACCACGAATCTTCTGGGTGAGAGGTAATGCTAGATTTCTAGTGTACCATGGTGGCTCTGGAAACTCTTCTGGTCGTGTTACATCACGAATAACTTGGCTGCTTTGCACGACTGCAAAAGGAAAAAGGCGATCCTCGGAAGGTAAGCCCGGTTGCTCATCGAGAGCCTGATAAAACACCTTGGCTGACCTCGCAACGAAAAAGGCCCCAAATACTACAAATTGTTAACACATGTGGAGAAGTGTGTTGACTAGGTAAGTACCAACCAATTCGAACCGGCTTAAAGCGTCGGGATAGGCTTCGGTATTAGTCTTGCTCTCTTCCGGAACACGACTGGTTCTGTTCAAGTGGTGTAAATAACGCAAACTCTTCCGTCTCTAGGAGGAAATATGCAGAGCAACTCTTCAGGCCAAAGACAAGTTCTAGAAAAATAAAGAGCTCATGGAAACATCTGCATTGACTTCTATGCCTCTAAAAGCTGTCCGTATTTCAGAGTTTCATCCTATCAAAGTTGGTGAGTGAAGAGAAAGAGCGGTGGGGAGTGTCCAGGGCGTATTGGCAGGTCTTACATCGGAAACTGTGGCGGAAATGATGAAGAGCCACTATTGAAAGCAATGGGACATCCGAAAACCCATAGGTTCGTGGTTGGGTGGTTGCCTGTGGCTCCATCAGTGGCAATCAATAACAAACCGTGTCTTAGTTGAGGCCGAGAAAACATACCAAACTCTGAAGAGAGTCACCTCACAGCTCAAGAGGGCTGCTCAATGTGTCATATGTCGAGTCTTTCGAGGATCTGCGAGTGAGTGTGTTGGGGGATCGTTGGAGGATTTTAATCGGGGGGAGGGGGCATACCATGGTAGGTATATATATAGTAGGCTCTGTTGCCTGTGTTGTCACTGACTGGAGAGGAAAAGAGATGAGGGATGAGGGAGGAATTCTGGCTCCTTTATAGGCATTTGAGACCAGCCTTGAGGATGCAAAGTTTCGGACATGACTGTGATTTCTGCCTGATCTTCACATGTCTAGTCTTGGCGATTGGTTTCACAGATGAGTCGTCCCGTCCCTGTTTAGAAGCGGGAGATGACTACGACACCTGGCGAGACGCCTACCGGAGGCAAACACGGGCGATGGGTTTCACAGGTGAGTTGTCTCTTCCCTATTTAGACTCTAGGACTGACGGCTATGACTGGCGAGGCACTTACCCGCGGGCAAACACGGGCAACGGGTTTCACAGGTGAGTTGTCTCTTCCCTATTTAGACTCTAGGACTGACAGCTATGACTGGCGAGGCATTTACCCGCGGGCAAACACAAGCACTGGGTTTCACAGTGAGTTGTTATATCTCTATTTGGAAATGAAAGACGGCTGTGATGCTTAGCGAAGCCCTTACCCGTGGGCAAACATTGTCAACGGGTTCCACTGTGGATTGTCTTGACTCTATTTAGAAGCGGGAGATGACGACGGCGGCGGCTGGCGAGGCACCTATCCGTGGGCAAACACCGGAAGCTGTTTGAGCGACGACAATGGAGAAGCAGAATCCCGTGCAAACACATCGCGGCAGCCCAATGGATGGTTGGAACCGACGATGTTACATCCGAAGCGTGTGGGGACTTCGGGGTTGTTTGCTCCGTAAGCCGGTCCGAAGTGGATCCAGCAAGCACGGGCATCCGGGTCCGTTGGTGAGGTCTGCGCTCTCGCGTGTCTTGGTGCACAGGCGGATGTACAACACAAACAGCACTGTAGGCCGATGGCAGTCAGCGTCCGTCGCCACGACCCCACTGCCTGTGTGACAATGTGTGGGTGCTGGTCTGGACATGGCATGGGCAATTCGCCGCATCAATGGCCGTGGCGGGCAAGAGGTGAGGCCGCTCCCAATTCCAGGGCTCTCCACCAGCTGCAGGCCCATCCCCTGTTGGCATAGAGCTGCAACCCTGCATCCGGGCTCTGGAAATTAGCGCGCGCGTGGGCGCTGTCGTCACCGTGCGTCCGGCGTCACTGTGAGACAAAGACAAAGACAAAGACAAAGACAGAGACAGAGACAGAGACAGAGACAGAGACAGAGACAGAGACATAGACAGCCAGCCAGTGCTGCGTTCAGGGCCCCCCCCCTCCCCAGGGCCACCCAAGGGGGCGGGCGGCTTCTCTTCTCCCCCGCCCACCCGCCACGAGGTGCAATTTGTGTTAATGGCTTGCAGCATCGTGGCGCGCCGCGAAACACCTTGGCCGGCCCTTAGCCCGCGACACTTGTGCCTTAGCCCGCTGGCCAGGCATCCCCGCGCCCCCGAACCTTGAACTAGGCCAGCGTCCCCTTTTGGTTTTTCTTCCCAGCAACAGCAACAAAACCGCATAAACAACAATCCCACTGACTCGCCCTCGCTCGCATCGCAATCACCGCGCCTGTGCCTGGCCCAGCAGCAGGAGTCCGCCTCGGCTGCGACGCTAATCAGAAACAAACCCCACGCTGCGCTACCCTGTCCCCCCCTGCTTGCGGGCACACTACGTACTCCGTAAACCCACACACATCCCAATCGCACCGCACACACACGCACACCACACCACACGCCTGCCTACGCCGCATCCGCATCCTCCTCCCGTCCGTCTGGCTCTGGCTCTGGCTCTGGCCTGGCCTGGTCTCGGTCCTCCTTTAGATCCCTCTGCCAGTGCCGTGCCGTACCGTTCCTGCCGCCGACCCTGAGCCCTGTGCGTGCGTGGCCAGACCACCGCCGCCGTCGTCCCGGACCATGGCTCCTCCCAAGACGCCCAACTCGTCGACGCCCATGTTCTCGACGTCCATCTTCTCCTCCTCCAACTCCCGGCCCGCCACCCGCGACGGCGGCAGTGTTGATCCCCTCGCCAAGGAGCGCAAGCCCTCCTTCTCCCGCAAGGCCTCCCTCTCAGGCTCCCGCCGCCGTGGCAGCTCCTTTGGCAACGGCCCCAATGCCTTTGTCACCGATGCTACCGCTCCGCCTGCCCTCCCCGACTACGCCCTCGCAGCCGCTGCAAAGGTCATACCGCGATCAGAGATTGGACGAGATTCCGAAGCTTCTATAATTCCTCCGCCCACCGCCGACTCCAGCATGCTCACCAGAACCGCCACCGGATCGACCTATGTCGCATCCAACTCGACCGTTCCAGGTCCAGTTGGTCCAATTGGCACCGCAGGCTCGTCCAGCATCTGGCAGCAGTCCGAGGTTGGCATCGCCCACCAGCACATCACCGACATTGCTCACAAGCGCATCTCGACGCTCGAGTATTTGCGCAAGACGTATGCAGCCCCCAAACCCTGCTTTGGCGCAGCTGAAGCATCCAAAAAAGTCAAAAATGAAAAACCACACGAAACTAACCCGCTTTTCTCAATAGACACGAAGCAAGAGTATACTGGTTCAACACGTACCTGTTCGACAAGCCCGAAATGAACCGTATGCCATACTTTGACTCTCGAAAGATTGGCCGCAAGGCGACGAACCACCTCCTTCTCGGCCTCTCCCTCCCCACCATTGTCGACCTATACTCCTCGACGCCCGTCGAGTTCCTCCGCAGCCTCAACTCGCTCCTGTCAGAGTTCGACTCCTTCCAGCAGCTACACGGCGAATCCTCCACGGCCGCCTCGCTAACCCGCGCTCGTCTTCCGAGCATGTTTCGTCGCCAAGGCGGAAAGTCACGCCGCTCCACCTCCGCGGCCGACATGCACCCCATGTTTGACGAGGCTAGCCCCTTACCCAATGCCGGGACCCCGACCCCAGCCGTCATGAACTTTGCCGCCTCCGAGACGGATCTGCTCCCCGGCGAGGAGTACACCTATTTGCTCACGCCCTCGCTACCGTTCGACCCAGATTACTTTGAGACCTTTGCGACCCTGTGCGATGTGCTGATCGACTGCTACCAGCGATTCCTCGCTCTCGTCCCTTCCCCCCGCGAGTGCTCCGGCCCCGTGGCCGAGCTATTCGGAAAAGCCGACTCACGGGTGCGGAAGCTCATTGTTCAGGGTCTGGTCAGGGATTTTGAAGACCACAGCCGAAGCCATATCAAGACGGAGGTGGCAAGCATTGGCAAGGTGGTCCTCGGCGGTTTGATGTGAGACATCAGAAACACCGCCCCATTGGCATTGCATTTTAGAAAAACGTTTCATGCCACACACACATTCAGCATCGGAGTTTAGGTTTAGGAAAGACATGAAATATCCCCGTGCCGGTTATTGCTAGGAGTTTTGGATAGCGGGCGTATGTTATGTGGGATACGATACGGAACCAACATGATCGGGTGCATCTGGGAGATATATATCATTGGCCTCTTATTCCCATGAGGTTTTGTATACATTTTACATCTATAGGTATAGTTACAGCATAGTGTACATTCGCATCAATACCATCTAATCTCCTGTGGAGATGATCACTTTTTACCCTGCTCGGCCTTTTCCTTAGCCTCCTCGCCAGCAATCAATAGTGAAATATCCTTGTTGACAAGCCAGTCCTTAGCTCCGTCCATGATTCTATCCAGCACCTCGCCTCCTTCCAACACACCGGGCAAGTTGTGCACGTCAATTCCTGCACGGTGATCAGTGCACCTGTCCTGGTTGTAGTTGTAAGTGCGGATCTTGTCTCCTCGCGTGATCTGGTGCTGGCCCAGCACGCTATTCCGCAGCTGTGCGGCCTCGGCCTCGCGCTGCTCACGGCGCTGATCGGCAATGCGAGAACGCAGCACCTTCCAAGCATCTTCACGATTGCGCTGCTGCGAACGGTGGTCTTGCATTGATACAACTGTGCCTGTGGGGATATGCGTCATGCGGATGGCCGATTCGGTCTTATTGACGTGCTGGCCTCCAGCACCACGCGCTCTCATCGTCTCGATGCGAACCTCCTGCGGGTTGACGTAGAAGTCGCTGTCCGGGTCATCAAAGTCGACGGCATCGGCAGCGGCGCCCGCGTCCGGAAACGATGGCAGCACCCACACGGCCACGGCGCTCGTGTGCACGCGGCCCTTGCTCTCCGTGCTCGGAATGCGCTGCACGCGGTGCATTCCGGCCTCGCTCCGGAAAATGTCGTAGGCGCCCGGGTCTTGGACTTCGAGTACAGCTTCCTGGAGTGGGTTCTCGCCTGCCGATGAGGAGCTGTCGCCCGCTGTGTCGGCGAATTCGTACTTGAGCACTGTGTGGCGATAGCCCCTTCGCATGCACAAGCCCTTGTACATCTTAAACAGCGTGTCGGTAAAGTAGCGGCCCTCAAGACCGCCAGGCCCGGGGCGGAACTCGATCATACAGGGGAAGTCGGCGAAGGGGTGGCGCGGGGTCAGGCTAGCTGAGAGGTTGCGAGCCAACGACTCGAGCTTCCCGGTTTCTGTCTCGAGCTCATCGCGAGCAATTGATGCAAGATCGGGGTCCTGGTCAGGGTCATCCAGCATGGCCGTGAGCTCTTTGACTGAGGCCTGCGATGTTTCCCACGCCTTGAGGGCTGAGGCGACGCGGGACAGCTCGCCCACACGCTTGGCCTTGGAAGCATCGAAGGAATCGTTGAGGGAGGTCTGGAGGGTGTCGAATTCGGACGTCATGGACTGAGCTCGTTGGAGGAGGGCGGGGGCGAGGAGAGATGCGTCTAGCAAAAACAGTCAGCTCTTTTTGATGCCGCAGCAGCTCCAGCACAGATTGGGACGCACCATTGGAGGCGTAGCGGACGAATTGGCGCACATGAGAACGGGCCAGCGCTCTCACGCAGCTCCTGCATATCCACGGAGCTGAAGACATTGTCGCGGGCCGGGCTATCTAAGAATCGAGGGCTCGACGCTGGCGTTGAAGGTGGGATGAGCTCTGAGTCGGAATTTTTACAACGTCATGCCAGCGCCGTTTAAAATCTGGGGTGGTGGGGCTGCTTGCCAATAGCCTGGTCGCAAATGGACCACAGACAGCATGATCCCATCACTCGACAATTAATCTCAAAAGGGGTTGATTGATCAGATATAGCATTTTTAAATAACTAAAGATTAATTAAATCCGACAGGCATTAATTTCCTAAATCTAAATCCAAATCTAATTCTAAATCTAATGTCCTCGTTCCTCTATCATCAATTCAACTTTTAGTGGTCTGAGATGCCGCTCTCATACCTTTCCCTATATACTAAGTCCGTGTACCAATCGCTGTGGCTCGCTCTAAGTCAATCCACAAATTTATACCTTTTCGCGGGCCTTGAGAATTTTCGCTGCAATCAACAATGCAGCTCCCAGCAGCAGGCAGGCTCCTCCCCACATCTGGGCCGCCAAATAGCTTCCATCCATCACCTGGATCAGCTTACCAGCCAATGGCGGCCCAGTCAAGGCTGCAATACTAATAATTGTAAAAATCATTCCGATTCGAGTTCCATTCTTGCTCAGATCGCTGGTCAAGCTCGCAGTTGTCGAGGGAAACATGCCCTGGATGCCCGCCCCAAAGTACCCAAAAACGACAACCCAAATAAAGTCCCCAGTGAGACTCTCGACCTTCGACCAGAGAAAGGTGCACAGCGCTGCTGCCAAGATCGTGGGTATAAAAACGTTGATGGGGCCAAAATAGCGATCCGAGAGGTAGGCTGGCACCAATCGGCCAGGAATTCCCACAGCATTGATCACAAGAAGAATGATAAATGAAGATGAGGACGATGCGTCCAGAGCATCGAGCGCATATCTTCTTGCCTAATTAAACATTGCATTAGAACTTTTCCGGTGCCACCAGACATTTTTGTTAAGAACTCACATAGTAGTAGGCGTAATAAGTCGCCCAAAGCGTAAAAAACATGCTAATGGCAAAGAGAAGATACGTCGTCTCCTTAAACGCCGCAAACTCAACCAGAGGCCCCGACTTGCGCGGAGGCAGCCTCGTCCTCGCGAGAGCAACGATGATAACAAAGGCGACCAAGACCACCAATCCCATAACCCGGACCGTCCAGCGGAACCCGATTTTGGGCAAAAGCTGCTGGGCAATCAACGGAAACACCATTCCTCCCGTTGAGCCACCACATGCCACCGAGGAAATGGCAACAGATCTCTTTTTCGAAAAGTAGGTTGAGATGTTGGCAACCGTTGGCGCAAACGAAAGTCCGCTTCCAATTCCCTGACAAACTCCTTGTGCCAGCAGTAGATGCCAATACTCTTTCGCAACGCTCGTCATAAAGATACCGATGAGCTGCATAAGGAAGCCCACGACCAAGGCCGCTCGCAAGTACCCAGCGTCAAATGCCCGCCCAGAAAACGTCCCTACAAGAAAGATGAGACAGATTTGTACACTGCCCACCCATGAAACGGTTGACGGCGGGAGGTTCATATCTGATTCGTAGTAGGGCTGAAAGATGCCGAAACTAATTGTGTAGCCCCATGAACTGAAAACAACGAGGTGGCCTGCGAGAACTTGCAGCCATGCCTGCGTGCCTCCATCTGGCGGCTCCAACGACGGTGTGTTGTTCTGGTCTGACACATTTCCATCGTCGGGAACGATTGTTGAGTCTGTGTCTTCGTCTCTTGGCGTCGTCTCAGTGCCAATGACTTCCTTATTCAAACTCAGAGCCGAAGCCCGGCCAAGCTCAACGTCACTTTTCTGCATTTTCACCAATGCCATTTGCTAGTCGTAACCTCGATTTTGCTTTTTCTCATCGTTGAGCCCGGGGGAAAAAAATAACAGCCTGACAAGGGGTGCTGCGCTATGTTAAATGTAGTAATTGTGGATGAGCGGTTCTGTGCCGCGCCCTTTGGAAAGCCCAACCGAGTCATTATCGCGGGTCCCACCCTCCGGGCGGGTCCCGGGGATAATCTCTTGTTGAAAGGATCTATCCGGCATCGGACCCTCGCCGAATCATGGTCAAGACGTTGAGATAATAGAGTGGTGTTGAACGTTGTGACGCGAGACGGGGTTCGTCAGATTGCGCGACTCGGCCGCTGACTAACAAGTAATTGCTCGATATCAAGTGATGATTTGTCAATTGCTGCAATGTAAGAACCACATCATGGCTAAAATAGTGGGTTCCGCCGTCGTAAATTAATAAATATGTGGAGAGTTGCGGGATCCAACTCCATAGTTAATGGCACTTTTATGCCAACAGCCTGCCAAGGAACAAAAACAAGGCACAAACCCGCAATACCCCGGATTGCCCACCTCAAGAAAATCCGCAAACTAACTACAACTCAATTCCCATCCCTCAACCTTCAATTGTCGACCTACGATGAACTGCGGTTCAGCGGAATGCGGCATGCGGCATCTCAGCAGTCGGCGTTTGCGGCGCGGCTCCGGAGCGGTGTATGTCCGCAGCTGCGGCCTTGCATATCACATGAGGCGAAAAAGTGGAGTGTTGGCAACGAACCCCTTCCACCCCGAGTTAATCCTTGATTAAACTTGAAATTAGTTAAAAGTGCAACTAGACAATGACTACAAGTGTGAGTCAAGGAACGCCGGTGTAGGTCATAATCATCTCTTTTCTTTATTCGCTACTTGAAAAAATATGTACAAGAATCCTTCCGGCCAAAAACCCCGTCTCTAAACATGTAACTCATTATCATTTCATAATCTCAGAGAGACGAACGACGCTCAGGCTGATCTCGTTGGTCTTTCCTGGGGGAAGATAACCACCGCCCATAATCATCAACAGATCGGGGTCCTCCTTGAACACCAGCAGAGCTCGAGTGTAAGCGTTGGGCTGGGGAGTGCTCCACTTCTGCCAGTAAGCCGGGTGGCCGAGCTTCTGGTTCGTGTAAATCTCCGAGTTGCTGCTACCGCTGACAATGATGGTTCCGTTCTTGCCACCGTACTTGCTCCAAACAACGTAGGGAGAGCCATAGGGCGTTGTGGCGTTGATGGGGTCAAGGCGGTGATGCTCAGCCTCGAGGAACTTGAGCGGGTCCTTGGAAATTCGGTAGTAGACTGGGAACCAGTAGTCGGGCCTGGAATCCTCACCGCCGTACTCGTAAACGTAAATGTACTCGCCGTTGGGGAGCTCAGCAACGGTGGGCATGCCGGGGCGGTCATAGTAGTCAGCACCGTACGTGACATCATCCACAACGTCGGACCACGTCTTGAGATCCTTGGTGGTCTGGTGGACCAGCTTTTGGGAGTAGGTGGCGTTTTCTCGCTGATCAGAGTAGTAGAGCACAAGCTCATTCTTGTACGTCCTATGTTTCATTAGCCGGAGATCGTGCCAAGAGCCAAGCAACTTACATAAGGAAAGGCTCCCACACAGGTGTGAGACCAGGGTTTGGGAGAGCCTCGCCACCGGCAGCAACGTGGCTGACGAACTCCCACGTGTAACCCTTGTCGAGACTAGCATAGACATCGATACGGGTGTCGCTCAGATTTGTAGGAATGCTGTTTCCGGCGCAGAGGATAGTACCCCGCGGGTACTTGCCGAACCTCTGGGGAAGTTGATACAAGGCGGGTTGGTATCGCATACCCCAGTTGTTGACCTGGTCTGTCACCTTGGAAATCTCCTTCCAGTGCTTTCCACCATCGGTACTCTTGACAATGGGGAACCACACCAGTGGTGGCTCAGGGGAGTAGTTTTCCCAGGTGGCTAGGAGGGTGCCATCAAAGAGCTCCAGAGGTCGAGCATACAAGACCTGAGGGTCGGTGTAATTCTCTGGAGGGTCAAAGATGCTTAGATTGCTAAAGGTTCGGGATGCCACAATGGGCACCGCCAATGATAGCAGGCTGGTGATGAAGCGCATGGTGAAGGACCGAGCAATTTGCAGACGACACCTTGAGCTGTGGTTCTAGAGCTTTGCACAAGCCGACATACCCATCCATTTATACACAATGGCTCGTCAGCCCAGCCTTTCCCCCCCAACTCTCTCAACTCCGCTTCTCGTAGCATGCCTCCATCGCGGAATCAAACCAGTTCCACCCCCAAACCCCAGCGCGCGGAGAAACTCAACTGCGGTGCCCGTCACTCTGGGGAACCCGGGGATCTGGGCCGCGTGATTGGCGCGCAAAATGCCCAGGTGCAGGCGCACCAATCGGCCCCGGTCCAAGGTGAGCGCCAAGTTGGAGTTCAAGCGGTGGTCACAGCGCCAGACCTGTCAATCGCGACCATCACCTGGGTCCGGCATGAGCGCCGGGAGAGTGCGAGCAGGGGTTCTGGATGAGGCTATTATCGACCGAGGCCTGCTGTGTGCGGGGCGCCATGTGAGGACAGTGAGGGGGAAACGAAATAGGGACAGCAACAGGGTTTAGATAGCGTGGTATCGGGGGTTCCTGTCCCGAAATCAGCAGGCGTGGGCATGGCATGACGGTATGGTTGAAGAACGTTGTGTGATTCAAGGGATGCAATGGTTCGTATAAGCCCGTTCGCGTGATATATTCGCATGCTTTGACTTTGGCTAATGGCTGCAAGTCGACCCGCAGATCAGGTCAGGACTTGGATAGCTCCATGTGTGAATTGGAGAATAAGCTACTGAGGAAATGAAATTGATGGCAACTCAATACAGTACATCAGATAGAATAACCAAAAGCCTTGCGCGCGCCAATCGAGTGTATGTATCGACATGTCAAGGTTAGGGCGCGACAGCGGGGCTACACCAACCCGATAAATTGAGTCAGGCAAGTTAGCTGAGTCTGTGATAAACAACAACTACAAATATCATTCGATTTTCAATTTACACCATGGTTTATTCTCTCTATATTGGCAATAAACGTTATTCCTCGTGGTCCATGCGACCATGGGTCCTCTTGAAAGTCCTCAACGTCCCATTTGACGAAAAGCTACAGATATTCCAGCCCGGCATTCGCCAGCCAAGCTTTCAAGAATTTTCCCCCAGCGGCAAGGTCCCCTGTCTACACGACGGTGACACATCAATCGTCGTCTGGGACTCCCTGGCCATTTGCGAGTACATTGCTGAAAAGCACCCCAAAGCATGGCCTGCCGACGCCCGCGCTAGAGCATTTGCTCGATCCGCCGCCGCCGAGATGCACTCTGGGTTCTCAGCCATCCGGAACGAGTGTGGCATGAATGTCGGCCTGCGAATCGAGCTAGGCGAACTCAGCGGTGAGCTCCAGCGGGACATCAGCCGCTTCAATGAGCTGTTCCGGGAGGGGCTAGAAAAGTTTGGGGGGCCATGGTTGGCGGGAAGCGAGTTTACCATTGTGGATGCCATGTACGCGCCTGTTGCGTCCCGGTGCAAGACGTATGGAATTCATCCTGAGGGGGTCGCCCAGGAGTACGTGGACAGGCTATTTGAATTTCCAGCTGTGCAGGAATGGGTTCAAGCCGGAATCAGAGAGACAGCCCGAGAGCCCACTCACGAGGAAGAGTGTGTGCAAGGAGGCCGCAGGATCTTAGAGGACTTGTCGGCACAGGTTCAGTAGACCAAACAAGGCAAGTCACATCGATCGGTCCCAGGAAATCACACAAGATCTACAGGATCTACATTCGATCTCTACAATATGCATGTCCGGTAAAAAAGGTGGTACGCTGAGTGGCACATCCGCAAAGCAGGTCGCTCGCTTGCTAGTTTATCCAGAGGCAGGACGAGGATAAAACGAACGAAATGCACGGGACTTGCCGTTGTAAGCAACCTATTATAATGCTGTTACCTAGCCATTGGTTTACAAAAAAAAATTACATGTTTATTTTACGCATTGCTTACCATAATGGTGTGTCAATGTTCAAGTTCCATCGTGCATCTACCTTGCATGGTCCAATTCCTTGCTGGGTGCGGCGTCACCAGCAAACCAGAGGTGCAGGGTAGGCTAGCTCGCTACATGTGACGAAAGCGACGGTGACGGAACTTAGGAATGAATGATGCAGGGGTGCGCCTTCCTACTGCAGCCACACGGCACGTGGACCCACCCCCGGTTTCTCCAAGCTCCGGCTTCAAGACTGGATTGATCGCCCATCCATCCACCATCCACACGACTGCATCACTCCCAGCATCGATCCCAGCATCGACACGATGGCGGGAGAAGGCATCAGGCAGTACTTGAGCGAGGTCAGCACCTACCTGATCCTTCTGATCGCCATATCGACGCTCGGATCCCTGCAGTTTGGCTACCATCTGGTGCGCTCCCTTCCCCCCTCTCCGGTCTCGTTTCAGCGACCAGCGATACAGACTGCTGACCTTCACATAGTCGGAGCTCAACGCCCCCCAAGATGTCATAACTTGCAACAAGAAATCAATCTCCTCACTCCTCCGCATCCGAGAACATGTCACGTCCGCCAACCCGAGCGACCACGGCTCGAGCTACCTGCCCGAATGTATCCCCATGAGCGAGGCGGCTTTCGCAACCGTCTCCTCGACCTTCACGATCGGAGGCTTGATAGGTGCGCTGGGTGCCGGACCTCTATCGTCTGTTCGTGGCCGATTGCTGGCGATGCGTGCCACCGCGATCTTCTTCCTAATCGGATCTGCCGTTGAGACCATGGCCGGGCGTGTTCCTGTCCTTGCCCTGGGCCGTCTCTTGTCTGGTATGGGAGCAGGTGCTTCCACTGTTGTCGTTCCTCTATATATCAGCGAGATCGCACCTCCCAATGCTCGAGGTTTGTTCGGTGCCATGACTCAAATCTCCATCAACTTTGGTATCCTGGGAGTCCAGATCCTTGGATATTTCCTGAGTTATGGTAGCGCTTGGCGATGGATCCTTGGTATTGGCGCTTTCCTTGCAACTGCCCAACTTCTTGGTCTCTTTTTGGTCCCAGAAAGCCCCTCATGGTTGGCTGCTCATGGCGATGTTTCTGCAGCAAAGCGTACCCTTCAGAGAATCAGAGGCAGTGGACGTGACATCAACGAGGAGACTGATGGCTGGAATTCGGATGAACAAGAAGGTTCCGAAGAGGAAGCCCTTCTTCAATCTGACCCTGTCGGGGATCAACCTGATCTGGCATCTGCTCCCAAGAACAATAACCACATGGGATTTATTGAAGTGGTGAGGGATCCCCGTACACGACCAGCCATCATTGCTGTTGTTGGAATCATGTTTTCGCAGCAGTTGTGTGGTGTCAACTCGATCATCATGTACTCTGTATCTTTGCTTGCCGACCTTCTTCCCATTTCATCAGCCTTGCTCACACCCATGATTTCGATTGTCAACCTCTTCACGACCATTGCCTGTTCGCCTTTGCCAGATCGCTTGGGTCGCAAGACATGTCTGCTCATGTCAATTATTGGCCAGGGAACCAGTGCGCTGGTTCTGGCTCTCTCGATCGTGTTTGGTTGGAAGATCCTTTCCGCCTTGGCAGTTCTCGTCTTTGTGGGATTTTTCGCCGTCGGTCTTGGGCCTGTTCCTTTTATCATGGCCTCTGAGCTAGTTGGTCAAGAGGCGGTTGGTGCCACTCAAAGTTGGTGTCTTGGTGCAAATTATTTGGCAACTTTCTTGGTTGCCCAGTTCTTCCCCATCATTAATAAGGCGCTCAACAATCTTCTTGGAGGCCACGGGTGGGTATATTTTATCTTTGCCGGTCTGGCGGTTGGTGCTGCCATTTTCGTGTCCGCAAACGTGCCAGAGACTAAGGGAAAGCGAGATGCGGACGAGGTTTGGGGCAGGACCCGTAGAGTAGATTGATAGAAACGGATCATAAGCAGGCGAAGGCGTTGATAGGGTAACTTTTGAATTGTATTCCTTGATTGCATTATCGAAATGCCTGCTGACTACGAGTGGCTTGCTCTAGTACAAAAATGCCTGCTTTGACCCCGTCAATAATGTAGACCTGTTCACCAGCTTTCCCATACACTTCGATAGCCGTAGAGCGAATAACCTCTTCCAAGCCTGCCATACCTCCACAGCCCATGACCACAGCTGACACATTCCCTGACTCTAGGAGCTGTGTTGTTGCATGCACTAGTTTGACTCTGACCTCCTCTGGGGGGACCGTGTGAAAGTCGCCTGCGGTCAGGCCAGTGGAAAAGACACCAGCGAACTTGCCATTGGCCTGGTCGCTGTTTTGTCCAAGGAAGTGCTTTACCCCGTTACCTAGATGTTCCTCCCAAAACTTTCCTGTTGTAACAATTCCCCATTTTTCATTATTGAGCGGAGCTGGGTTGAGTGATAGGGTTGTAAGGATGCTGGCTTCAAAAATGCCCGTAACAGCAAGGTGCTTATACTTGCCAAGCTCAGCGACAAGCGAGTGGACGCTGAAGCAAGCTACGAGCACGGCAGTGTACTTGTTAGACTCTAGGTCCTTAATTAGAGCTGCATCTCCGAGAACGGCTTTGGTGCTGTCGTCAATGTCCTGTTGGTCGTTGATGCTTGCGGGGGAGCTCGCAGGGGCAGTGTAGGCGTCAAACTTGATCGTCTTGATCTCGTCAGCCTAAAATGGAAAAAATGGTCTGGACTAGAACCATACATCTGAGATGGGCAATTTTTTGATGGCAGCCTCCATGCCACTGGTCATGGCAGAGGAGGAGTTGGGATTTAAAACAAGGATGCGGAGAGGATGCTGGGATAATTCAGTCATGATGATGGAGCTGTTTGGAGAGATTAAAAGTAAGTAAGAAAGGAAAGAAATAGAACAGATTCTATGAAAAAAAAAGAAGAGGAATAAAAAAATCTGTTCAATATCGAGTTAAATGTCTTTTTCCCTGAGACAAAACCTAAGCGGGGTTCAACGACGCCCTGCCGATTGAGTGACGGCGCTTGAAGAGGCCATCGCGGGGCGCCACGTGATCCGCCCGCCTCAGCCACCTCTGACGACGGCCACGGTGACGGCCGGCCACGCCAACGCCAACCCCACCACTGACGAACACCTCAACCTCCCGAGCTCCTCGACTACAGCAACGCTCCGCCGTTTCCCTCCACCTCACCTCAAGCACACACTTACGGGCCAGTGCCTCGACCCGCCGCAACCATGGCCAACCCTCCCCCCATTGGTAAGCTTCATAGCTTTCCCCGGCGCTCCGTAGCCCAACCGTCAGCCCCTGAAGCTGACCATTATGCTGCTACCTAGTCCTCGACGGCGGTACCGGTTTCCTCAAGGTCGGATATGCCGCGCAGAACTTCCCCGAGCACCAGTTCCCGTCCATTGTCGGCCGACCCATTCTGCGATCCGAGGAGCAGACGGACAGCGACATCGTCATCAAGGACATCATGTGCGGTGACGAGGCCGCTGCTGCTCGCACCATGCTGCAGATTAGCTACCCCATGGAGAACGGAATCGTGAAGAAGTGGGACGACATGGAGCACCTCTGGGACTACACCTTTTTCGAGAAGCTCAAGGTCAACCCTTCCGGCCGCAAGATTCTCCTGACCGAGCCTCCGATGAATCCGCTCAGGAACCGAGAGAAGATGTGCGAGGTCATGTTTGACCGATACGAGTTTGGCGGTGTCTATGTTGCAATTCAAGCTGTACTGGCTCTTTACGCACAGGGTGAGTTTACTGGAAGCTTGGTTGAAGCTTTATCCTGGATTCAAGCTTCACGGGATCCGTATCCCAGGAGAGGCGGAATGACGTAGGCTAACATTGGGAATGCGCGCAGGTCTGAGCTCTGGTGTCGTCGTCGACTCTGGTGATGGTGTCACACACATTGTCCCCGTTTACGAATCCGTGGTTCTCAACCACCTTACAAAGCGATTAGATGTTGCCGGTCGTGATGTCACCCGCAACTTGATTAAGCTCCTTCTCCGCCGCGGCTACGCCCTCAACCGAACCGCCGATTTCGAGACTGTCCGCCAGATCAAGGAGAAGCTCTGCTACGTTTCATACGACCTGGAGCTGGACAAGCGCCTGAGCGAGGATACTACAGTGCTGGTCGAAAACTACACCCTGCCAGATGGTCGTGTTGTTCGAGTTGGCAGTGAGCGATTCGAGGCGCCCGAATGCCTGTTCCAGCCCCACCTGGTGGACAGCGAGTCGCCCGGCCTGGGAGAGTTCCTTTTCAACACGATTCAGTCTGCCGATGTGGATATTCGTGCTTCGCTGTTCAAGGCAATTGTGCTCTCTGGTGGTAGCAGCATGTACCCCGGTCTGCCCTCGCGACTGGAGAAGGAGCTGAAGCAGCTGTGGCTCACACGAGCGCTCCAGGGCGACCCCGAGCGACTGGGCAAGTTCAAGGTGCGGATAGAAGATCCTCCCAGACGACGACACATGGTCTTCCTGGGTGGAGCAGTGTTGGCCAACATCATGGCGGACAAGGAGAGCATGTGGGTGACCAAGGCCGAGTGGGAGGAGCAGGGTGCACGTGTGCTGGAGAAGCTGGGACCTCGATAGACGATGGGCGTAAAAAGCAGCTTTGAACGAGACGGGAGGGGGAATTGTGATTTGAAGTCAAGAACAAGTAGCCAAACAACACGAAAAGACATTCATGATAATTGGGGGGCTGCTAGCAGAAAGGCGGTGATGTCACTCTGGTCACTTGTGGGCTCGACTGAGACCCTGATTTACGACACCAATTTGGCAGCGACATAGCTGCTGGGTTGAACGAACCGGCCGCTTTACGGGGGGAGGATTTTTTCATTCACTTAATTTATTCGAGACATTTTTGCTAGTTGTCTCAGAAGTCTCCAATGCGACTTGTTTGGACTTGTTGTGTCTGCGTACAGACTGTACTCCCAAAGTATCTCGGCTTAGTCATCACACTCCCTGGATCATGTCTGGGTGCAGCTGCTGCGGCAGGTTCAGGCAGCGGACGCCTTGTGCAGCAGACTGTAAGGCAGGAACAGCGGCAGAGACGGATTGGACTGTTGTAACCCTTGTGACGAGAACGGAATTTCACCAAAACATCAACCAACTCTCGTGAGGCTGCGCCGTGTCTCTAGCAAAGACAATTCCCATCGGCGCAAGCTCTCTAGAATACCTGGTACGGCTCGAATCGGCATTTGCCATAGCGCAGCATCTCACGAGATAACGGAGCGCCAATTGGGACATCGCATCATTCGCCATCCTCATCTATCGCCTGCGCGCACGCGCAACACATAACATATTAGCGGCGGCTAACTTTCTCTCCGCATTCTCCGGCTCACACGTCTCCGCACCTCTGCTCCTCAGAAGCGGCGTTCGCCTCGCCTCGCTCAACCTTCCCTTGTTGACCTTCCCGTCTTGTCTCGCCAACTGCCGCCACGGCGCGCGCCGTCATATTCGGTTCACTCTGCGCGAAAGGGGGCGAAAACGGTCCCAGGACTAACTAGAGTGGGTTCCACGGCGGCGGATCGGGCCTGGGCTACTGGCACTGGCACTGGCAGCGCAAACCCGGCAGGCGACATTGGGGATTTGCGATTGCGATACCCTTTCAGCGGCTCATTGCATTCATACATTGCATTGCGACGACGCCTTTAGCTGAGGTAGAACTCACAAGCGATAGTCCCGTATATGAGTCTTGTGCTGACGCAGAACGTTACTCTGTTCCAGATAGCCAAAGGCGGTTCACCAGAGCTCAACCAGGACCGTCACAACTGGCTCGCCGCTCGGCTCGACGGGCCAACGCCCCCATCCGGGAACTCTACCTACGACAGCAGTGACAGCGGCTAGGTCGTCACTGGGGGTTGATTAGGTGTGGTACGGTGGCCTGCAGCGCCAGCCAGAGTTTGGTGTTGTCCTTGCATTGGCGCGTGCGGGGGAAACTGAGAAACAGGCGATTGATTTTATCCACCGAGCAGCCATTTGATCGCCTCCCTCTCCAATCTCCCACCCCCAATCGCATCCCATCCACTCACCAGTGCCCACTGTCCACCCATCAGCAGGTGCCGCGGGGGGGAAGGGATCAACCACCACTCGGACAATATTTAGGACGCCCCTCATTAGTTATGAGCTTGACAAATCCGCCCTCGGCCTCGGGGACATCAGCGCCTGGATCAGTAAGAAGCGGCGGCGGCGGCGGCGGAGGTGGAGGCGCCAGGGGACCGTCGTCGTTGAAGCGCAGCGCCTTTGATGGTACGTATGGGTCCTGTTTTTCTCCTTCTCTTCAGTGAATGTCGGTTGTCGTTTTGACGACTTTTCCCTTTCCGTGCGCGTCAATCCTATCAAATCACACCCTCCAACGGTTGAATCTCTCCTGCAGTTCGGGCATCGAGATCCGGCTGGTACGCGGGTAGCTACCGGTGCAGCCCCTGTTGGCTTAACCCGCCTTTGATTTCCTTATTTCTTTTTACCCCAAGGGTCCCCCAAAGCTCAGGCCTCCCTTGACCCAGCTTGCCCCCTACTCTCTTCCCCTTGTTGCATGCTTCTGGCTGGTCTGCGCGCTGCACTGCACCACACTGCACCACACTGCGCCGGTCACTGCTGCATTGTTGCTTCTGCCACTGCAACAGCAACAGTTGCAACCAGTTACCGACGCTGTCTGGCTGCTCGGCTTGCTTTCCGCGGCCTGTCTCACCCTTTGCTGCTCTTTGGCTGCTCTGCATTTGCTTTGCTGGCCCGGATTGCTCCATCTGGTGCTGGCCCAGGCTTTTTTTTGCCCTGGCAGTGCTTTTTCGACCTGAGGTGTCAACCCTCTCTAGTGTGGCGTGGTCGGATGTTTTCCCTCTCTCCTCCGAGAGTTCCAGATCTTACCTGACTCGATCTCCGGTCGGTTTTTCTTGCCCACTGAGTTGGCTGTCCTCATCGTCATCGTCATCATCACTGTCATCAAAAGCCTCACCTGTCCTTTCTTTTTCTGCTCCGTTTCTTTGTCTCGTGTTGCTTTGACCCAGTCTTCTCCCGTCGCGGCTCAACCTGGCCTCATCATCTTTTCACCCTGCTCACTCTCATATACCACGTTCTCATGCCGAGTGGCTCGTGAAGCAAAGTTTGTAACTGGTAGAGGGCAGACAGAGAGAACAAACAAGAGATAGCCATCCAGCCAACAGACCACCCTCTCGGTCATGCCTCTCCGCCCTCGTCATGGAGTTGCTTTCCCAGCTCACGCTTACCAACAACGAACTCTAGATCATGACCGCCACCCTGGCTATCAACCAAAGGTTCGCATCACCGACCGCTACCGCATCGTTGGTTTCATTAGCTCTGGTACCTATGGCCGTGTCTACAAGGCAGTTGGCCGCAATGGCAAGCCCGTCGGTGAATTTGCCATTAAAAAGTTCAAGCCCGACAAGGAAGGTGAACAGGTCAGCTACACGGGTATCTCCCAGAGTGCCATTCGCGAGATGAGCCTCTGCAGCGAACTCAGCCACGGAAATGTGATTCGACTCTGCGAAATCATGCTCGAGGATAAAGCCATCTACATGGTGTTCGAGTTTGCCGAGCACGATTTACTTCAGATTATTCACCACCATACTCAGCAACCTCGGCACCCCATTCCGCCAGCCACGGTCAAGAGTATCATGTTCCAGCTTCTGAATGGCTGCCAGTATCTCCACACCAACTGGGTCCTCCACCGAGACTTGAAACCCGCCAACATCATGGTTACCTCAGCTGGCGAGGTTAAGATTGGTGATCTTGGTCTTGCCCGACGATTCGACAAACCCCTGCACTCCCTTTTCAGCGGCGATAAGGTGGTCGTGACTATTTGGTATCGTGCACCCGAGCTGATTCTTGGATCCTTCCATTACACACCAGCCATCGACATGTGGGCCATCGGTTGCATCTTTGCAGAATTGTTGTCCTTGCGACCCATCTTCAAAGGTGAAGAGGCTAAAATGGATAGCAAGAAGACGGTGCCGTTTCAACGCAACCAGATGCAAAAAATTGTTGAAATCATGGGTCTACCCACCAAGGAGCGCTGGCCATTACTTCCCACCATGCCCGAATACAACCAACTCAATACCCTCGCTAGCTCAATGGCCTCGCACCACCACCATCACGGCCATCACCACGGTCATTATGTGGGCGGCCGTGCCCAGCATCCACCAACCAGTTCTAACCTTGAAAAATGGTACTATACCACCATTTCCCATGGAGGAGGACCCAATGGCAATGGACCTCTCCAGTCCCTGGGCACGGAAGGATACAAGCTCCTCGCCGGACTGTTGGAGTACGACCCGTCCAAGCGACTGACGGCTGCCCAGGCGTTGCAGTCACCATTTTTCAGCACCGGCGACCGTGTTAGCACCAATTGTTTCGAAGGATGCAAAAACGAGTATCCACACCGTCGTGTGAGCCAGGATGACAATGATATTCGCACGAGCAGCTTGCCAGGAACGAAGCGAAGCGGGCTGCCAGATGATTCGCTGATCCGACCGGCTAAGCGAATCAAGGAATAATGGACAAACAGGTTGGAAGAGGTGCGATTTGGGTTTTGATTGATGGATATTACGGATCGGTCACGCTGGGTCATGAGGAAACACGGACAGGTTGGGGAGGTGCATTTCACGGCGTTACGGACAGGATGTCATGGTTTCACCGGTGGCATTATCACAAGTTGTATGGATACCCAATGTATACGTGAGGGGAGGAAAGTTGTATGATGGATGCATTAACAGTGACATGGGCCGGGATTTTATATATGTATTAGAATAGATGTTGGCGAAAACCGGCGCACAGAACACAATCACTGGCCGATTAATGGATTTTGGCTATTATTAATGGCCTTGGTTTACAAAGACAAAGAGAAATATCACTGGTAAAATGTGCATTGTTTCAGTTGGCCCGCTGAACGGTGGCCTTTTCTTTGAGATCCTTTCGGTTGTTCAACGACATTTATCCCCGTAGACGTTTAGCAAAGAACTCGTCAATCCGGATTTTTCGGTGATGGTGCAAAAAAAAGCCGTGAGCATGTCCAAAACAATTTTGTAAATGTCCTCTTCACACGCGCTGGACGTGACTAAGGGTTGAAGATCATGGGTTTATAAACTGCTGGTCAGGCCCTGCTGGCACATGCTCCAACATTTCAAGAAATCTCGACAACTTGTCGCATTAGTACAAGGAAGCACTTCGCATCACCTACATCACATCAGTTGTTTGCAGATACCTGCCGGCCCTCGAAAATGTGCGCCATAGAGCACGCCAAACCTACATGCACTAACTGCGGCTGCATCTCGAAGCAGCGCACTAGAGATATTACTTGTAGAGCTGCGAAAGCTAGGGGTTCCCCCTGCAGTACGTTTAGACAAATCAAGGGCAAAGAAAACCTGGATCCGAGCGAGTGTCCCAATTGCGGGCCAGGCTTGCAGAAAGAAAATGGGACGGACGGAGTTCACGACAGGTGTGCAACTTCATGACGAGCTTTAGAGGATTAAAGATTAAATACCATGAATAATGAAAAGGCAACGCCGAAGTTTGAGTGCCAAACGATTCTTGCCAGCGATCGGTCCAAGTGGTGATATTGACAACGCTCGGCCTACCAGCTAATGCTGTCTAATGCAAGCCATTTTCTTACCAGCAGTAGAATAAACCAAAATTATAATTAGATTCGGGATGAGTAACTAAAAATGCCCTTTTTGGCAGTCCGGAGTGTCTGGGCGTGATACCATTTCAGGCAATTCCCTGTGTAATTGATAGGATGCCGGAGAAACATCTCCTACTTCGCGCTAAGGGTGCATGAGAAACGCCCTCGCAACTGCCAATGAAATTGGCAACTTGTATGCGACACGGGCCTTGAACAGCGCTATATAGCAGACAATTTCCCTAATGAAACACTGGATGGTAAATTGATCGTGTGCGTGCGGCGGCTCAAAAGTGGAGTACGGCAATTCTGCTCTGTCCAGCATGTCCCGCGATACATCGATACGGATCACCTATTCAATCTTCATCTTTATCTAAGCTTTGTTTTAATAGCAAGTGGTTTGCATGCTTTGGAGTGACTAGCCACGTAGAGAACCCAATGCACCGTGAAGCTGCGATAGCTAGCTGTGGTGCAGCCATACCACCACTTGGTCGAAACGCTCAGACAACACAGGCTCTAAATGCGGATGATGGAGATAACCCGGTGCTCAGCAAATGCCGAGTGATCATGTTTCGGCCCGCACGAACTTGGCTCAAAGCTTATGCCAGGGTCCAGACTAAATTGCGATTATGTATTAAAATGAGCATTTCTAGCCACCCAGTTCGTCCGTTGTGGCCAAATTATCATCCATCAGTGCGCTGGTCTCTGCTCAATGCGATTATCGATCTTGTGATCTTTATCTATTTCTATGCCAGGTCCAAGTCTACCAATGGCTAGTTTTACAAGCGGTTCCCTTTCTTACCTACAATGCTCGGGATTGGAGGTTAGGAATTAAATTATAAAGTAACAAATTAGAAATTCAGTATGCTATCAGAATATCAGATCTCATATCAGGGCAGTAAAAATGAAAGGGCTTGATGAGCCTGGTTCTGGCTATTTTGGCGTTGACAGCAATTGCCTTGAATGGCCTGTGTGCAATGCAAACACCATCGCAAGCCAGTAAAGAATAACTACTAAAAAGCGCGTCTATCAGAGATCTCCGTCAAATCTACTCTATTCGAATGCTGCACACACATCAAGACATTTGTGCATTGTTGATCATGTGGAGCCTTTATCAAGGTCAAACATGACATAGAGTCGTTTCAACATGCAGCTTGACTCGGGAACCCTGTGGACTCATGCTCCACGACTGTCATACAAACCCAATTGACAGAGGCCATTATAGGGCCTGTGCTGGATAAATAGCGAATATGAGAAGAATAACAGCATGCAGTGCGATCCATGACTGAGACAGTGAGTGCAACCTATATATAGTTAATCAGCCAATCGAAGCTATAAAGCACCCATCCGCTGCATGGTTTTGGAGTACGGCATTTTTGCCCAAAAAAGCCTCCCACACCTAATTAATAAAAAAAACCACCAATTACCTTGAAAAAAAAAAGTTCTACCATTCGCGCCATCTACTATACAAAAAGCCAAAGACCATGTGCACAGAATTCTTGAAATTTACCGTCTGCATCGGATGCTACACTCTTCTCGACATTGAAGCGCACATCAATAAGTGTGAAACTGCTTTTCGGTATGATAAGGAGTGCGAGATCAAAAATGAGGATCACAATACTGTATTCAAGGAGAAGGAGGAGTGCTGGTGCTGCATTGAACAGGACATTGATAAAGCTTATGCAAGGTAGAATGGGAATCACCCCAGCTTAATATGAATACGATGTGATTTGGGCAAAGCCCTTTTTTTCTAATGCTAAACCACGGTCTGTGAATGATTCGCAAGCGATATAAATAGTTCCAAGACCTAGGCGTGTTTGCTGCTCGACTCTCCCAGCTCCCGAAATCTGGCCAACAAAAACATGACGAGTTTTAAACTTGCGATTAAACCACTACAATAAACTGGTCCATCTACAGCAAACAAAACTCTTATTTTTGCTAAGAACGAAGAAATGTGTGAGATGGTCGAGAGAAAAATCACCTGCGAGGAGTGTGGCAATCTTGTCTGCGAACGGTACGATTTTTATGTGTGCCCGGACGCTGATAGAAACAATATTGTCTGCTGGGATTACGACCTGTTGGTTGATCATGAAGAGACGGGTTGGGAGAACTGTGATGAGTGCCGGGAGAGCGAGGAAACATATATTAGCGAGGAAGAGAGAAGATAGTAAATTATTGATGAATTGACATTGAATCCATTGTGAATCAGGTAGTCTTCTCAACTATAAGACCTTGTGCCTCAGGTTTCCCCTCCCGGTCTTCCATTTTTAGTTGAGAACGCCCATAAACTATTACTTTGTTGACCTCAGACTTCTATAACCGACATCTCGGAGCGTTTTATTTACACCATCTAAGCCACTAACAATATTCCGTCATCAAGATGTGCGAACAAGTTCGCGAATCCTCTCATTGCCTTCTGTGTCACTTCAAAGTGGAGGAGACCGAGCCCTATTCCTCCATGTGCCATGCAGCAGAGCAAGATGGACTCTGGTGCTTAATATTGGAAGACAAACACATAAAAACTTACGTGAGCCCGGAGGGATGTATGTGGTGCAAAGAGCTTCTTTATTATAAGAGTGGGTGATGGGTGTAAATAGATCCAGTCTTTCGTCAATAGCATGCTTCAATGGATAATGATATCGAAGCCCAACATCTAGCTGCTTATCGTGTTCACTCTGTTTGAATGCTGTCCAACTCGGAGTCTTCACATGCTGAAGAACCAAGTCACAGCACCAGGTATTCTGCCGGAGCCCGAATCTAGGACATGTCTAGCCGACAGTCGCTGGCGATCGGACACACCGCGCACAAATTCAGTGCACAGGTGATTGCTTTGGCGTGACTTTGTGTAAACATTCTCCGCATTGTGACGCAATATTTAGTACGGATTTCATTGGTTATTCATCATAATCGTTCTCCAAGTTGGTTCATCTGCCTATACTTGGTGGCGTTCCAGCTCTAGCTTCAGTTAACCCTAGAGTGCCCCAGAAGAACCCATTCCAGCACCAAATCCCTGATTTCCCAAAAACCAATTACCTGCGAAATTAATTTTCCTCTCTATCTTTCTGTGCGCCACCCAAAAAAGATGGTCACCAAAACACAAAGTACGCCTGACCCGCAAAACTTGCAGTGCGGTGCTTCCCCCCTTCCTCATCACTGTCCACTCTGAGCAGTGCGCCATCTCACGAAGCTCGGGGACTCGTGAAACTCCAAATAGGGATATTGTTTATTATTTACCTGCCTGAAATAGGAAGGTATCCTGCGCACCAGCAGCTGTCGTGAGCGCACGAGGCCAAGGACGGGGAAGACCCAGCAAACCTGAGTGGTAAAGAAATGTGGGGGGTTGAGTGACGCAAAAGCAGTGATCCAAAGCCGGTATTTTGAGTCTTTCAAAGTATTTTGACATGTTGATCGATTGGGTAAACTGCTTCGATCTGGGGATTTGGGAGGGAGCAGCAGCCAGTCCATGTCGATTCTATGATGAATGGTCTCAAAACGAAAAATGCAAGTTCAAAGGAAAATTTCGATATGAAAATGAGCCCTGGAGTATCTAGTCTGTTTCCAGATGGTGACTAAAATAGTAAGGTCTATATATATGCCCATCCCCAGCCATTGAGGTCAGACAGCCAAACACACACAAAATCAATTCCACAACACCTCCTTTCCCTTCTCTAGCGAATTTCCTGCCGATTCTCCGAAAAACACCAGTCACTCTCATATCAAAATGTGCTATGACGTCAAGTTAAGATATATCTGCAAGCAGTGCAAACGGACTCTGGGCCATGTCAGATTCGAAGAGCTTTGCACCACAGCCATCCGCTTAGGCACGGGGAACAATTGCGAGCGCCTCTATCTCGTCACAAGGAATGAAGAATGCAATGCTTCTGAATGCGCTGCATGCTCCGACTCTTCCTGAACTAAAGCCATATTCCCTTTTCTTTCTTGGTTTCTCGCAGTTGTTACGGGAGGAGAGAGTTACTTGCCGTTGAAGAACATTTGTGGTAGCTGTAATACATAAACCTACTCCAACTCACAACCAACACTTGTTTACATTCGTGTGCGCCATCGGCAATGCCTCTCCGTGATTAATTATCACCCCTACTGTCTGCTTTTTATAAAACTAAGCCTTGGGTTCATGGAAAGTCCTCCATAATGCCACATCCAACATCCCCCCGCCCCTAGCGGCATGTGTATATCGTGTCGTGTTTATTCTATCCCAGCAATTTTTATTTTTATTTTTTTTTCAGGTTCTATTTCCCGCCTTTTGTTTTCTGTTTTTCAGAACAAAAATACACAAGGAAAAACAAAGCAAGCAGGGCATGTGCACTCACGTGAAGGTGCGTTTGCGGTGCGACGCCTGCGGCGCCCTGGCTGGCTTCGGCAAATTCGTCGAACAGTGCACGGCGGCAAAGAAAGTCAGCAAAAACTGCGACAAGATGAAGTTTGTCATCAGATCTAGCCTGGTGGGGAGTGATGCCTGTCACGTCTGCTGCGATGGGGCTTGGTTGGGTATCTAGGGGCCATTCAACGCTTATCGTGAAAGAAAGTAGGGAAATTGTATACGACGAAATGAATGAGCAATGAGTGAATGAGTTGGAGCGCTTTGTAATCAACCGGTTCACTCTTTTTCTTAATGGGTGGATTTAATGGTATTGTTCTCATGGGCAGTCAATAAAAATGTCTGGATGATTGACGAACAAGTCAATGAACAAACACTGGGGCGGTGAACATGTGTCTGCAGGCCGCCCCCCACTGATGATTTATTCTCATTTCGAAAACAGTATATGTACTCCATATAAAGCACCTCAAATTCCGGCTCCTCTGTATACCAAACAGCAACAAACAAATAAACAAACAACTACAATCACCAACGATAGCAAAAATGTGCATTCAAGTCATCAGATCGTTCAACTGCCAGATCTGCCGCATGGTTTTCGTGTCAGATACCCACCGCGAAGTTTGTTTCCAGGTGTTGTATTACCGTACAGCTTGCGAACGCATCCAGTCAGAGACGAGGATAGAGCATGTTGATGCCTCCGAATGTAACTGCACAGAAGGAGAGGAGGAGCAGAATGGCTGGGGTGAGGCGCCGCCACCATACAATCCTACCATGTAGCTGATTAAAGGCTTTCATGATAATAGGGTAATTCAGAGTCGATGTAGTGAATAGAATTGTTGTCTCCCGTATAAAATACCATTTTGTGCTCCCCCAGCCATCTCACATCCCCGCAAACAATTCCTCCATCAAACTTGCATCGTACTCCAATCCGATTTTACAACCTTCCACCGATCAAAAGAAGAAGTTTTAAGTCATATCAGATCTAACTAAATATCAAGAGGGGGGGGGGGAATAATAATACAATGTGCACCGTCTTCCAACTCAAGTTCCACTGCGAGGCCTGCGATACATATCTCTTCAAGCAACAGCGCCCTAACTGGTGTCCTCCAGCAATCGCAAACAAGAAGATGTGTGTCGTTCTCAAATTTGAGAGGCTGGAGGATGAAATCAAGAATGAAGAATGTCCGGCATGTGAAAGGAAGCGTCAGGCCATTCGAGATGCCGAGCCTGACAAGTAAGTCATATTCTGTGAACCGTCCATCCCGTTTTCCTGCTCTGAATCATCCATCATTTTCCCCTTATTCTACACCACTATTCTTAGAATCAAATCTTCATAGTTCACCTAAATATATATTCCCATATACTCCCACTTGTTTAATTTTCCTAATTGCAACGCAGACCTGAACCAGAACCCATCGACTTCTAAACAGTCCAATCACAACAACTTTCTTTTCTTCCAGCACAACAAATTCACAGCTTTACAACAATGTGCTGGAGATATACCACGAACATCTTCTGCGAGCATTGCCAGTGGTTCCTTACAAGCGAAGAAAGTGTCAAATGGTGTTTCGAGGCTTGCCAGGCTGGGTTACCCTGTAAACGCAAGACCCCGAAGACGCTCACGGACTGGCTCCCCAGGCATCGATGTGGTTACTGCACCGGGAGGAAATCAAGAAAGCCGTAATCAAGAACATAAGACGACAAATCATTGCCAAGAGTGCCAAGCCATGGACACACTGGGCGAGTGGCGAGGTGGATACTGCTCGACGAAGCAGGCCTTCTTCCCCTAGGTGTACCCAATTAATACAGAACTCATAAAATGAATTAAACGGCAACATTCGGCCAAATGGTCTCCCATAAATACTGATGATTGCCATGGTGGCTGACTTTTGGCTCGTTGTGGCTTGACTTGCTCAGAGTCTATCTACATCAATCAAAATAGCAGCTTGCACTGAAACACTCACCAACTTCAAAACGACCCAGAAAAAAGAATCCAAACCTTCTTCAGCTACATATCTGCAATTGCTAATCAATTTAAACGGAACAGACCCTTACAAGAACCCCGGCCACTAACACGGCAAAATATCTAACTACAATACAACCCCTGGAAGATTGTGCCTCAGTGACATTTTCCAATGAGGCATCACAGAACTTAACTAATAATAAATAAAATAAAATAAAATTATGTATCTAATTTATTTATTTTTATTTTTATTTATATCTTTTTTCCTTATTAAGCAAAAAAATAATAATAGGAAAAAGTAGAGAGGTGACAATCTTTCAAGGGTTGTATTGTAGGACGTGACATGCCAAGCATCCCGCACTTCAAAGTTGGCCCAACTTGAAACCATATCATGGGCAAGGCAAGGATGACAAGGTCAGGGATGAGGAGGCAAAAGTTAGTAGAATCCAAGCATCTTGGAAGGGAAAAAAGTATAGATCAAAGTACAAACTCTAAACGCTAAAGACGAACAAATATACGCTACCCTGCTTTTTTTTTCTTCTTTTATTTATTTCCATCCAGTGCCAATTCCGCCTCAGACTTGACACTCACTCGCTCACTTACGCCCAGACGAAAAGAAATCTCACTCCATGATGTGCCGTTTCCACTCGAAAACTAACCAGTTGACTTGCTCCCATTGAATATGTATTAATTCTCAGACTCTAGATAGAACCCCCTTCTAGACGATTGTATATGTTTATGCTCATAAGAAACAAAGATGGAGGCATATTCATTAAGACAAGACTAAGTAACGACGCGAGACCAAAGGGGGGAGGGAAAACCATATTGCATGCCTCCACGTGTGCTGTCTGCCTGCTCATCTGCCTATGCGCCTCTCCCTCTTCCTCTTTTATCCCTTTTTTTTTCACGCTCCTTTCTGGCCTAGGCAACGCCCCTCGTATATCTGCACCGCTCGACTTCAACCAGCAAAACATAAAACAGGGTATTTCAACAAATTCAATGGCAGCGACAGCGGTAGAAGCAGCATCAGCGGGAAAAAAGACGGGGCGGATTACGGCGTAGGAAGTGGCATGTTTGAATAACGAAAAGAAACATTAAAAAACTCTTTCCATGGAGGAGAGGGGAGGCGCGTATAAGAGTCAACTAAGCAGGGGACGTGGGAGTCCTGCACCGTCTTGTCCCCTGCCCTCCATGTCATGGTATGTATAGTATCAGCCAGTTGTATAAGCTTGCGCCTTGGTTGAATCGGCGCACGTGGACTGGCATTCGAGCGGACGGCGGGTGTTTAAGGCGTCGGGAGCAAATAGGTGAAAGAGTTAGAGTCGGAGAATGTCCAGGTCAAGTCGGGAAAGTTTTGAAGAAACCTCGCCATGTACCTGGGAGGAAGTGTGTCGTCGCGTGATCAATTGTCGAGGGGATTCGGTGGGGCCAAGGAGAGGCCTCTTACTTCTTGGCGGGAGCAGGAGGAGCCTTGACGTTGTTGGAGAGCCATGCCAGACCTTCGAGGAGACCCTCGCCGGTGGTGGCGCAGCTGGGCACGACGTACCAGACCTTGTCCTTGAGCTTGGAGAGCTGGAGAGCCTCGGTGACCTCTTGAGGCTTCATGGCTATAGGGGAAAACGGGTTAGCGACGTGACGTTGCAGATAGGGGCATTGCGGGAGCGCATACCCTCCTTAAGATCCTGCTTGTTGGCGAACACGAGCAGCAAGCTGTCCTTCATTTCTCGGTCGTTGATGATGCGGTGGAGTTCTTGTCGGGCCTCGTCCATGCGGTTTCGGTCGGAAGAGTCGATGACGAAGATCAAACCTTGGGTGCCTACACAGTCAAAGTCAGAATGTTTTGTTTTGTTTGTCTCCCTCGGCAGGCGAGGACCAATGCCCACGTACCGCTAAAGTAGTGTCTCCAAAGAGGACGAATCTTGTCCTGGCCACCGACATCCCAAACGTTGAACTTGACGTTCTTGTAGGTGACAGTCTCGACGTTGAAGCCGACGGTGGGAATGGTGGTGACGTCCTGGCCGAGCTTAAGCTTGTAGAGGATGGTTGTCTTTCCGGCGGCGTCGAGTCCGAGCATGAGCAGGCGCATTTCTTTGGATCCGAAGATCTTGCCCATCATCTTGGAGAGCTGGCCACCCATGGTTGCGACTGTTGTTGTAGATTACGGGGAGAAAGGAGGAGAAGCGCAGGCGACGTGTATGACTCGCGGTAGGAGGCGGGGATGGATTGGCAGAGGAATTGCCTTGGAGAGCCGGGTTAGATGGCGAGGAGCAAGGGCCAGCGGGAAGAGAAACAGGGTGCAAGTCGAGGGTTTTTTTTTGTGCGGCCTGTGTTGGTTGTTTTGTAAAAGAATACGTTCGTGCGTATGTGGTGTGATGGGTCGATGGAGTGTTTCGTTTCAAATTGTCTGGAGAAGCCACACTCGGGGGTTAGCCGTGAGTCTAGCTCTAGCGGGCGTGCTAAGATTTGGGGGGAGCGAAGGAGAGGGAGGAGCAAGAGTTCAATTGCGCAGTCTTCCTTTTTTGATTTGACGCGATGTTGCTGACTGGCTTTTTTTTTTTTCCCTTCCCTCCTTGCAGCCTTTCGGGAACGGCGACGGGGGGCGAACAAGACATGAAACTCACAAGTGGTCCCCTTTTTGTGATGGGATGCGATAGCGCGTGGTGTTGTTGTTTTGATTGCGAACCAGCAGCTGTCGGTTGTCCTCTCCTGGGCGGCGGTTGAGACAGGCGCAACTCCAAAGACGCAGACACGGCGATGCAAAGTACGCGGGATCTCGGTGTTGTCGTTTAGCTCTGGCTCGCGAACAAGCTTCTTGGTTGTCGTCCGTGTTGCCTTGTGTGCTGCGTTGCGTTGCCCCTGTCAGGGGAAAGGAAAGATTGACTGAGGGTCCGCGCTTGCTGCCTTGCCCACCCGTGCATCTGATCCTGTCCGCTTTGGGACTGGTGTTGGCACGGGGCAACGGCCGGGGCTGCAGCAAACCACTCCGGGCGCCAGTGAAGAGTGGCAGCCCTTTTAGGGGTTTTTAGGGGCTTAGGGAGGTTTGGGGGAGGTTAAGGGGGCCCTGAAAAGAGAGTTGCTGCAGGGGAAAAGGGACTCTCTCTTGCACTCGCATACATGCAGCCAGCAGCTTCTTTTCTTCTTCTTCCTTTTCTCTGCATCTCATATCATCTGGCTCCTTGTTTCACCTTTGTTTTCCGTCTTTCATCTGCATACATCCTTTAATATTGGTTGTGGCTGTTGCTGTTGCTTGCATATGCCTGTCTGTGTACAGCTTCTTCTTTTCTTTGCCCGGCTAACTAGCTAGTTAGTTAGCTAGCTAACCTACCTACCTGCTCTCTTCATTCACCTTTCTTTTCCGCTTCCCCCACTGCGGAAATGGCCTCTGCACACACTAAACCACCTGCCTCCCCAAAATGGCCGCCCAAAAGACCCCCCCTGTGTTCCCTATAGCGCCGTGGCTATAGCTCCTGTGCCCCCTGCGAACTCCTGTACCGAGTACATGTACCTCGCCTCCCCGCCCGCCAAAGCTGGCCATCCCATCGCCGCCGCACCAACTCACACCGTCACGGTTGCAAGGGCCGCCACAGAGTCACCGTTCCAGGGCCTGCCCGCCATCGAATTACATCGTGTCTTCATCCCAGATCTTGGCCCTCCCCAGTCCAACTAGAGCATGCACTATGCAAGGTACGCGCTACCGCACTAATCTGGGAAATGGGCCTAATTAGCAGCGACTTGTTCAACGGTTGCGCTTGGGTCGTTGCCTCACTCGTGCTTCGCCCATCCAATCCTACTCGTCATTTACGACGCGACGGCCCGCATTCTTTCCGACGTCCTTGGCCTTGCTTAGATCATGTGCTGTCAATCATTTTCAAACACACAGCGTCACCTTATTTTGCATCATCCGTCTCACCTAAACACTCACCCAAAGCTGAAAGTCGCGCGTTCAGTCACCAATTATGAGTAACAAAATCCACTTTGAAGGATATATCTTTGGCTGTCGCCTTTTATTGTATTCGTCCTAAAAAGTCATGCCATGGTCTTCAATACAAGTCTCAACCCCCCACTGTAGTACATAGAGTCTACTCATGACGTTCATCGTGTTTCGCATCCCAGTTTTGCGTGTACGCCTTGAAATAAAAATGAAGCGCAATAATGGCCTTGGTTAGCCTTTGTTGGACTATCCGGGCCGGGTATCACCGCCCAAAAGTTCCTGGGCGTCGTTGTTGTGCGATAAACATGCATCCAAAATCGGTTGCCTGTCATCCTGTATAATAATCAATATCCGCGCGTCTAACGGCCGGTGTGTATATATATGCAGACGCCTCTGTAACCGACTCTGCAGTCGGCTAAGCTTTGTCTCAATTGGCTCGCCGAATCAGAGTCAGGCCCGATACTCGATAACAAATCTTCGCTCCACCTGCTGGAGCGTTGTTGAGTCATTTTCTCCCTCAAACTTGAGGTTGACCTTGTTGCTTTCGCCCATGCTGTGCACTTCGGCCTTGTAAAATGTCGTTGTGTTAGGATACAGCGCCAAAACAACCTTGCCAGATTCCCAATCTTTCAGGGTGCTGGCTAGGCTCTCGGGCGTGATGGGGATCATGCTGCTGGCGCTCGATCGGTACTCCTTTTGCTTGCTCTGGTCGTCCGGCTCAATGTCTAGCACCTTATACCGTCGGCTCTTACCCTCGCCTAGCACCTGTGCCACTTCGCCTAGTATCCAGTCCGAGGTCTGCTCCCCGTTGACGGCCCGCGGTTTGAAGGCAACCGCGTCGCCTTTGGAAAAGACAACCTTGGACTTGTTGTTGGCGTTTGCGGACCCGCCTCCGCTTGCCGTTGACCCTTGAGGCTCGACGCTGTCGGCCTTGGGGGGCATGCTGTCACGGTTGCTGGACCTGTCGCCGTATTTTCGGGACGATCCCCCAATTGGGCTCGGTACCGGCGAGTCGCCAGCCCCGTCAAAATCGTAGAGCGACGAGGCCGCGGCCGCATTGTCTCTAGCTTGCCTCTTGCCGGGTCCTGCCGCTTGGGCCTCTGTCTGCTCCTTGGCGACGACGACTGCGCGCAAAACTTTTAACTGGTCAGAGAGGGCCTTGAGCGCGGCCATGTTTGCTTCGGAGTGCTTAACCCCCGTACGGCAAAGCTGCTCCATCTGCTGTAGAGAATTGCCGGGGATACTGTCAAGATCCATACCCCCGACCTGCTTGTCCATGCTGACAAGCTCTGTGAGGCTATCGTTTTCCGCATTGATGCCGGCGACAATGTCTGTGACCTGGCTCTTGCAGAGCTCCCAAATCTGCACTTCCTCGCCGTGCGAGTTTCCATTGTTACGGTTGGAACCTCGCCCGCTTCTGTTTCGTTGTGACATTTCGCGCGTTGGTGTGTCTTGCTTCGGTGTGTGGTACTGTAAGGGTTCGCTTCGTGGTGACCTTTTTGGTGTCGAGATGTCCGAGGCTATCGTTTGTGCCTTGGGGACGCCGCCTTTGGATCGTTGACGGCTGTGCTGCTGGTTGGGCGTGGAATCTCTGCTCGAGGTGTCTCCGCGCTTCTGGCGTTTTGGTTCTGGTGTGTTGGACTGCTGGCGTCGTATCTCTTGGATGCTGGACTCTCTCGACGGAGGATCGCGTCGTCGTGGGAGCAAGGGCTGCTGATAGTAGGGCCCAAGGTCCTCCTGGAGGTTCTTGAGTTCGTCCCGCGAGGGCTTCTTCCCGTTAGCCATTCCGTCTCCCGCCCCGATACCACCCGCCTAAACACAAATTCGCAAATAAGAATCAATCCAAGGAGGAAACATAGGCCAGCCAACAAGAAGAAAGAAACCAATGGGCGCATTGCACGTGAGAACGAAAAACGGACGGAATCAACGAACTAACGAACCTTTGTGGCGGAAGGCAAAGGAGCCGAGCCCGAATGGCAGACGGCGTGGCGTGGGGAAGAAGGCTGGGCGGAGAAGGTGCGGGGCCGCAGTTGACGGATGGAGTATAGGGGGGAAAGGAGGAATGAAAGAGGTGGATTACGGGAGGGCCAGCAACGGGGATACGGGTGGTTTTATGCGCACGGTTAATAGTGTTGTGATGGGTATCATGACATGACAAGGCAACCTTGAGAAGGCGAGGCGTTGAGGGCGGCGATTTGCGATGGCGGGCTGAGTGGGCGGACGGCTGGTGGCAGAATCAGGCGGTGAGCAAAGTGGGTATTTCCCAATTGGGAAACCACCTCTGTTGGAGTCTTTGGAGACGGGTGCCCCCACCATGACATGTGCGAATTGAGCCCGCGGTTGCCATTAGCACTGTATGATGGAGGATGATCGCTCTGAGACAGGACGTCAAATGGCTGAAGCTGGGGACGTTTAAAAAAGAGGTCCCCAAAGAATAGTGGTGTTGTACATTGAAGATTGAACAAATTGGTTATATATGTGCCTTGTAATACAACGCATGAGGGAACTAATGCAGATTATATGATGCCTATATCAACTCAACTCGCGGTTTCTGTTTCCTCAGCCCCGCGCCAACCACCCCCCCAATGACATGGTCTGATGACACAGGCACAGGCCGGCCTACTACTCCAACCAACCAACCCTCTTGCACTCACTCGCCTGCCATATATGCGGGTCATGACATGTCCTCGACGAGGTGTTTTCAGTTGCATACACTGACGGAGTCATTGTTTACAACAAGCAAGTCTTGCGCTGAGCGCTGAATAACGAATTGATTGACCTCCGGTCTCAACCGGGGGAGGGAGGCCGGCTCAAGTGAGTGAGTGAGTGAGTGAGTGAGCAAGTGAGAGCGGACTGCCATCATGTCGCCTCCCAAAACCATAGCCATCATAGGCTCCGCCATCGCCGGCCCAACACTCGCCCTCCAGATCCTCTCCAACCCAGTCCTCAGGTCAGCCTTCCGCCCCGTCCTGTTTGACCAGGCCGCCGCGCCCAGCCTCGAGGGCCACAACGAGCGGCACCGCGCGGGCGCCTCGGTGGGCATGTTCGCCAACGGCCTCTACCCGCTGCGCCGCCTGGGCCTCGAGCAGGTGCTGCGCGAGCGCGGCTACGAGTGCGGCAGCCTGACGACGTGGAACTGCGACTACGCCGGCGCCAGCGAGCGGCTCAACTCGCAGGGCAATGCCATGTGGAGCAACGACATGGAGACAGGCGTCATGTACTTTGAGCGACGAGCGCTACAGTCTCTCCTTGTTGAAAAGGTCGTAGCTCTCGGCGGCCAAGTCGACTGGGCCAAGACGACAATAGGCTTCGACGCCCTAACCAACGGCCAGACTCGCATCAACTTTGCTGACGGCTCCGAAGTGTACGCCGACGTCTTGGTCGGCGCCGATGGCGGCTTCTCCTCGGTCCGCAGGTTCATCTTGGATCGCCGGGACGGCGCCACCGCAGCCGAGAGGTGGCTCCCGGATTTTATGGGCCTGACCGGCTTCTACGCCGTCTCCGCCGCCGCAAAGGCCAAGGAGGCGACTGCAGAGTTTGGGGACTCGCACTGCATTTGGCTGCCAAAGGGCTACCTCGCCTCTGGGCCGTGCCCGGACGGCAAGATACGCTGGGACCTCGTCCTCCCCGAGAGGAAGCCCCCGTCCTCGACCTCGGAGGTGGAATCTATCCCAGAGTCCCCCACCGGCGCCGAGCGCTGGCAGTCGTCCATCATCCCCAGCCAGTATCCGTTCTACTCGACCGTCGGCGTGCTTCGCAAGCACCACAATGTCTTTCACCCATACACAGGCACCCTGGGTGCGCTTTTCAGCTCGGCAGATCGCATCATCCGCACGCCCTTGCGGCAGCGGGTTTGGAGACAGGACGAGATCCAATGGGGCAACACGGTCCTGATCGGCGACGCCGCCCGGCTCATGCTGCCCACCAGCGGGCAGGGCACTGGGTTTGCCATTGAGGACGCCACGGTGCTGGCACAGGAACTCCTCAAGCATGCCACCTCTCCCGAAACTTACCCAATGCGGGAGGCTCTGGAAGCGTATGCCAGAGTCCGCGAGCCCCGTTCCAGGAAGATGGCCAAGATGGCTAAGATTGCGGCCTCCTATAGCACCTCGGACGGCTTGCTTTGGCGAGGGCTCCGGTACTATGGCGCAAAGCTGCAACCGGACCGTTTGGAAACAAGGTAAGACCATTCTTGTCTCAGTTTAGCATGAGCGGTGCTGATGATTTGTCTCAGAAAGCCAAAGAAGAAGAAGAAGACGGACCCATGGCCGTTCAACGAGCGCCTCGAGGTTCCAAGTCCGGACAGCTAGCCACAGCTCAGGTTTAGCTGGCAACTCATTCGTGGTGGATTGAGAACTGGGGGGGTGCATTCTGGTTGGCGTTTTTGGCATAGACATGATATCGTGTGAGAACACTTGGCCGCCACCGATATCCAACTTTTGGGCCTATGATGCTGCTTATACTGTCTATAACATTATAGCATTCACATCTAAATTGTACATTGCTTTTACAAACTCTGTGCCGCATCCCTTGTTGATGTTATTTGTTAACAAACTGACAGATTCGCATCCACAAGAGTCGGGAATCGGAGAAACGAAATTATCGTGATTAAAATATATAATTGCGTTTTCCTAGTATGCATCCCAAGCATCTAGCTAGTTCCATAATTCATCACAACGCATGGTTTCTCATCCGCGCCAATTTTTATTTTTTGTACCCGCTTCTTCCCTTCCTCTCACATGCTTTTTACTCTAACAGCATGTGCCGAGCTTTCATAGCTTCTCCTTGTCAATGGTATCGTCAATCTCGCAAAATGCCTTGAAAGTAATGAATTCGTCCTCCTCGTTGTTCGTATCAGACTCGAGAACGCAGTCGGCTGTGGCACCAACAAAGAAGACATAGCCCTCCTTCATCTCATAGCTGGTGGGGCCAACTGCGATGCGACCCTTTCCAGAGGTACAGATGATGATGCTAGGTCCGTCAAGAGACTCGAATGTGGCCTTGGCGGCGTCGCCACGGAGCACGGTGCGGACAACGCTAAACTCCTCGATGGGAGGGTCGTAAAGGATGACTGCGGAACCAGAGCTGTAGGCCTTGCGGTTGAGGGTGGCGTAGGGGTATTCGGTGGGGTGCATCTTTTGCTCATCAATGGGCGCAAAATTGTAAGTGAGCATGTCGACAAGGGTGGGCACATCTTTGAACTTGGGCGTCAGGCCGGCGCGCACAACGTTGTCAGAGGAAGCCATGCACTCCATAATGTCGCCAGAGATGTAGGCGTGGATGTCGTCGGCGACGAGGAACATGGCCTCGCCAGGCTCGAGAGAAACCAGGTTGAGGAAGAAGAGCACGAACAGGCCAATGTCGTTTCCATACTCGCCGTGCAGCTGGGCGACGAGCTTGGCCAGCGACTCGCCAGGTGTCGAGGCAACGCCGCCAGCGGCAAAGTCTGAAGGTGCAGAAGTGGCCAGCTCGACCAGTTTGGGGATTTCCTGGGCAATGGCGTCGGGGGACGAGGACATGAGGGCGCCAAACGTCTTCTTCAGGGTGGCCTTGCTGGCATCAGTGACGCCATCGTCCCTCTCTGCGGCCTGGGCCAGCTCGTCGGCAGCGTCGTCGCCCACCAAGCTGCGCAGGGGCGGCACCGTCTTGAGGAAGTGGGCAATCTCTGCGAGGGGTCGGAAGCCGCACAGGCCCTGGAAGGGGGTGATGGCAATGGCCATCTCGGGCTTGTGGTTGTCATCGGGGTAGTTTTTGGGGTCGCGCGCGTGCAGCTGGGCGGCGAGCGACTTGTTGGGGTGCGCCTGGATGGAGAGGGCCTTGTTGATGGAGAGCACCTTGAAGAGGAAGGGCAGCTTGGCGCCGTAGCGCGAGGAGATGGAGGCGGAGAGGAGGGCCTGGTTGTCGGAGAAGAGGTCTTGGAGGGAGCGGCCAGTCGTGACGTCGCGGGAGGGGTTTGAGGGGTGGGTGCCCATCCAGAGCTGGTTTGGGTTGGTTGGTTAGCGCTCATGCATTCATTCGTTGGCTATATGATATGGTGTTTTATGGTTCATGGCGTCGTCATAAAATGCTCACCTCGGCGTAGGGCTTGTCAGACTCAATGGTCAGGTCGGCGGAGGGGGTAGCAGCGGCGAAGCGGGCGGCGGCCGAGTCGAGGCCCTGCTTGCCCCATGCGTACGAGTTGACGCCGCACTGGAGTCGTAGTAGAGGGACCTGCATGATGCGCTTTGGGGGGTTGTCGAAGAGAGGGTTTGCGACGCAGAGGGAGGGGATGCGACGGGTGGTGTTGGAGGTGGTGGTGGTGGGAGAGATATAGCTATATAGCTAGCTAGGCGCGGGCAGCTTATAACTAGGCCTAGGCGATACAGATGCAGATGCAGATGCAGCTGCGAGCGGAAAGGGTATATGTGGCTCTTGTCTATAAATGGCAGAGAAGAAGCAGCAAAAAAAAAAAGGACGGATGCGCGCTGGCGAGGCAAAGAGAGAGAGAGAGAGAGAGAGAGAGAAACGGAAACAAACAAAGAATTGGTTGCAGGGAGGGAGAGAAAAAAGAGGCTGGCGTTGCACGAGGGAGTGTCGATGACGGCAGCAGCTTTGCTTGGAGGGTGGAGGCCGAGGCGGATGCGGAGGGGGAAAGCTCGAGGTTTATGAGCTGCTACCAGGAGGAACTGCAGTAGCGAGCAGCAGGCGCCTGTAAGTGGACTTACATGGCCTGTATTTAGTAGTCGGGCTGCCACGAGGCCCGGGCAAAGCAGATCAAACGTGCAGCAGTCAACGGTAGGGATCCAATAGGAAGCCCAACTGGTAAAATGCTTCCCTCCCCTCCCCCCCTGCAAATTAATCCCACCAATGCTGGAGATATAGGGCACACCCGAGGCGCGTCCCTCCCCGCCGCAGATGGATCCCGCTGGAGCCGACGCCTGTCAAAGCCCCCGTTGCATGTGGCCGCCGAGGTGCGTGGCCCTTTTTTTTTTATTTCTTCAGCAGCTTCTACGGGGGGCGGCGGGTTCGGTGGCTGCCCAGCGCGCAAAAGGTCATAGGCCACTGGGCCACCCACTGGGCCACAGGCGTTGCAGCAGGGCAAGTCCGCGGACGGTTCCATCGCCGGGAGCCCCGCTGTACCCCGCTGTGGGGTCGCCACTAGACCGCCGTGTGCAAATGCTGAGGTGTCATTGGGACGAACCATGTGACTGCTGTGTGGAAATTTGGTTTCCCGTTTTCACTTCAATAAAAGGAGAAGAAGTAAAAAAAGATGGATGATGTTATTGCCAAGCTGCTAAAAGCTTACATTTACGCAAGTGTTTCTCTGTATACGATGATACAGGTAATTCAACTACCTCGTGACCATGTAAACCATTGCAAAAAAAAGAAAAAAGTAAAACAGAAAATCACACGCCATTTCAGCTCGCCTCACTCCCCCATGCTCTCATGTTTCAGGGGCTCTCACTGATCCTCATCCCATCCTCACTCCATCACTGACTACACTACGCACGTCTGTCTCCCTTCAAACCTAGCCCGTGTTCGTTTCCCTTTCCACCTCCGTTCCCATTCCCATTCCCATTCTAATGCTAATTCCGCCCTTATTACACTCGCACCGCGTTGGCGCGTCGTTCCCTACAACTCCCGCCACAGACACCACCGGCTCCTCATCCTCCCGCATGTTGTGGCTCCCTTTTGTAACCCACACGTCTTTTGCTACTGCCGCCGTCCGTCTCGCGGCCTGGACTCGATCTTTGTACTCTTGTGACTCGACAACTCAAGCCCGTGTTGCAGCCGCCATGAAAACTCACTATCAACTCATATCATATCATATCATATCATATCAATCAGCACCACCACTTTTTTTCTCACTCCTTACCCAACTTCACCAAGCAATATAAGCAAGCAATTGCAGCCATTATTGCCATGAAAGAGAAGAAGCAATATCTATTAAGACTTTTCGCCCAACCTGTAAGCCAAACAAACCAGTCTAGAAGATCAATACAAAAACTTGCACACTTTTTTTCAACCATTTTCGCCACCGTTTCCTTGCTTCCCCAAAAATGCACAACCCAAAACATGTAGATGCAATGCCCACACAAGAATCCCACTTCTTTCTCTCCGTCAACTACCTTGTTCCCTTACAGTCAGCAACAACCATTTGTACAGCTCGAGAAGACTGCCAAACCCACTTGTCACCTCAACCATATCCAGGGCCCAAGAAAGCCAGTTGAACTCGTGTAATCCAAACCCAACCCAACAAGAACAAATGCCAACACATCATGCCAACTGGCAAGACGACAAAAGGCCACAGAAAACAAAACCAAAGGAAAACACGGCATCTCCAATGCCCCTCGACAAGACCTCTCATCGTGTTTCCATCCACCATGTCAAGTCAAGTCGGCATCTCACCGGGTCCTGCCGTGACACACCACAACGCTTCCTGCTCAACCACACCCCATGCATACCCCTCTCAACCCTCCAACACCATCAGTCTAGCGAGTCCCGAGAAACAGGCATGGCGAGTCATTCTCTTCGTGTTCGAGAAGAGGAACAACGCATTCCGAGCTTCCATGTCCCCATCCGGGTGCACGACTTGAAGGCCCCCCACCTCATCCAGCGTCAACAGGAAATCCTAATCAAGGAGAACCTATCGACAACTCCATCCTCGGCCTCGCTCACGGACGCACTACCCCAGGCTTGCGATCCTCGTCAGTGGGCCCAGGCTCGGCCAGCGCAACCCCGCCATCATTAACAGCATATGGGGTGTAGTGATGCTGGCGGCTTCGCCCAACAGAAGCATTGCCGTGGTGCTGATGGTGGTGGGTGAGAACAAGAGAGGCATCCGTGGTTGGAGGGGATCGTCGCTCCATCAAGGTTGGAATCATACCGACTGTAGGCTCACCTGTATCGCTGACCGTTGTGTCCGTATACCGATAAGTCATATCGGTAACATGTTGCGCGCGGAGGGAGCTTGCGGTGGAAGTAGAAGGCGAGTACAGGGAGGATTCCGAGCCAGTAGAGGGAGCAAAGATATCGTGGGACCTTGTCACCTGGGATGGAAGCGTCATGGCAGGATAGGGAAGAGCACTAGAGGGGAGGACCGGGGGTTCATAGCTGGCGTAGCACGGAGAGCTTGTGTCGGAGGCTGGGGTGAGCGGGCCACCACTGGAAGAAGTAGAAGATTCCGGGGACTGTGCGCCAGTAGATCGAGTGTAGGTGGGCGAATGAGCTTCGGGTCGGTAGTTGGATACAGAGGTGTTGACAGAAAGGTGACGTTCAGCAAGAGTCGGTATAGTCCGCTCAATGCTGGTGATAGTAGGAACAACCGGAGTAGCGACCGTATCCGTGGTTACTTCCGTAAGAGCCGCAATAGAAGGGGTTGCAATAGAAGGGGTTGCAATAGAAGGAGCCGCAATAGAAGGAGCTGCAATAGGAGTAGCTGCAATAGAAGGAGCTGCAATAGGAGTGGCCACAGTCTGCTGGGTCTGGTAGGAATCGTCCGTTGGCTCGGAGGTGATGGTAGGAGCAGCGGCGGGGGTAGTAGGGTGGAGAGGGGCCGGTCGATGCACCAAGGACGTAGTAGCATGGGCGTTTCCGTAGAGGTATGATGAGTGGTCGGATTGTCCGCCGCCTTCTCGAGAGGAAGATGCCACAGCAGTGTTGTTGCCCCGGTAGGCCATTGCGAGGTCCTGCTCGATGGGGTATGCTCCAGCATAGCCAGGGTACTGATCGATTGTGAGGGAGGTAGGCCAGCTGGGAACAGGTTCAAAGACCCGTCCGTCGAAAGAGAATGGGGGTTGTCCAGAACGGTACGACATGGCCTCTTGAACCTCTTCGTTGAAGCTTCCCTGGGCAGGCGCCGAAGAGGTCGATCCTCGGGAGTGATACTGCCTAGAAGCCTCCATGTTGTAGTTGAAGGACTCCTGTTTCATCTGGGCTTCCTGAGAGGCAACCTGGTTCCAGTCGTCAGTCAAGCGTAGTAATGAAGTGATGAATACAACTTACTCGAAGAAACAAGCACGGTTCGTACCCGGCATTTCTACAGTTGGTACACGGAAGACCAGCACTGTTGTCGCCGCTGCAGCGGATCTTGCGCTTTCGGCAGCGGCCACACTGGTTTTGTCAGCCCAGGTCAATTACATGGGAGGGGGTGGGAGAGAGGTAAACTCACAGCGACCGCAATCCTCTTGCGCTGGGTAGGAGCATCGTCCTCCGCAGTGAAGTAGGGATATCCACGCGGATCTGGATAAATCGGGTAGCCAGTTTGACGACGATCAGCAGGCGGGTAAGAGCCAGCCCGGACAGGGCGGTGGCCTTCATAAGGAGAGTAAGAGTGAGTAACCATTGTGAAGGTAGAGAGGGTTAAGGTTGTAAGGAAAGAAGAAGGGGAGGAGAGGGATGAGAAGAAGAGGGTGAATAAGAGTGTAGACTGAAAGCTGAGAGCAAGTAAAAGGTCTTGCTGAGCACGGAGGAGTGAGTCGGACAAGGTTGTCGTGAGACAGACGTCTGTTTGTGCACGGGTTAGCATCAAGGTCAATCAGGCCAAGGGACGGAGGCGGGGGGGAGTACCCACCGAAGACTCGATGGATAGCCGCTTGTGTTTGAAGAAACTCAAGCGCGGGCGGTTCGGAGGTGGGAAGAGCTGTCAAAGCGGAAGAGTTGCCGTGTCGAGAGGTCAAGACGGGAGATGTCAAAGGGTCTTGTGAGGCAAGAGTGCAGAGACAGGAAGATGGGAGTAGAGGAGAATGAAGAAGAGAGAAGGGTGAAGGTGCAAGAGTGAAGTGATCGGGTGCTCAGTTGTTGTCTAGGAGTCCATGTCCAAGTGAGCTGAGTTGAGAAGGAAAGATCCAGAGACAGAGGCGCGATGTACGACTCGTCTTATACTTCTCGTGGCCTGGCCTGAAGCCCCGTCTCGTCTGCTTTTGGACAATGTTTGCCCTTCCCCAGCGGGACCCTCGTCCCTTACCCCCCTCCATTCAACGGGGTGTACTCAGTACGGCGATGTTGACGCAGTCCACGTTACAAGGACCGGGACTAGTCTTGCGTCTTTGAGCAGCTTGCTCGTGCCACAGACATGTCACTTGTGAAGGTAACTCCAACGCTCAAGAAGGAGACGGCTTCTCCATTTGCGGGCCCTTGTGTAACTCTTTGCCCGGTCACCTGCATATCCATTGAGGCAAGAACATTTTGTCTCTATCCTCACGGAGGACCACACCTCTGTCATCTAGTTGGGTTTCTTGGTGAAGGCAAACCCAAACAAATGTAGACGTTGAATTCAATCCAGTCGTAAAATTAGACTTCACTGCGGCTGAGGAGGTTTGGGACGAATATACCGGTCCAACGGTACGAAATATTACTCGTCTCAGAAACAATCAGCCGCATCTGTAACCTCCACCCATCAAGGAGGGCGCCCCCAGAGTGACTCGGCCACCTCTGCTGCCACATGAGCATAGGCCATCTCCCAACCATGCACAGCATGTTCGATCGGCTCAGTTGACAGCTCAGATCGTTACCAAAACAGAAAGGCTCCGGTAATCGACACTACCCATACCCTCTACTGCTACCCTCTCCTATCCGGACCAGGCCCATGTCGCCATCCCCGTCGCCAGCCCACACATCCACCTCAAGAGAGGCGTATCAGAAGGCAGGATTTTGAAAAGTCTAAAAGGTTCCTCGCAGGAGAGGAAAAAACAAACATCGGATGTATGCGCAAGTCTCCTGCCTGGAGGCAAACGAGATACGCAGTGAGACAATGATACGGACCCCCCTCAGAGGTACCGGGGTGTGTGTGGGAATAGTCTCCCTTGGGTAACGCGCCTTGTCCAATTTTACTATCCAAGAGGTTCTCCAATGTAGATTCCCCCCGGCCTACGGCGATATTCCTGTACTGCAGTAACGAGCAAGAAACATCAAAGTTGCTCGGCTGCGACTCTGACAGTACAAGTCGTCATCAACCTGCAAGGGCTTCGGCCCATGCCGTTTGCCCAAAGTTACCTGTTTCAGCTTTGACCATTTCTTTTTGCAAAAGAAGAAAAGCGCAGTAGTTATCCGAAGGAATGAGTAACTTCTAAGCGCGGATGATACCTGTGCCTGAGCGAATTGGGCGAAAATTGATATTATCCAAATTTAGAGGTAAATAAACAATATCGGCGGATGAGTTTAATTCGCCGGAGGCCCAAACAGCTGCCGGCAAACTCAATCGACAACAAGGATCAACGTGCATCGGCATAAACCTGCGTCTAAAGAACTCACATGTTTGCTTACGTGCGGCGAGCCTTTCGGTCTTGGATGGACCTTGGCTCGACCCCAGGGACGTACAAGAAACCCCAGATCGATTGACACCACTACCTGAGCCATCAAAAGCCATCTCCATCTGGATGTTGCACAGGTACAGTGAAGCTAATGTTACCGTCCAGGTCCATCTTGCCGACAAGGGTAGCAGGGTTGACATCCGCCTTCAGCTTCAAACGTCTGGGACTCGGTTTTCCGTGTACCAGATCACGCCGGAACACATGCAGAAGAAGGGCCGGACGGAGAATGTCTTTTGCGGTTGGACACGGTGAAAAAAAAATGGTTGATCCCGGGGAGGTAATAATAGCATAACTAGCGACTTGGTGAGAACAAACGAATCACTCGAAATACGCTATGCTCGATTATTCCAGCCTCGCAAAGGAAAAAAAACAAACAGCCCGACAGCTTTCTTCACTAAACAGTTCCCCTTGTTCCAAAGAACTCGCTAAACAGCCACCGCGGATACCAACAGGCCCTCGACCCCGGGCAGCCCACCAAGAGCGCAACGGTCGCTGTGGGGACATGCAAGTCAATCGCCACTTGTAACCGCCGCTTGACACCTCAGATGGTGTCTCCTCATTACACTTCCTGTAGAGGCGGCTTGCAGAACGTTTTGTTCGCTAGAAAGCCTGAGCGCGCAATGCCGTCTCTTGGCAGGACTAAAAGGTTCCCTTCTGCAGCCGCCCTCACGTCACCTCCACTCAGTGATTGGAAGCCGGCACATCTCCTGCAGCGGGCGGTGGGGTCTAGTAAACGGCATGTAAACAGGTTATGCGGGGGCCCTCAGCCCACGTTTCCTCGTTTTCGTCTGGGGAATCTCCAAGAGTTGTTGTCTCCCCCGATCTGGCCTTTGGCATCACAACCACCTCGTTAAGGTGTGTCTCAAGCCCAAGAGTCCAGTAGGCGCCGGAAAACAAGCCGCTGGCTCCCGGGAGACCACTCCCTCCAGGCTGCAACGTTTCAATCGACTACCGTCCCGCCCCATTTGATCTTGACGGGGTGCAACCAATCCCGCATCCACCAGCTCCACGAAATTCTCGTATCGGCCGAGACTCCCTTCTCCAAGTCCACAATGGCAGGAAGCAAATCGGCAGAGTGGCTCCATCCAGTGCAAACCGCTTTTACCCTTCGACTCATGCCGTCCCCAGAGAAACGTTGGGGCAAGAAAAAGGTCCGTCCAGGGCGGGATGCTCCCGTCGCCGACCCCAGGACGGAAATTTTTTTCTGATCCTGGCAACTTGCCGCAGCCGATGCTGTCCACTTGCTGTCCTGTCATTTCAAGGGCAAGGCTGCTGGTTACCGTGAAATGCACCACTTGTGATACACGTATTAGCTCGTGTCACTGGAGTCGTAGCTCACTACACGTTGCAACGCCCCACCATGAGAACCCTGGACCAGATGCCCGTAGATCTAAAAATTGTTTGGCTGGCTTGCCGGGTGCGGTCAACATGTGGAATGAGCGATTGTATGGCCCCTGGTCACTCGATCCGGGGGGCGCTTTTTTCATCCTGGAGCCGATCCAAACGAGGGCAGTCACTAGGTGCATATGCCGACTGCCGCCTGGGAATATCACAAAACCTCGTGGACATGACTTGGCACCTATGTTTCCTCCCGGTGCTGAATCTGTGAGTAAAAGTCCGCACTACCACCCTCGATCGCCCTGCCAAAAGATTTTGGGCCCAGGATCCAACGTTGCACGCTTGGGGAAAATCTCATCTCATCGTTTGATGTCCGAAGTGGCTCCCTTTCTTTGTGTCACCAGCTAGCGCCAGGTAGACGCATATCCCAGAAGCAGGATGTCGGACTTTGCCTGGAGCAACGCATCCTTCTAATGGATTCTAGGACCGAGTTCCACTTGCAAGCGGCATGATGCAATTCATATCTACCTGCAGTCGCTTGAGCACGGCCAATGCTGAAGTCTACCTCGTATTTACGGATGCTCGGGAAGAGGCGTCCAATCGATAGCACCCCGCAAACGAAATGCCGAACTGTGTGGCTAAATTGAGACGTTGTCTTGGATGTGGTTTGCATGCTTAGTTCCACGTCTGGCCAGACCCGGTACGTGGATTGATCTTCTTCGCTGAATCCAACTCGATCCCTGTAGGTCATCATTGCTGCGCTCGACACAAAAGAAGGAACTTGTCCACCAATTTTTGAGCATGTGGGTCGTGGCGGTTTCACCCCAGCGTGCCTTGCATGCCTCTCTGTTTATTCCTGAGATGTGTCTTTCACGACGTTTGATGCAGCAACCATAGCCGAGAGGGGGTGCGTGTGGTTACTAGCCTTGTTCGACAGCAGCCTCAGCACGCGGCCCAGCCCGGTTGACAGTGCCTGAGGAGAGAATCCAGACGTGGTGGCAAGTGAGCCTGGGTCTCCTTGTCTCCCCGTTGGCGAGGTGGATATACCTTTGCTCCTCCGAAGCACAAACGAGCTGGTGTGTAACACATCCAACCATGCACCGTGACATTTGTGGGGGGTCTGCCGGCGGTCATGCTTCGGCGACGCTTCAACAAATAAAAGGGATGGCCACACAGATGATCTTGTCTGAAATGCGCCTACGGTTGCGCAACAGCTGGGAAGAAAGATCTATCTTCCCCGTCGACCCACTACCGCTTGTCTGCACCAACGATTTCCCTCTGGACAAGACAGCTTCTGTACAGTCGGTCCTGTATCCCTTTCATGTTTTTTGCGCCCGCTTTAGTCGGATAGTCGGTCTTGGCTCGTTTGGCACTGCAGAATCGCGCCGAATAGAAAGACCCTCAACAACCACCATCGGCGTTGCACAAGATCAGAGCAGTATCAATCCAACATGAAGCTGCCCATTCATGGACAGGGAGGGGAGCAATTGCAATGTTTGCAAGGACTCCATACATACAGGCCAGGTCCTAGACCAGCCTTCTTTGAGACCATGTCCAGCCGTTTACCCCGTGTCTCAGTTGGAATCTTGCAAGTCGGGGTGGGGCGATGCTGAAGGGACAAGACGCTTCTGTTCTTGGCCCAGACTCCATCTGGGGATCGAGCCAAGGCAGCAGCCTTGCATGAATGTGGCGGTCAGGATGCAAAGCAACAGCTTCGGCAGGAACAACGCATGTGTCCGGTAGGGTCGGGGTTGAAGGGCCGTATTCAGCTGCAAGGCATCGGGCCTGTGTTTGCCACCTTCCCGTCGGGTTATGAGTTGGCGGTAAGAGAATAATGAGGAGACGCAACGGCAGACGATGCAGGAGTTCGTTTCTGCGGGTTCAGAGGTCGGCGGCCGTTTACTGTCCCAGGGGCATCGGAGAAACGGGAGGCGGGAGGCGAACGGCGAGAAGTGGGCTGCGTTGGCTCCTCTCTTGTGAGTGCAAACGCTGGGCATCGAGGGCCTCCAAGGGAACGCTGTTGTTGTTGGGCATGATGGTTAGCTCTCCATTGGTTCCAGTATCCTCCTCCTACCGCATCTCAATTCGAATACGGGCAAATATGGTGAACGATGAAATGTCGTCTGTCATTAACTCAGTGATGCCGCTTTGCTAGCCTTGATGTTGGTATATCATTTTGTTCCCCTCTATTCCGTCCGTCGTCCATTCACCTTCGAGACTTGCGATAATCGTCTCGTCCACGCCGGTCCCTGTCCCTGTCTCTGTCTCTATTCCTATCTCTGTCCCTATCACGGTCGCCATCACGATCTCTGCGCCCTCGGTCTCGGTCTCGGTCACGATCACGATCACGTCGATCCCAGTCTCTCCTCTCACCTCGGCGATCGTCTCTCGATTTTTGATATCCGCCATCACGGCCCCTGTCTCCCCCCTGAGGACTCCGGCTCCGGTTGCGAGTATTGCCCGGGCGTTCTGAGTCCTTCGGTGGCGGGCCGTCATCCCTACGGTCACGGCCGCTCCGCTCATGCCGTCCCTTCATCTCCTCTTGGCCGTAAACCATGCCATAGTCACCTCCGGTGCTCTTTTCTCCCTCGGCTCGATACTGCCGTCGCTTCTCCAGTTCCCTAACACCACCCCAGCCTCCATGGCCAGCATTTGCACGCCGTTTGGTGTTAGTGTCCTTTCTCCAGACGTCGCTCAGCTTGCTGACACTCTGTGAGAAATCGACGTGGATGCGGCGGTCATCAATCAAGACCCCCTGCATTTTAAAGTAGGCTGCCTCACAGGATGCCTTGTCTTCGTATTCGATAAATGCATACTGCAAGCTGTCGCCAGTCTTTTGGTCTCTGATGACTTCACAGCTCAGAATCTTACCAAACCGGCCAAAAATAAGCTCCAAGTCCTCATCTCCTGTCACGGGGTTCAATTTGCAGACGAACAGGACGTTCTCTGGTGGCTTGACCTCGGCAAAGGGCAAATCACCCATCATTTCTAGGGTGAGAGCCTGTGCCTTGGCCTCCCGCTCTCGTCGCCTCCTCTCTAGCTCCTCCTCTTCGACATCATCATCTTCGTGCAAGGCAGCTTCGTCTGCAATCCGTACAGTCTTGAGCTGCGCTTCAGTAGGGGGAGGGCTTGAGCTTGGCTCCCGCAAAGCTGGGGGGTCGGGGTAAGGATCATCCAATATCACGGTGTGCTTGATACGGATGTCAATGAGCGGATAGCCCTTGTCATCCACAATGGCTTCATTGACCTTTTCCAACGCATCGAATCCTTCCACCACCTTGCCGAAAATAGCTCCTTTCCCATCCAAAAAGTCGGTCTCCTCGCCTAACGTAATGATGAATTGCGATCCGGCCATCCTGGTGTCTGGGTCTCCTGGGAGTGGCACCGTTGCCATACTGACGGTTCCTCGCTCTAGATGCTTCAGCTTGGGGTGGAAAAAAGCCGGAAAGGTGCGCTGAGATGGGTCGCCAGACACATGGCCCCAAATCGAAGAGCCGCCATCGGAATCGCTGGCCAGAGGTCCCAGAGGGTCACCGGTCTGGAAGGAAAAGTTCTTTTGGACGGAGTGAATCGGGGCGAAGTTGTAGTACTTGACTTTGCAAAGCTTCAGGAAACTACACTATCTGTCAGTTCACCGATTAACCAAAAAAAGACGATACCGGGAGGGCTGCGCGCAGACTTACTTTTCGCAAAGCTTTGGGGCATGATCAACCAAAAGGTCAATGACAATGTCACCGACGCTGGTTTCCAAGAGGACAGACATGGTCGCTCCTTGAGCTGCGCCAATCTGACTGCAGTCCCGGCGATGTTGCGACGCCGCGGGATGAGCCCAAAGTGTTGAGGCTTGATGCTAGGCAAGGCGCGTCTCGTAAATGCAGTCAAGGCAGCATTGCGAAGCTAGTCGCAAAAAGTGACGACAGTCTGGGGTTGCGCCACATCTGCGCGTCAATGCCAGTGGCCAGAGTGTGGCAAAAGTGTGGCTGTAAGCGCCAGCCACACTTTGATTGCAGGCTGTGGCTAAGTGGCAAGCATTCTAATTAAAGGGAGAGCATCACGTGAACATTTACTGCGAACGATGTGGCTTGGCATCCTCTAAGGAGAGCCACATTAATTAGCCGCATCTTGATTGCGAAATAAAGGTAGTGCGTCTACAGCTAATTCCTAATTAAGACCGAGCAGCCCGTATCAAAACTACGATACGAAGGAGGAGTCACAGAAAGGAATCGCCTCACGTTGAGGTGTTTTTAATCTCACTCAGGTGCTGGTTGCACCGCCATCACCAGACAATCAATACTTGTCGACTCGCCGGCGGCGCTACCACACCCATCTCCAACCTCCTGTCGTATCAGTGGAGCCAACGCCCAAAATACCAGAGAATCGGCGCTTGGCGCCTCGCCTAGCAAGCCTCTGAAGACTGGACAGTGGGCACCCCCTGCCAGACCACTTTGAAGGGACGAGGCCGCTCGGGACATGGGTCGTCTGGTCGCGAAATGATGCTCATTTCCCCAATCAAACCGGGACGATGGGACGCGGGATTGAACGCGTGCGTTGCGCTTGTCTCAAGAGCCCCCCCTCCCTCCGTAAGAGCCAAGTTTTGGTGCGCGGTGTCTCATGAGCGGGATGGCTTGGATCACGACTAGTTGGGTTTCTGTGGCGATTCGATACAAGAAGATTACGTAGTGCACACGCCGGTGGTTTTTTTTAATTGGGGCCAGACCATCGCAATGTGGAAAGGCGAATTTGATTCATTGAGGGGCAACTTCGTGCCAGCCAAAGGGGCTATTTGCTATCAAGCAAGGCAATGATCAGTGATTGTCCCCGCGGGGATGAAGAAGATATCGTCAATAGACTTTGCGGTTTGCTCCAGAGCTTCCGTCTTGAGAGCCAGTCCAAGAATGTAACAAAGAAGGCTAAAGTGCTCGCGCCATGCCAATGCCAGTTTCGAATAATATACCCATACCCAGTTGTCCGCACCGTGCAGGACGACGTTCCGGTACAGTCAGTCCGCCCAAAAGTAATTCCCAAACAAAAAAAAAAAAATAAAGTCAGAGAGAAAGTCTCTCCAACCTTCATGCGAGTCAAACGCTTTTTCCCGTCGAGTTCCTTCCCAGTAAAGTCACGAAGCCGGCCCTTTGTTCCTGTGGTAGTAGGCGGCCGTGATCCAAACGCCAGCGCAAATGCAAAATAATGCCGAGGATTAGAATTAAAAGTGAGGTAAGGTAATTGGTTGCGTCATGTCGATTTGGTTGGTTGTTTTTTTATATATATCAGAAGCTCAGTCATTGGAGCTTCGGCGCCGGCGTCCGGATCGGAGCTCCTTCTCAGTCTCCATGAGACGGGCTTGCACCCACATGCGTAATGAGCGGTCGCTGCGGACGGCGCTGCAGTTGAGAAGCTCGGTCAATGCGCGCTTGATGCTCTCGTTGACATCAGATAGGCGCTGCTCCTCGGCGGAGATCTCACCGATCGTCTCCTCATCGAGGATGGTGCTAAGCTCGTTGCCCCGGTGGCCATCGTCCCAACCGCTGCAGCGGGCATGGGAACGATGTCGACGCTCGCCGCTTCGAGTGTGGCGCTTGGGCGACGAAGGGACAGAGATGGACGATGCTGAAGATCGAGTAGGCGAAGAGGAGGGAGTGGTGTGGAGGGAGCGGGTGTTTGGTTGAGGTCGGATCTGGTCCAGGTGGTTGCAGAGCTCCTGGTGCTGCTCCTGGAGGAGCATATATTTTTGCAGGGCAAAACTATACGTATGCGATGCGGTAGCCATCTTGGAGATTGGCGTCGTAGAAGCTGTAGTAGTAGAAGTAAAAGAGGTACTAAGAGAAATATCGTTGCTTGTCGTTGACGATGTCGATGTAGAGCGGCTATGCCCGGCGAAGAAGTGGGGTCTAACGTCTAATGACGAGACCATCGAAATAGCTTAGGAGATGGAGGGTGGAAAGCGAGGTTGAGAGAAGAGGTGATTGCAATTGTTTTGTTTTGCGGGTAAAAACGAACACAACAGAGCCGTCCAGGAGTTGTGTCAAGTTACTGCTGTGCGGTCGAAGAATAGTTGCGATGGCGAGTGTGGAGCACGCGGTACCAGCGGGTTTAAAGGTGAATTTGCCTATGACGGGGCCCAATGCGGAAGCTTGGACGCGCAACGTGTTGGTGGCTGTAGAGGAATGCAAGAGGCGGAAGTGTAAGTGTAATATAATAGCTCAACCCGGGTTTCGGAAGGGAGGATTGAAAAACGAAATAAAGTGGGAGGCGGTTTTATGATATAAGGCCCAAGTCGAAATATGTGAGAAAGGGAAGAGAAGGTGGGCGAGGCTGGAGTGGGTTGAAAGAGGCGTGGTGTGAAGGACCTGGCTGGTTGGTTATAGCTCGGCGGAATCACAGGAGGGAGGGGGGGTCAGCAATATACATAATGTAGACAAGTAGACAAGAGACAAGGACAAGAGGCAAGAGGATGGATACAGGCTACCGAACTACAGTATCTCAGTCCCATGGACTCCCATGGGCTCCCATGGGCCCCAGGCGTGCAAGGTGCCAGGTGCCAGGCCGGGTCAGGGAAATGAAGGTCCAACCAGCGAGTCAGCACGGGCACACACGATAGGGATGGCCACAACCTAGCATTTCCACGGCCGGCTGGGGGGGGTGGAGGACGCTGGCAGGTGTCCGGTTAGCAGCACTTGGCACCTAGCAGGCAGCGTGCGTACATACAGTAGTAGTGGCACCTAACACTGGCACCGCCTTTGCCATGTTTCGTAATGCTGCTAATTGGGGATCCCGCTGGAGGCCGCAAAAGTCAATTCCGGAGAGCCATTCTATCCCTTTCGTCGCCGTTCTGGCTGGATCGTTGTCCTGCCTTCTCTACGCTTCCACCATGCCTTTTGCCATTGCCCTTTTCAAGGCAAAGAATGGACGAGCGAGGGGGGGAAGCTTCTGGGCCCTGGGGGGCGTGTCCAGGTTGCGGCGTGTAGCAGATTCAACCCCCAGGGAGACGAAGCGATGGAACACTCCGATGCTGTGGCACAAGCTTTTTAGTGGATCCTGTGCGCGATACCACCACTTTTTTCCCTCTTGCTTAGCGCGATACCTGCTGCTCACAGCGCGCGGCCGCAGTGGCCACAAGTACCCTACCGGTGCTGCCCACCCCTCGTTGACTTGCCCTCTCGGGCATGCTACTGGGTGCGGATGTTCAGTGGCCAGTGCGCCAGAGGGGGAATCGCAATAATGAATAATGCCGTGCCCACCGCACGCAATCGGTGGGTTGGATGAGGATGCTTCTCCCCACGGCCTCAATGAAATGAGAATAATATGAGACAGTCAGGCAGGTTGATGATAACGACACCTGTTTTCACAACGGCCAATTCTGGTTGGCCGTCGTGTTATATTCGCCTTTACCCTGGAAACGGTCGGCGATACGAGCCCAACCCTGGCGAAGCAACTTAGCGCTATCGAATTCTCCAGCTTCTAATCTTGGGATTGGCCCCGTAACTCCCGTCGTTTCCCAGTGGCCTCTTTTTTTTTTTTTTTATGTACTGACTGTACGCGGCCACCGTTCCCTGGAACTCGGATCGGGTCAAGTGCATGTCGTGTCCCTGGGGTAGACTTGCGCCGCAGCTGTGGCGGTCAAGTTCGTGATGGAGGGAGGGGGCTCTCTAGCTGGGTCTAGGTGTGTGAGCGTGTGAGTGAGTGTGTGTGGCCGGCCGCAGCGGAGACGGCCGTCAATCATATCGGCGGTGGGCGATAGGGATAAACAGATGCGCCCTGAATGGTTTTGGGCCGGTCGTTGAACGAACAGGTGAGCATTGGATCGACAACAGGCCGTCCTTCCCCCCCAGGACGCCGGCATTGGTGCGACCAACCCCGTGGCGGGGGCTATCTCGTGCGGCGAGGGCGTGCGGTGGCGATTGGAGCAGGTCGCAACAATGCAAGCAAGAGAGCAGCAAACCGGCGATGGAATGGAGACGATGCACGATTGTATGGGGACGAATGGAATGGGGGGGGGGAAGCTTGATGGGGCACACAAGCAGCAGCCCAGCCCAACCCAACACCAACTTCAACACCCTCCCTGCAGCAGGGCCGCAAACCCACAGCCGGGCAGAGCACTGTTGGCAGCCTGACAGCCACGTGCGAGCAAGAATGTCGAGAGACGTGCAGCCGGTGAGGAAGTCCCATGAGCCATGAGGCCTTCTAGGCCTCTTGTCAGTATCAAGCCGGCGAGGCCAGTCCGATAGCAGTGTAGCAGCACGTCAAAGGTGCCGCCAGCGCGCGCCGTGGGAGGTTTGCGGCCAATCCCCTCACCGGGAAAGCAGACAGGAACCCTGCCCGGGCACAAAAGCCCCGGCGCCACCAGATCCGCACAAGGTCGCCCGGAATTCAGCACCGACACACCAGCGCCAGAGGGATAAGGCAAAGAAAGGGTGGTGTGGGATCGACATGGCGTAAAAAAAGCTTGGCTCGCAACTCAACTTGTCCCCTCTCGACAACAAGCCTCGAGCTAAGCTGCAGGGAACGGGTAGCGAGGGCATTATGCATGATGGGATGCCCTTTCGACGTTGCAGTGCGCATCGTTGTAGTAGTAGTGTGTGCAAGTATCTATGTACTCAGCGTAGCGTGCAGCAAGCAGCAAGACAAAAACAAAACAAAACTGCTGATAACAAGCCACGGGACCATGACCAAGGCGTGCGTGGGGTGATGGTCCGTCTACAATCACGACAGTGGCTGCTGGATGACGACTCTAGCGCTTGGTGAGCCTCCATAATTGCTTTTTGGCACGACTCTAACCGTCATCCCAAGTGCATGGTGGCTGAAGCACGCACACATCTTCCCGGGAAGACGACGACGACGACTACGACAATGGATGCCATGGAGATGATGATGATGTATGGATTACGGTATTGTAATACCATAACCCTTCCGCTTGTTCTGATCCCGGTCCGACTCTACCGGGGGCGGATGAAGAAACGAGCTGTCTCATCCATTTTTTTTTCCTCAGTCCGCCGTCGTCCCCCCTGCAAGAAGTTTCCCCAGTTCCGTAATCTGGCATCCATCCCGTCCCGACGATGAGTGGGACACACGGGCTGTGCCTCTCTGTCAGGAAATAACAAAGATTTTCCCAAAATTTAAAAAAAGGCAAAATTGTACAGATTAAACTCGCACATCGCCCAGAGTAATAAGCGGGTCTCGGGGATTGCGCTGTAAATGCCCCCCCTGCGAGCCTTTTTTGGCTGTTGTCGCTCTTTACAAGGCAGAATTTTCGTTCAAAAGCGCTCAAAGCTCTCTAGTTAGGATTCCGGACCTGCCGTTCGTGCATCACGACATTTCCTCTTCCCATGCGCCAAATCGTCGGGCCCCCCGCCCGGGCTTGGCAAGCAAAGGGTCAAAATAAAAAATAAAAAAAAAGCTTGAGTTGCATATCGCGCCCAGACGCTATCATCAAAAAAACAAGATGACACCTCCATCTTTGCCGCGCACCAAGGATGCTTTTCGAAACACCAACAAGTAGAGACGAAATCTATTTGCCGCCGACCAACACGTCCCAGTCCCAGCACAAAGCTCCAGTCTCCCCTCTTCCTCCCCTTCGGTTGGGTCCTTTAACCACCCCCCTAATCAACATGTAACATCCCGGCCCACGGCGGCGCCAGGGATGCTCCGTCCAGAAGATCCCTTCCCCATGAAATTTTGGTGGAAAAGCGAGAGTGTAAAAAGGGCCTGTCCAGTCGGCCGGGAAAATTAACTTGGATCCGCGCTCTCGACGGAGTATCCCAGATGCCCCAGGTAATAATAATAATTTAGCATTTCCCAAGTACACGTGTACGTGTGTACCAAGTAAGTGTCAACTTGAGACCCGAGCTTGGACAATGGGGGACGGACTGGGGGTGGGCTCCCTTGTTGTTGTTTTTTCGCACGTGTAGGTTGGTTGGCAGGACGTAGAGTGTTGTGTGTGTTGTTACCAATTATTCCCCTTCTAGAAGGGAAACAACAGAATTTCAGAACGTCCAGGGTCTCTATCTGTAACGCTTATGCCCGCCGAGGCAACCCAGCCCTTGCCTATATCCACGTCCTCCCAAATAGTGGTCGTCATTGATATCAAACACGCTCTTGTTTTCCCGTGGCGGATATCATCTCCGGTTTCGCCGCTGTCGATCCAAACACCAGCGCGCAGTCCCTGGCAGCAATCCTACCTGGCTTCCCGTCACTCCATCAGTTTATCCCAGTGTCACATCGCCCGCCTCATGGATCTTCAATTCAGGACCTCATATCTACAATCTCCCGATGCCATTGGCCGCTGCATCCCACAGCCCAGTTTTTGGTTCCATGACTTCATGTCCATGTGCTCTTGATCCCGCCCCACCACATTGTCTGTTGGGGGATCCAGCTCTTGATTGCGCAGGCCAATCATCGGGATTGATCGAAATTGGTGCTCTGTGCCTTATCGGCCGCAGGTTGAGCCGCCCCCAATCCAGACGGAACCTCTTGTTTCTGGTTGTTCAGCGGAGCTCGTCTCCGGTTCGCGTGGTATGGCCACGCGGATGTCCAAGCTGGGTGAAACAATTGCCGTCTTGGAGGCATAAAACATGGCAGGGTGCCATTTCACATAGAATTACTACACCGTAGCCTTGACCGTTTGCAACCGACGTGGGCCATTGTGATATGAGCCAATCGCCAACCCATGCTTCGGCAGAAGCGAACCTCGTAGTCGAAATCCGCCCCCAGTGGTGTGACGCCGAGACAACCCCGCTATATTGAATCGACACGCAAGCCCATGTCACCTGTTCGAACCGGCCGGGATTTAACACGGGATATGAGTTATCATTCTCATCACCAGGAGCTGACATCACATGCGGTGACGGATTGGAGAGCAGTGGCATGACGTTCAGGTTACCCTGGAGTTAAGCTTCCCGGGTGGCTGTCGGGACGGGTCTCTGGTGCCGAATTCTCCGATTCTATACCATACCCGGACCTTGTAGGCATGAATTTCGTAATAGTCTAGGTCTGATGCGGCTGTATAACCCCAGCTGGAACTGGAATGTGGGAGACGTAAAAACCTTTTGGTCGGGCCGCGTGCAACCGCTTTTAGAACATGGACCATTTTGAAGCAAGTCAAGCCCCTCCGTTACGGAAGGAGATGCTTATCCGAAAGTATCGTTGGTTGGCCAAGAGGTTAAGACCTCGATACCTTGCAAATGCGGATGGGCACTTTGTCGTTGTAGAACGGCCCCTCTTGTGTCTCACGCTGTGGAACTTCGAAACCAAGATCCTCCACGATCAATCCATTGCCCTTGCACCTGTCTAGAAAAACCTGAAATGTCTTCTCGTTGCGCTGTGTTGCAGAAATGTAGACCTGGACCGATGGGTGCATCTCAAAGACGTCCAGGAGAGTTCCGACCAAGGCGGGTATCACACTGTGGTCATATGTGATATCGGCGCCTATCACGACATCCACAGGGCGACCTCCATTCCACTTGTCCTCCTCTGTACCAACGAGAGCATGTCCCCATTTAACTTCCATGGGCGTCACCATGGTGGAGTCTTGGAGGTCGTTGAGAAATAGGTTTTCGGGGAGGTTGTTGATGACATCGTCGGAACCATCCGAGGCAATGACGTGAGTAGATCCCAGCTTGGCACAAAGAATAGAGAGATATCCCGTGCCAGCACCCAACTCTAAGATGCGCTTATCCTTGACAATGAAAGTGTTTTGACATAGGTACACCCCGAGATGGAGTGCGGCTTCCCAGGTCCGGAGGCCCGTTGTGCCTGCTGCCGAGATTAGGGAGCGGTTCTCGAGAAGAGTTATCTCAGGCACTCCGACATCTTGCGGTTGGGATAGAGTTTGCTCAGAAGTCAGTGCTGACAGGCGGTACGTCACGTAGCATTTCTGCTGGACAGATGTGGCCTCGGGTGGCAGCGGTGTTGCGAGGAGGACAGACAGCGTGGACATTAATTCATCAGAAACGCCCTAACCAGGTTAGAAGGACGACAACAATTGTGACACAGGATGATACTCCTGCCACCCTAGCGGGCACGAAATAAACTCACATACTCATCCCAGTCATCGATACTAGCTTCGACCCGTTTCATGAGCTCCTTGAGTACACGTAACTGGTAACGCTGGGGGGGTCCGTACTGGACGGCGCCATCCTCAAACAGTTTCTTGTAGAGGGCGTCTTGAACTTGCTGCGTCTTGAGGAGAGACGACTCGGGAAAATCCAAGTCTGGCTCCAGCTGCAAATACTGGTTGCAGAAGCGTTTGACTTGGGTTGGCTCGGAATGTGAGGCCATCTTGTTAGTGAGTGCGTGCTCAGCCCAGTTGGTGTCCACCAAGGCTCAGAATGGATATTTCAAGGCTCCTATGCTGCTGCTCAAGTCGATCATCTATAGCATGACGATGGCTTCACAGTTGCCCAAGAACTGTCATTGGGTGGATGAGTTTAGACCCAACTCTCTCCACAATGACTGGGGTCTCTCTATGTCGTGCAGCGCCGAACCAGTGAGGGCGTTGGGTTGGGTGGTAGGTGACATAATACACGATGCAGGACGTAAGTAAATTTTAACTGCCAACGCGGGCGTTAGGGAAAATCACAATAAAACAGAAAAAATCGTGAATAAATAAAACTGGTGTCATTCTGCATTATCTAGTTTCAAATTTGCCCATTTATCTTCTCTTTCTCGTACATCTCATTCATCCTCTCGAGTTAATTCTGTGACAGTGTGTGCCATGTATTCTTTCACCTGCTCCAAGCGTCCAAAATCCACTAACAATTTTCCCAGTCTTGCCAAACCGTTTCAACCGAATCTTTACCGGAAAAATGGGTCAGGGTTCGCTTGCACGTGACCCCGATCGAAAAAAATCGAATTGTGGCCTATTGGAGCCTCATAATTGGGGCACGCAGCGCCCACAACCTCTTTCTTAGGGTTGGACCCAATTAAGCGACACGGGAATCGGAATTTTCGCTCCTTTGCTTAGTTTCGCCGCTCGCGACAACTTCATCCACGACCTCACCCACCCAAACCGCCGTCTCTCCCTGTCAACACACCCAGAGACCATCACAGCCACCGTAACCATGGCGGACAACGACTCCCCCGTCACCCTCCGAACTCGCAAGTTCATCCGCAACCCTCTGCTGGGACGCAAGCAGATGGTCGTGTGAGTGCAGCCCTTTTTCTCGAATGAACCCCTCGCCCGGCCATTCCAGCTCTTGGTGTTTTTTTGCTCTCCCACTCTCACTTCCCCTCCTCGGCAAGCGACGGACGACGACGACACACTGCGCGCCATGCCTATGACGACGAAGGGATCCGAACCGTCTTGTTGCTTGCCCCGAGGAATTGAGTGAGAAAAACGAGATGCCGGAATGACGACGACGCGAAGGGGGAAAACTTGAGGCATCAAACTTTTTTTCGTGTCAAGAACTTGGGCTGATTGAACTTGTGTTTGCGTACAGTGACATCCTCCACCCCAACCGCGCCAACATCTCCAAGGATGAGCTCCGCGAGAAGCTTGGAGGTCTCTACAAGGCCCAGAAGGATCAGATCTCCGTCTTCGGTCTGCGAACCCAGTTCGGTGGTGGCAAGACCACTGGCTTTGCCCTCGTCTACGACTCCCCCGAGGCCATGAAGAAGTTCGAGCCTCAGTACCGATTGGTCCGTGTCGGTCTCGCCACCAAGGTCGAGCGTGCCAGCAGACAGCAGCGTGCGTATTCCGATGATGATTTGACATCAACAGCAGTATTAGTATCAGGGGCGCAGCAGGCTAACGTGTTTTCTTCCTCACTACAGGCAAGCAGCGCAAGAACCGTCAAAAGACACTGCGGGGAACCGCAAAGGTCAAGGGTGCCAAGGCCAAGAAGGAGAAATAAACGGTTACGCTCATGTATATCCTCGGACTGGTGGGGGAGCTGTGGTGTTTTTTTGCCTTGTGCAGGTGCCGCCACGGCTATGCGGGTGTGTCCAATCCATCGACATGAGGGACCTGTCGACGGATTTCTGGACTCGGCGAGGAGGAGTGAGGGCTTGGCTTTCATGATCTTTCCTCAATACACTAGCATGAAATCAATGGTGTTTCGGGTTTCGGACCAAAAAAATATTACAGCACATTTGCACCTCTTAAACTTTATTTTCTCCCTCTGCTCCGCTGCCTTTTGTCTTGGTCTCTGCTTTGTGATTGAGTAACATCCAATTCAAAAGAGAGAGAATGAGACAAATATGTATGTATACGTGTGTGTGAGTATGGATTGATATTGATTCATATATTGATCGTGTTCATCATTAATGCTGGCCAGCAGCGGGTATCTAACAAAGAAAAAAAAAAGTCTATGGCAAATGCTTCCCACCCCAACGCCAGCCCAGTATGCATAATTCATGTCAACTCCTTGCAGCAGCCCTACACGACAACCCACCCCACAACTCCAGCGGCTGCCAAAAGGGCGCCCCATCCGGCTCTATTCCTCTCCCCTGAAGACTTGATCTTCTGCACGGGGATGTGCCAGCCGCAGTGTTCGGTGCCGTCGCGTGTGTGACACTCGTAGTATGTAGTCTGGTACCATCCCAGACTGGCCAGGGCCGCCTCTTGTGTGGGAGCCGCCGTCACAATGGGTACATATGGTGGGATTGAGCCCTGGTTTGATCCCTGAGATTGCCGAGCTTCGAGATGTGCCGTAGCCGCTGCCACTGCGGGCTGCTCTCTCGAGGGTGTCATGTCCAGGCACACATGGGTAGATGTGGGCGTGGATGTGGCGGATGTGGGTGTAGCTGCGGGTGCGGGTGCCGCAGAAGTGATGACGCCAAGACTGAGGGCGATGACGGTGTAGGGTAGAAACTTCATTTTTTCGAAGGTGATGTAGTAGAATATGGTAATACACGAGCAGTAATTCGGTCTCGAATTCTTTGGCTGTTGCACAAAGATTTTGAATGCTCTAGAAGTCGGTATATGTGTTGTGTTGTATATTACACTTGGTTTTCAATGAAGAAACCAATGGTGGTGGTTATATAGTGTAATAGATACTGAACAGGAGGTTGTTCAAAAAGATGGAAGCAACAAAGAGTGCAAGAAGAAAAAAGAGGGAAAAAAGAATGTTCGCTCAACGAAACACACCTAAAGAATAAAAGAAAAAAAAGACTGACGGGTAAAAAGAACACAGCTCACCATCTTGACAAGTCCTGCACGCGACTCTTTGTATCATGCGGCGTCCTGTTCTGATCTCACCCGTGACGCACACTTGCATGGGGCGCCCACACACACATACACTGGCCAACATCCATTAGCACTCACCAACATCTTTCAGTGCCCTTTAGCACCCACTAGCTCCGACCAGGCTAAACAACACCTTGGGGCGGGATTTCCGTATTCATAGGGGGCAAGTTACGGCGTCCGTCGTGCACCAAAACCTGCAGAAAGCGGCCTGGGGAGCGTGACCCAATAGCTTGGGTGGGGTCGTGCTGGTGCTGTGCTGGTGCTATGGGCGAAGGCGGCATTGGTTGGCTGGCGCGAGCTGTGGGTGAAGCGTGCGAGATACAGTCACACGCAACGTGAAACGAGCGCCTTAAGCATCTTTTTACTCTCTCTAATTTTTTACTCTTATTTTAACCGAACAAGGCCTCCATTTGTCCTCTTTTCCCGAATTCCGATGCACATGTGCAGATCGTGGGCCCTTCGCCCTCCTTCGGCTTCAGCCCAAGTCCCAAAACCAGGATCTGTCTGTATCTGGTATCCGCAAGGCAGCCCCATTACACACTTCACACTACACTGCTCGCATCCAATCATCTCCCCGCCGCACACAATATTTAATACATGGTTTGGTATCCCTGGCTCCAATGTAATACACAACACACAGGCTTAATACAATCAACTCAGCCGTCCTCATTATTTTCCGCTTGACTTCCTACGCCCCTTTATCTGACTAACCGCACTTGCTCTGACATTGATCGCTGGAGGGAGAGATGTTCGACTGCGCGTTGCTCGAGTCCGTGTCACCACCGAACTCGTTGCTGGCACAGTCTTCCGTCGACTTCTCGTTTCTCGTCGACTTGTCTGACTGGTTTTCTGTGATGAACTTGATCCCCCAGCTTGGCTTTCCTTGTACGTCTCATCTTCGCTATCCTGTGCATAATCCTCCGCAAATTGTGACGATCCTGGACTCGAACTAAGAGAAATGACCTGGCTCCCTTCTGGGATCACAAATGGTGATGAGGCTTTTGTTCGCCGAGATCGTGTGCTCCTTTTTGGTGTCTCTACTTTGGGTATACGGGACTTGGGTGTATCTTTGCCAGTCTCGGGCTGTGTTGCATTCGGAAAGAGGTTTCGAATCGATTTGTTCTTGTCCGACGTATCCTCCGACTCCTCACCCTCGTCCAACTTGCGCATCGCCTCTTCATACTCCAAGTCTTTTCTGACGCTAGCTTTGAGAGACCTGATTGCTGAGAGCTGACTTGATTTGAATGGACTTTGTGTATGCCTAGACGTCGCTGCCGTATGAAAAATTTCTTCTAGTGTAGGAAATGGACTGCCGCTTGAGTCGGAGTCTGTAGCCTTGTTTTGAGGCGGCGGTGTTACGTGTGCACGGGGTGTAGCGTCTGCCATTTCTGAGTCTTGAACCGGTTCCTCATGAGAAGACAATCCAAAATTCGAAGGTGGTTGCCGTCCGCTGTGAATACTAGTGACTGACGGAGGCCCGCCTTGACCCTGTTGGCCAGCATTAAGCAATGAGGGCATAGACTCGTCTACCTCGGGCTGTGAATGAAAGTCGTACGAAGGCAAGCTGTCAGGAATGACTGAATCTAATACAGACTCTGCCAAAGCCATCGGACAAGAATCACCCATCTCAGCATCCATTTCATCTCTGTCGGGGGACCCGATGTTAGCTTTATCAGGTTCATTCTTTAAGTTTTGCAACGCCGTGCTTCCTTTAGCGACGGCTAATTGCGAGTTTGTCTGTGATTGTCGATTTGGGTTATCAATCATGTCGTTTGAGGTGTCTGTATGTGTTGTGGTGTGAGCTATGGAATCATTCGAGGTCGTAAGCTCAATCCGGGGCGGTAGTTGTCTGGATGGAATCGAGGTCGACTTGTCGCTTTCCGCAGGTTCCCCTGCCCCCGAGCCTCTCGGCTCGGCGTCCCCGGCCATTACTTCCTGCGAATCTAACTCTTCAGCCATGTTCTTGTCACTTGCTTGCTTCTTGCTAACCTTTTCTGTGTCCAAGTCCTTGGTCAGCCCGTTCTCGGCTGCTTGGACTGCACCTTTCGCAGGAGTGTTCGACAGTGGATTCGGGAGTGGTGTTGACTGCAGTAGTCTCGCCTCTCCGAGTTCGGACCGGGAAACATCTCTTCGCCCGTCATCTTCGTCCTCATCCTCTTCATCGTCATCCAAATCTGGCGCTTCGAATTTGGCATAAATTCGCTTGCCATTGTCGTCGTACTCCTTGTCGTCTTCCTGACGATCCCTCTTTGCAAGGAGAACATGAAGCGACTCGTCCTCACTAATAGACAAGACTAATCCGGTGAGATTGACGTTTAGGGGTTGCCAACGCGTGGCCTTGGACATGAGCAACTGGTTCCAAGTAATAACCATGCCCGGTTTGATATCGCCAAATGCAAGTTTTGGAAGAGTCGTTACATCCTCTGGCAAAGCTGGCAAGTCGTCGTCCCCCAAATGACTACTTTCTTGCTGTGTCACCGCTAGTGCGTCGTCATAGTTGAGTTCCACGTCTTCGTTGTCCTGTGTTTCCTTGGCTTTTCCCTTTTTGGATTTCTTCTTTTTCTTTGGGTTGCTCTCCTCCCACTCACCACCGTCCTCGTTCCACTGAGAATTTTCATCATAGTAACTATCGTCATAGTAGCTATCGTCGTAGTTTTGAGCTTCTCTCTTTCTTTTTCTCATGGACCCATATTGCTGCTGAGGGTCCCAACGTTGCACGAAAGGAAATGGCGGCTCACTTAGTACCATTCCCTCGTGGCAGCATTCTACTCCACGATACTTGATCTTTTCGCGCCATGCATCAGGATCCTCGTCGGGTTGTTCGGATTCAGCATCCTTGTCACCATTCGTCTGAGAGTTTTTTGTTCGGTGGTTCTCCAAAGGTTTGACATCCTTCATGAGATTCTTGCGAAGCTTATCTTCGTCTGCCTTCGACTTGGGGGCTTTGAGTCCCAAGGCGCCAAACAATAGTCTGCGCCCAGCCCCTACATCCATTTTCGCTCGACGTTGTGGACTAGATTCCGAGTTTGGGGTGCCGCTTTCTGGGTTTTCTGTCGTCCCGACTGGTGGCTGAACCTCGTTTGATTCTTCGGGTTGCACATCCTCAGCGACCTCTTGAATAAAGGGTGTGGTAGTCTTGGTTGGAGGTTGCTCATCGTCAGGAATTTCGTCGCTGACAACGCTCAATAGAGCCCTCTTACGGGCTAGTAACTCTGCTTCCTCGGCCTCAACATCAGTGACCATGGGAGAATGTGATTGAGACTGAGATTGTATCGAATTTGACCCTTTGAGTCGCTTTGCATCTCGTCGCCTCGCATTGCGCTTTCGAGTTTTTGCTGTACCAGATCCAGGGGGAATAGGGGCACTTGGTGCCGGCGAAGCGGAGGCAGCCGCAATTTCTTTGATGGGCTTAGGGGCTACAGCCTTAGTGGGGGCTGTCTCCCTTGATGTAAGCTCCTCAGGCTCTGAATCAGAATCAGAATCATCGCTAGAGCTTGAATCATCACTGGAGCTTGAGCCTGAGCTACCATCGCTTGAGCTACTTGCTGAGCTTCCCTCGAAGGAATCATCCTCGCTTGAGTCGGAATCCGAGTCGGAGTCACTTGAATCACTATCAGAACTGGAGCTATCATCCATGCTCTCATCAGAATCATCATCAGAGCTCGAGTCTGAATCCGAATCCGATTCAGAGCTGCTATCACTGCTGGAGGTGTCGTCGCTATCACCCTCTGAAGTTGGGCCATTGATGCTCTCCACCTCTTCTATTAGTGGCCTTGTGGATCCCCTTGGAATGCTGTCGGAATCATGACCTCCTAGACCGGACAGGATTGAAGTCTCCTGACGTAATAGGCCTGGCTGAGCAAAGTCACCAAAGCCAGTCAGCGCTTGATCCATCATCTCATCGAACGTCATTATTGGTTCGTTTGACTTGGCCAGCGCTTGATATGTTTCCCTCAGGTTTTTCTTCTGGCCGAGCAGTTCAGTATGAATAGCAGAGATCGAAGTCAAGGGGAAAGCAGATCGCAAAGCGGTAATGTGATCTAAAGACGATAGGTCGAGATCTTGAGCTGATAAAAGACCCCTCAAAGGCTCTTCTTCAGGCTCGGAATAAAAATCTAGCCGCTCTGTGGAATGATTCTCTCCAATAACGGCGTTGTCTTCTTGCAAAAGTCGGATTTCATCTTCAAGGTTGACATCCTCTTCCTCGTCAGCGCTGCTCTCGGCATCCTTGCCTGGCTCAAAGTCGTCTTCGCTGTCGGCTACTTCATCTTGTTCGTTGTCGGCATCACGATCGGCATCGTCAAACACTGCGTGTAACCCAATACTGCCCGAACAATGTTCTATCGACTCTGGAGCTTCCAACTGGAGAGGTTCGTCTTCTTGGAACGACGGATCCTCAGCTTCCTCATCTTCGGCTTCCTGGTATGTGAGACGAGCTCGTTTTCGTGGGGGTAGGTCAAGGAGAGGTCGGTCCCGTGGAACTCGAAGCCAAGGTCTTCCAAAAGCGAGGCCGTCTATCAGGTGCTTCCCATCGGAGGAGATCTGGTGTCGCCCGCTAAGTCGTCGCCGCCTAAGGTCTTCGGTAAGAAGCGATCGAATCCTATTTGCGAGTCAGTTTGGCTGCAAGGCTTGTGTGAGGCAGATAAAAAAACATACACCACCTCGTCATCCTCCTTGAATATTTTGGCAATCTGCTGAAAGTGCAGACACTCAAAGCTTTCTCCTTTGTCGTTTCCAAGTTCGACGGCGTAGTCTTCGAGGCCCCAGTCGCTGCTCTCGAGGGGCACAACCTCGTTGACCTGCGCCAAAAGTTTTGCGATGGTGAGGTCCTCCGAGGCGTTACAAGGCCATACGAGCCTGACCTCTGGAACCGCGTGTCTGCGAATGACAAGACGCAGACGGATGCTTTGGGACGCCATGGTGCGCGTTGGTTTTAGATGATGCTATGATTGCATGCTTGAAGAAAGCGTATTAAAAGGAGTGTTGGGCAGAAAAACGAGAAGCGGTTGGGAGAGAAAGGCGAAATGCAGAATGAATGCAGCTTGCAGCTTGACGCGCGTGAGGTGCAAGTGACGAAAGGCTGAAATTCTGCGCCTGCCTTGCCTGTGGAGAGCGCTAGCGCCAAATGGTTACAGGGTCCCCCCGCTAAAAATGGGTGTTTGCTCATGTACCCGTCAACGTCATTTCGCTACGACGATGGCTTGGTCCGGTTTGCATAAGAAAAGCTAGTTGGGTCTCGTAAAAAAAAAAAAAAAAGCCAATTCAAGCGCCAGGTCTGTTCCACACAGGAAATGTGATGAGTGGGCTAAAGGAAAGCGTCGTTCTAATTGGACGACTCCATCGCCAGTCTTATTCATGTCATGATAGCTTACAACAAACATGCTGGACAACCACATGCCATATGCCATGTCCGAATTCCCACAGTAGAAATCTTGAAGGTATATACCGGTTTTATCTACAGATCCAATAGATCTTTGCCTTTGCCATAACGCCAGCGAAGCATCGCCAAACAAACTCCATACATGCGTGCAGTGGTCCAACAATCCTCCCATCCTTGTCATTTCAGCCACAATCTCTTACTGGGGGAGACCCGCCATGTCTAGCATATGCCCCATCTTCTCAATCTATAATAATCATGGTTAGTAAATGATGTTATTTTAGGCCTAGGAATTAAACTCACCTTCGTTTTGAGGTACCCTTCAACCTCTTGGCTACGGAAGCCACCACGACCCTTCCAGGAGAGGGGCACCATGGCCACGCGCTCGGTAACGACAACCTCTCTGTTGGGTCCCTCAACTGCACGGATCTTGTCAGGGTTGTTGGTAAGTAGCCGAACGTCATGCTGGCCAAGATCTATCAACATGGCGGTGGCAAGTCCATAACTTCGCGCATCGGCTGGATGACGTAGCAGCAGGTTCGCCTCAACAGTGTCCGAGCCAAGATCCTGCAGGTTGTAGGCCTTGAGCTTTTCTCCAAGACCAATTCCTCGGCCTTCTTGCCTCAAGTAGACAATGATGCCGCCGCTTGTGTTGCCAGGAAGGCTCATGAGACGGGCAGCCTCATCCAGCTGTTCACCGCAATCGCAGCGAGCCGACCAAGCAGTCTCGCCAGTGTAGCATTCGGAATGAATTCTTACCAGAGGAGGCTGAGGGGCCTGGGCCTGCTCGTTCTGTGCCTCCCCTCCGCCCATGCCGCTCGTTGTTCGGCCAGGGAACAGCCTTCCAGTGTAGGCGCCGCGGATCATGCGGTCCATCTCGGTCTCGCCTTCGCGGGGTGCATCGAGACTCTTACTGCGGATGGTGTTTCCGAAAACAATGGCAAGATGCTCCTTGTTGTCGACGTTGTTCGTGTACAAGTGCAGGAACATTTCGGTACCGGCAACAGTAGGGATGCGGGCACGCACAATACATTGCACCTCGGGTAAAGTTTGGAGCAGACGAGGCTTTTTAGAGCCACAACCGCCCTCAGGAATTGAGCTGTCGACGGGGACACCGCGAGGCCCGGCGGTCGTGGGTGTTGCGCTGCCAGGCGTGGCGGGCGGAGTGAAGGCGGGGGATAAAAGTGATGGCGGGGGCGGTTGCGCTGAGCCGGCGGGGGTTTCGGGGGCTTCGGCCGGTGTGAGGGACAGGTCGTCTATGGATTGCGACTGAGCATTGTCGTCGCCGTTTTGTGAGCCAGAGGCATCGGCGGCCTGTTGTCGAGGAGAGTAGAACGAGGGCAGTTGGGAGGAACCCGTAGGAGCGTCTGTCATGGTGTCTGAAGGCATGATGGCCAACCGATTCCGCAATCGGCAATGGTCGCGATTTGTGCTGGGAGACGGGGTGTCGTTGTCTCTAGTTGCGCATTGAGCGGGCGTGTAGCCGGGACTCTTGAGGTCGCAAAGATAGGAATCCGGGGCTCAGGGTGCACTGCAACGGTGACAAAAAGGGGGACAAGAGGTTGCGCGAGAACCAAATGTCGACTGAATGGAACGATGCGCAACACTGCGATGGCGATAGTTGGCGGGACCATTGGTTGATAGCGGCTAGTGGGGTTTTTACCCGCTGTCGCTGTGCATGGCCCGGCTCCGCACCATTAGTCATCCGCACTGGTGTGCCGCGCGCGGTTACTTGCCATGGGAAGCCGAACCATCACCGTTGATCTAGACAGCCACAAATGTGTGAGACTATTAATCCATTGGTTTTCGGCAGTTGGAGGATTTTGAGGCCTTCCCTCTGAGGCCAGCTAGGCAGTAGGCAGAAGTGTTGACTTACATTTGCAGAACGCACAAAATCAGGTCGCGGGCTGCCGAGGCTTGCTCTAAACTGCCCCCGGAACTCGCTGCTTTTACGGACTGCTGCACTGTGCTGGTCCGTGTCGTTGCCGTTGGAAGCACGGCGACATTGACAGAAGGTCCGTCCCCACTCCGCGCGCGCCGCATCAGTCAGCAATTCTCAATCTAGCCGACGGAATTACTCAGTCACTGAGACATATAATGGGCAGACATTTGCTAGACTACTGTTTCAATTAGGGAATAGTTTGGGGGACAGTGCGTCTGCTGATACGAAAACTGAGAGAGTAGAGAAGACTTTGCGCGCCGTCAACCAACCCGTTTACCATTTACCCCCGCCGCTAAGTGTACAGAGTCACCATCGCTGCGACGTCCGGCCTCATTCTATCTGCAAATCATATTTCCGAACTGGAACCAGATTCTAGCCACATACTGTGATTTCCTAACAAATGTATTTGCACTGGGTTCCCTGTCCGATAGGATTCTTGTTCAACACTCTTTTCCATTCAACAGACTTATAAGAAAATTGCAACTTGAAAAAAAATTATGCGAAAAGTAGGTTTCTATCTAGGATAAACTCGATAAAAATGTAGAGCTCTCAGGGTCTAGCATGAAGCCTGCCATACGCAATCTTTTTTATTCGCAAACCCATCGTTCACTTGATTATACAATGCTGCGATAGGTTTTGACCCAAACCGACGCATCATCCTTGCGTTTCTTCCTAATTGTTACTTCTAAGTCCATCATGAATAAGGCATTATTTATCACGGAAACGCCCATGAAAATTGAGAATCAATTATTTCATTTGTCATTTTCTTATCTAACCCCCTTCACAACTTGTTTGTTTGCTAGGAACATTGGTTTAGATCGAGGCTCATAATGACCCAACTTTAGCCAGAGACTTCTGCCTCCTGTTGCGTCTCTGACTCATACAGTCTTCGAACCCGCCCAGGTTCTTTATTCCAGTGTATATGCACCTTTTTGCTCACCTGTCCTTTCCAGAAAGGATGCAAAGGGGCATCCTCTGGCCCAAAATCGGTCCAAATACGAATTGTGACCCCTCCAATATAGCTCTTAAAAGAGAAATCAGTAGCACAGAATGGACAATAGCCATGAGACTCAGTGTCCTTATTATGCATTGATTCTGTGTATGCTCTTTGCGAATTGTGCTGTGGAAGAGAAGGGCCATGTGGCAGCTCTTTTACCAACTCCTGATGCAAGCAAACGCGTCCAATGGTAACGGCCAAGTTCTTTTTTTTGTAAGGGTCGATATCGAATTTCCGAACCGATCGAATAAGAAATCTTCCCTCCACTATCTTAGGAGAGTACCACTCCTAGGAATGGAACCCATTCTTGGAGTAAAATTCCTCGCCCGAAATATGGTAGGAGGCGAGAACTTTGTCTCGATATTTTTTCTGGCTCGAGGTTATTTTGCTCATTCGTGTATATTTGAGAGCGAGTTGCATTTGATGATGACCAAACCACATGTTTCCTTGAAGCACACGGTCAACCACAAATTTATTAGGGCAAGAATAAGACCGACGTTCACTTGGAGTATCCCCTGCTTTGCGGTTGTGTAGCTTGACACAGTGCATGCATACCCATCTATCTGGCATGTCGTGGGCAAGACAGGCCAGGAAGCCGAGAATCTCAAGTCGAGAGATGTCAAGTTGCCATTCAGGATGACACATGGAGGGTACTGAATTTCGTAGGAACCGGCATGTTTGAGATAGGATGACTCGGCTGGATACTGGAAGATGATTTGCGATGACTATCATTATTTCAGGAGGCAGCTGGACGAGATGGCAATTGATGTTCTGCAGCTTCACAGGTCTCCAGATCGCCCTCAACGCAGCTATTGTCCTGGGAATCATATTCTTGCTGCCAAAGGTAGCCATTGTGTTGCCTATGGTTGTGGTAGGATGAAAATACAGAAAGAGGGTGAATGAGGTGAGTGTCTGACGACTTAAATACATGCAGAGAAGCTTCTTCTTAGCTTATGCATGGTTTTACTATCACAGAAAGCGGGTAGAACCACCCTTCTAGGCCATTAACCAGAGGTAGCGATAACTCTAGGTCATGTCCCAGTAGGGTACGATTGCCACCTTTCCCATTTCGATGGCCGGTCGGTGAATGACTAAAAGTTAAGCCCGTACATCAAGGTTCTTGGATAAGACTTTTTTTTCTTCGGTGGAGATACACTGGTTGGCTGCCTTAATAGAGCGCAAAGCGAACAAACAAGTGGCAAAGTTCGTAACTATCGAGCCGACAACTAGTGGATTTATAAATGGTGACGCCACATTTGCATTTCTTCTTTGGTATCGAATAATTAACCTCGCACTTTAGTATCGCCGCACTCTTAGTGCACTCTGTCACAGTACCTAGCCCCAGAAATCATGGTGAGGTACAGATTATGCTGGGGAGACCCAAGAATATTTAACAACTACCTCCCTAAAAGTTTCACGATAAACATACCCCATTCCCCTCCTGCTCCTACCTCTCTCCGCCTTTACAACTCGTCGCCTCTAAATCGTCCCCTCTCACTTCGTTCAAGTCCATCCTCCACCTCCAGTTGGCAAGGTCTGGCGCCGGCGTGGATATCAGCTGCACCTTAAAATATATGGTGTTTGTGTTTTTGGTGATAGCCTGATCTGGTGGCTAGTTTTATTGAAATAGAAGGAAAAGAGTGACATGATAAAGCTGAAGTGCGTGTTTTAATGTTGCCAGAGCGGTTGTGTTGGTAAGGGTGAAGTGTTGGGTTTTAATGAGGAAAAGGAGAAAACATGGAAGGGTCGAAACACATCCGCTCCCGCCTTCTATTTTGACGAGGTCGTGCAGTGGAAGGAAGCTTTTACCGTAATTTGAACAAAATTGATCGTGGCAGCAAAATAAAGCAATAAATGATTCACAAATAGATAATGAATCAATGAGAGAGATAGATGAACAAATAAACTGGTCTGCAGCAGCGAACACAACTGGAACTCGATTGTTGTGATGCAGAGGGCGGGCTTGTGGAAGAACAACCAGCTTCTATCAATTCGGACTGCAAAACGTCAATTGGAGAAAGGCGCCGATAGCTTGATGCAGACAATGGCAGCGGGAAAGATGAATGACTAATACAACGACGTAGCGAAGCCATATCCAATCACGATGGTTAGCGCTCACTGTCTTGGTAGCTCACGTGCAAAGATGCGGCTTACAGTCTTGCACACGTATTTGATTCTGCAAAGCAATCCACTGCAGCGTGTCGCCCTGGCTACATGTCGCAATTTCATCAGTACCAAATGAGTGGTACCGTCTTTGCCGGCCCTACCAGTGGCCATGACGTCGTCGCCAGCTCAAGCGCCCCCGGGATTGGCACCATCAATATCAACCACCATCATGCGAAACAGAACCACGACAACCCCAATAACGCTCATCCCACAACCATTGTGGGCAACATGACATCCGATGGCCAGAGTAAGGTACATGTCGGAAATAATATCAATAATCATTTTCACGGGGAACCGGACCAAAACAAATGCCTACGATCTCTTTTTGTAACCGATCCAACTAGCGACCGTAACGAGATCATTACCGCGAGAGGTACGAGAACGGACGGAACTTGCAAATGGATCGAGTCAATAAAACAATACATGGAATGGAATCAATCTACTTCGGGCTTGCTGTGGATATGCGGTGGGCCTGGAAGAGGGAAAACCTTCATTGCGATTTATCTCTCTCAAATCCTGGAAGATTTATCCCAGATGCAGACTGATACCAAGACTATATATTTCTTTTGCAATAACCAGAAACCAGAGCGAAATTCGGCAACAAACATACTTCGAGGATTAATATATCATTTAATCCGGCATGAAACTTCTCTTGAAGGCATTCTTCTCTCCCGATGGAGAAATCAAGGAGAAGTTCTATTTCAATCGACGTCATTCGAGACTCTGTGGACCATTTTTATGTTAATGATAGAGGACATCGGATGTCGAACCGTACATTGTGTCATTGATGGTCTGGACGAATGTGATGACGAGTCACAACGGAACATGCTTGTAAAGTTCCAGGCACTCTTCAACTCTAAACTCCAGAATGGATTAAATCACAAGTTAAAGCTTGTAATTCTAAGTAGGGAACACCCAGATCGTCTACGAGAGTTTCTTTTGCCATTCCCACATATACGTCTCGATGACATCCCAGAGTCGAAAGAGGATATCCAAAACTACATCTCAAATCAAGCATCCAAGCTTGCTAAGATGAAAGGCATCATTAACACTGAACTGCACCATCGGATCAAAGAAAAATTCCAACAAAAGTCAGAGGGAACGTTTCTTTGGGTGACATTTATGTCACAAGACCTCGAGGCGAAAACGTTACCAGAGCTGGAAGACTCGTTGGAGAAACTTCCAGATGGCCTCAATTCTGTCTACGAGCGGATCCTCTCGTTAATCAGCGAGAAGAATAAAGAAACCGCACGTGAGATATTAGCCTGGGTCACCTTAGTTGACGCTCCGTTGACTATTCAAGAACTATGTGACGCCATACATATCCAGGGAACCTCGCTCGTAACACGTCAGAAAGTTTGTGAAGCCCACATCAACTGCTGCGCGCACCTACTCCAAATGACCGAACATCACGGGAAGCAAGTCGTAACACTGGTGCATCAAAGCGCCAAAGATTTCCTCATGGACACACATCGCGAAGGTTCATTAGTGATAAACGCTAAGGAAGTCCATGAACGCATTACCAATCACATGATTGAAGAAGTTATCGATATGTGGGGCAAGGTGATTGAATCAGGCCCGTTCTCGACATTTGATTACCTCAAAATCTTGAGAAATGAAAACCATTTCTTCGATTACTCGCTTGAACAATGGCCCATACAATTCAAAAAGCTTGGCAACGATATTGATAGAGTAATGCGCCGAAACAGATTGCTATTCCAGAAGGTTTCAAAAATAAGGGATGCAAGCTTTTACTATCAATATTCGACTTTTCGTTACGGATCGCCCCAAACAACCAGTTTGCTTTACATGGCCTGCGAAAAAGGCCTCTTTCATCTTGCCAAGCGTTTAGTCTCGGGGAACAAGTTATGGTATCTACCAGGCTTCAGGGAAGATCTAGACCAGATTTCTTATGGAAGAACGCCTCTATTTGCCGCATGCGAACAGGGACACTGTGACATTGTCAAACTCCTTGTAAATGCTGGTGCCAGTCTTGTAATATCCAAGCCCAGAAGTTACCTGCATTTCAAAGATGCCCTCCTTTGGACTCTCAAAGCTGGACAATTGGATGTCTTTGTTTTGCTCGCAGAAATGGACCAGGGGAAGAGATTACTACAGAGCAAGAACAATTCCAAGTATCTCCATGCAGCTGTACGTAGTGGAAATAAGGAATGTTGTCGCCTATTAATTGAAAAGCACCACTTCCCGGCAAGGTTAGAAAGTGTTGATGGACACAGTATTGTCTACACAGCATTAGAGCTCGGACACTTGGATCTTGCGCGACATCTAGTGAAGAGGTGGAACGCTAATCCTGGCGAACCAGGATCTCTGCTGACACTTACCCTCAGTCAAGATAAAGATGTTCACTTTCGAAAGGCCGTTTATTTCCTGACTAAAGATTTGGGAATTGATCTCAATACCTACATAGAACGTCATTTTTTTATGTCAAGCCCTCGCGGGCCGAAGGCGGCTTGATTTCCCAGAAACATCCATCCTTATCTTGCTTCAGGCTGGCCTCGATCCTTCACAATATCATGAACCGGATAAGCCAATGATTCATTGTGCACTTCAAATTGCTATAACAAAGAAGCGCACTCGGGTTTGTTTGGAGCCTAATATTTGGAGGGTGTTGATCAGCTCTGGCCGACTAAATATTAACGCTAAGGACGGCCAGGGCAAAACGCCGCTGCACATAATAACCAAAAATGTACATCAATGGTATCATCATACACCAAAGGAAATCCGAGAGTTTTATTCAAGTCTTCTCGACTTAGGGGCCGATAGAGACCTCAATGATGATGATAGAAAAACACCACTTGACTATGCTCGAAAGTTACTGATAGAGGATGCTTTCGACGATTATTTTGAAGATATCATTTCTATTCTTGAAAATTACGCAACGGTTCCGGTAAACTCGCTGACCACATCCTAAAGAGCCTAATATAAGGCAATAAGCAATTATAAGTGAGGATTCTAAAGTAGCTATTTGAACGCAGGGGTCACAGAGTTACATGCAATTCTTTGGGTATATTTAGTTAATTGTAATTCTACCCAAGGAGGGATCTCCTATCAATGCGACTAGATATTACAACCATCAATTAGCACTGCTAGTAATAGTGACGATGGTCCACGCAAGTCGTTTAGGAAACCACCACCTCATAAGACCACTGTCCATGGCACAGCTATGCAACGCCTCAGACCCCAAACGTTATCAAAACAATGTCGAAATTTTTTACAGTAATTTAATTGAGGATAAATTATAATTCAAGGGTCAATCCCAAAATTTCTTTTCATCACAGCCCACGGGCCCAAGGGCCCCAGTTTGCATCAGCTCTCAATCATCTCATGTTTTAGCATAGACAGGTCCTGATCTGTGCACGCCGCAGGCTCCCGCAACGGGCTGGTCCAGCTGCCAGTTGCGTTGTGCTCTTTTTTAACTCGTGGTCTGTTCACGGCAAACCCGAGACACACAGTAATTAGCAGCAGAGGTCTACAGTTCATCCCAACTCCACTGGCGATCCCTGCCAGATAAATGGATTCGCCACACACGCGTCCAACGGCCACGCTTCCAAGGTATTTCCTCGCTTTTCTTGAAAGATTGCAGCGCCGATCGGCAGCCGTTGCGGGCATTGCCTAAAAAAGAAACAGGCATATTTGGTCAAGGTCCAGCACTCCAGTAATACGAAGCTACGCCTCTCATCATCTCCCCCACCAGCATCATTACGTAGCTGTCAATTCTTTGTCTGCCCGAGTCTCCTGAATCTTGGGGCATGCGCGCGCGATTCCTTCTCCCCTATCGCATTCGGGGGTAACCCACCCACCCACCAACACTCATCATTTTCTACACAAACAAAGGGCGCTATGGCCAGGTGAGCCCCCGAGTCTCAAAGCATGGGTCCCTTCTTTTTTAAACTGGCGTTTGAGTTGTGCCAATGAAACATGGCCAAGGGGGGAGCGGCTAGCTTTAAAATTTTAAGCTCGTTGCCCCTTTCGGCCTGTTTCGCCCTGCTTGGTTTCAGGACACCTGCTACAAACCAGCCTTTGGGCTGGTGGTGTGTTAGTGTTTTTTCAACGTCGTCGGGTCCAGGTCGAGTCAGTTCAGGGCGAAGGAGGGGGAACAGTCGATGCGCCGAGGCTAAAATGGGAGAGAAGGAGGCGGGCAGGAGGCGGGAATACAAGTCAGAAAAAAGGAGTCATCTTTGTTTTTGTGTCATGCACGGCCAACAAAGCAAAGGAGCGCCAACAGAGTGAATGAAACCCAGTGGCAATGTTTGCAGGATTTACGCGCTGGCCGAGGTGTTGGTGCTGTGGCCCAACTCGCTGACCGGCCGGAATTAATGCGACCAAAAAAAACACACACCCCGCACACACTCTTCCCACATGCGCTGCTGTCAGGGGCAGGGGGGCTTAGCTGTCTAGCCTCTCACAATCAAGTTTGCCTGCAAAGGACTCACGTCACTGTGATCCAACACTCAGCGCCAAGACCTGCAAGGCACCAGGTCCTGTCCGTCTTACACACCACCAAGACACTCGGCAAAGCACAAGTCAGAATTCACAAATATTTATGCACAGATGGGCTCAGAGGGATGCGATATGAGGTCATGATAGGAAAAAAGTTGCCAGAGTTGTATTGGCGGGTGTGTGTTCTAGTCTATGTACAAGATTGAATTGAAGTAAAAACAAAAACTTTGTCCTTTATTTTCCGGGGGGGATATCCTGTCATTTCACTTCATAACCAATTGTTTGAATCCTTAAGAAAGCAGTTTTTTTTTTTCGTTTAAGCACTTCGCTTACTGAAGAGCAAGAGTCTTCTTGCCGGTGCCGTATGCCAGGTTGTAGACGTTCTCCTTGAGCAGGTGGCTGATAGATGTACCGAAGGAGGTGGGGCAGATGGGCTGGTTGGTAGTGGCGAGGTCGAGATGGCACTTCTCATCAACTCCGTACTTGCAGACCTGGTCCCAGATGTTGTACATGTTGTGGTTCTTGGCGACCCAGCTGTTGGGCTGGCCGAGGCACTCCATGAGGTAGTTCATGGAGGGGACGGCATTGAGAGGGAGCTTGCCCTCGTGCATGAGGTGAGCGCACTTGCTGGGGTGGACGTATTCGTAAGCAAACTCCTCGCCGCCGCCAGTCTCGGGGCTCACAGTAGCGGACTTGCCGCACTTGAGGTAGTTCCAGGCATCGTAGGAGATGTCGTAGGCACCACCGGACTGGTCGACCTTGAGGAGATAGACGTGACGTCCAGCGTTGGAGACCTTGACGCAAATGTCATCGCAGCTGGGGGCGCTGGGCCAGTAGGCGATACGGTTGACGTTGACCTTGCATCCGGGGACTCCGATGGAGCTTCCGTAGACATCGTGGGGAGTCATGCTGGCAGTGCCGGATCCGCGGGGAGCGAGGGCAGCGCCGGAGACGAGGGTGGCCGAGGCGGCAAGAAGAGCAGTGAAAGTAGCAAACATTTTGAAGGATTGTTATGTGTAAGCTGGTTCGTAAAAGTTTATACGAGTGAAGTATAAGTGAGTTGCTGAAGATTGCAAGTGTAGTCTAGAGGCTGGCCCGACTGTTGTTTGTTGGTATACTCGACGCACGGCGAAGAGTGAAAGAGTGAGTGGCAGAAGGAGTGGTAAAGACTGATCACAGATCAAGGTCTGGTTGTTGGCAACGGCCGGCCGAAAGAGTGACGAAGATGTCAAGAGAATGTGGTGATGAGCGAGATGGGGAGAGATCTGAATCGGGGGTGGATGCCCCGTCTTATATACACATGGGGGACTGCGGAGGGTATCCCAAGGGTCAACCGGGAGGGACAAGGAACAATAGCCCAGGGGTGCCCAGGACGACAAAGCCCAGAAGCCCTGGCGAAACAGATCCCGATGGCATGGAGGCCGGGAGCTCGCCCCCGGCCAGGGCTTGCAAAGCGAGGGAGCCCGACTCCAGCAAGTCGGGTCCCAGCGGCTCCATGATTCGCGATGCCGGCGCGTGGCAAAGCATGTCAGCAACTGGCTAGCTCCTGGGCGGCGCTGGCACCGTTGGAGTGACCCATGGGTTAGTAGCAGCCCAAGCCCAAGGCAGAGTGTTTCCGCTTCCTCGTCGGTCCGTGGGAGGCAGCTTGGGGGGAAGGCTTTGGGGGGTTCCACCCGGCAGCGAGCCGCTGGGATGGACCGGGGCGGTATGAAAATCGCAGAAGCGCCAAGCCTGCGCGAAGCCCGTCCTGGCCTAGCCCTGGCTTTGTTCTCTCTGCCCCTGGCGAGGAAAATGGCTCACTGCTTGACCTCAGCTAGGCCCGTCTCTGTCTAGGGTCGCCAGCACGGCGAGGAGGCCCCTGGCTTGGTCCCAGGCACCGTGCATTAGCCAGGGACCCGGGAAACGCACACACTCAATAGGATCCCTGCCTGTCGGGCTGTAACTGGCGGTTTCACAGCAGTGATGAACTGGGAGAGCATGTGGCATGGGGGGCGATCGTCGGTCAACTAAGCGTTGTCCGCATGGCTGTCGAAGCAGTGATATGTCACCGCTGCGAGACGTTCCATAGCCGAAGCGGCTGGAATTGGGAAGGGGGGAGAAAACTCTGCAGAGGGCGGCGTGCGTCTGCAGACAATCTAATCTGGGACGCAGAGAGCGTTGCGAGAGCGAGCAGAGGGGATGGAGTCGTCGGCATGGCTTAGGGTTAATTCAGTGGAACCAGCACGCCCACACCCGCCGAGGGGGGATGAACCCGACAGTGGGAGCCGCCAACATGCTGTGCACTGTGGGCTTCAACGCCAACGGACAAAGGAATTGATGCCGCGTTGTACAATCATGGCTCCTTTTTTTTTCTTTCTGTGTTTGTGGAGTCGGTCCATCGTTTCATGCGGCCGCCAGCTAGGAGTTTGGGCATTCACTGATTCGTCTTTGGGGGGAAATGAGAACAAAGGGCAAAATATCATTGTTATTAGCCAGCACCTAGTTAGAGAGATCCAAGACACGGGTCATCCTAGACACGGGATTTGGATTTTGAGTTTTGGGTGTGCGAACCGGCGGGTTCGGGTTCTTGTTCCCTGTGTCCCAGCTGAGTCAGTCTCGAGCTGAGGTTCCGTCTCTTGCTGCTTGTTTCCAGCTGAGCGAGCTTCAAAGTGTCCCTTGCTCAAAAGCAAGCTCTGCGTTACCGCTCCCGCTCTCGCACCGCCAGTCTTTAATTAATTTATTGTGCTTTGCTGGACAAATCAAACTGATGCTGTGTGATCATAGCTCCTGCACGTCCGATCAGCCCTGCCAGCTGTTCATCATGGCTTCAGGTGTCAATGCCAATGCTGTTGGTCAATCACTTTGTCCCCCTCTCTCTCCTTTGTCTCTCCCACATGGTGTGCATCTCCCCTCTTCCTGTTGTATTTTCACTAGTATCTCACACTCACACTCACACTCACATCCCCGTCACCATCCCAGTTACCACCCCAGTTTAATCCCTCTCCCTTTTACTTGGCATGGTGGAGGCTGTGTTTGCGGATGCGAGCATTCACCGTGTAAGCCAAGAGCGGGCTAGGGCCTCAAATCCAAGGTTGACAAGGAACAACAAAAAAAGCACTCTGCTTCCATTTCCACTTCCACTTACTTCCGCTTTCCACAGTGGCTTCCTACAGCGGTCTTGGCCCTGTCAGGCTCCACTCACACTCCCTAACCTCCAGTGAACCAGCAGCCTGACAGCCTCTTTTTTTCTCCGACCGCCGCGAGGCTCCAGCTGTGCGACAGGTACGTACCTTTTCAGCTGAGAAAAAATTCTTTCCCCAAAGCACCCATTGGCCAGCCCCCCGCGCCAGCTCTGTCTTCTCCCACCCACTTCCAGGTGCCTCCGCACTAAGTCGACACTTTATCGCCCAAAAAGCAATTGCTCTTCCAACTGGCGATCTGCTCCCTTTTTTCGCAGGCCATCATGGCTGCGAACAAGAGGCATCTGTGGAAATTGCGCGTGTTTCATGGCTGCCTGCACTGAGACCTCGGCTCCTACTACAGTGTCATTGAAGAAAGCAGACTGTCGACCTGTTTCCCCACCACACCACCCATCCATCCATCATCGCCCCTACTTCGGACGTTGCATTTGCCGCTTCCAGAATCTATCGTCTCCGGTTTTTCGCAAACTATTTCGTCCGGCTGCAGTAGTTGCCATCTTTTCTCAATATTCTCTCAAGCTAGAAAATTCTTCTTGTTGCCTCGTCTAAATCGCCGCTCGCCCTTCTCAAGAAATCTCTCTCCCGGGAGGCTCGGACCCCACCTCCGCTATCCACACAGGGCCAGTATTCCAGCCTCCTTCGCGCGATGGCAGTCCTACCACAGGCACATCTCCACTCGGCTTTGCGGACGAGACCTTTTCTGCTTACTCTATGGGCCTTTGGGCGGCCCGTCATCGGCGGGTCAGTGTCCCGTTGGCCGACGAGGAGGTGCCAGTCTGACTCTGTTGCATGATGGCGCTGAGGCTGCAGAGTGACATATCTGTCGACTCAAGAGGCATTGGCCGAAGAGAAAAAAACGTGCCTGTTCAGATGACCGCGTCTTTTAGTGCTTTAATGAGATGCTAGATGTGCCGCTATTTATGCAGGGCGAAATGCTGTCCCAGGTGTAGATCAAGCTCGGTTCGGTGCGCACAGCAGGTCTGGCCAGATCTGTCTCAGCCCCCATCAATGCGAGTTGCTGGACCATCCCATCATTTCTTGTGACGTTGCGGTAAGAAATTGCCGGCCCCAGGTTAGAGGTTGGGCTTAGGATGAGACTTTCTGAAGCCAGTTGGTCCCAACCAGCCGTTCCCACAAAATGTAAACGAGACCCCAAAGTGAGGAGTGACAGCTCAGAGACGCATCGTATTCTAGTAGCTCGGCATGTGTGAGAAGTACACCTTCAAAATGATAGACTGTACTATGATGCAATACATCTCGCTTAAAGGAGCTGAGCACGGGTGTAGTTCAAGGTGTGGCTCATCAGTAACACGCGAGTATCGTCTGCACCGCGCAGATCACTTAATGCCTTCACTAGTATACTGATAATCATTGCCATTCTGAGTGGTCGGCAATATCAGGGCCTATTTTTCACGGCAGACCGTTCTTGCGGTGTGGGGATCTAGTGGATTGATCTAAAGAAGGGATTCTTTCGTACGAGTGTTGCTGGTGTCAGAGTGGGATTTGCAAGCACTCAAACAAAATGAAGCTTGTTTGCAATGTGAACTTGTCTTCAAAATTACGGTGGAGGCGCCCACATAAGCCCGCTGCAACAGAGTGAAACATGGATGAACACACAGACACACTCCAAAAAGAAGAAAAAAAAAAAATCATATCATAATGGAAAGTGGCTGGCTGGGTCAATCAATATTTCACCTGTCATGCAAATCTCAGGATGATGTAGGGTAGGCAGAAACGCACCGACGGCGCAATTATGTCAACTAATCAAAATAAATGCTATCTGACAAAATAAACCAACTAGTTCTCAGAACTAGGACGTTTCCCATGACCCACATCTATTGATTGAACTATTCTGTCGCACTAACAGATATGTGTGGGTAGACATTAGTACACCGTCAACATGCTTTCAGTTCTCCAAATCTTTAATTATTCAAATGAGGCACGTCAACGTCACCAGCTTCCATTACACTTCTCTAATAATGCCAAGAAAGCCTGTTTCGTGTTTCTACCTCCCGTGCCGTGCTAACTTTCGTATTCCAGCCAGGCCCCCTTCTGGCGCCCTCGCTTCTCGTCAGATGACCCGCTTTGAGGCGTTGTTAAGAAATGAGCACCAGGTGGTCGAAGCTCGTTTTAGAGGATCACCGCCACGCCGCTGTCAACCTTGAATCGGTCTCACCGAGCCGACCGGGGCAGTGATTACGATAGACCGGGCCAAGAAAGTCAACACCAAATTAGAAATCTCCGACGCCGGGCTGGTTTGTGGGCTTAGCCGTGAAACCCATGCAGGACAGGGCTATTTTAAACATCATAGGTCATCATGACGAGTGCCTCACAAGTGATGTACTGCACGACCGGATGGTAGTATGAACTTGGATCCATTGCCAACGTCTCACGAGCCCAGATGGGCTCGCTTCTTATGCCGAGGTACATAGTCTTTTCTTTTGTACTTTTTCCCACACAGGTCACATACACCGCCCATAGATGGATAATTATCTTTTGCCCATATGTGATGCTCTGTCCAAACATGCCGCTGTATCTCTTTTTTATTTCGTCCTTTAAAGGGGCAATCCTTGTCCTTGGGGCATTGTTGGTGGGCTCTTTTGTGTTTGCTACAAAATAAAGGTAATGTATCAGTAAAAGTAAACCAAAGATTTAGGAACAAAAAAAAAAGGCATATCCAGGCAGTGGGGGTAAAAGTTTGCTGAAACAATATGTACTCACTTGAGGTCCTCAGAATCTGGAGCCTTGTATCCGCAATCTGACCAGTGACATCGGAGCCGAGATCGTCGCGAGCGCGACTTCTTTGGAAGTGAGTTTGGTAATTCATGAGACGCTGGAATAGATCGAATTTGGTGGATTTGGATATTGGACGCATTTTCTGGGTAGGTCAATTCAATAGGCGAAGACAAAAGAAATGTGCCATCAAAAGAAACTGGAGGGATCGTTTGCCGCAGAATATTCTCGGGAGGGTAAATGTTCCTCTCTGCATTACTGTGCACGCCACAACGACCTCATGCTCGAGGGGATGATCCTGGGGTTTCTGATGCGACTGGTGACGACCAACTGGATGTTGCAAAGGAATGCAGCTGCGAAGGATTGACTGTTTCCCCACCATAATCGTCGAGATCAAGGTCATCATGGGAAACGGTTTCAAGATTTATGGATGTAGCGACTGGGGATTGAGTTAAACACTGTAACATTTCGCTCCAATCCTCCCCCGCTAGGAGGGGATCGACAGCGCCCTCACGGAAGGCTAAGATCTGCTCAGACATCTTGGAGCACCTGCAGGGTTTGGCAGTTAGCACGAGATGTTCAAGCGGGATATATGGGGAACACGGGCAATATATTAAACTGTCGATGAAGGATTCAACCCGAGTTTCTGTCTGGCACTTTTTCTGAGCCACTGATTAAAGTGACATAGAATAAACGAGCCAGAGTTGAACCCATTTCAAACCAAGGAATGGGATATGCAAGTGCGAATTGGCTTAGGGCTCTGGGGCTGACCTTTGATGAGCATGACTTGCCATGCGGCCATGCGGCCAAGGCGTGTAGTATGTTGAATTGAAGTGATTGACAATGATGCACTTGAGAACAAAAGGTGGTGTAACACAGACGGAAGAGCATTGCAAATTTATAATTGATGAAATATGCCGCATCTGTTACGTCAACCAGCACATGATTGTCGCCAAAGCGATCAAGTCGACGAGTTAGGAAAAAGTGTACATGAATCAACCAACAAGAATAAAAGCCACAATTCATCACGTTGGAGGCCCTGCACGAATTCTACTGCTATTGGCTTTGATTGCGGGGTGGGATTGAGATTGTAATTTGGAAGTCAAGACTCGGAATGTCGGCAAAAAGGAACGATATGAAGCCATCAAAGTCCAATCAGACATGATGAACCATATGCAACTAATAGACAGGCAGTCAGATGCTCCCCCACGGGAAATCATCGAGCCGTCAAGTCGGGCGTGATGCGACGTTGGTTGGTGTAGGCCCCCATGGAGGCCCCATTGAGGCCCCCGCAGTCACTTACCATTCGTGGACTGCTCGGCGAGGAAGAGTTTAGGGAAGATGTGTGGCAGATGATTGGAATAGAGAACATGAGCGAAATTCTCAAGCTGCTCTTCGATTCAAGAATATTCCATGGTTGACAGTTACGCTAGCAGGCCGCTTGTCATGACGAATTTACCTCAAGCTAGCTTCCATCTTTTGCCGTTGCGATTGGGATTGGCGAACAATACACGAAAAAAAAAATCGTTGGATAATTCATAGAGCTGTAAAACGGTGTATAATGCTGAATTTAAAATTTAATCTTAAAAAAAAGCCAAGTGACTTGCTCTTTTGGCTCAATTTTGGTGCGTGGAACATCGTCATGCCATACCTCACACCGAGGTGAGACCCCTCGGTGAAGGGACCCACTCATGGTGAGAGCTGATAATCGATAAGCTCCATCTGAAAAAAATTTGGATGCAGCTTCTTTCACTAACCAATCCGCGACAACACCACGCAACAATGGCGCCAATCGCCTCGCCCTCGCCTGAGCCCGCCGCTCTCAAGCACGAGAAGAAGTCCAAAAAGGAGAAGAAGCGTGCGCGAGAGGAAGATGTTACCGGAGACGGCGACCGAAAACACAAAAAATCCAAGAGCGTCTCCGTCGTCGCTACCGACATCGTTCCCGACTCCAGCGACAAGGCCGACAAGAAGAAGAAGAAGAGCAAGAAGGACAAGCATGCAGTAACGGAAGCGGAGAGTGCGCCTGTGGCGTACGAGGAACCCAAGTCGGAAAAGAAGAAGCACAAGAAGAAGAAACAGGACGCTGCCGAGGCTGAGCCAGAGGCTGTCGCTGTCGCCGACGGCGAGAAAAAGAAGAAGAAGAGCAAGAAGTCCAAGAAGGACGCCGAGGAAGAGAAGACTGAAGTTCAGGCTGCGCCTGAGGCTCAAGAAGATCCCTTCGGTGCCGATGCTATGGATGTCGACACCGAGGCTGCTCCTGTTCCGTCCAAGTCTGAGTCTGGAATTCACCAACCCCCCGACATCCCCGCGAACCCCCAATTCCCCTTCTTCACCCAGACAGTATCTCTATATGTGCCTCTCTTCCCCATTGGCTGGGCTCAGCCTGTCACCAATTGCCAGTACCAGCACTTGCAGCACCTCCAAAACAAGTATGTGCCGACTCTGCGCGGTGTCCTGCTAGACTACAGGAATGTCGCATTTGGTGAGAAGGCCGGCAGGAAGGGAGCCGCTACGGACGATGAATCGCCAGCTCAGGTTATGTCCAAGGACGAGGCTGCTGTTGGCTTTGGTTGGATCACTGCCGACGTGGACCTGTTTGTGCCCAGCCGCGGTGCTTGGATGGAAGGTAGCGTCAACCTCCAAACCGAAGGACACATTGGTGTCGTCTGCTTTGGCAAATTCAATGCATCCATTGAGGCACGAAGATTGCCTCCCTCCTGGAAGTGGGTTCCTAACGAGTCCCCAGAGGCCCATGGCTTCGAGGAGACTGCCTCTGTCATTACCTCGGACGACCACGGTGTCGTTCGACAAATACACAGCACTGGGTTCTGGGTTGACGGAAGCGGCGAGAAGATCAAGGGCAAGATTCGATTTAGAATACGCAACTTTGATGTGGGAACTAGCGGAGAGACGAGCTACCTCTCACTGGAGGGAACCATGCTGGACAAGCAGGGCGAAAAGGCGGTCGTTGCCGAGGAGGCCGAGACTGCTCGCATGCGCAAGGGCAAGAGGGGTGGCCAGAGGTCGCAGAGGAGACGTGTGCCAGAGTTTGCCATGACTCGATTCAACGCCAATGAGGAAGCTCAAGACGATGAGGAGGCGAAGCGAGAAGTGCTGGCGGTGAGCGAAGACTAAGAGCAGGCATGGCATGGAATTAAAAAAAAAAGGAGCCAGGAGTTGTGTGATACCTTGGTTTAATGAGTAAATTGTTACTGTAGACGGATAGGCATTTCCGTTCATCTAAAGAGTGTCCCTCCAAAACAAAAAAAGCTAACGTATCTATAAACGAGAGAACCAAACGCCAAGCTAATGACATGTCCGATGATACGCCCCTCCCAACATGATATCAACAATATTTTATACATTTACACCAGCAGGCGGCTTCTACGCCGCAGCCTCGACCATGGGCTCCCATGGCCTGGCGAGATTCCACAAATACACTTTGCCTACTGGCTCATCTCCCAGAGACTTGACAAAGATGTGCTGGAATAGCGGTGTCGACGAAAATAGAGGGGCCACTGGGGCAACAGAGTCGCGGTCCCAGCCAGGGCTGAGTCCTTCCATCCAGGCGGGTTGCTGAACAAAGGCGTCGACTTTTTCACGGTAGGCGTCCCAGTCAGCCGAGTGGTCGTTGACAACGATCTGGAAGCGCACGCCCTGAATGTCGATGGTGAGGCGCTGGACCGTGTTGGGGAAACCGTGAGAGTAGCCGCTGCTGAGAATCCACGAGTAGTCGGTCTGGTCACCGTTGCTCTCCCAGTCGTACCAGACCTGGGTGCCGCTCTCGGAGAAGTCGTTGAGGACCAGGCGGGCCTCGGCGTCGAAGCTCAGCTCGCAGTGGCGGGGCGAGACGCCGGGGAGCGCGGGCAAGACGACATCGCACCGGGCCGGATCGGACCCCAGGACAAAGGACCCGGGCCGCTTGGGGGCCTGGTCAAAGGACAGCTGGATGGCCTTGGCAGGTTGGCTGGTGACGAGATTGGGGAGACGGGAGCTGAGCAGAGGAGAAGAATCCGTGGCGACGGAACGGAATTCGTTGGATGGAAGGTGGGTTGCCTTGTCGGCAAAGGAGCCACGCGCCGTTGGAACCAGCCAGGCGATGACGTTGGAGGATGAGGGGCTCGACATTGTTGTTGAGAGAGTGAGTGTGTGTGTGTAAGTGAATCGAGGATATTAAGTTGGGGTTTTAAGATAAAAAAGAGTAGTGGGGTATCAGTGGTGAATTATACACTAATATAACAGAAAAAAAAAAGAAAGTGTGTGCAGAGAGCGGCAGAGAGACGGTGAATGAATGTCCTCCGAGGTGGTATCGTGTAAGTCGACTTAAAAAACGAAAGGTAAGTCGGTAGAGTTTGGCTGAGAGCGGTGGGGTTGTGGCTTGTAATGCACAGGCACAGTATTAGACTCGACTGAGGAGGATGGGAATATAGAATATTGGAGAGTAATGGGGTTTGGAGGCTTTATAACTAAGTCTAAAGCGACTGTGAATGCTCCTGGGCAGCCGAGAGATAGATTGGTTGAGGGGTTGCCGCGGACAACGACCGCGTCTTTATGGGATGTGCGCGTCGCGAAAACACATGACAGCCATAGAGGGCGGCGGGCGTGGGCGGGCTCGCAGACGTCGGTTTCATGGCGGCGCGGACGTGTTGTGGGCGCTGGGTGCGCTGGCCGTGTGGAGGGTGTGAGGCCCGGAGCGCGACGGCCAATCGTTTCGTGTGGAGTCGCGCTGCGGGGGCGCACGCCAGTGGGAGGGCGCCGTGTCACCTGTGTCAGTCACGGGCGAACAAGCACCAGCCGGAGCTTAAGCTTCCCTGGCCTGGGCGAGAGAGCGAACATGATGCAGATGCAGACCCAAGCAGCAACGCTCGACGTGGCGGGCCGGGAGAGGCGTTGACGCCCGGAGGCGGAGGGGCAGCGATCGTCCGGTGGTGCAGGGCCCCAGTGCAGGGCGCCGGTTCTCTGGTGCATCCATTGCTGCATGATGGAGTAAGCAGCGACGTGGGAAGAGTGGGCGACACGGCCTTGCACTTCACACACGGCAGCGGAGGCAAAACATCGCTGGGCTACATGCTGCCCATACATGATGCCCGTACATAAATGCGACGTTGCGTGCGTTTCTGCTATGACTCACAACTTTTTCAAGACATACAGCACTCCAAACATCGTCAATGCATAATCTCTTTTTGTTTTGCTTGTAAACAAAACATGTTTGTCTATGTACAAGGGGAAAAACAGGATCTTCTCTCGCTTCTTCTCCCGCCGCAAGCCGCCGCCGCAAGTCGTCACAGATCTTCCCGGCGGCCATCTCCGCCCTCGTTGCTGCTGCCAGCCACATGGACAACCTCACGCACCGCCACGGCCCTTGATCGTGTCAGGACCCTGCCGTCGGCTGCGAAACCGCCGGCAAAGATGCGAGCGTTGCCGTCGAGTCGCTCCGCCTGCTCGCTGGCCAAGGTGAGCCTCGTCTCAAACGAGGTCCTCTCTGCTGCCCCAATCCCGCGCACCGTCGTTGCGTCGGCGTCGTCGCCGTCCTGCACGTAGAACCTCCACAGCGCAACCTCCGTGTCACCGTTCCAGCTTGCATAGACGCTGACCTCGCCATTGTCTCGCAGTGCGGCGACGGCGGGAGTTTCCCTTGGCCGGCCAGTCCACTCAAACCGGAAGCCCCTGTAACTCTGAACCGAAGAGGGGGGGAATGAGGGGGAGGATGAGGAGGGGGACTGGGCCTGGGACTGGGACGAGGACGAGGGCAATGCTACACCCCCCGCATCAAGGCGGGCATTGAAGATGGGCGTCCCGTCGGCGCGGAACTCAGTCACTGCACCCTCCTGACCCCAGTTGACAAAGACGTTGCCATTGGGGAGCACTTGTGTGTTGCCGTGAGACTCGGCGACGATGTCGTCAGGTGAGACGTATGACTGGAGGATTTTGGCTGAGTTGTCACCATGATTGAGCTGCACGATGATGCCCCGGGACCGGGTGTTCGTGGGGCTCCTGTCATCGTGCTCCCCGTCAAACTGCCAGGCTGAGTTGTCAAAGAAGGAAATGGTCTCGACTTGGCCGTCGGCCGATCGGTTGAGGAAGCGTGCGTCGTGCTGGTGCCCAAAGTTTAGCTCTGTTGATGATTCAAACGTGGACCTATCGCCACCGAGCTGCCAGATGATGGAGCCGTCTAGGCCGGACAGCTTGTAGATGGTGCTGGTGTGGCCGGCCGAGACGAGGTAGTTGCCCTCGTCGTCCTTGTCTATGCTGTTGAGGTGGAAGTAGTCCCAAGCAGCAGCAGCGTCGAGACCGGTGTTTGGGAGAATCGGGGCTTGGCTGTCTGGAGTGGTTGTCAGCTGAGTCGATGCTGCATTCATGCGTTATCAGACATACCGGTGGGAGACACGACGTCCAAGGAGTGGACCTCAAAGAGGAGCTCGCCTGTTTCAATGTCCACCTCTTGCAGGATGTTGTCAATGATCCATCTTTGCTCCTCGGTGCCTCCGTACGGAGCTAGATTATGCGGGACTGGATCGTAAATCCCGATCAATGCCGTCTTCCCATCGACAATGCGAAGCTCGTGTATTGAGGGGATCTTGTTGGTTAGGCTTTGGATCTGTGCCAGGGGCCGGTACTCGTCACTCAAGATTTGTAACGTGCCGTAGCCACCTTGGTGATGTGAGTCAACGATGCCCTGAAATGCTTGCAAAGCAGGTTTCCCGTGATATGTCGTGGCTTGTAAGTTGGCTACGGATCCCGATAGATACCCCAGACTTGACCATACCAGATCGCCATTATTGCGAAAAATGTAGGCGCCAGGTTGCTTCGGAAGGTCTCTATTGTTGCCCTGGCTAGGGCCAGGCGTCACAAAGATGAAGCCAGGAGCAACATCTTCAGCAGCTGGGATGGTGATGTTCAGGCGAGGTGGAGAGAGGTCTGGACGGGAGCGGAACTGGGACTCTGCGCTCGCCCACCCAGTCAGGGCGGCGAGAATAGAGACGATCCCGATGGACTTCATTTTTGCCCAAGCCTGGAGAACAATCTCAAGTCGAGAATAGTCGCTCCCGACTGTGTTGTAAAAGAAAACAGGCTCCCACCACTTAATCAATCATCCCTCCACAGAATACGAAAGTAAGAGTTCCACTTGCTTCAGAGCCCTGTCCTGATAGCACGCCATAACCATGTCGCAAATTACGTTCTGCAGGCAATATAACTCTGGACTGTACAATTGCTCTTTTGAGCCGTGTAATAGATGGGAATAACGAATAAAAGGCTAAAGGTACGCGTATTGGTATCGGATAACGCGCGGCCCATTCTCCGATAAGGCGTGGCGGGGGGATGACCCGCATTATCCACGCCAGCCAGCTGTTAGTGAATTGTATGGCCGTTTGCGTAGAAGCACTAACTTTGACGCCATTGCTACTCACATTGCGCGAGCACAAGGGCCGAATGGCGTTCGTCGCGACAATCCACTGTCAAACGTCTTCCCGTGCGATTGCTTTTGGGTGCTATCGAATCGATTCTTTTACAGCATTTTCCAAAGCCAATTTGCCTGGCCCAGACTATAGTTTTTTGCATAACAGCAACCATAGCCAATTGCGGTCGGGGGCGCCGGTAGAGTTTCAGCATGCGTTGCAGACATTGGCTACGGCCAGCCGGCCTAGTAGTAGGCTCTGTCTCATGGCTAGCGGCATCGACCGCTATGGCACAGCAGACTGAGGATCAAATTGTTCTGTCTGGAGAGCAAGCCGTTCTAGGGACTGAGACTTCTGAGCCAGCGGTCAACCGGGACAGGAAGAACATCGTCTTCATTCTGACTGACGACCAGGATGCGGTGCTGGAATCAGTGTCTTACATGCCCTTATTAAAGAAGCACATAATTGACCAGGGCACTTCATTCGTCAACCACTTTACTACTACAGCCATCTGCTGCCCATCCCGGGTTGCCCTCTGGGCTGGCAAGCAGCCTCACAACACCAATGTCACGGACGTCAATCCACCATACGGTACGTGCTCTCCTTTCTCTTCCTTTGTTTTCTCCTTTGCCTTTTCCTATAATGCCTTTTGTGGCCCTGCTAACACAGACAAGGCGGCTTCCCCAAGTTTGTGTCTCAGGGTCTGAACGAAAACTGGCTCCCCGTGTGGCTGAGCGAGGCTGGGTACAACACATATTACACGGGAAAGCTGTTTAACTCGCATACCGTCCACAACTACAACTCGCCGTTCCCCGCAGGATGGAACGGCACCAACTTTCTCCTTGACCCGGGCACTTATTCTTACCTTAACCCTATTTACCAGCGCAACCGTGAAGCACCTGTGTTTCACCAGAATGAGCACACCTCTGAGCTGATTGCACAGTATGCTCGTGAGCTGCTTGGTGAAGCTATTGAGGCCGAGGACCCCTTCTTCATCACTATCGCACCTGTGGCCCCTCATGCCAACATTGACATCAACAGAGGCAATGGACCGCCGGTGATGACCATTCCAATTCCCCTTGAGAAGCATTCTCACCTGTTTGAAGGGGTCAAGGTCCCTCGAACTGATAACTTCAACCCCGATTCGGTATGTGTGAACCTGCACAATTAGAGATGTTTGTGATGTTAACGTGCAATTAGCCCAGTAGCGTCAACTGGGTCAGCAGGCTTCCCAAGCTCAATGAGACTGCGGTTTCCCTTATTGATGAATTTTATCGAGCACGACTCCAAGCATTGCAGGCTGTCGATGAGCTTGTTGAGCAAGTTGTTAATCAATTGGATGAAGCTGGTATCCTTGATGACACTTACATCTTTTTCTCGTCCGACAATGGATACCACCTGGGACAGCATCGACTTCCTCCCGGAAAGACGTGTGGATTCGAAGAAGATATTCGGGTCCCTCTTTTCGTTCGTGGCCCTGGCGTAGCCAAAGGTTCGGCCGAGGAAACCGTGACGACTCATATCGATCTTGCTCCGACATTTCTCAAGCTCGCGGGTGCCGACCTCCGGTCCGACTTAGATGGAACTCCTATTCCGGTGCGAGAAGCTGATGCTAGCGCAACCCGTCACGAGCACGTTGCTGTCGAGTATTGGGGAAGCGCCATCGCCGAGGGTAACGTTGGAGGATTCGATGGCAGAGGCCTGATTCATCTTTCCAACAACACATACAAAGGTGTTCGAATCGTGCACGAAGACTATGACTTGTACTATTCAGCCTGGTGCACCAATGAGCATGAGCTCTATAATCTCAAGGTAAGAGCCGATACTCGTCCATGCCTACAACTGCTAACTAACCTTTGTAGAATGATCCCGGTCAGATCAACAACCTGTTTCTGGCAAGCGGAGTCGTTGTAGGACCCGAAGTCTCCCTGTTGGGCACCAGTGTTGCAAAGGTCGTTAACCGTCTAGATTCCCTCATGATGGTGCTCAAATCATGTCGGGGCGAGACCTGCATCAAGCCCTGGAAAATTATCCATCCCCAAGGAGATGTGGAGAGCTTGACAGATGCTCTTCATCCCCAATTTGATAAATTTTACGAGCAGCAGGTCAAGGTTGAGTTTGAGCAGTGCGAGAATGGATACATTGTCAGCTCCGAGGGACCCCAGGTTGGGTATGAATATCGGGATGGCCTCGAGTGGCATCACTGGACTTAGTATCTCATGATTAAAATGATGTATTTTAATTTGGACAACGTGTCAATGCTGTCACTCCAAAACACCCGGAGACGACAAATGCCTAAAAGGCCGTGACTAAGAGCGTCGATGCCCAACTCCCAATACCCCGATGATGGATTTTGTGGTTATGGCCGCATGTATCTCAGGGTTGTATTTTTGGCAAATAAAAATGTAGTGGAGTTTGAGGAACTATGGGGAATGTGATACTTGTGACTGTATTGATCCACCACGTATTGACGATATGGCATGATTCGTGATGGCTTACGACATGGGCTCGTATAGAGTACGTACCACGGTTAAACTCTATTATAATCGGCGATAAAAAATTCGGACCCGGGAAATGATCTGGATCGTAAAATGTAGCCTGGACTCTACTTAAAGTAGTGCTAGATTGAAGATTGCCAAAGTTGTATTTGGAAAAGTTATCAGTTCAAGTGTCAAAGGATTTCAGCGATGAAAAATATTGGTATAGGAGCAAAAAACAAAATTTAACACAAACCCCGAAACACGTAATGGTCTTTTTTTAATGGGATGATTGAGCTCCTTTGGTGATCTTGCACCATCGGTGATGGGATCCCTGGTATCCAACCTGGATCTTATTCCTTGCTTCAGGTGACTGGGATCTTGGTCTTGGCTATTCATGGACCATAGCTGACCGGGCCGGTCAAATTCATCTCGTGAAAAGTACAATGTGTAAGTGCGCTCTGCAATTAAGTGGATTCATTCCCACGAGCCTTCATCCATCTGCTGTACAATACAACCCCTGAAAGATTGTGCCTGAGTGACATTTTCCAATAAGGCATCACAGAACTTAACTACTCAAAATATCAAGCTAATGCCTAGAAATAAATAATAATAAATAAAATAAAATTATATATCTAATTTATTTATTTTATTTTTATTTATATATTTTTTTCCTTATTAAGCCCCCCCCCCAAAAAAAAAATAGTAGGAAAAAGTAGAGAGGTGACAATCTTTCAAGGGTTGTATTGTACTCTTGTGTAAGTCGAGTGTGGCTTGGGAGGCCCCACATGTGTGGTGTCGGCCGTGATATGCCATCCATGCCCTCAGGGCATAGGATAGAAGGGGCTGAGGAATTGATATTGAAGGGGCAAGAATATGCTATTATCACAAAGTAAATGGCGTCTTCTTTCACTGTGAGGTTGTTGGCATTCCTTGATAGAGATTCCAAGCGGGCGTGGTAATTCACAACATTTAATTGGACGCCAGCGCTTGGTGCCCCAATTCCAAGGCAGAAATCGGAAACTGCCGACCTTGACCCGAACATTAACTCACGACAGCTCGACATCTCAGCAACCTCACATCTTGAAGCCCAATTGAACCAGCACCATGGCTTCCGACGCTGTTACCGAGCCGCGGCGTACGTCTTGACCCTCTGGAAATCTGCCAGAGCCAATTTTCCCCGCCTCAATCGCTAACTTCTGCCACAGAAGCGACCCGCGAGGAGATGCGAGAGGCTCGTCTCCCCATCGCCTACCGAGACAGCTGCGCCCACCTCTTGATCCCTCTCAACAAGTGCCGACGGGATACCTGGTACGCCCCTTGGAAGTGCTCGGTAAGTTGGACTCACGCCGCGCGATTCCGGGCGAGCCTGTGCACCTCCAAGCCTCTGGGACAAACCACTCACATGGGGACAACTAGGATGAGCGACACAGCTACGAAAAGTGCCAGTACGTCGAGTTCAAGAAGCGAGTCGCAAAGATGGACGAGCTGCGAGAGGAAAAGGGTGGTGCTCGAACCAACTAGACGGCTTACGAAGCGTGGCGGCCGAACGGACGGATTGTACATATACAACTGTAAGGATGGGAATAGAGGCTTCCACAAAGAATTGCGAATATCCATGGTGACTGATCGAACCGGTGTGCGTTGTGTACTAATCGGTGGAATGATGGAATGTCAAAAACATGCGAGGATTTGTGGCGGAAACAGCATTTGAACGGCCGACGATGCCAGGAAAGCGACATATCAGATTCCCGGGTTCGTGCACGGGACGGTGACGAATTGCCGAGGGGATCAAATCATCCCACGTCGACTAAACCATGCCATGGATATTTCAAGGAACGAGAGGGAATGGTAAATGGTCAATGATAGACCGAGAAGAGCCGCATGTGATGGAGGGATAGATTCTCTGGACGGGGACACGGTCACGAACCAACCTTGAAAGAAGCTTGTTTGTCCCGCCAAGAGCCGCACGAAATCAATCTCAGCCTCAATCTCAGAGACGATCAGTAGTACTGAATCGACTGTATCCCTAAGACACCCGATGGCAGCCGTCGGGCAAGACCGCGAGGAAGGAAGACCAAGGATCAATCTTATTCAGTCACACAATCCACGTACATCCCGACAAGAGCCGCATGACATGAAGCAATACCAAGGCTTCTTCGACAGGGTTGATGTTAACTATTGGTAATATTTTTGGGATTGAAGAGGTTCAAGCACTGCCTCTTACACAACGCCCCACCAACAAGAGCCGCACGACGACTAAAGGGGCAGATGGAATGAGATCACGGGCTGCATTGAGTGGACTGGCAGGGCGATTGTGGGACACCCGGTCCGGTGCGAATGGCGTCGCCATCATCGGCCATACAGATCAAGAGACTACCGAATCGATGACTGATGGTATTCGGTTTTGGTACAACCTCCACGGACCAAAATTACCGGCACAGGCACAGGCACCGGCACAAACACCGGATCTGCAAAAAGAAAATATGCGGCGTGGACCGGAGGTCACAAAATATATAATAAGCACCTTCGCCCGGCATTTGGTCTGGCAGTATCAGTTCAGATCACCAGAGATGAAGGCAACAATGTGGTTGTGAAAACAACCCGCCTCACTGGGAACGAATCTACGGTTCTATGTGGCTCATTTCTTAGGGAGCTAGCCTCGACCGGCAGGCAGCAAGGCAGCCGTGACCACAGGTAATCTGGTCGTCGAGATTGCTGACTGATAGACTTGAAGATTGACTCGAGAACAGTGATCTGCGGAACCGCGTAAAGCAATCGTTCCGAGACCGTTCTTGGCCTTGGACGTCGTGGTCACGAGTTTCAATGGAACCGATGACACACACTCGGCGTTTATCGGTCTCAACAGCGGGTCTTGTAAAGAGGTCCGGCAACATGGGTTTGTTCTCCTGGATTATCCATCTCTCAGGGTCAGTCCGTGCCCCGTGCTGGCATTTTCGTCATCTCAACTCGGTTATTCAAGGCAGAAGTGAAGAAGGAACAGCCGCCCCATCACCAATCCACTTCTTCCACCAAGGTCAAAACGATCGTCATCGCTTGTTAGCGCAGTGCGACGGCTTTTTTAGGGCTTCGGGAACACTTGCTCTTGATGGAAACCCCAGGGTCGGAGAGAGGCACAGCTGCCGAGTCCTGCTTTCATCTTGGCCTCTGGGCACAATGGAAGAGATTTTTTCTCGTAAAGTCACCTGCAAGAACGCTGCTTGGCGATCCACTCACTGTTTGCTGAAGCAAATCGGGCCACTGGTGTGATTATCAGATGAGATCCACTCAGTGGACTCCCTGGCCGTGAGGCTCTTGAAAGGCCCCATTCGATCCGACCAGATTGACTCGACTAACGTTAAGGCGCGAAAACGACCCACCACTCATAATAGCCGGCATTAGCAAACTCTTATTCGACGTCGGTCCACAGTTGCCATGTAAACAGGCATCATGACCTCTTAGTTGCTACCGTCGTCTTGGCATTGCTCATTCGACCACTTCATGTGGATTTTCATACTCGGCACCGCGGTCTGACCGCGAATGACCGCTCCAAAACAACCCATGTGGGTTTTTGGCCACAGCGGAGAATTAGCAAGGGACAAATGCTCCGGCATGCACACCGTGAATGGACACGACAAGATGATGTGGAACCAAGTTGAATTTTTTTTATATAACAGTTGACCAGAAAACGGCCGATTGACACATATACAGCAAACACTAGTAAAATCGCTCAGTCGTCTATATGGCTGGTGCGTAATATCACAGCACAGGGTAAAACAGAAAAATTGGGGAGCCCATTACGACTCTAGAACAGGGCATTGTCGCCACAGTCAAACACGCCCGACACGGAACTGGAGTCGGAGTTCATTGTGTCTATGAGATCAGTAATGGAGGACCACAGACCCGCACCATTACAGAAGAGCGAGATAACAATGAGGAAGAAGTTGAGGCAAGACAGTGAGATTTTCTTCCAGCCGTTGAACTTGCAATCCCAGTTGGCGTGGAACCAGTAGATGCCGCTCAGACCAAAGGTGAACCAGGAGATGGTGGTAGCCGACGCGATGGACAGAATCGAGTCAAACACGGGAATAGCGTTGGACAAGATGAAGCAGAGAAGCCAGAAGACAGTGACGATGGTCATCCAGATGGACCATGATCGCACAGTGTTGGCCGTCATCTCGGAGGTCAATTTGAAGTGCTTCATGACTTCGACGTAGACATATTTGATACCAGTGTGGCCGAAAGCAAGACCAGTAGAGAAAACGGCAGGGAGGACGATGCCGTAGGCAATCTGGGCAATGAGGTGAGGGGCAGAGCCCAGGGCAGGCGAGACGGTGTATTCACCGGCGAGGCAGTAAATGGCAACGGCAACAACCGTGTAGAAAGCGATGGAGGAAACTTCAAGCCAAGCCAGGGCAAAGTTGAAGTCGTTGACAGGATCAATCATCTCGGCCATGTAAGAGACAAAGTTGATGTTTCCAGAGTAAGCATAGCAGACCTTGAGGCAGGCGTTGAGGCCTTCACGGAATGTGGGATGAGCAACAACCTCAATCTTCTTGTGCCAGTCTTCGGGGGCATCGCTAGGGTTCTTGATGCCTAGACTGATCATGACGAGCAGGGCGGCGGCGATAACGGACACGCAGCAAGGGATACCGCTCTGGGAGACAAACTTGGCAGTCCTTGGGGCGCAGAGAACCCAGCAGCCCAGACAGCCAATGCCGATATAGCCTACAGTGCATAGAGAGTGGCCGGAGATGGTGTTGAAGGCAATTGATAAGGTGACGGCTGCAGAGGCGGCGGTCATGATGACTTGGATAAGCAGACCAATACCGGCGGCAATCTCAAAGGGTCGGCCACCTACAACCCGGGCCATGTCGACGACGTTGAGGACATGCTGGTGACGACAATAATACTGCTTGAGCACAAAGGCTGTATACCAAGACAGGCAACCGATGCCGATAATGGCAATAATGCCGGGGACAACACCGAATACTTTGAGAACACCGGGCAAAGACAGCACACCGAGACCAACCTGGTTGGTCAGCAGAGCAAAGACGGTATCCCATTTGCTCATGATGCGAAAGCTCTTGCCTCCGTCGCCACCGCCGAAGCCATTGTCTGCGACATTTCCATGTTGGAGATCGACGGGAAGGGTGCCTTTCTCGCTATCAATCTTTTCTTTACTGTTGGTTTTGCTAGAGTCGAAGCCCTGGTCGGAAGAGTATATGGCATTTGCCTCTTGAGTGTTGGAAGCCATGGTGGGTGGTTTTAGAACATGTAAGGAGTGTTATTGAGATATTGATAGCGTTCCGAAGAGAAGAAGGAGGTGGTGGTGGAAGTGGAGGAGAGGAGTGAGTGGGAAATTCTCTGGACTTGATGGAAGCCAGCAATCGAATATATATACATATATTGAAGACGATGAAGATGACAGGGAAGAGGTGAAGAGAAAGGCAGAGACCAGAAACGGACGAGTTCAGAATTCCCTCTCTCTCTCTCCACGATGATCCTGGTCTGCCACGATTCCTGGGGTGGTGCCCTCGGCCATGGCAAAAATGTGAGCGCATCTCCATTGCCCTAATCGGCCGACTAGCCCTCTCAAATTGGAGACTGAGCATTCGCAGTAGAGCAATCTCCCCATGGTGGAGCGGCGCGGAACTGACCCTTTTGGCAATTGGGGGGGCTCGCGAAGGCGCTACAACACGGAGACTAAGGAGGATGGGCCCGTCAGACGGCGACTTTGGGGCTACATGGAGATTTGTGGATTCACCCAAAAAAGTGCTGGCATTGGGGAGTGAGGGAGGGGGTTTCACTGTCTTTGCGTGTGCGCACCTTGTCAGACCGTGGGACTTGGAGACAATGGGGTCTGGAGCTGAGCCTGGCCGGTGAAAGGCTTCTCCATGGGGAGGAACGAATTGGACACGAGGATATAGTGGCATGTGGGGGACAGGACAGGCTACTCCATTTCCCGAGTCGTGATGTTACGTACAGGACCGTATATCGACCGGCCCGGGCGTCATCCTTACAATAGTGATCCGGGCCGACCATAAAAAAACGGGTTGAGGGTATTAGATAGAGGTTCAAATGGCATCTACAACATCCACCTGTTGTCTGCAAGTTCTGGATCCTTCCATTGTTTCCCCCAATGCAAAGTGAAGAGGCTGCAGCTGTGTAATGACGAAGAGGCGTCCAGGACGAACGTGCCGGGCAGCACTAAAGAACCCTTATTTGCAGGGGGGCAGTTCGTGGTTGACGGAGCCGCACGGCGCCTGGTGACGAAGGGGCGGAGCGGAGCGGAGACTCGGCGTTGATCGTAAAGACTGCGCGCCCTTTGGGACAGGGCTCTTCGAGGCGGACGACGGTCCCATCACCCACTCCCGCTATGCTCAGGGCGGTGGAGCTGGCACAGCAGACCCTGACCTTGGTGCGTGATGCAGCATTGCTTCGTAGAGACGAACCGGAGAAACGCATGCTCTGGAGACTCCCCCTTCCCGGGGCGTCGGATCAGCAGAAGCCATACGGAAGGGGTCCATTGAGCAAAAGAGGGAGAAGAAGTAGAAGTTGCCACGCGTGGTGGCAATGGTTTATTTGCGCATGTCCCTGGCTTGCCTAACTGGGAACAAATTGCAACCATGAGCCAATGGCGAATTGGACGGGGTTACCGCCCGGGGAGAGGTCCTGTAACATGAGGTGCACAAATGGATCAAGGTAGTAAAAGGATAAAACAGCATAAGTCTGAGGGAGAAAAACGGCATGTTGATCAATCTAATCAAATATTTAGCGTGTTTCTGGTGTTTTCATGATCGACCAGAATTTGCAAGACTTGACGCAGCTCACACGCGGGTCCCGCGATGGTCTTGATTTGGTTTTTTTTAAGAATGTCTTTAGACAACTTTTGGCTGTGGCTCGAGAGCCCGGACCCCTGGTCCCTGACGTCGTGTTCCTTTTAGCAGTGTGTGCTCACCACACACCCAATCTTCCAAGCTATATTCTAGAAGCCCTTTGCAAATATTGTATTAGTGGGCCTGGGCAAGTTTCAGACACTTGCTCCTTGGCAAGTCGTGGTCATCATTTGTCCCGACGGTGTGCCAAGAACTCCCAACTTTTCCGCCAGGCCGTGGTCCGACTCGCTCATCATCGCGGTGGGACGTGGACGGGCTTTTAGCACCACCCACTGCCAAGACGCTTGCTTTTCGTCCTTCTGAGTGGTCTTTCGGCTCGCCTCGGTGCATGTTCCGGCTGGGATGCTGGAGGGTCCGGATCCTGATGTGTCGATTGGGATTTGGAATGGGACATGGTTTTCCGGTCATGATGACATATCGTTTCCCTCATGGTCGACTCTCCAGCATTTGTTACGTACAACGCCCCGTCATCCCCATGGGACAAGTCTGGTTTGCCCCAGAGTCTTGCCCTTGGGCTCCAGGTTTCCCCGTAGCAGGAAAAGGAAAAAAAAACCAAAAAGAGCATGACATCTCTTGGCTTTCTTCCTTCGCGAGTCAACGCAGGGCCAATACGTGTAGTTCCCGAGGGCTCAGTGTATGCCACCGTAAGGCCTCGGAGGTATACGGGCGGGTCTTCGGATCCCGGCCGGCGAATGGGTCTGTCTAGAGTCCCGTGCGGTGCGGTGATGCCGTCGGGATTTTCAGGGACGAAGCCGTGGTGCCATGCCTCGCAACGCTGCGTGCGGCCTTCTCACCGACTGTGGCATAAATTCAGCCTTGTTTGAGGATATATGGCGCTCGTTCTGAGCTGCTTGTTTGGGTAAGCCTCATCGGGCTCCCGTCGCTACCAGCTGCAAGGGAGCACCATATCGTGCCGGCAGCCGCTGCGGCTCTGTCCAAGCCCTCCCGAGCAACTCTGATTTAACCTGTCGCCCATGACGAATGCCACGTTCCATTCATTAATTGATCCACGCGCGCAAAGCACGTCCTTGCGCGCACGCAGCTCGCTTTGCGATGGCTTAAGGTCGATGGCCCCCGGCACTGAAGATCCCAGGTAGAACCTTGCACGGGCTACGAGCAAGGCCTGCGGTATTTTGTACATGAACTCGTTTGTGATCACAGCGACTCCGCTTGCGCCATGGATTGTTGGTCACGATCTCCTCATCGTGACGGCTTCAACGCCAATAAGGTTTCCACTGCCGTTGGAATTATACCTCGGGAGGTCTTGATTCCCGCGTACTGTTGGGCCCCCATAACAGGGCAATATCATCTCACCGTCCCTTTTTTTTTTCCTCCCACGCGGTCAAGTTCCGTCCACATGGTGCTTTCTTAGGGAGCCAAGACATTTGCCGCCCCTCAATGGCTCCGCTATAAAGCTGTTATTACGTACATTTTCTGCACTTCTCCAGGTTGTGCGCTCTGTTTTTCTGTACAGCTCGACCTCATGGGGCCATTGAAAGAATGAGTGCCAAGAAGTTCGTTGCCCGAGCTTGAATACAACTCCACCGCGCTATTCCTGGCATTGACAGCGTAGCCGCCCCCTTATGGACAACATCAAACGTATACATTAGTGCCGTCTTGACACTGCCTGCCCAGACGCTTGGCCATGGTCGGGGGTTCGGGGGTGGTCATTTGATGCTGACGATGTGTGAAAGATTATTCTTTCTGTTTTGAATGCAAGAGTCCCGTCTAAGTAGGCAGCTTTTAATACAAATAGGGTTCAACAATATGTGGTCGTGTTAGTAATAGTGTCTAGACCATACAAATAACTTCTTTATGGCCGTGTACGATATAACTTTAAGGTAGCTTCAAAAACTTTGATAGAAAAGTCTATCAATCTAGACACGTATTAAAGACGTGATCCTACCCCGCCAAGATGCATCCCATCGCACACATCCCAAACAGCATCGGAAATGGCTGCGATCGAACGCTTTCGAGTCGAGCGCCTGGCGCTCAATCCCTCCAACGAAACATCGGCCGATAAGTACGTCAACGACCGACTCAAATGGCTATGTGTGAAAGATGACAGGGTGTCGGTGCAGAATTGATGACGATGCCACGATGCTTGGACAGGCGATTCACCCAACCAAGATACAATCAACTTAATCCTCTATACAGCACAACCTTGATGCCCTCAAGAAAACTTAGATAGTCGTACTTAAGATGGCTTTCCTTACCAAAACCGTGAATCCCAATGCATATCCTTCATATTTCTTAACACAATGTTGTTTGGAAGTACACCCTATCACCATGAATTCTGGTTCTAAAGAGGGTGCCTGAGGTGGAGCGAGGCAAATATTTGGGTTTACATTCAATCACTGACTGAAGACAGTCACATTGCTTTCACTGGAACCCCTCTGGACTTCATTAACTTTGCCTTCCTGCTCTTTAATTTTTTCTTTTCTTCGTCTGTCTCCGATTTCACCAACCCTTGCGGACCCTTGTTTTACATATAAACCACCTTCTCGATTCTACGGTTCGTTTTCGCTTTGTCCATATTGCCTGTTTATTCTAATTAGCAATCAGTCATTTGCCTGTCTTGCGATATGGCTTCCAAGAAGCAGCAACACAAGCGACCCAGTCTTGCTGATGCTTTTGAAGGGCTAGAGATCAACACCCGATCCAGCCAAAGTTCCGCCCGAGTTAATGCTGTCGCTCCTGTCAACATCATTCGTTCTATCCGACAAACGATGATGGGTTCTCTTAAGAAAGCAGGCACTATTCGCACTCGATCTGTACAAGGGGTGGAGGCATCTTTCACCATTTCCATGGACTCATCGTACGACTACAATGTTCTAGGTGATGACATGGACCCCGATGTTCTGCATGAAGAGCTGAAGAAGTACATTGAGGATTTCTCCAAAGCCATTCAGGATCCATCCCTCGACACTGAAACAGTTGATCGATATTTGAGCGAGATGCTGTCGCGAATGGTTTTTGGTTCGAATATGATTGAGTGCATTGGAGCTGGGTTTGATGTCACCCTGAAACTTTGCCAGGCCGTTTTCCAAGGCCAAGAACTCTCTGAGAACTTGGAGCGCGACGCCAACTACGAGGCTCTAAAGCTTGATCTCATCCGAAAGAATCTGCCCTACGATTCCAACGCCGTGCTTCGAAGCCGCCGAGAGATTGTTCAGCATGCCCAAGCAGCCAAATACATTTTTCAGAGAATCTACGTCGATGGAGAGGATCTTTCAGAGGACATCATACTTCGGACACATGGCATTCTGACTCGCAAGATCGATACTGAACAAGGAATGCCCTGGACCGAGTATAGTGGCGTATACCGCCAATGCGATGTTCGTGCTGGGTTGCACCAATATGTCCACCCATCTTTGGTTCCTGGAAACATGAGCGCCATGATCGATTCTTTAAAGACAGATCTTCGAAATGCTATTAATTGTGGGGAGATCGATCCAATTGCTATTGCCGCCAAGTATTGTCATGAGTTTGTCAACATTCACCCTTTTGTTGATGGGAATGGACGTGTTTGCCGTCTAATTCTCAACGCTCTTCTACTTAAATACAGTGGCACTCTTGTATCTCTGGGCGAACAAGGAGAGGACCGAACAAAGTACATGGAAATTGCTACAAGCGCCTCCATGTCTGAAGCTTATGCTGAGCATGCGGAATATGATTTGGACGAGGCCTATAAGACAAAGCATTACAAAGGTTTGGCTTCGTTCACGCTCAAGCATGCTCGTGACAACATGCGGAAGTTCACGAACTTGTTGAAGGGGAAGCAGCGCAAGTAGTGCTAAATAGTAGCTAGTTGGTTTCTTTTTAGTGAAACCATTATGGTCCTCGGATCTGGCAATGACTATAGCATCGGAGAGGGCTCTATAACCGAGGCAAAGATATCGCACCGACAATAGACATAATAATAGCGTCTGTCCCCATTCCGAGGGTTCGTTGTTCCTCTTGGTCCTGAGCATTACTTTATCAATCTTTGAAGCGCAGGTGTGAGCTTAGTTCAATAAACCAGAGGATATCATGTTTATTGCAATGGTAGTTTTAAAAACCAGGACAAGTTTGCATCAAGGACTGGAGTCTTTCAATTAATAAGTATTAATCATCGCTGATACTTTCCAGCAAAACATTGCCCTTGCTGGAAACGATTGCACCATTCCAGTAATCCAAATCCGCCTGTCTTCGGATGTCTCGAGCTATGAGATTCTTACAGGTAGAATATGAGCTAGTGTGGGAGATGAAGGCATGCTATGAACAATTTCATACTTGTAGCAAAAAAAGAAAGCGCGATGAGATGATACAAAGCGGACTGCCGACAAAGGGGATCGTAATACAGAGCCCCAGTGCTGCCCACACACAAATCTGCCAGACCTTGGATTTTGACAATATTTTCAATGTATCCTTCACATATGAACTGCAAAGCTGGCAAGCAATTAACGCGCATCATTCTTTGGTTAGGGGTCAAATGAGGGGGCCGTGAATTTTAGACTAGCACCGCTTTCGCTTTATTATTCTCATACACAGAACAAGACCGGTCGTCTACGGTGAGTGGGCTCTTTACATGCGGCTCAATTAGAATTTCCGGCTTGGACCACACGTTTTAACCGCACGACACTTTATGATGAGATACATCACATCTCATTTTTTTCAGCCGGTACAATGATATCACATTCATGCCGACTCAATTGCCCTTGCAAACCAAGACAACCAAAGTACCGTTCGGATCCCTGTTTTTCTTTCAATCTGCTACGTTTCAAAGTGCTGCTGTACTCCTACTCGGAGACTTTTTGGCGAAGCTCGGTTGCTTTCCCTTCCGTTGCTCTGTCTCTCACCATCAGAATCAGGATCAGGCGCGTAAGCACAGGCTGCAGGGTAAGCTCGTTGCTTCTCTGCCCCATCTCACCGCATTGGACACGGACGTTCGTTCGTTCGCCTCGCCCATTCATCAACTGAACAATTGGCTCTCGGCAGCGTCAACCTCGCGCATCCAAGCTGTACCATTCCCAGAATTGTGCTGCGTAGCGAATTGCTGCAACAGTCTCATCGACTGCGTTCCGCCGAGACAAGGCGCTGCGCGACGACGCCGGCAACACTCGCCATAGGCCACATCCCTCGACAGCCAGCCTTACCGGATCTGGTTGTAGGAGTTAATTGATTCTCTCTAGTTGCATTAAACTGGTTGCTTTCCACCCTAACCGGACACTATCTGCCCATCATCCTCTTCACCGGCTGCACCCTTTATCGCTGAGGCCAGCCTCTCCCGCCGCCAACACTCGCATCCATTACCAGAATGGGGTCCAATGACATCGCCCCAGCCACGGCACCAGCATGGCTTGTGCCGGCGTCCACGGTATGCCTGGGCACTGGCATGGCCTTTTGGCTTGTGGCATACGTCTTGATGATCCGTCGCTCGCTTGCTACCAATGCCACACCCGCGCCGCTGCTCCCGCTGGCACTCAATCTGTCATGGGAGGTGGTGTATGCATTTGGGGTCGTCACGGAGCCCATCGAGGCCGCGGGCTTCTACCTATGGTTGTTCCTCGACATTTTCGTCCTGCACGCGACCCTAAAAACGGCGCCCCGCTCCTTCGCGTCATCGCCAATGATTGCGAGAAACGTCGCCCTGTTGTTGGGCATCATGTTTGTCTTCGGCGTCGTTGGCAACGGCGTCTTCGTCTGGTGGTGGCTCAAAGAACCGCACCGCGGCTATGGCCTCAAATGGGGCAAGACGTGGAAGGGCCAGGAAGCGCGCGACACGACTGAACTGGCCTTTTGGTCCGCCGGCGTGGCGCAGATGGGCTTTAGTGTCAGCGCCTTGGCCATGCTTCTCCAGCGAGGCCACTCTGGTGGCCAGAGCTATGCAATCTGGTGAGTTCCAAGATGCAGTTAACAGACTGCCCAACCTCGTTTGTCCCTGGGGGTGTCCGCATCGCTTTATTTGAGACATTTGGGCTCCCACATCGCGCTCGCCAGATTGTGCGTTGCGATTGGGTGCATGCAACTTGATGCTGTTTGTTTTGGTCCCAAGTGGATGGTACTCTACACCCGTGTGTCAGTCATGGTCAAACGCTACGGTGTTTATCCCACACTGGTTCTTGCCACGGCCGCAAGCGGGTGTGCTGCCTGTCAGCATATGCGAGTGTTGGGTGGTATCCCGTAGCATCAGCCCCCATGACTTGATTCATTCAACATTTGCTGACATGTGCTATGCCAGGTTTTGCCGATTTGTTGGCACTTTAATGGGGCTTCCTGTAACCACTATCCTGCTATGGTGGTACTGGCCTGAAGCTCATGGCTTCGTGTGGCATCCTCTGGGCATGTTCATCATTGGGACAGCAATTTGTTGCGACATTGCCTACCCATTTGTCCTAGGCCACGTCCGGTCGACAGAGAGAATTCTGCCCGATGGAACCGTGGTAGCCGAGGAGGACTACGCCGCAGCCACAGGCAAGAAACTCCAGTAACGCATCGCTGGGGTGTCATTTGGCGTGGCAAATGTTGGTTCGGTACAACCGTATGTGCATTTACACAGGCTTTCCTTGCTGATATTGGGACGAAGACATGCTGCCTGGGCTGGAGTGAACCACGGGTTTGAATAATCGCCACCGTCAAGGTAGTTTTGATCTCCTCACAAGTAATATTTTTTAATGTGAAAGGCTGGGGCCGCCTTAGTAAGGTCCATCATCTGTTGGTTGTAAACGAAATATGGATCGGAGTGCAGTAATTTGAGCCAGTATGCGGGATGCAGCCATGATCCTTGAGGCTTGGTGCTTGCTGGCATCAAGCACGACAAAAAGGGAAAAATCCGAGGCCCAACACCCATTTCAGCAACCCGATGGGTGTCCAATTCCCTTCAACTGCTCCCATCATAACGGTGATTCGCCAATCATGAACAAGGCGCATCAAGCTGTCTAGATTTTGGTTTACTTGATGGTGTGAGAGGACTAGTCTAGCGCGCCACTGGTTCATCCCTTGTTGGATTGGCTGTGGCTTAGGATGGCTCGAGTGATATGTGATAGCTCCGGCAGATGAGTGAAGAACCAACAGCCTCCAGGGGAGACAATCCTGGGGACTGACGCAACCCGCTAGGCCGCGATACGGACCAACAGCCAAACTGTTCCTAATTAAGCCGACCCTTCCATCCAGTCGTATTCAATTACTGTTTATGGACACCCGCGCAATGATTGTGACCCTAGGTGACCAAAAATTGACAAGGAAACCAAGCCGCATCCGGAACAAGCAACCCTTGGCTGAGTTGGCAACACAAACATGGCCTGCCTGTCTCCTGAAAGCCAACAAAGCCACTGGAAATGGCAGCTCGTATAGCCCGGTTCAACGATAACGGCGAAGCGAGCAAAGAGGTTCCCTGGAAGAGCGGACACCATTGGCACGCGGCAGGGAATTTGGAGGGCGTTGGCGGGTAAGAGGAGGCCACCACAATTGAGGCTTAGTTGGCTCGGAAGTGCGGGCGGCTATTCAACACCTATGGGACTAGCTGGGATGGCTGTGTGAGGCTTGTTAACAACGGCATTTGTCAGATGGCCACAACGCGACCCAAACAGATCTGCAAACATATACAACTGGAATAAGACAATGATGACAATAGACGGCTAGGTCACATGGTTTGACGCGTGTGCGGACCCAAGCAGAGAACAGCAGGGGGGGCCCATGGGTAAGACAGGGCCCCAGATCGCGGAGTAATCTTGATGCACGTGGGCGGCGTTGAATATGGCACGAGCATTGCTCACGTTTTGCCAGGCTGGCTTGGGCCAACTCGGGTCATTTTTCTTTTTCAAGTTGAGGAGGCGGCTGAAACTGGATGACATTTGATGTTCGGGCGAAACGGACGTCGCGTGCAAAAATTTCCGCATGGACGTCCTGGCGCTGTTGCGGATGGACGTCAATGCTGGACAACGTGGTATCAGATCAGGTCCGCTTGGACACACAGGACTGCCTGATGCAGCCTGCGTCCCAAAAGGGAAATGCTCCTTTTGGGCCGTTGCCGACGCCGTTTTTTTCCAGAATCCATGACCCGATGTGGGCAGATGGAGACGCAAAAACAGCGTTTGCCTCGTGGGTGAAGGGGTGTGGAAGCTCTGCATGTCGACCTTTTAGGAAATAGCCCTTGGATTGAGGGCAGTTTGACGCCGTTTGAAGTGTTATGTACCGAGGGGTTGCAGCTAAGCGAGAGGCTGCATGCCAGATTATGCAGTTAACGATTAACCGGGCGCCCATGTTTCAACCTTTTGGAGCGATGCGCATCCATTCATCGGCCCTGTCTGGCGTCATCTCGGCGGCATGGCATGGATTCTTCGTCTGGATAATTGGCAGCTGGCCTCCATGCTGCACCGGGCTCTTCCATGCTCGGCACACGGATTGCACTGAGGCCCTCGGCACCGTAGTTTGGCGGGTTGGATGCCTTCTTCGAAGCTGTCAAGGCCTTCTATGCACGCCCCCCTTGATGCTCGGTGACCGGGATTCAGGATCCCCTCGCACCCAGAATGACGAGACCGTTTCCCAACCAGCCGGTTTAGCATCGACACCTTGACACCCGAATGACTGGCCGGGAGTCCCTGGCGTCACGGGTTTGCATGTCCGCCTATGATTGACCTCGGGAACAAGACCTTACGATGGCAGGGCTGTGCCTCGGTCGCGTCGGTGGCCTCGCCAAGCCTACCAAGTTTGGATCCGAGCTCATGTCGCAAGAGTGTGGCCAACGGATGAAAGCCTTGACGGTGCGTGGCTCGAATACAATCGCTCCTGTGCTTTCGGGCGCCCACCTCGGTGAGCAAAACGAATCCAGGACTTCCCAGCTGGCTCAGCATGCAAGGTTCCTAGCCGGTGACAGTTCGTGTGGGGAAGAGCTGCCTTCAGACAGTCTGGACTGCCACGTTGGTCTGGGGGGGCATGCCACCCGCAAATCACCTGTAGGTACTGCTGGTTGGCTGCGAACACCCAGGCGGACTCTAGGTTTTGTCCCTTTTGATTTGCGTTGCGACACGACCCTCACGAGACATCTTCATCTCCAACATGCCAAAATCCAATATCCCAGATACGCGGCACTTTTGTCCATCAAATGTAATTGGGAGCACGCAATGGCGGCCCCCCCTCTGCTCTCCGCCACATCCCACGCTGACGAGGTTGCCATCCTCTCAGCGTGGGGTTTCCCTGATGGGCCGCAAGACGCACGCACCCGCTCGCTCACTTACTTGCTCACTGACTGCGCAAATGAGGGATATTGGAATCCGCGCTGCGGCCCCTCGGCCACAGACAATTCGCGTGACGGGGAAGTGACGAAATGGCGAGAACGGCAGTCCAGATTCATCAGTTGGCCATCCATCGGCAAACCGACCAAAGTCAAATTGCCTGCCAGAGCCGAAGCGGAGCCACCTAACGCGCTTCTTGGGCGAACCGTTCTTTGGGTTTGAAAAGTTGCAAGTATCATCCCTGTTGTTTGACGTGACCACACCCTCTCCCAGGAGAGCTGTCGTATGCGAGATCCGACGTTGAATTACGTCTTGGGCTTTAGGTTGCGACACTACTCCCTATCTGTCGCTGTCTGCCACCGGGTGCCCTTGACCGGTGACGGTGGTCTGTCTCGTTCCGGCCGCCCTAACAGACAAACTTTGAGGAGGCAGGGCGTTAGGGAACGTTTGTAAATGTCGCTATGATCGAACGGTCGATACCCTGCTAGGCCCAATCCAGCATGTGGTCGATGATCGAGATTGCTCTACGCATCGCCTCTATGATGGTCATGTCGAAGATGGGTTTTGCGTGCAGCAAGGTCCTGGGTTGGAGATTGGAGGGTGTGGCCCAGACCTCATACTTGCTGAAGGAGGGAGAAATGCCAAACATGGTACTAAGAGCTGGGATGTCGTAAGAGCCGGTCGGTCATGCGCCAACTGAAGAGGTGTGTATCCATCTGCGCGAACAGACCGTCCTCGATTGATGAATGTCATGAAAATCCCCAGCATTGATAACAAAAGTCGCCTGCGGTTTGGGGTTTGTGCTCCAGACAATTGTTCCAAAGTGGATTCTAGATGCAGCAGGGGAGCATCAGGTGATTGACCAGGGCGCCTCGTTGCAGATGGCTATCAAGGTGGTGTACCAGCAGGCCGGGACACGATATGGATATGGGCGCTGATAGCACTGACATAATTGAAAAGGAAGGTCAGCAGTGAAGTATTTTCGGGTTTCCTTATCACAAGGCTGAGACTGAGAGAGAGGTACTGAAGAGGAGGGAGGCCTAGGACGCAAAGGTCAGGTCGCTGGGCGATGCAACCCCCAAGCCGTTTGGCCACCCACGCCGACACCCCACGCCGATTGCCAGATGCAGATTACCTTCCAGTTATGATTGCCTCACACTTTCAAGCAGAGCAACGCAATGCTCTACGTAAATGAAATGTGATGTGAAACCTGCAGCCCATGGCACACCGTCACTATTCGCAATGGCCGTCATGGCAATCGGTGAGCAAAAGGGCTGCACCGGACCATGGGTGGCTGCATTACGGGACGGCACGACGGGTTCCAGTAAGAGCCCGAAGCTTGTTGCAGAGGGGGGCACGTGCAATCATGAGGCTCTCTCATCCCATTCGAAGGCGCAAAACCGCATACTTGAAGAGCCAAAGACATTTGTCGCGCGCGCCGAGGTGTGGGCAGCCGCGCTTCGCAGGCATTTTAGAGGTGGGTGTACGAGTCGTCAAGCGTTGTTGTCTCTCCTCTCACCGTCGTCCGTCGCCTCTGAGCCCCAGCTAATGGCCTATCGACGCACGACACCCAAGTATTTTTCAGCCACCAGGTGCACAAGTAGGCTGCAGCTAAGTCCGATGGCGAGGCCTGGCGCAAGACCATGTACATGTTTGGCATCGTTCGTGAGCCACCGATGCCCGTTGAAGCCGTTTCTGCTGGTGTGAGGTATTCTCCGAATGTCTCATCGCGGAGAAATTGCAGTCTCGCATTGCATGCACGCATACATACATACATAGGAGCTGAGACAAAAAAGACATGCAACCCAGCAGACGATGCATACATAACAAGGAGAGCCTCCTTTTTTAGCGCTGCTGCTGCCCCTCCCGCCAAGGTCCATGATGGTGGCAAAGAGAGAAGAACAAAAAGAAGAAGCATAACCATGCGACAGGGGACCCTCCCAAGACCAGATGCTCGCCTCCAGGGGGGTTGCTGCGGAGAATTGAGGAAACCCATGGGAGAAGAGACAACTACCGGAATGCCTGCAGTCCCCTGGGGGCGGAAAGAAAAGCAAAAAAAGAAGAACGAATCTACACCCATCACGCACGCACATAACTGTCTCACATTGTCCCTTGTCTCTTGGGCGCATGAGGGTAGGGCTGTGGCGGTCGTGGGTGCAGTAGCGTGGATCAGATGTGCATGGATTCACCAAGAGTCGCCGAGTCCTCTTTTTTTTAGTTTCGGGAGAAGCAACGTGCAAGATGATTAAAACCGTCAACAAAGCAAGGCCTCCCTCCCAAGCAAAAATACGGCCGTGGGATATCAAAAAAGAGTTTAGCCTAGAAGCGAGTACAACCAGGCAGGCAAAAAAGAGAGCCTCAAACCCCCTAGGGGCACTCACTAACCTTAGCTGATGAATTGGCAAGTCTAGAGGTGTAAGGGTGTAAGGTGTGCTGCATCGCATGCAATGCCGGACATGGGCATAGGCGCGATAGACGACGAACGAGGCCAGGTGACGGCCAGTTGTCCAAGGCTTTGGGCATCTGCACATTGCTAACGCGTGCGCGTGTATGTACTTTTACATGGCATACGTATGTCTGGCTACCGCATGTGTATGTATGTAGGTGGTGCTGTGCGGCGGCGAGTTTACAGTGTGGAGTTAAACCCGGAATAGCAGTCCGGATCTTCGCGCCTCTGCTCCGAACCGGCGGGCGGGATTCAAGCACAGACCACAGATGGTGACCTCTTGACATGTTCTGAATTGCTAGTTAGTCGCTCAGGCTCAGCCAAGCCTCGTTATGTCCTTGAGGCAATCGAAATGTCCATCACTGACGAATAGACGACCGCAGCAGCAGCAGCAGTTCCGCCACCGTTCTTGCTGGGAGGCCAATGCTCGACCCTAGGCAGGCCAGCCCAGCCAGCCCCCGTCGCGGGAGAGGAGCAGCCTACTGCAAACCAAACACCGAGTGCGAGGCCTATTACACGATGCTCATCAACTAGATCGGGGCCGCGCCAAACCTTGAGCGAGCTGCAGGCCGCTGGCAGCCAACCAAGCACTTGCCAGACAGGTGGCGCGCGCCGCGGAGAGCACGGGCGTGAGGAACGGGGCACGAGATGCCGCCACGCGTCGACCGTCACGGAGATCCATAACCAATCCACCGGGGCCTTCTACCGACCCAAGTAAAGAGGGAAATCGGTAGCGTAGTCGTCTCCTTCTGCTACGACACCGTTCTTTTTCCTCGTGTATCACAACCAAGTTTCAGTAGCATACGACCCGACCCTCCCACTTCCTCTATCGCTCTCCTCGCCCGGCCCGGAGCGCTAAGGGGCCTGCCTCCGGCGCGGGGAGAGGGGGGGGCGAACAAACGGGAGAGCGTCACGGGCCGAGCGTCTAGCACAAACGCCTCCCTTCTGGTTCACGAACTGGTTTAATAATTACGAACGGCCATTGCCTAGGACCTACCACACCTCGAGAAGGCGTGATGGGGTCTTGCAGCTATTGAGGCCTGCCTTGGATGGGTATGGGTTCACAAGGGGGGGTGTTTTCTCTTGTGAGCCTGCTTCGTTCTCTCACCTGCGTACCGTCGTGATGGATGCCAAACTCCCCCACGGCGGCACACACACACGCATGCACATGATTTTTTTTTCCCGAGATGAAGATTAGAACCAACAGGTCTTGTCATTTGTATCATGTATTTCTGTGCCATAGCGGCCATTGTACCAGGTTGTACCGAATAAGTAAGGTCCAAATAATAATAGAGTGCAAAACACACCAGAGACCCAAGCTCTTAAGATCCATTCCAAAAACAAGATGTCGCCACAATGCGAGGGGACATAACTCCATGCTAGAGTACAGTAATGGGGAAAAAAACACACAAGCAACCCAATAGTATGCCCAGCCATCAATGATTTCCTTTGATCCCATATGCCATTTCCAAGTCCATGCACCCCCAAAAACAAAAAAAAAATTATCATGTAAAAAAAACACACGCCATTGCTCCCTTTCCCACCAATACCGTCTGTGTCATTCCCCCACGTCTTCAAATCACTGCCCGCCGGTCCTAAACCGGGAGATTGGTTACACGCTATGCCAAGTCTGCGCATGCCTTCAGCGGTGACATTTTATCCCTCCACCACCGTGGCCATGTCTGACGATGAGACACTGCGAGGCTGGCGTGGCGTCCAATGCCGGTCCAGGAGGCGTCAGATGGGGCTGCAAATGAGGGTGTCATGGGCCTGCAAGGCTTGAGCGTCGTCAATCCCTGGTCGATCGTGTTGGCCGATGGCCCCCAGTCCCGTCCAAGCTCAAGCCCAAAGGCCATGACTCTGAACCCCAGTAAACGCCACCGTTGATGACTGACTGCCCGCGAGCGAGTGCCGAAGAGTGAGAGAGTTAGGTTCGCACCTAATGAGAGCCAAAAAATCTTGTTCGTTTCCAAAACCAATCCGTGAAATCCCACACGCCTGTTGAAAAAATGAATGTACCCAATTTTGAGGTGTCGTATTTTCTTTTCTTTTTTTTATGCTTTTTCCGGTTTCGGTGTCGGATATCGGATTGTACGCTGGCAACGGTCCACCTTGTGGCCGTCGCAAAAATCCCACCCTCCCCTTCAACCGTCCTTGGGTGGGGTCAGCCAGTGACGGGTCTGCCAATGCAGACCGGCACCACCGATGGAGGTGTGGTCATGGGAAGGGTGGGTGAGAGAGATTTTCGATCTGTTTGTAATTTTTTGTTTTTCATAATCGCCCGAGATAGTGGAGATCTCATTCTCACGCCACGACCCGAGGGGGAAGGTTGTCTCAGCCGCACCATTGGGGTATCAGATTGCGGGTTCAGGTGACGGCTGATCCAAGAAGCTACCAAACCTGTGGCGGGCAACTTATTGGGCGGAGAGCTGGTGTGAATATGACATGCGAGATTCGGGGCGCTGAATGAGCTTGGCCCATGGGTGGTTGCTGGGTTGCTGGCGTTCACGACAGGCGGCTGGTGGACTAGTCAGTATGTGTCGCTAACGTTTGGCGGGAGATTGAGCCCGGAGAATAAGACATACCACAAATATCATCGCCCCTGAAAAAAAAAGTTAGTAAAGAGTCATATCAAAAAATTCTAGTGCGTTTCCGAATGCGGATGCGCGTGGAGATGAGACTAACCAGTACTGCTTGCTAACAATGGTCGGAGGGCATCGTCGCTCCGTCTCAATATACTTGGGGCACCAAGATTCTACCAGGTGGTAGTGGTGTTGGCAGCTGAGCTCCTTCTATACCATGATATTAGTCACGATCCAGAGATGTCGGCGTTGTCGGGGGCCAGAGGCAATCGAGGCAGTGCCGTTGCTGCGACTCCAATCCGATGCAATGGTGGGGTGCCTTACGTAGATGTAGTTGCACATGGTGAAGAATTAGGTAAGATGTAGTAGGTAGATTCAATTAGGTCGATGCGCGTGTAAACGCTGAAGCGATATTGATTGTGGTGATGGTGATGATGACGATGATTGTCGAGTGAGATGTCAATCCGGAATCGAGGTGGGTGAGCGAAGGTATATGTAGCTGGCGGAGATGATGGAACGATCAGATAAGGAGAAGCACACACGCAGAGAGATCAAACGCCTTGATGAGCCACAACAGAATGATGCCGGCAGGGCTGGGCGGCGGTCGTAGAGTATTTAAAATGTGAATCCCAGAGCAATGGTAGTCATAGAGTACCAAGAGACGGGGTGAGAGAGGGGCCGCCGCGTGCCACGGCCGGGTCCAAGGGTTGTTATTAAAGATCATAGGCGTCGAAGAGCGCCAGTCCCCTCCTCAACCCCTGCTCGACAGTCCACTCTGGCAGACTTTCCAAGGGCCCGACCAGGGCCCAAAGCCAGAGATACAGTCAGTGAGGACGCCCGGGCGGGTGGTGACGGGGAGAGCCTGACAAGGGGGGGCGTGTGGAAACTTTTGCCTGCACCACAGGGGTCTGGGGTTGAGGCCATGAGGAGAGACAGACGGGGTGGATGTGTGACCGCGTACAACAATACGCATATGCAGCTGTCCGGGTATGCAATTTGTGAGTCGCTGATCAAGTTTTGCCTGAGCGATTAGGCGAGCCTAGAGCATCCACCACCACCCCCAGCCAACGCGCTTGTTCAGCACACAGGCCATCCTACGAGCCTCGCAGTGTTCGTCGTCGGCGAAAGGAGGGCGGACCAGAAAATGAAAGAATGAAAATTTTCTTTCCCAAGGGGTTGACTTGTTCCAGGTCTGACTCGCCCGGGCGAGATGCATGCCCGCCAGTCGTCCAAACTGTCTCGTTCATGCCGAACATCACCAGGCAACGCAGAACGCCCTGCGAAAGACTAAAGGCCGATACGATGCAATGGCTTTATTTAGACTTTGAGCAACGTTGAAAGGCGAGCGAAGGATGGGTAGCGTTGTCTTCCCGCCGCGGCCCGTCACAAAACGACGAGGGCCTCTAACTCTGACAGACAGAAATGTGACACGACGTACATTGGCGTCTCAAGACCAAGTGACAGCAACAATAGCCGTGAGCAGCGCTGGTATTGGCTGTATCAGGTACGCAGCGCTGTGCAGAGGGAAAAGTCCGAGTCCTGTCACAGTGGCCATGGCCGGCCATGGTCTGTGGCATTGTGTGATATACCACTGTTACGTCGCAGTAGCACTCAGGTCCGGCCATGACGATATCCAGCGAGAACCCTGACGGCCACCCCCCCTTCCACCCTTCCACCCTTCCACCGCTGGTAGTTATCCCCACCATATCGGCGTTCGGAATCCAGCTCATCCCAAGTACTGGTAGCACTGGAAAAAGAAATAATGGGCGCCGAGTCGTAGCACAACACCACCTGCGTGCGCCCGGAGCACAGTCACCCTCATTCAGTCCTTTCGCTGGCGTCAGAAACATCACCCGACATGACGGGGCATTGCGCACGTGGTACCGCAGCTTTGTACTGCTCACCGAACCCCTCATAGGATCGGCATGGAGCACTTCCCAGACGAGACGACCACCCATCTCAACATGGGACGCTCGGGGAGGAAGCTCTCAGGTTGAGAGAGTCTGGGCCCCAAAAAGCTTGGATATCCAGAGAGGGGACGTCTCCGCCTCGGTCGACATGCTCGCTCGCAATGCCATTGTTTGGCTCTGCGTTCTCTTTGATAGCTCCGTCGGGATTCATTTCCCTGACGAAATTGAATTCTCGTCACTCGTAACAGCGCACCGACGTGACAAATCTTTTTTCCCTTCGACGGCGGCGTCGTCGCTCGGCTTCTAAATAAAAATCGAAACCGGGCCTGAGCCTGACGACTACGGTATCAGTGCGCCAAACCGACTCACGGATCCGTATCTACCCAGACCTCACGTCCCAGGATGCCATGCGCGCGCTCGCTCGCTTGCAGCACGCTGTATATTAAACGCGCAACATTGTTTCTGGAGCACACGTTTTCCTGTGCTTCTGCTCCTCCATCCTGTCGCTGATGGGCTGTCCTGGGTGAAACCTGTCACCCAGACACATGTCTGACCCACTGTGCTCACTTGGATGGCTCAGTGGGCGCTTCCTCTCATTCTGTCGCAGACGCTCGATTTGCTCACTGCGCACCCACCTGGGATTCGTACCCATGGCTGCGGCCACTGCATCGGTGACGCCATCCTCGTAATACACTCTTGGGTCCCCAATTACCGTCCCGCACGCTCGCGGTGGAGTGACAAACTGTACTGCCGGCTCTCGTCTGTGCAGTCCCAGCAGAGTCGCCCGGTCGGACGCTCCAAACCATCATGATTATTATCATCGGCTTCGCCAGTCCGCAAAAAAAAAAAAAAAAAAAAAATCGCTCCCATATGCGCGCCCATGTTGACGAGGGCCTGCTCCACCGCACACGTGGGTAAAACTGCCGACAGACCAAGAGCGTCCGGAATAGAGAGAGGTCACTTGTCAGCCTGCTTAGCCCCGACATTAGTGTGGCAGTTCAGCCCAGTCATGCCGAGACTTGAGCGTCCCTCATCTTGAGCGTCGTACCCCTGCAAAATGACTGTATGGCTGACGAAATGAATGGCCAGAAACACTACAACAAAGACGGGGTCACTCGATAGGCACATCGGCGTTGCTCACTCGCAGGAGGTCACGCTCACTCAGCCGACCAACATCACTGGCCCGATGCCGGGACGTGCAAATAGTTCGGCACTGGACAATGCCCGCATCGCATCAGGTCTTATCCCATTCAGCCGTTGCAGCCACGTCGCTTTCCAAATGCAGGAACCGGTGAAGATTTGTCAGGCCTGGCTGGACGACTTTCTCCCAGGTCCGCCTGCAGGCTTCTCCCTTCGATGCCATTCCCACCAATGAGCTCCACAATCTGCCCCGAAGATGCCTTCTTCCAGTGTCGACGGCAACGACTTGGCCCTCTCCCGACTTAGACCTCGCTGTTGCGATATTCATCAATTCCGCCAGCCACACACCCCAGCCCGTCTGCGTCTCCATGATCCACAGCCCTAGAAACAGCAATCATCAAGTAGCCCGAAAGAGGCTAGCAGCCGGCTAGAGCTTTTACCGTTTGTTCATGGGCGTGTTCTGGAATAATTTCCACTCCACCCCATTTCATCCCCACACTCACTTGCCCCTTCATCGCACCCCTGCCTTCCTCCTGCCCAATCAGCCTTGCGAATGCACAATTCAAGTGAAATTGATGCCCGTGGTCACTGTGCCATGCCGAGCGACTCGGTCAGTTTCGCCCGATTGATTGGAGGGCACGGCTCTGCGACAAAATTGTAATCCAGCTTCCCGTTTTTGCTATGAACGGTACGGCTCGGGGACCCAAATAAAGCAGCTCAGGCTCTCCATATGGCTCGGTTTCGCTCCAGTGCGGCGAAAAGACGGGAAAAAAGTGATCAAGCCACCCAGGTGCTTTATCCGACCTTGTCGACCTTCTAGCGCAGATCAATCCATGATAACCAACAAGGCCCTGCGGCGTGCGACCTCATCAAACACGTCTAATTATGGGAGTCGTAGTCATTGCAACTCATTACAATGGCCTCGCGCCTTTCCCTTCAGGCCCTAGCCATGGCCGACGGGACCAGCATTGTTCCCACCAGTCCACTCTGCCCACAGGGTACCACCGCTGACAGTGTCACCATCATCGATTTTTCAGGGCCTGCCTCTCCGCCATCCAGGGCAGCATACCCAGCCTGACCCGCATGGGGAGGCCTTGCCGCCAATCACCAGCGTCCCAGCTCCGCGTCCTGGTGTTCCCAGCACGCAGGCTCGGGCCTCGGGATGTCCTGCTTCTGGCACCATGACCCCTGGCCAAATGCTTGGGGTTTGCTTGAATTTACCTTTGGACCCTTTGCAAACGTCCATTTCAGCCCTCAAAGCATATCTATCACATATCAGATGGGGCAGAATGGCCCTCCCCGTCGCTTCGCTCAACATCTGACGACTCTGCATCATTACCCGGCAAGGAAAAGGTTCAGGTAAAACTCGGGTCGCTGCACCTCGCAATTGACGGCTCACAATGTTGGTGGAGCCGACGCGGCCGGCAGGGCTGGGTGGATTTGCACCCATACAACACAACACCGGCAAAGAGCATGCATGCCTGCACTTGACCCTTCCTCGCGGCTTGGCCTCGGATTTTTGTGGCCTTTGTCAGATTCGACTCTGCCGAAGGATTGATTCGGCGGATCCGCTCCCAGTCGGTATCGGTCAGAAGGTTTGGTATGAGTTGGCTGAGCAGGAAAAATCCCTTGACCCACGGCGGCCAGGGGTACCGTGGGACACTCACAAGTAACTTTGCTTTTGCTGCACAGTCAGGAAGGCTATCAATATTGCCATCCTTCAGAAGAGATCAGGCTTTAACCAAATTTCATCTGTCCAGATGGAAACACGGGACGGCCCTTGGCCGCAACTTAATTCCGTCCAACGGCGACAGGTGAAAACGCGAGAAACGGCGCAAAGTTTTCCTGAAGCCGGGAGTCCCGAACTCTTGCTTTACCCTATACCTTACCTTACCTCCAGGATGGCTTCATAGCCGGTGATGCCCAATACTGGAGCCGACTCCAGCATTCTTCATCGACCTTGCATCTGAGTGATCGTTTGACACAGCCGGGCACTAGACTAGTTGATGCAGACCGCTCTTTGACAGCTGTAAGTCTGAGGCATGCTCCTGCAGACGAGGTCTGCAATTCACGCAACCCTCGGAGGCCGCATTCCGCCCACCAGCATACCCCAGACAAGCGGTTTTTCTTTTTCTTCCTCGTTAATTCTCTCTCCCTGCTCAAAGCCATGTGAACAAGTGCCGCCCCATGCGCGGGCGCGAAGCGCAGGGCAGGCGTTCGGATTTTTGTTTATTGACTCTCGTTTTCTCCACATACCGACTTTTGATTCTTGGCTATTTTGGCGAAGATGCACTGCCGCGGGCTGTTCGGCGCCACAGATGCAGAGGTTGAGAAACCTGGCATCGCCTGTTTTGCTTTTGCCGTTTCCATGACTGTAGCAACGCAATTGCCGCTCCCACCCAACCCTGGTAACTGCAACGCCGCCGACAGCGTCACCGCTCACAACCCGGCTTCCCTGCTACCATCTGTCACACAAAGGGAAAGACAGCATCATCCATGACATAGGCTCATCTCAACGTATCATGGCTTACTTGAAAGTCATTTTGGTCGCGGTCCAGACGTTGAACGCGAGGAAGGTGAAACTCTGATTCCAAATAAGCAATTTTCGGTCCCATGGTTCGATTAATGCCTTACGACAGAGGCGATTCGCCAGGGTCGAGATTGTGCTAGTGTCGCACATGGAAGGGTCTCGCCAGAAACATGGCTGTCTGGGGAGTTTAGATGGCTCCGGGCTGACCGTGGGCAACGCCTCAAACAAGCCTGGATGGGCGCCGTCGATCGACCAAGCTTTGCGGCTTCCCTCGTGCCATCCATGACCCAGGGTCTTGATTCCAGAAAGCCGGGTCTCTTTGTAAAAAAAGTATATCGGGTCTCGCCCGACGCCCAGAGGGAAAATTATGTCCGGCAACGTTTGGCAAGGGTTTTTTTTTTTTACCCCGACCAGCGGCGCGGGCTTTCTCCGAATGCGACAATGGCTGTGATTACGGAGTAGAAAGGTCCGGACGGAATATCGGTCAACGGTTTTCTCTTCTAAAGCGTAACCGTATTATTGACAGGCGTCTATTGACTGCCAAGAAGGAGGATAAAACCTTTCCCGATGGAGGCTAAATGCATGTTTCCTCGTCAGCCGGAATCGACTTGGTCAACAAGCCCGACTTTTCTGGCAACAACAAACAGTTCGCCTACAAGGGTAGCGGATCCGACCTGCTGGAGTTGGCGGATGGGATGGCTGGTCCCTAGGCGAGAAATTCGTAAGGTTATTTCCTCGTGCCAGCGGTTCCAATACTGTCGGGGATCTCTTGCTGGGGGGCCTGGCCCTGGCTAGGGAAGCGCCCCTTGAGAAAGCGAAGCCTGGGGGCCACGTCTGGCGCTCAAGGGCGTTGTTTAGCCTGCACAATTTCCGTCATTTGTGTAACACAAGGGAAAATCATGTGATTCGCATGATCTACTTGTGAAATGACGAGGTGCTCCATCCAGAACAGTACGGGGTTAGGCTCCTTCGGATATGCCTTGAACCAAGGCTCTGGTATATGAAATCCCCACTTGTACTGGGAAGGGCCTGACGAGTCATCGGCCAACCCAATTGCGCGTCCAGGAGTGCCGGTGCTGTGGTCCTGGTAGGCGATCGTCGTCGTTCCAACCACCTTTGCTTTTGTTGTTGAATATCCACCCGCTCAAAAGTTGATGCATTATTCAAAGGGCATCGTGTGTTGCAGGTTTGCTCGCATATTGGGCTTCTGGTGGTATTTTCTGGATATTCTGCAATCTGAATGGAACATTAATAGCCTTCTAACCCATCAAATCGGTAACTTTATTAGGTAAATGGACACCGAAGATCGTAGCCTTGCGTAGAAGGAAACAGGAGTGGTCGCAAAATATTGCCACACTGCTTTGGTAGGATCAATCGTGAAAAGTTGTCTGATGCAAATGTGAACTGTAAAAAATTCCTACTACTCTGATCTCACTATTGATGACCATTGGGCATTGCGAAGCGATCTATTAAGAACAGGCATCTTACAATGAGATTGCTTTGCACATCAAATTGAGCTGGATTTCCTTATGCCACTGAGAGTGCCATAGTTCAACCAGGCAATAGCTTCAAGTAGAAAAAAGGATCGATCAAAGCATTCATAAAAAAGATAATTCTCTCATATTGGCTAAATGTTAATCTTGATATGCATTAATCCTTTTGCCATAAGATAAGCCTGCGTTTTACTAACCTAGACTAGATCCGAATTCTGATCACAACTCATGTTGCGTGGTCGAGTGAAATCTTGGATTTTTAACATTATACCAAATAAAAACCCGATATATCTAAATTCTAATAACATTCTGCTGTATCGTGATAGACTAGATGTATGGTATGTAGCTGATGTGCATGATAGTGGGTGACTCGACACAGGTGGATCGAGGACGGGGTGCGGCGGCTTGTAAGGAACCTATTGACGGTGACAGCTTGAATCCCCTATCTAACCCACTTGAGGATTTCAGTTACAAGTCTTATCGGATCGACGCTAAAGATAAGAATCTGAATCGGATTCTGAGACAGATATCTATCTCATCTTCGATGCATCTCTTGATTGGTGGATCTTGTAATCTATTTCGACTGTCGCATACTGACCACGACCAGCCTTGATACCAATACTATGTATCTGGCAGCGACAGCAATCTACCTGGTAGATTTCCTGGTTAGAGCTTGGATCACAGTGTTCCTTTTGTGGACCATCTGAAGACTTATGGGGCGATTTGCTTAAGACGATAAATATCGTATGACGATTCAGATAGACTTTGGAGTTGCACTATTTTCTCACCACCCAGCCTTTTTACTCGAAAATCCCTGGACCCTGAACTCGATCCTTCATGAACCAACAGCCGCGCCACTAACCGTCTAGGAGCGCCTCAATTTCTCCTCGCAACCCCACAAGATGCCCGGCCAGTTTCTCCTCCCGCTCCTTGAAGGCCTGGAATGAAATGTCTACAACGTCGGAGAACATAGAACCCCCTGCAACACCAGACCAGCGACTAGCTAGCCCTCGCAGCCTCTCCAAGAACTCCTCGGCGAGCTGGATCGTCAGGGACATTTGCAAAAACGGAGATGACTCAACGGTAAACGACCCGACCGTGACCTCGGGAAGCTTCCAGAACTGAAACAGTGTGTTGGAGCTAGTTTGAGACAGCTCGGCGTGGACTAGGCTGAAGACCTTCTGATACATGTCTAGCAATCGCATGTACGTAGAGAGTATGAACATGGCATTGCCAGGGTCAGAGCTGTCAATTGCCTCGGAGGGCTCTGGAGGCGTTTGCTCCAGGACGTCGGCGACTCGCCTCGTCAGCTTGAACATCTCATCTATCGGGAACCCGTTGCCCTTGAACTTGTCCTCGACCGGCAGTGCACACAAGGGCCCATTCTGGGTCACCTCATGAGACGGCAGAGCCGAGGACAGGTCCAGGAGCCGGGCGTTGATGTCGGTCAACTGCGCCATCCAGTGAATCAGGGGCGCGTCTCTGAGCAGCGGTGTTGTGTCGGCACGGGCCGCGAGGTGAATTTGCCTAGGACGCTGCCTTGCCCTCTGGGAGAGACGCTTGTCAGAGCTGCTGTGCTCAGATACACAGCTTCTGGAGGCTTCTTGAAGCACCACAGCCCGAGTATATTCGTCTGTTGCTGGTTGCGGCAGAAGGGGTTCTGGTGCCACTAAGGGGTACACGTCCGACGAGGTGAGGTTCGGATCCCAAGAGTCGGCAAAGGCGCCGAGGGGCTGATGATGATGGTGCAGAGAAGAAGGGCTCTGGTTGTCGGCAATGACAGGGAGGCCGTGATGGGATAAATAGTCGCCTCCGACGAGACCCAGCTGCTCAAAATTGAAGTTGAAATCGTTGATTTCCAGAGCGGGATCGGGTGTGACGGCAGGATGGCTCTTGATCAACCCGGCTGGGTGGGAAACTATTGGCAGTGCTTTCCGCAATGTGAGTCGGTGATCAACAAACTCGAGACAATGTTCCTCTCCTGAACTCGGGTCAAGGGGTACATACCCGTGTCGGGTAGGACAACGCTGGGATCGCTGCCTGTTCGCCGTCGCTTGGGAGAGCGGCGCTCGTTGAGGGCTTGCTCCGAGGGAGTATGGCAGTTCTGCTGGGGTTGTTGATGCTGCTGCTGCTGCTGCTTCTTGGAGCGAAGCGAGGGGCTGGTTTTGCACTCTGTATTGAGGCGTTTGCATCTTTCACACTTGTCGTCTTTAATGCGCTTGCAGCTGATCTTTTGGCCGTGGCAACGATCACAGGCCTTGCGGGAGACGGTCTCGGCCATGGTCATGGCCATTGGGTCGGAGGGAGGGTGTGGTGGGGACGAAAGGGGGACGCAGGTCGATGTTTAAAAAGATGGGTTCCAAAGCGAAATGAATACGAATCTCTTGTTTCCCGAGTGGCTGAAGGAGAAGTGCGTTCGTGATCCCAGGAAGAGGTTGAGACACTCGTGTCGAGGATGGTGTTTGAGTGGCATGGTAGGCGAGGGAGGCGGCTCTATATTGAGAAAAGAGGCCGATACAAGACCTTGTACCGACGATGCTGCAGTGACATGGCCATGACCTGGGGCAATCTTGCATGTGTATGACCACAACCATAGGCTCCCGTTTCTTACAAATGGCGGAGTGAGTTTGTTCTGCGAGACCTCGCCTAAATAGCTTTGTAATACAGGTATCCGTCGAGAGGTACCGTCATCCAATTTGTGAGACTGGTCAAAAACCCAGCCCAGCGGACCGGCGTGTTATGTCACGATGGGGGAAAATCCAGAGAAACATGATGCAGCATGAATATATTCCTCTTATATACGCGATTGCCTTGGGAAGAATCGCTCAAAGGTGAAATATTCTGGATTTCAGGTTACTTGGTGTTGAAGCGGTGAAGAAGCTGTAGCCACCCTACTTACATACGGCATGCGAGTGCTTAAGACGCAGTGTCACCCCAGGGACAGCTACCCGGCCTATGCGAGGAGCGCATCGGTTGAAAGACATGCAAGCCGAGACATGGCTGTTCCTCACCGCAGTTTGGATTTCGGCGACGGCAAGCGGACGGACAGGACTGGGAGCTCTTGGGGGGAGTTATTGGCCCGAAGCGTGTCCTCCCGTTCAACAACGAAATGCCGAACGATGGATGATTTTCTTGGCTGATGAAGCGTTGAGGAGATTATGCATGCTTTGACTTGTTTGCGGGAAATAATGCGGGCCCGGGAGCACACAAGTGAATGCCAAAAATATCTTGGCATAGGAGCAGTCTGTGAGATAAGGAGGATGGGAATGGTTACTGGAGCTTACTTCCACATGATGGTAAGAGAGTGCGATTTCTTTTTACTGTACAATGACTTCGAAATTGCCGTAAACCGTTAAGGAAGGATCGATTAATAGTGATACAGGATTCCAAGGTGATTTTTGGTATGTGGTGCTTGTTGGAACTATATCGACTTGCATTGCACTCTAACAACCTGAACCTGGTGCTGGTCATGAAGCATTCGTGTGTATGGGTTTGAATCAATTACGTGGCCTGTATCTATGAATCTGACCCTACTATATTTGGTGGCATAATTTAAACAACATTGGAAATTGAGAATGGTGATGTTTTCATTGCGTTGCTTAAGGATGATAACATATGTGCGGATAATCACCAGCCCTCAAGCTGAACCAGTAAATGGTTGTCGACGCATACTACCAAGACACTATGTATTATAGCAAAATCTACTCCTTGATTTGCACAAACTAAATCCAGATCACACTTGAACTTAAATGGGAATAAAATAATTGAGATGTTAGATGACTGTGAGGTGAAGGACTGTGCTGCAGGACCTGAGTGGGTATGGCTAGTCTGCTTAACTGTTGACTGCGGCCAGGCTGTTGAGAGATTTGTTTGTCGTTACACGATTGAGAATGTTTGATTGTGCCCGATATCTTTAATAGCGCATTCATAACTTGCAACAAAGTTGTGGGTAGAACCGTGCCGCAAGCGAGTGAATAGATAGACGGCCCGAGCCCGCTGCTGTACGCATCTACTGACTGCGGGTCCTACGGTGACCAATGGTCGCTGTGGGTTAGGAACGGAGTCTCTGCCTTTGAAAGAGTCGAAATTATAGACATTCTTTTTGAAACGAGGGCGGATACTAAGTCTAGAAATGATATTGAAGAGATACTTTTACTAGTTCCTGCTGAGAAAAGATAGTGAGAAGTGGCAAACTCTTAGTCGAGCTTGGGGTGCGTGTGGATGTCAGACGCTCTGCTGCTTTTGGGGGAAATCATCAACTTTTCGACTTTTGGCTACTTAATATACAGAAAAATTTCAGACTCTACCCAATTGAAGGTATATTTTTTATTACCCAAAGTATTTAACTGCCTTGACAAGGTGCGTAGTCTATTGTGTCGCTAATATATCATCTCCAAACGATTTGGTTCGTAGGGCTGCTTTTTGGATGCTACTCAAGTGCAGTGTCTTCTGTTTGGCGAGTTGTTGATTATCAATAGAATAACAAGAGAAATAAAAATGAAAGCTGCTTCGAATGGGCATTTGATTAATGGTAACTTCCTTTCTGCTCAAGTAAAATTTGGTGCACTGATTTCCTTGCTAGCTGGCATTTCTGTTTGTATAAGAAGATTCCTGCCATTGGCCACTGCCGTTGGATGACGCATGTAGAAAAATTCTGCCAATTAGAACTAGCCTGATACTAAGGCTGCAGAGGCGCATGCGGCTCATCAAGGGTTCGATAAGGGTTCATGTTCAGCCAGGATGTTGGTGGGGAGATCAGCAATGCTGATCATGCCAAGACTTGCGAGAGGCTAAACTCTCATTGCCCTGGTCAGTTTATAGCGACTACATGGGATTGACTGATGGGAAATTTAGAGCAGGTTCTTTTTTGTTAAGGAATCTTGATTCTATTGGAGCGGTTGGTATCTAACAGATGCTTGATCTATGTCCTTCGTACATTTCATGCAAGTTCAAGCCATTACAAATGATGCCAGACGCCCCCCAAATGCAAACAATCTTGTTGGGTATATATACACAGGCTCACCTCGGCCTTTTATCTTTGTACAATCACTCAATTTAGACAACGTCACCGGTCTTGAAGAGCTCAAGGTGCTGGCGCTCCAGGGCAACGCCGCGGCCGGCGAGCCAATCCCGGACGCTGACCATCCAGTCCTCGGGACCACAGACGTAGTATTCAGCGCTGCTGTCGGAAAGCTGGAGGAGGTTCTCCTCCTCGAGCTTCTCCAGGTTGATGCGGCCGGTGAAGTCGTAGTCCTTGCCGGCCTCATCACCGTCGCGGAGCTGCGACAGGAAGATCTTGGCGGTCACGTTGTCGTGCTTGGCAGCAGTCTCGCGGACGTGGGGAGCAAAGCATGAGGAGCCCGAGTGCTGGGCGCCGTGGATCCAGGTGATGGGGCGGGAGGCCGTCTCGGAGTTGAGCACGGCGTCCTGGATGGAGACGAGCGGGGTGGCGCCGACGCCGGCCGAGAGAAGGACAAGGGGCTTCTTGACGTCCTCCGTCTTGGTGGGGTCGACAAAGAACTCGCCAGCGGGGGGGCTCACCTCGACGACATCGCCGACGTTGTGCTTGTAGAGGAGGTTGGAGATGAGACCGTAGACCTTGCCGGCGACAACGTCCTCGACGGAGGCGTTCTCGATGGTATCCTCGAGCTTGACGCTGATGCGGTAGTGGTTGGAGCCATCCTGGGGAGCCTCGCTCAGACTGAACTGGCGGCTCTGGTTGATCCCGGCGCCAGGGACGGGAAGCTGCACACTGACATACTGGCCAGGGAGGAACTTGGGCAGCTTCTTGCCGTCAACGGGCTCGAGGTAGTAGCTGGTGACTCGCTCGTTCTCAGCCTCCTTCTTGATGATCTTGAACTGGCGCCAGGTGTTCCACTCGCCGGCCTCCTCGTACAGGGTCGCCTCGCGGTTGATGAAGACGTCGGCGAGCTGGCCGTAGGCGGCAATCCATGCATCAGTGACTTCCGGGGTCAGAGCGGAGCCGAGAACCTCGCCGAAAGCGCCGACAAGGTGCTTGCCGACGACGGGGTAGTGCTCGGGCTTGATGAAGAGCGAAACGTGCTTCTGGGCGATACGCTCAACGGCGTGTCGCAGCTTGGGGAGATCATCAATGTACTGGGCGTAGGCCAGGACAGATCGGGCTAGGGCAGTGGGCTGCTCGCCGGTGTGCTGGGCCCTTAGGGAGAAGAGGTTTCTGAAGTCGGGGTTGGCAGCCAGCATGTTGCGGTACATGGTGGCGGTGATGGTCTTGCCATGCTCCTTGAGGATGGGCACTGTGGCCTTGACAATGGCAATCTGGGCTTGTGTCAACGACATGGTTGTGAGTTTGTGATATCTGAAACTGTGAGAGATATCTGTGTTTATGAGGATAGTGATGATGATAATGATGATTGTCCATGAGCAACTCGCATCTCTTTATATATTTAGACGAGAGCCACTCATAGAGCAGGTAAAGCGCATTACGCTCCATAACCCCCGAGGAACTGGAAAAAAATTATCATGTCATGATCCATAGGGGGAGAAACCCCGGCCTCCCGGAAGCCAATATCGCAGCGGCATCGTTGCTGAGACGGGCCGTTGCTGATCGCAAAAAAGATGGTCTGACTTGTGTGTGGTGCATCTCCGCGGGGATGCTGGAATCTGTGCCTGGGTGCGCTGGACAAAGCCGCTATAGCGCGCGCGGATCCGGGCTTTGGGCTTTTTGGAGGGGCGCGCGGGCGCCGGGTGTGGCAGTGGTTCAATTGAAGGTGGCGCAACAATGCCGAATTGATTTCATGGTAATAACTATACAGAGTACGCCCTTGGGCCCTAGCTATACGGCGACTGCAGGCATTGGTGTTTTCGCACCAGGCTGTAAATCCCCTATGACGTCTTTTTTTCCTTCCCCTCAATCCGAAAAAAAAGAAACAATGGAAAAGAGCCGACTTTGCGGAGAAGCGGAAATCCAGCTATTTGGGAACCAGCCACATGCTGGGGCGAGTGTTTCCTTGACACACAGTGGGCTGTTGTCACTGCCAGCGGGCTCGGCGCAAGTCGGGAGGGCAGGAAACGGCCGGAATGCGCAGGCGCATGAACGCTTCAGAAAGAGACAGTCACTAAACAATTCGTAAGCTGGCGCGGAGATGCCAGATTCACGGCGACGGTGAGGGAGGCACGGGTGGGCCGGAGGGATTTGAAATCGTGGAGCCTCAGTCGTCTCCGCGGCGGTGGATGGTTCCTTTGCCTCCACCGAGTGAAAGCTTGTTCCACGTGTGGGCGCGTGGGTGCTAAGGCCGCATGAATGATTTTTCAACAAAGTGGGTTTGAATTGAATTGAACCGAGTTGAAGCAATTGGATTGGATTGGATTGGATCCAACGAAAGTGGGTTGACAAAAGTTGAGTGGGCTGAGTGAGCCTCTCTCTCTCTCTCTCTCTCCCGTCTTGACCTGCTTTGCCATCGACTGCTTCCCATCGGCCGCGTGGCCTAATGGCTAAGGCGTCAGATTTCGGTTACGAAATCACCAATTCTCTGAAGATTCCAGGTTCGACTCCTGGCGTGGTCGCTTCAACTTCTTTTTTGGTATTTTTTTGTCTTTTCTTCTTCTTCCTTTTTCCCCCGCCTTGTTACTGTCATCTGTCTGTACTGTGTGCTCAATGACATCTTGTGACGCTATCTCACTTGCACCACAATAATTCACCCTACTCTAGGTTAAACAACCTCACTTTTTCTCTCCAACCTATCACATCCAATGTAATGCGGCTACTTTTTCTTAAAACCCAGGTGACTGTCGTACCTTGCTAAACTATATCAATCAGGCTTAGTCTCCGCATCGTCCCATGTGAACTGGTTCCCGTCCCGTCCCGCGCCAAACTCCTGTAGGGCTGATCATATCCATGTTAAACAGGACCCTTTTTCCTATCCAGAATGCCAGCTTGGCCGAAAGAGGCAACCCGGGAATAGTTCACCATGGCCAAAAACCTATCTGATACTCGGCTTCAGTATCCGGTTAGAGTTCTGACTTGCCGCAATGTCGTATGTCATTTAGTTACAGCACATGAGCGTACCAGGGATACTCAAGCCCGAAGCGTAAAAGATCGTACAGGAAGGTTGCCGGCGGCAGCGTGTCATCAGCGTGGGGCCTTATTGCAAAGAATTCTCCATTCATTCGTATAGTTTTTCGCATTGAATCTCAGCTATTTCGTATTTCATAAAACAAAAGCAATCAACCCTTTTAGGTTGGTGGTATCTTAAACATAGGGAATAAAAAAAACAACATGCAACTAGAAATTCTGCTTTCTTGGCTTGCCCCCTGGCCCGCCCCTTGGCCCGCCAAAGTTCATCCTCCAGTATGAGGACGAGTTTCCTGGTCCTCCTGGACCCCCTCCTGGTCCGCCTCTTCCCAAGCCGTCGATTGTGCGGCATCCAGGGTTCCAGTGATCCTCAGAGTTTCCAAACGGCCACATGGCAATGAAGAGAACCTGGTTATCAGGACAAGGCTGGGATTGCTTCCAGATTGTCCACCCCAGATCGAACATTAACCTCTGGATGTTTTCTCGTCCGACCTTGACTGCGCTCTCCAGCTTGGATTCTCTGTCTTCCTCAGTAGAGGTGGCGGCAGCGTGGAACAGAAGCTCGCGGACGAAGAAGAGGTTTTCGCAAATCTCGCCCATGACGGTATCGATAGCAGTGAAGATCAAGTGGTCCTCCTCGCTCCACCACTCCTGGTCAATGGTTGCCGGGCGGAGGAAATTCTTCCTGCATCGCTTAATAGCGTCGGATGTTCTGTTGACATCGTCTTTGACCTGCTCCTTGCTAGCCACTGAGATGTCATTTGGCAGCGGCGCAGCGTCAAACCAGGTGGCGGTGACGGTTTCTACCTCATCGATGAAGTAGTTCCAGGGGAGGGACTCGAATGCCATGGAGGCCATTCTCTTGGAAAACCGGCTGACGATGAGGTCGACAACGCTCTGCCAGTTAACCGTAAACTTGCGAGGCTGCCTCACCACGCTTCCGAGGTAGTTCTTAATGTCTTTAAGCTCAGTTTGGCCGGCCGCTTCGAGGCGCACGAGATCAGGTCGTGCGGCATCGGTGCTGGAGATGTTGATGGGGAAGAAGAGAGCCGAGACCATGGACGAGAAGTCGATACGGAGTCGGTCGCCCAGCCCATCGTAGCGCTCTGCGATGGCTCTTGCCCACATGTAACCGCCCATGCGGCTATCGCCAATCTTGTTATCGGGCATCATGGTGCGTGTCATGGAGATGAGCTTCAGGCCATCGCTGAAATCGCAGAAAATGACCTCAAAGCCGGCCTCCATGCGTACCACACCGTCGAAGCCCCATTCGGTTGCGAGATCGCATAGGTCGAGGGCACGAGGGTATTCGTCGAATCCGCGCTGCTTGTGGCGCGTCGAGTTTTCTCGGAGGAGAAGGTCCTGTGAATCAAGAGTGCCCATGCTGGTCTTGCCAGCGCTCATGCCATCAATGTAGAGTAGGTCTAGCTCGCGAGCGGCTTGGTATGTGTGAAGGTATCCGCGAACGTTTACATCATCATCATCGTCCCCATCTGGGGGCCCAGGTCGGCCAGGTGGAGGACCGGGAGCTCGACGGCGCCTCAGTTCTTGGCGATAATCCTCCTCGTCTTCATCTTTCGAGAATTCTTTTTGGTCTGATGGCGGCGGAGGCGGAGGCGGTTGATTTGGGTCATTTGGGTCACCCCCCTTGGGAGGCTTTCCTTGACCTGGAGGAGGTCCTCCTGGTCCTCCCCATCGTCCCTTATGCGACATTGCAAATCCCTCTGCGTGCTCAATCTCAAATGCTAGCCATTCTGGTCCAGCGGGCACCGTGTTGTTGCGATCGCCGTGGTACAGCACAGTTCCCTTGGGCATCACAGCCGGGAAAAAGCTGAAACCGTTGTGGTAGTAGGAGGAGCCCCATTGTCGGCCCGCCGAGTGGATGGCGTTGAAGATGCGGTTAGAGTTAACCTTGGAGCTGTCGTTGCTCGGCTTGACATGCGCGGGCGAGCTATTTTCCCCGCTCGCGGTGGCACTGAGGGCCAAGAGCAATGTGCACAGCGTCTTTGAAATCATGGCTGCGATAGTTGAATGGTCCAAGGAGAAACAGCAAAGCAGCTTCTCGCGGTTAATAAAGTACAAATCCAAAAAGTGATCGTCCGCGGCGCAACGTCACCACCGTTGCTCGCACGTACCTAGCTTGCGAAGCCGCGCGTCCAGCCCACTCGGAGACCGATCCTATCCGGACATAAGCAACCAGCCGGAGGAGTTGGCAGCAGTTAGCGGCATGTCAGCGACAAAGGTGAGACTCCAATTGGCAATAAGAAACACCCAGAGCCTCCAATTCGCATCAAAAGTTGTTCTACACTATTGATTGATCGTGATGCCGTCATGGTGTTTGGGGTGGTTAGCGAGATGGTTTGCAGCTCTAGCTAGCCATCTCGGCGCCCTGGCCCGCTGCAGGGTTCTACGCTGCGCCTCGGTATCCATGCTCCCCCCGTCGTGGGCCATGACGCACTGAGACGACGCATTCGAGGCAAAGCCACTGAGCTTTGAGAGGCAAATTAATAAGTCGACAATTGGTAGCCACGTGTGCTCGCCCCACGACCGTCAACGGCTCTCTAGACTGTAAAAACGTGCTTGGACCGTGGGAGACGCCCGGGTCGAGCCCGGAACGGCGTGGGGTTGATCATCGTCCCACTATCCGTTCCACTGTTCTCGCGGGTCGCGGAAGAGCTTCCCCAGCGATCCTGGTCTATCGATCAGCTGTCGAAAAATATCCAACGACAAACAGTGATAACTGACGGTGATGACTTGTCTGCGGCTTGGTCGGTGGGCTTACCTTGGGGGAGAGAGAGAGACAGAGGGACATGGATGGCAAAAAGCAAGCCATGGGGACAATGCTGGCCGTGGGATGATTCGGGCAGCTGCAAAAAAGAAAACACTTCACCGCCGGTCAGACCAAACAAAGTGCAAGCTGAAATGTCAGGATCAGGACGACGGGTTGCTCGGCAGACGCCGCAGCCACCCGGGAGCGGCAGCTCGGTGAAGTTGCATGTGCTTGGAGCACTCATCATACGATGCGAGGGCGGCTTGCCAGGCAGATGACCGGGTATGCAAGCCACGGCGTCGTACGAAATGCTCTGTACGTACCGGTGACGCGAAATGATTTGTTCGACAAAATGCTCTTTTCAGGAGAAGTGAGGTGTCGTGTTTGTATTGCCGTTAACTGAGCTATGAGGCCAGACTTGGCATGGCAGTCAGTCAGTCTGTCGTCTTGAGGGGCGGACATGTTAATCCAGACCCTTGTTAGCTGAGCCGAGATTCTGACCTCTGCGTCCGTTGAAGTGTGCGTTTATGAGCAAAACAGCCCAACAAAACATGGAAATTTGGCTGCAGGGTCTCTTTAAGAGTTTCGTATTTCTTCTGTATGACGTATCTCCACCTTACATTCTACAAGACCAAGCGCGGGATCAACACACCCGTCCATCCACAGCAACACAACTTTAGTTTAATGACACCCATCCATCCATTCCGGGCCCCGGCCGGTAGCGCCCCGGACAGGAGGCTGTGGACCTTGTGCGGAACGCCCCATGGAACGCCCTCGATTCCCTAGCGGCTCAGTCTAGCACATCGTGGGGTCCCGGACGCCGCGGGGTTGGCTCAGTGGGCCTATGAATAAAGCTGGCGAGACCAGTCTGCAAATGGGAATAACCAGATCCAACACGCATAGGGCAGGACGGCTGGTTTAGCCTTGGTTGGAAGCATCCTCAAGCCTCTTCTGCAAACCGATGCAGCTAGATAACGTGATGGTGCAGTGGCGGTAGTCAGGCTCCGAAACTTCGCCTCGCACTCCCAGATGTCATCTTTTTGGTCACTCCCCTTTTTATATCCATGACACTGAGCATGCAAGTAACCTGGTCAGGACCTGCATCAAGCACTGCCGCGGACAAAGAGTCCCATTGATACATACACCCGCATGGAGTTTGAAGTTTTTTTTTTTTTTTGGGAAAAAATAAAACTGTTCTGCAGCTAGACTTGCATTCACACTCCAGTACCATTGTGCATACCAACATATCAGACCACCTTGCCTCACTTGATTTCTGGCCGTCTCGTCTTCCCCCCATCATGGACCCCCAAATATCAATTCTTGGTCTATATCAGAAATTACACATTTACTCACATCAGCCAACTGTACGCATAAAAAAGCACTGATAGCCCACAGCAACCTCCCCAATCTGTCAGAAATCACCATCCGAGCATAGTCAGGTGCCCATCAACTCCCTACCACTTCACCGGGGACCCAATCTCTTGACCCCCGATCACCCCGGACGACACCTTGCAATACGCTGCTGTCGTCCAAACAGAACCCAACGTGGTCGCCTGCTTCAACCATCATCCGTGTCGGCACGCCATTTCTCTCCTCACCTTGGGGCATCATCGCCTGCTCACCTCGTCACCGTGTCTCATACCCCACGCCCTTATTGTCACCTCGCCTCACCGGTCCCCTAATCTCTGCGCCTCTGGTGCACCTCCGCTGCTCACCTTGAGCTCGGCACTGCTGCCAGTACGACATTACCACCCTCCTCTACCACCCTATTCCCCCCCTGCGTTGACCCGCGCTGGTGGGCCAGCTAGGGCTGTCTGTCATCTTGGGTCCTGTTGCTCTCATCTGCAGATTCTACCGACGAGACTTGGCTCACTTACATCCCTGACCCAGCTTGCCCCTCCCCCCGACTCCTTGGTGTAGCTATCGCACAGGGATACGTTTCTGCGCGCTGTCCAAGCTCCACAGCTCTTTCGATATCGACCTCCTTCTGACCACCGCCTTTTGGTTGTACGAGTTGTCTGACCAGGGCTGAAGGACTATTTCTAGTCGCGGTTTCCTGTGTTAGAGGTTGATACTTTGAGCATTCCATTCATCATTTATTCTTTCCTTCGTCATTGTATCCCCCTGCCAAGTCACAACCCCGCAATCATGACGTCCAACCCAGTCCGCAAGTTTTCCACGGGTGCCTCCTCCCACCGCAAGAGGCAGATGAGCCTTATTGTTGAAAAGGAAGGACAACTTGGAGCTGCCTTGACTGTAAGTATTCTGACTTCACAAGTCCTTCACTTGAGCTAACGGACTAGACTCTCTACCTTGGTATCTCGGCTGTCTTCTCTGACGATCACACTGCTGTCGTTGCTCTCGCCATCCATGATACCACCTACCTCGTCGACTTCTCCGTCAAGTCGATTCCTCTTGTTGAGGACATGCGTGAAGGCAATGACCTCATTGCCGACTATATTCTCAAGGAGGTTGAGGCTTACGAGCACGAGAACTTTGTCAAGTTCATCGGTGCTGGTCTTCCAACCTCGCTCAAGTACATGAGCCCTACCCTCTGCTCCCGCCTCTGGCTTGAGCTTGACATCATCCCCGTCGTCCTGCGACCCGACTCGGAAGCTAAAGAAAAGAGCTTCTGGGATGTCAAGAGAGTAGATGAGCAGGCCGATTCCATGGTCCGCAAGTGTATTCTGTAAGTATTCCATGTCAACTTAGAGAACATTTCTAATTAGTATAGCAACTTCGGTCCCTCCTTGGTCCCTCTTATGCAAGTTGGCTGGAGGGGTGTTGTCCAGACTGATGCTGGCTTCCGCGTCCACCTTACCTCCCTCCTGGACCACAAGGGCACCTGCAGCTCCACTACATGGAATGCCATGATGCACTACGTCAACAAGCTTCGAGAGAAGAAGACCAAGATTGCCTTCTTCAGTGCCACTCCCCAGGGTGGCGGTGTTGCGCTCATGCGTCACGCACTTGTTCGTCTCTCACGTCTTCTCGGCGTTGAGGTGACTTGGTACGGTATGTAAAGCTAGACCTTGAGACTCAATTGGCTAGACCTAACGCCTTGCAGTGCCCAAGCCTCGTCCTGGTGTTTTCAGAATCACCAAGAACGTCCACAACATTCTCCAGGGTGTTAGCCACCCCGACCAACGAATTTCCTCCGAGGAAAAGCAGGCTATTACCGATTGGATTGAGGACAATGCCAACCGCTACTGGCTCTCTGAAGGTGGTCCTCTGCGACCCCCAGAGGAAGGCGGTGCTGATATCATCATTGTATGTAACCGACACCACATGTCCACTTTAAATCGGACATCTTCGTGAATTTGAAGCTAACAATACTAGATTGATGACCCTCAAATGCCCGGTCTCATTCCTCTCGTCAAGAAGCTTACCCCTAACCGCCCTGTTCTCTTCCGATCCCACATCCAGGTCCGGAGCGACCTTATCGCTATTGAGGGCTCTCCTCAGGCTGATATCTGGAGCTTCCTCTGGAGCAAGATCCAGGGTGCCGATATGTTCATCAGCCACCCTATTCCCAAGTTTGTCCCGCACACCGTTCCTCGAGAGAAGGTCATCTACCTCCCAGCCACTTCCGATTGGCTTGATGGCCTGAACAAGCCCATGAACCAGTGGGACACCGGCTACTATGGCCACATCTACAACCAGCAGTGTCTTCGCCAGCGAATGTACGTCACTTCCCGTTGCTATACAGAACATTGCTAACTTTTTTCCAAGGACTCCTCTTGCTTGGCCCAACCGTATGATGCACTATCCTTCTTAAGAAGTACCCACTAACACAATCATAGGCAAATATATTGCTCAAGTCGCTCGATTTGATCCCGCCAAGGGTATCCCAACCGTCATTGACGCCTACGCCGAGTTCCGCCGTCAATGCGACAAGGCTGGAATCACTGATGTTCCTCAGCTCGTTGTGTAAGTCTAATTTCCCAAGTTCCCAAGAAACTAATTCTAATTCAGTTAGGTGCGGCAATGGTTCTATTGATGACCCCGATGGTACCATCATTTTTGACCAGACCATGAACCAGCTCGAGACTCACTACCCCGAGCTTCTCCCCGACTGCAGTGTCATGCGCTTGGAGGCCAATGACCAGCTTCTGAACATGATCATCGCCAATGCCCACATTATTCTCCAGCTTTCCACCCGAGAAGGCTTCGAGATTAAGGTGTCTGAGGCGCTCCACGCTGGTGTTCCCGTCGTTGTCTCCAACGAGGGTGGTATCCCCACTCAAGTCAAGGAGAACATCAACGGCTTCTTTGTCACTCCCGGTGACTACAAGGCGGTCGCAGGCCACCTCATGAAGCTCTGGACTGATGAGGAACTCCACGCCAAGATGAGCTACGAGGCCCGCACCGGCGTCAGCGACGAAGTCGGCACCGTTGGCAACGCCCTGGGATGGTTCTACCTTGCCGCCAAGTGGGCTGAGACTGGTGCCAAGCCCGGCTGGACTGGCGATGAGAGGTGGGTTAACGACATGGCCCGCGAAGAGGCTGGAATTCCTTATACTGAGGGTGAGAACTGCCTCCCCCGAAGATACACGCAGAAGCCCCAGGCGCCTGCGGAGGAGCCTGAGGAAGAAGAGGAGGAAGAGGAGGATGAAGAATAGATCCCAGTTGACAACTTTATGATTTAAATGGGGAGACGGATGAGTGTGATTGGTTTGGTAGAATTCGGGTTGTTTAGAGGGTATTTAGACACGATAGCTGGCCATAGCCGGGACGAATTCCACTCTACGTTAGTTCTTAGTTATGATTATAAAATTTTCTGATTATAAAGTTTTAACAATCAAGGTTCAAACTTCGACAGTCAACCGGGTAGAGAGATGCATTCAATACGTACTATGCTTTATGACGACGGGGTAAATCTATCGCCCATGGTTCGGCAACCTGACTGGCAAATCCAGAGGAGCGCAGAACTCAAATAGCTATGTATTTAAATCATAGAAAAATATTGCATGATTCTATTTTCTTTGCTCTGTACGTTTTTATTCTGTTCACCTTCACCCTTGCTACCACCTCCTGCACCCGGCCAAATCAACAACGCAACACTCTACCTACTCATTGAGCATATACTTGATTCATGCTCAAATGTAAGGTCTGGGAGGTTTCATATCCGCCGGACCGACCGCCGATATCGAACTAACCCTGGTACCCGCCAGTAGACCGACGACAGAGCTTGCACAAACACTATATCTTCCATCTTGAGCGCTTCTTGAGTGCTCTAGTTGGGTCCTATAGGCCTCAATGGACCCTAACTACGAACAGGCACGCTTTTTCGAAATGGTTCGGGACTATCCCTTGCTGCGTTCTGAAACAATACATAGCAACGCTACATGTCCTCGTCGCCGTGAAGATCCTAAATCTTACCCACCTTGCCACTATCGCTGCAACTTCCACCGTGCTCCCATGGCCGCCACTCCCGCGGCTGCTCCTGCTGCTTTCCCTGTGGTTGGACCGGTGGAGAATGCTAGCCCACAGTTTTCATGGTGCATTATACTTACTCTTTTGTTTATATTCTACTTATCTTTTCGACTTCTTCGGCGTTTGTTTCTACCACAACCGGCGCTTGGAACTCTTGCCATACCCAATGAAATTGTCTTGATGATTGCGGCGAATCTTCCTAGGACATCTCGAATATCACTTTCGTTGACTTGCCGGGATTTTTACCATCTTTGCAAACCTCCCTCTATGAAGTTGAATTCGCTCGAAAAAGAAGAATTACTTCTTTTGATAGAGAAGGACATAGGGCGCCTATATTTCTGCCATTATTGCAACAAGCTTCATTCATGGCATACATATTGGTTTAACTCTTTTACTTATGCCGATAATGTCTCGTTCGATCTCTCTTACTCTAGCCGAGCGTCAATTCACCTTCGTCCCGACACGTGTGCAAAACAATCCTGGTTTTATGGTACCAATTCATACGCTATGCCATATCAATTTGCACGTATCATCATGAACCGCCACCTATATGGCGCTGCGCATGGGGTTGCGCTTCAAAAGATAGAGCTGCACAGGATTAAATATATATGGGGCGATATCCAGCAAGAGACCATTTGGCGCGCCAGAATTATTGACAATAATCTCATTCTATCGTCCGACTTGATCGTATTCCAACGATACAAGGATCCAGAAAAACTTCGATATTACATGGATTACCACATCTATTGCGAACGGATATGTCGCCATGTACCTTTCTCCAACCTTAACCCAAGACTTAGGCTTCCGGAACTGGCTACGACCTCTCCGCCAGCTTATTTCGCATCTTGTAATCCGTCTATCAAGTCTTGCCCCATTTGCATGACTGACTTCTGTGTCAGTATTGGATGGGACAAGAGCAGGGGCTGGGTCATCAAACTCGTGACATACAGTCGGTTAGGAATGATCCGTTCGCCATTTCACTGGGATTGGCATATTATGGCAGGATATGGTGACCCCAATATATCAGGGACACAATGTCCATCAGAATACCAACCAGGGATTGTCCGGCATTGGTGGAGCAAAGCAGATGAAGTAACTCTGGAGCCTGGAGGTGAATGGGCCGAAGCCAGTCTTTTGACTGGTGAACCAGAGCTCCGTTGGATTGGAAAGAGAACTAGGAGACGCTATGCCCTCAGTAGTCAATCTGGTTTAGAGGCTAGTGGGGAAGAAGAAGAATCATCAAGTAGTAGCTGAGACACGACCAAGCACTCGTTAGCCATCTAGGTATATGAGGGCGTGGTGAATGCGACATTATTTGGGGATAGGTTACAAGATGATAGTAAGGTGATGGGGTTTACTGATCAATTTCATGATTTGACTTAATTTTTTCTCATTGAAGGCGCTTGGTACAACTATACACGAAGTATTCACATGCATTCATGGCACACGGCTCCGTTGTGACGTCCATGCCTAACCCCTCTAACTCGCCTTATTTTATTTCTCAAAACGCGTAGCAACGGTCTCCCAGTTGATGACCTGCCAGATGGCGCCAAAGTACTCAGCCTTGCGGTTCTCGTACTGGAGGTAGTAGGCGTGCTCCCAGGCGTCGATACCAAGGAGGGGCTCGAGGTTGCCAGTGACGGGGTCCTGGTTAGGTCGGGTGACGACGCTGAGAGTACCAGAGGTCTTGTCCTTGACGAGCCAGGCCCAGCCAGAGCCCTGGATGCCAGCGAGGGCAGCGTTGGTCTGCTTCTGGAGAGCATCGAAGGAGCCAAAGTCCTCGTTGATAGCAGTCTGGAAGGTCAGTTAAATGGTCAATTGATGGCGCGAGCTGCTTACCAGAAGCTTGCCCTGGGGCTCACCACCACCGCCCTTGCCGTTGGGGGCAAGGTTCTCCCAGAAGAGAGTGTGGTTGACGTGACCACCACCGTGGAAGTTGATGAGAGGGGCCTGGGCAGCGGCAGCCTTGGCGTCACCCTTGGCCTCAGCCTCGGCGATGGCCTCGACGGCAGCGTTGAAGCCGTTGACATAGGTCTGGTGGTGCTTGGAGTGGTGAAGCTCCATGATCTTGCCAGAGATGTAGGGCTCGAGAGCGCCATAGTCGTCTGTCTGCGGTTGGTACCTCGCTCAACGGCTAGCTTGGGTAAAGGGACGTTGCTCACAGGAAAGGTCGGGCAGAGTAGCCTTGCCGCGAACAAAGCTGGTGGAAGCCATGGCAGCAATTGGCTTGGCGGCACGGGCGCGGAGGCCGGCGCGCAGGGCGGGGGCAGTGCGCAGGAGAGTCGAGGCCATTGTGGAAGCTATCAAGGCGGGGGATTTGTCAGTAAAAGCCGGCAAGCTTGAGCGCAGTCGCAGCAAACTGGGACGAATGGATAAGATCAATTGCAATTGGAACACGCTGAAAAAAAAAAAAGACGGCTATGATGTATGCACGGCGATAAAGGAGAGGGGAGAGGAGCTGCAAACTCACCTAGGCGGGCAAGGATTTGTGGGTGATGATGTCAAAAAGATGGAGGATTCGGAATCTGGGCGGCGTCGACGAACTGAATTGCCGAGCTGCAGTGTGTGATGAACTCAGCGTTTCGTCATTCGCCGAGGAGCTTGGACCACGTGTGGCGGGGTAGTGGCTGGCCTGTGGCTGTTATCGAGATCGATTTCACGATTTCGATTGCGACGTTGATGTCAGGACGGGTTTGGACAGGGTTTAATCGAACCATTTTTGGGCGACAGCTTTAGCTTATATGCAAATGTCATTTTCTTAAAAGGAACTTAACCTCATCTATGACATCAGGTGCCGCGGCTCACAAGGTTTCGTAATTCCATCAATTGTCGCGAAGCGCGAGATGAGCTTTTGCTTCAGGCAACTCAACACAGGCTCTACGCTTATCCCATCGCATTTACACCTCGGAGCCGAAGGAGGCTCGGGGATTCTGATTCCTTGCCCACCAGCTTGGCTATGGCTTGGCCTTACTCTTACTGTTCGCCCGATCTCGGAACACCGAGGGAGGTGGAGACCTCGCGTCAATGGATGCGACGGCCGAGGAAGCCGACTAACAAGAAGGAGGAATGGTATGTGAGAGCGAGAGTGGGCATACCATTATAGGCGTTGATTAAGAAACCAAGCAATGAAATGACGAGAGAAAGGAAACAAATAAACGAGTGTGAATCTAAAGAATAATTTTCTGGATCGGCTTCATTCCCTCATCACGATGATTTGATTTTCTCATGCTACTGTGCTAGAGCTTTCCTCATGCACCATGAATCCCATCACCGACTAGAAGAGGCGAAGTTGGATTAGCATGTGCCAGATGCCGAATTATATTACCGTCTTAACTATCTAGAGCAGACAGAAATAGAAAAAGAGGAGAAGTGCCATATATATATATACATAATATATCGTTCGGAATTAATTTATCTCAATTTGTTCAGCTCGTTTTGCTTTTATTCTCTCATGCCAAGCGGATGGATGACCCAACCTTGGCATCCGAAACTAAATCTCCGGCACAGGACTCCGAGTAGCCGGTAAAGTTGATTTCAAAATTTAAAACCTAACGGAAAATTATGATTCCTGGACTGGAATCCTTGTTCGGATCCCAAGTCAGGGTTCCTCGCCTCCAAGCCCAGGGGTGATGGTGGGAGTACTGACCTTAGAAACCCCATCTGCAAGAAAAAAAAACGGTAAATCGAGGCGAACGTCCAGGTGGCCAATGACTGGGGTCCAATTGACAACAAACTCATCCACTTCTGTTAGCTCAAGCCGACGCTCTCTTTTTCCCAGGCTGGGGGAGGCTTGTTCGGTTGGGTCCCAGATTATGTCATCGGAAGCCATCGCGTCTCTGGCGGGGCCAAACGCGTTTACATGCCCCTCCACCGCTTCACTTGTCCGCCATCACGACGGCATAGTTCGCAAAGCCCTGAAACATGTCGTACTACGATATTGATGCCATCCTTACAGATGCGGAGGTAAAGAAATTTTATTTTTCCTTACTAGCTCCACCGTTCCTATTTTTAACATCCGCTTTTGTAGAAAGTCCCCTGCCAATTCGAGCTCGACGTCCCGTATCTCGGCCACCTCGACAACTCCCCCCATGGCCTCAAGTCCGGCACGCCGCTGAACCTGCCGCTCTGGCTGGCCGAGCTTCTTGCCCTCTCCGAGACGTCTGCCACCTCGGGCGCCCCGCTGACGCTCAACCTGCCCCCGAGCCTGTCGGCCCAGGTGCTCGCCGCGCTGTCGGCTGACCCGCGCGCCGTTCCCCTCCGCGATCAGAGTCCACATTTTTACGCCCTCGCCGCCCGCATGCTGGACCTCTTTGAGGAGCGCGAGATCTCGGACGTGGTGCGCCGGACGTGGGTCGTCAGAGCTTCTGACGTCGGGCTGCACGCGCGCAAGGCCGACGAGAGCGTGGGCGGCCGCAGCGAGGAGTTTCTGCGCGGTCTGGACGAGATGGAGCGCGGCTTGTTTCGACGTGGTCACGAGGGTGTAAAGGGAACCAAGGAATGGGCAGAAAAGGTCAAAAGGGGATAAACACAGTTTGAATAGGAGATGGGAAGATGTAAAGATACCCAAATGTACAGACTACAAAACTAACGTGACCATGACAATACAATAAATACAAGACAAGACAAAACATTTCACAATGATGTACTAGACATAACATTAGGGGTCAAATATCGTGCATATTTCCAGCACGTTGGTTGGCCAGCTCCCGACTCCTACGTCTCGAGCCAACGGCAAGGTACTCTACATTTCGCTCTGGTATCTTCCAACCGAGCGACATGCCCGGCTTCCCACATGCCTCCAACCAAAGCCCCATCCTCTCGTCCCTCAAGAAACAACAAATGTACAAGAAAGCAAAAAACCAAGGAACAAAAACGCCCTTTCACATGCAGCCCGCGCTGAAAAGAACCCGGCATTTCCTCCCGGGTCTGCCGTCAACCCTTGTCAAAACGCCTTCCAGAAATTTTCCCACTCCTCGCGGAAGCAGGTGTGTCATGTACAAGTTAATAATAGAACCACGAGGACACCCGTCTTTTTTCCTCTTTCCCCTCCATATTTCCAGTGAACCCTTCCTAACCCCAGTGTATAGAATTCTCACGAATGAAGCACTTTCAATTCGTGTGACATAAAAACGTTTGAATGGGGACCGTTTCTGTTGGCGGTCGGTCGTGAATCTGACAACCCCCTCAATCGGGGGGACAGAAGGAAAAGTAGTATATAACGTATTCCCACCAGTTTCCCAGGGAGGATTAATATAAAGATCAAGTGAAACCAAGACATGACGCCAAACGGGAAATCGTGACCAAAAAAATAGCGCAAAAAAGGCATTAGGGAAGAAGGAAATGCCTGCTGGAAGTCACCAGCACAACTTGTGTGCTGGCAGATGACCTCTAGGGGCAGTCGTGGTCGAGGACATAACGACCACTCAATCATAAAAACTTTTTTTTCGGAGTTTTTTTTTCTTTTTCTCGTTCCTTTCACTCGTCCCTCGGGAATTCAAGTGCTGGCCATCCATGGCCCAAGACACATACTGGTGGAAGTTGTTGATGATGGGAAATGATCTAGCCAAGCCAAGAAAAAGAAATCGCAACCAAAAAATTGAATCAGTTTAAGCCCAGGTGATGCTGTCCGAGACGTTGAGCTGGGACATATCCTGGAAAGTAGAAGGTGTGATAGTGTTGGTTGAAGACAAATTAGAGCTGTAGACGGAGTTGCCTTGGTCGGAAAAGGCATACTCGCCCTCCAAGCCAGTGATGGGCGAACCGTCAGAGAAAGTAGAGAATCCGAACGTGCTAGATGCGGAGGAGATGGGAGGGATGACTATCTCAGCAGCCGCAAGCATGGCAGCGCTGGCATCAGTAGCGCCCTCGACATTCAGATCATAGTTGCCATCCATTTCATAAGCGCCCATGTTAGTGCCAATGCCAGAGAACATTTCCAGCTGCTGTGAATTCATGTCCGAAACTTCAGCTTCGGCCATGTCCTCATCAGCGTCTTCCGAGTCAGAGCTCATATCACCCTGCTGGTCAACCTTAACAAGCTTCTCTTCGAACCAGAGCTTCAGGTCAGCCATAGGAGGCCAGTCGCCACCTCCCTTTCCGCCTCGCTTCTCGTCCAAGCCCTTGCTCTTACCGCGGGGAGTCTTGGGCTTGAAGTGAGTGCGGCGTAGATGGGCAGCTGCGTTGTAATAGGCACCATACTCTTTTCCAGCCAAGCAAGCCTTGCACTTGTTGAGGGGGTTGATGGCTTGGACCTTGGAAACAAGGCCCACGTCGGCAGGATCTCGGCAGACGAACTTCTTGACAGTACCCTCGTGCTTAGCGCTAACATGTCGTCGGAGCTCATGATCACCGCGGAAGCCTTCGGGGTGCTCATTACACTGGGTGCAATGAACCTTAGGGTGCTTGGGGCGGATATATTGACTTTTGTTCACAGCGACCTTGGCCTCTCTCTTGGAATGGGCAGAGTTGCCGTTGCTCTTGGCAGAATTCTCTTGGGGTCGAGGGGCAATGGTGGTCGAACGAGCATTCAAAACAGCACGCTCGCGAGCCTCCTTGGCGCGGCGTTCGAGGCTAGAGGCATTTGACTTGACACTGTTCATGCTGGTGCTGGAGAATGATCGTTCCATGTTGACTGAGCCGGGGGAGGACAAAAATGAGTTGCCGTTGGGCGCAGACGAAGCATACTGATGAGGCGCAGTGTGAGGAAGGCTGGCACCGAGACCGGCCAGCACCTGGTCGTGAGCAGGTCGCTTAGTACCGGCAAGACTATTACCATTGCCGATAGACATGAGTGTGTCTTGGGATAGATAGTTGTCATTCATAGACTGTGTTGATGTGAGCCGGCTCATGTCACTGGCGCCCATGTTGTCGAAAGAGCTGTTTTGGCGGGTAAGAGGGCTTGTGGTTTCAGCAGCGGATGAGCCCGAGATCATCGAGGGGCAGGTCGACGGGAGAAAAGCGAACGTCTCGTTGGGCGACTCGTGAAGCGGCGATGAAAAGAAAGACTCGGTCCCGTTTTGCGACTCATCTAGGTGTGCAAGAAAGTCTTTGGGATCCATACCGATGCCGAAGAGAGGGGTGTTTTCCTGAACGCTGGGCAGGCGCTGCGAAGGGCCGCCTTGGAGAGACTGGTTGGCGGGCTCATCGCGAGAGGCGTAAAATCGATCCATGGCTGGGTTGTTGAGAGGCGCAACTGGGCCGACCTGAACGAAAGGCATGGTGGAGTCGGAGCGATTTGAGTAGCTACGGCTCATGGCAGCGCCGCCCTGATGTGAGAGGGCTCGTTTTTGGCGCTTGTAGGCTTGATATACGTTTCGATCCTTGAAGGCGAGGGGTGTCAGTCAGGGAAGCGGCGCAAAGCGTGGCGCGGGAGCATTTACCGTCATACCCATCTGAGTGGGATAGCTAATAGTTGACTGGCTACGAGAGAGGGAAACACTCCTTGCATTGGGGACATGGCTGGCAGGCTGGAATGCACTGCGAGCGAGTGCGACATCAGGACTTGATACTGAGGTGTTGTACTGCGAATACTGGAGGAGCTGCTCGAGCTGACTGTTGCGCTGGTTGGCTTCCTGCAGCTGACGTTGAAGCTCCTCGATTGCAGTAGGGTCACTGGGTATATTCATATTGTAGCAGAAAAGATATAAAATAAAAGGTCGAAGTGAAGCCGCAAAAGGATAGGATAGGAATAGCCCAGGCTAAAGTGGGATATAACCTTGAATGTGGATGTTGTGATGGGTTTCAGAGCCAAGAAGCCGATCAGAATGTAGATGCGTGAAAGCGGATCGGCCGGTTCGTGAAAGGATGGCCAACAAGGAGAGACGAGGCGAGAGTTGGAACTGGCGGCGATGGCCAAAGATATGTAGGGCGATGGTTTGCAATTTGGTGATTAGCCGGTGTATGTGACGAAGGAGTCGAGGCAGAAACAAGATGGGATGTGAGCTGGCGATGGGCGTGGGTTAAAGTAGGGGACCAGGATGCCACGGAGAGCACTCATCCAGTGGTTTAGAACGAGGCTTTCGAGAAACTCCACCAGAGGCAGGGGTGTGTTGTTTGGATGGGTACGAGTGGGTATGTGACAGGGACTAGGGACCGGGGTGTGAAGAGTGATGTGGATGGGCATGTGTGATGTCTGATGTCCGGGATGCGTGTGCTACGTATGAGCATGGGGAGGCTTTTTTTTTTAGTGCCGGTGTGTGCTGGAGTCGATGAGATGGATGCCTGCCTGTCAGCCGGCGTCAAGTCGCAAGATCCAAGCCGATGGAGGGCCGTCGACGAAAGGGTACGACTGCGACTGCGACAGTGGCAGCCAAGGGGACCAAAGGACGCCACAGTTGAAAGAAGAAGAAAAAAGAAAGCAGACACAAGCAGGAAGCTGAAGACCGGGGATGCTGGCCCTTCTGACTGCCGCGCTCACCATGATGACGATGTTGAAAAGTTCAAGACGGGTTCCACACCACCCGGCGCCTCTGTGCAATGTACATGTATACTGCAGGACCGCTATTGCTGACTCCAGTGACGACGACGATGTGGGCTGGAGCTCCTGCACCCACTAAAGGACGCTCAACTAACACCACCTCTGCCGGGCGGCCACTGGGCATCTGGGCATACACTGAACACCCACCCACCCGACACCCGCTGGACACCCACTGGACGAGACTGTGCTTGCCCACTGAACAGTTGGCCACTCCGGCCCTCCGACCTGCAGACCTGCAGACCTGCATCAAGCCCACGCAACGCCCAACCAAGGTCGCCACACCAAGCGCCGAAATGCCAATGACTGCATTCGATGAATCTGCGCCCGACCAGTGTGGTGCAGAAGGCGCCCTTGGCTTTGTGGCGCTGCAGACGGGATGGGGTTGAGATGGCATCCAATCCCGCAGACGATTCTAAAACACGGGATTTTTGGGCTCATGGCTCGCTCGCTCGCTCATAGCTTGCTCATCAAAGAGGGAGGCAGGCAAGCAGGCCAGCCGGCTCGCCCGGGCTGTGCTGTGCGTGCTGTGCGACGGGATCATGGCGCTCTGGTACTGGCGCTGCTGTGGGTTCCAGTCAACGAGATGACGGACGTGCGCGCATCGCATCCATCCGATAATGTCATGCATCACCCGCGAAGAGGCCCTGTTTCGTCCAGTCCATCATGGTCACCGACAGTTCTGCGCCGTTTCAGATGTCAGAGCCTAGCACACTTGATGTGACACGGCGACACTGACGTCCAGATGACCGCCACGGTGAATCAAGGTCGTCGTCAGGGGGGGGAGAGGGTAACCAGGTCTCTTACTTGGCCCTTCCAACAAAGACAAATCTACATACATAGTAACTATTACGGTAAACGCCCACGAAATTTACAAGTGATGTGGGGCATGGATGGCAAGAAAGTCATGGTTGTCATCATCATTCCAGACCAAGGATGCAATGTCTTATCCCAAGGAACCGGCCATGGCTTCTGACGGAAGCAAAATACCTACAGTAGCACGGGCAGAAACCAGAATAGACTACGGTCGCTCCAACGCCAACGTGCATGACGGCCGACTCCTTTCTGGCTCGCCCAATCCCAGATGCAGGGGAGCAGACTCGCATCAAAAGCAAATAATACCCAAAGAAGCCAGTGTCGCAGCGTTTCGTGGATCAACTAGCATCCCGGGACTGGGTACGGGGACCAGGGGAGATGTCATCATGGCGCGGGCACCAAGGCACGCCAAAGAGGCTAAAGGCTGCACCGTGGCCGACATTGCAGTAGGCCGTACTCGGTAATTGGGCTTGCTCATCAACGGTCTGCCGCAGTAGACTTTGCTCTCCAGACCCAGCGATCGACTCATCGTATCATGCGCCGGGTCCACAGCCTGGGTCTGAATATCCCGAATCGACATGAGATGAGAGATGGTGAATGGGCAGGCTAGGCGCTTTGCGGCATGGCCCGCAGACAGGCGATGGTGATCCCATTTTGGCTCTTGGCCGTGATTCGCAGCCCGCCGCCGGTGCATCTCTCCACCACCATAATCAACTCCCGGCAGCGACTCTGGAACTGCCAACAAATAACCAACCCTCCATCTGGATGCAGCTGAGGAACCACGGGGACCAACCGCGGCCGGCGGGGTGTCATCACGCCGCGCTATCATTCGTCCGTGCCGCAGCCTGCTTCTGCCCACTTACTTGCCTGTCTCGCAAGTCAGAACCGGAGGGACGCTGGCATCCCACCTTCGCATTCTGCCCCCCCAGACCGCCATGCCATCTCATCCCGCTAAGCTCATGAGATCCCTGCAGTGCTTCCTTGGATGGCACACCCCAGACAGCAGCCCACAAAAACGAGGCAAACACACGGACGGCACCCAACGACTGGCCCTCGACGTGGCGCGGCTCGAACCAGGGACCCGCCGCCGGGAACGATTGGCTTACGGCTTCCTTTAAAGTGAGGCGAGCAACAGAGCAGCGCGCTAGTCCCCCAAAGGACATCCTTTTGGAAGCGTGAGAGAAAAAAACAGAGTGCTCGCATTTTGTCTCGTCACCACTCCACCACCACCGCTAGGCCGCTAGCCTAGAAGCCTTCTCGCGGCGCCGCACTATAGAACGTAGCAGCCAGCCAGTCAGCCCGCCAGGAAGGAATGAATGCCCTCTGCTGAGAACAATCCCTGGTCTAGGCCTTGTCCCTCCATCATCTGTACCGGTGGTGGGTCGATGATCGCCCACAGTGAGCTAAATCGAGGCCTAGTTTGTCCTTTGTTCAAGTCGTCACCGCGATATGCCCTGAAGGCTCCTCGGGCGCTACAACCGAACACCCATGATGCTTACGAGCCACGCCTCCAAGGTCTCCTCCTGTCTGTTGCACGACCTAATCACCTACAGACCGAGACAATGCACTGCAATGGGCACTGCTGCAGCTGCTGCTTCGCTGGGGCGCATCCACCGGGCACAAACCAGTTGCAACCCAAGCCAGGGCCGCAATGTCCAACTGTCGTGCTTGAACCAACCAACCTAGCCCAATATACGACCTCTGGTTCCCAACTATGGCATGACCCGCGTCCTGTATGCTACTGCTAAACTTCCGCATCTGCTTGGTCCCATAAGTTCCACTATTGCTGCCTCGTTCCCTGCGTTGATCGTGCCTCAAGCCTCCTGTCCCGTTTCAACTCAGTTGCATGCAGATCTCGTGCTCCGCCCCAATCACTTGTCGACTTTTGCACAATTGCGACCACACTTATTGACTCAAAACGTGTAAGCCACGAAGTAACGGCCTATCGGGTGTCACTTTTCTATTGGGGCAAAAAAAAAATGTGCCTTACCTGCATCCCGTGGTCTGGAATGATACCTGCTGAGCTGGATTGAACAAGTCCTGCGTTGTATGCAGAGCCTCGCGTATCTGTTCCGAAGATGCAAACCCTCACCGAGTAGCACACCGCTCTCCATCGCTGTGATTCAATCGTCTGACGGCACCCCCCGATGCATCCGATTCGCCCCCCTTTCACTTGTTTACATTGATCTGCGCATCCTGTACTCGAAACCCTCGTGGTTGCTGCATTGCTCGCATTGCCTAGTTGTACGCACAGAAGAGTCGCAAAATAGAAAAAAGCCAGTCAAGGCTAGAAGGCCACGCAACCAGAGTGGGGGAATCTAGATTGATTGGAAGACCCTGAAACACGGTCTCTAATATCCGGAGTCGGAGTCGGAGCCTTCCTCCACGATTCGACTCGAGCATTAACCATTAGCGCCTACACCGGTAGTCGGCAATGTCATCTGTGTGCCGCGGTAGTCCGTACTGTAGATTGGAACGTGGGAAAACAAGCATGGCCTTCTATCAGAAACCCCAGGATGCCCTTGACATGCAGGTGCTTTGAACATCATGCTGCGATCAAATACTGGCTCAAAACCACCGCTATTGCTCCGCGGCCTAAAAAAAACACCAAACGAGCTAATCTCACTGCTAACCGACATGCCAATCCGAACCTGGGTCTAGTGTGTGGGCGATGACGATAAGATCAAAAACCATCAACCGCGGATCTCTGTGTGTTCTAGGATGAGGCCTGCTTGAGAACACCACCATTCACGGCATCCAGGAGCGCCTAGGAGCCCCTAGGAATAGCCACCCCACGACACGTGTCGTCTGGGAACCCTCATTTCCTGAATGCGAAAATTGACATCATTTTTAATATATATAAGGGGATGTTCCCAGGAACCCTACCAAAGTTAGCAGCCAAATGAACCCCTACGGTCCAAAGATGGAATAATTACTGACAACTGGACAACCTAGTTTAAGGATCGTCTGCTCTCCTCCATGCCAGGTGCATGTGGGCTGCGGCTGAGCCAGTTCATGCTGGTCACGGATGGATCCAGAGGATCCAGAGGGGAAAGCAGAGCAAAGCAGAGCAAAGCAAATTTACATCTTCCAATTTCAGCTCGGCGCTTTGAACCTTGGGGATATTATTTTTGTCCACAATAGGTAGCTGCTAGTAGTTGGCGCTGCTACTTCAGCGTTGAGCTCAGACTGCCCACAGACCCTTGCTCTTGTAATTGGCCGGAAAATCCCCGGTTTTCCCATCGCTTCAACTCCACAACGCGGTCCATCATGACACCTCATCAATCAACGTCCAGGTGACACTGTCAACCTCGGTGATTCTATCCACCTAGCTCTATGTAATCACCACAAGCCAACTACGGCACAATGCGCCGTCCCAATCTAGTATTGCTGGCTGCTATCCAGCTCGCCAGCGCTCGTTCGCCTGGCTTCAGCATTCACGAGGATCTGCTGACGTATCCCCAAGTCCGTGGCCGCCCCTCTTCCCCTCGTTGCAATGACGTCGCGATGCTAATTCTGGCTCAGTTTGAGGTTGTTTTTAGTGATGAGTACATATCCCAGAAAGATGCGAACGTTCTCCTAGAGAAACACGGTCAGCACCCCACCTACTCGGCCGAATTTTCACAGTCCACGCTCGACAATATTCGCGAAGCCGATGCCAGCGATGAGCCTGCCGATGGAGCAGAATCAGGGCATGGCTTCACCTACGAGCTGATGAAGATGCCTCCTCACCAATATCTCTGCTCAATTCCCTTGTTGCAGCCCCCATCACCCGAAAACAAGACGGCCAACGAGCTCGCGAAAGCCGAGGAAGCTAGGGAGCTTGTCCGCGCCACCACGAGCGGGTGGGAGCTCATAGCCGAGCTTGAAAACACTTGCTTGTATTTCATGTCTGGTTGGTGGAGCTACAGTTTTTGCAATAACCGCAAAATCACTCAGTTCCACGCCTTGCCGTCCATTCCGAATGGTCAGCCCCCCAAGAGGGATCCCAACACCGCGTACTACGTGCTCGGTGAGAAACCGACGATCCCGCCGTCGTCTGCGTACCAGTCCAAGCAAGAAGGCGAAGAATCTCCGCCCCCCGCCGAACTGCAGGTCAAGGGCGATCAGCGGTACCTGGTCCAGCGATTGGAAGGTGGCACCGAGTGCGACCTGACGGGCAGGGATCGCACGATTGAAGTTCAGTATCACTGCGTGCCTGGCTTGAAAAATGACAGGATTGGCTGGATCAAGGAGGTCACAATCTGTGCCTACTTGATGGTGATCAACACGCCTCGTTTATGCAACGATGTTGCATTTCTACCACCAGAGGAGACCAGAGCTAATGCCATTACCTGCCAGCTCGTTGTTGACGAGAACACTACCCCACCATTATTAGACCAGGAGAGCCCATACGACGACGCCTTGGCCCAGGAGCAGCAAGAGTCAGAGACTGTCCCCGACGTGCCAGAGAAGAAGGAAATCAACGTCGGCGGCGTTATTGTTGGCGCAAGGAACGTCCTCTCGGGCGCCGACGAAGATGGAAAGCCCCCTATCAGGCTCGCTCCTCCAAAGAGTTATTTCGATACCTCGGATACAGACATTGAACGCTTTATCGAGGTGGTAGCCTCTGGCAAGAGCACCAAGGAGGGAGGCGAGGTGACATCTATGACGGATGCAGAAATGGAAAAGGCGGAGCTCAAGGTGACATCCGTCAGAGAAATGATTGAAAAGATGCGCAAACTTGCGGGTAACCACGGATGGAAACTGGAGTTGGTTGAGCTACCCGGCGGCGTGCGGGAACTCCGCGGATACATTGACGAGCCAACAAAGAAGGGTGAGGGCAAGAGTGAGGATAAGGCCGAGGGTGAGGTCAAGAAAGAAAACAGTGAGGGTGAGGGCAGTGAGGAGCAGTTTTACCAGAAGGATGAGTTGTAACTTTAGCTGTAAATTCGGCGTTGGGCTGGCTGAATTCATTGTCATGTTCAGTTGTGATGTTTAGAGTAGACACGAGACAAGAGATCATTCAATCAACCATGTTTATGAAATGTCTGTTTGTCCAAATATTTGCTTCCAAAGTCATCCATCTCACTCAGCATTCACTCCATCGGTTACATATCCGATGTGGTACAGGGTAGCGCTGCGGTCGGAATCGTGCATGGCGAAGAAAGAATGAATGAATGGTTCGTTAAGCGATATTTGCCATTAGTTTGCTTTATTTGTTGTTAATTAAATGAATTATTTGCTTCTTATTGTTTGTTGGTTGCCGTAACGCAAGTTGGTGAGGTGGATAACAACGTCGGGATTGAAATCCAGACAAACAATCAAACCAAAAAAACCGCAAGTCAAGCAAGACCAAGCAGCATTCCACTCGTCTAACCCTATCGCATGATTAATCTCAACTATATAAAGACTCCCCGACCCATGTTTTCCAAAACCTTTTCCCTTCTTCTTTTCATCATCCCTCTCTCATATATATATACAGTTACGCAATGCCACATGTCCACCATTGGAAGTCGTCCTCCATATTGTGGCGTTTTTCCCGGGCCGAAAGTCAGACGCCTTCCCGCGACGCTAGCCAGATCAGACTCCTGGCTCAACAGTAGGCACCCGCATTGATCTTGCCTTGGCCCCGGCGCAATAGGTTGCTCTAGAGTTAATTCTTTTCTGTGCATCGACAGTCTTAGGATTTCCATTAGGAAATCCTGGACATCCTTCTTCATTGGAAGTGAATGGAATGTTGGTTGGGGTAACCGAAATCATGTTGGCCGGGATCTAAAGCTTTGCTGAGGGACCCCCAAGAGGCGAGCATCGGACTGATTTGATGCTGATATAACATGTGAACAAACTGGGTTGTTAATCTGTGGACAGTCAAAAAGAACCCGTAAGTCTCCCCTTTCTCTTCGGATCTCTTCTCCATCCATTGACTAATTGAGCAGATTCATAGATGAACCTCTTGGCTGGCAACGGATATGCGAGCTGGATCCCTTGATGTAATTGATCCTTGTCCAGAGGCAGTCGGCTGAAGAAACCCTTTCCGAGAAGAAGAGACCTCGAAGAAATTTATGGTTGTCCGAAAGAAGAGTCAAGAAAGACCTCTGATTATTGCGGTGGTATGGTGCGAAGTCTTTACACTGGTCTGTATACATTCCATCCTTTTCATTTTGGTCACCCACTAACATCAGAAGTCAACGGGTGGGAAAGAAACATTTCCTTGGGAAACCCAATGACAAGAACTGGTAGCTTGTCTTGCTTACCTATAAGCTGCACACAAGAGAATGATGAGACTGGTCGTGTTGACACTCCATCCCCTCTTTTCCCTCCACACCAAAAAAACCACGGGACGCCATCAATTACAACTCCTTCGCATTCCCCCATCGAAGCTGGTTCGCTTTTGTAGCAATGATGAACCTGGACTCCGGAATGGGTCTTTTTCTCCAAATGAGAATTGATTCCTTTGGCTGCGGCTTGCGGAGGAGGCGACACTAGAGCTTTTACCAAACGTACCATATCATTTACTGAGCGCAGCCGAGTGCGATGAGCAGTGACAAGGAGTCACCTACGGAATTAGAAAGAAGGCAGGACGACGAACTGCAGAGAACTTCTGTTTAACAAGTTGCGAGACCGGTTAATTTCATTTCGCTCTACCCGACACAATACATGGCACAGCTTAACACTCTATAAGACCCAGAGAAATGAGACGGGCACTATATTGGCCAAATCATTTGGACCCTGAAGATCCAACGCAGACAAAATGGGAAAACAGAAGCCTACATTGGCTCAATAGAATCGGTACAGTCATCAAGATAATTAATATCATGGAATATGAACTGACGCCAGTTTAGGTTGCGTGTAGCGGGGCGACTACCTAGAGGCCCCCAGGAAGAAGAGAGTTACGAAGCAGCAGGCAAAAGATCCCTAGTATATTGAAAATAAGGTAAGCATCTTCCCAAGTTGCCGACCGTGGCTGTGATACGTCTCCGTCTCAGTACGAGAGCTAGTCTGACAATGTGTTTCTACAGTAGTTGATCCCTCAGCCGAGCACGCTTCCGACCATAATACCAAGGAGAAAGATAAAGCGCCATAATCGGTACGTATTATTGCTCCTCCTTCTATCAGATGGACAGATATCTCGTCTGGATAGAGCAAGGTGGACGGACTAACCTGTTTTATCATCAGCTCGACACCAAGCTATCGGGACCAAACAAACGTTAAACAGATTCCCGATCGCGTGCACACCGACGCAGAGACGTTTCATGAATTCTTATCCACATTTCGACCTGCTTCGGATACGACCCCTTACGTACATCCAAATCTCATCTTATTCACAGAAGGTGTTGATAAAACCAACTTGGGAGATGGTTGATGTCAAGTACCACGATTCATTTCCCAGTTTTGGAGCAGTAAGGCGGGCCACAACACTGCAATGGACTTATTCAACGCGCTCAACGAGAGTTGGGCACAGAGGAAGAAATGGCGGAATATTGTGTGGCACTGCTACGTGGGCATGTTAATCAAGAGAATCTGAAAGGGCTGTTGATACGACTTTGCCCTAACCTGTGTAATACTAATACATGATGAAGGTATACAACTGATCCGACTATTGTGCTGGATAGCCTTGAGACTAACTGATATGCAGTGCGAACTAGTTGCTCGAGACATCCGGCCCAGTTTCGATCTTGACTAAAGACAGCGAGCGAACGATCTCCTCTCATATTCGACCATTTTCTGTGTTTTTACAGATCATCTCAGATCTCCACCGCACTTGATGCGACTTGGGTGTGCGTGTCTCTCCTATGGCGGACGTATCATCACCACGGCCAGAAATAAGCCCAAGGGGGTTAGCGACCATGGAGTCATCCAAATTACTCGTGTTCGGCGTGGGTCATACATGCTGCGCAACCAAACTTGCTCTTGCATTGTCCCACCTACGGACAGGCTCCGACTTCGACTCGCAATGCTGCCCAGCTCGACGCCGCCTCCTCAGGGATTCAGCTGCCCTTGACCCTGCGTATATATGGTTTCGGGATTTTAGGAATAATTTCCTTCCTTGAACTTCAATTCTGTGGCTGTGCTGGGTTGATGCAGGCGCACATAGAACCAACAAGGAAACTCGAGCTTATCGCTTCCTGTCACAGAGCATCGCCATCTCTTCTCTCAGCGGTTGGTAGAGTTCTGTTACTGCAACAATACGTCTGTGAATACCATGGGAATCTGGCATGTCAACAATTATATAAAATTTATTTATTGCCAGAATATCCTTCGGCTCTTTTAATTTTCACATCAAATCCGAAGCTCAAGAATGGATTAAACACAGGCGACCACGGCTTCCAAAAACGCATACCGAGACGCCGACTGGATCATTGGACCGATCTTGCCACTCAATTCAAGAAAGAAAGTATCCGCCCGGGAAAATCAAACCTTATATAATTATGTCGACACCTGTTACTGTGCGCTCTAGCTACCCTCTTACTCCGACTTCCGTCGGTATTTGTTCCCTCGTTATCTTTTTACGTCAACCTACATCGACATCTATGACGGCCCCCGTTTGTCATCGCACTACTCCAACCCATTTGCTCTTGTTCGATATTGTAAAGATCTTACAGCTGTAAAAACTGGCGAAGGCGATGATTTACTCCCATCAAAAAATTTATTTCACCCCTGATCATATCACATATGCAGCTACTAGCACTCAGCGGCAGACATATCAGCCAACGCAACTCCCCTCTCTAAAGGAACCATATCTGACGCAATGGCGGAAACATGTCCAATCTAGATCCCAGACAGCTCCCGCCAAAGAGGTAAGAGCACATACTACTCCAGCCAGCGCAGCAGCTAATCTAAACCTCCAGCAGGATTCAAAGCAAGCACAAGGCTCAACAAGTACACCCACATAGCCCAAATGCCACCGTTATTGCGTTGAACGAGTTCGCCATCTCTTGAACTTCTCACCAGACCTCCTCCATCTCTATCAGGGTTGCAAGAACCTTATGCCCGACTCCCGATGCTTGGGCTCGGTTCACTATGCCGTTTGTTCGGCGTCGTATAATGACAGAGCTCAAGTGATTTGACAAAGACGCTTCATCTATGTCAGTGCAGAATTTCGGGACTGATAAATGTGCTGCTGTTTTGCGTCCTCCGAGTATTTTCTGAGGTTTACGACCCAAGGATTCTTATCGCGGGTCAAATTTGAAGGCCAATTGTTTTGGTTTGGCCATCAGGCATCTATTCATTTGAGTTCCTTAAAGTTGGCAAACTCTTTGAGACAAGGACCGAAACTTCGCGCGACTCAGCAATATCTTATGTGGATCTATATCGACATGTTTGCCTATCAACATGGGAATGGTAAATCCTGCTACTGTTGACTGAGGAAGCAGAAACCATCCATCACTTGAATACCCGCATCCGCCATTCATAGGGCGGCCGATGCGACGTATCGATATTGGGAGGGAATCTGTCATTGATAACTTACGGAAAGAAAAGCAATGTTTACTACATGTGCGAGACTAAGAGTAACTAGCCATCTACGGAGAAACTACTCATAGTTTCACAATAGTCTACTCTCCAACCTCACCAGACCTGACGACTTCTGGCACCAAGCTTCATGCACAGCACGAAGGAGGAAATTGAAAAAAAAAAAAAACCACCAATGGTGAATAACACGAAGGGATTCGTATTTATTGTTGGCTTGGTCTCGGCCTTGTCGATGTAATGTACGAGAAGCAAGTCCTGGGTTAGTTGGATTATCTCGGTTGACCATTTCTACTTTTCCTTTTTTCGGTAACAATTATGTCAGCATGCTCGATAAGCTCCAAGTTTGGCTTACAGTGCCCTTGTGAGGAGGGAAATTCATCGTCTAATTTGCGACACAGCGTGCTGTCCCGTTTCTTCCCATCTCGTTCCCGCAGCTTCAGTTGACGCGGTGAGTGTCAACGGTGCAGAAACCTTTATTGGGTCAGATCAAGGACAAAGGGAATCCATTACAAGGTAAAACTTTTTTCTTAGTGGGAATTCCAGGTCCGGATAATGATCGACCGCAATCCACTGGCCTTTGTCGCAGTCTGCTCGGCGAATCTTCAGCTACCGGACACGCCCCCAGAGCCGTTGACTAGTCCTCACCTACAAGAACGACACAGCTCCTGAGTTTTAAAGCCTAAAACCTGGGATAAACACGTTGGCCAAAAACAGATCGCGTCAGCGATTGCATAAGAAATTCTTCCGAGGAGGATAACTGGTTTATTCGGTTTGAAAACGAACTTTCCTGATGCCCGTAGGCAAGACTTCAGCATCAAATCCCACCTTTCTAACGTCCAGTCATGTCGCTTTAGCTGGATTATGGCAGACGAGGCCTACGTCGTAAAAAGACTCAAGGGCGCATACCACTATATGCTCAAGCAGCTCAAATTCGACACCATACTCTGGGTAACCGGGACCCCGATTCTAGAAGGCTTGAGGGGTCTCCTATCTCCCCTAGAGATCATATGGAATGTCTGTGGCTGCACCTGGTATCCCGACAAAAGTGATAATCTCGGATAGCTGCCAGGGCTATATCATCTAGAATATGATCCCTACAAACCTTGGAACAAGTTTGCAGCTGGAAACAAGACTCGCAGCATCTTTGCCCCTTGCTAGGTTGAGTTTGATGAAGATACCAAGGACCCTGTTAAAGATAAAGGTATTACTGCGCTCAGGGCCGTATATAATAAGGACAAGTTCTATGCTTGGGTTGCTTCTTCTCAGCTATACAGGCTAGCATCTAAGCAGATTAGTTGCAGCACTAATTTTGATAAGTTGGTGGTCTAAGGAGTTTTTCGACTACTTCATCTCTGCAGAACTATACAATCGGGTATTTATGTAGATAAGCATAAGGTAATCTACTTTGGCGATTCCATTCCACCACCAATTATATCTGTGGAGGAAATGGCCTTCAAGCCCTCGAACAAATACTATCAATATATAGCAAAGAAGGCCAATCATAAAGAGAGCGAACCTAGAACGTATGAAGACCATCTAGACTTCAACTTGAATTTCGGGGCCTACCGTAAATCTATACTTTTACTGCTGATCTTAGATTTGGCAAGCTTCTCAACAATAAGAGGCTATTCAAAGATAAAGAAGATAAAGTAGCCTACTACCTCCATGGATTCTTTACCAACATACAAGAGCCCTCGGACAAAAAGAAGGTCCCGAACATCAGCTTGCAAAAGGTCATTAAGCTACTCAAAACCGACCCTCTAGCAACAATCGATTTCCTCTATAAACACACGAAGGAGAATAACCACACCTTGCCCCCAGGCGACCGCACCAGATGGGTTCGCTGGCTGGCAGGGAAATCGCCATTGTTCATTGCTATGCTAGACCACGTCAATAGTTACGTCAACAACCACCCTGTTTATTGTGGCTGCAATAGCATATGTAATTGAGCATTACTAGGCCTAATATGTTGATGTAAAACTCATGATTGTGTCAAAAAACAAGCCAGAACACCGATATGAATACATAAATGAACTGTCTCTATAGGCCAGAAGCCCCAATCAATGGAAGGTTGTGATGATTGTTATCATATTCCTCGATAACCTGCCATTTATGAGTGTTCTCATCCAAATGGGGACGCCTTGGACATTCGCTGGACTTTCCCAAGCCATCGGCCATGTACATCGAGTATCAACACTAAGAGGACACCCATTCGACGCGGTTTGCCATTATGACCTGTTCCGCAATGATAATTTTGCCAGCATGATTACACGGGTCTGTGATGGAGATCGTGCGTGGATTATCGTAGCTGAGGTGGACCTTTGCAACAAAGAAGAAATTGCATGATATTGCACTCGCATCAATGTTTTACTGGTTTGCTTTCTTGCTACGAGGGACCGTTGATAACAAAGGATGTATTGGGTAGTAATGAGAACTGGGACCCCTGGGTGTTGACAGTAATAGGTTACTGCTTGTAGGATAGGCGAATGGCCTAGTGGCGCACCTACGACTATATATCCCCCAACAAAAGTCTACCACGCCCAAACAGGCCGCTAGCATGCTTTTCGGAGAGTAAAAAAAGATTACTAGTCGCGATGATATAGGAGTGTGCTGAGAAAACGCCCCAGGAGAACTATCCACTTTCCAAAAGGTCCTATCGAGTTCCACAACAGTTGATGGTCTTCACAGTAGCAGGTGTCAGAACTTGGTCACGCTCCAGTTATAACACGATCGGACTAACAGAGTGCCTAATTTATTTTTATCTAAGTTGTAGTAAATAAAAGTTTTTGACGAGATATAAAATCCTCAATATCATTCAGCAATTCATCTGGTTGCTCTAATGCTGTGAAATGCCCGCCCTAAATATCTAGTTAAAACAAGAATTCAAAATAAGAAAATAAATGGGTATTACTCAACTTGGTATGTGTGTACCGCACTATATGGGGATGAATGTGGGTTTCCCAAGCGACTGGCACGAAAAAGTTTTCTCTTGGGAAATATGAGTAGCCCATTGGCTTTGCTTTAATATTGGGGGTATGGTCAACGCTTTGCAAAATGCCATATGGCCAAATACTTCTAGAAAATGAATCTGTAAACCAATATAAAGTGATGTTCCCGAGAATCCGGTCGAGGCTGATAGGATACCGGCTATCAGACCAGCTTATGAATTTCTCCCCAACCCTGCCGAATATCAGTATATAGTGATAAGAAATATTATGTGTAAACTTACCACGCCAATAGGGATAATGGAGTTGCGGATATAGCAAGCCCAATCGTTGTGGGGCGTGAGTGATGAGCTAATATGTAGGCACTTCCGTTGTTTTTGAAGTGCTCTGCTCTTTGCAGATGCTCCAGCTCATCGGCTGTCAACCCTTCATTACCCAACGAATTTTCAAAGTAATTTAGGGAAAGCAGATTGACTATTTAAGTTGACTGTTAGGATTTATCCGCAAAAGAGGCATAGGATTCATACCGTGGAATGCTTTGCACTGGTCATAGTCATTTGACATGAGTCTGGCAACGAATGCGCCAACATCACCCCCGTGCGTGATATACCCAGTCTCACCGAACCCAAGCTGAATCATTAGTAGATTCATTACGCGGGCGCAGTCCTGGAGAGTAAAATTTCCCTCTCGCGTACTGTTAGATGAGAGAGTATAACCTGGGAGCGACGGAACAATGACATGATAAGGCAAAGTCTCTGGAGTAAATCTGGACTTGAAAGATGACAAAATTTGCTCGAATTCCATAAAGCAACCTGGTATATATCTAATTCAGCCATGTGGTTTTGTTACGAGCGGGGTGATCGAACTAACCGGGCCAGCCGTGTAGTAATATGATAGGAATAGCATCTTTTTTGGCCGAAAATAAGGCTGCAAAATGTAGATCAATGTTGCCACAGAGCTCGTCATGAATATTAATTTTGAAATTAGGAGTCGAATTGATGAGTTGCTCATACTTCCGCCAATCAAACTGGTTTAGCCAGAATTCCTTAGTATCAACAAGCCATTCTCTCGTGATGGCATCTTCATTATTCTCGCTCCCCCACGCACGAGGTCCAATTTTAGAAAGCTGTAAGAGATGACGGAAATCTTCCAAGTCCTGCTCCGAAATATGCAGACTGAATTCTTCCGGTTTACCGATGGCATTTGCCGGAATTGTGCTAAATGGGAGGGTCGTCATATTGCTGGATGAGAAGGAAATAATTCGTGATGCGGAGCGCAAGTCACCTAGGAGAAGTTCGCGGCAAACGTTCTCTTATACCACGAAAATTTCTCTATTGTATTAAATAAATATCTTTTTGTTCTCAATACTTGTGTCGCGGTTTAGCGTCGGCCTCGGACAGTTGCAAACTTCCCGTGATATTCACTAACTCCCCACAGTTTTCCGGACCCGATGGGTAGAGTAACTAGTAAGCAAAACCTCCACCTCAAGGTTTTTACGTATATAGTACCGTACGGTGCAAAGGGTACAGGTCGCCGCATTTTAATTGCATATAGCAGGTCAGGATTACCGGACTGCTCCTGGGGCGACTACGTCAGAGCTGCCTCTCAAAGGGGATATCCACCAACAAACACAAAATAGTAAGTAGGCCGGGTTAAACAACCCATATCCTTGGAGAGGCGGGGTATTTTCAGCCCAGTTTGTGCACTAGTTAATCAGCACACCAGGTAGGTATGTGGAAGGTCACGGCGACTTTTAGAACAGCACTCGCTGTGACCTCCCACAAATTAGTATGGATTTGTAATGCGAAGACTCAATTAATAATGTCGGAGAATATTTAGCACCCGTGTCCGGTTTGTTGGTTAGTTTCGGATTTTCTCTTCTTCTTTTAGTCTTGTGTACCTCTAGTAGATGTCTTTGGACTTTAGCATTTGCCAAAGTCACAAAAATGACTAGACTTGTCGCGCAACCCTTGAACACCCGATTTAGAGAGAAGTTTGAAGACTGTTCTTCAAGTCTTGAGAGTTCTATCTACAATGGCTGAGGTGGCATTCGTCGTCTATGGCACAGTGTGAAGTTGAAAGTTATAGGATGGCTATACTAGTATTAAATGTGAGATGTGCGAAGATAGGCCAGCTAGACTGTGCCATGGTTATTGACTAGAGGTAGAATAGTGGCCCGTAGATAGCGTGATAATGTCGTGACTCAATCAAACCAAATCTTAACGAAATGTGTCACTGCTAGAGAAACGGGATGAGATCATCGTTCGTGTTGGTGAATCACGCGGCATCGTTCTCAGACGTGTCCTAAAAGTGAGCAATCGGCGTTGTCGGATACCAGAGCAGAGTTTCAACAGTGAATCGAACAAAGGTTAATATTGTAGTCGCCTCAAAAACTTTGGGGTCCAGTGAACGTTGGACTGGGGATCAACTTGTGACAGTGATTCTACGATGACTCTTGGTGGCAAGGTAGCATTCATCAGATGGATCGAGGATGGGCGGAGAAATTGCAGTAGCAAAGTTTCAATAAAGTCCAAAAATCGTCATGTTGCCAGCCTTCCCAATTTATGAGCCAGAGTCATGATCTCCACAATCCATCACTTCCGAAGCCACACAACCTCACCAGCAAGACCAAATTATTCATGCGAGCCTCTCACTGGCATGAGTTGCTAAAACCTTTTCCAATTGATCCGGTGTCCATGCCATCCGCAAGAATGCTACTGGTTCCTGTGGTGCAAGGGAGTCCAAACAAAGTCGTCGATATCATCATATTCATCAACCTCTGCGTCACGTAAATCTTCGTCATCACTAAACACCCAATCCTCGCTGTCTGAATGGATATGATCTATAAACTCGTATCGGATTTGCTTCCAAGGCTTGCCATGGTTATCGCGCCTGATGTCGTATTCAAAATTCGCTGAGAGAGGTTCCACATGATTGGCATCTTCTCCTCTCTTGACGACGATTAGGAGCTCTTTGCTTCTTTCGGAATTTTGCATTAGCATATGGTCTGAATATACACAAATTGGATGTCCCTCTCCTATCCATGCTACGTTTTGCTCGAATATCTCGCGGGTCTCGGGGTTCATGACGGAACCGGGAGAGTCGGACACGGTTGAACGGTAGATGACAACGGAGGGATTCGTGGAAGTGTGATCTCTTTGCTCCAAAACATTCTGCCAGTACGACGGCTGAGGTCTACGGGCATATTTTGGGCCAATCGTGCGGTAGAGAACGGGATAGTTGTTCATTTGCATCGGAAATGCCAGCATCGTCGAATTGTGACTGACAAAACGAAGCTCTTTCCACCCTTGACTTTCTTTTACGAGCCCATTCAAGGTAGCATAGCGAAGCGTCTCCAAGGGGGCACCAAGCACGGTGAGGGTATCGAGGCAAAGGCCCGGTAGAAGCCTAAGCACGGCAGCAAGTCGGTAATGGACATCGCTGTCCCAACGGGAGAGCACGAGATTGTCGCCAGTGACGCGAACGTGACGTAGCTTGGAGAGTGTTTCTTGCGGAAGCCCCGATAATTTGTCAAGCATCGTCTTGGGATCTTCGAAGGAAAAGAGAATCTGGCCAATCCAGGTATCCCGGATGTCCTCCTTGGCTCGACGACAGGTCTTTAGCAAGGCGAGACCATGTGGGGCAGGCCGGATCTGGACATTTCTGGTTTTGCTAATCTTCCGCGTGCCCCATGCAAGTCTTGTCGAGGAGAAGTAGTCGCGGTAGACCTTGTCGCGGAGCTCTTGGGGGAGTCGGAAGAAGATGCTTTGCCCCTGGGGATCGGGAGGGAGCTGTGGCTGGCACACCACCGGTGGCTTGAGCTTTGCGTTTGGCTTTTTCCGGATTCTTGCCATGGCGACTAGAAACTCTTATCTAGTTGGAATGGCGTGTAAAGTAGATGGACCATCACGACGATGCAACTGTCCCCGCAGTCAGACAAGTGTCGAACCCCGCGTCAGCAGCGAGAGGCGTCCAATTCCGGTGACCAATGACAATGACCAGGTCTCAGCTGGCTTCTTGGTTCGCCTTGTGGTTCGCCCGGCGGTCGCCTCACTGATTCCGCTGTCGCAGTTGATTGTGATGAAAGAGCTTACCTTGAATATGCATCGCTGCAGATGCCATCCCTGGCATTTCTCAAAATCACAAAAGCTATTTGTGATTGAGGTTGGGACCGGGCCATATATACCAGGATGAGGTCACAACGTAGTAAAAAATGCGTTTTAAGAATAGAAACACCCACTTGCAATACGACCCAACTGATATAGGCGCCCTGGATAATCAATAACGACACTGCGACCGTATATTTGCGTAGATAGCCATTGATACTACATCGTATACGAGAACCCGAAACAGTGAGCGTTTGAACTGGGGAGAAAAAACAACCTTTAAGGTCAGAAAAACGACGTCGAGGTAACATGCATATGTATGATACGAGACAGCTTGCTTTTGCATCTATGATCAATCACAACTTACCGGGCCAGGTATTGGTGTCGACGGCCAACAGCGCCACCGAAGGTGGATGGGGGTTTAGGTGGAAAGCTGACTATTGAATGGTTCATCTGGACTCATTCATTCCTAGCGCACAACCACTGGTTGATGGTTAAGTGCAATCAATATCTGCGCCTGTTATGGCGTCTAGGCTTAGAGACTAACATGGATGGTGCCTGCGGATACCATCTGTAAGCGCAGATTCGAGCCCCAGGCAAACTCTCATTTACCCTCCAAATTCCCTCGTTTCAAAATCGGTACATGCGGGATGGGTTTCTGGGCCGTTTCAAAGTCGTAAGATCAGATAGCCGAAGCCGACGTCAAATGGGCTTCCTACAGCTCGTCCATGGAATATCCCGGTTGTAAAAAGGCTACTCGGCAATGGCTGACTTTGGGGACAGACGCCACTCAAACCCCGATCAATTTTGACAACGCCACAACATCTACGTACCCTTCAGACAGCACGGGATACCGATGCAATGCGAAGGTTGAAAGAACCGGAGACTTTCCTAAACAAAGCCGGGTTCTACATGCGCTCATGTGGGCCAAGGCGACTGGCCTTCAGTTTGCATGGCTGGATGCGGCCCTAAAAAGAAGCGGTATGCGCCGTGCCGGGAGAGTTGTACCCACTTGAACGCATGCGGACGGGAAGAGGGAGCTCAAAGGTAAATCGTAAGCCAGATGGATACGAAAAGACTGGCGACAATCGAAATTTTGTTATATTGAACGGGTGTTTTAATGAGAGGTTGGGATCGACAATGGAGTTTGGGTTCCCTTGTCCAATTCCCCACGTGATAGGAGCACCGAATAGAGGCTTGCCAGACTTGGCTCAATATGGCAGAGGACGGGAAAGGCTGAGACGGGCCCATCCAACGGACCGAGGCGAGGCCTAGTGCTTGGCGACGTTGCCAGATGCAGCTGCGCCGGGCTCGTTTCACCGCACGCTGGTGCTAACGCCCCGAAGGTGTCTTATCCGGGGTTTTGCTCTCGTTGCTCTTGACAATGCAAGGGCTCGCGAGTTACCGCCGGCGCTTACGAAGCCCTGGCTTGATGGCTGAGTGTTGGTGACAATGCCATGACTGTGGCGACTGGGTCTAGTGTTGGCGCCGCTTTACGGTTCGAGAGGGGAACGGTAGCTGACTAAACCTGGCAGGAAAACGGTGGGGAAACGGATGGTTCGGGGAGAAGAGCGCCCCGTTGTGTGTGCGCATGGATGATGAGTAAGTAAATGAGTGGAAGTCATGATACCCTGGTAATGTTTGCAGCCGATATTGTAATAGCATAGAATGGTATAGATCAATATATATTTGTTTCGCCTCACTCAATCTCTCGATCTATATGTTTTGCGTCTTAGATGAGGTTATTTTCTTCTGTTGCATTAATGTCTTCATAATCTTAACTGGGCCAATCACTCCTCCCTGCACGGGCGTAATTCCGAAGCTGACCTTTAATTGCCAGCGCCCGGATCCGGTTGGGAGGGACATGGCTGCTTGTGCGCCGTAGTTCCTGTCGAGTCAACCCAGACACGTCTCTGCCCACGTCGATTAGAATGACGCGAGCCTTGGGCACAGGGCGGAGGTCGGTCCACGAAGCACCGTATGCATCGACAAACACCAGGGCGAATGGGTCGTCGCCGGGGTTCTTGCCCTGTCGCTCAGTGTGCATGGAGCGAAGCATGGTGTGCTTGACGTTCATCATCAGGTACTGAAACGCATTCTGCTTGGAGATGACGACAGTCTGCAGCTCCTTGAGGCGCATCATGGACGGGAAGTTCATGGGTGGGTTGTGCAGCGATAGACAGCACAGCTTGGGCCAGCACGAAGCCCAGACCAACTGCTCCGTGTCGGGCTGTCTAAGGGAGAAGCTGTCGCCGACCGAGACAAATTCCTCGAGATTCGCTAGCGCCTGGAATCCTGGCTGCACATCAATTAGCAGCTGGGGGGTTTCCGGCGAGTCAAGGGCGGCCGCCAAGGGCATGTCAATTATGAGGCGCCGAAGCGTTGGCGCAACGCCAACGAGCACCTGGTTGACGACACGGGCCGTGCTCAAGTCGTTCTCATCACCGAGCCCGTCAACTCCGGACGGCCACGGCCACGGAGGCCCTCGCCGGGCGGTCTCCGGGCCTTTTTCATATAAGGCCAGAAAGAGGCGCGTTGGGCGTCGCGGGTCATCCGGAGAGAGCACCTCTAAGGCGCGGGCAAAGGCACGGGCGCTGTCCACGTTGTCGATGTAGGTGCAGTGATTCCATAGGAGCTTTGAGACAAGCGGAGAGATGGCCCGAGAAACTTGGGTCAAGGCTAGGAGAGTTTTGGTTGTCTCATGGGACGGAGGAAGGATTTCATTTTGATTACTGGGGAGGAAGTAGTCAATGACGAGCAATATGAGCTCGATGGGGAGCGTTGGAGGAGGTTCCATGGCTGAAACGGGCGAGCCATGCATTGGGAGAAGTGGAATACAGCACTTGTACCGAGTAGACGGCCTTTCAATTAATATCGTGGGGGAGCTTGTTCTCTACGAGGGGTTATCGGCGGCTGTTCCGAGTTTAATGGGTAATGGGTGTGTGCTGGGACGTATGGCAAACGTGGGGGTTCCGTTTTAAACGGGAATGCAATGTGGGAGCAAAAGCGGCATGGCCCGGGGAAGCAAGCCAGTCAGTAAGTGGGTGGTTCTGAGGCTCGAACCTTGAGTGGGATGTTGGTCTGTCGATCATCCATTGATTTGGGTCAAAGACAATTCAATCAGTCAATCAATGGCTGTATCAAACGATTTTGGTCCAAACTCTCGTCGTCGTTTTTCAAGCCCGAAGTGGCCCTCTTCTCATCTCAGCCCCATGCGCCGCGTGGAAAACCGTCGTTTGACAATGCTCACCAACAAGAAAAAGCAATGTCGCGACGCGCCACGAGCGCGCGACGCGAAAGAAGCAAAACTCATTAACGACAGAGACAGCTAGTTGGGCCAGACCAAATGTGACGACATGGGGCCTGTTCTAGTGGCCTCCTCTTCGGGGGCGGGGCCCGTGGCCGGGAGCCAGGGCCCCTGCTCCCCAGAACGGTGGGAGAGGGCGTGATTGGCAGGCTTGGGGGGAATGTGGTGATTGAAGTTTGAGGAGGGCCAAGTAGCGAATGTTATGGCGTATCCCTTGCGTAGGCGCGCGAGGGCAGTGTGATGTGTGATGTCACATGAATGGCGCCCTGTGTATGGCCGCGTGGGCTGAGAGAATAAAAAAAGTGATTAAAATTTAAAGAGGGGGGTCGCGACGCGTACCGCGTGTAAGTGCCGGTAGGCTAGGGCGACTTTTTAATTGTTCATTAACCCCAAACGCGACAGACAGGACGATGGGCATAGGATGGAGTGGTTGGAACCCAAATGCAGTGCCGTCAGCCCCGGAACCATGCCATTCATTGCATTGCAGACAGACGCGCGCCCTGCCCTATCACGGAGACAGCGACGCTCCCCACTGGAAACCTCAGTAAATAGCCCACCGGCAAAACCCACTCACTGTAAGCCCGCTGCAGCCCACTGGAGCCCACTGGAACCCACTGAGGATCAGCGCCGGCCCTGGGGCGACAGGTAGGCTATCGCCGATGATGGGTGTGGGTGGCAGCGGGCAGGCCTTCAGCTGGCTGCACTGCAATGCTGCACTAACACGAGCGACTCGGGCCTGCTCATCCCAGTGGTGCCGGCAGTGGCGCTAATGCATCCAGGCACAAGGCACGTCCCCACTAGCGAGCTCCTGCGCCGCAGTAACCGGGATCTAGCCCCTAACGAGCGACAGCTTCCCCTGGTGGCATGAGATGGGCACCGCTAGGCGAGCGGCCTGGGGCAAGGCAATGTTTGCTAGCGAAAGCAGAGCTGCTAAACTTATGGATACCGGCTGCTAAGAAAAGAAAGCCTTTTCGTAGGTAGCTTCGTACTGGAGAGGATGCTGGTCATGGTCTGTGTGCTTGCTTGCCTACCTGGGTAGGGGCTGTTCCGGCCGGTGTCTGTGTCTGGCTTGTCGGGGCTTGTCTTTGGTTCCTCTCTGGGATTATCATCTCCACACCCGCAAACTCCCATCTCCATCTCCATCCATTTACCTGTCACTGGGCACCTCTCTTCCACTTTATTTCATCTCCCTCCCTCCCTCGAGCTCCCCTTCCCCTCCCTCTCCTGATAACTTCTGACACAGGGCCCAAGACACTTCTTGGCCTGTCTTTCCCTGTCCCCGACGGTGCCCCTTGTCTTACCACTTTGCAACCGACTCCTTGATTCATCCCTCTCTTTTCCATTCTGACCTCCCTCCTCCTCCTGTCAGCAACCCGCCTCTCCCACGCATCTCGCATCTGACGATTCCGCCATCACCAAAAACCCTGCGAGTCCGAACCACATTCGTCCAATTCGTCTCCGTCATTTTCCGTAGCCTGCGCCCAGATTCTGCAGTAACCGAACGGCCAACAACTTTTATTTTTATTTTTTTGCCACTGTTCTTCTCATTGCCACATCCATAATCGCCTTCCCTCCTTCTCCTGGATCGGCGGTGGCTTAAGAAGCAATTTGAGACAGCAACACCACGCTTTGCGCTCCATTTCCAACGGCCTCACGTTTCGAAGCCTGTACAACAGCTCATTATATTTCTTTCTTTCTTGTCATTCCCGACTGACGGACCGAGCGGATTTCGCGAGAGAACCGGTGCGACGCCAGAAGAAGCAAACTGGTATCGAAATGAGATAGAGCTCCTTTCGTGTCCGCCATCTCCGAGCCCACCAACCCGACATGCTTGGCTTCGTTCTAGCCCATCTGTATGTCTGACGGACAACGCGACTGAGGCGTCCTTGGTGTAAGACTCGCTCTGCAGGTCAATGTGATAGCTCGCCTGCCTAAGTCTCCGTTGACATTTCAGTCTGGACGTCTCAACTCGACACTCTCCACCAACACACACAAACACACCCATCTTACTTTTCTGACACAGCGGATCTTTCTTTCTAAACAGCGGGCCTGTTGTTGATCCGATCTGCCTTGCATTTATCCTAGCTGCCAACTGCAGACGCTTTTCTTTAATTCTTTGCATATCTCCGACCTGACGCCACCATGGACCCTCAGATACACTCTTACGATAGGTCGCGGGCTGCCTACCCTCGCACCGCCTCTCGATCCTCAACAAGCACCACACATACCCGGGCTACCTCACAAAGTGCGGGTAGTTCAAACTCACAAATGGACCCCGTCCAGATGGCCACTCACAGATTCCACGCCTCTTGCAAGAGCGTCACCACACCACGCACCACTCCCCGGGCGACACCGAAGCTGTCGAGAGAAGCTAGTAGCGAATCGACTCGACAGGCCACGGCCGTGTCGTCATTACTCCAGGAACGCCTACAGACCCAGCGCCAGGTCGAGCACGAGAGGGCTGCCATGTCCCGATCCATCGACTTGAGCGCCTCGATCGACCTGGGCCGCATCAGCCACGGCTCCCCTGTCAAAGGCCGCGTCGACCTACATCGTCCTCAATCCACCACCGGCGCCGAAAAGAAGAAGGGCCTGGGTGTCAAGGACATGGAAACGGTAAGACTATATTCTACAGTAGAAGGCCGTTTCAGCTAACAATATAGGTCATTTCGGGTCTTCACAAGCAAAATTTTGATCTCAAACTCGAATTGTTCCATCGTCGAGAGCGACAGACGCTCCTTGAGGAGCGAGTTGAGAAGCTCGAATCGGCAGCTGCCCACGCCGACGAGATTAGCGACAAACTCATGCAAGAAATCGAGAAGCGTGACAAGGCCGTCGAAGAGGCAGTCGCCATGATCGTGACGCTAGAAGCCAGACTAGAGCAGTTTGCCCATGAGCGGGGCATGGTGCAGCAGATTGAAGCTGAGGGGATATACGCTCCGTCTGAGTATGAATCGGCATATGAGCACCCTATGCCCAGATCTCAAGGTCCTGATCTAACCAAGCTTGAAGACGACGCCAAGGTTATCACCCGCATGCCCAGCTTCCTCTCGGAACGCAGCGAAACGACTGAAAATTTGCGAAACGTCTACCTCGGAGTCAGGGGCAGTGTTCAAAACCTTCCCCAGGTTCCCGAAAGCGATGGCGTGGATCAGAGCCCTGGTCCTGCCAACGTACTTGCAAGCCCGAGTCTGAGCGTTTTGAGCGAGAGCTCATTCGTTAGCGTTTACGGCGAGAAGGGACGACAGGTGCCAATCGAGGTGGATGAACCGCTTTCGTTGGACGGCGCCGATTACCTCCCTAGCAAAGCCAACATGATCAAGCGGCCCAAGACCTCCTTGGCCCGGCCTCCTGCCGCGTCGACCAGGTCTGTGCGGTCCAATTCGATATCCAACAGCCCAAACCCAAACCTACGCAGGGACTATCAAGCAATTTCAGACATAATCGATCAAGGATCTCCCTTGCAGAAGATAGAACGCCTTGACCCCGCTTATTCCATCCGAAAGACAGAAAGTCGACCCCAGAGCCGCGACCAGGATCCCGCAGGATTTGCGGGTCGCGGACTCAAATCACCCAAATCTCCAGGCCGCAAACGCACTGCGAGAGAAGAAAAACGCGAGTCATTGAGGAGGGTTCTTACAGACGCGCCAGGTGGTGTTCGCCTGAATGATCTTCCTCCCACCCCGGATACCATTTCCACCTCCACCTTGCGGCGCTACCGAAATTCGAATGACACTCTCCCCCCGGATGCAGTGCACGGCCAGCGCAGCTTTGGTGACCTTTCGGACGCATCTGCCGACGATAGAGAGATTGAGGGTGTCTCACTCATCGAATCGTCCGCCAAGCCTCTAGAGCGGGCGCGGGAGTTGAACAACCACGCGTACTATGAGGCTCGGGCACGAGCCATCCAGCGCCCTCGTTCTGCTGACGAGACTACCCTCTCCAACCGCAGGGCCAATGACTGGGACAGTGATGATGATGACTCGGATGCGCAGTCACTCCAGTCAAGTCTGGACATCTGGATGCGCGAAAGCGCCAAGCCTGATGATGCCGGACGCCGGTCACCGGACTTGTTCAGCTTCCCTGGCAATGACAAGACCGCCTGGAACGTGGAGGCCATGTTTGGCCCCAACGGCCCCTACGCCGGCAACCAGGGCATCGACCCTGAACAGTTGCTTGCCATGTTCCCCGTGCAACCGGAAATGTTTTCTCAGTCGTTGCCACCACCGCCGCCCAACAGGAGGTCAAGTCTGCTGGCTCAGACTGGCGCCAACCCTAGCCCCAGGCCTACAACTAAGACCGGGGCATCTAAACCCAGCCGTCGCACTCGTGGTCGCAGAAATAGCGACGACTTCCAGATGAGGGCTGGTATGAAGACCCCAGTGCAGCCCCCTCAGTCGGTGCCTGCACAACAACCCGCTGAGCAAAAGAAGCAGTACCCTCCCATTGCGGGACAGCAGGCTGCTCAAAATCCTCTCACCAAACTCTTCCGTCGGTCTCTAAATCGATCAGTTACGACACCGGTCCCCTCAGAGCCCCCCACGCCCGAAGTGGTACCTGAACTAAAGCCCAACTCCAACATGGGCATCCCGTCCTGGGTCAACCGAAGCTCTGCTGCCGAAGAAGACTTCCACAGCGCCACTCCCCCACCCATCATGCGCAACCCACGCCATTCGCGTCACGCTTCAGCTGACTTGTCTGTGCTCGTGGGCGGTCCAGTCCCACTGGACCCAAATGCCCCAGGCACACCCACCATGCCCATCCATGCTCTCGAGTCTGTAACGCCAGAGCAGTCCCAAGGGAGCCCACGGGTTGCATCAGCCACAGGTGTTAGACGCAAGTGGCTCCCAGCGTTTAGGGCAGCAGGCTTCAAAACCAGAGCTGGTTAGAAATCAAGCCTGTTTGGAGCATATTCAACCTTACCATAACAAGTAATATTACCTTGTATTATACCCTGGATTCTCATTGTCGGTCGGTCTCAAAAGGATAGGGCACACACAGTCTGGCTAGACTGGTTCGGCGCTGGTAGTATAGATTGATAGCATCAATTAACTCTTAATTGTTTTGCGACTGCTTATTTACATTTGTCCCTTCATTGTGATTGTCTTAATTTTAGACCCACTCCCATGTTGCATCCTTCCGCCCAACGTCCAGCTCACCAATGACCTCTTTGAAGGCTGCTGGCGAAAGGTCAAGGTCATCGTGCCCACACCCTCCACACCGATCCACCACCTTGACCGTCACCGAGCCTGCTGGGCCTGTAATGCTAATGGAACGACCACAGGGGTGGAGCGAGTCGTAGATGGCTGTGGAAACAGCAGTTATGAGATCTGCGTCGGTGTGCGTCTGGCCGCAGGCACCAAGGCCAGGATTGTACCAAGTCATTGCGCCAGTTGCTCGACGATGAAGAGATGGAGCCGCAGAGGCCAGGGGAAGGGCAAGCAGAAGAGTGGTGATGATGGACATGTTGTTGATATGTAGCGTGTAAGTAAACGCACAAGGAGAAGAGTCTGTCTGCTGAGTTGATACTGATATATATAGAGAAATGGGGCAATGAATAGAACTTGGTGCAAGCAAGTCAGTGAGAGGTTAGTGGGTTCTGCCTGAGTGATCTGTTGGATTGAACTGCTGATTCCGGTGCTTGATACCAGTCCCATGGCCCTATTTATTCTCCCTCTCCAAGCTTCATCCCATACCGCGACGATTCACAGCAATCTCCCCCCCGCACCCCATCGTGACACCTCGTCGGGATTCCCCGCGGCTGAAACCAAACCAGTCCAACCTCCGGCTGCGAATGGCATCACAGAGAAGGGGCGGTATAACTATACTCGAGTGCTCCAGAGGAGGTTCGTGATGCAATGGGGGGTGGTGACAAAGTGTGGAAGCTCAGCGCCGGAGGTGGGGCCGGGACGGGCCGGTGCTTGAGCGGTGCGATTCAGGGTCCGGACATCGGACGAAGAGGGGGCTTTCTTTGCTGGCACCAGTTCAGACGAACTTTAAGGAGTGTGATCAAGATCCCCCCGATTCACAGCAGGACTCTCTCGGCCATATCAATAACACTTCATTTCTTTATATTACACCAAATCATCCCTCTCCCTCCTCGTTAATTACTCGCCGTTTCACATCAGATGTCAAAAAGTGTCAAGGCTAAACATTTCGCGACAGTCAAACTATCCCCTGAGTGCCACATGGCGCAACCAATATGCCTGTGCACTTCATTGCTCCTTCTTGGCTAAAACTCTTGACGTGTCGGCTTTGGTATACAAGCTCCCGAGATCAGTGAGCACAGCAGAGCCTGGATCTAACCCGAAAGGTTGGAGAATAATTACGTGCGTGAGATAGATTGCGCCACGCGATGTAGGAGAGAATGTTTGGTGCTCAAGCCCCCCTAGATCGGACTTGAATAAACCATATTTGTTCACCACTGACCGCTTTATCCCCGGCGGCCCGCCGGGAACCCTCCCGTTTTCGGTTCAGATATGTGTCAGGGGTGGATGGGTTTGGATCGTTTATCCAACTTTTTCTAGACCAACTCCACTGCTGCTTATGCACTGATACAGAAGCGATGTACGATGTTCGATGACGGACTTTATAATTTAGCTCGGCTCAGTATGTAGCTAAATAAATGCTACTACTAACCGAAACTAAAAGCATATGCACCTATTACTCCGCGTGGGTGCAGGTCGATACCATCGCCAAGGCAAACGTCAAGCATGCAGGGGTTAGCGTCGATGGAGGATCCGATCCGATCTTCCAATCGAATAACACACAAGTATTAGTGAAGGAAAATGCTAGCAGCGAGTAAACTAGTCTTCCTTTTCATTAGCGCAGCACTGAATTGGTCGCTCGAAAGGAGTAATCGCCGGCTCCATGATGCTGCAGCGATCGAATGATGACATTCAACGACAGCATGTGGTCACCAATTCAAATGAGCCATGCGCAGTAAGCTTGCCTACGTACGCATCACGCGCCATGTCGAATCATCTAATCTAAGCTATGGTTCCCCATAACCATAAATGGGATCAAGAACCGACGTCACTCAGCAGTAGCCCCAACCCAACATACACGAGCTCAATAGCGCCACCGGTTCCTGACGTTCGACCGCCACCGGAGAGGCACCCATCACAATGCAACCTAGCCGACGAACCAGAGCAGAGTCCGTCAGGCGACAGAGACGGTAAGCAGACGCAGGCCGGCATAGGATGAAACGCTGGGTGGCATCGGAGCTCGTGTTCAGCCTGCATTATGCAGGTCGGAATAAAGGCACCCGACTATTGATGTCGGCATCGTCGCAAGCGCTGACAAGTCAGTGGCCGAATTGATCGCACAGCATGGGAGGAGGCGCGGCATGCTTCCATCTTTGCATCTGCAGGATTCTCTTCCCCACAGTTCATTAGCAAGCCAAGTACCACTAGCGAATTCCGCATGGAGCGGAAGCCAGGGTGAGCAGGCGACGTCCATCACTGAAACCCCAGATTCTACGCCCAAACTCGTCAGTATCTATCTCAGTGAAGAAAGGTTAACGGGTAGTTATGGGGTAGAGAGATTGATCCATGTCGAACCGGGGAAATAACCCAAAAGTCAATTCATGTGATGGATCCTTCGCTGACATTGCTAGGAACCCTGGTTTGCCAACTCCACCGCGCTTGGGTGAGGCGATCTGCATCATCCTAGTTAGGCCGTCTTGAATGGGTCGACGCCTCAGTTCACTGAATTGGCGGGATTGAGTGGAATATGAGGTATTAGACTAGTTTTTCATTAGATATAAAACGAGCTCAGAGCTAAATTGAATACCTACTGCAAGTCTAATCACCATGGTCAAAATGGCGCTTCATAGGGTAGCATATCTGGCTCTGGGCCTCTTCACTGCGTTTTCGCAGGCGAGCGTCCTCCTTACAAAGCGTGACGGCCTCACCAGCTGTCTTTCCGACGCCAAGGTGCCCCATGTGACCAGCAGCTCCTCCGACTGGGCCGAGGAAATCGAGCCCTACAACCTCCGATTGAACTACACACCTGCCGCCGTCGCCATCCCCACCAGCATCACCCATATCAAAGATGCGGTTGGCTGCGGCGTCAAGAACGACGTGCGCGTCAGTGCCAAGGCCGGCGGCCACAGCTATGGCTCGTATGGCTTCGGCGGCGAAGACGGCCACCTCGTCATTGAGCTCAATCGCATGTATGAGGTGACGCTCTTTAGCAACAACACGGCCAAGATTCAGCCTGGCGCTAGGCTGGGACACGTCGCAACCGAGCTGTATAATCAAGGCGGACGAGCCATTGCTCACGGGTCGGGCGCTGGGTAAGGCACTCTGTCTCTCTTTACCCCTCTCGTCTGGAATTTTTTTGATTAATCAGATCAGTGTGGGCATTGCGGGCCATGTCTTGCATGGTGGATATGGATTTGCATCCCGAACCCACGGTCTCACTCTCGACTGTTTGATTGGAGCCACCGTTGTCCTTGCAGATGGATCGCTTGTGCATTGCTCGGCCACCGAAAACGAGGACCTCTTCTGGGCGCTGCGTGGCGCCGGATCGTCGTTCGGCGTCGTTGCTGAGCTCGAGTTTGACACTTTTGTGGCGCCTTCGCAGGCGACGCCGTTCAACATTGAGTTAGACTGGACTGAGGAAGAGGCCGTGGATGGAATTAAGGCGCTGCAAGACCTAATAGATGATGGTGCGCCAAAGGAACTCAACATCCAAGTTTACATAGCTTCAGGCGGCCAGACCATTCAGGGTGTCTACTATGGCACCGTAAGCCAGCTCAAGTCGGTGCTGAAGCCCATGCTTGATACACTTGGCACGTCAATCACTGAAGCCTCAACTATGGGATGGCTTGAGAGTTTGGAGTATTATGCTGATGGAACCCTTGATCAAACATATCCCTACGATACTGTATGTTGCCAACTACCCTATGGAACCCAGCTAACATCTTGCAGCATACTACAAATTACAAGAGCGGTCTCATGACTGGGCTTCTCACCAAGGACCAACGCCAGTCCTTCTTTTCCAAGCTATTTGCCAACTCTAATAATTCCTCAGCTCGCCACACATGGTTCATCCTCTTCGATGTCATCGGAGGCTCCACCTCTGCAGTCAGCAAAATCTCGAGTTCCGCGACCGCCTACCCGCATCGTGATGCGGTGTTGCTCTACCAGTTTTCCGACAGCGGCTCCAACGGCAACTACCCTGCAGAAGGGTTTGCCTTGATCAAGGGATTCAGGGAGAGCATCACTAGTGTGATGGGGGATGATGAATGGGGCATGTATGCAAACTACTTGGACACGCAACTAGACTCCGAGACCGCCCAGCAGCTGTACTGGGGGTCCAACTTGGCGAGACTTAAGAGCATCAAGGCGGATTTAGACCCAACAAATGTCTTTTGGAACCCGCAGGGAGTTACTCCAGCGAACTAATAGCTGCTAGAGGATGTCACTGTTTTTAATATGTATGACGCTTTGCAGCCCATTGTTTACTTTTGGCGGCTCACCGGATGTCGACGTCCCTCGATCATGTGATTCTGAGTCTCAACTATCAAGAAAGGAAGCAAGGAGGTGAACGACCGTTGTGGCTTGTTTCTAATGGGGTAATTGAGACACCTTAGCCACACCGCTTATTGGGTAGATTCTATCAGTCAACTAGCTACCCGACAAGTTTCGGGTTGAACGGCATTGGATCAGACTCGTAATTTAACAAGCTCGAAAATAAAAAGTAATTCTCAGAATACGTGACAATCATCGCGTTGAAGGCGAAGTCGCTCCCCAGTAGGGGAATCAGAGAAAGAAAAGGACGTCATAGAGAAAGAGAATAGATGGTTGTCATGGACCAACGATTAAATGCCGTCGTTGTCTCTCTACTCCAGTCTCTCGCTTCGAGATGTAAGTCATGGGCGGGGCAACCGGCCAGGGCAACGTCATATCATCTAGAACCTCCGGATTACTGCCCCACGATGTTATGTCTCGGAGCGCCCTGATCATCCATTGTTAAGTAGCGCCGGGTGCCCACTTCCGCCCATCTCTGGGCAACAATCATGATGGACGTCCACGACTGGCAGGCACACCGAATCAGAAACAGCCGCTACACGCAAAGTGGCTACCTGAAGCCATGGCCCTCTGGAATTCAGGTTCAGATCCTCGGGGCGGGTGGCTGCGGGAGGCACAGCCTGCTCAAGAGGGTGAGTTGGGACCCCCCCAGGTTGCCCAGACCACGGGCAGGAATGGGACTGATGGCAACAGCTGTGCCTGGGTAAATATGGCGAAAACTACAATATCGCGCCCGACTGCAGCAGCGGATGCACGCAGACATGCATCAGCGGCCAGCCTTGCAACGTTTGGTTTGACACTCCCATATCGTTGACTTCGCGCGGTGAGGGACTCCCGCTCAGCAAGCCAGAAGAACACTTTGCCTGGGTCACCCGCAGCCTACAGCACTGCGACGCCCTCATACTCGCCTACGACGTATCCAGCCCGCGGAGTTTCCAAGTACTCTGCGAATTTTGCGCTCGCTGCGAACTTGACGGAGTACCAATCGCTCCGGGAACCAGCCTACCGTGCCTCGTCGTCGGCCTCAAAGACGACTTACCGAGTAAAGTCCATATTGACGACGGCAGGAAACTTGCCAAACGCCTTGGCGGCTCCTTCACCATGTGTTCCGCCAAACTGGGGCGCGGCTTCTCGGGAATGTTGGACGATGCCATCGGTCCCGTGGCTGACGCACGAACAAGACTTATACAAGAGAGCGAAGAGACCCTAGGGGATGCCATGCGACACCTCATGACATTTCTATCTGATCACCGATCAAGCCTGAGAAAGAAGTTGACTATTCGACGCAAAACATCAGCAGCAGCGGTGGCGACACATATAGAAGCGCCCCGGCCAGCCTTAGACACGATACCTGAATGCACCGGCGCTCCGCCAGCTTGGACGATGAGAGACGTCGTCACGCCGCCTCCATGGGTAGGCTCAGCAACACTTTTGGGATCAGAGGACAGCGACGGAACTCTCGTTGAGCCCTGTCCCACGCAGTACCAGCTTCCGATGGACTTGATAGAGCCCGCCGACATTGACTGGGGGCCGACGTTTGAAGACATCATGGGCGGGATACGGAAGCCGAGCCAGATCCGGTAATCTGGACGTTTAATTGCTTCTTTGGCTTCCGGGGACTTGTCGGCCGCGCGGTGGATCCTGGGCCCGGCCCCGGAGCCGAACGGAGGAGGGAGCCTTTAGATGTTTGCCATTTCGGGAAATGACCGGTTTTTTGTGTTTTGGGTTTTTTTTATTCAACGACGCTGATGTGGTATTCTGATGTTGTTTTTTTCCGGGGAGACGGAACAAAGGCGCCTTGGGAGTTGAAAAAGGATTCGCGTACGGCTTTTGCCGTATTCGAGAATTTTGGGCGCCAAATTTATTAGCTTTCAGATTTTAGCTACATATTTTGGCACAATTTTTACATGGACATTGTTCTTTACGTGCATTAGCAAGCCCACCCCTCCTCCTCCTCCTCTCGCCGCGGCGCCCCCCCGCAGGTGTTGGGGGGCCCTACTTGCCGCCCCCCAACTAGCAAAAGTCCTCGCGATCCGACCTATGTATTTTAGCCATGCGGCTAATATGTCCAGCTTGGCTCGCCTGGAGGCCAAGGCGATCGCGGACTTGGGTTCTCCTTCCGGACACGAGGGGTTGCTAATCTAGGGAGCCAAGTGCCGTACATCCGGCCCATCGTGGTTTGCAGCCATTCAGAGCTTTTCGCCGCCATCCACACGTTGGCGACCGCGTGAACCTGGTCTGGCCTGGAAAGGGGGCAAATTTTCCCAATCCAAACGAGAGAAGAGGTGGGATAACCTGCGCGAAGGGCCTCTGCGTCGGCGGGATTCGCGGATAAATTTTTGACGAGTCGATTTCCGCCCGTGTAGCCAGTAGAGAGCTGAGGTCGATCACTACCCTAGGATTACATCAGCCCTGGTGATGCGAGGATGGACCGCGCAGAAAATAGCAGCAATAGTGCACCAAACAAACAGGGCCATTTAAAGTCAAGCTCTGAAACGATTCGCCTCGATGCAGTGAGATGGCGAGTGGCACCTCGCCAACAGGCTAATGCTACGCTGTGGCTTTGAGCGCAGCATAGCGGCGTGTTGGGGGTTGTTTTTGTGTTTTTCGAGGGCTGGGACGTGGCCTCGCCAAGTTGAATAGCGTCAGCCATGCGACGGGGAGATCTTATTTTTTTTCATCTCCCGCCTCCCCCTGCCTACTCCAAGCAAATCATGTATCCTCCGCGGAGATGCTGTGAAGAGATCTGGATGGAATCTCGCTGGTCGCTAACCTTCGGGAATAAGCTTAATTGCGTGGATTAGTGCCATGGCCGGCGTGAGCTAAAATCGAGTTCACATCTCGTTGTAATTCCTAATTTTCGTACTCTGAAATAGGGCTGACGTGATGACTCCTCCACCCTCCAAAAGTGAAAATTACAAAAAATTCGCCATCCTTGCGCGGCTGGCTGGCGTGGTATCGCGGGTGCTATTCACAGACACGGCAACCGGCATCCCAACACGTAGAGTATCATTGCGCGTGCTTCCCGGGCTCTCAGCTGAGACACAATCTAAGCATTGAGAGAGAAAAAAAAAGCAAAAGGACCACGGCAACCGTCGACCCGCCTGCAGATCCTAATGCAGTGCCGGCTTCACCTCCACTTGTTGTTGGCCGCACACCCACTTTTGGGCTTGATCTCGACGACGTTAGCCTGCCTGCAATAGCGAAGTTGTTATCTAGGTTCTAGCTCCTCCGCATGCGTTGTATCGTCAATGCACACGTGCCGAAGATCCGGCCAATTTGCGGCGCAGTTCAACAAGTGCAACTGCGACTCCCCTCAGTCGCAACGGGGGGCTGAGTGTTCGTTCGCGTACGTCCGTCTCTACGAGGGCTGCGCGTGCCTGGGAAGCACAGAGCATGATGCTTGCTCCGGGTCGCATCGATCCCGAGCAGTTGGACCAGCAGTGTCACGGTGATATTCCCGAGGCACTGTATCACCAGGGAACAAGGATCACGAAAAAGAAGAAGAAAACATTGTGTGACAAGTCAATTCATTAAACCCTAAATTTAGGCCTTGCGTCAATCTTTCGTAGATCATGAGGACACCAAATTCATCTATGGCGCGTAGTGTGGTCCACCCACAATGGTGGCAATATATACAAATTTCGTACTACACAAGCGCTTCGCTTAAACAGTGTAGCGGAAAAAGGTGGCGTTGTCGCCGCGATCCGACTCCAACTCCTTCTCGGCGCGTGTATATTCGGTGGGGGCCTTGTGGGTTTGGTCTCGACGGGCGTTCTCGCGGCGGAGGTAGATGGTCATGATGATGCTGAGGACGCAGCTCATGGTGGTGGAGGCAAAGAGGGTCGCGTGGCCGGCCTTGTAGTGGGGGAGATCGGACTTGCGGTAGACGAAACCAGAGACAGCACCACCGAGATTACCCTGCGTCAGAAAATATTAGCGCGGTTTTACTTGGATCACATGAATGGAAACTTACAAAACCGACGTGCATGGCGATACCGACAGCTCGCTTCAGAGAGCCACCAATGTTGTTGCCGTTCCAGGCGACACCTTGGGGCACGTTGGGGTAGATACCGGAGGTGACCATGAAACAGGCAAAGTACTTAGCACCGTCGCTCTCGGTTCCCCAGAGGATGGCAAAGCCGACCATGCTAACCAAGTTAGTTTCCTATTTGTTCAAGTTTTTGATGTATCACTTACGCGACAAGACAGAAAAAGATCATGTAGATACCACGCTGACCGTGCTTGTCGGCGGCAAAACCACCCCCAACGGTGAACAGGCAAGCCACAACGTAGGGAGGGACAGACATGAGTTGGGCCATCGAGTTGGTGTAGCCGAGACTGGCGACGATAGTGGGCAAGAAAATGGAGATGGAATAGAGGGGAGTGTAAATGCCAATGGTGATCAACATGTGAACGTAGATCTTCCAGTCCTTGAGCGCATCCTTGAAATATCTCCACTCAAACAGGTCGGACAAGACTGAGCGGTCCTCCTCGAGGCGGCGCATAACCTCCTTGCGGTCGGCATCTGTGAGGAATTTGGCAGTGTCGGGGTAGTCGTACATGACGAAAAAGGCCATTACGGCTGATTGGTTAGTGTGAGGCTCAAAAAAAGTGGCTGATCAACCTACCAAAGACGAACGTAATGATACCCTCAATCACAAAGATCCAGGCCCAACCGTCAAGGCCTCCAAGGCCGTCCATTTCCATGATGCCACGAGCCAGCAGACCACCAAAGGCACCAGCAGCAGTGGCGGCAGAGAAGAAGATGGCCATGCGGAGACCGCACTCGTGTCGCTTGTACCACATGGTGATGCTGCTCAATGTTAGAGCGTGCGCGTCATTCTGAGACATGAAAAAAACATACTAGTAGGTGATACCGGGGAAGAGACCACCCTCAGCGAAACCCAGAGCCATTCGCACACCCAAGAGACCCTCAAAGGTGTGAACAGCACCCATGACCATGGTCATGGCAGCCCAAACAACCATGATGAAGGGAATCCATCGAGACGGGCGCCACTTCTTCATGGCAAGGTTGGAGGGGATTTCGGCGGCGACGTAGAAGGGGAAAAATACTGAGACAGCAATCTGAAGCTGTTAGCTTGGCATGGGCGCATAAAGACTTGAGAACATACATTGTAGTCCCATTTTCCTGTCATGTTCAGGTCCTCCTCGAGACCAGCGAGCTTGGCATTACCAATGTTGGTACGGTCAAGGAAAGACAGGAGGTAGAGGAGGGCGAGGAAGGGAAGAAGGTGAACGTCCATGTTGCGCAACAGGCGCTTGGTAGCGCTGGCATCATAGATATCGTCACCTTGGTTCTCATGAAGAGACACATTCTTCTCGTAATCGGTCTTGTCAAACGACGAACTGTCGTTGGCGACGGGGTCCGTCTTCACGTCCTGGGCAGCAGTCATGTTTGCAGTGACGAGAACAACTCTTCTTGGCGAACACTTCAAGTTTACAGTCTCATGTGAAGAGGGGAGGAAGAGGGTTTTTGACTCCGACGAGGGAGGAATGAGAAGCCAGTGGATGCTGAGCAGGTCTCAGACAATCACCCGGGGAGCAGGTGCCTATTTGAAGGAAACGGGACGACGGATCGGAGTGTATCTTCCCCAGACCGGGGTGGGCAAAGTAATCTTGTCAATCATGTCGTATCCTCCTCCCGCTCGGCGAGCAAATGACAGCGGCTGCAATCAATTGGAGTCGTGTCTTGACCATGTCGTGTCAGGGTGTCAGGATGCTCACACCCTCATAGAGAGCAACCTCACTTCTCACTCATGGCCCGGGAGGCCGTGCCTCAACAGGCCCATGCCCCGGTCCTTGTTCATGCTCCACACACACCGACCGGACCCTGCAAGCAAAAAGCATCCTCATCTGCAAGACCAATGGCGAGGAATTTGGCAACTAGAATAAAGAGGGGAAACGAGCCCGAAAAGGTCCCCAAGAGGGCAAATATCGACCCTTGGGATGCCAAGCATTAGGTGGCCCGGCATCCCTGCTTGATGGCGCCGGCGACAGGATACCCATCCCGCCAAGATCGTCGCCGGTCGAGACTTCGACGCAACATTCGGGCCTACAAGGGCTAGACTGTGGCCCTCCTAGACCGCACTTATGCCAGTGGCGCTGCTTTGTTTCATTCCTCAAGCCACCTCGGCAGAGGTGTCTGTCAGGACGCGACTAGAGACCGACGTACGCCAAGGGAACCTACCAGCCGCTTCCCCTCCCGCCATTGACATCGGAGGTGAAGATCCCGTCTCTGTAGAGACTAATCATGTAATCTGGTGTGCTAGGCTTATTAGCCGCAGTAGGAAAGAGAAAAATAAAGCTCCGGTAGCTTGGAAAGTTTGCACGCAGGTCACGGAAGCTTGGATGGATGTGACGTGGGCGTGCTTTCAGTTGAAGCTTGCACCCATGTCTGATACAGCGGCTGATCTCAGGCGTATCACACTCAGCACGGAGACCCGGATGGATTAAAAAAAAAAAAAATCCATCGCGGTGAAGCGTCGTATCATGATGCGGTCGGGAGCTGAAATGGTGGCCTCATGGCTGTCGTTAACGACGCCTCCCGCACGGGAGGAAGACCATCCATCTCGCCTCTTGGCCCTGTCTTGTAACCACCACCGTTCGCATGCCACACGTTTCCATTGCATGCGGTGCCGTCCGTCCCGAGGCTAGCTGCCTACTTGTCTCGTGGCATTCGCGTGCCTTGCGCATACGAGGGGGGGAGCATATCAGTTCAACACACTTGATACTGATTTGGGTTCTTGGAAGGTTCGAGGTTTACAAATACTTGACTTCACATGACTGAAGCGTTGTCTGGGCATCTTGGCACTAACGGTCAAAAAAGCTTTGATATTGGGTCTTGGCTTTGCCCAGTCTTCAAAGCGCTGCATGCTGCCATCCAGACTTTGGACTTGGCGTCCTCGAACGTGGTGATGGCTTCGGACTCGACCAGGTCTGTCGGACACCGACCGATCGAGACAGCATCAATGATCGGCTATCGTGATAGCCGGATGAGAACCGGTCCAGCGGAACATGGCTGTATTGGATCTAGTTCTGCAACGCATCAATCTTGGCTGACGCGAATGCTTGCGACTACGAGGAATGCCGGGCGAGGTTGTTGAGCGCCACCACGAGGGAAGCAAGCAGCTAGGGATAGAGGGGGGTACGTGAGGAGGAGGCGCGAATTACTGGGGAGTGAGGACGGCGGGAGGCGCTAAAAAGTTGGAGAGGAGGAGAAAAGAAGGACAAAAAAGTTTTTGAAATGAGAGGGCTTTGGTTGTGAGTGCGCAAGTCTGTGTGCGTGTGCGTGTGTATGTGTGGTTGGGGATCTGGGGACCATCTGGAAGCCATCTCTCGACCCCAGATGACAGGGTCAGCAGGGGCCACGGGGGCGATTTGCGGGGGAAAACACTGGAGCCGGGCTCCACTAAATCCGCTACGGCTTCTGTTTTGGGGGGGATTCCCCAGTGGTCTTTAGCGCCAAGCCCCTGTATCGCTTCGCCAAGAGCCCTGGAGCTCCAGCTGAGGGACAGCACTTTTGCAGCCATGGGCCCCCGCACGAGCTAGGCTGCCGCGGCCGACCACTGAGAGGGCAGCGAAACCTTGGGCAGGTTGGGTAAGCGGTCACGACCCCCAATGCATCAGCCGGTTCAACTGCAATCATGCTCCCACTTTTGCCCGCATCGTCCCCATCTGCGCAAGATTCTGGGGAGATGAATCTGTTTTTCCCCAGACCAGAAGAGGTCCACCCGGACGCCAGATGCGCAGATGAGATGAGATGGTTTGTGAGATGCCGTCGGGCCAGAGTCAGATGCCGACTTTTGTCGCATGGACTGGACTGACAGAGGCTTGATTGCGCGCGAGAAAACATCAACACTGCACATTTCCATTTCGCACCGAATGTGTGCGCGCGCGCGGCTTACCCCCCAGCGGGGGACACCACCACCACCGCCCACTGCCCCCAACCTCCAATCCGTAGGTGACGAATTCTAACCACTCCCCAGCGAGCACGCTAGAGTGCAGGTCATTTCAGGCCGTCCCGCGTTGCCTATTCTATGGAAGGTCACCCACACCCTGGTCGGAGCGGGGGCAGTCGTGTGTCTTGGACAGGTCGACATTCGTCCACGCCAAACTCTCACCCGTTGTTAAGTGCCGTTTTGGCTCCGCTCTGGTCCTAATAAGGTCAACAGATAAGGTTAATCTTCCCTCTTCACCACAACGTCTCCACCACTCTTCTGCTCCCCACAAGCTTGCTCTCGAGCATGCTGGAACCCAGCTGCCGACTGCTGGTTGCTGTATACGGCCAGAAAATGAGGGAACACGTTTACCGAAATAACTCACAAGCCGGGATCCCTCTTCCAAAAGCAGCACCGGCCACAGAGTGCCTCATCTCATCACCTCACCATCTCGCAGCGTGTGCTCCATCTCCACTACTCCGCACTTTACCCCAGCTGGCACGAACCCCGGCTCTCCTCGCATTCTGCGACAAGGGTGCTAATTCGCTTCCGGTCTGGTCGTCCCGCTTGGCATTACCAACACTCCTCTTGGCTATATGTCGACTCGTAAGCCCTGGTTCCCTGGCTCTTGACTGGGCAACTCCTTTGGCTTTAGAGAATGCATGACTAGGGCCCTTCAGCCTATCTGCGTTGACCGGCCCTGTCCTCGTAACCACGTTTCACTCCACCCCATCCAACTCCCCATGTGCGCCCTACTCCGCCTCGCTGACCTGGTTTTTTTTTTCTTCCGTCCAATCCTGTCGCATGTTCTCGAGTCATGGATGTGCTTCCGCCCTCCTTCTAGGTTGCTTCCTCAACCATTTGGCTGGTTGTCGGTCAGAGGGATGGCGCCGCCACCAACGGATCGTGTGGCGGTTTGCATTAACGTGCTGCGACACCCCAAGTTAGTCACAACGTGGCCGACGCATGGCACCATGTGGGAAACCAGATGTGAATCCACGGAATGCTACTCTGTTCAATCGCGGAACAATGATCACCTTTGCATGTGTTGTGTTGTGTTGCGAGCGTACCGTCCGCTTTCGGAGTGCAACCGTGTTTGATTGCTTTTACCGGGTTTGCGTGGCCCAATATCGAATGATCAAGCAGGGCCCCCATGTGACTGTCTCTTCTCTCGGATACCAAGCTCTCGCGCTCCGACACAAACGCGGACCCAGAAACTCTCGTCCTGGGAACACAGATTGCGGGGGAGATCCACCGGTTCCTTATGGGGTAGGAATTGGCATTTGATGCTTCTTGTCGTCTCTTGGCTTATGGCGGCCCTGGGCGCATATAGAACCTAGTTTACACACCTATTCTGCTCCCCTCTTTACTAAACGCCTTGGCTATCCTTGGCACATATCAAGCCTGCCGCTAGTGACACATTCCAAGATAAGCACGTCTTTAGCTTGCAGGTTTTTCATGTCTCGTCTCCTTTCATCTAGAGGGTGCGCCTCTTGGTCCATGTTTGAGGCGCCCAAGTATCAATCCCCCTGGAGAACCAGCACTTCAACCTTGGTTATGTTCGGCTATCAGTTCAAGTGGCTTGGATCTACGGAGAAAAGGAGAAATCTGCCTGCTTTGCCCTTGCATCATTCACGACAGTTCCCCCCAGCCTGTTGAAGCAACCAACCCACCGGGTCCAGGAAGCGGTTACCAAACAGGAAACATGCGTTCTTCATCACAACGTGCTTTGATACTGTTTTTTGGTATCAATCTGTTAGGATCAAAAATTCCTGAAACTGTTTGTTCGGTTTTTATTGTGTTTTGCCAGACTCCCACTTCCCTAGTTGAGGAGGAAAATGGTGAACAGGCTCAAAGCCCCTCCCCCAACGTTATCCCATGGACTACCACCCAAAACTTGCCCGAAGCGCCCGAAATGAAACCCCATCTCTTGACTATGTCTTGGCAAGATTCTCGAGATACAACATGCCAGATGCAACCCCCGCGGCTTCCGAACATTGCATTGCCAAGCGAGCAATCTGAAAGCCACATGGCCTGATGCATCCAAATTTTCTCGACACCCACTTCTGCGACACCACCCTCGGACAGATCCTGCCTCGTGGCAAAGATACCACACAAAAGCCAATAGGAACTACTTTCCTGCTTCAGCTCGCCGCATGGGCCGACTTTTTGCCCAAAACATCAGCTTACAGCCACAGCCAGACTGACGACGCAAAATGTTATTGATCCATGTGAAAAAGAATAAAGGACTTTTTTTTTTTGCGCGGGCGCCGATTTGAGGCCAGCCAAGGGTCTCAAATGCAGCAGCGTGGCCATTCTTCCGCGATAGATGTGCCGAATTCCGCGTGCCTAAACAGAAGCTCGCTTGTCGTCGGCAGCATGGCCCCCAATCAAACAGCGCCACCTTTGGATTGTGATCGAGACAGTGGCGGTATCACTGAATGTTTTCACAAGCAAAATATTGAACATTGTCCTCCCACAACTTTTTGCCTAGGTTCTCATGAACGACTTTGATCCACGGAAATGGTCGAAGACATGATTTGGCTTCCCGCCAACTCTTCAACCCGAGTTCAGCTGCCAATATGTTTAGCTGGGAGGTAGGTGGTTCTTCTCCGTTTGACAACAATAACCCATAGATAATCCCAACCCAGAGTCGAATCGGCAGATAGTCCCGACCAAGAGACGCCAACGGGTCGTTTTCGACGCGCTCCCGCAGCATATTGCGCAACAAGGCAGTATGTGTCATTCTCACAAAGTCGATAGAATAATTCACCGTGATCAAAAAAGCCAAAAGTGATAGCTGTAGGATGTCCTCAAGTGGGTTCTGAGGCCTCTCCCTGCTGAGCGGTGCAAAATCCACCAGTCGCTGCCACGCCCAGGTGACTGCGTTCAAGTAGTCCATCCCAGGACGTTTGTTCTTTTCTGGTAGACTGCAAAACTCCATAATGTGTCTCGTGATAGTTCGAAGAGTTGAACAGGTTTGATTCAGCGGAAAGTCCAATCGCTTCTCCGACAGAGGCCCGGCCCTCAGCAACTCCCAGGGCCCGAAAAATGATGGCATACCCGATTTTATAGCATATTCCAAGTCAGTTCGATAGATTTTGTGTGCCAAATCCTCATTAGTCTGCCTCAAAGATAGAATGCCTCCAGGCCGCACAGTCAGTGCTTTCTCTAGCCCCCGTAAATGAATTTCCATGCGTCCAACGTCATTCATGAGACTGCAGTGGATGGCAAACGTGACAATGACGGCAAGCGTTCCATCTGTGGGAGTAGATGATGTAGACAGTCGGCTGTTTACTAGTCGAATGGCTTGGGAAAAGTGTCGTGTCGCCTCAAGGGTTTCGCTGCCAGGTGTTCGAAACATGTTGATATAGGTTGCTGCCATGGCAAGAAGACAATGAAGGACTGCGTCGTTAGTCAAGACCAGCAAGGTGGTCAAGTTAACTTACATGCTTGATCAGCCGCCATGTATTCTATCCAAGGCCCTTTTGTGTAATCCCTTCGGCGACAGAATTCGTGCGGATATAATGTGTCGGCAATAGCAGTGAAAACTAGCAAGTCAGCACGGCCAGCCAGGTGCGGATGCGCCTACCCACATTGATGTATAGTGTATCTCATCTTCGAAGTGAACTGTGTTGGAAAAGCCAAATATTCAAACTCGATACCGGTAAATATGCTGTAAAAATCTTGAGCAGCAATTGCCGGGAAGAGCAACTGAGCTTCCTCTCCTGTTGAAGTGGGCCTAGCATCTCCGCCCGGAGCAGCTCCGGGAGCTATCCCCGGCGCATGCTTCCGACCCCGGCCCTGTATCTTCTTCCCCAGGTTCTTACCCTTCATTACATGTTGCCGGATGATTCGCCGGGTGTTCGGCGCGCTTACTGCGCTGTTGTCGACGAATTGAAAATCCATGTTTGTGATGGAGGAACGTCAGCCAAACACACTCGGAGCTTTGTTAAGATGGCGCTAAGTCCGAAATCTCCGACCGCGAGGCATCCAAAACAGGATGGCAGCGATGAGGCAAAACCATGAAAGAAAGAGGGCGATTAGCTTGAAAACAATTCCATAGTAATTTTAAGAAACATTATTTGCGCCCAATAGAATGTGCAATGTTTCATCAATACTAAATGTAAGCCATTAGATTGAAAGGCATATATGCTATAGGGTATTTCAATTGACAGAACAAAATTTCGGAGACCTCATTACACACGTTAGTAACACCGAACTTCTCCAATTTAGACTTGTCTAAATCCTGTTTTGTTTATTTATTATTATATAATTTCTAATTAAAAATATGGCATTTGTATTTCTTCCGTTGATCTTGCTTACTTTGCCCCCAAGGTATTTCCGTAACCGAGCTATACATCGGGTTCAATCTCGGGCTTGGCAATGCGCTTATTCCGTCGATCCCAAAATACATAACCGCCGATGATTGCTACAACTAGTGGTATTGTGATTAAAAAATAAAATTTTAGGCCTGGTTCGGAGCTAACTTGTAAACTACCATCAGATTTCTTCACATGAATGTATCCCATACTCAAAAATCCCTATGTTTAGTTAGTATAGCTTCCCCATTTAAGTTGCCTATTAACATACCGCGATAAAAGTTGGGGGCAAAAATGCCAAAGTCACAAAGGCTATAATTCTCATTGTGCGAGCCTCTAGGATGGTGCGGGTGGTCATTTGTTCCATACTATGCGTCCCTCGCAGTTGTAGCAAATCTCGAACCTAAGCAATACAATATGTAAGCCAACGCTGATAAACTACTAATGGAGCTGTGACCTCTTACTGTTTCGATAACTGTTTGCAATCTAGTCATTATATGCTGAACCTGACTTCTTTCAAATTCGAGTTCCCGGATCGCCTCATCCACGCTATGTGAAAATCTGTTTATTTTAATCATTGACTCTCCCGGGTGCCAAATTGCTAAGCTCTGGCATAAATTATCTCGAACTGCTCTCAGAGTAACCACGTTAGACTCCAAGGCATGCGCGGTATGCTGAAGCTTGTCTACAATATCTAGTGCGTCCTGTAAACTTTTTTCATTCGCTTCTCCTACATCCGGTCGATCATAATGTGTTGCTCTCGCATCTCTCTTCTATTACTGTTGTCAGCCATGTAAAGATGGCATGTAACTGGGATTGATAAACGGGGTGCACGAACAAGTTGTTCTACAGCGCTGTGTAGACATGAAACATATGCCCCCCAATTCTTGGTGAGGCTGTCAATTATGACTTGCGGTAGTGCGGACCATTCTTGGTTGCTCTTTGGGTCTGCGGTGGAAAGTCGATACTGAGCTTGGATGAGTGACCATAGCTCACGAGAAGGGTTAACGAGAATAGTACTCTCAGCATTTGGGGTACCAGCTTGATAGGAGTGATACACCGCCTGTTGCCTCAAGGACCACTGATGAATTGCCCTATTAGTGCCGCTTCCCTGGGATGGCCCTGGCTTGCGAGTGTTTTCTTCCACGAATTTTAATAAGCAGCAAAACTCGAACTCTATTTCGGTCAATAACTAGAGACTACGATTGGTGGAGATTGGACACCCACTTTGAGCTGTTGCACCAGGCAAAATAGGTGAGCTGAAGTATGCGGCCGACCGTCCAAGATAATAATCCGAGGATGCATCACGAATAAAAGTCGAGATTACTCTGTTAAAGGCCGAGAATATATTCAAGGAAGAATTAAGTGTTTCGAAAAGCTCCGATGTGATCTGGAGTGAACCTCGGGAGTGTTTCTGAGGGATAATGCTGCAGAAATTAGCTCAACCTTTTGGTTTGGGTGATTGAATAAAATTTACAATAAAATAGGCGATGAATTTCTTGACCTATTATGACCGTTAATATATTAGATGCTATGAAACAAATGAGAACGCGGGACTAACAGAAACGATTGCAAATCGGATTCCTTCTGATCCTTTGACAGGTTAAAAGTCGCGGGTCGCAGTGGGTCTGGTCCGGTTAATCAAGGCTACACATGTACAGTAGTAGGGTCTTACTTAGGTCCCATGCCAGTATAGATGATGTATCTGAAAATGGGGCCCTTACAGTGGTGTGGTGGAGTTGCATCATGGTGCTAGTAAAAGATAGCAGCGGTATTGAAGGAACACTACTCAGGCTTGTGTTTTGCAACAAGATTCGGCTGACACCTCGTTTGGCTGCCTGGGATACTTATACTCAAGCATGCCCACTAGCCACAATAAGTCGAGACAGAACTGCGACCAAATTTTGCCTAGTCTGCGTTAGTGGCTATGGTTGTTGAACTCGCCTCTAGTGTTTTCAGAATGTCGTATAATTTTTGTGTATACAACTTTCTGCGCACTAAATTTTACTGTTAAACAATCGCATTTCATCCGCCTGAAGAGTAAAACTTATTTATTGCAGAATAATTAGATTGAGAGCTTTTAGCCCAGGTCTATTATTACAAGATGTCTTTTACTCATGTTGACTACATCCTTCTTAACATTGCTTAGTTTGAAACGAAATATGCACGCCATGCATTAAATCACAGCATCCGCCCGAATGCTTTTATGCCTTGCGCAGCTTACGTCATATGACTTTCAGCTCTCGCCTGGCTAGGCTGTACCCCTCGATGAGGCAATTGTGCCTTCGGCATATTTTTTGTCTGATTCGTTATTGATGTCCTCGAGCCATTTCTTGACATCCTGCGCCTTGTTAGTATTCTATCAAAATGGAATTATCTTGCACTAACATCGGAGAGAGCTGTTGGAGCCCAAACTCGGTGGTCACCATTTGAAAACGTCTGCAAGGGTTAGCGATGCGCATGTTTGCCATTGACCTGCTCAGATTAGTAGGTGTACCTCGATCTTGAAGTCTTGGATATTTCTATTGCGAGATTTATCATATTTAATAGGGTAGATGGACTTCATGTAATCATTGATGTCGTCTCTATCAGCATAGTAGCTTATATCGGTGAACACCCAGGTGTCATCCTGGTTGATAAATGTGCTGGGCTTTCGTTGGGCCATGACTAAAGCGGAGAGTGGAATGCCTGCTAAGAAACTAGACAATCGGTGAAAGAAAAAAGATGGAGAAAAGCAAGAAGCAGCGGTCTTGAAATTCTGTATTCATATGATGATACGGATGCCACGTCACCTATCAGCCACAATTTATGCAGCCTAATCTATCTAGGCCTTTTGGTTGCCTAATGGTGGCAGCCTTAAAGTGGCTGCAGTACTGACGTATCAACCTTATCACCCACAGTATTCATTGGAGTGAGCCCTATAGATTTTCTGTCTACCTAGTGTTTTGCAATGAGATTGACTCATTCACCCGCTCGCGGGACCGGTGGCGGCTTAAGACCTTCTTCAATTCGAACCAGGGATGTATAGAAAGATCATCTAGAGACCTCTCACCGAAGATGGCATGTATGATCCGAGTGCGGAGGGGAAACTCTTCACCGGCGTCCCTTCTAAGAATAACCTCGTTGAAGCTCTTGTAGCTATCGTGCGGATGACGATGTCCGGAACGTTCTGGCAGACCACCGCACCAGTGACAACGCCGTGATGGATCGTTTTCGTCATTTTCACCATGAGTTCTAGAATGCAACTCATATCCAAACCAATCATAAATACGAGACGCGGAGGAAACTCGTACAAACAATGCCCAATATATCCACGCGAAGACTAAAATACTTGCCATGATTATCACGCAAACTCTACCTTGAGGTCGATATAGATCCACGGCCACGACCGCAACGCTAAAGGCAAGAACCAGCAGGCCTAGAACTGTTTGACCTCTGCCTTTAATTATCCACTTTAGAGGGCCAAGGCCATTGTCATGCAACTGCCGCATCCAAGATGGGGGGCTTCGGTCATCAATATCGAGCCAATGGGGTGCAGGAAACCCGAACTGGAGGAAGCTTGCATGGTAAGGATCAAACCAAATGAATCCGATTGCCACCAAACCTGTAGGCAAGTTAGTAAGCCTAAAAATGCATATGTTTTGGGGTACCAGCCTTCGAAGAAAAAGTGGCCATATACTAAAAGGTTCCCTGAGAAGTCAACGGCATCTTTCAGTTTCTCCTGAGTCGCTGTAATGCAAACATAAAAAATGGTTACAATCCAATGCGATAAAATGCCGCCCTCTGGAGATCCTGGGTGGGTGAGTGCATCTTGCTCTAAAACCAATGCAACTCTCTGTTCGTGGTCGTTAACTTGGCGCCAGTCAAATTTAGGTCGCAGCGGCCCAGAACGTCTCCAGTACCACGACCATGGCAATATACCAGCCCATCCGATAGATTGCCTGACTGCCGGAAGGTTAGACAAATATATATCAAGGTGATATTTTTGTTTAGATTCATACCTCTGACACCCGTATATGCGACGCTGATCATACTTCCTACAGCTGAGATGGCAATGAGAACGGCGGTGCTCACTGCAGCGGCATCTGATATGTTCCCACTCTTGCCACTACTAAAATACTATGAGGGGATTAATATGTGGGCATACTTTGGAAAAGTGTCCGCTTCACTTACAGCAGCGGTGAATCTCTTTAGAGGCTCACTTTTTGCTTCTGTCCAATTCCAATCGAATGCTAGACACTATAGAAATGTCAGCATCTCAACCCAATGTTAATATTGCAGGCAATTCCACTCACAAAAATGCAAACTACAAGTAAATAAAGGGTCCCAACCACGCTTACTGCCCCAATGAACCCTTTTCTGAGGACATAAAATGAAGGGATTTCCCCAGCGACCTATTTGTGAGTCAGTGATGTTACATGTCAAACGAACTTAGAACTGACAAGGGTAGCATTTTCCCAACCATGAAAACTGAAAAGGACTGTTATGAAAGCTGGAACCCAATTAGATGGACCGGAGAATCCTAGTTCTTTTTGCTGATTTTTCCCGAGATCCTGCTGGGCCCAGTCGTCCATGTGGGCACCATGTCGATTTAAATAAGCAGCCCCAAAAAAAGAAACAATAAGGAGGAAGATTATTTTTGCTCCGGCAGTTGCTCGGTTAGCTAGGCGGCTTTTCTGATCAGACAGGTAGAGCAGAATGCAGATAGCTGTTGTTATGACCACAGCAAGAAATCGAACGAGACGCAAGTCTACATCATCCTCAGTCGTTGAAGATTTCCCCGAAGATGCCAACAAGACCTGTATCCCAAATTGCATGGAATTGGTACATGTTGTGTAGACAAACACGAAATAGAATGAATATAATGTGTAGGCCCAAAGACGGTGCTTGGGCATCAGATCGTCCAACTATTTTCCAGTCAATTCCAGCTTTAGACTTCTCGTTCGAACAATTACGCACGTATACCAATTCGCCACCGGTGAAGGGAAGTTTTCGCGCGTATTCGAGATACATAATCATACTTGTAAACTATTAGCGACGAGCTCAGAGATTGTAGTTATGGATGGTGTTGGGTGTGTAAGTACCTCAAGATCGTGTACAAAAACCCAAGAATCCATAGTCCAATAGTCAATTGCTTGCTACGAGTGTAAGCAAGAACTGTGTATGGACCAGTAAAAATACCTGTGCCAATCATTTTGTTGACGATTAGTGCGGCTACATCGTATTCCTTCAGAATACGCGGAGCTTCGACTCTTGGGTCGGCTAAAACGCTGGTATCATCAAATTCATCGCGAGGCTGCCGTGAACCTTCTAGTGGTAACTCAAGAGGGGAGATGCTATTGTTCGTCGGTATTGTGGTTGGAATCGAGCGCCTGTCGCTTGACGAACTCGACCGCTCAAACTCGGAAAAGCTCCGTGACGGTGACGATGGAGCTCGACTCATGGCGACTTACGAGCTGTTACCCGCGCTTGAAAAGAATAGACTGTAAGATTTTATGGGCTCGATATTTAAAACTTGCAAGTCCTGTTGGGCCTAGATCAAGTATATTATTAAGGGGCGAGGCTGCGACATGGTTCGCATGCAAACCACTTTGAGCCTCTTAGGCATCTACGAGGCTTTCTGGTTCGCACGGCTTATCGAATCAGAATGCATGGATCAAGAAAAGGAAATGAAAGGGCTCCGAGGCGTTATCGGACAGAGTAGCAAGGCCATGCAATGGCAACAGCCCGTGTGGTGGCTGGCGGCACGCCAAAAGGTCCAGACCATCCAGCCGTAGCAAAGAACCCCTTGGGGCTGCAGGAAAATGTAAAATGCAACAAATCAACGGCATTGTTGCCACCGGATTTGACTTTCGGCGCTTAAGCAAGTGTTTAATTGGGGGGCAAGCGTGTGCACGACCTTATTTCTCATGCAGGGGCATCTTTGATCAGCCCCAACTTGTCGCAAGGCGGCATGACCCGTTTCTGCCTGTTTGCCTTCTGTTCTCGCTTGGGGGTTTATTTGGCCCCTCCTCGTGCCAAGGAATGATGGCGGCATATGTCGCGAGTGCGAGAGGTCAAAGTCTTTTGCATTACTTCCAGCCTACGTCTTGCTCTGCAGCCCACGATCCAAGCTTTCCAACCCATTCCTAAAAGACAATGTCCATGTCAACATCAACCAATTGAGAAGCCATATGTTCGATCTCAGAGGTATAGCCGCCACAAGGCTTTTTGTTCAGCGCAGCGAAGACAAGAATTGCAGCAATGTTGCCCTGCGCAGGTCCCTCGTTAAGGAGGTGGTTCGTAAGGGTATGCAAGATTCAGGGAACGAAAGAACAATTGATCAACTACCGAGATTGTTGCCTGCAACATCAAAACTGAGAGAATTTGTTACCAAAAAGATCAATCATCTATTTTGCAACTGTAAGCTGTGTGGAAACGACAGTGATGAGGAGAGCCGGCGCTTCCGTCGCTGGACGTCTAGCTCCAAGGTCCTTCGGAGCGATGATAATATCAAGGGTATTTCCATTCTGATTCTATCGGGATGTCTATTCACCCTTCGAATTTTATACAAGGAAGACCGCTTGGGACTCCTATCAACATTGAATGGTCAAGCGGGGCGTAATGGATGGGTTCTTCCGTCCCTCTTTGACCGATTCCATTCAAGCCGTCCAGATCATTCCAATGAATGTCCTCATTTGTTCAGGCTACGTGATGTCGTTTTTGAGGACGATGACTCTGTTCAGGCAAGGCAACTATGTGAGAATTGCCTGCAAAACGCCTTTCAGGAAGCTATAGCCCTGTGGAGCAGAATCTTAAACATACCAACACTCGAAAAAACGGGTGGCGTTGAAAACCGAATCAACCAAAATCTACCATATATTTCACAGGCACTCATAGTACCCGAACAACCAAGGAGAAGAATCAATACTTCGTTTTACTCGTCCATGATCGAACCCGGGTACTGTCGTTTGCGGGGCCTCGAGGTATGCTTAGCCAAGCCAGAACAACCTCTTGACAACCAATTCAAAGTTGATAGGACTAACATTATTACAGAACAGAGAATTATTTCGTAAGGTCTACAAATATAAGCCCCATGAACAGGACCAGATCAATCGTGCTACGAAGGAGGCCGAAATTGGCTTGAAATTGAGCGAAAAAACGCACCCACATATTGTGCATACTCTATTCGCCCTCCAAAGAGACGACGGTGATTTCATATATATTGAGTTGGTGTTCCCGCGCTACAAGGAAGACCTCGGATCAATACTCTCTCAATCTCGCCAACTGCCATCACGAAGTCAAGCTGACCCACTTGACCACCCGCTTTGGAAGGCAATGGTCAAGGTGTTCGAAGCCCTTGCTGTGATGCATGAGGACATCGCCACTAATCAACTTGCATGTTCGGGTCATTTTGACATAAGGCCATCTAATGTTCTAAGACAAAAACCGGAGGATGCTCACGGCGATGGCTTCGGCAACTTATTGTTAGCCGACTTTGGACAAGCTGCGGCAAATCGAGCCGGGGCTGACGATTATGCACCACCGGAAAAGGTTTCTCGAAGATCCGAGCCACAAAGTTACTTAAGACCCACATATGACATCTGGTCAATGGCTTGTGTACTGATACAAGTTCTTGTATTCCTCACACAAGGTAGCGATAAGCTCAAGGCCTTTGATACCGCAAGGCATGACGAAACGAACGCCGCATTTTGGCAATGTGACGAGAATGGGACAGCAACGCTTCGGCGAGCGGTGGCGGAGAGATTGAATCACCTAGGAAACGACTATGGTATTGGAATGCAGAGTGTTGTTGCTACACTTCGCGCGATGTTAAGGATTGAACCAACCCGGAGACCCACAACGACCTCGTGCCTGGCTCAGCTCAAGTGTCGTCGTTATCAGGAATTGATCGAATGTGATCTTGATAGATGGAAAACGTTCTACAGCTTTTGTCCAGATGTACAAGCTCCAGCTAGATTGTACCTATACCGAGACCAGTACGATCGGGTTCGCAAAGGGGGCGTGGAAGAGGAAGCAACACTAGACATCCAGGGCGTCTCCTGCGAGACAGTGCGCATTCCCTCTGTTTCACTTGTACCGCTAGCCTTTTACGATCCAGAGACCAGCTTTCACGACATTTTTGCCTGTCGATTCGAGAACCTACACAAACGCATGACGTTCAGATTTGCACACCTTGATGAATTTCTAAAATTCATTGAACTCCTAACTTACCAAAGGATTGTTCCAGTTCTCCCCAATGACCCCCTGAGTGGAATAGACATCCGTTTCTCTGCATGCATTCTCAGAAAGACTGGTTTTTTCGATAAGAGGCCGGTTAACTACGGAAGGGGCAGGCTACAAGTATGGAACCAGTTAAAACAAGATGAGTATAATGATCGCTATCGAAAATCTTTCCCTTCATCTTCGGTTCGCACCGGCATGCGCGTCAAACATCAGGAAAACGTTTGGAAATTGGCATTATGGACAACAAATAGACATGAAGAACGAGTTTGTATCATTATTGACATTGGCTCGCGGGTTTGGAAAGCAGAGAAGTCTTGTGGAAGCACAGAACACTTGATCTTAAAACAGCTCAGTGGATTGAATTTTCGTGGAGGTGTGCTGAAGCCCTCTGAGCAGGAAATGGGCGAATATGCTCCCCAAGAGAGATATCCAGGGTTTCCCATATCTCCAAACCTACTTTTAACGAAGCTCCGCATACAATTGAAGAGCATAGAAATCGAGTTTTTAAGCAAAGAAGGTTAGTTGGGATATACACTGCAAATGGTAAGCCGCTGACTAAGTGAGATAGACTTGGAAAAGTTCTTAAATATACTACGTAGAAACAATTTTCCTATCTGTTTTTAACTTAATAAATATAATATTTGGTTTTATACTGATTACAATTATTTTTAACCTGACTCGCGGCTGTTTCAGTAATCGACACGCGGTTGAGATCTGATCAATCCATGCCAGCGAGAAAATCATCAATAGCCTAAGTTACGTTATTGATTAACATAGAAAGTGCTACTGTCAACAGAGCTCATACAGTCACACATTTGACCAATAAAGAATTGAATGCCATTAACAGAAGCGAGCGCACTGGGAGGCACTTCGGAGGCACTGGAAGCGTATTTGTGCCTCATCTCATTGTTATCATTTAATTACAGAAAGAATATACTCTATGGTGATGGCTAGATTTCTATGACAAAATTATTCCTCCAAAAGGAGAAAAAAAAATACGAAGCGACCACGCCAGGAGTCGAACCTTCCTTAGGATTAGAAGGTGTTGGCTGTGATAGATGAGGATTGTGTACTAACCTGGAATCTTCAGAGAATCGAAACAGACCGAAATCTGACGCCTTAGCCATTAGGCCACGCGGCCGGTATGAGATGTGCTTTTAATTCAGCTTAAATAATAGCTTTAGAATTGTGGGAAAAGCTTCAACTTTTGTGGAGGCTCTGCTCCACCAAGGGCAGAGTCATGCTCCGCAATTTGTACTCAGATTTGACCAGCCGTTCATACCTTTCTTCTTTTTCCTTTTCTTTTCTTTTAAGCTGAAAGGGACCACTGCAAGGGACATTGGTGGTCATGATGTCATAATTGGATTTTTCAAGAAGATTTAGCTTAATGTAGCTGATAGCCTCGTTGCACGACAACGATGCGGGCGGGTGCTTGGCGCAAATCTCGAATACGTAACGGAACCGACTGAATGATGCGTTTCCTCAAACAAATTTCGTATCCCATTCTCACAGAAAGCAAAACAGACATATTGGGAAACCTGGCAGAGCTTCTTTTCGTATGTATCCGTGAATGTAGCTTTCCAAATTTGCATGTTTAGTGCAGTGTTGGCAAGCGCTTCTAAAATGACTCTTTTATTTTTCTTTATCAAGTTGGTCGTTTCTAGGACGCTCGCATTTGCTGATCATAAGATTTGGTTTAACAACACTTATTTCATCATTATTTTAAAAGGAAAGTGTTAACCATGAATGCATATAGTTTCAGGGATATTGAAGTTGGCGAGGTTAGTCACAGTTCAATATTTAAAGATGTGTAACGTTTTTAGGAAAGTAAAATAAATCTCGACTCCTCATGTATGGCCGCCAAGTTCAGCCCCCTAGCACCGAGATGCTGCTTTATTTGCCCATGGCGTGCCAATATCTAGAGATGTCTCGTATGTAAGGTCCTCGCTTTGTGTCTCATCAGTGGTGTAGCTCTGAGTACTGTCTTCCCAATTATAATCCGGGTCCCTCCAAGACCGTTGATCCCAAGGCGATGTGTTCATCTTCAAGTACAAATCAAATATTGTGTTGTTGATAAGACGTTTGGCTGACTCCCAATTCTTATTGTCGACATCCCGTTGAATATCAAGGCTGGTAAAGAGTAGCTCCTCTTGGCCCCAATCATCAAATTGCTTGATCAACAGGCTTAAAACTTGCAAGGCTGAAGAATCGTTTCCTGACTCAATGTACCGACCTAACTCTTGGAATGAACTGATCCAACTCTGAAGATTCTGATTTCTGATTTTTTGGTATAATTGGACAAATGCGGCTTCTTCCTCTCGTGTAGGCCGTCGACTTGATCCGAGATGTATAGGTGAACATTGACGGGCCCAAATGAATGTGTCCCAGGGTGAATCTCCCATGCTATCGGAAAACTGATGGTTGATTCCTAGAGTGTTTTGGTCTGTAATATAAATTATTGTTTCGGCATCACCGTACATGGCGGCTAGATGCAAGATGTTATATTGATAGTGGCTCACTGCATGCAGGGATGCACCCGCTTCGACCAGACAACGAAAGACAGCTACATTGTGTGTCGACATGGCTTTTATTAGTGGGGTATTTCCAAATGCATCGCGCGCTTCAAGATCAGCCTTTGCTGCCAGCAGTAGGCGCAACACCTCCTTGGCCTCTGCTTCGCTCCTTTTAGAATAAATAAGTATGTACAGTGGTGTCTCACCATTTGTGTTTCTCGCATTTGGGAGCGCACCTTCCCTGAGCAAATCGGAGATGAGATCGGGTGGAGAAAACTGAACGGCAAGGTGAAGTGCAGTGTTGCCGTCGCGTCTTTGGGTATTGACCAAACACCTGGCACTAAGAAGGCGTTTTGCAGCCTGCTGGTGGTCATTGATGATGACTGCCATTAGTGGGGTATCGCCTTCAAAATCTCTCTGGTTAATGTCTACCTTTGCGTTGATTAAATCCTCCAGACATCCAAGTTCGTTGTTCATCGCGGCGAGGTGGATGGGTGCGTTCCCTGTGTGATCGAGCCTGTCTAGTGCCCACGGCTGGCAATGCACCGCCTCATCGACACCATTTCCTTGTAAAACTGCTTCGTGCACCATTGTTCGTCTGGTATCGTCCCCATCATCGGCAAGCTCCTTTACTCGCCTCAATAAATACGTTTCTCGTTCATTTAAATACGAGTTTTCGAGATGATAATTTGCGACAAAATACAGATTCCTACCGTTCTTTAGCACATCTTCTCCACTGTATGAAATGATGCATATTTACTTGGGTAACCCTTGCTTGGAAAGCAAGTTCTTCCATACATGCAACAAGAGCTCCAAAAATGTCCATGCATCATATGCTAGAGCTCCCTTTAGGGATCACCATTTATTAGCCACGGTCTTTTTTTTAGGTGCTAAACTTGAACACACTCACCTCTATCAGCCCAGAATTGTTGCTGCCCCGATCATCTGGAAAGTAGTGGAACTCCGATTTCATAAATTCATAAAAATATTCTGGCGATTTGTTCATAATAAACCAAACATTTTCATTCATCTTGATGATTCTTGGTGAGCGTAGTGACCAATCCAAGTGGATTCTGGGCAGCATTCCACCAAGCCATTTAGGAGGTTGCCACTCCATTCTCAAATTATTACCAGCGCTAGCTTCACAGCCAGGGCTGCACGCCGTCAGCTTTGGCCCCGGAGATCTGCCATAACTGAGATAAAGACTGCCAGTGAAGTACTCCACCCAGCGCGTCATCTCAAGCTGTCTCTGACGAAAGTGGCAATGGCACTGACAATTGGCTAAGCAACCACTTGATGTCATGGGCGCTATATGGTTCCAAATTCCTAAGTACTCTTCGTTAAAATATTCGTCGTCGTATTCTGTCAGAGTACTTGAGATATAACTGGTGTGTGATATTTGACCCGGTTTCATATGCTCAACTTGGTGGCTGGAGTGGTCGCCAGCTTCTGCTATCGCATCGTCGGTTAACTCGCCCACTCTCCTTGGCTGACTGGGTATTTCAATAGAAACACTGAGTTGTCGAATCAATGATATTTGCTGGACCATTAAACTTTCCATTCGTTTATTAGAAAGATTGGACCTTTGACATGTCAGCATTCTGTTCCCATTTATGGACTGGAATGTCTGCACTCTGTTATCATATTATTTTGCTCCGATATCAACGCGATGATTAAATCATTCTTTACTTTTGAGGATTTCTTCTGCAGCTTTTGTAGTTTCTTCTCCTCACATATCCATTTTATTCTTTTTGCTTTCAACCTTTCGCCATCGGTTCGATCGTGGGAACACTGGTCCTCAATGTCCTGAAATTCTCTCAATATCTCGCAGAGTTGTTTCTCCAATGTTTCTCTTATGCTATTGTAGCTGATCCGTTGCGACGCGATGTTGTGCATCATTTTGATCATTCTTAACTATGAAACAGATATTAGCTTTGGGGTCTTTTATTCCAATCCTTGGCTTGAAAGATTGACATGCTTACGTCACTCTGGAATTCTTCAAAATTCTTTTGGACTTCTGGTAGTGACTTAATCAGATTAACCAGATGCTTGCCGTCTGCCGCCGTTTGAAGGATGGCGACGACGCTCGACAAGGGATCCATGATACCGCGTTGCAGGGCGATCCGTAGAAACTAAAGACTTTTCCGTGATGAATGTGTAGTTCCGTTGTTGTGGAGATGCAGAGTTGAAATCTTTTGCTCGCCAAAGGTCATTGAAAGCGGGGTTTCTTCTCCCAGCCTGGTCACTGGATTCCGCGAAGAGGCTGAGCAGTGCGCCATTGGCGGCTGATGCTGCATATTCTGAATCAGTAAACCACCAATCATTTCTTGACAACACCCAAGTCAGACACCAAGCCACCTTCAGGCTGACTCTGTGGCGAAATATGGGCGACAGAGTGGTGGCTGTGATTGTAGTCTGTACTCGTTACTTCTCGACTCCGTCTCTCTTGCTGTAGCCACTATATCAATCCAGCATTAGAATGAAGCGTCGCGCTGGAGGATTAAATGAGACGAAAGGTCCTCAACTACAAAGCGAAAGATAATTTAATGCTGAGCTAATTATGTTATTCTTCCTCGCACTCATTTTCCAGCTACTTGCTTGGGCTTTGGCCTCGCTACGTTGCACCTTCAATGAAACACCATACAAGTTTGGCCAATCAAAATACTCCAACTTATCGATTCATTCTGCCTTGGTAGTAAAAGCGACGAGCGATCAGCCTCGTGAATAGATATGCCTCCGCAGTCTGCCTTCTCTAGAAATCTGCCTTATCTACAAACAACAGATTCTCAACAGTTCAAACTACGTTGACGGCCGGGATTGAAAGCTCTGTTACTGGAGGAACGATGATAGTCGTCATTAGTGGACTACTAATCAACAATGAGAATGTCATCGGTATGGTTGAACGCAACAGAGCCACTAGCGGGGGGCTAGAAGTTTTGTATTTGATACCATGGCCATTTAACTATATACAAGAATGCACTCTACTAATATTTACGCAGAAATGACACCAGTGCCAGCCTTGGACTTGACAAGATCACAAATGCAGGACGCGGGATCAGTCCTAATTAATGTTAGTACCAGGTCATGTGTGCACAACGAAGAACAACTTACGTGTAGTCATAGGGGGGAGTAAACTCTAACTCCTGAGTGATGGATACATCACTGTCTGTAAAGATGTTGTTGCGCGAGACGGCATAGCCATCCTCCTCGCTGTCCAAGTTGGTGACGATAGCGCGCTTGACGGAGCTGAAAGAGCACTGCTCAACAAGAACTTTTGCGCCCATGCGAGGGTGGATGCCCGATGTGGGGATGTCCTCGTAGCAGCTGCTGTAGACATGGCCTGTGCCAAAGCGAATCGAGGGAGTTCGGCTGTTGACGTTGGTCCAGTAGTTGTGGTGGTAGGTGACACGCAGGTGGCCGGTGTCCTGATCACCGTTGCTGTCTGAGTGGCCGACCAGGGAAGCCTTCCAGTGATCGGAAAATTTGGTCCAGCTGACGGTAACATAGTCGGAAGCGCGCTTGAGATCGAACAGGCCGTCGTAGTAGTCCTTGTCGCCAGTGATGCCCTCAGCAAACAGCTCACAGTGGTCGACCCAGACATAGGTGGAGGACTCAACATCAATGAGATCCTTGCCCTCTGGGGGGTTGCTCATCTTCAGGTTGCGGATGATGACGTTGGTGACGTCCTTGAGACGGAACCCACTGCCAGTGAGACCTGTAATTGTTAGTGCTTTTTGTTTTTTTCTTTACGCTATAGGAATGACTTACTAGCAGAGGAACCAGATCCAATAACAGTGGTATCACTGGCAAGCTCAATAATGTCACATCCGCTCAAGCTTCCAGAGATGGTAATGACACCACCAGCGGCAGCGGCGGAAGTAAGCTCCGAGCAAGATGTCACAGTGGTGCCAGATCCGCTACCACCACCAGTCGTACCAGCGCCGTATCCAGCAAGCTCATCGACTGCTACAGAGCCGCATGTAGAGCCATCGGTCGAGGTGCCGTTACCACTCGATCCGCCGGTGGAGCTGGTTGGGGTGGCTACAAGGGTGCTGGCTACCGGGGTGTCCGCTGCAACTGACGAGGGTCTAAAGGCAGATGAAGCCTTGGGAGTGGAAGCCACAACAGTGTTCAGCGTTGTAGCCGCCCTGGTCGAGGCGGGAGTCGGGGTTTGCACGGGAACGTTGGTCGCAACAGGCTCAGTCGCCTCAGCGCCATTTCCGCCAGCGGTAAAATGGCACGAGCACTCCTTAGAGATGTGCTTGGGCTTGTAAGAGCAAGCGCTCGCCCAGCTAGGCAGACCAGCCGTCTCGGTTACGGTGCTCTGAGTAAAAGTTGCGCAAAAAGCCGATGCCGTGGCGGCATTGTTGGCCATATAAGAGGCGCACTCATTGGACTTGGGGTTGGCGCATCCCAGAACAACGGGCAAAAGCGAAAGAAGAGTGTATCGATGCATTGTAAAGACCAGCGGCACAGCCGTTAAAAAAAAAGAACGAATGAAGCTTAAGGAAAGTGAAGACTGATGCTATCCAACGTCGAATAAAGCAGCGCATCCATGGCATTTATCAACTCGATCGTTTAAATTAAGCAGGGACAGTACGCGTATCGAAGCAACAATATGTTTGGCGGATTCAATTTTCCCGTCTTAGCATCAATCCTCTCACCGTTTGCCGCGAAAAGGGTGGAGCGCAAACAGTTCGTTTTGGAATTCAAGTTGGGTCACTATCCATGTAAAGGGTTTCAGGCCCTGGCAGTGAACCCACTTGACAGGCAATCGTCCGAACTTCCAACATAAGCCTCATGATAAGCTTGTTACAGGCGAGCTGCCAAGCATTTTTAGCACCGAGAACCCTGGACAAGATGCCAAACACTGAGGACCCGAACAGGTGCGATACGCGTTTCCCCACAGCTCAAACAATCAGCTCAACCTTGGGCTAAAACAACGCACATGCCCTGAAATCTTTCGCACTGCAAGCCAAGACCTCCCGAAGGTGCCGGCGGCTCTGCTCACTCTTGATTGGAGTAACCGAAAAACGGAATGGATCTATCTTCGGCCTTTGACCCGTTTGGTTGATGTGGAGAAACAGTGGCATTAAATACAGGAACACTGCATCCCACTCACGAGTATTGGCGGCGTACGTCACATTGAAAGGATGATTAGAAGCGAGGTGCCTAATTCTACAATAAAATTCATTAACAATATACATACATTTAAATTAAGGATAAATACACGATTAAAAAAAGCTCATTGGCAATGTGATTAATGTAATCATCTTTAGCTGACATGGACTATGCACAGGCATAACAGCCACCGTCATAGTACCTAGTCTTGGACGTGGAAATGTATGACAGACCAAGGCTGCCAGTTCCCGCGGTATAGGGGATACAGACCTTGGTATCGCTAACATAACTGAATCCCTGGCAATCCGTTCGCGCCAAGCATACTTGGGCGCATGCTCCGAGATTGGCAACGGGTTTGATGACATAGTTGCTCAATGTCATAGACTGAGCTTGGTTGCCACTCGCCCCGGGAAGACCACAGGTAACGTCATCATTCAGTGTGGCAGTAACGACGCAAGCAGTTGATGTCGGGGATTGACTCGTGGTTGAAGTTTGAGTCAGGCTCGTCGACGTCGTCGTTGTTCTAGTAGATGTTTCAAAAGTTGTGGGAGAGGAGGATGCACTGGACGACGTGGTGGACGCGCTATTCGAACAAGTAGGGCAATTCCAGCAAGCTTGGTCGCTCCAGCTCAAAGATCCCGCGGCTGCGCTGAACTGGGCTTGAGCGAGGGTGTCTCCAATGAAAGCACAGGAGCTTCGCGATGAATCAAATGCCGAAGATTTGCAGCCATTAATCTGGGCACAGACGGCAGCGCACTGCTCTGCAGAACCCTGGAATGGATAATCTTTCGAATCAACCGCCCAGGCCTCCTCCATGATATTTCCGGTTTGCTTGCAATAAGTTCCAGAGCCAGCGATTGTCTTGAGCGAGCACCCTTGTCCGTTGGTCAGCGCACAGGTCCCTGTAGGTAGCGCAGCTGATGTTGTGGATGTAGCGGAAGTGGTGGGCGCGGTGGAAGTAGTAGAAGTGGGCACTGAACACGAGGGGCAATCCCAGCAAGATTGGTCGCTCCAGGTACCAGGAGCCCCTGCTGATGCTTTGAATTCGGCTGTGGCGAGCAAAGCACCAATGAAATCACACGTGTGTCGAGATGAATCGTAGGATGAAGCTTGGCAACCAATGTTCTGAGCGCAGATAGCTGCGCATTGTTCTGGGGAGCCCTGGAAAGGAAAGTCTTCCGTATCGTATCCCCAGGCATCATACTCTATTGTTCCGACTTGCTTGCAGGTAGTTCCAGCAGCAGCAAGCGTCTTGAGAGTACAACCTTGTCCATTAGTCAGGGCGCATGTAGGTGTGGATTGCGCAGCTGATGTCGTGGATGTGGATGTGGATGTGGTTGAAGTAGAAGAAACTGTAGTAGTAGTTAAAGAAGTAGAAGCAGTAGAAGAAGAGGCCGCAGAAGTTGCGGAAGTAGAAGAAGTAACAGAGGTGGACGAAGTAGTAGAAGTAGAAGTAGTAGAGGTAGAAGAAGCAGAAGAGGTTGTAGAAGTTGATGCGGTACCCGAGCAGGTAGGACAGTCCCAGCAAGCTTGATCACTCCAAGTATCAGATCCTCCTGCGGTTGCCATGAACTGGGCTTGCGTAACAGAGACACTGAGGAAGGAACAAGAGCCCTGAGATGAATCATAAGCCGACGCTTTGCAACCACTGTGCTGAGCGCAGATGGCGGCGCATTGCTCCGGAGAGCCTTGGAATGGATAGTCTTTCAGACTGTATCCAGATGCGTCGTATTGGACGGTTCCGACTTGTTTACAAATGGTCCCAGAGGCAGCAAACGACTTGAGCGAACACCCTTGTCCGTTGAGCAACGCGCATGTGCTTGTGGGTTGCGCAGCTGACGTCGTGGACGTCGTGGATGTAGAGGATGTGGTAGGACTGCTAGTAGTCGTTGAAGTGGTTGAAGTAGTTGACTGCTGCGTTGTGCTGGTGGTGGTCTGAGTAGTACTTGTTGCTGTAACTAGAGGACAGTTATTGACCATGGTTGTGTCAGAGTCATCCATCTGGGCCACGTAGTTAAAGTAACCCATAGAAGTAGTAGAGTCGCATGCGTTGCAGCTGAGGTCATAAAACATTTGACCAGAGCTGCCGGGCTGAACGATTTGCGAAACAGTACCAGAGTAAAGCGAGCAACCACCAGCAAAGTTGATCGAGTATGATTTGCAGGCGTTGTGCTGGGCGCAAAGGTCGCGGCATTCCTTGCTGCTGTCGCAAACCATGCCCACGTTGGTGGTCAAAAACGCAGATGCACAAGACTTGACGGTACCCATCTGAGTAGCACATCCCGCAGCAGGGGTGTCTCCCAGGGCGTTGACGCAGATTGAACCACTTGACTGCTGAGCGCACTCTGTACGCTGGATACAAGAGCGGTCGTAGGCATAGTATGGACCTTGTATGCCTTGTGCAGTTCCTAGGTTGGTCTCCAGAAGAATACAAGTATTGAGACAAGGATAGCTGGAGCTATAGGCACTCCATTGGAACTGCTGGCATCTAGAGTCCGCAAGACAGACGGCCGCGCACTGCTGCATGGTCATTCGAGTGTTGGAGATTGTCTTGTAGCCTGAACTGGGGTTGTAAGGTCTGATAGCGCATCCTCTTCCTGCAGCCCCGGTAGCGCTAAGCGAAGCACAGTACTTGTTCCCAGAAGGCGTAGGGCCTGAGGAAGTAGTGGTGGTAGCAGAAGTTGATGACGTTGTAGCCATTGCTGTAGAGGTGGTTGAAGATGCGGTAGTTGAGGTAGTCGTAACTTGTGTTGAGGTAGTGGATGAATCAGAGGTAGACTGGGTTGACGTCGACTCTGTAGTGACTGGAATCACAGTGGTAGTCGTAGTTGTCGAATCAGGAGGAGGTTGAGCAGTTGGGGCCGACGCGTCCCAAGTGAACATTAGGGAAATGCTGTCGACGTTGTCAGGGCTGACTTGGTCGGAGAAGAAGACTTGATCAACCCAAATCGTTGCATGACCTCCATCAACACAGTTGAGTTGAAATGATAAAAGTCCGCTTGATGTCTTGACAGCAGCTTGGTCAACTACCTCCATCCATTCTCCGTTCAAGTCGGTTGCTGCGGCAGGAGGAAAATATGGAGTGGAGGAAAAAAGGTCGTTTCCGTAGTAGACGTCGAACCTACAAGTGTTGGCAAGATCATTCTCCAACACATAGTAGTAGAAATTAACTGTGTATAGAGACGTGACGTCCAGATCCTCGAGTTGCTGCTCAATCGCGGCAAACTGGCCCACGTCCGCCGCGTCTCGCTTGACATTTGGACTTCGAGCCTCCATTTCAACACAATTGTCGTCCTTGCTACCAGTGCCCTTATAGCCGTGGCCGCTGATGAGGCGAGCCGCGCCTTCGCTTTGGAATCCGTAGATGCCATTGCGGAACTCTGGGCTGTAGCCTTCGAAGCTGCCGCCTCTAATGGCATTGGTTACAATTGTAACCTTGCTTGTTGTCGTTGGCGCACCTGAGATCGTCGTGGTGCCGATCTTCGTAGTGCCGATCGTCGTACTACCTGCCAGTCCGGTTGAGATTGTTTCACTCAACGCCTTGGACGTCGCGGTACCAGTCGAACCATCTGTCGCCTGGTTTGACGTCGTCCCGCTCAGTGTGCTGGGAAGGTTGCAACGGCCTGCCGACACTACGTCGATAGCGCCCGCGACTAAAGCCGCCAACACCGTAGAAGAGCGCATCGTGGGCAATGGCTAACAAGATAAAATGAACTGACGATGGTGGTTAACGAGACATTGGGAATCTCAGTCCACATATCAATGGGAATGGCTTTTGGGGCTTACCGGTTTCCCGACAGCAAACCAATCTTGCCGGCCTCGAAGGAATAAGCGTGCTGCAACCCCTGGCGCTTTTTCTTGACTATTGAATCTCGGCAAGGTCCATCTCGTAAACCACAATCTAGCGACGCCACGGCTAAACAATGTTGGTCAAGTCGCCATCGAATATCTGGCGCTTGCACGGAAGCGGGAGTGGGACCAGAAAGTTACCCGCCATATCTAAATTAGTAAATTTTGTCGGCTACTCTCACATTTGCTCGAGATTCGTTCTCGCCGACAATCATTTGTGAAAAAAATTATTGCTCATTAATTTGATCTTGTTGAATTCATTGGGTAAATAAAAACAGCACCAAATTTCCTCGTTATCACCGCCATTTGTCTTGTGTTGGCTTATGGGTTTGGGAAGCAATTCAGCCCGACGTTCCAGAACAAGATGGCTAGTGGGCAAAAAACCAATAGCGCGCCACACTAAAAATCTCCATTGGGCACTCCTGACTACGGACGGCACAGCCCATTGTGAATTAGATTGATGAGCCGACTCATGACAAAATTCGCCACTATTTGTGGATAAACAAGTCGCACCGACAAAGAATTTTGGTAGAAAATCAGGACCAATTATATTCATCTTCAATAACTTGTGATCGTTTGACCGATTAGGAATCTGCTAAAGCACATCAAGTTTTAATCTACTCAATTTTGAAAAAGTCTTCCTCCGCTCCATTGTTACGAAGACTACCTTGTAAACCTATTCCCAAATTGCAAAGCCGTGCTCCATGATCGCTAGTGAAATTGACACTACCTATCCCATTACCAAACATAACATGAACAACTTAGCTCCTCCAATGAACCTATAGAGATTGGGTCCCTCAAATTTCGTCTTCTAGATTGTACGGAGTGTTTAGTGAGCACACCTCTGCAAATTATATGTGGGCTTCTCGTCTTAAGACTCTTGTAGAGTGCCAGAAAAAGACGGTCGCACCTCCTGTCACACTCTCAAAACTGATGATTCTTTAGATTCAAATGATTCTACTAGTCATAGCGAGATAACTCCCTAAAACCACAGCTCTATAAAATTCTTGGCCTTGAGAAAGTTGAGAAGACCACAGTCATGATAACAGGCTAACTTATTTCCATGGCGGTCGAAGTTCGTCGCCCGTTAGTGAGCACAAAACCTCAGGAAATAATTAATGCGCGGTGGATAAATTATACATAGATGGCAGTAAGTATAGAAAGAGTGGCTTCGACATTGATTGGGGTGGTGGTTTTTGACCATACCGGAAGTGACTGTAGAGCCACTTGTGCTTCAAGCAATGCAAAAAGCCAAACCCACAGTAACAAGCAGTTGGATGAAGCAGAAGCTCTTGATGTTTAATACGCAATTGCCCCAATTACTAATCTGGCCAGCGCTAGTGTAACGAGTTTGTGAGGAACATTCTGAGCCAAGATGAAAGACAAAAACCAACAGCCTGAAGAGCATTTTAGGTGTGGGCGGGAGCAGTGGGGAAATTCCGGCTGGCCCAAAACCGACAGTCGCCTGAACAAAATTTGTGTATTTATTAGAATATGGCTATATGTTAGGATGTTGCTTCAATAATTTGAATTAAAGGTGATCCCATCTGAGGCGCAAGTGAACTCATGGCGCAAATCCCGCAATTGAACCAACCAATTGGGGAGTTTACACACCCAAATATGTCATAAAAATGGCTCCCTGTATCTTACTTATTACAAAGCCTCGACAGAAAATATGAGGTCATCTGTTGATTGAGATGGCTCAATGTGAATCGGTTGAAAATATTTGGTTTGATGAGAGTGAACATTCGAAAACGCTCTGATAAATCGAATAAAACTTGTAGTTGATGTTAAGACTATGCGTTTGGCTCAGTGAAAAACAATCTGTCCTTAAATTAGAGGCCATTTTGAAGTAAATAGTCCATCAGTGACGTAGCCCCTCCTAGACAGAGAAGCCAGGCACAAAGGTCGTGTTGATCGCCAGAGTGGGGGTCTGGGTTGAACCCGAATTCCGCCACGCTAGGCCTTTTTTGGAGGAAACCTTAACGCTAAACCGAATCACAGGGCTGATGAACATCATCTGTGTTTCATTTGCATCATCTTTCACATTTGCTTAGTCCAATGGCAATGATAAATCACGACGAGAGGTTCAATTAGTCCGGTCGATTTGGGCAAGATTGAGAATATGTAAATGAAAAGCATGTCATGTTGGGAATGCAGCTTAGAAATGAAATGTGATATCAAAATCAAGAGTACAAACAGTGTCGATAATTGAGAATGATTTTACCTGGGCTCAATGAGGATTTCCCAACAGCACTGGAGTGGCGATCATGGCAGGCACAATTAGCAGTAAACCGATCTATCTGGTCTTCATCATTTATCCGCCCAAAAGAACAGTTAGCTTAATCTTCGGTGCGGCACAACCTTGAAGAGGATAAGTTGATGGAGGGGTGAAACACTCCCCTTTCCATGTTAGAGCGATCCAAGTCCTAAGTCCGAACCTAGGTTTTTACCATTCCAACAACTTAATTCCGGCTTCCATTGCTGTTTCCGGTAGTCGGTGTTCTCCGTGCTGGTGCTTCCGGTAAATAATCCACTACGCCAATAAAATTCCGCTGGCGCAGCCAGGTGTGAAGTTAAAAAGTTGTCTTGTTCCGGCCCACCTTTGTCAGGACTCTGACGTATAAAACCAGCACTGTTCCACCTTAGGCTAGCACTGTTAGTCTCCTCGTGGTCCTGTCAAAATTTCATTTGGTATCAAGAGAGGAAGTGGAAGCCACCAAATGAAGGTGCGCAGCACATGCTTGGTGAAGTCGAGGGCACGGAGTGCTGTTATCGCGGTTCTGGACGCTGCGAGTTAGTGAATCTCCCAGGTAGCTTTGGTACAGGAAATGAATTGGGCAATCCCTCGCTCGTCATACCATCAGCCCCTTTGGCTTTGGAATAGCTTGTTGGCACCATGCCAAAAACGTGGCTCTTCGCCGTGAAAGCGGGCCGATGGCCAGGTCGTCATTGGACGCACGGTCTTGATGACTCTTGTTTTTGCAGTACTTGATATCGGTCAATGTATATATACCTGATTTCCGCCAAACTCTTGTCTTTACACTTCACACAATCACTACGCCCATTCTCTGGTCATTCATTTTCCCAGGCCCAAGCATCACGCTTGGTCTCCTGTCCATCATTCTTTCTATCCCCGTATCTACGGGCTGTCCATTCATTGAACCATCTCTAACGCTTTGGGCTCGAAACCAATCACTACTAGAATTTCTTTCTTTTTTTTTTGCTTTTGTCTCCTTTGAGACGGCCACAAAATGCGGTTTCTTGCTGTTGCAGCCGCTGCACTCGGTGGCATCAGTGTCGGCGATGCCGCCGCCTCCTCTACGCCAACTGAGACGACTACCTCAGGACAAGCTGTCGCGACAAACAAATTTTCTCATGCCGATTCTACAGAGGGCTTGACTCACTTAAGACCCTCTGGTGATGTCCATAGTGCGCCTGCCTTCGTTTATAGTGACAGTCGTCACATGTCAGTGGATGATGCGCCTCACTCCACAAATATTGAGAGTGTCATGTCGTCGCCCTCGGCGTCAGAAACAAAGCCCAGATCAGAGTCGGAGGCGGGTCCGGGTTCGGGTTCGGGTTCCCTACAGAAGCGAGACTCTACTGCCAGTAATGTCACAACCTCTGTCAAAGACTTGAAAGTGGGAAGCAACTACACGCTGCACTACTTCTACTATGTTACTTTAAACAACCAGACCAACAATTGCAGAATCCAGTCATATTTAAACGATACACTCATTGGGGCCACGCCTTATTTCCCCATAACCACCGGTATTAGTCTGTACAATAGCTGGTCCGATTACAACGCAAGCGTCATTCCCACCGCGACTTCCGGCACGGTGAAAGTGGGGGTTACATGCATCAACGGCACTGCGCAAGCTTACATTGATAGCATTACTCTCCAAAAGAATGATACAAGTGTAGCTTCCACCACTCTCAAAACTAGCACGACAATGTCCTCGACCACTGCAACGGCTATTACTCCAGTCAACAAGGTTGTCGTTGTATCCAAATCCACAGCATCAAACTCAACTATCACAAGCAGCAAGATGAGCACTGAGACGACCGGCATTGGGGTTACTGGTAGCACGACTATCAGCAGTACAGTCACCAACCCAAGTGGCAGCATTACAAGCAGTACGATAAGTAGCACCGGCTCTATGACGACAGGTGGTTCCAGTTCGACAGGAAGCTTCAGTTCGACAGGTAGCTTCAGTTCCACGGGTAGCCTCAGTTCGGCAGGCAGCTTTAGTTCGACAGGCAGCTTCAGCTCGACAGGCAGCAGCACAAGCACCGGATCTGCCACTGGCACAATCAGCCCCGTCTCGACCACTTTGACCACGATGGCTACAGCGGTGTCCTCCACCACTGGGTCATTAAGCCAATCCAGTACTGTGTCTTCCACCACTAGCTCCAGCCCCACCCCCATCCCTTCAAGTATTACAGTTGATGGCACTATTCTCATCCTTGCTTCAACAAGTGATCTAGCTGCCAGTGCAGCATTGGGTCTCATAGCTTACGGTATTCCGTACCAGACTCTCATTGTCCCACAGAGCGGCGCTACCCTGCCTACGCTAAACTCGAGTCTTACCCATGGCAACTTTGGTGGCTTTATCGTCTTTAGTTCACTTGCCTACCAGTACAGCTATGGATGGGATAGCGCCATCACAAATGCCCAGTGGACAGCTATCTATACGTACCAGATTCTCTTCAATGTTCGTATGGTTCGCATCAATGAATATCCTGGTGTCCAATTTGGCGCTACGACCGTCGGGGGTGGATGCTGTGACAGCTCGACCGACCAGTTGGTCAGCTTCACCAATGTGAGCGATTTCCCTACTGCCAACTTGAACGTCAATGCAGGAGTTTCGACCGCCGGTACCTGGCATGTGCCTGCTGCGATTACAGACCCAACAACAACCAGGCAAGTTGCCAAATTCGGTGTTGCGACTGGGTTTACTAGCGAATCAGTTGCTGGTGTTATCAACAACTTCAATGGTCGTGAGCAATTTGTTTGGTTCACTAGTTGGGCTCCTTCATGGTCTTTGGCTTCGGCTTATCTTCAACACGCTCATATTCACTGGATAACCCGTGGTGTTTTCCTAGGAAAACGCAAGACGCATCTGAGCTGTCAAGTTGATGATGTGCAGATTCCCACATCGCTGTACTACCCGGTCAGCTCGACTGCTTTCAAAATCACTGTTGCTGATCTTCAAGCCCATGTTGCGTGGCAGAATAACCTCAATTCTCGCTTACCTGCTGGTTCGGCCTTCACCCTCGAGCTTGGCCACAACGGTAATGGCAATCTTGTTGCTGCCACTCCACTGGATACCACTGGAGCCTGTGTCCCCAAGACTGCCATCTACTATACTGCGCCTGCTTCCACCGATCTCGAGTTTCAAAAGCCTCTCGGAACTGGCACTGATGCCTGGCCTACCACTTTTGAGAATTACACTTGGTCACAAACTTGCCTTCAACTAGACCCGTTCGCCTCTTGGTTTATGGTACCTGCCAATCGAGACCAATTTTTCCACGTCTCGCACACTTTTACCCACCTTAGTCTAAACAATGCTACGTATCATGACACCAACCGCGAAATTCTATTCAACAAGGCATGGTTTGCTCAAACTGGAATCGATCAATCACCGTACTTTTCCAAGAACAGTCTCATTCCCCCAGCCATCACTGGACTCCATAACGGAGACGCTATTCAAGCCTGGATGGATAATGGTCTGACATCCGCCGTTGGTGATAATACCCGGCCTGTCCTTCGAAATAGCAACATCTACTGGCCATTGACTACCACTGTTGCAGGCAATGGATACGACGGACTGACAGTGGTTCCTCGATTCTCAACTGCCATTTACTTCAACTGCAATTCGGCAGCATGCACAACTATGCAGTGGAACGCTCCTACTGCAGGCTCAGGTGACTATTACAGTCTCTTGGCTCAATCAAAAACAACCAACGTTCGAAATTTGCTCGGACTGATGTCTGACCCGTACATGTTCCACCAAGCCAACATGAATCAAGTCAATGGCGACAATGTAACTATTGGTACTCAATCAGGTCAGATGTCGTTGATCATGTCTTGGACAGAAACTATCGCCCAAGAAATGGCCCGGTTAACCAATTGGCCACTTGTCTCGCTAGGCAATGATGACCTTGCCAAGTATTTCAATAACCGCCAGACGTTAGACAACTGCAACGCCACTATGTCATACACTTTTTCTGCTGACGGAAAATCCATTACCAAGATTACAGTTTCTGCTACCGGGAATAGTTGTTCTGTACCCATTCCAGTCACCATTCCATCCGGTGCTTCAACCGCAGTTGGAGGATCAGTAACATCTGATGTGGTTGGCTCCGAGCCTCCTATTCAGTGGGTGACACTCAGTGGCTCACCAGTCGTACTCACTCTTAGTTCCCCCGTTCCCATCACTTAGTTTTGTCTTTCTTTAATTGTTGGGGGAAAAATTAAATCGATCGTTTATTGCAAACTCACTTAAATACACGGTGACTCTATAAAATAATTGCATACAATTTCTAATGTTACGTTATGATTTCTAAAGTTAAAACTTGTCCTCTGATTCCCGTTTTTAAGTGACCAATGATTGTAACAAACATTTACATCAAAAAAAGGACAAGAATGTGCATAGATTATGCCATATTTGAACCCAATCGATCTCTTAACTATGGTATACATGATTTTCAAATCTCCTCGTTCTCATCAATGTTGCCTTTCGAACCCCCAGCAGAGAAACGAACCAAATGGTCGAGTTCCAGGATATACTTTCTCGACCAGTGGAGAACATTACGATGACTGGATCGTTATTAGAGCTTCAGCTCTCATGATTTAAGTGATGTCATGGCTCTCGAAATAAATGCTTTCTCGGGAGATTTTCCTAGTACCCCGCATAAATGACTGGCTGGTACCATCAGCTCGCCTTCTCATGTGGATTTATTCAAGTTTGAGACCTCATTCAATGAGAGATATTATGATGAATGTGCCAAAATAAAATAATTTTAATTACAAGGTTTTGGTGGGTTTGAAAAATCAACATAGTGCTTGGCCCACAAGACTTATGTACGGGTCATAATACCCTAGGCAGGACATCTTGCATGAGTGAATGCCTACATGACCATTCGAATCACTCTTTTGGGAGTGTAATTGTTCCTCGGCAGACTGGCCCCCCAAGTGTACAAAACTTTCCATCAACAAACTTGCACTCCATGCCGCAAGACCCGCTTCTGTATTGGTGGCAGAAGAACTTTTTGTTTTTTCCGAGCTTCTGCAATCCAGTTAGTAAAAATATCGACTCGTGGTTAATTGGACTTGCCTTGGATTCGCAAATAGCCTCGGCGCAATTATTCTTGCACTTGCACTTGACATTGTCTTGGTATCGGTATGTGCTATTGTTCTCGAGCCAATAAGCTTCATAGGTGCAGCCCTTGACCTTAGATGCCGAGCACAGTCCTTTGGGTGCTGTTGGTAAGGTAATGTTATGAAACGTGGGCCATCCTGCCACGGTAAGAACCAGAGTGCTGAGTAGGATGAGGCCTTTCATTGTGAAACGAGGATGGTGTTGATGTAGTGTTGAGGGTGTATTGATGCTGAACGAATATCTGGTATGCCTAAAAAATTGAAGGAAACCCATGGGGTTTTATATAGATTTGGAAGTTGTTTGTTACTCCTCCTCGGCTTTCAGGCCGGACATGACTTACCAGATCAGTAAACATTTCGCTTCTTCTGGTGGTTTTGTTTCCTCCAAGACATGTCTTGCGGCGGTTATGACCTGCCGTGTTAAGCTGCTCAATCAAGACATTCGGCGGAAGCGGGAAATCTAAACAATACAAATACTACGAAACACCGTAGCAATCGGCTTTTCTTTATTTACATGGAGTATGTATTTGTTACCTTGTGTTAGTTTTTCTTATCGCCGCGTCAGATGTCAAATTTTCGCCATCCCCAATGTTTTCCGAGACCCTCGGGATAACCTCATATATTGATAAGCGAAAGTTCTTTTTAGGATAACCCTCAAACGATTTAGGCCAGAAAATATGGATAAGGCATCAAGTTCATCAACCACACTAATTAAGAATCACGGAATGGATCGACTTGTGAATACCAAAGTAGATACTGCTCTCTGGCCTGCTCAAGTGCATAAAAAATGATTCAAATTTGTTCTCAAACTGATAAGTATGCTTAGATGAAGAGGGTAAATGCTAAAAAAAAATGTACGATTTGTTCAGAACTGCTATGGTTCCTTTGCACGGTCTGGTAACAATGCCTCATAAGGTGCTCAGCTGTGCAGTGGAAAATTGAACGAAGGCTTTCTGTGTCCTCTTACGGATCGATATATTCTAATAGGGGCAAAATATGGAATCTGTCAAATAATGGGGGACGGTAAATGCGAGTCATGCGTATTTGAGAAGGTCAGGTTCAGGTGTCAAGTCCAGCCCGCCTTTCTTCGCCAATGCCACCAATATTGTCTCAGACATATTTAATGAGCCTCCTATTTTTTGACCCATGTGCCACTACCAACGGGTCACTGTTCAACCTTTGGATCCATCTAAGAAAAGGAAACGCCATCTGCAATCCAGATGCTAGTCATTGAGAAAAAAAAGTCCCCAGTCTCAGTTGTTACATGAATTGTACGCCACTTAGTGTACGACAGATAGAGAGGGTAGCTCATCATGAACAAGCTTCCTGTTGCGGAACTAGCCTTCTAGATCTCATGCAACGCAAGAACCTTTGGCTATCTCGGGTTTAACATTGAATTATTTGATACGAAAAAAAGAAAAAAGGCGAAACCGTGGCCAGCGCTGTCAAACACGTGTTTGACAAGGAAGCTTCATGCCACACATGATCTGATGTTCCTAGTAATATTACACCGATAAACTACTACGTAGGTAACTCTTTAGTCACAACTGAGATAAAACCTCCAAGCGAAATCGCCACCGGTGAGAGAGTAGCGGAATGTCGCTAGTTGGAGGGGAGTGGAAAACGGGGTTTTATGAGGATCTGCAACACGTGACAGTTGTCGATGGCAGTTAATATCTTCGACTTTATGCGTGTGCAGGCCCTGGACGATCTTGAGATGAAAGCATGGCAATGCAGGGTACAAATTAAACTTTCCAATCCATGTTGCATTGGTGCCACAAGTGGTAAACCCATGTCTGAGGCTGTATTCCATACGTGGACACCGCACCACTAAGCGATGGCGACACAGATGTCTTTTCGTATTTGAGGGCTGAAAATACAGCACGCTGTCATTTTTATGATAGATAGAAAGGAAGAAGCGTGAGAAAGGATCAGTGGGGGTAGACGAAATGTGCCAATTCCAAGTCCCGAGATTGGTTCGCGGTCTAGCGGTGCATTGACGTTTTGCCAACAGGGTAAATGACAAATACATGGCACATCGCGAACATTTCTCCTTTGCCATCGGTGAGAAAATTATGACGGAATTAGTATAGTTAAATTATTTTGTTCTTTTTTATGTTCTAGGGTATTTGGTTTAGTTGGTGATGCCGTCGTATTTGTTCCCTCACATGCAAACGTGGCAATGCAATGAGGCTGGCCGGCGATTAATTAGCTTTGCGGATCTACATCACCCCAAAATGTTTACAGATTAGCAACCGTTTCTACCATGGTAGTGCGTAGTTCGATATTAGCTACTAGATCTACAAAACATGTTTTGTTTACTTAGAGGTCTCCACAACTTTCCAAGCCCTGTCCTGAAACGTCATGACCTCATCGAGAGCTAACTTGAGGCTGTCATCCAGGACCTTTTCGCATGGCAAGGCACCGTCTCCCATCCTAATGGTCCTGCTCCATTCGTTATCCTTGAACTCCCATCGTTCAGCGGTAAGCGCGTCTCCTTCTCGCAGCAGACCCTGGCAATATTGGCCTAGGCGAACGACAGATCCTCTACCCGATGCACCCTCAAAATGCAACACAACATACTCGACTGTCGCAGTCGTCGTTGGAGCGGGCTCAATATCGCGCCACAACTCTTCATAGGCCGTCTCCTTGCCAGTGGCAGGGTTCACCATGCTACCGGTTTCCAGGGTAGTTCCATTGGACTGCGGAAACATGTCGCCCTCGTCGGTGGCATTCTCAGGGCTTGTGGTGCGCGAATCAATCCAATGCTTCCACTGCGAGTGCCTGACCTGGCCCCCCTTACCGTCCTCGCGCATCCACGATGATGAGGTTCCGGCGATGCCCCACTCGAGCTGATCAATTGCAAGCGCATCTGCGTATCCAGGTGAGCCAGTGTTGGGTAGCCGGTGCTAAGAGCCAGTAAGATGAAAGTGTACCTTTTTGACCGGCCCAAGCTTCTTGCCCCTCCGGCCGGAGAACGCGCAAGTCGACGAAGCGGCGCCCCGGCGAAGTCACGACGATGGTCGACGTCGGCTCGCTGGCTGCGTCCGGGAGCCACTTGATGTGCTCTCTGAGTGAAATACTACCCATGGTGACTGACTCGAGCGTTGATGATGAAGAAGCGGCGTTTAAACCCCGATGATAAGCCGGCGGTGGCACTGAGGGGTCGAGACGGGGCTGCTTAAGTGCGCGTCTTGGTGGGACGCTGAGTTTCTAGTGTGCGGAGGATGCTCCATTTTGGCCTTGGTTCAGGTCGTGAAACGATCGGAACCGCCATAGACCACGCTGTTAACCCCCCATTGGCAATTTGTGCGTCCCTGTAGCGGGCCGACCCACGGAGTGGACTTATCCGCTACAGAGAGTCCTAGAACTACGGCGCATCATTTTAGGTTCGGCTATGGGGGCGAGCGGTGTATGCGAGTCAGAAAATGTGTATATATATCTTGATCTAATTGTCCTGGTTGAGTGGCGTTTTTTGTCTCGCAGCATCATTGCATTACTTCCACATCTTACCTATTCACTTCCATCACTAAAAACATCATGTCTGCCGGCGACGCCTGGGATAGCCCTCTCCCCAAGACCAACCGCTACATCACCGAACATGATGAGCAAGGCAAGAGTGTCTTCAACAAAGATCTCGATGAGTCCATGAACTTTTTCACCGTTCCCGTCGGCAATGGCCACACCTCTGGCTTTGAATTGGGCTACTCAACACAGGGCATGCCGATCCCGCTTGCCAACGACCAAGACCTCAAAGAATTCAAGGAGTCGTACGCAAACAAATTAACAGAGGGTCTCATCAAGACTGGAGGCACTATCCTCCGATTCGTCGACATCCCTCCCGGAGTCAACTCCCCCATGCACCGCACCGTCAGTCTGGACTTGGGCATTATCATCCATGGAAAGGTCACATGCAAGCTGGACTCTGGAGAGAAGCGAATCCTCGGACCTGGTGACTTGATGGTCCAGCGAGGAACCATGCACGAATGGGTCAATGAAGGCACCGAGTGGGTGCGTATCGCCTTTGTGCAGATGCACTCGACCCCTATCAAGGTCAATGGCCAAACCCTGGGCGAGGATGTTGGTGGAATGGAGCTGGCTGACTCTCATTAATTGAGGTCTATGGTTTACGAAGCGGTTCTTTAAAACAATGCACATGTGCAAAATTTGATTTCAAGTTGGTGGCTGATTTATAATTATTCTCTGGAGTAATAACTTAATCAATATTACAAACGAGGTTTTGCATCAAATTCCACGGACTAAGCTCCGCTATCAAGTCAAATTAACGTGAATATATACACTCGTAATTGCTTGTCTGCAAGATCAGCTCAGATTTCTTTGAGAGTTCCTTCATACAGCGCCTGAGTTCCGCGTATTAATTTGGATCAAGAACGAATTTCCAGTCCTATATTTATTAGTCAAGTTTAATATTGAGAAAAAAAAAGCTTACATCAAGAACTCCCGAATTATCTCCTTGTGTCAACTCATTTAAGGAAACCTGGGCAATGCGGCCTTTCCTCTTTTGCAACTCGACGATTCTCTAATCAATGTTAGGTTAGATGTTGAGCTTCAAATATCCGTTTCGACTTGCCTGTTCTACCGTATTCATTGTGACATATTTAAATATCTTGACAGTTTGCGTTTGTCCCATTCGAAGAACTCTTGAGATTGCTTGCGCCTCCATTGTGGGGTTCCACTGTGGCTCCACGAGATGGACTTGGCAGGCATTGGTCAGAGTCAGACTGGCTATTATTAGTAACGAATTGCCATACAGTTCCCAACATACCCAGCAGTGCCCGAATCCATAGTCATAAGGAGAACGGAGATTTGGGGGTCATCTCGAAACCGCGATAGTCTATGGCCCCTGTCTATAGCGTTGACATTGCCATGGACCCTGACTGACTTGATACCTCTTTGAGATAACATGCCCTTTAAAGTATCAAGAGTTGAGCGCCATGAAGTAAATATGACACTGCTTAGTGTTAGCTTTGTATTCAGTACCGAGAATCAAACCTGCCTTTTCTTGAACGCTTGGCATGCCGCTGTAATGTGTTGCGTGACCACCGTGAGTTTGGACGAGCCCTCGCTTTCAATCGGCATTGGTGATGGGGACCGTGAGAGAGGAGAAGAGGCCCTACTAAGTGGTGGGTCGACAGATAGCCTCCCATCCGCTTCAACGGACTTTTGTTTCACATTGCCAAGCCAGCGGTCGCAAAAGGGGCATTGGTCGAATCCTTCCAAACCTGCAGTACCTTCCTCTCCACTACAAAAGCCACAAGAGTCGATTTCCATCAGACGCTGGCGCTTGCTGTTTCTAGACCTCCTTGTCGGTGCCTGAGAAGTCATCATCTCGGCCGGCAGCATACCGTGATTGCAGATCGTGCGGAGCTTTTGTATCGTTGAAAACAGCAGCTCCGTCTTTTGGACTCCAGTTTTGCGAAATTCGATTTCAAATTCTGTTTGGCAGTCGGCCAATATTTTTCGGTACTTGCTAGATTCTTCATCACTGAGAGTAATCAAAACTACTTCTGTAATTGAAGGGGGGAGGCTGGTGCACTGCTCAGATCGACGAATGCAAACCGTTCGGAGTAGCAGTTGCAAGTTTCCAAACCCTTCATCTTTGCGTATGGGGTCAATTATGTGCTGCTCAAACATTCCTGTGCGCTGAAGCGGCTCATAGTGGAGAAATTTTAAAAGAGAACGCAAATCCTGTAAGCTATTTCGGATTGGTGTCCCAGTAATACACCACCGTCTTTCTGCTCTAAGGATCTCGGTTGCTTTGAATAATTTGGTGTTTTGATTGCGGATACAATGCGCTGCTGTTGTTAATCATGGGCATCTCGACCTGAGCATCAATTCTCACCTTCGTCAAGCACAACGCGGAACCATGGAACGTTGCGAAGAAGTTTGCGTCCTCCACAGTCGATAGCCAAGGTTTGGTATGTTGTCAGGACTACATCATATTTCAAGAGAGTTGCCGACTTCTTGGCACGACCATCTCCATGAAAGTGCCCAACTTGTAAGTAATCTTTTTGGAAGCGCCTGAAGAAATTAGCAATCGTCTAAAAGTGATGGAGGATATTACCTTTGAATTTCTGCATCCCAGACATCCAATAATTCTGATTTTGTCAGTTGAGATTCGTATTCTATCCAACGAGACTCACGTTTTGACGGAAGGACAATCAAAGTCGATGTGGGAATCGCTTCGTTTTTGTGCACGCCATAAGCGGCTGGCTTCGAGCATGCAATTGCCGTGAGCATGGTCAATGTTTTCCCTAATCCCATGAAATCTGCTAGAATGCCCCCGAGACATCCTTGAAATGGCTGATCCAAGCTATGATCTGTCAGTATTTACAGTCTAAACGGGCAATCTTCTTACCTTAGATTCATGCGATTTTGGAAGTTGATGTTTGCATTTCGACAAAATACTGGATTTTCTCTGGCCAGAATAAATTTGACGCCCTCGATTTGATGTCTACCAATGTCAGTCTCGCCTTCCCAACGACTGGTTCGCACGCACCTTGTTAATGCGGTGTTGACCAAAAATGGTTTGCTCATGGTCTCAACGTCGCATTCAGCATCGTGTAAGCCCTCTGTATTTCCCAGCGAGCGCAGAACATCTTCTACCACTTTAGAAATATTCGATAGCTTTGAATCATCTCTTTCTATCCCAATTTGGTGTCTCAAATCTGTCATGATGCCCTCTCTAAAGCAGTAATGCGGGTTCGAGTATGCAGCATCCGGCTCAAGAAAGACGGGGTGTTGGAGATATGCAGATGTTTGAGCCAGGGCTTCCCCCACGGCTTGCGCACTTGATTCTGGCCCTGAAATGTTAACAGTGAGGTCAATAATGGTCGCATTTTCTGTTTTGCTACTCGGCACTGTGTCCAAGGTCGCATGCGCAATAACACCACTAAGAGAAATATTCTCAAGCTCACTCAGAGAATTGAGAGAGGACGTGGTAAAAACATCTAGAACAGCAAACTCGCAATCTGACTCTTCGGTAGGATGTATCATGAAATAGCTTGCCCCACGCTTCACAATGCGAAATGGGTAAAACCAATGTTGGGCTGGAATAGCTGCCCTGTCGATGAAAGTCGTTTTGGCCTTAACATCAAAGAGCTACAGGGGCTTTAGCGTCGAGAGATGCGGCGATTGGACGAGGCTACTTACAGCGCCGTAACACACCATCGGGCTCGTTGGTGTATCCCCCATAATAACATCTTCCATAGCCGTGTCCGAGTTCTGAGTAAAATGAGCTTCGATTCCAGTCAAAATCTCTGTGGCACTGCCCAGGTTCGCTTCCTGGGGGCTCAGAAGATGAAATCGCTTTGCTGGGCCTTGGCTCGCGTCCTGCTCCATTCTGCGTTTGACGGACCCCATCTTGTCGCGTATTCGGTCGCCAGGGTAAAAATCTCAGAGAAGGCCGGTTCCTGAATAAATTTATGGCTCAAAGACGACGCGAATTCAAGAAAATATGATGCATCTGTCACGATTGCTGACACAGGTCTGCCTTGAGTAGGTCGAAACGTGGCGTGGCTGTGCTGGCTCGGCGATGCACGGTGAAGTGGCGCAAGGCAGCAAAGCGACCATCAGACTGTCAAAGGCAAGCGCTTTCATCCACCACGATAGAGGAAATGAGGGATTCTATTCTCAATGTCCAAGTCATTAAATTATGACTGATAAAATTCGACGCATTAATCATATGACTATGATCCGGTCCAACTATTGGATCACGCCTTTCTGGCAGTTTTCTTCCCCACCTGGCGTCGTGCAATCCCGTTCTGTCTCAAAGCCTTCATTTTCGAGACTAATCCAGGAATCCTTTTCGTAGCGCGCTTAACGTAAATTGATATCTTCCTCCTCCTTGCACACACTAAAAGGTGTTTCAAAATCCTCCAGACCTTGCACAAAATCATCAAACACAAATACACCCATGCGTTCCCAGCAGTCGTGGCCATACTTGTCTTTTCCTGCCGGTGCTATAACAAGCCCTGCATACTGCCACTGAGTTTTCCCACCAGGATACGCAGAATTATCGGGCAGTTTCGAAGCATCATGTCTATGATCTCTCTTATCATAAAATAACCATGCTTCCAACATTGTCAGGATCATACAGAGTCCGCTAGGAATAGACGAGCCAGGATCAAAGGTAACATCATCATGGACATACTTCATGGCGTTCTTGGGCTCAAACACGTACGATTTGGCAATTTCATACCGACCATGAGGAAGCAGACGAAGGATTTCCCCGTCCCATTCTAGAATGCAAGGTATCCGCTTTGTCCGAAGTGTTATACTAAGGCCGGCAAAGTCGTGGAGAAGAACTGAGTCAGAGGTAAAATTCGGATGTTGAAAGGAGGTAATTTGGGCTTTGTAAATGGTCTGCGAGTGTCGAGCATACATTTGCCTGGCTATGCGAAAGTCGATCGTATCGTTCCCGGCAGCGGTTGCGGACGGGCGAGGTGGCACGGTGAACCACGACCAAGACGGCGCTTTTGGATCTTCATCGTCCGTATTTTTGCGAAAGTTTCCAATCGGCGATGGGGGATTTATATTCCATAAAAGATCAAATTCGGCAAATTCTTTCCAAATGCCTGCCAAGTACGTAAACTTGGTCTGCGTCTGAATGGCTTTGGCAACACCAGCCAGTGCAATAGCACGATCTTTTTCGAAAGTCAAGTTCGAAAGTCGATAATCCTGGACAAGAAGATGCCATTGCCCCTTGAAGGACTCATCAAGATCGCGGCCCCCCGTCTTATCTTCAATTCCAGAAAACACGGCAAAGAATCGGCTCTTTGATCGCGGCGTGTTTGTCAAAGGGCCGGCAAATTCGTCTTTTAGGCCGTCGCAGCACTCCCACATCAAGCGATTTGGTCCGTAGTAAATATTACGTGGGCAGAGAAGGCGTTCTTGGAACACCCATGCGCGGGAAAGCAGTGGCCAATCAGCCTTGAAGAGGTTCGGAGCCCAGTGTCTGGTAATGAACCCGGGGGCGTTTTGGACTGCCAGACGAACCGCATCACCTTGGCTTGTCTTTTGGGACTTTGAAGATGAGAGCAGACACGGTATGCTCACCCTAGGATCTCGCAAGTGCAATTTATTCGAGTCTTCCGAAGGTGGGTAGACATATGAGATGTTGCAAGCGGTTCGACCATAGACTGATGCCATTTTAAGGGCTTCGGTTTCCCAATCTTGTGGAGAGTCTTGAATGATACACAAAGAGTCGATCCAGATGTAATGAAACCCCAGCGCTTTGGTAATCCGGATTGCTTCAAGATATTTCGTTGGCAACAGCGACGTTGGAATATCAGACATGAACTCTACCAGCCGCGCCTCCATCAGGCGAAGGCAAACGGTCGGATCGGGCCCCCACATATGGCTTAACGTTGTATATTTTACGTTTGATCGGCTTTGTAGATCACATACCAGCTTGACTTTGTCATTCTGCAGATCAAGGAGCCGTGTTGGAAGCTGATCGGCTGGCGCAACCATACCTGAGAAGGATGTGCACTTGGTGTGATTTTCAGTGCATTCATGGTACCAAGACTTTAGTTCATCAAATTTCATGTCATGCTTTGATGAGATAGGTTCTGGATCTTCCTTGAACGTGGCTGGGTTGAGTTCCGTATCTGGTTCACGGTAAGTCTAGTCCTGCTCATGTCGCATGTCTACTTACTCGACGTAGGATATACAAATAGTTCGTACCACTTGAATCCCGGGTTGCCAGCGAATTGGGATTGATATGTCCATACATCCGGGATACCAATAGTAATTACACCAAGTTCTCCACTACAGGCAATTAGTGATTTGGCTGTGACAAAGTGAGTAGCATCATACATTGAGGGAGGTGCCAGCTTCCACCACCACGTCTGGTATTTTGAGCTTTGGGTCTCCATTTCATATTCCTTATCAAAATTTCTCGCTTTTATCCGGAGTCTAACCTGATCTTTAGCAATCATCGGTTGATCGGGATCAAAATATCGGGCCCCGCCTTGGACCCAAAGCTGTGCGCATAGATGGCAGCCCGTGAGGTAACCGGATTTTAGGTCTGCTGCAGAACACAGATCAAAATATTCCTTTTCGTTAATTTTCAGCTTCTCGCCACGAAACATTTTGCGGAGAAGGCGTGAGCCATCTCGAAAGCGAACGCATGTTGCGCAAAGGTTGTGGAGAGTGACAACCGTATTTTCAGCCACATGATGTTCGTACTGAACCATGGTGTTCCAGTGTTAAACTCGATAATCCGGTCGAGTGTTGTAACCCATAAATTAGAAAACAACTTGGATATTATGATAAAGAGTAGAAATAGAATACCGAGTCGATGAAAATTAGAGAGGTTGGTGACCACAGCCTACTCGAATAGTCGAGCCATCAAGTACAATAAGAGCTAATGGCGACCGGCGCTTAATTCTGCCATCTCACCGCCTTCCCTTCACCACTAAGCAGACAAGCCATGATTAGTTTGTTGCGCTTACTTGGGAGTTAGGCTGGTACCTTGGATCCTCCGAGATTCCTTTTAAACAAGGTCGTTAGGAACAAGTTGACTAATTGCAGGCTATCTCAATTACTTATGATCTAAGTAGGTGTTGCGCCACCAGAACCAGCGAATGAGCTGTGTACAATACAACCCTTGAAAGATTGTCCCCCTGTGACTTCTTTACCTTTAGCAGCATAGAACTCAACCGCCTGAAGATATCAATCTAATAGTAAAAAAGAAAATTAATGAATAATGATGAACCTTATATATAAATTACTTGTTTACTTTATTTATATAATATTTATGTACTTATAATTTGGCTAGAAGATGGTGGGAAAAGGTAGAGGGGTACAATATTTCAGGGATTGTACCCCGCTTTCAGCTGTTCTCCTGTCATGTTATACCCGCCCATTATCTCCCTTAGAATCAAATACCAAGCAAACCAATGCCGAAATGAATCTCCCTTCAGGCCCAGTTGCTAATTTATGTGAAAACTGTGAGAAAGGAGCGTTTAAAGACGATCAAAGTTTCTTGACTGAACTCGACGAGAATGGCAGCCCCAGGCTTGCCAAATCTGAGCACACCGCAATAACGGTCACTGAGCTCGTACTCTTACAAAAAGACACACTCCCAGCTTTGCCTATGCTAGAAGCTTCTTCAAAGAAAGGCTGTGATTTCTGCGGCTTTTTGCGAGACATCATCTCAGCAGAGGATACCCAAGATGAAGCGAGGCGGATATTCGGGTCTGCATTCAATGATATGGAGGAACCATTTAATGTCTCAATTTACATTCATTTCCGTTGGAAAAATGAAATTGAGGGAGACATTAGAGGAGATGGTTTGCTAGGCGCAATAATTCTCCTGTGCTTTGACGATGCGGAAACGGAAATTGCACTCCTCTGCCTCGCAGAAGGATTGACAGGTGAGATCACTTTTGTAATCTACTAGCCGGTATCGGATGGCGATGTTTTGACATAGGCCATAGGTTCAGATCAATCAGATATAAGGCTCAACTTGAACGCTCCATCTAGTCAAAGCTATTCGGAAAAGCATCGGCTCGATTGGATATCCAAAGTGGTCAAGGAAGACCTTAATGGCCAACAAGCCCAACTCCGTGGAAAGCCTTTCTTCCCTGAAAGACTAATCAATGTCCAAGGGGAAAATCCACGTCTAGTTCTCCGAACCGGCCCAAACGGCTTCGGAGCTGTCTCTAATACGCCTAAATACGCAGCCCTCAGTTACTGCTGGGGTTCTGCTGATGACGCAAAGCAGCAACTCAAGACCACGACGACTACAATAGCCCAAAGACAAAAGGCCATTTCCAACAGTGAGATGACTGAAGTGCTCAGAGACGCAGTAGAAGTGACTCGGGTTTTAAATATCCCATATCTTTGGGTTGATGCGCTTTGTATTCTGCAGGACGATATTTCAGACTGGGAGCGCCAATGTGTCAGTGTAGCTGATCTGTACGCCAACGCGGCCGTGACCATTTGCGCTGCTTCATCCACTACATGCAAACAAGGATTCCTTGGCCAGCGCGGACCCCGAATTCGAATGCCCTTTCAATCCGTCAGGCGACCCGATATTTCCGGCTCTTACATCCTCCAGTTTAAGTATGCAGGCTTTCCTCGTGGTCTTGTCTTCAGCGAGGATGGAGCAGATGCACATCACAGCCGCTGGGGTACCCGGGGATGGGTCTTTCAAGAAGGCTATTCTGCTTCGCGAAAGCTATTGTTTGGGAATTCCAACATTCATTATTTCTCATCGTCCTCTATTCAAAGCATGGGCCACAGCACGGGACGACCAATCGCCGAGTTGGGTCTGTCCATTGGCTCTCAGTCCATAGAGGAAACTTACAATAGCTGGGCACACATCATCCGCGAATACTCTCGTTTCGAAGAGAATTCTTTTACAAAGACAAAGGATATCCTCCCCGCACTTTCAGGTCTGACGTCGCATTACGGCGCAAAGCTGCAAGACAAGTTTTACGCTGGCCTGTGGAAGGGCGACCTTTTTCGAGGTCTCATGTGGTACTGGGAGGGGGGCAGCGAGACAAAGGCCCGCAGGGAGTGCTGCACTCCCGCCTCATTCATGCGTCACAATGACTGCCCTGTCCCGTCGTGGAGCCCACTTGGCCGCGGCATCTATGTCATCCACGGTGCAGTGTACAAGGACGACGAATGCCTCACCAACTTCCAACCAGAGTACCAATCCATAGAAGCGAGCACTACGCCAACCGGGAGCAACCCATACGGAGAGATTGAGAAGAACTGGAGTCTTCGGTTGCGCAGCCACGTCTTGGATCTAAGCACACTCAATGAGCGGAAGTTGCAGGTCGAAGACACATTTGACGAGCCCGGGTCCCGCGGAACGTTGGTTTATGAGGGTAAACATCTGGGATGCTTCGAGCTAGACTTTTCCTACGATGAATACGGGGACATGTACTCTGACTCCGCATCCAACTCGCCAAGCTGCATGGTGGATGAGATTTCCCGCTTTTGTTGGGTGCTGCTTGGCAGCTGCAAGGTCAGGCACGCCGCCGAACCCCAGGACAAGCTGAGACGAGCCCGTGGCGCTTGTGGTCTGATTCTGTATTCAGCTCCCAACTCAAACAGGTTTTTCAGAGTGGGTGTGTTTTTCCCGAGTTTCCCAGAGAGGCACCATGACGGGTTATTAGCAATTAGGAGGTTGGGCAAAGTAAAGACTCTTCATGTTGTTTAACATCGACGCAATAAAGAAAAAGTTGAACGGTCAAATAAAATGTGATATTAAAAAGCGCTACATGCCAAAAGTTTAAAATGTATGTCGACAATACAGTGTCAACTCCCAAAGTCATTCAGAATATCGTCAATCTCAAAACGTGATTCCAGTTCACGACAACGCACAACAAACAAAAAACGACACTGCAACATTTCTTGGAAAAGTCATCATCGCACTCAAGTCGAGCGATCTAGGCCGCCGACGCTCTCATCATTTTTCCCGACCATCCCTAGTCTCTACTTTCCCTTAATCCCATCCCACCAGAATTCGGCCCAGCCCTGGCTTTATGGTCCCTTTCCGTCCAAAATACCTTTGCAATAGTTCCCTTCAGTATGTGCACGCGACACAGGCATCTTCTAGCCTCTAGCGAAACAAACGCCACCCATGAGTTTGTCAACAGCAGAACATTAAAACAAAACTCCAGTCCAACAATGCCTCTACAACTGAAAACATTCTAAAGTAATGTATATCCAGTTTAACAATAAATCAAATGGCCCAGCTGCCACGGCGTTCCCGAACGCCCCAGGCAACAGGGTCTAGGTTGTCGAGATCGGGATGCTGGCGCGCCCACTCAAAGATGTAAGACCGCAGGGCCTTCCATCGCGGGCAGCGCTGATCCCTAGGAGCGTCGTGCTCGGCCTCTACCAGGTGGCCCTTGGCCATCTGCTTCTCGTCATCTTTCTCAAGCTCATCAATGCTCATCAGACTAATCTGAGAGAGCTCCTCGTCATAGGAGCGAGCCATGGCGGGGTATCCCAGCGACAGATAGTTGTACACCTGCGTGATGAAGGTGTCGTCAAACTCTTGAGCAATCTTTTCATCAAGCTTCTCGAGATTTCTGTGCTGTGGCTGGTACTTGCGATCTTGAGCCATACCCTGGAGCCGGTGGAGACCGTGGTGGTTGCCGGTCCGGCCCCGGGTCTCCTCCATTGGCTCAGCGTACTCTATGTGTGCGGGCTCCTCCCACGAGTCCATGTCAAAGTGATTAACATGGTAGGCGTGCGGCTGGCCGGGAATGGTTGGTGGCTGCAGTGTGCCCAGCATCTGTGGGGCATGCAAGTCCGCAGGCACCAGGGATTCCTCGTTCGACTCGGACCTGTAGCAATATCCTCGCCAGAGACCCTTTTGACCCGAGACATCCCGGTATCTCTCCTCTGCGTGGCGCTCCGCGAATGGGTGGTCGGGCTCAAGCTTGGTCTGCTTGGGCGACGGACACTTCCGGAAGATGAGATCCTTGCCGAGCATGGGGGGGGACACCATCGGGCGCTTCTTCTGGAACTGGGGAGTTGGTGGCTTATAACCCAGACCGCCGAATGGCCGGCCGAAGGGGCCGGGTGAGCGTCTGAAGCTCGTGTCTGGAGGAATCTGCGATGCATCTGCATGCTTGACGGCGGGCGTCGCAGAGACAAAGGGTGCCGGTGACTCGCCAATGGGTCGCGGGGCCGCAGGAGCGGGCTGGAAGGCCTTATCTCTCGACTGGCTTGTGACGTAGGGGTCCGACTCGATGAGCGGCATGAGGGATTCGCCAATGGGGCCGTGAGGGCCGGGCACCGAGGCCTTCTTGGTCGTGATCCACATCGGATCCGGGGGCAAGCTCAAATCCATCCTGTCGAGATCCGAGTCGGTGCGCATGACGGTGTCGCCGTCCTCCTCCGATTCCACCTCAGGAACAGCGTCGATCTCGGTGTGCTGGAATTCGTGGTCGTCGACGTGGACGGGCTCGGGCTCATCCACAGCCATCTCATCGTGCTCTTTTGCAAGGTGCTCGGCATGCTCCTGCATGTGCTTGTGCCACCAGTTCACTGGCTGCTCGTCTGATGACGAGCGCCGCGGCCGGGGATGCACATGGCCGCTGTGCTTGCGAGCGGGCGTGGTGCTCTCGGGTGAGTTTTCGCTCTCTGAGCTCTCGCGGAAGTAAAAGTGATCGATGCCACCTTCGCGAGCATGGCTGTTGGGGAATGCAGCGAGCGCCGCCTCCTGCATCTGACGTTCGGCCTCCTTGGCGGCTAGTTGGAGCAGATAACGAGTGAAGCTTTCGTCCTCCGACTCTCGGCGCATGGGCGCCATGACACGAGCCATGGGACTTGCGTTCTCATGGTGGCTACGAGTGTTCGAAACAGACGGCTCCCGCGCTTTTCCTTCCTGCTTGCGACCCCGGTGCTGCTTCGAAGTAGTGTAAATGTTCTTCGTGTAAGGCGAGATATCGGTCTTATCGGTGGGCTTGGTGGCCGGGCCTGTATCGCCGACTCGCCTGCTGCGTCTCGATGTCTCGATCAGCTGGGGAGCGAAGCGGCGCCGCGGCCGAAGCTCGCGGGGGACCGGCGACGGCGAGCGCGGGGAGGGCTCGGGGGTGAGTTCGGCATCGGGACGCATACGGGCCGGTTGTTCTTGTGACTGCTGCGAGAGGATCTGCTTCTGCTTGCCGGACGAGTTGCGATAGGATTCGAACGTGGTCTCAATCGGCACGGGGGCGAACCGTCTGCGAGGCTGTTCTGCTTTGGCCATTGTGAAAGAGAAGAAAGAGCGGCGAAAAAGAAGTAGGACGAGGGAATTGGGGCAGGCCGCTGTGCAGTGCTGGTCCTGGTCTCCCGTCGGCGATTCTGGCGCTTCAGGCGCTGGAGGCGCAGGGGTTGACAAAAATACTCCGGGTCAGTGCTTCTGAGTGGGAAGAGGTGATGACGATGGTGGTGGTGAGGGAGGATATGCAAAAACGAAGGTGTATTTTGGCGGTTTGTCTCTTCTCTCTCTCTATCACTGTCTGTCGCCAGGACTCGTCTTGGGGGGAAGGAGGTAGCAGACCTGCAGAGAAGAGAAGAGAGGCGAGACAAGTGACGACTGGCGAGGGATTGACGAAACAGTCGCCCTCTTAGACGTTGAAAAAGGCTGGCCCAGGGGAGTGGGCGGGGCGGACAGAATGGGGCGTGGGCGAGGTACCCCCGTTGCGTATCAGCGGCGGCGAGGTACCTGGGCGGTGTCGTCGTGGTCCTGTCCCGCCTGTCGCCTGTCCGAGGCGTTGGCGGCGGCGGCGGTCACAAGCGCATCCGACACCCCCACCACACGCAGAACACGACTTGGCTGTTCCTGGGCATGCGCCCACCCTCCCAGCGGCCTGGACCAGCTGCTGTGCCCCAGGTCGCCGGCGACAGCGACAGAGCAGCACAGGGAACTAGGCCGCGGCCACAGTCCAGTCCAGCATACCGGTGTGGTTCTTGCTACGTCGTGTGTCCAAACGGTGACTTGTTACCTGTTGCGTGCCCCATAGAGTGGGAACTTGGACGCCGCGTCGCCCGGACGGAGACCAGTTGCCGGCCGAGCCTGGTTTTTGCCTCCCCCCTCCTTTAGGTCCTTTAGGCCCCTCTCGGCGACGAGGGTGCTGCTGTCCAGATCATCATCGTGAACCCGTTTCTTGGTAGAGTTGGCAAACCAGATCGCCTGTCCACGAGGCCGCCCACCTGCGAGGGATTGGGCCTGGTGCTGCCAAGGGCTCTTGCCTCTTGCGAGCTGTCGTGTTCCCTCGTCCAGCGACGGCCTCTGCGCTAATCTAGTCCCTGGGACTGGAACTCGTTCCCCGGGCTCGCCAAAAAATCGAGAAGACTGGCGGTGGGTTATTTCTGTCCATCGTGAGTGGTCCCTCGGTGGGGTTTCATTAACATGGGGGCAGCTCAGATGGGGTACCCGGAACAGTGGCTCTCTAGAGATTTGACAAGCCGCGCACTGTCTCCGCGTTCAATACACCACCAAATTAGAATGCCATGACTCAGAAGACACAGTCTCAGCTTCCATATCCACACCTCGTCGGTACATCCCCCTCTGGCCTTGTTTGATTGTGCCAATTCCGCAGTGAGCAACGCCAGCAAGAGAATCAAGCACGAGGTGTCTCAATCCTGTCCAACAAATTCCAAGCCGCTCAGGGGAAGCGAGAGTAGAGTAGGGGCGGGAAGAGGAGTGTTTTGCTTCTTGGTTATTATTTTTAGAAGTGCCAGGAGATTGGCGTTGTTGTTAATCTGAGAAGGGTTCATCTCGTCTCGTTACTGTGGTGCCGCGTTTTCTTTTTTTTTCTCGTTTTGGACATTTTTCATTTGCACATTGATGCCAACCTCCTACTCACACGACAGCAAAATGTCACGATGCAAGAAAAAAGGCTGCTATCCACTCGGGTTGCGAATCCGTGCAACCCGGTCAGCTAGGGTGTTCCCGCCGTGATGTTCCTGCAGCCCCGCTCACCGACACTTTGTTCGCAAGCCAAGTCCAAGTCCAAGTCCAAGTGCTGCTGGCCGGTCTCGTGAAACTCACGATGAGCTTCGCGGGTGGCGGCCAAGGCGGCTCCGTGGAAATGGGCAGCAATCGGCCGAGTTGGTGGTGTTGCCACCGCGCTGTCGACTTGAAAAGTCATGCAAATCCTTATCAACTCACACACCCTCTTGCCTCTTCTGCTCCCGCGCCTGAAGATCCGCAGGGGTGCTGCCGCTCGCTGCAACCCCAAACGTTGCCTCGATGCGGCTGTCTCGTGTGACACCCAGGACGCTGTACTTTTTTTTCTTGGTTTTTTTTTTCGCACAGAAACTCAATCCGAAACGCCAAAAACACACCGACAAAAGCGACGGGGGCCCTTGCAGAAGAGAAAAAGAAACCCTTGGAAGGCCATCGGCTTACATGGGACATGTCCATGTCCATGTACGGAGCAGGTCCTTGAAAAAATCTTGGTCCCAACTAGAGCTCCCTCGCCAAAAATCCCCGCTTTCTTCTTCTGCTGCTTCTCCAACCTGTGTTGCATCACATGCCGCAGCATCCCGTCCGTCCCGCTGCCCGCATCTGCCGGCGGCCCCAAGACGGCCCCAAGACAGCCCCAAGACGAGATGAGACAATCTTTGGCCAGCCCAACCAACCACCAGCTCCCGTAGCGACGCTAACCAACGTCCCAACACCAGTGAGGATGCATGCTAGATGCTTGTTCGCCCCAACCACCCACGCACACGGACACGCATCTGCAAACAAACCAAACACAGCACCTAGCACCTAACACCTAGCACACAGCATCCAAGACATCTGCCATCCCACGTTTCAATCTCTTCAGCGGCTCGCTCCACCCACGGACTTCCGCTTCCATCCATCCCCTCCCATCCCCTCCCTCCCTATCCCCCTCCTTCTGCCTCATTCCTCCACACACACCACATCTACCACTGTTCCGGATGCATCCGTCCACCCCTGCATCTTGCTCCCCTCACTACCACACGTGGAAGTACCAGCTACTGTTACCGTTACTGCCACTGCCACTGCAATCCCCAATAACCAATCCATGGGGGTCGATTACGTGCGACGACTGCTTGTCGCCAACATTTTCTATATTCTGCACTGCACCATCTCAACATCGCAAGCTCCAAGTGGTCAACCCCAGATCAACTACCCACTACTTACAACAATTCAATAGCCGCCCAACCACAACCACACTAAACCACCAACAAGGCCAATATAGCTGAGAATTTCCCGACGAGTTTCACCACGTCACCAACGCCATAATAACTTGTCAGTCGCTAAGAAGAAGCTACTAACACAATCTGGGACGATGTAATCCTGAAAGCTCCCAGCAGCCAACTTGTGCCGAGCAGTTTTGAACCTGAGTCAGGATGTGCATTAACTGCACTCACTATAATCCTGACTAGCATGTTAGTATTTTCTTGTAGTCATTATCGATATGACCACGTAAATCCGTAAACAGCACCAATTTGATTTAGCATTGCCTTTCTCTCTTTTACAAAAAAGAAAACTGGTTTTTATCATCGTCGCCATGATATTACTGCACTTCTTCCAAAAGCCACGCCCTCATCTGTCGCCAAGTGTGCATCTTGGCGTCATCGATATTCGTAACCCTTCAACGGTGACAATCCCTGACATGGGGCCTTGGAAACTTGCCCAAAAGATTCGGACTAACACGGCAATTTTTTGCGGGGTCGATGAACTTTTCAGATGCAGCATCTGAACAGCCCAAGTTCATATGCCAACCTCCCCTTGACACTGATGAGGTTAAAACAGAGACGCGGGGCCTGCTTGCCGTGCAGCTCCGCTAACTCGCCTTCTGGCACCCGGAACCACGACGACGCTACGCAGACATGCTAGTTCCACTCGCTGGCACGCTATCGAACAACCGGTCCGGATGTTCTAGCCGGCTGTGGACTGTAAATCGCAAACGATGCATTCCGACATGGGTGCGGTTCAAAGTACCCGATTGCGGCTCTGCCGGCGAGCCCACCACACTCTCGGCCTTGGTCATCCGCTCGTACACAGCCAAGTCTGCTGCGGTATCAGCCACGGCATCAGCCAGAGTGATCTGATGAAACCTCTCGTGATTTTCAAACATCATGTCGACAGCCAACAGCCCTGAGACCAATACGATCCTGCCGCCGAATCGTCGAGCCGTATGCTCACCCGTGCAATGCAATCCTCAGCTGATTCATGCGTATTCCCCCCCAGCCCCTTCGTCTTCACTTACATTTTCTTTTTCATCCCTTCATCTATCCCACGCCTCGCACACGTGGGTACCACACCCTGTGCATCTGAAGCAAGCAGGGGCACAGCTCCGTGTCCTGGGACCTGCTCTCAGTCGGTAACGCAGAATGCAAGTCCTGCAAATTAAATGGGACCACTTCACCCCCCGCAGGTGCACGTTGCTCACCGCTCAATTCGAAGTCGTACCCGGCAACCAGGTACCAGAACCAAATGGCGTCCTTCTCTGGCTGAAAGATCATTCTAGATGATCCGACCGCGATGCACGAGTGTTCGTCTCGCCCCCGCCAAAAAAGGAGAAAAGGAAAAATGGTGGCATTTAACGGCCCTGTCAGACTGGTGGCTTGAGGGGGACCCAGAACTGTCGGCACTAACAGACAAACTCTGGGCCACTGCTCAGCTGAAGCCACACGCCGCCAACACCATCTCTCCCAATCTCAACTGTCTCAGCCAAATCTGCATCTTCTCCCTGGATGCACTCCTGGTGATCTGGATGTCTTAAAACTAGCATGTGCCCCAACCTTTTCTCCTCATCCATCTTGTAAGATCGCCCCGCGCATCCCAGGTCTCCACTCCCCATGTGCCCCTCATCCGCATTTCTGTGTGGGGAAGCCGGAATGCCAAAAAAAACAATGGACAGTTGCATTGCATTGCGACTGCGACTCTGGTAAATTTGCTGTGAGGTTTTGTGGCGTCTACAACAATCCAACAAAAAATTTACACCACGAGGTGTCCAATCGTAAATTTTACCTTGCGGGGTTCGCCAACAATGTCCAAATTTAGAATGTCCGGATCTGTACCAAACGTATTGGCTAAACATAGTTAAGATAGCTTCCTTCCTTTCTAAGTTCAACCATCCAGATGAGCTTAGTATCCTTCATCTGGAATGGAGTAAGGAATTATTTCCCAAATAGGACATAATGGTTTGCATTTAGTTAAACCCTTGCACTACATAGGTCATTATGGGTAGTGTCTTCGTCTTGTCTTATGGGGTACTCGTCATAATTCGAGGATACGTGATCGAGAATATGACACGGCATTAAAATCATAAATCGATATGAATGACAGGCCTTAATTAAATATTAAACGCTCATAGGTCTAGTTGACATATCGCTGCGCCTCTCTTTACTCATCATTATCTACTATGAAGTACTTTTCTCGTTGCAAAGTGCATTGATGTAAAATTCTCAGTGTGCCAATTTCACTATCAACACCCTATGAAGTTGTTCCAATCGCATATTCATTTCATATAATTCGATAATTTATAAAAAATAAGGGTTCAACCCAATATTTTTTACACAGCATCCATAAACCATCGAAGGCGACTGGTTATTCTTCAGTTCGTATAGGGTAAGTCAAGTGAGGTACTATCAATGCATTCATGATTTATGAGAAGGCAAATGATTTTACGGGATCGTAATTGGTCCTGTCAAATTGAACATACAGCTATGTGTATATTCAGTAATGGCTGCATAAGCTGTTTGTGGATATGTTATACTCAGCTGGACGTACTGATTATTTGAGCTGATGTTCCCAATGTCTACCACATGGCTTGGCTCAGAACTCTAGAGTAATCCATGCAAAAAGAAAGAACAATCTCAAATAAACGCGCGAGTAAGATAACAGAACCGTCCAATTGGGGATAAAAATAAAGAATTTGCGGCCTTGTTATGGCTGCAGCCTACCGTTGTGAATATGACCTCTTATTCCTACTCGTATCTCATTCTCGGATAAATCTGACAGGCAACTAATAGTTCAACCACGTCCGCGACATGATGTTAATTTATAATGAGTTTTGCTGTGCGTACACATACATTTTGCTAGGTGCATACATTAAACTATTTAAGTAGGGCTTTTCTGGAAAATCCCAAGACAGGCTGAAGAAAATACTAAACCCCTGATGTGAATTCCGGTTCTAAAGGCAAGAGCGAGCTCAACCAAGAAGGGAGCACCTATCAATACAACTAGGTTTTACAATCCTCGGTGCTGTTAGTAATAGTATCTGCACCATACAATTAACTCTCGTATAGCTGTGTACGGCACAACTCTGAGATGCCCTCAAAAAGTTTGATAGAAAACTCTATCAATCTGGACACGTATTACAGACGCCATCCTACTGAGCCAAGATGCATTCCATCGCACACATCATCAGCACCACTCAAAATAGCGATCGAGCGCCTCGCGCTCGCTCCCCCCGCCCCCAACGAACTGTCATACGACAACAGTAGTCGAGAGGATTGAAGGAAGATGACGACGGTAGCGGTATAGCTCAGTCAATAAAGGACCTCTAAGACAATCTCTATTACAACCCAAGAACCCCTAATGTATTTTATTACAAGTAAGTTTAGAAATATATAAAATTATTTATTTTGTTCTTATTTATTTATCTTGTGTGTGCACCTAGCAAAATGTACGTGTGCGCCCAGGAAGACTGTTCAGAATAGTGAGAAAATAAAGGCGGAATAATTGATATAGCTGGTGCCATCATACATAATTGGGCCCAGCTAACCAGAAAACGACGGGCTTCTTGACTTTGTACTCTTACCATCTTCAGTGTATGATCTAAGCTATCTCTTTGAGTACTTGGTCATACGTACTGACGAGCAACTTTATAGAGAGAACCGCCTCGGTTTATCTTGCAGCGCAACAAACGCGTAATGTCTCATCCTCACACATGGCACTCGGAGTCTGGGAAATAAGGTTAAGAGGCCAACGTCAGATGTGTAAGAGGTTTTGTGGTGTTAAAGAGACCATTCCGATGAAATTTACATCGATATTGTAACACATTTAGGTATGCAAGGGAGACTGAGGTGCTATGTTGTCGTAGCCGTTGTTTCATTCTGTTGGTGGAGTGGAATGCAATCCTTCCAACAGGCACGGGTTTCGCAACATGACTTCATTTTTATTTACCCCCCCTATGGTGTCGCTTTTAGGGGGAGACCATTCGTTCAGCCACCGGCCAGATTAGGGCTGCTGGCCAACGGCTCGAAATTCGTTGGCGCCCTATGGGGAGCTAATGGTTATGATACTAAACTTAATTTCCACAAAACAAGGACGGTCTCAATTTTGGCGCATCCCCCCTCCTTTTCTGGCTTGATTGTGTAGCCAAACTACCAGATAGGCTTATTTTGGCGTACTGATTGCTGACAAAGTCTCCTTTATTTACTGATCATTGGTGGTGGTTTGATTTCGTTGTCTTGGACAGGCGAATGTTACGACCCACTTTCATTTTTGCCTATAATGATGTCGACTGTCCATCTTTGACACATTTCCACCAACACCTTTCAACAACCCTTTCGTACACCCATAATGGTTGCATGCAGGGCCTACTTGGTACCTGTGTTGACAGTTTTGTCACTCAGTAGTGGGGTAGAGGCTGGTCGGTGCAAGCTCTCCACACTTTTGACAAGTTCGACCAAGTCGACAGCCGTATCTGGGACCTCATCTGCGACACCCTATTCGACACCCTCCTCTTCAACCTTTTCTTCTTCGATCTCGTCTTCTTCCATTACCAGCACCACACCAGGCGTGTCTCCCACTACAACTCCATCCTCGACCAGCACCACATCGAGTGGGACTCCAACAGACTCAACCTCTACTACATCAAGCGTGACTTCGACAGACTCGACCTCGACCACATCTAGTGAAAGTTCAACAGACTCTACCCTTACTACATCGAGTGTGACTTCAACAGACTCGACCTCTACAACATCAAGTGCAAGTTCAACAGACTTGCCCTCAACCACATCATCTGCTCCCGCGGAAACCCCCTCTATATGGGATGGGAGCTTTGAGGACGGACTTGGGTCCGCGCCTCATGCCTGGACATCGCCTCAAGGTATCGCAAATGTAGTCACTGGGACGGAATCACTACCCGCCAGAGATGGCAGCCATTACTTGTAAGCTTTGCTCATAATCTTTGACCTTTGTATCGTTACAGCTTCTGATCGCTCGCATCTACAGCTCCTTCTCAGTTGCAGATGGAGATACCCAAGCTTCAGTACAGCAGCAAATTTTTGGGTTCCCGGCACACACATCTTATTCGCTCACGTATTACTACCGGCCATACTCTCCCACTAACTCCTATAATCCTGGTTATTGTTCCCTTGACCTCACGTTTGGGGGGCAGAGCGTCACGCACAATTCAATTCAGTCAACATCTGATGGCTGGTTTATTTCGAGCCCTAACCTGGTGTTGGCAACTGTTCCGGATCCGCTCTATTTGGAATTCGCCATTAATTGCTTTGACACAGCTGCTAGCAATCTGGAAATACATATTGACTTCATTTCTCTGGTTCCAGGAGGGGGAAGCTGAGCTGGCTACAAAAGATGTCCCATAGAAGCCAAGCTATGAAAACCTCATATTTAATATAGTAAATACATGATTTCATTTTGGCATTAAAAACATCCGATACGCTGTGGAACAAACGTGCTTTTGTAGTCGGGACCCGCGCGGTCCGCCGAAGTTCGTGTCCCAAGTTAGAACAGAACACAAGGGCGTATTTGACAGACCCCTATGTTATCTCGTATGAACAAACACAGAGGTGCATGGTAATTCATCTGTACTTGGAATCCGTTTGCCTTGTTTGGGACACCGGATCGTCCTTATCCAACTAGTGGTATTGAAACCTCACTACAGCCCTGTTGGGGATAAGCTTGAATTATGTGCCGACGGGTGGGCCCATGGTCATGATGCGCAGCAATGTGCGTGCGGCACAGTTGCAAATGGGAATTAACAGATAATAGTCGACAAAACAAGGTTGCCAGATTTGTCATCGGGGTTATTGCCGGGTTGTCACAATAAAGGCGCAGGCGTTTTCGACTAACCCGCCTTCTTCACTTGGCAAATTAAAAGCCCGCGAGAACAGACATTCGGTCGTCATAGTACTCTGGCGTATCCACATTCGCAGCCGAAAATGACGACGCTGACGACCTCAAAAACAGTTATGACGCCCCAAACCTCAGCGGCTTAGAAATCCAAGAGTCCTGTCCAACTCTTCCTCGCACCGCTTGTTATAGTATATAGTGGCCTCGAATTTTTTGCATCGTGTTTCTTGTAGTTGCGTCCCAGGTTCTCAATTCCGCCATTGCACCATCCCCAATCAAGCTTCTCCACACCAAAAGGTCAAGGATTAGAATCAAACACGGAATATTTCTCCACTGGTTGTAGTTCCGAAGTCGCGTTCAGGGGGACGTTCCTAATTAGGTTCGATTATCCCTCCGAATTGTTCGGGTTGTTGTCCGGATTCCAACTTCAGCTGCTGTCAGGCTTTGGTTTCAATAGACATGGCCGCTTTTGACGAAGAACGGGCTGCCGACGCCAGTCAAAGCTCCGTGCCGGACGTTGAAAAGCTCGGCAGACAAAGACCCGAAGTCTTCCCGTCTTGGTGGGCTGAAATAGGCTTCAGCATAGCCCTCTTGGGTTCAATGCTCATGTCGGTAAGGCGACAAAGACAACCCCGAGTAAAGACTATGTGAAACTAATCGCTCGCAGGAATTCTTCATCAGTGGCTTTCACATCATTTTGCCTCCATTAGTTTCGGAGCTTGATATTCCTCAGGCCTCACAGACATGGCCCTCAAGCGTCTTTTCTTTGATTACAGGCTCGCTTCTCCTGCCAATGGGACGCATTGGGGACAAGTACGGCGGCTATGTACTCTTTAATGCAGGTCTACTGTGGTTCCTCATCTGGTGTCTCATTGCAGGTTTCAGCAAGAACTACATGATGCTCATCATGTGCCGAGCCTTGCAAGGTTTCGGTCCGGCCGCATATCTTCCAGGAGGTGTCATGCTCTTGGGCAAGCTCTACAGGCCCGGCCCCCGCAAGAATATCATTTTCGGTGTGTACGGAGCGTTTGCGCCGCTAGGTTTCTATCTAGGGATTCTCGTAGGCGGACTATCCGCCCAACTACTCAACTGGCGCTGGTATTTCTGGATTGGCTCAATCATCCTAGGCTTGATTTGTGCCGTGTCTCTGTGGGCAATCCCGTTCGACTACCACGACAAGCGACCTGCAGTCGACATGGACTGGTGGGGTGTCGCAACCATTGTGCCGGGCCTGCTGCTCATCGTGTATGCCATCACCGACAGCTCGCATGCCCCCCACGGTTGGGGGACCCCGTACATTATTGTGACCCTGATCCTAGGTGTTGTGTTCCTCATAGGCGCCTGGTACGTTGAGACGCGCGTTACTCGAAACCCGTTGCTCCCGGCCGAGCTGTTTGCGCCCAGGTACATGAAACGATTGATGTTGGCGCTCTTTATGGGATACGGCACATTCGGCCTGTTTCTGTTCTACTCTAGTTTCTATATTGAGCAGGTCCTGGAACAGTCGCCATTGACAACGGCTGTTTGGTACACGCCCCTGTGTGCTGGAGGCCTCATCATCGGCACCGTCGGAGGCTTCACGTTGCATCTCCTCCCGGGACGGGTGTTGCTCGTCATTTCGGCGCTGGCCAACCTCGTGTGCTGCCTTTTGTTCGCCATCATGCCCGAGAACCCGTCGTACTGGGCGTACGTGTTCCCGTCCATGGTGTGCGCAACCATGGGTATCGACATCACCTACACGGTGAGCAACGTTTTCATCACGACCAATTTGCCGAATCGCCTGCAGGGTCTGGCAGGGGCCATGATTAACAGTCTGCTCTTCCTTGGCATCAGCTTCTGGCTAGGCATAGGCGACGTCGCCGTCGACCAGACCAGCCACCTGGGGCTGAGAAAGAGTTACAAGGTGGCTTTCTGGCTGGCGGTCGGTGTGGCCGCGCTGCCGCTGTTCCTGCTGCCGTTTCTCAGGATTGGCTCAGCCAAGAGCGATCTGACGGTCGAGGAACGGCTGCAGCTTGAGGCTGAGGCGCAGCAATCTGCAGACTCGGCTCAGGAACGGGAAGCTGAAAAATGCGTAAATTGACAGATCGGAAGTACGGTAGTTAAAACGCACTGCACATGCGCCAGCGCACGGGGCCAGGAACGGCAGAGTTGCACCCGCCAACCACAGCATACATTGGCTGATCTGTAATCAACGTCGAACAAGAGACGCATCAGAGACAATAGTGTGTGTTCCTGGAGGCTGGCGCTTGGCCCTGGGCATCTACTTGCAACAGGGCTGACATGAGCATCAATGATCGTCAGGGCTACTGGGTTTCATTGTTTGATGGTGCACAGGCCCTGGGATGGGAACGGGAAGCCCATAACTATGGCACAGACGCCCGGGGAAGTCCATCCGCGTCACGAACGTCTGGGCAAGGGGATTATCAGCCCGCGGTCTTGGACAATCCAAGTAATGAGGCCGAGAGCGATAGCACTATTCATCCCCTACCAGCAGACAGACCAGGGTTGTAATTGAAAAAAAGTCGAGACGAAAAAGAACAGATCAAAAGCGCCCACGCAGCCCGCCCCTGCATGAAATGAGCTGTGCAACCGTTTTTTTTCTTGTCTGCAAATGGCTTCTAAAGAAAAATTTCCCCTGCGGCTGGACATGGATCAGGCCGGGAGAGGCACGTCGGGGAGATTGAAGGTAACGTGGCGATGGCGTGTAGCGGCTGAGAGCGCCATAGATGCAACAGTGGCTTTGGCCCCTGGGCGGATGGTGCTGAGGCATCGCGTCACTAAAATATACGAAGTGAACATTTAGGAGCCCGCTTCTCCTGGAGCTTGCAGCAAGCAAGTACCAACTGTGTGGATGGTGGGAGGGAAAAAAAAAACTAGATGGAAAATGTAAAACATTCAAGTGAACAATAGACCGAATTCTGCAACAACAATCCCAGTGTATCGTTGGTATTATTATTAGCAGCACGATTCGTTAACCGACTTCAATCGGCTGGGCTTGACTTCAGCAGGGGGTTGCAGACATGGTCCCCGATGGAAGGGTCTCGGAAAGATTGTCGCTGATGAGCTGCAGCGTGGCGGCCGGGGTGGATGACGCTGGTCATATTGACGTGTGATTTTTTGGCGAAGACTGTCAGCACGATACTGCAACAGAGTGTTGGGACCTATGTCTGCATCAGTGTGACGTTGGACTCTCAACGATATGAATTGAGTTGAGGTCGGTTGAGTCAGTTGAGCTGGACTGAGTCAAAGAACTGTTTGGGCGAGCTGGACACAGACTGACCCGAGTGCCGGCACAGGCCCTCAGAGTTTGCGGCAGCGGTCGAGAATTGTCCTCCCTTTGCCGCAGGGAAGCAGCCGGCACCTACTCCTTGCATCACCCCGCAGATCACTGTCCAAGGCACAAGCCTGGAGCGGACATTATCACGGCGTCATGATCCAGCTTCCTGCAGTGGACTGGGCGGGGCCAAGACAGCAAAAGCCTGCATGGTGCAGCAGCTAGGCGCGCAAAGGGGCGCACCACACACGAAGTCCCAATGGCAGAAGCAACATCATCCCGTGAGCAAGTGCCCGTCGGCGAAAAGGCTTGGCTTGCCTCACTGAGCAGGGCCTAGAAGCTGGTAAAGTCGGGGACCTGGGATGTGGGTTGATTGGAAGTCCCTGGGCTGGCTGGGGCCGCACCGCGAATCTGGTGGGGTGCTTTCCTTTCGGGCTATGGCGCTGAGCTTGATACCAGTTCCGGGATAAGCGTGGAACAATGGAACTTGGAGGGTGGGAGCGAAAGCGGGCGCGAGGATTCTGCGATGGAAGATCTTGGATAAGGATAAGGAAGAGATGGGGCGAGATAGGACACAAGGCGATACAAGGCGACACAGGGTGTGTGGCCGAGCAAGATAAGGGGACCACCAGCGTCAGAATAGATGCGCAGATAGACCGATAGTGGTGTCGTGTTGAGTCGTGTAGTGTAGTGTCGCGGAGGGCCCTGGTGTCGAGGAGCCACCCGCCCAGTGAGCGTACAGTGCCTGCAGCGAGCAAAGAAAATCTCTCTCTAACCGATGGTCAGAGATTTCTAGTTTTTCCTTTTTCTGGCCTTTTTTTGCGACGCATGTGGACCCCTTGGACCGAGGCGGCCAGTCTTGTTTCTGCGGAAGATGGCTCGGATCCATCCGACATCCCAAGTCTGCTCGTCACTGAGGGTGGACGAGGGGGTACGTATACACACTTGTTCATGCCTGTTCCCAAAGTGGATTCTTGGGTAGGATCCACGGATGGAAAAGGGCGTGAGAGCGCGTGAGTGAGAGCGCGCGAGAGGGAGGGATGACGGACAGGGGACACACAGCCAGCCATGTGTGATGTGTGTGTGGATGGCAGAAGATTGGCACAGGATCGCAGGCCCCTGTCGCTGGAGCATCTCAAAGTGTAAGTGCCCGGGGCACTTGGAAACAAACCCCCAGATAGAGACGAGACACGGCGGGCGATGAGAGAAACATTGATAGTTAGGCTCAAGCACAAGCTTTGGGCGTCTTGACTCACCAATCCGGTGCTATTGCTAGTTATCGGGGGCTCCAACAATCTGCTTCGACAGCTCCAAGTGCCGCGAGCTCAGGGCGCCGAACGGGGCCAAGAGTCGCATGCGGACCGTCGCACTGACACCCACCCGTCCGCATGCTTGACGCTCGGCGTTACTGCAAGCCCGTCCCTGCTTCCATGGTGAGAAGCAAAGCAAGTACAAGAAAAAAGTACCGCTGATTAAAACGTGGTGACGGGGAGTGGCTCCGAGCAGCGGCCTTGCGTCGACGTGACGGACTGCTTGTTTGGAAAAAAGCCCATTAGGTTGATTTGGGATGGGTTGGTTTCAACCGCGTCTGTTTTGTCTTTGCTCTCGAGATTCCCTTTCCCACTGGTGACATATATTCTCAATCACGTCTCACTCACACTCGCCCATCATGGACACATAGAGTGAGTGTCTACTCTCTATCAAACCGTCACTGTTAAAGCGTACCCCGCCTTATAGTGCCTCAACGTCAAGTGCCACATTTTTTTCAAGCAAGCCAAGCAACTCGTCCCAATCCAAATAGGCAGACCGGACGCCATCAAGTCCTACCGGACGCCAACTTTGTCAACCGCCAATCTTGCAGCCATCTCGTTCAGTGACCACTCTCGCGCCGCAGCCAGGCATCTTGCAACCAACCACCTGCTGTGCAAGTGTAACTCCTCCGCTCGTCCACTGTCTTGAGCCATCATCCTGCTGCACGCCAGCAGAAGAAATATCCTCACGCAAGAGACCACGTTGTCGACTTCCTGCTCCGTGTACGTGCGTGCTGTGCATCCCCTGTCTTTGCTGCTGTCGTTGCGTCCCTCTGGCGGCTGGCGGGGCACCTGGGGCCGCTCGCTTGTACCTGAACTGACACTGACACTCACCCTTACTGGGTCACAGTAGCGAAACACCAGGATACCTGGTGCAACGACCACCTGGGGGCACATCGTGCCTCTCTGACCCGGTCCGCCTGTCTGTGCTGGCTCACATCGATTTCGTGATTTATTTTTATTTTTTTTATTTCTTTTCTTTTCTTTAACCCGGCCTTGGTCTCGGTCAGCACTCGTTGTCGTTTCCCTATTTGTTTCTATGGAGATCCCTCCCTCTCTTGCTCGTCTATTTCCGCTACTGCACTCCCGTCACCTTCAACCCGGACCGTTTCCTTGTACTTGCCGGCCCTAGACTTGACGTCCCTCATTTGCAACCTCTCAGTGCCCGCCTTTCTCCAATCGTTTGATCGGCTTGACCCTCCTTTTGTTTCTTATCTAGCTTGCTGCCCCAGCTTCACCCGCAACACGCGACCACCACTTCCCATCCCACCACCCACAATCCGACGCTATCTCCAAACTACACCAATCCGCCACGCCCGTGCTGCTGCAACTAGACACACTACGCACTACTCACCCTCACGCGCCGGCACACACCGACTTGGGCGTCATATCATGCGGCCTTGACCCGTGACCCGAGAGTCCACACCTCCAGTGAATTCTAGGTTATCGGCTATCGACCATCACGGAAAGTCCATGTCGCAGGCCAGCTGAGGCCGTATTCTCTCGCCCTCCTCCCGGAGATATCCACAGAGCTAAAGCGACGGTGCCAGTACAAGCCACCCTCTAAAACCCCAAGACAGATCCCGAAAAAAAGGATTAAAGACGACTGCGCATTCCTCGCATTCCCCCCGCGGCAGTTTGTTGCCAGAAAGCGCTGTGCGCGCCACCACGAAGCAGCCATGGCTGCGCAAACGAGAACCCACGATTCAAGTAACGATTACGATCTCCTTCGAACACACGACGACGCATTCCCTTCGCCGACATCCTCTCTCCTCACGACGAGCCCCCAATCGACGCCCTTCCAGTCGCTGGCCGACCAGAACTCGACGCCGCTCAGTATGCTTGATGATTCATGGACCGAGAGCAATGGCAACGGCAGCATCAAGACGGGTGCTGGCGCTGCAGCATCGGCTGCCGGTGGTGCAGACATTGGCGTCGGTGGCGGAAAATCCACAGGCCATGCCAGCCAATTGCCACCCAGCGCGGGGCGGGCCACCACCACTGAACTCACAGAACCCAGCGGCCCCAGAGACGCAGCCCCTTTAACAAAAGGCGCTATAACGCCCGATGCGAGCGATGCCGACCAGACACGTGCCCGCAGCGACGACGTGAAATGTCAACCAGCTGCCATCTCTGGCAATTCCCGTAGAAGTTCAGAGGATATCGACAGCCGGAGCCCGACCCAGGACAATTTGCACCAAACTGTCCTCATGCCGGGAGCAGCCCTGACTTCATCCCCCAGAAATAGCCCCAGCATCATCGGCACATCCGCTACCAGGGGGCAATACGAAGGTGCCCCAGCGCCGGTGCCAGCGGTTGACCACTCCAATAATAGCGGCAGCGCCACTCTAAACAGCACCGCCGCCTCTGCTTCTACACCTGCACCCACTCCCCCGTCAACATCCTCCACCTCTCCTAGACACTCAGTGCCCTTCGCCCTTACTCAAATCCCAGAGGACCGGCCATCCTCTCCCGATTCGAGTTGCTTTTCAACGTCTCCTGTGCGAGTCGCAAGCGTGCAACCTAACACACGCCGAGCCCAGCCCCGTCCCAGGACCATTGTCCGCACCCTCTCTGATTCGGACTCCCTTGACATCAAACATCCGACTCCTGACATCAACCCACGAGCCGGTTCCTACGTTGGCAACATCCAGCAGCTCGAGGCCACCGCTGAGCGCCTGTCTATGACCAGTTCGATTGACGATGCCATCCGAGAGCTCCACTGTGAACTGAAGCGAAGCGATTCTCGACGTTCCTCCCTTCTTGCCGCCAACCTCCGGTCCAGATCCATCGAGGACTACGCCAGCGTGTACTCGAGCAACTCCGGCTCCGTTGCCGAACAGCTACAGCGAAAACACTCCATCGCATCCTCTATTGTCTCGACAAATATTGCAGCACGACACGGCGGCTACTCCCCAGCAGGGTATGTTATGTCCCCGAATCATTCCCTGACTGGCCGCCTTCGTTCTGGATCCAAAAATTCATCTGGTCGACCCGACTTTGACCCCGAGACTCTTTTATCCCGCCACGGTCCCGGAAAGGCATCTGTCCGAAGCGTCAGATCAACCAAAATGTCCCTGGCCGAAATTTCCGAGTCAGAGCCTATTGCTCTGACCAAGGATGCCCTTGACAAGGCCGATGCATCACCGCCTCTCAAGAGCACTGAGAACGACTCACTTTTGCCCGAGGAGCTACGTGACGCCAACATCCCCAGCACTGATGTTTTCCAAAATATGATGGGCCATGATGATTTTCTTGATCGGGCCAAGGCAGATTCCCCCACTGCCGATGTGTCTGCAGGCTTACTGGCAAACCAGGAGCCAGAAGCGCTATCAGTGTCATCAGATCCCCATAGGCCTAGCAGTTCGCGGTCCGACACCACGTTTCAGCAGTGCCAGGATGCCTTTGGTGATTTCGACGGAGTGCATTATCACCCCGAAGACCATGAATCACCCATCGAGCAAGATGTGCCTCCAGCTGTTCCCAGACATGGCGCCCCTCAATCAGCAGCCCGGCCACAGTCTTTCTTCGATCCTCAGTCTGGCCAGCAAATGCTGTATTATCCCGCTCGCGTCCCTGCAATGCTTAACCTACCGCCAAAACTGTCCAACAAACCTAAAGTAGCTGACCGAAGCAACCGACGCTCTCAGGTTCTCAGCATGATGATGGAGGGGGGTAACCGAAGCTCTCAAGCACTTAATCTGGAGGGCAACCGACAGTCCCGTGTTCTTGATGAAATCCCCCACGATAACAAGCGGGATTCGTACCTGCCAGACCCCCTCGCTGGCCACCGGGAATCATTTGCGGCTCTCTCCACAGATGAACTACAAGGTCTGCCCCCCGCCGAAACCCGATCTGTCCAATCCAGCCATGGGCAGCATTCCGAAGTGCAGCCCGAAGAGGCCAGACCAGAGCCCGAAGTGGAGCTTCGACGGCCTCAGCGACTTACAAAGGCGGACCCAGACAAACGCAAGTCGCGACTGTCCAATCTGCCTCCAGCACTAAGGGCGAGCGCCTATTTTGATGAGCCGCCAGCCAACAATGGACCCGAGATTGAGGTTAAGGATGGGTCGGCCATGGCCACCCTCGACAGCATTCTCGATGCTTCAGCCGTAGCACCCGTCAGTGCCTTCACTGACAACAAGTTTGGTAAACTCGGCAATGAGGTATATGGAAAGGAAAAGAAACGCGCCTCAGTGGGACCAAATGTTTTGCTAAAGCCAGAACCAACCGAGCAGCCTGCCAAGAAGCGTTCCTCATTCATGTGGCTTGGCAAACGTAAGGAGGACAAGGATAAAGATAAAGACCATGCCAATTCGGAGAACGGACTCGGACCTGTCAATGCAAACACTACTGCTGGCGAGAATGATGGACTGGCTGGTCACCATGATGATCGCAGCCACCATTCTGGCGACGACGATGAGGACGAAGGACAACTGGATGACGAATCGTACCATGGGCCGCCGACCACCCTCTTGGCCGAGCTTCAGCTTCGTAAGCAGCAGCAGAAGCAGCGAACCCAACGACAGTTCCCTGGTGGAATGCATGCCACTCTGTTGGAATTGGATGCTGTTGCCGAGACCCAACGAAAGCATCGCAAGGATAAGCGTGTCAACTTGGCTTGGGAGGACGGTGAAGGACACGAGGAAGATGAGTCATCTGACGATGAGGATGTTCCCTTGGCCATCATTGCAGCCAGAGGTCAAGGTGCACAGAACGTCATGGACCTGAACCGTCCCCTCGGCCTGATGGAGCGACGTGAGCTCGAGGACAACGAGCCCCTCAGTCAGCGCCGGGCACGTCTACATGGACAAGACCCCAGGGCACTTATGATTCAAAACCGCCCTAGTGTGATGAACTTGTCGGCCAACGGCAGTGGTGTTCACCTCCCACGAACACCCGTCTCTGGCCAGGATGCATCCAACAACGGCGATGCCGAAGAGGACGAGATCCCTGGTGAGACGCTTGCCGAGCGCAAGAAGCGTCTTGCTACGAACGACGAGGATAACCCTCTTCCCAAGGCCCGTCCCGTCAGCAGTGTCTTTTCCGCTGAGCTCCTCAGCCAATTTGGCGACCTTGACGAAGACAAAAAGAAAGAAGAAAAGGAGAAGAAGACGCCCAAGGCACCCGAAGACGAAACATTGGGCGAGCGCCGTCGCCGCTTGCAATCCGAGCGCGAGGCCCGCGAACGTGAAATGAGTCTCAACCAACTCTCTGCGCCCGTGGAACCCGAAGGTCCCATGAAGATGCGTAAGAGCATGGCCAATGTGCTGGGCTCTCACCCGCTAAGAGAGACTGATCTTAGAAACCAGGAGGAGAGGCAGCGCATGGAGCGCGAAAGCCGCCAAGCAAGAGAGCGCGACGCCAAGATGGCCGTCTACAGGAGTCAGATGCCCCAACACTTGGATGACCCCAGCAAGGCACCCACTATCCGCGTTGCCCCTGACGTGCAAGAGGCCCGTATGGCTGCATACAGGAGCCAAATGCCGTCAACTCTCGACAACCCCAACACCGGCATGCGCTCAGGTGGCTTCCGCGGCGGTGCTTTCAACGATGGTACAGGCGGTCTCGGACCCGAGGCTGCAATGCAGGTGTCGATGCAAGCCTCAATGTCCACGCCCGCCCTGCACAACCAGGTTTATGGTGGCAACACCCTTCAACACCGAGCCAGCGCCGTCTTTACCTCGTATGGCGCACCAATGCAACCTGGGATGCCCATGCAGCAGCCTGCCTTTGGTGGCTCCATGATGAACCTTGGAACAATGAACACCATGAATGGTATGGGCGGCTACAACGGAATGGGAATGAACAACGGTCTTGGAATGCACAACGGCATGAACGCCAGCATGAACAACTTGAGCCCCTACGGTGCGGGCATGGGTGCCTATGGCGGAGGCATGATGCAGCCCGGGATGCAGATGCAAATGCCCGGAAGCGGTGGCTCAGTCAATCGCATCGAGCAATGGCGACAGAGCGTTTTGCCCTAGTCGCTTAATACCACTACTACAACTGCTACTACTACTACAACAACAACAACAACTTCAACTACTACCTACAGATTCGGTTTGGATTCACAAAACTGAACTAGGATTGGATCAAATACTCCATGTACTATTCTTGGGAATCACAGAAAAAAAGAGGCGCAGACAAACGGGCAGCAAATGGGCTTGTTTTGGTAATTTGGGTTCCTGACTCATGAAAATTCATCATGGTCCCTAGCATGGCGAGGCGCTGGATAACAAACTGGACGAAATGGATACATCTTACAATCACTTTTTTCTTATCGTGTTTAATTATGACATTCAGGAAAGCAAGATGCTTCTTGAACTGGTGTGTAGAATAGTTCTAAGGGTTACATAGCGAGGGAATACAGGCTTGCATCACACACACGCACACACAAACGCCTCTGCGTCACTAGTCACTAGTTTTCATTTTTTAGATGTAGCGGGAGGTATCAACTCATTATATTGCCAAAATACGTACAGAAAACCCAGTCTACGAGACAAACGCCGCGAAATCATCAGCCAGAGTGCCCTCGTCTTTTTTTTCTACTCCTATTCCCCATTTCTGCCTTCTTTTTTTTACCTTGACTTCTTTTGCAGCTTGGCAGGCGGGGCCTCAGCGTCGCTCTCCTCATCCTCACCCATAGACTCGTCTACATCATCGTGATCAACCTCGTCCTCATCCAAAGACTCTTCAGCAGCGCTGTCGCCCTCCTCACCGGCGGACTCATCCTCCTCGTCATCTGAGTCACCGACGAAACCATTGGTCACGGGAACATCGTCGTCATCGTCATCGAAATCGTCAAAGTCGTCCTCGCCATTGCGCCTCCTGGTGGGAGCACGCTCGTCTTCGCCCTCGACCCAGATGACATCCTCGTCGTCTGAATCGTCCGAGTCGGCGCCGTGGGACAGACCAGGGCCACGAGACATCTTGCGGCGCAGGTCCATCTGGCCCTCGAGCATGTCAAGCTTGCCCTTAAGAGCCAGCAGGCTGTTGAGACCCTTGGCACGCTCAGCGAGCACCTTTTGGAGACCGCTAAGGCTGTGAATGACCTTGGGCTGGGAGGCGAGAGCACCGCCGTGAGCAACCAGCGTCCACTGGACCCATGTCATCAAGTTGCCGGCACGACCTGGGCGACGGTAGAGACGGGCGGCGAGCTTGTTGAGGAGGATGCCTGCGAGGCTGCTGTCGAGGCGCTCAATCGTGTTGCGGATAGTGGTGAGGTCGGTCGTGTGCAAGCAGGACTCGAGCAGATCGACGTCGTCGGTGCGCAGGGCCTGTGAGAGGACGGTGGTGAGGGACTGGTGCGAGGGGGGTGCAATGGCGTTCCGGGCGGGCGCAGAAACGGCGTTGCTGGCGGCCGCGGGGTGGAGGGCGGAGGGAACGTCAATGATTTCGTTTTCGGCGCGGAGAAGCTCTCCAAAAGATGGAGAGGCCTCGGCGTCGGAATCACCATCCTCATCCTGCTTGGCGGGCGATTGCGCATCTCGGCCATTAAGCTTGCTCCGTGGAGCTTTTAATCGAGCGATCACGGCGCCATCCTTGGCTCCGTTGGCTGTATCTTTGGCATTGTCGTCCTCGGGGGAACTCTCGCCGGCGTCCGAAAGATCTTCGTCGCTGTCGCCGTCGGACGAGATCTCGATGGGCTCGGCCTGGGAGCTGTGCACGGCATCGGGGCCGGCGATGGAGGCGCGGGACTCGTCAATGGTGGGCTTGCTTTGGGCCTTTGCGGCGGAGCGGACAACGGGGGCTGCCAGCTTGGCTGGAGCTTTCCGCTTGGTTGACATGGTCATGAGGATTTGTGGGAGGAAAGATTGACGGGATAGAGGTCGTGTGAATGGCAAGACAGATTTTTGATCGTCTGCCAAAAGAAGAATGGAAAAAAATGGCTGATGCAAATTGATATCAGAAAATAGAAACTCTTAAATCTGCCAGAGGTATAGCCTCTATATGTCAGGTCCAACCAGGACAAGGAGTGTCAATGTCCTCAGCGTTATCAGCGCCGAGTTGATGGAAAATTTCAGTATCGCAGTCGTAGAGGCTGGCGAACTTTTTTTTGGCTCCAGACGCTTGGCAATGGGCCTTTCCCCACACACACGCAGAGCATTGGAAGTGGGCGGATGACATAATCATCGATAAGGAGTCACGCGATGAATCACATGGTGATAAGACGGTTGCTGGGTACGTACCCAGAACACATGGGTTCCTTCCTGTTCCGGAAGCAGAATGAATCCCATTGAAGACAACTGACTGATGAGTCACCCCTGCTTGAGTCCTGAAGCGTCCGTTTTCGACCAGGTAGGCTGGCGCAAGAGTTGGAACCCTCAAGGAGCGTGGCTGTGCCGCAGGCTGCCGTGATTGGCCGTGCTGGCTTGAACCGTGGCGGCCTGAGGCTACGTATCCTTAGATGGCTGTTTAGGGCATCAAGGCGCCATGATTGGCGGCGCGGCAGCCTCTAAATGAGGTGGGCGCTGATTGGCGGGGGCTGTGGGGCGCAGCGGACCCGAAATGAGCCCTTTATTGGCTGCAGCCAGAAGCTGCCCCCCTGCCCGATTGATGCTGCCCGTTCGCCGCGTCGCAGTTGTTCTTGAGTCCAAGCTTCCCGAGAGACCGAAACAAAAAGGAAGAAGACAACATTAGCAGGACTCGGGCCTTGTTAGTCAAACAGTGTCCCGGATGGCATTCTCGCATGAGCAAAACAAATATCCGTCCGTCTCATCCGGGAGCCAGCGCGAGTGTAGGCAGCGGGTTGGGTCACCCCATGCCGCCCATTGGGCATGGAGGGATGCTGCCTCCCAGGCTGCCCAGGCCGCCCAGGCTGCGCTCCCCCAGCGTGCATTCCCTTGCTTTCACACAGCACGAGTGTCCGACTTGCCTCGAGTGTGAGTGTGGATCGCCGCGACTTGCCTCGGACCCCGGTCCTGGTGTTCGTCCTCGTTTGTGCGATATGCCCCGTTAGATAGGTATCTGCAAGAGCGAGGTCGTGTGGCCCGTGAGGCATCGCTGGCCTTTTGGCGAACCGCGACGCGACGCGCGCACTCGCCCTCTATAGCCAGCTGGATGGATATCGACTGAAGGGGCGAAGAGAGGAATAAAAAAAATTGTGGCGTGATGCCCTCTTCTTTGTTCCTGCAATGTCTTTTGTTTCTCTATTACCAACTATTCCAGGTCAGATCATGGGCTTTTTCTTTTCTTCTTCTCCCTCCCTCTTGTTTAATCAGAAATCAAACATGACCATTGATCGTTTGCAAGCCATGAATCATTACTCACTTTTTGTGTGCACATCCAAACTGCAAGTGAGGCAGCCTTCATGCAGTCCACGGTGACCAGGCAGCGAGCCACTCAGGTGCCGCGCCAGCCACAAGCGCAAGCCTGTCGTCGATTCAATTCATACCAATCATGACAAAAACCATGAACAGGCAAACAATCATGTTCCCAAGGTTCTGGTCCGACAACGCCTCTAGCTCGTCGCAGCTTCACTCACACACTCCACTGTCTTACACGTCCTGATCCTTCGGCACAACTAGTCGCCGCCACAAAAGTCTCACCGTGAGGAAGCCATGGTGAGGCAAGCCCGAACCCGCAAGCCAATCACAGCACCCCTCAAGCCACCAGCCCCAGTCCCCAGCCTCGTTCTGCACAAAATCCCAGCCCGCGCCCTAGCTTGTGCACGTCTTGTGCGAGCACAAGAGCACGAGGGGGCACGCACGTGCACGGGCCACCCTCACTTTGGCACCGACACCTCGGCCAACTAAATTTTTTCCCCTGCCCCTTCCGTGCCCCGATAGACACAAATCAACGGCTCAGCGGAGTTTGCCTTCTTCTCTCATAAATACCACCGCGCCTCCGACCGGCCAAAATTCACTGACGTGCACGCGCTTTTCCCTCACAGGCCCTCCTAACACCCTCCCCCCCCTCCCTCCTCCCAACACCGCCCCGAATAAAAAAAAAAAGTAAAGGTACCTCACGCAGCGCAAATCGCAACCACCAAACCTGCAACCACCTTGTTCTTTTACAAAACTCACCTTGCCGACCACCACCAACCAACAAAGGGTTAGAGAAAAAAAAAAAAGAATTCCAACGCAACCATTCACACTTGTTGGCTTTTCTTTTTTCGGCACAACAACCAACATTCATACAACCTTTCGCGCATCAGCCAAACACAACCCACCTATAATTCTAATACGCCTGCGACTTCGGATATTCGGTCGCATTTCTTCCGGCGCTTGTCAATCCCGACCACTTTCGTCTTCTGACGCGACCACCTCTTGCCTCCACTCGGGCGCGCGACCACTTGCATCCGCATCGCATCCTCTGCACCGCATCTCACCTCTGTGCAGCGCATCGCCATCTGCTGTCTACGACGTCGGCGCCTCCAACCTTCAGCCCGACTCGTGCATCGCGCCTGCTTTTCATCTCATCAGCCGCCGCTACGTCCGTGTCCGCACTCACCGTCCCCGAGGCACCACTTTGGCCAGTTCACTCTGCGCCACCTTCCGTCGCATTCTGCATTGCGCTCGCCGCCACCACGCCGTAGGCATTTAAGCAACGAGCTCCCCCGCCTCCACCTGCACCAATTTTCGCGTCGCGCATTTCCGCATCCACACTTGTCGTCGCCCACCCCGTCGCTCATCCTCTACGCCGACCCGACTCGTGCGCTCATCAAACTACGATCTTTTTCATGTCGCGACGCGCTGTCTAAGTGTTTTCAACTATTGCATCGTCATCGCGCATGACAATCATGACATCGCCAGCCCCAGAGGATCTAAAGTCGCGCGACTCGGTGGAGGAAAAGGAGCAGAAACCTGAGGTTAATGGGTAAGTTCCCCCTCGGCTCCGTTTTCGCTGCGCGTGCACTGTTACGCGCTGCGTTTGCGACCACTACACATACCCACCTACCTGCATCTACCTGCGGGTGCTGACCAGCTCGCTTTTTACAGCCATGCGACCCCCAAGGACGACGCCGAGAAGCCTACCGTAAACGGTGACAAAGACCACTCCGAAACCAATGGTGTCACCAAGGACGTAGAGATGGAAAACGCCGATGGCTCCAACAAGCCAGCTGGTGACGAGGAATCCAAGGACGTGAAGAAGGAATCTACCGACACTGAGAAATCCAAGTCTAAGCCCGCCGAAGATGTCGAAATGAGAGATGCAACTCCCGACAAAGCCACCGTCGATACGCCCACCAAAAAGGAACCTACCGATGACACCGAAATGGCTGACAAGCCCGCTGACACGCCCAAAAAGGTCAACGGCACCAGCGAGGCCCCTGCACCTGGTTCTGAAGCCGACTTGCAACCTGCAAGTCTATCCCAGCTCGCCATTGAGTCCAATGATGCCGAATCTGCTCCCAAGCCTTCCATCGAAGTGAACATGGAGGATGCACCTGTCAAGGTAGCCCGCGAGCGAGAGGACGATGGCGCAGATGAGCCCGCGCCTAAGCGTGCAAAGACCGAGCCCAGCGAGGATGATGCTGGTAGTACCGTCGCCGTCGCTTCTTCTGCCCCCGCCGAAGCCCCAACACAGCAAAATGATCCATTTGCCCGATTGGACAAGTGGAACGACGCCGAGTTTAACGGCCAAAAAATCACACCTTACCAACGCCGTGAGATTCGCAAGGTTCTTGGGCGGGTCAAGAAGACCAAGCAGGGCGCTCACTTCCGTGACTCGGTCCAAAAGCTCTGGCCAGGCCTTTGGGAAAGCTATCTCGCCAAGATCGAGAAGCCCACTGACCTGTCCGAGATCGATCGTAATGTTCGAGATCCCAGCGGCCCCTATGTCACCATCTCCCATTTCCGAAAGGACCTCGTTCTCATGTATGAGAACACACTGGCCTTTAACGGACCAATCCACGACGTGACCAATGCTGCGAAGGGCTCCATCCGATCCATCTGGGATGACATTGTCACCATCCCACAAGAGGAGCCGGTCAAGCCCAAGCCCGCTCCCAAGCAAAAGGCCCCGCGCGAGTCTCGCACCGCCGCACATGTCGAATCAATTGGTGCCGTGCGCAAGCAATCCGTCGGTCCTAGGCCCAGCCCTGCTGCTGCTGAAACACACAAGCCTTCACCGGCGCCCCCTCCGGCACAGACCCAGGCTGCCGTCGAAGCGAGACGTGATTCTTCAGCCACTGAAGGTGACCGTCCCAAGCGTACCGTGCGTGCTCCTAAGTCTAAGGATATCGACTACACAACCAAGCCCTCGCGCAAGAAGCTTAAGCCCGAGTTGCAGTTTGCCGAGGAAGTGCTCAGTGAACTTATGGCCCCCAAGAATAAGCATCTTAACTCGTGGTTCATGGAGCCTGTCGATGCGGAGGGTCTTAACATTCCCACATACTATTCCGTTATCAAAAAGCCCATGCACTTGTCCAAGGTAGCCACTTTGTTGTCCGGCGGGGACATCACCAGCTTCAAGGATTTTGACAAAATAGTGAGGCTGATCTTCACCAACTGCTACACCTTCAACGGACCTGTCGAGCAAGGCAATGCCGTCTCATATGTCGCAAGCCAGCTCGAAGACTTTTATAACGGCCAAGTAAAGGGCAAGGATGCTTGGTTGGCCAAACATGCCAAGGCCAATGCCCCTCCCCCAGCCTCTCACGCCAGTGATGAGGAGGAAGAGGAGGAGGAGGTCGAAGACGCAGCTGCTGGTGGCCTTGACCCAGCTGTCGAGGTCCGAGACTTGGAGGCCAAGTTACGCGAGGAGAGTGGAAAGCTAAATGACCTCTTCGCCGCTGATGCACCCAACCAGAGCCTCATCATGGTCCAGCAAGGCATCGTCACCATGGTGCAGGAAGCTCTTCTTAAGGCCAAGACGAGTCTAGCCGAGAACCGTCAGAAGCATGACAGCAAACCCAGCAAGAAGTCAAGCAAGCCAAGCAAGCCCAAGTCCTCTAGTAACGCAGCACCACGCAAGCCAACTGGCAACGTTCCTCCCAAGAAATCTGGCGCTACCAAGAAAGCTGCTAGCAAGAAAAATCTGAATGCCGCTGAAAAGGATGCCATCGCCAATGCCATCAACGATCTCGAGTATCCCCACCTTGACCGTGCCATCGACATTATTAAGCGTGACACGGGCCAAAATGTAAGTATACACTTGTCAAGTCCATGGCTTGTTTCTGTAGCTGACTGTTCTAGGAAAACAATGACGGCGAGCTCGAGTTGGATATTGATCAGCTGAGCAACGACGCTCTCCTTAAGCTTTGGGATCTGTGCAAGAAGGTCCTGAGTGGTTTCGGCAAAGACTTGGCAGGTCCGGCCACGTCTCCAGAGGTGACACGTTCAGCCCCTCCCAAACAACCAAAGCCAGCGGGAGGTAAACCAAAGAAGAATAAGCCCATGAGTGCCCGGGAGCAAGAAGAGCGCATCGCTCAGCTCAAGGGTCTGCGTGACATGTACAAGTCGGGCAATGACGGTCCCGATGCACAAAACGTGACCCAAGCGCCAACCCCGACGGCCGAATCAAGCGATGATTCGGATTCGGAAGAGGAGTGAAGCAGACCACGGCATACATGTGTGGTCAATGAACGAGTGTATGAATTTTCGTATGGACCAGGGGAGTTGCTTGGCTGTGGATGGGAGCGTGATTCGCCATTATACCCGGCCGCATGGCTACCCGTATCTTGCTTGCAGTTGGCCGTCCCGATGGTTGTCTGGACTGCTTCCCTGAGGCCCCCCCGCGAGCGTCGAGACGAGGATTTTTTTAATATGTTGCTGGCTTATTATTTTTGACCAGCCGTTATTTCTTGCCAATGAGGGCCGATGAGGACATTATTCCGACGTTGAGCGCTCCATAATGATGGAGGGACGTTGGTTGCTGTGATGACACCGGCAGCCGGAATGCTGCGTCGCGGGGAAGAGGAGTTGTGGGGAGGACGATCGGGACTTTGCTTGGTCCTGTTTCCAGGGCACAAGAGGATGCAGTGGTGTCTCGGTCACTACACGTAGGCAGTGTAGGAATAAATGTATAGTAAACCTTGCTCTCCACCAAATGCGCTTCCCATGTGATGTGAAAGAAAAAACGCTCTGCAGATTTTTTCCAGAGAATCGCAATGAAATGCTCTAAATGTTCATGGGAGTGGGATTCAACTGCCGACTGTGGCATGTCAAGAGTGGTGAGATGTTGATAGCATCAACGTCGCATCATCAAGTTGAAACATGATAACTTGGGGGCGGCGATATGGTGCCACAATTGGGCGTGAAAAGTGATTTATCACTGGTAGCCCTCAAGGTGAGAAGCTTGTTGAAACATAATCCCTTGCGACGGGTGAGTGAGTGAAAGAGTGACTTGCTCAGTCTGGCTCATTTGACTCTCAAGAGAGTGCCGAGGAATGATGAGGGGAACCGGAAACTTTCCAGTCGAGAGCAGAGGCGGGACGGAACACAATGAAATGCGCAGATGCAAAGCCGTCAGTCGAACGGAGCGTATGCGCCTAGCCTGCCATGTCAGAGGCTGTTTTTGGTTGCGTCTGGCTCTCAAGATTGCGGGATGAAGCTGCGAGTCCAAGGGCCGAGGTGCTGTAGGTTTCAGCAAGCAGCCGACCGGCAGGACAGGAATTGGAAAAACGAAGGGGGAGAAACACGATCGCCAACGGGCAAAACGAGAGGAATGAGGCCCGCAGCCAACGGTCCCGAGTTGCAACGGGCCGGGCGAGGCGAAAAGTGAGTGCTCCGTGGCGAGCAAACGGCGATGAAAATGTCGGCGCCTGATGCTTTGTTGGCAAGTGGATTGTGTGGGAACAGGAAAATAGGGCGAGGGATGTGTGGGCGTGATTTGGTGGGCGGGCGGCGAATTTGCCTGGGAAGGCGCAGCCAAGGTCAAGACGGATGGATACAGTGCACGGAAAACCCAAACCAATTTACCCTGTACACCAAATAAATATTTTATTTTTACCCATTGAGCTTCTATTTTTCTATTTTTGCTTCTGTTTCTGTGTGCTGCCTTGCTTCGTCTTACTCGTCTGATGCCGTCGGAACAGGAATCCTCCTCCTTAATCGCTGGCAAATTTCTACGTAGTCTTGCTCGTTTTCTGCTGTGATTTCCCCATGCCGCACCATGAAGTCGACCATGACAGGGCAGACGTTGGGCTTGAACTCGCCGGCCAGCATTCGCTCTCGCACCTCGGCACATCCCATTAAGACAAATTCTTCCACTTCGTCGTCCCCGGGAGTCGGAATCACATACTCGGGAAACTCTAGGTCGTACACGTACAAAATGTCCGAGTGAAATAGCCCGCTCTGCTCCTTGCGGTTCACCATGGTCACAGCGCCCACGGCCTTGACCTTGGTGTCTACGAGCTCCTGTGGAAGGCATGCCTCCTCCGTCGCCTCAGCGCGAATGCAATCTAGCGGCGTGTGAGATGCCTTGATCCCGCCTGCAACTGTGCTATCCAGCATGCCCGGGTACGTGAACAGCGACCGACTGCGACGTGCGACCCAAATGCGAATACCGCCGTCTGGCGCACGCACATAGCCGGTCAGATGAGCTCCTCTGCATGCGATGCCGAATAGCGGAGCTGCGAAACGCTCAATCTGCACAAAGTCGCGCGCTCCAATGACGCGAAAGGGTTCGCTGTGCTCCTGATGCAGGATGGGGAAAATGTCACCGTCAATGGCTGCATCGACAGCCTGCTGAAACGCACTCGTGGCGTGCGCTGCAAGACTTACTCCGCTAGGCGGGCTGGCCAAAGTGACAGTGCGGCCATTGTGGTCAACAGTGAAGGATTCCGACCATGGCATACGTGACACGGTGTCGGGATGGATAAAGCCATGCGGCCGGGGGTCTGGAGCGAGGTGCAGACGGTAATACGGGTGATGATCCGCCTCAAAGCTCAGGGGGACACTGAGACATGGTGAGAAGGCGGCTCGTGTTGGGCCAAGGTGGCTGGCTTACTTGTCAACCTGGGTTATCAAGTCCAGCAGGGTGCGGGAAGACGGCGCCATGGTTCGTATGTCTGGTGCGAAAATCCGGATAGCGGTGCGTATAATCTCTCCGTCTTTGAGTCACTGGTCGATTGTTGCTCGATGAGGAAATAGAGAGTTGTCTGTTAAAAAGAGAGATACACTCATCATGAGTCACCTTTGTACCGATCCTGCATGAAGCTAACCAAGAAGGTTGGTGGATGCTAGATTAACATGGTGCCGATCTATTGTTGCAATGAAGGCCCTTTGACCTCAGCACGCCGTCGCTTGGGACGCATGCGTGAGCGAAGTGCTATTGGAAGGCCAGAGAGGGGATCTTACTTTTCCACTCTGGCCTTTGTAGATGCGAATTATAAAGCATCAAGTTCGAGCACAAGCTCATCATAGCTATTGACTCAACATTTTCGACTTGTCAGATATCACTTCTATACATCACCACCTCTGGAATCATTTCCAACCCATTCGCCATTATGGACAGTCTCAGTGCCATTCTGCAGAAGCACGTCGCTCAAGGCGATGATGCCGCCAACAAGCTCCTCGGAGCCGCATTCGTTGTGGTCAACTCCAAAGGTAATCCACTCAATATCTCAAAAATCCTCTACTGACTGTTTAGATATTGTCTACTCTGGCGCGGCTGGTCGCATCGGATTTGATACGAGCTCAAAGCCTTTTGAGGCCAACACTTTTGGTGGCGTCGCCTCATTGACCAAGATAATGACCGCCACCAGTATCATGCAGATTGTGGAACGAGGCTTGATTGGGCTTGATGATGACGTGCGACCACTTATACCCGAGCTGGCTGCCATGCAGATTCTACGTGGCTTTGATTCCAACGACAGGCCCATTTTGGAAGACAACACCAAGCCCATCACGCTGCGGTATGCACTGACCTGGTTGCTTTGAGCAACTGCTGACCTTGACAGAATCCTTGTTACGCACACTCTTGGATTGGGTTACGACATTATTGACCCCGATATTATGAAATGGTCCAAATATGTTGGCCGCACTGCTACAAATCTCCAATGGAGCCGCGAAGGCTTCAACACTCCGATCAAGTTTGCCCCTGGGGAGGGCTGGTATTACGGCGCCGCCATGGACTGGGCGGGCCTGGTCCTTGAATGTGTCACTGGGAAGAAGTTGAGTGAATACATGCAGGCAAACATTTTCGACCCACTAGGCATCAAGGATACTGGCTTCTGGCCCGAGAGGCTTTCTCAGACGGCTGACCGCACAATGATTTGCACTTACAGAGACGGCGAGAAGCTGGAACCCGGCCCGCTTCCCGTGCCGAAGGAGCACGAAATAGAAAGCGGTGGCGCTGGAATCTATTCGACGGCATACGATTATGGCCTCTTCTTCCGCGGCTTTCTGCAGGGCAAGCTTCTCAAGGAGGAGACCATCACACAAATGTTCACGCCACAACTTAATGAGGTTCAGAGTGGGATGTTGGAATCAATCTGTTACAGCAATGAAGGCAGACATGATGCATTTGCTCCGGAATTCCCAAAGGACCTCAAGCTTAACCATGGCATCAGCGGCGTCATGAACATGGAAGATGTGCCGGGCAAGCGACGGAAGGGGAGTCTCATGTGGAGTGGCATGTACAACAGCCGCTGGGTAAGTTGCATATCCCGCTACAAGACGGAAACTGACATGTGTACAGTGGATGGACCGGGAGACGGGTATTGCGGCTGCATTGATCGTCAATGTCCAGCCTCACGGGGACCCAGTTGTAAAGAGCCTGTACAACGAGCTTGAACGGGAAGTGTACAAGGTCCTGGGCAAACAGTAGTACTTTTAATTCTTGCCAACGTAGTAGCATCATTCTTCTTCTAGTCCAAACAACTCTTCGGGATCCATTGACTCCAACGTGTTTTCTAAGACCCGTCTGCAGCGTGCCCGGTAGTCCAGCGCCAATTTCTGGTTCCGCTCAAGTTCCTCATCACCCACTGCCTCCACATCCGTCTCATCTAGCCGCTCTAGTTCCTGCATGAGCTTGTTCTGGATGATGCCCGCTGTTTGCTGTAGATACCTCCGACCTTCCCCGCTTACCTTGCCGCTGAAGAATGCATCTCGCCGTGCTTGCTCCGCGGCATCGCCCTGCAGACTGCCGTCCACGGGAATGAGCTGCGGGTGTCCCTCCGGAGGTGCGAGCGTGCAGAAAATGTCCCACACCATGTCGTGTTGGACGTGCTGGAAGGACTTGAGCATGGTGGACGGGTCGGTTAGTTGCACTGTTTGCTTGGACCTCGCCAAGAGGGAGCTTGGATGGTGGATAGGCCGGAGCGAGATGTAGTACTCTTCCGTGACGGGACCGGAAGTGGCCTGCCGCTTGCGTACGTGGACGTAGTCGTTGTGCAGAGTCTCCGTCTCGGGAAGCATGAAGCCGTAGCCGAGCAGCAGCTCGGCGTTTGTCTTGAGGCTGTAGTTGTTGAATACTTGCTCACCCGACTGGTACGCCCTCGCCACCTTGAGGTCGCAACTTGTGCGACCTTGGTCAAGTTCCCACTTGACCTCCTCTGTCATATCATGGTTGCCCACATCGTAGAGCGGGAGCAGGACGGAAAAGTCATCAAGGCCGACGCTGGGAGGTAGAGAAGCACGGTCGGCAGCCGAGAGGACTAGGCTCGGCCGAAAGCTGCGGCTGGAGAAGATGCTGTACGCCCACTGATACAACGGAAGGGTGAGGCGGGACGAGAGGCTTGGCTCCCAGTCGTCGAGCCACCTTTGGGCAGCCTTGAACTCACGCTTGACGTTGGTGCGTGTTTGCTCCACGCCGACCTGGATGTTTGTGCCTTCAAACAGTTCCGCATCGTCGTCGTCCCAAAACGGCGGCAAAGCCCACAACTCGACCTCATCTGGTTGTGGGAGCGCACGTATATACGGCGCCCAGAAGGAGTCGTCGCCTTGCAGGTAATGCTGGACCAGGACGAAGCGACCAATGACGTGGGGCGGGTTTTTTTCCAGGAAGCTGGCGGGGAACGGCTTGGTGCCGTTGTCCCGTCCGGGCAGGGCGTTGAGGTATGACAAGCTCAAAGAAGTCGGCAGGCTGACGATGGGCTCATACGGCTTGGTCCCGGCGGCGTCTTGCTTGACATGGAACGAGAGCCCGGTCTGGGCATCTTGGTAGACTTCCACAGACGGGTGGAGATGAGCGCCGTGGGACGTGGCCCACGTAACGAGCCCGGAGATTTGCTCGGCGGCAGCCATGGGAGCGTTATGAAAGAGTGTGTCGAGAGTGGTTCCTGGTGGTTGCTGAATGAGGTTTTAGAACGATTAGAAAATCTTGGTTGACACAGATTATTCTAGGGCTAGAGAGTGGGTGATGGGGCAGCTTCTGAACAACACACCTAACTGAAGCAGTCACAACGGTTCAAAATAACTACTCAAGACTCTTAATGGACCTTTCGACAGGATAATTACAATTTTTGTCTTTTCTCGCCCATCTTCGTTGATCTTGACTGGAGTAGCAGTGACGTCACGTGACGTCACCAACTTGTACAACCTGCAAGTCAGTCATGTCATCTTAAGCGATGGAGCACGATTCAGACCGGGCTGGACTCAAGCAAACTCTATGAATAGAAAAACGGAGAATATGTTTCACATTCTAATGTTTGTTGGCTGTGCCACGACTTGGCATGTTTGCCATATCCACTTACGGACCGTATGTCTGACAAGAAGCAAACAAATCGAGCGATGTAGCACTTCCGAAGATGCTCTTGTGCAATAGATGGAGTATGATTACGAAATCAATTCCAGACTGGCTTTATAATGCCCTGACTGTCCTTCTGTCCCAACACTTTCTTCTCAACCTCACAACCAACCTTGGACTTCATTTATATATTTATTGACTGCACCTTTTTATTCCTTTCTCGATCATGATGCGCATGGCACTCTGAAGATTTCTTTGATGCTGCACCTCAAGTTACTCTCACTGATCTACAATGGCATTTTGAGTCTTTGTGCCATCATTTCAACACCATTGAGTCCTTGACGGCGTGCCCTCTTGTGCCAGACATACAAGACGACGAAACTTCTCTCGCGATACAGTCAGTTGAGCGGCTAAGAAGAGGGACATACCTTCCTGGAGAGAATTCTTCAAGGGTTGAGTTGAGCTTATCCTCGACAAGTTGTCAAATGTCACTTATGGTTCTCTCATCGATCGGAACTTCAATTCCCCCAACTCTTGGGACTACATAGTCTGTGCCAAGCAAGAGAAAGTTAGTCACCACCGCAGGAATCGTCATCGCAGCTTGACCTCCACAACAAGAAGTCTTTATCCAAAGATAGCAAATATCCTCTTCTGGTGTTGCTCTAAGTTGATCAACTTTGTCGTTACGGATCTCGGGCATGTAGGACTGGATCACCACGACTCAACCAGTTCCCCACACCAGGCTGGAAGCTACCGCATTGTCACCCATTTTGAACAAACCTCGGATGACAAAACTTACGGGACGAATCATGCTCTGAGTGTAGTTGATGCATCCATCATGGTGATTCCAGAACCCCAAAGTCATCTTAGAAGTCGACGTGTGAGATATATCCTACAAAACTCGATTTCCTGCTTTCGGTGCCATAATGAACTCGATTAAGGCGAAGTATTTAGCATGAGCCAATGGTTTCTGCCCAACCCAATTAGAGACGACAAAACCGAGGCATGCGGGAGACGTTTGCCTGGCACCCTGCGGTCATTTTCTTTCCCGAAAGCCGATCTGTTTATTGGACTTTTCCCAAGAGATGATACCAGTAACCTCAGGCATGTACCTAGAGACACGGACAATCTGTTTTCTCTTTCGAGACGCCACAACTTTTACGATACACAACTGTCCTCACCGTGTCAAATGAGGAGCGGAGGATTTTCAAGATCCCTTGAAAGCTGACAAATCCCGATTGTCCAACAGAAAAGCTGGCTTTCTGTTTGTCAATGATAGTCGATTCATATTTTTGAAATTCGCAATTTCGCTTTTTAGGTCACGTATTACTACGATGAATTTGAAGCATCATCTGGCAGCAGTCGCTGAGCATAGTCGCCGAGGAGTATCACTACCTAAAGAACCCCGCCACCAGCGCGAACAAGTTATCAAAATAGCTGAACCTGGATTTCCTATTGACCGTGCCGGCAACAAATCTTTTGAAATACGTACGAGATATTGAGAGCTGGCTCTCCCTGGTCTGGATTCTTGCGTACCCTTTCACCTACATCGGCAAATCGGAGGCCATCCCAGGCTCCACCTTCTAGAGTCCTTCCCCACCCAACCGTGACCCCACCTTTCCGCGACATGCTTCCGGACACATAATTCCTTCACCTCCACTGTAACTCGCACCAAATCCATAGTAATCCTTATCCAATTTAGCTGAAAAAATGATTATGAGTTATTCTAAGGTTGATTATTAAAATGTACTAATTGTAACTACTAAAAAAGTTGAGGAAGGTAGGTAAATTGAGTTTGTTAGTTAATACTATGGTGTCGCTCTCTTTATGCTGTGTGGCTGACTTAACGGCGCCTAATTAGCAATATAAGCTTAAAAGCCTTTGTAGCGGTTATTTAATATATAAGAGAAATACCTAATAAAATGGATTTTAATAAAGGAAGAAGCTAATTGTATCTTGATAAGGTAAGAGGTGTAGTTCTTTGTTAAGCTGATTTTAAGTAAGGGTAGGAATAATAGCCTTCTTAGGAATAATTAGGTTGATTACTTCTTTTAATATTATAATAATATTAAAATAAAGGTATTCTAGTCTTTAGAGACTATATGTTTATGGGCTATAATAAAGGAAGTTATATAGTGCTAATATATTAACTTAGATTAAGTTTTAAAGTATAGAAAGATTAGGTCTAATTGCCTTTATAATGTAAATAAATATAATCTCTATAAATAAGAAATATATATTAAAAAGGTTATTAGAATATATTTAATTTTTTATTTAATTATAATAAAGAGTAACTCTATAGATTAGGTTATAATTATAAAAGTAGAAAGTACTAATAGAAAATACCTTATATTATATATTACTTTTATTAGTATAAGGCTTTAAGATTAGTAATTTAATAAAAATTTTCTTTAATAGAAATATATTTGTAGCCTCTTGGGCTAGGTAAATATAGATATTCTCCTTAAGTGGTTAAAGAAGATATTTTGTTATGACCCATAACACGCCGGGGCGGTCAAACAAGGCAGAAACAATGCTCACCTACCCTATAGCCCTACACTAACCAATAAGGAAGTGCTTACAAGCAATTACTCACAGTATTAATAATCACCTTATAATTACTACCTTAATTACTAATACATTAGATAAAACTAATATAATAAGCGCCTACTAAGTAATAGTATATAGATAGATTAGAATCCGCCCTTATAGCTAATACTAACCAGCTTTCAATATAACTTAATTACCTTAATTACAATTAACTATTACCTAATATAATACTTCCATTACTCTATTTACTATAATATACCTAACCATTCTACCAATAATAAACCCTTTATTCTAATTAATTTATTAAGTTAAGAATTAATTAGATTATTATATATTAAAAGCTTTTATTTAATTAATTACTTATATTAATAATTAAGTAATAATAATATTTAGAAAAAACCTTATCGCAACTACTTCTTCTAGTAACACTAAGTTAATTACAGAACTATAATAAATTAAGAAGAAACTTATAAATATATAAGCCCAGCTTAAAGCAAAAGAAGTTAGAATTACTACAATTAAAGGAAGTAAGGGTAAAGATATTAGTAAAATTCTAAGATCCCTAATCCTAGAACCCTTCCTAGGAAAAGCTACTAATATAGTCCCCTTCCTTATCCAAATGAAGGGATACTTTTGCTTCTTCCTAACCCAATTGGTAATTCCTAAAGCTTAAGTACTATATATTAAAACCTTTCTTTAAGAAGATATAGGAGTATGGTTTGAACCTATTATAAGAGATTATCTGGAAAATGAGGACAATATTGACCAAAATGAAAAGATCTAAGAGATCTTTAGAGACTAGGAATATTTTGAAACTGCTATTAAAGATAATTTTGATATAATTAATATAAAATAATAAGCTATAAACTAGTTATATGAACTTAAGCAAATAAAATCCTATAACTAGTATTTAGCCAAGTTTAAAAGAATTATAATATAAATAGCCTAAAATAATAATATATTAATAGAATTTTACTATAAAGGCTTAAAGAGCGAAATCAAGGATGAAATCTATAAGGAAGATTGGTTAGAAAAACTCTTGGAGTATATTAAAAGTACTATTAAGATTGATAAAAGATAATTTAATTAATATAAAGAATATGCTTAAGATAATAAAAACCTATATATCCTAAATAAAGGAAAAACCTAGAATAAGTAATAAAGCACTACATATAGGACTTATTTAGGATTAATAGAACTTAATATTACCTAGGGGTATAATAAAAGTAAGATTATTTACTTTAATTATAAAAAGAAAGAATATAAATCCTTTAAATATTACTTCTTAAAAATAGGAAATTAGTTTAAACTTATACTAGAAGAATAGAAATAACTTAATACTATAAAAACTTAATAGACCTTAATATTAAAAGGAAAAGAGGATATTATAAGAAAAGTTATTCTTGCTATTATTAAGAAACATAAACCAACTACTATAATTAAGTAATATACAGAAAACTATAAATTATATAAAGTAAAACTTACCTTATAATAAGAAATTAATAAAGTTATTCAAAAAGTATAATTAACTTGATAAGAAGGCTAGTTCTACCTTCCCTATAAATGATTAGAATGAGCCAAGAAGATAGAAATCCCTATATCTATTTTAAATATATATACTAACAAAGTATTAGTATGATGGGATACCTGCACCTATAATGAAAATAAAAATAGAAAATGGATAATTAATATTAAAAGAATAGCTTAATAAGTTAAGAAACCTTTATAGAATAGAGATAAAGTCTTCCTACTTATATAAAGTGAATAGCAACTAGGAAACTATAATCCCTAATCTATTTAATATAAGAAGGATAATTTTAGATTAAATATAATATATAAAGAATATAAGTATATTTTATAGGTAAGCTATTATAACTATAATTACCTCTAATATATAAAGTAAAAATAATATATAGTATGCTTCCCTATTAGAGTAGAAGATATAGTTATTTATTGCACTTATAGGAGATATTTTAATTAATATAAAATAATAGAAAGAAACCCTTACTACTAGTTTATTATATTGGAACTAAGTAAGCTTAAGTTCCCTGATTATAGTGAGCTGCCCTGGAATAAATATTAAGATCTTAAATATAATATTTATATAATAAATAAAGTAATAGCCTAGCACTAAATAAAACTAAAAAACGAGTAGAGCCTCTTGTAGAAGAGTAATAGGAGCAGCTAGAGTAATGATCCCTAGAATTACTAAAAGAACTTTTAAAAAAGCTTTATACTTTACAATTAAAAAGTAACCCTAATAATAATTAGAAATAAAAATAAGGATTAAAGGGAAGTAATATAATACTATAGTAGATAGTAAAATTAAATAAAACTATATTAATTCTTAAATAATTAACTAACTTTAACTACTATAGATAATAAAAGTCAATCTATATAAAATTATTAATATAAAAGGAATCTCTTTTAGCTATAATAATAGTATTATAAATAAGAAGATTAATTACCTAAAAGTCTTTATTAAAGGAAAGAATTAAAAAATAACCTTTAATATTATTAATATCGGACAATATAATCTAGTTTTAGGGTACCTATGGTTATACTAATATAACCCTAATATCTGCTAGTATACTAGCTAGGTGCAAATATCTAAGGAGTATAATATAGCTAGTGATATTTTTACAAAACATAATAAAAGATCTTGAACTCTTAATCTTAACTAAGCAAGAGATATAAGCAAAGAAGAATCTTTACTATTTAAAGAAATAAAATATAAATATAAGAATAGTTAAAAAAGGTAAAGATAATAAATAATTATCTATTTTAGAATATAGTTCTAATAAATTAATAAAAGCCTTAAAGAAATGAAGGATAAAGTAAAAATAGATAGATTGTGTAATATACCCTTATAGTACTGAATCTATAAAAAGCTCTTTATAAAAGAACTAGATATTAGATTACCTAAGTTTAGTTAGTAAGATTATGAAATTATTTTTAAAGATAGATCTAATACCTAATTTTACCCTATTTATAATTTTAACTAAATCAAGCTTAATATCTTAAAGGAATATATCTAAGATATATTTAAAAAAGGATATATCTATATTTTAAACTCTAAAGCTAATTACCCTATTATATTTATATTTAAAAAAAATAAGAAATTATACTTTATTATAGATTACTAATAGCTTAATAATATTATTATTAAAAATTACACTTTATTATTATTAATTAATAAAATAAAGGATTGCCTTTATAAAGCTAATATTTTTATTATATTAGATCTTAAAGGAGTATATAATCTTATTTATATTAAAGAAAGATATAAATAAAAAACCACTTTCTAAATAAAATTTAGATTATTTAAATACCTAATTATACCTTTTAGACTTATAAATACACTAACATCATTCTAGCAAATAATAACCAATATATTACAAGAACACTTAAACATCTTTATTATCTACTACCTAAATAATATCCTTATTTTCTTTAAAAACAAGAAAGAATATAAAGAACATATTTATAAGGTCTTAAAAGCCCTCTAAAACACCAAACTCCTGGTTAAATTAGAAAAAGTAAGTTCTACATTTAAGAAGTAGAATTTCTAGGATATATTATTAGCCCTAATGAAATTCGCATAGATCTAAAGAAAGTTATTATAGTGAAAGATTAGAAGGAACCTACTAATATAAAGGAAGTATAAGCCTTCCTAAGATTTACTAACTATTATTGAAGATTTATTAAGGGATTTAGTAAAATTGCCTTAGATATAATAAAACTAATTAAGAAAGGAATTATCTTTTAATAAGAAAATAAAGTATAATAATTATTTAAAGTTATAAAAAATGCTATTTTAGAAGAACCTATCCTTATAATATTTAACCTTAATAAGCCTATAGAGCTAGAAACCGATGTATCGGACTTTGTCTTAGGGGCCTAGATCGGATAATAAGATAAACAAGGAAACCTATATCCTATAGCATTCTACTTGTATAAGCTATATAGCCCTAAGCTAAACTACCTTATTTATAATAAAGAATTCCTTGCTATTATTAATATTTTCAAAGAATTCTAATAATACCTTTTAGAAAGCAACCACAAAATCATAGTATATATTAACTATAAAAATATTACCTACTTTATAATTATTTAAAAACTTAGTAAAAGGCAACTACAATATGCAAAATATCTATCTGAATTTAACTATTAAATTATTTATATTAAAGGAACTAAGAATAGCTGTGCTAATACAATTAGCTATTAATCTAACTATAATATAAAAAAATTAAAAATATAAAAAAAACTATTAATTTATAATACTAATAGAGAACTAGAATAAGCCCTAATTAGTAAAATAATAATAGAAATAAAGAAAATAATTGCCACTATAAGAATAGGGGGATTGCCATGTGCAACCAGAACTACTACTGTAGAAATACTAATATAACAAGTAGAACAAGGCAATCTATTACTAAGGAAAATTGAAGAATACAATCTAGCACTTCTAGAAGAAGAAAAAATAGACTACCTATAAGTACTAGAGGAATATTAAATAGAATTAATAAGGGATATTCACAAACATCCCTTATATAGCCATAAAGACATTAATAAAACCCTTAAATAAGTTAAATAGATGTTTTTCTTTAATAAGATAAAAAAGAAAATTAAATAAATATATAAGGAATATAACCTATATTAATACTTTAAAAAACCAAAATATAAACCATATAGATTATTACAACTATCCTTTATTATATAATAATCATAGGATTTAATTATAATAGATTTTATTACTAATCTCCTTTTATTAATAGACCTTACTATAGAAGTATATTATAATAATATTTTCATTATTATTAATTACTTTATAAAAGTAATATATTATCTTCTTTATAATAAAATAATAAAAGAAGAATAATTTACCTACCTTTTCTTTTAATATATAATTGCTATATATAAATTACTAACTAAAATCATTTCGGATAGAGGATAACTATTTGCATTTAAGTTTTGGCAAAGCCTGATGTCCCTTATAGGGCTAAATCATAAGCTAAGCATAGCTTTCTACCCCTAAATAGATGAACAAATTAAATGCTAAAACTAGGAAATTAAGCAATATCTACAATATTACATTAATTACAAATAAACCAATTAAGTAGAAAAATTATCTATTATATAATTAGTATATAATATATCCTATAATTATAGTATTAAAATGATATTAGTAAAAGCTAATTTTGGCTTTATACTAGACACTTACTGAGCCCCTTTAGAAGATATGATTTAAGTAAAAGTAATGATTAAGTTAGATGATTTAAGAAAATTATATGAAGAAATGAAAATAGAACTTAAGTTTATCTGTAATATTATAAAAAGATATTATAATTTTAAAAGGTTAAAGGGATTAATCTTTTTGGAGAGAGATATAGTCTATTTAATAATAAAAAATCTTATAATAAAAAGATAAAATAAAAAAATTAATTTTATATAGATTAGGCTATACTTAATTAAAAGAAAAATATTAAAAAATAACTATAAACTTGACCTTCTAGATAATATTAAGGTTCATTTTATTTTCTATATCTTACTACTAGAACCTAATAATAGTATCTAGGTGAATATAGGACTTAAATATAAATTGCAAATAGAAAACCTAGAAGACTAATAGGAAGTTAAGAAGATATTATAAAGAAAAAAGAAAGATAAAAAATTTGAAATTAAATGGAAAGGCTATAAAGAAATAACTTAGGAATCAGTAAAATACCTTATACATTGCTCGAAGATACTAGAAGCATTCCTAAAGACATAGCACCAAGCAAACTATTGAGGTTAACGGTATTCCAATTAATAATATCCACAGCCCCTAAAGATTAAGCCTAAACAATAACCTCCAACTTTACCCAATCTATATCCTTTAATTTATTTAAAGAAGAAAGACCTTAATGTACTATTTCTATATTTTTTATTTTAAGCTAATATTTCTAATAATAAAAATAGGATAAATAATTTAAAGATTCTTAAACTTTAATTTAAGCTATAAATATCTTTACTTAAATATAAAGAAACTTTTTTTAATTACTTTCTCCTTTATATCTAAATAATTAGACTCCTAATTTATCTAGATTATTATAAATATTAGCACCCACCTACACTTATTATTTATAAAAATCATATATATACAGCTAAAGATATCTTTAAAGTATTATATATTCTACTATAATAGGTATATTTATTATAATAATTACTAAAATCTAGTAATATTTTATATTATAAACCCTTAGAAGAATAAAAAGAATATAGTATAACTTTAAAACCTATTAAATTGATAAGCTAGGCTTAAGTATTAGTATAAAGATATGGCTTGGAAGTACCTGGACCTTAAGGTATAATTAGAAAATATTTTAAAGAATAAGAATAGGGAACTCACATACAAGGTCAACCTAATAAGCCTTGAGGATAAGATTAATAGAGGGAGGACATTATATTATGACCTATAATACGCCGGGGCGGTTAAATAAGGTAGAAATAATGCTCACCTACCCTATAGCCTTATACCAATCAATAAGGAAGCACTTATAAGTAATTACTTATAATGTTGGTAATTATTTTATGATTATTACCTTGATTACTAATACATTAGATAGAATTAATATAGTGAGTGCCTATTAGGTAATAGTATATAGATAGGTTAGAATCTGCCCTTATAGCTGATATTAATTAGCTTTTAATATAATTTGGTTACCTTAATTGCAATTAATTATTACCTAATGTAATACTTCTATTGCTTTATTTACTATAATATACCTAACCATCCTGCTAATAATAAACCCTTCGTTCTGATTGGTTTATTAAGTTGGGAATTGACCAGACTGTTATATATTTATCCTAGAAATATAACTTTAAAGAAAGAATCTATAAAAAGTTCTTATTATTAATAATTATATATTATATATATTAGTTTTATTTATATATATATACTTTTTTAATCTTATATAATCTCTTTACCTTCTATTATATATATTATAAATTATATAATCTTTTAATATTAATATTTTTAGCCCCCTTAAAACTACCTTTTATATAAAGACCTACTATAATACTACCTTTAAAATAACTACTCCAATTACAAAATAATACTTCTTAAAATATTATAAAATAACTTCTAATAAAATAATATTATTAAATAATCTTAAAAAGGATTTTTAATAATTAAAATTTATCCTTTTAATATTTCCAAACTACTAATCTAAATTATTAATACTAAAGCCTCCCTAATAATATTACCTTTAATATCTCTACCTTCTATATCTAAATATTAAAAAAAAGATAATAATATAATTATTAATATATTTAGGAACTTAAAGTATTTATATTTATAAATAGATTTAATAAAAAAGATAATAAATAATATTTATTATAATATATAGACCCTACTTTAAAAAACAGGGAAACAGATTAATAAATAAGCTGCCTAAATAGCTACATTAGAGGTCAAGTACAATTACCTTCAGACCAAAATAACTTCAACACAGCCCACAGGAAGGCAAACAGTTAAGAAAAGCCCCAATAAGGGATTTGTAACACTAGTTCAAATAGAAGAGGCTCGTCAAGGGGCCCGGCGCCGGTCACAGCACCTCGTTGAGAGAGGGCAGGCCCGGGCGGAAAGGAATGCAATTGAAAATGCAACATCAGCTGAGGAGGGTGTAATCTATGATATCCAGTAATTGCTAGTAAATTTACTATGTTTTTATGGAGTTGTGAAGGATAACGCCTTTGGTCACGATTTGGCTGATGCCCGCGGTCGGGTGGGGTCACGGTTGGGTGGGGAAGGACTCTACAACCCAGATTCATGGGACTTCATCCGCAAACCGGGCGGCGAATAGAACGGGCTCATGAAGCACGGGCTGCTGAACACAACTGGGGAAATTGTAAGTTATACGGACCCTAAACCTTTCATCAAATCCCACCTGACCGCTCCGTGGCATCATAGTGGAGAACTAGCCGTCCAAGGGAGGGGGCCTGCTTTTTAATCCACGAAGAGCCTCCATCACACAAGCGCGAAGACATGGAAATAACACCATGGTTTGATGTATCGTATTATAGGGTATCAGGGACATTAACCGTGACAGGAGATCTAGCCGCTAGGATGCTAGATTAATGGACAGCGGTGGTAACGAGGTTTGTGCCATTCTTTCTCGCGAGCTGGGTAATTGTTAACTGTTCCGTCAAGGAAACATGATATGTCGAGAACACTGGATTTATGCGATCCTCTCAGTTGAGTTTATGTCTGCCCAGCTTTTCCTGGTGAGTTGTTCCATCTAATGAGTGGGCATGATCCTGACCGGAAAAGCAGTTATCTTAAAATTATATGGACATCCGTCCCAACCTATGCAGATCACAATAATAGTGTGGATTTGCAGTTAGACATAACTGCAGAGTATAGGGTTATAATGCCAATTACTCCCCGACGACCCACGGCTTTCTAACTACGACCAACCGCCGCGACAAGCTGTAGCCCACGCATTCCCGGCCTTTATCATAAGTTGTTTCATACAAAGAGCGACTATGATTCTGATGAGTAATGCAGGCGTATCAGTTTCCTGAAACCTGAGTTTGTGTAAACCAGGAATAACATTAATTTCACCCCGAAATCTTGACCGCAGACGTCAAGGCGTAGCAGCCACCAACCTATCGTCGCCGCCATCCTGATGCTGCCTCCCACCTAGCAGCGAGTGCAGCGGCTCCAGGGAGTTGAGAACCATTATCGCTGACATGATTTTGGAACTGGCCTCGGAGAAGCCTGTTGATTTGCGACGACACCCGGAGAGCGTATTCTCCAATCAAAGGAATGTCGCGCAGATATCCAAAATCACACACCTTTCTGATCGGGTCGTGCCCATTACTGGATTTAATATTGATGTCCAGACATCCGTTAAGTTTGCGAATTGCGAGTTAGCAACCCGTCGTCAAAAGAAAGGACTAATTGCACGATGTGCCTATTTTTTTCTTTCTTTTTTGCAAAGGTCACAGTAATCTGGACTGAATAGCGCCAAACTAAGCCCACGCCGAGCTAAACATGGTCTTCCTTTTCAACTCCTCTTTGTGTGGCGGGGAGTGATCTGGGATGATTCTCGTGCTTTTAGACCGCTTTCACAAGTATCAATAGTGCTATTCAGCCTAGGAAACCTTTTCATCTAGCTGAAAAGTCATGGCTGGAATCGCCAAATTTCAAAAATATGCTGTGACGAGTTTACGAAAGGAAAGCCACTGAAGTTGTTCGGTTCCACGGCGATCTTGGCATTTCCCACTATCTCGTCACCGTCCTCAGCGCGACACCCATATCCAACGGATCGGCCGACATCGAAACTGTATATGCGCTGATGCGGCTAGGAGACAACGTCGAAGAGAGCATGGGAGAGTTCAAATCTCTCTATCATGCGTCATGTCTTGTGAGGAATCTAGTGTGCAAGATGATTTGGTGTGGAGAGGGAAGACAGGAGCCAATAAGGTGCTAGGGATGATGATAATCCGGCGCCAATTCGGCCAAAACTTCCTGAATACCGTTTCTCGTTCATCCCACGAACAGTAGCACGTTACAACCAGATAACAATCCCATGTCTTCTCAGTTGGGGCGAGATTATGCTTGCCACTCAAGGGCTTCTATCTCCGAAAAGCTGCAGGCGCGAGGGTCTTACACTGCGTTTTCTGGCACGCAGGGCTATGAATTACTCAATCAGTCGAGTCCAACCCGAACAATAGGTTCCATATTCTTCCAGAACCCGAGGACTGATTTCAGGGGTTTTGTGATGTGGAGTTACTATACGGCCTAATGGCTTCCTCGGACGGCACCTATCGGTTTGTATGGCGCAAAGGAAAATGCAACCACTGCACAGATGATGGTGCGGTTTCATACCCTTAGGGAAGATCGCACCGAACACATCATAGTTGCAACAGAGTTTCTTGGGCGAATCGCTTTTGAAGATGTCGACACCCAAAGACCACAGTAGTATCTTCATCAATGACGGCAAGGAGGCGCCCGGCTATGCATTCCCGTTTTTTCTCATCGGGTCTGCATTACTTACCTGTAGTCTACTAGTTGACTACACAGTAGTCGACACTTGCACCAAGGAAAGGCAATTCCGTTCCAGTGGTGCGTGGCGGATGCAACTCTTCTGGGTTCAACAGAAGGGTGTTGTGGACGATTAGGAGTTTGACTCCGCTGTCATTTGTCCTCAGGCTAGTCCCGATATAATAACGATATCCGAGAGGGCGGACGAAGACTCTCGTCAGATAATACCTAATTGGACCTTGGTTGGAGTTGTAGGTTCCGTCGTCGGGTTTTCCTTCACCGTTTTTGCCACACGCGCGTTGAACTCTTCAGTGTCGTTTTACCAGTTTGGTGGCCTTTTCATCGAACTGGATTTTCGACCTCGAGTTGCGGCGACGGAGAAATATGGCGACAAATCGGCTATTGGAATCGACGAGGACCAAGACTTAAATAACGAGCTCAATGATGTCATTGTCATGTTGGAGGACTCGTCCGACGAGTACCTCTAGGGCAGGGCATGCGAATACTTTCTCCAAGATCCTATCGACCACAAAAGTGGCGAGCTTCCGGTATGCGTGAACAAAGCCGTCCCTACTAGGCGGTGGGCATCTTAAGAATATTGTGTTTTTGTTTGATGCTGTGTCGACCATGGAGCCAGCGTTTAGTCTTGTGGAGCTTGGGGATTTTCTCTCCGAGACGGAGTACTGGCTACATGATAATATCATGCGGTACTTCGCCGAGACATTCAATCATATCGACAAAGATGAGGTTAAAATGAGTACCAATCACATAGCCACCTAGAGGACACCAAGGAGCGAAAAGAGTTCAAGTTTGCTGCCTTCGTGTCCGACTCCAACTCCGACTTCGATGGCGATGGCGACGGGAGGCTTAAGACTCGGTTGGGGCTGCTGAGAAACGAAGTCAACGGGCTAACCAACGCCAGAAAGCCTGGTTTGAGAAGGACCTAGAAATGCTGATGGCTTGTTATATCCGTGTACTTGACACGTTGCTTCCAAGTCGACATCTCCCTCGCCCTCACCAGACTGCGTCCACCAGAGTTACAACGGCTTCAAAGGAGACACTTGGATGATTGGGCGGAGCAAATTGGTTGCGATTCTTCCGCTCTCTCCAAGCGAGCAGATGAGGGCTAACGCTGGAGGTGGCTCTTTGGGTCCCACCTGGGCGTCCTCGCCACCCTTCCCCTCAACTCCGACGTAAAGCGCGGGGTGACCAGCCTCCGCTCAGTGGCTAGAGGTAGTGTTGGAACCCTTCAGAAGGCGGGAGAGATAATCCAAGCAAGCCGCATCACGGAGCTTTCATGCGGCTTAGGGTCTAGTCAACAGCCATGTATTACATGGAAACACCCTGGACGATCAGATCGTACAGCTGTGTCAGACCACCGATGACTTTGCACATGAGGCGCTCGGCGAGGCTGAATTCGCCGGTTTGGTTGGTCCGTTCGCTCCCGAATCATGTTCTTGCCCACGCGAGGAGCAGGAGAGTGAAGCGGGGGATGTGTAAGACACAATGGACTAGTTGGAGTAAGCTGGCCTTGATTGTCCATCAATATCATCTTGATATATTACTTGAACAGCTTTGCGAGAAATATGTCAGGCATGATTCCAGAAGCTAGGCATATTAAGCCATGCGCCGACTGCTCGGTTTGTCTATCGGCACCCGCCGACCAATCAGATCAATGCACTACTGAACCAGTATGCAAGGGATTCTGTCTTATTCAAGAGGCTATAGATATAATCCCTCGCTTGCGTACTGGAGATAATGTGCTAAGCACGATCGGAGAACCCCCACTAGATTTTACGGAGCTTTTTACGGAAACACGGGAAGCTTTCGACCTGGGACCAAGAACCACATTTCCATAAAAGTATTAACTGGCTTGACAATTGTGGAATCATTTTGACCTTCGAACCAATCCCAAGCCAAGACAGAATATTTTAAGGAGTTGGTTGAAGGTATTTATGAGATGTCACATATGCCTGATCACGAATCCATCAATAATATACACCAGAGCTTGGATCTCGACTTGTGGCGGGAGAGACTTTTGATTCTTGAAACTGAAACGCCTTGCATGGAACATCAAAGCCTAAGCTTTCATTGGAAAACGCGGGGGATTTCAACCGATGTTAACAGGATGCTGATCTAAATGTTGGATGCAACGGCCCCTATAAGAGCATGGTGGAATCACAAAACGAAACTGTGGGAAAAATGCGGTTGACAATGATTCATAACACATTAATCGATTAGTGTGCTTACCTCGCGATGCACAAGCACTAAAGGCCGCAGGGACCGAGGAGGTGGAACGCGTGTCCAACGTCGACTCCACCGGCGGGCTTGGGTGGTACTTCTACAACACCCGCGGTAGCCTTCGGTTTGGGATGCCGACCGACGCCCTTAATCTTGTCCGATATATTGCTGACTCCCCCAAATACCAGTATGCCGTCCTGAAGACCCTTGCACTGAAGAAGCAGAACAAGAGATGTCTCTTATACTGCAACAACGCGGTGACATCCCTGGAATTGCACTATCTAATATCTCGCCGCCATGTTCGTTTAAGCCAAAGACCTCCTCGGCACCCACAGCATAATATGCCTGCTTCGAATCCTTTATTACAATCACACAGATGTTACAAACGAAGGTCAGACAGCTCAACTCCACTTCTCTGTACATAATATCAATTGGTCAATCTCAGGGCCCTTGGAAGAACATTGCAGGATTTCCACCTTCATGGAGTTTGCCCGCAATATTACGAAAACAACCATGAAAATGCCCAGAGCGACCATGAGAGAAAAGATATTCCAGTAGCACGTGTTCCAACTGAAATGAATCGTTGACTCCTTTGCAGCTTTGAGCGACTGATCTATCGGTGGCGTCTTTGGACAAGTAATGAGACCCCCGGATGTGAGTTTTCAGCTCAGACGAAACGTCGACACGTTATACGATCGATCAAATAAGGGAATTCGAAGCCGGTCTCGCATATACTCAATGGGTGCACGAGTTATTGAGGCTGAACAATGCATGAAGGTGCTCTTCTACATTTAGCTGCCCAAAAAGCCAGCCCAAAAGTGCTCACATCCATGATCGACTGTCTACTTTCCCGATTTCCATACATCTTTTACTCACCTGAGTATGGTTGAGAATACCGAACCGGGAAGAAATTGGCTATCGTGTTAACGTTGCCAAGAGAGGTAACCTCGCGAATCTCATCAGATCCTACACATGAGCGAACGCCTACTGAATTGGCAGGAAATTTAGAGTTTCGCCAATCACTAGAACTCAAATTGGGAGAGAGAACACATTTATGCATTATGAAAGGGGCTCATATGTTCGTTTTCTTTTATGTGATTGAGTACAGTAACACGGGAAGGGATTCCACTCTGACAAGCGGACCCAACCTTTTTGAGTCCAACAAAAAAGGGCCTCGTCAATGACCAAGAGCTCGAATCTACCGGTATTGTCCCCGGGTAAGTCGAGGAACAGACCCAAAGTGGACTTGCTGATGTAGAGGACTTTACGGAACTGAGAGATGCAGTAGCATCTGCAGCCACACTTAACAAACCCACCGCCGCCCACCGAAGAGGGACCATGGATTATAATGAAAGGGTTACTTGTGTGCTCATAGTAAGCAGATTGTTCGAAGAAGCTGCGACAAGGTGGGGGAGTACAAGGACTTGGAACCCCGATGGAGAGTCCAACAAAACGGAGCATCTTAAGATGCCGCCTGTTCCAGCCCGACATTCACAGTGAATCTAGGCGATCAGAATCCTAGGCAAGCTTCATTCATACTCTAAGGCTATTGCATAAAATGCGATCTGATCACTTCAAAGTTGTATTGGATACGAAGGCTAAACCACCCAGGACGGAATATTGATCCAGTCACTTCATCACGACAGAGCCGTCAGCCGATTGTTATCGTTCACAACGACCTATCGCCTGCACCAAGCCTGATGATTAACAGGCACAAGCCAGCCATTCATATAGCAGTACGGCTAGTGGCTGGGATCGGATCGGTCGCGCAATTGGCACTAATAGTGTCCGCCTTGGTGGCTAATGGTGCGGACAGTGTGAGCAAGCTGGAAGGCCACCGAGGAACTGCTAATGGCGCCCAAGATCAGAGAGGGCAGGTAATCATAGCTTTTTCTGTGGTTTGTCTGAGAGAAGACAAAATATTTGAATGGGATTCTGAGTACCATTGACTCGGCGAGAGTATGTCGGTCTCTTGTCCTTGGATCCTGCACCCGCAACTAGTCGGACGAGGACCCAGTCGACGACACCCACGATGGCCGTCCCCTTCCCAATTTTCTTCGACACTAGCAGTATTTCATGCACTGGGACATGATTATGAATGCCCTCCATGCGGTTTCAGGCTGATGTCTTTTTCTTTTTGCTTTTCCTATACACCAGCCTCGCTACCCATGAGCTGATGTCATTGAAGAGAACTTGCAACTAAAAGTACGAGATCCCACTGAATCGCGATCAAACCATTGCTCTCCCCTTATATAACCCATGCCATCAAGCGAAGGTGTAGGGAGATTTTGGGGTCGATGAACCTGAAGAATTCATCTGGTCATTGGAATTGCGTTCCAGCCATGCACCATGATAGAGATATCAGTTCTATAGCATCCCCTTATGGCTGATGATACTCGCCAGGCGATACGCATGGTCTCTGTGGATTACGAATTTTGAGAACCTGATTGCAAAGCCGAAGCACGGAGGGCGGTGGTGTTTCTCATGCCAACTGCGTGAAAATATGACGGGATACCTTTGGAGTAGCAACATCAGGGCTCGTGTTTTGTGTCACTTCCTGGTGCTATTAAGCTTCCAACGGGCCTTCCATCCCACAAAACGCCAGATCGCTCATGGTTGAAACCAGAAACGCCTGGGCGTGAGCGGCACCATCATGGGCAGTTTGAACTGTGCAATCTAGGCGGCAACAATTTCCGGGAGTACACTCTTCTATGGCAGTACATGGACCATCTGGTGTCTATACTCGGATGATGAAGAGTGTTGGTGCAACACCATTGTTCAAGTTTGTGCGACAAGTGCGTTTTGACTTTGTTGATAAACAATACGACTGCGCCAGGGTCAATATAATTGCGGAGGAGGCAATTGACCGCATCGACGATAAGCCTATGCCATGAACTAGGTACATAACGCTTTTGAGAGTTCAAATGCGCTCCAGAAGTTAAATCAAAATATACGACCACTGAACAAACGGCGAGACTTGTGGATGGCCTTCATATTGCTGCGGAAATCTCATTTTGTATCATCCCTTTGAACCACCCGACGCGGACGATCGAAATAGTGTGATTCATTCCTGAGAATGATACCCTATAGCCCATTCAATTTCGAGAAAAGCATACACGTGAGGGATTTGGCTGCTTTAACTCTTGTGTTCTGGGTCGACAGGAAAAGGGTACGCAGCCCGACAATAAAAAATACTGGGACTAAGCCCTAACCTTTCCATTGGGATGCGATGTTCCGAGTATGTGGATTGAATTAGAAGCCAGGCTATTTTTTGCGTTCGTTTCATTGCTACTCCTAGCTACCTCCACCTCACCCACCACAACAATAGAACCTCTCATCTGCCAACACACGTCTTACCAGGATCCTAAAAGCAATAACACCAAGTTCTAGGGCTCAAACCGAAACTACGATAACACTCATCGGGGTTCGTTCGCTTTCCGCACTTCTCCAAGATGCGATGGTGATGAGGAATGTTGTATTCCACAACTACATGGGCTACTCTATGTAGGCTTTGTATGCCCAGAATACCCAGCGAAATGGCAATAACAAACCTGGTGGGAAGAGTTTCTCCTCGATCCACGACCCTTGCATCCCCTCATTTCCCACTAATAGAATGAGCTCAGGATAAATACATCGCCTTAGGATCATTGTCAACCAAAACTGCCATGACGAAGGATTTCATCATGTTTTGACCGAGATCGCTTACCTCCAATTGAGAAAGCAACACCTTCTGAGAGGTAGCCCTGGGATAATCCCGATTGTACTTGAAGATAGTGATATAGGTGATTTCTCCTGTATCCTTGATAATCTTACTATACGATTACGGCCCGAACCATTCCCACCATACCGACTTTTCTTCAAAGTTCTTGAACAATTGTTCCCTTATCAACTTACTACCATCGCTGTGTTCAAGGACAAAAGGTGTGACAGAGCCTTTGCCAGCTTCAGGAACTAACAGTAATGACCGGACACCGAATGACGTACTGCAAATCGATGCTGTACCTCACCATGACCATTGGTATCTATCTCCGATTGGAAACTGTGTCAGAGAGACCATTTCGTGTATGGTGGCTCAATACAAGATGTCGATCAACACACGCTCTGTGGCCGGGACCTGATGAGCTTATTTGCAGTCCCGCTGCTGAAATGGAAGCTGGCAACGAATTTCGCCTGTGAAGCCATTCTCCAGTAATCTGTTAGTACCACCGCCATGTCGCAGATCATTCCAAACTCTGCCAAACCGCTCTGCATTGACTTGCAGATGCTTCCTCGTTTAACCTCTGTATTGCATATTCCTTCAAGTTCTGTCTGGTCGGTATGAACCTCGATCGACTGTTTGCTCTGCAACTGCGTCGCTTACAATACATTTTATGCGACAAGCCGGGGTGAACGGTTTTGACCTGCAGAATTCAACTTCACAATGAAAAAGGGCGCACGCGTCTCCGAAAGTAGACCCAGTGGGACTGCGTTAATCACGGATCTTGTGAGTGGAAGCGAACAGGAACCTCGTTCTGCTCCTTTCCATCACTGCCGGAATATAACTAGCAGTGGAAATAGACAGACCCAGAAAAAAAGAGGTCGATTTATGATGGCAGAAACCTAGATGGAGCCACTCGAGTGTTTTCTGTTGCGAGAATGGGGCGAGGGAAGCTTCCTAGCCAACGGCGAACTGAATTTCGCGACAAACCTGAGAAGTCGCGTTTGAGCGCCCCCAGGTTTGATATGACCAAGAACTGACTGTTCAAGTCGGAAAAGGAAAATAATTTTACTTGACATGGTATTCGGCGCGACATAAAAAGATCAAACCATCAACTCTACAAACAAACAAACACTGAACATTCAAAACAACTCCTCCTCGTCCACCCACAGAGGTTCTAACCAGACTTTCACCGCAAGCCGATACCTTCTTTTCCACTCGTGGTTGATCTAGAACTAAACTACCGTCCCCCTCCATTAAGCCGTCGCTTTTCCAGAGGGTGCTCGGGAGCCTGAAAAAGCTTCATGAAATCGGTGATTGGCAGACCCAGCTCAAAAGGACACAGGCTACGGCGATCTCCATTGACCACTTGATCAATCGGTAGGATTTGAGAGAATTGATCAACGCCCAGAAGGACTCGTCTGTGATGCTCGAATACCCTGCAAAAAACCCGAATGATGTGGTTGGTCTCGCCAAGGAAATGGCCAGGTAGTATAGCATGGAAATGTTAATGTCTAGCCTCCAATTGGTGCAGGAACGCAACTTGACTAATGTGTGCAAGGCATACAGAGAGATCAAGCAGCACAATCCAGACCTTATACCTCTTATCTATTACACTAACACTGAGCATTTCGTTGACTCAAGTGCCTTCTCACCCAGTACGACGAAGTTCGACATGTCTGCATGGAAAAGGGCTTTGCTCTCCAAGCCCTACTTTGCAGGCCTGATCCACTACGGGGATGTGCAACACTTGGCAGCCTTTCTGTTGGACAGAATCAACGGTCATGTTCACGTCTACGATACTTGGCCCGACCCAGGCAGCGAGCGAATTATGGCCTTTACGCTCGCCTTTCGATCAATTCACCTTGATGCACCTTGCCTAGATCATTATGTCTCAATCACGTTGATGTATCAGCCAGAAGGATTCAGGACGTGAGCACTGGGCTTATATCTCGCTACGGACGGTATAAAATATCATGCAAAAAAGGACACGAATCCCTGCCCTCACTGTCCTCTTACTTCCAACACCGCCCAGGTTTTCTACGGAGACATTATTACACTTGCCCTGCCTGTCTTAATTTCACCATATTTTCAAACAGACTTATTTCTATTTCCGTCTGTTTTTTTTATCTTGTTGGCAGCCGCAATACCCTTTTTTCTGCAAAGGGCATGATCGGACCAGAACGCTCCCCAAGAGGGCTAGCGCAAAGATATTGCTATTTGCTGTGGCGAGTCTGCAGAAGAAATAATTCAGAGCGAACTCGACAAAAGACCCACACTGATGATTAGAAGATCCTAAAAAAATAAAAGGGGCTGGTATTCGCTTCTGATATGGTTTTTTACTGACAGGAAACCTATCTTTGCATCCATACTTCAAGAAGGCAAGGCGGCTTTGCAAGCCGTTGCCACGATGCTCAATGGGGAAGAAGGTGTGCAGCAATGTCATCCGGGACCATTTTCTTGCCTTAAAAATGTAGGTTATCCTGCTGAGCTCAGTAGCGTAACCAAACCCGAGGACGCTTGCTTGTGGCAAGACAGCCAGGACGAGGCCCAGGACTAAGAGGATTCCGGGCATCTGCTGACGAACTACCAAAGCCCATGCGTCTATGGGGAGATAAAAATCATACGTGGAATTATTCGTGGAAATAATTCACCATCTATCCAAGGGCGCTGATATGTACGAGGAGTCCACTTTCTTGTGCTGGTATATGGATACCCAAGCCATAGCCCAAATTGTGAGCTGCCTGTTCAGAATTGATGAAAAGTTTCTGTTTCCTCGGCCGCACTTCAAAGTGAAGGTGGCCTAACGGGCTATGACTTAGAAGGAGAGGGTAAATGGTCGATGAGGTGCCGAGACGGGAATTCTGAACCTGATAGCGGGCGGGTAGTAGCGCTTGCTAAACCGCAGTCGCCCTGCATCTTTAATAAAGCTTAGTGATTTCGGCTTGACGAATGCCGCTACATGAAAACGAAAAACCCGGCTGCCGAAGCCAATAAGGTTCAACGGCAAGTCAGGAGAGACTTCCTTGCCGATATCGGCCAGGCTGGCTCCTTTCGAGTGACTGCAACTGCGCTTTGGACTCCACAACAGAAGGATTCTACATGCAATCGAATCAATAAAATGCAACCATTATCGCAATAATAGACTGTTGTATACCTATGCCCATTAATGACACCAGGGTGAACTGGAGCAGAAAGATAGCAATGGATGGACTCCACTGTGGTACTGTGCTGGGGACAAAAGACAACATGGTGAAGCTGCTTCTCGAATAAGAGGGCCCACAACCAGGACAGTACCAGTAAGCTTGACCAACCACTGGAGCACGATGCTTCTCATCACCAAGTTGGTCAGAATTGCAAAAGCTATACTCTCCAATTATTCTAGAGACAACAACGCGCAATCCATCAGATCTTCATTTGGGTTATTCACTCATGCCGAGGTTGGCACCGAACACAAGAAAAGTAAGATATTTACCAACTGGGTGTTGGGGAGTGACCGAGAGCATCCTCAAATCAACAAGGATCATTTTATCCTGTAAAAGACGAGCATTATTACCGTCTTAACTATCTCTCCTGGAATTATCTCACATTTGACTAATATGCCTTGAGGATGGAGGCACGGAACGCCAAATTGCATCATCGAGAAATTTAGCGACAATGACTTGACACATTTCCGACGCCAGACGACAGTATTGCTACACATCACTCGAAAAGAGGATTCGAAAAGGATGAAGTGGAAGTCTCATCTCTCAGAGTTATACTATTAAGTTTTCGGACTGGCATCGTCGTTTCTTATGTACGATGTCGCTCAGAACATTCTCGCGAAATTAGATTCCAATGCTAGCGAATTTGTTTTGAGATCTTGGCGCTGGTTTCATCAACCAGGGGCCGAAAGGCTTGCACATATGGTATATATTTGGACGTTGCCTGACGTACCAAGAAGTCTTGGTGCTTTGAAGGTCGATGTTAGAAACCTATTGGAGTATCCAGTGCCCAACTATGAAGTCGTGGGGGAGATTTTGAATCCTCTCGATTTTTACGCATATATTTGCCATAAAGACAACGATTCTAATGATTGCATCGAAGCTATGACAGTATCTTGCTATACAGGCCAAATTATCAGGAGAAAGGTGGATTTGGGTCGTGTGGGAATGGCTCTAAGGTTTGATGATCTGTTCCTTTTCAGAATCTCACGAGGCCAAGAATGAAGCAGCACGCCAAATGATAATCCCAACACCAGGAACAGGTCTACCTGTGAGCCAAAACCCATCGTAACCCTCCTCCTCTCTTCTGTTCATATCGACGAATCGCTCCCATCTATTATCCTTTAATTTTGTCCTCTCGTCTTAATCTTAATCGGCGAAATTCTACTCTAGATAAGTGCCAAACCCTTTGCGGACGCAGATGGCCTAATTACGACACAATGCTGCCCCAATGATCGACACGAACCAATCGAAGGCTTCCTTTGGCAGATTTAGACTCAAGATCAACGGAGGATAAACCAATTTCCGCCATGGCTTTATCTCCTAGATAGACGTGGGCTGTACCTACATAATACCGCTTGGGCAAAGGAAATGTGTGCAATAGGGCAGCGAGTCTTCAGCATTCTGTTCGGGTACCAAGTTTCGGATACGGATCTTGTGATGCGCGGGTTTATTGATGAGGATGTCATCTTTTCCACTATGTCTTGGACTAATCCTGCTCGAGGTACCCAGGTGCCCGCGTCCCGTGCGGCTTCCTTTCGGAGCAAGTCGAAAACACCAAAACCGTCTTGATGAGAGCTCTTTGCTATTCTTGGTACTGAGATTGTGCACATTCCACCTGCTATTAAAATAGGAAATATGGTTGTCCTTCTTTCAGTGTGGTTCATTGGTGGCCTCTTAAGGTGTTATGGGGATATACAGAGGCAGGGCAACCGATCTGATCTCACTTCGGCTGATAATACCAACAGTACGATTACCTTCATATATACAGAGCCCGATACCTGGAAGAACTGCGGAAGTGATTGTGCATAGTAATATCTCTTCCCCGAATCTCATTTTTGGATACCTATGCCGGCACCAGGGGGACCACTGATGATTTGTACATGAAAATTCACGTTTCAGTATATCTGCGTGTGTTATACCAAAACCATCCGATATGAGACAAGATTGCACGATCAGCATGCCAGAGGCAGAATACCGCCTAGGGAATCGAAATCGAATCCCGCCATACTCGCGACCGCGGCAGAGCAACAAAAGAGGGGGTTCGAACACCTCGCGGCAATGTAGAAGGCCAATTCCAACGAGGGAAAGATCGACGTCACGAAACGAAGCTACATTTCATCCCCAAAGACATTTCCTATGGACAGACTGAACGCTCCATGTTCTTGTGCAAAAGACTCAAAATAAGGGTAAACGAAGAATGCGACGCAACTGCCTCGATTGAATTGGCCGAAAAAGGCAGCAGGATAGGCGAGAAAGTCCTTTTGTTTAAGCATTGTTGACCATGACTACCCTTTTAGGGACGAGCCGTTTACCCCTGTGGGGATGGATGATTCCAATGACACCGCGGCAACGGATTCATCAACTTGAGAGGCCGACGATTTCCCCTCAGTTCGTGTCATGAATTGGGATAGTCAGCATCACGTGCTGGCTGTTGTAAAGCTGCTAGGGACAATTGCAAAAAAGAGTAACGAAACAAAAATCAATCTCAGGGGATTATCCACTCAAACAAAAAGTCTGGCAGAGTAATCGCAGCAGCAGGCACCATCGAAGTCGATCGTTGTTGGCACGTTTAGGGTGGGGGGAACGGGCCTGGACAACATTGCGGTCCGGCTGGGGTGACATGGTCGAGACCCCACAAGCCTTGGGACATGTCCACCGGGTGTCTAATCCCCGAGGACACCCGTACGGCAATGTCGCGAATTATTTACTATTCCGACAAACGGTGAAACTACATTCTTGACTTCACTCAAAAGAACCAGCGTTGACAACAGAGATACCATGCATCTATCTCGCTCACTGACAGATTCGTTAATGTTTAATATGCCAACGACCCAGACACCAACGAAAGGCAATTTCCCTCGTGCTATACTTCCGATGAGAAGAATAGGTTTATATAGCCCGATGGAAATTGATCTTTCCAACCCTTGTGGGCATCCACTCGGGTGACAATGACATTCTCTTGTGGCCAGATGATAAATCATTGCCACGAGGTGCGGACGCCCTCCTTGTAACTATAAACGAGTTACATCAATCTTTGCACAACTTGAATCACATTGTATGAAGAGGTTGTGTTATAAAAAAAAACAGGGCACTGAAACGATCGTTCGCAATAAGTAAGAAGTAACTGTCGCCCGACTGACAATGCCATGCCTGTTTTACAGACAGAGACCAAGAGAACTGGTTAGAATGGCAATTTCCCATCATTATTTCGATTCTAAGACCTCTGGGCTTAGAAGGAAGTGTTACAAGCCATCAACTGCGACTATACGCGCGCAATCCTGCGCCGCCACAGCCGCTCGACGCCCCAGGAACCTGTCGCTCACCATGGAGATATTTTGAAGCAGCTAACAATACTTACCACCAGCGATCACAAGCTGATCACGCAAGGCAGCCAGTTTCCAACAGGGGAGCAAGATCAAGGGCAGACGGCTGGCGTGCAGGGCCCTCTGCGTGAGACGGAAAAAATCCATCCACCACTTGTTGATCCACTATCCTATCGCAAACTAGACAACAAAGGAATAAACACCCGACTTTTTTTATAGGCGAAAATAATCACTTAGAAAACTCCAACATCGATTTGTCGCTTGAAGAGCTCCCTGACGAAGATGGGATGGTCAGGAATCCGTCAGCTGACAAAAGTGCATTGCTCCTTGGAGGGAACAAACAGGACTTTCCCGAAATTCGCCAACACAGGATATTATCTCTGTTTTTACGCATGAGCCATTACAGGCCAATTGCGGGCGTACAACTCTAAAAAAAAGAAAGTCCTATCACTCTCATGTTGGGCAATGAACACTAGCTCAAAATGCCCAGTCAGCCGTGATCGTCATTTCCTTTCAAATAAGTCGGGATCCAGCAAGCTACGACTGCGCAGTACGGGTTCATTCTTGACTATTCTCAACTAAAGTTGATATCCCCCTTCAAATATTCAAGCGCAAACCACATGGAAGCACCCAACAAGGCACCCGGTCACACAATACTTTTAGGGCAAGCCGTCCATTGGAGTCAAGACAAACTTTACCCACTGGTTGTAGCAGCTGTTGGCCAAAAGAAAAATAGGCCGCCGGACTCACAGACAGTGTTTTCCAGGAATCGCTCTTTTACAAAGTAGATCAATTTTCGACCGATCACTGCTCAGTCAGGCAAATGATAGCTGAGAAGTAGCGCATGTCTTGCATCTCATATTTCCATGTTCTAAAAATTCCAAACTCAAAGGCAATTCACAACCTAGCATGTCTCTTCAACCTCGATGGGTTCATCCACAATCAAGAAGACCTGGCTAAGACAGCAATTATTATGGCATCGTATCTGGCCACCGATGCGAGATTAGAGGCGGTGCTAAGAAACCTGACGCCTTGGAGGAGATATAATGTGAGGTAATCACATAAGGGCCTCGTGGGCCGTTTCAACCTGGCTTCTTTATCTTTCATCCATACAATATGTTTCATGCTACAGCAGCTTTACGGGCTTTCTTGTCTACCTATTGCGTATCCATCAGCCACTCATATCAAAGTAACTCCACGGCATCGGAAGGAGCCTTGATGTTCATTTTATTCTTGATGATGAAGAAGACAAGCAGGATATCCGGTGCCTCTGCGTTTTTAGTTTAGCCAGACGCTTGCGATCTGTTCCATCACCTTCCTACTGCAGCACTCTTCTAATAGCCCACAAAACAGCCAAGAGAATCTCAGAGGGATTTTCCGACTCCATGCTGAAGAATGTTACTTTCTGGCCTACAGAACTTTCTTGGGATCAAATATCTTCGCTCCCGATTACATTTGAAGAGAGGAAAAGAAACAGTGAGATTATCCGAAGAATTGAGGTTGTTCAAAAGAATCAGACATTGACCTTGTTTTGACCGCACCATGGCATGGCATTCCTTTCACCAAGTTGAGCAGAACCGAAAATTCTTCACGCCACAGTACTAAATCCAGTCTCACCTCCAAGCCTCGCATTACGCACGAGAGGATTCACAAATTCGATCTTGTGCCTGAACATCCGAGCCGCTGGAAGCGAAGCTTGTTACATATCTCACGACCTAGCGAATCCCATGGCTCAGATTTCATGCCGCATTCAACTCACGAATATTCGCCTTCAACCTATTTCTGACTTCGCACGCTTCCGCAAGAGGTTCTAATCTAGACAATTGGTGTATCCTTGAACTCTTCGCCTGCCTTCCCCGCGTTCAATTGGACCGGTGACGACAAGCTACAGCCGAAGTCAAGATCCCTTCAAGCGTGGATTTCACATTAAGGAACACAGAGATCAAAGAGCACAAGGCTTCTCTTTCTTTCTTATTTTCCGCCCCGATTTTATGATTGTACCAGATCCCTCTATCCTAGAAGACATTTTCGATGCTTGGAATAAAGGTGTCCTTCTTTCAAGGTTTGCGTCGACGGATGCATCACCATTGTCTCGCTTAACACCTAGCACCCACACGACCTGCAACACAAGATTGCTATTCCAAGAATGAATCCTCGAATCTTAGATCAATTAAAAGTCAAGATACCCGCCAAGAAAAGAGGGGAATGTACAGTGAGTGTCCGAGATGCAGTCGAACTTCCCGCGGAAGCCACAGTCAAGATCGTCTGCGCTTTCGATAATAACGTCAAGGAGAACCTTGACCGATCACTTTTAGAAACTCAAGCCATCAGGTGCATGAATTTACACAAATATAAATATCCTGATCTCGACAATTACTAGATCTCATGCTGGCGAGAATCAAGTCCTGCTACCAGCCCTCATCCAACACCATGGTAGCACCAGTGCACTTAGGCATTCACTCATCCAGTAATACATGAGTGCAATAGCTCTTGACTTTCACGGTTTAAGGCTTTGGGATATTACGATATCGATGATCGAATGAGTAGAAGACACACACACCCACACTTCTTAGCCCAATGTCTGCGGGAAAATCAGATAAAAAGTCTTCGCCAAAGGCAATGACATATTCAAGTACACTTTGCACTCGTGCATTCCGTTCAAGGCAAAAGATGGGGAGGAAAAGGACCGCCGCACCAAAGAGGTCTCAACAACTGTCAAGACCCCATGAATCTTTCCTATGTCCAACTACATCGTAAACGTCATGAGTTATTCAACATGGAAGTCTCAGATGGCGCCTCATCGAGCGTACAGAGGGAAGATACTAGCCAAACAGAGCAGACATTTGCCAAAGCAAAAGCTTGTAGGAGCAAGAGAATTTCCCATGGAAACGCTACCGCATCTTTGATCAAGCGTATGGAGAAATATAATGTAGCTTTTCTAAAGGATTTTGTCGTCTTCTTTGTTCATTCTCTACTCAAATCATCGGCACTCCTCACATTTTGCTATAAATTAGTTGACTATATATTAATTCAACAATTCCCCTTTTGTCTTTTTGGCGCTCAGTCCACCTAATTGATCTAATCCTAGTATTTAAATCGTGATGAAATGCCCAAAGTAAGCCGAACTACCGGCGGCTAGACTTTTGTTTAAGTTCAGCGATACTTATATTTCTAGAAAAGGTTAGAACATCTAATAAGTATCCTTGGGGCAAGTTGAGGAGTCGTAGAATCGCATTCTTTTGGATACAAGCATAATTCATCATAGGGTCTTTAAGGGTTTAGAACTTAAATATAAATTCTAGGTTTCATTGAAATAGTCGCCCTTCATTTACCAGGTCTTAGAAGGTCCCATGTGAGAACTGTCCTCGGCCGGCTAAGCTTGGACTAACGTAATCAGCAGCGCTGAATCTTGACCTGAATATATAACAGATGAGTTTTAATTTACTAAATTTGTACAATAAATTAATTCATTTTACTTATTGTCTCATTCTTTATAATAACGGGGTCATGGCGACTTATAGTCCTCCCAACTTGGACACGATTTTTAGACCTGTCAACGCTTGCTTTGTGGTCTTATCATTAACAACCTTTAGCGCAACAGCACAAACCATGATCATTTCAATGAAGAAATTATCGGCTTGGCGAAAATATCCATGTTGAGATCGTTGCCGCATAAAGAGGCCGTCTTGTAACGTGCCACTGTTGTTTTCTGGCTGTCTACTAGATCGAGCATCTCCCCCCAGTTGCCCCCGGTTTTCCAATGCATTTTCCCCAGAGGAGTTTCCAGCGAATAACCAAGTGTAAAACTATTAAAGGTTATTTTCACGTGCGCTTCCTGGCCCTGCATTGATATGGTGACATTGCCAGATAGGCTTGACATTGAGGCCTCGGCAAAGGGGATCTGTGATCCATCGGGCATAATGCGAAACATGCGCAAGTTGGGCTTGGAGTGTTTTGGAATCTCGATTTTGAAGCATGGGATTTTATTGCCTTGCCCATCCCGAAGGAAAATGGTGTTGTCTTCGGGACCGACAAAGGTCACATATGGCGTCGTGCCAGCTTGAGAGGGCATTGTATGTAGAGAGGATGGTTCGTTTTTTTTTCGTAATGGAAAGATGTGTTAAATATAGCCCATAATAAGAATCCGGAAAAAAGGCCCTTGCTTGATTCTTTATACACCAAGTGCGTGGCTGTATTGAGACTGCTGGCATGGAACTTATGCGTGGCAAAGTAATAAGCATAGAGGTGGATGATACCCAACTGGGAAGGATACTGCGCCGGTGGTCTCAGCCTTGAATCCCCACGGAACTTGATCCCCAATTTTGGTGCTGATAAGTCCATTCAACTACGATCTGTGTAAGCACTAGCTCGCCCGTACATACGACTTTGAGGTTTTGCTATGCATTGCTGTAATTTATCCTGCTAATACACCAATAGGCATCTCATACCGGCATGTTTCATTCTAAAACTCGTCCCCTCCTAGTCAGACAATATCCTTCCTTCTCTTAGTGGTTATGTTATCTGCGCTACCGTGAAAAACGAGATCTAGTGCCGGCTGTTCACAGTGCACGAGTCTCAAATGGGACTCGGAAAATAGTTATTGCCAGCCCCATAATTGACCTCACAACCTAAATTACCATATTTGTGTCACAGTGTGTATTCCAATTTTCTGAGATATCATCCAAGAGCCAAGGACGCCGGCAACAAAAGGTGTTCATTACCAATAAATCCCACGATGAGGAAATTTGAGCGCAAAGCGCAGTCACAACCGAAGCACGGACCGCCCTCAGTTAGCAGCGCATCTAAAGCTCCAGTTGCACCTCCCGTTCGTCGACCAGGATGGAAAGGGCCCAGCTATATTAAGAAAGTCGTGCGGAAACCGCCTCCTTCGGCAGCCCAAAAGGCTGGCTCAATGTTTGAAGAGCAGGTCATCCCAAAAGACATTCAGCAACTCATTCTCGATGTCTTTCGAGGCACGCTCCCAGAATCCAACGACTTTGATGCGATAAAACCAGCGTTGCGGGAGATTAAGGATGCCATTGATCAAAGAGACTTTGGGCGGGCATTCGAGACGGAGCAGTGCTTGGAGAGGTACACAATCCGTTGGGGTCCGAGCAAGGCATTAGCATGTTCCAACATCCTGGCTTGGATCTGCAGAGAACGGGAAGATAACGAATGGGTCAAACGGTTCAATGGCGACAACGAACAGGCTCCGGCAAACGTCACCAGCTTTGGCCGAGGTGCGGGAGGATTTATGGCCTTGGTAGGAACGTTGAAGTACCTTCATTCCAACTCCGCAGACGAGTCGCCATCAAACGAAGCGAAAGAAGTGTCCGAAATTCTGGACTCCTTGGCCATCTCCGAGTCTCGGTCTACTCCTAAAAATGCCTTGATGAATATGTGCCTAGTGGACACAGCAAACTGGTCCAACGTTGTCTCAAAACTGCACCACTATCTTACGACGCCCCCTCCTCTTTCCAAATATGCTACTGACAAGGCGCGGGCTTCAAATATCTCTCTCCTATCCCCTCAAGCTTTAAATTGGAAGTTCAATCAACTCAATATTCTCGAATGCGGGGCTGAAGACTTGCGCTCGATGGTCGGTCCCGACCCGGCGTTACTCACTCTATTCTTTACCTTGAGCGATCTCTATCTGACATCCATCCCCAAAACGACAGCCTTTCTACGAAATCTGACAGCGGTGGTACCTAAAGGGAGCCTTTTGCTTGTTATGGATAGTCCAGGTGCCTATGTGGAGAGTAAAGTTCGTGATGACAAGGAAGCGCAGGTGAAAAGATACCCTATACACTGGCTAATGTACCAGACTCTGCTGCCTAAGGAAACGCGAAAAGTGGGAGAAAATGAGGAGAAGAAGGAGGTGGCGTGGGAGAAACTGGTTGAAGAGGACAATGGCTTATTTGAGCTAGCCAAGGGTCTAAGATTTCCTGCCAGCCTGGAAAATACCAAGTTTCAGATGCATTTGTTAGAACGGTTATAGGTGTTAGTGTAGCTAGAGAATTTCTGAACTTGGAAATTTCTATGCTAATTACTTTCCATTAATGCAATTCACCACCTGATAAAACAGCCTGTGTTGTGGTTTTTCGGGGATGGAATGGCCCGCTAGCTATTATCTGTTAAACCAAGCCCCAATACTACCTCACTTCGGATTCTGGCATCATGGTCAAGCAGCAATGCTATAGATGCATATATCCTCCTAATTAATTAACAAGATTCGCTGGAATAAGCTTTCTAGCACCTTTTAGATTTCTGCAGGCCTTTGGGTTTGCTGTCTTGTCTCTTCTCTCCGTCTGGTTAGATTGACTTACCCTGTACCAACCAGTCTACAAAAGAACCTTCTCTTTCACATCACCAGCTTTGACTCCATCTTTATGACAGCTAGTTCCATAAAGTAATTTGAACGTCGGCTTTGCTAAGTGTGCTCAACAGATCTTGACAAGAAGGATACGATGCGATTGACTCTCGCTCAAGAGAGCACCTGGTACCAGCAGGTAGTGATTGTGATACCAGAGGCTTGCATGTTTAGACTACTATAGAGTTTGGCAAATTTAATTAGACTAATGGTACAAAGAAATTTGTTCATTGGCCTAGAAAATCGCATTACTTTCACCTCGGTAGCGTAATTGTAGATGTGGTATCACCACCTCTTGACTATGGCAATAATTGACAGCTAATGACATATTTCCCGGGCGTTCACACAGCCTGACCAAATGATGAGTGGGACGTTGACAAATTTGGACATGTTTCCCACTGGGGCATCCGGGCTGGCACCTACGTCATCGTGAGGATGGCAATGTCGAGGGTGCCACAACATTGCTGGTGTGCGAGAACGCCGTCAAGAGTTTATTTGGTGGAGCTTCTTGGCTTCGAGAAGACGGCTACTGCGTGGAGAGACAACTAATTCCGACTAGAGTCCTTGAAGATTAATTAAGGCCACAATCGAACATTCTATTGACAGTTCTGCGGGGGATACCTCGACGCCGCGAATTTTGTTCATCGTGGCGTACACGGTCGCGTGAGGGGGGCCCATTTGCATTGCCTCCCTTGGTGATTTCTTATCCATCTTGGCAATGATGCTCATTGGACGTGCGTATCGCCGTTTTGCCCACGATGTGGCTTGCGCGTTTAGAACCCGGGATTACTCGTATCAGTCCTGGATGAAACCAGGGGCTCATCCTGGCTGTGGCAGTGGCACAGCCAGTGTGCCTGCGCTAGAAGGTGGGGAATCCCTGACACTTGGCCCAACGAGCCTGACTTGGACGAGAAGCCTTACAGGACAGTGGCGGACGGGAAGGGAATTGATTGGATTGTTCTAGTAGGCTTGCCGAGAGGGCGAATGAGAAGCCTCTACCTCGCGACAAGGCCCCAGATATGTTGGTTCATTTGGTCTCATCCGCTATGAATAGCATATTGCGGGATGCTGCGCGCAACATGAGCCCACCTTCCCACAGTAGGGATTGGATCCTGCGCCCCAAGGTGGAGCATGGTTGGTGCCAACCATGCTTGATGGTGATGGGCAACAGCAAGTTCCTTCGGCTTGGCCGAATGAGATAATATAAAAGGCTTGGCCATTGTCCTGGCGTTCCGGACCATGGTATATTTGTTCAACCAATTGAGATATTATAAAGCGCAGCATTCGACTCCCACAAGCACACCCGCCATCATTCACTCGTCGAGAGGCACAGCAAGCTACAACAAATCTTCGCCATCACACAGTCAAAATGGGCAGCGGCTCTTCAAAACCCGAGGGGGTCCTGGTTCCTGACCACATCGCTCGCATCGGATTCCCTCACACTCTTCATTTCACCTGGACGAGGTCGTGGTCCAAGATGGTCCTGCTCGTTTCAACACACAAAGGAGGGCGCCCACTCTACGCCGCTCACATGCCAGGCGGTTTCCCAGGCGCTACTGTCTTCGTTGCTGGCGATAATATCGAGGCTCCTCCAATGGGCTACGTTCAGCGAAAGCACAATGATTTCACTATTCAACTCCCAGGAGTTCCTACTTATGGACTCAAGCCTTCACAAGCAGCCATGAAATGCGAGAACCCCTACACAAAAACTCGGTACGAGTTTACCCTGCCCGTCGGCAACGGAAAGAAGCAGAAGTTCGAATCTTTTGAGTGGCGACGTACAAATGGCCAAGAAGTCAAGTCTCTTGGCCTGTCGGGCTCTGGCTGGAAGCTGGTCAGAACAAAGCCCAGCAAGCACAGCGGAAGTTCATCAGGAAAAGGCCTCGGCTATGCAAGCGACGGAAAGGAAGTCGTTGCTGTATTCGCCCACGCCAAAACCATGTCGATGTCAGTAACCGACTGTGGAGGCTTCCAGTTCCTCGGCAGTGGAGCTACACCTGAGATGGGCTACCACTGGGCTCTCATGGCTCTTCTATCTGCAATCACGCTCATGCAGCATCAACTTGCAAAAGAGAATGACCAGACTGGTTCAGGAGCCGCTGCAAATGCTGCTGTCACCGCAGTTACGGCTTAAATGGTCAAGCCAAGAACAACTAGGAGGGTTGAAGGGCATGAGTCGTTCTTGTATAAATATTGCGTCTTGTAAATGATACCCCAGAGACGGTATTCTGATGTGTGTACGAACATGGGGTGGATTAACCGGATTTTTTAATGATGAAATGAATAAAGCAGTGTTATCAAACAAAACTAAAGATGGGCTGTTCTCATACGTGGAAAAATTGCCCAGACGGCCTAGCATTCTTTGTGCATAGCCAATTGGATGATACTTTGACATTTTTCCCAACTTGATTCTTGTTATTCTTTTATTATGTTCTCAGTACGCTACACATTATGTGAGCGCTGTTTCAAGCGACGAACCCAGCAATGCCAAATTTCTAATCGTGGTGAAAAAAATAGTTGTGATACTGATAGGTTCCCAGCCAGATATATTAAATGTAGACTTTTTCTTGGGTTGTTATCACCGTAGAGGTTCGGTTATGGCATTAATCACCATGCAATTTTTAGTTGTCCGTCCCACTCAGCTTACCCACTGCTTGCCAACATGCACCCGCCGAAGAGTTCAGAAAGTATTACTATGCTTAGCACATCTCTCTGCATAATTCGGTGTGAGTGGCTTGTGCATTAGGAAATATTTTGGTCTAATAGTGGCGTTGTTCCCACCTTCTTGGGGTCACGCGACCACGCTAATGAAGTAGGAACATCATAGTCAACCAACAACCAACAACCAACAACCAACATGAAAGAGCAACATGTGCCGTGTGAGCAACAACCGAGACCCACTATTCGGAACAAAATTTCCCCATGTATTTACCCGTGCCCAAATACCCCTGCGTCGAGGCTGTAGCTGCAGCTCGCCCGTGGCCAACTCAACTCCGGTCAACCCTGAGACAACCACTATCACGCTAAAGCATGGATCCCCTCTCCATCGCGGCCACGTCCTTGGCCCTTGCCACTGGCATTGCGAGGACGTCATTGGCGTTGACTCGGTTCTCGCGGGACTTTCGGGGCTGCTTAGAGGACCTTGATCAAATATCAAACGAGATGCAAGCTCTAGCCGCAATTCTGGACCCCATCACGCGTTCCTTGTCTCCCACTCTGCCTGATGCGCTTGTCCAACAGATAGCCACCATTCTGACTGGCTGTGTATCTGTAGTCGAGCAAATTGAAGAAAGTGTCCGCAAATATGAGCTTGACAAGACGTGGACCAAAGCTAAATGGGCCCTATTTGGTCAGGATGATGTCCACAAGTTATATAAAAGTCTAGAGTTCTACAAGCTAGCACTTGGTCTTGGTCTACACACTATATCTGTGTAAGTTCTTCCAAGCTCTATTTATCATGATCCCGCCGTTAATTCCCGTGACAAGCACCACTGGGCAAGAAATCAAACACAACACCGAGGTAATCCGAACTCAGGTTGAAGAGGTCAAGCTCAATACCGATGAAATCTTGGCAAGAGTCAAATCTATTCGTCATAAAGCAGCTCCTCCCAGAAAAAACAAGAAGGTTGAAGACTGGATTGAGGATATGTCTCTTTTAAGTTCATATGCCGAGACTACCTACATGGCGACAACCGTTGACCCATCAGAACCTTTGCCTTGCCCCTCAAATTTGAACGTAACCCCCGCCAATAATGCAACACACCAAACTCTTGGTATGGGAGCTGAGCACTATTTTTCGTTTCCTCAAAGTCCGATGGTCACCAGTCCCCGCAATAATGTCTTCTTTCCGAACAAACCACTTCGAGCTTCCTTTAATGGCATCATGGATCTATATGAAGAAATCATGAGGATTGTACCGCTGATGCAGTATGATGTAGAGTTGGTCCAATTGTGTCAAACGAGAAGGCAAAAGCTCTCCTTGCTGTCACGAGTAGCAATGGATCATACCCTCGCCAGTATACAAAAACACTCTACCACTGAGTTTCTTCTTGCTACCATCACCAATGGAGCTGATCCGAATTTCTGTTCCAGGTCCAGAGACACACCACTCCGTCAAGCAATACATTATTCCAATGCTGAGTGTGTTTTTGCGTTATTAAGGTGCGGTGTAGATCCAAACTTGACAACGCCTTGGCCGTCCAAACAACAACCAGAGGAACGGAAAAATCATTTGTTCCATCATACCTCATTAGCCTACGCAGCATGGATCGGTAACGAACACGCGGTCTGGGCATTGGTTATGGCGGGTGCACATGTCAACCCGCCACACACTGCTGTGTACTGCCCCCAGTGTGCTGGAGAAGAGGACAAGCATTCTTGTTATACGCCACTTTTGTGTGCCCTAAACCCAAAGTCTTTTGATCAAGTCAATACGCAGGTCAGAATTGTCAGGTTTCTAGTCGCAAATGGCGCAAACACTAGCGACACCGGCTGTAGTAAATGCAGCAGGACTCACCGACTCCATTCCCCAATATCATCTGCAATTATTTCCTGGTCAAGAACAAATCCATTTGCTGCACTCTTCCTCGTAAAATTATTGATAGAGTCTGGGTCCAGAACAAATTTCCAGTGGCTCCCGATTCAATCAGACACAATCAGTAGTCAAAATCCGTTCCATGTGGCAGCAGGGTCTGGAAACGATAAACTGTTATCATTGCTGTCAAGCCAGGTCAAGCCCGAGGATTCATTACTTTGGAAAAGAGCAGTATCTTGCGCAGCGCGCAGCCAATCTTGGGAATGCGTCAAAGTATTGATGAGGAGGCCGTATGCACGGGTTGATTGCTTACATTACCTTATCGAAGATTTCATGCAACAGAGACAGAAGGAAGAAAAGCAAGTTGTGGTGAATCAGTGGGTTTTCCCCACCCTGAGCATTGTGAGATTCTCTCAGGCAGTGCAGATGCTCATGAGAAACGGTGTGAATCCATCAGAGCCAGTCGAGTTTAGCTACAGAAAGCAGAAGATTTTGGCAAGGAATCGCCGTGTGACTGAAACACTGTCAGCGCTTGAATTGATTGAAAAAGCGGCAACAAATATGTCACGAAGTCAAGTTGGTGAGATTTTTTGGCATTTTATTGGGCCTGTTAAGCATTAAATGATATTCTAAGATGGCAGCTAAAGGTCATCATTAATACTAATTACACTTGTTCAAATCAAGTTGCATAGGCAAGAGCCGGCAGCTTAGGTAGTGGGCGTCTTAAACACTAAATAAGCTTAATCAACGATATCACGCCTAATTAAAATATCAAATGTGAACCCGCGCTTGAGTAAGATCATTTACCCCTCAGTTATAATCTTGGCCCATGGCATGCTGGAACACAATCGGCAACTGGCTCCAGTCAAACATGACGTCTAGGATTTGGAGTAACAGCACGGAAATCGACGGAACAGCATTGAACATGATGAGAAATAAGGATTTTCAGATCTGGGGCGAATGTTTGATGAAAGATTCCGGAACCATGGTGTTTATTAAAGTTTGATAGGTATGATTGCAAAACGAGCCTCGCTTTGATAAATGGTGGAGTTTATCTGAATCAAAGGGGACCGTCGGCTTTTTATTGGCCATCAAGAGAAACATGATTTGAAAAACAACAAATATAAGGATGACATGACCCATTAAACCTGGAAAATTTATTACAGAGCATGACATCAAGTGCCTGTGAGGGGCTTTTACGATATTAGCATGATCCGAACTGTGGAGCCAACAAGGCTCGGGTTCGGGTTCCACATCGGGTCGCCTGCTGAGAACGAATGTCTGGGCTTCAACAGCCCTTGACATCGGATGTGGCGGACACTAGTGCTACCAAGGCAGCCCTGTTGGGCCCTACAAAGAGAGGGAAACGGGCTCTATTTCGTCTTGGTGGACTCTGGTGCAGGGCAGAACGGTACTTTATACTTTGCAGGGGTGGCCACGACATCGCGTGGCTTAAACCAACACCCTTGGATATCGGCAGCGAATGGGGCGAGGAGTGCCCCCGTTTGTCAAAATCTTGGGTTGCATCGGTTCGCACTTCGGCTTTTGACAATTGTGCGTTGGCGCCGATTTTCCGCCAAGCCACGCAGAAACCAGCAAGTTGAAACATGCAATGCAACACAACACTTCGGTTTGCAGACGTAAGCTATCTCGATTATCGAACGTTCATCAAGTGACAGATATCGAGCATTTTAGAAGAAATGAACAACTTTCCAGTAACTTGAACATCAATTCACAATCCACGGGAGTTTAAAACGAGGGTTGGTTACAAAAACGCCGAAATGATCTTTGGAATCACCATGCCGAGAAAAGATTCCGGTATTACGATCAAGCTTTGCCAAGAACTCACATTTCTACACCATCATAGCACATCCTAGCTGCATCAAGCTAAATGCGTCGCCTTGCTGGCCAACCGATTGACCGCCCAAGCCACGCTTCGTTTGAGGCGAAGCAACTTTGGGTGGTGTCATGCTGTTTGAGAAAGATGGCTGGCCTTGATTTTCCAGTGTTATGGAGCAAGGCAAATTAAAACTAGAACGTTGAGCTCCATAACTTGTCCTTGGCTTTCCGTTATTACTTCCGGTTTTCGCTCTTTGAACTTGATATTTCGCGCTCACTCTGTTGTGTGCTCGCCAATAGCAAGTCAAGACCTCCTACACCATTCACAGAAGCAATTGGCATCATGAGTCAGCCGCCGCCTCAACACTATCGACCTTTACACGATCCTGAACAAGCAAGGTCACCATACAGGCAATCACAATACACCTCGACTCAGCAATACCAACAGCCCCCATTCCAGCCATACTCACAAAAGCAATCCTTCCCACAAGATAATAGTGCTCCTGAAATCTACTCTCAGGTCAAATTCGGCCTTCGTATTGCGTCTGGCCTATTTTGCATTGCTCTCATAATTTCATGTATCCCCCCACTTACCGTCTCTGCGGGAAGAAGTGGATGGCAATTTGCCTACTACGGCCCACCTGTAAGTGACTCGGACCCATGTCGCAACAGCATTGACCATTTTGTAGGCATTCATCGCGTTGGCATGGGATATTTTTGACGTTATTTCAACCAGGCGGCGTCAAGGTATAAGTCCTATTCACGCATATATTCATATCATAATTGAGTTGGCCCTTTGGGTTACATTTCTCGCCGTCGCGATCGTACGAGGCTCCGATGGTGACGGAAATACGTGGTGGTCTGGTGGAAGTAGTCTGAGCAGCTCAGCCCGTGCGGCCTTGGCCTTTGCCATTCTTTTGCTGTTAGTATCTTCATTCCAGTCAAAAGACTATAGCTCACCGTGTTAGACTCGTTCACCTAACGTTCTTTGGGCTTGATTGCTACGATCTCTACCAACGAAACCGAGATCCACAACCCAATACCACAAAGACGCCTACTGGGCTAGGTATACAGAACCCCGCTGCGCCCGTGGTAAATCCAGGACCACCTGAACTTGAGACATCACAGTCAAGGTACGGCGAGCTCGATGCACCATCAAGAAGTAGCGCGCCCACAGGGAGCTCCCCGCGAACGGAACTCGATTCAACAAATTCGCAGCGAACACAATATGCTCAACTGGATAGCCAGTCGCGGCCCGCAGAATTGCCTGTTGGGCCTGTGGAAATGCCGGCTGATAATTATGCGGCCGACAAGGAGGCCGGTGTCAATCAAGAGGAGCGCAGGAGATAATGATAATTAAATTGAGGTTATATAATTGCTTGAAATGTCAAGCTCACGAGGTAAAAATACCCATCGGAGTTGGGCCACGATGTTCGGATCGTGTGGGTAATGTTGCAACGGACACACGGTGATTGGTACACGAGAAATACCCAATTATGTGCGGCAAATTTTCTATGGCAAAATTAGTCGATTCCATGTGCCATTTGTGTAATGGCTTTACTTTTTTATTCAGCATCTTATTTCGGTGTATCTAAGTGTCACGTGTAATGATGGCATGGCTCTCACCGATGGCGAATGCGGGATGCCGACGTTTCCCCCTCTTAAGAATCGAGCCATTCCAGTGATCTCATTCAATCAATAAACAAAATTATAATTCATCATGGGAGGAGGCCTGCGAATTAAATCGGTGGCCATCATCGGCGCTGGGGCTTCTGGTATGTGTCGCCGCTTACAACCTGATCGCGACTAACAAGCCCAGGCTCCGTTACCGCCGCTGCGCTAAAGGCAGAGAACTATTTTGATCGAATAAGAGTATTTGAGCGACGAGAAACAGCAGGAGGGACTTGGTTTGTTGGCAAAGTCCGACTGTTTTCACATGCTAATTATTGTCAGGATTCATGACCCCAATCCCACGTTTAACTTTCGTATTCAGCCTGGTGGATTGCCCCCAGACGTTGATCCGCGGTTAGAAATACCTGAAAACTTGCCTCGGGCCACTCGGCCTTCCAAACAAGAGCGCTTCACTCAAACGCCGATTTATGAATCGTTGACGTGGGTTTCATTGCTCATCACCGTCCGTAGCTGTAAATTGACTTTTGCAGAACAAATGTGCCCGACATTGCCATGTGCTTTTCTGATGCCCGGTTTGCCTATGGACCATTTGCACCCCATCACATTCCGCGACAATACATTGAGAACTATGTATCCACGCACAAAGTCGACTCGCTTCTAGTGCTCAACACCACTGTTGAAGATGTTTCCAAGATAGATGGCGCACAGCGCGGTGAAGAGTCCTGGAAGCTCACTCTTCGAAGATTTGACAAGAACCGAAATGTTGATGTTTGGTGGGAGGAAAATTTTGATGCAGTCGTCTTTGCAAATGGACACTACTCTGTTCCATATGTAAGATGGCCGCCATGATTCTACAAACGTAACTAATGTATTCCCAGATACCACACGTCAAGGGATTAGACGAGTACATTGAAAAATATCCCGATCGCATCGTTCATTCAAAAGGCTACAGGCAGCCTTACGCCTTCAAGAACCAAAAAGTGGTGGTCATCGGCAATTCGGCATCCGGACACGATGTCGCGATCGAGCTTATCAAAGCCGCCAAATTGCCAGTGTACCAATCACGGCGGTCGAAATCTAGGTGGGATGGTAAAAACCCGCCAGATGGCATTGCATGGAAGCCGATCATATCAGAGTTCAGGGGCGATGGTGCCATCGTTTTTGCCGATGGCACGACCCTCGACGTGGACAAGGTCATTTACTGCACTGGCTACAGACCGTCATTTCCTTTCTGGAACGTCAAGGTCAACGGGCGGCCTCTGTGGGATTATGAAAAGGGAAAATTAATAAATGTTTACCAGCACACATTTCTACAGGATTTTCCCACTCTGGCTGCTGTCGGGATCCCGCGGGTATTGACGTTTCGCAGCTTCGAGTACCAAGCGATCGCAATCGCGCGACTCTGGTCTGGTCGAAATTCGAAGCCACTCCCACCAGTTGAGGAACAACAGAGATGGGAAAGGGAGCGAGAGGCATATTCCAGGACTAATAGGGTCAAGTTTCACGACATCAACTGGGAGACTGGAGAGACGCTTGACTGGTTTACAAACCTGTTCGAGATTGCCGGCCTGGGTACACTGAGCGGCGACGGAAGAATCCCTCCAGTCATGGGCAAAGAATTGATATGGGCACTTGAGCATATCAAAAAGTATCCAGAGCCGGGGAATGGCGAAGCAGAGGAAGAGGAAGATACTTTGAGGCCTGCATCCACTGGTGAGAGTCAAAAGCAAAGCTGGGTTGTCGTTGACAGGCGACGGAAAGATCTTCTTTCGTTCATTTAATTGTTTATTGAGCGAATACTATAAGACAGAATTTATTGATCGGAATAATAGATTAATTTTCTTTATAGGTTTGGCCTGAGTGTTTGTTGATGCCAGTCATTGGCGTGTTGGTGCTTGTGACAGTCGGATTTTACTACGCGTCTAAGCTTGAATACCAAACCAAACTGGAGCCAGAAAATGTCCATTTTCATCTGTTTTCTTCTTTTACGCCTTACCCTTTTCGTTTGTTTGGTATTTTTCTTCTTCGTGACTAAGATGTCTCCATAATGGAAAGCAATCTCGGTGGCCAATTAATTGCATTAAAGATTCCTTTTTTTTTCACTAACTTGCTTCTAAATCCTGATACCAATACGAAATTTGCACCCTAGAATCCCTTGTTTGGTCATATGTAGTTTACATGAGACTTTTGCGATCTTGGACGGGAGTGAGTCCAGCCAAGTGTCATACCCCTCGCGAAACTCGACCACCTGGCAGGCAGTGCTAAGGTTTTTTTTTTTTTTAGGGGGATCCTAAGGGCACAAACGCGCCAAAATAAAATAAACCCGCAGATGCGTTTGATTACCTTCCTTACTGCTTAGGCCCTCCCTAAACCGAGCGACGGAGCCTCACTTCCCTCAACCCTCCTCCAAACCCAACATCCAGTCAAACTTCACCACTTCCTACAATGGAGAGTTCGAGGGAGAAATTGGAATTCATCACGCTTCTCTGCGACCTGATGTTCGAGAATCCAGATGAGTTTTCTCACCTTTTGTCGAACATAAAAACCATATCCATCGAACTTCAATCTGCTCTTGATCAGGCAAGACAAGAGACCGACAATAGACGCAAGGAAGCAGACGCAAAGCTAGAAATCACACAGTTTCAGCTTGACCATATTACCAGAAAAAATGAACTACTTTTGGAGACCATTTCCGAGCGCGATTTGAGACTCGAGAAGAAAAACCGAGAGCTCCGTGAGTTGCGCAGGACTTCCGATGAGCTAAAAGTAAAACTGGATACCTACAAAGACCAAAAGTCTTTGGCGATGGGCATTCAGTGCGACATGCTCAACATGCCCAACAGAATCCCTGAAGCCGAGGCCAAGGAGGCAATCAATACGAAGTCGAAATACAATCCCGAAGAAACGCGTACTAGCCTTCGTGTGGCCGAGAGTAACACAGAAAATACGTTAACAGTAAACGAGTTCAAGGATACTCTAGAGCGTCAACGGCAGGAAATGGAAAAACTCAAACAAAGTCGCGACATTTGTCTGGCTGATCTCATATCTATGGGCGATCTGGTAACCAATTTAAAGGCTGAGAACCAACGTCTTTCGGAGAATGTAGAAGATATGGAGGAACAAATTTGTATGCTCAAGGAGACTGAGGAGGAATTCGTGATGCGACAGCAACACGACCGAGAAGTTTTACAGTCGCTGCGGGACTCGCTTGTCCGTGCTGACGCCAATCAAGAAACCCACGACAAGTTACAACATCCTCATTCTCCCAAAGTTACTTTCAATGCACTATCCCAGCACTTCATTGAGCTTTCAGAACTCGCTACTTCGTTCAATGTGGTTGGCGAGCTCGGTAACAATCCAGTACCAGTACTCTATTTAATGCTGACACAAGCACTGTCCCGTCGCCGTCTCAAGGAATTTCTCGATCATGGAAATCTAAACACCTGGTTCTGTCTTTCAAAGGTCAACCACCATGGGGCAAACGTAGGCAAAGTCTACCATCCAGGTGAAAATGGCTGCCCGGTTCATGACCACGGACACTGTATATCCGTGTCTGTCACGGTCCAAAACGACCAGAGGGGTCTTCTTTTTAAGACAAACCCGCTTTTGACCAAGGTCCAAAATAGACAGCAAGTAGCTCAGAGGTCGGAATATGGGCATGCCATGTGACTATGAACGCTTCAAATCCCAAGGTCCCATGGCCGAGTTGGCGGTCAATTTCGAGTACAGTCTTCAACCATGTATAAAACGCCTATAAACGAGGAGATAAAGACGGCGATGGAGTAAAAGATCCAGCTGTCTATGTCCACATTTACTGTGATCGTCAAGAGCGTCACACCAAGATGAGGGCAACAAGGGAATGCATTTTGTCGATTTGACATTGTAAGCATATTTTTCTGTGACAACCAAGCAAGGATGCTAATTTCTAAAATGCAGACAGACCGCTCACTATATGTATTCCTGACTTCAACTCTGGATTTAAATACCGACTTTGATCAACCACGTCACCAGGTTATTGCCAAACTACGTTCCACGAAAACCTCCAATCAGAGGCATTCACCTAGCTCTATTTTATTCGAAGACAGAGGTTTTTCAAAAGTAATAATGGATGGGAAGGCATTTCTGTGATCTTTTTTTCCGCCTCGCAAGCCCTAATTTCCTGGTAGGGATTCTTCAGGCAGGAAGGGCTATCTCTGAAACGCCCTGGTTGGCTGTCATTTTATGTAATGCTCTTTGTATCACACTTGTATTCAGAAATTCAAACCTTGGTTTGATTTGCCCCTTCACCTAACCCTGAAATAAGATGTTTAAGTTGTTCCTTGAACTCCACTAGCAAAGTTGGTCTTTATCGTGGTTGCGTCCCCACATTGAAGCAAGATAAAACTTCTCCAGCAGCCGAGGCACCCAAAACGCTCTTCCGTGAAGCCAAAGATCGCGAAGTATGCTTCCACCCCTCTTCTGAATTTCCAAACTAATAGGTGTGTCAGATTCCCAATTCCGATGATACTGCTGCGGCCTTTTCTCAGCCAAAATTCACTTTTCCCTTTCTCCGACGTGTCATCGGCTCGCCAGATGATTTGAGCGACAAGGAAAGAAATGCGCTGAAGGATATTGTGGTGAAATTGTGGTTCTGTTGGCCCAGACCAGATTCCGATGCCATCGATATTGCGCCATGTTTCTGGGACTGCTTCTTCACGCGAGTTTTCGAATCATGGAATTCTAATTCTACAATCGTCCTTAATCCCAAGCCCACCGAACGCACAGTCGGAGATATCACCCTCCAGATCGGCATGCTCCGTGAGGACCACCCCATCATACCCCTCAAGAGAAAGGCAGACGGATCCCCTGTGGTTGAAATGGATACTTCACGCCAGGTTGGCGCCCCGGTTTTCATCACCCCAGTCCTTGACTACGAAGCGAAGAGCGTACTATGGAGATTCAAGGATGTGAAAGATCGACCTGTTGACCTCAAACGCATCCAGTTTGACAAGGGCCTAGATATTCAATCCAGCAAAGTTAAAAGCATGATCCACAACGATCGGGTTAAGAGAGATCGGGTGTGCACGTACAACTATGAACTAGCTGCTGCTTATGGGCGTCGGCGCATCATAAAATTTGCTCGAGCAGGAGATGCAAGTCGCAATAACCCAGTCGTACACGAAGAGGACAGGATCAAGGGGCTGGTGCAATTGGAGCTCATCGAGGACGTGGTCTCTGACATGCAGAATACCTCGACTGCACTGAGTGAGGCGCTTCGAAAGCCATGCAGCCCGCCCGATTATGAAGGCCCTTGAAGACGTTTATTTAACTGACGATGTATTGGGCTAGATTATGGCCAGAAAATTTGTCCATTCTCGTGTCTCAAAGAATTTCACGAGCATCTATTTGCTCTTGATCAAGTATTTTGCACCCGGCCTCTGGCATGATCGAACCAAAACGGCAGATGAGAGAAGAGGGGACCATTATTCCGAAACGAGGCGGTCTATATGACAGCCAAGCATAGGCGTGGTTATCAGTGTATTGTGTTGTGGAAAAAAGGACATCCCTTCGTATTATTAGCTGAGAATCAAGTCTTGAAAATGAGCACACAAAAACACAGCAGACCAAAACTTATGCACCAAGATAAAAACATCAAATATGAGCGTATGCTCATACTGTATTTTGTCGCCATATGGCTCCCAGCCGTTTATCCCATTACAACTCCCGCGCCCAAACAAAGCCTACGTGGCAGAATGAAACTCAGCTTCAACCCTTCCATATCTCACACCGTCCACCTTGAGCTCAAACGTGAGCCCAGCCGACTCCATGCGCATTTCCAAAGTAAAGTCCAAATTGTCAAATTCCACGCCCCGAGTCGTGGTAAGTCGCGTAAAGAGACTCCTGGGCACAGCATTCAGGTCTGTGGTTAGTGTACAAACGTGGATGAGATCACGTGTGTATGCTGCAGGAGGCTCGTCAGCATCAGATGCAATAAGATCGTCTGTGACGATCAGAGACTGGCCAGGGCGGAAGTTTCGGGTGTAGTGAAAGGCAATGGGGGCCAATGGAGATAGAGCCTCGCCCTGTGACGTGTCAGTGTGGCTCGGGTGCTAAGAGATAAGACATACCTTGGCAATGTGCCATTGCATCCGATCAGAAACCATCCACCTCTCCCAGAGCGGCGACCAGTATCTCTCACTGACAGAGTGCTTTTCTTCGTCATAAACGGTGGCATATGATGTACCATAATGCATTCTGGATTTGCGAGAGATGACCATGTTACCCTCCAGACCTCGAAGGACAGCACCTCTCACCACCGCGGTCCAAGCATACACGGGCTGCATGACCTCGATGGAGCCGGCTTCCTGAGTAGCATTGAGGTTCGCGTGGGTTGGGCGCTCGCTGTACGGTGGGGGAGCAGCGCTCGTGAAGTGAGACTTCAAGCGACGATAGAGGTAGTCGCTCTGACCAAAACCTCCGACGAGGACAATGCCCGACACGATACCGCCCTTGGCCCGCAGGCCTTCTACTTGGCCCTGCACAAGGTCACATACTTCCTTAACCACCGGCTCGAAAATATCCTTAATTTGCTCCGCCGACATGACCAAGAAACCAGAGTCCAGACCAACTTCTTCATCGTCGGGCAATCCAGGAAACCTAAACGGTCAGTGACGTCAAACGTTGGAAGGGGGTTACATACGGAACATTGACTTCCTGATGCTCATCCTCGTTAAAGTTCCGTTTCACAAACTCTTCAAAGTAGCGAAGACCCATCTGCCATGTCTTTCCCTTCTTCAGTTTCATTTCGTCGAACCTGCTTTGGCCTAGACGAGTTCTGACATGCTCCTCGAAGCGATAGTTTAAGAATGCGCTGCCACATAATCCTCCCGTTCCCACGGCGGATTCCTCCACTCTGAGTGGCTTGAGAGATATGATTTTATAGGCGATAAGACTTGGTAGGTTAGCATAAAACCGTTGACGGTGCCGATTGACGGATGGAGAAAGCTTACTCAACAGTGCCACCACCTGCATCACAAACAATAAAGTTGTCTCCTACATTGAGATGGTTTGGCTGAATGGCCTTTAGCGTGTATACTGCTGCAGCCTCTGGTTCACTGATCATCTGAATCTCAGATTTACTTCCCATGCCAGCCCGCTCAGCGGCTTGGAGGGTCGTGTTCTTGGCCGCATCGCTCCAGACGGCCGGACATGTGAGGACAAATTCAACCTTGGTGGAAGCCATGAAGGATTCGCCGTATCGGCGGGTCAGTGTGTCCATGGTGTGCTTGTAAATCTGAGTCAGGTAATCGCTGACAGCATCGACAACATTTTTGTTGAAGCGCTTCAGCTGCGCCGCTGTGTCAAGCGGGCTAACATAAAAGGGTAACTTTTGAGAACGGTCAAGAAACAGCTTGATGCATCGCAGACGCGACTCCTCTGGCTTGAACTGAAACCCCCATTTTACAGTTGGTTCAGTGCCTGGGGATGCATTAGCAGGGAGGTCGTATGCAATCTCGGTGGGAACCTTGTCCGAGGTGATGCCATTGCCGCCAGGCCAAGTCTTGATGATTTCGACATCATCTGGCGTGGAGGTGTAGACGGCGGCGACACTGCAGGCGAGTTAGCCTTTGGCTACGATGAGCGCATCCGGCAAAAAGGACCGGTAAAAAAAAAAGGATGAAAGATAAAAGACTGACTGACCCTGAAAAGGTGGTTCCAAAGTCGACGCCGACAATCAAGCGGTCGCCCAAAGGCGGCTGCTCCCTCGCGGGCTCGCGGACGGGGCCATTGATGGCTTCGGTGGAGCTCGGGGGTGTGTAGCTGGTAAAGTAGTTGCGGCTCTCCTGGTTGCGCCGGCTGCTGGTGCTGGTCCGGATGGGGAGATTGAGATTCATGGTTGCGGCCAAGTCAAATGTCGGGCCGTCAGTCTAACTCGTCGTTTTTTGTTTTGCTTTGCTTTGCTGTGCTTCGCTTCTTTGGACACGGGGTTTTCCTTTCACGTCGCATGGACCGTTACCATGGCACTTTTTACCCCTCCCCCGCGCAGAAAGAAGGTGACGCCAACGTGGTTGGATTGATGCCGATGCACCTTGTGGACCCGGGCAGAGAAACTCGGGGATTATCCTCGTCGGACTGGAGCAAGCAGAGGCGGCAGGTTTGGTTCAAGGGGACCACGTCGTCTTACAGACTCCATTCGATTCAAACGCACTCGCGCACCACGGCACAGCAAGCACAGCACAACCCCTCCTCGTCCAATCGTCAGCCGACAAGAGAGTCGCTCGCTTGTCAGTGCGGAAAACAATGACCCCGCCGGCCGGAGCGATAAGCGACAGGTCGAGTCGAGTGATGGAGACGAGACAGGACAAGAGGGACGAGTCTCGGAAACGGGAGGGAGCAAAGGCTATCGCCGCCTTTTTCTCTTCTCTCGTAGTCGTGCCAGCTCACCTCAGTTCAGTAATTAAGGAAGCGGGACCAGGGGAAGTGTGCTGCCTAAGCCTTACGATGCGGCATTGCGCCAAAGGATCCTCACTGGCCGCCCGCGACACGTGACGTCCGAGTCGGCCTTGGCTGCTGCGCTGCAGGCTGCTTCTGCTTCGCATTGATGCCATGAGTGCGACGCCAGAATCCTCGACCAGTTTGAGCATGAAGCAGATAGATATCACGTCTGCGCTTTTTCCCTCACCACTTTGACCAGCACGCACACACACACTTTCAACTTTCTCCAACATCGCATTCACTCGCCGCCATCTGTGCAGATCCACACTATCAGGGTCGACGTCATGGCCGGCCACATCTAAGCCACGCTCGTCCAAAACGTCCCTTGCATGCTAGTCCCCCCCGACCAGGCATCCAAATAAAAATGTTTCCATGTTCATCCTGCCTTGCCCTGCCCTACTATCTCTGCCTTGCCCTTCCCTGCCTGCAATAATCCAATACTTGCTATAGCCAGGACGCTTTGACTGCATATGTACCTATGTATGGACGAACTCCACCATGCTCGGTTCCTGGAGCCTGAACTACCCAGGATGAACACACATCGCATCCCTCCCACTCTAGACATCTGGACCCTGTCGATCTGGGTCCTCACCAGTGAGACACGTATCACACACAAAGGGCACATTATGAGATCTGATAAGATTGTTTATGCAAAGTAGAGTTGTCTGTCCACTCAGTTCCATTACTTTCAAGTCGCGCTTAGGTACAGGCCTGTCTGTCCGAACCTCGATTCATCTGCCTCCCAAAAAATTATATGTACCATGTCGTCGACCGTTATATTGCAAACTATAGTCCGGGCATCCTGGCCTTGAAAATCCCTTCTAATCGGTGATTCTTGTTGAAGCAATGCGACAAAGAAAATAAGAAAAGATAAAAAAAAAAATAATGAAACACAAATAATAAGAATAATAATACTATGCTCGCTGACCTTTTTTACAACAGCTTCAAAATAGTAAAGGACATTCCCCCTATCCGCATGAAAGGTATCCTGGTTGACCCTTTATGAAACGACAAAATAAAGAAGAAATAAAACGATAAAAAAGAGTTGGTCCACGTCCAACCAAAGCACCTCATACTCCAAACTGCCATCTTATATAAGAAAATTTTGACAAAGGAAATTGGTTGGTCCGGTTGTAGTGGCATTTGCTTCAAGCATAGTGAGTCTGAGCTTGCCTGTCTCGGTCTATAAGGGGTATTTGATACTCGAGGCGACTGAAACGAAAAAATAAGACGAAAAAATGAGCAGTCGGCGGCGCCCAAAGGGCCGGGTATTCGGATATAACGTCGAAAGAAGTTGCAAAGTCGAATCGAAAAAGTGGGTTTATAGCCAAGCCAGAAAATGAAATCAGAAAATGACCACCTGCACAATAATGAAAATAACATTGTGCTTGAACACCAAACACCGTGACCATGCGAGATGATACACCAAGAACTTTTTCCACACCACTGGACGTAATCGTACCGGGCTAGGTTCCCGTATGCATAGACATTTTAGAAGCGGTTGCTGGCAGCCCAAATGCTGGCCGACGCAGAAGCTGCCCACTCACTCTCCTCGTAGGGAGGCGTGGGCCACTTGTACTGGTCATCCGTCTTCTTGTTCAAGTCGAGGGGCTTAGGTGTCACAGCTTCCTGGCCATCTCCAAAGAGGACCTGATTGCCATTCGCTGAAGGGGAAGGAGTGGGGTAGGGGTTGCTAAGGCCAAGGTTACTGGCCGACTGTCGTAGGGGTTTGCTGTTAGCTTCACGTTCCATGCGCTTCACGGTTCGCTGTGTTGACGTGAGAGCCTCGTCAAGGAGTTCCTCCTCCTCATCGGGAGCCTCATATTGGTGAACACCGTGGGTTGCGTGGGCTCTTCTCGTGCGACTCGAGACGGGCCCAGTGCGGGCGGCACCAATGAGGTTATCCACGGATCTGGGTTGGTGATGCGGAAGGGAGTGGTGACGCTTGAGGTTGCTCGTGGGCGAAACCTGGTGAGCTGGGACGGGAGGGCGGGCGTCAAGGTTGTTCTGGACGTCGCGGAGAGCCTTGTCCAGGGATTCATAGACCTCCGATTTTGCAGCTGGGACCGGTTGTGCCTGTTGGTCAATAACCATTGACGACCTGTTGCTAGCCCAAGGACCGCATCCAGCCTGGGCCTCCAAGTCGTCGTAGGCTGGGGAGACTGGGGTCTGGTGTCGCCCGGAGAAACGCCGTGCACGCTTCCTGAGGTGTGAAAAAAAGCTCTCCTTCTGCCCCCCCGGAGGGGAGGCGAGTCCAGAGTTTCCGTTGAGGGCACGCTCGGCCTGTTGTCGGTGCATCTCCGTGTAGTTATTGGTGCTCGATGCGACAGACAGCTGTCGGCCAAGTTTCTTGGTCTTCCCCTGGCCATGTCCGTTAGCGTTCGAATCGTAACCGTTGTTGGCGCGGGCATTTACAGCATCCGGGACTGGCGAAATCGGCCGAATCGTCGGTAGGATGGGCATAGGCGCCACGTTGGAAGGACCATTTGTCCATGTTGTCCTCTTGCCTGCACCAGCGCGCTGCTTCGCCGAATTTTGAGCCTGGAGCTCGGGCGTAGCGGCGACGGGAGCGGGTCGAGGAGCGGAGGCGTCCTTGGTGGTAATCTGAGGAGCAGCCACGGCCTCACCGTTCTCTGTGCGGCCAATGAGAGACTTGCGGAACCAAGACTGCTTGGAGGAAGAGGTGGGAGTGGTAGCGGTGGAATCCTTGCCCCGGCTGATATCGGACTGCTTGCGACCGAGGATTCTCGAAGCAGAGGACTTGGGGCGCATGGGGTCGACAGCGTCGACAAAGTATTCGTGAGCGAGAGCCTGGGACGAGGTAGGTCGGCTCTTGGGGTCCCACATCAAACACCAGGTCACAAATTGGCTCAGTGACGAAGGCCACTGAGGTGCCTGCAAAATGGTATCCATGGCGTGAGGAGCCATCTTGGGGAACGAAAAGCCAAGCTTGCCAGCGAGTCTGGTACCCTCACGCCAATCTCCTCCTCCGACGCGGGCACCGGCCTTGTTGTACCAGTTGCCGGGGCTGCCCATGATCTCGCAGACCCTCCAAACCTGGTCGACTTCGTTACCACCGGGGAACAAAGGCTTCAAAGTGGCAATCTCGACGGCCATGGCACCAACGGCCCAGATATCGACGGGAGCGGAGTACTCTCCAGCTCGGAGGAGAACCTCGGGAGCACGGTACCATCTTGTTGAGACGTAAGTAGTGTAGGGCAGCTTCGAGTGTGTCTCACGAGCGAGACCAAAATCGGCGATCTTCACTGTGTATGTGGGAGGAGTGGAGGGAGGAGTCACAAGAGCCGAGTATCGTCGGAAAGAGGTGTTTGAGTCGCTGTGAGCAGAAGTAGTGACGAGAATGTTCTCGGGCTTAATATCGCGGTGGAAAAAGTGGTGGGAGTGGATGTGCTCGAGACCCTGCATGATCTGGAAAAGAATGCTCTTGACACTGGCGTTGTCAAGGACCTTGTGGTCTCGGGCCTTCATGAGCTGGTACAAGTTGCCCTCCATGTACTCCATGCAGATGTGCAGCTTCTTGCTGTAGGGGTCCAGGAAGATGTCGAGAGCGGGGACAAGGTGAGGGTGCTGAGGAAGAGTACGCAGAAAGACGACCTCTCGGAGTTCAAGACAGGGCTGGAAGGACTCAAAGCTCTTCTTCATTGTCTTGATAGCAACCTAAATTCTTGGTTACGAACAAGCTCGAGGGGCACAAGGCAAGGGATTGCAACTTACGACAGTACCTCGTCGGGCAATGTTGGAGCCAGCAGTTCTGACTCTACCCAAAACGACGCTTCCAAAACTGCCATCGCCAATCTCCTTCAACACTTCAAATCGGTCTTCGAGGGCGAGAGCGCCGCCCGAGGGGCTTCGGTGAGTCAAATCGCTTGGTCCCGTCATTTTTGCTGAATATTAAAATGTGCTGTAGGCTTCGAGTGAACGAGGTGGTACTCGGGTCGAGAGATCCTGACCGTCGGCGTTAGGATTGACTCTTGTGATCCCAATGGGAATCAGCAATAGATTGTACCTATTCAAGGCCAAAGAGAAGCTCTGTCAAAGAGCTACGAACGGTTTATTGTTGCATTCAGACAGTTGGAGGCGACTTGAACGGTATGCAGGTGCGGGAAAGTGGCGGATATAATGAGGGCGGGTGCATACGAGTTGTGGTGTCGTTGGGTTCCCAAACTTTGTAGCATGTAAATGCGATGCGAATTGGCGACAAAACCGATGTTGGTCGGAAAGCGAATGTCCTGGCGGGCTGGCGGACAAGAGACCGTTTGAGGAAGGAAAAAGAATGAAGATAGAGGTTGAGGTGGAGGGGGAGGATAGGAACTTGAGATGAGGGTCAAGAGCAGAGGGGGGGGTGTTGAAGAGGAGAGCCTGAAAGGCAAAAGGAGTGACTGAAGTGAGGGTGATTGCAGAGTGGATAGAGTCGATATTAACGAAAAGGGGAGGGAAAGCTCTTGGGCCAGGACCTGGTCCAGGGGGGGGGGAGTGGCTTGAACCTGCCGATCGGGGTAGGATCCTCAGGCCACTAGTGCTTCGATGGCCCCCGGCTCGTAAAATGGGCGCTGCCGGTTGGTTGATGGCAGCGAGGCAGAAAGACTGAGTGAGCGAGGGCGATGAAAGCGGCGAGGAACAGCAACTGGGTGATGCAGGTTGCAAGTCGGATGAGACGAGGGGGAAAGAGGAGGGAAAGCAGACCAGAAACAGGCGAGCGGCGAGGGAGGGATGATGTGAGGTAGGTGCCAGAGGTGCAGCGGCGCGAGTGGTGCCCTGGAAGCAGAGGTGCAGATGTGCAAGCCAGCGAGCAAATAGTGCGTGCAGCGAGAGCGTGAGACGGGGGAACGCTAGAGGTACAGTGGACTGGGGGGGCGACCCGGCACAGGTCAACTCTCACTTGCGACTGAGAAGAGAGTCGCTGGGGGGCGTGGGCTCGACGGCGGCGCAGTGGAGTGTCGCCAGCAACGAGACAGCTCAGGACAGGACTGAGACTGCGAAAAGATCAAAGGGCGCGTATCTCACAGACGGGAGAACCTGGTCCCCAGCGGCCCAGTGGCTGGGAGTGGAGGTAGCTCTCAGACGGAGGTACTTTACCCGAGGTACCAACCCCCTCCCCCGGCCAGAGCGCCTGACTCTGGGTACGTACCCTATTGCCCGTGCTGTTGCCCGTGCCTCGAGCAAGGCACGGGAGGTACATGGCACATGTACCTCTGCTCCCCTGCCCTGCACTGCGAGGTACGAGTGGTCCCCGACAAGAGGTGGGAAGACAGCGACACATGGACCAAGGGCCAAGGGCCAAGGGTCAGGAACCTACGGGAGAAGGAAAAAGGCATGGACTCGCGGGTCTCCACTATTCCAGTTGGTGCTAGGCTCTAGCCTTGGTTTACAGGGGGGGCACAGTTCAGGATGGTGGTTCAATGGCAAGAGAAAAAAAATGCGCTGAAGAGACCAAAAAGAGGTCATGTAGTGACACTGTACGTGCGATACTGTACCGCGGCGGCCCAGCCAGCGCCCAACCATGAGGCGCGAGGGATGTGGTAGCCTCGCTGGACGACTCCAAAGGAGGAAGAGGCGCAATCGTTTCGAGCCTCGCTACATGCACTGCACTGCACGTTTTGTTTACCGCGTCGGTTTCTTTCGCAAATTTGCCCCTCTACAGCCACCCAGGACTCGTGCTCTGGGCAAAAGAATGCTATTTGATGTCGCCCAGCAGAGACCAGACAGAGTAAACACGTCGAGGGCAAAAACAGGGTGTCAGATCAGCCATCTCTCAAGTCAAGTAAGTCAAGTCAGTCAGTCAAAGGGTGCGTGGGGAAAGATGCCCAGGTTCCTGTTGCGCAATGGCCCGGCGTTGTCGCAGATGAGGTCGCCCAAGTCATGACCCTAACCAGCCAATGCTCGCAAACCAAGCGCCTGCCGCCTTCTCGACGGCGTATGACCGATCTCTTAGGCGCACTGTGCCAACCAGTAAAAAAAAACCGTTGGATGCGAATCAAAGGCTTGATCAAGCATAAGATGGGGGCCTCCTGACACCCCATAGGCTTCAACGGGGGGTCAGAGGACAACGACGCGGGCGTGCCGCTGCTCTGGTTGGTATGGTATGGGATGGAATCTGGATTAATCTGGGTTGGCATGGGAAGCATAGGATTGGCATGGGGCAATGAATGGATCATGGGGACCCGACTCGTTTTGGCTTGGTGTTTGCCATGGCTTTTAGCTTTGGCTTTTTAGGCTTGTGGGAGGCAGAGTAAGGGCTCGGACTGGCGCGTGTCCGGCTGGCAACGTAGTTGCCCTTGGACGCGTTGGAGGCTTGCGCGAGGGCATTGATACTCAGGACAAACGGGACATGTCAATGGCATTAGCATGTGCATCAGATGTACGGCATCCCGTCCCAGGCTCGCTAACCGTCCGCCCGAATCCTTGCAGATTGTGAAGAGCTTGCCGTATCAATATCCATTCCAATATCGCTGATGCCTATGAAGCCCACCAGACGCGGCTGTTACACAATGCGCTTGGCAGGACGACGAGCAGAATCAATGGGGCAGCAGTTAAATGGCCAATCTCGCAGGAGGGGTCCCGTGTTCAAGACGACGCGGCGCGCGCCGCCAGAACAACCAACTACCGTGTATGGGCAATGGACGAGGCAAAGAAAAAAATTCCCCGGCCACGCCCAAAAGTGCCCGCCGTTGCTTGTTTCCCTTCTCGTTTCTTCTTCTCGTTAGACTTGGGGACTGGGGACCGGCTCCCGAGTGGTAATTTTGGAAGAAATTTGGCCGTAAGAGGGGCACAGAGCCCGCCGTTCCGGGAGGTCACACCCGCCTCGAAGCAATTTGAGCCCGCCATGAGGGCGTCGCTGGGGGCCGTCTGAGCAGGGGATCAACAGGGTTTAGGGCCGCCGTTTGCTGAGATTGATGAGAGATGAAAGTGGTATGGGCAATGTATCGATTCCGGGGGGCTTGCCGTGCTCCCCTGCTGATTGGAATCGTCACTGGAAGTCCCCGTTTCGTCTCTAGGCACGTTGTGCCGTGAGCCAATATTCACGCGTTTGGGTCCGAATCGTGATATCACTTCACGTCGTGGCACATGCAGTAGTAGCAGTGGCACTGTACCTCATCACACCAGAGGCTTGCATGCACTCGCACCACTTGCACGAGGCGCTCAGATTCACACACGAGTCACAAATCAACGGCAAGGCTACCAAAAAGTTAATATCCCCCGTTTTTCGCGGGACCATCGCTACGATTCCTATTTGCGTGTAGTGCTCGCCCGTAGCCAATCCGGCAACGAGGCCAAGCGGGCCGCCAGGCCAACCCATTCCCAAGAGCGCCTGGCGTATAGTGTTGAGGGCTCCTTTTCTAGCCTTGGGCGGCCCCAAAGGGTAACCACGAACTAGAAGACTCGTAAGTCTTGCCTGGATGGTGAGCCAGCCTGCAGTTGCCACACACAAGTTTAGACCCAGCGGCGGTAGTAGGCGACGGTTTTTTTTTTTTTTCTTCGGCGTCCCGGATCGTATGAATTGACTCCCGGGGCCGCCCCTCCACGAGGCTCGCCATTCCTTGGGTTCGACCCTATTTTGTGATCTCACAGCGTTTCTTTTTTCAGGGAGCCCTTGCTGGACATGCTAGTTCGCACCCTCCAAAGCCCGTCGTCCAGCGCCGGGCGCCAGGGTGGGTTAATCAAACCAGTCGTTTAGCCTCACAAATTGTGTTTTTACTCCCATGCCAGGCCCTGCAACGGTGGAGAGAAATTGAGGCCCAGGGACCTGGGAGCGGAAAAGGGGGAGGGGAACCCCAAGTGAAAGGAGGGGAATGGAGGGGATCAGTGATTAATGTGCCTCTGGGGAGGGGAAGCCGACTCTAGATGACGGAGCATGGGCGCTGCAGACAAGTCGATTCATGTACGTGCTTAGATGTGTGGTGTCGCATCTATAGTGCCCCAGAGGCGGGAGGTGCGGGAGGCGTTGGACTGGACGACTCACCGAATAGCACGAGCACCACAGCGGTGCAGAAAGCAGCAGTAACGCAATCCGGCACCACCACAACGCATGAGAAACTCTCAACATTGCCCCCTGGCACACGTGTACGGGAAGCCCGCCGCTGTGTCCCGCTGCGTCGTCCCAGGCATAACTCCGGCCAGAGGTTCAACATGTCAAAGGAAACAGGGCGCCGTGATCGTCGGCTCTTGAGGGCGTCGGCCCCTCTTGGGATGCAACGTTCGTCTCCAGTACCTGGGTGAGCACGCTACCGCTCCAGAAAAGCTTGCAGCAGGGATGTGCAGGAACCAACCCGCGGGTGTCTGGTGCCACTGCTCAGGGCCCAATCAAGACGTTCACGGGGATAGGCGGCGGGCGATGGGCCATAGACAAAGCGAGAGCGCGATGTGACGGAATGCAGTTTCTAGAGCCTACCGTTGAGTCGTCTCCAATCTCAGGTACGTCGACAGCGTTGCATTCAGGCACCGTGCTCCCCGGGGCCTTGAGCTTCAAGGGGCCCCCAGAGCCCATCCATCAAGTGCTTGCATGGATGGATTGGACACGACGCTGCCTTCTGTCTGACGTATGTCCGCCTCATCATCCCTGGACCCAGCCAATATGTAGGCTTTCGCTCTCTCCTCCTGCAACGACGCACTCTCCCCGCATCTTGCAAATCTCCTCCTCCCTTATTTCCACCACTTCACATTCCCAACCCTCCGGAATCCAAACCGTGAAAATGGCAGAGGCATCTTGAGACGACGCCATCCTCGACAGAGCCATCGTCCCTGAGCCAGCCTCCGGAGGGTGGGGCCGCCGCTCGCCCAGGGTCGGGTCCCAACCATGGCCGGGGCCAAGCGCAATTTGTCTGATACATTTGCCATGCGCTGCAAATGCGTGCCATTGTGAGTACTGTCTACAGAATGGCAGGTACCCCCCGGCCTCCCGACCAGGCATGATTCAAAATAACTACCCGACCCTGTGGACCGTCTCGTCATCTTCCCGCTCTGGCAGAGACAGAAGAAGGATCCAGAGATGCTCCATATCACGAAATCCAAAGTAAACATGGGTTCCGAGGCACGGAGATTGCCTTAATGTGCCTGCCCGCGGGGCCGGATACCGTATAGATGGCTTTATTCGACAGTGCAGGCCAGGGATGCCGGGTCTTGTGACGAAAGGGTTGGGCGAGAGAGTCTTCTCGAACATTGTGCAGTCACCAAATCCCGGCATTGATCACTGTCGTCCCCCAACAGAGCGGAAGCCCTGGTCGTCGATCCCTCTGCCCGCCTGCTCTCCGTGCAGTCAAACTCATACAGCTCTGATGCTGCATGCGGTGTCTTTGCCGAGCTCGCAACAATTTGGCTTTAGTTGCTTTTTTGATTGGATTCCATGCGCATTGGATCCCTCCCTTACAAATTCCTACACGTCGTTGACGCCGGCCGGCCGCCAAGTCGGCCTTGGTATGAAACGGGAGAGCCCGCAAACAACCGCCGCAATAGGGCCTGCTTACCTACTGTACCTTTTGCCATCAGCAACGTGTGCAGCATGCAGATGCCGGCCAGCGGCTGCTGACGCGCGCGGTTGTGGCCTGCACCGCACTGGGTACTGGGCACTGCACTAGGAATACGATGCGGCCTCGTCCTTGGCCGCGTCGGGAGCGATCAAGATCAGAAATAGAACACGATATATCGCAGGAGCATCAGATCAAGCGGGGAACTAGGCGACGGACGCAGAAGGCGCCAACGAGGTAACCGGATAGACCTGAGGGAACCCGAGTTTATGCAAATCGCCTCCCCTGTCCTCGTCGCTGCTGGTGATCCGCCCAACCTTGATTTGTACATTCACCTTTTTCCCACCATTTGCTACTTTGGGTGCAGAAAAAGACCTTCGCTTCGGCTCTCACGGCGCCTGGTGGCAGAAGCGTCGTCGCCGTCTCCGGTTCCCGCCTAGGAGCTCCCTGCGCGACATTGTTTCAATGCGCACAGGTACGTGACAAGATCCTCATTGAGGCCCGTTCACAGACATTGCTACGTCGGTGGTTGGGCAGTGAGCGGTGGAGGGGTCGCGCTGTCTTAGCATGTAGAGGGGTCTCCTGTAGGGAGTCGGAGGCGGCGAGAGCTTTTTTTTTTTTCTTGGAGGGGCTTAGATGGAGGGGCGAGAGCGAAGGGAAAAAAACCTGCAAGTCTCTCCCACTGTGTGAGGTCTTCTGTGTGAAGTTTTGCTTTTTCGGGTCTCTTCGTTCAGCTCTCGTGGGTCTGGAATTCAAGCAAGTGTGGCCCTTGCATTGAGAATGTGCCTGGCTATGCGAGAGCATGCAGTAGTGTCGACACCATTGCATGGTTTGCTCATGCACCAAGAAAGCCTGCCCTGCTTCGTTGTGCAACTCGCGTGTACATGCTGTCGCTCAGCTCTTTGTCACTTTTTTTTTTTTTCCTGTTGTTACTCATTCTTGCATTCCGGCCCAGTGTGTCAACAGGATTTCAGAATTTTCTTCTCGTCATGCGGACTCCCTTGCGCATTACCTGCCCCCCGATCAAAAAGAAAACATAAAACACTCGTCCCGACATGTCAGATGCATGTACACGGGTGACAAAAAATTATGGCACACAATGTTTTAAATTAAATCAGGAATCTGATAGTAATATCAATCAAATAAGAAAACGGCGAGTGAATTTAGGGCTAATTAGTAAACCAACAATTTCGCTCTATTTATCTATTTTATTTTATTCGATTATACCAATTGGTTCTTTTTTTTCTAAGGCAATTCTTCTTACAGGTGGGTTGGAGGGAAATTTTGCAACGTGTGCCGTGTACTCTGTCACCCGTGGGGGTGATCAGAAACATGTCTTCTCACAAACTTCCATCAAGCCGAATAACGAATTGAGGTACATACACAATGTACATGACACAATCCTAGCTTAGTCTTATCTATCCATAAGCATTATTCACCCTATTATGATTTTCACGGCCGAGATGGAAGGGGATTTTGCGTCATGTGCCGTCATCATGCCTTGAAATTCACCCCTCCTGGCGACCTCAATTGCCAAACCTGGCGCCCGTTGGCAGCCCTTGGGTTCATCCGCCACCCGCAAGTCTCTCGCTTCTCGACTTCGTGTCCAGTAATCTTTGCGTTGCTTTTTCACGCTTGTTTCTTTTTCGTTCCCTAGTCTATCCCAGCCTCCGGCTTTCACCCTATGAAAACACCAATGGCAGCTGTGGAGATGGCGCCCAGCCCAGGGTTCCTCCCGCTGGGACGCCCCGTCTAGCCCCACCGGGCTGGTCTGGAGCTCACGGCAAGGCCCCTGCGACTATTGACCGTAGCTAGTGCCCGTCAGCGCCATAAGTCAATTACCAGCCATTCGATACCGTGTTTGAGAAGAGAACTATTCATGCTTTTTTCGCCCGTCCAGTGATCATCAGCTCAGGGGCTGGCTGGGTCTTACATCTGGAGGCGTCCGTCTCTCGGGGAGCTCCATTTCTAGAGTGAGAGAATAAGCCTCGCCGGCTTGACGGGTAGCCTCCGATTCCCCAGAACGCAGGACCCAGCCTTCCAGCCTCGATGGAGCTGACGCGCCACCCTTTTGCTTCTGCCCAGCCCATACGATAACCATTCTCGTCTCGCGTGAACGTGGTTTGGCGAGCTGACTAGCCAAGACAGAGCTGTGCTCTCCTGGCTAAACGTGGATCGAGTACGAATGTGGCAACCTCACTGTCCCCTTGTGGCATCTACCTCAAAAAATTCATCCCGAGCTGTGGCCTGTCGATCCTAACCGAACCGGGTGACTCGTCAGCAATTCCGCGCCGTTGACCCATCCATACGAACGGGTCCCTGCTTTGGAGACACGGGCGATGGGCTGCTTTGCAGTGGCAAGTGTTTGCCGATCCGGGACTGAAACAGTAGTGAGCTTAATGAGCTGGTTCATCTCATCACTGGGAGCTGAAGCGGGCGGAAAGAGAGTGTCGGCCACTTGGATAAAGCTCCGCGCTGAGAAAACACTGCACCGCCGGTAGCCTTCCGTGGATCGATCGGCCTGTCTCGGCGCAGGATTTTTTTTTTACAGTTTTGTCTCAATCTGTCACAGGGATGGACAGTGGGAGCCAGTGAGTCCTCTGAGGGTCCCAGGGTCCCACGTTTGAGTGGCAGGCACACCTTTGTAGACGGTCTAGCCGTGGCCTGATGCTGCATGTCTGAACCTGTCTACCCCAGATTCCTCGCCCAGCTTAGTACTGGCCTAGACATTCCGGCAACCCGACTGAGCCTCGTCTCGCCCGAATCAAAAAGAAGGTGAGCGCTTCCGGTTTAGGGCTTGCCTTTTTTTTTTTCCATGCTGTATCCACGTCTGCATGTATCCATATGGTGGATACTCAAAGACGGTGGGAGGCGGCGGCGGCGGCGGAGGACGGCGGGTTTGGCTCTCCATCCGTCGTGGTCCGCAGACGAACCGGTCAAGGGAGGGAGGGAAGGGAAGAAGTCGTGTGCTCATGAGAAAGGAGGCCGGGGGAATCTCTCCCCTCGGCCGGGCAAGTTTGGTACCGGCTTAGACTGGCTGTAGACTGGTTGTAGACTGGTTTTGTAGAGTGACTGCATTAACATGGCGTGACTAGTAGACAACCACTCGCATCCAAAGCTACGTCTGGTGAGGTGGTCACTCGCAGATCTTCATGTACAGACATGGCAAAAATACCCAATAGCTTCAGCCCGGACCACCTCATCGACACACCAGAGCTGTCAGACTGGCTAGCACCCCCAGGTCGCTCCCTCGCCCGGTCCTCACGGCGCCGAGCTTACCCATGCCCTGGGAACCGGATCTCGATGTCGTTGGCCAGTGTCCCGCCACCATCGGCGTCCAGCGCTCCTTCTTTTTGAGGGGTTTCCGTGAATGGCCGAGCAAAGAAGCGAGCCAGTTGGCCATCCGGGGTTTGTGCATCAAGCTAGGCTGTTTGGTGGTTCGGTTTGCCCTTGGCTTGAGGGGTGGCGGTGAACGCACCGGGCGAAAGTATAGGGTAGAGAGCGGTGAATAAAGGGGCAGGGGAGCTGTTGAGAGCAGTGTCCGGTCAACGGGATTTTTTTTGAAAATATTTTGATCATCTTGAGGGAGAAAATGTGGTTCGCGTGGAGAATGCTCGACGCGCCGATGTGGGAGGTAGATGCTGCAACAGGTAAATGGTTGGCCATCAATGCCTGTTTCGGATATCATCCGCAATGTATTAGATGGGGGGGTGTTTCGAGGTGGCTATAAGGTTGCACTTAATTTTTTAGATGAACCGTATAGTGCTTAGTAACGGTTCATTAAGTCTGTTCGCATCTGTAACAGTCTGGGTCATCTATTTTTAATGCGTGTAGGGTACATAGCTATAACGAGCTCCAGTAAAGCTATAGGGAAGAGGGGCGGGCTATGCCGCGATACACAAGGTCGCAGTGAGTTATGCCGACAGCCGTATTACTGCTTCCGTTGGGCTATCTGGTTGGGAATTTGCACATGTGTCTGTGTTACAGGTTACGTAGCCATTATGTACTGTAACCTGCAATCTTCCGAAGTAGGCCGGTTTTGTCAGCAGCTAGGCTGGTGGTGATTGCTTCACAGGCGTCAACGAGGCCTAATTACACGATGAGCCTGCTGCAGGCAACCGGTGCCGACGGACAAACGAGGTCGTGCAGCTTTCGCCACGCATATTCGTGTGATGCACTGAGCCGGCGATGAATCACAGCTATTTGCTGCTCCCAAGGGGCTTATGTAGAGTAACATTCAACCTGGCTCAGCTCTGTGAGGCTTTGGACTTTGAACACTCGCATCCTCTCAACCTGAGCGGATGTGTGCAGCTGCGGGCACCTGCATTTCACAACCTTTGCTTGCCGTGCTGAAATCGTAATCCTGCAGGTGACGAGGCAGGTGAACCCGTTTGAATCCTGCTGCCCCCTCTCCTCTCTGCTCTGCCTGAACCTTAGGGCTCCCGACATCACCCATTTTTTCACTTTTCTTCCCAAACATCTTCTTATCCCGACTACAGATCATTCGGAAAACACTCTTACCCGTGAGTAAATCACTGTTCTGCTCAGGACAGCTTCATCCGCTGCTCTTTATCCTCTTCCCCTATCCAGAACCAATTGGGGACGAGTAATCACTCTTTCTTTCCTCTGCTCATGTTACTTTTCTTCTTCTTCTTCTTCTTCTTCTTCTTGTTCTTATTCCTCTTCGGCCATTTTATCGCTAAACTCCTGTGGAATAAACTGTCGTGCATCTACTAAATTGGTACCTCAAGATACGATTCTCATCTCGCTCTGCTACACGCACACCGTGTTCATCATGGCTCCTAATACCAATAAGGGCGTTTTCAAGCCGTAAGTTTGCTCCTCCTGTAACAACAGGATCAAAATAACCAGCATACAGGAAAACTGAACGGGAAATCCCGACCCGGTAAGTCGTCATTGCTCTCCCGCTGAGTTCCCTCCTGCTTACCCTTCTAGGTTCCGATGCAAAGTTGGTGGAGAGTGGCAACCGCTTGACAAATTCTCCGGAAACCAGCAGAAGTTGATTCGATGGAATACCGGGAAAATTGATGCAGCCCATTCTGGAATGACGTGCATTGAGCATACATCGAAAGCCAAAAGCGAGCTTCGGTGTGATGTCTGCAAATTGATCAAGCCCCGAGAGCAGTTCAGCAAAAACTCTCTCAAGAATGAAGAATTCGTGAGTTGGACAACTACCGCGAGAACGCCTTCTAACTGTTCACAGGTTTGTATGCGCTGCACTGCTTGGACCGAGACCCAGGAGCCCGAAGTTGTCCCTGCTCCCCTCGAAACCGGACACATCTCGACCGAGGAAGCCAACACCGATGTTTGGGAGAGCGGTTTTGTCGATAGCAATGATTTCTTCGATGATGATTTGCCCCGAGTAAGATATACATCCACCTCTGCTCCATAACATTTGCTGATACGATTTAGGCTCCTATCTCGGATCTTGCTGCTCTTGGCCTTGCTGACCTTGACCCGTATGGGAATCCCGATGGAACTGCGAGCAAGATGCTTTCCGATATTCTCGAAAAGCAATCGAAAATGTCATACCCCAAGACCGATACGGCCAGCGTCTCTGGGGAATCTGTGACCTCAAGCAAGGCCCTACCTCCCCATCTTGCGGGTCGAATGTCTACCACCGCCAAGTCCGTCGCATCGGCCTCTGCCTCATCCGCTGGAGGTTCTCGCATTGTCGGTAGTCTCCCTCCTCACTTGCAGGCACATCGCGAATATCTCGGCTCTGGTATGAGTGTGTCCACTGCAACGACTCGACGCAATGAGATGGAGGAGCAGGAAGAGGTTAAAAAGTCACGACAGATTCCATTCAACGCGTGGGATGCCGGTGGACAGCGACACCAGGGCGTCAAGAATCCAAGCACGGCCACGACCGTCTCGAGTGCCGCTTCGGCCTCCTCAGCCAGTAAATCCAAACCCTTGAACTCTACAGACGATGAGAACGTCATTGGCGATTGGAGCTCCGTTACCAACGAGACGCCGGATATCGGAAAGGGCAAATGGGCCGATCCCAAATCGACCCGTATTCCTCAAGCAGAGCTCAAGAAGCAGCCAATCCTGACCCATGTATCGGCCAGGCACATCAATCCCGATGTTGATCGACAACGTCGCATGAACTATTGCGACTCTGATGACTCGGATTACTAAAAACCTTCAGTTTGATGAGCTTCTACCAGCGCACTGGGCCTCGTCGACTCGGAACATGTTTTGATTCGCCAGCGGTTTCATTTCATATCCAGCTGTCACTTTGGATTGGAACACACACCTAGAGCTCTTAGATGACGTCTTTATGCAATTTAGGTGGATGAGAGTATGGCAGGAGGAAACACCAAGGAAATTTCCAACAGCGAGTCGATGGGGGCAGTCGCGAGAATGATTTCACGAAGGCAGCCGAATGCATTCATAGATGATCAGCATTAGTGACACAGATAATTGAACAGCGCAAAATCATTAAGCGCGTAGCAAACTAGACTGATGAGACGTAATACAACATGACTACTTCATCACATGGCATCAATTCATGCTACAGGAGCTCTGACATGTACCCAAAGAAAAAAACAATGCAGTGATATTTCGTACCCATGAACCCGACTCCCGTAATGGTTTTCCATGTACATGCATGCATGCTTCAGACAACAGAGCCGCCCCCGTTCAATATTCATTGGCCTGCCTGGTTGTTTCTCCCACTCGTTCGTTGCGTCTTCCCCGTTTACGGAGAAGAAATAAAAAAAGTATCCCTTGCAATCCATCATACACGGACTACCCCTTCTGTCCTCCAATCCCCGTCATGAGCACCTAGGTCTTGTGCTGCCTTGGTTCGTACATTGCCTTCGGCCTTGAAAAAGCGCCGCTTCGTTCTTGGATGCACAAGCGGTGTGTGTGTGTGCGTGTGTGCATCCATTCTCTTGTTCGTTCATTGTGATATGGTTTCCCCAACCCCCTCTCTTATATAGTGAATACTCACACTTTCTCTCCATCTTTTGGTCTTTTTTTTCTTTGTATTGTGCAGCCATGTCTGATCAAAAAAAGAACCCCATTTGAATATATTCCTCCCGTCGAAATATGTTTTTTTTTCTTCCCAATTATTAAACTTCCTGGGGACTGCTATAATTGCTTCGCGGGGGTGCGTTCACCACCGCCTCGGCATCGCCCACCTGCTTCCGTTCCGAAACCTCCCGGTCCTTGAGACGCTTGCGAAGGACGAGGGGGATAGATGATGCGCCAGCGGTGTGTAATTGCTATTGGAGAGGTTCCGACGATGATGAGAGGCGGTTTAGGTGGAGGTAGACATCGGTGCCGTATCTGAATTTGGGGGAAAACCCATGTGTTAGCGCATCTGACATGTGAAAATCGGGATTCATGGCAACTTACCCTTCCATGCTAATGAGCTTAAGATCGCCGCCAAAGTAGCGCGCGTAGAGGCGCGAGATGGGCAATCCGTAGCCAAAACCGGCCATTGGGGCTTTGAAGTCGCTCTTGTCAAAGTCGGGGTCCAGGCTGGGGGTTCGGTCGACAGTTGTGTACATGTAGGTCCAGACGAGAGGAATGGCGCTGCGCGGGATGCCGCCGCCCTCGTCGGAGATCTTGATGGTAATATCCTCCTTGCCCTCGGCGACAATGACTTTTGTCACGGGGAAGGCTTGCTTGTCCTGGCCGTGGGTCTCGACAACAGCGCGCAGCGAGTTCTTAAGCGTCTCAAAGAGCATGTGCGACAAGTGGCCCGGCACGTACATAAAGTTTAGGTTGGGGTTGCAGACAAGCTGGATCTTGGGGGCTTCAAACAGGCCGTAGTGGTCCTCGCAGACGAATCGGGCGTTCTCAATGGCTTCCTGGGCAAGATCTTGGACGTTGGTTTTTGTGCAGATGATGCCGACATAGGCGGGGTCGCGGTGGTGGCTCTGGTCGGTTAGGGCAATGTGCTGGCCGATAAGCATGCGGATACCAATGCGGGACATGTAGAAGCGATCGAGGAAAGACTGAATAGTGCTGTCGATTTGCATGCGCTGGCGCTTGCGCTTGTACTCCAGGATACCCTGGGCCATGGTGGTAACGACGCTGTCATGGCGGCGCTTGATGTGGTGGAGAGTCTGGGCGAAGCGCTGGTTGTAAAAGTGCAGCTCAGCGGGCCACTCGGCCGAGTCATCGACAACGGCAAAGTAGCGACGAGTCATGGCCTTGCTGCGACCGTTTCCATTGCAGTTGCCGTTGCCATTGACCTGGAGGCCGCCCCAGCCAGAGCTGTCGCCTTCGTCGATGGAGGGGTTTGGTGTTGCGGCGGGTAGACGGACGGCCTGGCGACCATAGGCCTTGCCGGGTTTCATGAGGCGGGTGCGTGTGTCTGTGTCGAGATTTGGCCGGGGAAGCTGTGTAATTTCCTGAAGGGGGAAGTCATGTTAGCTTGTTTCTGTTGTTTTGGCTTGGCTTGGCGCGATAAGAACAAAGGCGATAGTCAATGCTGAATTGGAATTGGTGGTGGTAATGGCTACTAGGCACATGCAAAACGGGCGCGGCGCATCATGGCTGCCTCATGGATTCGGGCGTACCTCGAATGACTGGGCATACCAGTCCTTGACCTTGATAACGGAGGGCATCTCGTTTAGGCCGTCTGGTAGCTCATCGAGCTCCTGGACACGGTGAGCCAGACGAATGGGCAGCTCCTCGGCGAGGAACTGCGAAGCTCGGAACAGTGTGCCTATCGAGAGCGAGTCAGCGGGCTGGGGGTGAAGCGTGATGCGGGCGGCGCCAACATACCGACCGAGGGCTTCTCGCCAAACTGCACCATCTGGCGCAGACTGACGCCGGTTGCCGGGAACTTGGCATAGTGCCTGATGGTGTTCATCAGGCGCTCCGAAGCTTTCCACGACATGGCGGGCAGTGTGTTGTCTGGTGGAAAGGGCTCTGAGGCAACGCAAAAACTCGGGCTCGGTCGGACGAAAGCTCGGGCGGAGGGAGCAAAGGCCGGGGCGGCGGCTGCTGCGAGGAATTGCAAGCGGGCAATCGACTCACGGCGCCGACATTGAGGAATCGGAGGGAGCGGCCGAGGGAGGGATTGCGCGCGCGCCTCGGGTCAGACACCAGCGAGGAATGAGTCAAATGGGGGCTCTGCGGTTGTGGTGATGGCGATGGCGAGGCTCGATCAAGATGGTGGCCCCGCGGGTGGTGGGAGTGCAAGTGGAAGCCGAGGCAGACTGGAGCATGGATTGATTGGACAGTGATTCGTCAGTGGCGCATATGGGAACAAGCGAGAAAAAAAAAAGGATTCGACAATGGGAGACAGAAGCAAAATAGAGAGAAAAAAGAAAAGTGTCGCGTGAGAGGGAGGAGGAGGAGGAGGAGGAGAATTGGAAGAGGCAATCAAGGTGAGGAAGAGTCACAGAGACGGCTGTATGGGGTAGTCTGGTGGTCCCGGGGTAGGTCAGGTCAGGTGCGGGAGGGTTCGGTTGATGAACAGCAATGGATGACCTAGCGCTCTGGTGCGCACAGCAAGCAACAAGGTAACTTTACGAAGCTAGACACTAGCTGGAGACCTGCCATTTACCCGTTCTGGGGCAGAGAGAGCGAGAGGGCGAAAGGGCATGGGGCATGGGATGGGATGTGCCGGCGATGGTCCAAAGTCGAGGCCCGGGAGAAGCCATTGCGGGAGCCCACTTTGGCATTATTTTTTTTTTGGGGTAGCCAGGGCAAACGTCATTTCGGGGGAGGCCATTCTCCATCTGTTAGAGGGGTACATAGGCCGCGGTACTGCGTACCTGTGACCTGTGCCTTGGGGAGAGTCCTTGGTCTGGGGTTTATTTGTGTACATGTAGGGTAATTACAGTACCCGCGATTGGGATTGGATCGAGGGGCACATGACAAGTTCGATGGGGGCAACGTCGTGGGCGGGCCCAATACATGGGGGGACCATTGCATACGGGGTCGTCAACTCCCGGGCGGTCTGCGCCTACAGGGACCATTATCGGCTTCATCCACCGGCCTGCCGCGTTTATCTGCCCGGGAAGGGTCCTGCGCTGCGGCGGCGGAAGTGCTCTGCCGCTCTGTCACTGGAGCTTGTTGCTGGAGCTTGTCCATGTACACCATCATCAGTCACTCGCTATGCCCGGCTGGTGTAAATCGATGACACTCGACTCCCGGCACACCGGGATACAAGCAGCCTCTCACCTCGGGTAGCAGCCCGGTCAGCCCATCGACATCGCGGACAACGTCCGTTGTGCAGTATCCTCACAGGAGGGGTTCCCTGCAAAACATGCGAGACGAGAAGCAGGTCAGTCGTAGAGGTGCACACCCGTTAAACGTTTTGCCGGGCATGCCACGAAAACGAATGCCTACGGCACCCGTGGCCTGGGGCAGCGCGGGGGGAGATTTCTGGATGGCGCCACAGGCCGGTGTATCATGACTCTTGTGTGTTATTATATCTTATATCATCAGATAAGTTCTTGTTACGTGGGTTTATGGGATTATGGGGGATCGACTGGGCCCCCCCCCTCTTGTTCATCGGGGCACGGTTTGCTCTTCTCCGCCATCTCCTCATAATTGCATCTCAGACCATGGCCAAACTGTATGGGGGTGCGGAGATAATAGTCTGGAGGAGGCGAGAAAAAACCTGGGGCAATCATGCGGCCATCACCTTGTCTTTCTGACCGTGCGAGTTGGTGTCGTCGTTTCAATGCTGGGGACGTCGGAAAACGATTCGGCTATAGCTCGTAATTCCTTGAGACGGCGCACTTTGTTCGGAGAAGCGCCGGGCTGGAGCGCCGCATATCTGGGACAGTGCCTTGGGCGCCTCGGAAAGCCACCATCGGAATGGCACAGCACATGGGAATAAGTCACTCGGTAACAAAACAATTGCCATTGTGTGTGAGACGCAGGCTGACAGCCACTGCGCAAACGTACCTGGCATCTCGGGAAACTTCCACCATGCACAATGCGCCAAGGGTTACATAACTGTAATTGCTCCTGCTCCTTGTAAACTCGGAGGAGGAAGAAGTGTCCGGGGGAGCAGGGCAGGGCACGGCGAAGCACGCCGACGACACGCTTGCATGAGCTGCAAATCAGACAGACAGTAGGGTAGCTAGTTTAGATGGTGCAGTGCGGAGAGGGCAGACAGTGTAGTGCAGTAGAGCAGAGCAGAGTAGAGCAAAGCAGGGCAGGACCAGACAGACAGGCCCCAAACTGAACAGACCAAGCAGACTACGGACTAGAGCAGACCAGAACAGAACAAGCGGCGATGCCATGCCATGTCACCAGCACCGCCCTTGACCCTGCCCTGCCCAAAATCCCAAACCCTTGCCCAAAGAAGCCCAAGGCCAGCGCCCAGCCATTTCGATTTGCGTTCTCCCTTCTGCAGACTGCAGGTGGCTGCAAGTTACTCCGCTACCCCACACCCGCGCGCCGCGTCCAATCACTGTCCAATCACGATTCTTCCAGTCACATGCCGAGTTGCTGCAACGCCTCACAATCGTCATTCCACGTCTCGCACATCTCTCCATCCATCCGCGAAGCAAAAAGACTCGGCCCATCGGAGGGCTTCGGGAATCAATGCCAACGACAAACCGCATCGTCTCAGCTGGACCAAGACGCCGCAACTGAACCTGGACTGGACTGCCCCCCCTGGCTGGCTGCTGTCTTTCTTCTCATTGTGTATTTCTTTGAGTCCGACCCCTTCTCTCCCTTCTTCTTCCTCCCCCCTCCCGGCGGCCCCCCTTTCCGTCCGCGGGACCCATCGACCTCCTGGGTCCCAATCGTTGTTCAGGGCGGCCACCAGTTCGGCCAGCAGGCTGGCTCGCGCGGCTGGGAACGCTCACACAGGGAAACTCTGCCAGAGCTTAGGCCAGGACAGGCTGGGTTGGGCCTGGATTTGTTTGGCCCGTTTTGGCTGGCGCCCACCTCGAACCCAGGGGCTGGTTTTTGGGGTCTGAGCTAGCAGTCCAGTTTTTTTTTTCCTTTGGGCGGCGGTTAGACACACCCAATCCTGACCCAATCCCCGTTTGTGGCCGTTGCGGCTCTCCGCGTCTTGTGTGTGAACTTGTGCGTTGTCCGTGTCAACCAGACCAGGGAAACCTGACTGCGCTCTTCCCACCTCTACCTCTGCTTCTGCATCTTGCAGCGCATCGCATCGCATCATGGATCTGGGACCTGTCGACGAGGATCATGCGGCTGCCCTCGCCGCTGCTGCTGCTGCCGCTGCCGCCGAAGAGGACCTCGCTGTCGGTATGCGCTTTCTTGCGACTCCTGACCGCCCCAAAAAGTCGTTTGTCAACTCCACAGCCATCACGCCAACCCCCAGCTTCTTCAATTATTCCAGCGACTACCACAACAGCTATCGCCATGCATTTCACGACGAAATCGAGGGGGTTAATGAGGCCGACGCACCTGGAATTCGAACTCCGTCGCTGCTGTCCAGTCCCAGCGTCGCATCGAGCTTGGGCTTCTCCACGGGCACTGGTCGTATGAGCCCCCTCAAGAGGGAGGTGTCTCGCTCGTCACCCTACCAGAGCCACACCCGAGGCATCAGTGACGCATCGCCCACAGCCCGTAGGGCCAATCGCTCAAGCCGCAGGACTCGCGATGCTCTTGCCAGGAGATTAAGTCAGCTTGCCCACGAGCTCACCAGCGGCAACGACGACATGGATGATGAGGGCATCGATATGCTCACCGCCCAATTGGACCATCTCGAGGGAGCCGTTTTGAAGAGATCCACCACCAGTAACTTTTCTGCGCCCCAAACGCCGTCGCCGCGCACCACTCCGCAGAGAGCCATGAGCATCGAAACTCGCAGTAGTCCAAGCGATTCCATCTTCAGCTCACCTCCTTCCTCCGTGCTCCGCACCCGTTTTTCGGACCTATCCGCCTCCATCATCCGCAAGGCGCCCGAACCGGAGCCGGAGCCGGAAGACCCGCCTCAGAAAAAAGGCATGTCCGCCGCCCAAGCCAAAAAGGTCATCGCCGAAGCTATGAAGCTCAACGAAGAATTATCTCAACTCGTCAAAAATCTCCAAGCTCGCCAGGAGGAGTCTGATGTAAGCCGTCGCCGCCGACCTTGCTGTCCACTATTTCCTGAAGCTAACATGTCGCAGCACATCCACCATCTCCTCGTTGAGCGTGCAGAACGAGCTGCGCAGCGCATCATCTTCTTGCAGAGCCGCATTAAGCATCTGTAGGTTTACCTCCCCCTGCTTCATATGACATCATTGCTAACCTTGTCCAGTGAGCAAGAGCTTCATGACAATGATGATGAGCTCCAACATCTGCGCATCTTGCTAAAGGCAGTTGAGATCCAACTGCCCCCTCACCCTGACAGAGAATTGCAGCGCTGCATCTCTAGCTTCAAGCAAGATTACCAGGCTCTTAAGCGCAAGCGCCAGAGCCGCTCCAACTTCAACACACTTTCATCCCTCGGCTCATATCCCAACTCACCTGCAAGGTGACGTCTCACCCACCATGGCGAGTCAGGACAATGACATAGACACGCACGCGACAACGCTACCCTTACGAATCTGACGAAAATTGCACCAATCACGCCCTTTGACGATGACGCTTCATGCATGTCTCGTTCCCTACCTTTGCGCGCTCCCATTTGTTTCGCGTCGTCTTTCGCAGCACACACTATACCCGCTGATGAAGCAAAGCGTTTTCACCCTTTACATATTGCATAGAATCGGAGTACTATAAATCGACAACTTTTTCGTTTATGAACTATTTTTGTTCATGACAAACCCAAAAACCCGGAGAGGACCTAGTGGTTAATTTGTTCTTTTGTTTTCGCTCGACACTACCTTGCTGTCGACTTCATGACCCCAGACATGACAGGGCTTATGTATGCCCTTTATATTATGCCGTTCAAACACAATCAAATTGTTACCCTTGATTTTTTATTCCCTCAATGTGATCATATTACCTAATTTTTGTATCTATTATTGGATTCTTGGACACTGCACTTTCTGTCTTTTGGTCATGGTTCGAGGGAATGTTCCAGGTCCGAAGCTGATTTGTCTTTTTGTTCAGATTAATCTTCTGTACTAATGTAGTCCTACGCGTTGACGCCGACGCTGTTTAAAGCTCATAGATGAAATACTTATTCTCCAGATCAGTCAGATCGAGGAGGGAAATATCCACCTCGACCTTGACGAGGTTGCCAGACTCATCCAGCTCCTCAACTAGGCCAACCGGTCTCTTGCCTTGTGCTTCTTGCTCCCTGATCCACTCTCTGCGTTCCTCATTTCTGCGAGATAGGATGTAGTGAATTACGAGCAAGCAAACAGGTGTTCCCACCCAACTGATGACAATCTGAGCAATCCAAGCACCGTAGTATCGGGGTGCATCTTTTGCAACCCAGATCTGGGGCGAGATGATGTTTGACACTCCGTATCCGCCCATCCACAAGACATTCCTCACAAGCTTCTTGGTGTAGCCTGCCGCTGTAGCACTCGTCCAACCGAGAGCGATGATGTATGTAATGCCAAATGTGTTGCCAGCGAGTAACATGCATGCTAGAAGCGAAATCTTCTTGTCCCAGTTGAGTGCAACCATGCCAATACCACCGGCCACGGCGGGTAGACACCAAAAAGTGCCCCAGAATGCACTTCGGTTGGGCACGTATTTCAATCCAACTGTGCCCAGAATGCAGCAAATGACCGAGAAGCCTCCTCCTGCAGCCGAAACAAGTGTAGATCCCAGGTCTGAAACTCCAATCTTGACAAAGAGCAGGTTTTGCTGGTAAGCCAAGTTGTTGGAGAGCATGAGGGCAAAGACTGCCAGAGTGAATAGCCACGAGATTGGGTCCTTGACTGCCTCCCAGGCCTGGTACGGCTTAAACGTCTTTTGTTCGATGGAGCTCTTGGTCGCTCTGTGGACTCGTCGAATCGTGTGGACTTTTTCCTCGAGGGTCAAGAACTTGGCCTTGGTCGGGTTGTCTGGGTAGTAGAACCAGGTGTAGATGGCGAGCAGGAAGGTGACGCTTCCGGTGATGATCATGAAGAACTTCCAGGGGAGGATGTACGACTTGGAGAAGAGCAGGCCGTAGGCGAGGAAACCGGCGGGGATGGGCGCGCCCATGCAGGTGGCCCAGAAGATGGGCTGGACGCGGATGACCTCCTGCGGGGTGAAGAACATGTTGATTGTCATTTCCATGGCTGGGACGAGGACTGATTCGCAAAAGCCAAGGAAGAAGCGCAGCGGGATGAGGGCGCCATAGCTCTCGGCCGTGCAGTGGAGGAATACGATGATGGACCAGAGGAAGATGCTGATGGATACGAATTTGCCGAGGGGGAAGCGTTGCATGAGATAGTGTCCTGGGGCTTGGGCGACAATGTATCCTGTGGATGAATTAGTAGAGGCCACTCATTTTTTGTAAGCATGTACGTACCAACATAGAAGAGCGTGTTGAGGTTGTTGTAGTCGGTGTCGGTGATGTGGGTTTCATCATAGATGCCAAGGAGGGAGGCATAAGACAGAGTAGCTTTGTCAATCTGCAGTCATCAACCTGACGTTAGCATTGGATCTGCAAGGGGAGTTGAATTGAGAAGTGATTGACTAACAAATAGCCATAGGTTGATGAAGAGCACCAGGCCCATGATGGAAATGTAGAGCTTCCATGTTAGCCTGTTCTCCGCCTCCTCGGTCAAGATCTCAAAGGACTCTCCGTGAAGCTCTACAAACTCGAGCGTCACATCGGCGCCCTGCTTGGAAACCACTCGGTCCTTTGATGAGGGCACGCTGAGCTCAGATGGAGTGGTGGTGGGGACCTGCTTCTCAGAGATCTGGTTGGCCATGCTGGGCGGGCGGCGGGACGGCAATGGGCACAAAAGGACGATTTAGCTCCACACGCCAAGACGCGTTGCCAAGAGAGCTCTTTACTCGAAAAAGAAAGCTGTGTTTTGGAGCCGCATCTTCCCTGTACTTATATCTCTCTGGACCCGAGCATAAGCTTGCAAGCTTTTTGGGCGTATTACGAATTCAGCTCACCCACTCGAGGACGTCGGTGCTAGCTGCGAGCACGACATCATCTAGTTTCCCCCAATTGAGCCATTCAGAACCTGAAAAACCACCGTGGGATGAAGCGGCTCCCTGGCGGATCCCTCCAAGCACAAGGGGGGACCCATCGCGGCTCCGTCAAGTCTGGTGATAACGCGAACTGCTGCACCACACAACGCTGGCTCTCGGTGAGCCATGCCACCCTGTCGACCCACTACCCGCAGCCCATTTAAATGCTAGCTTATCCAAGCATTTAAATGGTGTCTTTTTCTCGTCAGACCATGAGGTAGATTGGGGAATTTTAGAGTTTAGCAACCCCCAACGCGGTTTTTTGCGTGGCATAACCGAGGCCACGGGGGTTCCGCTGACCCGGGAAAGACGCAGCCCTATACAGAGCACGCAACGACGTACCCGCATTGCATCACGGCGGCGATTTCTCGTAAGCTGGAGACGGCAGCGTCTTGCCGGAACGTGGTGCGGAATAATTATATTTGGGTTTTCCATGCAGGCTTCTCTGCGGGTTCTAGATGCGGCTCAACTCGGGGGTGCTTCGGTGTAAGTGACACGACAATACGATGCCTAATTCTCCTCAATTTCTCCCCTTCTCTACTATTGACTGAGGATGAAGTATTTTGCCATGAGTTGTCAGAGATCAGAGTTTGCATCTACGTCGTGCCACAGATAAGGGCATGCGAAACTGCGGGCGCTTTGCTGAGATATGAGATGGCCTCCAGGGATCCGAGGGGTTATTTATCATGAAAGATTGCCGAAGTAAGACAAGAGGGAGATTTAAAGATTTCATGGAATCTCCTATCTGAAGAATTGGTGTTTGAAACTAAGATAAGGTGATGTCACCGCGTGGTGGCCTGGTGCCACGCCTCCACTTCAGAGTGGATATCGAGTTTGTACAAGAAACCTGCATCCCCCATGGTGTTGAGCATGGGACTTTTGTTTGAAGATGGTAAGTGATTGAAGAGCTGCTGCGCTTTATTTTGAGTAAAGAAGAGTGGGTGTTGTATATGGCCATCATCAAGACGCGTGAAGGACGTAGGTGGACTTGATTGATACACGGAAAAGAAGGGGAAAAGCGAAGGGAAAGTGCACAAATAAATCGGAGGTTCGTTTGATGAGTTCAATATATATTAGGAAAATTGATTGGTTTCTTTCGGGTCTCTCCCTTTAGCTCTGGTAATGCCTCTCTCATGTATGTACCGTCTGCCTGTTGTGACTGGAGCTAAGAGGTCATCACAGACTGACTTACGAATCAAACTCGTAGTATAATATTCTGCTCTCTCGCTCCAATTGGCCATTTTGTACTAAGCTAAGTGAATTGGTACCCCTCAATGCCATGACTTATCCTTTGTTCTAGCCTGGACTTTGTTGGTAAATGCCATTCTAATAAAGAATCACCCAGAAAACTTGCCAAGCCAACACCACCAGCCGGGCCCCACATTGATTTGGGAAATGGCTGTATCCGTAAGAACTGGTGCCATGATGATGAGCCCCTAGAGCACCATAACACCGGATAGCCCCTGGGAGGCGTCGCCGATAATTGAATTATGTCTCCTGGATGATTCATTTCATTGAGCAGACCAGCCTGTTGGTCCAACACATCACCAACGCCTGTATATGTGGTTGGCTTGGCAAGCCACACGGTGGTTTAATAATCTGATCTCATGGCGCACATTCGTAATCGATAAATCGCCTCAATTCCATCTGGAGCGCTTCCCATTGGGAAGGAGCTGTTTTCTACAAATACCTAGAGCTACCAGTTGATTGATGTTAACCTTTGAGAAGCCATTTAACTGCCTGTCTCAATCTATTTTGGACCGCCGGGTGTCTTGGCGCCGGAGATATGTGGGTGCTAGCGGAGCACGCCAGCAATGATCTGCAATTAGCTTTAGCTAGTTGGGAGATGTTGGGATGAGACCGCCGCAATGCGATTGATACAAGATACATGGCCTATTCTAATGAAAGAACCCATATTATTGAATACATCGCAATCAAGTCTTCAATTTTTTATTAGGTAAACTGGATGCTTGGAGCCTGGCGAAGGTATCTACGCGGGCAAGCTATCGTTGTCTAGCCATCTGCCTAAAGAGGAGAAGTATGTCAACCGACCCACCATGTCCACCAACGTGTGAGAGGCTTGGAAATCAGACATCGATGTTGAATCCACGATGCCACCATCAATGGGGGTCACCAAATAATTGCATGAATTGGTGCTCGAGGGTCCTCTAAGCCGAGATCGGTACCCCCCTGACTGCAGTACTCGATATTAGTATCCATAAACTATTGAGCGCCGATTCTTCTAGACTCGGCTAGCAGCGCCATTTTGAAGGTATGGCTAGTTGGGCAAGAGACGAAAAGAAACTAACCTTCTTTTCATGCGTAAATGTGGAAATTGAATCCAAGAGCTCCAACGCGAATATTTGATTGGAATGGAATTAATTGTGCGGTGTAGTTTGTATAGATATAAAGAACTCGCCTTGTTCCATTTGGCGGTTTTTTAGACCCCACCATCAGTCGTACATCAGCATGAAGACTCGAATTTTATCGTCGTTTTGCTACTCCCTGCTTGCTCAGGTCGCGATTGCGGGACTATGTGTATCGCGTATCAGCACATCTGACCTTGCCACGACAAATGCTGCTGCCAGTACCGTCGACACCAGTAGCATTGACTCCACGGATAGTATCATTGCTTCGACCGCTACAAACACCTTCGCCGAAGAGACTTCCACGCCTATCACACAGACCACTACTGCGGACATCTCTTCCACAGAGACGTCCGGAACAATAGAAACCTCTGCATCAACGACAGAGCCTTCTACCACCCCTGCCTCTACTACAGAGTCTTTCACCATTTCTGACTCTACCGCCGAGTCTTTCACCACTCCTATCTCCACTACAGAGGCCACCGCCGCTACAACCACCACCGATGCACCTCCCACCTTCACAAAATTTACCGCCTACGATGAAAACAATACCCCCCACGACTCCTGGTTGGGCATCGAAGAAGACGGCGATGTTGTTGTTGTGTTAACTTGGAACACTGGCTACACACCGTCGCCTGGCGCTCTAACTATCTACCCCGACACAAACCGTGTATCCGTCGTATTGGATGGCGATGACCGTGTGTGGTGGGCGGTTATCCGCAGGGATATCTCCGGTGGTTCTGGAAACTTGTCGTTTATGACAACCCAAATGATTGGCCAACTGGGCAATCGTGATTATGTCAATTGTATACGTGGAGGGGATGGCTTTCTTACTTGCGGAGTCGAGAATGGCCAATCTGTCACATTGGGAAGATGGATTACTTCCAAGACGGTTGACCTGGTGAAAGACCCCTTTCTATCAGCATTTTATGGGCCACTTCGACTACTGGCTGAGTAAAGCTAGATTCGTTATAAAATTTCTGTCGTGTACCACCTACATATAATATTGAACTTGGATTTTGACAAACGCATGCAAGTGACCGTTTTTCACCAATCAGTCTAATTGAGAGGCACTTCCCTTCGCCCACGGGGCTTCGATGCCAAGGGTGACCTTCTTTTAATCTGGTACTATCTGTGCCTTGAAAGCATCTGCCGAAAATGTCGACTTCGGCGGTGACCGGGTAAATCCAAGATCCCTTACCCCATGCTCCTGACGGATAATTTTGAATGCACCCCAAGTGAACCTTGTTGGGACCCGAGTGTGTAAGGCGCCGTGTTTTAAAATTGTGGTGCCAGGACACTGCGGGGGATTCTCACTTCTAACATCTGGGTTGCACTAGAATGAAGGCCATACGTTTTCTGTTTGGATGCATTGTGGCTTTTAATGCATCGCTTGGCTCCTCCAAGTACATGGCTTGGTTGGGCATTCAACATAAACTTCCAATCCAAAGGCGAATAGTATCAGGAAGATCACCTATATCCTTGTAATATTCTGCCAATGAGAATATAGTGCCCCACGAGCTGAAATGCTTTTGAACCGATACCCTACAAATGAGGCCATACATCTTTTCTAATGACTTCTATGATTGGTTGTAACCGCTGCCCGCGGCTGAAATGCTGTCCCGCTCGCCACTTTTCAAGCGAAAAGCTCTATTACTGGTCAACCTCATGCAACCAAAGATAAAACTGGCCAAAATGACTCGTACTGTTCAATACTCAGCGAGCGCCTTTCAGCGCCATGACGGCATTGCTATGTAATGTAATGAAACCCGCGATTTCCAGTCAGCCAAAGGGGCTCAATTAATATGCGGAATTTTCAAGACCACTCAACGATACTGAGCGTTATACAGAATATTCATTCGGATGAGAGGAAATATGCGCTTGCGAAAGGGATTAAGGAGTAGAAAGCCTGGGAAAACATATGTTAAGGTTGTACGGACAAATGCTTACCCCGCTCATTGTCGCCTTTGTGCTGTGCCATGGGCATTGCTTTTGTTCGACTAGGCGATCTAAAGCGAAGTTTGTCACATTCAGCTTGGGAAATAAGGTATCCAGAAAGATAGTCCAATGGCACAAAATCTTGATGTGAGGGATTTTTGAAGACCAAGAAGCCATGGCGCTTCTCTACCCAAATCGATTTGACCACAGTATAGATCCCTACTAGCTGCTCAACATGCCGTAAAATGTTCATTCGCCCATAGTGTGACTTCGGTTATATCCTGCATATGGGATGACTGCATCTCCCGCTGTGGAGTCATTTCGCGCGGCCCATGTTAAGCTAATGTGGCGCTAGATGGCCGAACATGTATAGTATTGTTGATAAATGATAGTTTGCGGAAGTGAGTGGTTCGTTTCGTATGACTGAGGGGCCCCAATGATGCATCAGCCCGCTCATCACTCTACCAGAATGGCTAAGGCATGAAATGGCCTCGAAATTTAGCATAAACACGGTTCAACCCGAATCGCAAAGTCTACTTATCCATTATAGGTCATCTGGTACAGATCTACATCCCTGGACGCGAGTGTCTGAATGGCGATACACTAAGCAGAACTGGTCTCACAAAACGCTCGGCATTTTTCAATTCCATTTTTCTGTCTGACTGGGTAAAGCATTCGACGCATAAATCCTGATTGGCAATGTTTGTGGCTGGTTCATTATGTGATATGGCTGTGTTGTGTATGGATATCATTGGTGAGGTGTAATCCGACCGAATGAAGTGTATGCTTGGTGATCCATAGTGTCTCACCCCTGAAATTCGGTAGATTGAGGCACGAAGCAGTGCTAACCAGAATCGAAAAAGAGGGCATGAAAGAGGACAAATGCGGGATGGGCGAGAGGGGGCAATAGTCGTGTACTCGTCCTCGGATCCAAGACATGGGAATTTGAAGAGCATGGCATGGGTGATGCGATCGGCGATCGAATTCTAGGACGTGAATCCAGCTTTGCGGCAGAAAACTATATGAACTCGGGATTTCTTCCTTGAATCTTTGAAGGCCAGAAGGTCATCGCCCCTCACATCACACGGAACATTCCACTATCCCAATACTCAATCCACTTTCTACCGACTCTTTGTTGAAAATGGACGCAGCAAAGTCCAATTTGGCATCTAGCAAGTATGGATATGACTTTGTGGTGTCAACTACGCAAGCCAGTATCAATTCTAGCTTGATGGAATATCTGAGCGGGTCAGATCAGATCCCGTCTACCTGCTTGTGCTTCTGCGCGGTATGTGACTAGCTGAATCCTTTGTCCCTGATTCCAAAACTTTCTCCCGCGACGAAAGAAAACCTTAATCTGTTTAGCATCTCCAACATGGAGAGATGTGCATCTACTATTCTCTCCTAGCTTGTATTATGAACACAACTTACTTGGAGTGCGTTGCTGATCGAACTCATTTAGGACCCAGAGACCGGGGAACCCAAGGACCCTATCAGTCTTGATGATCTTCTCAAATTGACAGGCGGAGTCGACCCTTTTTCTATCCCATCCGGGACTCCACCAACTGATGAGAGGATTGTCGCAATCAAGAAGCCGCGTTTTCTCACCGGATTCAAGATGCGCCTTGGCATACCCTCGGACGTCGATCCCACCGCCCTCCCCCCAGTTGTGGACTTCGGGAATAGCGCCAACAATGTGACTTTCAACATGCTGTGCTCTGAATTTCAAGTCGCTCATTACAAGCCTGGTGACGAGTACCATGGCGGGGTTTGGACAGTCTGGGACCAGTCTGGGCCAGAGCCATGGTACGTCACAACGACTGTGGATCTTCTTGTTGCGGACCTGGACTCTAAGCTGGAAAATTCGGATTATTTCAAGAACAACCCGGACAAGAAGAACGCCATCTTAGCCCAGCTTGAGAATTTGTCCGATACTGCTTTCAGTCTGCAGCAACTGCTGCTCGATTTGGAAAATGCTACCATGCAAAGCATGCCCACGTTCAAGGATGTTCCACAAGAGGTTCAGGCTGTCTTAACTGAGTTTTTTGTCAATGGGTGGTCCAAATCTGCAAAACTGCATGGAGAGCCCATTTTGGGCATCACTGCTGTAGTCCAAGACCCCGACGGCTCCCAGCTTCAAATGACGTCGTTTGAGCGAGAAGTTAGCCCGTTCAGGGATTCAAAGGGTGAGGTCGTCGCAAACAGTACTGCCGTCACTACGCTTGATTACCTTTGTATGATCAAGGGCCATAAATTTGCAGGTGCTAGTGAGTTTACATGGAACTGGGTTCAACCAAGCGAGGTCACCAACAAGAGCGGTGTTATGGCAATCAATAGGCAAGCCTTCAGCCAGTACCTGCTAGACGCTATTACGCCCCACGCTCAGAACGCCTGCATTACCTCAGATACACACGTCCATGCAACTGACGGAGTTGGAAGCATGAAGTGGAACTATACCCTGACATATGGCGAAACTCCTCAAACTAGCAAAGTGACAGATGGGGACAAGGGCTCCGAGGTGATCAACATCGAGTGGACTTCTGAAAACGACAAGGGCACGTCATCTGAAGACAGTTACCTTGCAGCCTATCACTACCTGAAGATTCAACCACACTATACTTGCACAGTGAGCTTGGAAGGTAGTTCTATCACCATCAAGCAGCGTTTGTGGGTGTATATCTGGTACAAGTTCGATGCCACCGGCGAGGGCATCAACGGATACGACGTGAACATTACCGATGTGTATGACGTCTCCGTCGACCAAAATGGTGCTTTGCAAATAACCAGCAACCCCGACAAGCATGAGGAGAAAGACAATTCCGAGAGCCCTGATAAGGACTGGCTCACCAACCTATTCACAAACGTGAACGATATCACTGGTGATATCAAGAAGGGGATCAAGGGTCTTGTGTCCCCCGAGCTGAGCTCCATCGACTTTAGCAAACTGCAGAGCTTTGTGTTCCCCGGCGCAAATGTCTTCGCTTTTACCTCTGCCACTTTCTCCGACTACCAGGATTTGATCTGCGACATCGTCTACGCAAACCCAAATCATGCCAAACCTTCCAGTTGACTAGCCGACCACACCGTGTCGATCGATCTCTCGGAGGACGAGCGGCGCGAGATTCTGAGGGCTCAGCCCCGGATGGCTGCTCCTCTCGTCATGTTGAATGAAATGGTACCAGAAGCGGCTCCAGCACCTGTAACGCTCAGTCACACCTCGGACATGATTCAGAATTATGTGCAAGGAGAGGTAGTCTCTCCCACGGCCAAGTTCGAGGCTCTGCAAACGGATGATGGCCACTCTTTACTCTTCCAGATGAGTACTGATAACGTATTCACAGTCATAGAAGAGCAGAGTGGAGCACGAACTACCGGCTGGGAATCAAGAGATCTTTCAACTGACCTCCTCGCTTCCAACTTCGCCAATGATAAAAAGGCTGTGCTGCGCACGTTTGACGTGGGCCAGAGTGCTGTGGACGGCACGATTGGAATGGCAGTGGCGGTATCTTCGGGCGGGTCAGACCACCTCTTCCTCTCTCTGTCCAATTCGAGCTCCGACGTATCTTGGACTACAAAGCCGAGCTGGGTGTCTGTTCCTTACGATGCCCCAGTTAGTGGCACAACTAAGCCGCTGGTCACCATTGTAGGCATCATGTTCGCCGAGACAAAGAACAAGAAGCAATACATCATGGTTGACATAGATCGATCAACCACAAACGCCAAGAAGGACATTGCCCGTTATTTTATCGACCCTTCGAAGCCATCAGGGAAATGGAGCCAACACAATGTTCCAGTGGATATTGAGGATGGCAACTATCAGAGTTGTGTGGGCAGAATTCCTGGTCAATTCGTGGACGGCGTTTATACTTCAGGAACTTCCGGTGCATCAGCGCAGCTTGTCTATGTTCCAGTCATGAATCCATTCGGCGGCCCCCCGACACCCTCTCGTTTCAGCTTGCCCGATGGTGCTCAGGCATCGGCCATCACCAGTGCTCGCAATGTCGATGCTGCTCCCTCCTCAAAGCTTTATGGAACAACCGACTTGTACGCAATCGGCGGGTCTACACTGTATCGCTTTGCTGCAGAAAAACAGGAGGATGGGGCTGTGGGCACCGCTTTGCTGACTGATGACCTCTTGTCTGGCACCACAAAGCTATCATCCATGACCCATGATGGCTTGACAACCATCTGGGGTAAGAATGGTAGCGATCAGGTCTACTACGTCTCATGCCACAGCACCCAACTCTCCGACCCTGGATCTTGGAGTGCACCTCTGCCCATCTTGACTGGCATCGAGCAGATGTCCCCCTACATCAATCGGACGGATGGTGGCAATACCATTTTTGCGAGTGGCGGCAACAAACTGAGGAGATTGATACAAGCCACTGATACCGATGCAAAGATTTGGCGCGCCGACGAAATCAAGCTCGAGTCCCCGCCCACAGAGAAGTCACTATCCTTTAATTCCTATACAACCACCATCCAGCTTCTTGACGGTCAAAATTTGCCAGCAAGCGGTGCTGAAGTGATAGTAACTGCAGCCTCTAGAGCGCCTGCCTATATCAATGGGCTGTACTACGTCCTTAGCCCGGCACAAATCAGTGTGACTACAGATGCGACGGGAACCGTTACAGTCATTGAGCCTGTGCATAAGAGCATCAATGGTACCATTTTGAGGGTATCATGTGATCACGGGGCAACATTTACAACCATTAACCCTATGGACAAGTCATTCAAAACCATGGCTGCCCTTAACACAGAGAAATCTTTGCGTGGTGCCCAATTCCCTACCAACACGGTTGCAGGCGGAACCCTCGGTACCCCTGCCTCAGCTCCCCTTGTGGCATCGTCAACTTCATCAGACGACGCCACGGCTGCTGCAAAGAGCATGGACCAGCTCAACGCTGTGTATGGATCCGTGAACTCGACACCGGCTCATAATCTACCTGCCGCTCATGCTCTGTTAGCCACTCCCGGAGTTTCGGCCACGCATGTTCCTCGGAATATGTTCCATGCATCGCCTGCTTTCAGGAGCGTAGGACACGAAATCGCCGTTGCACTTGGCGATGTTTTGAACTGGGTTGAATCCGGTATTGAGTTCTTAGTCGAAGTGGTCAAGGATGCTGCAGAGGCTACCTGGTCTTTCCTAGTCACTATTGCAGGCAAGGTCTACCGGGCTGTCCTGAAGACGGTTGACGCCGTGGTCGCTGCGGTGCAGATGGTATTCAAGGCCATCAAAACGGCTGTCGAAGATGTCATCCACTTTTTGGAGTTCCTCTTTGACTGGGATGATGTCAAGCGAACCAAGGAGGTGCTGCACAACCTGACGAAACAGTGGTTGCAGGGCAGAATAGGGGATATCCAGACGGGCAAGCAATTGTTTAACGAGCAGATTACGAATCTGGAGGTCAGCATCAACGAGTGGGCGGGCATCACGGACTGGTCAACATCGATCGGACAAGTGGCGGCACAGCCTGTGAGCGCAAAAGCATCAGATCCAACGGCAGGACACACTTCGGGATCGCAAATGCTGTCGAATCACTACAAGAACCACGGGTCTAACTTGGCAGTTAAAGGAACGACTCCAGACCTGGATCCAACGCAACAGATCATCGATGACCTCCTCAGTGCTCTCGAACAGGAGGGAGAGGTGCTCTCGGCTGTCTACTCCCAGCTCAAAAACCTTGCAAAGGATTTTGCTAGCCTCAGTGTTGGTCAAATACTGCAGAAGTTGGTCGCCATATTCGCCGATGGATTACTTTCCAGCATCGAAGTCGTTGCTGATACCATCTTCAATATTCTCGTGGACCTTGCTCAGACGGCTCTGGGCCTCTTGGACACAAAGATCCACATTCCAATCATCTCTGATATTTTAAATGCCATTGGCATCCCGGACATCTCATTCCTTGATCTTCTTTGCTGGGTTCCTGCTGTTGCTTATACGGTCATCTATAAGATAGCTGAAGACAAGGCTCCATTCCCTGACAACGCCGAGGTTCAATCTCTCATAAATGCTGACAGTTGGGAAACTCTCCAATCGCTGCTTGGTAGCCAGCCACCTCCGCCTCCCTCTGCCTTGAGGGAAGAGGCATCGGTTATGCATGCGTTTGCCGCGGCACCCTTAGCGGCCCTTCTGTCAGAGAGACCAGATGCGGAGCTGCTGACTGTTCCCAAGGCACCGTCATCTAGCATTATCCCAATATCTGATGGGGTTGCTAAAACTCTGTATGTGGCAGGACACTCAATTGCGGGCTTTATGAGTCTCATGTCCGTCTTCGTCTCAGGCTTTGAAGCTGAACTTCCCAACGACGAAAATCCGTGGGGCATCCCCTCTGCGGTCATTGGCGTTATCGGTGCAGCTTCTGGAGCGATCGCAGACATGGCCCTGCCTAAAGATCCGATCCAGAACGAGGGCTTCAAGATTCTGTCTGAGATAACCAGCGCAGCCACTATCCTGGCCAAGGTCATCTTTAGCGGGCCCGTTCAGAATCGGTTCAAGGCCAGTAGTAAAATGAGCTTCCTAACACCTGATGACGGCCGAGCCACAGGATCAGTCGTCAATGTCGTCTTGGTCATCCCGGCGCTCTGCGTTACCATTGAGCACTTCTGTGAGCTCGGAAAATACGGCGCAGACGTGGTTCGATCGGCGGCCATTGTGGGTGAGGTGTCGAACGTAACGAGCTACGTCTCGAGGGTGTCGTACTCTGTAGCTGTCAACGACCCGGAGGAGGTGACCAAGCAGGTTGCCATCGGCATCATGACAGCTGCTAATCTTGCTGTAGCTGGTCTGCAGACGGCCGAGGCTGTTATTCATTAACCCGTTATCAGTGTACGTAGGAAAAGTTTGGTGCTAAGCTGGTATCGTTGCCGTTCGTATCAGACCAAAAATAACATACAATCTACCGAGCCTCATCGGAAGTGGAGTTACAGCTTAACCACTTCAAGGTGTAGTGGGGGTTGCCACCCAGGGACCGGGGTTGATAGGGTGCTGAGGTTCTGGGGCATCAGCAAGACAGGGGCATAGGCCCAACTATATCAGAATGTATATTGCAATGCTTATGCGAATTTTTGGATTAAATTTTAACGTTTCTCCGTCCTCTTTTTTCGTTGTGATTTGCTAAATGTTAATATACGCAAGTTTCGTTTAGCTGGAGGTCCACTCCAGGGCTCCCCGCTCTTACATCCGGGGCTCGTCGGAGTCGGCCGAATATTCGCCTATAGCATCCGGCCGCAATCGGAAGGTCGAATACAACGTCGTATAAAAGGATAAACGAGAGCTCAGGGAGAGAAAAATACTGTACACTACAACTAAAAAATCAATCAACACAGAATTTACACAAAAACACTTCAACATGTCTACCCCAATTGATTTCAAGAATGCCGGACGCCCTATCCGCGTCGGCGTCATCTTGATGGGCGGGTACGTTACAGTTCTCCTTGCGCCTTATCTTGCTAACACATAGCCAGTTTGACCGAGATTCTTGACGTTGCCCCTGTCGACTTTTTGCATGGGCTAGACAAAAGATTCCTGTCTACCTTGCCGGACTTCTTCTTGTCGCCCGAGTTCAAGAGCCAGGGCATCGACTTTGAGTTCCATTGGGTCGCTGAGGACATCACAAACCCAAGCCGCCTCACAAGCGGCATTAATCTCCTTCCCACGGTAAGAAATCCACATGTTTTCAGAATAAAAAATTCTGACCAGTCTAGGATTCCTTCGAGACGTGCCCTCCACTCGACATTGCCCTGATTGGAGCTGCTCACGGCGGTTATGAGCCAAACGAGGTCGAGCTCGCCTACCTCCGCAAGGCCTGGGATGAGTGCTCTGCTTTCATCACCATCTGTGGTGGCATGTTTTATCCTTTGAAGGCGGGAATTTTCCAGGGCAAGACTGCAACGGGTCCTCGTGTAGCGATCCCAGCTCTACGAAAGGATGCGCCTGGAGTCAACTGGGTTGAGAAGCGATGGGTTCGTGATGGGAAACTCTGGACCAGCGGCACTCTACTCAATGGCCAGGACTTGATGACCAACTTTTGCAAGGAGACATGGGGTGCAGGTGAGGGAAGCTTGGTGGCTGCTACCATCAAGCTTTGTGCTTGGCCTGACAGAGATGTTGATTACAAGGATGAGCCCTGAGTAAAATTAGGGCGGTTCCTGATTCTTTAGTATGGAGTCCACTCTAGATCTTTTCATAGCGTATGTGGGGATCTCGTCCGGACTCCTTTCTTGTTTTCATCCGGGATATGTGGATAATTTGATTGTGTTGAAATCCGAAATCGCAGAGAATCATGACTTCTAGCCAAACTAAACACATGCTTTTGAAGCATGTGCAGGCATGAATTTATCCTGACCCAGACAATCGAACTTTTGAAGCCTTTACCTTGGAAGCGCAGAACAAAAAGGTTAGCTGCACTAACATGAGGTTGCAGCCCATTGCTTTGTTTTTTATTCAAGTCTTCAAGTTATGGCTATGACATCTGATGAACTAGTACCGAGATAAAAATTGCTTTACGGGGAAATTGATGAGACCCTATCCTCTATAGCAACAAGTCATGTAACGGCTCAAAAGTACATGATAAGGCAAGCCAAAAGCACACTGTATCACTTGCCTACCAAAGGAACACTGGCTGTGGGGCATGGCCAAAAGTACACGAGGCTTTGGCGTCAGAAATGGCTCTTGGTTGGTTGGGTGAGTTTCACCCGCCAGGCGTGTCCTACGATTATTGGACAGTAATGCAATTGCTGCACATTGTGTCAGCATTTCTTGGGAAACGAGGCATCCATCCTGGTTCGCCCAGGAAATTAAAATGATGACGGTGAGGCTTATAAAAAAGCCGTTCCCAACCCAATAGCAGCTCCTTCCGATCGCCGAAACTTGTCAACTTGAGTTCTCCTCACGCGCTTTTCCTGAGGAGACACATCTTCCATTATATTTTCTGTAGTTTTCCGTCGCGCCATACTGGCAATTCATTCATCATGTCTCTTGATTGGACTCCCTCCTTGTACCAAGATGCTATCAAATTCTACCTGGATGAAAAGAAATCAGCAGACGACACGGTGAAGCGGCTATCACAGATATATGATATCCGAATGACGTGAGTCACCAGTGGGCGGTTCAAAATATATTTGCTTACAAAATAACAGTACTCGACAACTAAAACAAAAATTACGCGGAATGAAAATTTTGCGGGCAGATGAGTGGATCCTTATAGGTTGTGAAATATCCAAACGAGAAGCCCAAGGACAGGCGTGGGCGGTGTATCTCCGAGGCCGTCTTCAAGATCCACACCGTGTTCGGAAAGAAATTCGCCGTTACAAGAATCGTACCAGAGAACTAGATAGTTCTAGCATTGGTCTGTCTTTGAATTTCTCAACACTTCGTAATGGGTGCTAATTCTTGAACAGACTGGGGTGTTGACACTATTGGCAAACATCGAATCGAAATTCGAACATCAGCTAGCAACACGATTGTCCTGCCATATCGAGAAAATTCTCGGCCTCCAGAACCTAGAACACAACGAACAAATCAAACTACTGAGCCATCAGTGGATGTTCCAAGTTTAATATCCCCACCCGGCGCTGAAATTGAGTCTCTCGCTCAGAGTCGTGGCCTTGATACACCAATACAGCCAAGTCGACTTCCTGACACTTTTGAAGCTTTACCAAGTCCAAGGTGCAACTTGTACAACACATCTTTCCTAATGTCACCATCAGTAATTTTGGGGGAAGTTGATATCGGATCAAACCCGAGCAATCTGTTATGGGAGCAGGACCAATGGTTGACCTCACATGAAATCCCAAATCTTGTTTCGATTGCTTCACCGTTGAATTTTGACTTTTTGTGGCCGAAAAGGCCATCATACCCTCTATTTTGGGACTGTGAAGGTATGTTGTTGACCGTGTTCTTAATGATATTAGGACGATTCTAAGAAACATCTAGGCATTACTAGTAATTTACCTCATGTTTGTCCACGAGCCCCTGTTTTCCAAAATAGTGAGCTCCGAAATTCCCACTCGATAGAGATTCATCGTCAACCCTCAAAGGGAGAAGATGGGTGGCTTACTTCCCAATTGATTGCTGCTGGTCAAAAACTGGAAGTGTTGCATCAGGTTGCGGGCCAAGTCGAACAGATTCTACGTGCAAGTGAACAAGGTCGCCGCAGCCAGTTGGACTCCGAAAGGATTGACGAGAAGTCACTGCAACTAGCTTTTGCAATCTTGACTTATTTGGCCGCCAATGACTTAATCAACCATTATGATGTTGAGAGGTTTCTTATTTCAGGCGCTGACAACGGATTTATAAGTCATTTTGCCAAATATTTACGGAAAAGAAACAACACAATCCCGCTACAGTCAAAAGTTTTACAGGCGCTAAGACTCAATGGCAGCAGAAATCCCCCGGTACACGACAATGGCGATAGTCTATGGGGTTGGTTCTCCTGTGAGTTGCTGTCTGTCATAGACAAAAGGCTTCTCTCGGGTCCATTGGGCAGGGATATCTTGAACCAAATAAGAGAGAGAATACCGATTGATGCGAGCCGACTTTTAATTGAAGCTGGTGCACAACTGGACTTGGATACCTACGATTCGCTTCTGAACACCGCAGCCTCGGACACAGACTTGGATATGCTTAGGTTCATCGCTGGTGCGAGTCATCGTGTCAGTTTACAAGCTGGCGAGTCAATTTCTAACGTTGGTCGAGGTGCTTTGGAGAGAGCAGTACGAGATTGTAGAATCGACAAGGTTGCGATTTTGATCGAGGCAGGGATTACCGTGAAGGTCGAGTACGAGATCAGAGGGGAGAGCATGCTTGAGTATGCGAAAAGAAAATCACTAGAGATGTATGAGTTGCTCCAGTCGCACTTGGTACATGACGAAGAATCTACGACTTGGTTGCTAGTGGAAGCAGCGGAGAGAGGTAACCGAGGGCTGGCAGAGTACATGATCAACAAAGAAGACATGGCCCAGGGTGTGGCACTCGAGAAAGCCTTGTGGCATGCGGTAAAATGGAGAAGGGAATCAGCCGTCCGAACTCTGCTGCGCCGTGGGGTGGATGCCAACGCTGAGAATTATTGCACCAGCCAGGGCCGTGGATGCATCCATCCTTTAGAACTGGCCATGCCCGACAGTTTTGGGAATGACATGGTCTTTCTGCTGGTCAAGGGTGGGGCGCGGCTCAGACATTGGCCTAAGGATGATAGTGACTGGGGAAGGGATAACTTCATGGCATTAGCGCAAGCGAGACATGACATGTCAGATATTGGTGTTTCTCTTCTTGGATTATATTTCAGGGAATACTCATTTGATGTCAAATTGTACGACTTGAGCATATTGGTGGATGCAGGATGCCCATTAAACGAATATGACCCAGTGTCGCGGAGAGCCGCCATTCAAACCCGAGACGTGCACGGGTACCTCCCTCAGTTGCAATTTCTCATTGACAGTGGAGCCGACGTCAACCTCCCCGCCCACGATTCTGGGGGACGCACTGCCCTCCAGGCTGCAGCTGAAGACGGTTCCCTCGAAGCAATTGACTTTCTACTCGACGAGGCCGGTGCCGACATTCAGGCAGCACCTGCAAAGAAGAATGGACTCACTGTCTTGGAGGCCGCAGCCAAACATATGGCAGACATCAGATCTCAAATGTATTCTGGGGACGATCTGGAACGTCTACTGAGGATATTTGTGGCCAGTTTCAAAAAATTGATCGCACATGGAGCCCCACTGAATCGCGCAGACGGCGGCAGTGGCAGCCTTCTTCACTGGCTTGTCCTTGCACCAAGTAACGAGTGCTTGAAGCTGGCACTTGGAGCAGGCACCAAAGTCGATGACCGATATGAAATAATTGCTATCGAATATTATAAGAAGGTTGAATATGAGGAGGTTGAATATGAAGAAGTTGAATGTTCAATGACTGCTTTGCAGGTAGCTTCTAACGCCTTGAATTTAGAAGCAATGCAGCTCCTCATCCAGCACGGTGCGGCCGTGAATGCACCTGCCAGTTCCAACCGTGGATTCACTGCTCTTCAGGCTGCACTAGCAGAAGATCTTTTTGGTCTGCGACATGATTATGGCCGCTCCTTCGATACCCAGATCAAGGCTGTTGAGCTTGTGCTTCAACATAACGCAGACGTACATGCCGCCCCAGCTGAATGCTACGGTCGCACCACTCTGCAAGCAGTTTGTTCAAATCCACAACCTAACATCAATTTTGCCAAGTTAATACTAAACAAGAACGCCAAAGTCAACGCTGCGCCCGCGAAAATCGGAGGCGTCACAGCGTTACAGGGGGCTTCCATCACAGGCAGCATTCAACTCGTCAGGTTGCTTCTCGAGCATGGGGCTGACATTAGCGCGGACGCAGCAGCCGAAGAAGGCAGAACTGCTGTCGAAGGAGCAGCCGAGCACGGAAGAGAAGACATTGTACGACTTCTTCTGAACGAAGGCGCTCAGCCAGATCGAGAGACTGCTTTTTGCAGGGCTATTGAACTTGCCAAAGAAAATTATCATCTGCATATTTCGGACCTTCTGGAAGAGCACCAAAGAAACTGCGGTTTGCATCTGGGCGGAATTGATGGAAACGAAGACTGTATGGTTGACATAGGGTGGGAGATATAAATATGAATGCGAGTTCCAGTGATGGTGGGAAATCGTCAATATAGAGCGCTTAATTGTTCCAGATTCAAGTGTCCAAAAGTGTTGTTAGTCTCATATAAACAAATAATGAATTGTGTCGGAAAATACGAGCACGGAATGACTCAGTTGGAACTATTGCCGCGTTTGTTCTATTATGCAAGTGTGCCAAGTAAACAAATATTCGCCAACGGAATGTCTCCTCTTAAACTCACTAACATAGACCAGCTACTCATCAGGCTTTCCCTTTGAGAGTTTGGGCTGCTATCCTCCGTCTTTCACTGTCGGATATGTTGATTGACATATAAATAAAAGAACATGAACTGTGTTTTGACTGTGAATCACTGTCAGGAGATCCGTTTCTATGTGGGAAACAGTGAACAAACAGCTCATACATTCATACCATATCATTATAGTCTTAGCAAGATTAGCCCTGCCATTTTCTCTTCTTCGCTACTTCGCCTCAAAGCTCGACCGCAACATGTTCTTGTTAATACTTGTGGGCTTTGAAGCAGCTCTTTTGGTTAGTCTAACCGCCATTATCTACTCATACACAATACTCTCTCCTGCGCCAACATTCAGCGAACATGACGCGACCGAAAATTAAAAACAACAACCCACGGGCCTTTCCGCTAGCTGCAACCATCAGTTCTCATGCACCAAAATCCACAATAGGCCATGATTCGCCTTCTCGAGTATTGTGTGAAACGGAGAAGCGCCCACAGTACTTGGACCAGCCGATTGAGGACATCCAAGAACCATCCACAAACGATTCAGACTCTGATCAACCACTTAGTCAGACGAGATGGCCAATGGCCCAGTCTTCTTTCGCCATCTCGAGCCCAGCGCATGATACTAGCACTTATTCCGTGAGCGATTCTGATTCTGACGTTCCTCTTCGTCAAAAGAGACATCCCATGGCCCGTTCTTCTGTCTCTATGCCAAACTCAACATCTGATGTCATAGTATCTTCTGAAATCGACTCGGACTCTGATGTTCCGCTCAGCCAAAAGCGATGGCTTATTGATCGTTCCCTCACCCGCAAGCCAAACCAGAGGTTTGGAGAATGGTTTGCCAAACCGGAGTCGAACTCTGTCCCGACAGCTGATCCAATCAAAAAGAACACCCCTTAACCATCTCCTATGCGACGAAATAAACAGGTCAGGTTTGTTGATGAGCAACTTGTTCCACCCAAGTCCTCCATCTTTAATCACCCTAAAGTCAAAGCACACGTCGAGAAGAAAACCGACCTATTCAATGTGAGAGTAAGCGGGACGCGGAGAAATGAAGGCAGCAGAAGCCCAGACAAGGGAGACATTTGAGTCAGCCCTCCATTTGAAAGGACCTGTTGGAAATAATAGTTGGTAAAGTGACGCGTTTAATTGGGACAGTGTTGGTCATGGTACATTGGGTAGAGTTTGTGATAAACTGTAATTGTATTACTTCGCCATAGCTCTACTATAACCATACCGTAGTCCTACCATAGGGCCAGAATGCTCACATAAATTATTCTACTACTTGCCCTTCTCTTCTAATTTCGCCTCAGCATCGCCACTAGCGTTGAAAAAGTTGCCAGGTTCATTGGGGTCTCTTCGTTGGACCTCATCTCCGACAACTGGCATTTCGAACTGCAAAACTCCTTTTTGTGGCCTGCAAATGGAATTAGCATCTTTAAGAATACAACAAATTCGAGATTGACTCACGTCTTGTACTTTGCTGTAACCAAGACCCTTCGGTTGAAAATCGGGTCCATAAGGTTGAACTCGCCGGTAGCGGGATGAGTGAATCTGCCGGTTGCGTCAAGGAAGTCGTTGATTGCTTGGCAGATAAAATCCTTTCCATTCAATAGGGTAGAAGCATTGTTCTTCAGCGCATCGACAAAGCCATGACCCGAGGTCCTGTCATTTTTAAAGCCGTTCTCGTCAAGAATCTCAAAGTTGAAAGTCTTTTGGTTTTCGAAGGGTATCTTCATGGCTTCCGCCACGGTAGCAAAAACCACAATGTCGACCTGCTAGTAGGAAGCAACAATGATACTGGCCGTGAAAAGAATTAGCTCACAAAATCCAATAGAAGCTCCAGTATTGACTTGGTGGCTTACTTTCCCTTGCCCTCGAGATTACTCTGAAACATGTGAGTCTCGCAAGCCCTATGCGAATATACTCTTCAGTTATCTCTCAGTGATGATATGGTGTTAGAAACAGTATTAATATTGTTGAAGTAGATAAATAAAAGTGGTAGTTTGGCTCGCGCTCAAATTTGCCATGACTATCTCAGACTGGGGCAAAGAACTAATGTCTGCAGCTTGAATCTACAGTTGTCAGTAAAGTGTGCGTTGATTATTAGTAGATTCTGCTTACTGATAAATTCTAGAAAAAGAGTTAAATGCGGTCAACAACTACAGCAACATTGGCAAGGTCAAGTGCACCTTTATTCTCAACTCTGAGAGCTAAGCAGACTTCATTACCGTTCAGCGATCAGAGAAACATGTAGTCAAGGTGTATTAACATGTAAAATTTAGCAAATAGTAATCAGTAGAAGCCTCTAGTTCATCTATGGGAGGAATTTTAGATCGAGTATGCTGATTGCGTCGAGGCTTTTAAGAGCCACCTGTGCAATCTTGCCCCGACGGTGGAGCAGACATCACCCGTAATTGGAGAATCATCGTTAGAATCCAAGTTATCTATCCACTCATGATTGCGAATATCTCTCTCCGCAATGGGAAATCCATCTTCTCCACGGAGCCAAGTAAAGATATTCCGGGTTATACTTTCCGAATCTTCATCCTCGTCAAGGGTTTCAGAGTCAACTGAGATGGCCACCTCATAATTGGCATCTCCCACATTTTTTGGTCGCAAACTTCGCAATGTCCCCTCCTTTTTACTTTGCTTCACCCTTTTCCCGCCTTCACAGTCCCATGAAAAGCTACTGTACTCAAGGCGATGCTCTTGTCCACATAGTGCATGCTCGCGAACATCAAGGTTGGTATCATCTAGCGATGTGAAACCAAACGGTTCAAATGGAAATAGAGGTGGGTTCCTGTGGTTCAGATCTTGTGAAAGATATAATAGCCGGCATTCATCAGCACGAGATATTATGCCCTTGACTAAACTCTCATTAGATACCGGAGTCTGAATAAATGACATATGTGTCCCGGTCCAAGCAGCAGCACTGATGTCGATCTTCCACCAGGCCAATCGAGCCTCTCGTAAACACTTTGTGTGGGTTCCGGTTATGAATGCGCCCAGCCATAACCACCCAAGATCTGGATCACGTTTCATCAAGGTTCGTAGGAGCGCATGCGGGTCATTGAGTGTGTCCAAAAAAGAAAATGAACCCCTTAACCAGAGTCCGCAAGTGTTACTCTTTATGCCAGGCTCAAAAAAGATGCTATCAAGGAGCGCCTTTACACCTCTTGGGTTGCAACTCATCGCCAAGAGTCTGTCAAATTGGAGTTGGCTCCGGATTCTGGGCAGGGATGTTGGTCCCTTTTGCTTTCTGTGATTGGGATTTTGCTTTGGGGTAGGAATGGACAGTTGAATTGGTCTGTTATCATATTTGGCCACTGGAATAAGAAGGGCTGCTGCAAAAGCCGCTTCGGATTGATCAGTAAGGTCGTGAAGATGGCAATACTCAGACAAATACTGTTCTGCCGTACGGGAGATTGGACTAAGCAAATGCCCTAAATTTACGTTCTCTTCCGTGACTGTTGCTGATATAACGAATTTGTGTGCAAAGTTGAGTTTCATAGACCACGGGGAGTGAAGTATGTGACCTTTAGCATTGCGCAGTGTTGCATCCCATCCACCCTCAGCGGACAAAATAGCGTCCCACCATTGAGAAGCATCCTTGCTAACTTCACCAATATCCACATTGATGGAAGAATGTGTGGCTTCTTCCAAATTTGACTTGCTTTTGTCCCAAGAGGTTTGACATTTATTGGATCAAGATATGCACGCCCCAGGAATGAGTTCAGCCCATCGCGCTGAGAGGATGTACGCCCAGGCCAACATGAGGATTGATATGTGATTGTTTTCGGCACCGAAAATAAGTGGGAGGGTTGTTATCGACTGCCGCTCGTCTGAGGTCAATGTTACAGAAGTTTGCGTTGCGTAGGCCACTTTAAAAAACACTTCCTCATCAAAAGACGGGAGATGATACTGTTCTGGACTTCCCACCCAGGAAGACTTTCCCGTGACCAGCGCGGCGTTGACAAATGAGTTATTTACGGCAAGATGCCCCGGGAAATGAGGATGATCGGAAACTAACGCGTCCAGGCAGGATAAAGAAGCCCTTGGAAGTCGCGCGTCCTCCGATGCAGTGGCCCAGATGCGACAAATATCGCTAAAGAGGCATTGAATCAAGTCGTAGACCTACACGGGTTTCGAAGTGTGGCTGGTTAGGCGGTGGGGTAGGTGGCTACAAGCGGTCGTACCCAAACCATCACCGCCTCAGTCGATTGACAATTGTTCTACCGCCTGTGTCGCCTTTCGGCACAGTGGAATAACGACCAAATAATAGAACGATCTCAATAACTTGAATTAATTCGATTTATTTGACAAAGAACGAAAAAAAGAGCGACTATAGCTAGCTAGAAAGTAAATTCCGTTAAATAGGGTAGCCACCAATATTCCAGCTAATCCCTCGTCAGGATTTCTGGTTACCCGATTTTTTACAAGGACCTCAAAGTAATAAGCCTTGGGTAAAACCACGTCTACCCTAACTCTCATCGCTACCAGATTCCATACTAACAAAAAACTTATCCTTGCCCTGGACGCTCATGTTCATGGTACTTTCAAGAGTGGGTAACGCCGATTTCTCAATCTTGAAAGCAAGCTCTGAGAACCCATCTTCGGGAGTGGACCAAAGGCCCCAAATACATTTATTTAGATGCGTTGCATCAGAATCTTGAGCGGCTTTCTGTAAGCGCGAGTGCATCTCGTTGGCATCTTTAATGCCGCGGTGCCAGAACCCCGTATTGATTGGATGGTAACTTGGCTTGATGATCAAGCTTTCGAGGATGGAAAATGTTTCTGATTTAATTGACATATATTCAAGCGCTGGTAGCTTTAAAAAGGCCTATCAATGTTAGTGCTTTGGTTCAAAAGGTTAGATATTGATTACCTCAATTGAATCGACCTTCTGTATGGAAGTCTCAATTGCTTGAATGCTTTTAAGGATATCGTTGAACAAATTTTGTGCATGTTCAATCGTACTCTTTGCAAAATGACGGAGGCGAGTCACTTCCTCGTAAGCTTTATTGTCGCGTAGGTAAACTGTACGACTAGATAGTAAAGCCTCAGCCTGAACATATCCCTGCATGTATTCTTGGCCGAACTCAATATGTATCATGTCAATTTTCCTGCCCCAGGTAGGAATCAATACATCTTCAATTGCAACAGCGCCTATTGGGAGTAAATGATACGAATTCTTGATATCTTCCAGGACAATAATGTCAATATCGCTCAATTCTTGAGCAGTGCCCCGAGAGAAGGATCCAAATACGCCCACCCAGTAGACATTTTGGAGATCAGGACGACGAAACTGCTTTGCTGCAATGGCTCTTAGCATCGCCACGTCATCGTCTGCATTGCCGGTGCTTTTGACAGCTTGCATTTTGGATATATGGAGCGTGGTAAATTATAATGATGATGAAATCTGATATGCTTTTTCAAGACAATGATATGTTTCAAAGGATAATCGGGTGTCGGGACGTTTTTGTTGTGGTACCCTTTCTTTGTTCCGATTATCATACCAAGGAATGTAGGTCTTTGACCCTGTATTTCGTTGATAAAGAGCGAAGGGTCAAATATTTCGAGCACAAGGACGTATGAAGCACGTGGATAAAGCTAAGACCATGTGGTAATGCGATGTATGATTGAACATGGTATATGGTAGATTGAACAGGAATATGAACATATATCGAATATGATTTGTTCAAGAGTATGTGTAACTTCACGTTTAATATTAAAACTCCGCTATTTTTCGAGATGTTGGAATTGGATATATTCAAAAATTTTAGTTATCATCATTTCTACAATGTACTCTCCCAAGTGCTTAGTCTAGGCCGCCCTCGAATCACTTCGCATAGTGACAAGCGAAGCAGACTTGTTCCTACAAAAAGGAATTGTCAGTTTTTTCCCGATAAACCTCGACGTTAGATGCTAACTTTATCTCGTATAGTTATTTGATGACATACAGCCTGGTACCTCAGAGCAAAGAGATCGCTTCTGTATGGCCATAGAAATGATAGACGTGGTAGATAAGCTAGGGGGCGTCAAGCCCCCGGACCGGCAACGATGGCCAGGCGTGTTCCAACACTTCAAAGTTTTAAAGCACCAAAGAAATAATCTGGTTCAACATTACCACCAAAACAAGATCGCTGACTGGAGTCAAGTGGGTGATGTAATTAACACATGTGCCCGGAGCTAGAACGGGAACTGGTCCTAGCTATTTCGAATCCAAGGTAAAGGCTATTGTGAACAGCAATCAAATACCTAAGAATTCGAAGCACCAAATAACTCAAATGAAGGTCAAGTGACAAGGATCCTTCTTCGAATCAATAATGATCCTGATTTTCTGCTTGGCCCCGGCTATCGTCAACGCAGGGCACCAGTCTGGAATTGAACGTTCTTGGTCAGTCAAAATGAAGAAATACGTAATGCTAGTAGACCCACATGTGGTCACAGAATCAAAATCCTCTGTCGTGGAAATACAATGGGTTGGCAATGAATATTTACTAGTATATCGTTCTCTCAGAATACGCTTTTATCTGGTCTATTCTAAGCTCGGTATTTTTTTTTTTGTTAAACAGGGCTAGACTTATGATGAAATGTGACTTGCGTAGGCCATGGTGGTCACTATTACTATTTTGACAGATTTTAAAAATAAAAAATTACGTAAAAGACATATATAAAATACTACCATCCCCTCAAACGGCGATTCTTGCCTTTGGCCGGTTCAATGGTGCCGATATCTCAATAACGCGACATAGTATAGGGTAAGATGTAGCATGGGTTCTTGCTCACTATTTTGTTCTGAAACAGTATCGATGGCGTTAGCGTGCCACTGGATTTGAAGAATGTTGCAAGCCCCTCTTTAATTCCTGTCTCCGTGAAAGGACCAGGGTTTGATGTGTTTGGTGAAAGTAAGGCTTGTCTCTCTTGGAATTGGCTCGCTTGATATTTAGCGCATATCGATGTCGGCAGCTAAATTGAGAATGCCAAGATTGCTTCAGCCCATGTTTCGACACCATTGTGTAATCTATCACGTCGTAGACACTAAAAAGCTTGTCCACTTTACAGCAGGACGAACAGTAAGCGGTTTGTTCCATTAAAGCGGTTATGCATGCATACAAGTAGAGTAAGCATCATCTTCAAGGTTGATACTCGGGAAATTCCCTTGTGCAAGCTTGAAAATCCTCTAGCTAGGCAGAAGGTTAATTGATCCGTTGGAGATTGGGCTGATGTTGATCATTGACGATCAGAACCAGTCCACCTTGCACAACAGGTCGCACTTTGCACCGATACGCAAGCTTGACCCTTTCTTCGATTGCGCATTTCTTCATCCCATATTTCATCTCTCTTGTTCCGAGACACCATGCGGCTCACCGAATACACTGAAAGATGTTTACGAATTTGGCAATCACCCTGACGGGGCCACGTCAGCCAAGAATTGGGGATGCAATTTGGAAACATCCATCCTGGACGCCATGCCGATGAGCCGGATGGAACGCCTACATCCCGGCCGAGATTGGTGACAATAGTGGGCATTGTGGATCGTGAACAGGGCCCCCCACTAAACATCAAACAAATGCTCCGCGGGAGAGCAACGACGACGGCGGGCAGACTTCCTTATCCAGAGTGCCCTGTAAATTAGGCTCTTACTCATCCTCCTGGATCAAACAACGGTATTTCCACAATGACGCCTCGTTGTAGGCAGGAACCCGTCTTAATCACAACTCTGAGGCTCCCGGATATGGGCCGCCATCGGATATGGCGGCCGGAGAAATATGCCCCTCACCTCGATGGGGATTCCTCCGTCCACTCGAGGCCCTGCTGAACCGTTGGCCGACGACGGGCAACGTTGAATCGGCCGGGCCAAAGCATGGGGATACGCGGAAAGGGAGATGCTCGATTCTAGATCAGGTGGTGATACCACAGAGTCCGTACTGTCCGTTTCAAACCCGGTCGACTGTACAGATGGGCCGGAACTGGATGCCGACGTGGAATATAAGAATCTTGGGGAGAGCTTCATTCTTTGTATCTGTAGAGCAAGCTCAACGACTGGATCGTAGGTAACTCGACGTTAATCGACATTCTTTTCGCCTTCTCATTTACAATTGTCCCTCTTTGGATCCGTCCGGAACACGGAACTACTCATTCTCTATTTTTAAACCAAATTCTTCACCATGCAGTACCGTCTTCTCACTACCTTCTTGGCCTGCGCCACTACCGTCTTGGCGGTCCCAGCCCCTGTCCCAACTGCGGCTCCAGACTATGCCAAGACTCTCAACAAGCGCAACTCCTCTGGCTCTTGTACCTTTAGCGGATCTGATGGTGCTGCTTCTGCTAGCGCCTCCAAGGCCGACTGTGCCACCATTGTCATCTCCGCCGTCACTGTCCCCTCGGGCACCACTCTGGACCTGACTGATCTCTCGGACGGAACTGAGGTCATCTTCGAGGGCGAGACCACCTGGGAGTACGAGGAGTGGGAGGGTCCCCTTGTCGCTGTTAGCGGTACCAAGATTACCGTTTCTGGTGCTGATGGCCACTCTCTGAATGGCAACGGTGCTAAGTGGTGGGATGGCGAGGGTAGCAACGGCGGCAAGACCAAGCCCAAGTTCTTCCAGGCCCACGACTTGACCGACTCGACTATTGAGAACATCAATATTCTCAACCCTCCCGTCCAGGTCTTTAGCATCAACGGTGCCCAGACCCTGGCCATTACTGGCGTCACCATTGACGCCTCTGCTGGTGACAGCGCCGGTGGCCACAACACTGATGGTTTCGACATTGGCTCCTCCGACGGTGTCACCATCACCAACGCCAAAGTCTACAACCAGGATGACTGTGTTGCCATCAACTCTGGTACCGTAAGTAAAGATATCCTCTAATTAGCATATATGATAAGCTAACATTCTTTCTAGAACATCGTCTTCACTGGCGGTACCTGCTCTGGTGGCCACGGTCTCAGCATTGGCTCCATCGGTGGCCGCTCTGACAACACCGTTGAGACGGTCACTTTCGAGTCCTCCACTATCACTGACTCGCAGAACGGTATCCGCATCAAGACCAAGTCTGGAGAGACTGGTACTGTTAAGGATGTCACCTACAAGGACATCACCCTGTCCGGCATCACCGACTACGGCATTATTGTCGACCAGGCCTACGATGGCGACGAGGCCACCAACGGTGTTACCATCAGCGGCTTCACCCTCGACGGGATCACTGGTACTGTCGAGTCTGATGCTGACGATGCCATCTACATCAACTGTGGTAGCGACAGCTGCACTGACTGGACCTGGACTGATGTCTCGGTCACTGGCGCTAGCAACTCTTGCTCCAACGAGCCCAGCGGCATCTCTTGCTAGATCAAGAGTCGGTAATCGGGTAGCCCGAATTCGCGTGTAAATACTTTTGGCTCTGTAGATCAGGCCATCATATAAGCTGGTGTAGATATATTAAAAATATAATGGTTGGACCAAGTTTTGTCTCAAAATCTCTTATGTACCATTGTCAATTATTTGTTGGCTCAAGTTGAGTCAACGCACTCATATCTCACAGACGTGTCGAAACCCATATCCGTGTCGAAACCTGTAACCGTGTCGCATGCGTATCCAATGTCCACCCATATAAAATTAGCTGGGCTGACAGAATAAGTCGATCAAGAAGTGGGCCCTTTGTGCCCCGCATTCGATACCAAATTCTGGCAAACTTATTTTGTCACCTCCGCTATTTTAGTATGGGATGACACGGATACGCATCCGACACGGTTACAGGTTTCGACACGGATATGGGTTTCAACACGGTTACGGGTTTCGACACCATTTTACAACTTCCTCGTCACCGTCGACATCTTTCGTAGCTATGCAGTACGAATGATCTTGCCTTACCACCACAATAAAAAAAATGGAGAAAAATGAAGAATGGCTACAAGGAAATAGAATCTATTCTGTGAGCTACATTGTTTATTTGTAATTATTTTTTTTTGGACAATTTGAGGTCTTCATGTTCCTATGGCATATTATAAGTCATCAGATGCCACTAAGCCATATGTGGAAATTCGGTCCGGTGGAGGCGTGACTTCACTCGGGACGAACCAAGACTCCATCTAGTTTACCACCTTCTGTTCTTTTTTTCTTCATCCTTCGTCGGAGTTAAGAAAAGTGATAAAATTGGATCCGATCTTGTTTTCCTTTCCACCGGAGCGATAAGAGACCAGGCTAGGGCTGATCTGATCTGATGGCTACTGCTTCTTTTGGCACGCCTCCGACCAAACAGAGTCGGAAAGTGCTTAACGCTTGCCAGCGGTGTAAGAAACAAAAGCTCAAGGTACATTTATCGACCTAATAGACTCTCTTGCATACTGATACTGGTCCAAGTGCGATGTAGCTCGCCCCTGTACATTGTGCAGCAGGGCTGGAGTGGATTGTGTTGGTATTGACTCAACAAGATGGAAAGCCCATGAGTTTAAACCCGGTCGAGGCAGGAAATCAGAAGCATTAGCTTCAAATAAAAGACCCCGCACAAGAAGGCAGTTGCAAGCTATAGGCGACAATGGAGAGGATTGGTCAGGCCCCGAGCCTTCAATTACAGTTGCCACGCCAGAACCTCAGCAAACCCAGGCGGCTACCTCAACTTCAGCAGCCAGCACTCCATGGAACTCCAGTTCGACTATAACGCTTGTTGAGGAGGTATATCTAATAATTTCTTTTCCCTTCTTAGAAAGCAATGCTGACAAATAAAAGGCATTCCACCAGTACAATGTTGATCTGCCGGAAGAGTCAGAAACGTCAGCTCTCGCTGCAAGGCAGTGGCGTCGTGCCGCCGTGGGCGAAACAGCAGAGAATCGTACCCACACAGATACCTTGCAAGACTTTATTACGCGCAGTAAACAAGCCGCTGCTAATAGAAAGTCGAAGCGGACTAGGGCCGCGGAGCTGGCTGCGGCCGAATTAACGTCTTTGCTTCCTGGCTTCAACGCTGTTGCACTGTTGGTTGACAATTATTTTGATCGAATACATTGGTTCACTATGGTATTTCACCAAGATACTTTCAGGAAACAATTTCATGATCTATATCCGGAGCCTGCGCTTTCGCCATCAGCAGATGCTACTAATCTCGGACATCTGAGTGTTCTTGTTGCTGTCTGCGCCGTCAGCTTGGAGCACCTAAGCTTGGAGAAACGAGCTACGCTTGCCCAAGAAGGTATAAATATTGATATCCTCCAAGATAAATTGCTGTCTACCTTGCGAGTAAGATTGCTGGATATGCTGTCATGGGGTTCATTGGAGACTGTGCAAGCGTGCATTTTACTTGGAACCTACTACCTCAATCAAGGAGAACCGGAACTTGCTTGGCCATTGTGTGGGTGCGGACTGCGGATTGCGCAAGCACTCAACTTGCAACGAAAACTACCACTTCCCGGGTCTGCCTCACCTGACCAGTTGACACGCTTTCGACAAACTGCGGAAGCCCGAAAACGCTGTTGGTGGGCCATTTACGAATTCGAAACCCTCTGCTCAATCATATATGGTTTCCCACTTAGCATCTCGGATGAAGACTGCGATGTCGAGCCTCTGAATGCCCATGATGAATACTCGGGAGCATCGAGGAGTGCTTTAGCAAATGAGCCCACGCTTCTTTCCTACAAATGCGCCATGTCTCAAATTTCTTTAATTGTAAGGACCATCGTAAAGGATCTTTACGGGAGTCGAAAAGTTTCTCCATCCCCGGGAAACACTGCTCGTGGTCATCCGGCATCTGTTCAGATGGTTGTTGAAAAAGTGGTATCCCTTGATGCAAGAGTTCACAGTTGGTATAACAGCCTTCCAGCTCGACTAAAACTAGGAGAGCTCAGCGAAGAGTATTTGCCGAGTTCTCCAGCAGGTTCCAGTGTCTCGCAACGTGATTCTGCCGAAGATTTTGAGAACCAGTTGTTTCAATTGCATACGCTCACTCTTAAACTTGCATACGAAAATGCCAGGATCCTTATTCATCGACCACTTCTTTCATTCAGAGAGAGTGCCAACACAGAGAGTCAATCCGATAACCGTACAAACCCGTTTCGCTCTTCGATTCAAGCGTGTCGGTGCGCAGCTCTCCAAGTATCTCGGCTTGGATCGGTGCCTATTTTTAGCAAAATCTCGGACACTTATGCGGCCGCGTTTGTCTCATTGCATTTACTGACTGCAGGTATCGCACTTTGTATCATGACAAATTCGGACCCCTTGAGTACTGAGTCGCACGAGTCAAAGGTTGGCGTTCACCGTTTGATGAACATGCAGAACCAGCTCAAAACAAAATCCATTGTCGCCGAGCAGGGTCTGGATATCCTAGGTCAACTAATGTCTCTAGTGATGAAGAGGGAAATGGATAAAATGTTTGAGTTTGGATCAAAAAGCCGAGAAGACGAAACTGGAGCTAAAAACACAAAGACACGGCAAGACGCACGTCGCTCTGGGACGTCGAAGGCAGATGACCAACCAATGCTGGATGAACCGAATCAGAATATTACCAACCCTCTGGCTATCAATGAGGGTTCCAACAATGTGGAGGAGTCTGCTCTAGCAAATCTCGACAATGTCCTCTCATCGCAGTCGCTTCTTGACTTTGAACAAGGTATTTCTTTTTGATCTTCTTTTAGATTTACGAATTCGGCAAAGCTAATTAATCTTAGTGATGATGGACCCGCAACATAATTATTTATCGGAAGACATCTTGTCCTTTGACTCTGGGGACTATTTAGAGAATGGGTTCGTTGGTCAAGATCAGGGATGGATCTGGGGTTCAGGATATGGACTTTAAATAATGAGTACAAGTAATTCGATTCAACCTGAGAAACTAAAACTCAAAGCGATAATATTTTGAAACACAATGTCATTAAATGAAGGTGGGTATCTTGATGCCATACAAAGCGTCCAAATATGTCATTATTTGCACGTCCACCGTCCCGTGCCAACTCCAGCTAGTTTGACGAACTCATATTATCGCCAACGTTTTATACCTTGCCGCTTGGCTGAGGATCTCGGTCCTGCAACATTGCCTTCTCGCTGTGGGAATCATCGCCTGCGCGAGGAACAATAGGTTTGGGTGCGTTGGTTCGAAAGATGTAATGCTTGAAGAACCAAAAGAACTGCGCCCATCCATATCGAATCAACTGGGAGACGCGTACATTAAACACGCTGTCAAGTTCTTCCAGAGTTTTCCCCTTGGTCTCGGGAAGGAACATGAGAACAAGGAAGAACCCGATTATGTTCCAAGCCGCATACCATCCAAAAGCTCCCTGGGGCTTAAATGCCTTTTGAAGGGATGGCCAAGTAACAGCAAGAAGGAAGTTGAAAAGCCAGGTGGTAGCTGTGGCTAGAGACATACCCATGGCACGAATGTAGAGCGGGTATGCCTCGGCCGAGTAGGTGAATGGCACTGGCCCCTCACCAGGAGAATACACAATGCCAAAGAGATATATACCTAATGCAATGCAACCGATGTGTGCATCAGTGTCCTTGGGAATGAAGAAACTAAATCCAGTGAACAGAAGGAATATTGCCATAAGCTGTACCGTTAGTGCCTGTTCATGAAATAATATTGTTGGCACTCACCGGAAATGTTGTTAGGAGAAGATTTCGCCTGCCAAATGTGTCGATGGTGTAAAATGCGGGGATGGCGAATAAAAAGTTGATGATGCCAAATCCCAGAGAAGCAGTCAAGGCACTTTTCTCGGAGAAGCCGGCGTCGAGGAAAATCTCTGACGAGTAGTAGGCAATCACATTAACTGATGGTTGGTTAGCTACTGTGGATGAGTAAGGCTTGGTTATGGCATACCTCCGCAAAACTGCTGCATAAACATGACAATTTCCGAGGCCATCATGGCATTTCGATTGCGACGAATGGTGAAAAATTCCTTAATACGGTTTCCATGTCCAATGGACAATGCGGCCTCGGCTTGAAGCAAGATGTGGGCATAAAAGATGTCACGAGCGGCTTGGATTTTGCTGTGTCGTAGCCGGCTCATGGACTGAAACGCATCACTGTGTCGACTCTTTGTAAGATACCATCGAGGTGATTCGGGACATATGTAGACGAGAGAGCAAACGATGAGCGCAGGTACACCGGCAGAACCCATCATAAGTCTCCAGTTAAGGCCTGTGATTCCGTTCTGGTCCTGTACTCCATAAAAGGCCAAGTCCGCTACGTATCCCAACATGATGCCAAAGGCGGTCCACATCTGCCACTGCATGACCAAAGCACCACGTACGAGCTTGGGCGCGCACTCGGCAGCAAACATGGGCGTCGTCGCAGACTTGGGTCCAATACCAAAGCCAAGGAAGAAACGGGCGATAAACATGTGCCACCAAGTATTGGTAAAGGACTGCCAGAAACAGGTGACAAAGGAGATGCAGCAGGAGACGAAGACAGTGCCTCGACGGCCCAAGTATTTGTTCATTGGCTCAGTGATCCCTGGTGTGGTGTTAGTAGAACCCAAACGTTGTAGGCTCAGTACTCACAGCAGCCAATGACCGCACAGCAAAGATAGGGAGCAGAATTAGTGAGGCCGGTAATCCAGCTATCGTATTCACTATTTTCATCATTGATGCCAAACTCGCGCCTGTAGAAAATCTGGGCGCCATTGACAACAGTCTCATCCATGCCCTGGACTACCGCGCAGAGGGAGCAGACTATAGTGTGTTAGTATAGACTGGGGGATGTTTTGGTCGGATTCTTACTGGTGACGAGGAAGTAGAGCATGGAGGGATGACTCCATTTGTGTTCCACTTCGTTGACCAGGGCAATTCTCTCGTCCTCTGTCAACCCCTCAACGTTTGCATACTTGTCGCGAAGGGTATTGGGATCATCGTCAACATCTTGGTCTCCCGCAATGATGGCTCCAAGACGGAATATTCGGATTTCCTCTTCGTCTGTGATGCCTTGGTGCTCACGAGCATACTTTTCGCCCATTTCGGCAAGTTGCTCGCGAGTGTAACCAGCCAGTGGGTGCGCAGCTTTGCCTGCAGTTATGGGCTTGCCACTATCAAAGATGGCCTCGTCTAAAGGACGCATGCGATTTTCAGCATGGTCGACTTCCGTTCGAGAAGCCTCCTCGGAAGAGGCTCTTTTGTAGTCTTTTTCAGACCCCATGGTTTGTTGTGGTGGTACACTCCTATTATTGAGACGACCTAGAGACTTACCCTAGGAGCGGTTTAGGTTGGGACTTGAGAGATAAGATTGACATTCTGTCGAAAGACTGGTGTTATATAGAAATATGACTCCGTCTGTAAGCAATCAGCCTAGTCTTGCACAGACAGACTGGAAACCCACAAAGGAACTGGAAGTGGATCGACGTCATCTCAATCTAGTAGAGACCGGGGGCGCCGTTGCGATCGACACACCAGCATGTGGGCCATTGCGACGGGGCGCACAAAGATGACGTTTGAGCCACCAGTAAAGAGAAGCACAAAAGTAATGGATGCGAGAATATTCCTCTTGTGGCTGGGTGCTGAAAAGGCAGCAGGATTTCTCTTGGTTGGGTGGTGATGCGAGGTTCGAATGATCAGCCAACATCTCCACCTCCGCAATCCGTTTCTCCGCACAACTCATTTTTTTCCTTCTGGGGAAACTTGAACGTTGAGGCAAAAAAGGGTCTCTGCAAAGTAAACCCACTTAACGTTATTTGGTGGAAACTAAGGTTAAACAGAGTGAGCCCTGCAGAGAGCACGGCAGCCGTCTTAGCATTCAGGCGGGGGCCAGAGACTGAGTCTCACACACACATGAACCATGTCTGTAGATCTCGGATTCTGACTACGAACCGAAGTTTGCCGTGCCCCGATACTGTATTTCCTTCCCGTGCCCCGATACAATTGGGGTTTGCACTTGAGTACTTGATACGTCCCCAACACTAGCCTCGCGCATGGACTTGTCGCGGGGCCTGTCGTTGACATCATAGTGCATTGCACATCGCCCATGTCGCGTGAGCCAACCAAGCGCTGGCAAACTTGGGCAAATCGGGAATGTTTTGCATACGAAATGCTCATGGTAGCTAATATGGCACTTTCTCCCATCTCCTCCCGAGCCAAGCCGCAATCGAGATGCCGAGAAGTGCAAGCGCCTCGGCAACGGTTCGCCCAGAGCTGCCAAGATGGCCCAGCCCGTCTGGGCGCCGTTGTACAGCTCTTACGCAAAGCTCGGCATAAACTTCAGCCTCTATTTTCAATCAGACGCGAATTTTTGGAACGATTTGCCGCAAGGTGACGATGCTAACTAATAACAACTGTTTTCTATTGTCCTATTCACTGGTAGTTTGGCGGTTGGCGCGTCATGGCCCCTCTGTCAGCTTACGGGCACAAGTGCAAACATTCTATTCCCACTAGGTAGTGACAAGTCTATGACTTCATCGGGCACCCTTGGTCGCCACACTACCTGCCGTTCAACACAGCGTGGTTAGGTCTGTACTTTTGCACTTTTACATTGGACGGCGAGAATTTCTCTCGAATTGAGCCATCATGAGAGGGGGTCTAAGGCTAGCAACACACATCCACCTCACAACGTGGTCGTAATAAAAGTTGCAATAAGGCCAAATTGGTGACGGAGGAAAAAAGCATCACACTGAAATTTAACCTCATATTCGCCTGTGTTATTCATACTCTTTAGTTCATAATTGGGCCTTTTGTTTCGGCCGTACGATGGCGTGTCGTGTTTGCCAGTCACTCATTCCGCACCTCTCACAGGGCTCCATGGTATCGCAAGGTTCGCTGTGCTCTGGTTACGAGTCGCGTGGTTGTTCTTGAGATTGGCCGCGTTTTCACCTCGTGATCTAGTCGCACCATCTGTTTGCCTGATGAATCAACTGCGCACGCTAGACAATCTTCTCATGCAATACGCAGTCTGTTTTGTATCTTTACTATTAAAATTGTTAGATAGAGGCTAAGAAAGATGTACCTTCATCGTTGCCCTCTCATCATGACTTTTGGCTCATCAGCCAAAAAAAACATCCTTGCACTATGAGTGTCATCGCGCTGTCCCACTAGAAATTCCAACCCAACAGCCAAAAGAATGATGGCTAAAGGTAAAAAAGAAAAGAAAAAAAGAACCGGACCTAGTGCCTCGAGAGGCGACAGACTTGACTCCCAAGAAATCCTACATAAACTGAAATTTATGGCAAACTTTTGATCCTGTAATTCCCTTGGCGTATATGGTGTATTCCCATCCCCAGCTCACTTGTTGCACTTTCCCTAGCCGGTTCGGACATCATAAGCCTCCTCTCGCGGGCCAGCCTCGAGAATCAGGCTCTGACGCTTGGAGCTGCCGCCACCCACAATTGTTCGCGGGGTGGAGTCGCTCCCGCCTCGACCATGGTAGACGCGGTATTCCTGTTCGCGGTTGCGACGCTCGCCACCTCCAGCGGAGCGCGGCCAGTGCGAGTAGGCCGTCGGGCCCGCGTAGCTGGACGATGAGAGGCCGTACTCGTCGGCTCCGCCAGCGCTATGGATGATCGGAACCGATGAGCGGTACCGGTTCTTTGAAGTCGGGCTTCGGGATTTTCCCGAAGTGATGATTGGCGGCAGCGCATCCGATCGCCTCATGTTGCTGTCCGAGTTGGCGCGGTATGTGAACCGACTCGGGGCATCTTTGCGAGAAGGCTCACGGTCGCTTGGCTTGCCGTGGCCGTCTCTTGCCTTGTGGCGGGATCTCGCCCCATCACCTCCGCGATAGTCCTCAGGACGATAACGACCAGACTTTCCCTCGCGATATCGCGAGGATGTGTAGTATTCGTTATTTGACTCTCGCTTCAAAGCGTCTAAAAGGCCAATCTCCTTGGTCCATCGATGGACACCTGAGATGATCTTGTCGTGAATATCTTGATTCACGGTGGCGGGAAGCAAGTGTCTCGACAGCTGTCTCGGCAACCGCTCTGCCTTGCCGTCGATGAGTGGGCCATCAGCAGTGATGGGCAGCTCGCCAATGATGCAATTGAGACGCTGCGACTCTTCGTCCGGAAAGGCTTGGATCTGGAGCGTCACCCATTGCTGAAACCCTTCGGGCGTCAAGGCCGGGATGCGAGGGCTTGAGTTCGGCTTGCCTTGGACGAGATGGTAGCTGCACCCAAGATCTTGGTACAGCAACTCAAGTGAATTATAATCTCGCGAGCCTTGGGCATCAAACATGTCTAAACAAGTTAGTGTTGCTTCGGCAAATGAAAGAAGATGACTTACAATCAAAAGGCATCGTTTCAGACTCAATCTTTGTTTCAGGCTCCAGCTTGAAGCGCCGGTAAAAGGCAAGGAGCTTATCTGGAGTAAGCACCAGCGAGTTGGTGGGGGTGTACTCGGCAATCTACTATGGTCAGCAGGGGTTATCTTGTGGCTTGGATAGGCTTACAATGTAGTTGGCAATCCCTCTGACAAATTGGCCAAGCCGAGCTGTCGGTTCGCCTTTTGCATCAAAGAGCTGTCCCCAGCTAGCGTCAACGGCCGATGGCTCTGCATCCCTTGAGACCCGGGCAGGGAACCCAGGTCGAATGGAATGAAGTCCCTCTCGCGGCTGCTTAAGTGGAGAACGGCTATTTAGCACAACAGGCACTGTGTCTGCGAAGCGAACCGTTGGCCGCGGCATGGTATTGGAGTTTGACTCTAGGGGACGGCGCGTAGTATTCTCAGAGAATCTTCGCATTGGCGGCCTATTAGGACCCCGAGACAATGGAGAGTCAGACACCACCGATGAGTTGGGGCTATGTTCATTCTTGTTTCGGGCGTCGGACGACGGAACCTGGGCCTGGTTGCTTGAGCCAGATAGCTCTATCTCCTCAGGATCATCCTCAACCGTGGCTTGATATAGCCGCCTCTGCGGATTAGCAGCCATGTCAATGGGCATCGATAGAGGGCTTTGATTGTCCTCTGTCGATGGAGTGTCGATGGTATCTGAAGAAGGAAACTGTGGGCTATCGACAACTAGCCGACTATCAGGCATCACTCAATTGACATAGCAGAGGGAAGTACTCACGTTCGGTCTTGACTTTGGCAAAGATTTCATCAAACCATCTGCTCTTCATCTCACCCATGGTCAAACGAGTCACCAACTGCTCGACTTGCTCCTTAGACATGTCGCTGGCAAAGCTCATTCTCTTCTTGGATGTATTGCTTCCTTCACTGGAGACAGATCCTTCCTCTCTCGATCGTCCGGGGATCGAGACTTTATCAACATCGCCATCGGCCTCGCGTAACGCTCGGCCGTTCTCTCCAAAGGCCCGTCTTTCCATGGAGGCTTCTTTTTCCTTCGGCGAGCACGAAACGGCGATCGGTGTTGTTTGGGTTTCAGTACACGCGGGCCCCAGGGGTCCTGCGCAACATAGAGGAGACGGGAAACGGAAGGCAACGTAGTAGCGAGATGGCACACCAGGAGAAAAAGAAAAAAAAAAATAGGTGAACCGGATGACAAGCACACAAAAGACTGTAACGAGATAGGGAAACAAGAAGGTGGGAGCGAGGGGCCTTTTACACTTGCTAGCAAGCGATAGCTCTCTGCCTACCGCGGAACAAAACCGGTGGTGGGTTGCTCGGCGTTGACAACGCCAAGCATGTCCACAGTGAGGCGTGCAGCAGGAGGTGTGTAAATCCTCAGGCCATGAGAGTAATACGGCGCCGGTGACCTATTTCTGCAGTGCGAGATGGCGATAGACCGAAGTGCGAGAGTGGCTAGTGTTGAGTGGTCGGGCGAAAGCCAAGGGCGTCCAGCTGCAGTCCGATGGGCGGGAGTGCAGGAGATGGGATCCCTGCGACGTGACCGTCGGGTCTCAATGCCGAGGGGACACTTGGCTGTTTTTGTTGTTTTTTACTTTTGTCGTTGTGTTATCAAGCCGATCACAGCCGCTGCTTATTTGCGCTAGGGTGAGGATAGAATGCCATGTATGGGAGTGAGGTGGGCGTGGTGTAAGTGGAGAGGGAGGGAGAGGGAGTTGAGGGGAGAATGGTGATGGTGACGATAGTTGGGGCATGGCCAAGTATACAAAAAAAGAGAGGGCCACGATAGGACTGCATCTCGTGGCAATTATTTCCATATCCATGAATGTCGCAATGGCAATCTTGTTCCAGATGTCATTCTAATCTGGGTGCTGGCCGCGATTGCGTGTCCGGGGTGAAGGATGGCTTTCAGCTCAGCTCCCCCAACCCACACCCATTTTCGATAACTGCCACCCTCCATCTTCGCAGCTATTTCGGACTCATTGGGCCGCAACGGTTACAAGTCAGCAAAGAAGGCAACTGGTGCGCGCGCCACCGATCATCCAGCCCGGATGCATGTTTGCGAGCTAGCGCAAGGCGTTCGTCGCAGCGACCCTGGCTATGGCGTGCATCCCATGTCCGCGGGCATGGGCGATTCGCACACTGGCCGGGCGTTTTGGACTTCTAGCGACGAGCAACAGAGGCGGGGTTGTTTGCGCAAGAAGACGCCAGCATGGCCCCCCGATCGGGACGGTTCGGTCCTTGTAGGGTTCACGAGGGTGGCTTGGTTGTGCGAATCAGTCGGTGCGGGGTGACTACGTGCCAGGAAGACAGGTCTCGGGCTGGGTTGAAGGGAATTGCCCCGGGGTTACATGGGCTCTCTGTAATGTCTTGCTTCTCGGCCTCTGAGGCTCCAGGTGGAACCCTTGTGGCCGATATAGCGCGACTGTGTCGACTTGTCGGCCGGGCAGGGACCCGTAGGGACCCGGTTTCATGCGAAGATGCAGGAATTATGAGGTGTAGGTAGGTTGCAGGCATGTGGCGGTGACGATTGATTAGCTACCAATTGCTTACATACATGTGTTGTGCACTTTGCACTTGCAGCTTCACTCTCCAGCTTCAATGTTTCTCTATCCTGGTCACTCACACTGCCTTTGCTTCCCCTCTCTTGCCCTCCCCTGCCCTCCCCTCCCCGCCAATGCCGATATCCAAACAAGGAAATAATAAAAACTAACCATGTATGTGCGTGTTAATAATGTACAGTAAGATGCCTTTTATCCAACCCATCTCAATGCAAATCATGCTTCCCAACAGACGCCGCACCCGTGCATTTTCACTTCTGTAGCATGAGACACATGCTCCCAAGTCCTACTCTTTCCTCTTTCCTCCCATACTCTGCTTCTCAGCCAATTATGCCTTGTACAACAGATCAAGGAAGCCAGTCGCCAAGTCAACCACTACGCTCTTGTTAGGCAGAGACCCTGCTACGCCGTAAAGCGCAGCCGAGTCACCCATGGCCTTGCCCTTGAGAGCCTTGCCCTCAACCATGCGGGCACGCTCCTTTTCGCGCTCGTCCTCCACCACAGCCTCGAGATCTGCCATCAGCCGCTCCCAAGCCTTGGTGATGGGCAGCGTGACGGCGACGTGGATGGCCGGTGGGTTCTGCAGAGCGTTCAGGTGCCATCCCTTGGTAGTCATGCCGTCGGCGATGTCGTAAATGTTTAGGTTGCGGGACGTAAACGCCACCACTGACACAAGCGGCTTGCCTAGAATCTCGAGCTCCCCACCCAAGGTCGGCGTGTCGCGAATAGCGTCGGCGATCTTCTTAGTCGTACCCACAATCTTGCTGCAGGCGTCAATGTATCCAGCCTCACCCACGCTCATGAGACTTGCCCAGCAGCCTGCAATCAGGGCACCTGGTCGCGATCCAGCAATGCCGGGAGATGCATATACTCCACCTGACCAATCCGGAGACACAAAGTACTGATACGTTCGGAGCTCAGCGGAGCGGTACAGAACAGTCGAGTTACCCTTTGGCGCAAAACCGTACTTGTGTGTGTCGCAGCTAATGCTTGTCACACCCTTCAGTCTGAAGTCGAAGAGCTGCGACTCAAAGCCTGCCTTTTCGAGGAAGGGAACAAGGAAGGATCCGAGGCAGCAATCAACGTGCAACCAAACCTTCTTGCGCAAAGCCAGCTGCGAGAGGGCGACAATGTCATCGATGATGCCGTGGGGAAAGTTGGGTGCAGAGCCGACAAGTAGTACCGTGTTGGAGTTGATGAGACGCGAGACGGCTCGGACATCGACCTGATAGTTGGGTGCAGGGCAATCGACGAGGTGGATCTTGATCTTGAAGTACTGAGCGGCCTTGTGGAAGGCCGTGTGCGCGGTCTCGGGGAGAATCCTATTTCGTGGTCAGTATCAAAAACGTGCAAGGGTTCACGAGGGTTACACACATCTCAGGCTCTGTCACTCCGCGTTCGTGGTATGCCCTCTGGCGCGCTGCGAGACACGCCATCAGGATGCTGTCGGTTCCTCCGCTGGTGGATGTGCCAGCAGCATGAGGGGGCGCATGGAACAGGCCCAGGACCATGCTGACTACCTCGGCCTCCATCTTACGCACTCCAGGAAACACGTCGGGATGGATGGGATTGGCGACGGTGAACTTGCCAAAGGCCTCAGTCTGCAGCTTCAAGAGCTCGTCCTCACCATGGTAGACGGCCCCTGAGACGCAGCCATCCTCCCAGCGAGTATGATCCATGTTGGCGAGTGCCTCGAGTTCGGCGCGGACGACGTCATGAGTGAGGCCTTCTTTCGGTAGGCTCAGGTATCGGGTCTGGTCTTGCGGCACCATCTTCTTGGACAATTTGGCAATGGTGTCTTTGACCTCTTTCTGGACCTTGCTGCGCACGCCGGGGGCGCGCAGGAAGTATCCATAGAGGATGCGGCGAATGTTAACATAGAGCTCGACAACAGAGCCGATGATGCCGCGACCCTTGAGCTGCCAAAATGTGCGACGGGTCCATCGGAGGACAAACAGAACGAGGAGGATATTCCGGAGTCTATTAACGTGAAATTGTAGTGGTTAGCTTTCTGGATACCATATGAGGGCCGAGGGCGGCGTGCGCAGCTGTGGTAGCAGACAATCGCCATCATGGGACGAAGCGAATTGTTGTCATGAGCCGGCCGACGTCACCGGGCAGTAGAATGTGAGACTAACAGGTCCAGGTTGATAAGCGACCAGGAGAACTGGTGCTTTCGGCGCTTGACGGACTCAAGGCTGCCGCGCAAGCTGGCGGGGAGGCGCGAAGAACCAGGCATGGTGGATGAAAGGGAGCGAAACCCGTGCCGGAAAACGAGCGACGGCGACGATGGTGTTTTATCAAGGTCCAGGACACTAGCTAGACGCATCGCGGGGGCATGGTCTTTACTTGGACAATAATTAGCGGGGCCCTTGCCGCTATCCGGGCGCCATCACATGCACTCAGTTAGTGGCCCCCGGCCGAGTGCGACCCCCAGACCAGCAGCGGAGTCCGCGGTCCCAGCACCTGTAATCAGGGGTTCCAGCGCTGCTAATCCCAACCGCCAACGTGTCATTGGCCACGCCACATCTGGATATGCTTGTTTTGGCGCACCAAGTCGCTGGTCTTAAATCTATGCTCCGTCTGGTAGACTGCCTGTTTTGGGATGGTTTCCGTCTAGTCTTTGGTCGCATTCTCGCGTTGTTCGGGTTGTCGTCTAGAGAGGCATGGGAAGCAGGTTTACCGAGACGCGTGAACAATCATCCAGTTGTGTCGTCACGGCCGTGTCATTGAGTATCAAGTCGGTCAAGTAGTTAAAAGTGAACATGACATTGGCAATACAGCATTTGTTCATCTAAACGGAGCCAATGCAGAGAGCAAGTGGGCTGACACCGGTGGATCGGCCTACAACATTGGCGATCGGAGAGCTAGGGGTTTCCGATGGCTTACAGCACTGACGTGCCGTGGAGATGGCTGAGACTCGTTGCGCCAGCTGCTCACCGATTCCTGATGGCAATCTTTTGTTCGTCAAATGCGATTTCGAGGCATGCGTCATGTTCTCGGGCAGACAGGCATGCCCCTGGTCCCCCGTTCGGCACCACACTCAGAGTCCGGGTCCGGTTCCAACTCGGGCTTCTGGCCACCAATCGGGTTCTGGTCGAGCTCGAACGTGTGCATGGTGCATGGCCGATGCGACGACAAGCGAGGACGCGGACGGTGGCAATGGGGTTGAAAATTCCCGACAGGACTTACTCAAACGGGGCCAGATCTTCAAGCTGATTGACAGAAAACGAGACTCTGGCGTGGTCCTTGATTTTTGCCTTTGCGCTGACATGGCCTGCATGAGCGATTGAGATGCTAATCAGACCGCCGTTGACGACAGCCGATGACATTGGCCGCTGCAGAGTCGCCATGCAAGCAACGACAGCTCAAACCTTGGCGGGCCCACAAGCCACACTCTCGGGGACCACTCTGATCTATCATGGCTCGCGATCGAAAACGCCACACTTCAGCTGCGTCGCAATCCTCGCATCCTTCGCGTTGGTCGGCTTTGTCGGGTCCAATCTCGCCAACGGGTCTGCCCTCCTCTTGTTCTTACACCACTTTCTCTGCAACCCACCAGTCAGTCACGCAACCCACGAGCAATCACGCCCATTTCCAAAAAGAGAATTTGAGCGGCATCAAAAGGTGCACGCGACTTTTGTATCAGTATTTTCCCCAAACAGCGACACATTCTCTTCATTCGGAATCGCCCGCAGAGGCGCAAACCCGTAAGCACCTAAAAAGAAATTTATCAGCACTTATATGCTGTAATATGAACATGGTGGGCTAGTCTAGATTTAGCAGCTTAGTTTCCAGCAACGCTTCAGTATGCTGATGCTCTAATACAGCTCCAATTGTAAACCTCAACCAACCCTTCATTAGAAAAAAGTCATTGGTAGTTGTTTTCGCAGTATATCGTAAATAGAATATGTCAAGATTAATCCAATTAATAAAACATAAAATAAACCACGGCACCATCATTTAGGCATCTAGCAACAACTTATAAACATCGAAGCAAGGGTCACCCGCCTAGCTCGTTCTAGTCACTACGTATTCACCAAGTCTTCGTCCCAAGCGGAAGTGTGAGGACTGGCGAACTTGAGCGATGCTGGCAACCCGGTTCAAAGCAACAGTGATTCACTGCCAAAAAATTTTCACCTCAACCAGCTGGCTGCAGCTGTCAAGCAGTCATGTGCACCACTCCCTCGTTCCAACTTCTTTGCCTTCTTCATTTCCCACCTTTAGCTACCTCGTCTTCACTTCCTTTCACCTACGGCTAGGTAACCTCGTTTTCTCGAAGCCGCGCCAACACGTTTCAGCAACCACGGCATTCTGACAGTCTGACCTGTTGAGCGAGGGGACCTCTCGGCAAGCGGTTTCTCACATCCACACCTTCTGACCTACCGCTTGAAAGTCAGGATGAAAGCACAGGTGGTTTTCGTTCTAGTTTGACTTGGGCCAGGCCGCTTGACGCCGACCTCGCGATATTTGGATGCTGACCTTGCTGACAGCGACAGCCTACTGCTCTTGAAAATCCATACAACACAGGCTTGGTCGCATGTTCGATGTCAACAACAATGGCGGCCTCTGTCCATGGTCCAGTGGCTTCTCAGCCCGAGCATGTTCTCAAAGATATTACAAGGTGGTGATACCTGCGATGACTCCAAAGCTAATGAAGACCTCTCAGAGTTAGAGCTCGTCAGTTACTTCTCGGAAACCGCTCTCTCCCATGGTTCTCTGAACCCTTTCAAGTGTTCTCCTGTCGCCATCAAGGGCAACAAGACCGTGATTGAAGGTACGTACACAACTATTGGACTCAGAAAGCCATCGAGTTGGGGGCTTGGCTTACTGAGACACGCAAGGTTTTGCCCTTCTTCCTATATTAATTCGGCCATGGTCGAATCGGAACCTGTCAAAGAAAACGGCCTGATATACATGTGCGACAATTTTCCTGGGACGTTCGTTTTGGCATCATCACCCAAACACACGCCAAGGCAAAACATGTGGGGGGAAGGCATCCACGCCCTCGGAAGGAATGTTAGTTGAGTACCAAGTTACCCACTGCCTAACCTGAATCTTCATGGCAGTCTTCACGAAGGACCGTTGCCCATTACTCCTCTCACCGTTCTGATTTTGATTACTTCCTCGACAGACAAAGGTCATCGTTGAAACACGCCGGCACTTAGCACTTACTTCTGGAAATCGCATTCAATCCATCCTTACATTATCATAGATAGTCAGCCAATAAGTATGGTCGATCTGAACACAACCTATTCCAGTCTCTTGTCCGCCGCAAACATATTAATCAGTACTACCACTACTTTCCAGTATGTCACCATCATCAACTATTCTACAAAACAACTTGTCAAGTCCCATCGTCCGACCCATCGGCAGGTACAGTCATGTCAACAAAGCCTGACTATTTGTATTGCTAACTTGTCTAGGTGTTCATTCACCCAACCGAGACGGATGTCTGTGATATGGTTGATCAAACCTGTCAAAACTCTGTAAGTCAAGCCCCATGGCCAACATCTCTGAGCGTGGACAGTTGTCCAACAGTTGGAGTCACGCTTAATCTTTATCTAGTCGCAACAAAGGTACATTGGTACGTATCTATGTGCACTTTGATGTTTATAACAAGATCTTCAACTCGAACTAATCAACAAGCTTTTTTATTAAAGGGATATCCGAGCCTACTCTGGTCGATAACAAACCATTCAATCGACCTGGCGACTTTACATGGTAGGAATGCCCTCGTACTCCGCATAGCCAAGCGCTAGGTTCATGTTTTCTAATCAAGCTCATCAGTAACCTGGCAGATATCTTGGCCAAAGGGAAACACTTACGCAGACACTGAGTACTAGCTCCCTTGTTGAGGTTGTCAATTGTGGCACAGCTTTGCATCATTAGCATCATTGGTCCGTTTAGAGGTTGTCAATCACTCACATAACCACACGCTTTCCGGTACTGTCAACAGCGAAGCCTCCAATCTCACAGCCGTGCTTTCCTGAAATGTCTTTGACAACCTGTCGAGAGTTAGCCATTTCCAAGTTCACTGTCAACACGATTCTACTTACCGGTGCTTCACCCACAACCCGAACAAGCTTCTCACCAGCATACCGGTCCTGGTAGATCTGGCGGATGTCTCGTGAGGTCATTGTCTTCTTGAGAGGTACATTGATTGTTAGGCTGATGCCCTGGAAATGTGCGGCGACGTGAGGAATAAACGACACGGGAGTACCTATACTCGTAAGTCGAGAACATCGGCAAGTCAAGAGCTAGCAAATATTCAAAATAACAACCCCATAAGTCGATTGGTACATACCAAGATGATGAGAAACTTCTTTCTCATGAACGTGCCCAGTTAAACTGTCACTTGGTTAGTATTCAATCCATGTTTTGATTTGAAGGGCCCCATATCGCCAGAGAAGGAAACAGCGATACATATTGACATGGGGCCAACAGTTACATGGGCACGATGAGGCTCGTACCTATACGGAATCAAATTGTCTTTCAGGTTGTCTAAATCGCGGCACCAAGACGTTAATACGACACACATAGACATACAGGACAGACACACACACCAGGGTCGTTGCGGGGAGATTTTTTCGTTCCGGCGCCCGAGAATCCACCTCGATTTTTGTCAGTATCCTGGGTTGAGTTCATTCGATATTGTCGGTTCTACTTACTCACACCAAAGATTGTCGGCTGAAATCTTTAGGTCAGTATGCGGTATACTTTGAGCTTTAAGAAGCACTTACCTGGCCATCTAGGTGCTCCACGAGGGGCGATAGGGCTAGTTGGGACCCAGTAGCATAACAACCCGGGTCTAGATGAGTCAGTCTCGATTGTGTGTGGAGAGGTGAGTGTGAATAGCTTCAAGTGTCTCAGCCCCACTTTTGGTGTATCACGTGATTATACAGCGTGGGGCTTCGGATGGGATAACTGAGCAACAGGAAACTCTTGTCAACAACCCCCACTTGACTTTTAGTGCCAAAATACATATTGATGCTCAAAGGATCGACAAGTTTCTGACGGTCAAAATCACGGGGGTCGATTGAGGTCGCTTGCTCGCCATATCCTCACCTCCTTCAAGAGGTAACTCCAACTTGGTCACCCAAGCGAGTACTAGTCTGGGTTGTGATGATTGTATGAATTTTAAAACGGTACGTACTGGAGATTCTGGTGGCCTGGGAGATCAGACTGCGCTTTGTGGTCTCGGGTAATCCATAGGCTGATCAAGTTAGTACAGTGATCGGTCCAAATTCACTCCTGAACCAAGTTAAGAATGGCAACTTACTCCATGAGTCGTCAAATCGATAGTCGGCAGAAAGATCGACAATAAGGCTCCTTTTCTCGCCACCCTTTTGAACTTGATCGAGGGCTTCGACAAAAGGCTTGCAGACACCATTGGGGAGGGCCATTATCCAACAATCGACTTCCCCATTAGCATCGAGTTTAGCAATATCTTCAGCGCTCAGGTTCTCATAAATAATATTGCGCTTGTTATATCCCTCAAGTTCTTTCCCGGCGAGTTCTCGAGAAGACACATGTCGAAGGTCGATGTATGGGTGGTCATTGAAGAGGTTGATCAAGGCTTGGCCGGTGTACCCTCGAGCTCCAATCAAACCCACACGACTTGGCACAGTGTTTGATGCGTTCTTGCGGCCTAATGGCGCGTTCGGGTTCGTTGTTGTGGCGTAACCCTGACCTTGCTGTCGACCGAGGAAGCTTCGGCTGGAGCTTGGAACAACGGCAATTGACGCAAATGGTCGAACAGCTCGACGGGCGCCGGCACGCATGGCCACGGAAGTGGCAGAGATCATGATTTCAGGTACTGTTCGGCGCAATTGACTCGGTGGCGAGGGTAGATCGATGTTGAGGTGTTGTCAAGAATGAAAATCCGCTGACTGGTGGTAGGTCTGTTTTGGGTGAGCTCTGACGCCGAGAGCGGCGCTTGGTGGGGGAGGTGCCCCCATGGGTGGGGGATCATGTGACGCTAGGGTTCTTAGTCAAAATGTCTCGCCTTCATGGGCTTGATCAGCCTTCATCCCGCGCATTGCCAGTATCCCCGGGATTGGAAATAATTCACGCGACATTCATCAGATTCACCAGTATATACCGACGTTGGCCGGTACGCCGTTGCTATAGTGTGCTGGAATGCTGTCGCGCCATTTATAAAAAGTGGACGGCCCCCGTAATACTGCAATGGTTATGGCATACATTCCAATGGACTAGGACGAAATCCATCCTGGTACAGGGATTATTGCCGATTGGTCTCCAGCAAAACCAGCGCAGTGGGGACAAGGAACTAGCAGCGATTGATTATCCAAGTGATGGGATGAAATGAGCGTGGGGGGGACAGGAGGTTCACATGGAAGCTGATGAGAAAGAAAGGGCAATTTCGGAGAGAAAAAGGCCTGCAGCGAGAGCGAGTGTCCGAAAAGAAACCCCATCAATACTCGGGTTAAAGCAGCGTCGGCTCTGGCTCTCATCCAAGGAAGAAAACTCTCAAAATCAAGACTCAGATCTCATTTACGCCGCAATGGCTTCTCCTTGTGATTCAAGTCTTTTAATGGTCCGACCAGTTGCTTAGTAAAATTGCTCTTGGTTGGGCCAATCATCCTCACCATCTCAACCAAAACACATACAGGCATGATACGACGTGCTACACACCGCTTGGTCGCCATCATGCAACGTCAATCCACAGCGTTATTATGCGGGTAATCATCCATCTAATTGCGAATACTATTTCGGGCTCAACAATAAATTCCAATTGATCGTTAAATTCCGAATTAAGCTCAAATTTGGTTTCTCTGTCAAATTGCTAATTTTGCATAGTTTCAATTTTAACCATGGTTGTCAACTAATCAAGGTGGCCCAATATCAAACAGACCTGGGCCTTAACTTTTTCTTAAAATCATGATACGTTGAAGCCACACAGGTACACAATGAAAGAAACGAACCGACTCTCCGACACCCCATAAAGTAAAAAATTCGTTTACATCGCCGCCATATCCCCTAGCACGCCGTATCCTCCACGTTGGGGAGTCATTATCAAGTCAATACTTAGGCATCATCAATGAGAGTACCGGTTCCTGAGCTTGAGATGGATGCTGTATCACTGGCCTTGGAACGCCGCCAAAAAGCCAACTTCTTGAGCCAACCAAATCCAAAACCCGATTTGCGAGTAGAGCGTTCTGAGCTCGTACTACTGGCGTCATCCGTTGAATCATGACAGTAGCAACTGCAGCAGCCACAGCACGGCTTCTTCTTTGATGGTGGCGGCATGCCGGGCCTGTAACTTACTGGAAAGCCCGGGATAATGCGATGATGTGCGTCGCGTTTTACGGTCAGGCCAATGATCTGGGCATAAATCTCCATTCGAGTTATCGGGATTGACTTCATCACAATGCTTTCACGACCCACTTCGAAACAGAGCGTTTGTCGAATGTATTCCATCATCTCGTCGTCATCGGCACACTTTGGCCACGGCCGCATAGCGGATGAACCAGCGGGACGAGGAAGGTCGAGGCAGAAACTCTTTAGTGTTTGGATAGAGACATCAAACTCATCAGGGACCATATTGGCAAAGCAGCTATTCGGAACATCTCCAAGCTTTCCATTGGAGCTCCTTTGCTGCAGGCGGCAGATGCGAAATGCAAGGGAGTCCCATGTAGGGTCCAGGTTGGCAGGCGGCAAGGCGATGGTGAGGCGGCTCTCAATCACTCTGACACGCCTCTCCAACATGTCCAACGTGCTGCTTGCAAGAACGTCAAATGGGAGTTCAATGGCATGCTTCCCTTCCAGGTTGGCAATGGCAGCCGCGCAAGTCATCTGTGCTCGTTGGATAGTCATGGTGGATGTAGGCAAAATGCGGGGGTATAACGATGGGACAAAATGGGAATCGAGTTCTTGGGGGCCGGCTTGGGTAGCTGACCTCGCATTCTCTTTTATACCCCGGATCGAACAATCTCCGCTTTCCAACAGATACACAAACGGCAAGGCAACCAATGCAGCATCGCCAAGTCAATAACACACTCTGCATTAGCCATCCGTATTCGCAGGCCGACGGTCCAATGAAGTGGTTCTAGAGGCAGCCACTGCTACATGGGTGAGCCGATTCGGACTACGGCAACACGCTGCGGTCGCTAAGCCCCATGTCCATTGGCCAAGGCAGAATAGCACGACGCCGTCAGATATGAAGACGAGGCAACACCTTACCATTCGAATCTTGGACTCGCCGACCTTCGCCTTTTCCATGCGACCGAAAATTTTTCGGACAAATCAGCACAGGTTTGAACCCATACTTGCTGCAGTGTTACACAAACATGGCATGATAACACCGCCAACGACAGGTGACATTGTTCAAATTTTCATCGCTAAGGTAGCTCAGAGCCTCATACGCAAGTGAGATCAGACTGGGTTTCATTCGATATGACGGCCTTTATCGGCGGTTCTTGTACGATGTACTTCCATGGTGGGTAGGGTTTTGACCTGCATTCGAGTTGGAGGGAGCGATTCTGCGAACCATTGCCGCTATAAGCCGTACACAATGGAGGATCCAATCAGCTCCAACCACTCCGCAGTCCCGTGTTTATCATTCTCGGGGCCTGGTATAGAGAAAACCGGTGTTTTGCATGCCGAAAATGGCAAGGGTTTTTTCTACTTGGGCAGTTTTAAACATTGTTGGTCCATGGTTCAACATCTCATGGTGTTCTGCCACCGTCTACCGCTTTAGGCAAACCCAGGATGCCTGCCAGTGGTCTCTCCACCAAAAGCTGTCCCAAACTTGAGCGAAACGCATCGGAAGCTACATCCATCTCAAATCAATTCCAACCTTGGCAAAGTCGGCCAAATATTTTGCCATAGAATTGAATAACATGCTTTGTTTGTCCCAAAATGCCAGTCTATAGGCCAAGACATCCAATGAAAAGATCAATGGATCAACCACCAGTTACTCCCAGTGATGGGTTAAAGACAACCTTGGGTTTTTGGGTTAAATGGCCTAATTCAGTTAGTTATATTTAAGTCTATTTTGACGCGCCGCGGAATCGAAAATGCAGCAAATAACTCATCGGTATCATCTCGGCTATGACAAGGGGTCAGCGAATCCTTCCTCCATTGACTTGAAACTTTTTTTTCCGATCCTTCTGATCATGTTTTGCATACATATGGTTACTCATTCTTCCTCTTCTCATTTTTAGCACTATTCACGTGAGAAAATTTTATACGTCAACCCAATAGCAAGAAAATGTGGGCTTGTTTCGCGACATGGGCAGTTGCTGAGGCACAGTTGATGCTGTCTGAGTGACTGAGAATATAGGCACGCCACACACTACAACGTTGACATCTTTTTCCCTTTCACTAGCCGTTTTAATGGACAAGACGTAAAGATATATCAAGCGGTTTGGGTATTTCTGCGCTATTAATTCACCAACCACCAATGTCAGCTAAAAGTCAATCCCAAAGCTTGTAGTGACCAATCCAGTATTTGTCACAAACGTATTGAGCTTTGGCCATATCTTGAGGCCTCGATTCACTAGTTGGCTTGCCTAAATCAGCGAAACTTTTGTGTTTTGAGGTTGGAAAGGTGGTTACCTCCCGATCTATTGCCTAGTCGCAGGATGCTGCTCAACTCGACCACCTTGGGTCCACTGTTTCAATCATAGAAAAGCCTCGCAGCAAGGATCCCGTGTATAACCACGTGCCATTTTATCGTCTCTTGAAGAAATAAAATTAGTTGTGGGGAAGGAAAGGTGATGATAGACGAATCGCCAGCATGGGCACGTCAAACGGAGATAAACCTTGGATGTCATCGGTCCCGAAGGCGTGAAACGTCCGAATCCGACTGCTTCTTTGGGCAGAGGCAAAATGGATGAATAAGGCTAGCCCTAAATTCTGTAACAATCTACTCTGGGGGGCCGGTACCGGCCCCGGTCTATCTGGGCCGATCCACAAGCTGGCGGAGCTTGGGTTGGTTCGCCCTTGATTTGCGGAGCTGTGTTTTGGCTCCGTTAATAAGAATCCTTCAGCAGGGCTTAGACCAGCAAAGCCGCAAAAGACAGTCCACCACACTCACTGTCTGCAACGCTCCGCTGCTACGTGCTGCAGCTTGTCACTCATCTGGATGGGCTTCGCTGACGTTGGTAATAAGGGGCCAGGATGCAGTCAGTGCTACGAGCCCACGTGCAATAACACACAGTGAGCACACGATGCCAAGGCGCCTCATGCAAGGAAGAAACGGCTCTGCAGCATTACGCGTGTATATCCGACCACACCCGCTTCCACCAGATGAAGACTTGCAAAATCATCACGGAATCGCTGCTTCACAGCGGAATTTTTTAGCCTCATGCATCTCCAAAGTTTGCAAACCAAGTCCACTTTTTGACCGACTCTGTACTGTGCCCTCGTGATCTCGCTAAGTCCCAATTGACATCACTGACCGATTTTCTGGTGAGCATCAAATCTGGAAATGGCCGCGGGAGAGTGCCCAAGGAACATGCAATCGAATCCTTCGACCAGGATCCTACCTAGTTTCCCAGCAGCGGTCATGTCAGCTAGCAGCAATTGGCCCGCAATGACAATCACCCCCCCGTTCCTTCAATTAGCCCCGCTATCAACAGCCACGCTAACGAGCCCATGCTACACAAGATGCTGTTGATCGTCGTGATATAACGGAGGGATTGCCTTTGCTATTCATCTGATCCTCTGATCTCACCCCGTTTCTGCTCTCAAGACAAGCCTGGTGTCGTGCATCGCGAGGAAGTGGAAGATGTCGTCTACAGTATTCTTCATGTTGGCCTCGCTGGCTGCCCAGCTGGTTTCATGCAAGCCCCACGACTATCTTCCATCCCCTAGACTAGAGATGCGTGATAGCTCAAATTCCACAAATGAGACAGACATTTACCGAAGGCGGGCATTGCACTCAGGTAAGCCAGTTTCAAGAATTCGCATTTGAAAGACAAGAAACTAATACTTGCTAGTTATGGTTATGGGCGACTATCTCTATATTGAAGGAGGAGAGGTTTCATCATACATCAATGGCAAACAAAATGCCGAATACCCCTCAGTCACGCGTACGATCGACATCCAATATCGAGCTTGATTCAATTACTAATGAACCTAGTCAACAAGACTCTGTCCATTGACTTGACGAAATCATGGACCAACGAGACCGTCACCATCAACGAGATCGACAAGGCCGAGCCACTCCCGGGTAACAGCATTGTGCTATGGACCAACGATAAAAACACGACCATGTACCGATGGGGTGGTGATTATTACATGGGCTTCACGGACCTGGCCGACGACGTTCATCTTTGGGCCTTTGACGCGGACGGCAGCGGTGGTGGTTCATGGTCGTCAAAGCGGGACAGCTTCGGAAACCTATACAGCGCCTCAAGTGGTGCAGGAGCGTCATGTGGAAACACAGGATACATTGTCGGCGGTTACGGAAGCAGCTCGTCCGACAGTCGACTCAACGACACCGTGTTTGACAAGAGACTGCCCCTACCCGGTATTTTGAAGTACGACATGTCGCAAAACACCTGGGAAAACAAGTCCACCGTGCCTCTCAGCCCACCTTACGGCACATTCAACTCCGGTCGGGGTCTTTGCGTCGAAAAATTCAGCAACGACTCGCTACTCTTTGTTCTTGGCGGAGACAGCTCATCTCGCACCTCGGCCTCGAGAACCGACGCGACCCTCCTCGATTTCAGCAATGTCACATTCTATGATACCTCCAATGACACATGGTACTGGCAGACAGCGAGTGGTAACATTCCCGGCGGCCGTGAGGAGTTTTGTGCTGTGGGCGTTGCGGGAGAGCAAACATATGATATGTGAGTGGTTTCCTGCAAGAGTCACACATGGGTGTGTGATTTTGAAGCTGACTCAATTCTGCAGTTACATTTATGGAGGATTAGACCGAACGACCGGCACACTTGAGGACATGTACGTGCTGTCCCTGCCGGGCTTCCAGTGGTTCAAGCTCAACACGACCGGACCCGCTCGTATGCGACACGCTTGCGAACTTGTCGGCAACAGCCAGATGATTGTCGTGGGAGGAATCGATAGCGAGTGGGATTGGGAAAAGCAAGACCCGTGGGCTCAAGCCATCGGAATTTACGACCTCAATTCGCTGGAGTGGAATGACAAGTACGACGCCAGTGCAGCTGTGTACACCTCACCACCAGCAATTGCAAATTGGTACTCGGGAGGGTAAGTAATCTGCGTTTTATGTTACAAAAAGATGTGGACTAACATTTTCCAGGGGTCTTGACTCTGTTGAATGGAACAATGACGACGTCAAGAGCTGGTTCGCGCTCAGTAAGCCGACACCCCGATAACATTATCCCCTGCTATTTGAAGTTAACAAGAATTATAGCTAGCGATTTCACCACTACATCCTCTGGAGGCAGTTCATCCGGAAGCGGTACCAGTTCCTCCTCCTCATCGAGCCCCCCGGCCGGAACTATTGCCGGCGCAACAATCGGAGCAGTCGCCGGTGTGGGTCTGCTCGGAGCCGCTTTCTGGCTATGGCGACGCAAGCGCAGAGCAGGATCCGAGTCCCTTGCTACAAGCCCCGAATTAGACTCGAAACCAGCCGTGCCCGTCGTCCCTGTCGAGCCTGCCCACGAACTAGCACAGCCCCCATCCGAACTTGCTGGGAGCCACAAGGCCAAGTCAGAACAGCCAGTAGAGCTGCCTTGATGGCCAACAACCCAAATTTTAGAAGCATTGGGCATATTGACATATAATAAATATGTAATTATAGCATTTTAGTAGACGTCTATTAATTAGCGGGAGCGAAATACGGCCGAAATCATGACATCTCGAGTTGGAGGTTGCAACCTTCAACAAAACCAATTAAATAATTTTCCAAAAAACTACAATGTTCTACATCACAATAGTATCAAGATATTTCAAGCAATTTTATGAACACAAATCGTGTTTCTATTCTCTAAGCTCTATAAGGCCGTTTTCCCGTCTATACAATAACACTCTAACGCTTGCTCTAGCTCTAAATGATGCTAAAAATGATACTTGGTACACAAAACATGCATAAATTTCATGCGAATCACTTTTTTTCAGTGGTCAACACCTTTAGGAGCTGGCGCTGGTGGTCAAGGGGTACTTCTCAGCATCCAGGCTGACAGTAGGGAGCCAGCCCTGGGGGTTGACGTCGTTGCCAGTGGTAGCGATGCCTGCAGCAGAGGCGTTGACACCAATGGTAATCTGAAATTTGTTAGTGTCATTTTCAAGGATTCAGTCGTCAGGGGTGAAAAACTTACGTAGCCGACAAGGCCGTCGAGGACGCTGTCGCCGAGCTGGCTGACGCTGATGACAGCGCTGTAGCCGTCAGAGCTGGCAGTGGAGAAGAGCTTGTCCTCGCTGTTGGTGGTGCGGTTCAGGGTGGAAAGGTGCTCGACGTAGGGGCTGTTGGAGTAGACGCTGTTCAGGATGTCCTCCTCAAAGAAGAGCTGGCCAATGTGCTGAACCTTGCTCTGGGAGAAGAAGGTGCCGTTGGTGATGTTGGTCTGGGCGGTGACATGGATGTGGGTGGTGCGGGTGACATAGTAACCAGGGAACTTGGTGAGGAACTCGACCATGCCCTCGGAGTCGGTGATCTGGATACCGCGCAGGAAGGTTTCGTTGTCGGTGGTTCCGTCGGTGCCCTTGGTGTATCCGTCGAGAAGCTCAGAGGTGTCGGGGTCGATACCGGTGAAGGAGGCATAGGAGCCAGTAGCATTGCACATCCAGATGGACAGGGCAGTGGCCTCAAGGGGCTCGCAGGTCTCAACATCAAGGACACCAATGTCAAGGTAGAAGTCGATACCCTTCTGCTCCTCACGGAGATCATAGCGGACCATCTCACCGTCGACACTAAGGAATTGGTTAGCTAGGTTTTACTTTCTCGGAGTGGTTCCGGCACTCACCCGTAAGGACCCCAGATGGTGTCAGGGGCCAGGACACAAGTGTCGTTCTGGATGGTGGTGTACTTGTGCTCGGCCTCCCTGGAGACGAGGCCGCTGGCAGCTCGACGAGCGTGGAGGCTTGCAGATCGCTTGGCAAGGATATCGGCCTTGCGCTTCTCAATGGCAGCAGCACAGTGGTTAGTGCTACGGCCAATGAGCTTGGCCTCCCTCTTGACGACCTCCTCAGTGGCTCGCTCCGGGTGGGCAACGACGGCGCCCAGAGAGGAGACGAGAATAGCCAAGTTGGTGAACTTCATGATTGCGAATGTAAATGTAAAAGGGGTTATTGTGAGAATTGTGAGTCTGTGAGATGTTCTGGATTGGTTTGAACTGCTTGAGAGTGATGGTTCTTCTTCATTCCCAAAGACCGGGTCTTGCTATGGACTATTATACTCGCTCGTCCTCAACATCTTTGCCATCTCAACCTCGGCGTCGCCATGCATCTTTGACAATAACGCCAAGGTCTGCGTATACCCCATACCAGGGTCCCCTTCGACTGAGGCTCCCCTACAGTCTCCCACCTCCCGAAGCGGGTTCGTTGCAGGGCTGTCGTAATGGTGAATATCCGTCCTGTCACTGGCTGGAGGATCCCCCAGTCGGCTGCTACCGTCCGGAAGGTGGGAGAAAGGACGGCCCACAAGGCCATTGTGGTCCTCGGTCTTGTCCGGACACACGTGCAACGGGGATTTCTAGTCGGTCAGGACTGGCCCGAAGCGGCAGTCAGGAAAGCTAATCTTTGCCGTGGACCAGGACATCTGCCGGGGTAGGGCCCGTGTGTGCAGGAAAATAGATCAAGACATCTCTAACAGGCACCGTTTTGCGTGAGTGGGCTGGGCTGGGCTGGGCTGTGTGGGGGCTTCGTCATCTCTGGAGGGCATTGAAACTAGGAGGCTGAGGGCTCCATCTCCATGCCACTGACTGTCAGCATCTTAACCAGACCTGCAGGGTTAACTGCTGTCGGTGAAACGGAGCCTTCCAGTGGCTTACGTTGCTAGGCTATATGGCACCGCCTGTTGGGTAATTTGGTGCTTCTGGAAGCAAGACGTCTTGGCTGCCGGCCGTTTAGAATATACAAGTCTGGACAAAGGCATCTGGCCCGTGTGATGGCTACCAGGTATTGCTGACCCGCCACAGACAGGCTTATACACGGACACCCAGCTTCCGAACATGGCCACTCCGAATTGGCCCAAAATACATGCATAAATCACGACTGATGTTGATCTTGGCGGTGGGAGGCACGGTTGCTGGCCAAGCCTTTGCGTCTCGCCGTTTGCCGATAGGCTCTCGGGGGGGTTGTAAATCTCCCGCCCACGGTACTAAAGTATGTATATGCGTATGTATGGCATACGATAAATGAGTGCAATTTAGTGCACCACCGCGCAGTAGGAAACAACCACTGGAAATAATACGCTACACTGCAATGGCTTTGGATTGGACGAGAATGGCGATCATAATTTGCAGTCCAGTGCGACTGGGTCCAGAGGTCTGCGTACGTACATACATAGCCGGAGACCCACGGCAGTGCACCAGGATAGCCTTGGGCCCGCTTGCAGTCGTCTTCATGATGCCTACCTCGTGCTTTCAAATAAAGAGAACGCGCGTTTCTCGACAGTAGTTCCTTGTCATCTATCTTGCCTCCGTGATATGGACAACTCCGGGGCAGGGCACACCAGAGGGATTCTCTCGGATCGAGCAAGTCAATTGATTCGCAGACTCCGCAGAGGGAGGCTCAGTCAACCCTTGCACAACCGTGCGTTACGAGGCATCTTTTCCGACTGGCTCAGAGCTTCATCTCCAACACGTCCCATGAGGCAAACAAGTGGACCCTTATTCCCTGGAACAAACAGACTACTCCTTGCTTCCGTCATCGTTTTCATTTATCAGCACATTCTCCAGCAAAAATATCGCAACAGTTATGTACGGGCAGAGTTTGTGCCTCTATATTGACCCCGGATGCCAGACGCCCATGTCCATGTGTTGCCGCCCCATTGGCACTTACGCAAGTCGACTTCGGCACCGCATTTTCCAAAAGTCCCGCCTCCACTTAATCAGCTGCAAGTTCCTCTCTAAAGAATCCGTAAACGCCGTGATGCTCTCATATCTTGTCCTCGCAAACGCCGGAATCCATGCTCACTCCCCGTCCAAGTCTCATTGCGTCTAAAACTGGCTTTGCTCCGTGGCGCCATATTTCGTCTGCAGCTGCTGCAGGTAGTATTCCGACTGTTTCTCGCAGCTGTTAGACCCGGTTGGCTGGCAGTCGACCATGAGAGCCACGAAATCCCCTTCTCGGTACGAGTTGCCTTCTTTATTACGGCCGTACGAGGCCATTGTGCGTTGCGGTACCAAGGCAAGCTTCGATAGGATCGTGGGGTGCCACTGAACAATATGCTCCTGCGAAAAAAGTCAGACATTTAACCCGCCCATGTCTCAAACCGGTACAACTTACTAGCGCATGTCTCTCGGCCTTTTGAAAGTTGTAGCTTCGATACAGAGGGTCTAGCCATGTCTCGATGAAAAATTTGGCCCATTCGCCATTGCGTAGAATGAAGCTGTCGGTTACTAAGCCACTGTCGTCCTGGCTAATAATCACTGACGCTTCCTCTCCCCTGAGGTGGCCAAATGTCTTGATAATGCTATCTGGTGGAATGATGGGGTGGTCCTTGATCATCATGTCCTCCAACTTTCTGGGATCCGTTACCCGATCTTCCATACTTAGGTCGAGGTCCATAATGAATGCATTCTGGTCAAGAAACCAGAGATATTTCGCTTCAGGGTAAGTTGAGATGGCGTGGCGCATCGCAAGGATCTTGGCCCATGACTGAGGCGCCCCCTTTGTGTTATAGTCGAACAGCTTAACCACCATACTCTCATATCCTAAACGAAATGTCAAAATACCATACAGTAGGGGCGTATTCCGGGGCATGCTAACCATGCTTCTTGGCATATTGTTCTCTGTTGGCTGAGATGGCCCTCAGATACTTCTCATCATACTTTGTTGGGTCGACGACCGTCAGGATCACGGCAGGCGGCTTGCCCGATGGCACATGCTCGCGATGGGGCGCATAGGACTTTGGTCTAGATAGAAACCAGATCCCGCCGAGGAACGTCACCAACAGGAAGAGTACTGTTCTTAATCGGCGCCTGCGCAAGAAGGGGATGTTTGTCGATCGGGGTCGAAAGGGTGGGGGATCGGACCGTTTGCGAGGCGGGTAAGCGAACTGCATCTTGCTCTAGCAGAGCTACGAGGGGCAATACGAAGTCGATATTCTCGGTCGCGGCGGTGGTCAGTGTCGTCGCATCAATGTTTCGGTCCGTTTGAAGGTGAAATCGCCAGTCGCAGCGGCGCAGCGTGTCAGCAGCGTCCCCTGAGGCGCCGTGCCGTCTGCGTCACGTGGGAAATCAATGGCCGGTGTCTGTAGAAAGAATGGAAAGACGCAGCAGCTTTCGGTGGACAATGAGCGACAGGTTGGGCAGCAATTAGGAACACAGGGGAAAATCACAAGTAGCCCGCCATTTCTAGACTCCCTTGATGAATGTCCTTTCCACATGGTTGATTGCCATGAACCTCTGGCCCCACTTGGCTCAGGGACCTCCTGCAGCAGGGATAGCGGCTCCATGCGCCTAGTTTTCGGTGCCGGAAATATAACCACCCGCGCACTGCCCTCATGGAGTGACAGGGAGGGACGGGCCGGAGGTGCGGCGTGAGAGTCCTATGGGACAGACCAAGCCAAAGAGGTAGATTCACGTGAATGTGGTCATGATTAAGATGCTTGTTGTACACACGTATATTTCATTAGTCTGGTTAAATACGCCTGCTAAATCTCATAAAATCGTCTGGAGACAGACAACAAAGAAATGTATCAGCCATTCAATGGTAATTCTGCTTACAGCTTTGTACTGGTGTGTACCGAGCAGAAACCTTTTCAGTTCGGATTCCCAAAGGAATCCTAGCATAGGTTTGTGACTGATAATCTCATACATGCCAGCAAGTGAAGAACCAAAACGGTTCTTACTCAAGGCGAAGCAGAGCGTAAATCTCTGCACACAGACTAGTTGACTTGACACGGAAGAGCAAGTTCTAGGCAACTTAAGAGTGTGCAGACCATTAATGCGGATGGTCACCAGGAAAGCCAGCAATACAACAGAACACATCATTATTAGTCGTCCTTACTCTCTAGAGGCTCATCCTCGGCATCGTCGTCGCCTTCGTCCACGTCGACAACACGGGCACTAATGTTGCTTAGCACGCGCGCACTCAATGCCTTCACAAACTTCCAAATGGCCATCATAAATGCGAATGCCCCAAAGAGAACAAAGACAAGACTGATGTTCTCGACCCGCCCTCTTCCCGTGCCGTTGCGTCTTCCGGTAGTATTCACGAGGCCACTGCTGCGAAGGTTCCACCATTGCCAAGGTGTCATTGCCAGCATGGACTTGAGCAGCCCAAAGATGCCTAGCGAAAAGAAGCCTTTGACGAAATGCTCGCCCCAAGTTGTTGGCTCCTGATTCGGGGGTGGCTTGATGGCTTCAATGTCTGTAACCACGCTTGTGACAGTTTCGCCAATGGTGCCAAGGGGGTCAGAGTAGAGATCGAACAACGGATCCGCAACAAACCCGAGAGCAAAAACGCCCACCACAAGAAAAGCGAATGTGAGGGCAATTTGTGCCCACTTGCTGCTGAGGACGGATGCCCAGTGGAGACGCGAGATTCGATACGAGAATTTGCACGTCGGGCATTGCCAATAGTTTCTCTCTGCTGTCGGGTTTGCCAGTCTCCAGGCATTTAGACAACCCTCATGGACATACTTCTGCGATCCCTTACACTTGCATGGGGATAGCAGACGACCCAGCTCCGGATCATCGGAAACGTAAGTCGGTCCAGCAGTGGTGGAGAGACCAAAGGTGCCGGGAATTTCGGTCGGGTATTTGGGATACTCTGTATCGAAGCAAATACGACACGTGCGAGGACCGTATTGCCTAGTCTTTGGAGCAGATTTCGGAGCGGCTTTCGGGGTGGCTTCGGGAGCTGGCTTGGGAGCTGGCTTAGGATCTGCTTCAGGAGAGGCTCGCGGTTCTGGACGCCATTGGTAGGGCTGGGATCTTCGCGTTGGCTCTGGACCAGGCTCTGGTTCAGGCTGGTTGGAGGAACTGGCGCCCACGTTGGACCAATCCCAGGTCGGCTGAGAATCCATACTCAAACGCCTGCGGATGTGATGATGAAACAAACAAAAATGGTACAAAAGGATAGCAGGGGAACAGATGCGTGCGGCGTAGTGGTGTCACGTTGCGCTCAAAGGCTGTCAGGCCCAACCTACATGGTAAAAGAAAAATCGCAAAACTCAATCAGGCCCGACGTTGAGGTTCGGAACTGGAGGAGATAGATTGGCGATGATGCGGGGGAGGGACCTACGGCGCCAAGGTCCTGACGGACAGGAATGAAAAGGCCAGCTCAGCCTTCCGCAGACAGACCATGGGGAGATGGAATGCGACCGAAACTGCCGGGAAGCTAAGTGAAGGCTGTGCAACTGAGAATGCTTGCTTAAGTAAGAATCCGTGAGGGTTATGTGGGGCAGTGGGAGCATTGCCCGGGACGCGGAATATGTGTTTTCCCGGCCCAGCTGCCCCAGCCAAGCTTGACGCGCAGCTTGGCCGTGCCTGGAGAGGCGGCAGCTGCTGGCCAAACACCAAAGCTCCAGTTGCAGCCTTGCTTGCTTGATCCCTTGTTACTCTCCGATACCAGAACCGCCAATCCGTCCCGCCTCGGCATTTTAGAAAAGGGCCCCTCGTCGAACACATCGCTCCAGGATTCGCAGACATGGCGGACCGATACTCCTTCTCCCTCACCACCTTCTCCCCCAGGTATGTGGCCCCCATGACGATGGCAGGCGGTGATGCGGGCATCAATGCTAATGACGTTGCAGCGGAAAGCTGGTTCAGATCGGTATGCACTCGCTCAATTCCAAGCCTTCTGGAGCTCATGTCAAGCTCTCGAGCGGGTTGCGACTGCGGACACATGTACTAATCATCTAATAGAGTATGCTCTGAATGCAGTCAACCAGGGTATCACTGCCCTGGGCATCAAAGGTTTGTCCTGCATTGCCTCCTCCTATACTCATTAGTCACTGCTAACCATGACCAGCCACAAACGGCATCGTCCTCGCAACTGAGAAGAAGTCATCCTCCCCCCTCGCCGACCAAAGCTCCCTGTCCAAGATTAGCAACATCACCCCCAACATCGGCATGGTGTACTCGGGAATGGGCCCCGACTACAGAGTCCTCGTGGACCGAGCGCGCAAAGTGTCACACACCGGCTACAAGCGAATCTACAACGAGTACCCTCCCACCCGCATATTGGTCCAGGATGTTGCCCGAGTCATGCAAGAGGCCACCCAGTCTGCTGGTGTCCGACCCTATGGTGTGAGTTTGTTGATTGCCGGATGGGATGAGGGCATCGAGCCCGAGGAGGAAGAGGAGGATTCCGACGGTGAGAAGAAGGCCACCAAGAAGACTGGCGGCATCCACAAGGGCGGCCCTATGCTGTACCAGGTCGATCCCTCTGGCAGCTACTATCCCTGGAAGGCTACGGCCATTGGCAAGAGCGCCACCAAGGCAAAGACATTCTTAGAGAAGCGATACTCGGAGGAGCTGGAGCTGGAGGATGCCATTCACATTGCCCTCCTGACCCTCAAGGACAACATTGAGGGCGAGATGAACGGCGATACCATCGAAATTGGTAAGAGACGCCTCCCACTTTCTTCTAATTTGCTATTTCTAACCTGTCCTAGGTATTGTTGGTCCTCCTGCAGAGCACCTCCTTGGTCTAGAGGGTGTTGAGGGTGCTGTTGGCCCCCGTTTCAGAAAGCTGACTCCTCAAGAGATTGAGGATTATCTTACGAGTCTATGATGCATTTAAGCGACCCGGTACTAAGAGAAGACTTGTACAATAGAGTGGATCATACAGGCTGAATGATCTTGTTCCGGTAGAAATGTGCCTTTCGCTGCTTTGATGTTTATTTGGGTCTTCTCTTGGACGTCAAAATGAATGACGATCTCGGGCCAGCTTCTACCCCCACTACACCCCATCCCGCATCCAGATCAAGGTTGACCTTGGTCCACGACTTGGCAACCCCAGAAAAGTCCCTTCCCAGCCCAAGCTGCCCATTTGTGTTATCCCCAATTACATGAATATTTCCATCAATAGTCAACGCAATGGCGTGGGATTCCCCGAGGGCAATATCCAGCACGTCCTTGTCACCATCAACCTCTACGTAGCTGGGGATCGCACTAATATCAGGAAAAGGCTGATGCCGATTGTGGGATCCAATGGATTTAGCGCCCCAGATGTACAATGCACCTCCTTCAGTAAGCGCGGCAATATTGTAGCCGCCAGCAGTGACCTTCTTGATGGATTCTCCCAGGCCTTCGAGATCGGACACTAGGCCTGGCTCGTCTGCGGGGCTGCCCAACATTAGCATAAGCACTTGGACGGTTTGCAGAGCTCATCATACCTTGAATCATCAACGTCTCTGCCAAGACAGTCCTCAAAACGAGGGTCCCCAAGGGTCATGACCAAGGAGTCTTCATGCAAAATGACAAACCCCGTTTCGTAGGCGGCCATCTGTTTGACTGGGGATTTGCACGGCCACAGCTGGCCGTCGGTGTCTGATTTCCACGCGCTGACCGACGGGTATCGCACTAACAAGGGCACGCTTTCATCTTCGTCTATTGCAGCGAGAACTGCTCCATCAGCTGAAGTGGCATATATCTGATTAATAGAATCATTTTCATCTTCTTCTGGGTTGGCTATCACTTCCGAGGAATTCCCCGCGACGCGACGGGTACCATCATGATGTACTGTGTCCTGTTAGCATGGCCTCTCCCACCCAAGCACAGGCTGCGAACCGATTGTGGACGAAAGATGAGCCTGTATCTGGTCAATTCTCGGGCAGTTTAAGACTTCAGTAAACGAGTGTATGTCATCAGGCTCCTCTTTGGCCGTTGACGGGTCAAATACAAGCTGGTTCCAGGCATTGAATCCGGTAGCGTAGAGGGCCATGGCGCCACTTCGGGCGGAGCGCATCGCGAGCTGCTGTTCCATCGTAAAGACGGCTATCTCAGGGCACGATCATTTGAAAATACAAGGATAGAGCAATTGGATATTTTAATTTCCGCCCTCGGAGTCGATGGAAGCCAACCACGAGCGGATTTAGGCCGTCATGCAAGATCCGAGTTTGTGGTCTTGGAGGTCTAGGGTATCCACCAAGGGATCTCACTTTTGGCGAGGGCCAATGACATAATCAGAATCAAGAGTTAAAAGACACGCGTGTGAATTAGATTAAAGTAAACAGGGACATGAACAATTCTTCTTTCTGGCTAATCTGACTAGCTCATGGGGATCACATTTAATGCACGTATCTAAACGACACCACAGCCTCACCACCTCTGCTGGATCCCTTGATTTGGGTGCTGAGTTGGCCACATGCCTCCGCCTCCTCGAGCTTCTTGTTTTGCTTTTTCAGGTAGTATTTGATGAAGATGGCCATGGCTCCGCAAACAACGCATGCTCCGGCCATCATGCCTCCTCCAATGTAGTATCTGGGCTTCTGCGAATCGGGGAACATGTAGACGGTGTAGAAATGGGCAACACCAGCTGCCATGAGATTCATAATGGCCAGCGCCGCAGCTCGCTTAGCGCGTGGTCGTGGCATTGAGGCACTGAGCCAACTGACGCAGATGGCATAAGGCGCGTAGGATCCAGACGTCAACAAAAACATGGAAAAGTAGCGACCGCCTGTGCCGGGGACAAACATGGCCTGGTGGTATGAGTTAGCATCAATCTGATGTTTTGACGCGTAGAGTGGGCCTTTCTTACTAGGAGATTTCCCAAAACTCCAAACATCAACGGTACGGCAATGTGCCAACCTCGCTCCTTCTTGTGAGCTGCATGGAAGGAGACGCCGAGAGATGCGATAAAGGCGAAAAAGTATGGGGGCGCCGTCAAAAGCATGGTGGCTGTGCTTCCATAGCCAAGGGTTCCCACAATGGAGGGGAAGAAGTTGTTGAAAGACTGGGCAGTGATGAGTGCCATCTGCAAAACGACAAACATGTACAGCTTCGGGTCGATCAATGCTTGCTTCAGTCCCCACCAGATGGAATCTGGATCTTCGTCGACGATACCTGCATTTTCCTTTCGGATACGCCATTCCTGTGATGGATTAGAGGTGAATCGTTTCGGCGGCATGCTCATTACTTACACCAATCAGCTGAAGCTCACGAGAAATAAACAAATGTTTGCTCTGCAGGGGATAGTCGGTAAGCATGGGGATCAGCAGAATTGCAATGACAACCGTCATTGAACCCTCAATGATGAAGAGCCAGGACCAAGCCGCTCGTCCCGCAACGCCATCCATACGGCTGGTGATGCCAGCGCCAATGAGACCCGAGAAGGCAGCAGACATCATGTTGCCTCCGTACAGAATGGCAATGCGAGGCGGCAGTTCTGAGCGCTTGTACCAACAACCCAAGAGGACGAAAACGGCGGGCAGGAATGGAGCCTCGATCAATCCCAGGATGAACCTAACAGCAGCCAGTTCACCAAAGTTGCGAGTGAAGCCCTGAGACATGGAAACGATTCCCCAAAGAGATGTGACGAGACAGATGTAGTATGACGGTCGCACTTTTCCGATAATCATGTTCGACGGGACCTGTGTGATGATGTCTTGTGATGACATTAGCAAGGTTCAATTAGGGAAGTGGTTGTGACGTACATCCGATGTAAAACATCATCAACGTAGTGTTGTATTCGCCGTTGGTCATGCCGAGATCTTCTTGAAGATTAACAAGCTTGGCGCTCGCAATATTATTTCGATCGCTGATGACATATTAGTGGTCGCTTACACAAAGCAGGCCCAGGTTGACTGACAGAATATTCAATAAAAATAATAAGAACACTGATGGCATAAGCGTCATGTCTAATTTTCGAGTCAAGGCTCGGTCGAGACGGTTGACTTCAGAGGTGCTCAGGTTGGCAATCTCATCAGGAAGTGGGAGTTCACTGGGGTCCAGTCGACGAGGCTTCTCAGCCTCCTCCATCTGGGGCCCCTCCTTCTCAATCATGTCCACCATCCTTGCGTGTGTTCAAACGATTTGGATGGTTGATTGAGGGAAGAAATAACAAAGAAAGTTTGCGATAATTCCAACTTGACACCCCAATGCTACCGTCAGGTCGATCATACTACATATATTCCTGTGGGCTAGGACCGTACGACGCTACGGGTTGCTGGATCCAGCCAGGTCGGACGAATTCCCGGGTTGGGGCACACGTGGACCTGGAACATATACCCCGCAGATACTTAGGGGTAAGCGATGGTCATCTCTGGGGTTGCGGCCGGCCTCGTCGCCTCGGCAATGTCGTCCGCCTATGCGCTAGGTCATGGTTAACATCCATATTACCCCAGGTTCAGTCCAGTGGAGAGGGGGGAAACTCCACTTGGAGCAGGGGAATGCGGGGAAACTGCTACATGCTGGGATATTTGTGAATGACTAGTACCGTTCGTGTGGCAAGGCGGACGTAATTTTATGTCCGGAACACGGGAATGGCCAGTCAAGTGTGCGGAGTTGGCCGAGCATAGACGCTCCGTGCGCAAGCATTGATAACTACAGGCCAGGTATGAAATTTATTCAATCAAGACGAATGTACTTTGTACAGTATTCTATCAATCTATTCTACGAACCATGTTATTTGATCTATTTCCTCCAGGGTGTTTCCTTTTCTGTCTTTTCTAACACACTCAGCGTCTCCAATCCCCACTTCTTCATTGCCTCTCCAAGAGGCTGGTATGGTCTTCTCATGTGCCATGTAGACTCATCTGACAAGCCCAGATCGCGTCCGAGATAGTACCAAGCTCCATATTTAGTGATGGCAATGCCCTTCTTACACGCCCACTCGGCGTTGGCAACATCTCCCTGTAGTGCCTTGGCCTCATCGAATTTACCAGCCTTCCAGAGATCGTAGACTCCAGAGGTGGATGCTGGGAAAATGTTGCCCATTCCAGTAACACAACCACTGCCACCGCCATATAGCGTGGGGAGAAGATAGTCACTGCTTCCACCAAACACACCAAACTGCTTGTGTGTAAACTTGCTGGTCAGGCGCGTCACCTTGCCAACATTGCCACATGTAAGCTTGACTGCAACAATATTGGGGTGATCAGCCATGGCTGAAAGCTGATCAGAATCCAGATCAACGCCAGATGTAACTCCAGGGAAGTTGTAAACAACAATAGGGATAGGCGAAGCATCGGCCACTTCTTTAAAGTAAGACACTAGAGCATCGCTTGAAAGTGCCTTTGCCCAATAACTAGGTGGTAGCAGCAGAGCAAATGAGGCACCTGCAGTAGCCGCATCCTTGGCGTTGAGAATAGTTTCGAATGTGGATTGCGCAGAAATACCAGCCACAATTGGGTAGTCAGGCTTCTGCAGGTCCTTTACTGCACGAACGGCAGTTTCTAGAATGGCCCGTCGCTCAGGGGCGGTGAGCAATGCAAGCTCGCCATTTGTGCCAAGATACACCAAACCGTGCATGCCCGCGTTGACTAGGGCCTGGCACTGCTTGTACATGGCATCATGATCTACGCTCTGGGCGGGATCTCCAGCCTTGTATAGGGTGACGACGGGGGTGTAAACTCCCGGGGGGAGAGGCTTGGCCTTGGGTGCAATTGTACTGGAAGGCATGATGGGTGTTTGAATAATGATTGACGTCAAGAGGGTTGCTCCAAGGATAAATTATGAAGCCACTGAATGATAATGCAGCCTCTTAGTACGAGCTATTCAGATGCAAGGGATGGGAGATTGAGCGAGTAAAAGCAAAAGCAGCATCTCGGATTCGTTCTTTATGCCGTGGCCGAATCATCACGTCGGGCCCTCGGCCGGGATCCACGTACATGACACCATCCACAAGGAGTGCGGGGTGAGGAGTAGCGGCTGTTCATTGAAGCGCTCTCGTGCTCCGCATCCAAATCCGAAAACGGCCCCGCTCGACGGTGGTTCGGCCGATGTGGGGCTCCCAGATGCGGAGCTTGACCTGTATGGGAAATATCGTGGGACGTGCCGGACTCCAAGCGCGAGACTGCAGGGGTAGCTTCTACTGCCCCGGTACGAGCTATCTGAAAAGAGATTCTCTTCTGGGGTGACTTTGGAGAGCAGACATTTGTGATAATAGTAGAGGGGGAGTTGACACCGCTTTTACTGTCCAGACAGTGACATTTTGTATGTGTTTCTGACCATGGCTGAGCCTTCTACGAAAGAAACGCCAATTGTATCCATACAGGATCTAAACAAGCACAACACCAAGTCGGATTGTTGGATTGCAGTACACTCCAAGATTTTTGACATTACAGATTTTATTGACGAGCACCCTGGAGGTCCCAGCGGTAAGTTACCTGTCAACATTTACAAGTTCGCTGCTAAATCTTGGATAGTGCTACTCAAGTGCGCCGGATCGGATGCCACGGAATCCTTTGACGAAGCCCACGCCCCCGATATGCTAGACGAGATGCCCAAGGACAAGTTTATTGGAATGCTTCAGGAACAGCCTGCTGCACCTGTTCCTGTTCCAGTCGTGAGCGCCTCACCGCCAGTTCAAGCCCCAATCACCCCCGCGACGACTACAACTACGACAATTGTGCAGACAACCGCGATTGAAGATAATGATATTCCAGACCTCGAGTCTATTATCGGAGCGCCGGATTTCCAGGTTGCAGCCTCGAAAGCTCTGACCCCAAAAACATGGGCGTTTTACTCGTCAGCCGCTACAGACCTCGTTACACACAACAAAAATAAGCAATTGGTGCGAAGAGTCATCATTAGACCAAGAATTTTGAGAGATGTCTTGAATGTAAACTATGAAACAAACATTCTTGGATTCAAAAGCTCAGCGCCGTTTTTCATCTCTCCAACGGCCATGGCGAGGTTGGCGCACCCAGACGGCGAACTGGCATTGGCACGAGCCAGTGCAAATGAAGGAATTATTCAGTGTGTAAGTTCAAAATTTTAAATCGAGTGTATTCGCGGAATTGCCTCTAATTTCTGGCCTAGATTTCGAGCAACGCTTCATACACCCTCCGATCGATTGTCTCCGCTGCGCCGGCTGGCCAACCTTTCTTCTTCCAATTGTACGTCAACTCGGACCGAAAAAAGACGACAGAACTCCTAAAAACGGCCCGAGAGCTTGGAATCAAGGCCATATTTGTTACTGTGGATGCTCCTGTTCCTGGAAAGCGAGAAGCAGATGAACGAGCGGCACAAGCTGTGAAAATCAAATCCGCTATTAGCGGAGGAGAGAGCAGCAAAGATAAAAAGGGCAGCGGCCTTGGACGTCTGATGGCTCAATATATTGACAAATCGTTGCGCTGGGAGGATTTGGCTTGGATCCGAGAGACCAGCGGCGTCCCCATCATTTTGAAGGGTGTGCAAACTGCAGAAGATGTGATAAAGGCAGTTAGCTATGGTGTGGATGGTGTGCTTCTCAGTAACCATGGAGGCCGCTCTCTAGATGGGTAAGTCATGCTAAGTATACGTGAACCAATTGTAAATGACACGGCTAACCACAAACCTGCAGTTCTCCGGCCACAATTTTGGTGCTCCTAGAGCTACGAAAAGTGTGCCCCGAAGTTTTTAATAAACTAGAAATTTATATCGACGGCGGCTTTGAGAGAGGATCCGATATCCTCAAGGCCATTGCTCTGGGAGCTACCGCCGTTGGCATTGGCCGACCATATTTGTACTCGCTTGTATACGGCCAAGATGGTGCTGAGCATCTCACTCAGAGTAAGTTGAAAAATTCATGATAAATTCTAATGCTAACGAAAAACTAGTCCTCAAAGATGAAATTGAAACTTCTATGCGACTCTGTGGAGTTACTAGCTTGAAAGAATTGACACCGAGAATGATAAACACCAAGGATATCGATCATTTGATTCCTGACGCACAAGATCTGGATATAACTGCCAGTAAATCAATCCAATCAAAGCTTTAGAAATATTATGAGACGATAAACTCGAGCATCTTGGTGTGTAACGAGGTATTTGATTGGAATAAAGAAGGTGTATATAGAACCGATAGTAGTTATTAGATAGACTATGTTCAATGTGTAGACATTAGCGATTATATTGATTGAAATGTCACTGAATCCCGTGCACCAATACAAATAGTCTTGTTTAAAATTATTGATATAAATGTTGGAAAATAAATCATAAATTCGTACTATATACTCAGTCTTTATATCAAGGCCTGGAAACGGCATAATCAACGTCTGGGAATTCCTGAAGCCCTTCAATCCCTATCGCATTTGGGTCAAACCGAAACACGGGAGATAGACCAAGACTCATATCGTAGTTGAACAGCATGTCGCCTTCTGAACCAGCAAAAGATTGGTCCCCGCCGAAAAGGGAAAGCGCTGGATCCACGGCGGCGTTTACCAAGTCTTCTGGTCTTAGCTGCATGAGCTGCTCTGGTTTGTTGGGGTCCAACGTCTCCACCATCTTCTCCAACCCCGAGGCCATCAGCTTGGCCAGGTGCCACCTTCCCACAGGAACGGAGCGATAGTGACGAATGAGGCGTGTGATGAGGTCCCGTACTCGATCAAGCTCCACAAGATCCCCGCCGTATTTTGTGACCACTTTTGTGAGGAACATGCATGCAAAGGCGGTCATGCAGTGGAGGTATGATGGTACACCCACAACTCCAGCCGCGACATCTGCGTCTGTTAGGATGAATTCGATGGTTGACGTAGCAGCTGAAACCGCAGCTACCGTACAGTCTAAAAAGTAGTGTGGAATAGGGCTGTCGCTTGGGAGGCCACGGAATACATGAGAATGGAGATGGAGTTTGGCAAAGTGGTAGTGAAGTTGGGCTCCCTTGCGCGGGAAGCCTCCAATATGATCATATTTTTCTACACACACGACTGATTAGAGACAAATCACCGATAAATGATCAAAGTGTTACTCACCTGGTATTGTCACTGTCCAATGACTTAGCCAATTGTCGAGTTGTTTATTAAAGTGAGAGATTTGATGTAGGTATGCCCTCGGTATAGGCTTCCCGTTGTCAGGGCCAAAGAGCTCGCGAATACTTCCGAATATACTTAAAAGTGAGACCTGACTCGCTAATCTAGTATCTTCGGAAGTGGCATTCGGTGACTCCAAGAATGACTCCCAATTCTTCATTGACAAGTCTGAGTGAACGATGGCTGGTCTGCCATACAGTGTTGCTAGATGCTGGTCGCAAATATTGAGGATATACCATAGCCTGACACCATCAGCTGCCTCCTCGTTCTGCTCCTCTTGCGCTCGTGTATGTATGTTGTATAAATTGCCCTCTGTTACTCTTCTGATGGCATGTCCCGAGAGCATCCAAGACATGTCACTGAGCCAGTATGAAGCAACACACAAGGCACGAAGGTAATCTCTGCTAACTTGGCGGTCAAAGATGGACCGCTCAAACATTCGACGAAACTCGGTCCTGCATATACCGAATATGGCATTAGCCGTTGGGTCGTGAAGCGCGGCGACAGTTATAATGGCAACAGTGAGGATTGGACTTCTTTGCCGCAGCTCGTCTAGGGTCTGATAGCGGCACCCAACACCATACATGAATGCATCCAGGCGGTTGCGGTAAAGGGAAAATAGGCGCTGGGCATCGCTGTAGCTGACCACACCACGAGAGATTAAGTCGTCGACGGTGCGACCGTGACGCTCTTCAGCACCATCCGGGGACCTGAATGCCTGCATCTTGGTGAGACGGTACATTGAGTGAATCGGTACGTGAGGAAGGTTTTCCTCGTCGGCTGGTGAGATTTTGGGCGAGTTGTCGCACGAAGGACCATAGCTTTCGCCACCAGACGGCCTAGGTCGTTTGCTTGTGCCGTTTAAAAACTCGTGAGCAGCGGCCATGGGGTCTCTAGGCGGTGACCTTGCTGAGTCGCGTACTGTTGAGGACTGCAACGGATGTGGTTCTGGAAGACCCATCTTCTCAACGACTGCTCGCAGAGTCCCATGGATGTGTTCCAGGTCTTGGACAACAGCCTCGATGTATCTGTGTAAGATGGTCAGCATGTTGCTCAGAGGCGTAGTGCTGCAGTAGGGATACGTACTGTGACTTTTCATCAATAATAGTTTGCAGATTCTTCCCCAAAACACACTCGAGGTTTCGCTCAGAGCAGCGCCTACATGGCGGGCCGCTGTCTTCCATTAAACATTTTATCTACATTGCCATTTAGCCTCGGTCAACAAACATCACGTTTCGTGAACCATCGGAAAAGCTCACCTTTTGTTTTCTGCAGATGGTGCACGCCTTAATCTTGCGCGACAGCTGCGGAAACGGGGCGTCATAGGGGATGAAGCTGTAGCCATTGGCGCCCACCCCGTCGAGGCCAAAGTTGCCGCTGCCATTGGCACTTCCCGTCGCCATGCTTGCTTTTGAGCTTCGCGGATGCTGATTGAGTTGCTTTTGTGGAGGTGGCGTCGGCACTGGTGCGCCTCCCGATTGGTGTCTCAATTGCCAAGACTGGGGTCCGATGTGGAGGCGTCAGATAGAGCAATAATAGGCTACGCCAGCGGTGCTTATTCCCTTCAGGACGTTTCTGCATATACCAGGGATGAAATTCTCATAGGGCGTCGTCAATTGACGTGGTAGGGAAAAGTGATTTCAAATTGGGGTCAATAGTCCGGGGGGGAATTAGTCGAGCCGGGCATGGTTCCCCGCATTATGCAGCGACCAGCACCGTACGATTCGAGTCAAGCAGTTGCTAATCCTTGCTGGGCTTGGTTCGGGCCCGGCCATACTGTTTTTCCAGTACTTGTGCTTGTCCGTGTTAATTCCGTCGTGTTGAGGACAGGAAATCCGCCAAGAATAATCCGCCAATTGCTAATGGATCCATCTTGGCAAAAGGGGTTTTGGGGAGAAGACGGGCAACTCCGCGTATTCCCAGCACAGATGGACCTCAGAGTTCATCCAAGCATTTATTTCTCTATCACGAAAATTTTAGCTTCGATTTGTATTTCCGAAGAGAAACAATCGGCAGTACCAATAAACTGGGTTGGTTCGGATGGTCAATCTTTGGTTCGGCTAACCAGATACCAGGTTCCTTGAGATGTTGAGAACCAGTGGTTTGGTAAACATGCCTGATAAACTTGATAAACTTCCCGTCTGTTTAACCGAGACGAAGGAGATGTCACTAGAAGTGGGAAGATGGTTAACCTTGACTTTAAAATGTCGTCCCAAGTTCGATGGATGAATGATTCAGAAACGTTACTCCGCCAATCACGTTAAGCGAACGGAGCGCCTGTCAAGGTTCACGCGGTGTCGCGTTTCATGTCCTTGAGCTGGGATGCCCGGCCCCATAACGCAGAATTATCCATAAGCTACAAGCTTGAATTCTTGGCTGCTCACTTAATCATGTTTCACATGTCCCATTGGGCAAACGTCCCGCGCCTAGTCGGACGAGAGACCACCTCCAGCAACCCCCACCGCACGACTGAAACAACGTGCAGGTTGCATTCGCAAGGAGAGTCCAGGTTCATCCAGTCCTGACAATAACTTGGCAGATGCGAAAAATGGATCCCATGGCCACCGTGACGGTCTGCACAGTAGTATAAGATGGGAGAAAAACTTCTCACGATGTGCCTCAGCTCTTCAGCCGCTTGTTCTCATCGCATTCGTGTCCTGGCGACCGACCTTCGTTTTTTTATTTCGTGATATTCAACTCGTCGCAGGCAGGTCTGCATCACACTAACCCACGTTCTTGGTATACTTTTTTTATTCTTCATTCTTTCTTACGACAAAAATGCATTTCCAATCCCTGTCCCTCCTTTTGGCGGCCGCCGCTGCTGCCACTGCCCAGTCCGTCTCGGGCACGGCATACGGTTTTGCCTCTGGTGTTACTGGTGGTGGCTCTGCTGCTGCTGCAACTCCTGCATCGGCCGCAGAGCTTGCAGAATGGCTCGCTGACGACACGGCGCGAACAATCATTATCGACAAGGAATACGATTTCACCGGCACCACTGCTACCGGGGCCGGATGCGACCGAAAGAGCTGCAGTTATGACAATGGCGGCCAGTACTACCTCGGAGACCTCTCCTGCGGCGGCTCCGACAATGTGGCTGTCAGCTCCATCACCTATGACACGGCTGGAACTGAGGCTCTTCCTGTTGGAAGCAACAAGAGCATTCTCGGAAGCGGCTCTGGTGTGCTCAAGGGCAAGGGTCTAAGCCTGAAAGAGGGAGCCAGCAACGTTATCATTCAGGGCATTGAAATCACCAACATCAACCCTTCAATCGTTTGGGGTGGTGATGCTCTCGAGTTCAAGGGAAGCAACGACGGTGTTTGGGTCGATCACTGCAAGTTCTCCCTCATTGGCCGCATGTTTGTCGTCTCTCATTACTCTGGCTCGAGATTTACTCTGAGCAACAACGAATTCGACGGTGTCACTACCACCTCTGCCTCTTGCAATGGCGACCACTACTGGACCATGATGTTCATTGCCGACGGTGACCAGGTGACCCTCGACAGGAACTACTTCCACGATGTTTCCGGCCGAGCTCCCAAGCTTGGCGCTGACGGCGTCTCTGGTACTTTCCACGCCACCAACAACTACTTTAGCAACATGCAGGGCCATGCTTTCGATGCCTACACCGGTGTCACTGCCATTATTGAGGGCAACGTGTTTGAATCAGTCACCACTCCCATCACCGACTCCGGTGCCTCGGTTTCAACCATCTTCAACGTCGCTGATGCGTCCGCCGCCAGCTCTTGCGAGTCCTCTCTTGGCCGTGCCTGTGTTGTCAACAGCCTGTCGAGCAGTGGTGACTGGCCTGCCCTGTCAGGCACTGGTGCTCTGTCTACCTTTGGCAGCCTCAAGGACTACCTCGTTACCCCCGTTGCTGCGAGCGAGGTTGCCAGCCTTGTTAGTGGCAGTGCTGGTCCCGCCAATGTGGGCTCCGGCTCCGGCAGCTCCGGCAGCACCACTGGCAGCGACACTACTCCTGTTGCTAGCTCTCCTGCTGCCACATCCTCTGCTGCCGCCATCAACACCCCAGTTGCTCAGGAACAGGTTGCTGCTGCTACTACCCAGGCTGCGGAAGCCGTTGCCACCGAGGCCGCTTCCAACGAGTCTTCCAATGAATCCTCCGAGTCCTCCAGCGACTCTTCTTCCTCCGGCAGCGCAGCTAGCCTCTGGGGACAATGCGGTGGAAGCGGCTGGACTGGCAGTACTAGCTGCCCTTCTGGAGCCTCGTGCGTGGCGCACAATGAGTGGTACTCTCAGTGCGTTAGCTCGTCTACCAGGAGAATGAGGCGAGTGATTCGCCAGCTGATGTAAAGGGGATGGTATGAGTATGGACTAAATGTTCTTTGGGGGGTAAAAAAAATTATATTCGTGTAAATTTAGTGTGGACGAGTTTGTACATGATAATAATTGAGGGCTCGACTGAACTTGAAAGTACCAAACTGTGAGAACTGGAAGTGACTTGGCCTCGATCCGATTTCTTTCCCATATTTCCACAGCCTCAACCTTGCACCGCTGAAGAAGTCTGCTTTCAACCTGTTTCCCTAGGATATTTTCTAAATATGAGGATACTGACGGCCTGGATTGACCCATTTGATAGCTTCAAGTCATCTTTCCCAAAATTGAGTTCGGACAAAGGGACGGATTACGACGACCATGCAAGTTACCTTGTAGTTTGCCTGTCATACTTTGTGATGCAGCCCACTTCTTTAGGCGTCCTGATTGAGACACCAAAAAAATTGAATGTTAGGACTCGTCAGCTTCTTCTGAGTGCGTCATTACCCGGAAGGATTCAACCCGATTCCCGTCTCGCTGATTAATGCTCTTTCAACTTGTCATGCCCCAATTCCCTCAATCGGCCTTGGGTACGGGCCTAGTTTCTCCACGGGAGGCATACTGGGGATGAGGCCCAGCTTGGATAAAAGAATTCGGTTCATACCGATGCTACCCTGGTGCACGGGGGTGAGATGTGGGTGGACTCAGCCTTAGGAGAATGCCTTTAACACTCTTGTCCATAAACGCTCAAACCGGAAGCCTGTGCGACCGTAGGGCGCTCCCGTGCGCCAAGAGGCCCCCCCACAGCGGGGTAAACTAAACAAAGGAAATACAACTCATAGTCATATGGCATTGAAGAAAATCAACTATTGGCGTTGGCTAATGCAAAAGGTGCAATTAAATAATCATAGTAGGCTCAATTGCGGCTTATCTTTTTTGTAGGGCCTCTCGGCTGACAATCAGATTCCTCCGCAAAATGACGTGATTGGCGCGTTGAGGGCGCATCCCCTTTCATTGAATCACCCATTACCACATTGAGGGCGCAAGAGGCCTTCCATCCGTGGAAAAAGCCGTTTGTCGCCCGTTTTTGGTGACTTATTTAAAGCCATGAGCAACGTGGCCGCGGCGAGACGAAAATGTCTCTGTTCTTCAGCGGCATGTGGTGGGCCCCAGTATCAGCCATCCGCTTGCGTTCTGTGGTTCGCTTTGTTGGTGATAATTTTCAATCCTGCACACGTCGGCATTCATGTGCCATACGCGGCCCCCGGGGACTTTTGCTTCCATTTAACCTTGCCCAAGACCCACGAATATCATCGACATTAGCTTTGGATCCACGGCGGCTTTTTTGTATGTTCTTATTGCTTGTCGAAGCCCTACCCTGCTCCCCTCCCCTGCCTCCCGCACGCTATATTTTGCGACTAGGGGACAACAGCCGGCATCTTTAGGCAGCCGTTGAGTCATCGCTAATACGCCCTTTGGCGAAAGATTTGCACCCAAGGTTGATAGTGACGTCTGACCGAATGCCTATGAAGGGGGTGCGTATGCCTCCCGCCAAAGATGATGTCTTTTGGCCGTCGTCGTCTGGCGAGGATTCGTTGCCAGTTGACGACGCCCCGACGCCGGAACCGCATATTATAGAGGATGCTACCGTTATTTCTCCAGATGGAACAGTAGCCAAAGGGGACGTTTCTGAGATCGAAAAGTCGCCGGAAGCGCCCGTTCCAGAAATCATGAGTTCGCGCGCTTACCAGCTGGAGATGCTCGAACAGAGCCTCGAGCGCAATGTTATTGTTGCTGTTAGTACCATTTCACTGTAAAATATATCCTGAAACTAATTCTGTTCAGATGGATACTGGGAGCGGGAAAACCCAAGTGTAAGTTTTTTCTGTAGCCAAAATGTGGTTATATCTGACGTGCTGTAGTGCTGTACTCCGTATCAAGGCTGAACTTGACAAGGGTTTAAATGGAAAGGTACATTGTATCTTCTTGATAATGATACTCAGAGCTAACACTATAAAGATCATTTGGTTCCTTGCCCCAACAGTGGCATTGTGTGAACAGCAGGCCGGGACCATTGAGCTCCAGAACCCAGCAGTCTCTGTCAAGACCCTCACCGGCAACGACAACCTGGATACCTGGGTTGAGGAGACTTGGAAATCAGTTCTAGATGGTGCCGGAATAATTGTGACTACTTTTCAAGTGTTGCTTGATGCTTTATCTCATGCATTTGTCAAAATGGAGAGGCTGGCACTGCTGGTTATTGACGAAGGCTCGTCTATCCCTGCATCCCAACATGTATGCTTAGCTAACATGCAGTCAAGCCCACAATGCCACCAAGAATTCCCCCGTGAGAGTCATAATGAAAAACTTCTACCACAATAACAAACAAGCGGGAAAATGCGTACCCGCCATTTTGGGGTTGACTGCGAGTCCCATTATACAATCGGACCTGTCAGGCATCAGCAAACTAGAAGAGACCTTGGATGCACGCTGCATCACACCGACACTGCACCGCGACGAGCTTCTGAAGTGCGTCAATAAACCAGAGCTTTCGTATTGTGAATACGACTTTGTTGAGTTTCCTGATCACACCACCACAATGCGGAAGCTGCGCGGAGTGTACCGGGGTATCGATATTAAAACAGACCCACAAATACGTCGGCTTCTCGACAGTGGTAGCGAAAGAAGCATGCGAGAGTTCCACAGCGCAATGATGAGGTACGACACCTACACCCAAAACCAGATGAAAGGGTTTTGGGGCCGTAGCAAGGAAGTGGTTCGTGAACTCGGCCCTTGGGCTGTTGATCATTACATCTGGAAAGTCGTTGAAGAATTTGTGGATCGAGTTGACAAGCCTGGCATCGAGAAGGAAGAGGTCATTGACGATGATAAGAGATATCTTGCCGATATCCTTCGAAAAACTCAGCCGATTTCAGTATCGCTCATACCAGCAGGAAACCATGAGCTGACTCAAAAAGCCAACCTCCTCATCCGAGAACTTTTGAAAGCAGGTGATAATCCAGTTGGAATTGTCTTCGTTAAGGAACGAGCAACTGTGACCATTATCACCGATCTCCTGAAATGCTACCCAGAGGTGCTCGAGAAATACCGGATTGGCACCATGGTTGGGACATCCAATCACAGTGCCAAGGGCAGAAACGTCTACGAGTTCCACAAGAACAATAGCCTTGCATCACTCAATGATTTCCGAACAGGAAAGATAAATATGCTTGTTGCGACTAGCGTATTGGAGGAAGGAATAGACATTCCTGCCTGCAATCTAGTCGTTTGTTTCGAGGCACCTGCAAACCTCAAGTCGTTCATCCAACGACGCGGCAGGGCTCGTATGAAGGAATCCAAGCTCGTAATCCTCTCCCCGCGTACGCCAAAAGGCCCAAAAGAATGGGAGGCCCTAGAGCAGGAAATGAAGCAGCAATATCAAGACGAGAAAAAGAGACTGGAACGATTAGAAATGTTGGAAGACGAGGCTGCAGGTTCGCTCTTCTTTGTCGTAGAGTCTACAGGCGCTCGGCTAGATTTCAACAATGCCAAATCGCATCTGGAACACTTTTGTCGCGTTGCAGCGCAAACCGAATATGTCGATTGTCGGCCTGATTACATTATTCAGCGCTTATCTAAAAGCGATCATGTATTTGATCCCGAAGACGACGAAGGCGGCTTAATTACTGCTACGGTAATACTGCCAACATTTTTGCAACCAGATCTACGCAAAGCAACAAGCCTCAAAGCGTGGAAATCCCAGAAAAATGCAACCAAAGACGCAGCATTTCATGCATACCTGGCATTGTACAAAGCAGGCCTGGTAAACGATTTTCTGCTGCCCATAAAAGATACTCCCCCAGAGGAGAAGGTGGCGGCAACGGTGAAAGTCCTCCAATACGACCCTTGGAAGGAGGTCGCAACGGAATGGCAAGACGTCGGGGAAAAATGGGTTTACCCGCTAGCATTCCATGACGAGAATGGCTGGTTGATCAACAATTACCAGATCGTTCTACCAGTTTGGATCCAGAAACCCAGGGTCATAAAGCTTCACCCCGACCTGAATATAGAATGGGAAGTCAAGATTGGAAAGGGAAAGAAGGTATCGCATCACGATGCAGAAAAGCTCAAGGATGACACATCAGGGCTCCTCGCCCTTCACTTTGGCCATCGATGGGAGGTGCAAGATCGCAGCCATATCGTCAAATTTTCTGCCGTTGATGTAGATATTTCGAGAGATCAGATTGGACAAGTTCCGTTCGACCTAGCGAAACACAGCGTGGGAATGAACTATCTGGTACGGGACCCAGAAATGGGACCGTTTGAGTACACTGGGCTTTTGCCGTCGAAACCTCTTAAGGAGCACGTGAAGAATCCGTTTAGGGGCTACGAGGATGCACCTGAAGACGTCCCATACCTGTTACTCAACAAGATGTCAAAACGGGCCGACTTCTTACACCCCCCGTATGCCGGCGAGAATACACAGGCGCCTAGCATTAAGCCGTACATGTGGGTTCTTCCTTTGACCTGGGCCAAGGTTGACACCATTCCAAAGCAATTTGGGAAGTTTGCCATGTTGATTCCTTGCATAATCCATGAAGTCGAGGTGGCGATACAGGCAACCCAATTGAACGACAACATCTTGAAGTCGGTTGGCATGACTGATTTAAGCCTGGTGATTGAAGCCATAAGCACGCGTTCTGCTGTGGAACCTGTAGACTATGAGAGGCTCGAGTTTCTCGGAGACTCGGTTCTCAAGTACTGCGTCGTTGTTCAAGCATGCGCACAGCGTAAGTATTTGACTGCTCCTCGCCGAGAATGACCTTCTAACATCCCTCTAGACCCTCACTGGCCTGAAGGATTCTTATCCTTTTTCAAGGACCGCCTGGTTTCGAATTCGCGCCTTATGAATGTGTCGACCGAAGCCGGCGTACCAAAGTATATTCTGACTACGGAATTTACAGCCAAGAAATGGAGACCTGTATATGCAGATTCCCCTCTGGAAGTGTCTAAGCACCAGACAAAGGTCCTGCCCACCAAACAAATTGCCGATGTTCTCGAAGCTCTCATTGGAGCGTCGTACAAGAATGGTGCCACTGCAGATGAGGGCATAAACAAGGCCCTGAAATGCATGTCCCTCTTCCTTACGAACCTTGGCCCAGGCCAAGAAGATGTGTCATGGTATGACGCGAAACAGGCACGGAACCGCATTTTTCATCATTTCGGTAGTGAAGCCAAGCTCCCCGATACGATGGATCGTCTCGAGGAGTTGATTGGATATTCGTTTGAGAAAAAGTCTCTTTTGCTAGAGGCAATGACCCACGCCTCGTACCAGGCAGATACGCACTGCCGATCCTTTGAACGACTAGAGTTTCTTGGCGACGCCGTCCTCGAGTATATTATAGTCACTAAGCTCTTCGACGCCCAGCCTGCACTGCCCCACTGGAAGATGCACATGATCAAGACGGCCATGGTGAATGGCGACTTTTTGGCCTTTGTTGGACTTAACCACAGCATCACAAAGACTGAGACCGTCACTGATGGGGAGGGCGGGATTGGGGAAAAAGAGGTTACCGTGAAATTGTGGAGGTATATGAGGTACACCTCACCCGCCATAGGGATCGAACAATTGGCAATGGAGGAGCGCTTCGAGGGTTTACAAAAGGAAATTAACGAGGCTCTGATGCACGCTGATAATTACCCCTGGGCGTTGCTCGCGCGCCTCCACGCTAGAAAGTTTTTCTCTGATCTTTTCGAAGCTTTGCTTGGCGCTGTCTGGGCGGACACGGGCTCCATAGAAGCCTGCGAGGCTGTGCTGAGGCGGTTCAAGATCCTGGACTACCTGGAGCGCATCTTGCGAGACAACATCCACGTCCAGCACCCCAAAGAGGAGCTGGGGAAGCTTGCCGTGAGCCAAGAGGTTCATTATGAGTACCAAAAGGAATTGACCGCCGATGGGGGAGAGGTGCATCGGTGTGTTGTGGAGGTGGGTGGCCACAGGGTTGGTGAAGCCACGGGAGGGTTTACTGGCGAAGAGGTCAGGACAAAGGCAGCCGAGTTGGCTGTCAAGTATTTGAAACAGGTGAAAATGGATGTGGATCCAAACTAGTCGCTAAAGAGTCATGGATTACTAAAAGATTGCGAACTTAGAAGTGTTTAGTGGTGGTCGAGGCACGTTTGGAAACTAGGTAGGATATGTTGCGCCGAATATCTGTCTAACGTGAGTTTCATAAATCTATATAATAGCTTTAAATTTGTTTCTTTAATTCCTCGAGAATGACATCAACTGTCCATTCCAGAGTCTTGCTTATGTCTGCATCAATAGCAGCTCCCTTCTGGACCTTGATGCCCTCGCTTTCCAGGACATCCTCCTTGAACTCACCCTCGACGTCTCCGTCTTTGAACATCCATGCATGCTCCTTGACATAGTTTGGCCAGACAATCTTGTCAACGTAGCCGGGAGGGTCGGCCCAGAAGCCCTCGAGAGTGACATAGCCATCCCGGGCCTCCCGACGGGCCTTGGCCTTGGCATAGGAGGCCGTCAGGAACATTTTGATGTCAAGGTTTGGCTTGACGGCAGCCATGGATGGGGAGAAAAGCAGAAAGCCATCGAGGAGGCACAGGCGGAGGCTGGAGCGAAGAGGGTGCGAGGGGGGGATAGCGGCTTCGACCTTTTCCTTTTGGGCCTGGATGATGGAGTCGGAGACGGGGCACTTGCCTACCGAATTCTGGTCTTCCTTGGAGTCTAGAGTGGGCTGCAGGGTGTGAGTTAATTGTGATGAATGAAAAAAGTACAAAGAAAGAAATAAAATAAAATAATAAAGAGACATGGACAGGTGGCAGTGAAACATACGGGAAAGGCTGCATGCTGGCGGATATAAGCAAGGGACTCTGCCATGGCAGGGATGTCGAGGGACTCTGCACAGTCCCAGTCTAGGAGCCCGTCTCGGGAGGGGAGCCTGCACAGTGAGGGGGGGTTCTTCATCAGCGCCTGGTCCATCTACGAATTTACGGGGGCCACACGAGTGCATGTTACAGCGCAGCGCAGCGAACCGGAGCGCATCCAAGGCACAGGCACAAGCACAAGCGCAGGAACTCACTCATTTTCAGGGCGGTAAAAGTCGTCCTCGTGCAGGATGAAGGTGTGGGGGAAAATGTCGCGCAGCAGCCGTGCCAGCGTCGTCTTGCCGCTGGACGAGCAGCCCGAGAGGGCGACTATGAGGGCCCTGCTTGCGGGGTCTGGCATTTTTATTTCCTGTGCAAGGACAGCGACGAGGCGTTGAGGGTTTAATTGGGCGTTGCTGAACCGTTTGGGGAAGTACTCGGGACGTTTTTATTCATCAGAATGGATTGTCTGCTGTTGTGATAAGCTACTCAGGTCCAACTGCGCCGGCTACCTGGTGGTGGGTCCGGCTCTGGTTGGCGCATCTGCCGGGTCCGAAACAGGGGAATCCCCCACCGCGAACTCGCGCACGCAGGATTGCTCCCCATGCCATGTCCACTGATCGGGTTTATTTGCCCTGCGCAGACTACCTTGGGCCCCTCTCTCTAGAAATAGAGCGCACGATCCAGTCAAATTCGTGCATACATCCAGACATGCGTGCTGGAGCGAGCAAGGGGGATTTGCGTGTTTTATACGCGGCCCCATCACGCCTAGCCAGGGTATTTTGGCGCAAGCCAAGGGGCCACCCACGCTTTTACGCGTACAGCCAGTGACAAGGTACGGTGGCCCCCAAGTCCAGCCCGACCTTGTTTTTTAGTAACTATCGCTTGACTCTAGACCTGTGGAAGGCGCTGAGCTGGCTACCGCGCTGCCCATTATGCTTAGTGGTGGCTGCGCTAACCCCGCCGGGCTAATTTGATGATCAAGACCTCCGGCCCTACCATAGGTTGGGAAATCACCTCCATCAGCCCCGAAGACCAGATGGCGAGACCATCGGAATATCGCTATCGCTGGCAAATCAGCATTGTCGAATATACCACGCTGAGATCTTGTGGAAAGGAATGCATTGGGTCTGGGAAGCCACAGTCCAACACTCAAACGTCGTGGTGGTGCGAAAAGGGAAATGGACTGGCTTTCACACTACCATATTGGTGTCATGCCAAGGGAAGTGCTCCAGGGGGGGCATTCGCCGCCACGCATGGCTTCAGGGGCAAGCCCAAGTTTTTGGCATTTATTTCTTGATGGGTAATTCGCTAGACCCCAATTCCGTCAAGCGGAGACGCCTATCAATCTATCACTTAATGCTGGTGGCGACTTGTCGTCCCCCTCCATCCGCCTTTGCACCCCCATTCTCTTATACAGCCAGCTTGCCTGTCTCGTTTTCCTCCTTCTTTCGACCTTTCTACTCTCCCTAATTCCCTTCCACTTCTCACTGAGACATTTTTCTCCCCTCTGGGCTTCTTTAAAAAGGTTCTCTCAATTGCCCACGTCACTGTATGCTGGCCGACCTAAACCCCACACGGCAATTCTCAAACACGCACGCTGCTAGGACGCACAGCTTCTCGTCTCGCCTTGACGACCTCCTGGTCTCGCCTTCTTCTTCGCTTGGACGTTTTTTATTTAAATATACATAGGGGGAGAACCTATTCGTGGACAAACCTTCCATCAGCTGCGCGCTGTCACCTGACCGAACCTTTCCATCGTTACCCAGCAAAGGCGACCCAGCCAGTGCACGCACTGCAGTTTCACGATGATGAACGAAAAGATGGCGGGCCCGAAGGCATTTCCAGCTTTCCAGCCCTTCAACAGCAACACAATGGAATATTATCTCGAAAAGGCCAAACACCGCCTGGTTTTCGTCCGGTCACGGGCGTTCCGACGTACCGCCACCATCGTCCTCGCCTTCGCCTTTTCCGTCGCCATAATCGTCGCCACTGTCCGCCTAACAAATGCCGGTGAGATGGCTTCCAAGGTCATTGGCAGTCTGCTGCCAAAGATCCCTACCTGCGCCAGCCAAAATGTGACGGGCGAGCAAGATCTCTGGCACAAGGCCCAGGACAAGTACAAGCATCTTGCCAGCGACAAGTTCACGTACGTGCTTATCTTTCTACCATCTACTTTCTTTTTTTCAGCTTCTACAAAAGAAGCAAACCTGATATTTCCCCTGAAACGGCTTCGCCAATGCTAACACTCGCGCAGAATCGCTATGCAGACCTACCAGCGACCCAAGGAACTCAACGATACCCTCACCGTCCTCCTCAGCGAAAAGGTCCCATCACTCGAGGAGATTGTTGTTGTGTGGAATGATCTCGAGGTCGAACCCCCTGCCGATTTCCGATCTGACCTCGGCGTCCCTGTGCGATACCGCAGGTCGAAGCAGAACAGCCTCAACGAGAAGCTCTGGCCTGACCCCGAATACAAGACCCAGGCTGTTCTCCTCTCCGACGACGATGTTTACTACCACCCCAAAGACCTCGAATTCGTTTTCCAGTCCTGGCGCAAGTTTGGTCAGGACCGTCTAACTGGTGCCCTTGCCCGCTGCTCCAGCGTCGATGTATACGGAAACTGGAAGTACAACTTTTGCTCCGACAAGCCCGCAGAGGATGTATACTCCATGGTTCTGACCAACCTGTGCTTCTCGCACATTTCTTTCATGGACTACTACTCCGCCAACCAAACCACCATGAACGCAATTCGAGAGTACGTCGATGAAGGCTTCAACTGCGAGGACATTGCCCTCAACTACGTTCAATCGCTCTTGACTGGCCAGGGTCCTCTGCTCGTCAACGGTCGCGAGCGATACGTCAACTTTGTGCCATCTAAGGGAATCAGCACCAAGTCGGGACACATGGAGGCTCGCAGCAAATGCTTAAACGACTTTGCCAAGATGTTTGAGTGCATGCCACTGGTTGACGAGACCGCCCACATCCAAAAGGGTGTCATCGTCATGTAATGTCTAAAGGAGGAGGATTTAATGTTACTTGTTTCTGTTTACATATTTTGTCTCGGAAAGGCGATGGGAAGTCCCTGGAAGCGAGAAACAAACTTTACTGCACATTTATCGGCGTTTGGCTGGGTCTCAGAATGGCGAGAGTTCCAGAGGTGAATTGAATTGGCTTGTATTATTTGTTAGAGGTTTGACGATGAGGACTGTCCACATAGACTGGCGCATATACGAATATTAATAATACTATGCTATGTCCTTGACGCCTATTTTTAGTCGAAATGCACTGTGACCTAGCTGACAGGGCGTACGTCATGTCTTGTGGATGTGTGTCGCAAGCTTGTGACTGGGGCCACAATGCTGGAAGCCATCACCGCACGTGATGAGTCAGGATGGTGGACAACGCTTGCCGCCACCACCGACTGGACAAGCACGAGCGAGTCGAGCAACCCCCCCACACTCCTTTGCTTGGAAGAGCTCCAAACACCCCAAAAATCTTCCCCGACCGATTTTCGCAATGTCTAGTAATTCCGGCGACAATGGCATGCTGCTCTACACGAGCATTGTGGTGGGCCTGACGGGCTACCTGCTTGGTGTCTTCCAGACCCGCGGGTACTTTATCTCGCCCGAGCTGGCCGACGAGCGGCGGCGCAACCTGCATGACCCTGTCGAGAGCGACGAGAGCGACATTGACGAGGAGGACGGCATTCTCGACCACGCGCCCAACTGGGCCAACGGCCTCGACGCTGACCGCAAGCAAGGGCTTAAGGTGGAGAAGAAGCCCGCGAAGCCCGTTATCGAGGACACTGGCGAGGAGTGCAAGCTGGTCTTGGTGGTGCGAACAGATTTGGGCATGACAAAGGGTATGCTATTCCCTAACTGGGGCCTAAAAATCCCATTTCTTCCCTTTTTTTACTCTACGAGTTATGCTAATTATTGCTATCTGTACAGGCAAGATTGCCGCGCAATGCTCCCACGCTACCCTCGCTTGCTACAAGACCCTCATGCGCGCCCCCGAGGGCTCCCCCGAACACAAGATCCTGTCCCGGTGGGAGAGGCTCGGACAGGCCAAGATTGCCGTGCAGATCAAGAGCCAGGATGACATGCTGGAGCTGCGCCGCAAGGCCCGCGAGCTGGGCCTGACGGCCGAGGTGATCCAGGACGCGGGGCGCACCCAGATCGAGGCCGGCAGCATGACTGTCCTGGGTGTCGGGCCTGCCCCACGAAGCCTAGTGGACCAAGTCACCGGTGGACTGAAGCTCCTATAAAGCGAAAAAGAAACTAAACTGAAAGTCCGAGCGGTCGGTTCGGGACGGTGTTGGAGAGGGTACGATCTGATGTGCTGAGAAAGTGACACGATGCAATGAAGGCAATGGCTGTATCATATGCAATGTTGAACACAGGAAACATACAATGACTAAAGGAACGGGCGATTTAAAAGCATAAACGGCAAAAATAGAGCAGTCTTTTCGCAATGGAGTTTTATTGTTTTATTTTTTTTGATAAAAATTCGATCGCTCTCCCAGATCCTCACCCGTGAATTTTTTGAGACCACCAATCAATGCCTTTTTTTATATGTTCGTCAAGGGGTATTATTAACAATCTATAAAATCCCAGCACTACTCCTTTCTCGCAAAACGCGACAACGCCGGCCCAAGATCCTCCTCGACCTCCTTGCGCTTCTTGTCCTTTGCTTGCTGCTGCTCCTTCCAGATCTCGTCCACGCGCAGGCGCTTCTCGTCGATAATGTTCTTCTTGCGCTGCTTGCGGAGGTACTTCTTGAGGGCGCCGTTCTTGCCACGAGCCCGGTTGCGGATCTCCTCGGCAATATCCACGGGGGCGGCGTCGAGGTCCTTTTCGGTGCGGCGCTGCTTGTCGGACCGCTTGTCGAGGCTTCCGATGAAATCGGGGTCGAGCGCAATCATGTCGGGCTTGAGCTTGTTGAGCAGACCCTTGACTTCGGACTCCTGTCGCTGCTTGACGGTCTCGTAGGGGTTGATCTCGAGAGCATCGTAGTTGGCCTCGCCGGCACCAGGGACGATGATGGATGAGAAACCTTGATCGTGGCCCAGACCGAGAACATCTTCAAACGGACACCATTTCACACGCTCGAACCGTCTGCCTTCGCCACCCCAAGCCATGTATGGGCTTTGCACCTTTTCCTGGACGGGAGCGTTCTTGTTGAACAAACCCTTCCAGATGGTAGCCTGAGTGCCCCAACCAACAGCTGTTAAACCGGTATCTGAAATTGAAACGGATTGAGCGGGTTGACGGGTATAGTAACTGTTAACCTCCTTGAACATTCGGATATCCCAAACTGCCATCTTCTGATCCTGGCCTGTTGAGACCATATATCTTCCTTCTCGATCCATTGCCAATGACCGCACTGGTCCTTTGTGTGCCAAGAGCTTGACGAGGGGTTCTTGTGAGTTGGGTGACCAGAGAGTGACTGTGCCATTCTGGTGACCGACGTGTAAAATGGCGTTCCAAGGGTTCTGGCCTAGAGAGGTCGGTTGACCTAATCTGGTCGGGATTTCGGCAACGAGCTCTCCGGTAGAGGTGTCTTGATACTTGAGGATTCCGACAGATCCCTATGATAATTAGAACCAAGTATTTTGAAGGGTTGACTGAATACTTACGATAGTAGCGAGGAGGAAGTGGTATGGCAGAAACTCCATGTGTGACACCTCCTGCTGCTTCTTCAGGGTATGCAGTTCCACACCATTGTGGTCGTAAATGTAGACGTACTTTTTCTGCGCAACAGCAAAGTACTGATTGTTGTGAAGCCACTTGACGTCTCGAATTGTCTCGCCCAGCTGGAGCTCGCAACCCAGCTTTCCATCTCGCCAGTCCATGGTCGCAACATGGCCCTTGCGACCACCGAGTAGCAGGTCTCGTCCATTCCTCGAGTAATCAAAGGTGTAGGGGCCCAGATCGGTGAGCTTCAGCTCGAAGCGCTTCTGTGCCGTCTCGACCGCAATATCGCTGACAATGTCCTGCTGGCGGACCTTGTATGTTCGTTCGAGCTCATGCTCCGCCTCGAGGAATCCGCTGGTGTTTTCGAGCAGGATCTCGGCATCCTTGGCCTTGAGGGCGGCATCTTGGTACTTGCCCTCGAGTCGCTTGAGGTTGCTGCGCAGCTTCTTGTCCCGAATGTTCTTGGTGTTGATCTTCTTGCCTCGACCGTATGCTTTGTTGGCGTCCCTTATGCGACGAACCTTTTGGCGCTCCTCGCGGGAGACGAGCTCGGTGCGGGCGCCTTGGACGGCAAGGGCGCCGTTTTCGCGCACCTTCGTGGTGGGCTCGTCAATTGTGTCGACCTCCATTGCTCCGGGTTGTCGCAACAAAAGGATGGATTGCTGGTCGCTGGAAGACTGGCCGACGACAAAATTTCCAGAACGCTAAAACGAAGGCTAGCGTATCGCAGCATTTCTATTGGATAGCCGAAACCCACCACCTCGCTTATCGATATGTGGCTCCCCACCCTGGGGGAAAAAAAGGATCGCACACGGTTAATGCTTTTTAGGTGTAAAGGTCTGGTTAGGTGTGCGATGAATTTTTCCCCCCCCTTGCCCACATAAAAAATTCTATGTAGATAGCCACAACCCCGCCAACACCGCCTTTGATAATGGTCGATATTGCCATCGCAACTTGCACGCCCGTTTGACGGAATTTTTTATTTCGTATTTTTCGGCTTCTCTCCATCGTGGCTTCTTTACCGTTCCGATTCAAGGCCGGTGGTGATAGCAAGATGCCGGTCGCCGTTGCTCATTCGCATCGGCCAACTACAAAGGTCACGCACAAACCTTTCAAGTCAAAGGCTGCGTCAAAGCATGAATTGAGAGACCGGGCCAAGGGTACGTCTGACATGATTCAATGTTTGCCTAAAAATTCAGCTAAATTTTCTCCAACCAGGTCGCGTCCCCAACGAGAAAGGACTGCGCAAAACTCCCCACCAACAAGTCATGTCGAAATTCGACCGCCGAAACCAGGCCAAGCAGGCCCGCATCTCCAAGCACAAGGAGCACCTCAAGGGCACTTCCGTCTTTGCTGGTCGAGATGGAGCCCCCAGAATTGTCGCCGTTCTTCCTCTTTGCGCCGACGGCGATGCAAAGGCCGCAATCCGCCAGCTCAACAGCAGCCTGGATATTGAGCACGAACTGGTAGATGGCCCCACCCAGGTGACGGTTGATCGCTTCAAGCAAAAACTCCAGTACATTCCCCTCGAGCGCGACTTGAACGCCTGTCTCGATGCCGCCCGTGTTGCCGATTTCATCGTGGTGGTGCTCTCCGCCGACGTCGAAGTGGACGATCTAGGAGAGTTGATTCTGCGAAGTGTCGAGAGCCAGGGCATGTCAACCCTCTTTACCCTTGTCCAGGGCCTCGAGCGAGTCGAGCCCGCCAAGCAGAAGCAGGGAGTTTTGGGTTCCCTCAAGTCCTTCATCACTCACTTCCACCCTGAGCAGGAGAAGCTTTACAGCCTCGAGAACCGCCAGGAGTGCGCGAACCTCATGCGATCGCTATGCAACACAACCCCCAAGGGCGTGAGATGGAGAGACGAGAGGAGCTGGATGTTGGCTGAGGATATCAAGTTTGCTTACTCCGAGTCTGATTCCACCGTCATCACTGGTGTTGTCCGAGGCAAGGGCCTGAAGGCAGACCGTCTTATTCAGGTTGGCGACTGGGGAACTTTCCAAATCGAAAAGATTGTTGATGCTCCCCTTCCCAAGCACGCCAAGAAGAAGGGCGAAGAAATGACTGTCGATGTTGAAGAGGGCGAAAAGGTCTTGGACACCCCAACTGAAGACCAGGATGACCTGGTTGATCTTGCACCCGAAGAGGCAATGATGGATGCTGGTGCCGACGATGTCGCCATGTCCGGCCCAGAAGAGCAAAAGAAGGGTGTCTTGTTGGACGAGCACCACTACTTTTCTGACGAGGAGGCTGAAGCGAAGAAGATTAAGAAGAAGGTGCCCAAGGGCACATCCAACTACCAGTCAGCCTGGTACTTGGAGGACGTTTCAGACTCTGAATCCGACATGGAGGATTTCGAGATGAAGGACGAGGCCGAGCAGGATGAGGCCCGCCCTGAAGATGGTCTCGAAGGCTATGCCCCAGCACCTGGCACGGAAGCCGGACCCTCCGAATATCCCCAATCCGAGATGATTCATGAGCCCAATGAGGAGGAAGATGCTGAGCAGCTTGCCCAGTACCGGGCACGAAAGCATGACGAGGTCGAAGACGACAAGGAATTCCCTGATGAGATCGAGCTGCACCCTGGTGTTCTGGCCCGGGAGCGATTGGCCAGATACCGTGGTTTGAAGAGCCTGCGATCCAGCCCCTGGATGGAGGACGCGGATCGCGCACATGAGCCCGAAGAGTGGAGGCGACTACTACAGATTCCCGACTACCAGTCTTCTCGATCAAGAGCAACAAAGGAGGCTTTGGTTGGCGGTGTTGCACCTGGAACCCGTGTCCAGATTTACATCAAGGGCATTTCTCCCCTCCAAGAGAAGACTTACAACAAGAACTCACCAGTCTCCCTGGTGTCGCTCCTCCGACACGAGCACAAGAAGACTTCGGTCAACTACCTCTTCAACTTGAGCTCTGATTACACCAAGTCTATCAAGGCCAAGGAGGAGCTTATTGTCCAGTGCGGACCCCGACGCATGGTCATCAAGCCTCTCTTTTCTCAGGCAGGCCAGACGCCCAACGACGTCCACAAATACTGCAGATACCTGCACCCTGGTCAGTCGGCCATTGCCACCTTTATGGGCCCTCTCACCTGGGGATCAGTACCAGTGTTGTTCTTCAAGAAGACCACAGAAGAGGAGGCACAAAGCGAGGATGGCCCCAAGATTGGTCTGTCTCTCATCGGAACTGGCACTGCCCTGCCCCCATCAACAAGCCGCGTCGTTGCCAAGCGAATCATCCTTACCGGCCACCCCTACCACATTCACAAGAAGGTTGTCACCATTCGATACATGTTCTTCAACCGCGAAGATGTCGAGTGGTTCAAGGCCCTGCCCATGTGGACCAAGCGTGGCCGCAGCGGTTACGTCAAGGAGGCACTGGGTACACACGGTTACTTCAAGGCCACATTCGACGGACGCATCAATCCTCAAGATTCCATTGGTGTTAGTTTGTACAAGCGTGTGTGGCCCAGAAATGCCACACCCGTCGAGGGGCCACTATTGGAGGTGGAGGCGAGCACACAACCCGCCGATGGAGATACAATGATGGAATGATCAAAAGCATGTGACGACACCAGGTATACCTTAGATGCAAAATATAGGCGTTTTTTGTTTCGTTATTCTTCATTAGACATTGAATCCTCTTGGATCAGCGTGACTGTTTTTATTTGACCAAAGCCTCAAGTCCCTCAGTGGGTCGAGGGCCACCTTTGCTCGTTCGGTCCTCCTCTGCACCACTTGCCTTCCAAGCACTCAAAATGAGGTTGACGATGTGATCGACACCAACATCCTTCTTTACCTGAGCAAATACGGTAGGGCCACCCTCTCGCATCTTGCGAGCGTCCCTCTCCATGACACCCAAGTCGGCGCCCACAATCTCGGCAAGGTCCGTCTTGTTGACGACGAGCAAATCGCTCTGGGTAATGCCGGGTCCGCCCTTGCGGGGAATCTTGTCGCCGCCACTCACATCAATGACGTAGATGATAAAGTCTGCGAGCTCGCGGCTGTAGTTGGCGGCCAAGTTGTCACCACCAGACTCGATGAGGAGCAGGTCGGTGTCGAATTCGCGGTGCAGGTCCTCGAGAGCTGCCAGGTTGGCCGAGATGTCCTCACGTACGGCGGCGTGGGGACAGCCGCCGGTCTCAATGGCGCGGATGCGCTGCGGTGGCAGTGCAAGGTGGCGGGTCAGGAACTCGGCGTCCTCGCGGGTGAAGATGTCGTTGGTGACGGCAGCGACTGAGTACTTGGAGCGAAGGGCAAGGCAGAGAGCGAGCATCAGGGCCGTCTTTCCGGAGCCGACGGGACTGTAAGTGGGGTGGGCGCGTGTCAGTGTACAATTGAAGAAGAAGCACAAAAGTTCAGGGTGTCTCACCCGCCAATGCCGATGGTGAAGGCACGGTCTGGCCAGGTTCGGCCCTCGACAATGGGCATCTCACGGCCGAGATAGCTGCCGGGGCCGTCGAGGATCTCGTGCGAGTGGCCATGCTCCTGGGCGTTGAACCCCTCGTGCGAGTGCGGGGCACCGCCATCATGAGAATGAGTATGCGACATGGCGAATGAGTTAAAGATAGAGCTTCGAGAGGCGTCAAAAAAGAAGAAAAATTGCGGGGAGGGAGCTGTGCTTGTAGAATGAACGGAGCTAGCTGTAGGGCCCGTTAATGATGAAGGACGCAAGTTCGAATTCGCGTCGGGGCAACTGAAGCTGCAGAAGAGGAGCAGCTACGTAGTTGCTTATCCTTATCTACTTACAGGAGCTGGTTACTCCAACGAAACCCTCTGCTTCGCTGCTTCCCTCGATGCAAGGGTGCTTTAGCTGCGGGGTGCGCGGGGCTTCCAACGCCGAAGGCGGCCGGCGGCCACCGGCCGTGAGTGGGTCGTATCCGAACAGCTAGCTTTGAGGATCTCCCATGCTGATAACCTAAAAGGGACCTGCGTATTCACTAAAAGTAAAAGTATGTCGGGTACGTCATATCAACGTAACCTTGTGTATTTATTTAGAACATCTGCCTTTAACTCGCAGAGTTTGAAGCAGCTTCACAGTTGGCGCTAGAAACGTGGCGGTTCTAGATGCGCATATCGCCCGGCGTGACGCTGTAGCATCGAACATCACTCTTAAATACGGCTCGGTCAATAAACTAGGCATAGCAACAATGTTGGTAACCAATTCAATCTTGTCTTGGGCATCAGTCAGCTACCGCCGTCGCCCTACCTTAGGGACAAGGCATGTGAACCCGATTATCTCCGATCCAATTAGCCAGACCCTCTTCTCTATCATCCAGCTGAAGCCTCATACGATCAAATGACGGGGGAGTGTATCACTCTCGGTACCGGTTCACTACCGGCACACTCCTGTGCGTTTCCCGCGTAGCCGCATAGGGCTGAATGGACAATAGTCTACAACGCACGAGTCAGCCCAAGTATGACTTCAATGAGCCATCGAGCATGTCTATTAGAGACATACATGATCGCTTAGCCAGACTCTATTCCTATCCTCACCTCCTTACATGGTTACATGTAAGCGACGCTGAGACCAACAGCAACATTACATATCAGCCAAGTCAGCTTCCACCGGGAGCTGCCGCTCCTCTTCCTTTTCGGAATTATTATCCTACCACATCGGATACTAATGTCCAAGATTGGTAATCGTGATCGCCTCTCCCTTGGGGTAATGAAGCTCACGAGTCGCGGCGATGCTACCACATCTGGTCAACTCCAGCGCGTTACAGCTGGAGAGCTCATCCGCTAGCCTTTAAGACTACCAACTCGTGTAAAATAAATGCAATTCTTTGGTCTTACATTGTCAATCATGCACCTTGACCGCTTGCCCGCGGAGGAAAAAAAGATAGATCAAATACATTTCGGATATCCAAGACGAACCCTGGCGCAGTTCAGCTTCCCTCGTAGCCGCATTTCACGGCACTTGAATTCAAGGTTCGTGAACGACCGGGGAAGTGGGAAGTAGGCCGTCCAAGCAAGCCGCGCAAGCAAAATCTCAATCGCTCGCATTGTATCACTTTAGTGCCGTGACCCCACACCTCAACGATGATTACTGCTTCATCGGGTGTGAAGCAGTGGGCCAAACTAGGTCAAACGTTTTAAAATGATTCGAATTCGGATGCTACATTCCAGACCCTCCCACATAGCCTTCACACCCCGACCGGCAATCGCCCAAACCCATGAAGAACTGACCCAGCAACTTGGATGTACAGGGATGCTTCCCTTGCATGAACCGATTAGCGATGATAAGTATTCGACGCTGAGATAATGTGGCTATTATTATCCGTCCAATATCAGGTACGGATGGCCCAGCTCAGACAATGTCCAACACCAGGGTCCTGTGTCATGAAATATGAATTCCTCCTTCCTCTAAGCCACCTAACTTGTTTCTAAGATAATCTTCAAATTGGAAAAAAAAAAGGAAAGTGGCTCAGGACCACCATGTGCATCGTCAGATCCGTAGTTGGCTCCACCGACGCCCTTGGGTGAATCATGGGGGAAATGGATTGCGCATGCATGGTGGAATGCCACAGCCGTCTTTCCCATGCTTACAGACGTCCCATCTGTGCGCAGATTTTCTCATCCAATCGGACGCCCGCCAATGGCGGTCCAGCTTCCGAACCAAGAAGGCTGACCGAGCAGGCCCAGACTGATCGACTTCGTCGCGGTGCGCCTCCCATTTGAGCAGTTGATCCTATCACATCTTACAGTAAAAATTCACACTACCTGCACAATTAGACGAGGTGTGTCGGCTTTGGGGGCCAAATAGAGTATCGCAGGTGACGTTCAGATGCCAGACAGCGCACCCTCTCCGATTGGGGCATTGCGATTGTCAGAGAATGACTCTGTACTAGGAAATGGGCGTTCCTTTGATTCACTTTTTCTAGTACCCTACTCGGTATCTAAAAAGGGAGCATGAGAATTCTACGTTTTCCCGTTCGGTCGAGCTATAAGAATGGCTCGTGGTCCTTTCTCCTAGGCACTCATTCACACTACAATCCGCCTTCAAATGCAAGCCCCCAAACCATCTCTCGGCCTTAAATGACCAAACTATTACACCCATTCCCAATCATTCATTCCACGCAGTTATGAATTCATTCAAGACGAGCCATTCAACCATGAGCAGTTACGTCACGTAAGAAACCCCCCTCGCTTTATCGATGCTAGCCTAACCACTTTTACACAGCCCCGACACCGATAGCCCCATGCTGTCCCGATTCATTTATGATACATCTTCCCTCCAAGATCGACTCATGCAGGGAACAGTCCCTAGGCATAATAGTCAGGACCTGGCTGCCTCTAATCCTTCCTGCCAGGCAAATAGCGCATCGTCCAGAATTTGATCTTTCTGTTATCCAAGTGCATTAAGGGGGTTCGCATTAGTATTTGGAGTTTGGTTGGGGTATCAAGAGTCATGAAATGAGTTCAATGAGTTCAATAATGTCATCCACGCTTCAAACAAAGTCATTTATCTGTTCATCTTGCCCATGCCCTATTACTCCGAATGAAGGATCAGGTCTAGTAGCCTCGAGCGAGGCTGTGAAGCAAAGATAACAAACTTGATATACTTACATCATTATTCTTATCCAATCACGTATTTTGACCATTCATATGACTGTTATTTGCGGACTTTATTTGGCACCAGAAAGGTAAATCTAAGCGCCATGAACCCAACCTGTATTTAGGGTGTGCGAGTGTGGGGATGAACTCGAGATAGCGAATGAGGGACAGGAATATTGGGGCGTGTTTCAAGAACTTGAGTCAGTAGACATCATGGGATCTGTCCACCACCACTAGTTCCAGAAGAAAAAAGACCGAAAGCTTCGAACTTCGAGCTAGTGTTAGGGAAACGTACCGTAGTTCGAGAATCCCATATGGGATAGCCGAGTTCATGCATGCTAAATACATTAGCCCATCCTGAGTATTCCAAATCAATTAGGCCAGCCCAAGCAGGCGGAAAGTCTACGCGAATTAGATAAATTACGTCTCATCCCCTCCTGGGTTCGGAGAGATAAAACACCCACCCCCCTAGGCCCGGTTGGCCCGCCTTGCTTGCCTGGTTGCTTTGGCTCATCTGGCCCACCCCAGTCCTCCAACTAGCCTAGTCCGCCTAGGCTGCCTAACTTGCCTTCTTGGTATATAAGTATTAGAAACTTATTAATAACAATCCTTAATTACTTTTATAATAATAATTATACTTATAATAATTAATCTAGCTATAATAATACTTAAGATAGGTATTTTATTTATTTGGTTAATAATATAATAAGAGGTATATCAAGATATATACCTATAAGTTAAAAGCAAGCTTTAAAGTACTTGCGAGAGTATGAGTTCTTTGATCGCATAAGTGGCTCCCTCGGCGAGCAGTGCAAGAAGGGTGGTTTTGTGCGGTGGCAGGGCGGTCTCGATCTTCGCAACAGTGGCTTCAAGCGAGTCGCTGTTTGCGTTGGAGATGCGGATGCTTGGCTTAGAACAATGACGAAGAAAGTGGCAGCAGTTGTGTTGAGGATGGGGATTAAAATCTCAATTTGGAAAAGCCTGCTGCTTTTATCTACAGGTTCAGAAGATACCTCTTTGGCTGCATTTCTAGACTTCCAAGCTTCTTAGAAATTAAGGGCATTCAGACTTCCGTGTTCCCTTGGAACCGAAGCTCTGACTACAGTTGTGTGGGCCCGTTCATAGCAAGCTTTACCTAACCGTGGAAACGCAACGGTATTCTCTATCATTGGCTCTGTGAAAACCTTCATCGTCACATGCCTCATCCAGCCGCGCAAAGTTGGTCCTTCCAAGTGAGTTGCGCTGCCGAGGCCAGCTGTATATGTTGCCTTGGATGGCGAAATATTCCGGAAGCTTACCATCCTAGGAAGCTTTGTAAGAGCTATGATAAAGGCCAATAACTCTTTTTCCCAAGGTTACGCAACGTACAAGCTTCTATTGTATTAAAACCTTTTGGTGTTTTAATTAAGTAGTTTAAAACCTTATACTATTTCACTCAGATAAAATCTTTTTAATTATTTAGTTATCTTCTAAAGTTATTAAGGTACTTTGATCTTGTAGTGCACTTGCATTAATAAAAAAAAAAACTCGATTACGTCTCATCTTCCCTTCATTATAATGTTTGGATACAACTGTGTTTTCTCTGTACGATTACCGACACCAAAGCTCAGAGAAGCGGATTTATTATATTAGAAACGCGAAATAATTTTTTTCACAATAATTTGACACGTTTTCTTACGATTACAACATAACTTGTGAAAGATTGCCCCCATTCTGCGTTCCTGCTATTCCCAGACTGCCCAATAAACAAAACTAAGATAAATAAAACAAATGGGTAAAATAATTTGAACGAGAACAGTTTACAATTATTTTTGCTCATTTTCTTTTTGTTACTCAATTGATGTTTAGCGCAATCAAATTCTGCGACCTGTAAGGTGAAGAAGGTGTAGGAAGGTGGAGGGGGCCCCTAGCTAAACAAAATCCACACCATCTACATCGGTAACACAACCATGACTGCAGGATCACACTAATGCACTCTATCAACGAGGGTCAGATGCTTATCTTTGCTTATGCTCTAAATCAAGTATGTCGCATCCTTGACCAAAGAACAACCAGTCACCTACTACGTACAACCTACAAAGGTCAAAATTTGATGCTACAATCGTTGTGTATGTGCGTATACCTTGGCCGAATCCCTTTCCCCTCACATTTAAAGCTCTGGTCTAATCATCTGAATCAACATCATAATCACTGCCATAACTTGTGGACCGGCAACATACGCGCTTGCCCATTCAATACTCGAACAGATTAAACCTTGACCTTCACATACCGCGCATAGGTACGACTTCTTATATGTACTACCTTGGCGTTATGCCGGTACTTAAAATCCACTTGCCGTTCTGATTTAGATGACTCCAATCAGAGTGTCGTATTTTTCAGGGACGTTCTGAGGCCCGCGCCTAATTCTGGCTCGTGATCTGGAGGCCTCGAAATTTAATCAGAGCATGTTGCAGCTCATACCACTCCATGTATGCGGCTAACTTGTAGCATCCGTCAAATAAAAGCCTAAATAATGACTTAAACGGCTTGGAAAATTGAATGTTTAAAGTATGTAGTGGGAGCCTCGGTGCTGATGGCTGCTCTGGCTTGAGGCAAAGTGGACGGCACACAGTACGTTTGACTTCAGATAAAGATAAGGCTTGCTAGGAATAATTGGCGCGAACCCCTGGTGGTGAAAATGCAATTGACAGAAATGAACAAAGGGGCTCGCTGCAAATTGTCAACAATTAGCGGAAAGGCAATAACACAAACCTACAACGCGTTAAAGGAGAGAGTGTAGCTAGGCAATTTAATTGATAATAGCCGCCTTAGCTACTGATTATCAATCATGCTGAGAATTAAGGAACAGATGAACAATTTCCCCATCAAGAATACGAGACAGCTAAAGTTAAATAGTTTGCCTAGATCAATGCCAAGCCGCGATTAGGGAATAAGCCGGGCAAAATTGCACCAGATATTTTCCACGATCAGTAAGCGATTCTTAAAATGGAAGCATTTTACATGGGTAGCAAAAACTACGGTACATGACCTTATAAATACAAACACCGATCAATCCAGGGTTGTATCGCGCAATGGATTCGGTCGATTGTTTTAGCCGGGTACGCCATGAAGACCAAATAAAGCTACTGAAGGCATTCCTATCTACCACCTTTGTGGCTCGGGTGTTTCTGGGGAAAATCATGATTAGTCCAAATCACGACTGGTCTGCTCCTTGTTTGGCTATATCAAATAATAGATCTAACATTGGTCTTTGAGATTCATTAGAATCTGCTCGGTTAATAACAAGCCATCCGGAGGTTGAAGCCGGAATTGAGACTGTACCAACAGACATCATGGTCCCATAATTTGGGAACTAGTCCAGCAGGGAAAGCTGGAGGGGCGATGTACAGACCTCCCCGCTGCCCATGTTCTTCTGCGGTTCTGGCCAACGCTAGAGGCCCCAAATCTCTTCTCGGTTTTCGCGATTTAGTAAAAGACTCCGAACTTGTACTCTTCCAGTCATGGTTTGGTCAATATGTTTGATGACATGGTGTACGCCCTAATGTCCGCCATGGCACGTTATTCACTTTCTGTCGCCCGATTACTTCCCAGGGCGTTACATGGTGTGCTCTTGCTAAGCCACCCTCACCATTCCACAGGTCAGTTATGTCGTCACATCCGTCTCCGCATCTTCTGTCGGGTAATCTCACTGAGGCCCGCCATTGTGTTTGCCGCAACCTCCACGATATCCCGACAGCCGATAGCTGCCTTAATTTGAGCCCGAATAACCCAATAGCTAATGTCTCGATTTGAACCCCGAGACGTTGAACGATGATCTTATTATCCTGATTTCGATTTGCTCGATCCCTATTGGGGCGTCCCGCATTGTTTTTGGCGGCACACCTCATTCCACCCAGTGCATTACCCATCAAAATATTCTGCTCAGCTCACCTCACACCATTTGTGGAAATTTCACTTGAGACATGTTAGCCCGACATGGCCGCGATACTCCGAGCCGAAATGCTGTATTAAAAGCATTGGAGGCTCTCCCAGCAAGGCTCACCCTGTGTGTCCATCGACCGAGTTGAAGTTTGCTCAACCAAACCTTGGCCAAAGACATGGGAAAGTGTGCGACAAGGAAATTTATGATGCAAAAGAAAACCTTCATCAGATGCGGGGGTATCATGAGCCTTGCTTGAACCGGAAATCAGGACATGAGTAGCCGCTTCTAATCTTGACGAATTAGAAGAGGAAAACGAGGGCTCTTTGTTTTCTGTCGCCTGTACAACTCAGAGGTTAGAATCGCGCGTTACATAAGTACAGGTATAGCTACCTGAATCTCATATTAACATTGATCTGATTTGCGGCATTGTACTTTGATTCAAATGAACTTTTGTACCACATGCCCCAGATGAACCCAACCACCGCAGCAAATTACTCGGGTCGAACCTATTAAAGGGTTTCTTCTCGATTACTCATGCGGTGCATGTTTCTATCCACTGCAGCATGTAGCCTGAACGAGAAACAAATTTGGCTAGGTCATGATAAAGCGAACCAATTTTTGGTCCGCTTCAGAATTTTTTCCCACAGACCACACCGCTTTTACTCGTGGGATATCTTACAGTCGGCTATCTCGGTGCGAGATATATTATCGAAAACCAAGGCTCGTCATGTAAGTGCGGGGAACACCGTAGCCCAAGCACAGTCTCACGTTATCCCCTCCGATGTACGGAAGGAGCCTCTACTTCGCCATGGGTCTCAATCCAATGAAACAGTTGTATAGTTAATAGACCACTTCACTATTGGATCAAATTGATGGCAAAGTAGATGCTCCCTCAACACAACGGAGGGGTTATCAGGACCTAGAGCCACACCACTTTCTTGCTGATACTGATCGGGTAAGGTCAAAAATGTTGACTAGTTCTCTCTCCCTGTATGTATAGAATGTTCTAGGCCTGCGTACAACATGCTAAAGCCCGATCCTTGATGCAATGGGTTGTAACGGAAATAAAGGCTTGTGTTGCTTCAACTAGCCCAAAAAAACGAAAAGGAAACAATTCCCACTCACATTGCGAGTGGGTCTATACCAAGATTGGAAAACCAAACCTCCTAGATAACGTAAATGCGATTTTTCCCCCGGCTTTCTTTTTATTTCGTTCCCTCTTAGCTTCAGCATAATGGTGGGATGCCAGTCTCACCAGTCTCGCGAGTTCCTTCAAAGAGGGGGCCCGAGTGACAAGTGTCCTAGGTAATGGCCTAAGGCGATGAGCGATGGGCTGGCTATCTCAGCCGCTGTGCCGTTGCATTTCGAACGCGACCTATACAATGGAGGGTTACCTCCAGTCCCTCATATAAGATCACCCGCATCCGACTTGGCAGCTTCGGATTACCGACCGTGCTTTCACGGGCACCATCCTTTCCCGTGACATAGCTGCAATGCGCCATCCAATTCAGCCTCTTCTTTGCCGCTGCGCTGCTGGCCTCTCCAAGCAGCTAGAACGAGCGAAAAAACCTTGATAGCATTGAGACTTCAGACTCATCGCGACATCTAGTCCAATGCCGACAACCCTAATACAGGATTGTCGTGTAGCCCCCCACCTTCCACACTTCAATGGTAGTTCGATGCTAGTCCGACCACGGCATCACAAACATGCCCAACGAAAGGATTGCCTCACTCTCATTCATCAAACCTCGGAGACTTTGCAATGAATAAAATCTGGCAAGTTGCAACCAATTAATTGCCAATGACCGTGCTCGAAGCCCACTCACCAACTGGAGCGCTCGCAAATGACGAGTGCCTGTATACCAACAATATGAAGTCGGGCAAGCACCCAGTGAACTCTTCCTCACTCAATAGTAGTCATACCCCAACATCAAAGTCATCAACTTAGAACTGTGCAAGCCAAGGTCGCATCTGCAAACTTAGTCGCACGCACGCGAGGAGTCCCAGCATTAACGATCAATCAGCTATTCCTTTCCATGGCTATACCACCGCACGGTTGATACATCATATTGCACTTTACACCTACATCTCAATGATTAGAAAGGTTTTAGCGGGAATTCTATGTCGAATGGGGTGGTCAGGGTGACGGCACAAACGTGTCAGGCCCCTCCATGATGGGTAGAAACATCAAGTCCTACCCAATTTCACGCATATGCCTACCTCTCTTTCTTTTGCGCAAATATTGGGTGCTCTGGTTGTGAATTGTTTCTCCGTCCCTTCATCTACAGCTCAAGTAGCCACCCAATGGTTCATCAAATATAAAACCCAGATCGCCGTCATTCACCATACAGCGCTTCCTCCCTTCCTCATCTGTTTTCAGACATCTGATCTCTCTCCAGATCCACCGGCCCCTTCAATCACATCTGCAAATATACAATTATCCACGTGTACACTCACGATCTTCTCAATCAATCATGTCTCTCTCTCCTCAAACTTGCGATCCCAAAAGGTATACCACACCCTTTTGGCCTGAAAGTTATATGCTTGAGAGAAAGACTGATGAATCAACCGCAAGTTCTGAGGGCATCGGTTCAATGCTAGCTCAGTACATTTACGACACTACGTCCTCCGTCCATGAGCGGCTAATACAAGCCTCGACCGCCGTACAAAATAATCACAATGGCAGCTCCATACAATCTAAAGGTAACTCTTCGGGGATTAAAATTAAGAATCGTTCGTAAATTGAAAAAATCGAAACCGCTTTAAAAGGAGTAACTGAAGCGGGTGAGTAGGAAAGGGAGAGGAAGAATGTACAATAGTCCCAGCAAGATACCAATTTATTCATCCGCGCTCAACCAGAGTCCAAGACCTCTCCATAATTGAATCAATCCACGATTGCGATAAATTACCATCATGAGTCTCCCAATGCTAGCTTCGAGAATGGCCGAACCTTGAACGAGGCCGACCTCGTCGTTTCAGGACGGATCTAGTATTGGCTCTGACACATGTTCCTCCAGGTTATTTTCCAAGTAATCACCGCTTAGCGGAGTGGCTTGCGATATTCTCACGGTCGCTGTGGTGAATTTATCTAAAATATCGTTAGCATCTTGGTTATGCCAGAGTTACGGCCCAAAAAGAGCAACGAATATCTAGCAAGAAGACAGCCGAAAATGATTTCGTCATAAATAATGATAAACCAAAGAAAAAAAGGCGTCAATCTTCAATGTATTGATTAAGCAGAAGGTAGATGAATCGATCAAGAAATGCACAAATACTTTTTCGCTCTCAGCGATAACAGTCATTCAACACTTAAGTAGAGGGAAACAAAGTTCACGTCCATAGCACATGGAGTATAAAGATATGCAAATAAGTCGTAACACATGGAATAAACAATTATACACATTATGTATAAGAATAAATTACGAAAAAGTATGCCAACATTATTTGCGATTTATGCATTCTCTACTATAACACCTACCCTAGACCAGCACAACTGTCTTGATTGCTATATGATGTGACATTTCCAACCATTTGAACACAAAATGAGCAGTACTAATCATCAAAGTGTAAGCTATGGTTTTTTACAATCTTATAAATTTGACTAAAGGGTTGGTTTATATTGTTAGTTTTGAGCCATTAGGGATCGGTCATCAAAAATGCAACCTGGCGGCCTAGTCTTAATTCATCATCTATTCATCGAGTTTTAGTAAGTTACATGCTATTTATCAACTACAAAAACAAAATTTCATACCCCATATTAAACTTCAGCCCTATTTTGGAAATGGCCTTTAATCCATATTGCTATAGTGACCATTAAAGCCTTGTCAAGTTCACCATATAAAAAATATGCACATGTACCAACACACATCCCTCCCGCACATAGGTGGGATGGAGCGAAATTCTGGTCAAAAAGGAGAATACTAAGATATTCGTTCTCCTAATCTTCCTTTTGCCCCTGAAATTGTACCTCGATTCCTTGGTCTCCTTCCCCCCCTTTTGCAAGCCCCAAACTTGCAAACATTGACGGCTATTCTTCTATCGTTCTATTTGAACCAAGGTTCTTGGTTTCTTAGGGAAATATTATATCAAGATATTGGGTACAAATCTAAAACATTTTGCTAGGTCGTGTTCTAACCCACAAATAGCTACAGACACTAGGTGGATTTATAATATTAGGCATCATAAATGCGTTGTTCTCGCGATAACTTGCCACATGCTTACTTACTTATAGCTACGGTACCTCCCTTGAATGTCACAACTATGACTGTGCCCTATATATATCTTGGCTGGTCGTGATGTTGCTGAAATCACCACGCATATCCTTTTGATGCAATGGCTAGGGTCTGCTCCGCGACATTGAAAGATTGTCCCCGACTCTATATTCCTACTATTCCTCAACTCTTTGATAAATATAAACAATATAAATAAAAAAAAATAAACCCGTAGAATAACTTAAACAAAAATTTTCAGTTAATTTAGTCGTATTGATAGGTGCGCCGTTTCGAGTTGAGCTCGCACTTACCTTTAGCCCTGGGATTCAATTATTTAATTAATATTTAAAAGCAATAAAATTCTATAATATGCGAGGTAACAAAGTCATACGCGGACAAGCCTTTGAGATGTTCATGGTACAAATGTGATGTACTGTGTATTGACAATGAGGAATGTTGTGTTGCATCTACCTCCGCGAAAGAAAAAACATAAATGCTGTCATAGATCGTAATTCAGTATAGTATCGTGATCGATTTAGTTGAACTTTAAAATAAAGCGACCCAACCAACCTCAACACTGTTGCGGCAGTGATAGGAGCCTACGGGACGCCACACGCGGCCCCAAAGTGTGTTAAAACGCCACGAAGACAACTGCCAAAGGCTCAACAGCCCATCACCTAGCAACCGTCCCATTGGCCTCTGGGAGCCTCATGCAAATTTTCACAGCCAAGACTGTTTAGAACTAGAGTCAGGAACTCGAGGCTGAAGCGCCTGGGAATCTCAAGCCTATATATATGAACATCTTGTGTCAGACCCTTGGCTTCTATACACGCTCAAATAACCAGATGGGTCTGCTCATGAAGATATCCTTGTCGCTACTGCCGATCACGGAATGTCGATCACATCCGACGCTGACCAGGAAGGGTACTTAACCCATGTAACGCGCCCAAAAGCGCCTTTCGTCTGTCATTGAAAGACTGTGTGGTTTTCTTTCAACGCCTGGGCTCGTTTTAGGTCCAAGAAAAAGACTTCGCGGCTGTTAAAAAGGATATCGGGACTCGTGAATTGATGATCCTGATCGGAGGAAAGGCGAACAGCCTCCGTATGAATTAAAGGGGTCGCCGGGATTGACTAATTTCCATCCAAGGATAGCGGATTCGCATCCTCAAGTGAGATGACAATGTTTCCCAATTTTTGATCGGCAAGTTGTCAGAGCTCTGTATTGTAGCTGCACCGCTCGCCCGTGAGAGAGTAGTGATGACGGAGGAAATTTCGTAACCCCGTCCTTGCTTACATGCCGAGAGACCCACTAGAAATACACCTCAAACCAAGAGTTTGGTAGTGGGTGCAGGGGGGTGAAGTGGTTGAAACGTCTTCCATATCAACCATTTCCCAAGCACTCACCGTTTTCTTGTCACTTTGCTGGTCACACCGCTAGTCTTTACCGTCGCCATTCATCCACGTTTCTACCTTAGCGATTCGGGCCGGCCCCCTAAAGCGAAGAGCTCCCGAACGTGCCGAGATCCGCGCTATCGTCCTCGTGGCCATGCACAAGCCGCTCTTTTAAGTCCTAGAAAGGCCTGACCATTTTGTGTTGCTCCTTGGTAGTGATGCAGGGACGGGATTTATGAGGCCAGCGCTGTGCCTGCCTGTGCGTAAATTGTGGACAGAGGCAGCCTCTCACATCTTTGGTGTTTAACGTACAACTCGATCCACATCACTTTCTCGGGCTTCCGAGCGCACATCCATGGTTATAACTATCTCTACGACGTATTAGTCTCGAGCTCCATGTGGTAGGACGGCTTAGGGAGTATTTCTTGGGCATGGCGTTCGTCCGCCCGCCTTCATCTGGTCCGCCCCTTAAAATAAACAGCCTAGCCCTCCTGGGTTTGGAGAGATAAAACACCCACTGTGAACGAGCTGATTGGGGCCTGAAGAGCGTTTTTATTCAAACTATGGCTTAGACTGGGCTATATTCCTCCCTAGCACGTCTTCGTGTTGGATTAATATAATCCATAGCCGTTGTTGTGCCTGCAATAGCCAAGTTATTGATGGAAGGCATCATTTCCTTCCTTTTACCCCAAGCTGCAACACAGCCTTTCCCAACCAGGCTGAAGAACCAATCAATAGCCTTACCCCCATAGCGGATAAGGGCCTCCTTGACAATTTCAATAGCAACACTTTTCATGATGTTGCTGAATGTGGCTTCATCCTCCTCCTTTTGGGCTGTCCAGTTGATTGGAGGCATCGCGGGCGGTGGTTGGTTTGTTTGTTCGCGTGGTACCAGCTGTTGCTCGAGGTATGTCTCTTTGTGAAGAGGAGCGATGTTGTGTGCTGTGGTGTGTGGAGCTCGGAGGCCGCAGTGTTGTTTGTGATTGATAAACGTGGTGGAAGTACTTGCAATGACCACCAGTAGCGTGCGAATGGATCGACGACGTTGATATCAGTCAGAGGCAGAAGAAGTGCGTTGAACGTTCGCACAAGTTGATGGTTTGAGGGGTTGACAGTCTTCTTGAAGGTGTGAATTGAGATGACATCTTCAGTGAAAAATCCGCTTCTTTTATCTGCAGATTCAGATACCTCTTTGGCCGCATTTCTAGGTTTTCAAACATCTGTTTGACTTGAAGGCATTCAGACTTCTGCGTTCCCTTGGAACCGCTGTTATGACTGCTGTTGTGTGGGCCCGTTCCAAAGGTTGAAGAAGCTTTTCACCCAACCGGCTGAACACAACGGTATTGTTAACTCTAACGTTGGTTGTGTCAAAACCTTCATCGTTACATGACTCATCCAACCGAAAGTTTACTATTCAGGAGGGTCGATCAGAGGTTGTGCAGCCTATGCATTTACTTTTGGGTATTTTGGTTCAATGGTTCCAAGCCTCACACCATTACGCGTGTTCAGGTAAAAACTCTTCAATTGTCTAGTTATTTCCTAAGGCTAGGGTACTTCGGCCTTGTAGTGCACCTGCATTAATAAAAAAAAAAAAAAAAACTCGATAAACAGCCTAGTCCGAGCCACGGACAAGGCAGCCAGCTAAAGTGCTCGGGTGATCAGCGCAAGACTCATTTTTTCCTTCTTCCTCCTGCCCCTTTATTTTCTCTCGATGAGGCGATCGTGTCCTCCAATCTCAGCTTGATAGGAACAAACAAGGACACAGTGCATTACTATCACGTCTCAGTTCCATTTGCCACAAACAATAGGCCCGTTGGGGCCAGATTATTATTTATTCGATCATTCCAGATCAACCTCGCTGACGCCGACGGATATCAGTTGTGTGTACAGATGGATGAAGCCTCGCAAGAGCTCCACGTCAACAGGGGCAGGTCGATATTCAGGTTCCGCTTCATGGCAGCTATTTTGTACAAACTCAGTGGGGTGAGATCACTTCTCTCTTACGGCTGACGTGAAGCATTTGCCAGATTTAGATCGATGAAGCAGGACTGACGAACCCAAGTCGCCTCTCCAACCAATGCACTGTGACGCGGTCGACAAGGCGATTAACTGGTGCAGTTCTCTAGCCAAGGAAACACGACATCACCTAGACGATAATAGACCGGTCGGACCCCCATGACTTGTATACCAGCAACGGTGAATGATGGCAGCGGACGATGACAACCGCGATGATGCTCTTGGGCTAGTAAACACTCCATCATTTCCATACCGACGCCCAGAATCTTTTACGCGAAATGGAAGGACATGTCTGGTTCAGCAAATTAATCTCTGGTGTGGTGGTAGAGGGTGCCTCGCGAGGAAACAGAATTTGAGCGGACTAGTGGCTCTGCTCCAGGCCACGTAATGAGACCACGCCTTACCGACAGGTGCCCTTTTGCACTCGCTCATAATCTCGGTCGACTTGAGCCCAGAATCAACGACAGTCCATGACACGGGTGCGTGAGTTCAACTAGCCAACCAGTAACCTCGCCATATTCTCTTCATCACGCCCCTAACTCAACCAAGCTTGCAATCTGCCGAGTCACGACCCATTGATTCCCAGAAACCGAACTTCAAGACTCAGCTACTGGTTTCTCCCAAGGCACAATAGACATACCTCAACGACAGCCGAGCCGCGCGAAAGTTTAGCTGTTTTCCAACGTCCAGTAGGCTCCACACCATCATCACGACAGTCGCTATTATTTAGCTGCCATCTTCCATGTGTTTGATCAAGATACGACTACTAGATCCCGCTTGATCCCATGCCTTCTATGAGACATGAACGACTATGGATCCTCCGGACGACCCGAGCACCCACACGGTGATGGTCGCTTTCGAAAGGTTTGTCACACGGGCTAACGGAAATACACCCACTTTAGTCCTTGCGGGCCGTAGAAAGGCCTCCGGTAAATTAGGAATGTGTTAGAAGCATTTTACTTGTCGTCTCGTCTCCAGATGGAAGGATAATCATAAAAAAGTGTAATTATGATATAGAAACGATCGATACATTATTCTTGCAATAATAGCAATGCATACTTTCTTCCAACAACAATACAATCCTTGAAAGATTGTCCCCCGACTGCATTCCTACTATTCTCCAACTCCCTAATAAATAAATATTCTAGACAGTTAGATTTGTGTACAAGTAAAAAGGGAATTATACAGGCGCACTTCTACATACCAACAATGAGTATATTTGGTATTGCGCCTGATTCAGGAGAGCATCTGGACAGCTTCATTTTCATCACAGTTCAGTATCTGTGGGGGTCAGCGTTAAATATGGCACCCTGACTGGCCACAGCATAGCCATACCTATAATACTAGCAGACCACGCGGCACGTCCAGCAGTAATATTCATGGTGATGCATTCAGTGCCAGGCTTTTTGTTGTCTCTTCTCTCAATTCTGTGCACTAGCACCATTGTGGTAATGATTTGGCCCTTGGTTAACGCGGTATGGTGGCATATTAGAGCCACTTCCCTAAAAGTGTAAATAGATAAGTGTGTATTATCGATAATTGTATTTTCACTAAATATAAATGAAAAAAAAAGCACTTTTGATTACTTAGATAGGTACTATCTGGCCCTTCTTTTTCCTTAACCTTGGAATTGCTTTCTTTAATTTTTATAAATAAATCTTATTTCTTTTTAAATTTTATTTATTTAAATCTTATATTTATTATTAATAATATTTATTATAAAAATATTTTTTTTAAATTTAAATTTATTATATTTTTATATTAATTTTTTTTAAATTTTAATATTTTTTTTTAATAAATTTTTAATTATTTATATTAAAATTATTAATAAAAATATAAAATATTTAAAATTTATATATAAATTTTATTTTTTAATAAGTTATAAAATTAATTTTAAAATTTATATTTGATTTATTTTTAATAAATTTTAATTAATATTTAATATATAATATAAAAAATAATTATATATAAAAAGTTTTATTAATATATTTTTTAATAAATAAATAATTTTAATTATAAAAAATATAATATTTAAATAATATTATATTAAAAATAATAAAAAATATATATTAAAATTTATAATTTATTAAAATATTATTTTATATTATATTATTAAATTTAATAAATAATTAAATAAATATTATTTTTAAAAAATAATTATACTTAAACTATTACTTTACTAATTAATTTAATATAATAACCAAAATAATAATATATACTTATCTATTTGCACTTTTGGGGAAGTGGCTCTAATGTGCTACCATAACGCGGCGTCTCCCACAGAGACGTCACACGTGCCGGTATAGGAACTGCTGAGCGCCCAAGGCCACATATACTTGAAAATCGCGTCTTTCCACCGGTCCTTGGTCTCCACTCAGAACCTTGTTGGCAACACTTTTTACATCCCGTGAGTCCAGGGTCCAGGAAGCCTACATTTATGAAGGCATTATGCTATATCTCTAGCTTCCATACTACCAGTCACAAATGAGAAATGATCACCGTCGACACACATACTCAGCCCATGAAATTGACCCAAAAACACCGCGCATATGGCGCAGAGAGACCGGGTTTTTTTTTTAAAAGGCATAGGCTAGTGTTTGGCTGGAAAATAAAAGCACTGCGACGGTCGAAAAAAAGGAGGTCTCATGAGTTCAGAGTCTCGGGCAGAAAATAACGGGTAGAGTCCTTATGGAATGAAAGGAATCGACCTAGCTAACTCATTTTCATGCAATGACAGCGGGATTTCATCCTGGGGCCGCAGTCCTTCCCAGTCAGCCTGCGGTGCGCGGGTTACAAAAGTTCCGTATCGCGGCTACAACTCTGTGACCCTGAGATCAAAGCCAAGGGGTAGAAATCCCATAATTCCGTTCATTTTCACATATCATTGTGATACAAAGTTAGAGGCCGGAGAAAAAAAGAGAGATCGTATCTAGAACCCAAAGTTTGAGAGTGAGTACAGGGGTGAAATGGTCCAAATCCCCTAAACCCTGATGTTGATCGTCTTGAAAGCGTCAGCGCTGCACTTGGATCTTTCGCTAGTCTACCTCACGGTCGTTTCTATCACCGTCCATACATCCACGCTTTATTTGATGTGGTGGGACGGGGATGGGGAGGAGCAAGCCGCTCCTGAGCTCCTGCCGCTCTTTGGTCTTCTCGTGAACACAGTCGTTGGGAGCGTGTACGCCCTTGCGCTTGGGTTCGGGCGCAATCTTGTCCATTTTTTGTTCCAGATAAGATTGAATTATTTGCCTCGCGTTAGACAGGGCTTGGCTGGGTGACGCTAGCATTGTGCTTGTGTGATTTGCGTGCAAACACTCCCACTCACACTAAGTTTTTACGCCGTCACTTGCAACTTGACTTGCGCCATTTGTTGGAGCTTTTTAATACAGAGCCATGACTAGGCTGATCCCCAAAAGGCAGTAGTTCTGGGTCCTCGGAGGGGGCATGGTCAAGTGACCCTTTCCTGGAAATGTGGTGACTGTCAGCCTTCATCCAGTCCTACACAAGTACGTATCAAAACAATCTCGAGGCTAATTTGGTCCGCATAAGTCAAACCTTGTCAGCCGCATAAGCAAGAAAACTAACACACGAGGTGACCCGCGGCTCCTCTTCTTCTCCCGTGCCCCTTTTCCTTGTCATTATTTCTCATCTTTACAAACCAGACAGAGACACGTTGGTTTATTATCAGGCCTCCGTTTCTTTTTCCCACGAATGTTACACCGGTCGGGACCAAGCCATTATCTCTCGCGACATTTCAGACCAGACGCGCTTGGTCTTAACAGATTCAGCGATATGGCTGCAGAAGGAACTTCACAAGACCAACTTCAACTAGAGCAGACCAGTGGTCCATATTTGGGCTCCGATTCATGGTAACTATTCCTTTACAAACCTACTGGAGCGGAATCACTTGGCCCGCTCCTTTCCAACAACTAATGCGAAGCATCCAACAGGTCTCGGTCGATGAAGCGGGCTTGGCCTACGCAAGTCTCTCTCCTCCAATTAAACCAGTGTGACGCGATCATCCAAATGACGGACTACGATAATCCTCTGATTTCAGAACCAATACATTACCGAGGCGACAAGACAGACGGCAGGATCCCCTGAATCTCACACAAACAGTGACTGATTACGTCAATGACCGATGAGGATAGAGACAATACCCTTGGGACAGCAAGCCTGCTCTTATCTACACGTCGCTGTTCGATTATATTACTGAAAAAGAGAGGAGCATATCAAGCTCAGCTGATCGGTCTGGTGTGGGAATGTTATCCTGGAGTGCCAGACCGCCTTGTGAGTCATAATCCTCAGTTTCCTCGCAACTAACCAGGAAGCTTCGGCTCAAAGCTCACATGGCCATGCCTAGAGTACTAAATTGTTTCTTTTTATTTAAAATTATCACAACAATGACTTGTCCTAGTGTGGTAGCAGAAGAGTGCCTTACGAGACAACCAAGCATCGAGTCAGCTGTCAGGCCGGCCTCGGGTATTTAATGTGAAACCAAGCTACCAATAGGCGCCCTCTCTTATCTACCCATGGGCTTCATTTCGGCTTGAGCTCGGAATCGGTCGCAAATTCCATGGCCGCCACTCTGGGGGGGCAAGTTCAACGGAAGGACTAGTAACCTCGCCGTATTCTTCCAACCCTCGAAGCTACCACCTCCTGACTCAACCAGACGTTGCAACTCATGGGTTGCCGAAACCGAACCCCACATTCACGTACCAGAGCGCTTGCAAGGCACAGCAGGACAGCCGAGCCGTGTGAAAATTTAGCCGTTCCCCAGCAGTCAGCCACGGTCCCACGCAACGGAAGAGCAATGGCCTTCGTTAATTAATCGCCATCTGGAGATACGTTTACTCAAGTTCCGAATACTCCATCTCCCCTTGATCTTATGCTTTCTGCGGAACATGAGCAAATATGGATCCTTTGGAGCACACCCACCTCCACAAAAAATAACGACGGCAACTTGGGAAGAACACTGAGCATTTAAATAATAACCCAACTATCTACGACATTTAATAATAACATCCACTTGTTACCGTCCTTGAACGCCATGGGAAGACTTCCCGTAACAGGGCATGTCTCAGCTGGCCCATCGGGTTCAACTGTCGAGCAAGTCTATATAAAGTCAGCATCGTCTACAGATCTCGACGACCCAACCTTCAATCTACCCATACTATCTCTCATATTTCGAGTCGTCAACCACCTTCGATTGCTCCTATCAGGGACATACGCCTGTGGACACTGATCGACCATGCCTGTATCTTCCACCGATGTTAACGAGCACAAAACGTCTGTTACACCCAAAGAACTTTCCAGGCCTTCCGACTCATGAAATAGATGATGGCGCTAACTAGTGACTTTCTAGTGCCGAAAATAATGGCTCAATGTTAGAGCGGTATATCTACGACATTGACTCCTCCGTCCACGAGCGATTGATTCAACCTCGCATTGCCATACCAAATGGTACCAATGGGGACGCCTCTCAACTTCAGCATGGTGTTGAAGATGCCCGAAACCAGCAGCCCCCACAAGGTGGTCAGGCTTGAGTTAGTTTGGTGAAGGAAACAAGTTGGCAAAAACGGGGGAGTTTTACAAGAAAGAAGTCTACATTCAAAGCAAAATATCATCAGCTTAATCCAAGTGTTATCCAGTGCACCACAAGCCAAGTGATGGAATCTGCAAAGCATCAGGAAGGGTCCATCAATATCCACTTCTATGGTAGCCCCAACCAAACAAAACCCACACCATCCATGCCAGTACCAGGACCATACCTACGGGATCGCACTAATGCAGTTTTCTTTTATCAAGGCCAGGTGTTGATCTTAGCGTATACACCAAATAAAGTATAGGTCACAGGGGCTTAAATTCCACCTCCATTCGACCTCGCATAGGTGTGTACACCTCTTCATGTTGGGTTAAAGAGAAAAGAAAGTGGATACCGGGATCAACCAGGAGCTTCAGGGCCACAAGGATAGCAGGTGTGACTGCATTTAATAACCCTACTCGGCCATGGTTTGATATGCGAACATAGGCCCAAACCCTTCTCTCTCAGACGGCTCATTTAATGGCCCAAGTGAACACAATGATCTATAAAAGGCTTTTGCGGGCCTACAACCTGAACGTGTGCGCTTATTTAGTTTTTTCTTTCATTTCTTGGTTTTTTTTAAGAAAAGAATTCAGGGGCAATGTGCTCAATTTATTTATCTATTCATTGGTATGCCTGTGATGCCTACCCTAGACCACAACGGCTTAGACATCAGGCATGCGATGACATTTCCAGCCACCCAAGTGTGGATTGAATAGCAAGATTCATTATGTCACGAAGATAGAGCACCCACTGAAAGCAGATACATGTCGGTAAATCTCCTGTCTCAGGCTAACAGGCCGTCTTACAAACCCTCAAGGCTCGATCAGTCCAACTTCCACCATCGGCGTCTTGGAGGCCGTTTTCCTTCTGGTGATGTTCGGGTAACGATCTTCTCACATGGTGGCCAGAATTGCGCGGCCCGCGCCATAAGCCCTATAACACTTGTCTTTGCCGTTGGGCGGCTTGGTGCGTCCCATAGGGCCTGGGTTGCTTTTTTTTTGGTCTGGTGAGAAGACGTCGTGGCGGTCGGAAAGAATGGAAGCACTCCCACCAGACGGAAAGCAAAAGCAATGAGACCAGGCCTGGATGAAACCAATACACTTTTATTAATGTGCAGTCAGGAATGGAAAAAGTGCATCTTCAATAGACTGCAACCCTTCCTTGGTTTTGGCTTGGATGCTGTAGGAGCCATTCATTGCGGTCACACCCCCAGGGCGAAGGCTAAGGGGCGAATGTGAAGCTGACGTGGTGAACCAAGAAGTCTTGCATTCAAATCATCCTCCCTACTGCTCCCTACACTGATAATTATGTCAACAGAGCACCGTGCCAGCTGGTAGTGTGTCGGGATCTCCCACATGGAAGAGTCTGTCTATAAAAACCCGGCTCCTTTTCGCTATTTACAAGTATGCTTGCCGTGCAACCCTCCGACCCTTTAAATAATCATATTATATGTGCAAAAGATACTTTCGGTTCGAACAGCTTCGCGCCAAACCCTACTCGTCTCCAGAAGCAAACGGTATGTGCAATCCTCCAAAGCAAAGCAGACCCAATGGAACTATGCCAAAAGACTCATATCTTCTCAGCCTCCAGAATCACACCAAGATGCTTCTTCGGTTTCTTCACGATACGTCGTCTCTCCAAGATCGACTTTTACAGCAATCGATGACTCCGCCAAAGGGGAGCGACGCTGGGGCAGTGAAGCCTCCAGATGGGGGAGGGCAGCCCAGGTTCACCATAGCAGTTTTAGTGGACGAACAATTTGTATTTAGCGCTATTAGACAGTTTTTATAGAAGCTAGGCACTAAATTTAGGCTAAAACAGAGCAGGCTACTGAACAAGTCTACCGCAAATGAGATGTGTGCTGTAGTACGGAGGGAAATTGATGAATCTATTCTATTTATCACAATATTGACATATTTTATGACACGCGACGTAAGAAACGCATTCAGAACTTGATAATTGACAGCGGGTGAAGGGTAGAATGATGGAAATGCCTCTCGAGCCAACAACAGCCTTGTTCCAAACACCCATGCCGCCCAGCTCCTCGATCAGTCAATTCGGAATAGGGTACCATTTCGGCCAGTGTCTGCTGTCACCTCTCACTCACTGTTTCATACAGGGCAGATTGGAGGCGAATCAATGCCATCCCTCAGCCAACACGTCTTCATCAACGCCCATTCACAGCGCGTACGTCTTTGCTGTCTTGCCCGCGCCCACACTCTTGTGCTGTTCATACACTAGAATTAATAGTACGTGAACTATTGCCTCCGCAATTGGATTCCGACGCAGGGATGGTTCTTCAAGCCATCGATGTGCGCCGATACGATATGCGCAAGAGCCATAGCTCTGTACTCACTCTCTCTCTCTCTCTCTCTCTCTCTAAAAAAAAAAAAAAAAAAAACAACCATTCAGATGGAAAATCCGGCTTACGCTTTCACTTAAAACATGTGACACCTCATCTCCGCGGTTACTAATGTAGGGTCATGGTCACAACCACGAGTCTCGGGTCTAGCACCACTGTTTACACTCCATACGGATCGGAAAGCAAAAGACAGTCCCCCAACGGCCATCCTGGGATCAAATACCAAGCGCGCATCGAATCAAGCACCTTTTTGGGTCGATTCGGCAGGCAGAAAAATTCAGCAAGCATGGTTTGGTTTGGTTGAGAGCACGAGGCTTGGCAGCCGCGTTGGTTCGCCGCGTACGGCAATCGACAGCCAACAGCCTGTGGTGGGGAGAAAAGAAGGCAACCATCCGGACCCCTTACTCGTACAGCCGGGTGCACAGGGTCATTTTCATTTCCCTTTTTTTCTTTTTTTTCTCATTGCTGGTAGCGGTGATCACACGCTCCTAATTTCCCATCTCACCTCAAAAACAAACAAGTAATTGCCACTCCGAGGTTTTTTCCCGATATGCCAAGTAATTCGTTAATTGAAGTTGAGCTATCACTACTCGCACCACTTGAAGTTATAGATCATTGATGTCTACCGGCACCGGCTATGCGACTACGTCAGTAATCTTGGAAGGCTGCAACACCGGCAAGGGGCAAGCCGCCAGTGTATGCTCAAACGTTGCTCCATAATCGCCAATCTTGTATTCTACGATACCAAACGAACTAGGCGCCCTTGCGTCACTGCTTTCCTCCGGCTTCGACTAATGTACAACATTGGCCAGGTATCGATGAAGGTAGTCAGCCCAGTTTGTAAGCCCGCCCTCGAGCTCCCCGTGACAGGGTCGTGGGAAGCCAGGTATCTAGTGCAGTTGTCTCAACTGGGGAAAGAAAAATCGAAGGGGAAAACAAAACCAATCTACCCACGGGCCCTGATCCTAATGCCAGTAAATGAAAGCAACAGACAGTGGTAACGAATGGCGAGGGAGCGGAGGAAGGGCGAGACCCTCGCGCCAGCAGCCTACCCAAACTTGGGTCGCCCAAACAGAAAGCGAGAATCTTCCACCCCATGGCTGGTCGCGGGTCCTCTTTAGCCCCTAGGTCCCATGTGCCATCAAGGGCCAGATTGGGTAACCATAGGGCTTCCGATAGCCAGATAGGCACCTTGCCCAGCACGCCCCTGTCACCCATACATGTACAAGCCACCGGAACATAGCGCCCGCCGGTTTGTCTGTGGTAGACACTCGTTCTAGGTTGGATTGCCAAATAGGCAGCCTCCAATACACTTGGTTCTGCCCACCGTCCGGCCCCTTTCCGCGCGAAAAGTCCATGCGCCACATAATTCGACCTTCGTTGCGCCATTGGTACAAACCTGGTAATCCTCACTATTTTTATGGTTTTTCTTTCCCCGACTCGCGCTATTTCGGTGTGGCGCTGCCGCCATCCTCTCGCGTAGACTGCGACAGAATGAGGCATGACCCGCTTGTGTGGTGTCATAGGCCGAGACCCGTTGCTGCGATGGGACGGGGAACACCGAGGTGAGAGACCTGTCAGTGGTAGCGTACCATACCTCCGCTTTGATTTCAACGACAACATCGATTGCACCTCGCATAATCTGTATCATGGCTGGAGCGGTCACAGTGCACAATAGGTAGGTACGTACCTGCAGGAGCCCGCTTGCTTGTTTCTTTTCCAGTGGGCGACAGCCGTACCTGGCATGCACACCTTTAGGTCGTATTGTTTTCTCGTCCCCCGAAATGAGGAAACTAGCCTCCGTCATCAGCCATCCATCATCTCCGCAGTGCTTAAACAAACCGCTGCAACACACACCCCTCCATCCCATACATTTGGGTGCCATTAAACCCCGAAGCCTTTAGAGATCTCGCGCCTCCGTCAGGGACGACGACAGCAGCTGGACAAGGGTAGTGCGAGGCATCTGCATCATGGAAGTAGTCGAAATCCCAAACGGACTCGTGGATATGTGCCCACCTCAATCTTGCGTAGGCGGATATCCGGTCAATGAGCATTCGCCATATCTCGATGCTTTTTTTTTGCCTTGTCGTCAGATCAAAGCGTCCTCAAAGCCGACCGAGTATAAAGTCCATCGCCGTCACACCTCCTCGTAGTTCATCACCTCCTTGATCTCGCAGCATCTTTCATTTACCTGAGCTTCCTAGTATCTTCAACTGCTCCTATAAGGGATATCTATATACGTATGCTCGTCAAATCCCAATCCGCGAACCATGTCTTCCTCCTCAACCGATGCCAACGACCATCAAATGTATGCTATACGCAACGGCTTTTCCAGGCCTCCAACATCCACTGACTGATGACTTTTCTAATTCCGATAGCAGTGCCTCAATGTTGGCTCAGTTTATTTATGATACCTCCTCCTCCGTACAGGAGCGGTTGATGCGAACCTCAATGGTCACTTCAAACGACACCAACACCGATTCATCCCGACCTCAAAACAGTATTGACGTTACCAGGGATGAGCAGACCCCACACAGTAAGAGGGACGGAGGTTTCTCTACCAAGTGATGAAACCAAATGCGGGGGTGGATTGGGAGGTTATGAAAAGAACCATGTATTTGTAGCGAGACAATGTTGACTTAAACACCCACCTACAATCAAGGTTGACCCATGTGACGTTATAAGCTAAGAGACGATATCTGCAAAACATCTTCACGGATTTACCAGCGCTCGCTTCCGTGTCGGCCCACCAACGCCAGAACCCTGCCTATGCTTGCCCTCGCATTTTCCCCCAAAGAAGGAATGTTAATTGTTGACCAGGGCCCAAACAATGATGGAACATGTGCCCCTGTGTGTGCGTTTTTTTTAATACTCCAGTTAACTTGAGGCCGGAAAAGCTGGGAAAAGGGAAAAAGATAATTAAACAAGGGTCGGCTTGGGTGAGGGGACCACACGATCCACACAACCAGCCTGGTGTTTTCTTTGACCGTCAGCTAGGTTCAGACCCGCTAAGACCGCCCTACCAGGGTGACGACGAGGGAGAGAAGAAGGGAGGGAGACAACAAGGAGAACATGTGTGGCACAGGTACCCCAGAATGCTCTCGCGCAGGATCTGGTAACCAGTTCTAGGCCCACCTGGTCGCACACAATGGCACAGTATGTACTCCGCACCGCTGTACAACGTCGTCCCAATGACTTCCAAAGGTGTAGTGGAGCCACACTTGGGGCCAGGGCCGGTCCGGCACCCTCACTGGCGCCAAAGTCAATCGAGGCTGATTAGGACCCTTCTGCTTCGCGATCGGCGGGTCGCAACCGCCTGATCGGTGCCACGCAACTAGCCAGGGTGACCGGCCCAGTGGGTAAACTGATTGCATCAGATCTCAAAGATGCCTCAATAATTTGACCTCGGGGGTGGAAGATAATAGTCCCACTGGAACCCTTGGACCCAAGGTAAAGGAGAGCAGTACGCTATGCATGCTGGTTCAAGTGCAATTGGACTCGGATGCATCGCTGCATACGACCAGGGAAGTGAAGCAGGAAAACGGGCGCATAGGGTCAGCAACCGTTAGCAACCAAAAGCGGACGTGACAAAGAAGGGGCAAGAGGAAACTTATCTTATGTATCGCCGCTCAAAACCCCTACTCATACATAATTCACCCCCCTCCCTTTAATATTGGACCTACAGACCGGTTCATTTCGGGGTGCTTCCAAAGAATTCTCAGTGACAAGACACACACACACACACACACACCGGTTTCCTACCCGAAAATACGTACCGCAGATCGAACCACGGTGAGAACCTGATCCACACCCAATAAGTAAAACGCTGCATGATGACAAGATTTGTTCACGACTCCCCAAAAGGGCACTTACCCTGCACCTCGCGAATTGCCAAAATCCAGAAGGCTTCTATTTCTTCTAACACCATGTTTACCCTGGGTCTCGTCTCGAATTAACCCATGGACATCATATAAATGGCTTAGCTTCGCCGGAATACAGGCATTTGTCGAATCATTGGCACTGGACCACACCCCTGCGAGGTGGATGGCATTGGGTCTGGGAACAAGGTTGTACAGATGGAGGTGATTCGATGATCGGGCATGTCCGCGGGAGAGAGTTGAAGATGCGAGAGGAAAAAGGCCTGTTGTCTCTTTTCTCCTTCCTTCGGACATCCCACATTGTCGTTTTGCGCCTGTCATCCCCCGCAACTGTCACCTCTTGACAATCATCTCCAATCATCTCCAATTAACGCTAACGTGCCAACGTGACGTTGGATTGGGCCAATGTCTTCCAGGTTCAACAGAGCACCTGGAAAAGAAACAGGTATGGCGGTACTGCCACCTGTCGAGGCGACGAAAAAATATATCGTCAGCGGCGCTACCAAGCCCCCCCCCCCCTAAAATTCCCCCGCCCGAGTAACACGCATCTTGCTCAGCTGTCTTATCTAGCACAGGCTTGTTTTCCCGCTTGCTTCAGTTTTCGGAAACCGGCGCAGTCGCAAAATCCAAGCATTTTTGGCATCCCTCACCGCGGCTGTGCCCCATTTACTCCACACGGTTCGCATTGTTCGCGGGGGCGGCCTCTCAGGCAAACTTCCAAGCAACGCAACAAAATCCCTCACAGATAGCCAATGAAGAGGAGATAATTCTTTGAGTCACGAATTTCTTCGCGTACTCGCAATTTTCTCACACTGGTTCTGAAATCCAAGACCAGTAATAGGAGTATCACTTGCTCACTTTCGCCCCCTGTATCTCATCGACCACTTCTTGCGACAGGCTCGATGCCCAAACTCGCAGCACCGCCTCAATAAGCGACCTCAGTTAGGGCTGTGAGAATATGTATCATCTCTCCCACCACCTGAACTCTCCAAAAACGAGCCCTACCCGCCCTGCCAGCCACACGAGCGTGGTCATAACGGAAGAACATACTAGACTATTCCATCGAAGCGACGCCAAAACTCGAAAAGCGCCTTTTTTTTAGGCGAAGATAGCTCATAGAAACGAGGTAAAACCTCACTATACCGCTGATACTACCACTAGGACCACTTGTTAAGCCATAGCGTGAACCTCTTCGAAAGAACCTTTCTCCTGCGACCCTTGTTCTTCACCCGCAGACTTGTGAAGAGTACCTCCATGCCCTCGTTGCCTGAGAAAATTACGATTATCCCCTCGCCGATTCTTTAGCTGCCGAGTCTGAAGATTCGTTACTCGAAACGAGAAATAATGTTGCGGTAAATTGATGAGCCTGGTGTCTTATTTGGAGTCTTCTGAGATACATTTGCGTCAGGTCAACAAGAGAGGTCGCAAAGCCATAAGTAACATTTGAGCAATGCAGACCAGTTGTCAGAAATCTCCCAGTTTCACAACTTACTGTGCAAAGTCACGATCTTTAGGAATTGAAATGGTGAGAATATTTGGAGCTTTGGGCTGTGTGTATAGTCTTGTCTAGGGAGGGGACGATCGTTCTTCATTATTTGGGGGTTTGTACCTTGTGCCTAGTATGAAGCCGAGTGGTGTTCATTATAGCATGACCGAGTTTATAGTTATTTGAGATTGATTCCGATGTTCTTCTCTATGCCTTCATCAGAATTACCAATCAAGAGATCACCGAAAGCCTTTCACCGCCGTTATCACTGTGTTCTACTCTGCGCTGGGAGGTTTATTGGCACATGCTCCAATGCGAATCTGCGAGGAAATGGCTAGATAGCTTCTTCTTGGCCCTTCTTTGTAGGTGGCCTTGCGAGCGATGAAGAATTTGTCTTCGTTCATTCGGTAAGGGTAATTGAAAAGGGATAGCAACAATATACGGCCGAGTTCAACGTGCTGCCGCTTGACTGTGTCCACAATGAGGTTGTTAACATCGCAACAACCATTCTGCGGCCCAGCACTTCGGTACTCCGGGATCACTCTCAGCGGGCTGATCCCCGTAAATTGCGGCTCTCTATCCATAGATGATGTGAGGGCTATGGTAAGGACCGAGAGAGCCCTGACTCTCATACCTCATCAGAATTCGAAGGACTCAATGAGTGCTATGGACTACGGGATGGGACCCCCGACTTGATCACGAAATTCTCGGAAGTAATGACATGAAGGGCATGCTGGAGGATGGTCTAATACGTACTTCAATTTCCTCAATCAGACTTTGATGCTTCTTAATGACGGTCCCTGAAAAACCTCTGGTCTTCATCCTCCCCATATTCTAAATGATGTAGTATGCTACTCTCGCACAGCAAAACTCAGTTTGCTAGTTCATCTATCCCCTTTTAACTTGATAAGCTAAACCGCTGTCTTTAATAAAAGTGATCAAATGTGAATGGCATCACCCAATTCAGAATTAAAGTTTTTTTGCTTTTATTTTTCACAGAAACAATCACCCAGATGTTGTACTGAGGGTTTGGACATTGTCGGTTTATTTAATTAAACTGGCTAAGATTGGGTTTCCAACTGTATTTGGGCACCTAGTAGTTTTGTAGCAATTTTAGACTAACTCGTAGTTGAAGGATTAGAGGCCTGTTGTCCAAGAATGACTAGCAGCGAGATGTTTGGCAAGAAAATATTTAGCACCACACAGGTTTTCCGTAATGGGATGTCTACTCAGGAAATGGCATGCTAGCAATATGTTGAGGGGTAAGGCGTCCGGTGGGAAGATGGCTTGCGCTAGCGAGACGTTGAGGAGCAAGACGTCTTCTGTCAAGACGTCTTCTGTCAAGACGTCTTCTGTCAAGACGTCTTTCATCAAGACGTCTTCGATCAAGACGTCTTCGATCAAGACGTCGGTGGAGCGTCGCGCTAAAGGGCGCTATGTGGGTTTGCGGCTGGCACCGGGAAGACAGTCTATAAATTTGATTCGCCATACGACAACCCGAACCACTTATAGCAACCAACAACGCTTGCCTTTGCGCAAAGCGTCTGTGCTGTTACATGGATGATCCGGAATATGAGCTGAAGCTTCCTATAAAGACTTGATTCCCATCCCCAACTAGCAAGATGGAATTCGCCCTCCAAGCCTCAGCATCCTTTTCATCTTCTTGCCATTGTTAGACGATCATCTCAGGGAAATACCCCTAAAGTCTTAAGATTCATTCCTAGGCTCCACATATCGACATGGATCGCATTACAGACCTGTCTAAAGTTCTGTCTCTTGATCCTGATATGTGAGCTACTCATCCCCCCCTGAGATGCGATGCTCATTGTTATTTAGCTTGAAGGAACAGAGTCCAATGTTGGCACGGTTCATTGATGACACGTCGTCCCTCTTACAAGATCGACTGATACAGAGGTCAATCGCTGAGGCGAGCCGAGATTCATACAAGAGAGAAGGATTCAAGAATAAAATCGAAGCCCGCTGTGCAAATGGTTCCACGGCAAAGGAGGAACGTGCGGTGGGCCATGCTCCCTGAAGGCCTAGTAGTCGACTTAAGCTTGATAATTAGTCTGAGTTGAAAAGGGTCTCAATCTGTTAAGGGATGCTTGAGAAATATGTATTGCAATTAATGGGGAGGTGAGAGAAGTGAAGCAGAACTAGTTAACTTGATGATTGGTACTGCCGACGACGTCGATAATTCATCTTTATAATTTATGAAATAATTATTTAATTAAATGCGAGATGATATCTGCACATCTTGATGAAACATCTAGAAAGCCATGGATGTAGACAAAGCCTTTTGGTGTGGACGCAGAAGTGGCATAAAACTTTTTTTTCTTGGGCTACGGCAAAATATTCGTTGAACTACTGCGGGAATCATTTAAAGTGATGGCCGACTGTGGAAGTGCGACACGGTTCCATGGCTTGCATGGCGAGCTGACGGCCTGAGACTTGGGTGGCTTTCGTAAAGCAACCAATTTGAATGCTAGCAATCATCTACACGTATTAAACGACTAAAGCGATAATTCCCCTGCACGCCGGTGCTTAGTGTGTTCGTCGAAGGGCCAAGATCCCACACACACCGCGCCCTGCCCGGCCGTGCCGTGGCCAAGCCTGAAGACGGGGGAACCGTCATTATTGGCGCAGGCATTTTGGTGCACATCTTGAGGGATATGCACTACATGTTTGGTGCGGTGACACTTCCTTGCCATACACGGTCAGCTTCGACGACGCCTCGAAGGAGGTCGTTGAGTCAGATCCTTCGATGCCCGTGAACGACTTTCACCTTTCTCAGCCCCCTTCCACATCTTTTCCCCTCCCTGTCTTTGTCGCAAGATCTGAGTATTATTGGAATCTCATGGCGGCTGTGCCCAATTGACTCCACTGGCGGCCTTGTTCGCTTTGCCTTAGGGCAACTACAGGTAAGGCAACCAAGTTATGATGAATCGTTTCCACAGGTGGCAAGAAAACATGTGATTGTTTAAATGACAGAGTTCTTTGGACATTTCCAACGATTCTCGAACCCAAAATCAAAAATGGAATGTCACTCATTCGCGTTGTGTTATCCCACCTGTCGCCTCTTTTATGCACTTGCCGCTCGAGCTCGTGCCGCCGTTTGCCTCACCAAATAACTGCGCGAATATCGTCTTGACCACAACCTAAATTCACCCAAACCTGGCCATGCGAGCGAACCTCTCGACTACGGAAGCAAAAAAGGAGGGTACCCACATATCTCCAACAACGAGACACTATAGCAGCATTAGCTCTTGTTTTTAAGGGATTTCTACGCTAATCAAGGCTCTGTCTCTGCATCAGCCTTGTTTCAAACAATTATTAAGACCTCATCCCCTAATTCCCAAACGAGTTGATATACATAACTTACCCCATTTCAGTTTACAATTCACAGGCCGCGGAGAGTCTCTGCAAATATGACCATATATACCGGTTTCGAACACACACCTGCGACCGCCGCCTAAGAAAAGTACGATTAGCCCCTGATTGAAGTCGAGTCGATGAAAAAGATAATTGCAGGCTCTTCTGCAGAACTTGGATACTCGTAGCGAAGACTTTGTTACTTCTTACGACTAAACTAGGGACCTTATATTTTGGCCATCACCTGTGGCAGTGTGGTTTGCAGTGGTCCTCCCGATCAAATCTTACAGTTGGGCTTGGCTGCAGCATAGTTTATCGTGTAGGATAAATAAACGGCAAAACATGAAATGATAGATTAGTGGAGTACTTCTGGCTAAGACGATCAGGCTTGAGGCTCAAACGGGTCTATTACATGAGTAGCGCACATAATGCATCGGCATCGGCCTCACCTTCTACATTTCGTGTCAGGTCCCTAGATTTGCAAGGCTATTCCAATGAGCACATAGAATGCGCCCGATGACGCGTTAAGACTCCATCATGTGATGGGTGTGGCGTTCCTCATCATAGGGTTCCTTATCCAGTGTGCCTGATCTCGACTCAGGTTTAGAGCGATCCACATGCCAAACCTGGGATGGTTTACGACGGGAGATCTCGAGTTCTGTCACCTAGGGGTGGGGTTTGCATTCGATCCTCGCTTTGAGCCGAGCAGATGTAGAAAATATTGGGGCTGAACGCAGCAAATGCACAACGAGGCTCTGGTTTTGCAGTTCACCTTCTGGTGTCTCTTGTCGCATGGCCGTGAGAACCAGTACAAAGCTATTTAATGTGGTGTGATCAAGGGACTCGACTCCGCAGCTATATGGCAATCATCGTTTGATCGGTTTACGGTATACATACGAGACTGCGACAATGCATCGGTCTTGATCCAATGCTCTAGATAAAACATCACATGCTCACTGAATCTGAAAATATGAAACCACAGTCTCTGTCCTACGCCAGGAGCTCCTGGTGGCGTGCTATTATCGATTCCTCGTGGTGGCGAGGCGCAGCAGCCGCGAAAGGCATAATCGAGTAGAGTCTGAGATGGAAACACAATAAAGAAGAAAACGGCGTGCATCAATTAGGTTGCAAAGAAGTGTTGTTATTGACCACCAGTCACGTCTTGAACGCAGTCGAATAGTATGATCGTAGTCTGTAAGTGCTATCAGCTTCATTCTTGTTCTTTCCAATTTGTACAGAACCAAAAGTGACTTGGTACCTATTCATTCATGCACGTGATCTCAATATTCGACAGATAATAGCATCAGCTAGGAGTACGTAAAAAAACAGAGTTGTCAATCAAATCCCCTACTTGACGTACTGCTAACAGCCCGTGCTGAGAGTCCAATAAGAGCCCAAGGGTCAGACGGCAAGCGTGAGATTTGGCTCGACCCCTCACCGAGAATGCCTTCTTCACCTGGGGCTCAAGCCTAATGTCGATCCCAAGGTTTCTTGGAAGTTCGCCGAGCGTAGCAGCCAAAGATAGAAAACAAGGACACTATCCTATAGGAAAGGAATCTTAGCAAAGCGCCCACAGTTATTCGAACATGGCCATTGGAAGCAGCAAAAATCACGGCTTTGATCTTGCCTAGGGGGAGGCTTTGGCTCGGCATCAAGATATTTTATCAAAATGTGCTGATCGGGGAAATGGATGGCGGTCTTGAGGGAATGCTTGTGATTCGGAGAAAGATGGCAAACAACGGGATGACTGGCCGTTATAAGCCGGAGTCGGCGCAACTCGATCGATGGATACTTTGACATCTAGCAAATTTGTGTGTAAAAGAATGTTCCTTGGCTACGTAGGTTTCTTGATTCTGAGAGTGATGGAGCTTGTGCCCCACAATACGCCGGGCAGGATACCTGCCCACTGCTCCCGCACATGCCAATGGAAACCAAGTCACCTGGCCGCATCGGCGAGGTTCCGTTATTAGTGGAGCCCATTGGGGTTTTGCGCCCGGGCGGAGACCCAACAGAGCGGAGACCGGCCGAGCAACACGGGCCGGGACGGTCTCGTGAATTATATCCCAATATTCCTAGTCACTCCAGCCTGCATGTGTTATTCTATTTACGCCGATGTTAAACTGAAAATTTTCCATATAAGCCAGGGTTCTCTACCTAATTCATGAGATGCAATACGCCAACTCTCAGAGTCTTTCGCATTTTCTTGTCATCATTAAATTACCAGAGGAGAATTGCCCCCAAAATTTAAAGTCTCGTCATGCATGACATTAAATATTCATTCAATGTTTTGTCTCGAGATATCAATATGTACACGATATACGTTACTTAGTCTTTTTAAGCTCCCAGAGGACAGGTCCACTGTTGGCCCAGTTCATCTATGACACGTCATCCCTTCAAGATCAACTGATACAGAGGTCAATCAATGAGGCAAACGAAAATATATGCAAGTGGTCGAGATCCCGGGATGAAATTGAAGATAATTGTGCGAACTAATCTGCGACAAAAGATGCACGCGTTGCATGTGAAGGCCACAAAAGTATACGATGTAGAGTAATGTAGCCTGCAACGGATGTGGCGCTGGCTTCATTGTGCCTTGTTTGTAATGGAGGACCGTTCCTGAAGTTTGTCAGTCCGCCACACTAAGTGGCTGGGCACGTGCGGGGTAAGGTTGGGCAGAGGGTTCGGGGAGATTAGATGGAAAGTCCTGGAGAATGCGTGTGTAGGGAAGTGCGAGGAACGAAGCGCGGACTGTGCTTCTGATCGACCTGGGTGTCATCCCCATCAAAGTGCAGACTCTAGGCGGAGCGGTTACTGTGCCGAGTGGCTTGCTGATTTATCTCGACACCCTGTCTCTATGGAGCACTGGGTAGCGCACCGTCGTTTGAGTCTTGCCTAACTGAACCGGGCTGCTGAACTGATGGCCTAGGTGGATAGCTTCCTGTTGTCACCACTAGGGTATGCTGTCTTTGTAGATGAATGCACCTATATTCAAGGGATCACACGCACAGTACCTTTCCGATGTAATCGACTAACAAGCCCTGGTGCATCCCCGCCAGAGCTCAGCCGCGGCGGATTCTAGGGTTCCTCCCACCTTCCGATCGTCAAGCATAGTGTTGATGGGCTTGGGGTATCCGTTACATTCTCAGCTTTGGCCATGTCTTTTGCCATCATTAAAATCCTGTTGCGGTTGTGGCTGTCTCAAGCTGGAGGCGGTGGCCTTGCCACTATGACGCTTGGTGTAGGGGAAGATAAAGAAAAAAGATAGAGATGCACCAACTTGCGATAGGAGACCGCAGCCTGTTTTTTTTTTTAATTTTTTTTAATTTTTTTTTTATTTATTTTTTTTTTGTTTACAAGAGCAGTCAATCAGGCACACGCACAAAAGAATTTTGCTCAGAACGCCTGGGACAGCTGGTCCCACATGGATCTCATCCACGCCAGAGTGACCGATCCATACTTCTCATTGGGGTGGCAGTGATGCTGAGTCGTGTCAATGCAGACCATCACATTCCGTCTTCGCTTTTCCTCCCTGGTACTGCGATCTCGCCTGCAGCGAGCATTTCCTAATGCACTCTCCGGTTTCCTACAGCGCAACCTGGTTCTTGGACCAAGCCGAGTCGGGAGCGTAGCATGGTGGTGGGAATTGGAGAAAACCACAACCTTTCACGCTTCTTCAGGTATTGGCTGTGGCCTTGAATGGGTGTGTGCTAAGGGGTAGGCTTAGCATGTCCGGGTTAATAACGATGGGTGCCACGACTCCTCCACGCCAGCTACCTAGCTAGCAAAACGACCAACAGCTAAATTTACAAGCACAAACACGCCCATTGCCGAATGAGGCAATGGGCCCCAAGGTGACGAGAAACGCGCTCCCGCACACCCCACCCCCTCCCCATAGAGCGATCCTTGAACTCCCTCCCTGGCCGTCCAGCGCTCCTTGACCGTGTCTTCGCCGGTGAGCACTTCCTAGCCCCCCGGGCTGTCGGGTCTGCCCTTGCCGACTTTGCACCGTTTTTAGTTGCACACCCTCCCCCGGCTCGCCGACACACTCCGCGCCGCTGCCGTCGAATGCGGCACTGTCGCTCCAAGTTGGATGTGTTGAGCAGGTTGGGCCATGCGTCGCCGCGAGTTCCTGAACGGGGGGACTGGCAACGTGTTTGGGGCAGCCTCAATGAGCAACGCTCACCCGGTGGTTACCATGCGCGGTCCGGGGCCGTTCTGAGCTGTTGCACCCCTCGACCGACTGCTCCGCGGCACCCCCTATGTACAGTCCCGACACCGTCTTGATTTCCTCGGCTCTGTAATGTGGCTCTGCAATGGCCTTCCTATCGGCTTTATCTGTAGTCCCTTGTCCTCGCCAACATCTGACTGCCATGGCGCCCCAATGTGAAAGCGCCGGTTGCCTTTTTTTCTTCCTCCCAAGACTCGCCATGAGATCAGTATAAAGGTAGGATCATGCCCTCTCTTTATTACCATGTATTTGCCAGTACCAGCAAAGATTACCCTTCACATCTCTACACATAAACTTGTCCCAAGACACATCAAGCTATCGATACATGTGTTCAGGTGTACCACCTCTATTCCACACACATAGCGCAACCATGCCCTTACCCTCACTCAATGTCCAAGGCCACAAATCGTACGTCCATTCGAAACACTTTCCCGTATTCTAGAAGCTTCAACTCACACAGGTTTAGTCCCAAGACTCGTGGAGCAATGCTGGCCCAGTGCATTCACGACACATCGTCCCTTCAAGATCGACTGATGCAAGCACCAGCCACCATGACTGAGGGTGCTGATGTTGACCTGCCAGGACCTCACAATAACAAGGAGCATACAAAAGCTACGCGTGGATACGAGATAGACCTGAAGAGCGATTTTTTCGGAATAGGAAGTTTTAGCAATGAGTACAATCATGGACGTGGCTAGATGTGGGCTGACTGAAAGGCTTGGGATGGGCGAGAATCTAATGAATTAACAACCAGCTTAGGAGGCTTGGCAGCTTATGAGTTTAGTTTGTACAGTGGACATGATAACATGAAATGAATTACCTGTATCAATATCTTTGATTGTAAATTGATGGAAGGCCGCGTCGAATGCCATTTCTTGAAGTATCTGCAGAGTTGCGAAAGTGATGTTGAGGAAGAGAGCATATGGTGCTTGTGTCGCAGTCAGATGGTGAGAATGGAGATAACTTTGGCTTGCACTGACTGGCCATAGACAACCGGCCTGAAAATCACGTCAGATGAACTACCCGGAAAACAAAACGGGCCATCCAGCAATGATTGCAGCCACATCAAGGATTAGAAGGGTCAAGATTCGCCGCAGGTAATCATCCATGCTTGTTCTCGTGACAATATTGACTAGTTTTGCCTGCGCGGGCGACGTGCACACAACGAAGAAGAAGAAAAAACTGAATGATGGCGCAAGGAGGGGATACAATTGTGCAGGTGATTGACCCAGGTAGTACGTATAAAAATGCGAACGGAAAAAAAAAAAAAACAAGGAAGGAAGGAAGGAAGGACAAAGCCCCCAGCTTGTGCAAGGAGGAGGAAGGGTGTGCAACTGCTCAGATGATCGACATTGGAGGCTGAAATGCAAGCGACAGAAAAGGACGAGGAAAAAATTACAAAGCCTGGGCATGGACCAACCAGCAGGCTGATGAGCAAGGACGAGTGCGCGTGGTTCAGTAACGACACTGTACCTTGCCTGGCTTTGGGTTCGGGTGCGGGCGAGCAGACCTACCAGCCCAGCTTATCAAGGGGCTTGTCCATCCCTCCCTGGTTCACACGCCCTCCATCCGTACGGGGGAAAAAAATCAATCAGGCGGCCCCAGCGCCCCGGACGACCGCTGCTGAGCCAGGTCCCGTACGGCTCGGTAGTTGCTTTTGCCAAGCCTAGGGCGACAGGTACTAGGCGAGGCGAAGCAGGGATGGCAGCTATTCAGGGTGCAAGAATACGAGCTCAGACAATGTCGCAAACGACGGCCAGCGCCTTCGATTGGCTGCGTTGCGAGTGCCGCACGCAGGACGGAGCCATACACACTACGACTACTCTAATCCCGTTCCCCGCTTTTCTTTTTTTTGCACTTGTCTTGGGACAGGCCCGAGGCGGTTGATGATGACCGACTTTAGGTTGACTAGCTGGGAGTCGATCCCAAGTTGACGCCACTCACCAGCTGCAGATGGAGACGGGTACTCGAGGGTTCAAGGCACGACAACGCCCATACTGAGGTGCAGGGTCTAGGCTCGTCCAGCGCACCCCAGAACCCCCCCACGACAGAACACACTGAGGAGGAGCTGCCACCCCCCGCCGTTTGTGTTGGTGACACCCACACGCGCTTCCTCATCCTGTGCTGACCCATCATCTGCCGAAAAAAAAATTCACCGCCCAAGACTAATCGAAATGTAAAGACTCGGCAAGTGGATGACGCACGCCCCTGGTCTGGGCTCATTACCGACACGCCGATGTCAACCTAAGGCTAGAATCTAACATCGATAAGAAAAATGTTGATGGCTTCAGGCTTTACATCGTGTAAATAAGAAGAGAGAAGGAGAAAAAAAAAGGCTAAGACCTGAACCTCCGAATCCAAGCTGGTTGTGAGATGCCACAGTAAGCAGACCACCAAAGAGCAACATAAAAGCGACTTTGGTATATAGGGAGATTGGACCCTCCAGTGCATTCACATGAGAATATGGCACCCCCCGGTGTTTGGACAGTGGTCTTCTCGAAGCAGGTGCCCCGTTCCCCATGGGTGCTTTTCCTCGCCAGCCCTGTCCAGGACCTCTTCTCGCCGCTTCTAAGCAATCTTAACAGGGCCCCGCGATTCGGGGAGCTCGGCCTAGGGCCTATGAGTGCGCAACCTAGGAAGCCGCCGGAAGATGGGCGGGGATCGCTAGTCAGTTGGAACCTTGGAGCCTATCAAAGGATGATCGGGCTCATCGCCACCAAATCTTTGAACCCCAACGCAAGACAATTCTAGCCACCCTTTAGCCCTACAGTGGACGCCCGGGACAGCCAGGGGGGTGCGAGAGGGAGGCAGCCCTGACTCCACGTCCGTTCCCCCATCCCAAAGACCTCACCGCGGCGTTTAGCTTGACCTTTGGTCATTGGTCGCCGCTTGGAGTGATGACATGGCATAACCACCGACAGCATGACATATCTGACAACACAGAGGTTAGACCAGGACGCAACGCATCCTTGCATGCACCCGCCCAGTCAATTGCCTTGAACAACGCGCGAGTACGCAGCGCTCGGCCCTCCGCCCACCACCAAGAAGCGAGAGAGCGGGATGGGGACTCGTCATTCTTGCCATGGTTGAGAGCTCCCATACAAACGGCGCGGTGCCAGGGTTGGGAACGGAGCAGGGAACTCTGGAGCCTGCTCCACTATCTTCATACCTTACTTGGTGTTCTTGTTAGATCTCTTGAAGATTACTACTCATTCGATATTGGACTGGCATTATTCCGTTACAATGAAGATTCCCGGTCTTTTTTTCCCTCCCTCGTTTGTTGTGAATAGAGGATCATGCTATGTCGGGTAAAAAAAAAAAAAAACTGCTCTGCGGAATGGCTTGGCTTGGGTCTTGTGTTACACTCTTCGTGTCTCTCAGCAAAGTGCCATAGTTGTATTCTAAATGATCGAGTGACAGCGGGTTAGCTATTACGCCACTACAGTCGATCGACTACCGTTTGAAGCATCTGGTCGATCACTGCCTGCCCGGGGTCGACCGGTATTGTTTGGCAGGTGGGCGTTTTCCATTTTTACTCACACGCGCAGGCCAGGGCTTTTGGCTAGGTACGTGAGCAGGCTCCTTGTGCTCACAAGGCATTCTAGGCGTCTCCACACAGTGCGCCCGTCGTAGATCCTGGAGACAGCAATAGCTTTTCGCTCCAGGGACACCCCTCGAATTTTTGCTTGGTCACCCGGCTCGCCGCTGAACCATGACAAAATCTTTGCCAGATGCCCGACACACCAGATGCTCAGCGGGCCCCAAACCCCTATAGACAATAAGAAGGGCCAGGGTGATCGAGGGCCTCGCGAACCCTGTCTCGCGAGTTGCGCGAGCGAATGCTTCCTCGCCCGATCTCCCAGTTACACACCCTGGGCCACCGACCGGTCATCCCCCTTAGACAAGCAAGACATCACTGAGTGCTCATACGTTCTGGCGAGGTCACAGTCGTTGTGGACAATAGCATTTCGCTTTAAGTTAGACCTTTGCCATCTAAACTGAGGCATAGTACCGGTCAGATAGCTTCGTTACGACCAGGTACCCGTCGCTCTTTGAGTGGAAAAGGCCGACACCCATGAACAATGACGGGCGGCAGCTAAACTTGTGAGTCGGGGAAGGGGTGTGAAAGGTCGTTAGCTGGAACTGATTACTAACGATCCTAAACTGTCAATTACCAATCTAGCATGGCTGTCACGAATAAGCTCATTCGCGAATCGCAGCCCCCCGTTCAATATGTGTACCAGAACAATTCCGATGTATACAGTGCTTCGTTAACTTAGCTCTACAGTCTTTAACTTGCTTAAAAATGTCCCCGGCCGCATGCTATGCGGCCTGCCAGCTGCGGCTCAAAAAACTCTCATTGAGCAGACAATTGCATGTGTGGCTGCTCTCAATACCATCAACTCTTAACCGGAGCTCGACGTGGGTCCTCTGATGGATGGTGGGGTAAACGTTGCATAAAACTGTCCGACTTGTTGGTGATTTTTGGTCGGGTTCAAGGTAACCAACAGGCGATCACGCATACACGGTTGAGTTGGTTTGGACCATCTCCTGCGGTGCGGTGAAGCTTTGATTTGTACCTTGCTCCACATTATCCATAGGTACAAACCAAGACCAGCAAATGCTGGAAATTTATTAATGCCATTATTCAAAGGTCTCATGAGCATAGCTAGAAGTCACTAGAACGGGTGAAATATGTCAATAAACCGTATTCAAGTCTCTTTTTTACTATGTCTATTATGAATTTGTCTCATATTCTCGTAAATAATTGTTGCCATAACCCGATCCGAGCACTGTGAAGTTGATGCGATTCGCAAAGTGTGGCGGACTCCGGCCGCCACAAACTCGTCATAGCACACAGCCTCAATTCCATAAGACTAAAACGTACCGACGGAAGAGCCCCCCCGCCATACAGCTTCCGTCTCCCGAACTTTGGTCTTCCGAACTTCCGTGTTCTGGGATAATACCACTCTCCGACGTTGAAAATCGTCAGTGCGATTCCAACTGTGGCATGTGGAAACCTAGGGTCGAACCTGATTTCTGCCTTTCGCTTTGGCATAAAATTTCAGCACCAGGTCGACGCGATTGGAAGGGATGACCATGCAGGACTGTCAAGGAAGGATGAGGTGGGATTTGGAACTGGAACGAACTGATAACAATCGGGCTTCAAATGAACATGCTCACTCCCCTGTCCCCCTTTTTTACTTACAAGACTTCATAGGAATCTCTGGGCTTTGAACATCAAATCCGCCTTGCGCACTCATTTTATTTCACGCGGATTCCTGATGGTTATTGTCATGCCGAAAGGTGTGTGGATGATGTCGAATCCCATCCCCCCTGCCAATGCGCATTGCTGACTGGTGCATGAGCATCTCTGAGAACCTAAAGGTTATATACAAGGATGCTTCAAACAGGTCAACAGACAGTTAGCCATTCTTTGGGAAGCCACATTGCCCTCAAATTTAATTCATAGGGCTGCTAAACTTATTCGCGACCTCTTAATTGTTTGATACAAGTGGGCAAAGGCGAGAACTACATTCCAATTCACGAACTATTCACCCCACATCGACCCTACCCGTCTCATTTCATGCTGCATCTCTATTAACTATACCATTCCTATTTTGTATGACTCGCAACAAGGTCATCATTTGCCATTGATTGGCGTACACAGGAGACCTTGACTACATTCTCTAACCTCCCCCCCTCTCTTTTTTCTCTCCATCTTGGTCAACAATTGACCTCTGTATCAGTCGATCTTGTAGGGACGAGGTATCGTATATAAACCGAGTCAAAGTTGTATCATGGTTCGCATGATTCGCGGGTCTAAACAAAATGTAAGCGTCGTACATTACCCGAAAACGGGTGGCTTGCAGCTCAATATCCTGACATGAAGTTTTGCATGGTTCTGTAACTTGAGGCATGATGAAGCCTTACTCACTCAGTAATCTAAAGTTCTTGACGGATGTGAACGTATAACAACCGTAAGAAAGTATGCAAGATTTGGGAGCATTCCATTTTACAAAATTGGGATGCAGAGCGACCTCAATGCTAAAGAAACATTCAAGCGCACAAGCAGGGATAAAAATACTGGGCGAATAGGGCTCATCGGGCCATGAGATGAGATAGGCTATTTGGATACCGAGTGTGAAGAATGCAGTCATATGTGCGTGCTGTGTGATAGGTTCGGGTGAGGTCCGGACGAAGGTCGGCTTCCCAAACCCACCCACTCTCGAGAACTGCCACCATCCATCTCGCAGTTATTTCGGACTTATTAGGCTACAGTAGTTATAACCCAGCGAGAAGATAGCTGGTGCGAGCGCCACCGACCACCAAGTTCAGTTGCATATTTGGGAGCTAGCGCAAAGCGTTGATCGCAGTGACCCTGGTTATGTCGTGCATGCATGTCTGCGGAGACAAGTTGGACCGAAATGCCAACTCAGTATTGCTGACATACGTTGACAGTTAAGTAGACATGACTACTGAGATTATCCATCTCGGAAAATGTAAAATGCTTGAATCCAATCATGCTTGTGATATTGTCTAAGGAAGTGACTCACATTCGTTACTCCGTTGAGCTAAATCTGTTGGTTGTATTGTATTTGCTTACGTGACGCCGTAATACTTGCAGATATGGTATTAATTTATCTATACTTGTAGTCTTTTACTGACCTTCCCAAAATTCCACCGGCCTGTCAAGGTTCAAGGGCGGTAAGTCAAGAACAACAGCTAGCCATGATTAACATCTGTCGGATTTAGACCTTTTGGGTGAGTGGGCCGGCGCGCTGCTAGAGTGCGTAGGTGGATTTGTTCTTCTGATCGCCTTCCTGTGCCTGCATTCTTGACCTATCGGTATAATAGTCTCAGCATTGTTGGGCACGGGAAATAGAGCTTGCAAGGGACATAGAGCCACCCGTATGAGTGTTGCGGCCAGGCCAGCATACGAGTCGAGGGATGGTCCAGATGTCCAAGCTCCGACATACCAGCACTCTTTGAGGCCTTTTTACCTTACTTGTGTCTGTTGACAAGTGCCAGTAGAACCATGTTGAGTAGAGGTCCATTCCCATATTCTCTCACCTTGCCTCCGATTCGACTACTACTAGTGAGGACACCACTCCACCAACGTCTCGATGCCACAAGAGATAGATTGTAGACAAGAATTCCATCCAAGTTCTTTTTCTTTCTCACGGGGCACTGTATTATCGGACCACGTGATGCAAGCCTGCCTGGCAATTCTTGAGCCCGATTGCTTTTCTTCGTATTGCTATTGGAGGTGTGCCTGAAGGATCATACCGCTGCCGGTAAGGACAGGTTGTTCTCTTGCCAAAACGTCAAAGTAGTTTGCTACATTACATGGCGAATGCTGCTGTGTCTAGTGCTGTGAATAGATCCCAGAACCGGGATGCATGCGTGGTTGGTTTGGCAAGGGCTGATGAGTGTGACAAGCGATCTACGGGAGAAGGCACACATTGGTTATGGGCTTGAAGCCTATCAAGAGAAGATATGGAAGTACGGGATGGGAAGCTCCTATTCTCCGTTCCGTTGATATTGTTTTAACAATATTTTAGGGGCCACCCGTAGCCCTGCCTCCCTCTGCAGAAGCAGGACGTTTAAGTGGAAATGAGAGCTCCAGTGTGCAACTTGGATGTCTTCCAAGGTCAGAGCCCTCTCTCTCGCCTCGGAAAGGTCCCAAGACAGTAAGGAAACTATGTGAGATACTGGATATAGTAGGCCTGGGAAAATTCATGATCTCAGGCGAGCATGTTGGAAGACGCCTTGTTCTGTCCAAAAAGCGGGCCAGAACCGGCGGGCGAACTCGGAACCATCAGCCTAGCCTAGATGGGTATCAGGGAAACGCAGCGTCCATCCAAAGATGTATACGGTGACTTAACAAAGGCCTTTGTTATACTAGTAAGCAATAACCGAGTTCAGGTTGGGAACTTCGTAAGGGCTTGCTCAGCATACTGAAAGCTTGAGTAGGCCAAAATTTAGTCGCTTCCTAGGCTAAGGTAGAAATAGGTTCAATTATAAACTCAACAACACAAAGTGTTGTGAGGATAGTGCCCTTGGGCGGATACGTGTGCGAAAAGTGACCCGCCCAGAACGCTTGAAATACGGCTAACTAATTAAAATAAAAATAGACCGGGAGCACAGGGAACTGATGACAGATGGGGAACAGTCCTGAGGTAATCAATATTTTTGAACTTAGAAAGAGTGCTCCTGAGGATAGTTTATGAAATCTTCGCTCATGGCTAAGCAATATTTTGATTAAAACCTTTTGCTCCTTTTTAGTCCCCCCCACTCATCATGCATTTGGTGGATAGGGCCATACCTGTTGATTTTGGCCAAATCCTCTTAACTACTTTAAGTTGGTGAATTCCATGGGAGTCTGGGCGTTCTAGCGCGCGACTTATTCACGTGGTTCGCTCCTTAAGCATGCACCGTTAGACGCCAGGGACGAACCTCCTATCTTTAGCTCAATGCGGTTACGTAGCACTGCTTTGTCCATGATCAACATAGTTTCGTATTCTTGGTGTATTTAACCAGTCAAAAAATACTTTGCTTCTGACCACAGGAACCTCACATCGTAGATGCCCAGAATTTAACTGTAAATAATTGCACGCAGTCGGTTCTTCCGGTGGGAGGGTCTCGAGCCTTGTGGAATAAATGGCGAAGGCGACGGGGCGAATCCGTTCTTGACTGAGGTGTCCCGGAAGCTTTTGTTTCTCAATAATATAGCTATCATCTTTGATTGCCCACTAGTCTGCTTGTCTTAAATCTCCAGAGTCGCTATGGACGCCAGCATTCCACCAATCGTTTCTATCCACATAAAACGTCCCTCCAGTTAGTCAACTTTGTTTTGGACACTGGCGGAAATGGTGGAGTTAGCTAGAGCAAGGCGGGATTTAGTGCTATGCCTTAGTTTGCAAGCTAACTAAATGTGCTCCCTGTTTTGTGTCCTTCCATCTCTGAAATCGTGAATTTGTGGGGATGAATGGCCATATTTTTACTATGCTGTGATACGTAGGTATCCGACGCTATGTGTCGAAGTACCATATATAGCATAGCAGTATGATTGTATATAAATTGATCACGCGCGAGCTCATGCGCCCACTGTGGCTCCCGGGATGAGAAGTAGGTGAGAGTTGTCAAGTCGCAAAGCTCTCCACATAATAGCAAATCATTGTCTTGATCCCTTACATTGGACAGTGATAATAAAAGTAAAAAAAAAGCAGCAAGCCCAGAATTCACAAAGCGCTCATCAATAACGACGGTGTTTTTGGTATAGGGTAGGCTAACCACCGCGTATAGTGTGTATGTTGAGTTGCAACTGTCTTGGTCAACGTTTTGTAAACGGAGCAAAAAATCTCCTAATAGCCCTAAAACTTGATGATTGACTCACAAATTGCATACCCGGATAGCCCCATATGCGTATTGTCGTACACGGCCACACATCCACCCCATCTGTCTCTGCTTATGGCCTCAACCCCTGACCCCTGTGGCGCAGCCAAAGGTTTCCACACCCTTGTCAGGCCCCTCGACCACTTTGCCCATTACTTTGTCAGTGCTCCGTCCGTCACCACTTTACCAGTCCTCTGCCTGTCACCACTTTGTCGGGCTCACTGTCACCACCCGCCCGGACATTTTACTTCCTGCGTCTCTAGCTTTAGGCCCTAGTCGGCTGAGAAAGTCTGCCAAAGTGGACTGTCGAGCAGGGATTGAGGAGGGGACTGGTGGTCTTCGATGCCGATGATCTTCGATAAACAATCCTTGACCTGACCCATTCCCCCCGTCTCACCCTGTCTGTTGGTACTCGATAACTACCATTGCTCTGTTGTGGGATTCGCATTTTAAATACCCTACAACTACTTAACCTTCCTTATGGCATGTTCTCTTCCCTAACGGTATTCTAAATGGAGCTATCTAGTTGGCCATGCTAATGACAGAGACCTAGGAGGATAACTCCTAATCACTATTATCTACCCTAAAATAGGAGGCGACAACTAGGTCTTGTGAGCGCAAAGCTGCGCGGCACTTTGCTGCGAATCTAGAGGGGTGAGAGGTATGGCGGGGACCAGATGGTGAGCCTGGCGGGAGATGGGGTGGGCGTATATGTCGTCCGCTTGGCTGGTTTTTTTTTTTTGGGAATCGCAGTGAGCGGCCGACTTCGATAGTTCTCGCTTTCTTCCCTGTTTGCTAGTGTTGCCGCACGGATGTCATCCCTGGCTCGAACTAATTTCTACGCCGAGATCCTGTAACCCGATGGTGCACTTACATCGCCCCAAACGAACGTCATTGCGGCGGGCGGCACTGACAGACTCTGACTGGCAGCGGCATGCTATATTTTCTGCATACATTCGGCTAGGTGATGACGGTGCCAAGTATTGCCCGTCACCGTTTCCTCTTGGGCACCAAAGCCTCCAGAGATTCCTAGCGTACGTCTTGGCTGTGCTTCCAACATTAGCCTCCTTATGTGCATCATTTATTTGGCTGTATGAGTCGGTCTATCGTAGTAGGGTTGTTGATGTAAGCTGCATTGATTTAGAGGGCAGCAAAAAGCCATGTGTTGACATTTTTTTTTTTCATGAGTCGACGGGCTTTTCCGTTAAGCATGGGCTAACGGTCAAACATCAGAAATGCCGTCAGCAGCAGGCCCCTCCAGGTAACAGACTAGCCCGAGCGGGAATGGGGAATGGTGAAGGGCTGGCGCCTTCGCAAGCACTGGCAGGTAGGGTTTGCCGAACAGGGTGTCAGCCAACCCGATTGGCGCGCGGAGACCAACGAAGCGCATCATCATAGCAACACCCCCCCCTTTGCAACAGCGCTCCATGATGGATATCTCTGGCAGCTCGGGTCCTACTTGTGCAGGGATTTCGGCAGAACTGGAAATATGCTTGGGGTAGCCTATGTGGCTAATATACGCGCAGTTAGGGTCGTCTTCAATTTGCCAGCTGGGTTCACGCCCCATCACGCTACGCCTCGAGGACCGACCGCCCTCGACATCACCCTTTGAGGACGTCCCTGTTACTAACTATTGTAATATGGCTCTGAAGTGGCTTTATTCATGGGCTTGTCTGTGATCCCTTGCTCTCTCTCGCCTACATCCCACTGCCGCCGCGCCCCAATGTGCAAGCGGCGGCTGCCTTCCTCCCCCCTATACTGAGTGACCGTGGGTAAAAGTATAAAAATGGGATCCCGTCAGCTCTTCATTGCTATTTTCTTGTCAATTTCAGCAAAGGTAGCCCTTCACATATTTGTATGCCTATTTATTTTCCCAAAGGCATATCTAGTCATCGGTGCCTGTATTGAGTCAAACCACTTCTGCTCTCCGCACACATCATAACAATGTCTTCCCTCTCATCCAATTGTCGATGCCATAACTGGTATGTCCTCCCGAAACAGGTCTTGGTATTTGAGAGACTTTAACTCATATGCGTCTAGCACCACTGGTGAAGCAATGCTGGCCCGGTTCATTTATGACACATCATCACTTCAAGACCGATTGATTCAAGCCTCGATTGTTGCTAAAGAGGGTGCTGATGATGGCTTGGCTCAAGCTCATGATACCGTGGAACATACAAAGGATTCACATGGGAATGAGAAAGACCTGGAGAACGAACTGATTGGAAACAAAAAGTCTTAATGAGTAGCACCATGGACAGCCGAATGGAACGGTGTGGGTGAGACTTTGATGAATTTATGGTTAAGTAAGATTGGGAAGTTCTCAATTATATTTAGTGCCGAATATGGAAATGTGAAATGAATGAGTTGTATTAATAAATTTAGATTTAAATTATTAAAAAATCTTTGCTAGTACCATTCCCGGAATGTCGAGAGGCTTGCGATATTGACGTTGAGAAATAGCGCACTTTGTTATCAGGAAAATGTACACAGCTCCAGGGCGAACATCAGGACAGAGAGAGCCTGAGTCAGCTATGGAGGAAACTCCCAATACCTACCTCCTATCCTAATAAACTGGGCACAAGAACTTAGTTATCAATACCAGTCAACATGAAGCATCACATGATTGTGATTGCAGTTGAGTATCTCGAGGATGAAATGTGTTTAGATTGTGTGGTGTGATTGTGCAGCCACATATTGACATTAATTCTCATAACGGAACTGACTAGTTAGTTTGACGTAGCCAATGAAAAGGAAAAAAAAAAAAGGAATGACGGGAAAGGCTTCCGCAAGGGGGGAGGTATGATTGTGCGGAGAATTGATAAAAATAAAACCCCTCCGGCGAAGGAAAAGAAAATTGAGAATGAAACACCAGGACTCGTATTGACTGAGATATGGTTGAGCAGCATAGGGCCGTCCAGTTTGCTTAAATAGGACAAGCACGAAAAGCAGGCAGGACAGGGAATGTGTACCTGTAGGCGAGTTCCACATACCGCACCGGCCAAAGTCCCGACGCCCTGCCATCCACCACAAGGGCCGCCAAGGCGTCAGGATCCCTTCCCCACCCCCGGCAACCGCATTAACTAGTGCATACCGGTACCTTATTTCTTTCCTCAGCCCCCTGCGCAGGACGACTGTGTCATGTTCCTTCTTAGCCACGTCACTTGTTTCCGCAACCCATCTGGTGAAATTAAAACAAGGTCGCTCATGACCAGTTGAAGTGCAAAGAATTGGCTGGATGAGTGACATCTCCTTGACAGGGGCGAGAACAAGTACATGGTTGGAATGGAAGGCGGACGACGGAAGAATCAACGGCTTTAGCTTGAGGCGCATAAAAGACAACGGAAGGAGTATACTAAGCCTAAGACTAACCCAAGAAAAAAAAAATGATTTGAGATATCGTACCGGGTCGGCTATCAGAGAAAGAAACAAGAAGTGTGGTGTCATGCTAGTTGTGAAAAATCTCCCATTTACACACAAAGTCACTGGCAGGACCCACTACGGGAGACAAGGACAAGGACAAGGACAACAGCTACGGGCCGACATGGGACCGGGCAGGTAAGGTGAGCAATGGTTTCCGCAGCTGGTGACCATTGTGAGTTCCTCTCGAAAATCTGGTTTCGAGTATTTCTGGAACCCACACTGTGAGGGTGGTGGGTCAGGGTGGTGTAGTCAGGGCGCGTCCATGGTGGGTGTGAATGGCCAGTTCCGTTAGTCTGGGCTGGTTGGTCGTGCATGGAGCATCTGGAAATGTTCCATGGCCAGGTCCCCTGCTTCTGCTCCAGCACACCGGCTCTGCGTTGGAAGCTCAGACCCATGCCCAAGCTGTCGTTTTGCTTTTCCCACTCATGCCGCGGCGAAGCGGCGCGAGAGCCTGTGCCGGCCATCCTCCCTATCCAAAACGGTACGTCAGGCACAAACAGCACGACAGGTCCGCAGCGCCGCGGCTTGACTAGGATTCGCACCGCTTTGCAGCCACCAGAGGGCGGGTGCCCATTTGGTTTCCTGTTACGCAAGTAGGAAACAAAAACTGTGTCAACATGGGTTGACATCATTTTCTTTATTTAAAAACGTTCTAGAATTTTTTATTTGCCCCATAGTGGAGTTGCAGCGTGTGAGCTGGAGTAGTAATGTGAAGGGCTGAATCAGGATCGGGTATGGAGCTTCTCGAGTCTATTCAACTCAGTAATTTGCTTGGCATCTCTACCAAAACTGTTCAAGATTACTATTTATTCTGCACCTGTTCATGGTATAGCCATATGACGGCGTAGATTCTCGATATCTTAGTTCTCCGCCCCGAGATCTATGGTGTGTAGTCAGCCATGCTATAATAGGCAAAACGGTGTCTTCTCAACAGGCCTAAGTCTTAGTCCACAACTTTATTGTGTCTCTACCCAAGGCACGACATAGTTGAGTTCCGCACATGTGATTGTGAAAAAAGACAACTCGTGTATCGGGCCGGCAGAGACCACGCACTGGACTAGACGCCCGCGTTTCCATTTTTACTCAACCGCAGCTCCTAGAATACTAAGTAGTAGGGCACTTACGAGGCTTTGTTACACAGCACATCCGTAATCAAGGGCTCCCTCCTCCTGCTGAAAAACAGACACAGTCTCCTCCTCACCTCTCCCCTTGGATTTCCCCTTGATTAACCAGCTGCCCATGGGAAAATCTTCGCCTAAGATACCCAGCCCCAGAACCATGGTCCTAGTTCCTAACGTTAAGTGCCTAGAGCACACCCAACATGACACACCACCATCTCGCAATGAGGCTCTCGATATACATACTCGCACACCCAATTCCCTCGTCTTACGAGACAACGCCACCGAGCCGAGGCCGGCACGGCCCAACGGCTACTAAATCCTCGGTCGCAGCCCCGACAAATCGGCGATTCTTCCTTGGCATCGCGGGGTCGTCCGGTACTTGGTCAGCTCCTAGCTCTTGTGAATATTCTAATCACGAACTTTTGATACTTTTTTCTTGTCCTCTTTACTCCTCATGTTTGTGGCGGATAGGGTCATTCCTGTCAAGTGTGGCCAAATCTTCTTACCTGTTTCGAGCTGATGACTTTCACGCGTGTGTGGGAATTCTGGTGCACGACTCTAGCAGTGCGATAAAGGGCAGATTACAGGATGTCGATGTCTAGATTGATGTGACGGTGAGTTGGCCCTTGACGTGTGCAAAGTGTCAGGCCACGAAGCTCCCCAGTTTTACGAATAGCAAGTACTTTTTTTTAAACCTTTCATCCCAAATATATAGAACTTGAATGAAAGAAATAGTAATCGGAATTCGTGGAGCGTTCTCCAATAGCGGCTACGAACCAGTGTAGGGTAGTTCAGATACCACATGGTGGATATGGAGCTGGCGGGCCAGAGAGAGCTGAAAGAAGGCTCCCGGGTCCTGTTGTTAATTCTAAAAGATATGCCGACAAAATGTAATGGTTGGTTCTAGTGGCCCAACGGTGTGCGGCACTCTGCTGCAAATTTGGAGAAGTGGAAGAGAGCGTGAACCCAGGTATGAGATGGAGGCTACACTGAGCGTGGAAGTTAATGCCTTCAATTGCACTATCTGTCTATCACAGTACGAAATTATTTTAAAAAACTTCATGTTTGGCGGACAATTGATCGCATTAGCTTGGATTGTGTTTGCAACGGTGGAGAAATACAAGAGGATGGAGCCGAGTGGGTTCTGGGTCTTCATCAGGGATCAGAAGGGAGGACTGACGATCGAAACGTGCGCTATCGGGCGGGGCATCGTTACTTGGGCTTTGAACTTACAGGAGCCTTAACCTAGGTAAAGTGAGCGCTTCCCTTTATGGATCGTTTGATGCCTGTTTACATCGTTGCCGGAGCTGCTGGCAACGACTGGGGACGCAAACTTGGACTTACCAAGAAGGCAGTTTTGGCTGGGCGGAGTATATATTTGGGGACGTCCCAACAGCAGCGAAACCGTAAATGATAGGACGCATGAATTTGACCGCCTGTATTGGCATGATCAACTCCCACCACCTATCTTTGCTCTGCTGACTTCGTAAAGTCAGTGGCACTAACTTGCGGGGCCGTGTGGGCTACTGGGATTTAGATACCCTATCCACTTCTAGCTCGGATCGTCTCGGGCGCGACTATCTAGCTTACTATTCGTTCGTTGAATCGACCTCCCCCTCTTCATTTGGTACAAAGAGTGAAATCGGGCGGAGTTGGACGTAGTAAGGAACACACCCACGCAGCCCAAACCTATCGAAGGTCGAATGTTGCTAGAGGTATGAGGGACGATGTAGCATCTATGCTAGCTGTTTGTGCGGAGAAATAATAATAAAATAGATATAATAGAGATAAAATAAATACCATAAATATCACTAGGATTGTTGGGTCGAATGATCCTTTAAAAAGGAAGCCTTAAAAATGGGCAAGAATGTTGATAAAAAGGGTGTAGGCTGTTGTGTTGTGCCTTGGTGTTCAGACCAGAGGCTCTTTATCACTAAGACCGGGTGTTGCGGCCGGACTAACTAAATTTATTCCACCGACTAGCCCGAATTTTTCAAAAGGTCAAGGGTTCGAACCCACGTTCTCCATCACAATAGAGACATCATGTCTTGGTAATTGACATCGAATCTCTTCGTTGACCCAAAGCAGTCGTCTTTGGTGCACATGATCAATTAGGCCAATGAATGCCGGAAAGGGGGGCATTGTGAGCTTGGATTCGCCGTCACAAACAAAGTACCGTAAGAAGGTCCATCATTACTAGAAGGGCCCTTGAATACCTGGGAATGGCTGCAAAGCGCGGTCTAACCTGTACTGAGTGTGGAGCAATCGACGGGCGGGTCCATCCAAAGAGCGAATAAACGAACGCCGAAATAGATCCACTCAGCCAGCTCACGGGATATTGCTAGACTTGGGAGACCCTGCATTAGTTTTCATCGAGACACACAGACACTAGCGGTCGCAGCTCTGCCAGAAGAAACGACATGTCAAGCAGTTCTAGTCACTACGTAGTTCGCTGTCGAGCCGTATGCAGCCGAGCGGGGCACCAGCAGTAGAAAGAGCGACCTGTCAATTTATCTTATGTTTTCCCCAGGAGCTAATTGATGCACCATTCAAGTTATATGCAGCTGAGCGGGGCTAACAAGTTCTAATCTTTGATCATTCTTGTCTCCAGGATCTAATGGACATACCATTCGAGTCTCTTGCCCATGTAACAACCCCTCTTTGCGTGTTTGATACATCTTGACTGGCCCGCGTGTTGACAAGTGAGGTCGGTTGCCTCGTTGGAGCCAAGCGGCGCACATGTAGACTAACAACTATAAAGTCTTGACCACACCAGCATGGAAGCCCTACTCTCATCCCCAAGCTGGTTCTTTAATTATCGGTAATTTCACCTCTACCCCCAAAGTGCCCTTTATCTTCACATACAGTAAACCAAGACTGGATTGCTCCTTATGGATCGAACCATGAATAATTCACTTGTATCTAAGACATTGCTCCACGGGTATGAACTCTAAATTATTCCCCGTTGCTCCAAAAAGACTCAAAGGATGGTATTAGCGGACAATAATACTGACATTTAGCTAGTCCAGACACAGGCAGTTCAATGCTTCTCCATTTTCTCTACGATACATCTTCTATTCCCGACCGTTTGTTGCAGCACGCTGCAATTGTTACGAAAGATGCTCCTACCAAGTCGATCCAGCCTAAGCATGAAGACGATAAAAGTAATATGGGACCGGCGAAGTTGTGAACAGGATGCCTATTTAGCGGGAAGGATGATGAATAGAGGTTAGGTATGGAACTTTGCTGAAGATGGCTCAAGATTTGCATGTAGATTTATTTCATTGGGTATTGAGATGTCTCGTGTCCATTTATTCGAGTGATTTCTGCAAGATTAGGGAAATACCACGTTAGATACTCTTCATATCGTGATTATATACAGAGAGTGACTGTTGGCTGCCTCATGTCGCTTGGTGGTGATGTCAGCATAGAAACGAGGTCAGAGTTAACCCATCGTATTTAATCAATTATGCTTTTCAACGCCACTCATACACTACAAACAAGAGCTGACCAAGCTGAGTATTTAGTTGATATGTTTCTTGGTCGGGCAAATCATGGCCAAATAAAGTTGTATCTGTCACCCTGTGGTTTTGGATCTCCCTCCTGCTTGGGCCGCTGGCTGATTTTTTTCTTTCTTATCAGCTTGGGGACACTAATGCACGATTCTTTGAGGGAGGGGGAAAAGCGGGAAAAGGGACAAGTGGATCTCGCCAAAGTTGATTGGGCAAAACCCTAGTTAGAGACGTTAGCGGCTGGAGCGACGGCATCGTCGGGTGCGCGCGGGCACAGTTGTGTCTGTACTGTATATACTGTACGCATGTCAGTTGCAGGCCAATAGCTGGGACGATTTGATCTAGCCCGCTTAACGCACATTAGACTATATCGCACACCAGGGCCGCCCGTACTCATCGGTCCCTGCTCGATCTGCATTTCCATTGGCCCACGCGGCCTGGCATGGGTGTGTCTGACCTGGGTGTGTCTGACCTGGGTGTGTCTGACCTGGTGTGTCTGTCCTGGGTGTGTCTGACCTGGGTGTGTCTGACCTGGTGTGTCTGTCCTGGGGGTGCCATTCTGCTGGGGCGCCCCAAACCGCAAACACCCCTCCCTAGAAATCCAGAAAAGCCTGGCAGTGGGTATTGCGATGGATTGTTGGTAAAGGCTATATCCAATGATAGCTAAGAGAAATCTTGCTTGTTTCCCCGCCCCAGAAAAGACCGGGTAGTGATATGTTAGACCAGGAGACGTGTACTACTGCATAGGCAAGCTCCCATCCTGCTCAAGCCGTCTATCTATGTACTCAAATCTCCTCTGCATGCGCGGGATGTTTGAGCCCACGCGCGTGCTATTAAGTTAGGGTCGGCGGTCGCCTTGTTCATGCCAAGTGGCCCATTTTGAGATCGGCAGCTATAAAGCATTGACTGACTCCTGCAGCATGCGATTCCTTCACTTGTCTCCAGATCTCTCCGCTGCTTACAGTTCCTTTCATCTATGCTCTCCAAGATTCGATCATCTTCACATACACTGGTCCTAAGCCTAACCGCTACTCATGGATCGAACTACAAAAAGCCCACCTCGATTCAAAGTCACTTTACGTGAGCATGAACTGTATGCTATTTTCTGCCTCTCCCCCTAAAGAATTAACGAAATAGTATCGCCGAGAGAAACGGATACTAAAGTTTCCGCAGCCGAGAAACAGCTGCCCCAATGCTAGCCCGCTTCCTTTACAATACAACCTCCATTGCAGACCGTCTGTTGCAACGCACTCTTGTTGCGACGGGAAGCGAAATTGCTAAATCGACCGAACCTCAGCATATAAACGGGAATGAAAGAGCTGCAGGGCCAAGTAAGTTGTAAACAAGATACATACGTGTCCGAAACGAGGGGAAATGCATGCTAGGTGTCGTCTTGAGATGAGGGCATCTCGATGTGTTCACCGAGAAATAACAATGGAGGCATTCACAAACAATTCATTTATCCATATGGGCAATAGCCTTATCGAAAGAAAAGAATTAGTTTTAGTAAACATCACTTCAGACTCTATTTGTGTACATCGTCACTGCACGCCCGATACGAAGTCTACAAAGCCATAACGTGTCAATAATTGCAAGCTACAGTACAAATTTACATCTCTTGATTGGAGGAAGGTTGCATATTACTATTAACGAGAGTTGGGAGAAGGGACGTAGAATTAGCTAAATTTATTATTTATTATTATGAGCGATGGCAATAATTTTTCTGTTCTGTTTGCTAAATGGTTAGCCAACTTAACTGTGATATAAATTCCGTACTACGGTTGACGATAAGCCGTGCCCACAGAGGTTTGACACCGTACGCTGACCCACAATCCGAGTTCAAACAAGGCCTACATACAAAGGCGGTGGGATGCGCCGCACGGATCTCTTGGCTAATGAAAAGATGAATATGGAAGTGGGATGCATTTCCCTTGCTGCCGACAGTCTGCTAGAACCCAGGCGGCTTTCGCCTAGGTGAACCAAAGTGGCCAGAGTGAATGCCGCTTGTGCTTATGCTTGACCCCACGCATGGATTTGCGCGATGAGTGGTTCAATTGAAACGAACAACCCTAGAGTACGGTGCGCTTGGAGTGGCATTTTCGACATTGAATTAGACAGTGAGATGCGGATTCATCAAGAGAAGTCGGTCAACACGCTAACTCAATCTAGTCCTTGCTATTCACATGAGGAATTGTAAAATGTACCGATAGCATGTGAACTAGTCGGCAGTCGTTTACCCGTGTCGTGTGTACCAGATGGCTGAAGTGAGAGTTCCCCTGCACACTGGCGCTGAGTGCATTCTCGCTCCCCCGCACAGCGCAACCACCACAGTGAGCTCTGCGGTCATCTTGTCGGCACATCCCCACCCCATGTAGACGACATTCTTATTCTTAGCCCTCCTTTCGCATAATTTTTCCCCCTTCCCTTTTTTTTCTTTTTTTTAGGAAATTACTGCAATCGTAGGATCTAAGCAGCGTTGGCATCCGTTGTGGCGGCTGTGCCCCATTGGCTCCACCATCCGCATTGTTCGCCTTGCCTTACGGCGACTCTAGGCAGACTTCAGGTAAGGCAACCAAATCACGATGAATGGCTCCCACGGGCGGCAAGGAAAAGGAAAGATGATTCTTTGCACGACAGAGCTCTTCGGATATTTCCAAGGATGGAATGTCACTCATTCGCGTTGTGTTATATCCCGCCTGTCACGTCTTCTGGACGCTCGACGTTCGACACTCGAACTCGTCCTGTCGCTTGCCTCGCCGAGTAATTGCGCCAATATCCTCCTGACGATAGCCTGATTGATGATGACAACCTCGCCTCCTCACTACCAAGCGAGTTGGTTCACATGTCGTTGCCCCGTTTCAGCTTACATTCCACAGGCCGCGAAACGTCGAAGTCAATATATACCCGTATATCTGTTCCGAACCCACATCTGCGACCGCTGCCCGAGAAAGATACGATCAGTCCCTGATTGAAGCCAAATCTATAAATTAGAGAGGTGGTTTCCCCACGAACTTGGACGCTTGTAGTGAGAAGCAGCCCTTGCTTGCTATATATAAACAAGGGGTTTGATGCTTTACTTGGCAACTGTGGGCGATCTAGTTTGGGCACTCGGGTCAAGGCTAAGGGTCGAGATCAGGGGCGCATAATTTGTCCTAGAGGCTCTTGAAAAAGGGCAATGTACAAATCTATCAATCCCCAGAGCACTTTTGACTACGGCTATCTTACTCGGGGCTTTAACAGATCTATAATTCGAATAGCGTACATGAATCGAGTGTACCCCATCTTATCTAGATACTGTTTAAATTCCAGAGATGCATAAAGTTGTACCAATGAACACCTCACAAGGCTAGAATTACGCGCCAAGATCTGATCACCTGTGATGTACAATACCTCTCCATCGCGGAGCTCCTTGTCCAGTGTAACCATTCCCGACCGTGGCTCGACCCGATCCATACTTCAAGGATGACGTACGATGAGAGATTGTACATGCTGCCGGTCAAAGATCGAGAATCGTTTAAATTTCGGATCTGATGAACGAGGAAACTAATGCGGCGGAGCGTAAATGATGAACTCCGAGATCTTGGGTTTCACCTTTCAGCTTCTCTTGTTGTAATACCGAAACAGCCAATTTTTATAGAAGGATCCCTTTTTCAAAATATATTGCATATGTCAAAGTTTTTCAGCCTTAGAGTCGTGCGGCATTCATAATTTGACCTGTTTACGGTGGGTGGGTATACGAAACCGCCGCGGGCATCTTTCTTGCCATATTACTGTAGATGAAACACTGCGCAGCAGTTCATAAATCTAGAAAAATGAAGCGGGTGTTTCCTTACCTCCCTGTACGAGGGTCCCCCGGCAGCGAGGATATTGCCACCCCTTCGTGCTGACTCGCCGCAATAGCCACAGGTCGTGCGACAGTATCCGTCGGGGGGAGATGCCAACAACAGAAACAAACGACTACCAAATCGCAAGTCGGGAAGCAGGGATGGACTCCCTTTCGCAATACCACACGTAAGCCGATTTGCAGGACTACAAATCTAGCGGCCAACATTACAACATGTTTTTTCGTCTCTCAGTGGAGACACCATCTCAACTTTGGGCTCTAGCACATGTTCTCGCACCCCTTTCTTCATCTGGACGATTGACTGGGCACAAGCCTTTCGAGTAGCGTACAGTCAACGCTGGAATACTTGATCGGTTTATCTTCAAGCTGAAATAGTTGTGGGAGAACACTAAGGTATAAAGCTCAAGTCATGTCTTTATCATGCGCCCATTCTAGTCTGTCAAGTTCTTCTTACTTTTCAAGTATACCCACGTATTTCCATCCTGCCTTCAGCCTCTAATGGATCCTACCTCCTCTGGTGACCAGTCAAACGGCCAAATCTATGAACCGCAAGTCATAAGCCTACTTCAGTGGACGAGGGAAATTCTGACTTTGCAGAACCACAGCCCCGGGAGCTCTAACACTATGTTGGCCGCATTTATTTACGACACTTCGTCCCTCCAGGATAGATTGATGCAAAGATCGAATTCTACACCGAGCCAAACTGTCAGCCCCATGCAGCTTTTGCCGCGTGAGGATAGAAGAGTACTCCAGTAGGGGCACAGACGAACAGGGGATCAATTAGTTGGATACTAGGTATGCCCTACTGTGGGTCACCGTTTGGAATTTCCAGAACAACCCTTTTCAATTCATCGTCATATTCATGTCATCTTATCCAAAGTATTTTCGTCATTGACAAATACCATTCCCTTCCAAAAAAAAAGTAGAAAAAATAAATAGCAGCATGTTTGTATTCGGTCGAGTTTGTGGGTTTTGTTTTGGGGGAGGGCACTGAAATTCGCCATCCCCTATATATAGAGCCGAATTCATCAGCCTGTTTCTGCCTCCGATTCTCCGCCAACATCCCTGACATCCAGCCGATCCAACAAGGATGCAAGAGAAACAAACCAACAACCATTGATTAGCTAGGATGGATGAAGTCATGTCGATTGCATATCACCAATGCTTTCTCCGTGTAAAGGATGGGTGAGCATGAACAGAAGCCAAGCCACGTCCGCCGACTTGGGGTCTTGCGTCTGCTCCCCAACCCTTGGAAGTGTGTATTACATTCAGGTAGGCTCAACGCACTGACTCGACTAGGATGAGCAAGTCAGTTGAAGCTACCCAGTGAGTGGGAAACGTTGCTGGGTCGCCAACTGGAGGCAGGCAGACTGCTACGACGTAGGTACCACCAATGGAAACGTGCATTGACGCAAGGCTCGCAGCAAGAGAGCCAACCCAGCATGTTACAAAGCGCAAATCATTGTAGGTCAGCCAGCCTCCTCCGAAATGTTTACCTTATTTGTGCTCAACGCTTTTACAAGTGCTTCCGTTAGCGTGGTTAGTAATGTGTGTGTCAATCCTTCGAGGGTCTTTCTTGGCTCCAACTCTAGTATCAAGGACACTACCAACGTTTCCATGCCGTTATAGAAGTAGATCTTAAATTTGTATTGGATTTTATCTTAGGTATTTCATCTCCAGAACTCCTTGTGAAAATCTGCCTTGAGGCTCCTGAGCTACATCTCTCCTCTTCGTTCTTCGCATCCCAGTTCTCCAGCGTCGTCCCGAAAGGGTGGATCTAACCATCCAGTTCGAGCAAACTAGCTAAATTGGGGATCCAAAGAAGTGGTTTTAATACTAATTTACACATTTATTAAATCTATTGGTACGGGATCGAAATACGACGAGTCTCGCTTCCTCTTAGCAAGTACCAACAAGTAATACGGGATGCTGGAGGGCGAGGCAGAGCTAGACGCTCGACACTCTCTAGGAAATAATAGAACAAAGCAACCATCCGCTGCCCAAAAGTTAAAAATATGGAGTTGCATGATACTGCTTCTCTACGCGAAAATTTGTTGATCCTACAGAGCCAAGCCCGGAATGACCACGCCTTTCCAGCTCGGTGGTTGTTTTTGGTTAAACGCAGAAGGCGCGTGTCGTGCAGGCCCAAGCACCAGGGCAAGGCAGGACGAACTGAAACAGGCCATCGAAGGCTATTACCTAAAGTGGGCCTTTTCTTTCGTATAACAGAATATTCGAGGGGATCTACACCTCTGGATCCAGCAAGTGCAGTGAGAGTAGATGCTCCATTCTCTCAGCGGAGATCTCATCCACAATGCCTTCTACTACGCTCGGTAGCTTATTTTTGAGTAAGCCTTCATTGAACAAACGCTTTCAGGACGAAAAATATGTAATAATATCACGTTCTCCCTCAGAGGGTTCTCTTGATAAACCCGTGCATACCGTATTATCGAGGGATGAGTCGCACTCGGCCAATCCTTTTTAGGTTTAGACGGCTCAATGACCAAGCTTGACCATGGACCAGGGCAAACAGTGAGAGTCACTGAGGAGAACCCTTAAACCCAGCGACGAACACGTAGGGGCCTGATGGCTTACTATGTCCGTGTGTCTGCAGCATCTGAGCTGCATCATCTATGACAGTTCCGTAGTTTCGGTACCTCACCCCCATCCATGCAGGCGGAATTCGTACTCGCCTCGATGTTTTGTGTATGCATATTCGCATTGGGGTACGAGGGCCAGCAAAGGTGATGGTTCAATAGCAGGCTTCAGAAACATGAGCCATGTAAGTAAGCTAGACGCCCATGAATCCTCCCTCGGCTCCGCTTCCGGTGAGCCGCACCCGACAAGATCTGGACGGGCGCTGCAAGGGAGGCATCCTTGCAGGACCCCTGAACCGGAGTGTTTTAGTGCAACGATGAGGATACCCAATGCTATCTAGTTGGGGAACTCATAATGATACTTCTCATTCAGCTAGTAGCAAGGTATGTAACTAAAATCGGCCTAGTGCGCACCATGACACCCATACACCTGTCTGATCGCCGGAAAGTTCTCTGTTTCCCGGTTAGCCATCTCTAGAGTGGTGCGGAGCACAAGGGTCGCCTTGCTGCTGTGACTACGCGCCCGCTAGTTAGTAAGATCGGCAGTACCCGAGGCTTTGGTGCGGATGGGCCCGTCGGTCTCAGCGGGACCTGCTTGTTCGTTTCAGATCCTCTTCCAGGATCAAGCCGTCCTAGCCGTTCACCAATAATTTATTTGATTTCGGTAAACGGGATAACGACGAAGATTTTGAACAAGCTTCTCAAATTTTTCATTGTTGCAAACCCTCATTCTACCAAGCGACACAACATGTGCTCTCGTCCCGGACAGGACTGGGTAAGTCCCAGGGCGGTGGTCAAATGCATGATTGGACCCCAGGTCATCATCATCCATGTCTCAGCCAGAGATCGACGGCGACTCGGTCTGCTCGTGTCAGCTCCGTTCCACTTCCTGACGATGGCAAATGCAAGATCATCCTTACGCAGTGCCCCCTTCCCGCAGCTCCTCTCAATCCACTCTATGGTCGTCATTTAATTAAAACTCCCTACAGTTTCTTATTTCTAGATCTACGATTGCCAGTGCCACATTTTAACAATGCCTTTTGCTGCATGTTTTTACGCCGAAGTGACTATTGGCGAAGTTTTTATAACGATGGAACCGGGTTCACGACGTATTATTATTTATCTTGTCAGGAGTCGAAAGGTCATTCCCAATATCTACACGAAGCCACATGCCCAATTATATTTTTACCAATTACTCTAAGTTATTTTTAATCCCTCCTGTACAAGAGAGTAATGCGTGCAAATTCGCCTAGTGCTCAATGTTGCTGTGCGTATGTCATCCCAGAATACCCTAGGGCTTATGCAGGACCACGTATTTTGGACATTTAAACTTACACATATGCAATATGAGACCCGATAGGGTGATAATTCCTCAATTTATTTACAATACATCTTCCCTCCAAGACCGAGTAATACACACGCCAGATGCCATGGCAAGGAGCACCGATTCCCGTTCACACAGCTTGAAAATGACAAAAAACACACATGGTATTTGCTTGAGTAAAAATGTGGCCCGTCCTTGGACAATAAAAAAGCGATGTGAGATGACGAATAGGGTAGACTTGGGGAAGCCGAGAGCTTTGGCGAGTCACCTTGGAAGACACCCTAAACTGCCCAAAAAGGGAGCTGGGATCGGTTAGCGAAGCATGGAACGGTTGACCGCAATGAGTATCAAGGAAACACAGCGCCAATCCAAAGCCACAGGCGGCAATGTGGCCAAGGCCGCCAAAAGTCCCGTAAGCAGGTGTGAGTATAAATGCTTATCTCCCAATGAGCCGCCAAGGCTGCGGTCGAGTTAAAGTAGACTTGGCCCGAGAGCATGGGGAGCCCAAGACAGTTGGGAAACCAGCCCGAGTTCGTTTAACGGCGTTGATATAATAGTAAATAATTGTGGTAACTTGATAAAATATCAGCTGAAGAATAAATCCGGGAGAAATACCCCAAAAAGTGCCATCCAAAAAACTTGCAGTCGTCCGTTGTAGACTATCCCAGTCTCAGCTAAAGATGTCAACACTTTGAACACAATCTGCAACCCGTTCAAATGTGCTTCCCATTTCATCTTCTACATTTACGAGATACAATTAAAATTAGGGCATTCACCAACAGTTTTACAAGGCGTGTGATTTGACAGGCGGGAATCGTGTGAGCTAGAATGGGTACCCGATAGACTAGGCCGACCTAGTAGTCCCACTCCAAACCTTCAGAAGTATACTGGAGATGCCATAAGTATCCAGCGCCTATCCAAGGGTTTTCAGGTTTGTGGCATTAAAATAGACACATTTTTTCAATTCACAATGTCGCGCTACGTTGACATGCAATGTCAGATACCTAGATGTCGTGTTCAGCAACCTCGTTGTGTCTGAGTCAACCACGCATCGAGGCTCCGAGGCCCATTACAAGTGTAATCCGTCTCCCTATTTCTACATTAGAAAATAGCCAATTTCTTCTCAGTCTGTCGACATTGTCCAAATAACTCATGATCGAATACTAAGTTGTTTTGCTCAGTGAGTTGGTCGGCCGTGAAGCTACACAGGGTGAAAAATAGAGGGACTATGATATAAGTGAGACCATAGATGAATCATCTGAATGCTTTTAAATAGAAATGTTAATTCCAATCATTTGATTTGGTTGTGGTGGGTTGGTCGAGTTGATGGCCCAAAATCAGGTCAAATAACGGTTAATGGTAGTTGTAAAAGTCTTCGTGTGAAAGTTGCTTGGTGCTTGCAATTCCTGGCAAAGACACATAAAACCCAAGCTCCTTGTCATTCGACCCGCCAGCCAATTTCCATGTGCTTGGTCTAGTGTGAATAATTATGACCAGCGCGTGTTGTCAGTTGCCAACAGCCGCAATATCCCACTTCACATTGATTCTGCTCTTCGGCTTTGCGATCTCTATATGGTGGGGTGAGCGGGCACAAAGTCGACGCTCCGGACCAGACAAATGGCAGCTCGAGTAGACAGGAGGCGGAGGTTCCTGGCAAAGACAGTGAATCCCATAGAGATGTGTCGTTCTGGAAAGCTGATCTCGAACTTGACAATCTGGCAAAAAGTTTAATACCACCTCCTCGGTGCGTTCTTTTGAGGTAAAGGCTGAGCGGCATCCCACACAGGAGGATCGGTTTGCCGTTAGATGTACGCTTTGTTGGCGTGATGGGGTTGTAATTGCAACTAGTACGAACACAAACGCCAACCCCGTTGCAAAATTTGAGGTTCGTTAAACTTGCCCAGGCCTCTAAAAATTTTGAAGACTTTGGTGTCGACTTTAGACGTGAATGCTCCCTTCGACCGACAAAACCCGGATCATCAGCCAACATTACCGACAATATCTCGACTGCTCAAACATACAAGCTGTACAACGACGCTTAATACAATTCCAATACGATTCATTAACAACACACTTCTACGGGTCGCGCATATTCTCAAAATGACCCCTGGCTCAAAAAGTGGGGATCAGCGTTGCTGTATGTTGGATCTTGATGGACCTTTCTCGGCGGAGGGAAATTTCTCCACTGACTTGGCCAGTTGACTATGCTTAAACAACGACTCATTGTCACAAATTCGACAGACAAAGAAAATTTCATACACAACGTCGAATCAATAGCAGTCCCATTTGCATGTTTATTCCCTTGTGCTTGTACCGTCACTAACAGATTACAGACCTTTAAAGACAAAAGGTTAGAGTCACCCTCCTCCTGATTGTGGTATTTAGGCTATGGTTACTAACAGTTATAGTACTGCAGTTTATGCGCCTCAGCAATGTCTATACCGAACGATGACGAATCGCAACAAGATGAATCCTCGAGATGTGAATACCGAATGATCGAGAGCCAGCAACATCCACTCCCAACGTAGAGAGGTTAAAGGATGGATAATACAGACCCGAAATGATGATAATTCCGGGAATCAAACCGGCTACTGATCGAGTTCATACCTAAGTGCGTCCCCGGGGCACTCCGGCACGGATTTTTTGAAGGCTCTGGACGAGGATCTTGGATGACGGAAGGGAAGATGACAAGAGTTGAGAAACCGTATGGTGCAAAGGTACAAATTCGTGCAGACCCACATCATGGTTGATTTGTTCGTATCGACATCATCTCCAATTAAGGATTCTTTGGCCAGTCGTTTTCGTGTCGCTAACCGATTAGATGTAAGGGTTCAGTTCGGGAGCTCATGGTGACGTAGTCGCATCCAAAGAGAGTTGACGAGAATGGCAATGGCTAATGGACCTACTGAGGACTGAGTTTCATGAACTTTGGCATCACAGATCAATAGAAGTAGACTATTTATTATGCTCGCTTGGATGGGTAACCAATACATACATGTAAAAACGGTGAAAACACCAATATTCAACAACTAGCACCCTACTACGGGAGTTTAGGTCAACAAAAGGGTTAGTTTGGCTGGCAAGTTAAACTCTTCTGGCCCCACCAGACCAACCATGTAGCTATTTGTTGAGCAGAGAGGCGATAGTAGAACTCTTGCCTTGACTAATGAAGCACGAAACCTCGCACATTAGAGCAGAATCCTTTTACTGACAATCTCAATTCGAGGGCATGGTTGCGATCATTGGTCAGTACTCCACGTCAACGCACAAAGCAATTGGTTATAGTTCGCTGGCGAAAGTGTTCCATGAATGGGGTTCACGAAGGTCTTGGACAATTCTTTTCTCTAGGAACGGACCGGCAAGTCAAAATTTGAGCTCATTTCAGCTCAGAAAAGGTACTTTGTGAACCAGAGTTACCGCGCTTATCACTCTCCTTTGTTCTTACAGAGCTCATCGTTGCATTTGGAACTCTGTTTCCTGAGAGGCAATGTCCAAATGGTCTTTAGCAAGGTCTGGAGAGGGTCCAGTCGCGGGATACTCCCGACTTACAACGGAGTGCGACTGCGTATTCTCCAGGAGGGAGGCTTAGCTGCTCCGTTCGTGCTAAGCCATGAGTGCAAGGCATTTGAAGACGGAAATAACCCGTAGAGAGAGAGCCATATGTATGAAAGGCATGAAGGCGGTGTCGCAATGCCATGCGCTGTTAGCCAGCGGTCGCCAGTCTGCTCGCGATGCCCCACGTCGCCACTGACATTTTGCAGCTGTCGGCTGTCAGCTGCCAGTGTACACAAAGTTGGACCTTTTCACACCAAATCATTCTTCGTCAAATTTCCGTACACGCAAAATGGATGAATTTGAAAGAACACTCCAAATGTTTATCGGGGGCTGCACCGAGGGACGTGTGAGAGATGCTCGAGGCATCAAGGGTCTGGCCGAGGAGCTACTGATCTTGGCGCCTATGATGAAGGAGGGCAAGGCAGTGCACGAGGCTCGAGAAATCGAGATTGCAACGGCGAAGAAAGCCCTGGAGGACCAAGAAGCGAGGCTGGGCGAGCGGAAAGATGAACTGGCGCGGTTGGAATCGAATCTCCAGCGCGATAGACAGCAGCTGGAAGAGGGTCGACAAAGATCGCTAGAGGAAACCAACAACGGCCTGGCCAATGTCAACAAGATCGTCTCCAGTGTTCAGATCCAGGTGGAAACTGTCGCAAAGGTCTTGAGGCAGGTCGATGTGGACGTGAAGAAATTGCCACGATAAGAGGATGTTGGAATGGTCGTAAATACCCTGAAGGAATTCAGCTCGACGTTGAAGGGACTCGAGAACCGCCTGGACGAAGAGATGAGAAAGATCGAGCAACGTTACATTGGTCAAGTGGCTAATGGCATTGATGATCTCCAGAAGACTGCGAATGCGATCGACGAGACCGTCAGAGTCACGGGGAAGGCAGTTGGGCAGATTTCTGCCGATGTTGCCTCTCTTACTACAGTTCCCAACGACATCCGACTCATGGCTGGTCCTTTGGGTGAATTGTTGAGAGCGCAAGCGGGCAAGTTGGATATGCTAGATACTCGATGTGGCGAGATGCTAGATGTTTTTCAGGCATGCTACAATAGGATTCAGGCAGCCTCTGAAAAGGCAGACTCTACCAGCTCGACAGAGATTACACAGCTGAGAATTGATCTGGCTGGTGTCAGAAAGGAGCTGTCCGAGTCCAGGGCCTACAGTAGCAAGACTAAGGAACAAGCAGCCGAACGACACAAGCGCGTACAAGGGTTGAAGAAGGAGCTTGCCGACTACAAAGTGGAACGCGAGCGCGAGATTGTGAGTTCCACGACAAAGATTGAGGGGCTTGAAAGAGAGCTTGCCAGCTACAAGGGAAGGCTCAAGGAAGTCGAGCGAGAGGTAGCCATGTCCGCAGAAAAGATCACGGGACTAAAAAAGGGCTTGCCTGAGTCTGGAACAGAAATTGCTGGCCTCGAGAAGGATATTGACAGTTCTGCAGCCAAGGTTGCATCTGTACTTTGTGGTCAGGCCGAGAACCAACACCTTCGAGAGGCCAACGACGACCTACGCTCCAAGCTCGCAGATGCCGAGCAGAAGGCCGCTCAGCTGGAGAAAGCCAACCAAGTTCTTGACTGCAGGTGTGTGGAGCAGCAGGTCATAATCGATGCGTTGAAAGAGCCTGAGGTTAAGGCTGGTCGCAAGAGACGACGCACATCATCTCAGCCCAGCGAAATCTCTCAGTATGTCCACGAAATCGCAGAAAGGCTCGCCGGTCTGCATGTGGATATAAAGAATGAGACTAGGGAAGTGGTTGGTGTTTTGATAGATGGCTTGTGGAAGGATGAGCGAGCTGACAACCTCTCCAAGCTACAATCCGATGGAGTTGTAGGCCGTTGGTATTGCTTGTTGGATGTGTATAAGCGTGGGATTGCTGCATCATCTTGGGGAGATGATCACAATTGTTGTCACCATGGTAAAACATGCGATTCTATAAGAGTTGTCATGCGGGATAATCAAAAGTCGTTGGATTTAAAAATAATATAATTAAAATTTGGGCAGGCCCCAGGGTTTACTGTACCACAGTTAATGCCATAGGAAATAGCAGCTGGGCTAGTGATAGGTTAGTAAAATACAGGCGCCTGTGAATGTGATTGATAGAAACCCAGGGGTTTCAGGGGGGCCTGGGCTGGGTTGTCTTGGCCTTATCAGCAGGTATAGTGCAACGGGGTAATCGCGGTGACTGCGATCACTGCTAGATCTTTGGTGTAGCTGTTGTGGTGACTGTTGTAATAGGCTGGGTGACAGCCCTGTGTTTAATATTAAAAAAAAATTAATATTAAAAAATAATATTAAAAATTAATATTAAAAAATATTATTAAAAAATAATATTAAAAAATATTATTAAAAATTAATATTAAAAAATAATATTATAAATATTATTATTATTAAAAGAAATAATATAAAAGAAATAATATAAAAAAATTTATTATTAAAAATTTAATATTACTTTTTAATATTAAATTTTTAATATTATTTTTTTAATATTATTTCTTTTAATAATAATAATACTTAAAATATTATTTTTAATAACATTTTTTAACAAACCTTAAGTTTGTGTCTATCTGCTTCCTAGGGATCATAGTCCTCCGTATAAGATGAAACAGCCAAGAGGTCGGCTTGAATTCTTCTTTCATTAAGTCAGAGCTTGACTCCTCTGGATCCATATCTATCCCTTAACCAGATACAACTCTATCAGCGTTGCCTTTGTAATATTCCACCTCCTGGACCCGTAGCAGAGCTGGTTCCTGTCAAGTTCACCCCATTGGTTGGGGTTGGGCGCGTGTTTTGACTGTGCCACGCCTTTTCGTCGTCTTGGCCCGCCCGAGCGGCCACGTTAGGAACCTCTCTTGCTCGCTGGGCCTATATTGTCGGAGCCTGTTACACAGGGCGCAAAGAGAAAAAGTGAAGTGAACATGGGATGCAGTTGCTGCCGCCTGGTCATACCCGCCTCTCGGGTTGCTCGCTTGCCTCACGTCCTTCTCGTGGTCTTCAAACCCCCGATGAACACAAATTTGCCAAGCACCACGCGCGTTGCTGGTCACTCAGCTTGAGTTCCATAAACCTTTCGTCCCCGCCGGGTGGCTCCAGAAGAAGCACGTCCAAGCGCAAAGTGATCATGTGAGTCGATATCCATCGCGCGCTGAAAGAACTGATGTCCAACACCAAAATGCCAGGTTCATTGGGCTTTAGCAACACAAAACTTCCCTAGGCCATGGCTTCAAGATCACAAATCCCAACGTTCCAGACGTTGTAATACGCATTCCTGAATGCTAAATCGGCTGCGACCATGTTTGGTACTGGCACATCAACAAGCCAGCGCACTTTGAGAAGTTCAATTACCTGCCAGATGGCGAATCGGACGCCAAGCCCAGGACTGGCCTCTAGCGCGCGAAGGAGGATTCTTTTCGTCACCCGAAGAGTCCACTGTGGAATAGCAACAACCTGCTCATCGCCTATGTGGTTGAGAATGGCTCTGAGTGCCTCTATTGCCCTTGCCTCGTCCCAACAACCGCTCTTTGCCGTCGCTAACAGCTCCAGCAGTGTGGTCCCAAGATCTCCAGTCATTTCTGGAGCACCCATTGCCCAGCATGGCAACAGCTTCCAAGGTCTCTTCCATTCGCTCTGCTCAGTCTTCATACCAGACATGAGCAACTCCCCATCGAATTCGTCATCTCATTCACCCGATCCAAAGAAGAACTCAACCCTTGCCCGCCACATCTCTTCTCGGTCGGCGTGCCGTGTTTCGGCCTCGTTGAGACTCCCTCGCACCTCCCGAAGCTCAGCAAGGGCTTCAAGTTCCCTTTTCTGAACCTCGGCCAACTTGCTGTTCGCGGATGTGGCCTCAAAAGCATGTTTATCGATGCTGCGCTCGGCGGCTTCCAAGCGTTCTTGCAACGCGTCCATTTGCAAATTGGCCCTGTTGGCCTGAGCATGTGCTTGCCTCGACTCAGATTTGATTTGCCGTAGGAGCTCTTTCATCCTCTCGGTCTCAGCTCTGGCCTTTTCGATCTCGTCTCGGGCTTCCTGCTCTGCTTGTTGCCGCTTTCCTTGCTCTTCAATCACTTTTGCGACCTCGGCTTGGGCATCTCGCTTGCCACCCCTAACCTCCTCCCTGGCCTCCTTCAACATCTCTCGCATGGCCTTGAGCTCAGCCTTGGCATCCAGTTCCTTCTGTTTCATCTCGGCCCTAACCTCCTTCAAAGCCTGTTGTGCCTCCTCCAGCTCGGAACGAACCATGTCGGCCTGCTCTTGCGCGTTGGCCCTCTTCAACTTGACCCGATCCATCATCTCGGCGGCTTTGGCGAGACGACGTCTATAAGTGCCCTGTACTGCCTCGAGCTCCTCCTCGGCCTGTTTTTGAGCTTCGGCGACTCTGTGGTTGGCGACCTCGTCATTCACTTGTTTTAGTTCGGTGAGCATAGCCCCTGGCAGCTTATTCCCCAAAGACCTCATGAGTAGTATCATGGACGGCTCGCGTTTGGCCATCCACGTCAGCATGTCGGTCGCCAAAAGCCGAGCCTCGTCCTCCTGCTGAGCATCTAGGCCGTCGAGAGTCCGCTGCGTAGCCTCATGTGCATTGACGATCGACCTGCAGCGGATCAAATCTGCATTGATCTCGGCACAAAGCTGCTCGCCTTCCCTCCTCTTGACCGTGCAATAAGCCACCAAATCTTCCAGCTCCTGTACCCCGTCCGAGTCGTACCCAAGTTGATCGGCGCGGTCCTGTCCCTCTTTGGTGAGGGGGCGCAGCTTCTGCTGAACCTCATCCAGACGTTGAAGGGCCAGAGCCCGTGCTTTTTTGGATCGACCTCTCTTGTTGAGCATTTTGACTCGTGGTTGAATCCTGTACCAATGCAGATGGACGTGCAATCCATTGAATGCCATGCGGTGGGATGTGCGAGAGGAAGGTGCCAAAGTGGCGTCCTGAGGACACCATCCTAAGGACAGCATCCTGAGCAGCAACATGATCCAGACAAGCCAAGGCGCGAATGGATGAACATACAGCTCGCATATCGAAAGTAAAAGACCGTTTCAATTCATGATGACACGATGCATGTTCTAAATATCTCTTATTCCGTACTTGCATCACCATTTTTTCCCATGAACTGAGACTTCTTTCCAACCGAGCGTACTGTTCGTGCACATCTACGTCAATGGGCGCAGAAATGCCTTCCAGATCCGACGACGCCATACAACTCAAATCCCTCATTGGTATTGGATTTGGTGGCCATGCATGAGCGGCTGTGGCTTTATATAGGAGATTTTCTTTCAAAAGCTACCAGCGAATTTCTTCCGCGTTCATATCGCCGCCTGCCAAAATGGTCTACATGGTCCAAAACCGACACTCAGCTTCAGTTGTATGAGGAGGCTGAAACCTTTCACAGAGACGCCCTAAATGAAAACCAGCAACATCAGGTTTTGCAGGCATTTCTTCGGTACGAGTTGCTCTGTCGAGTATATAGTCCCCGAGGAAAAGACTACGAGCCCTTCAGATATAATAACATCAATCTCCATCCTCTTTGGCGAGAAGGTGCGGAACCTACAGGCATGGTGCGCAGCTATCGATTCAATACATCCGATCCTTTTCGATATTGGGATTGGACCCTGTTGGACAAGTTCGAAGGAAAGCTCATTGCAGGATCTAAACTACAATTACTTCCGTTTGTACGCGAATATATTCTCACCATCTATGAAGCGTGCGCTGCGGAAGAGATGCGTCTTGCGCTTCCTACCCCTTCAACTAGCCAGGGTCCCCCAGAATTTGAGGTTGGAGTGCCAATGAAGACTATTGCCTGTCCAGAGTATATATCAAGAAGTATATTTAATTGTCGTACAAATAGTTGGACGGATCAAACAGCATCGCTGCTGGCCTCGGGGGGGTTTGATGTCCTCACTTCTATCCTTCGTTTCGGGAACAGAGGCGGGGTGCTTTCAGATATACGGTGGGCCCTGGAACTTGCCCCTCCTCGAAAAAATGCCACCAATATCAACGTCCCAATCGAATCACCAGTCTCATTTAACAGCATATCTTGGTACGCCAATAAATTTATCCGCCTCTACCGGCAGCGCGCGTGGCCGCTCTCAACAGAACGACAACTTGGGCCCAGGCTACCAACCGAGGAGGAGTATAGTAAGGTATATGGGCCAGGACCTAATGCACTAAGTGAGTGGGGTCTGAATAAGGAACAGTCGAGAAATGAACTCATTTGCCATGGAAGTGGTGTATACGCAACAGAGGCTCTTGAAAGCTTGAGAATGCCATTTTGGAGGGTCCCGTTGGCAATAAACGAGAAAAATAAGGCTGTGTCAAACTAGAGTTATTTTCTTGAGGAATCAACCTGAGAGAGATGGTTACAGCATCCAGTCAACTTTCTAAAGCAGGTGTTCATTGCAGGTATCATGAGACCAAATAATACAAAATCGCGATCTCGTCCGTGCCGTCAAGATACAGTCCCTGGAGTGGGCGTTTGTATCCAGGAATACAAGGTGCGAGACGAGTGAAAGAAAACCATAGCGATGGACCCATTAAGGACTATCGCGAGGCAATCCGATAACCCAACCAACCAAAGTTTGAGTTTTCTATGTCCTCAGCCCCGTGGCTGATACGGTGTGGTGCCAGCATTGCGAGGCTATCAAAGCCAAGCGTCACCAGTCCCTCCCGATCCCAGGCTGGGCATGACCAAATTCCGTGCGATGATGGCCTTTGGGCCAAACAAAATGAGGTCCGAGCAGCAATGGACATTGTTGTAAATTCCCGTGCTCTTGCCTGCAGTACATCATGTCCGATAGCACAAAAGTATATGGGCATTAGCTAACCAAAAGTGCTAGCATGGCTAGGGCACGTGTGTATGATCTCAATGTCTGGCCCTACCACTCTCCGTGCCCCCTTTCCCGTCGTTCCCGGACTCTCTTATTAATAAATAAAAAGAATACTTTTATTCAAAATTATTTATTCATCGCCTGTCAAGCCGTTGCTGGGGAAGTTGTGTCTTAAGATGGCTGAGGTGATCAGGTCACCATCTTTCAAAACATGCATCACATCGTAGATGTTGTTTCAATCCAAATCTCCATCAGAATTTCTGTGTTTCTTATCTCTGTAGTAGTATATTTGACAATATCGGTGCGTCGAAATCCGCCTCGGTGCTAAGGACAAAACCCGGCACCCATCCCCACTACTCGCTCCAGGGTAACTCCACGCCATCGATGTGATGTTGGAGATAATTCATTCGTCGTCCACTAACTCGTGGCATCTCAAATGCCGCACGGGGAGATGTTTTTCTAAAATTAATAAACTTCATTTTATTGGTAACAAAGTACTAAAGTTGCGCGAATACTTTACCAAGTTGCATGATAAAGCAAACCAGACACCCTTGATAGACCGTCTTTCGACGGACTGGACGCAACAATAAATTGCTTCCTCGCCCAATCAAACACCTAGGTATGAGATGAAAAAAAGCCCCTGCCACTTCAACAAGTTCTGTCCCGGACGCTTCCGAATTGAGAAAAGCTAGCGCAGGTCTAGACCTCCGCTCCACGGATTGTAACCTGTGCACGGGGTCTAGAGCACATACAGCTCATCCCCTGAAAATAAACTTCTCAGGGTGACGGAGTATTTCTGGGGTACACTAGGCTGGGAGTTGGTACAAAATTGGCCACCAATTGATCTTTGCGACAACTAGGCATGCGGAGCCGCGGAGCATTACGCTTCACTCGGCCAAGGCAGAAACGCCTATTGATGAGGCTCTGCGACTCAACTACCAGACTCCCCAACGATTGTTCACCGTCAATGCGCCACCGGTGTCTGGATAAAGTGTCAACTAGCCCAACACGAAGAAGATTCGCCACGAGTGCGGCTCTGGTCCCCTTGTCGCCACGGCGCGGCCGGCAAACTCAACCTCGCCCGTAACTAGCAGCCTAAAATTCCTCATCACCGAAGAATAAATGACAACTCAGAGAAGACTACGTAGGCAGGGAAGCCAGGGGGGGTTGGAAAGTGTGTGTGGACAATGCGCTGCGCCAGGACCGGGGCTGGACCAGTAGGGTTAGGGGACCAAATTGACTCGGATTCTAGCTGGACTTGATGTCTTTTGCATCAAGAATGGAGATGGGGCAGAGATTGGTTGCAGATACTGGCCCGTGGCGCCGCCAAGTGCTCCTGGGGCCCTGTTCCTGAATTCAAAAAGACGTTTTTTTCTGGAGACTTGATACCTCCCTCACTCGATTTTGAGGGGTAATGTTGGGCGTATGACACGTTCTCTTGGAAAGCCACGTATTTCAACGGCTCTAAACGATTGGGCAAGAATCAGGAGGCTGGTTGTAAATTTTTTTCTTCTGCGTCTGTATCAGCCGCGCCGACAGCCGTATTGCCTCTGTATCCGTGCCCCGAACACTCTTGAGGCCAGACCATGGGCTCGCAGAGGCGCTCGGTCAAAGGACATGGAGTACCCCGGCTTGGCACCTGGTTGCCGGGGCCTCAACTACGTGATCTGTCGCGAGGGAAAGTCGGGGTTGCTATGTGACCCAATGTGCCCAGAACTCAGCAGCAGGTTTGCCTGCTATGTGAGCATGATCCTGACGTTTAACGGTGTGTGCATCGCTCATATGCGGCAATAAAACGATCGATATGCAGGAACTGAATTATTGGGTCTTGCGACATGTCACTTCTCAGCATGACGAGCGATCGCATCTGGCATCCGGCGCTCCATTGTTTCAAACCACCCTCTCTCCCCGCGAGACAATTGTCACGTATTGCGACTTGTCATTTCTCAATCTCACGGGGTACTGTGATCGTTCTTAGCCTCCGGAGCGATGGACGGCTTGAATCCACTCCGTGTGGAGCCTGCCTCAACCACTGACTTGTCGCTCACTTCTCATTTTTGCCTTCACCCAACATCACATCACGCACGCACGCACCCTCTCTCTTTATTTTTGTCATTTTGCAGACACCAGCTGTCTTTACTTCCCATTGTCACGCTCGCATTGGTTGCTTGAAACTTTTGCCCGGAGTGTTGCTTATCCCTTTCGACACCTCATCCTTCAGCTGCCCCGCCTTTCACCTTGCTTGTCTCATGTGTCCTGTGTGTCTCACCGCGTAACAAACTCTCGCTTTTAGTTTCAAGCCTCTTGCGTACAATTGAATCAGTCTTGTCACTCCTATTTGGTCTCTCTGATTTTGAGGCGCAAGGCATTTTTGCCAACCAGTCGTTTCATGGCACGATGAAATCGTAATCGGAAGGTCGGACCATTCTCACAGCAACCAGACCTCATCAAACACTGAGCCACGGCAAGCCCCATATCGTCATAAGGGTGGAGGGGGTGTGTACTAGATGGGACCGCCGAAGCATTTGGCACTGCCGCGATGGTCAGGGCGCTCCGTCCCGTGAGGGACTCGGCACATTCACTAGTCGTAGATATGCCAGCACCTCAACTACCGCCGCTATTCGCCAGGGGGTGGGGATTCCCAGCAAAGGGCTAGATCTGTAATGACCATTATTACCATATCTGTCGGTGAAGCTTACTATCATGTGCGTCGCCATATCTGGCGTTGAAATATGACAGCAAGCCGGTGGTTTCTAAACCTGAGGCTCCGTCTGCCTTGCCATGAAGCCACGCGAGCGCGGAGACTATAAACATGGCGTTAGTGTTCGCACAATTTGCAAGTGTTTCTATCACCATTCTCTCGTTATCCCAAAGGCAACCCCCTGAAGCCCAAGCAACGTCTGGCCCTCGCTTCTTCATCGCAACAGACATTCCCAATCGGGCTTTGTACACCAAAATTTCACCGTTTTTTATACTTTACTTAATATAACGGCATCCCTTTTAATCCCCTTTTCTGCTGAGAAAAAAGGCATTCACTTTGGAGTTAATTTTTACGTGCTTATTAATTTCCGCTCGCCCCTTATGCCTCCCAACGCCGAACCTTCATCGTCCATGGACACCACTCCAAGCAAATGCAAATTGTATGTCGCCTACGAGCAGTCAAAGGGAAGCTATTTCTGACCATACCACTATCTAGTCCACAAGGCGATGGATCGATGCTTGATCCATATATTTATGACACTTCATCTATTCAGGAACGATTGTTAGGATTGTCATTTCTTGCGCCGAATAATCTCAATTGCATATTAAACAAACTTGAGTGCGATTTGGAGGCAAAGGGCTCTAAAGATTATAGCAAGCTGCATCAAAAAAAGGAATGAAATGCCGATTGAGCCAATGCTCAATTGAGCTACAGGATAGGGGAATGAGAAACTGGGAGGTTACTGGACGGCGGTATACGTTTTGGTTGGGGAGTGCGAATCGGTTTGTTTCGCAGGGAAAACGTTGTCAGTACCATATAGTGCAAAGAGTCTACCGAAATCAATCGTTCATCACAAGAGTGCCATTGCCATTGTCCCGCCATCTTTCCCAGAGCTCGATGCTGTCCCCGCCGCTGTTTGTTGTTGGGCACCCAAATGAGACTGGGTCCCTGCACGCCCATGCAGGAGAGATTGTCCCATCAGCTTTGACCAACCCAAATCATCAGCTGCACGTCTGCCTCGCCTTGATCCCAGCCCTCCTTTTAGGCTAGCTAGTAATGAGACGAAGGTGCCACTCTGCCGGCAAACCCAATCCTTTCCCAGGCGAAAGAATGTTTATAGTCGGGGAAGTTCACTTGAGGAGCTTGATGAAGTTGCTGCACTTTCTGGATTACAATATAGCCACCGCTCTCCGCTGTCCAAACCAGCAGCGAAACTCCTCCCTCAGTAGGCGAGGTGGAGCGGGGCGGAGCGGAATCAACGGTGGAGAATAAACCACCAAGCTTCTTTTTAGTTGCTTAATCCTTTTTTTCCCTTGCTTTTTCTTTGGACTTTTGGACTATTGGACTATTGGACTTTTTTGGCGAGGGAAAGTCGTAGGCCATTGGCGGCGCGATGCAATCGAGAATACGACATTGCCGAAGCCGACACGCATCACGGGCCTTCTCAATTTAGCGGCTGGGCTCAGCTTGGCCGTCGATCAATCCCACAATACCAGGTACAGCTAGCTGGTGGAGAACCCAGAACACGCCAAAGAAGCCTGCAGAATGACACCCTGTGGCACAGCTCATGCTCTCGGTTTTTGAGGGTCAGGGATCACCTTGCGCATTAGCTGCGGAAGATTTTCTCGGGGATGATGTGGACGCTTAATTGGTTCAAGAATCAATATATGTGACAGTCGCAGCCACGATCTCAAGGGAATGAGCAAAGAGGAAGGAAATGGCAGGGGAAGCTCCAGGTTCCAAATCACGCCACTCATTTAGATAAGCCAACTCTTGGCAAAAGCAATGGCATGGCGTCAGCCGGCTTCGGTCTCAGTTTTCCTTTTTGGCTTCTTTCCAGGTCAAAAGAAGAGTCATGTACAAAGGCTTAATCTTCACTGCTCCGTTTCTCGGGCTGTTGGTCCACTTGTTCGAAGAATCCCTCATCCTGGGTCCGATCGACAGGTTCCAGACTTTTCAGCACAGCAAGGGTCCGAAGGCAGTCCTGGAGGATGTGCTGCCCCAGCCTACCGAAGGCTCCACAATGGCACACTTGTGCCAGCTAGTACTCGCAGCAGGCTAGCATTCAATATCCCTTTCACTTTTCTTCTCTCGACTTAATTACAAGCAAATAGAAGGGGCCCTGGGGTGGAGTAGCCATTACGAATTGACAGGAGCGTCGACATCATAATGCACTCGGAAGTAGGCTTCTCGGCATTAGCTACCGCCCGTAGCTGATCAACCGTCTTGGAGGCGTAGAGCTTGCCTTAGGTCAGGACGCCACCCCCAGCCATGCCATCCAAGCCAGCGGGGCAAATGCGAGTGAAGTTCGTGCTCACAGACCAGCGGAAAGTCAATGCTGTGAAAGTAGGATTTCATCGTATTGCATGCTACATTCGGATGAAGTGTACTTCTCGTCAGCAGTGGGAAGTAATTTGCGTCTGCGCATTTGTAATCTCCTCTAAAAACCGGTTGTTTAGCTTCATGTACTCTTATTAATGACAATCATCGCACATGGTAATTGTACCCAGAAAGTTATGATGAGGGCGATGCATAACAAAGGAGATCAGCCCAATGCGGTAAAGGGTGATTGTTGGCATCCAGTGATGAAAGGCCAAACTCGTCAAGAACCCACGGCAAAACCGCACACAGCAAGCCCCTTTTCAGACAATGAGGTACCTCGTCATTTAGGTGAAAAATTTTCTCTTGGGGCTAGGCAAGTCAATGAGCGACCACGTGTCTCTGGACGCTTCCGTTGGCCTTGTCCGCCTAATTGAGTCGCCTTGCGAACCAGGCGAACTATGCGAACCACCCTGGAAACAGGCAGTCAGCGCCCAGCGGTTATTTTGGTTGCATATCGAGTGACTAAGCCAATTGTGCTGCATACCCTAGATATAATTAAATATTTGAGAATCAAGGAACTTGGAGCGCTAATTAGTCGAGGCATGAGGATTTCAATAGCTTACCCAAGGCTTGCCTCAATACTCGCAAATATGATGATTGAACTAAAATAAAAGTTGTCACGAAGGGACCAATCCTTTCGTTCGGCTGATACAGAGATCACATTCCAAACTGCCTATGAGAATGACCACCAATCAAAAAGTACAGAGTCAATTGATCTAGGATGCCTTTTCACCATACATTGCCAGCGGCGTCCTCTGCTAGACCCAGGAGACTCTTAGCCCAAGAGTCCAAACCATCTTATCTTTTGGGACGCGCATTGTTTACGGACTCGTGGCTTCGTCGTCTATCAAATCAGATAGCTTAGAGCAAAAGAGCGCCAGTAGGTTGGACTGATCGTCTGTATGTACCAAAATGACTTCTCACGGTGAATTGAAGATTTTCCAGATCGCGATTATCCTCCACAAAATTAGACCAAGAATGCGCGAAAGCAGAAATATTTTAATTATTATTAATTCGTTATGTTTTTTACACCACAATATTCACAGCTATGCGAGCCTCGGCTGCGCAAAATATTCTTACATAGTAAACTGTTTTAGTCACCAGTATTAGAGATCTTGTTTTGTTTAAACTATGTGGAGACTAGTTGTGGCTGGCCTCGATGGCCTCACGGCCTCAATGCGTTGTCGCAGCCCCACAGCCAATTGGGGCTGGACCTAGCTATAAAACATATAGTTGACTGCTCTTTATTTCATAGGAATTAAGGCTCTTTTAATCTCTCGTTATGACCCAATGACCAAAGTGTGATAGTTATGAGCCCGGGTGGCTATATAAGCCAGCAACTTCCACTGTTATATCTTATATTTAGTTGAATAGATTAGATAATACTTCTTTTTGTTATTTTCTAGTATTAGATATAGTAGTTATTGTTATTGTATGCTTAAAATGATTGTTAATATTAGTATTGTAAGCATTTAAAGACTTTTAATTATTATTAAATTTTACTTATTAGAGTAATAGATTAAATGGATCTTTGTATTAAGAGATTATATATAGAGTTTAAAGCTTTAGGAATATATTAATTTTAATAAAGAAAATATAATAGATAATTTAAATATTATTTTTAATTTAATGTTCTTTAATAAAATGGAGAAAAAGATAAGGGATAAATAGAAGGAAAAGGGATAAATAGGTGTATTATAAGATATAGATATTATTATAAGATTAGAAATAAAGCTTAAAATAATTAACTTTAAGTTTATTATCTTTAAAAGAGAGTTTAAAAGGAATTAGCTCTATATGCTTAAATTATTAAGACTATTAAGGAAGCTTATTACTAAGAAATTATTAATAAGGTTATTAAATAATATAAAGATTATATTACTTATAAGCTTATTAAAGCTCTTAAGGTGAAGTTTATATTAAAAGAAAATAATATAGTTAATAAGATAAGGTTATATTATATAAACTACCTAAAGAATACCAATTGTGTAAATTAAGAACCTAAAGCTTAATATATAATTTAAAGTTTAATTCAAGCTTAAGGTAATACTTATAATATTTTTAAGGTTAAAGGAATACTTATTATTTGTAATTTCCTCTAAGTAGTTGGTGCTTAATTTGCTCCTTCTTGAGCATAGAACTAATTGGACTAACTTATAGAAAAAGAAGTTAAGAAATAAGTAGTTAATTTACTTAAAAGCTATAAAAATATCTTCCTAAGAGTTATCTTAAGCTAGTTAAATTCTAAGTATATAGGTATTTACGCTATACTAGGAGATCTTTTAGAGATGTAGCAAATGGCCTCTTTTAAGAGCCCTAAATGCTTATATAATAGAAAATTCTATAAATTTATAATAGCCAAGTGTATATACCTTTAATATATACTTATAGGAGATTTTAATTTTAAGCTTAATAAGAAGTTAATAGATAAGAACTATATTTATATATATATATGATTTTAGAAGTCCAAATAGAACAAGCTTTATAAAAAGATAGTACAAAAAGATTAAATATCTACTATAATAATTATAAAAAATAATAAACAAAATATTATTCTATTAATTATTATTACTATAATTCTTAATCTAATACTATTATATATAATATAAAAAGCTATATTAATATTTATAATATTAGAAATAGCTCTTCACCCACTCTATCAGAGCACACTAGTTAATAACTATAGTATTATTTACTTAATCAACTTAAAGGAATGGCTTATAAAAGGATCCTTTATACTAGAAAAAGGAGGCTATATAGAGGCAGGCTTAAGCTAGTTTCTAATTATAGGAAAAAATAAATATATACTAAAGAACCTATTTAAAGACTTAACTGGTGTTTATATAGTTAACTTAGAGCTTAATAATATTATTATAATAGAAGGATTTTATACTAATATTATATTAGAAGCTCATTTAAAAGAGATTAGAGTCTAGTATTATAGCTTTAATTACTCTTTATATTTTAAAAGCCTAAAGTAGAGTATCTTTTTAATTAAGTACAAATATATATATAATATAATAATTCTTTAATATAAGCCAATTTCTATCTATCTATCAAACTAACTAATACTTAATAATATAATTCTAATTAATAATATAAGCATTTAACTAATTATTACTATATTAAAAAATAGAAGGTAAAGCTTTACTTATTAATTTAGACCTTTAAAAGACCCTCTAAAGCTAAAGGAGGATACTAAGAAGCTATAGCATAAACAAGCAGAGTACCTTGGAGCTATAACACTAAGGAAGCTAATAAAAAGGGATTATAATATACAAATCAAAGGAACTACAAGAATAGACTGTAAGACCTATGCTCGAATGTATATAAAACAGGTTATATTATATAGGCAGTCAGACTATCATTCACTAAGGCCATTTTAATATATTTACTAGAACTTGTAAGACTACCCTAGAGAATATAATAGCTCCAACTGGCTTCTAATTATAAAAGATAAATATAGTAGTATATTTTATACACAACTTATCGCTAATAAGTAAAGAACTATTATATTTAATAAGTTATTTTAATTTAAAAGTTAGGTTAAAAGGCAATTTAGCCTCTTAATATATATTATTAAATATAATAATAAGGTTGCTACTATTACAATCAAAGGTCTAACTAAATACTAAAAATAGGCATACAAATAAGGTATAAATTTAAAGCTCTCTTCACCAAAGACCCATAAGCTAAATAGTACTATTAAATATATAAATTAAAAAATAATAAATAAGTCTAATATAATACTTAATAGAGCAAAGCTTCTAACAAAGCTATAGCTAGAGAGCACTAGAATAATTATACACTTGCTTAATATATTACCTTTAAAGACAAGGAATTAGATATCCTCACTTAAGAAGTTAGATATATAGTTTAAATACTATACTCCTTTATCAATAAGAGAGCTTATAATTAACTTAAGGCTTAATTAGAATAATATATATATATATAATTACCACATTTATCCTTTAATTAAAGGTAAAGCATTAGATTAATAAAAAAGAGATATAAAAGTTAGCCCTAGAGGCTATATAAGGTATTTAGTAGGATATATAGCTTATAATATATATTATATATAGATACCTTAACTTATAAAGATTATTACAATTTAAAATGTATAATTTAATAAGTATATCAATTATAAACTAGATAAGCTAAGCTTAGTCAAGCATACAATCATCTAACTTAAAGATTGGGCTCTTTAAATCAAAGAGGAAATTAATAATAAAGTAATATATAAGAGATCTTTATAAGGATTAATATTTATAGATTTAAATTTAGGGGTGGAGGTATTTATAAGTATAAAAATAATTATTTAAAGTATAATAAAAAATACTAAATATATATTTAGTTAAATATCTATAAGACTTTAAATATTAAAATAAACTTTAGAATTAGAAAATATATATTTAAAGAGTATAGTAGAAGTTTAATAAAATATAGGTTAGGTATAATAAATAGAGATAAGTATAATAGACTAACTATTAATAAAATAGTTTATAAACTTAAAGATATATATATCTAAAATAGTAAATAAGCAACTAGAATAATTAAAATAAGCAATAAATTAATTAATAAATAAAATAATAAAAAAAATAATAACTATACCACCATCTAAGCCACTAGAGCTTACAATTATTATTAACACTAGTATACTATAAAGCTAGGAATAGAAGTTAAGATTTATATATAAAAGAGGCAGAGGTTAAAAGTAAGGTTAATTAGTTATTTAAATACTTGCAGGTATACAAATATACTATCACTAAGCTTAAAGAAATAATATAAAGCAAAACCAAAGGACTCTAATACAGTAAGATTATAATAAGGACCTAATATTAAATTTCTTTATAATTAATTACTATAAGATAAATTATATAAATCTTAAGAGCATTTAAATTGTATTTATAATACTTATAGGAGTAATAAAGCAGAAGGAAACTACTTAAATTAATATAGCACCAAACCACCCTAAACTATACCAAGATAACCTTCTTAAGCTTCTATAAAATTAAAGAGAGATAATAAAATACCTATTAAATAAGCTATTTATTCAAGCAGCACACCAGGAAATCAGAACCCTAATTAAAAAGGGAACATGGAGAGAAATAGAGCGCACAAAGGCATAAACTAAACCACTATCACTCAAATAAATCTTTACTTACAAATTCAACCAAGATAGATATCTTAAATAATATAAGATAAGATTATATATTTAAAATAACTTATAGAAAAGCTTTATAATTAAGAGTATATATATTATAATACTTATAATACAATTATTCTATATAATCATTACTCTAATTACTCAATTTAACCTAGAAATCAAGTAACTTAATATTATTAATATCTTTATTAATATAATAAGAAGTAAAGATAGTACACTAATTATATATAAGTTACCAGACAGATTCAAGCAACTAAATAAATATATAAAGCTAGATCAAGCTCTATACAGTCTTAGAGACTCACCCCAGCTATAATTTAACAAGTTTACTTTAACCCTTAAGAAGCTAGAAATGGAAGCTAGCTTAAAAGAGCTCTATCTATTTTATACTAAAGCTTATAATATATTTATTATATTCTTTATAAATAATATTCTAGTATTATATTATAAAAATAATATATCTATAATACTAAAAATAATAAAAAGCATTAAGAAAATATATAAGATCTTAGATAAAGGTAATATATAATAATTTCTAAATATAAAAATAATTTAAGATTATATAAAATACAAGATATATCTATCTTATAATTTATATATTAAGAAAATAATTATAAAGTTCAAATTGGATATTACAAACACTTACCCTAACATACCAATTCTAATAATAAAGCTAGCCAAAAGGCAAGATCAAGCAACTACACAAGAAATAAAGATATATTAGGAAAAAGTTAGTTCCCTATTATATATAACAATAATAATTAAATCGGACCTTATATTTATAATATTATCATTATCCCATTTTCTCACCAATCTAAGTTAGAAGTACTAAAATATTACTAACTAAGCTATTTAATATCTCTTTATAACATAAAACCTTATAATTCAATACAATTAAAGCAATAAATTACAGGCTATAATAATTGCTAGCAATACCTCTTTCACTAATAACCCTAAAATACAAAGATCTTTATAAGATTATATAATAAGCCTATTTAACAGATTAGTCATATGGAAGGCCACCTGCCAAGCCACTATAACCATATTAATAATAAAGGTAGAAATACTTACTTTAGAATATACTATAAAGGAAATAATTAGCCTAAAGTGTCTTTTTAGTAAAATATACTTTAATCTAAAGATAGATTAAAATCTATAATATAATAACCTCTAAATTATATAACTTATTATTAAAAAAGGCAGCTAAATAATAATCTAACTATAATATATTAATATTATAAATATATAATTATATTAAAAGTATAAAAAAGCTCTTTTAAAATAACTTATCTGGAAATAAGATAAATGCTTACTAATAGGCTTATTAAAGCATTATTATAGTAGCACTTTAAATAATTTTAAGTATTATTAAATATAATAAACCTTAGCTAAATAAAATAAAAGTAATATATAAAAAAAAATAATTTATTAAATTAAACTTATTTTAACTTTTTCTTAAATAATACTTAAAACTATTAAACTATATACTATATTACTTTTTAAACATACTTTAAATAATAATAATATTTATAAACTTATTAAGTAAAATATAAATATATAAATATTATTTCTTTAGATTATTAATAATACCTTAAGACTTTCCTCTATTTATTTCTTAAATAATTATTTTACTAATATCTTATTTAAAAAGCTTAAAACTCTTATTTAATATTTTTATAAATAAATAAAAAGTATATTTTATATAAATTATTATTTATATAAATTATTATTTATATAATTAATTAATATAAAGCTTTAAATAAATTAAATAATACTTATTTATTTAATACTTTCTATTATTTAAAATAATAATAAAATAATATATTAAAAGTATAAGTACTTAGTAACTACTTATAAGTTAATAATAAAGTATAAAACTAATTAATATAAATATATTAAAAGTAATATTAATAATTATTTACTTTATAAGTAATATAACATTTAAAATATCCTTCTACTATATAGTAATTCTTAAGCTAGCTCTTTTTAATAATAGTAAAGTATAAGCAATTCTTATAGGGCAGATTGAATAATACTTCTAAAGCATTAGAAACTAAAAGTCAAGTATAAGAAGAAGAGTTTAAAGTATAAGAACCAGAAGTTTTAAGCTTAATAATTTAAATATATTATAAAATATAGATTAATTATATAAAATATAGGAAATAAGTATAAAAATACTTATAAATATATATTTAAAAGTAAATAATAAAGAAGTTTATATTAGCTTAAGATTAGATCTTTTAATAATAATATATTAAGAATAAATAATAATAAATTAAAATATAATATTAGTAAGTATAAATAAAATTATTATATATACTTATAAGTAAAAAAAGAAATCTTAAACTATTATATTAAAGTTAAAAATAAATAAAGAAGAAAGAAATAAGATTATAAATATAAAAAACTATAATATTTATAAACTTCAATTATATTAAATTATAAATATTACTTAAAATTAAATTTCTTATACTTTAAAAAGTATAATTTTATAATTACCCCTAAGGCATTACTCTAAAAATAATTTTAATTATTATATTTATTTATATAAAATTATAATAATAAAGGTAAAGCTATTCACAACATTCAACAATTCACAACAACAAACTATGGAATGGGGGGTATGTGGAGACTAGTTGTGGCTAGCCTCGATAGCCTCACGGCCTCAATGCGTTGTCGCAGCCCCACAGCCAATTAGGGCTGGACCTAGCTATAAAACACATAGTTAACTGCTCTTTATTTCATAGGAATTAAGGCTCTTTCAATCTCTCGTTATGACCCAATGACCAAAGTGTGATAAACTATTTAGCTGGTACTTGTATAATGGGTTGTAGTTATATGGCAATGTACAGCGGTGCCAATCGCAGCCGGTTGCAATCGACCAGTTACCACTATGGTAAAAGACCCTGCAGTAATTGCAGTCACCGTGATTATCCTGTGGAACACATCTGTATATAACGCAGCTAGGTCCCTAGCCTAGCCGGCGTTACAATAGCTGCTAGGCGGTCTAGTTCTTTAGTTCGATTGCAATATCTGATGAAAGACGGAAGTAGGGTTCTAGCCATCCGATGCCACGACAATTTTTGGTTCGATGTTCTGCATCTTGTCAACTATGCCGAGCTCTTATGGATGTGCATGACCCTGCTACAAAAAGTAGACAGATGGGGCAACTGATGTTCAGATGCTCTCTATCACTCTAGGTTCTTTGGGGGTCATCACATTGTAAACTTGAACATCCAGGATGCTCAAAGCCAAAAGAACCCTGGAGAAGGGATATTGCTCGAGTTTATATTTGTCTGTGAACTGGAATTGGGGGGTTTATTTTATTATTATTAAAAAAGCCATAAATTAGAGCAATTGGTGACCTGCGGTTCTCCTCCGTCTAGTTTCGCAATGGGAATGGACACAAATCTTGATCAGGACTGACTTGTTTCAGCCCAGTTGCCATTTTTGTCGTAGTTGACCTTCACTTCAGTCCTTCCGGTCATATCTATTTCCATGGACCCATCATGGACCCAGCCGACTAAGGTGGCGGGATCGGCGTCCATCGCAAACCATATGACAATCTTGTCAACTGGGATCATGTTTTCGTCTCCCGGTGGAAGCGGAGAACTGGCGCTGAAATAGAAGGGTGCAAATTGGCCATCGACTTGTCTGAAGGCGACGGAAGCTGCAGGGGTCCTATTGATGAAGCGGAAACCGTTTACAGGCGCTGCCTCGCTGGACTGGATAACTCCGTTGGTCCAGTCTTTCTGTAAGGTGTAACTCTGCTTGAACTTGATCTCGGCAGGTGCAGTGGCTGCAGCAAAGGTAGCTTTGAGAATTTAGTAAACATGAAGAAAAATTGAACGGAAATATTAGGATGATAACTTACCTCCGTCGCTGAAGGCGTCCTGACTGGCAGCCATAGTATACGAATCATTCCATTGAACCCGGATAATCTTAGAAACACCTGGATATTGCATTAGTAAGGTAACGAAAGCGCTTCCGGGACCAAGGATGGCATACTATGGGTTGAAGCGATTACATTGTAGTAAGTCTTTTTGTTGTTGACTCTCATGCCAAAAGACATGCACAGTTTCCAACCATCTTTGGTAAAGTGATCAATCCATTCGTCTGCAATTTCGACCTGCAAGGTGTATGAGGTGGACATTTTGAGAGATGTTGAAAGTAGAAAACCGGGGTGCCTTGAATTTGAGTTTGTTGTATGCCGTATATCAAGGGGAGAATTTTAAACAGAGCTGCCAAAGAGGTCTTATTTATACTTCGTTGGGCAGGCCAACTAGGGCGTCTCGACCTAGCACTCGGAACCTAGAGGCTGGGCCAGCTAGGAAAATTCGGTCCAAGATTTAGATTCCAGCTCCGGCAGGGCTTGCGCTTTCCCAGGACTGGACCTGAGTGGGCGGCCTGAACATGCATGTTTCGGTTCTGGACTATAATGCGGGGTGTTTTCTGGATCTGACTTAGGTCTCTTTCTCAGCTCAGTAACATTATTGGTTAGCAGCTCCTCAGCTACTTCAGTATTCCAGCTAGTCTTTTATTTACTCAACGTGTCCGGAGGGCATTTTTGGCTACCTCTCTTCATGGCTTGAAACTATTGATTGCTAGCGGGACTTGGTAGCACCGTAAATGCCGCGTGAAGAGCACTTAAACATGCGCCGCCAACGCTAAGTCGAATTAAGAAATGTGCCTTCCCCTTGTCCACCAGGTCTACATCGTAAAAACTATATACAAGTATAGAAGATGTTTTTTTATTGTAATTAATTTAGCAGAGGATGTTCATGCAATTTTTTCGGGTCGGATCTTTTCTGAATTTGAGTTTGTAGTGGTGAAGGGAAAGGCTGGGGTGTTCAGATTTAGTCTAGCTACTCAGGTCTCACTCAGCCATCGCTAAACTCCGGGTTTGCCGTTTACAGCCAGCCACGGAAAACTCTTATTGAGCCACTGGCAAAAAAGTGACAACCTCTAAGCTACTTTGGCTGTTATCCTAGTCCTGAACCAGATGAAGCACATGTAGCGTCTCACCAAACGCACTTGTCTACTCCACTTGCGGTCACCCTACAGAAACGGCCCAACCCGCCGCTTTTCTTTCTGGAGCCATTGCGGTTTATCGGCCATGCGGGATATCCCGTGTGTGAGCGATCTAACCTCATAGTGATGGAGTGGCACGTTTTCTCGAGAGGAGGCTATTTTTTAGTCGAGCGACAAACAGGTTGTGTCAACTTTAAACCCTCAACATAATGAGGCCTTGCTGGTGGGGACTCATTGTGGTTACCAAATGAACACTTGAGAGCTTTGAAGAATATCAGAAGAGTGGACAATCACCTCCGTTAAATATGTCGACTCCTCAATGAACTCCAGCACAATTGGACTGGTTCGAGATGTCTTTTCTTCCTAAATGTCCAATAAATATGGTCGGAATCCTGCATGTTACCTGTAAAAACCATATTCATTATATGCAGCCCTATTTGTTGTTCTTATTATAATCTTGTGGTGTTACCAATGTCAGCACTATTAAGCCGAGCAGGACTGATCAAACGAGCGACTACCCGAAAGCCAAACTACGCGATCGAGACTATCTGTTGTATGCGACATCCTCTCCCCTATAGCCCCTCTTAGAAGTTCTTGAACCACTGATCATGTTTGGATTGGGATGCTTTTATTGAACAGGCGGTGGCATGCATCGACTAGCGCTTGATCTCCGATGCCAACTCGTCTCCAGGTTCCCAGGCACCGGGCACGGGGCGTTCCCAAAAATAGATTAAGACGTATTTAGTGCGATAGTGATTTATATGACTACACAAAATGGCAGATGTGTTTAGCCTTTTGTGCTGATAATAATCATTGTGGAACCGTGAGTTTGTGCTCAAGGGGCATGGTGCTGGCGTTAGTCGTCTCGGCGGATCTGCCCGACAGTACTCAAGTGCCCAGGGTTGGAGTTAATTATTTTATGCATCGTGCTGTGGCAAAACGGAATTTTCATGCTCCCATTCCGGAAGGGTTCATGACAGAAAAACACTGGGCTCAGTCCATACAGCATTCGATCCTGCCAGTCGCCACCATCAAGTAGTCAAAGAAGAGAAAGGGAAAGTATGACTCTGAAAGTACAGGCCATTAAGTGATCAAACCTACCGACCTTGGTCAATTCGTGGAAAACCCTCCGATTAGTCAAGATCTTGGCTTGGTATGCAGGCTCGTTTTTCCCTACAGATCGCGTCCCCAAGATTTTGGACTTGATTAGCATGCAACGTTTTAATGTTAAGTCCCGCCTCGGCACCTTTTCCGACAATAAGGTCTGAGCCGAAGAAAAAGTCAAAAAGCAAACAATTTTAATATCTGGGTTTCACCCAGTCATGAGTGCGGAGATCGTAATTTTATGCTTGTTCACCACCCCAGCCAAGTCTCGTCTCTGGTTCAAACTGCATCCGACACCGCCTCCTCACTCCGCCTGATTGACGCATCAATTATTCAAAAGGTGGAATGTTGTCGCCAAGGCGCCTCGTGGAAAGCGTTGGCATTGTTCATGGTCGAGTGGGCGTTTGCAGCGTGTCGTCGTAAGCACCTTGAACCCCGCCTTCTCCAAGACCATCCTATTTCCTTGGCGGCCATGACGAGACTCCAACCAGAGGGCGCGACACTGTCACGTTGACATCACACTTTATCACCGACACATGCGCCAAGCAACAGATCAACTGCGGGTTTGGGGCGGGTTTACGCGTCCCTGGCCTCGATTTTCTCGGCCGGTTTGAATCCTGCAGACGAAATGCACATCTCCCCAACCGAAGTCGTCCCGTCAATCCAATCCGTCATGAGGCTTTTCTTTGAACATCGTGGCAGTGTTGTATCTCGTCTAAATATAGAAGACAGAAGACAAATGGAACCAAGGGAACAAAAACCCCGCGTGGTCCAAAGTGGCACTGCTTCATCGTTCGGGGTCATCGGACACTGGTTGTGCTGGGTCCTGGAGATGTGAAACAATGCATGCCCAGAAGCGATCCGGCTTGGCTGCATGTTTTAATACCACTATACGAACGGGAGATGTTCAAGAACCCTAGACCAGCTGGAAACAAGGTTGCGCGTCAATGAATGCACAGCCGGGGCCCACAACAAGAGGTGCAAAAGCCTCAGAATCATACCCAACTAAACCCACCGACTTTTGGATTGACGGACAATCACGTGGGGGGAATGATGGGAATCCTTCCAGATTTCCCATGCCTGCACTGACAGAGTCGCAAGGTAGTCACGCGACCCTTCTCCCTTTTTGGCGTTGCTTTTTAGTCTGGGAAGCTGTCGGTGGTGGGAGAATCACAATTACGTGGACAGGGGCCTTCGGCTTCTCGAATAAACAAGCTTCCATCCTCAGTACAAGACATGGGCTTATGGCCATTAAACTCAGAAGCCAAAATGATCCTGGTCGAAATTTTAGAATCAGGGCTGTTGTCTGGGATGACGGGGGGAGCGAGGACTGGCTCAAAATGTGTGGTGCAGCCCAAGTAGCGGAATGGGAGCGAATGGCCAGGCTGGGCGCCTTTGCGTCGTCGTCATTGCGAACGCCATCCATCTGCGCCTAAACACGTTAATAAACATCCGACATCCGAAGTGAGTCGTCGATAGGTTCAATGTCTCGTTTATGACGCCTGCCAAGACAGCTTCGCCTTCGTGGAGCCCCACGGCCATGCTAGTTTGATGCGCTGGACAAAGCGTCATAGCTTCAATGAGAAAAAAGCAATCCATCGCGTTTGGCTGCCGAGTCCCCATAATTGTGATTTCTTTCGGCCCTGCCTTTCTACCGCAGCAAGCATTGGCTCGCTGCCTGGCCAGGAAATGAATCCTGCAGCGTGCCCTGTAGCCTTGCAAAAGATCGTCACTACTTTTGCTGTGGTGGACCGGCGCCTCCGCGGAAAGGAGGCGATTGGAGATGCCAAGCCAGAACGCCAAGAATAAGGAAGTTTTGAGATGATGGACTGTTTTAAGTGATCTTCAGAGCGTAGGTTGGGAAATAGAGCCAAGTCTACACCCCGCGTATAAAGGAGTAGGACAATCCCGCATGTTTGATCAATTTGATCTATCACCACCAAGACAAACATCCAGCTCATCATCACTACTCATCTCTCACACATTTCCCCAACAACCACCAAAAACTATCCATCATGTACGCCAACAACAAGATTGCCCTGGCCCTTGCGCCCCTTTTCCTCCTCGCCCGTGCCGACCTGCAGCTCGACAACGACGATGTTCCCTCGGCCTGCTCTTCCATCTGCCAGCCCATTGTCGAGCTGACCCGCCGATGTGAGGTCGACCTGCGAGGTGACAACAACGACCGCACTGAGAACCAGCTGGAAGCTCAGTGCGTGTGCACCAACGACAGCTTCTCTGTGAGCAGCATTGCCTCTACTTGTGCTGCCTGCATCTACGACAACCGCAACTCGCGCAACAATGATGACGATGATGATGACCGCTACGACACCGAAGGTAGGTCAATTGAAGCATAAATAAGCGATTAATAGAAGCGTCAACTAACAGTTCCACCAGATATTGATGACATCCTCTACACCTGTGGTTGGACCAGAGGAAGCTGGAGCACTGCTTCCGCGACCCTGGCTAGCGGGGTCACTGTTCAGGCTACGGCACCCACTGCCAGCACCCAGCTGACCACTACCATTGTTCCCGGGGCCACCAACGCCGCTACCACCGGATCCCGGGGCTCTTCGGCCACTGGCACTCAGTCCGCTGCCTCCACCAGCACCGGCTCCTCTGACAACAGCAACAACAACAACAACAACAACTCGAATGATGACAACGGCGCTTTCTCACTGGCCCCTATGGGCGTTGCCGGCGCTGCTGTCGCCTTTGCCGCCCTTATGCTTGCTTAAATGGAGTGAACGCTTAGCACTCCTATGATCGATCGCCCGCTATGAGTCAACGTTTTCCTACTCGTTTTATAGAATGGACCGCCTCATTCTCACATGAATGGGCTTGGCATGACTAAGCATTGGGGATATGAGTACGAAGGCTCCAATGGAGGCAAACGATTTTTGTTAGTTGGAGATGAATTGTTTCTAGTTGCACAAAATACCCATCTGTCTTTATAGGGTTTTCTTGGTTCCTAATAATTCAAGAACCATTCATGACTTGAATCCGAAAGTGCCACTGCTCATACTGTGATGATATGTTTTTATTGCCAACTTCTTGTACTACCATCAGTCTTATTTGCCTGAATGTGCCAGGACCCTGCGACCCTGCATGAATACGGCCCCAAAACCAGCCCCGGCAACAGTAGCCGAGAAACTGTCGCAGCTGTTATGGGGCAGCGGTAAGCGGACTTTTAGTTACCCCGACAATACAACCATGCGACATCAGGAACTTCTATCGAGTCACGATAAGACAGCCTTGCAGTAGTCAAAAAGAAAGCGTGGCACTGTAACTGGCTAATCACTTCACACTGTTCTATCTATCATGGAACACAGTCCTCTGTCTCTTCGCGGCTCCCCTACACCAGAGCCCCTGGAACCCTCTGAGCCCTCGCAGCCCTTCACGGCATTAGACCATGTCTCCCCTGACAATGCGGGGCGCGGTTCTGGTTCTGGTTCTGGCCGTCCCCCGCGCAAAAACCACAAAAAGTCCCGGAGGGGTTGCTTCAGCTGTAAAAAGAGGAGGGTTAAATGCCCGGAGACGTATCCCATATGCACAAATTGCTTGCGGCTTGGCCTAGCCTGCGAGTACCCGCAGGTCAACAGTGAGCCATCTACACCGCTGCAGTCCGTCGGAACCCTGTTCACAATACACGACTTTCGGCTCTTCCACCACTTCATGTTCCATGCTCACCCGCCTTTGCCTTTCCAAGGCAGCACAGTCTGGAAAGAGGTTGCTGCAATCTCTCACCATGTAAGTAGCCCATTTGCAAATGCAACTAAATATATATTAATTTTTTATTCTCTACCAAGTTTGACTGCTTGACCCATGCCATGCTTGGCCTTGCTGCCTCGCATCTCACCACGTGCAGTGGGGTTGACTACCGAACCCAGGCGTTGACGCATCGCGTTGCTGCAATGAGAGCTCTCAACCAAACACTCGGTAAAAGGAATTCATCCGAAATTGAATGGGATGCACTTTACGGAACCCTGATGTTGCTTGGCTACCAAGCGACGTATATGCCCGATGGCATGTCAGAAATGATTTCGATGGTCCGCGGCGTAATGATCCTTACTGGCTCCAGGGTATCACGATTTAATGGATCAGTATTTCTCAAATTCTCGTGGCAATCCAAGGAGTTGAGTGCCCCTAGGTTGAATCGGGTTACCAGCGAAAACGACCATCAGAGCAACTCAATGTTCGATGGAGCTTCATTCTCGATCAAAGCCTTGCGACCCTTGTGTCAGACATCAACAGAGGTAGGGCTCTTGGATGCCATGGAGAATATATTAAAAATTACAAAGAACTCTTTTATTGATTGTAAGTTTCTCCGGGTGTCTCGTAAGGGGAACCTATGTCACTAACACCTTCATTAGCACTATCGGTGATATCCATGGCTTATAATCTATTTGGGCAAATATCTCAGTCCGAATTTAATAAATTCATGGACAGTGGCAATCACATTGCTCAACTTCTTATGCTACACTTCTTTATCCTGGAGTACCTTGTTGGACTCAAGGCTCCCACACCCATCATGATGGGTCACCCTTTCAAGACCGTCGTTATTACATCAATGGTCAAGACTGTAAAGGGTAAAATCCCCTCTCGCTATAAAAAGTATACAAAATGGCCAACAGAGTTTGTGGAGTCGATAACTCCAAAAACGTCAATGCTTTCAGATGTATCAGTATGAGGGATTGCGGGAACTAACTCAGCACTATTCAAAAATCCCAATGTGAGAATCTACTTCTTTGTAAGTAGTATGGGAAGTGCTTATGTATCGATACGATAAACCATTTGATGATTATGATGACAATAATAGTAATAATAGACATGGCACAGTGGGCGCAGGTTCGATCTTTGTGGTGTTTCAATTTAATGTAAATAAGTGCTGAAAGTTTATTTCAGGGTATGCCTAAATGGATCAGCCTACATTTGCTATATAAGGAGCGGTAAATAACGACCAATAGCAAAATCCTCTTCCTTTTCGATAATGACTTGAATTGGGGGCATTGAAAACGAGACCATTCATGTATGGCAGGACAAAAACAAGCAATCCCCCCACCTAAATAAAATGAGGAAAATGGACAACATCCGCCTTGTTTTCTTTTATTTCGAGGGGTAGATGATCTGGTGCAGTAAAAGGGCAAATAGGATAACTGCCTCAAATTAATATATATTCTCAACCTTGCACAGACAAACCTTGACACCACTTACTAAAAATAAGTCCAAGAGGTTTTAATGCGAGATCAGAAGTTGCAGGTGTTTCTGGAGCAGGTTTTTTTCTTTGCGCAGCCTCGATCTTGGAATATCCATCGTTGCTCAACATTGGGTCTGGCTCGGTTGATATGCTTTGATAACTAGGAGTACCATTTGCCTCACTCTGATCGAACTCTTGAGACACAATGCGAGAGTCCACTCCAACTCCATCAACAATTATTTCATTGCGTTTTATAAGCTGCAAGAGCCGAGCTTCGTTTTCACAATCCAACTTTTCAATGAAGCTAGATAGAGACAAAACCTCCTGCAAGGTATCTTCGTTGCGGAAGTCGAATTTGACTAATTTCTCCTCCTTGTTTTTGCCAAGAATCAATGTCACTTGGTTCATATCTGGAACTGTAAGGGATTGGGAATCCAATGTTTGCCCCCCAGTTGGATTCGGTCCCTCAATCATAGTGGTGGCATTTTTCGAACTGTATGTGTCCATATTAATCCGAATCTGGAAGTATGGATCAGCTCCATGCTCAAGATATTTTTCCATTATAACTTCCCAGTTCCTTTCTTTTCTGTGAAACCCCAATAGGTATCGAGACACAAGAATATGCCACCATATGGCTAGACTCGCAGGCTTTGTGGGTTTTTGGGTGTCTGGGTCTAGCTCGTCGGTTTCATAGAAGCTAATGTGCGATATCGCGTTGGGTTTTAAATTTCCGAGCGTAATTATCGCCTCCACCGCATCTTGCAGATCAAGTTGATCATCTTCCTCGTCCCTTTGCATTATACAATACAATAAAGCTTCCGAACTAATCACCTCTGGATCTACACCTACTGTTCCCAGTCTCCACTTCAGGTAGCCAAAATTCCCATGGAACGCAGCAAGGTATATGGGATCGTGAGGAGCTGTGACGGCGGGCATTAGTTTTGGGTTGACTCCACGGAAATGCCCAATAGGGGACCACGCATAGGTGCGGTGATCATAAATCTCCGTTTCAATACTTCCGTCCCAGTTCTCGTATTCGGAACTCAGATTTAAAGAGTTTTTAGAATGCCTCAAGGCCTCAGAGAGTGAGTCAAGAAAAATATAGGGCTCTGAGTCTAGTTTCTCTGCCGTTCGCAAATACACTAGCGGAGAGAGCAAGCCTTGGTCGCCCCCCTGCTTGATAACCTCTGAGTGAACAACTAATTCCGCGAGGGCAAGTTGGGAAATCGCATCTGTAGGATTAAATTTCCCTAGGAATGATATCATCTTTTCTCTTCGCCCTGGATGATCCAAGAACTCTGGGATAGATCGGTGTGTGAGGGCGAGGAAAGACCCATGGCCGGTTCTATCAGTCGTGACTTCAACAAGACCTCGGCAACATCCATTGAGTCTTTTCTGTGCCAATATTTCCCTCTCCTTTCGCTCTTCTTCTGATAACGAAGCCTCCAAAAAGCCCGGTTGCATAGCGAAGGAAGAGTTTGTTGTGTAATCGTCAAGAAAGGAGTAAGCCAGCAAAGTGAGACGAGGACTTTCAAATGTAATCAGTTTTGTCAGCATTGAAAAGGTCTGGTAGGCTCTCTTTAGATCTGACTGGCCGAGTGAGTCCAGAATATGTGTGAACAAGGCATCTAGCTCCTTGGGGAGGCTTTCGACTTCCTCGAGAAGGGCTTTGAAGGTACTTCCATCTTCAATTTTCTCACGAAGGCGCCTCACCACCAATACGACCCATAGAAAGATCCCATGGGCGTTAGTCACAACAGATTTGATGAGATTCGATTGTTCCCTGTCATTTTTTATATGTCCCAGCTGGCTTGAGACATATTTTCTCATATCCGTCTCAGTTACTTCGTGAAGGTGGATACGTTGATTTTCTGACAAAGCGTTCATAAAGACGTTATATTCTCTACTGGAAACGCAGAGTTTAACAGTAGTTGGTGCTATATTTGTCCAACTACAAAGCATGTCGATGAGTGCCTTTGAATCAGCTTGATATGTGCCTTCGTACTCGTCAAGGCCATCAATCCAAAAACAAAAGCAATGGTTTTTGTAAACATTTTTATCAAATATAAGTTGATGAAAAGCCCATCGAATATCAGCTTCTTCAAATCTGATGCTAGAAGTTCCTTGCCATGGACTAGACTTCACGAGATTCCATTGCTTTGGAAACGTGTCACGTATAAGCTCAGGGCAAGCATTAAGCATGTCATGAAGTAGTGACCGGAAAAGTCCTATCAGGGAATTTTGAAGAAAAGAACCGGGCTTCCAAAAGAAGAAACTCGTAAATATCAAGTTTCTATCACCTGAGTTATTATCAGTAACTTAGATCATTCCGGAAAAAGAAGTTATGCAACTAACCCGCCCATCGTTGGAGCAGTGACCTAGTATACTCTTCGTCGTAGAGATACTTCATCAGAGTGGATTTTCCGGATCCTAGTTTCCCAGAAATGTGAAAAATTCCTTGTCCATTCTGAAGCCAATTGACGAGAGTCTGTTTAGCACGAGACCTTGTGTCATCGGCAGCCACATATGATTCGATCGAATTGGTATCGTCAGTGTTGACGTCGATGGCGCTTTTTGATGCGTATTGTTTCAAATTCTCAATAAACTCACTATTTTCTTCGTCTGAAACTTGTCCCTGGTTCTCATTAATATCATCAGTGACCTTGAGTGTATCATCTACCCCAGCCTCAGTGGAGCTTTCGGAGTCATCTAAAGTGATTGTGCTAGAGTCATTATCTGTCTCGGAATCTTCGGCGTAATCATAAATCCATCTGAAAGTCCTAAAGTGCGCGTTGTCCACAGCTTCATAGCGTCCATACATGCCTTCAAATGCGAGGCTGTTGAGGATACGGTGTTGCGCGATAAGATCACTTGCCCGTTCTGAGAGGCCAAAAAGAGCCTCCAGATGGGTTCTAGAACCAGGGCTTAGCGATTTGAAGTCGGAAACTTGGCGGATTGTATCGATCTGGCTTTTTATTTGATCCAGTTTGTCAGAGTTATCTCTAGCATTCGCAACTAAATTCTCCATTTTCTCTTTGTTTTCAGAACTTGGGTGCATCTGTCAGTGTTTTCTTCAACGCACTGAAGGGGCATAGTTATTACCTGGTAATATAGTCGAGCTGTAAGTTAAGCTGGCCACGACATTGAACCAATCTTTCCTCTAATCGTTTGACGTCACCTTCATACCACCGACTCATAAATCCAGCCCGGATGCTGGACATTTTTGAGTGGCCTTGAGGTTTTATTTTACCGAGAAGTTCAATCATCTGCTCCGAGATACTCCTGCACTCCTTTGCTATCGCACAAAGAGAGGCTTCAGACTCAGACAGATTAGTTTCGCCTGGGGGCTTCAGACGTGAAGCAAAGCGCTTCAGCTCCGTCACGAGGACCTCGGAGCTGCGGTTTTCCTCTGTGTTACCAGAGGACGAGCCATGGATCTCGGCTGCAGCAGCGACTACCTTGAAACCAAAATCCACAAAGGTAATAATGTTCGTGGCGAAGCCGATAGCGGTGAGAGGGTCCATTTTGACTAGTGGTGAAGAAGGAATCCCCTGCTAAAGAAAGTGTCGTAGCTAGATTATCGCGCCACTCCCCTTACGATCCCCGTCAAGATGTCAATAAGCGGAGCTTACTCTTCTGGAGATGGGCCGCAATAATTTTGCGAGCGCCGGCCTTGGCATCACGCACACAATGATGGAGTTGGCAAAGAGTAAGACGGGCGGGCTGCAGGCAACACATCATCACAATTCTCTCAGCTGTCAGCCTTACGATGTCAGCCACATTGCTGCGCTGCCAGGGCTTATATAATCAACAAGTTTTCCATTATCTCATGCCGGCCAATAAATCGATAGATACATCGCAATCGATGCAGAAATTAGATGTGAAAGGCCAAAGACGCTGACTGATCACAGCAACCCGGCTACCCAGAAATAAAGCGCGGCCCAAGCCAGTCTAACTAGGCCCCATAGACTAGACTAGGATGCGATTTTAGAAATATGGCATCAATCTTGGGCTTCGCTGACAATTGCCGTGGACCTCAATCATCTACCGCAACGCCGGCTCTTAAATTATCCGACCAATTAATGCATAGCGCTCCCCTAAAACGCCTCAACTATGTGGAAGTATGTCATTTGTTCGCTATCGCGCCACCGTTATCGCAGGAAGTATAGGCTTGCGTGTCGCCCCGAATTTCGGCCGGCTAATCCTGTCTCAGTGGTAGTGTATATTCCCAATGTCTCGGGTGCGCGGGATGCTTGCATTTCGATGTAGCAAATAGCGCAGCTTCCGCTCGGTCAAGACAAAAAGGCTTAAGTAGTCATGTGTCCCACGATGCGCTGTCTGAGGCCAGACAGTGCGTGTGCGCGGGGTAAATTTACTTGCAGGACGGGGCGGAAAAAACGTGCAAACGCCTGCGCATGCATACTTACATCATTACCCGCGCTGGCACACTCACACCATGGTCCCTTTTTTTTTTTCTTCCAACATCAATGGTGGTCCCTGACCAGGGTTTGGGTCTTCCATCCTGGCGGTGTCGCTAAGGTAAAGAGAACGAGCGAATAGAAAGCCATCTGAAAAAAAGGGATGTTCTGCTTATTTATTTCACTTAATTACCAGGTCCTCACCCAACAGTAAAACTTGAAGCCTAATGTCCCTGGTACCCTGGCTCTGAGGCCACTGGGCAATTGCAAATCTTCTCTCAAGCGACGGTAATCGAGGCTCTGAGACACACTTTTTCAACTGTAGCTTGAAATCCCACGCCTTTAGGGTCTAAAATGGCAGGTGTAAGAGTTGTCGGCTTCGGCGAGACCGAACTCCCCATCTGAGCTGACCAATTATTGGGAATGCGAACCTAAACACCAACTAGCAGGAAGTTCCTAAATAAAATCCATTTCGCTGCAAAGTTTTTTTCCGCAGTAAGGAAACGTCACTGGGTTGTAACTATGGTGTGCATGATTTCCATTTATTTAGCATTTCATTCGAGTAGAGAGCCATGTGGATCAAGCCAGCTCAGCCGTCCTCGAATACCAAACCCGCATTTGACCCAATAATTTAGTTGGCATCGTGAATTCTGTGAAATTGCGATTGGATATTTGAGGCCCAAGCCCTACCCTGAAAACAGCCATCACAGGGTAGCGCATTTTAGAATTTCCATAGTTTGATGTTAGTTCCTCCAGCCCTCGAGGTCAAACCAGTCATCATCCCGGTAGAAACCCAACGTTTCGGATCAAGGCCCAAACATCAGCACCCAGTGTCATGCCAAATTCTCCGTGGTGGAGAAGACTATCATTCCATCTCATATTGCGCAGTTGTAGAAAATGAACGAGATCCCCTCTTCACCTTTGAGCCTCAAAACACGAGCTCAAGGCAAGAACATTCATCAAAGGCAATAACAGCGCAAGAGGATGCCCCAAGTTCGGCCAACTTTTCACTTTCCAAGCCAAGATTCAGCCCCAGCCTGATTAACTCGTCAGGTGAGGTCCTTAGTGTGAGGCCATCTTCGGTAGTGGTGGCAATTCCATCTCCATATCAGCGACTCTCAAGGAGGCTGGAACGGTCCTTATCTCCCAAGCATGAGGCGATCGTGCTGTCGCCCGGCCACGTCACTGCATGTCAGAAGTCATCAAGGCTTTCCGTTTTTGGCGCGCAATTCCTTTGCTTCAAAGGAGTTGTTTCCTTGGCGTTGCGGCATAAATATGCTCGCTAGACACAAACGCCAGTCCATCACTCAAGTAACGGATTGAAATTGTTAGAGCAGATATTAGTCTTATGCTCAGGGTAACATCTTCATCCTTTACTTCAGTTTTCTCTATTCATCTATCCGATCCAACATCGCCATGGAAACTGTTTCAAATGATGAGAGCGTGGCTAGGGAGCAAATTCGGTAAGATAAACCTCATTGAATCCTGCATCTAACTGAAGAAAGAGATATACTGAACATTTTCGCGTCCTAGATCCGCATGGGTGTGCCCTACACTTAATGCTTTCCTCTACAACACAGATACCATCCCGGATCGCTTCTTCCAGATCTCAATGGGCATTGGGTCTGACCCTCGGCTCAAGGGTGTCAGCCCGGCCTCCGCTAAGCAGGATCAAATACGGCCCCTAATCGAAATAATTTATAATGTACCGAAGAGAAAACCGTGTTAGTGGTTCTATGCGTCCACCCAAGCATACAGTTTTAGTTGGGGATTCATCCGCGCGTTTAACTGTGACGGGTTTAAGTCAGTTCAGAGCAATCTAGCTCTTATAACTCGACCAAAAGAGCCTTTTCCAGTCCACAATGAAGCCAATAGTCCCTTGCATTAAATATCAGTTCAATTTTTGTGGACAGATATGGCACATCTCTCGCGTTGGACATTTTTCCAAAGGAAATGAAAGACCAATTTCTGCACCTAAAAGTGTCTTGCACACTCAGATTTGAACGAAAAAGGCGCCGGTGAGATTGTCACTGGCGACTCTCATTGCTTTCATGATGAGCGACTCATTATTTATGGAGGGGAAAATGTTACAGCGAATGAAGATATCAAATAGTATACGTTTTACCAAATAGACACCTTAGTTCTCTTTTATTATGTGAGGGTCATTGCACTGTCTATCCGGTTCAACATGAACTCAAGTATCCATCCACAGCACCTAATTTCACAACCTACAGTATTAAATTCTTCAAAATATTTCAAGGGTTCGACTACTTCTGTGAATTTTATCTTTACAGCTGTATAACCACGTTGTGAATGTGTGTAGCCCATGCTTCTAAGTAAGGATGGTGTATCATCAGATTTTGGAATTGCTTAACACGTAAACGAAATCGCATCGGTTAATAAGTTCATCATTATTTATCCACACACGCATTATAAACCATCAGCAACTTCTCTGTCATTAATGAGCACTACTCTTTCATGTGGCGGCATTCGTTCCAAAATCCAAACAGGTGGCTGCCTCGAATGCCTCGGATGAACACACAGAAGAGCCGAGACAGCGCGACGGACGGCTGAGATGTGGCGTTTCACAGCGGGCCGTGTGAGTGAACCAAGATTCCGCCGTGAGCACTTTCTCTCCCGACTTTTGTCGGATTGTCTGAGCGCACCGACAATTTCCTCTAGCTCGTTGCCTTATTTAGGTCGCCGTTGATCTGGCGAACCAGTATGTTCCCCTCCTCATACACTGAACGCAAGTCACAACACATTCCTTGCATTAGAGGGTAAATCCCCCGAACTCGGAGGCCTGGGCTTTGCGGTACGCCCGTTAGCTACCTCGACTCATAGATGCTGCCATGTTTCCAATGACTTCCCTTGCAGATTACTCCATAAGCAGTAAACACCAGTCATGCAACAGATTAACACACCTTCGGCCAAACGGACTCGTTCGCTGCGTTATTATTCAACCCAAAGTTTATGTCGTAAATAACGCACAAAAGTGCCTTGAGTCAAGTGATTGCCAGCTGACGCTGCCACGCATACGAGGCACAAATCAAATGTCTGTCATATCTCACATATGTTCTAGAAAAAAAGGACAAAGACTGACGCTGCAGTGCATATGAGGCGTCACGCTAGAGTCACGGGAACTGAAACTCTCTCCGTGATAATACCGGTTGGTTGGTTTGCCAAGAAAATAGCCTTACGCCCAAGACACCGAGAGAAAACCGGGTTTACAGCCATTAAACATGTTTTCTAAAACGAAGGCGGAGAAAATTTCTCAAGCTCGTTGTTTCGTTCTCCACTGTGGCAGCCTACTGGTCTCGCACGTCACAGCAGAGTAAATTCTCACGTTGCATGTCTTCGTTCAACATCAACTTGCGTCTGATTGATTGTGCCACCAAAATAAAATGATATTTTGAAAGAAGAGTTTCACGTGGTAAAATCTCACTTGTGTTGAAAAATACAGAAATTCGTTTCACTTTATTTCTCAACAAAATAAATCCTCTATCGTCTAGCACAAAACCACACAGCTTCAATATGACAAATCGCCCCAAAGCTCACCAAGCGGATATGGTTCACTAAAAAAAGAAAAGAAAAAAAGCCTCTGTGCCGTGTTGCACGAGATCCGGTTTCCGTAGACCTCCGGTCGCGCGTTGCCCAGTACCTGCACTTCTGCCATCAAAACGATGATTATCACAAAATGGTTGATACGGGGTAGTGTGTCGTTCCATTATTGGACCGTTCTAAAACGGGACCGTCTTTTTGAACGCAAGCCTCACTAGTTTGAACTACCATCACAGGCTGCTCAGCTGAACATGGCCCAACCAACCGGTAAGCACTTACGAAACGCTTAATAAATTGGGTCCTAAAGGGCGGTCAAGCGTTTTAAACTGACCCGGACGCCGTCTGGAGCCTCGAGTCTTGTATCATGTGGCACACGAACCGTGAGGAAACAAACGGTTGGAAATGGAGCCACGTCAACCAACGCACCCCGTTTTTATGATAAGTCAGGACCCTCAGTATGGCTTTCTCGCAAACTATTTCCCGATGCATGCAGGGTGATCCGAGCCGCAGCGTGGAGCATGGTGAGGTCAGATGCGTTCGAGCCATGGACCATGCCAAGACGGGAGGTGCAAACCAACTGGTTGGTATGTGGCACCTTCTATCCAATTGCGATCCATTCCGCACCCTACCCAGTTCGTCATATTTACTAGTCGTGATATTTGATAACTCAGTTATAACTGCCAGAGAGGCTGAGGGAATAACCCAGCGCCCGCGACTCCCGGCAGGCTCCAAATGTTAGACACTTGACAACCAAGATCCTGACCACCAGACCCTCACAAGAAGTGCCCGCGGAGGCCGAATTCTTTTCCATTGGTTAAAACACACGATAGCGTTCTTTACCCTAGCTCGCACAGACGTCCTTCCAGCCTCACCGTCCAATGGTTATGTCTCAGCCTACCGATCAGCACGCCACTCCGTTTTGTTTGACTTGAGAGCCTCAAAATCACCAATAATATTTCGATTTTTGCTTGTTACATGGATTACTGAACTGATATATAAAACGCATAAATATAAGCTAAAAGGGACGAAATTCCAAGCAGGACCTGAGAACTCTAGAGCAGCATTAGCCCACTCACCACACTGAATTCAAATAACAGCCTTGGCAAATTATACAACATCAACCATTCTCCAGTCACTCCGCTGATATACTTCATTTTGCTACCTCATCCATGGCCATCGCTATGGACCAATCTTCCACCACCAAAAGGGCCCAAACAGCAGTTGTTAACCAGATCGCGTACGCTCCACTATACTCTTCATTAGTTTGGCATGTATCGAGCAAGACAATTAACGTGTGTTGGTCTCTAGAAGTCAATCTAAAACATCCATGCTCGGCCCCTTCATCTATAACACCGAAACTTGGCCGGACCGCCTGGTCCAGATCTCGACAGGTGTCGGAAGACCCGCAACGACTGACACCCGAAACATGAACCACATCGACACCAGTCCCCAAAACCAGAACAATGCGACCAATACACAAAACCATCATTCGACTTGAGACATAATATTTATAATCAAGTTATATATTGTTTAATGTCAAGTCCTAGTCAACGCCAAGACTACCAACCCCAACTGGAAACTAGACGGAAAATTAGTTCAAAAACATCGCATCGGTCCATTCTCTGAACCCTATTAACTTTTTATAACCTATTCCCATATTTCTCAATTCTTCTCGGCAAGTAGTGCCTGCTTTCACAATATGCATCATTGTTGGCCGGGGCATCAGCATATCCCTTACTTATTCTTTCTACTTCAGTTTTTCTTTGCAATGCATTGCTTTCCCATACCCCTTTCTCCCTTCTATGTCTAGGTTTTTATATTTAATTTCACACTTCTATAGGCTGCATTTACTGAGAATTTACAATCATATTGTTTGGCAATCCATAGTCAGTTGACACTATCAATATCCCATGCCTAAGATTGACACTACTTTCGGCCGTGCATGAAACAACCAAGGCCCCCTCAGGCTGTTGTAATAAAAGCCATATCATTCCAAATAACCAAGAAACGGTGCCTTTCTTTCCAAAATACATTTCATCATACCCTCTCCAACCAACATCCCAGTTAGTGGCCGAAAGCGGCTATTCTCCCTCGACGACCCATCTGCCCTCAACATTTTGTCACATAAAAATCTCATTTATAAATCTCTCACTCTCGTATCCATTCTCTCCCTTAAATTTCGCTTTGGGGGAAAGCCTAGACCCCAGACAAGCGCATGAGCGATCCTCGCGGCTTCACTTTGCCTATCATAAAATGGGAATTCAAACACCTGAGTATTAAAATCCAGAGGGGTCTTATCCAAAAGAAAAAATCGGGCTAAATAAATGGCTTTAAATGTTATCAAGGGAGCGGAAATGAAGCTAGATATTCCTAGCACTGTGTCGTACTAGTGTCCGAGGACGACGGAGCCAAGCACTGAGTCTTGGAACGGGCCGAGCCACTCAAGGGTCTTACACAAGGATCCCCGCCGATATTACCAAGTTCATCTCAATTTTTTGGTAGCACCGTGGATTGGCAAAAACCCAGGCCAAGCCAATATTTAAGAACAAGGCAACCAGATCCACGTTATTGCACCAACCAACCACATCAGATATGATGCAAAACTTGCATCTTACTATTCTAGATCTTCATACACAGTTCAATGTGTAAATTTGTATATTAGTTAAGACAGTTTGAACGACATTTCTCAATTGTTCCGGCGTACTCATTCCATGGGGAACCAGCTATGTATCCTACCACGGGCTACTGCAAGCAATGCGACTAACAATGATCAGCTTGCTCAATATTTATTAACAGTAGGAAGTTAATTAACACTCAATAACTTCTCACAAATCTCTGCTTTAGTTTGACAAAGCTAGCTGCCACATTTCTCCTTTAGAAAGTAAACACACTCGTGTAAAAAAGGTGTGCCCCCAAGGCGGGCATGGCGCTTTGTTGGTTTTAATCCAGCATGACATGTGAAATCGCTATTAATTCAAGGATAGATAGGTTAGCAGTTTGTGCCGATACTCAGCAGCCAGATCCTGTCATATCGAGAATGAGATCCCTTACATTTTGATGAGAAACAGGTGGGCAAGTCGAAGAAAATGGGCATGTGCTCTATCAGCACCATCATTCGATCCTGTGGCTCACGCTTTTAAGCCGCAATGGGAACCAGGCGAACCAGGCGAACCATGCGAACCACTCCAGTTTTCACCAACTTCAGCGCCAACTTCAGCCCATTGAAAAGGTCGCCGAAAGTTGGCCCATCAAATGACCAGGTAGCTTAGGCAACTAAAAGCTGACCCATTTAGTCTCAACGTACGAGGGCAACCAAAGTGGGCTTAGATTCAAATTCCAATCTTTTTCTTATCTCTGTCACTCTCCGTACCAACAAGAGGCGGTTTGGTGCCTCATTGGTCTTCTCGGTTATTTGCCCATCAAAGGAAATTTTGTCACTTTCGCCCATGGGATGAATTCTAGACTCAAAAGCCTTAGTTGAATCACTTCTATCATGTGAAAAAATAACAATTGGTCAAGATGTGATGAGCGTAGTCAAGTAGGTACTAAACATCAAACTGGTAGGCTGATAAAGCGCCTTTGGAGAAATGTTTATTCTCAAGCATAGCCCCTCTGTTCCAAAATAATTGTCCTTTTCCACAATTAGCAAGCTAGATCATGAGCTTCATCAATGACATTATGGTGACTAAACCGATACGTTACAGGGATGTCAAGCCATCAGGGCGAACAAACTTGCAGCCCCCAAAAAAACGTCTCGATGGGAGCAGCAGATCTTAGTCCCCAACAGTCTCGCCAAAGGCATCCAGGGGCTATAAACGGTATTTTAAGCTCATGTGTCTTCAAAGAGCCGATGGTGTGGTATTTTACCATCCCAAGCCATAAAATTACCACGAGGCAACAAGGGGATCCGATATCACTATAAAATCCAACTAGCAAAAGGTCCAGGGCCCCTCTTTCCTAACTCCGCTTCATACATCCAACCAAATAGGCCAAGCCCCGGTGCACACTGGCGAACCGGGCGAACCACCAAAGTCTGGCCGCCTGTCTGCCAGAAATAGCCAACAAATGCAAACCCAATTGCTCATGGCGTGGATGTTGACTTGACACTAAAACATTAATGACGCAAGCGCTGAATCCGGGCATGTGACACCATTGAACGATGTGCTGGCAACAAAATATTACAATGCCATTGTCATCCAACAGTTACGGCTCTCGCGAGAGAACGATACATCAGTTTAGGATACCTGTCACTTAAGTACTTGGCTTATTGTTCACTGAAGCATAAGCCTGTCGATATAACAATGCACAGCGTCGTGATAACTGCATCATTGGCAGTTCCGTGAAAGCATGTCATGAGCCGCTCTGGTCAGCCTTGGGCCCAGCTGGCTCCAACAAACCAAGCCACTGGGTCGGAACAAGGTGAGCTCACCGAGGGGTAGGGCAACTCAGGGATGGTGGGCGCGGCTTTGAGTTCTGCGCTTTGTGGCATAACGCGTTTTGGAAGGCAACCAGATCTTGACCCGCATCATCGCAGTAAGTACATGCGTAACCAGCCGCATTGCCGAACCATTGCGAACCACGCGAACTAACTGTCGCAGCGGCTTAAAAAAGGCACCCAAAGAAGAACCACAGGGATTAAATGCAAGCCACCGAAAATTTAACAACAAGTCCCTTCCGTATCCAATCCAACCAAGCCCGTACCCACCTAAAAACGAACCGGGGCTTGACCGTTTGGGCATGATATCAAGAAGCAACAGTGCAAAAGCACCATAACTTTCCGCTGGCACCCACCACTTCAGCAAGCCCAACGATCTGATTCGTATGTATTAAAAAAAAAGTTCCAACGAAGTGCATGCAGCTAGTTACATTTCGGGGGTGCCTCTAGCTTTACAGGACGACGACAGCTGATGGTCCCTTGGTCAGCCGCAATGTTGAGTCTTGACGTGGAAGACAGTCCGATCGACTGACCGTCATTTTTTGATGGTCCAATTCCCAGAAGATGCGTTTCCCTTTGAGTTATTTTCTTTCAATGGGGGGATTTTTTATTGGGATTTCAGCTTCGCTAATACTTGGTCCTTGGGACAAGGTCGTATGAGCTCCGAGAAACATCCAAAGGCTACGCGCCTCACACCTCGGCAACCAGCTCGTCAGTATGCTGTCGTCTGCAAGAGTAATCCCACCACATGACTCAATTTCGGTGGCCTCTGGTTTTTTGGTGGTTTTTGTTGGTTTATTGTGCACATTTGAAGCGATGCTCCCCTGAGTACAAAAGGATGGCATTTCCCGCCTCACTCATTCATTTTGGCTCATCAACAACTCGGGCATTTCTTTTCAGCCATTCGAAGCACTTCCTCACACATAATTCCATGCCATAGCACCTTCACCACCCTTTTTCCCTTCGCAGCCCCGCCTTGACCATCATCATGGACAAATCCTCCACCGACACTCGCGCAACAGTTGTTGTTGAAACACCGTACGCATTGCTACACATTTGCCGCTTCTTCTACGTCAGTAGTAAGCAGTTATTAACGTTACCCGCCTCCCAGGATCCAATCCCAATCCTCCACAATCGACTCCTTCATATACTATACTGATACCGTCCCGGACCGCTTGGTCCAAATCTCAATCGGGGTCAATGGAACCACCACACCTGACACCCGAGCGCCAAAGTACAGCCTTGACAGCGCCTCAAAGTTGGAGGCAAGGCCAAGACTGTAATTAGACAGATGCATGATCAAGGTCGACACGATCAGCCTTGGTTGGCGACTCTTGTCTTTCTACTCAAAGTCGAGTCTTGGATCAAGGGTCAGCGACAAAGACCAGGCAAGAAGGGCTGCCAATTACCAATAACTCTTTGCTGGATTTATCTCCAGAAATCTCATGCCATTTATAATGGTCTCATCTGGCCAATATTGACCATCCTTTAGCCTAAACTTGCCGAGTTTCTTACCCTCTGCCTGAGAGAGTGTACACCATCGCAACCCTCCCTCACAATCTTTCCGCCCAGGAAAGTTTCAATGTCCTTTGTTTCTGTATTTTGTTACAGGAATATTGCTCTTCCCTCAAACTCCCCATATCACCTCTTCCATCCTCTCTCACCTCTCTCATGCCTTCTCCCTTCTGATGTCCAACATCAACAATCAGCACAGCACATTACTGCCCAAGAATCAGCTCTCTGATGCCCGCTTCTTGGGATATATCAAATCGGGGTCCATGGTCATAGTTCCGGATTTTTCTTGATGCTGTCGGTACGGATATCGAGCCAAGCGAGCATCGAGCATCCCTCTTGAAAACATGGCAGCATACAACAGGGTCGGGTGTAGCTAATTGGTTCAGGCACATAGTTTTTTAGTGAATAAGGGACATTTTGGACAGGAAATAATGCGTCTATTTTGCGCCTCGTGATGTACATGGTTGTTGCACACATATAATTACACTTGGTTATACCTCTCGTGGTACATCCGTCGACTTCCAACTCATTCCCAGGATCATCATCATCAACATATCTATTGAGTGGCTGCAGGAGGTGGCGTAGATTTTGATTCGGGCGATATCGACTCTGTAGCAGAGGTAACCTCCGACACGCCAGCATCCTTGAGGACGCTCTGCTTCTTCTGGGCCATGACGGAGCCCAGCTTCTCCAGCATCTCGTCGGTGAGCTCGGGCTCTCCGCGGGCAGCACGGATCTCGCGCTGCATAGCGTGGTACTCCTCCAAAGGTGTCTGCATAGACAGGACTGACTCCTCCCGGGCCTTGTCGGCCGCCTCTTCGGCCTCTTTCTTCCTAATGTACCAATCCTCATGGCGTGTTCGGAATTTGGAGTACTTGTTGCGCAGCTCATCGAGAACCTGGTCAGGCATTGGAGGTGACAGCAGGTTGTAGTAGAAACTTCGGTTCTCAACATTCTCGCGAACGGTGTCACCGGCGTATGTCTGGTACTCAGGAGCCTTCACTTCGGGCCAGGGAATCACAACGTTAATGCCTGGTACCACACGATCCCACTTCTTTCCGTGCTCCCATCGCTCATAGGTCATGTTGGGAGACTTCATGTTTGGAGGAATTCCCTTGAGTTGCTGAATGATGGTATCCTTGGTCTCTCCGGTCTTGGGGTTGACGAGGGGGTATACAAGACGAACTGAATCAATGGCGAGGGGCATTGGCGCAGAGCGGCTATCGTTTCCGAACATTCCAACAGAAATTGCCTGTTTATAGTTGTCAACACTAAAACTCTCAACGGTCAAACGGAATGGCAGAGGCATACCCGGTGTTGGCTCTCCAGAGTCACATGGCCGGACTGGAGGTTGATGGATCTGATACGATCAATCTTGCCCTTGTCGGGGCCATCCAAAATAACCACGCGATCATCGACCGCAAGGTTAAACATCTTCACACCACCAGCCCAAGCGCATCGCTTCTCGACAACCTCGGGGCGGGGGGAGTAGAGGCCATAGTTGGACCAGTCGGTTCGGACTCCCTCAGCAAACATGCCATAGCCATTGAAGCCTAGATCACGCTTGGGGGCAATAGGACCCATTTCCCAATCCTCCTTGCGGGCGCGGCGGGCATCGAGAAGGTTTTCGCGGACCTCGGAGACGGCATTTCGCATGGCCTGTCGGTTTCGAAGCTTGTAGTTCTGCAATTCGGAGTCGGTTCGTTTCTGCGCACGACGGCCAGCCTGGCGCTGGGCCTGGGCGACCCGCTTGGCGAGCTTCTGCATGACGATATGTGGGTGAGAAACGGCAATCGCGGGGGTTCGAGAGCTCTAACAACCCATTGAGTGGGATTGAGTTGCTGGCGCCGAGCTATCACAAGGGCGTAGTGATGGATTTCGTGGTGGACTGTCGTGTGGAAATTCTTGTCGTGTGGCGCAGTGGGGTTACTAAGCACGAGCCACGATCCCCCACCTTATCAGAATTGTGGCTGAAATCGTCGTGATAGCTTCATTTCAGGTCATCAGTCAAGCTGGTTCACTCTCGCCCGAACGAATCAAAATAATCCACCAATGATGGATTCTACCGGTTATTTTAATGGATCAATTGTATCAAAGTGTTGGTTTTTTTTTTTGCAATACTCCAATCATATAAGTAAATTGGCACGCTGCCTCAGACGGCAATACAATTAAAGTGCAATCAGCCTCTCCAACCCTTGAAAAAACGTTCTTTCTTTCAGGGCCAGTTAGTTAAACCAGACGTATCCAATTTCCCTGCCGAAGATAAATATCATATAAATGAATGGATAGAGGTGAATAGAATAAACCGAAATGATTTATATCGAGACTTGATTTATTTTATTTCTTCTCCGCTAAAAATGCGACGCTTGAGAAGAGTTGAGTGATGTGACGTCGAGGATGCAGAAGTCACGTCACAGGGGAACAATTTTCAAGGGGTATTGTAGGTTGCGATACGATCCATGGACATATCAATCTGCATGATGGACGCCGTCGGCATCGGCCCCGGGCATTAATTATGCTTGGTTGCCCCAGAAAAAAAGATGAAGTTGCATCGGGGAAGTGTTAAAACTCCGGAACCCAAAGGAAACTGTATCAGGACCCAGGCTTTGCTGCCATTCACGGTGGCATTGGGATTGGGTCGGGGAGCAATCACATTGCATTGGCTGCAAAAAGCAAAGAAATCAAGCGAATGCCACCTGATGTCTGCACCAACCAACCCTGCTCGAGCTCCGGCCCTGGCTGCGTCCGGAGGTTTTGCAACGGAGCATCGGAAAGAGAGATAAGCACGTGCAGACTTTAGGTTACGTGGGACGGAAGCCGGGTCGGGTCTACTTGCTCCTCCCAGGCTGGTTGGGCTTTGGGAGTATCGAATATGGAGTATAGGATGGGGATGGATGGACAAGAGATTCGGATCAAAAAGAAATTTCAGCTTGGCAGGGTCTTTTTGCGTCGTACCTGAGCCACGCGTTCGTCATCCAAAATACGAACTCGGAGCTTCGTTCTAGAGCGAGGGGAACTGAGACATCGATTAGTGCCTGAGTCTTGGTCTTAGCATCGACTGGTATGTCGCCGAGGCACATGACTCCGAGTAGACCTGCTGAGAGTTGGCTGTGGCGGATTGAGGAACCGGCGCGTGCGAGTGTGGCCAGATTATGTGCCCGCTGTATAGGCCTCCAAGCTGTCTCGGTAGTGGGTGGACAGGAGTCCTAGAGCGTAGGACTTTTCCCAGTCACAGTTTGCCTCACAGCGAGTGGCCGCCAGGGACATGTGCTGTGCATGCATGGCCATGCCAAGGGTCAGAGCTTGTACCGGCATCACTCACCCACCTTGCGCTCTCATGGGCGCAACGCTACCTACGTAACGTGGCCCGGGGTTGGTACGACACACGTATTGTGTCCGTATTCCGGGACGCTAGATTCTATCGCCGAGCGAGCACAGCCAACAGGTGGCGCCCACGAACGAGACGAGAAGCTGGCTCGCCGGCGTGAGCCATGGTGCTTTGAGGTAAGCAATGGGAAGAGGGGGAGTCATGCAGGTAATAATAAGCCGTCAGGCAGTGGCAGTCTCACATCCTGCCAGACCATCACGGAGCGGGCGAGGATTAGATACATAGGACAGCGAATCAAGGCAGCATCAGTCGTCAATATCAAACACCGAACAAATCAAGCTCCCCCCCTTGCGCCCTGGCCATTGGCGAACGCCTGTTGGCAGCAGGCGACGGATCCCAGCAGAGCATCTTCCCAAAGGGTCAATCATGCTGCCGAACAGGCCAGAGGATGAACCGCACGGCTCATGGCCCTCCAGACTCCGTGGATTGATGAGATGGGGCTGATTAGTGCCGAAAGTGACACAGGCTGAGCCACGGTTTCAGCCCCAGAACAATTCTTGACGCCAGCAGACGGGGCAAGGACTACGTCCTCTGGCATGAAGCACTGTGGCTAGTCCTGACCAACGACGACATGACCACATCAGGACTTGACAGAGTGGGCCTTGAAGGACTGGCAGGCCGGTGCTTGCACGTCAGGCCGATGGCGAAGAGAAGCGGTCGAGGGCGTCTAGATGAGGCTGTGATGGGAAACCAGCAGCGAGGGTAGGCAGCCATCCCAGCCAACTGCCGGAGGAAGTGCCCGCTGGGCGATATTGGGTCCTGCGCCTAACGCCGAAGGGCACTGAGAGCAAGTCTATATAAAAGGACAGGGAAGCGATCAGACTGCTTGAAGCATTAAAGCAGCCCTTTGAAACCAAACGCGTCAATCAAACCACCACAGCGAAGGCGGTGAACCCCTATCAGCGTTGACCCCTTCAATCTTTTTTGTTTGGCCGTTGCTCCAGCTCTCTCCACCGTTTAATACATCTCGTCATCACCCGGTAATTACTGGGTCCCCGCTCCAGCCCGTCATCACATCAGGACGGAACGCTGATAACGGACGGCTTCGGCACCAGAGCATACGCTCCAGAGTTACGTACAGCTGCTCAACTCGTTGCACGAAGCATCAAGAAGGTACATGATTAGTTTACTTTGTCCCTGGGGGCCCCTCTCCACCCGGCTATTTGGCATGAATCGTCGTAATAACGACCGAGCACGGCACGGCACAGCACAGCACCGCCAAGCTGCCAAAACGGCCACTGCATCTTTATTAGCGGAGGCTCGGTAATTTAGGTTGGTGCCTCGCTCTACCGCCCACGGCCGCTTCTGCCCCTTCTACCCCTTCTGCCCCCAGGGTCCTGGAATTGCACTGCACTGTGCACGCACTGTAAAAAGAACCCCCACTGATTGCTCGGTGAACAGCGACGACGAGTTGCCACTGCACGCGCTGCGCGCTGGCTGCCTCAGGATCTCATCTCTCATCGACAGGGACCCTCGCCAAGCGAGAAACCCCAGGTACCATCCAAGTGGCGGTGCGCGCATAAAGGTACTTGCATCTCAGTCGTAAGCTCGAGCCGCGGAAAAAAGCACGACGCCCCAGCAACAACAACAAAGCGCCCGTCGTCTCTTCTCGCTCTCGCATTGCCTGCCATCTGGCTTGATCGCGTCACGCAGGAAAAGGCTAGGGGTGCTGCAGTGCTGTTGCTAGCTCGTCTCGCCCGTGTTGTTATTTTTCTTCTCCCACGCTGTTTGGCGCGGGCTGCCCGTGATAGTTCTGACTGCTGCTGGTGTATACATGGTGCTAACATTTGGATTGTCGTCAGAAATCATCCCGATCAGCCAATTTTGACTTCCTCGTCATCTTCCCCATCCATACCTAATCACAGATAGCTTGCTGGTTGGCTGTTCTGTGGCTGCCGTCGCGCTGCTACTATACCAACGGGGTGCCAGAAAAAAAAAACACAGTGTGGATTTCCGTTGCTCATCAGAGCTTCCCTCCCCACAAACAGCTCCCCCGACCGACACACAAGACACTGCACCGCTGCCGTCCTTTGTCGATTCGCCAGTGACAGCGCCAGCTCCAGTGCACCCAGCCTCCCCAAAATAACACCCTAGCCCAGGCCACCTCCCCTCGCCCAACAGGCCTTGCACGCCTAGCACGCACCTGGCCCTCGCTGCTCCTTGCACCCACCTTGCCTATTCGTACCTTTCCTGCCTGGTACTCCTGCCTTAGCTTTTCCCTTCCCACTACCCGACCTAACTAGACCAAACCCCCTTCTGACGTCCTCTTTCCGCGTCCAACTTTCCTCCTCCTTCTCCATCCCCATCCACCCATCGACCCGCAGCCGCCGCTCGCGTCCCAACCTCGCAACTCTACTCTACTCAGCTCAACTCAACCTCGTGTCTCGCCTCCATCTCCATCTACATCTCCCAAAAACCAAACAATCAAACAGACACCATGGCTGAGATCCGCCGAAAGCTCGTCATCGTCGGCGACGGTGCCTGCGGTAAAACCTGCTTGTTGATGTGAGTTGGCCTGAAGCACACCCCCGTCGGCGCCCCCCGATTTCCAGATTTTGGCCGACCTGCCACGCCGCAGGTGGTCAACACCAACGCTCTGCATCGCCGCCATCGTCATAATGAAAGCCTGCTAACCTCATCTCCAGCGTCTTCTCCAAGGGCACTTTCCCTGAGGTATGAATTGACCCGACTGCTCTGATAGCATTTGCCGATCTATTTCCGTTGAACCACTCCCCGACCCCCGTCATGACGACGCCTTTGCGACCGAACATGATCCCATCAATACGCTCATCTACCTCAACCCGCCATCACCGTCGTCGCTGATGCTAACTCACCATTTCCTTTTTACAGGTCTACGTCCCCACTGTCTTCGAGAACTACGTCGCCGATGTTGAGGTCGATGGAAAGCACGTCGAGCTCGCCCTATGGGATACGGCTGGTCAGGAGGATTACGATCGTCTTCGACCCCTGTCCTACCCTGACTCTCACGTTATCCTGATCTGCTTCGCTGTCGACTCCCCCGATTCTCTTGACAACGTGCAGGAGAAGGTACGTTTCTATCTGCTACAGCTCCCAGGCAGCTCTCCCCTCCAAGCAATGAGCTTTACTGACACGTGCCCCTGTCTGTAGTGGATCTCTGAGGTTCTGCACTTCTGCCAGGGTCTCCCCATCATCCTCGTTGGCTGCAAGAAGGATCTGCGATACGACAACAAGATCATTGAGGAGCTCCGAAAGACCAGCCAGAAGCCCGTCTCCCCTGAAGAGGTAAATAAAACCCCCCCTAAACCCCTGCATTTCCACATCTGTGGGGAAATGAGAGTTGTCCCATTTCCACCAGACACCTGGCACTGCAGAGGAGCTCTTTTATGCAACAAATGATGTCTAACTGTCTTGTTTCTACAGGGTGAGGAGGTCCGCAAGAAGATTGGCGGTTACAAGTACCTTGAGTGCTCTGCCAAGACCAACGAGGGTGTCCGCGAGGTGTTTGAGCACGCTACCCGCGCTGCTCTTCTCTCGCGCACCTCGGGCCAGAAGAAGAAGCACAAGTGCCTTGTGCTGTAAGCAGAGCCACAAATCGCCCGTGGGCGGAACGCACACCGACCTGTTTCGGCTCGACCTCGTGTGGTAATCTATCATCGTCCCAGTTCACCCTCAACTTGTCCCGGCTGTTCGGATGATGCGGGTTCGCGGCAGCCAGGATGGCTAACGGCTGTTGATGTGCATCGGTTTTCTCAGAGTCTGGAGTTTGATATCGTCTCGCTCATGTCTAGGTCCATCAGCTCATTCGCCAATACCCCTGTCCAGCTGATGGTTCTTGTCTAGATGAGGACCGCACCCCTCTGGCTTCCTGTGAATAGGCATCTAATAAAGGGAGCTGTACGGGGGAGGGCGGAATGTTGCCTTGAACCTCATCGTTTTTTCTTATTACCAATGGCAGGCGAGTGGGACCTTGTTTTATGTATCTCTGCGTATTTGCGTATGGGGGGAAGGCGGGCCAGATGTGTATTTTGTGTTGAGGCAGCCGAGGAGGAGGATGAGGACGAGTCGCTCTCGTGTCCCGACTCTGGTTCTTGCTTCCTCGTCTGGACCAAGGATTGGCCGGGGGAAGGAATCAGGGAAGGATGACGAGAGAAGGTCTCTGTGGACTGGTTGCGCGAGTGGGGGAAGGGTGTGAGTGTGTGTGAGTGGAAACGGGGGTCTGGCTGGGTGAACCGAGCCAGGCCCAGGGCATAAATCTTTTCATTTTCTCTCGAAGCCTCGAAACCGTTACTTAGACCATGGAGATGGGACATCTATTGCGCAGGGCCTGCCTGTTTAATCTCTGTTGTTTTTTGTCGAGTGGAATTCCTATAGCCGTGGCTTGCGAGTGAATGCGTTGAGCGATTGTGAGTGAAATGTTGATTATGCATAACCATGTGCGTGTGTCTTGTTCCTGTCTTTGTCGTCTTTATGCAGATAGTTGTGTCTGATAAGAGCTTTGGTGAGATTGTTCCTCATGGCTTGTTCATCATGTACGTCACAGAACTCTATGGGGAAGAAGCACGAATGAATCATGACAAAATCCAGCCTATAAATTTGTTTCTATACACGTTTATATAGGATTTTATTTATTTGATATTTGTGGGTTGGTAGAGATATTCTAGAAGCAAGCAGAGGTCGCAAAAGGCGGGCACAGTCTTTCAAGAAATGCACTTTACTGTATTGGCAGTAGCAGCAGCTATGCAATGTAATATAATAGAGTTGGTGGTTTCTAATCCACAACCATGTGAAAGTGATTAAAGCCGAGTCAAAGCTAAAGTTTATTTACGAGGTAGGTAGACTAGGTCTCAGTGTTGAAGAGAGGGAGGAAGAAGGAGAGAGCGAGAGAGAAAGGGAGAGTATATTCGGATTGGATTTCATCAATCATCCGTCATCAGTCATCAGGTCGTCACGGGGGGGTCGTCTTGCGGTGTCGGGCTGGCCGGCTGCTTGCTTGATTACTTGATTGCTCCCTGCATGGGGCTGGTTACGACATTCCGTGTCTTTGTTGACCGTGCCCGCAGGCGCATACAGATGGACACCGACAGGACGGACATAGGCTCTAGACACAGGCTGGACACAGATGGATTTAACCTGTCGGCTGCCGAGAAAGCTGGGGTCATGTGTCCCTCGTCCCACCGACGGGGTGCAGGCGGGCGTATTACACGGCTGGCTCCCTTCGCATGGCATGGTATGGTATGGCCTGGCATGGCCTGGCCTGGCATCTTTGGTGTAAGAGCACAGTGCATTTGTTATCGGGGGGCGGCCTGGCCTGGCCTGGGTCAGAGGGACGCTGAAACGGGAGACTAGCCTAGGCCCGGGTGATGTAATCCCCCACCCGGTGTCTCTGTCACGGTGCTGGCGGCGCGACCCCCGAGCTCTTGTCCGCCCGCCATTCGCCCGCTTTTCTGGGGCTGATTGGGACGGATTCGCGAGGAGAGGGCCCAAGGGTGATCGTCGGCCAAGAAGGACAGGGCGACAAGACAAGACGTCAGTCAGTCAGTCAGCGCATGCATGGAGGTAGAGACAGGGTGAGATGGGCCTGCCAACAACAACTACTACTCCGTCTCTGCCTCACTAGGCGCCGAGGCTAAGTGCGGCTTAGTCTGGGGGGCAAATCGGTTTAGGGTTATCTGACTTTACTTGTTCGAGGGGGGTGGGTGATGCGCTATCGACGAGATAGAGGGAGGGGGAGGGGCAGAGTGACAGTTGAGGCAGGTGACGCTGCAACAAACGGTGGTAGCGGTTCAAGCGCCAAAGGGAGCAAGCAGCAAGGGAACAAGACAGTGCGGAGAGAGAGAGGAGACAGAGGAATTTCTGGATGGACCATCAAATGCATTCTTGTGGTCGTTTCTTGCCATACTATTGTAAGACAGGATAACTGAGGGAGTGTATATGAGCCCAGACTGTGTGTAGTAGAAAAAAAACACCCAAGGAACAAGAAAAAAGAAGGACTGCAGTGAGTGCAAGAAGTAAAACAGGCACAACGGATCCCGCTCCCTTCCCTTCCCTTCCCTTCGTTCCAACGCAGATAACGAACTCATTCCCACCCTATCCTCTCCATCCTCACGCCGTCCCATCCCGTACCGTCCGTCCTCAACGCCATCATAAACAACTCGGCCTCCCATGTGGAACTACTACTGCTACAACACAACGACGGTTATTAACCCGAGGGATGGGGGCGAGCAAAGCCGGCCGGGAGAAGGTGGCGTTTGCTGGTCATGGCCTCGGGAGTTGGCCGTTGGAAACGAAGAGGGGCTGACTTAGACGGGGCAGTGCTATTGGCAAGGCATGTTGTGTTAGTCTTGAAGGAGGACCATGTTGTAAAGGGAAGAAGAGATGTGGGAAAACACAGAGGAGAGAGAAAACACCAAAAATGTCGACATCATGGCTGAGGGGAATAAAGGCATGGCATGACATGACATGACATGACGGGGAGGAGAAACTTACAGCGCCGCAAGAGCTGCAGTCCTTGGAGGTCTGACCAGAAGCTCCGCACTTGGGGCAGTCAGTGCCGTGGAAGTTGACGAGGGGCTCCATGACGAATGAAGGATAAAGAAGAGTAATAAAAAAAAAAAGACGTTGCTTGGTAATGTAAAGGATTTGGTTTGTCTGAGACTGAGGAGAGAAGAGAAAAAGAAGAGGAGGAGGAAAGAAGAAAAAGGGACAGACGAGGGTCTTTTGAGGCCCGTTTAATTTGGAACCTTTTCGCCTTGGAAGCCTCACACTACCCTATAACGGCGCGGGACTGGGTTGCGTGGGGTTTAGTTCGGCCTCGCGAGTGTGTGTGTGTGTGACCACACCACGAACAAGGCATCAACAGGCGGTCGGTGGGGATTGGAGGCAGCAGACCACCTGGACGAGCGGGGAATGTTTTTACGTAGGCGCATTTGCCTCGATTGCCATTCGTCACGCGGGTCGCAACCCACCACACACCAAGCACGGAGATTTTGACGTTTTGTACCTACGTACAGCGCGGGGGCGGAGGGGAAGAGGAGGAGGGGTTTAGAGGGTTCAGAAAAAAGGATATTCCTTGATGAGAGAGTGGGATATTACTTGGGGCTTTGGCTACGGAATAATAAGAAAGAAAAACTAAAACAATAAAATAAACCGGTGGTGGTATTATGCTCGCTGGTTCCTATTCTCATAGCCATCCTCCGAGGAGAAACACGCCGTGGTACGACAATCATGTTGGCCCAGTGTGGATATGCCCGTTTCATTTTGGAACCCCTCTTCACTCCCCCTCCTCAAAAAAAAAAGGGCCCCATATTCATGTATGTGCCGGCAAGTCATCGAACCGAGGGTGCCTCAGCTGCGCCTGTCACTCATGCGGGCCGTGCCTTGACGTGCAGCAAATAAGAGAGAAAAGGAGGGGGGTGTAAAAACGAGCTGTAAAAAAAAATCAGATGGTGACAGGCCCAGTGGTAGAAAAGAGGTGTGGGATTTGGCCGGTGTTCATTACAAAGTGGGCGGTGGAGTAAGAAAAAAGGACCAAAAAACGTCGTCGAAAACCATATCATATCAATATGTAATCATGTGTCCAACCAGACAGGGTCAAGCGCTTTATGCTTTCTGTATGTATATGAATACGTTTTGTATAGTTTATAGTACACGCCCTTCAAGCAAACACTCGCTATTATCAACATCAGATATCAACCAGTCCGTCCGGAACAGAAAAATAGTAATAGTACCCGTAACCAATATATGCCCCCATCCACTTACACGCCGAGCTCCGCCCTATGCCCCTCCCAGAGGTTCGTCTTTGTGCTTTCTTTTGTGCGCAATGTGTGTTGCTAGGCTGTCTATCTTTGGTTTGTATCATCGGTTTGTCCCGTCTCCTGGGCAAACCCTTAAAAAAACTGATTGTACTGAAGGGACTCCGTAGCCCTTGTAAATATAATCGTACAAGTAAAAAAGAGGGGACATGGTGTTCCGCCTCCATGTTCTGAGGTCTGGGCTCTTAGACACATGTTGCTGGCCCATCCTTGTCTATTGGCCACTGTTAGTACGATTTCTTCCCGTTATTGATGCCAAAACTTACTATTCATCATCTTGCCCACCGCCTGGAAAACGCTTATCACCATGACGACGGAACCAAACGCCACCACGGCCCATGCCACGTACGTCCTCCAACTGCGCGTCGTCAGCTTGATATAGCAAAGCGGCGGCAGAATGTAAGCAATGGCCACAGCGCTTGTGGCGCCCACCAGCTCAAAGACAACACCCAGGTCGCATGTCACCAGACTGATGATCATGGCTGACACCACCAAGCTGGTGCTGAAGAGGAGGTGGCGGTTCATGTTGAATGGCTCGTCAGGGAAAAAGTACGTCAGCATCACCTCGCGGCACACAAACGCCTCAAGCGGTAGCGTCGTCAACATGTTGAGTCCGAAACATAGTCGCGCAATGTTGATCATGGTGTTGTCGGCGGGGAAGTTGTTGAGCACATTGCCCAGCGTCTTGTCGCCAAACGTCAAGAAGCCGCCCAGCGCCAGCACCAGACACGCCAGCATCGAAACACCTGTCGAGTAGTGTGTAATGCGTCGGAAGTTGTCAATGGTGGGTGTTTTTAACGACCCGTAAATGAGCAACGAGTTGTGATGGCACACAAAGGCTGTCATTCTTGTTAGCCCCACTCTTGCATATTAATCAATAGTACAACAGCCGTAGATATAGATATATATATCTGGCTGGAATACTCGGGTTTGGAAACCATACCAAATGAAATAACTCCAATTGCCTGGAAGAACCCGCCATTGAATAGGAGAAGTTCAGACGAAAAGGAACCGCGCTCCGAAGATGGTGTGAGGATTCCCTGGATCAACACCGTCACGACAATGATCAACATGCCGATCAGCGCAAAGGTGCTCGCCTTTGCCAGCTACATGGACAAGAAAAGACCATTAGTCTATGCCCTGTAAAACAAACAACGGATTGAGGGGATCGAGGTGCTTTGGCACATGTCGAGCAGAGGGGATGGAAATGCGCCCCGCCCTCCATGTACAAGACACTGATCTCGCTTGCTGAAGCCCCTTATTCTTGGCAGCTCTCACCTTTGAAATATCCCGATATAGCGTCAGCGGGTAGCCAATGCCTAATACAAAGACGGTAATGGCAACTTGTCGGTTCGTCAACAGGCCCAACACCGGTACGCCCGGCAGCTCTGGCCACACGGCCATTAGGACGTGGGGGATTGTGTCGCCGACAATCACACCGTAGGCGACCATACCACCGAACGCAAACACCCACTGCGCCACGCTGACGGCAATCAAACCGGAGCGGCCAAAGCAGTGCTCGACGGTACCCTGGAAGTGACTTGTACCGCTCAGCTTGCTGTTGATTACAATCAAGCAAATAGTCCAGTCCACAATGACCGTCAGGCCAACCAGCAAAAGCACACCACCCAGCAGGCCGGCCTGGCGCAGGGCGTAGGGCTGGCCGATGATTCCGGCGCCAATGATGGAGTTTGCCATGTTCATAAAGGCCGACTTGAAGCCCGACTTGGGCCGGCGCAGCTCGTTCTCGGCGCGCTCCTCGGCGTCGTCCAGGGCGTTTGCGGCGGCGATGCTGGGCGCCTCAATGTCCGTCAGGAGGGGCACGCGGTGGGCGCGGCCGGGGCTCGAGGGCTCCTCTAGGTCCATGTAGCCGTCCGACATGGACCGGCGGTGGTCGTGGGCGGCGCTGCCGTTGCTGACGCCGACAATCTCGGGCGTGAGGTCGAAGCGAACCCGGTTCGGCGTCCTCGGCGTCTTGGGGACGGCGGCATCGTCGTAGGCGGGAGGCGGGTCGTGCTTTGCGTGCGGATCGACGGTGAGGTGGCCGCCGCTGCCGCTATCGTCGTCGTGGAGCCCGAAGAAGCCGTCGTCATCGTCGTCGTGGTGGGAGCTCAGGAGGCCGCGGTCCTCTCCGTGGTGGTTCGGGGCGCCATTGTTCCTGGCTTGCGTCATTGTTGGAGGGGACCAGGGACTCGCGGGCACATCTTCCTGCTGCTGGTTAAAAAGGGGAGAGAAGCGCTGCAAGAGAGAGAGAAAGAAGGAGGGTTTTCCCAAGACTGCAAAAGGGAGAGATAAAGGGGAAGAGAGAGTAATGGGATTTTGCAGTCGTCAAAGAAGAGCAGAAAACAGGTTGCGCAAGTATTAAAAAACGGGGGTAGAATTGTTTGACGTTGAATATCGGCGTGCTGCGTTGCGTTGCGTTTTGCGTTACGTGATAAGGCAGTGCTAGTGACGAGGGTCGTGGGATGGGAGCGCCTGGGATTGGCGGGCCAGCGCGCTGGGGGGGGCAGACTACCCCTGCCTGGCCTCCAGCGATGTATCCGTAAATTTAGTCTAATCCACTGAGGGATCCGCTGAGGGCCGCCTGGAGCCGGAGCTTGGTGCTTGGAGGAGCCGCTGAAGACTGAGCGAGCTGCTGTCGATTATTCCCGGCCGCCAGCCAAGTACGTGTATGTATGCAGGGGGTTACGGTTGGTCGGCCACTGTATACGAGAAAAAGCGATGGAGACAAGGCGTTTAGCAGCAGCACAAGGGGAAGTCGTCAGTGGTGGCGATGCAATTAACTAGTCAGAGGACCGAAATGAAACAAACACAAAAAAAAAGAAGAAATCATCTCAAAGGGCAATCTGTCAGCTTTGGTCACGCCCTTGGCTCATTTTCGTCCTAAATAACTGACTCTTATTAAACCACCTATTCCCACCACCACTCACACGTTTCTTATTGTCTCTCAACAATCAATCAATTAATTAATCAATCAATCATTCGGAGCCACACTCAAAATCCCGGGTAGCCGGGTTGGCTATTTGCAAATTAGCTTCACGCTGCATGAAGAATTCCTCAAACTGCTGCTTTCGGCTGTCTTGTTCCACTCCCTTCATTTGCCAGATACGTACCTCGTTGCTGTTCTGGTCTGGATCCTTCAGGGTCGTCGTTCCGAGACAGGGTCGGTCGGCTACGTTAATCAAAGCACTAGATATCACACACATTGCACATCACACAAACAAGACCCTTTTTCTGTTGGCCAGCTTCAATAGCTTGTTCCTTATTCTGTTTCTCTTTATAAACGTGGATATTCTCAATCATCTTTGCCGTAGTGCCGCTGTGGGCAAATGTCCTGTGTCCTCCACTGACCCCTGAGCTGGGTATCATTTCAGAAAAAAAAAATGACGGTGACCGTCTTTCCAGGTCACACCACTGGTCCCATTGTTTCCCCCCTCGCTTCGGAAATTCGACTTCTTCTTGACTCCGTCGGGCTGTCCAATGTTCTCAAGCACGATGCGCCGTCGTGCACCAGTTCTAATGCAGATTCCATGGATGTGTGTGATGATGGGTGCTGTTCCTGTATGTATCTCGGGTCCAAAAATGTGCAAAAATGGGTATTAAAAATGAATGTATTGCCCGCCTCGCAGCCTATTCCTAGGCCAGGACAGTGAAAAGGGTGATGATACAGAAAGCGAATGTGAAATAGGCTTGGGTCAGAGACCTGCCGGGTGCTGATGAGTCATTGCTGGCATTGGTCGCCTGGCTGGATCCTGCAGTTGCAGTGCCGGTCGAGACGGATTCTTTGCCCAAGCCTGTATCGACAGAGCTTGTGCCGGTTGCGCTTGCGGCGGCACTCACAGAGGTGGTGCCAGCGTCTTCAGATGCTGTCTTGGTGTCCGAGGTGGCGTCGGTGCTGTCCGAGTTGATTGTGCTCTTGGCAAAGCCTGTTGGTTCTGGTCAGCCTACAATTCTTGTATCTACACCTTGCATCAGAGTCCACTCACCAATTCGTCGCTTGTCCTTGTCAAAGACGGCATAGACATTCTTGAGAAACGTGTCACCAAGCAGCCATGCTCCCGAGACAACCTCGTGGCCATAAATGTTACTCGTGCAAGTTCCTGATTTGCTCTTGGGCGAAATCCAATCCTTGGAGGAAATGACGTAGTCGACGCCCGAAAAGGTAATGGTGAAGTTCTTGTTGCTATCACAAGGGACGGTCCATGTCGCATTGTCTCCCGAGGTGGCTCCAGGAATGAGGGCGTGGAGAGCCATGACCGAATCTGCAGGGCCGAACATGAACGAGGTACCGGTGTCGATGTAACTAGGGATTCCTCCAATCTTTGCATTCTTGCCGTCGTAGCCCATGTCGCCAAGCTGAATCGACCAGTCGTCACCCTCCTCCAGAGACGTGTAGCTGATGTCGCCCGAGTACTTGTCCTTGTTGGTGGAGCCAAACATGATTTCGCCATTGTTGGTGCCATCGGCAGCTCGGTTGAGCGCAATGCTGAAAATGTTCTGGCCAAGGTCGTGAGAGCTGGACACCGCTGATAGAAAGTTTTGGTTGGCACCGGTGTTGAGAGAAAGGCCGAGGATGCCATCAAAAGCAAATGAGACGAATTGGTCCGATGTCGTGTCTGCAACGCCAAACTGGTAGGGAAAGCTCATGCCTGCCACCTTGAACGTATCGTTTGCCAGCTTCCCGCTCACTTTTCCAGATCCATAGGCGATGGAGAAAGTTTTCGAGCTGAGGTCGAGAGTGGATGAGTCGTCGGTTCCAAACAAGTTGTGTAAGCCGCACGCGTCGCTTGTGCACCCGGAGCCCATAACCCAACTGGAGCCAGCGCCTGTGTCGACGAGCATATACATTGTCTTCTTCTTGTCTCCGATCTCGACCTCGACAAAGTAGGAATAATCGGTACCGTCCTGGTCAATTCCGGCAGTGTACTTGCCGGTAGGGTCTGCAGCCTTCATGACATCGTAGTTGTTGGCGCGCTTCACCACGGCTCCATCAGCGGGAGCGTCAGCGACTTGTCGGTTGGCATATTTGGTTGTTAATCGCGCGGCCTGTTCAGCTGCTCTCTCGGATACTGGTTTGGTGGACTAAAGGATGGGTTAGGTTAATGCGAAGCTAATCATGCATGTAGCAGCAGTAGAACCAACCTCTACAGTCCTTTGCTTAATATCGAATCTCTTGGTATGAGCAGATAATGCGGCTTTGGACGCCAGCAAATCTCTACGCCATTCTGGGTCATAGATGTGAAAGGCTTGTGTGGACGAGGCCCATAATGTCAACTGTGCCAGCAAGGCGGCCGGACGCATATTGCAGTGGTGGTGAGTGTGGAGAGGATGTACGAATCCTCAAGCAACGCCCCCTTCTAGACTGACAGACGGATACTTATGATATACCCGTACAATACGCCAGAAGAAGCAAGGAGTTGACGAGGGAAGAAGAAAAAAAAAAAAAAAAAAAGAACCCTGGGGCTGACGCAAGTCGAGAAGCCACTCCGTCACGGATTGTCTTGGAGGCTGGCGGAGGATGTCACTCCCGAAGCAAGGAGCAGACCGGGGGGGAGGGTATGTATTAATGAATTAGGGATTATGAGGCCGGCATCGCTCTAGAGGAACGAGGTCGACACGACACGAGTAAGATGCCGAGAAAGCGGTACGCCAATGCAGGCCAACGAACAGCACGCAGCAAGGTAAGGCAAAGCAAAGCAGAGGTGTAAACGTAAATGGGGTGGACGACGTATGGATAAAAAGCAACAGACAGTCGGTCGAGTGGCCTTGTGGGGGGCCGGGATTCCTGGTTTAAAGCAGACAGACAGAACGACGACGGTCAGGGATCGAGAGGCCGATGGACCGGGATGTTCGGAGGGGGATGTGGAGGGGCGGGAAACAAGGGAAAAGAAAGGAAGTTCAAAGGAGTGATTGGCGACAAGACACCACGGTGGAGGAGAGGGAGGGGGAGGACGAGGAGAGAAAGGAAGGTAGGTGTGGAGGAGGATGAGAGGGGAGACGAAGAGGTTGAAAGATGACGGCGCAGATGATCGATCATGCAGCGAGGAGAGCATCAGCACCACTACACTATGTACCAGCACCAACACCACCACCAGCACTACCACTTCCACTACACTACCAACGAACCGCGGTACGTAGCACACAGGTACCAGATCTGGACTCAGACATGGCGGTCACAGAGCCAAGGGACCTTCCTTAGACAAGAGTCGACAGACACCATGATCCTGGTCCACAGCCTAATCAGGTTCCCCAAGCCCCAGCTACCACCCTGCCTACCTTGTTTCGGCGCTGGTGCGCAGGCTAATAACTCTATCATTTGGATAGGCGCCGCCCGCTACCATGCTCCCTCTGCCTGGGGAAATAGCCCGCGTCGATGGGAGGCAATAGTCCATGTCTTTGGCTCAGAGGGAATAAGATGGCATTGCAAGCCACGCGCACACTTGCATTCGCAGCGACAAAGGAAAAACAAAAACAAAATAATAACAAACAATCGCTCTCTCTCTCTCTCTCTCTCTCTCTCTCTCTCTCTCTCTCTCTCTCTTTCTCTCCACACCATCTCCGCTGGCGAGGGCTTACCGCGAGACCCATCCCGGCCAAGGGCTCCGACATGCCAGTCAGTCAACCCAGCGGCTCGACACCACACACCAGCGACCAGAGCTCCAAAAGCAAGACACAGACGCAGGCTCTCCTCTGGCTCTGATTGCATGTCAGTCGGATGCGCACGCTGCGCACAGGCCCGGGATGCAGGGACCAGGGGCTCCCAGACCCGCCAGCCCGCCCGTCGCCGTCGCCGCCACCACCAGCGGCGGCGCCTCTTTGGTTCCCGGGGGGAGGGTTTATCTGCCTGACTGGTCGCCTGTTCATCTCTTGCGCTGCAGGGATAGAGGCTGCTAGGCCAGCTGCTTCTGCTCGACGGGGCTACGAAACGGCCAAGGAGAGTTTAGAAGTGCCCGCGTGCACTCAACTCGACAGCCATGGGTATGCCCACCACCCGCGGCGCTCTCGGGGGCCGCTCTGGCCTTGGATACGAAGCTGTGCGCACACAAAGAATACGGCAGAGGGCGAAAGGGCGCAGGGGTTTATTCGCTCTCCCTCGCTCTGTTTCTATCTGCCGCCTCGGTCCTGACCTGTGCGTCGATATGCTTTTGTCGCCCGGAATAGCTCGTGGGCTGTCGCCACGATCAATGCATGGTCCCAGGGGCTGGGCCAGACTGGATAAGCAAGACGCAAACCCACGACATGACATATGCTGCACTATCGAGTCGTCCTGTCCAACGTAGATCGGGCGGATCGCCAGGTCGATCGGAGTTGGATGAAACAATAGTATACAAACCAACAACACTCTCCGTCAGAGAATCAACTCCGCAATGACGCTGCCTGTGGAGACACGTGATGGAATAGAGCTCTTGGGCTTCACATCCCCCTGGACTAAGCAAGCAGACAAGCATACTGAGGTGGTGGCGGGTGTTGCACATGTTATCCACATGCGCTAAAAGGCCCTTGCCTGCATGCTGAGCAGAGAGTCAGGACGACGGAGATCGGGCAGGTCGGGGCCCCTGTTTCAGCAACGAATCCCGGCGCCGCCACGCCCATTGGCTGCCGTCCCGGGCCTCAACTCTGAACTCACCCTCCACAGAAAAAATGTCGCCATTCGAAACTCTAGCTACAGGTGAGCGCCGTGACGGGAGCGCCACCATGCGGAGCGACGTTTTGGGGTGAGCACACCGGCCATAAACGCATCGACGATGACAGTCCAGCGGCGTCTGTCTTGCGTGTGCGTACCCGCTCGGGAGAAAAGTTCATGATTCAGATGCGAAATGCTCCGCAGGCATACGCAAGCAGTGGTTCCTTACAAAGCACACACAGGCATCTGCTAGTTTTTTTTTTTATGTTACTTTTTACGCTTATGCTGCTTTTGTTCCATTGTGAATCCCCCACAGCTCGGGCCACCTGAAAAGAGAAGACCAGAAAAAAAAAGACCTCGGTAGCTGCTGCAATGCAACCATGAAATGCCGCCGGCCAGACACGGGACGACATGGGATGATCTGACCGTGAGAGGTCTGGCGTTGACAGGGCACCCTCTCGACTTGAAGTTTGTGACCTTGAGCTGTTACTAGTTGGTGTGAAGATCGCCGAGAAGGTTTCTGGCTCCTTCAGAGAAAGCCCCTAGATAACACACGAGACTAGTCAAAACTTGCCTTGAGTGTGTGTGTGTGTGTGTGTTGTGACCCTGTTTGGAGTTGCTGGAACTGGATGTGGTCCAGGCTCTCTTGGCGGCCAAATAACCCTGCTCAACTTGGACGTCGGCGTTAGCACGTCCCTCCTGATCCCCAGTCTCAGATCCTACGCTGGTTGAACCTGAGTGGCCAGGAAGCCGAGCCAAGCACACAAAGAGGAACCCAATCACGCGGCGCACTTTTTATACAAGACGCACATCGATGTAAAAGCTCCGAGATGGTCAAGGAAGAAGAAAAGAAACGTCATAAATATGAAACGATAGCATATGATAGAAGCTTCCTTCTCAATTCATAAATATGATCCATCCATTGATTTCATTTCCTTCCCGGAGGATCATCTGGATCGTCTGCCAAGGCTTCCTCTGGCCCCTTGCCAATCAATTTTGATATGAAGTTATACAAGGGAAGCTAGCAGCACACGAATGGCATCTCGAATGCCCTCAACCCAAGCTCTTGGCTCGCTTGCAAGACGGGTGGCTGCGTCCATCTGACACGGAACGAGTCATTGCCCTTAATCTTAGATCTGGAGTCTATTTTCCTTGGGCTCAATTGATGGATGCTCTAGATCAGATTACAACCTGTCACAACAGATAACCCAGCAGCCGCGAGCTGCCAAAATCTCAATCTCGGAGCTTTTCCCATGCATCCCTCTTGCACATCTTAACTGCTGTAATAACATGCCAGCATATGGTCCGTCCTGTCCAGCTGAGGCCCGGCCCGTGTCTCTCTCTCGACACGTCTCCCTGCACCCACCAGCGGGTCCAGACCTCGCATTGCCATCGTCATCCAAAACATGCAGTGGAGGATGAGGAATTGCTTCGCTCGCTTCAGGTTGAGGCATGCCCGGGAGCCCATTGCCTTACGCAATTGCCTTCCCCTCAAGCCAGGTAAAAAAGAATCAATACAGCCCTTCTTCCTTTCGCCCAGTAGATTCCCCCTCCTCATCTCCTTCGCTTCTCCTGTGGCGCACTGCGTTTAATGCAAAGCGCGCCATCCACGTCGCCCCGTCGATCAGCCGTCCCGCGCGAAGGCGCACCTTTTCACACGCCAAATTTCACGCTGCAACGTCCACAGCGCCGCCACGTTCCCACTACTCCAAGGGGCAGCATTGGGGGGCGCCGCCAAGATGAATGTGAATGGAAAATCACACCTTGTGGTCAGGTTTAGCGTCCGGAGAATAGGAAGCAGGGAAAAAGGCTATCAAAATGAAATATCGTGTCATTTTACTACGTAGCAAGCTCGCCGGCAGAGTGGCCCCGCAGCAGCGCGTCGGCCCTTGGTGTGCTGCTCCACGAAGCTCTGGGTGATCGTCATTTTAATTTATATTGGAGATTGCCCTCCGAAGCCTAATGACCCCAACGACAAGCCACGGCATTCCTTGCCAAGAGTAACCACCTGCTTGGGGGGGCCTGGCCAGGCTCGGCAGAGATAAAGAAGGGACCCTGGGACTGAGCCGCACGCCGTGCGAAATACGTGCGGGGATGGATGTGCAGTTTGCAAAATGAAGTGCCCCCGGTGATGTGCATTCCACTGCTGCACCGAGGCCTCACGATGAAGTCATCACCCGCTGCGCGGCCTCCAGCGTGCGCTTCTCCCGGCTGCCCTCGTCGGCCGTCTCCCAGAGCGCTGTCCGGACCCTGGAGAGCTCGGCGCGGTCGTGGTCTGTGAGGGACGGCGATGCGGCCGTGTACCGGAAGAAGTACCAGACAGACTCGCTTCGCCATTTGAAGGACTCTGTGAGCCCCAGGATCTCGCCAAATATGGCTGGTATCTCGCTGCGTCGCCGGTCCAACAGGAACATGAGAAACTGCCAGCCAGAAATGTCGTTGTGATGAGAGAGACACCATCCCTTGATGGTCTCGATCAGCCCTTGGAGCAGCTCGTCCCTGTTCGGCCGCGGCATGATTTCCGTCTTGACTAGGTGTCTCGCATGGCACCAGGCGTAGTAATTCTGAGGGTGTCGCTCTCCTGAGACTGCAATGATGTCTTTAATGTCGTGATTGGCCGCGATATCATCAACGCCGCCGTGGTTCCTGAACTGTCCAATGACCCATCGACGGTGATTCCATAGCGTTGGCGATTTTGTATGCCGATGGAGTCGGGCTGTGAGTAACGTATCAACAAAGTTGCATTCGTCTTTGATATGGTTTGTTCTTGTCTCATTGTTTTCTTGTCCTTCTATGGTCTTGAGTAGAATTCGTTTCCTAGTGTTGGCTGCTGTCAGATGTTCCGGATCAAAGAGGAGAATTGCTGCGGTGGCCCTCCGTAAAAGCTCCTCTGAAGCTGTATTTTGTCCATCTATATGCTCTGCAAGTATCTTTCGTCCTACGATAAATGCCTGTGCTAGGCGTAGTTTCGATAGGCCAACAGCATTGGCCTCTTGCATGTAATTCGCGTCCGGACCAAGATCTAGCAAGAGTATCTCAATTTCTAGGCGCGGAGTACAAGGCGTGATGAGAAGGGTTGTAATGTCTTCAAATATTTTCCATTGATCTCCCTGGCTCATAGCCGCCTTGAGCTTTTTACCGATTGCTCTTGACATTTTGAGGCTGCAATAAAGAGTATGACGAACAAATCGGTTGGTTTCGGAGTGTGTAATTGCCACTGTAGGGTAGATGCGGGCTGGTGTGGAGGGGTCAAGTGCTGAGCTGGGACCATGCAAGGGTCGGGGTTATGACATGGCGGGCAGACCACGTTGACACAGAACCAAAAATCACCACCAGCATCATCACGAGCTCGCACAGTCTCAGCCCTGTCGTCTCCAACTCACCACGACATGCGCAACTAGTCGCCGAGCGTTCCTTTTCTCCTTCACATCACCTCTGGATCCAACCAAGAAAATCCCGCCAAGATGCCTTCTCTTCTGGTCAGCATCTTCGTTATCGAAGTGGTGCTCAACATTATCAACACCATTGGAGCCGCGACGATCAACAACTTGGTACAACTCCCCCGCGGCCAGCATCAGTACCCCGCACACGCACAAATGCTAACACTTTGAAAAGCTATGGAACCTGATCAACTTTCTCCCCGTGCCGACCTCCAAGGCCGCTGGCGAACAGCGCAAGCTCCAATCCGAGTACCTCAAAGTTCGCCGAGAACTTAACGCCACGAGCAGCCAGGACCAGTTTGCCAAGTGGGCAAAGCTGCGCCGACAGCACGACAAGCTGCTCGAGAATCTGGAAAAGTCAAGTATGTGATACACAGTAGAAAGACAGCTATATGCGCACACGGGACTAACGGAAGTTGCCTCACAGAGAAGAGCCTTGAAGCCACACGATCTTCGTTTGACAGCACCCTTACGGCCGTCCGAGTCGTGGTGACCCGAGCACCGCAATATTTTCTCCCATTCTGGTACGCCACGGAGCCCATGTTCTGGCTGCCACATGGCTGGTTCCCTTACTACGCCGAATGGATTCTGTCCTTTCCCCGCGCGCCCATCGGCAGTGTCAGCATTGCCTCGTGGCAGCTCGCTTGCACAGGTGTCATCGCCCTACTCAGCGACCTGATTGTGAGCATTATTGGACTGGCTCGAAGCGCACCTCAGAAGAAGGTGCCTGTCGCCGAAAAGCCCAAGGCCGAGGACAAGAAGAGCGAAAAGGCTGCTTCTGAGGAGAAGAAGGAATTATAGGCGGATAGATTGGCGTTCCTGTAGGATTCGGTAAAGCATACGTATATATCCGGACGTAATGAAAAAAAATCTCATGCCTTACGACCAAACCAAGTCAAACTCAAACCAGACTACAAGTGCAGAGTTTTCTACGATGGAGTGTATCTCTTTGATAAATTTGACGCAAAGTTCTTCATTGCTGATGCTGAGACTTTGTAACACGACAGAGAATAACCCTTGGCAGGGTATTTGGGGATTGATCTAGGCAACATATTGACTCTGGCGTCCATGGAGACAGAAACGCGAAAGCTTCGAAAGTGCCAACTGAGGGGAGAGAGAGGGAACGTCACGGGCGCTGTGGACAGGCGGGACAGAGGACAAATTGGTGTCAATTGCTGCTATGGTGATGTTTTCGTGGTACATGCCGCAAATGGCGATGCGACACGAGCAACGAGTAAGTAAAGCAAAAAGATGGGATGAGGGAAAGAAAACGGAAGAAAGCTTGCGTCGTCGATGATCGAAAACAAATTCACTGGTTGGGAATGCCAATCAGGTCGATGCGCTCGCTGGAGGGACGTGGAATGAAGGGAAGACGAACAAAGATGTGTGTGAAGAGAAGGGAAAGAAAAGAGGAAAATCTCTGAAGCCGACAAAGAAATAGAAAAAAAGGGCATCGGACCGGGCCCCACCTCTAGGCGCCACTGTGGGGTACCCGTTGGCAGCCTTGCTGGTGACGGAATTGACCACATCACTGGCCCTTCAGCCTTGCGACTGACAACCGTGTCCAACTTTTTGTGTGTGGCGATTGTGGTGACTGGCACACGACGACAGGGCTCCTTTGATACTTATATTGGAGGAGATTTGTGTGTGCCGTTAATTCCTGTCCTTTTTACCTCGTTTGATACAATCTCTTTGAATATAGAACCGCCATCATGGCAATCCCCTGGGATTCGTGAGTCTTCCACCCCCTTGCAGGCAGCGCACCGCAAACTTACACCCAACTTGTCGCTATCCTCTGCACCATTGTCTTCGCAACAAGCGACACCAACTAACACCCGCAACAGCATCCGCTCCCTCCTCCTCTTCTTCGGGCCCATACTCATCCCCAAGGCCATCAGCTACTACCGCTCCATCCGCGCCGAGTCGGCCGCCCGCAACCTGCCCATCCAGCCCGTCCCGCCGCCCATCCGCGTCTCCCTCGTGCTGCTGGGCACCCTCGCCCTGACCTGCCTGCTCAAGACGCTCCCCGTCTTCGCCCCCGAGAACCTCTTCTCCTCGACCGACTCGCGCCTGCAGATCCCCGTCGATGTGCTCTTCAACCGCGTCGCCGCGGGTCGCCCCGGCAATGTCCTGACCGACATTGACGAGCGCCTGCGCATGCGCTTCGTCAACATGGAGAGCCGCCTGCTGTACTTCCAGTTCGGCCCGAGAGTCGTCGCCCAGTGCCCCTTCTGCTCCGCCGACGAGCCCAAGAGCTACTTTTACTATGCGCTGCCCCAGCTGCTGTGGCCGCACATCACCAACCTCTTCATCATCGCCCTCACCACCTCGCCCTCGGTGACGGGCCGCCACGGGGCCCAGTGGCGCCGCATTGCGACCATTGCCGCCGCCGTCCTGGCCGCCTTCGACGTCTGGACCGTCAGCTCCTACAACTACCAGGCCAACGCCCGTGCCCTGCGCCTGCCCAACATTGACTTCTTCTTCTGGGACCACCGCGTGTACCGCCTGCTGGCCTTTGCCACGCTCGACTCGCTGCTGGGCTTCGTGCTGTACCTGTCGTCCACCAACAGGGCCTTTGCCAAGCCCCCCTCGCCGGCCGAGCGCATCGAGCAGACCAACCGTGCGCTGGCTGTCATCCGCAGCAAGCTCAGCGCCCTGGGAATTGTGAAGAACACGGCGCTGCGCGACGACGATCTGCGCAACCGCAGCCAGGCCTACTGGTCGCATGAGGTGCGCCTGATGAGCGAGGTCATGGAGGAGCGCGATGTGATTGAGGGCGTCAACGATGCGCTGAGCAACCGCATTGACATTCAGGCCATTACGAGGGACGCCGATGCATATGCGCAGAATGTATTGCAGCCGTTGCAGGCTGGTGGGAGTTAGTTTATATATGTAGAACCATAGTTAGCTTCAATCGCCCCCTCCCAAAAAATACCCGTTCCTTAGCTTATCCCAATCACTAACAGAAAGCTATTCGTACAAGAATTTCCCGGTGTCCCTCGCTCTTCAATTTTGCGTAGTCTTGAACAATCCCTCTTGCAAATGTGGTTTGTCTTCCTGTCTCGTTCGTTTTCAAGGAATCCCTCAGAAACACTTTGTCTCACCCCGCAGCCCCTCGCTCAAGCAATGGCAGGCCCCCGTCTCAAATAACAGCCTACAGCAACCATGACTTTTTTTTGACTCCTACTCTTTATGGAATGCACTCATTCAATATTAAGGCTTCGGGCCGCCCGGCCCTGGAGTTGCACTGCTCACGCTGCTCTTCCTAGACTCGCCAACGCCCTCCTGCGCGCTGCGCTCGAGGAAATTAGCCCACAGGTCAGCAAGAGATTCCCTATCTTTTGCAGAGGTGGGCTCTGAGAAGACGTCTGTGTTGAGAGACGGCGAGCTGGGTGTGCGGTGGAAAGGTGACTGTGGTAGACGGAGACTGCTGGTTGAAGTGCCTGGGCGAGCGAGACCAGCTTGTTCCCGCTGCTCGTCGGTCCAGTTGAGGTACCCAGCCATGACTTGCAGCACCTGGAAGCGCTTGACGTCACCACGGTCGAGGGTGAGGAAGTGGAGGAGGTGATTTGTAACGATTTGCCTGTGATTTGGTCAGTGATTGGTCTCGAGATGTTGCAGGGGACTGACCATACCTATCAACATTATCTTCCGGCTTCGTCTTTTTGAGATAACGGAGAGCCTTGGTGAGGTGGTCGTTCAAGACGATGGCCTCATGTCTTAGCTTTCCAATTAGGAGGTTCTTCTCCTTGACCTCCTTTTCAAACGGTGCCGTCCGCTCAATCTCTCGGGTCAAAGACGTCTTGGCAGCCTCAGCCTCGGTAGCGCGGGAATCAGCATCGTGAACCAGCTTCTTGAGGGTTTGGACCTGCTCCTCGTTGGTTTCGACCATCTCTCGCAGTTCCCGTTTGCGAGCATCCTGGATCTCGCGAAGGGCATTTTGAAGATTATCAATGAGCGTATTCTGACTGTCTCGCTCGGCCGCGGCGCCCTCGTAGCCTTGCCTTAGTGCGACCATCTGCTCTTCCAGTTCTGAAACCCTGTCGGATAGTGTCTCCTTGATGGAGCGCTCCTCCATGGCAATCACTTCCCACTCGCCCATGGCGTTGGCTGTTGTCTCCATCTCCTCCTTGAGGTGTTGCACCGTCCGGGACAGCTCCTCCTTTTCTTTCTGCCAGTTTTGTGCTGACAGGTTGTTGCGGCTTCGTAGGGTGTTGAGTTCCCGTGTTGCGTCTTGCAGGTCCTCCTTGAGCTTGCTGACATCCTCACCCGATGACTCGGCGGCGTTCTGAAGTTCCTCATTCTGAGCCTCCAGCTCCTCTATTCTCTCCTTGGCCTCTTCCAATTCTGCCTTGTCTCGCCGTAGCCTGTCGCTCAGCGTCTCCTTAATCTTTTCTACTCGCCCTAAAAGGTTCTGATACTGCTCCTCGGCGGTTTCCTTGGCGGCATTGCTCTCTTCGAGGTCCGATTGGAGCTGCTCGACCTCGTTCGTGTGGGACTCTTGGATGCTCTCGAGCTGCTTCCGTAGCTGTTCGACCTCGGCTCGCAGAGCCTCCCGCTCCTGGCTCATGGCCTCGAGCTTGGCCTCGGTGTCGGAATCGCCCGTCTTTTCGCCGTCATTGGACCGGATCGGAATCCCGTTGCTCTTGGGCTCTACTGGGTGACCGTTGCTCTCTGTGGTAGGAGTCTCCTCTTCGTTGTTGGGTGTGTCCTGAAACATTGCTGTCAGCGCGCGGGTGTGCAAGTCGGGGGAACGACCACCACGAACCGTCTGTGAAGGAATCTCGGCCTCATCGTCGATGGATTCAGTCTCTAGCCTGGTGTCTCCATTGCCAGCCGAAGGGGCATCCTTATTCTTGTTTGCGTTCTTCTTCTTTTTATTGTTCTTCTTCTTGGAGGACCCTGCGCATCACAGGCCCATCAGGACACGTTCTCGGCTTGCGATTGCCAGGGAGCGGGGGGACTATAACGCACCTGAATTTGGGGTTTGGGTCGGGTCTGTGGCAGCGGCGGAGGACATTGTGAGAGACTGATGCGCTGGGCAGGGGCGGCATCAGCGTCGGGGCGTGGTCGCGGAGTTGAGCGTCCTGGGAGTTGCTCGCGCGCGTGTTGTTGGAGGAGACCCGGTGCGAGCGAGGGCTGAGACTCTCGAGTTCACCACGTCAGCGGGAGTTGGCGAAACGAAGGCCGCTGGCGGGTGGAATTTAGCGAGCTCCAGTGGCTCAGTTGGCTGTCAGGGCGTTTCCTGGGGCTCCCTGGCACCCTACGGTTTGGCAACGGCTGGTCCCAAACTGGGCAATGTTTCACCAGGGTTCAGTGCTTTTTTTAATGAGTGGCCAGGTGCTAGCTTTTATTTTGTGTTGAGAGTCTCGAACCGAGAGGCATAAAAATAGGTTATAATTATAAATTTTTTTTTAAAGCTGGCATTTGCTCATTGTGCAGTTGGCCTTGTTACAGTTGGCCTTGACTTGATGCAACTTGGCCTCCTCTTAGCTTGACGTCCTCCAATAGAGGGCCCCGCGGAGTGTTACACCCTTCTGCGAACGCCTGTAACTTGTAAGACGGCCATTTCGGCAGTGCTTGACCCCGGGATCCTGCTGCAGACGAAGATCATGAAATGTAAAACATGACATTATGTTCACATGTTTTATTTTTATCCTCATTTTCACACTGCGATATTTCTTAATACGAGGAATCTCCATAAACTGTCTCAACGCCATCTAGCTAGCTTCGCCCGTTAAACGTAGTGTGGGACCCTTGGAGTCCAGCGAGCTTAGTCATCACATCCCAGCGTCGGCTCTCAATATCACCACCGACTGGACCCATTTGTTTCGACTTTTTTTCCTTTCTTCTTCATCTTACAATACCCTTCGCAATCACAACGTGAACATGACCATGCGTCCCGTTGCCTTTTCACAGTGAAGTGCGAAGTAGACTAGTCTCGCCTTTCATAATCCCGTTGCTGCTCAATTTTTTCTCATGAGTGCTATGGGTTCGCTTATGTGCGTACATATCATGATCAATCTCAATCTCGTAAAGTGAAGGGCAAAAGAGGTTTCTCCAGCATTGCATGCAACAGAACGCCAGCCTGAATTCATTATGGACTTTTCCCTATCCCTAGATCGCTACAGATTTTTAAGAGCATCAAATTCTAAGCTTTAGCCTTTCGGCCCTTGCCTTTGGCAGCTGCCTTTCCCTTGGCGGCTTTGGCCTTGGGAGCGGCCTTGGGAGAAGCCTTGGCAGCAGCCCTGGTCTTTTTGGCTACAGGCTCAGGCTCCTGCTCCTCCTCAGCCTCGGGCTCGGGCTCGGCCTTCTCCTCAACCTTCTCTTCAACCTTGGCTTCCTCCTTCTCAACGGGAGCGGCCTCAATGGCCTTGACCTCGCTCTCACCGTTCTCAACGGCGGCAGCGACAGGGGCCGGAGCAGGAACATCCTTGATATCAGGCATCTCAAAGTCATATCCAAGTTCCTTGAGCTTGGCGGCCTTCTTAGCCCGCTTGCCCTGCTCCTTGGAAACCTTGTTTGCCCATGCAGACTCGGTAAGAGGCTTGTCCAGTCGCTGGCCAGCCATCTTGTTCCAGGGGACCTTCTTGAATCGTCGGTTGGCGCCCTTGAATAGGTCATCGTGAACTTGATCCTTGGGAATGACTCGGCACTTCAGAATGTGGCCAAACAGCAGGTAGTTGTCCATGGTCTTGGAAACAATCTCGGCTGTGCTGGCCTCGGAAAACTCGACAAAGGCAAAGTGCTTGCTGGCACCAGTCTTCTTGTTTCGCGACAAGCGCAGCTTGTTGATGGGACCGAATTGCTGAAAGTACTGTCGCATCTCGTGCTCGTAGAAACCGTGGGGAATGCGACCAATGTAGATGACACCGGATTCCTCGTCAGAGGCCTTGGCGGCTTCCTTAGCCTCCTTGGTCACCTTGGGAATCTTGCCCACATCTTGGCCAGTCTGGAAGACGTTGTCACCCTCGGTGACATCCTCGTCGCCGGAATCGAGCTCAGTCACAAGAGCCTGGACCTCCTTGCCCTCCTCCTCCTCATCCTCAGAGTCGGAAACATCGGGGACGTCGATCGTAGTTTCGTCCTCGGCGACCTTTTCCTCAACCTTTTCCTCGACAGGCTTTGACTTTTTGGGCTTTTGCGCTGGCTTCTTTGCGGGCTTCTCTGCAGCGACTGCCTTCTTAACAGACTTTTGCTTCTTCAGCGACACAGGCGACGCATCCTCGGCGGCTGTTGAGGTGTTGTTAGTATATGGTAGCCTTTACTGAGATCAATGGCAAAACTGACCTTTACGCTTGCCCTTGGCGGCGGCGACTTTGGCGACCTTGGGGGTACCGTTGGGCTTATGAGCCTCGGCGGCAGCTGTATAGTGTTAAAAAATATGAAGGGATACAGGCTTGCGAATGCGCTTACGCTTTCTTTTCCTTAGTTCGGGAGCCATTGTGTCGATTGTTGCGGATTGGATGCACAGCAGTACGCAAAAGCTCAGCGGCTGGGAGAGCAAAAGCGTGGGTGAAGAAAAATTTGGGATTCGCGCTACCTCTAGCGGTGAGGCTCCACTCTCTATCTAATCAGCAGGGTGGTTCCCCCACCACCCGCCGAGGCAGCGTTCTGGTCCACTAAAAAAGGCGCCTGGGAGTTGTTTGGAGGTTCTGGACATCAAAGACAGGCTGCCTAGTGACGACGAAAAGAATCATCTTAGTTCTGACACCACTCTTCTATTCTACACACAGTCCTGTGTTATTCAGTATGGGCAAGAACAACAAGGAAATCAGCCATGAAGAGGTGTGGGATGACTCAGCCCTCATCGACTCATGGAATGATGCTTTGGCTGAGTACAAGGTAAACCAGTTTCCAGTCTACTCTGCCGGAATCTCACTAACGACTCGCAGAAATACCACAGCATACACGCAAAAGGCGGAAGCGTGAGGGACTTGGAAGCAAGCAATCGGTTAGTTCGGCCACCTATGTAACAATGGTCATTTCAGCTGACACGTTCCTCTCTAGGTCCGCAGCAAAGCCGGATGCTCAGAGTGATCGCCCTGACGAGTCGTTTGATGACGGCGAGGTGGCCGACGAGGGTGCTGCGGATGAACAGGCAAGTATACCATCCAAACCGGCCCTCGGCTGATCAAAGTGATCATTCTCGGGCTGTTCCTCCCGGCCATGGCTAATGTCGATCAGGGCACAACGACCACGCAAGAAGGTCCCTCGGATCATGGACCCAAGCCCGGCCCAGGTGCCTTCCCGGTACAAGCTGTTCTCGGATCTGGTGAGTTGAAACTCGGGTACTGGTTTGGTATCTAGAAGATGTGCTAATATTGGAATGTTTCTCGTGTGTGTCTAGTGCAAGACGAGAATCTCAAGAAGCTTCTCATGTCGTGGTATTACGCAGGCTACTACACTGGACTGTTTGAGGGCCAGCAGCAAGCCCAGCAAAACCGGGAGTCTTAGGCCACGAGATATTGGCTAGGGCTGAGAATCGGATGAGCAGAGGCCGCACCGTGGCCGCTGCATGGCCGCAGCTCTATCCGATCTCACTGAACCGACCATCTGCGACGCAATCTGTTGCGAATGCGGGAAGCTTGACAGCACCAAACACTCCCACCCCTCCTGGCCGTGTCAGAATAGCCAAGGCGATCGTAAAACTAAACTATATGCAATAACGGACCTTGGGAGAAATTTTTGTTTGGGTGCAAGAACCGCGACCCCGAGTCTCAGCCTGACCAGCATATGCTTAAGTGGTTGCGATATGGGGGATTCGTTTCATATTCAGAGGCCGCCTTTCACATTTCTTGGCACCTTGGCACCCCCGCCCGTGTTTCTGATGGAAAGCCAAGCCATGGATGAAGCCGAAGGGCGCCTAGCACGCGGACCGTGATTTGACGTGGGGATCTAATGACGGAGCAAGAGGGATGGATGGTTGGGGGATGATAATGGTTCGTGCTCGGGTTATTTGGAGGTGTAAGTGACTAAACTTTGGTACAAAGCTATTCTATTCTAAAAGCGCATTTTAGACTCTTGGTTTCTCATTCTTGAGACTAGATTCGTGATTATTAAAAAATATTTCACGGTAAATCAAGGCACTAGCTATGAGATCGCCTCGCTTAAAAAGAAAGATTATTTGCCGTGTGCCGGTGCAAGTTCAGATGAGGGCCAAGGATTTGTTGCTGGTGAGACGCAGGAAGTGCAGTAGCGAAAAACTCCGCCATCGGACTCGTGATGCTGCGGCAGCACCCTGATTTGGGAGTTTCAAAATAGTAGCAATGTCGCCAGTGGGTTTGAGCCACTGTAGATCAGGTACCGGCGTTTTGAGGACAACTAAACTGCTTGTAAATGGCTGAGACGGGCTGGTAATGCCCGATGTGACGCTGCTGCTGGGATCCATCCAGCCAGTGGCTGGCTCTTGTTTGGCCGACCTGTTCTACGACCGCCAAACGCTTTGCTAAAGCGCGTGCATTGCTGCTCAAGATAGGCTTAGCAATTAAAAAAGAGAAGAAAATATGCATGAGACGGCCAGTTGTAGAGGGCTTGATGTGGCCGGCTTTGTGAGCCAGCGTTGCAGCGGCCGGATGACAGCCGAATGTGCTCTGCTGCCGCTTCGGGGTTGCAGCCAGGGTGCTACACCAAACACAACCCGAGACGATTCTGTCACAGCAACCTCTCCTCGGCCTCTGGGCGCCCGCTGTGCCGCGCTACTAGTTCGGCCTCTCAGCAGCCGGAGCCAGGGCCAGCGGCGCAGCCCTCGTGTTTCGTGCGGTTGTTGATGAAGCCCATCTCCAGACCGGCTAGGACGCCTGCCGAGCGAATGAGACTTGTAAGTATAAGTCGCCGCCCACCCGCCACCTCTAGAGTTTCTGCCCCGGGTCTTGTTTAGGACATCTCTCTCCTTAACAAGTTGTTTTTTTTTCTTGTGTGTTTCGCTCTTTTGCTTTTCCGAACCAAACGCCTTTCCTTCTTCACTTCTTATTGCACGAGCAGGCCCTCGACTTTTTGTGCCGCAATCGCTTGGTCGATTCGTTTCTTGGTTCCTTTAACGTATCCTTTGATAGGATCGAAAAAAAGCAAAAAGGTGCTTGCACTTGTAACAAAAACTCCTTTTCTTGTTACTTCATACCGCACACGACAATATGAAGTTTTCAACCTCTCTGGCACTGGCTGCGGCCCCCTTGTCTTTGGCGCTGTCTATCGGTGATCCCGCCTCTTCTTGGGTTGTTAGACGGGATCACCAGCTCGAAAACGGGTTGGGTGGACAGGGCCAAGTCATTGAGATCGACCCGACTAATGTGCTTGGTGGGCTAAAGGGAGAAAGCAAAGATGATAGCAAGGATGATGGCAAGGGAGGACGTAAGAAGGGTAACAACAACAACAACGCCTCCGGGGCTCAGGTTATTATTATCTGGGTGAACAATGGTAACGGAGCCGCCACGACTACCGTCAACGAAAAGGTCACAGTTACTCAGACTGTTACTGCTGGTGCGGGAACTGGCGCGGCTACACCACCAGCTGCAGCTGCTACTCACACCGTTACCGTTGGTGGACCAGGCGGTCTAATCTACCAGCCAGATCAGCTAACCAACGTCCCCATTGGAGACACTGTCGAGTTCGAGTTCCTTTCCCAGAACCATACCGTATCCCAGTCTGCCTTTGAGAAGCCCTGCGCCCTCATCGAGGGCGGCATGGACTCGGGCTTCATGCCCAACCCCAACAACAGTGTGTCGCCACCTCCCCGAATGGCTATGCAGGTTATGGTTGATACGCCTTTGTGTAAGTCACATCCTAACTATCCGCCCATTGCGCTTTGAACATGGGATCAAAAAAGCTGACAGACGAAAAGGGTTCTACTGCAAACAGGCCGGCCACTGCGGTAAAGGCATGGTCTTTTCCATCAACCCTACCCAGGAAAAGACCCAGGCCCAGTTTCAGCAGCTGGCTATTGAGCAGAATGGCGATGGCAAGGCGACACCCATCACAGATCCATCTGCAACCACTGCCGCCGGTGAAGCCAACACTCCAACAGCTTCGTTGGTCAGCCCGCCTGCAGCATCCGATGCAGTTACCCCTGGACAGGGAACCATCGGCAGCGACGGCAGCTGTACTTGCATTGTAACCTGCGCAGCTGGTTCGTTTCCAGCTGCAGCGCAGGGTATCGGATCGTTTGGAGGAATGGCCGGTAAGTGGCTTATCTAGGACTCATGCAAATGTTCCTCACTAACATGGATAACCCAGGTGCACTTCCGCTCAACATGGCTGGGCTATGAGGAGGCGCAACACCAAGATACCAAGGCGTTTTGAAGGAGACACGAAAGAGGAGGAAATGGTGAATTATTAAATAAAGATGTTTAGAGGGGTCTTTTTTGTATAGCTTACGCGAACAGCCTAGGAGAGCTCTGGTCCACACTTCACGGGTATGAAGGTGCATATGCTCTATAGTTACTGGGTTATTAATACGGATGAATTCTATGTTTGAGATGATTTATATAGCAACAACGCTGTTAGGCCAAGAGTGTCCCCTTCTCTGCGATGTGAACGAATTTGTCGTGTCCCGACTGCAGTTGCGAATTGAATGGGTACAGTCACGATATGAGGGACACATTCAAATAGTTTGTGTAATTTTGTCTCAAAGAGAACCCAAATCCATCCATGCACCACCTTCGCCTTTGCTATCCTAGAATAATTCGCATAATTGGTTGCACGAGTCGTAGCCATACCGAGCTGCCCTGCAGTGCGTCCCCCAACCCACCCCGTTCCACCATATTTGTGTGGCGTGAGACTGAAATTAAAAAAAGAAAAGACCACGGGGGGGAAACGAGTCGAGGGGGGAGGGGTGTCTCCCGCTGGTTGTTGCAGGGCGTAGGGTATCGTTTGTCTATCGGCGACAGCGGTGAATCGGCTTATTATTTGGTGTTGCCGCCGGCGGCGGCTGCGGCCTTGCGGGCTTCGGCTGTAGTTGGGCTCGCGTTAGCATTGCGAACTTTTTACGTGTGACAAGCCAAATAAATGGCGGGGGAGGGGCATTGCGGTTCGTACACTCGGCCTGCTTGCGGCGCATGATCTCGGCGGCCGACTCCTTGGACTTCTGCATCTCGTAGCCGCTCTGGTTGTTGGCCTTCTTCTATACGCGCCGAAAAAAAGAGTGTCGTGTTAGTGTCTTGGTCTGGAAAGGGCGGCCTGGGCGGTTGGGTGAGGACGGGAAAACGTACCTGGCCGGCCTGCTTCTTGAGATTAGCCTCACGGGCCTTGTCGCGCTGGTTTCCACGGGCCATTTGTGGTGTTTTTGGACGTGCGAGCGGCTTGGTGTATCGGTGCTTGTCGTTGAGAGTCTGACAATCAGCGGGCAAAAAGCACGAGAGACGTTGGAAGAGGGAGCAGAGCGTTTGGACCAAGAGCGTGAGAGAGGCGGTGCCCTTTTAGGTGGCGGAGGCAGCCAATCGGAGTGTGGCGTCGTGTGGCCTGAATGCTTCGCTTTTGCGGGAGGTACTTGGGATTGTCTGTGCGACAGCATACAGTCCCATGTACCTCCCCAGCGTGATCCACCCACTGTCGCTCACACCGAGAACGTCAGCTTTCTGGCTTGCCACGCGCACATTTTAATGTTGACGTTGAATGATTAGTTATTGTGAAGCTGGTTTGCTAGTATTCGTTATTTGCTGCTTTCCTGGCCCAAACAATGCTAACCGTCGCAATCTCATTTGTCAAGTGAATTGAAGCTCTGCCAGCGCAAAAGTCAAAATCAATGTAAGTGGCGCTCACCGAGAATAATTTGTCCACGAGGCCCCCGATCCTGCGCAGGTGACTGCATAACTAGTTAGTGTCTGTAGTCTGGTAGGGTCGGGTAGGCGATGAACAATAAGCTGGTTTGATGAGCACCTCGGTAAAAAAAAATCTCGTCATCTTATTCAATGCATTTCTATAACTCTGCTGTTAAGCTTCAAGGTGATACTTTCCACACCTGTAACACGGTAGATCAGTCAACGGCCAGTATGCATGGCTTACCTCACTGGCTGATTATGTTACCTTGAGAGCGTCACACTCTACCACAAAACACGAAATGATGCTCAACAGAGTGTTGCGATTCATAGCGTAAAGAGACACGTGTAGGTAATCGTTTGGACAAATAGAGGTGTAATGGCATTGTTTATAAGTTATGTTGACCAACTTAACGTTGCATACCTGTATCAAGTGTGTAGTTGGAACTTGACTGAGGTCTGAGACGATAGCCAGCATACGAGTCTAGATATTGTGTTTGGGATACTTGTATGTCTAGAGTAGTAGCACGGGTATGTAGGCATCCGATCTCAAGTCCAATGGTCAAAAGAATAGTGCGGTCCCCGATATGGGCCGCGTTTGAACTAACTACTGTAGGTTCTGAGATCTACAGATTTCAGGAAAATATGTAACATAATATTGTCCGCTATTTAATCGCCTAATACGAGACGGTTTATCAAACCATTGTTGCTTTCGATGTGGAAAGGGAGAGACAATCCGTTCGGTAAAGATTGTTGAGCTATCGAAGAGGTTGGCAACCTGCGGTGTGACGTTTGTATCAGCCATGAGGATGACAGCTCAAGGCTACTCTACCATTTAGAACATATTCTAATCATCGAGGAAAATCATCCATTATCATGCACCACTTATCAAAGCAGGAAATTATAAAGTGGTTGAGGCTTGAACAAGTTCTTCATTATTGAGTTGAGGTCTAGGGTACCCTACAGCCCGAGTTATTCTATTATGAGCAACCCATAAAGATTGTCACCAACGTCAAGAATGCGTAATGTGGGCAGCTTTCTTCATGCAGAAAAAAGATGTGCACGGAAGTATCGGAACTCTACGTTTCAGAATTCTACGTTTTGCCTCGCAAGTATTCGTAATCGTGTGTCATTGACACCCATTCCAGCTAGATCTTGCTGCTAGGTGAGGTACCATTCACAGTAGCTTCCGAAACCAGGATGGCGTCCGGCTTGTAAGACGTCAGGCAGATCATGCCCCAACCGCTGAGCTGCTTCTATAGCGCAAGCGGGGAGTGTTGGCAGAAGCTAATTGCCCCATGGGCAATGGCTCGCTGTCCAGGTATTGAACAACACGTCACCAACCCAAATTATTGGAGCATGTGGCCCTTGCGCCCGTCAAAGTGTTCAGTTGTGGATGCTTTCAAGGTCTTATTCAACGATGGAAATGGTCTTTCGTGCATCCGGTATCATCAGATCCCGCGTGATCTTCAGCATTGGCTGATGGGTGTTGTTTGAGGCGCCCTATCACCGCAGAGCTGAAGCCGGCGCTTGTTGCCATCGGAAACACGAACCCTCCCGAAGGCTCCGACCAGAGCACGTAATAAACCGTACAGAAAAACCAGGAAATCATCGACTGCAGGTCTGGGTTTTGGCCATCCGGGCCCGAGTTTTGGGTCCGCTGCGGTTATCCAGAGTTACGCGCCGATGAGAGGCCAAAATAGCACCGCGCCTATTTCTCGGGTGGGGGGGACCCAGGGACCGTGGGCGCTTGGGGCCGAAACACGGGCGACCACCAGGCCGCATGCCAAACAATTGGGCGCGAGACGGATTTTGGGCACGGCATGACATCGGAGCTGAGCGACAGTAGCCTAATCAAACTAGGCGGATGCGTGCGCTGTCCTGAGCTGCGAGATTGTGGATGAACATGTTGGTCCCTTTTGTTGGTCAGCTGTTTATTGGAAGCACCGGCTTGTCATCTCACGCTTGCAGGGGACAAGACGACAACTCAACTCAACAACCAAAGGGCACACGCACAAGCTGTCGTCAACCAGAGACCTGACAAGTCCATCAATGTAAAAATGATCAACTGAGGTCTTTGTCGCCTGATCCTTGCATGGTTCACTCCCGGCGTCCGTGAGCCGTGCAACGCTGACGATTGGCGACGGGGATCAGCAAGCATAGGAGATGAAAGCCAGTGTCAAGTTTAGTTAATTCAGTGCCATGTCTCCACGTGGATGGCAACCTCTGGGCTGTCCAGCGTTGCATCTGCAGACGTGTTGTGTACGAGGGGGGAGGGGAGGGAATGCCGAATACGTAGGTAGCAGTGGCATGTAGTGTGTAGATGGGGGAGGACGACGCATCTGCACCTCAGCAGTGCAGCACTGCAGGACGGACAGGGCAGGGTAGGGCAGGGCGACAGCCGGACTGGAGGCGAGGCGGCGGTACCTGGATTGGGCTGGGTTGGACCTGGAGCCCCGGCCCCACGCGAGGTCCGGGAGCCGTCTGAAACGACATCTCTTGATGGTGCACCACCACCCAATCGTTCCTATACTCAACCCCAGTCTTGAGATGGACCCGTGAAGCGCTCAACGTCCCCGACCTGAGAAAAAAAAGCATCGTCTTGACCCTGATCCGCAAATACTCAATGCGCCCACAGATCCATTGGGCATACGCGCCCAGCGGTCTCTTTTGTGTCGCCCGCTGCTCGTAGCCGCTGGCCCTCGGCTGGACCGCGCTGCGACCTCCTTCTCACCCTCACTTCACTCTCTCCTCGCCGTCTCACTTCGGCGCCGCTCGCCATGAAACGCCCTATCCCTGGCGCGTTCAGACTCCCTTGCTCTCTCTCTCCCCGTCCCCGGAGGCTAGTTTCATTGGATTGACTGGCCTGTGGCCCCTCCCGCACGCCATCCCATCAACTCGAAACGACGAATCGTAGCCGCCTCAGTCTGGACCACTGACAGCGCGTCCTGGCCGTCAAGTGTCACTCCATGTCTGCTCCCCTTCACTTGCAAGCTGCAGCAGGGATGGCCTTCCTTAGTGTCACTTTCTTTTTTTTTCTCTCCCGACGGTGGCTTTTGCCTATGGTTTGACCCTAGTACCCGGCGGGCCGATATTGTGAAGGTACATGTAGTGAATGCCGTGCGTGTGAGTGCCTGATGGTTATTAAAGAATCGGGGCCCGGCCTCACTCATATTGCTCCTCTCTCCCTCCCTTTGTTTGCTATTCAAAGCATTCTACATAATGGTGTTCATGATCTAAATTGACCTAGCGCCTTTTCAGTCTTTCTTCTTTTCTTGTTCTTTTCTTCTTTTTCTTTATTCTCCGGACTGGCTCCACCCTTACAACAATACGCTCTCATTCATCTTCAACTCACCTTTGAACCTGCAAACATACCGACATCATTATCGATCCCTTAAAAGGAGAAATATCCTTACCGATCCTTTCCAAACCATTTTCTTCCAACCTTTTATTTCTAATTATCGCACAATAACTCGTTGAACGCCACCAAATATGTTTTCCGAGTCCATCAGAGGACCGGGCATGATCGGCCTCCAGATCCTCCGCGGCTGCAACATTATCACTCTGCTTTGCGCCGCCGTGGCATGCTGGACCCTGATCGTCAAGATCGACACCTCCAACGGTTTCTTCTTTTTCGACGCCGCCTCTCTGTTCTTTACAAGCACCATTTCCGTCTTCCTGGTAGTGTCCGAGCTGCCACTTGCTAAATCCTACTTCCGCCGCACCTGGCCCGTTCTATCCAACGAGTATGGCTTTACCTGGCTTGGCGTTGCCATGAATGTCATCGGCTGTAACATTCTGGGAAAACTCAACCAGCCCACCAACTCGTCCAAGAACCTTGGTCTGCCCTTCTGGCGCCTGGTTCTCGCTTCTGGAATCTTGGCCATTACTTTTGGCCTGTTCAACATTGTCGCCTCCTTTGTCTTTGGCGATTCGGCCAATGGAATCAGCGCTCGAATTGTTCGTTCCGAAGGGTCTCTCGCTAGCGCCGACAGTGTCAAGGTTCCTTCCTACAAAGAGCAGTACTCTGTACGAAGCAACTCTGTGAAGGAGAAGCCCAAGAAAGCCTTCAAGTTTGCCTTTTGGGGAAACAAGGATGATAGCCCCAAGGCTGGTTCTCCTCGTCTTCCTGCTATCAGCAATCCAATCCCATCACACGAATTTCACTCCCAGCACGACGCTGCGCACAATCCAAGCTACTCTCCCAAATACAACCAGGGGACGAGCCCGAGTGGAAATAGTTACGAGTGGGACCGAACCAGCCCAGTCGTTCCTGGCATGATCCGCCCTCCTAGCCATGCTCATCCAGCGAACGCCAAATATAACCCCCCGGCCGACAATCATTACTCCGTGGCTCGCATGTCTCGATTCACAAACTATGGCCAGGTATAAAGAATATCAGAATGTCACTGAAAGGGATGGAAAAGATGAGACGGATGGGAAGAATGACCCAATGCAAGGAGTGGGGGAAAATGAACAAGGGCGGCGTTATGGGCAAAGGCGTTTGAATGTAAATTTAGCGGAATGAATACCCGTCATCTTTGATGCACCAATGAATTTTCTAGACAAATCTCAATTTAAAATGTTCAAAAACAACCTGATCGCACCCTAATGTGACGCTTTGTTCCTCGCTTCGTTGTGATTCGGTGGCAAGTCCAGATTGTGCTGGGTGGCAAACGGATGATAAATTATGCAAAGATTCAATCCATTTGCCACGTTTGCTCGGATGATAATAAAAGTCCCGGTCCTTATCATAGCTCAATGTCAGCCAAACAGGTCATTGGCTGCGGTCTTTCGTCCACCTTGAGAAACGAAGTTCGGAGCGTGGGTTGAACCCTGGAGGGTACGTACCACACTACCACTCCCTTTAAAGTTGAGTCACGTGCGATTTCCGTCGCTATTCCTCGACTGCACCTCGAATCGAGCCCTTGCGCTTTCTTCATATCATCACCTCACGGATTCCCAGCCCATTCCTAACATCTCCCTCCAGCCCAGGCTCCAGCTAGACATCCCGATTCCCCCCAGAGACCATCGCCATTCCACATCTTCGGATAATCCACACGTGACAAGCTTTCGCAGCCAGCGCCCATCGCTTGCGGGCAGTTCCATCTCCACACGCGACACTTTCCACCTGTGACACCCCCCCGACCCGACCACTGCACTCTAGTCCCCCCCAGAGTCATTCAGATCGAACGCGGTAGTCCGGAAGAGACTGCACACACGTGCGCGAACTCGTGGTGAAAGACGGTTGGATCATGTCTGTTGGGGCTTGATCGCGGTGATTCGCAAAGGTTGCTGGGAGAAGCAAAAAATACTACTTGCTGGTTACTGGGACTAGAACTGGGGAGGCGGTACGCGCGCCAGGAACGAGGATTCTTGGAATAAACTTCACACAACATATTAGAACGTGTTTTTCTTTTGCGCCGTGTTCTCGGTGCCTTCATCCTTCAAAAACCACTGATTTTGAGGCGTCTTTTGCCACCCTCTCTGATTAGGAGACATTTACATTGCGCTCAACGCAGAACGTCTCCTTTAGCACTTTATTTCCTATTCACTGTCCAAAAAAACTTACCGTTCTTGTTTGAGCCATCGGCATTCATCATCATGGCTACAGCTGCTGATGAGGTGGCGGAAGATTACAAGGCCGCATTGGAGGATCTCTCCTCTAACACGCGCTTTGAAATCAGCAATCTGACAGTAATTGCGCGAGAGAACTCAGAATTTGCTCATAGTATTGCGCAAGTTTTGGAACAGCATATCGAGAAGGTAAGTGTAATTTGATGATTGATCTGCAAGTGGCTCTTTGCCAAGAAATTCGTGATATATTGCGCACTTGAGTAAAAAACAGATTTGCTGACATCCTTTTAGGCACCACCCCAAAAGAAGCTCCCAGCTCTTTATGTGATGGATTCGATTGTCAAGAATGTTGGCACACCATACACACAATTATTCGGCCCTAAACTTGATGGTTTATTTTGGAAGGCTTATCTTGCGTCTGATCAGCATACTCGTCGCAAGATGGAAGAAATGCTTCGGACGTGGAATGAGAGGATTCCTGGATCCTTGGACAACCGGCATGTCTTTCCAGACGAGGTCATGAAGCCGATGATGGAGAAGCTCAAATCAGTCTATGAAAAACAACTATCAGGACCAAGACCCATGATGGGCCGACCTATGCCAGGCCAACCTCATGCACAAATGTCTCGTCACAATACCGCGACGCCTCCTGGAATGCGAGGTCAGAGAATGCCGCCGGGTTACCCAACTCAACCTCCCTATCCTGGCCAACAGGTGAGCTCCCACCGAACCTACTGCATGTCCTTTTGCTAACAGTCACAGGCCCCCTACCCTCCACACTCAACTCCTCAGCCTATGGGCTCGAATGCCGCCCCCTTCCAAGCACCTTTCCCTGGAACATATGGAAGTGCTGGAGCGCCTGGCCCTGCCAGGATAAACATAGACACATTGAAAAATGACATTCAGAACTTGATTGTGGCGACCCAGGTGGAAGCTTCGCACAATCCCCATAATCCTAGTGTTCGGAACAAATTAAAAGCACTGCAAGATCTGCAAGGCGTCTTGCAGAGCAACAGAGTGCAACCGGACCAGCTTGAGCTCATTAAGAACCAAGTAGCTGATCTTGCTGTCGTAAACATGAGGGCCCCGTCGAGCCAGACGCCTACCCCTGCTCCCGTTTCTGTATTCTCGCAGGCACCGCCAGTGCCTCCCATGGCTGTAGCTCCTACACCTGCTCCTGTGGCTCCCCAGCCAGGGACTGTGACTCTCGCCTCCTTGCTGGGCCCGGGAGCGGGAGCGCTGGCAGCCTTGATGGCAAAACAGGCGGCAAACTCGCAAAACTCCACACCTAACCCAACTCCCCCATTTGCAAACGTGGCCATACGATCACCACCTCCGACTCATGCTGAGCCGCCAAAGCCTATTCCTGCTCCGGTGGCTCCGGTGATCCCAGCGGCGGCTGCGGCTGCGTCTTCTTTCCCGATGGGGCTGCTTGACCAGCTTCGAGCTGCTGGCATGATAACACCCACAGCCGCAACTCCCACTCCTCCTCCTGCTCCCATGGCCCCGGTGGTTTCGGCGCCTCCAACAATTCCAGCAGCTCTAGCAGCTCTCGCAGCTCCAGCAGCCCCGGCGGTTCCAGCGGCTTCAACAGCTCCAGCGGCCACATCGGTCGCATCTATTGTTTCTAGCCTACCTCCACATCTTATCGCCAGTCTTTTGGCCTCGCAGAATAGAGCAACAGCTCCCATTAATCCAGGCATCAATTCTGCCTCGTTGAAGCAACCGTAAGCATTGAGATGTGAAAACTTTTGATGATCGAACGTGAACTAATCCTCATAGATGCCACCCGTCTTTGCTTTCCGGGCTGTATGATGATCTTGGACCCCCTTGCACACAATGTGGTCGACGATTCAAGACGGACGAAGAAGGAAGAAAGAAGAAAACAGCTCACATGGACTGGCATTTCCGTGTCCACCAACGCACCAACGAAGCTGAAAAGCGAGGCATGCACCGGAGTTGGTATGTTGACCAACGCGTAAGTAGAGGCCTATCTAGAGTCACTAGACAACATTGCTGACACTTGTTAGGACTGGCTCAATTCTCGAGAAGTTGTTGACGCGGACCACATACCCACTACCAAGGAGGATTCAACGCAGGCATCCAAAGCAACAGAAGCGGCTAAGCCCCAGTACATTATTGCTCCTGTGGTGCGCAAGGGCGAAGAGCCAGTGTGCCCTATCTGCAGTGACCCGTTCGAGAAGAAGTGGCTCGATGAGGCGCAGGATTTTGTGTGGTTGGATACGGTACGTGTCGGTGACCGCGCCTTTCATGCTTCGTGCCGCGTCGACATCGCCCGAGACCGGGAGAGTACACCTGGTTTCGCACGGGGAGCACCAGAACCGGTGCTTGGAAAGCGCAAGGCCGAGACGAGTATTTCGTCGCCCAAGATTAGGTCGTTGAAAACGTCGGCTTAGAAACCACATGGCTATGATTCGATTCGTCTCCTGGAGTTGAGGGACAATGCTTTTTCCTTTCTATCTATATACTAGAACAGTCGAGGAACTCCATGAGCAAGGGAAGGCAGCACGGATGGGCGTTTTGGTGCAATGTTTGGCATGGGCGGTTGCTTGTTTGGTGGATGATATATTATTGCCTCAAGGACAGGGTTTCTCGTTGATTCAGGTCTACCTTTGGGAATAAGATACACGGCTGCCCTTGGCGCGGAGCTATAAAGGGGAGGGGAGGAGAAAGGGAAAGACTTAGATGCACGATGATGTCTCGGCATAAACAAATAAGAGATATTGATGCACGCTTTTACCGCTTTGACTGAGAACCTGTTGATAATATCTTGCATTAATATGGGCACGGGATGCTTGATCTAGTTGCTGTAAAATCTATATGTGGTTTCAGGATTGTCGAATGAAACAAAGGCTATTTTCCATTGCTATTAATTCTTATTCTTATTATTCCGTGTCTTTGCTCCTAAAAAGACGGCGACGATCCGGGAGCATGGACCCGAACAACGGGCCCCTGCACCGGCAGTTCCCCGCCTTGCCTTGCCCTGCAGGGGTACGTACCCACACATCACACATACGTGGGTGGCCATTAATCGAAAGCGTGACTGCGCGTCATTGGACGCGTTTCCACTTCTTTGCCTCACACCCACCCACCCAACTGACATTTTGGATTCGCACAGTCGCGGTTGGGCCAAGTTGGATGTATGACAACACCGCCAGCCCAAGCGGATAGTCCAACAAACTTACACACTCTTTTGTTTCTTTCTTCTTTTTTTGGTTGCTAATAGTCTAGTTCTTCACCATGGCGGTCGACTGCCCCATTTGCAACAAACCCGTCAAGACGTCGGAAATCAACAACCACATCGACTCCGGTTGTACCAGCTTCATCGTCGACAAGGAAAAGAATCCCACGCCGCCGCAGTCACAGACACCACAGCCCTCTGGGTCGCAGAAACGCTCCGCCTCTACCTTCTTCTCGACACCAGTCCCCAAGAGACAAATCGCCCCCGATGGCACGAAGCTCCTGACGCCCATCCCCAACGGCACCCTGCAGGGGAAGAAGAGGACGTTTGACGAAGGACCTGGAGCTGGCTTCAGTGTTGGTATCAGCGAGAAACTCGACCCGGTAACCGAACTGAAGGAAGGAGAGACAGCTGCAGCTACAGACGAACAAGATGGTCGAGTTACGAAAAAGACAAAGACGCTGCGATCCGCGCCGCTGGCCGAACGAATGCGACCACGAAATCTCGACCAAGTCTTTGGACAAGACCTTGTCGGACCCAACGGCGTTTTGAGATCCCTTATCGAGTCGAAGCGCGTGCCGTCCATGATCTTATGGGGAGGCTCCGGCACAGGCAAGACGACGATTGCGCGGTGCATCGCCAACATGGTGGGCAGTCGCTTCATCGAGCTCAACGCCACCAGCACCGGCGTTGGCGAGTGCAAGAAGCTCTTCCAGGAGGCTGCCAACGACGAGGCTTTGACAGGGCGCAAGACCATCATATTCTGTGACGAGATCCACCGTTTCAACAAGGCCCAGCAAGACGTTTTCCTCAAGCCTGTCGAGGCTGGCACAGTGACGCTCATTGGAGCTACGACTGAGAACCCGTCGTTCAAGGTCGCCAACGCACTGCTATCCCGATGCCGGACCTTTACACTCAAGGCTCTTACAACCGAAGATATCATCCAGATCCTGAACCGTGCCCTAAAGGAGGAGGAATCAGTATACCCGCCCACGCCGCTCCTCGATGACGCCATGGTCGCATACCTGGCGCGCTTCGCCGATGGTGACGCACGTACTGCGCTGAACCTCCTTGAGCTCGCTCTATCTTTGACCACTCGCGAAGGTATCACGCAGGAGGACATGAAAGCTTCTTTAACAAAGACGCTGGTCTACGACCGTGCTGGCGACCAGCACTACGACACAATATCTGCTTTCCACAAGTCTGTCCGTGGCAACGACCCCGACGCAGCACTATACTATCTGGCTCGTATGCTTCAGTCTGGAGAGGATCCGCTCTTCATCGCTCGTCGCATGATTGTCATTGCATCTGAAGATGTTGGCCTGGCAGACAATACTCTGCTGCCCCTGGCCACGGCTGCCTACACGGCAACCCAGCAGATCGGTATGCCTGAAGCTCGTATTCCCCTTGCTCACTGCACTGTGGCTTTATGCACAGCAAAGAAGAGCACTCGAGCCTACCGTGGTCTGAACAATGCATACGCTGCTCTGCGCGAGCCTGGTGTTGCCAGCCTCCCGGTGCCATTACACCTACGCAACGCACCAACTCGCTTAATGCGCGATCTTGGATACGGTGCCGAGTATAAGTACCCACCAAACTACAAAGAAGGCCTTGTTCAACAGACATATCTGCCTGATGACCTTTTAGGAAGGAAGTTTTTGGAGGACAGAGATTTGGGTACGGAAGTAGACCCTGACCTGGAAATGGCGGGCACATAGATGGGGGAAAATAGACTCAAGAAGTGAACAACAAATCGTTACAAGGGGCGTCGGATTGGGTATTGCACAATATTGGTTGGATATAAACTAGGCGGAATGGAAGGGAGGGAAGAAAAAACCTAGGTGCCCTTGCGTGGGGGTTATGGGAACTGTACAGTTATAGCTGGGACGAATGGATGATACCAAAAAAGTGTGTAATTTATTTGTATCAAATCATCGATACTTTATCCGTTTAATCCCATCTGCCGAATGTTCCAACTCGACTCGTTTATTCATGCCCATCATTAGATGCCTCCCAATACCATTATGCCATATAACGCCATTGTAGTAAAATAACCATAAAATGATGCAAACTTGTATGATATTTGTATTCAGTCATCTCCAGTCAAATCAATATAAACGACATCGCTTAGTTGACTCGTCTCTTCATGAAAACCACGGCGCTCGAAAGGCGTGGTTTCGCTGGCAAAGGGGTCCTCAATATCCTCTGTGTTGACACCAAAGTCCTGAGTATATCCCATCCTACTGGGTTGCGATACGGCTAATTTCTTCTTCGGCGAAGGAGACGGGCTGTGGCTGATGGTTCTGCTGGCAGAGATGGCATTACTCTGTCGTTTGCTGGGAGATACTGAGGTGCGAGCGAGGAGAGCCGAGAGAGGTTCCAGTTCGGAGTCGCTGTCCGAATCGCTTATAGTATCAAGTGAAGGCGGGGAGGCCTTTGACTGCACTGTTTGTTTCGTTGCATATTGACTGGCACTCGGTTTGCTCAATTTGCTTGCAAACATGTTCATTGAAGTCTGCTTCGTTTTCACAGGTTGAGACAAGCTGAAGCTAGGGGCCTTTAGCGCAGTCTTAGCACTCGGCCCTCGCCCTCGGTTCATCATCTCCGTAGCATCACGCGCGGACAATATTGAGCGTACCGACTCAGGTAACTCTCGAGTTGATGTGTGAATAGCCCGGGGCCGGGGTGACGGTGAGGGGGGAGGTGAATCCACCGGGTTGACTGGGCTAGATGAGATGACAATCGTCTGTTGCTGGACCTTGGCGCCGCGGGTTCTAGGCGTCGTTGGTGAGCTGGCCAGCGTCCAAAGGGTCTTTTGTTTGACCGGACTTGGGGTCGTTGAGGCGGTGGGTTGCTTACTTAATTCCAACGGGGATGGTATTCGCAGCCGCCGTGGTGTAGAAACCCTGGTTGGAGGTGATTTCTTGGGCGATGACGTGGGAGTCGGCGTTTTATTCGTCTTGGGAATTGTTTTGTTTGTTGAAGCTGTTTTTGTGACAGTGACGAATTTATCAAGAGCTCCAATGGACTTGGTACCAGTACTTTTGTTCTTCAAAACAGCCGCTTTGGCCTTGGCTGGTGCTTTTCGGGCAGTTTTGGTTGCCTTGGTTGCTTTTGCAGTTTCTGTCGCCTCAAACTCTTCAACCATGGCTGGCACACTATGCTTTGCCACTGCCTCCAACACCCAAGCAAGATCGGGTTTGGAAGGATCATAGACCTTACCGACCACTCCCTTGGAGGCCCCCTCGTCGCCGGCCCCCTCGTATTCGTCGTCGCTGTTGAGTGCTAGACCGTCTCGACTGGATGTAATTTCTTCCTCCACCTCCTTTGATAGATCGATTGGGACAAGATCTTGGGGGATGTAGGACATGCGGAGCTCTTGCGTGGCGTCTGTGCTGAAATGAGCTCTGCGGCCTGATATACGTTTGACGTAGTCTCCTTCTTTGTCTTGAATGTGACTGATGAGGCGTGCTTGGCCTAGTACACGAATGAACTTGATGGCGCCGATGCGGAAATCCCACCCAAACGTCTCCCTGGTGAATTCTCTTAGAGCCTCCAGTTGCATCTCACCCTTTTCTCTGAACCTCTCCCGAACAGCGTCAACAATGGATTGTGGCGACACGACTGGATGTGTGTAGTAGCGAAGGACTTCGAGGTTGGGGAAATCCTCTGGTATCGTCAAAGCTTTGTGCTTGGTTCGAAAGTATCCCTTCTCATTTGTACGGAGTTCATGGACCAGAGACTCTCTCCAGGCTTGGATCCCAGTCTTGTCAGACGCCTTAAGACGACAGATTGACTTTCCAAAGCCAGCCTTGGCAGCCTCGCACGCCACCTTGACACCACACCCAGGAATGCCGTCTGGTAAGTAATCGCCGCCACTCATGAGGGCGATGAGCACCAGTCCTTCTCTATCAAGTCCCAGTTCCTTGATACCCATATCCTCAGTGTCGTAGAGTGACACATGGGTGGGGGTAGAGCCTTTTCCTTCGGCGGACCAATTGCGCAGCATTTGAGTGCACCCGAACATTATAGTGTCGACATCTTCGCTGAGAACCGCATCAACGATGCCATGGCGCTGCAGGAGAGCGCATTCGGCTTCTGCTTCGCCGGGCGCATCGTGTATCGTGAAGCCAAATAGACGGATCAATCTTTTTGCCTGGGCAGATGCGAGCGCATCCCCGCGACCGGATCGCTTGTTTCGTTTAAACGCTGGCTTTTTGGGCCCGTCAAAGACAAATATGGGTTCGATTGGGGTGCCGAGGAGTCGAGTAAGACGATAAAAAAGAGTTCTGATGGCAGGATTTGTGCCGCCTGGAATGCGATTAATGGATGCAAATTAGAGAGCAGGCAATGGAACCTGGCATACCTCGTGCTGCTTGATTTTGAAACTGCCAGATGGCAATGTCGATGGCGAGTCGAAATGGACGATTGGAATTCACGAAGCTGTCGGCCGCTAGCTTCGACAGGGCGACTCGCTGGCCTGGGCCGAGCTCCTTGTAGACGCTGCAAAAATTAGAATAATGACTTTTGCGGATTCAATCATATTTGCGTACCCTTTGATACCCATCTGAAGCGAATACAGCCCCCAGGGCCGGTGTGCTTCGTTGTGGTTGGATTGTCGAGATTCACGATTTGGCCGCCGCCATCACTGCGGTGACCAGGTGCAACTGTTGACTGTCGGCGCATCGGCACTGTAAATGCCGACGTCACAGCTTTCGCCAGCCAACCAAAGACGCGCACAAAGCGACAAGCACCACGCAAGCCAAGCTCGCAGCAGCACGAGGCTTCGCTTCAGCAACGCCTCAAAAAGCAAAGAGGACCAACTTTTCGCATCGCGGCCATGTCCTCTGGCGCAGGGCCAGCTCTTGCTCACCGGAGCGTGGCCAGCATCCGTGGAGGAACCCCTTCGCAGGGCCAGACTGGGCCATCCACCCCCCACACGCCCAATCGCAGCAGCATCGGGCCGTCGTCGTTTGGCTCACCGTCTGCCGTTCGCGCCGACGACGATGTTGTAGTTATTGAGCTAGGCGCGCGACACCTGCGCGCGGGCTTTGCCGGAGACACCCATCCCAAGGCGACAGTGCTGTGCGGCCCAGAGAACCAACGGCGTGTCGGTGATTTCAGGACTTGGCAGGGGTCAAACGAGTATGCTGGTTTAGACTGGGCACCGGAGCATGAATTTTGGCGTTACGATTTACGAAATTTGGATCTGGGACTGTTCCAGGACAAGCTTGAACGTGCTGTGCGAGATGCGTTTACGAGGTATGCATGTCTTGTCTCCATCAACTAATGACACGTGCTTATATGAGATCCAGATGCCTTCTCATCGACTCACGGCCTAGAAGAATAGGCCTGGTCTTGGATCCAGCCTTGCCGGTTCCTTTACTGACAACCACGCTGGATACGCTATTCAACCGATTCCAGGCCCCCAACATCTCTCTGATGTCTGCACCTGTCATGTCTGCTGTATCGGCAGGAATTCGTTCTGCATTGGTAGTTGACATGGGCTGGGCTGAAACCGTCGTCACCAGTGTGTACGAGTATCGCGAGGTCAAAAACACACGATCCGTTAGAGGAGGGAAGCTTCTTCTGGATGAATTGTACAAGGGTCTGCATGCTTTGATCCGCGGAAACCACGAGATCAACAATAATGAACCCAAGGCTATTACGTTTGAACAGTGTGATGACATTGTGCGTCGGCTTATGTGGTGTCGACCATCAGCATCTGGATCATCTCAGAGACAATCGGCACAATTAGAAACAGTGGAGGAACAAGACGAGACCGAGGATGAGTCGTCGCATACGACGTCTCACGTTGGCGTGGCCACGGTCTGTATTAATTCGACAAACCCACCATCGACTTTGGAGATTCCATTTGAGAAGCTGGCTGAGATATGCGATGACGCATTTTTTGATCCTTCAGCAGCTCAGACGACCTTTGATGACCACGAACTCCCCATCCACCTGCTCATCTACCAGCACCTTCTACAGCTCCCTATGGACGTGCGAGCCACTTGCATGTCGCGAATCATTTTTACAGGAGGATGCTCAAGCATCCTGGGCATTAAACAGCGCATCATCGACGATGTCACGGCCATAGTAGATAAGCGAGGGTGGGCGCCGGTTGTAGGCAAGGGCGTGGATGACCTCCGGAACAACCCCAAGCTGCGACGAAGAACAAGCGGCCCAGCGTCTGATGATGGCTCTACCTCACCAGGGTCTGCAGACGACCAAAGCCCCAAACTCAGCAAGGCAGCAGATGCCAAACCCGAACATGACCCTATCGAGGCCAAGGTGGCGCGTCAAAAGGACACCACGCCACAGATGCATGGTCAATTCCGTGTGCTGCATTCGTTAGGATCGTGGACCGGAGGCAGTCTACTATGCCAATTGAAAGTGCCCGCGATGGCTATCATCGACCGGGATATTTGGATACAGCAGGGTATTAGCGGAGCATCCCGGCCCAGCGAGGTAGACGTTAAAACTCAACAGCGACATAGCATGACGGCAGGGCGAGGCGGTGGAGGACACCATGGGACATGGACCCTGGGCACCTGGGGATATCTGTAAAAAAGACGCTTGGATTTTGAGTATTGGCCATATCAGCCGTCAATTGGTGGCGTGATGGTCTTGACAATCGGCCCTACTTTTTACTGGATGAGATCCACGTTTATGACATGGATGCATGATGTTAAAAAAAAAAGCTCCCAAAATTCAAGATTCAAGGGAACAGATGATTTGGATGGCGCAAGTTAGAGACTTATTAGAGATGGTCTACCAATATTATACCCCCAATCACACGCACCCGTTTTCTACATGTGACAAAGGACTCGCTGGAAATAGGTCGGCTCACTAGGGCCGTGGGCGCTTTGCAACGGCTGCAGTTGGGAGGGAATCGGGGATGGATCGGTGGGTTTATCGGATAATTGCATACTTTATTTAGCCCACTTTGTGAGCCTCACCTAGCCATCTGACTTTGAAGTTGGGAACGACTTCAAGATCAGCCAAGAGCGATATGAGGCTCAGCTCAACTGCACAACCCGCAATGAATAGAGCCTTAACCCGCCTGAGGTGTCGCAGTCTGACGCCTCGGCCACGCGCCGCATTGGCCCGCTGCTTCGGTGACGTCAAGCGACCAACGACGGCACCAAAACCCATCATTGACATCAAGCACATCCGCCAAAATCCAGGATTGTACGAGCAGACATGCCTAGAACGCAACTACAAGCGACAGGCCCAAAACCCGGCCAAAATCCTTGCTCTTCACGGACGGTGGCAGGACCTACAGCGTGAAGGCCGCACCCTTCGCGAGAGGTCCAACTTGCTGCGGAGACAGCTCTCTAACCCAGCCACCAGCGCCGATGATGAGGACATGCAGGAGTTCCGGCAGATGAGCCGCGAACAGATCCAGGAAGAGGCCAGAAAACTGAAACAGGAACTGTCAGTTATCGAAAAAGGCGAGTCGCAAGCCGTCGCCGAGATGGAGGAGTTGGCGCTGGAACTTCCCAATCTCACCAGTAATGACACACCCCGCGGCTCTGAGCCCATAGTGTTGAGCCACATCAACGACCCGCCAGTTTTCACAGAGTCCCCTGAGGACAAAATTTGGCGCTCTCACGTCCACATTGGATCTGAGCTTGGAATTATGGACTTTGCTGGTGCTGCTACCGCCTCTGGCTGGGGTTGGTATTACCTCCTTGGCGAGGCTGCCCAGCTCGAGCAAGCCCTCGTTCAGTATGCTCTCGCTGTCGCTACCCGACACGGCTGGACCCAGGTCTCACCCCCCAGCATGGTCTACAGCCACATTGGCGCTGCATGCGGCTTCCAGCCTCGCGATGACAGCGGCGACCAGCAGGTATACACCATTGCCCAATCAGCTGAGGACGTTGAGCGTGGCGTCCCCGAGATGTGTATGACGGGCACATCTGAGATTGCCCTCGCAGGAATGAAGGCCAACGCTACCATTGATTCGGAAGATCTTCCACTTAAGCGTGTCGCTGTTTCGCGATGCTACCGGGCCGAAGCTGGAGCCCGGGGCGCTGACACCAAGGGTCTGTACCGTGTACACGAATTCACAAAGGTCGAGATGTTTGCCTGGACCCTACCCGACGAACACCAGGGTATGGAAGTTTTTGAAGAGATGCTTGACATGCAAACTGAGATTCTCTCCTCCCTGGGTCTATACTGCCAGGTCCTTTCCATGCCATCCCACGACCTAGGCGCCTCAGCCACCCGCAAAGTTGACATTGAGGCTTTCTTCCCAAGCCGTCGCGAGGGATGGGGCGAGGTGACATCAACCAGTCTCTGCACGGATTACCAGAGCCGCCGATTGAGCACCCGAACTCGTGTCGACGGCCGCATGACATTCCCCTGGACCGCCAACGGCACCGCCCTAGCCGTACCTCGTGTCTTAGCTGCCATCCTCGAAAACGGCTGGGATGAAGAGACCAAGACGGTTACTGTGCCCGAGTGTCTTCGACCATGGATGGATGGAAAGGAAAAGATTGGCCTAGGAAACCGGAGGACTAGCGTCGACCGCGTGTAAATTTGCCTGACGAAACGAGAGAGAAAAATAGTTGTACCATCATCGGATTGTTTTTTTGTTGTTTGTATGAGGCTTGGTTAGGCTGTGGAACCAATGAACATGGGGGAAGCCATTTTGTATAATTGAGAATTGGCCTGGGCAATTAGGCGGGATGTAATCTATCACAGAACAGGAACTAAGAAATCACTCTCAAAAACGGACGGGGGCTCTTTGCATCTAATTTGAAACTATGCAGAAAATATCCGCATAGCAACATATGCATTGTAAACTAATGCCAAGCCACTTTTAGCTCTTTCGTTTGATGTATTTACCTGATTTGGTGCCTTGAATATTCATGGCAGCAAACATTTTGCCTAGCTTAGATGAATCGGAACCGGAGCGTTGAGATTTGGTCTGCTTCACGCGTTTCGTCCGTTTCTTCCGTTTCTTTTGTTTCCGCGATTCTTCAGTTTCCTCAATCTTTCTTAGCTCTTCAACCACTCTCGCAAGCTCATATGCAGTTTCTCTTGTATTTTGATGGTCTCTCCCAAATACCTGCGTCTCCAAATGTAGCGTTTGTCGAAAAAGCTTCTCTGCTTCCTGAAGCCTCCCTTGTTGCACGACTGACGACGCTAAGTAGAACAAAGTCCGAATTGTATCTGGGTGCTCTTCTCCGAGTATTCTCATCTGCGAACCTAACGTTTGCTTAAGTATTTCCTCTCCTTTTTGGAACTCTCCGAGCTTCAGAATTGTGTTTGCGTAATCGGTCGTGTTGTCCAGCGTATCGGGATGATTGCTTCCAAGCACTTCTTCGTTCATACATAATGCTTTCCACGATATTTCTTTAGCCTCTTTCAACTTTCCTTGGAGCTTGCAGACAACTGAAATGCTCTCGAGAGTCGCGATAGTTTCAGGATGTTTCTTGCCAAGTATTCTCTCTTGAACAATTAGATTGCTTCGATGGTAACTTTCCGCTTCTCCCAGTTTCCCTATTTCCACAAGAGAAACCGCAAAGTTGTGTGTACTTGTTAAAGTATGAATATGCTCTTCTCCCAAGACTATTTTACGCAATTCTAAACATTGCCTATCTATTCTAGCGGATTTCTTGTGTTTTCCTTGGTCAAACCATATACTTCCCATGATCTCCATGGCGATTAGTGTATTGGTATGCCTGTCTCCCAAGAGCCTCTTGTGCAGTCTTAATGATTCTTGCTGCATCTGCTCCGCTTCATTGCACTTTCCTGTCCGACGAAGGCACATGGCTAGTTCGTTCATGTTCGCGAGGAAATCCAGGTTTATTTCATCGCCAGTTTCTTTTCGAAGCCCTATTAGAGTTCGGATGACTGTGGTTGCCTCATTATAATTTCCTCCAAATTTCAGCATGATCCCTAGGTCAGCCATGTGGTTGAAAGTACGGTGATTATTCCTCCCGAAAAGAATTATTGAGAGCTCGAGGTTTTTACGGGCTAGGATTTCGGCTTTGTCATAATTTCCCAAGAGAAAATATCCTTGGATAATATTTTGGTTGAGATCAATCCGAGTAGACTTGTCCTGGTATTCAATATTGCAGCGCAGCGCACTTGTGAGATGTGGCATGTACCTTATCCAAGTTTCTTTGTCTTCGATCCTGGGATATGGAAACATGAGTAACAAATGGCGCATCATAATTTCATACACGGGTGGAGAATTTTTGTCCTGCTCAAGCCAGTTTCTCATGACCAATCGAACAAGTCTATGCATGTCGTACGCACCTTGACCTGACCGTCTAGTGATAAATGCGTATGCGGTGAGCGTGGCGAGTGCCTCCCATACCTCTGACTTGATCTCTCCTGGTGGTAAAAGAGCTACTGGAATATTTTTCTCGGAGAGTAATGACATGTATTGAAGGTATGTGGCAGCAACCGGATTGTTGTTAGAGATATGGTCGAACGAGATCTGCCAAGTCGTTGCGATCGGGTTTTGAGCATTTCCGTCTCGTGTTCGATCATCAAAGTCTTTGCTTAGAAGTTCAATCTGTTGCGCATCACTAGCACGGTAGTATTCCAAGTACTGTGTCGTTGTGATATTTGCTTTCTCCATATAAGCAGCAGCCTGCTTGATGGCAAGTGGTACGTCAGCTAGCAAATCAAGCAGCTCTTTGGTGCTTTTGGAGTCTTCTATCTGCCACGTATCCAGGCCATTTTGTAACATAAGCTGTGCATCGGCTCTTTCCATCCCAGTGACACGAATAATACTGGTTCTCGGAATATCGAGTTTCCTGACAACTTGGTGGTTCCGGGTTGTAAACAGGATTGAGCCACGATGACTTGAAGGGAGATATTTAGCCAAGGATGGAGAACCGGTGTCGCCAAATAGTAGGTTCACATCGTCTGCATTATCTACAACTAATAACCAAGGAATCGGAGTTTTGCTCAGAGCTGTTTTGACTAGGATTTTGACGTCCATATTGGGGTTGTCGATGCCCTCGACCTTCAAATTTTGACCGATATCACGGTATGCGTTTTCAAAAGACGCGACATCAAGGACAGGAACCCAAAAAATAGAGCAATCCTCATAACTGTCTCGAACACGAAACGCGGCCTCGAGTGCAAGCTGGGTCTTTCCGATACCGCCAAGGCCCTCGATGGCTGCGTGTTGGCAGCGATCTTTTTTTGCGGTCGGAGGGATGATTTCAAGAAGCCGTGATAGGATGGATTCGCGGCCGACGAAGTCTTCGTTGCGATCGAAGGGGATTTCACGATACAGCACATCGCTGCAATCGACGGATGGTTGGGAGGATTCAACTCTTGGAGGTGGATGATGATGATGTACCCCACCATAAATATCGCCATTATGCACTTGAGCCTGATCTTTCGCCTTCAAACGCTTCACATTGTTATTTTTTGGACGACCAGAGGGCCTATTTTCGGCGGCTTTGTCTCGGTCGTCCATGGCTCTTGTTCGGATCAAGGGCAGCCCGTATCGTTTGGTTGAAGCGGAGCGCCGTGCTAGGGGAGGACAATGTTGTCTGGCAGCTGAACAACTCGATGAGCGGGGTTAGTACATGTCATATAGATTTTTGGGGGCATGATTTCCCTCTAGGGGGTCAAAAGTCCAAATGGCTTAGCTGGTGTACGCCTTGGCTGCCTCGTGTGCTTCATCGGCGGCTGCTGGCTGCAGTGGCAACAAATCAGAGCTGGGCTTCTAGACAGGGCTGATTGCGCTGCACTCCTCGACATCCAACCGCTGCAAGCCACCGCCCGTACTGAAAATTCGAGTTTTCCATTTTGGAAAAGCCATTGAGTCATTTTGGCGCTCTTGGATCAGTTCTCCGCAGCGATGGCATAGGTTATATAGGAGGAGACGATGGAAGCTGGCCTACATAATTATTAAACCTATTTTTGATAGAGTTCATGCGGCTAATTATATGTACCTAACAACTCTGTATGCACCTAAATTGGACTACGTATTGGCCGTACAGCATGTAGGGCTCACGTAGGGCTCAATAGTGGTTGGTAACCCAAATCCAAGTTGATATATTCCAAGAGGAATGCTACAACACCATCTATCCGTCTAAACCAACTCAAGAAATTATGCATACAAAAGATTGGACATCTTTTCTTCCCATCGCCCAGGCATGCGAAACTCCAAACCCGGACTTCCCCGCCATCTGTACCAACCCGACATCTTGAGCATCGCGCCCGCCCAGCCAAGCTCCCTCCTCCTCCAAGCCCGCCCATTAGTCCCATCCTCCCTCCTTTGCACCACATACACACCGCCATCAGGCGCCGAAGCAATCCTCGCCTCCCCCCCGCTCCCCACATCCCCCGCGGCCTCAAAGCTGTTGCGGCTCCGGCGATGTCTCCGGTGGTGGTGCCAGAGCACATGCAGCCCGCCCGAGGGCCCCATGTCAAAGACCTCGGTCGTGGCAACCTCCATCCACACGTCCAGGCTGCGCAGGTGGTCGGCGTAAATGATCAGGATGGTGAGCACAGAGCACAGCGCCGAGGCCACCCAGAAGACCCAGAAGCCCGAGCCCCCGGGGCCGTAGGTGCCGTCGATGGACAGCACGCTTGAGACGATGGTGAGCGGGAGGAGGAGGCCGCCCAGGTACGTGATGCGGTCCAGCCTGCGCGAGTTGGAGTCCTTGATGCTGTCTGGGTTGTTCTGCTGCGTCCGGATGGACATGGAGACGGAGAGTTGCATGCGCCGGTGAAGACGGTTCGCGAGGTCTGTCCAGTCATCTGAGGTTACGCCGGCCGTCGAGACGGCTCGCTGCCGTTCTATACGTTTCATAGTATCCGCATTGGACTCGATTGCTTGCACCAACGCCCAGAGGACTTCGACTGAATCGCTCTCTCGTGGGGGTAACGAGTCCAGGACATCTAACCAGGAGTCGTAGGCCAGCTCAGATAAGATGTCCTCTAATCCGCGAGAGTCGCCGAGGGTATCGAGAAGTGACAATTCAAGCTCCGATCGATCTAGCTCCACCTTGACGCCGGGATTACTCTCTGGTGGATAACTCCTACTTGAATTTGACCCTGCGCGACGGTGTGGGCGATAAGATGGACGGGGTGCTATTGGTCGTGGGAGGCCGTCGATTAGAAGTATGGGGATGCGAGTGTTGGATGAGAGGGCAGCTCTGCAGAGCCGGATTTCTTGCCGTTGTCCCTTTCTCTCCTCTTTATTGTCATCGCCGTCCTGCCCCTTTCCTCCATTACTCGATACCTCGGACGCCGTATACTCCTTGTACTCCATCTCGGGATACTCCAGTGCCCACGCACACCTCCTCCTCCTGCTTCTCCCATCGGCCAAGTCGACACCCGGGATCCCGTCCATGTCGCCCTCGCTCCCTCTCATAATCACCAGCCTCCTCCACCCGTTGCGTTCCGGAATCCCCATCTCTTCTCTCAACTCTTCCAGGCTGCGAATGTCCCTCTGCCGACATGTCTGCGCGTACCACTCGAGCACATATGGCCGTGTCAGTAATTCGGACCCGCGGCTGCCCCGCTCCTCCGACCGTCGCCGGCTGGATCGGTGCCGGCCCCGGGTCTCTGAGGCCGGACGGTGCCTCGACATGTTTCACAAAGACGTGATTAAAAAAGTTTAAAAGAGTGATGCGTCTTGATTCGCGTTTACCAAGTACTTTCAGTCAGAGGGGAAGTGCTCCAATATATCAGCAGTACCAGTAAAGGTCGCAAAATGTGAGTTTTTACAAGACAAGGTCAACACCAGCCGAGACTAGTAGACACATGGTGCTTTTGAGGCTCTTGGCCATGGCCTGCCGGACACACACTATAGATCCCATGAACAGGCCGGCGATATCATGCGAAACATCCTCAAGGCACATCCGCGACAAAATGTACAAGGAGCCGGCGCCTACTATGTGAGAAAAGTGAGACCCCAAGACTTGAGGCCAGGCAGATGTGCCCTGCGCCTCTGCAAGCGCAGTAGGCGATGGTGTCAAACCTGGTCATGTGCGACCGTCGCGAACGACCATCTGACCCCAACCCCATTTATATCGAGCTTATAGCACCCACGCGACTTTCCCGGCTTTTTAATCAAAGAATGAAATACACACACAGTACGCAGCTATCCAGATTGCAAAGACAATACCCCATGTTCTATTGGTAGATTTCTTACGTGCTCCTAATCTTCGTGGACTGGTCAAGACTGTACATATCATTGCTTTCTCTTTCCCGCTCTTCCCGAAACGCCAGACCAGACCGACGCCATTTTGACAGCACACCATGAATGCCGAGTATAATCCTCCCAGATCGTATTTCCTCTCTTTGCTTGCTACCTGATCAAAGCCGGGCGCCCGGGCTGTAGAGTTTTTCTCCGAGCATTGTCCCACAATCTGTCTGCTGCTGCCGCTCATACGCTGCCGGTTCTGTCTTCTTCCATCAAATGAGTGAGTGGCTATAATTCAAATAATGCTGAAAATGCACAAAAGGTGCGCCCCCAATACAAACAATTCAAAAAAAAAATCATCATGTCGCACGTGTACACATGTAAGAGATGGTTGGTCGGCCTGCCAAATAATGGAGCCTTGACTGACTCGCGCCAGCGCACAGGCGACGCCTCTCCTGGCCCCATATTATTCTGACGCGAAGACGCTCAGGATCTGCCGTTATGCAGCTCTTCATGATGATGTTGATGGTGACTGTCGTCGTCTCCGTCGTGGTGAAGCGTGACGCTGTTAAACTCGAGGAAGGGATCCGCAATGTCTCCGCCTGGCGTCGAAAGCCCACTGTCCAAAGGCACACCCTTCATTCTGGTTCCGCTTAGATCGACACTTTCACTCTCCTTCACATTTCGGAAGTTGACCGTGTCGATGCCGCGGCCAGCGTTGGGCACAATCGGGGGCTTCATGTGTCGAATCAAGGCCCATTGTGTTGTTCGGAAAAAGGGATGCGCTTTGATATCCGAAGCACCTGCGCGAGCTCCCAATCGGCGGTTCTCGTCCTTGATGAGTAGTTTCCTGATTAGGGATTTACATAAGCTGGTGATGATTTGTAAGCTGAGTTCAGAAACAGACACGGGATCAAGTCAACATACTTGGAGATTTGGGGTGCCCCAGCGTGGTCTGGGAAGGGAATGTCCTCCCGCAGAATATTGGCAAATGTGGCATTGCGGTTCTTGCCCTTGAAAGGCGTGGTGCCGTAAAGCATTTCGTAGATCAGGATACCCAACGTCCACCAATCGACAGCACTAGTGTGGCCGCTTCCCTTAATGACCTCTGGTGCAATGTATTCTTCGGTGCCGACAAACGAGTTGGTTCGGAAGTTGGCAATACACGATCGGGTGTCGATGGTTGGGAGCTGATCTGTTCGAGCACCATTCTTTCCAACAATCATGGTAGGCTTGCCACCAGGGTCAGACTGCTTGGACAAGTCAAAGTCCGACAACATGATGTGGCCTGACTGGTGAAGAAGAATGTCTAAATGTAATATATTAGAAATCGGTTTTGGTCACAATTCCCGGTTAACTCACTCTCTGGCTTCAGATCACGGTAGATGAAGCCCATTAAATGCAGGTATTCCAAGGCCGCTGTCACTTCAGCGGCGTAGAAACGAGCATCGTCCTCAGGAATACACTTTCCGGGACGCGTTTGAAGAGCACGGAAGAACTCTCCACCACTGCAGTATTCCATGCAGAGGTATAGGTAGTCTTCTGACTGGAACGAATGATAGAGCGTAACAATGAATGGGTGGTTACTCGTGGCCAGGATTTCCTGCTCAGCGAGCGCACGCTTGATCTTGTTTCGCTTAATCATCTCCTTCTTGCTGAGTACTGTAAAGGTGTTAGTGACAGGGCCAATTGAAGGGCAATGGATGTAAAACGTACTCTTCATGGCATACAATCGGCTGCTCTTCTTTTCCCTTACGAGATAGACCTTTCCAACATCTCCCTTGCCAATAAGCTTAATCTTGTCGAAGCTCGACGGGCCCACCTCAACGTTCCTAACCTTGATCGAGTTGGAGCTGTAAGTTCTGCGGAAGGCCAAGGCAGTGTGTGGGGCTGGTAGAGCAGCCAGCACATCCTCGCTCGCGTTGGCATCTAAGCTCTTGAGGTCGCTGTCCGACTTGTTGATATTCGTGTCGACAAGACCCAGAGTGCCGGAACCAGGGCGGGTGAGGAGAGGATCTTTGCCCAGCTCAGCAGTGGCTGGACGTTCACCATTGGCCTCGCCGCCCTTGGTAAAGAGACCCTGGGCGTTGGGGGCACTAGCAACTCTTCTCAACCTCCGGGCCAATTCCTCCTTGGTTTCGCTGGTGGCTTGCTCAGCGGTGACGCCATCGGGTCCCTGAATCTTCAGGGTTGGTGTATCGGGTGGGCTGGGGGGCACGGAGCCGGCGTTGTGATGACGCAGACCCGGCTGACCCTGGTGAGCAAAGTAAGGATTGGCATGGGCAGTAGGGCTCATGGCCTCCTCAAGCTGGTTGCCCTCGCTGGCGACAGTGTGCGCACGAAGACGGCCAACGGTGTTGCTAAAGAACTTTGTATGGCGAGACGACTTGGAGCCGGCGTCGGGGGTGGCCAGGTGGGTAGACGACTTTTCCTTCTCCTTGTCGCTGGAGCCGCTGCCGGTACTGCTGCTCGTGTTCATACGGAAAAAGCTGCGCAGGCGGTGGCTGACCTGGCCGCCAGAGCCATTGGATGTTTTTGAGGGAGGCATAGCGACGGTGTCGAGAGAATCAGAAGGGACGGAAGCGACAGGCGTGACAACGGGTTTATTTCGGTCAAGCAGTCGATTCCATGTTCGACGCAGACGAGCGGGAGAGTGGTCGGGTTGGTGAGCGTCGTCGGTGCTGGGCTGGCGTTGGTGACTGAGACGCGGACGGAGAGCGTTTAGCAGATGAAGACTGCGCGAGCGAGAGCGCTTGGGCGGTGGTGAAGGTGATGGTGGTGAGGGTGGATGATGGGAGGTGGGAGAGGTTGATGACAAAGACGACGACGGGGGGATGATCGAAGATGACGACGGCGCCGTAGTCGCAAGGGCGGAATCGGGCGAGGGCGGGACTGACGTCGTTGTCGCCGGCTCGACGTGCGGCTTCGTGACTGAGACGGGCACTGAGGGCGGCTCGGAGTGGGAGGGGGAAGGGGAATGGGAGCGAGACGGAGCAGTGACAACCGACGATGTCGTGGTTGTGGAGGCGGAGGAAAACGAATCCAAGGAGGGCTGATGAGCAGCAGCAGCGGCAGGAGTAGCAGCAACAGCAGCAGTAGTAGCGGCGGCAGCAGCCTCGGGGTGAGCCTGAGCCTGGGCCGGGGCCTGGGAATGAGACTGGTCCATTGGATGGGGATGGGACGGACTAGGGGCCGGGGCGCTACTCCGCGAATGCCTGTGTGCGTGCGAGGGTGCGAGGAGGTGCGTGCCTTTTGAGGCAGGTGCCTGAGGCAGCAACGAGTTGCGTGCGGCGTGCGAAACGGTCGTCTCTCGGGGTTTGGTTTTGGTTTTGGTTTTGGGCCTGACCTGGAATTCCTCAGATGGGACGGAAGGCTCTGGTTTAGTAAAACAACAGCCTCGTCGCTCAGACTTGTCCGACTCCGACTCGGGCGCAAACTCAAGACTCAGACCTGGCCTTGGCCCCGATTACACATCCAGCCAGTGTCTGTCTGTCTACCTGTCCTGCCACGAGGCGAGCTGCGACAGGGCCCTGGCTGCCAGGTGCTGGGAAGGCTTGACAAGCCCCAGTCCACCGCGGCGAGTGGGGGGGAGGGAGGAGACGGAGCCCGCTGCAGAGGGGCGGGCGGGGGGTGGCGAAGGCGGCGTTGGCTGCTGGACGGATGCTGTATGGATGCTGGAACGCTGGAACGCTGGACGCTCTCACCACGGACCGCCGGGCAAGTCGCTAACTTGGTGGTGTCGCCGTGCGCTAAGAGCGGACTCGCGAGACGAGGGGCCTGCGAGGTACAGTACCACTGTACCGCCCTGTCACCTGGACGCAGCCCAGCCTGTACAAAGCAACGGGCCTTGCGCTGCGCTGTGTTGGCTCGCCGGGTTTTCAGCCGTGGCGCGTCAACCACGTTGTCTGATGCGGCAGTGGGTTCTTTTTTTTTTTTTTTCTATCCTTGGACGTGAGTCGCCAGGAATTGAATGCGAGCAAGGAGCAGAAGCGGGAGAGGACGAAAAAAAAAAAAATAAGAAACAAGAATTGCCGTTGCAGGAGAAAAGGGAGGGAGGAAAAGGTTCAACCGTTTCGAAAGAGGGGGATCCGGACATGCTAAAGTGTTCAATCATGGCAGGGAGGGGGCCTCGACAGGGTCCGTCGAACGACTCCCATCCCATCATTTGTCTGTCATGCCAGCCAGCGCAATATGCAGCGCACCGCAGGGTCGTGATGTGATGTGTGATGCCATGCGCGATGCAGGCAGTACCGTACCTACTAGCTATAACCTACTTCCCACAGCGCCCACGCTCGACGCCGCCCCCCAACCAGTGCTGCACTGTGTGTCCATACATGGCTCACGTCAAAGAGGAGGCATTATTCACACATCTCCCACTCATGCCCCCATAAACCACACTTGTATACGATGCTGACATGTCCAATTTGCCCATCTTATCTGCCTTTGTCCACCCCACGACGTTTTTGTCCGAACTTCCTAATCCGCTGCGGCCCGCGACGCCATGGAATGACCCCCTCGCCGGTTTCTTGTTCTTCGGGTGGAGCACCCATCCCGAGAGCGTTCTTCTGTGCCCGGCCATGGGACAGGTTCCTCTTTTTTTTTTTTTTTCCTTTGGTCTCCCTCTTGATCTTACTTTTAAAGTTGGATCCCTCGGCTTCGTCTGCATCTTAACACTGTCCGACAACGGCAACCTGGCATCAGCACTGGGTGGGTACGTCGCAGACAGATAGATACAACCATTTCTCACTCATTGCCTCCCCCAAACGAAATGTCTCACTACCACGTACAGTACAACCCCCAAAGACCATCCTTATTCTCCGTCGCCTATAGCGTTCCCATTTGCTCTGATCGTCCGATCGTGTTCCCTGTTGTCACCACCCCGTTGGTTCATTCTCCTCCCATAATTAATAATCCCGGCCTGGCGACGGGGGGGGGGCCAATTACAGCCGCAATCATCCGCTCGTAGTTCCCCATGTAGACTTCCGGTGCTTCAATTAACTAGGCAGTAGTCTAGAATTCTGGTGTCCACTCTGGTTACCACAGAACATTTCGTACATGACGTATCTGCCTACCATCTACCATTGCAGCGGTGCAAGAGGGTCCAGTCTCCAGTCCCAACGGAGATATCTTTGCCGGCCACTTTAGCCATGTCTCAAGAGACAGGCTCAACAAAATCCGACGGCACTTTCCACTGGCTTCTGCGGGCGTCAAGCGCCAAGACTCCCTAGCTACATGCCCTATCCATTCTGTACCATCTCGTTGGTCGTCAGCCCCAGGCTACTTTAATTTATACGGCTCTGGCAGTGCGGATATAATCCACTCTTAAACTGCGCCTCTATCCTTTTTTTCTTACACAGTAGAGCTTTTTCGCCTGGTAGGTATATCGTAGTCCGGGTCTGACCATGCATGTGACGATCCCTTCTTCAACTAAGAAGAAAAAAGGTTTACTTTTTTGATCGTGCGCTCCGCCACCAGGCTCATGGCTCCGAAACCCCCCCTCTCAAGCCACCAGAGCTGAGAACCCTCCAGACATTGGAACCATTGTTTGTTGTCTAAAAAACTGACTTTGTTTGTAAAACCATTCACTGTTACATCCCGCTGTAGCCGGTCAGGGTTTAATTGTGAACCCAGGCTGGGGGCGCATCCCTCTTGCAAATCCTAGCCAATGTTTCAAGGCGCCAAGCACATTCAAACACCAAGTTCAGGCCCTTTTTTCGCTTGGACCTCGGTCTCGCGTCGCCTCACAAATGGCAAAAGGTCTGACAAGAAAGAAAAAAAAAAGAGTTTTTGACTATGCTCACTCAGAGATTTGCCAAGGCATCCCCGTTGTTAATTTCGATATGATCAGCTTGGAGAAAAGCATGGACGTGAGATTGAGCAAGCCTCATCAATCCAGCCAGGGCCACCAGCTGTCCCAGTATCCGCAGATTTGAGGCGAGCAAGAAAGCAACAGCCGGTCTACGGTCAAGCAATTTGCCCAGTCGGTCAATTTAGATAGAATCCCATCTCAGTCCCGTCATGTACGAGGGACGGTGCGCGAGTGTGTGACACTTGCTGCCAAGAGATCCCAGTCTGGGGGTGGCGCAAAACTCTCCACGAAGGTGCTTAATCGGCAGTATTATTACATATTGTTTTAAAGGACATGCCGACGGCTCCATCCGTGGGCCTTGTCAAAATGGGGGTTTTTAAAGTAATTTAGTGGCTGCGAAGTACGTGGCCAAAGCAAAGACCAGACCAACCTGGGCGAGATGGGGTTTAGCGACAATGCGTCAAACTCGGATATCTATCTGGATTACGTGCCCATGGCAAGCGAGCACACCCATCCGATTGCGTCGGTGGTTTGTAATTCATTTCCAAATAAAGAAGCAGCCCATGAATGCCCATAGTGTGTGCTATCGGTCCATTAAGATCCAGTTTTTTCTTTTTTATCCTATAGCACTTTGATATGTTTTAGACTGGCCATTTAGCCAGCCTCAAATGGTACGGAGCTCTCCAAGACCTGTCTCCCTAGGGGAGGCGAACTAGACCGTGGGGCGCTGAGACATGGCCAAGGGCGGCTGCGTGGAAGAAGGAGGCGCCCGTGTGAGAACTGATGTCGGTGAATATCTCTCGGTGGCTCGAGTCACAGGCCCGAAAGGTCGTTAATGGTAATTAACGGCCCATACGCATCATCTGTCTCAAAGGGTTTGGGTTGCGTAGTGGTGCGAGCGTGTTCGTGATCGGGTTCCAGGGCCGAATCCCCAGCGATTTCACGTCTTCCTTTCTTTCCAGCAGCACGTGGATTTGATTCTTAAGCAAGCAGGGCCCCCGGGACCTCTCTGAACCATGTCCATTCGGTCGCCTGTTTCATGTCATCATGGTATCCTACTGCTCAGCGTCTGATTTCTCATATGACACTGCCGCGCGCGCCGTGTCGCTGACGCTGACGCAACTTGGCGTTGGTTGGCTCGGTACGGGCAGGCGACGGTCACTCTTCACTGCACCGCATGGATCTTCAGGTACTGGTACCTCCTCCCGAGCGCGGACCACCCCCACTAAAACCTCTTCCCCGCCCCTGTCGCCTCAGCACGTCCCCTCCGCTATATCCTCGGGAAGGGGAGCCCCCGAGCGGCCGGAGGAAAGCCACCAGACGGGCGCCCGACTGCTGTTGGCTGACGGTGTGAGGGGGAAGGGGAAGGGCAAGGCTTTAGTTTTTGGACCAGCGGCAAAATAGAGTCTAGAGAAAGGCAAAGAAAGAAAGCGCGTATTTTCCCAAAGGTTCCATGTGTGCCAGCGTGTGGTTGGCCAAGCTTCGGAGGAGTCGGCTCGGGCCCCGCGTATTCTCCCTATCGCCCTGCACAAGGTCCCGAAATGCAAAGTTGCATCGGCATTGAGGCTGAGCCCGCTGGAAATCGAAAACCCGCACGTAGATGGGCAATCGGGGCCAATGTCGTCATTGCCTCTGCTGGTTTGGGCGCTAAGCACGCAACGGGGCTCCGGAACGTGCGGAAATAACCAGCCACTTTGGGCGCAGAAGCAGTCAATTCGATACAGTCCATGACGGGCCTTGCAGCGAAGCCCGCCTCGTAATTCTGGGGCACTGCATTGGCGGCGGGCCCCTCACCTAACTAACCCCCCGATACCCCGATACACGTACCCAAGACGAGTTTATCGGGACTTGAGAGGTCTATCTAGGGGCCCATCTTTTTTGGCACACAGAGGAGAGAGAGGGAGAGAGTTTCCAATCATGCCATCGCCCTGCGCAAGCACAAGCTTCTCTCTCTCCACAAGCCGCCGGGTTACATCATTAGTCTGATTCAATTAGAAGGGGCGCCGTCAATGCTTTTGCTCCAAAAATGGCCCTTCCCGCTGCAAGTTTCGCCTTAACTCCACCAGCTGTGACCAAGGATCCCTCGACTTTGTAAGCGCATTGCATATTTACACGACGTCTATTTTTCTTTTTATACAACGTAATTCAATATTTATATGTTCATCCAGCAGTATATGAATTGGCATCTAAGCGCTGACACGTTGCACATTCCCCTTTATGAATGGCCCAACTACCCTGCACTTTCGCCAACTGATGATTAAGTATTGTTCTGAATGTTGAATTCTTAACATGTTTGAGTACTGGGTTTTTTATCTAAATACTATTTGTTTCTAGCAGTGTCAAAGTGATCAACACCTTGATAATAAAATGGCTTCAAAGCTACCTAATGCATGTTGAGCCAAGATAATTTACTGTCCCTCTGCCTGTCTCTTAACTATGACCTCCCAAGGGTTCAAATTCATCACCATCCATACCCCGGCCGATATCCTTTAGTGATAGCTGCAAGGGTATGTTAGAAATGCTACCCACATGTTGAACAGCCTCCAAATAATGAACAATATGGAAATGGCCATTCTGTTTCGCACAATTTATTGCTGTTGCAAACTTGTTTCCTGTGATGTGTTTTTCCGTATCTGCATTTACCAGCAACTTAGCGATATCAAAATACCCAGATCTAGCCGCAAGACTTAGAGGAGTCAATTCATTTGAAGCAGTAATATCAGGATCTGCACCAAGTTTTAGAAGCAGAAATGCTAAGTTGAAACTCCCGTTATGTGAAGCATGCTGAAGTGCTGTTCTCCACCCTGAGTTTGCGTTGATGTCTGCTTTGTTCTCTATGAGAAAGTCGATAATATCGATTCGGTCTTGGCTAATTGTTCCTGCATCGCACACTATCTGAAGTGGAGTTTCCCCGTCAAATCGACCTCCCCAGATCGGCGGAACCCGACTTGGAAGATGTATGTTTGCCCCATGCTCGACGAGCAAACGAACCAATTCTAGAGACCCTAATTCGCATGCAACGCCCAGTGGAGTTGATTGAGTATTGGGTGAAAATCCTCCATTTAGACCGGCACCATTTTGAATCAAAAACTTGGCAACCTCGTATGACCTGACCTTTCGACCCTGACCATGTCGACTAATATCAGAAAAGAACCTTTGGCATGCATATGATAACGGAGACTGGCACTCCCTGACACCTCTTGTAATATTGATATCGGCACCATGTTTTATAAGGTATTTCATGATATTAAAATCCCCATTTGAAGATGCGATTTGTAGCGGAGATTCCTCCACCGAGTTGGAGGAGTTGACATCCGCTCCGTTCTGAAGGAGAACATCAACGATTTTCAAGTAATAGCGTTTGGACTGAGAATTTTTTGAGAAGTAAAGAAGAGATTGAAGTGGTGTTAAATATGTGCGAAAATCATCGAAGTAGCAAGGAGCGTTCACACAGGCTCCTCTTTGGACAAGAAACTCTAATTTTTCTTGTGTGAATTCGTTAACCCTCTCCGCGAGGAGATAAGAAAGTTTAATGTAACTTGCAACCGTAATTTGGGTTAGTCTTGGGATAGGCCAAATATATTTTTGGTGTTTAATACCTGGGTGATAGATTGTAGACTAACTCGATTATCTCGAGACTCACGTGTTTCAATGCAATCGTGAGAGGATCGCTTTGCATAGCACGGTTCCACGTTGATTTGAATTCCGGTCGTCTGGATGAGATTTGGAGGGTAAGAATTAGATTCCTGTCATTGGTTATGATAGCGAGATACAATAAAGACTGAAAGGAATAAGGGCTATGCTTAAGCTTGAGACAAATCTGGATAAGAGCCTTCCAAAACTCAACATCTTTTTGGTAGTCATTTCCGAACATCGGGCTATCGCGGCAATATCGCAAGCAAATATATATGGTTTGCAGAATATATAGTGTCATCGATGCCTGTGCATCCAAGAGAAGATACATCATATCATAGTTGCGTGACAGAAATGCCAAATCAAGTGGAAGTTGTATTCCTCTCTGACACCAAATATTAAATCTCTTCGTCAAGGAAAAGGAATATTCAAGATCACCCCCTGGATCGCGTTGTCCATCTGGGGTATTGGATTGACGCATTCGTGTCTGTATGCAAGGACAATTCGGATTGGTACCGGTGTGAATGAGAAATCTTGCCAAGTTGATGTTATTGAACTTGACTGCACCTAAGAGAAGAATCTCTTTCGCCAAAAAGGACACTTTCGGAGACTCTTTGGTGGGAAAATTCCCAAGGAATGTGCATATTTCAAGGCAAAGAGGGTCTCGTAGATAAAAGGTGATCATACGAGCTGTTTTGGCTGATTTGAAGGAAATATATTCTGCTTTGGTGAGAGGAATATTTTCATCTTCAGGTTCTTCGAGTAAGATTTCCATCAAATTTCGAGTAGATAATATGTGGAAGAAGGCCGTTGATCTCATGGACGATTCGAAAGTGGAAGAGGGCAGGGTCAAACGCTGGAGTGCCTCCTTTCGCTGACTATCGCTGACAGCAACATGATCCAGGAGAAATGCCATTGATTGCCAATCACATTTTTTCAAGGCTTGGGGTAAGCCATAAGAAAGCGTTGAACATATCCCTGCCTTAATTTTAGCACCACGACTAATTAAATATGATTTAAGCTCGGGAAGATCGAGTGTTGCAATGTTCTGTAGCAAGGATGATGCATCTGCCTCTGATAGAAAGCCTTTATTAGAATCGATGATTGCTAATAAAGCAAGCTTTATTGCATAAGGAAATTTAGGTGAATTGAACCTTGGGAAATATGCTACGATGAATTCGTCTGTGAGAGTTGCGATAAGAGTCCTCGCAAACGCGATGACTGTTTCGTTACAGCATGCGAATAACAATCGAAGGAGCGGAATTTGAAGGTCGTCCAAAAACCAATCGATAATTTCTTGGCAGCTCTTTCCTTTCTCTGTCCGTCTTAAACCCTTACTCGTGTTTATTATGACGGTCAGTGCTATATTCAGAAGTTGAGATTTTGAACAAAAAAGAAGCTCGGAAATGTCAACGGGGAATACTGGAGCAAGTTGTCCTTCCATAGAGCGACTAGCGGTTGATAGAATGCAAACCAATGCCTCCCAGGACCAGGATTGCCTTGGAGACCTGGGAATGGGGCTTTGAGTGCGAGCCTCGGAGAAAAATTGCTCTGAGAACATAAGTATGTAAACGAGACATAAATATTTGGACCATACCTGGGATAATCAGATTAGGCCGACCAAAAATTGGAATACCATGCAATAAAAGCTCATTTGTGATCACTTCAAGAGAGCCATAATCATTCACTGACATGGCGTCTTCGGGAACATACAGACTCTCTTCGTCTGAATTGACATCTAGAGCTTGCATCTGAACACCAAAATCTAAATCAGTTGGCGTGGGACATCGTGTTGGTACAGGTGTGAAGATTTCAACTCTGGATGGAGATTTTCCTAAGGTCTTTTTAGCCAGTAGAGTCAGTATTGATCTTTATATGGACGCTTACGAATATTTGTTTGTTTCTTTCTGAGTTTTGGATTGTATCGGGTTAATTCTCTTTGAACACGTTTAGGGTCGACTACCCGACCATCCCAAACCACTTGACTTGATTTTCCCTCATCTTGTCTCATTTGTACAACTGGGATGATGTAGTCCCAGATTTTGACGGGGATGTTCTTAGACCGGCCGGAGTTCTTGGCGCTGACTAGCCACTTGTACTGCCTCTCACTAAAGCCGGTTAGTTCAGGCATAACACCTGAAACTGTGTCAACGGACAGACCTTGCATTGAGACCATGCTTCCGCTTCATATGCTCCCTCACTTTGCTCAGTGCCCAGTCTTCATCAAAGTAGAGATTGAAAATCTCATCTCGATAGTGTGCCCAGTCGGCTGTGGTTTTGATGGACCACTCCATTTTGAATAGATAGCTACTATCCAAATCCTGGAACTCCGGATCAAAGAGTTGAGGTGCCTAGGGTGGGTGGTAAACTTGGTCCTGATACAACTGGAAATGATTTTCCTCTTGGCTTGTGGTCATGAACTTTTATACCGGTGCTTCGTGCGGAAATCTCGGAGCTACTTTGGAAGCCACTGCGAGGCAACCTGCATTGAGATGAAATAAACCATGTATGATTTGCTCGATTAGCGGATCAGCACCGAGGTGGCAGGGAGGTCGGTATCATGATTGGCCAATGGGTGAAACATGCAGCGTACTTCTGCTGAGCGAGCGATGATATGACCACCCTGGTTGAAAAACTCACTGATTGGGCGCCATTCATCAGCTGGCAAATTAGTGGCGTCGGCAGTTGAGATCAGGAAAGGTGCCAACGTGGACGATGAGAAATGGTTGCTCTCCAATGCATCCCAATATGAAAATTAGGCTAAATAATGCACACAACCACACACTACGACGATGCGTATAACTGCTTATGCATGCTTATGCAGATTCCTCCAACCTCTTTCAACGGTGTGGCATCTTGCCGTTATCCAAGGTTATACTATGCTCTAGATTCCCTATTTACCAACCTTTTGAATCTCAAACTTAAACTACCAGCGTATACTATGGCCATTGACGTGAAAACTATTCTATAGACTGGAAGTGGATGGTGAGTCGTGGTTATTCATGGAATCCACCTACCTAGTCCTGCAATGATTTGTAATGATCAAGCGGTGTCGGGATAGAATGAATGACATCATGGATAACTGCATCACAGGGACCGAGCAACCGTGTTCACGAAGCATTGCTCCAGGATGTCAAGGAGAGAGTGTGGTTCATGATCCAGCATGAAAACCTCTGCCCCTCCTTGCACCTCGGACCTCAATGCCTCAAGAATGAATAAAAAAAAGCTCTCTAGGATGATGGATTCGCTTTTCGAGAAGCTTCATATTCCTTCACCTCGTTGTTGACTCGCTCTCTATCAGTGCTTCCATCTCTCACCTGACAACACGCAGGAACTAGAAATACGACCGGGTCCTCCTCTACATTGGCACGGTGTAGGTTTACGTGGAAAAACGCTTCTAGGTCAAAGCCGTCGGTGTCAAACGTATTTATCATGAGGACCTCGGGGTCCTCGTCGCCTGGCCGAACGAGATGGTCAAAGGTGATGCTGTAGCTGTCGATACTATCAATCCAATTCAACGTCAGCACCAAGCCTGGTTGAAGCGGGGGGTCCCGTCCGTGTTGAAGAATGAACGCACATGCTCTTCACGTGTGAACATGCCAGTTTTTCCTTTAGAGTGCTGTGCTGGCAGCGGGGGACAAAGTCGGCCGGGTTGTTGGGATCGATGTCTCGGCCGTAGAGGAGCCGGAAGGCCATCCGAGCTAGACGGAGGCCAGCCTCGTCGAAATCGGGAAGGAATTGGGCCTGGGTTTCCGGCAGCCTGGCACGGTCGTTAAAGACTTTGTTGAGGGCATTGTTCGGCCCGGTGATTTGGATGCGGATGGGCTTGCGGAAGGGTGGAGGGTGGTTGTGGTCTCGCGGGTGATGGCTGCAGGGCGGGATGGCCAGACAAGTCGCCATATTTTTTGCTGCTGCCCGCCCGGGGGGATGGGGATGGGATCAGGAATCAGGAATCAAGGAGGGGAATGGAGGAGGGGAAATTCGATGGCGAGAAACGGGGAATATGGAAATTGCCATGTAGCATTCTAGTTGCCTAATGGTGGCTGGTGATACGATGCGGTCAAGTGGGCGAACTACTGCTCCGTGCGTATTGTTGAGCGCGGGCGAGCGACAGGTCAGATTCCCAGCCCGATTGAGATGCCTGGTGTTGGGAAAAGCGGATCGCGCAGACATGATTTGAGGCATTTGCAAAGGACCGTGTGCCATTTGGGCTGCCTTGTCCGCATTGTTTCTCTCATTCCTTTTTCCTTTTTGCTCCCTGTCCTGTGAGACCCATTCCCTGTGGTGGAACCGGAGAAGCGCGGTTGAAGCCTAAAAGCACGACCGACCGGACATGCATCTCTCTAACCTTACAAACTATCTAGAGCGAGAGGAGGCCATGGAAACAACCAACAAAAAAGCCTAGGTAGCTAATAATTATATATATGTATATATATAGTGCGTCCGAGTAGCTTTAGCTTCCAAAAGCCCTCTCAGGATGCGCCAAAAAAAAAAGAAAAAACCCTCTAATTGCCTTTTCCTTGTCCGTTATGCCGCTGAGCAGATTCCACAAAACTGTTATATCGTTGTCGCAAAGTTTCCGCCTGGCCCTGCCAGAGTGTCTTTGGCGTTTCGCCTACCACATTTTCAATGTCTAGATTAGCCCCAGCGTTGATGAGAAGTCTTCTACTCTCAGCACCCTTGACCAGTTTGGATGCTTGATGCAACGCAGTGTTGCCCATTTTGTCCTGAATATTTGGATTCGCCCGGGCATCCAAAAGCAATTGCACAATTTGTGCGTGGGGCATTTCGGCGGCTTTTAGCAGCGCCGTCTGCCCCCGTCCGTCTTGGGCGTTTACATCTGCGTTGCTCGCAAGTAGCTGGCGGACGCCTTCAACGTCTGCCAGGAGCGCGGCCCAAATGAGGGGCGTCTCTGCCTCCGTGTTTCGCGCATTGGCATTGGCACCCACTGGGACCAAAGCTCCGCCAAGTTTGGCGTTGTAATGTAATATGGTATTGCCGTTTGTGTTTGTCGTATTTGGGTCTGCGCCCGCCTGTACGAGACGCAACGCACAGGCCTGCGCATGCATCTGGTCGGTTCCAGTGCACATGTGCAGATAGCCAAAGGGGGTGTGCCCGTTGGCTGCTCGAACGTTAGGATTCACGTTGCATTTTAAAAGTAGAGCCAGGGCCTTTTCCTGGCAGAGATATGCTGCTAGATGAATGGGCTCACGCCCTTCTTTGTCTCGCCGGTCAAGCGAGACCCGGCTCTTTAGGAACTCGAGCATTTTAATGCCGGCGGGCGACTCCCGTTGAGCCCAGAGGACCGCGTGCAGTGGGTAGTCAGCATGCTCCAAAGGGATATCTATATCCACGCTGTAGTCGAGAAACACTTGGAGCGCTTTAATATAGCCCCCGGTCACCGTGAAATGCACGGGATACTCCCAGGGAAAAGTTGGATGGTGTCTCACACCTTGGACCATCATTCTCAGACAATCCAAGCGGTGAGTTTTAATGGCGTGCTTCATAGAGCGAATAAGCGTCTCTTCCCTCCAGTACTTGTTCACTTTTTGATCGGGATACTTCATGAATGACAAGGTGAGATACTCCACAGTCAGTGGCTTATCTGTCTCGATAGCTACCCGAAGGATGTTACATATCTGATGCCAGTCGTAGTCAGGACCCTTATTGTTCTCAGCCGCTAGAAGAGATTGCATTTTCTGCAAATCTTCTGTAATTATGGCCCTACGCAGCGCAGGTTCTCCATTTCTAGAAGAGTAGTTCACGGGCACGGTTCTGGTTTGCAAGATTTCTTGGACAGTAGAGAGCTCCCCTCTACATGCTGCATCCTGCGAGGACTCTCCCCATGTGGTGTGACGCGGTAGCAAAAGTCTGTTGTTATTGTTGTTGTTGTTGTTATTGGTGTTCGGTAATAGTGCCTGCGGTCGAGCTCCATTGGTAATGGGGTTTGGTGAAATGTTTAGGCTCGGCTCGGTGGTGCGACTCTCTACGGGATTGATCGTTGTACAGGGCGAGGCGGTCGCATGGGGCGAATGTGAGACGTTGTCGTTTTCTCGTGGCGGGTCCGAATCGCCAATCATTACTTCCGCCCAGCTCTTTCCATGATTTGGTGTTCTCTTAGGTTGTGGTGTGTTTGGTGCAGGCAATTTCGCTGGAGGTTGGCTGTTTCTGTTTGTAGTATTTGGGCGCAAAGGAGATGCGGATCTCCTCTGTCTTTTACTGGGGGGCTGGGTTGCATCTGCGTGGGATGGGCCAATTGGCTTTTGTGGTGGTGATAAAATTGGCGGGAGGCGTAGGGATTCGGCGGGTTCTGACACAACGCAGCTATCTGGCTGGTGGGAAATGTTGCTTATCCTTGGCGTGGCCGGCATCATGGGCTGTCGGGGCAAATTTACAGCAGTCCACCTTGAGCGGTAAGGCTGGCTGGCGGCCGCTTCCCCCACGTGTGAAGCATCTGAGTTGAGGGAAGCCATGCCTCCTGAGCCGGGGGCAGATGATTGAGGAGGGTTAGTAGGGATTTCCGTAGCTATTGCGCTCTGGGTGCGTGGTGTCCCTTGGATGCTGTTCAGGTCCGAAGGCGTTTCGTACCTGATGCTAGGCGGCGTGTGGCGGCCTGGAGGGGCATCCAAGGTTGTTGCAGGAACGTCAAAGCCTGTTCGTTTGACCCAGCGATCAATCTTTTCGGAGGCGACCGGTCGCTGGTGGTGAGAGAATTGGGTATCTTTGCCGTCGTTGAGACGTCTTTTGCGGATGCGCGTCATGTGGCGCATGTCTTCAGCCAGGATGTTCTTCTGTAGCCCCCAGCGCTTGAATGCGGTTTTGTATTTTCGTGCACTGGAGAAGGAAAAAAAAAGAGGATGATATGAGCGGAAGAGCAGGAATTGCGACAGGTCGTGTGTGTTACCTGGCTTTGTATTGGTATCGAGATTTCATAATGTCCATGACTTTGTGTAGCTCGCGGTCCTCTTGCCAGTACAAGCTTTCAATGACATTGCGACGGCTATCAATGTCCTTGTACCTAGATGCTGAGGATTCTTTTGGGGACTCGACGGTGGGGGAGGGAGAGGTCCGAGTTAAATCAGGACGTAGTTCAGGTAAATCATTGTAGGCCAAGGGCAAGGGGGCTTCCATATGGACTCAATGGGCTGAAGGAGTGAGGCGAGAAAATGGTGATTGAGCATGGCCCGGCGGAAAAAAGACCGGCATATCATATCCTTATGTACACACAGCTTCACAACTTTTTTCGGTGTGAGGACGGCCAACCAACCACACTTGAGCGGCGTGCATATGTGGCGGAGGAATCAAGGCCCGGGATAGCCAAAAGGAAGGGTTGCTATGCGGGGTTCTTTTGGTGGCAGCCAGCGGGCATCCGGAGAGCCCATGGTGGTAAATGATTGTGTCTCAAAGGGATGCATCCCGTGGAACTTGCAGATGATGTATCAACTGCGGCAAATTGGCTGGGCATCTCGATGAACGGCGGTCTGGACTTGCGGCACGGCTGTAGATTTCTCTTTCCCCGGGGGAACAATCGCAGAGGATGGCATGAGGTGATTGGTGTGGCAGGTTTGGGAGTGAATTCCTTTTGGGGCGGCGGGCGTGGGAGAGTGTGCACGCTATCGGGGACTATTGCCATGGATATGCAGCCATGTCACGATTTGAGATGCGGGCGAGGGAGGCTTTATTCAGCATGGTTCTAACCCGTTCACGTTGAATGCTTTGCTTGGCCAGCCAGGGATCCCGACGTGGCCCGATACAGCGGCACCTGCAGCTGCAGCAGGAGGAGGACCTAAGCAAGAAGACCTAAGCAGGAGGACCTAAGCAGGACCAAGCAAGGACCTAAGAAGTAGCAGGGCCAAGCAAGGACCAAAGAGGACCAAAGAGGACCAAAGAGGACCAAAGAGGACCAAAGAGGACCAAGCAGCACTAAGCAGCACGCAGCATCAGCGACGAGATGGAGGGGGATGGATGGATGACGCTCCAACCAATTCAACGTGGCGTGGCCGTTGCGGAGCGTGCGAGGACGGTGGCTTGACGGGCATGGGATGCTGGCATTACCGCACTGATGCGCGTCGTTGAAAAGAGAAAACAACGGCATGCAAGCGGGCGTGGGCCTGATGCTGATGCGACTGCGAAGGGAAAAAGGAACGTGACGCCCGATCAGACTAACAAGTGACGTGCCCCACCAGTGAGCAGCGCCCCCCAATTGTCATCACGGCAGATGGTGTCAGCGCGAGCCCGGCGGGGTACGTACAGCGAGCGCCCATCATGATGCGCATCCATCTCGTCTTGTGGATGAAAATCTGATTTGAAACTCAAAACCACACCTAAGAGGGAGCCGCGTCTGTCCTATTCTTTTTGACTGATCTTTATCTATCTATCTATCTGTCTATCGATCTGCATACATTCATCCATCCATCCATCGCCATGGCCACCACCATTGTGCTCGGCGCCCAGCTGGGTAATTATTGCCAATGTCTTTCCTTTCACTGTGCTCGCTCTCCTGCCGCCCGCTTAGTCTGCCTACTAACTGACCACTGTCTCCCCTCCCCCTCCTCTTCTCCCCTCCCTCCCTCCCTCCCTCTTCTGGCCTCTTGCCTCCCGCTGCCCACTCCTTTTTGCACTTTCTGGTCAAAGCGGCTTGCGGCTTGCATGGCCATGTCGCAAACTGTCGCAAACCCGCCGCTCCCATAGGCCCAGCCCTTGTTCGCCGCCCAGCCTGCTGACCAGAAGGCTTTGATAGGTGATGAAGGCGTACGTCCCATTGCTTTGCCTCCCCCCCAACACCGATGTCGGCTGCGCCTCCTGTCTCTTCGCTGCATCAGCCTCGATCCGCTCGACCAATTGGCTCAGAAAATAAGTCATTCGTGCGTGAAAATCATGCTGATCTGCACTAGAAAGCAAAACTCATCGATGCACTGGCCCCAAAATCGAGGCTCAATGTCCGTGCTGCTGTGTGTCACCCCGTCTCCCCGTGGCAAATCTCTCTCTCTTTTTTTTTTTATTATTTTTTTTTGCTGACCCGTCCCTAGGGCGGCTACACTGGAGAACATTCCAGCTCGTGAGTGCATGAGACTTGTTTCATATAAAAATATCTTCAAACCTCTAACAAGCCGTCCAGCAATGAGTCCAATGGGTCAGGATCTCGTACAACCCATGCTAGCGCCAGCCATTGACACTCTCTTAGCTTTAACCTCCTTCCTAGCGGCTTAATATCACCCCAGGCTCTGTTTCTGATTGGCTCTGGCGTGCTTTTCCACGTCCCGACATTCATCAAAGACTTGGAAGAGCTTCCCAAAAAGTACCTCCAACGTGCTCAGGAGCGTATCCTAGTGTCCGAGAGGGTCACCATCCACCTCGACCTTCACACTGCGGTCGATGCCCTGGAAGATGCCGAGCTAGCTTCCACCAGAACCGGCACAGTTGCCACCAGGAGTGCAATCAAGCTATCAGACGTCTTTGATCCTCAGCTTTTCGACACAAAGCTTCGCCAACTTGTTGCAGGATACAGAAAGCGTTTCGGCAACCTCTTACAATACGATGTAGAGGAAGAACTCAAGAGATTTGAAGAGTATCGAGCCCAACTTGCCCAGTACGTTGTCGATGATATCTCCCTCGTGAAACAGGTTCAGGACAGTGGTGCACCAATTCTTGTCGAGGGAGCCAATTACGGAACGGTAGGTTCAATAGCATCAAGGGTGGGCCCTTTGGGCTGGTCTGGACCCTGGACTAATGACGGAGTTTAAACTAGTACCCATATGTAACCTCTTCGGCTACGGGTCTTGGTGGCGTCTTCACTGGTCTGCCTCTTAACCCAACCAAGATCAAGGACATTGTTGGGTAGGTCCCCCGCTCCCGAAATCAATTCTAACTCATTGTGGAGATCAAAAATCGAGCCTTAACTGCTTCCCGACGAAATTCCACATCATTAGTGAGCTTATACTTACATTATATAGCGTGCTCAAGGCCTACACCACGACTATCGGCGAGGTAGCTCCCTGCTTTCATCAAAAAATTTGATTTTGTTGATTTAACAAAAGTATTAGGGACCTTTTGTATCTGAAGAGACTGGAGAGTAAGCTTCTCTACTCATACATGTTGCGAATTGGCACTGACTCTAATTGCAGGGCTGGCTCTAAGCTGGAGGAGAGTAACGGAGAAGTAGTGCGTGGTGACAAATCAGGTGCTGGAAGAATCGTGCTAATTTCAATTCCAGCCACCAGCAGATGACAAGAAGCGCCGATTTGGCTGGTAAGTTTGAAGCTATACCCATTACATCTTGAGTCAAATTATCCAAGCTAACACAACCCAGGCTTGGTAAGTAATATTTCGGTCCCTGCGCTGAGACAAGAGACGCAATCAGCATAACGCAAGCCTACTTGGCGGCTAACTCGAATTTTCAGACCTCGTGATCGTGAAGCATAACGCCGTTCGTATTGTTGTCTCAGTTGACCGCAAAGCTCTACTCACAAGTTGTAGGATGTCAACCATTACACTGCTCTCAATCTAAACAAGGTTCGTGATGTAATTAGAATTAATAATTGTCATTGATCACTGATGGATATAGCTTGATGCTCTCGATTCTCTACCTACCATCAAGATCGCTATTGGATACAAGGACAAGGAGACTGGCCAGGTAATTAAATTTACCAACGCACTTTAATTGTTAGCTTGAACCGTTACTGAATTTTCTAGGACCTGCCTTCATTTCCCGCAAGCGCTAGCCAACTCGAGCGTGTTCAAGTCGTCTATCATGAATTGCCTGGCTGGAACAAGCCTACAAAAGGATTGCGGACCTATTATGATTTGCCCAAGGAGGCGCGCACCTTTGTTAACGTTAGTATACGCTATTCTGCTTCGCACATCAGTCTGACACTATTTCTAGTATATTGAAGAGTTTACTGGAGTCAAGGTAAGATTTATCCCATAATTTTGATGGGAATATTCTGGACAATTCTACTTTGATATTATCGCATTTGTGTCAAAATTCCTAACTGAAAACAGGTCAAGTGGATTGGAACCGGCCCCGAGCGGGATGCCATTATCTATCGCGGATAGTTTTACATCTTTTCATGAAAATAATGAATTGAGCGGTACATCACTAAAGGGCGCATTCTAAAGGACAAGACAAAAGTTCACAGCGCAGTCCCAATAGACGTTCAAATTATTCCCATTGGAAATAGACTAAAGTAGAAGTCAACACAGACCAGGCAGCGTCTCTGTCCAGAGAAAAGTGTTAAGCATCTGCTGTTTCGGGAGTCGTAGTTTCGTCGGAGTACCAAAGGTGATGACTCCCTTGTCCGGTCTCGGAATGATTTGACCATTTTATCATGTTTCTTGTATCTACCAGCATATTTTCGGAACAAGGCTAGGACATGAGTCATCGATATGCGTCACGAGTAGACCTCGAGGTATCTTCCTAAAAAGCGAATGAAAACCTGCCTCTGCGAATACTTGTTCTTCTCAGAAAAAGAAATCTTCACACCAGTCCACTATTTTACAATTATCTAAATGGCATGCTATATATATATCAATGGTTACCCGGGTGTTGGGAAGCTTACAACTGCCAAAGAGCTGCAAACCCTTATCCCCGAATCAAAGGTTTATTCGAACCATTTATTAATTGATCCTCTGGCTCCATTAGTCGACAGAAGCCACCCAGAATACAATACAATACGAAACAATTTACGGCACCACATTCTCGATATTATTGCAACATCAGAAGCGACAAGGAATATCACCTGGATTTTCACGGATTCACGATGTACAGGCCCCCTAGGAAGCGCTGCAGCGCAAGATTACAAGCATGCTGCAACCAAACGAGGGGTACCGTTTATTCCTGTTGTGCTTTCTTGCCAACTAGAAGAGAATTTGAAGAGGGCATCAAATGAAGGGCGTGCTATTGGGTTCAGCACCAAACTTACCGACTTGGAAATCTTGCGAGATCTTCGTCAAGAGGAGGAGATGTTCCATTTTGGAGAAGAAAATGGGGAATTGCAGCTGGATGTTACGAGCATCAGTCCAACTAAGGCTGCAAGGCGGATACTGGAACATGTGCATTCATGGGGCAGACGGTGAGAAAAGAGATGGGCCATAAACAATTTGATATAACAAACGTGAATGGTGTGGTCACTAAAGGGTTGAGCATCAAGGGTGTTGAATGAAATAGCGGCTTCAGTGACAAACTGGTCAGCTTTAGAAGCCTACACACTGAGCTTAACATCAAATATTCGGCACTGCTTCTACTTAAAGGAGAACACTGAATACCTTTTTAACGATCATGTCGAGAAATTATATGATTAATATGGTCTCGGACAGTTCGTTGACATATTCAAAGCTGTCCTTGCCACCATTCACAAGCTCCATGTTGCTGTGTTTGCTTATCTTGAGAACCGGCGTGACCTGTGATTGGAAGGCTCATCGCAGTTGTTGCGTATGATGGAGAATTGAATGTATATACCTTTGAGACTATAATAAAACTTCCTTCCAATCCTAGATTTTTGCTTCTTATCTAATATTACGCTGAAGGGGCCAACAAACAATGGCCAAGGAAGAGCAAAACATTAGAGACCCCATAAAAATAACAACGGGCTCAAACTTCCCCATTCCATAACCATGACTTACAGGCCGTGTTAATAAAGAGGCAGTAATAGGGCCTGTCACTAGGTTTCCGATACCCTTCCCAAATGCCATAAGGCTATAGACAGGACCGGGATCCTCCGAGAGAATGGACCCAAATTTAGCCCAAAAGATAGGGAAAGCGCCAGCGAACCATCCGTAAATAAGGGCAAACATGAGAAGTGTAGGGAAGGAGTGGGCAAACCCCCAAAGTGTAATCGATGATATAGCAGAAACGAAAGACGATACGAAGACAAGGAGGAGGACATTGTTGGTTCGATCAGTGAGATATCCAAATACAACTTGGCTCATGACAATGGCCAAGTTGTTTGCAGCAACGATCAGTGCACCGACAGTCCCAGAAAGTCCGATTATGGATGCATATGAGGGTAGATACAACGCAGGGATGTAGTATGCGAAGCCTTGAAGTAAGTTCGATACGGCAAAACACCAGAAAAGAGGCTGCTTCACAAAGCCAAAGTCGAACATGCGCAAAGCGCCGCAGTTTGATGGTGGAAGGCGTCCTTTGAGGATGAATAGAGCAGGGGCGCCGAGAACAAACTCTGCAACAGCTACTGCGCGGAGCGTTGTTTTATATCCATATCTAGACAATAGCAGCTGTAAGAGGAACGGATACCCGACACCACTAAAGCCACTTCCAGCATACATTACACCGTATGCAACTCCTCGGCGTTGTACGAACCATTCATTGAGCATGCTCAGTACTGGGAAGTAGAGTAAGAGGAAATTCATACCATACAAGACACCTTGTGTCGCGATCAGACCAGTAACGCTTGTCATGAATGATGCAATGATGAGCGAAGTCACACACCCAACCCATCCCACGACAATCATGTGGCGCTGCCAACGTCGAAATCGCTTGACCAATGGTGTAGCAAGAGGAGCACCTAAAAAGTAGATGCTGGTTGAAACAGTACCAATGATGGCAAGATTTGAATTTTCTTCAAACTCGGACTGTTTGTAATAATAATCTTGAAACACTCCATAGGAAAGGGGAAATCCTTTTTTGTGTTAGCGATTCAAGTCAAAACGAACAAAGATATTTGTCCTACCCCAAAGAACCGCTTCTATGATGAAAGCCCCGGTCAAGAAAAGCCAGGCCTCGCGACCATTATCTGGTGGTGGCAAAGACTGAATTACGGTGTCTCTGTCTTCGCTGTTTTCGTCCGAAGCTGGTAACGGGGTAGAGGGAACAATCCCAAGCTCGATACTCATATTTAGAACTCTGGAAATGACCAAAAGAAAAAAGTTACTTCGAAGATGAATCTATCAATTCGTGGAAACGAGAGGGTCAGCATACTGGTCTTCAAATAGTTCATGTCAACTGGTGGGCCGAGAGTCGGGGTCATTCTGGCGGAGACGAATATTTAGTGGAACGCTAGACCCTTGGCACTATAGTAGTGTAGTACCTATCATCGGCTGACAAGTTGCCACTTTGTGTGATTTATTTGTAGATCGTGGGTCATGTCGAGATGGGTTTTTGGAGGAGGAGGTTGGCGGTGGTGGTCACCTTTGGACCATGGAGCATGCAGTACTCTCATCTGGCCAGAATATCATCTTGCAAGACGGGGTGTCCCCGGCTCAAATGATTCCTTGTGGTATAACGCGTCTGCTTTTGCATCAAGAAACCGCACAGAACTCAAACAAAAGGAAATTGCCATCAGGTTCACTAAAAGTACATTTTTGAGTTGACTTTTGAGCACGTGTAGTGGGATTTTCTGCCTGCATATTGCATCATATTTATAAAGCATCCGTGAATCCAGTTAGAATCGAGTTTCCTCTGCCCAGAATGTAGCTGCCAGAACCCATAAGAAAATATTCACTCCAAATTTTGGCAGCTTCGAAGCTAACAATGAATGGCACTGAATTTGTGACTTGGACTAAGAGTGGATTCCGAGCTAGGTTCGGCTTCTATTGCCGCGCACTAGTGCTGCCGGCTCCAGTTCCCGAATGCACGTTACCGACGATCAACGTGACCAAAGGGCCTGATATATTTGGGGGCTTTTAAGCAAGTAAAGAAAATGGTGAGGTTCGGCATGAGTTGGTGTCAGGAAATGAGCCAGACAGAATAATAGATGTGTGGTGTGCGGCGTCGCTAGATCACTTTGACTATTCTCCCATCTCCTATCTTCAGCCCAACATAAAATCTTGATCAGTAAACACATCTAGATATAAAACCCTTGAAAATGAAGCATGCTAGAGCGAGATCGGCCGCATCATCGAGAACTGGATTCATGGTATATGGTGGAGTTGCGGGGTCAAGAGGGTAAATAGAATGGAAATGATTAGCCGGGCACAAAGGAAAGGGGCAGCTTTGCACTCGTCAATAAGAATCCCACTACTTTTCTGATACATGTAGTGAGTTGAATCGGTGTCACACCCGTCTAATCATACCCAAGCGTCAATTTAACAACTAGACAATCGGCTCGTTCGGCTAGTCACATGATTTTGTGCCATTCAGCTTTTGCAACCCATCGGGCACTAATCCGATCCTTGTTCCCTTTAGCAAGTTCTTCGGCTTGTCTCCGATGATTTGCTTGTTTTAAAAAGTTGGTTGCCCCGACTTGCCGGCTCGGGTCTTCATGCGTAAACCTGGCTTTACCCCATGGGAATTCGACTTTCCCCCATAGGTGAAAGGGGCCTTTCAGCCATACTCCACCATCTTCTGATCTCTCAACATTATAACACAATGATTTCTTGGGTCAGAAATTTGACTGTATACGGTGGTATTCTTAAAATTTGACGAAACAGGAAGCTGGGATTATGCGGAGAAGACCTCGCAGAGACCGGAAGAGGGCAGTCGGTTTTTAGCCCCGTTCATTCTGGATTGCCAACGCTTAGTTATAAAAATAGAAGGAAAGTAGCGGATAGACACAAAACTGATGTTTGTCGAGATAAGCTATTATGATAATATCCACGAAGGTGTCCATGTGAACTCATATGACTAACTGAATCAAGGCAAAAGAATACATGGGCTGCATTTTGAAGAATCTTGATCGGTCAGGATAGTGGCATCGGCATTAAAAGTTCGGCAATACCATACTAGATGCAATACGTGAGGCAGAACGCGTGGCTAGCTCTCGAAGCTTTTTGGGGGGTTGTTGATCTGCCAACCGAGTGGAATGGGGTGGTAGACGCAACAGTTTAGAAAATAGGACAGTCCTCGTGATTATTAACGGCCAATAAGGGTCGATTTGTAAACGGCAGAGCGGCTGCTGTTTCCACAAAGGGCAAAGGTGTCCGCCAAAGTTGACGATGACTCGGAGTTCTGCTATCATGCGCCACTCGGCAACTCCCGATGGCACCTACATTTTTAGCTAGAGCCCGATAATTTGAGAATGGATTTATCCTGCTCGATGGAATGTGTGTTTATCAAGAGTACAGCTGTGAGAGGGCTTGTTCTTGCGACATTGGCGTCGATGCAATACATCCCTCAACCAATGAAGGTTGCCGGGATGATATGAGGGAAACTCTCAGCGGATTTCCGTGGGGTATCGAGATAAGAAACACGCTAGTGCAAAGCACCGAAAGCTTTCATCTGTTCATGGATTTACTTGTACTTTCATACTGCATGTGTGTTATCTTCGTTCTCCCCTCCCTCGTTCGATCCATAGATTCTTTTGAACCCGTCTCTCTTCTTCCTCATAGACATTCTGTACACAGAACTGTAAAGATGATCCCAATATTTCTCTAAGACGAGATCGCGAGGTAGGAATAAAGTCATGGGATCGATGGACCTATTGGCCCTGGTTAAAAGTTTAGGCGAGGCATCGTGCATGCGGTAAAACCCATCCTCCTCAAGTGGAGATTGAGATCCGGGGCCGATTGACCTGCACCCGAACCCCACACAAGCTTTTCTGAGGCTTGATAAAGTCTGCAAATAGGAGAGTTGCACCCCAGACGTGGCAGAATAAAGCCAGCCTATAGATCCGAGAGACCAATCTCGTTTAGGTAATCTGGTTCGTTGGATCTAAGAGGCCCCTGCTCTTGCATCGGTACGCTAGTAATACTACGAGCAAAGCCACTTGATGATTTCGCACCAAGCCGTTATCAAGGTCACACGCTCTCGGGATCATGACCTCCCCAAATCCGACTAGATTCACAATCCATTCGCTTTATTGGTCAAAACATGAAGCCATCGCCGAATTCGGGATGCAACGTAGGATGTTCTCAGAACTATAAAAGAAGACTCCGTTTCCTGGTTTCTTCTCATTAGAGCACAAATATATCAAAGCTTGCATTTCCCCACAGCTTTCCCCCTAAACAAACTTCATTCCATTATGGCTACCGCCGTGTTACCCCCAGTTGCGCCCAAGATGCGCAAGCCTGCACCATTTGTTGTTGGTCCAACGAACACAACACCTTTGCGCCCTACAAATAAGATTCCAACTGAGCTTATTGAGGCCGCTAGAGCCACACCAGTGGTCAAATTTGATGCTGAAAAGCACATTTGCTATGAGCCCCCCAAGAGAGTCTACACTATGAAAGAATGGGGCTACGAGGATCAGGGTGTTTCGGCTATTGCTGGCTCCGATCCCTTCCTCCTATTCACTCCTGAGGCTGTTCAACAGGCTAGGCGTGAAATCTTCAGCGAGGCTGTCCTCAAAAACTGCCAGTATGCTTCTACGTTTACCAAGAACCAGGTTCGAGGTTACACGCGCGAGTAAGACTAGCAGTCCTCAATTACAAAATCACTCCTAACTTATTCACAGGATGGCACCTTTCATCCATGCATTGTGGAAAAGCCCCCAAGTACAGAATGCTGTATCCCAGATTGCTGGGATCGATCTAGTTCATGTTTTCGAATACGAGATTGGTCACGTCAACATCCTTGTAAACAACGGAGATGAAGAGGAAAAGGCCAGTGATGATGTCGGATTTTCTTGGCATTACGACAGCTTTCCGTTTGTTTGTGTGAGCATGCTCTCTGATTGCACGGACATGACTGGAGGCGAAACCGCCGTCAAAACGGGCAGCGGCGAGATCCTCAAGGTTCGCGGCCCGACTATGGTGAGTAGTAGACAAGAAGATTTCGTTGATAGCATGTTTAACCAAAATTACAGGGAACTGCCGTTATCCTTCAAGGTCGTTACATTCAGCATGCCGCTCTAAAGGCCTTCGGAAAGGAGCGCATAAGTATGATCACTGCTTTTCGACCTAAGTCTCCTTTCGTCAGAGATGAACTGGTGCTCACCGGCTCTCGGCAAATAAGTGACCAATCAATGCTTCTGTACGATTATAGCATGTACCGAGCGGAGATTCTAGAGGAACGGTTCCGAGACCATCGAAAGAAACTACGCACCCAAATGGAGGCAGGTCGGAAGTTTGATGTTGAATCAGTGAAAGAATTCGTCACTGAGCAGAAGGAACTGTTGGAAGCTACGCTGAAGGAAATGATTCCTTTGTACGATGTGGTTTAAATTTTAGTGGCAACATTAGCTTGGCCGTATTATGCTTGAATAAAATATATTTCTGAAAAGGCATGAGACTTTACTAAAAATTTAAAAAGAAATACACCGTAAACCTATTTTTTCTTAATTTATGGACCCTTATAAAACCGAAGTTGATGATTTTGATTAGCCGATGCCTTTAGCCATACTTCGGCCATCGCTGTCGGATCATCAAACCCCGAGTGGGAAAATGTACCCCTGCAGTTCGGTGAGCTCGCGTCAACACAACAGCGAGACATCAATTTGTTCCATCAATCATTTGTTTCCAGTTGACTCCAATTTTTCGACTCAATATCACAGTGCTACAATGAGATTTGCTATAAGTTTACTATATATTGCGCTTGCTTCAATGCCAACTTGGTTTTCGTGGTATGTAGGACATAGTATCTGTTTTTCTATCCTAAGATTGTTTTTCTTGATTGAAACCATGCCGAAATTCTTCTTTTTGATATTATTTCTATTCAATTTGTGGGCAACGCAAAATGTCACAGCGAGTGAGGTCAGGGTTACAAAATATAGAGGGCGCCAGACTTGTACCGTTCAGGCTTATGGAAACCAGACCAATGATGTCCCCAGTATTGTCGAAGCCTTCAAAAAGTGTGCTGCTCATGCTACTGTGGTTTTCCCTGAAGGTCAAGTGTACTGGATAGAGGAGAAACTTCATGTCACTTTGCACGATGTAGATGTAAAGTGGCAAGGGAAATGGCTTGTAAGCATTCTATACAGTACCATATATGTTTTAGCTGACTCAAATGTCTCGCAAGTTTTCCAACGATACTTCATTCTGGAGAAATTCTTCCTATTACATTGCTTTTCAAAATCATCGTGCGGGATTCATCTTATCGGGTGATAATATCCGCATCAACGGACATGGTACTGGTGGGATTGACGGCAATGGGGATGTCTGGTACGATGAAGATCATGGCACCTCGACTGAGGGTCGTCCTATGGTACGAATTTGGCCATCCCTCTAAAAAGAAAATGAAAATAACACACCAATAGCCATTTGTTCTCTGGAACATTTCGGATTCAACTGTTGACAACTTTTCCATCAAGCAGCCACAATTCTGGGCGGTTAACATCATGAATGGCAAAAACCTGAAATTTGAGAATTTGACTAGCAGTGCAGTTTCAAAGAATGCACCAAGTGGTTACGATTGGGTTCAAAATACCGATGGATTCAGTTAAGTGGCCCACTTCGTTGTTGTCCATTATTAACGATTCAGCCTAGACACAATGGATGTGGATAATATCACGCTGCATAACTTTGCCTACCAAGGCGGCGATGATTGTATAGCGATAAAACCTCGATCATATAATATTGAAATTAACAATGTTACTTGTGAAGGAGGTAATGGGATCGCGATTGGTAGCCTTGGGCAATATTTGGAAGACAGTTCGGTTGAAAATGTTACTATTAGCAATGCAAATGTAAGTTGAGCCAAGTACAAGCCAAATACGGAAACTGAACTCTCTAGATGATTAGATATAGCTGGAACATGAGATGGAGCGTTTATATCAAGACCTGGGTTGGATACCTTGTACCTCAGACTTCATACGAGAACGAAGGCGAACCAAGAGGTGGCGGATGGGGAACTGTGCGCAACTTGCTATTTTCCAACTTTCACCTCCAAGATGTCGAACGCGGGCCATACATCACCCAGGACAACGGAAACAATGGGTCTTACAGCGGAACAAGCAAGATGGAAATTTCCAACGTTACCTTTCGCAACTTTACAGGTAATTTAAGGAGCACATCGGGTCGCTTAGGAGAAATAAGCTGCAGTAAGGCTTATCCATGCTACGATATATACTTTGAGGACATGGATAAATTAGATGCGAGGAACGGCACATGTCGCTGGTCCAAGGCGGGTTCGGTTTTTGGGCTACCGGGTTGCTAGTTGCCCGTGAGATTGCCGATTTCGCTGTGCGCGCAATCTAGCCTCCATAGCTTAATAGGCAAATGATTTAAGAAACAGGCTATTTTTAGCTTGCACAACGACAAAACAATTTTATATGTGCCGAATTCGCATTCTTTGAAGTGTCATCTACATTTGTTTGGAAGAGGGGAAATCCATCGATGACTATGCAAGGTTGTCATTGATGTAGATCGTCGCCACATTTATCCAGAGCTGCATTCTGAGTTAAGCGGTATTAAGCTTACATACAGCCGAAATCAAGGAACTGGATGTGATCCAGAATAGCCTCTTGCTATCATTGGCCACTGTGCTGTACTAGTGATTACAAGGTCGTAGCAAACGGAACGGTTCGGCATTATAATGCCGTTTGCAACCACACGGGCTGGTGACCGAAAGTATGCCACATTATGTCAGAATTAAGCTTAGGCTAATGCTGAATAAAGCAACAAAAATAAAATTGAAAGAAGTTAAGCTAAATAGTACAACATTGTGTTATTTTTATTCGATTTGTCTGAAGTTCTACGGCTCCGTTAGGATAGAAATTCGGGTGGATTCCGCTGCTGTCGGGCTGCATCATTTCAATTTCCAATACATCTCTCGTCATGATGCCGAGAATCTAAACATGCCTTGTGCTTGAGTAAAACTTTTCTAAATGGAAGTGATTTTTATAGAACTATGGAGAGCCCCGATAAGGCATTGATACCGAAATCTTGTGTAACTCGACCGATTCATAGCGACGACATTCCCAATTTTTATCTGTCATCGGAGATCGATCAGCTTCAATTTGCGCCCTAGGACCAGTCTCTTTTCCAATTACTAATAGGTTTACAATCTGCTCTATCCCTGGATTTCGCTGGCTTTTCAATGTACGACAAATCAACATTGTAGACAAGCTTCTCGGGACGGTCATTTAGCCCTTTCGTAGGGTATGATCTTCCATCTATAGAACAAAATCACGGTTTAGGAGTCATGGCTACCCTAATGGATTTGATGGACCTTATAGACTTGTGCCAACACCAAATTCCAGACACAGATAACAACATCGATGTCATTAATGCACAAGCGAATCCAAGTCAAAATGGACCTTACGCCAACAAAATACCGAGTCAAGATGGAACTGAAGACATGATCCATGACATCGTGGACCAGGAATCGAATGCAGAATCAAATACGGTCACTGATTCTGTGCCATTGAGCTTGAACTCACGGGCCTGTGTTACGTGTCGCAAAAGGAAAGTTCGGTGTGACAAACAAATGCCATGCTCCAACTGCCGTCGTGGAATGGTCGCGTGCGTTTTTCCCGCTCTAGGTCGTATGCCTCGTCGGAACCGACCCAAAGACTGGAATCAACGTGAAACTGAGTTATTAAAAAGATTGAAAAGGCTCGAGAGCGTTATAGAGGAGCTCAGTGACCATGTCGAGGTTGAGTCTGTTCTGAAGAGTTCGTCCACAACAAGCTCGGCCGACATCAGGAACGATGTTCCCTCTACTACACAATCCCAGATTAACCCAGATTTAGTTACTCAAATATTAACCCCGAATCCAAAAGGGAGACATGTGAGCACAGATTTATCATCTCAAGCTGAAGATCTACGATCTCAATTAGGACGGCTAGTCCTTCGTGACTCCAAGGGAAGATCAAGATATATTAGCAGCACTTTTTGGAGCAAATTAAACGATCAGGTTGTTATCATATTCTTACAAATAATAATTTCATGAATATTTATTGACGCTGATATAGCTGGACTCGTTTCGAGAAGATGTACACAAGATCGCCGAGGACGACCTAGAAGATTTCGAAAATAAATCACCAGACAGCCACATATCAGAAAACTATACACATGATCATCACGGGTTCATTCTCGGCTACTGTTTTGCAGATGTAAATTTTCAGCTCCTTCATCCTGCACCCTACCAGGTCCCATTTCTATGGTCCATCTACCAAGACAACATTGAACCAATTATTAAAATTCTGCATGTTCCTTCTGTGGATATCGTCATGCGTGAAGCGAGGAAGGAGTCTTCTAAACTCTCCCAAAGCCAGGAAGCTCTCGTCTTCGCAATTTACTATTGTGCTGTATATTCACTGGACCCTGAAGAGGTGTGTCGAGTTTTCTAATTTTGCTTTGTGTCCATAACTAACCACCCTTTCCTTAGACTGAGGAACATCTTGGAGCCGACAAGAAAGAATTGCTCTCCCGATACCGTTTTGCTTTGGAACAGGCTCTCTCTCTCGCGCGGTTCCTAGAGACGACTGACTTTGTGATTCTTCAAGCCCTTGCGCTCTTTTTGAACGTGGCACCTCAGGATAACGAGCGACGCCTTTGCTGGGCTCTAAGCGGTGTGTTCATTCGGTTAGCGACTAGTATGGGAATTCATCGCGATGGAACCCATCTTGGGCTCAATCCCTTCGATACTGAGATGAGGCGACGATTATGGTGGTCTATTGTGACTCTGGATCTCCGAGCGTCCTTTGAGGTGTGCATGGATTTAATGATCGCCGATCACCCATTTGATACAGAGCTGCCCAGCAATATTAACGACGTTGATATTTCACCAAAGACCACCAAGCCGCCTAAGCCGTATAATGGTCGATCCGACATGTCCATTGCGTTGGTTCGATATGAGTTATACGATGTATTAAGACGTTTCATCTCAGCCACTTCAGCACAAAGACTCGTCACACCTAAAAACGCCTGGAACCAAGAAATGGCGGAACCGGAGCGGACGCTAATTGATGTCTACAATCGTGCCGTAAAAAGCCATCTGCAAAAAACCACCGACGAGACAAATAGTGACCCACTGCTTTTGGTTGCTATCATGATTTCTCGCATCATGGTAGCAAAGCTACGTCTTGTCATTTACCAGCCAGTATTATTCCCTGGATCGGAAAACGAACCACCTCAAGAGACCCGGGACCGGCTCTTTGTGGCTTCCATCGATATCGCCGAGATTAACCATCTTATCGATGAAAACCCTCAACTTAAACCTTTCCGGTGGCATTTCAAAATGTTTACTCAGTGGCATGTAATCGCCCACTTACTCGTTGAGATTTGTCGCCGCCCATGGTCGCCACTGGTCGAGCGGGCGTGGGAAGTGGCATGTGTTTACTCTCGTCGACCGCTTGAAGCTATATCAAACCATGAAGCAATTTTTTCCCCAGTGCAAAAATTATTCCAGAACGCATATAGGCATCGTGTCTCCGAGATTGCTCGGCTACAGGCTAATCCGAAAGAAGCTCGGGATCTAGAGCTGAAAGAAGATTTAAACTCTCCTTTCAATGGACTAGAACCGATACCTAGTGTCGAAAAGACGATGAGGGATGCTATGCATAAATGGCTGATGGTGATTGACTCTGAAAAGACCGATACGGACTCTTTTAGTGCCTCTACTGAAGCGCCTACAAACCCGGGCGAGCCTATGGAAAATGTGGAAATATCCAGGCCATCACACCAAATACTCTTATCACAACACCATCAGAAAAAAGCACCAATCACCAACGCCGAGATATTGGTGGCAGGGAATATGAACCCCGCACCTGGACAAATTCCACGCGTCACAGACACAATGGCTGGTTTGTGGGATCCAGTAGCCAAGAAGGCTGCTGAAAACAAGGCTTCTGACCAAATAGTACAAGCCCCGCAGATCTTGGCTTACGCTGCCGAGAACGGTGGCGTGGTCTTGGAGAAAACTACCCTGGGCGAAGAGGCACAGGCGTCAGTTGATTGGAATGTGCATTCTTCGCTATGGTCATTTCCATTCATGGGCATGGATGTGAGGTTTCATGGCTGCCCAAGCGATGTCGGTTCTGGTATATTGAAGGGCGATCTTGACTGGCAAAACCGAAGATAGGGAATTTGGGGTTCGAGCTACAGCTTCCAGTGCCGCAGGCCGCGCGTTGCATGTTGCAACAGTTTTGCTTCTCGAAGAAAAAGCTGTCAAGTTTAGCCTATTCTTCTCTTGCGCCCGTCAACGGCAGCACAAGTGTATGGCCAGAGCTATGACGAAGAAGGCGAGCTTTTCGTACTAATTGGTCCCACCAAAGACTTCGACTTGTTTACAGGATATTGATTGGTTGAGGTAGTATTGTTCATTGCCCATCAGCAGTTACGAGCGAAACGCCATTTCTCTCATGTGTTTTCTTTTTTTTTTCGTTCAAGGTGGACGTGGATTTTGTGGAGGTTGCCGACGTGTTCGGCTACCTACACGTACAAGATGAGTCAGAACCTAGTTCATCCAGGCGGTCAGTTGAAAATTTATCGGAGATTACCCTCTTTTCTTTTGAAGAAGAAAATATTGATAAAAATGCTTGAAAATGGGTTTGCTTGAGATAACTACTGATTGAATCGCACTGTGGCGGTGTTTCTAACCCCAAGGTGAACGCCAAGCCTATGCATGTCGCATGTGCTCTGTCAATAGTTTCGGCCAAGACATCTTGGCTTTCTTCGGGTGAGAAAGCCGCAGTTGCTTAGTTTCTTGCCCAATGGCATCTGGGTTCCAGTGACAAGTGATGGTTCACAGCTTTGGGCATGGTTTCGTGTTCGTCTGACTCTTACAAACCTTCGGTGCTAACTAATGGTCATCCGCGACCGGTTCATGGAGACGTGGGTTCTTATTAATTGCGCAGGCTGAGAAATGCCTCCAACAGACGCCATTGACACCCTGTCCAGTGAACGTATGCAGACTAATGCAGCCACTAGGTGGCAAGTGACGGGATGACGTGAAAACATGAGGCGCGCCTTTTCACGACATGGACATGGCTTGCTAGCGCCAATGGCCATAGCGTACCCCGTGTGGAGAGATGACACAGAGGGAAGCGCAAGGGTTCTGAACAAGCCTGGTCAATCTGATGAATGAAATGAGATGCCAGAGCACCCTGTTGCTGATTGTTAATGGCGATTGGTGTGTCGTGGCCATCCATTGGATTCTTTACCAATCCCATTTGCTATTCTTAACACACCATGATGAATGACATTCTCGAGACAGACTGTTATTTGGGGTGAAAAAAAAACTTGAATTTGGGGATATTGTGGGGAAGGGAAAAAAGGAAAGGGTCTTGCGATCAGTCAACTTGGGTCCGATCCCGATTTGGGACCCAACCAAGTGGGTTTAGCGATGGCCTGAAGAGCGCCACGCCGCCAAAATGAGTCTGAACACCGTACTATGACCTCTGGGCCGGGACGTGGTGGTCAAGTGGACCACAACACGACGCCCTTCAAAAGACAACCATGGCTGGAGATGTTAATTTCAGCTCCGGTACCGGGCAAAGTGACAAGAACAAGGGAGTCACTGGCGACAAAATTACACCGTCATTTGGACCAATATTTACCGGTCGCGAGACCAAGTTTGCAACGGCTGCTAATGCCATCACATGTACATTGCCCACCATCACTTACGGGCGCTTACATGATCAGCCCATTTGTAATCTGCCACACAACCAAGTCTTAGCTTGTCAAGCCTCCTCTCTCTGCAACACACTGGCGGTCGGCCTTTTCCTCCGGATCTGACCTTCGCGATTGTCAACCGGAAGCAAGACGCCATCGTTTTCACGCCCAACCAAGCTACACCCAGTGTGGGGGCTAGTCTTGCTTCAAGTCTGACATTGCCGAATATCCACGTCGTCGTGGGGAACAGTATTTGATGCTGCGCACATCCTGTGCGGAAAACGAATCATTTAGACATTCTTGGTTAATTACCTACTTGCGCGCCATTGCATCTCGTATTGGCTGCTGCTATTAATTAAACGTCCCCCCAGCCCCAATCCTCCGCAATCCATCATGAAGATTCTCAACGAGGAATTTCACCGACGCTGGCGCAGCAACAGGCCAGTTTCCAGAACTGACAGCACGCCCTCAAGCTCGACCGACCTTGGCTCGATGCTCGCCTTCTCTCGACGCAATTCAATGGCGGGGCCGCCAATCCAGATCAAACTCAAAAACCATTACAACTCAAAGGTCTATACCTCGCGGTCACCCGTATCAGGAGAAGTTACCATCGCTCCCACCAGGGACATTGCATTTTCAGATGTCTCCATTATTCTCATTGGCGTCACAAAGACGCGGTCGGAAATTGCCCATATGCTCCAAGAGGCATCCCATACATTTCTGAAACTGAAAATGCCAATTCCACAATCACAATATCCTCCGCAAAAGAGATTCAAGGCTAGTCAAACTTATAACATTCCCTTCAACTTTGTTATTCCAGAGCACTTGACCCTCAGCTCTTGTCGCCACAAAAATCAATCTGAAGATGTTGCGCATCAACACGTCCGACCCCCGCCTTCGATGGGCTCATGGGAGAAAGATGACATGTCGCCAGTCATGGCTCGGGTGGAGTATCTCGTCTTGGCATACATCGAGGGCGAACCATATCCTGGAGAGAAATCAACAGTGCTTCTAGAGACATCTTATCGTATCAATGTTCTCCCTGCCTCTATCGAAGACCCACCACTGAATATCACACCACAAGATAAAGGCTATCTCCTCGAGAAAGAGGTCAGCCTTCGCAAGCATCTATTCGCAGGGAAAAAGGGTCGTATTACAGCATCAGCTTCTCAGCCCGCTCCCATCAGAGTCAAGGCTGATGGAACAGCATCATCAGACTTTTCCGTCAACATTAAACTTCGATTCGACCATTCTTCGTGCGGCGACGTTCCTCCTGAAGCAATTCAAGCATCGGCAAAGCTTCATTCTTCTACCTGGTTCTCACGAGTCCCGATCGGCAACATGCCAAACATGGGTGATTATCAAGGAGCTTTGAATGCGATTGCGCATCTGAATTACATTACTTCAACGACTTTAAATACCACGACATTGAATAAGAGCAGCTGGCGCGGGCAGAGATCATCCATTGGCTCAATTGCAGATTTTCATCCTTCCGAAGTTGCCAGACGCCAATCTGATAGTGCTGTGGGATTGAACAGACGCGAAGCGGACGAATCCTCCAGGAGACACAGTGAAGGGAACATGCCCAACAGCCTTCAGAGCTCCCTACAAGTCTCATTCACATTTCCATCATCTAAGCGGCTTCTTCTACCCACCTTCCATTCATGCCTCATCTCAAGGACTTACATGGTCCAGCTGGCCCTCATTTTAGGTGATGCAAAGGTCAACCTCGCTATTCCCCTCCAAGTTGCAGTTGAATCTCTTCCCCAGCCAATCCTTGAAGATTCGGGTCTCCCAACTTTCGAGGATGTCCTCGCTGCCCAAGAGGAGGCTGATGCTGATGAATTGTTGCGACCCCGCGTCATCAGCCCACCATCAGAAGAATTCCAAGGCAACAGCGTACTTCCGGGTTATGATCGAGTCTAAGCACCGAGCTTGGAAGTTTTTGTAACGTTTCTTTGAGTTTAGTTCAGTCAATTTCATAATCATGGGCAGAGAGAAGGAATTTGGCGGCCTTTGTTATGCAGGACAAGTATACCCCGAGGGATTACCTTGCACTTATTGTCTTTCATTTGAACGGAGGAGATGAGAGACACAAAAGGAAAATGATACCAATGACGAATTTATTCCTAACTTTTACTTTAATTTCTTAATTTTATTTACAAACATATCAATGTATCCTTGGGAATATTCCATTCAATGTGTGACTCTGATATTTCCTTTTTTTGCATCAGCGAACATGATGTATTATTTTGGATAATAATCGGCCCCGAATTGGTATTGGTAATGTATTATATACGTGATTACAGTTCCATGTGTCTTCTGCGCCCCAAAGAGGTACGCCTGACGGATCTCCTCCTTGTTGCACTTTTTTGCTTATTTGGGGGTTGGTCAGGATCATAACCAACCAAACAGTTTACAGTTTCAGCTCCCTCTCCAGCATCATTAATCTCACTACCCTTGGGATTTTGCCACCGCCCAGTGAGCTTGATGTAACCATCTAGCGATTCGGCCAGGGTGCGACCCATCTGCAGCGCCGCAGCCGCACGAGTGTGCGAATAAAATGTCAACAGCCAGCGCTGCGGTCAATTCAAATCGCCTCAATTCAATTCAAATCAATTCAAATCAAATCGGGAAAACGGGTATTCAATTCAAATCAAATACAACGATCAATTTGATTGAATTGATTGAGCTAGATATAGGGTATTTAGTGTAGATGTGTGATTTTTTGGCTGAGTTTTGGTGTCTTTGATGTGGTTTACCCGGGAGGAATTTTCTGCTTAGTCATTGCCTAAAGCGGTATAGCTCGGGTCACATGATCGGTCACATGACCATGATTTTTCAACCACGAAGGAATTCTCACTAACCTCACCTTTTCCTGCACATCACACACAAAACTACCCTCCATAACACCACAAAATACGGCCATTTTTGCCTATTGCGTTATTATGCCTTTGTTTATGATGTTCAGAACTGTCATATTGGTCATTTTCTAGCCTCTCCGATCACCGCTAAGTCCACGTTGCAGAGAAAAGGCCCAGTGCGTCTGCATCTTTCTCGCTGTAAAGCATGGCAGTTAGTCGAGGAACGAGGGGTTAGCAAAATGACCTCTGTGATCGTTGGAACGCATGATGAGCATGAAGACGACGATATCTTCGTATCTGACTCTTTTTCCTATGATCCGACGCCCTCAACACCGTCAGTAACCTCATCCCCAGTCCCAACCTCGACCTCAACCCCGACCCCGACCCTGACCCCGTTTTCCTTTCGAACCCGACCGAAGGCACAGTCTGTGATTGCGTAACTTGAAGATTTCAACCTTGAAGATACTTGAAGTCTGACTATTCAAACCCTCCCTCGAATACGATTTGCACATAAGAGATATTTCCTCTATTCCTGGCTGCACCGGCGCCATAAGCTACGATCCTTTATTATTGAGCACGGCTTTAGCCTCGTTGAAGTGAATGGAAACACCCTTGGCAGCACCTTTTGGCTATGCCGTTATTGCGACCGGCGAGGACGAACATAGGGCTGTTTATTTACTCAGTCAGCGACTTCGGCAGCAATAGCCCACTTACGAAGTCAACACTCTATTGCTAAGGGCCAAGACCAAGAGATAACACTGTCGCCAGCTTCTTCTGCCCTCGCCAACCTTCATTCACATGCTAGGTCCCCCGCCAAAGAAGAATCTGATGCTTTTGGTGTTGTTGCTGAGCTGAAAGCTGCTCTTATTCACTAGGTTGTTAAGTCAAATATATCCTTCAAAGCAATTAAACATACATACCACCTTCCAACGCCTCTTACAAACGCCAAGTCATATCATCAACGATGCCTTGCCAACACACCAGTCAACTGTGAAGGCCTGGGTAATGGATAACTTTAAAGCTCGCCAACAAACGATTAAACGCCAGCTTCAACGTGCTCAATCACTCATCCACCTTACCTTCGATGCTTGGACTTCCCCTAACCAACAGGCCCTCTTGGGGGTCGTCAGTCACTTCATTGACTGTGCCAGCAGCCCACAAACTAGGCTCCTCGCCTTGAAACGTATTTCTGGTGTTTATTCAGGTGAAAATATCGCCCCTTTAGTATTGGAAGTCATTAAAAACTATGACCTTCAGAGCCTCGGTTTCTTCACATTGGATAACGCCCCTGTTAACGATACATGCCTTAATTATCTCTTTTCCGACCACCTTCCTGCTTTCCAAGTCAGCCCTTATTTACAGAGCCTTCAATAATTCGACTACGCTGTTGGGGTCATGTCATCAACCTTGCTGCCAAAGCCTTCCTCGAGCCCACAGAACAAGCCCGACTTGCCTCCCTGAACAATGAAGCTGTTGTACGGCTGACTCCCGAGGAACAAGCTAATTTAACTAGCTGGCTAAAGAGTGGTCCGGTAGCCAAGCTGTCAGATGTGGTGACATTCATCCGCCGGTCCCCTCAACGTCGGGAAGCCTTTTCAATCCAGGTTCAATACCAAGTCAACGATGCTGATGACAGCTTATTGGAGGTTAATAACAACATTCAACTATGTAATAATAATGAGACGCGTTGGAATTCGACTTTTTATATGATTGAACGGGCCCTTCGCCTCGAGGAGTCAATTCAGTCATGGATTGGGGTCAACTCAATGGAAAAGGAAGATCGAAGGCTGCCAACTAATAAGAGGTTAACCGAGGAAGACTGGGAGGTCTTAACAGAGGTTCATGATCTTCTTCTTCCCTTTCAAGAGGAAACAATGAGGTTCCAATCCCGCCGCCCCGGCGATATTGGCTGGGTTATTCAGAGCCTCTCCCGATTGATAACTTGGTTCAAAGAACAACGTGATCATCGTGCCCCTGACTCAATTACAGTTGACGAGCCTCGACGGACCCTTCGAAATACCTCATCACAACGCTCATACAGTCATAGTCAAGCATCCACAATGAAGCCGCGGCAACGGGCTCATGTGAAGGAATATTTACGCCTCTGTTGCCAACTATCGATGAACCAATTAGAACGTTACAGGAGCCTATTCGACCACACCCCAGTTTATTGGGCTGCCGCTATCCTTCATCCCTCCCTAGGGGCCCGTTGGGTCACCCGTGTGGAGCCATTTAAAGCAAATCTCATCATTGACCGATTTCGAAGCTTCTTTTTTGACGGTTGGGCTATTAGTGAGCAACATCAACAGCCCCAGGCCACAGATTTCCCTGATCAACGTGACGGTTCCCTGCCTGACCTTCTTCCCAATGATTTCTATGAGAACCCAACCAAAAGCGATGGCCCGGCTGTACACGAATTGAACACTTGGCTTGGTAGGGCCCCTGAGGAGCTGGATAACCCAATCGCCTTTTGGCAACAGCAAAAGCAGGCTTTTCCTTTAATAAGTCGAATGGCGATAGATATCCTTACAATACCGTCAATGTCAGCCGAATGTGAACGTATGTTTAGTCAAGCTAAGCTAACAATAGGGTCACAACGGCACAGCCTAGCTGATGAGACCTTGGAAGCTATTGAGTGTTTAAAACACTGGATGACTGACATGTGATACGGCACGTGATTCAAATTATCTCAATTCAATTCAATCAATTCAAATCGGAAGCCCTCAATTCAAATGCGAATCCCTTCAATTCAAATGTGAAAATCCTGTTTGAGATTTGAATTGACCGCAGCGCTGTCAACAGCTGTTTCGCCGCTTTCCTCTGGCCTTGGGAAATTAAAACCTGGGCGCTCTTTTCCACCCACTCAGAAACCTGCTTGCGGGATTCCGCCTCAAAGCTGGTAAACATCGAGGTGACAATGGACAGGTAGGTGTTTGGGGCGCTGCACATGTAGTACAGAACACGCTTGAAAACCCGGCCAGCAAAGATGGAAGCCTCCTGGTACTGGTAATCGGGGTTGAGGAAGCTGCTCGATGCGCCAGTAGTGAGATATCTGTGCTCACCGAACTCGGGAGGAACAGACTCAACGCCAAGCCACCACGGCACAAAGGGCGAAGCCACTGAGGTAGTGGGTGCAACCCAAATGCGGAGAAGGTCCTTGTCGACTCCAGCTCGAAGACTGACAACCTGCCCATAGCCTGCCTCGTCATCGGCGATCCGGTGGTCCCTCACGCGCTCCATGAGGTCTGTTTCAGTGACTGGTGCCATGGCCAGGGTGGCGTTCTCTAGAGCAGCTTGAGACATATACTTGTATCCACCATCACGAGCGGTATACTGAGGATCCTGGGGACCGTAGACATCGAAGATGTTGAAAGGCTTGCCCGACTCAGCGCTCCACCAACCCTTCTCGACTGCAAAGGAAACAATGTTCTCGGAGCCCATGTAGTCCGCGCTCTCAGCAAAGTCGACGGGGAAATCTTCGATATATCCTGGGTACAAAACCTTGACCTCATTGGGGCCCAGGCGTTGCGCCGCCCAGAGCCCAGCGCCGCCAGCCATCTCCCACACGACCCAGCCCTCATCCTTGTCCGCAATGAGATGTGAGTTACCGCCATATGTAGCTTCGCCATGCTTGGCAATCAAGTCGCCAATGATCTCGACACCCTCACGCGCCGTGCTAGCACGCTCCATGACCACACGCGCAAGATCACTGTACTGCAGACCGTGCTGAGGTGTGGGGGTCATGTCAATCAATTCCTGCCTGTTGTCCGCCCAGACATCTCGGACAGCTATGCCCTTCTCGTTCAAGCCACCATTGGTTAATGGTGCGGGGAAGCCTTCGAAATCCGAGTACTCCATGCTCAGGTAGCGGAAAGTGTGGTTAACCTGGGGGATCTGGATAAGCTCGCCAGGAATGGTGGCATCCTCGGTCACGCCAACTGTGATGGTCTCATTGGCGGCATGGTCCTTCTCGGGAAACAACTGAAGCCAATGGCTGGACACTTCTTCCCCAGTACCGCCGACTAGAACGCTCCCATCGGCGGTGAGGTTTTTTCCCACGTAAAAAGCATAGCTGGCAGCCACAGGGGAGGCAAGCAAGCCCGCAAGAGTCAGAGTTTGAAGCATCACGGTTGCGGTTTACGTTGTCGCGCACTTGGCCCCCAACTCCCGACTGCGGATGGAGGAAAAGGGTAAAAAAAAAGAAAGAATCGGGTCGTCGGAGAGCGTATGGGTCGATCGGCGGAATTAAAATGCCATCATTCTTGTTTTATGCCTATCTTTAAGGCTGGGCAATTGTCCCACCGTTTAAAATTACTCGTTCGGCCAACCTCTGCCAAGTGTGGACACCAGGGTCGCTTGCAACGGTGCGAACTCTGCAAATGACCTGTCAATCCGGTTGGAGAGGAGAGTAAAAGGCTCCACTTTGAGGTTGGAAACGTAGATTGACTGACGGTCCTTAAGGAAATTGCGGGATATAATGATGCGAACAAACGGTTCATGGGCAGAGAGCAGCGGGGAACCAACCACCCATGGCAAGGATCAGATGACATGGGAATACGCTAACTCCAACACCCTCGATCCCAGTTCTAAGTTAACGCTAACATTCAAAAATCCGTTCAAAAGTCCGTTCACGAATTTTAAGATAACAACATGATTGAGCAATGTGTGTTTTGAAAATACCAAGTTCTGCATATGGGTAATCGAGCGTTGATAGTTTCAGCCTGGTCTAATATTCTCTATCCTGCCCGAAAAAACGCGAAACCCAAATTTCTTGATGCCAGTCTTCTATAAAATATTTAATTTCAATCAAGATGGTCAGCCTCAAAATTCGAATCGCTATCAAAAGCCCATTACTATATTATTTTTATTCCATCCGTCCCCTAGCAGCAGACCACGAGGTAACTAAATCCACCAAACTGAAACCCTCAACCAGTTACCAGCCAGGTGTTATAGTATCTATAAAGGAAACATTCAAGCAAAGCCTTGGGTGGGCATTTAATCGCATTCTTTGCCTACGACGCTCTTCCCCCTCTATTCCACATTTCGCATGGTAGGGTTCAAACCGCTATCTATGGCTGCGATCCAGTAGCCTTGATGGGTGCGAGTGCTCAATTCCTCCATCATTCATAAATGCTCGAAGTGAGCCAGTGAAGTCTCCTTCCGGTGGCAATTTCGAAAAGCCAGGTGAGCGGTGATAGCTATCATTTCCTGAAGTAAAGATGGTGATAAACAATGCGCAATAGAGTCCAGCAGTTAGAGATAGAGAACCACATTGACGTCACTCTATAGTACTATAGCAATTCGAGATGTAGGCCATTTATCAAATTACAAGACAGAAAGAAAGAAATTCCTAGCATAAACCCCCAGGAGGCTCTACCATTGACTACGATACCATGCTATAGTACACTCTAAGAAAAGTCTGCCAACTACTGCGTTGACTGAGAAACCCACATCTATGCCAGCAGCTTCATAGATGACGCTTCTGAAATCCAAATAGGGAAAACTAGAGCTTCAAATATCATAATTATCACAAAAGGAGAAAGGCAATGGAACATAGTTTCTTAAAACATAATAGATTTTCAGTCTGAGAACTAAAGTAGGCTTAATTATATAAAAAGGGGCACTCAAAACAATGCCTCGACTCACTCATTAACCCCTCCTCAAGGGTAAAAAGTAATTCGCCTCAAAACAATTTAGTAACGAACAGTCATTCCATTTCTGAATGGAGAAACAATTTAGTTCAACTTGGAAATGCAGCCATCAAGCTTCTGCTTAACCTCCTCGAGGCTGTGCTGGCTGGTGGACTTGCAAGAAGGAGCGACGACAAGGATCTTGGCACCGAACTCCTCAACGCAGTCCTTGGCAGTGCTGACAAGAGTCTTGACCTCAGCGTGGTAGCTGGAGCCCTTGATGACCTCAACCTTGGCATCGACAGCAACGGCGATCTTGAGAGAGCCACTGAGGAGCTCTTCGAGGCTGTCGCAGATCTTGCTCTCATCGGTACCGTAAGAGCGCTTGTAGCCAGGAGGGCTGTAGCTGCCCTTGCCAGAACCACCGCTAGGCTTGCCGGCGGAAGAAGCGCCACCACCGGGAGCGCTGTAAGAGCTGCCGCTGCCGCTGGGAGTAGTACCAGAAGAAGAACCGCCGCTGCTAGGCTTGCCAGAAGAAGAGCCACCGGGAGCGCTGTAGGAGCTGCCGCTGCCGCTGCCACTGCCGCTGGGAGAAGAACCAGAAGAGCTGCCGCCAGAAGAGCTGCCACCAGGGGTGCTGCCAGAGCCACTGGGGCTGCCAGAAGAGCCGCCAGGAGATGAGCCAGAAGAGGAGCCACCACCAGGAGCGTAAGTGTTGCTAGGCTGGCTGGGAGCGGTGCTGGAGGGGGTGCTGCCGGAGTCGGTAGGGGAAGAGCCGGAAGAGTCGCCGCCGGACTCGTTGTCATCACCAGAGTCGTCATCATTGTCGTCGCCGGAGTCGTTATTGTTGTCATCACCAGAGTCCTCGCCACCAGGGCTGTATGAAGATCCAGAGCCGGAGCCAGATCCTGAACCAGAGCCGGAGCTACCAGAACCACCAGAGGCACCGCCAGAGGCACCGCCGGAAGCACCTCCGTGACCACCGGCACCAGCACCTCCGCTAACACCACCTGAGGCGCCGCCAGAAACACCGCCCGAGGCACCACCACCGATGCCGCCGTGAGCACCACCGGAGGCACCACCACCAACACCGCCGGAGACACCACCAGAGGCACCGCCGCTAACGCCGCCGTGAGCACCGCCAGAGGCACCGCCAGAAGCACCTCCACCGACACCTCCGGAGACGCCGCCGGACGCACCTCCGTGAGCACCACCACCAACACCTCCGGATACACCACCTGAGGCACCTCCACCAACACCTCCAGAAACACCACCCGAGGCACCACCACCGATGCCGCCGTGAGCGCCGCCACCAACGCCGCCAGACACGCCGCCAGAAGCGCCGCCTCCAACACCTCCAGAGACACCACCAGAAGCACCACCAGAAGCGCCGCCTCCGACCCCTCCGTGAGCGCCACCGCCAACACCTCCGGACACACCTCCGGATGCACCACCAGACACGCCGCCAGAAGCGCCGCCGCCGATACCACCAGAGGCACCACCACCAACACCTCCATGAGCGCCGCCGCCAACGCCTCCAGAAACACCGCCAGAGGCACCACCTCCAACGCCGCCAGAAGTTCCGCCTGAGGCACCACCTCCAACACCGCCAGAAGCGCCGCCAGAGACACCACCAGAAGCTCCGCCAGAGGCACCGCCGCCAATGCCTCCATGAGCACCGGCACCGGCACCGGCACCGCCAGAAGCGCCGCCGCTTACACCACCCGAGGCGCCACCAGAGGCGCCACCAGAGGCACCTCCATTACCTCCCAGCCAGCCGCCGCCGCCGAGAAGACCGCCGAGGTTACCGAGCTTGCCGTAAGCACCGTTGAAGATACCGCCAACGCCAGGAAGGCCGGCACCAATGCTACCGCCGAGGCCACCCTTGCCAGAGCCGTAACCGCCGCCAGAACCTCCAAGGCCACCCGAAACACCGCTTGAGGCTCCACCCGAGGCTCCACCCGAGCCACCGAGGCCTCCGTAAGCACCTCCGGAACCACGAGCGCCGCCAGAAGCACCGCCAGAAGCACCACCAGAAGCGCCGCCAGAGGCACCGCCACCGAGACCTCCGTAAGCACCGCCGGAGCCACCAGCGCTGCCAGAGGCACCGCCAGAAGCACCACCGTAACCCGGGTTTCCATAGCTTCCGCCGCCGCCGAGGAGACCGAAAGTACGCTTGATCTTGTAACCGTGGGTGGTGGAGGAGCCGCTGGAGGAGCCACCAGACTGCTTGCCACCGTAGCCAGAGCCACCAGCAGCACCAGAAGCACCACCAGACACGCCGCCGTAAGCGCCGCCAGAGGCACCTCCATTGCCGCCGGCTCCAGCATGGCCGCCAATGCCACCAGAAGCACCTCCTCCAATGTGACCGCCGGCACCGCCTCGGACACCACCGGAGGCACCTCCGTGAGCACCTCCGTAGGCACCACCGTGAGCACCGGCTCCGGCATGACCACCAGCTCCGGCGTGGCCACCGACAGCGCCGCTGGCACCGCCGCTAACACCGCCATGTCCGTAAGAGCCACCAGAAGCCTTGCCGTAACCACCAGCGCCGCCACGGCCACCGGCTCCAGCATGGCCGCCGATGATGGCACCACCGCCAATGTGACCACCGGCACCACCACGGACACCACCGGAGGCACCACCCCCGATGTGGCCGCCGGCACCTCCGTGAGCTCCGCCGTAAGCACCGCCGTGACCGCCAGCACCGCCGGAAACACCACCAGAAGCGCCACCAGAAGCTCCGCCGTGGCCACCAGCACCGCCAGAAACACCGCTGGAAGCACCTCCGGAACCGTAAGCGCCACCATTGCCGCCAGCGCCACCAGAAACACCGCTAGAAGCGCCGCCAGAGGCACCACCGTTACCGTAAGCAGAGCCAGATCCGCTGGGTGATCCGCTGGATGCACCGCCGGATGTGGGAGGAGCACCGTAGCCGTAAGTTCGCTTGTCGTAGTCGCTTGTGGCCTCACCACCAACGTTGATGTTGACGTCGATTTCGCCGGAAAGGTGAGTGATGACACTAATTAGCTCGGTGGCATCCTTCATGATTTCCTAAAGCTGTGTAAGTCATGGATATCCTCCCAGTATCTAAATAATGTTCACTCACAGGTCCCTGAGCTTCAATGTTGGCAGAGGTAAGTCCCTCGGTGCTATCACAGACCTCACCAGTGAGGTCGGTGATGTGGCTGATCTGGCTAGTAATATCTGTCACGGACAGAGTAGCCTGGACCGAGGTGACGGCCAGCATCGAGGTAGCGTAGACGAATCGGTACTTCATTTTGAAACGAGAGAAGTTGATAAAACGATTGAAAGTAGGATAGTAGTAAGAGTAAAGAGTAGTAGTAGTAGTAGTAGTTGTTGTTGTTGTTGTTGTTGTTGTTGTAATAGCAGTACGATTCGATTGGAAAGAAATTAACGATTGAGCTGAGCTAGCAGAACACAAAAGCGAATGGAAATAAAAGAAAAAAGGGAATTACTATTGAGGAGGTTGAGGAGTGAGTGAGTGAGTGAGGAAAGGAAAGCTGTTTGGGAGGATATCAAGCCAAGTTAAATACTCGAATGGCTTCAATATTGACAAGGCGAGATGCCCCAAGATTTGGCATCTAAATTTGCCTCCCAGCCGTAGCCTTTCCGTCTGAGGAAAGGTCCTCAGAACATCCGTGTGTCACTTGCATAGCATTGATTACCATGATGCTCTGGCGTTCAGGACGTTCAGGTCAGCGAGTCGATGCTAAGCCGTAGATCCAACCAGAAGCCCGGAGACCCCTGTCCCCTGGCCATCGACAGAACTAAACCCATCCCTGTCTGATCTGTGCTAATTTAAGCTTGCGGTGTCGCCAAAGTATGGGGGCGTGGTGCGCAGAAATCCCCAGGCTTGGTTCAGGGGAACAACTCCGGCGTGTGCACGATCCCGGTCCGTTCCCACGTTTTAGTTCGTTTCGACCGTAAGGCTAGCAGCCGGCAACCGAGCGACTCTCCCCACGACCGTCAATGCTTGGCCAGGCACACACCAGCGATCTGCGCTAAATCCCATGCGTCGCTGGCCAAAACCTCAGCCAAGCGTGTTTGATGTAGCACAGCTCGACCCAGTTTTTCGCTTCCGAAACCTCCGTGGCTGGCGCCACCACCGTTCTGGCTCAGGATACGAGGAATCTCTGGCAGCACCCTACTGCATCTCCTCTGTGCACCATGTGGGCAAGGGCAAGGGCACGCTCGCATTTCACCAAAGACGGCACCGCGATCACAGCTCCTCGGGGATCTGCACTGCGTCTCCGGGAATGTCAAAATTCGGTCCTTTTTCAGCAAGGATACCATCTTCTTTTCTTTCCCCGATGCCAGAATTAGACCAATTGGGATCTGTGTACTATGTAGATCAAACGGTGAACGATTCCCGACTTCGAGGCCGATGTGGCAGAGTGAATCAAGGATGTGATCCGGTGAAAATGACTCTGTTGAGTGATTACCGTAAATTGTCGGGGGACCTTTGCTCTAGCTGAAGACCTTGGCCATATCCGGATAGTCTAGGTAGACCACCAAAAAAGGCCAGTCTAAAGACACCACGTACGAAGCGACTTTCCAGAATAGAACTTGCTGTGATTAATCACCTCTCATTGTATCAAAAGATTCAGTGCATAGAGCTGAAAACAAAGACATGCTTAAAAGTTACATCGACGTTCCTTTTTGTCATATATCGCATAAATTATCGCCTTGAATCTTGTCCCCCGCGTCTGTGTGGTTAGCTGGCGATCGACGGTCGTGCGCCGCCAGCCAATCATGGTTTCCCATAGAGTGTAGGGTAGAAATAGCAGCAAATATGAACTGAAAGCCAATATCGCACCACTTTATAGTGTGTATTGCATCTTCATTGCTTGTTGGATTAATTTATGGTTTCTATGATAATTGTGGAAAGCAAACCTGCATGCTGGAGAAAGTCGACAATCGAAAATGTCTCCCACTCATATACGCTGTTGCAATGTTCGCCGTGCTAGGATTGTAGTTTTTAATCGAATCTCTAAAAACCCACACCCCCCTTCTCAGACATGCTAAAGATCTTGGCCCATCTGCCCCCCGATCAGCAGAATGTGAAGTAACCGATTCATCTGCGGCTCAGATGATGAACTATTAGTTATTCCTTTTTAAGTGTCCACAAAGAGAATGATGAAATTCAAAACTTGACAGTTCTGAGGGATGGTATTCTTGACCATGCAAAGCCTACTCTGCCTCTGTCTCAGTCGACTCTTCGCTTGGTAGGTTCTCATCCCGCCGAATGAGCAACTCTCTTAGACGCCTGCGATTATTCCTCCACGTCGTAAAATCCTCAATCTCCTGGCCCCTGATTGAAGGTGTGACTTGATTTCCGCTTTCATCCTTCAGATAGTCTGGTATCCCGTCACCTGTATCCACATCCGTTTTCGGCTTTAGTTGCGTCCCGCTTGAATTCTTAGGCCCGTCACCAACTTGCCATGCCACGGGCACTAGATGCTTCTCTTCCACATGGTTCTCAAACGCCTCCTCATGCTCAAACTCGACCGGCGTCTCCTGCCGACCACACCTCCCCCAACGGCAAGACAAATGAGTTTCACCACCGCGGACGTGGACGACATAGACGTGCCGCCTCAAGGTGTCGAGATTGTGCAATTCGGCCCTGCATCCACGCCACTCACACAGAAATGTGATAAACGGGGAGCTGAGCTTGCAGTAGATCTCCCTTGGTTGTGGAGACGGTGGCTTGGGTGGCCGTCCTCGACGTTTGGGGTATCCGGTGAGTGGCTTCGGTGGCTTGACCTGCCTAGCTTGCCGAGACGCCGCAGCTGTGGCCTGGACGACTTTGGAAGTCGAGTTTCCGTTGTAGGGAAAGCCCGACTTCAAGCCTTTGGAGCCTTTGGGCCTCCCCCGGCTCCGACTAGGAGGTGCCGATTCAGCCCCTGACGGCACACTCTCCGGTGCATTGCTCGGACTATGCTCGTCTGGCCGGTCGTGCGCGGGTGCCTCTGCTGCCCCGTGCGTTCCCCCATGACTGAAATCAAAATGAGCCGCGAGACTGGATTCGTCCCGAACAGGTGATGCGCTGAGCAGCACAGCAATCCGCGGCCTGGTTGGCGGGCTCAGTAACTGCGTGTCTGACGTGATGAGCTCTCTGTGGAATGGCGGGCTCTGGCTCCGCGAGGAAGGCTGATCAGCTGCCAACGGGTCCTCAGAACTCGTGCTGCCAGGTCCCAAGGGGTGCTGCTTCAAGTGCGCTGGCAAAGAAATTTGCCTAGTAAGACTGACGTTGGGATGGAGTCCATTTGGTGCGTCCATCTTTCTTTCACGAGCCAGGGGACCGCTGCGAGTCAAACGCTGGTGCGGAGCAGTTAAAGGGAGGGCGGGGTATCGAGAGCAAATCGGAACAAGTGGAATAGCATAACAGCTTTCCCTGACATGTTCGTCGAGGAAAGAACTAACGCGACTGGTTTCTCGCGCTATGTTGAATTGTCGTGGTGTCGCAGACAGGTCACGTGTGCACGTGGCATCATGATGGCCCCTGGACCTGGTTCCAGATTGTCTTTTTGTTACCAGGCACCACACTTGCACTTCAGCAACCGCGTATTTTTTTTTTTTTTACCGTTAGCTCGAAGTATATTTTGACGGTGTGCTTTTACAATCTATTTGCGTCAAAGACCGGTGGTTTTCAGGTGATAGCGGGATGCATGCAGCATCAAGGATCACTGGGACAAGGAAAACCTTGAAGCGGGATGAGATCTAAAGGATTGCCACTATGCTACAGAGTCTGACTAACGCTCATGCTCGATGTAATTAAGGGTGGCGATGGCAAGAGCAAGAAGCAAATAAAGGATAATACGAAACACTACTTCTATTGTGCTTCTCTTCGCACGATGAAGGCATGGATGAGATTTTTTTTTTCACATCAAAAATAGAGACCTGTCTGTAGGGTAGCGTATTCATGCTGCTGGGTGGGTATTCCATCCGCAGCGAGGATGGATTGCTAAGAGACTGGACGACATTGCCGCGCTTTCCGGAGTCGCAGCGGATGAGGTAACCGACCGGATGAATAGTTTAACCTGTGGCCCTCTTCAGCTAGGTAAATTTAGGAACGCCAACCATCCCCCTCACCTGTTGCGGTAGCTATGGAGCCAGATTTGGACACGGCTTTTCGCAGGGTGGATGCCTGCTCTGGGAGCGAAACCGACTCGACTGCTCCACGATGAGTGGAGCGAAGCCAAGGAGCCCAACTGCCTGAGAGCAATGTCCCTTTGGTGAGCCCAACTTTTGTTGCCGTTGTTCCGAAAGCCTTGCCGAGACTCAGCTAGGGAAGATCCATTCAGCCTTGTCCGCCATAGTTTTGTTTCCATGCACTGGAGGCAAAGGGTTTCAGGTGATCCTCGCACCCTGCTGCAGCACATGGCTGCCCTTGTTTCTGACTCTATTTTCCCTGCTAAGGCGCCCCCCACACCTGTTTTTTCCTACCGAATAAGCCGACCATTCTTAACTTGCTACTTACTTACTTGACAGAAGCGATGCGAGTAATGGCGAGTGTTGTGGCGTCTGCACCAATTTCAGGGGCAATCTCTTGATTAATTATCCGATGGTCTGAGCGGCGCACGGATGGCTTGTGGGCTCAGCTTCTGGCGCGCAAAAGCCGGCTTGGTGTGGTATTCTAGAACACTTGCTAACACTGACCGTTTCAGCACCTAAAAGAGTCCACTCAAATAAAATGATTTTTTACAAACCAGACCAAGATGTGCAATATGGAAACCTAGCATGATGTGATTCCGGCCAAATTGGTGCAGATTTCTATTAAAAGCATTTTACCCGCTAGTGTCTTTGACCACGTCTAGGCCCGACTTACAAGATCCACCTGCGGTGAGGATTCCACTCGGCACGCTTTGACCCGCCGATCAGCCATTCTCCTACAGTGATCACTTCACAGCTACCGTGAAGAAGATGGGGAGAGAAGTAATCAATAAAAGACATGATGGGCGCGGCAATAAAGGTAAACCTTTCACAAAAGCCATAAATAAGACTGCCCGTGTTTAGATTTTACGTTGGAATCTATGCCTCGATCAACGTGTACCACAATGTTGTTGGGATGCTGTTGACTTGGTCCAGGGCCCTATTCTGTGGGTGCTGTTGTTGCTGTCTCATGCTTTGCTCGTATTGCTGTGCAGTGATCGACAATGGCCTGCAGAATCACGCTTAAACGGACCATCTGTGAAACATTCACAGTATGCAGGCACAAAAGCCCGACGAGACACTGCATGCACGCATGCAAAGCACGTTCCGGAAAATCCATGCTTGTGCAGCCATTGACCTTGGCGACACATCCACTGACCTGAGTCATAGAAAGTTTTTTGTCATGCTAAAGTTCTCAGGACAGAAGCATATGGAAGAAATCGCATTTACCGGATCTTGGGCTACGGAGTTCACATTCGCATTCTGAGGTATAAGTTCTTTAGTACCTATCGGGGATGGGGCAAATTGGACAAGACTCGCACGCTTTGAATATGTAACACCACATATGCTTGTCCCATCACCACAGAAGAGAAAATCCAAATAGTAAACGACTAGATTACTTAATCGGGTGCAATATCCGACAAGGTAAAAAACCACAGGTGTCATGTTTCAAATGATTGGAATTTGTACATTTTGGGAGACATGCATTCAATGCGACGTTGGGGTCATCCCTGTTTCGTAACTCTACCACGGCTCCTGAAAAGGACTCTCAAGTGGTACAAGTACTCCAAACCTCAAGATTTGATTCCCTAGTGACCTCATTATTCAACCAGTATCTAACGAGATGGGGAACAAGACCCTGCCATAATTATCATGGCCCACTATCCAATTAATTAACATGATGCATTTGGTGAAACCGCCTGGAAATAATTGGGTTTAATGACCGAATATGCATATTTAAAGCCTGACACCTGAAAATGTCTCATTAAAGCTGTCTGAAGTTTGCATAATTATTTTGTGAGTTTCGATTTTAGACTTTGTCATCATCTTGAAGCAGGTGTAGGGTCCTCATGATCGACACCCGATGATTTAAAAATGAGCTGAGACTCAAAAAAGATAAGCAATAGTTACGTATTAAGGTGAAAAGACAGGGGATATGCGAAGTGAACACTACAATAGACAATTTGAATATTGATGCAAAGTATGGTGAGTAGGGATAAGGTGGAAGGGCAACAATTTTGACCAATGAAATATTGGGCTAAGCTTGCTTTTGATGGGGGGCTGGCCTTGCTTGCAGAGACAAATATACACACTAAGTCTAAATGATGAATTTTGGGTTGCATGTGTTTTGATGTTTTGCTGAAAATTGAATGCTTTCCGAATAAAAATATTTGAATTCGTTAAGATGAAATATATTTGCGATGGTTAGGACATTTTGCTTAGCGATGGCTTGCTCTTGAGAGCCTGCCATAATATGGTAGAATTTTGATCATATCTCAATCTATGTCTGATAGTTTAACTCCTGATTGGGTGATGCATAGGCTATGTATGGGACCTGCGCCAGGTATTTGCGTCTTGCGCTCCATCGCTATTTCAATAACTGGTCCATTCTTCGATTCTCATACAAAAATCACACACTGGACTCCCCGGCAGAAAGTCTACCTACTAGCTGAGAGCCCTCTACTTCAATGAAGCTTTAGGGGACGCGTCGCAACTCAGTGCGAAATACAAAAGTGGGTTTCCATCACCAACCACTCTACCTCCCGTTCATCATGAGTCGCCATTAGTAGTATAACTCGGATCCAATTATGGTACAGCTGCGCGGTTTAAAGTTCTCTGAGCTGAAAAAAATATAATCTGAACACGGCCTGCTCGAGGACACCATTAATTTGCACTCACTTATGAGCAAAAGAATTGCGGTAGCAGATGGCGCCTTCAATTTTAATGCGTGTCGTTATTTGTAAGGTCAACGCAAACTTTAGTTTTTTTCTTACAACCATGAGAATGATACTAGGATCATTCTTATACCTATTATATGAGACTGGAGTATCTCTCTTAGATATCCCATGGAACACTATTTCCCGACGTGTTCAGACACGATGGGGTGCACACAACCGAAGGTGAGGACAGGCATCTATGATATTCTATTTACTCTAGCTACTCAGCTAAGTAATGGATCAAGACTGATCGATTTGGGTTGAGATTTTTGTACGTTTGCAGCAACAAAGAAATTTAGATCTGTTTAAAGAGTCTCTGGTGGATATTACCAACGGATTTGGCTACCATTCACATGTACAAACTGAATAAGGCCAGAAATAACGCGAGAAATACGTCAGGGGTTCGTTCCGAGACTTTCGGCTGAGATATTCTTTTTTAATCAAAAAATAATTTGTTCTGAAGTCATTAAAATACCTTCTCCTCTACTCTACGGCTTCATTCTTGCCTCATATCATAACAATGGGCTGTCCGTTGAGATGCCCAGCATGCTTGACAAATGGACGGAGCATCTGGAGGTAAGCAAGTAATTATGCAAGCGATCTTTGTATTGCGGATCTGTTCGTGCTAATAAGTATTTTAAACTCTGAGATGGTTGATTCTCCCACGCAATGACTTTGGATTTTTGGGGGCCTTGACAAAAGTGTGCGGAGACAAATCGCCTTTGAGATGCCTGCGTAAAATTGCCAACAGATTGAAGAATGTAAATTTCTTCTTTTAGTGATTAATCTGAAACCAGTGGGCTATCGTCCAAAGCAACATTTGGTGCTATGACAGTCTTTGCCACCTTGTCGCGATCGTTGCGCACAGACAGACCCCGTTTCTGTACAACTCCAGCTTACCCTTTAATTTTCACTCACAGACTGTCGTCTCATGTCTCATAAGGCGACCTGGGCCACTGTCCCAAAGGACGCGTAAAATGTTTCTTCTTTAGCCCTTTAGACAATAATCACCAATCACTTACCGTGCCTGCTGCACTCCTGCGAGAGAGTTCCACGGTCCCTAGGTTAATAACTAACCAAACCTTTTTTTCAAGGCTTTGAAGGGAGCATGGACCTTTTGCGGATTCGGGACTTTTCACCATCCATTTATTTGACTACCAACGACCTACAAAATGCTTGTCTTGTGGAAATCGGTCTCTTTCCTTGTAGCCATCCTTTCTCTGGCCAGTCGAGCCGTCGCCATCAACTGGACAGTACCAGACCTCCTCGACAGTCCTCTTTATGGTTCTCCAGACAATAACTTTAATTGCAGAAGCAATGAGCACCCCAATCCTGTCGTCCTCCTGCACGGCTTATCTGCAAATCGCAATCTTTATATCAACCAGCTGGCGTGGAATTTGACTGATGCGAATTATTGCGTTTTCACGATGACATATGGTGCTCCTGTTTTTGCGCCTTGGATTGGTGGTGTCACTGATATTCGGGGAAGTGCCAAGGAGGTAGCTGATTTCATCAGAGAAGTACAGGAAAAAACAGGAGCGAATGCCATCGACCTCGTCGGCCACAGTGAAGGCGGAGTCATGGCTCTTTATGTTCCTATGACTCAATATGGCATCTCGCCTATCATTGACCATATTGTTGCTCTCGCCCCAATTGTTCATGGTACCTCATATTTGTCAATCACGAATTTTGTCTATGCTGGCGGCTCCACCACCCGTGGAATCGTGGCAGAGCTATTTAAGATCACGGGATGTCCTGCATGCAATGATATGGCTACTGGTGGAAATGTTTACGACGACTTTCAGAATGCAAGTCAGATCGTTCAACCTGGAAATAAAGTCAGCATTATTATGTCTAATAACGATGAGCTGATAGCTGTTGAAACGAGCGTGGTGAATGAATACGGCGTTAGAAACATTCTCGTGCAAAATGTTTGCCCAAATGACAAGGTTGGCCACGCTGGTATTGCTTGGGATCCCACTGTTTGGAATCTGGTAATTAATGAGCTAACAGAGGATTACAGCCGCACATTTGAATGTGCAAATGGCACTCGCTTCTGATTTTGTTATTTTAGTATAGAGAAAGAAAAAGCATTTAGATATGAGCCCGGAATTTTGTATCACTGTGTTAGACAGGCCACAAGGGGAATGAGCAGGGGAACGACTAATGACGAATGCAATGCTCTTTATGATAGGATTTTCAATTCGAAAAGGATATTATAAGCCTAATTGTGAGTGATTAGAACTTTCCATTTGCTGGTTCTTTTCTATAGTTTGTGAGCTTTCGTTTCCAACACTGTCCTTGCTACTTCATCAATCGACTTTGCGACATAGTCCATGTTTTCGTCGTTGAGACCAGATATCGTGATGCGACCATTGGGTACCAAATAAATGTGATATCGTTCTTGGAGGATCTTGCATTGAGTAGGGGTCAAGGGCAAAAGACTAGAATTATGAGTAAACCAGAGTATTATGGGGGGCGAGTTGGCAACTTACCAAAAGAGTCCATTACCCTTGGTAAGAACATTCCAATCTCCAGGGGTCTTGTACTGATCCGAAAGAAGATTGAAAAGCTTGGCACGAATTTTACCCAATCTCTCTGGGACTGTGGCCAGTTCCTTTTCCCTACGGGCGCGAATGGTTAGCTTTTGGATCACACACAGATTGAGACGAAAGCTAACCAAAGAGATCTTTTAATAGGATCGGAAAGAACCAAATTGACCAAGCGGGATCCATAAGCGGGGGATGATGAGAACTCAGACCGGATGAGAAATCGCATCTGATCGTGCACTGCCGCAGCAATTTGTGAATCGAGACATACGGCGTGTAAAGCACCAACCCGCTCGCCATACAACCCAAAGTTCTTTGAGAATGACTGGCAGACAAACATTTCAAAACCTTGTTCAGCAAAGTGGCGAACAGCGTAGACATCATCATCGAGACCGTTTCCGAGGCCGTGATAGACGATGTCAAACAGTGGGAACAGCCCACGAACTTTCATTTCTGTTGCCAGAATGCGCCATTGCTCCTTTGTAAAGTCTGCTCCGGTGGGATTTTGGCAGCAGGCCTGGAGTATGAAGATGCTGCCACGAGAAGCGGTCCGCACTGCATTCAAGACAGATTCCCAGTCTACGGAGGCGGTTTTGGCGTCATAGTGAGTGTATGTGCGGCATTCGAGACCCGCTAGAGCGATCATGGGCATATAATTGCCCCAGGCCGGAGTTCCCAGATAAACTTCCTTTCCCATCCCCGGAATTGAATGACTGAGGAGCATGAGGGCGATGTGGAGTGATCCTGTGCATGAAATTGTTTGAACTGACGCTACCTGTTCTCAACGGTCAACAATGAAATAGAGAAATGGCAAATGGGGATTATGTACTCGACTGGCTTGGAGTAGCGACGACTCTGGCGTGAAAATAAGTTCGGCAGCATGTTTCACATAATTTGCGTTGCCAGTAGTGACTTCATACTGAACGTCGAGAGCAATTAGTTCGCATCTCTGGGGGAACATTCAGGGAGATTAACCAACATCATGATCAGGGTTCGATGTCGCTAGGATTTGTTTGGCCTACAAAGTAGTGAGCCAAATACAGACCATCTGTGAAGGGCCAACATCAATTCTTACATCTTTCAAGATTTGCATCTCATTATAGACACCCTTCTCATTGCGGTAGATTCCAGCAGCAAGATCTACCTTCTTGGGGGAGTTGTCGCCGTCTGTCTGTATCTTCAGATGATACATCACATCGGGGGCTCCCGGCTTGACGTCTTTGAAGAACATTGTGCTTAATGTGTTTGTGGAGCCTGGACCAGGGTATGGGAATGGAGATGGACGTTTTCTATGAATCCAGTAAATAAATCATTTCTATATAAACCAGTGATGAATCAGCTTGAATTTTACAAAAGCCGCTCAGGTTGAGGATGCTGCAGGGCCTGCGATGCCAGTAGTTCGGCACCCGTTCCCGAAGCAAACGTGGCCGCCCCATCCAATTTCTCTATTCATATTGAAAGAGGGTTTCATGGCGTAATTGTTGCTATTACGTAGCATGAAATCGGTGATACCCCGGATTAGTGTTCCTAAGCTAACTCGTCAAGAATCTAATACTAATCGGGAGGGGACTAGTTGTTTTCTTGAAGGGCTTGTTGTGATATTTATTTTCGGCGCCCGTTCCCGGGATTTGCCCCACATCTCTCACACCATCTAAATCTGCCAACCCTCCCGACAATGCTTGCTTTGGCCTTCGGAGTGGCAGTTCACACAGGTTCCGCGCATAGAGACCCATCTCGGGCCTCCGTGTATGCGAGTTACATTGGACCATTCATTGGCTCTGCTCAATCCCCATTCAAGCCATGTCGTCAGGACCGAGGAGAGCCAGGAGTGCCCAAAAGAGAGCACCTTCAGTCTCGGGGACGGCCTCCGTGCAGAAGACTTCCCCCGTCATCGCGTCAGTTTTGATCCTCCCCCAGCGGTGCTGGCTAGAGGCGAAAGCCTCTGTTGCGTGCAGAGACCCGCTTCTAGCCATCATCATGCCTTGAAGTGCAGCGGAACACTGTTTTTGGTTCTGCCTAATCATAGGTGAAGTGTTCAACTGACATGGCAATCTTAGCTGCCAAACTTGTCGTTCCAAGAAAGTAAAGTGCTCAGGCACTGCTCTATGTGTATACTGCTCGAAAAGAGGCCTCTCCTGCACAATCCAGCCTCATGGGCCAAAACGGGTCTATTCAGTCACGTCTGAGTCCCCATCATCTGTGTCTCATGTTGGTTTCTTCACTAACCTTTCATAGGACCATTAACGAACTCCAAGGTCGATTAGCTAGATATGAGGACCAAAATAGAACAGAAAATGACTCCATCGCTGGTTGTTTCTCTATCTTACCTGTCTCTGAGAAGTTTTCATTCTTATATCTAAATAGGCGACGCAAGCCCGTGCAATACGACGCCGACTTCAGATCGCGTACCAGTTCACTCCGTGGGGGAGTCTCTACCCGATAGTCAGAGCGATATAAGAAATATCACATCTCCCCGAGCCGAAGATTCCAATCTTCAACAAGCAACACCTAACAGCGCCATCTTTCTTCAATCTGAAAAAGAACCCGATCAAAACGGGTCCCTGCATTCTTCCCATCGTTCTAGTAAGGATTTTCTCTAGCATAATATGTGATGATGCAGCTAACCATGGCAGCCATTACAACGGAATCATCGTTATGCTCCAACAACGTTTTTGGTACTAGAGTGCAAAATCTGCTCTTTAGGTCCGGTTCTAGTTGGCGGAACGCGTCAAACCCAGTCACTGCTATTTCAGAGCCTAGTGATAATCTGGATGTTCCCTTTGGCACAACCAACCCTTCGATTAGCAAATTTCCAGGATGGACCAGTGAGGATGAGGCTTATCGGCTGTTGGAAGCGGCCAATTTCTATATCGGCCAGACGCAGAACCATTACGACCCACGAGAATTATCCGACCAATTAGGCACTCTATACGCCAACCTGATGGCTGCAACACAGCCACATGATCTCTTACATATTGAGCTGATAATTCTACTGGCAATAGGAAAGCTCTTGACAGTCAAGTTCGACCATTCAGGAGCCCCCATTCCAGGAGAGGCCTTATTTGAGTATGCACTTCATAATTTCCCTTCTCTCAATGTTCACTACATTCGTGGAAGACTGGGTGTTCAGACCCATGCCTTGATGGCTGTATATCTTCAGATGGTGAACCGCAAAGAGGAAGCCTACCTTTATGTACGCAGCAACTCCACCTTGCTATTGTTCTGTGTCGAACCAACCTAACCTCATTAGATCAGTACGGCTGTCCGATTGGCGATCCTGCACGGCTATCATCAAGATTCAGCCAAGTTACCACTTCTAAGATCTGAAAAGACGCAGATAAATAGATTATGGTGGGCAATTTACATGCAAGAAAGGTAGATCGAAAAGTTCTTGATTGGCCCGCATAGGTGCGTTGACGCTGACTTTCTTAGGCGATTGGCTTCTGCAACTGGAAAGCCGTCTGGTGTTAATGACGAGGTTATTTCTGTACCTCTACCGTTTGATGCGGCTGGGTTTCCCCCTGGTTCTCCAATTCGGGCCAATGTCAAAATTGCTCGAGTGACAGGGCAGATAATAGCCGGTAAGCCTTGGAATTCGCTCGTATTGTCAGGCTGCTAATGTGGAAACTAGTCTTGTATAGTGGAAAGTCCCGCACGGAACAAGATTTCGTTAACAATGTTCAACAAATCATTCGAAACTTGTTTGAGCTGTCTACAGAGATTCCCCCAGAACAGAGCCTGAACTTCACTGGAGACAGTGCAGACTTGGCCCTAAGAACTGTAGCTTCATTGCATCTCTCGCTCTACCAGGTAAATTACTTTGCCTCTTTACAAAGCCAATAAACCTGATTACTAAAATCTATCTTGTTTTCATTAGGCTGTACTTTTGACCATAAGACCCCTCATGCTGCACGCAGCGCAACTTATTTTGAGTGGCGATGTGTCCATTACTGAGGAGCTTCATGGTGGTACATTGGGTAAACTCTCGAGGACCTGCTCAGAAGCAGCAAGAAGGCTCGTGGGCGTTGCGCAATCTTTGAAACAAAAGGGATTAATTGGTTAGTATCCTCTCTTTGCTTTATACTTGTTCTAGCTAAATAATCTTCATTACAGTCGTTTTTGGATTCTTTGACTGCGACGCAATTTTCTCAGCAGCATTCATAATGCTCCTCACCGTCATCATAGACTCGGCTTGCGTTTCAGAGCATAGAACAAACCCAGTTCCAGGATTGCGAGAGGTCATGGACATGCTACAATATTTTGGCGATAATGGCAACAGTTTTGCAATGGACAGATTCCTAGAGATCCAGAGTATCTGGCAACATCTCTCAACAATCCTCCAAGTGCTTCCAGACTCAGTAGAAAACCCAGAAAACGATGCACAAATTGTCAATGTCGCGGTACAACCTAGCGTTCCTGACCCTGACCATCACGATCCAGACGGGCAAGAGAAACCACCAGGACCTTTGGGGTTCAGAGCTGAAGATAGATCTGATACGGAGCAGATCAATAGCCGCCCACAAATAATAGAAGACCAACCGATATCATCACAATTTAACTTATGTAGCGATATATCTAATATTTGGCTGTCGCCTGAGGTTGTCACTGACGGCATCACGAATAACGTGGTTGACCTTGTGGCTGGACTTCCAATTGAAGAATATTACAACCACTACCAATCGCTCTTAAATGATGCAGAGTGGGAATTAACTGGCCACGATGTGGGGGATTTTGCTCAACTTCGCAGACATGTCCTTCATCCGACAATATAGATATACTTCTAATATCATGGTCTCTAGAGAACAGAATATACCATCCAGGGTTGCGTACGTGATATGCTGCCGTGTGGTGATCAATGCGCTTATTCTAGAATAAAGAGTCAGTGTTCTTGCTTGTATTTATTTAATGGAGAATGAATCCAGGTTCTGAGGCTCAATGTACCTGGAGCGTCTATGGATGAGTGGGTCAATTATCCTATACCATCTCTTTTCTTTTGCTTTCATGGCTGAGATTAAGGTGGAAGAAGCAAGGCGCTTATCCCTACCTAATAGTTCTCCCAACAATTTCATAAATCTCGAAGACATGGGTGTCTGTCTGGTTCGGTTGGGACCTCGGAGACAGGCCCCGGTCTTTTTTCTACCATCTCGGTGACTGTTCCCGACCACATTTCTGTAGTTTCTCCAACATAACATCCAAACCGATCGCTAAATTGATCGCTTGACACTCACTTAATTAAAAGATAAGAAGGCCTTGATTCTCCACGATTTTGAGATTTCAATTTTCATTCATCTCCAACAAATCAGCATAGACTAGTGGCCCAGCTGGACACCCAAGAAATGTCTTCGAAAACATATGTCGTCATTGGCGCTGGCGTGATTGGCTTGACCACTGCTCTGGAATTGAAGTACAGATTCCCCGTTGCCAAGGTTATTGTACTTGCAAAAGAGCTGCCAGGTGACTCGAGCCCCACCTACTCTTCAGCCTGGGCCGGCGCGAATTGGATCTCTTCCGCCACGGACAACGGATGTCAAGAGGACTGGGACCGGACCACTTATCTGAAGTTTAAGGAACTTTCTCAGACCCACCCCGAATGCGGCATTGAAGAAATGGATTTGATATCTTTCTATGATGAGCCGATAGAAAAGGTGAATATCTTGAGCGACCGCACAGGCAAAATCTGGTATGCAGATTTGGTGGGTGGGATCAAGCAGATCCCGACACAGGAATTGCCGGAGGGAGCCAACTTTGGCTTCCAAATTTCTACCTTCATAATCAACACGCAAAAGTATTTACCTTGGTTCGTTAATCCATTTAATCTAAACACAATACGAAGAATCTAACTGACCCTTCACAAAGGCTTCAGATAGAACTAGCAAAGCTAGGGGTGGAGATCCGACGGTCAATGGTTGACCACATCAAAGATGTCAAAGAGCGTTTTCCAAACGTATCGGCCGTTTTTAACTGTACAGGACTGGGAGCTTATTCTCTTGGGGGTGTCGAAGATCAAGACGTCTATCCTGCAAAGGTGCTGGGTTCCCGGGTTTGGTTGTTACGTCATGGGGAAATAGGCTAATCTTTAATTCGACAGGGCCAAATTTACCTTGTTGAATCCCCATCTGAGAGCATTTCGAAAATGTACTTTCGGTCAAGTGAGCGGCTGGGAAGCAGTAACACCCACATTTTCCCAAGAGGCAAAGATGGTGGGATCATTCTCGGGGGGTGCCGGTTCAATGGCGATTGGAGTGGGGACTTTGACTCCAAAGTGGGAGAAGAGATCAAGACACGTTGCTGTGCTTTACTTCCAGAGCTTGGGAAGCCAGAAGATCTGCGTATTCTGCGAAAAGGAGTTGGACTAAGGCGTAAGTGTTTACCCATTCATTCATCAACACTCTAACTTTGAAATTAGCTAGCAGGAAGGGTGGCGCCAGGATTGAGAAAGAACACAACCATGGCCTGACAATCATCCACAACTATGGCGCGAGCGGAGCAGGGTATCAAGCATCGTGGTAAGTGTGCTTTAATTATTCGAGCAAATTCCAATGCACAGTATTAATGGATTGCACTTAGGGGATTAGCTAAAGCGGCGATTGACCTTGCTATGTCCAGTGCTAAATTGTAAGCCATAGCGATTCGTCGATACAGTGTGTTTGAGTCAAGGATAGACTTTTAAGGTTTCCTTTATCATTACTTCCTAGTCAGTACTCAGGGCTTCAATTTTATAGAGTCGCTTTAGTTGGGATAGCTTCCTTTACTAAGCTGGATTACTTCTTCTTCCGGGTGAGATGTGTATGTAATGTGCTATTGTGGTAACTCCTATTTCTATCACAACATATAAGACAGAAGACTTTTATTGTATACTGTGACACTAATCGCATCCTGTTAGTATTTTAATAGAACCGCTTATTAAATTTCCTATTCTAGTATATAGCCTTTTATGCGTTGCCGCCACACCATCTCATCACAACACGAAGATCCCATCAAGTGCAGTAAGCTTCCACAATGGTCACGTGATGTACATCCAATCACACAACATTGTCTGCGATTTTTTGGTGGCGTATGTAATCCAAGTGACCAGGGTGGAGGTGAGCCGTAGTCTAACCCATGCCGAAAGTGCTACAGGCTATTCCACTTCATCAGCGCAAAAAAAGCTGACAGAGGAATTAGATAGGTTGAACACAGAAGGAATAAAATTAGCTGGACTCATAAAATACCTCTATTTTTTCTTTCTTTCTTTTTTTTTTTACCTCCTAGTTGATTGAATTGGATTGAATTGACCGTAGCATTGAAGGCACCTCATGCTTCAGGCGGCTCTCGGTTTTCAGTGAGGAGTTTGTCCTGGGTCGGGACTTGCAGCAAGACCCTTGTCAACGGACCCCTCAACGGACCCCCGTGACTTTTACCACCCAAAAACCATCGCTTATCTAATCATCAAAATTTCCTCTGGCATTAAAAGTCACATAGGGGCCCGTTAAAGGGAGGGTCTCATCTTAATATCCACTTTCCTCACTGAGGCGGAAGGGCCCATCACAACCGAGCATTTCCCGACATGGTTCATCTCAGTTGGAGAAAACACAGTTCACTGATTCAGAGGACAGGAACTGTTGGTCAGCTAAAAGCCACACAAGCCACACCACCCATCAGCCACCACATCTTCCAGCCACCACATCTTCCAGCCACTGCATTTATAATACACCCTTTGAAAGATTGGGTCCCTGTTGACTTCCTCACCTTTAGTAACATGAAACTTAACCGCCCGAAGATAGCAATCTGGTAGTAAAAGAAAGAAAATAAATAAATGAATAATAATAAGCCTTATATATAAATTACTTGCTTACTTTGTTTATATAATATTTATTTATTTATAATTTGGCTGGAAGATGGGGGGAAAAGGTAGACTTACCGTGGACAAGTCGCCACCCAATCTGCTCGCGCAAAATTTTCATCCATGTTAAAAATTACCTGTTTTCAAGCAAGCACAGTAAGCTTTTCTTTAATTTTTATTCATAACCACCACACGATGCCTTTTGCAGACCCCGAGCACCTGAATCAAGCCTCAATATGAAATATGAAGGTGGCGTTTGTCAAGTTGCAGGACTCGCCCACTACGCCACAATACTCAAAAGGGAATGTAACGTGAACGTCAGGCACATCCCAAGTCGGTAGAGGCTGTTCGGAAAGAAATAAAGCGCCCTGTTCATAAGATAAATAAATAAAAATAAAAATAAAGTAAATCAAGCGAATTAGCTTATTTAGGCTTTTCTTATTTATTTGTTGGAAGAGAATTTTGGATTGTGTGTATTTAACAAGGCTTGGTCGCCGCATTCACTGCCACAAGTGACCTTGTACCTTCATTGTTTTCTGGCCTCGGTGGCGTCGTGGCGGCGAGGCTCACCTCTTGTGGCTGACACCTTTGTGGCTGGTTCTTGGTGGTAACTCGTGGAAACTCACCAGCTGAGAAAATTGGCCTATGACAGATGACATCTACAGGGAGGGAAAAGGGGGGAATTATTATCACTAAAGGCTAGCCTGATATAGGATCTCGGTGTTTTAAATATGTGTGCCGCTGCTCCCAGCCCATCTTTTCTGTTTAGGCTCGACGGGCGGCGACACGACAAAAGGTTCATAGATGTTGGAGACGAACGTCCTCGTCTGACAAGAAACATCAACCACTTGAAGCACATGGGAAATCGCATGTCGCACCTGTTCTTTGGTCGTAAGTAATTATTTATGAGGGTCCTTTGTGCAGTTTGCTCGTTTCCTTGAAAGATTGCTCATTGTTCCTTGCTCCAAGAACAAGAGTTTCTCTCCTCGCGCTTGTGGGCTCTGTGCTGGATGTGGAAACTCCAATCGCTGCGCCAAGAGTGACCTCTGTCACTTGATTCCCTGAGTGTTCTCTGTGAATGGTCGCTCGCTTACGGCGGATGTTTTGTAATGCCATAAAACAAGCGAAAGTGAATTAAACGCTCCTGATGCAGTCCCACGTAACACCACCCCCTCAATGAGAGATTATTCTGATAATGACGGTCGCGTAGATACTGGTCATTACTGGCACATTGGAAGAACCCAACGCAATTTGTTTTATCCGAGACTAAGGAGAAATAATTCATCTCCCACTGCTGTCGCAGAAGGTAGGAACACGCGTCAGGGCAAGTCAATGGTGGCGGCTCTGCCAGTTGCTGATGCGATGTTGGCTCTACAGCTAAGCCAAACGAACGATTCGTGCAAACGACGTGCGCCCAAGCCCTGGCAGACACTCAATTCCAGCAAATCCCAAAATTGCAATTTTCTTTTCCGTACCAAAGTTGTTTGGCACACAATCCCCGACCCGCCACAGTCTTGACAACAGCTTTTTTTAGTGCGATGCTTCACTTTTTATCGGACGTTTGCCGACAAGCGACAGCCTTCCCCCCTTTTGGGGCAAGTTTCTGAACAAGTTTCCATCAATCTTGTCACGTCGAAAGCATGAAAACTACACAGCATCGGGAGACCTACCCGCTCGTCTGCGCTGTGCAGTCAAGTTTGTTTGAAGTTGTGGTCCAACATGTCTTCATTTCGGATTGATGAGCTTGTTATGTACAATCCAGCATACGTTTGGTGAGTCTATCCAAGAAATATATATTGAGAGAACACCGAACCAGTCCTTCATTTGTCCGTTGAACCATTGTTCCCATTCGATCAGAGGCACTCGTCTCATTTATTTTGAACGATGGCGAATCTAACCAGTGTCCGGTATACCTCACAGGGTCATCGAGTCGACTTTCCACCCAACTTCTTTCATATCAGTGAATCACTGCAACGACCACGCCTTCCAAACCGCTACCTCCCCGAGTATCAACACCTTTCTCGCCGACCACCTGGCCATCGACCGGCAAGCCATCTCCTCCAACACCATTCGCCATGAGCACCGAGCCACCTAGTCTGGAGGAACAGCTAGGATACTATTGTGGTCTTCCTAGCCGACCTAAACTGATTTCTCGCTCAAGTACTGAGCCCTTTGAGCACTACGAAGGCCGGTTTCCTGTCTATAAAGCCCTCGGTCCTGTTGGAGATCATCCAATTGTTGAACTATGGGATGATCCTAATAGCTCTCTTCGGCAAAAGGTTCTTCGGAGTCTTGGGGGCATTGATTGGACTGTAATCGACATCCTCCGGCTTGGTCTGACATCATTTCCGCCTCATCTCCCTCATCATGGCCAGAAACCCAACCAACCAGTCACGGTGCTCATCTCGGTGGAACCAGGCTCGACTACGTTTTCAGAGGGGTATGCGATTGTCATGAGATGCCGAGAGATTCTCTTAGAGTTCGGACTGGACGATATCCACTGCGAGATCAAAGAGGCTCAGGTGACTCGGTATGCCTCCACGACTCCAACTCTACCAACAGCAACCACAACCGCAGCAACCACTACCACAACCACAGGAACCACCACCACAACTACAGCTACCACAGCAACCGCAGCGGCCACAACCAGTATGCCAGTTGCTCAACCTGCGCACATTGGGCTTGAATCTGCTCCTTTGGAAGAGCCGGTCTCTATAAGGGCACAACTTTCCCAATATCTGGGCACAAGCATCGCCCCTCATGATTCACCCTCTCACGAAGGCACCAAGTGTCTTTACGTGCGCCAAAAGAATACCGGAGTAATTCTTGCCTTGACGTGCCGGCACGTGGCTTTTGATGGAGTTGGGAAATTGATGAATGAGAACTACTCACATGACGACAATAGACCAGGCCATCTCATTATTCAGCCTAGGAACAGTACCCTCCAGGAGATGAAGGATGAGCTGAAGTGTCTTATCGAAAATCTGGAAACGGAGCTTATGCGATATTCTCGAATCCAGTATTTGGAAGGAGAAAAAAAGCGCCGCATGGATGCCCTAATTTTATCACAGCGGAACGAACTATTGAAGCACAACCGTTTGCAACAGGACCTGGCCATGGTTACTGAGAAGGACTCGCGAATCATTGGACACGTCATGGCTTCCCCCGCGATGAGCGTGGCAGAGACCACTTCGGGCTCGAAATATCTTCGCGATTGGGCACTTATCGAGCTGCACCCGAACACTCACCAATTTCCCTTGGAAAAATTGGAAAATTCGACATTCGTCGGTGGATGGTTTGCGTTCAAAAGTGTTATAAAGGCACAGGCCAGAGGCTTCAAGGATACTAAACTTGATCTGCATTTTGGTCATGAACATCAAACTGTAAAATTGGGTGGAACAGTCTCAGAAACTTGGCTGAAATATCCCAAAACCGAAGACACTATTACCGGTGAACTAGGAAACATGGTTTTCAAGTACAGAGCAAGCACTGATCTGACAATTGGGGTGACGAATAACATCAAATCGGTTCATCGGATCCCAATCAGCAACCAGACATTCGAAGTCGAAGAGTTGTGTGTCCTCGGTCAGTTACCTCATGGCTTTATAAGGACGCCATTTTCTAGCCCTGGGGACTCAGATTCCTGTGTCTGGGATGCACAAGGCCGCATTTGTGGCATGTTGACTGGTGGCTCACAGGGTCTCATGGGGGCTCACGACACCAGTTATGTCACTCCCATAAACTGGCTTATGGAGGACATAGAGGCTTGTGGTTTTGAACTAGAACTGATCTAGGGTAAATTTTGTTTTATGTATTCTAGTCGAAGGTTTTTATCTGCCGTGATCCTAAAATAGACGAGGGCACTGTAAACGAAATATGTGGTCACATCTGCTTGCTGGAATTTGCAAGCTATAATCCATATGGTTGGATCCACAGCTTTACCAGTCAAATTAAAGGCTGGAAATAAATCGTTCAATTAAATAACCTTCTGTGTGCATCCATCAAAACATATATGCGTGCAGGAACACTCTTTTGTAAACACCAGTGTCCACCCGAACAGTTTAAGCCTATTCTTTACTGTATGCACGACGGCTTTCCTGTTGGGATAAAAAGAGCTAATGACAATCTCACTTCCAAGGAAAATTAGCATTAAAGCGGTGTGTTATGAGATGTTTATTACTGTCTTGATAAACTGTACAATCGCATTGGTCACCCAGGCTATTAATCTATTGCCACCTATCCATCTGCCCTCAGACCTTGAATTGGTTGCATCGACTGTTGCTGCCCAATTTAGGAGCTACTGGAACCACACCCGGTTGCCCTTAATGACCTTGAGGAGCCGGTGTTGTTGATGACTTAGTTCCAGCGATGACTGGATCCTGGTAGTGTCCGCGAAGGACTGTGCGCATGAGGATCATTTTTGATGAGTCTTCCTACGCGCACAAATATATTATACTAGGTGCACATTGATTGATTAGTATTAGACCTATCCTTTGTTTCAAAGGGAGCCTTCTTGTAAGATAAGGTAGCAGTAGATATTGCCGCGAGGCCAAGAACAGTGAGATACATACAATGAGACTCATACCCAGCCTTCGACAATGACTCAGACCAGAGACCCCAAAGGGTTTCTGACTAGGCGCACATATACATATAACGATTCTAGAAAAATCTTAAAAAAGAAATGTAAAAAATAAATAATTTTATTTATTTTAAAATTATCTTGAAGAATTTTCCTTGAATAATATAAGTAAACAAAAAACAGAATCAGTGACTCACTGCAAATACGAACACCCTTAGTTTCCCCCGTCGGGAAAACCCTTATATTAACCCTGGCGACATCCCAACTCAACCATCATCCACTCCGTTACCATCCATCCAGCCAACCGTCTCCCGCCATGAGCACCAAGCCACCTAGACCCGAGCCACCTAGACTCGAAGAACAGCTAGGATACTATTATGGTCTTCCCAGCCAACCTAAATTAATCGCTCGTTCAGACAACGAGCCTTTTGAGTATTATGAAAGAAACTATCCTATCTATAAAGGCCTTAGTCCTGTTGGGAATCATCCAATTGTTGAATTATGGAATGATCCTAACAGCTTTCTTCGTCAAAGTGTTCTTCAGACCCTTGATGGAATCGAGTGGACAATCATTGATATCCTTCGCCTAGGTGTTGTTCCATTTGCAGCCCCGCCGTCTGATCAACCAGTCAAGATGCTCATATCAGTTGAACCAAATTCCACTTCGTTTTCAGAAGGCTATAGGATTGCTAGCAGATGCCGGGAGATCCTCTTGGATTTCGGGTTGAGCGATGTTCATTGCGAGATCAAAGAGGCTCGGGTCGTCCAGCATTGTGGTTGTGACACATCCTTGGATTCACCAACTCCACCAATTTCACTGGCTCCAACTACACTGTCTTCGACTGTACCAGTCTCTCAATTTGCACACACTGGGCCAAGGGTCCCCCGCAGTCCTCCGGACACACCCGAATCTGTGGAGGCGCGGTTTTCTCAGCATCTAGGGACATGCATTGCCCCTTATGATGCGCCAGATCATGAAGGCACAAAGGGGCTTTATCTACGCCAAAAGCATACCGGGGCAATCCTAGCTCTAACATGTCGTCATGTTGTGTTCAAAGATGAGACGCTAGAGCAAACTCATCTCTACAAGCACAGTGATGATGAGCCCGGCCATCGAATCATCCAACCCGGTAACCTTACTTTCACAGAGATGATGAATGACCTCGAGCTGGAGATCTCTCATCTTAACAAAGTACTCATCAATTGTGAAAAGAATTGAGTAGATTTTCCGCAGCACGACGGCTTGATGCAATGCCGTCGATTGCAACAATACCTGACTCCTTTTGCTGACGAAGCCACGCGATCCATTGGTCACATTGCTTTCTCCCCTGCTGTTGGTGCAAAGACAACTTCCTCAGGCCCAAAGATGCTCAGAGACTGGGCACTTATCGAATTGGACTCCGAAAAACATTAAGTTCCCCTTGGCAGCCTGGAAAACCGCTCACTTGTCGGGGAAAAGTACGGATATTATGAAATCGAGTGGGCACTACACCAGTATTTTGCTTCCAACGTCAAGCTGGGCTGGAAACTTGACCATGAAGAACAAACAGTGAAATTGGAAGGAACGGTCCCTGAAAACTTGTTGAGGCGCCCCACAACGGAAAGTAAGTTAGGATATCTAACAACAATGGTTTACAAGTACGGCCAAGCCACGGACCTTACCATCGGCGAACCAAACAGCGTTAGGTCGGTCAGGCGGGTTCCAATCAGAAATGGGGCGTTCCAGTTCGACGAGCTATGTATTCTTGGCTATAAACCAAGAGGTGATTTGAGAGGACGATTCTCCCGCAATGGGGACTCTGGATCCAGTGTTTGGGACATGCAAGGTCGTGTTTGTGGTATGTTGACGGGCGGGTCACAGGGTATCCAAAATGCTCATGATACAAGCTACATGACGCCTATTGAATGATTGATGGAAGACATTGAAGCATATGGGTTGGAAATGGAACTGCTCTAGGATAAATGTTACGACCTGGTTCACTGTACATTACAGGTGTTCCTTAGCAGCTGTTATCCGCACCGGTAATCACGAGCATTGTGATTATTGACTTATCTTTTGGCCTGAGGCTAAGGGACGTAATGGAAAGTGCGGATCCTTTCAATAAATAAGTCTTATTTAGTAAGCCTTAGCTTATTCCTAAGTTTTATTTAGACTTTTGATAACCGAATTTATTTCTGTTTTAAACACATCTTTTGTCTTCAACCTTTTCTTGTACACATGTCTCTTTTAACACTGAAGCCTTGGCGTGGGATATCACGTCCTCCCAAGTGGGAGGCCTGCATCGCTGATACCTGCCCACAGCCTCTGCCTCAGCCCCAAACTCCAGCAATGCATTTTTGCTGCACCACTCTCCCGTCGCCATGAGACCGACTGGTATCTTCCCTAGTGTCTTTTCATCTGCCTCCTCGCTAGATCCATGTTGACCTTCTGGAACGACAAAGCCAGCGGGTACAGATATTGACGGCAGCCCACAAAAGTTGGCCAGCCATGTATAGGCCATACTTTCTATCGTATGATCTCCATCGAGAAGCCCATATTTCAGTTCACTGCGACCGCCACGTATCGGCGAACCTGCGCATGCCGTGGTGGGTGTGACAATCAGCATTCCAGGATGAACACGCCATAGGTGAGAGAGGTGCTGCATGAGTAAACTTCGTAATTTCTGCGCAAGTAGGTAGTCTTCTGCAGGTGTGGTGCGTCCAACAGCTAGCAGAATCTTATTAGGGGCCGAGACCTTGCTCGTATCTGGAAGCAAACTGGCTGCATCTACCAGTACTGTCATTGCGTGAGATGCCTGGCCCTCTGTTATGAACGGAATATTGATGGGCACAATGGTGTACTCGTATTCTACACAGAGCTTGCTAATCATGCCCTTGGCCAATTTTTGCACACCGAGATCAGCACATGAAAACCATGACTCATCTACTCCAAGCAGTCTTGTTAGCGGCTTAGACGGTTCGCGGCAAAGTCGGTAGAATTGAGAAGTAGGGTGGGGTTGAGCGATTGCATTGTACACAGCTGCAAGAGAGTACATGTCAGACGCCATTGGACCCTGAACACAGCATGTTGGGGCACAATTTGGTGTTGGGTACGGGGACAAACGCCCGTGGGTTGGCTTGAGACCGAAGACCGAGCAGTACGAGGCAGGAATTCGGATGCTTCCGCCAGCGTCCCCACCTAGGGCAATTGGGATCAATCCTGTTCCTACGGCATATGCAGCACCTGACGAGCTGCCACCGGGATAATAGTCCGGATTAAAGGGATTCCTGGGTGTTCCATAATGAACATTGCAACCAGTGGTATCTAAAAGAAAAGGTCAGTGAATTAATGTAAAAAAGGCAGGGTGTCAACTGAAAGCTTACCCATTCCGTATTCGTGCATTGTGAGTTTTCCAAGGATTATTACTCCCGCTTCTTGTAATTTTCTTACAGACCAATTTGTTATTGAGCCCTGTTTAACGGCCTTGCCGGCATAATTTTCCAATGAACCCATTGTCATTAGATAATCATCCACGTCAAAATCATCCTTGATTGATGCGGGGACACCGTCCAGCGGGCCCAGGGAGCGCTTTTCTCGGTAGCGTACTATTAACTCCTCAGCAGCCTTCAAAACAAGGTCGACTTTTATGTTAATCCATGCTAAAGAGTGTTTTCCTGCTGGTGACACGTCACAGCGGATCAGCCGTAGGATCGCCTGGGCGACATCGGTCGGGGTGATCTCCCCTAAGAGGTATAGAGCGCGATAATCAGCCACTGAATAGTATTCAGATTGCTGGAGTGGCTTTGGGAGATTTTGAAAGATGGACTTGGGAGTACAAGCGTTGCCTTCTCCATGTGATACATCATTCTGGGGCACTGGAATGACTGCTGGGTCATATCGAGCCTCATAACACTCAAGGTATCCCCGAATCTTGCGCAATGAACCGAATCCAGCATTGTGCCAAAGAAGTTTTCTGATAAATCGAATCCGCTCTACCCTGAATTTGAGTCAAAACATGTAGCTTATTCCGAGAACGTAGATTACTCACGGGAATGCCACAATGTCTAATATTGGACCTCGTAGAGCAGGGTTATTTACCTTTTTCTTTTTTACTAGCACAACTAGACTGATAAATGTCAGCAAGAATAAATAAACTATGATTTTTGGTCTCCCACCTTTCAAGTGGCTCTGGGTAGTTGAAAAATAATGGCCGGTCTTGACCAGTAGAGAAGTCTTGCGCCGCAGCCATGGCCTGTAACTCGAGCAAAGATCGAAAACAGCCTTCTGGCAGACTTTACTTTTGATAGAATTATTAGAACAAAGAATGAAAAGAGTGCACTTTTTTAGTTTCTTTTTTTCTGTCACCAGTATTTCCTCAGTTACTGGCGCTGGCACCGCTGTTGAGCATGGCTCAAGGCCTGATATATAAACTGGTCTTCACATCACCTTGGTGGCCTCTCGGCCCTAACTATTGCCTTGATGGGAATCAAGGAACCAATTACAATGCTCACAAACAAAATTTCGGAGGTTGTATCATGAAAACGGTTAAATCTCGTAGGGCTCGCTTAATGCATCCTGCTGGGGCGCGGCTGAAAACAGCATTATTGGAATCAGCCGCACACCGTTGGTAATTTGTTTTATCAGATTACGATGTCTATACCGTATCAGATGAATCTCCCGGTGCCTTCTGACAGTAGTGTGATGTGTCGTCGCTGGAATGAGGCATTGCCTTTATCGAAGGCGCCCGACGCGGCGCCAACTCCATTTGACATGGCGCTAACTAACGAGGGCCACGTTGCCTGGCCGGGGGTCCCGGCGTGAATTTTCCGAACTATTGAATAATGGAACAATCGTTTTCTCATATCATTGGCTAACCCTTTGTTTTAAGCTGATGCTAATCGCTTGACTATCCCCATCTTGGATGTCTACATCGACTGTCAAGACGCCCAGGTTGGCCCCTGTTTGGGCAGACATCACACACATATGAAAGTTGTTGGTTGGCCTTTGAACGATTTTCGCGGGAAATTGTCACACGCAGTCACTGGCATCGAAGTAGTCGAATTGATTTCTTGATGCAAGATGCTGGGCCTGGGGAAAACCCCAGATGACAAGCAATCCAAATAATAGTGTGGAGAGAAATGATGGTGCAAACGTTGTGGCTCAGATCTGATCTTGAGTGGCGTCGATATGCATCCTCAGCCTGCGATCGTGTCAATCGGTGTTCCGCTATTGACGCCATTGGCTGGCCATTCAAAGATATTCATGAGTGCAGCCATGGATGGACCCAATAGTTTGGTACGGTGCCTTGGCGTTGTGGAGTCTGCATCTCATGGTGGCTGTTAGAGGCTGCGCTGGCTGGTCTCGACCATGGCGCGAAGCCCGACAAACAAGTCAACCCCCACTTATTGCCACATTTATTGGTTACTCTGTCATGTCGTTTTGGCGGTGTCTTCAATCAGCCTAGCAATCTTGGGCTAAAATTGGCCATGGCTGGCTGAGAAGGCTGGACCTTTGGATTTGCGAGGCCTCGTTGGGTTGTCAGAATCTCCGACGCACACCAACGACATGTGGGGCATCCCTGACCTCCTTTACGTGTGGCTGATGGCTGTAAAAGTACGAAACGGAGGTAGTGCCATTCGGGTGGAGTGCTCCGGAGCGATGAATCGGACTCCATGCGGACTTTCCGAGGCTGGCAAAGGAGCAATGCCCCATCTATCCGAGCAGTCGGGAACCAGCGGACTCATGACATCTCAAGTTTAAATAATAATGCGAAACCCAGCCCACAAACCGACTCCAGAGTTGGCCATTGCATACGTTATAGTGACTGCGATAAAATGTCAGACACTCAACTCTCAGACAGTGACACTCTGAAACGGTCTTGTTCTGGGCTTGAAGATGCAGCAGACACTATCCAAATCCTCGCTCGACAAATCACCGAATCCTCTCAGAACCCAGATACTTACGAAGAGGAAACTGCAATTACACCCATCAAGGGCAGCAGGCTCGACCCATTCTCTCCTTATTTCGATGCTTTCCACTGGGTCAAGTCATTTGTCCACTTGTTTCAGTCAGATCAGAACTCTGGTCCGACTCGGAGGACTGGTGTAGCATTTCGAAACTTGAGTGTCTCTGGCCACTCAACAAATGCGCAATTCCAAAAGACAACTGGAAATATTTTCCTCAGTGCCGCATCATCCTTGTCTCACACTTTCTCTAGCCCTCCCAGTAAACGAAAAATTCTTCATGAATTCGAAGGCATTGTCGACCCTGGCGAGATGCTTCTCGTGCTGGGACCGCCCGGGGCTGGATGTTCGACATTTTTGAAAACGCTTTCAGGACGTACCGAGGGTCTTGATATTTCAAAAGATACACATATCAACTTTCGAGGTTAGAATCAGCATGATGGATGATCTCTGTACTCTTTCTAACCAATCCGTCTTAGGTATCCGGCCTGAGCATATGCAAACCCGATTTCGAAGCGACTTGCTTTACAATGCCGAAACCGATGTCCACCTCGCACCACTTACAGTTGGGGATACTCTAGAATTTGCCGCATTGGCTCGCGTGCCTTCTAAGATCCCCGGAGGCTTCACCAAAAGCCAGTTCTCTCTGGCGTATCGTGATGCGATCATGGCAATCTTTGGTATAACTCACACTGTTGACACCAAGGTGGGAGATGAGTTGATCCGGGGCGTATCTGGTGGCGAGCGGAAGAGAGTTAGCATCGCTGAAGCCACCCTTACCGGGGCCAAGTTTCAATGCTGGGACAACTCCACTCGTGGCCTGGATAGCGCCAATGCCATCTCATTCTGCAAGGCGCTTCGAGCTCAAGCAGACTTTATGGGTGTGGCTGCACTTATTGCTATATACCAAGCTCCCCAAAGCGCTTACGAGGTGAGCTTGACCAACCTGTTGTATGCGCTCAACTAATCAGGACAGACTTTCGATAAAGTAATCGTTCTCTACGAGGGGCGCCAGATCTATTATGGGAAAACAGACCAGGCTAAGAAATATTTCGAGAACCTGGGATTCGAATGTTGGTTTCCCTTCAAGTCTCATTATCCGTTCTCCTGACCTAAAGTCATTGACAATTTACCAATCCAGGTCCCGATCGACAAACAACAGCTGACTTCCTCACCTCAATGACATCCCCACATGAGCGTCGGCTTAGGCCGGGATGTGAATCCACTGCGCCCTACACGTCTGAGGACTTTTCTGCTTGTTGGAAGGCTTCATCGGAACGTTCAGAGTTAATTGCCGAACTGGATTCATACGAAAGCAAGCACCCGTCCCAAGAGAGATTTACTGAATTTGCACAAAGTCGAAAGGCAGAAGTCAGCACGACACAGAGAGCCAAGTCCCCTTTCACCATTTCATATCTGGACCAAATAAAATTATGCATTTGGCGTGGCTGGAAAAGGCTGCTCGCTGACCCCGCATTCACAATTGCTCAGATTGCTTTCAACATGACAATGGGGCTTGTTCTCGGAAGCGGGTTCTATAACCTCCCATTCAATACGGACAGCTTTTACAACAGAGCAGCCGTCGTATTCTTTGCACTGCTTTTTAACGCATTCGCAAGCGAACTTGAGGTTAGCAGAAGCCGTTTGGGAATTCTTTACTTCAAAAGTCAGGCTGACCGACTGCTCACTCCAGGTCCTCACCCTCTATATTCAGCGACCCGTGATCGAGAAGCATCATCAATACGCACTCTATCATCAGTCAGCTGAAGCAGTTTCAAGCTACGTCATGGAGCTTCCTTACAAGATTACCAACGCGATCACCTTCAACACAATGGTATACTTTTTGTCGCATTTGCGTCGCGAACCTGGGCCATACTTCTTTTTTATTCTCACCAGCTTTCTCGTAACATTGTCAATGTCGGGACTTTATCGCACCATTGCTTCCATAGCTCGAACTTCCCACCAGGCTTTGGTTCCGGTCGCCTTAATTACCATCGGTGTCATGATTTACACCGGATTTACCATCCCGATCGATTATCTCCCTGGATGGTCGAAATGGATGCGACACATTGATCCTATCGCTTACGGTTTTGAGGCTTTGCTTACAAATGAGTTTCATGGCCAAGAATTCCCCTGTGCAACAATGATACCATCTGGTGGTGATTACGATCATCTCTCGTTGGCTGGTCGGGCTTGCTCGGCAGTTGGTGCGGTCCAGGGACGATCTACGGTGACTGGAGACCTACACATTGAGCTCAGATACGGTTTTCACGATTCGCACAAGTGGAGGTAAGAAATATTTCTCATTGCATTGGAAGTTTCTAACCCAAGTTTAGAAACATTGGAATTCTCTGCGGTTTTGCCGTCTTCTTTTTCTGCACCTACATTATCGCCGCGGAATATGCCAAGCCACCAAAGTCAAAGGGGGAGATCTTACTTTTTCGACGCTCCAAGATTATTTCCTACTTGAAATCACGGAAGCATGACATCGAGAATCAAATGACTGAGTTGGGTGTAGTACAAACAGTCACAGTACCTCCTCCTAAGCAATCGGAAGATATCGAAGAAGTGATAGATCCAATTGCAATTGACAAACCTATTTTCCACTGGGAAGATCTGTGCTACGATATAACTGTGAACGGGAAGGATCGCCGAATCCTCGACCGTGTGGATGGATGGGTTCAACCGGGCACTATCACAGCGCTCATGGTGAGTCGTTTCATCATGATCTATCGGATAAAACTAACTAGTGATCTCAGGGTGCTTCTGGAGCTGGGAAGACTACCTTGCTCGATGCGTTGGCAACTCGATTGAAGATTGGTGTTCTCAGCGGCGATACCATGGTGAATGGGCAGCCGACAGACAAGTCCTTCTCTCATCGAGTAGGATATGCACAGCAACAAGACATACATCTCAGTACCTCGACAGTGCGCGAGGCTTTGGAGTTTAGTGCCCTATTGAGACAAAGTGCAGAGATACCCCGCGCTGAAAAGCTAGCCTATGTCGATGAAGTCATTGGACTTCTCGACATGGAGACATTTGCAGATGCGATCATTGGGGAACCTGGCGAAGGGCTCAACGTGGAGCAACGCAAACGTCTAACAATTGGTGTTGAGCTCGCGGCACGACCTGAGCTCCTAGTCTTCTTGGATGAACCGACGTCTGGGCTGGACTCACAAACTTCCTGGTCAGTGTGCGACTTGATTGAGAAGTTGGCAAAAAGTGGTCAAGCCATTCTTTGCACAATCCATCAACCGTCGGCGATGCTGTTCTCCCGGTTCGATCGCTTGTTGCTCCTTCAACCGGGTGGCAAAACTGTTTACTTTGGTGGTAAGTGTCCCATAATTGGTGGTTAATGTCTCATTCAGTGTCTAATAAATTCACAGAGATTGGAAAAGATTCTCGGAAAGTCATCGAATACTTTGAGGCAAATGGAGCTTCTCCTTGCCCACCGCAAGAAAACCCAGCAGAGTGGATTCTTAAAATCACACTCCCATCAGATGCCGGTCCAGACTGGTCTGAGGTTTGGCGAGCATCCGATGAGTATATAAAGGTTAAATCAGAGCTTGTACGTCTTCGAAATTCCGTGGGAGCTGAAATCCGCCCTGGATCAGCGGGGTTTGCGTCTCAGCATAATGAGTTCGTTGCTTCTTTCTGGGCGCAACTCTGGGAGGTATTCCTCCGTACGTCTATGCACTTTTGGAGGTCCCCTACATACCTATGGTCTAAACTGTCCGTGACGGTTCTTTTTGTGAGTTATGCTTCCTCCCATAAGCTTTGAAGTAACTAATATCCGGAATAGGCACTTTTCCTCGGGTTTAGCTTCAGAGGCTCAGATAGTAGTCTTCAAGGACTACAAAATCAGCTTTATGCGTTTTTTATGGGATTCCTCATCCTACAGCCCTACAACAAGCAGATCATGCCGTTCTTCACCCCTCAAAGATCGCTTTACGAAGCCAGAGAAGGGCCGTCAAAAATCTACCACTGGTCTGTTTTTATTCTTGCCCAAGTCATGGTGGAGTTCATCTGGAATACTATTGGCGCTGTCCTCTATTATTTCTGTTGGTACTATCCCGTTGGCTTTCAAAACAACATGGATAGCAATGCCAGTCTTCGCGGGTTTGCAACCTTCCTATTCGTCTGGCAGTTAATTCTCTGGGTCTCAACTTTGTCACAAGCCGCCATTGCCGCCATACCATCTGCGGATCTAGCAACCGTGCCTGCGACTTTTATTGGTATCTTGTCAATGGCGTTCTGCGGTATTGGTGTTACGCGAGATCAGATGCCGGCGATTTGGTCTGATGTCATGTACTACATTTCTCCTATGACGTATCTGGCTTCTGGTGCTTTAAGTAGCACCTTGCACGATGTTGAGGTAACATGCATGTCTAGCGAGATCGTCCGTGTGCCCGCAATGAAGGGTCTGTCTTGCGAGAAATTCTTGGGTCCTTTCCTACAAGGCGCCGGCGGCATGCTCGTCAACACGGGAGAGTCAGATTCATGTGGATGGTGCCTAATGCAAACCGCAGATGACTTCCTGGCAAAATTTGACGTCAAGTATGATGACCTGTGGAGAAACTTTGGATTGTTGTGGGCGTACGTCATTTTCAACATCTTGGCAGCGTTGGGACTGTATTACTGGGCGAGGGTCCCGAAATCACACGGTCGGAAACAGCTCTGAGTTTCACGAGAACATGTTAGGGAAATCTGATGATTGATGAAAACATCTGACGGTTTATGAAAATTTTGATGATTAATGAAGTATTATGTAGATGAATTGACGGTTTATGAACCTTGAAAACTAATCCTAGTTTTACAAAGAAGCATGAGCTAGAATCCCAGTATATGATGCCAACCTCAATGATGCGATGATGCTGGAGAACGGACGTGAACTTCTTGGTAATATGAAGAGAATCAATACGAATGTATTGATTTGATTTGAAACTATTTACTTTCTTAAATGTATATACAAGAGTGTGCCATGTTCTCTGATGCCAATTGGCTGCCTGAGTCTGTTCAAGGAGAGTAGTCGATGACATAAAGCGTCGTAACATCAGCTTTTTTCAACAACCGGCACGTAAACCCATAAAATATGACCCAAAAGCCAGAGGTAAGGAAGCCTTTGAGCACCAAAGCCAACTGTGGCTGAGTTGGCTGGAGGTTACGTTAAGTTCTTTAGGAGCTGTTGCACACGATGGAGCTGGGAACAGTCACACCAGCAGAGCCACAGATCTCCTGAGCATAGGCAACGGCGGATGTCTTGCCAGCATCGTCACAAGTGGACTCAAGGCAGCATGCAATTTCATCGAGGAAGCTTTCGTTGCTGCAGATGCATGCCACATCACCCTCATTGCAGCCGGCAATCACAGTGCCAGAGGTGAAGCCAACAAGGCAGGTAGACTAGATAGTAATTAGCAATTGCAAAGGGAGAAATGACTTTTTTAAACCTACAGCACACTCGGGGAGCGAGCCGGATTGAGCAGCAGCCAAGCTGGCAGCGAAGATGAGGGAGACAATGGAGGACTGCATGTTGTCGGTAGTTTTGAAGTTTTGGTTTTGAGTGGAAGAGTAGATTGATGAGATTGGTGGTGAAGATGCTTGAAGAGTTGAGAGTGATGAGGATTTTGAGAACTTGAGCGCAACGGGACTCGGTATTTAAGCAAATATTCAGAGTCCGATTCATGCTACAAATTATCATGAGATTGAATCCAGACGCGTGTTGACTTCCCAAAGAAGGTTGCGGAGAGAAACACGATCCCAATAGGACCATTGACCAATAATGCCGGAACCGTTAGGTCCGAAACTAGTATCCATCGTGAACTCTATGTTACAAGTCTATTGTGCTGTCTATGCAAGGAGAGTTGCCAGGGTATAGTGGATACGAAATGGAACGGGACATTTCTCGGACCCAGAGGCTCCGGTGGCCAGGGCCGAGTTGATAGGACGACTAGGCCTCACCTCATACTCGGTATCTGGAAAGCCTAGACCAAAAATAGCGCCTTGGTATGTGGAGAATGATACGATATCCATTACCCCAAACCACATCAGCTGTCACAGGTGATATGATACAGTCCCGACTATCTAAACCTAGATCCCTGGACATTCTGGAAAATTGCCTATTTCGTATCTCGGACATACTGTTATCGTTCAGTTTCGAACCTGAGGAAATAGTAGAGTCTAAAATCGTAAGAAGCTCAAACGTCTGTTTATTTCAGGCGCAAGGCATGCCAAGTCAATAGTGTAAAATCTAACTATGTCTAATGCGCTTTAAAGTGCTCCAACTCTAACTCCGCTCTCTGTCATCCATACCTCCCATTAGCCCACACTTTGCGCCATGAATATGTCATGTCATAACCTCTTTGCGTTGTCTACATATATATAATTATTTCTCAATTCCGAGAGTAGAAAGAATGGTAGTGTCGATGACTAATCCTTTTCTACGTTGCATGTAACTATGATGTGACCCCATATTGATGAGTTGTGGGATATTCGGAGCCACGTGGGGACCTGGCCCCTGTCGCTTGGCGCGCCGTGAGATAGTCTATTCAACTCCCGTAGCTCTATTTGGAGTTGGGGAAAGCTTGGGTCTAAGGATAACTCGGGTTTTCCTTGCAGAGGTCGTTTGTGGCTGTGTTTCATGCACGACCGTGTCCCCAATACTACCCAATTTGAGTTGAATCCTCAAGGTCGTATTGGAAGATGAGGAGTTGACTATTACCCTAGAGTAGCGAATATTCTGTAAGCTTCTCAAAGGACTTGTTCATAGTCCAAGTCAACTGTGTCAATATTCTTGTGCTCGCAAACTTGCTAATTGATGCTAAATGATTTGTAATATTTTGAGATGTCTACCTACATCTAGGGTTTTAATTTTGTATGCTTTTGGAGCTGAGATTTATTTCCGGCCTCATCACCACATGATCAACCAAATGTTACCGAGCACCTTTTTCCAGATATCCCCTTACTCAAAACCCTCGGCCTCCCGCTGCTTTGCGTCTTCTACGCAATCCTGCCAGCTGAGGCACTTCATGTACCAACACTCAATGACTGCGATCAGAACCATGCCACAGCCAAGTCCAATCCACAAACCTTCAATCTTCAACCCGGGACTTCCGAGTTCTAGCCAAATTGCCAAAGGAACGGCACCAAGGTAATTGACTGGGAGTATAACCCACGCGGCCACAGATTGGCGGCCCAACCCTCGAAGGATGGCATTGCAGCCTGAAATGATGGAGTCGATGATTTCGAAGACAGCGACAACCAGCATGGACTTGACGGCGATCCTGATCACTTCGGAGTCGGTCGAGAAGAGAGATGTCAGGTAGTTGCGGAAAATGAAGAGGATCAAACCGTCAAAAATACCAACACAGAGGAAAATGATTGCGTACAGGGTCGTTTGTCGCCGGGCCACTTTGAGATGTCCTGCACCAATAAAGGTCCCGACTCGAGTGCTGATGGCGACGCTCACGGAAAAAGGAATATGCCACGTGATGATGGAGATTGTGTTCAAAATTGTCTGCGCGGCCAAGTGCTCTGTGTCAATGTACGATGTGCTAATCATGAGAATCTCAAAGGCTAACCACTCGGCTACGTTGACCGCAGTGCCGGCGGTTGAGAGGTTCAGCAACGGGCGCCACGAGTGGAAGGCTTCTCGGGACCAGCCGCCCCAGCACTTGAAGGAATCTTTGGCAAAGAGGACAATGTAGAGGAACAGGAGCAAAGGCCGGAGGTTATTGGCTAGAGACTGGGCCAGGGCGGCGCCACCAAGACCCATATCTAGCTTGATTGTCAAGAACCAGCTCAGCGCGGCATTCACTGGGGTGCAGATAATGAGAACAATGGTGCCGGCTTTGAAGTCGCCTTGGGCTTGGAGGAACCTCTTTCCGGCCTCGAAGAAGGCATAGCCGGGAAGACCGACCAGGCTGTACTGCAAGAAGAGGCCAGCCTTGGCCGCCAGTTCGGGCTGCTTGACAACAAAGGGCAAAATCCACGGTGAACAAATCCAAAAGGCCCCAATGGGAATCATGCTAAGCGTCATCAGGACCATCATACGCTGGATGTACAGGCCGACGTTGGTCAGGCGACCGGAGCCGTAGGCCTGGGCACAGAGGGTATCGAGGGCGGTGGCCATGCCCTCCATCACGGTGAAGCCAATAATGTTCATGGTCGTGAGACCGATGCTCGCCGCACCGAGGTCATCGGCGCTGAGGTGGCCGGCCACGATGGTGGTAATGACAGTGGAGGAGTACTGAAGAAGATAGGTGATGATGAGCGGCAGCGAGTACTGAGATACTAGCCGCAATTCGGACCAAACGGTGCCCTCTTCGGCGTCACTAGGAGCATGCGGCTGCTGCGGAGCGGGAAGTAGGGGCGACGTCTCGTCCGGGACGCGGCCCGCACGCTCCTCTCTAGTTGATGGGCCCATGATGGATGAATTGGCCCTTGAAAAAGAGCAAAGAGACCCGTCGACTTGTCGAAAGAGGAAGCCGTCAAGTTGGGCTCGCGAGGACGCGCCCCCTTGAAAAAGCTTGCAAAACCCCAACCCAGCGCATGGCCGTAAGCGGTTAGTGTGGGATTCTCGCCTCGACCTCCTCCACTGTGGAACCTGGAGATGTCCAAGCGTGTGGGCGGCACTCAGTGGAATTGCATCATTCTTCATCACGGTGTTGTTGTCTAACAATTTTCTGCAAGCCCTAGGAATAAAAGCTACAAATGAAGTCGCGTGGCTCGTCAATCTGGGAGCCGCCTAAGCACAGCATGTTTGGGTCATGATTCATAAGTAAAATTACACTTCCGTCTCCACATCCGGCTTCCGACCGTCCAGCGCCCCCAAGGTCTTCACCTTGCGCATCGCGAAAATGGCCTCGTTCTTGGCGAACTGGGCGTTACGCATAGGCCGCCACTGCATCAAGCCACGATGCTTACGGTGCAGGTCTCGGCTGCGCTCCCGATAGTGCTTGAACTTCTTGATCGGGTTTTTGCTGCTGCTGCTCGCGTTGCTGGCCTGCGATCCTGATCCTGGGCTTGTAGAGCCAGACACTTCGCTATCCAGGGATGCACGACCCTCGGATGGGGACGTAGGGTCCGTGTCCGCATCCTGAATACCAAGGTCTGGGTCATCGTCATCTTCGTCAAAGTCATCATAATCTTCGCTTTCATTCTCCGCATCATCTTCCTTGGCCATTAGATTAGAAGGGTCTTTCCCAAATGCGCCACTCCAATCGGTGCCGTCTTTGGCAAGCCACTTCTCCTTCTCTTTTTCGTCCGCCTGGGCAAGAACATCACGACCTTGTGTAAGCGATTCTTCATGTAGCTTTTGAATCACCTCGGGAACTTCGGCACGGACTTCCTGCTGTCTCACTCCCTCGGCATAGCATGCCTCCCAGGTCTCGATCGTCTCGCGAGTGTCATTAGAACTCACGAACCTGATGTGGTCCGAGTCTGTTCCCGCAGAAAATCGACCCCGGAATCGGACGCGACCAATCGGGACGATATCTATGTCTGGTATGGACTGGAAATTTTCCTCGGTGATATAATTCTGAGACAGTCGCAGTCTATTGTTGCACCTCCAGAGGGGGAGATCGAACTCTTTTTCTTCCCCGTCAGCTAGCTCCAACAGCCACAGTGAGGCAAATGCGTCAGGCTGACGTTTTCCTGAGGGATAGAACTCCATGAAAATAGGGGATGAATATCTATGACGAACAGGAAGACGCAAGCCTTTGCCGTCATTGTAGTCGTTAATGTCAAATTTGATGCCGTCACCTTCATGAACTGAAGCGGTCTTTCCTACATTGGCCGAAGAGCCTCCAGTTCGCAACCGAAGTCTGGCCTTTTCTGAAGGAGCGTAATTTGTTGTAATGATGGAGTCGGAGAGAAATTCGAATGTTCCAATATCCCAGCCAAGTTGAGGGGGCGGTAATCGAAGCTCGACTGACCGGAAGAGGATAGAGATGCGGACTCGCCCGAACCCAATACCTCCGTCCAATGGATACCACCTTGTAGATTCACTGCTGGTCTGCAGAATATCGGTGAGTCTCAAGGGAACTAAGCCGATGATTGGGTCATGCTGTCGGTTTCGTGAGTCGCGGACTGCAACTGTGACGATACAGGATCTCCAATCTCGAATAAACCTCTCAGTTCCAGCATTGAAGATGGGCTGCGAAGAGACCACTTTGGTTCGAGTCTTGTATACCAAATCATCGTTCACTAAAATGGTACAGTACGAGCTCGGCAGTGTTTTTGACTGCTCCTCCTTGACTGGGCCAGCCTCAGGGCGTGCAGGCTCGTACTCCCGGCCTTTTCTTCTTCCATTGGAACCCTTTATGTTGGCCAATTCCAAGCCCACAATCTGGTGAACCACGATGCTGAGAATTCCCGAGGGCCACAGAGGGTCAGGAGGGGTATGAATAACGGCATATTCTTCCTTGGAATCGATAGTTCCCTTCTCATCTTGGAGTTCGGGTTTATCGCTGAGTTCCTTTGGAAGATCGAGAGCCCGACCATCGGTCCGGAGGGCCTTGCGAAACTGCGTCTTGCCGAAGAAACCAACCTCCCAGTGTAACTCTCCAGGCATTTCGCTGTCGGCCTTGATGCCCCTAAGCTTTGAGGTTTGAGGAAACATTTTTCCAGGGTGTTGTATCAACTTCTGGATGCTGAGCTCAATTTTACCAACGACATCGTCGGCAGATGATCGGTCGCTATCCCAAAGTTCAACCGACAGTTGCTCGTCAGCTTTGAGAAGCTCTCCAGTCACCAAAAGCCCACAGCTCTCTTCAAAAACAGGGTTGAGATCGTCTTGGATGACCCTAGTACAGAATTGGGGCTTGGAGAATTTACTCCAACTAATAGTAATGTACGGGTCCGAGCCGCCGCCCTTGCTCCCGCGCTGATCCTGCTTGCTCAAGCCAACAGCCTTATGTATTCGGATGAATAACACGCCGAGGGCTAGAGTTTCCTTCTTGATATCATCACCTTGGAGCATCTTGCTCAGGTCAAGAGTCATACTCTTCGGAGCGACATACATGGATGCCGCAGCTCCAATAGCCCAGTTCACAAAGTTTGAGATAAGTGGTAGGTTCAGGATATTGACACCCTTCTCAATCATTGGAGTGCATCCAGCCTGTACCTTAGGTAGTCCCATGAGCGTGAATGTCATGGTTTTGAGGAACGGTGGATCGGGTGTCAACTGGAGACGAATTCGAGCAGTCGCCACCAAGCCAACCAGCTCGACCCAGATTGGAAGCGGAACACCAAAGAGGCCTTTGATTCCCAAATAGAATATGAGCTGCATGCCCATATTTTTGGCCTTGGAAGCTATATCACCGCCGGATGGCTTCGCATGATATGCGAGAGAGACCTCCATGTTATAAAATGAACCAGCTTGTTCATTGGCGGCTAACTCGTCAGGGTCGGTAGTCATCTCGTTCTGTCGATGCAATTCATCTTTGATGTCTTGCACATGAGAATCTGGCAGCGCTCGCATGCTGAGAATTCTAATGGGATTGGTTCCTTGGGAGATATCTGCCACTCGCACATTCTCAATGACCCCGGGGACTGATGCAGCCATGACATCCTCGAGCCTATGTCATATTAGCGCTCGTAATGGCGGGTAGCGGAAGCCTATCAACTTACGTATCGGCAACGGCTGCAAACATTTCGGGATTAATTAAACCCCACATGATTCCCAGCATCGTATTCATCCATTCAACTGATTCGGGTATGAGATTGGCAGTCGCTGTTTCGCCGCGTTCCCGTTCACTCTCCCATTCCAAATCCCTGCCTTGGCGGATTAGGTCCTTGGTCCAGAGGAAAACACCTGATGCCACGCAAAAGGCGAGCGGAACAAGGCCAAGAAGATGACCGCCAAAGGCTCTTCCTAGAAATACAATGGCGGCGAAAATACCGATGCATAGAACCGTGGCGCGTTGCTCGAGCATGGCGAACATGGGTTCATAGCTAACTGAAGGCGTCTTGAAAAACACAATAGATGTCTTTTCACTGCGAATGGGGACGTCGGAGGTGGCTCCCTCCTGCACGGGATCTGGAGGCGCAGTGACATCTTGTGCGTATCTATATTCTTCACCCGATTGCTTTGATGAGGTCGCGATGGTTGTTGGCTTTCCTAGGTTCTCGTTGGGAACTGAGAGCTGGATTGGCGGAAGTCAGTCAGCAAGCGGCCGAGCGCATTTCTAAGAGCTACGCACCTGGGGATTTTCAACAGCTTCTTTAAAGTCGAGGTCAGCGTCTCTAATATACACATCTTTTCCGGTGACCGGATCTCGAGCCTCGCGGTAGTCTTGCTTCTTGATCGACTCGTTGGTGTGGTCTTTTGCCTCGCCGCGGTGCTTGTTACTCTTCAGGTTGGCATCAATGGCGGCATCGCGCTCCTGCTTTTCGCGATCAAGCTGCTGGACAAACTGGTTAATATTAGGAACACGGTTTTGTCCACTATAATGCTGCCTGCCCGAAGGCACAACTGTTTCCTGGAAGTTCATGATGGGAGGCTTGTCCGTAAGGTGGATTGGAATCTGGCCCACCCAGAAGCCACAAATAAAAGATTGCACTCAATGGCCAGGTAGATAACAGAGAGAAAGTAAAAAGAGGAAATTGTAAAAACTAGGGTTGGGAAGAAAATTATAGGGAGGCTCTGGACTAACCTGGGTCATTATGGCCCGATCATTGCCAATGCCTGAGCTTACAAGCATCATAATCAAGTTACAAGGTCAATGACGTCGATTATTTTTTTACTTGCGACAGACGAACCGGGGGAAGCTCCAACAGCGAAGATGCGCTAGACTTGGAACAGTATGATCAGCCACAGGTGCTGCATGGAGGGGGTGGACTGTGCGCTGAAAATCTGGGACAGCGTTTTAGCGCTGCGTTCACTGAATGAGTTCTCTGCGCAGTGCAGTGTTGGCAGAGGTGCCGATGTTTACAAGGCTTCGTATGTTTGTGTAAGAAATGATGTCACGTTGTGTAAAGGGGGAGTACAGATTACATATTTTCAACATGATATATGACTGGGCTTGCGAGGCTTCCCGCTGCCAAGACCTGGGTCCTGGCGTGGAATGTTTGGGCTACGCGTTCTTGTTGTCGCCGTGTCACCGATGATGTAGCGCAGAATGTACATCTCCCCAACAGGTTGCCACATTCAGAGATCAGCGCCTCATAGACCCCCCAAAATGCGTAAATGGCTTGGTTTCCATCCGATCCATTGTTTGAAGATCCCTGCAAATCCACCACGAATCCCAAAGATGTAGCGATCGAAGCTAATCAGTACACGGGTGTCGGACTCAGGTCGTCGCACTGTCGGCATACTTGCACCCATCACAAACCCGTCTCACTCTAAGGACACCAAGATCATCCACCATTTACACCACCAACTCCAAAACATGCGTCCACATTCAACGACTGCAATCCACTTTAGGCACTGGGTGCAACATCCTTTCCAGTTTCTGTGTCGACCTGCTTGCCCGACAAGTTGACTGGTGGTTGCATTTGATGTACCCCATCAAACTTCTTGTAGTTCAAGGAATCCAAATCAATGTCATTAAATTGACGAACCTGAATTCGTTAGCAAGTTCCCTTTACCTCGTTGAACATCACGTACACTAATTCCATATCGCTTCGGGTCTCTCTCTCTAAAGTCTATGCCAATACTCGCTCCGCATTTTGGGCAAAACATATGGTCGCGAGTCTTCGTGTTGAAGGCATAGCGCCCCACACGAGTATCGGAGCCATGGTGCCAAGCGACTTGGTCATAGGGAGGGTCTAACGGATTTGTCAGCACATTCATTCATGCCACTCATCTATCCAAATTTATGAGCGCTCTTACAAACAAGAAGATAGCCTGCGCGATGGCAGATTGAGCAGTTGCAGTGAGTAACGGTATACTCGGGGAGCGGGGGTGAAAGTGTGACTGAGAGACCAATATAACCGCAGTGGCAGCCGACTTCGTAGGTCTGCGAAGGCTTATCTTCGTTGGCTGACATGGTGTTCTGATGCGATAGAAACAACAAAATTTTAACAATGAGTAAAAATGCAATAACAGTGTTTTCCCTTGAATATTTTGATGAAGGAAAATGTAAATCAAGTGTTCCGTCTCTCTTGCAGATTTAATATACGTGCACGCAATCCCAAAACGGGACAGACTCCGAAACTCCGATCGAGTCATCAAAATGAGAGCCATTCTACTAAACCGACCGCAGTTAGGGCACTTTTGCCGCCCCAAGACAATTCCTCCTAACAATATAGGAAAAGGGGCTACAGATACCCCGCTTCATGCCGGGTCTCTTCTATTCATAGCTCCCGATCCTTGCAAATGAGGTGTTGTCGAGGATAGTAGGATTCTTTTGACCGTGAAAAGTGCCTTACCACGCCAGGCTTATCTGCCCCGCACGAGTGCCAAAGTGGGGTTCTCAAACTTGCGATCCCAAACCAATTGCGCGGAAATGGTATTACTTGAAGTTCCTCGTCAGTTACACCAGGTAAGTCCACCTCAGACGTGATTTCCGTCTTGTTTTCAAGACATCAAAATATACTCAACAGTTCATATCAAGCCCACAACGCTGGTAGTGTTTGGGATCCACATGGCATATTTCAGCACGAATACCATTGCACTATTAGATATGCAGCGCTGTGCACTGATATTAATGCCATGTATATCTAATCAAATGGAACGGGTGCTTTATTCGGTGGTGCGGGTAAACGATTGCCCCGAAGCCAACCCAGTTTCCAGGGTAAACATTGTCAGATTATCCCAGAAACCCCGCCCAGATGATCATACATCCAGTTTCCAAATATTCTCTATCAATATCATTTGCCTATTATGTAGTGACTGTTAGATATAACTACAAGAGGGAAATATTGAGTTCACGGTACCTTTGCTAGCAAAGTCGCCTGCCCAATACCCATGTTCAATCCAATCCAAAGTAGGCATCTGCGAAAATAGTCCTGGATTTGTTTTGGGACAAATGGTATTTTTGAAGCAACATAAATTGGATGAATAAGGAGGAACCCTCCAAGCATTCTCCCTGGATCCTTGACTTCTGTGCATGTGGCTCGTTCTTTTAGAAAAGAATGCAGGTTATCTGTAAGATGATACGGAATTGATGCAAGCATGTCTTCAACCAAGACACGCCCTGTGTCAATGAAATTGGCAGAAAACTTTTCCTCGTCAAGAGCGCCAGATAACCTAACAATCAAAGTAATGAGCAATAATCTGGCTGCTCGGATAATGTTCCAGACACCAGCTACGAACAGATCAAAATAGCTGTCCACCCGTCCCGGCCAGTGGCAAACTGAGATAGGCGATTCTGGTCCGTATGGGCCTGGTGTTGCGACAACTGTTGGTTTAAAGGGCGAAACTCGAGAGTTAGCCCACTGCGCAAACCGTTCATTCAATGCAATGCATTGATCTCTTATTCTGCGGCAATCTTCCGATACTGATAGCCGCGATTCGTAATATTGGTTGCTGCTATCTAGACCAAGTTAGCACCGATACGGGACTACAAATATTATGGGAAGCGAGGAGCAGATACCTCGTAGAGGCCTAACAATATTACAACATATTTTAATTCGACAGAGTTACCCGACACTGGACTCTGTATTGCCCGAGCTAATGAGCCCAAAAGATCCTGGTGAAGCCTTTCTGCCCTCCGAATGAGTCTATGTCTGTTCATAGGCTTTCCATGGCAGAAAAGGGCCAATGATTGGCATGCTTTCACAAGATCTGACTTTGGCCCCAGGCGAAGGGCTCTTGATTCAAGCCCGGAGAGGAACCCGCTAGAAAGCGCCGGATTGGTGGTGGTCACACAAAAGTCATAGAAGAAGGCCCGAAGAGCGAACTCATTGCGCGTTGCTTCAGGGATTTCCGGAGGGTTGAGATCCTCTGGGAGAATCCCAGTGCTGAGAACAGTGCTTCGCCTCGGTAAGGTGCATTTTCGAGCGGTTGATACGAACGGTGCTTGCTGATTACAATCTTGTGTCCTGTATTCTCGGAAGGCTGAGAATGCAGCGTCTTCATACCCAGCGCATGTGCGATTTGCCCTCAAGCATCTCAGGCACGACTGGACTTGTTTATTAGTATTTCCGGAATCATATAACTCCTTGACGATAGCGGTGCTTACAGGACGGGTCAGGTCACACTAGAAGTGGCCGGGGTCTTTGTGAGTTTCGCGTGGCAGGTAAATCCAGGAGGAGTGGTAGATAACGAACCTTCTTGCGGCGCTTCTTACATGAGATACAGGCGCGAGATATGCCATGAAAAACCATGATGTGTTATATACTACCACGGTGATTATTAACAGTTAGCTTAATGAAGAAATAAAGCTGACTGATCCGAGAATGTTTGACGAAAAATGTGGGTTGGGAATCTGATACTGAAGATGACGGGAAGCCAAATTGTCCGTATTAGTAACGATACTTGGCGCAGTTCGGGGATAACGAACGATACTCCGTTCAAGATGCAACTCGGCGTTTCTACTTGTGGTTAGCGTTGCGCTCCCCCCACTGAAAGCCCCTGGTGACAACATTTCCCCGCCGTAACCCAATTACTTGACCTGAGAGCCAAAATAGACTGACGTGCTAAGTCCATTGTTTTCTTTGCTGTCCCGCCTCATAGGTTAAGATGTGTTTTCAAGAAAATAGCCACCCTGTGGCTTTTTATAGTCATGGAAGCGTAACTGCTTTCAATATTCCGAATAAACTTATGAAAAGGTCGGTTTATATTGAAACAGATTTCTTCTTTCATGTGGGGTCTTCGATATTTTTCATTACTTCTCTGGCTAGGAGAAGTTGCTGTTTCAAACCTACATGTAGCTAATGGAGGGGTTAAAGAATATTGCGTACCTTTCCTACGGATATATGAACATGAAATAAATAATAACTGGCTAGGATGGCCCTATGAGGTTGGATGAGAGTTTCTGGAGTGGGAACGAAATGCATGCCAAGCAATGTTCAGCGTAATTTGTATTCCTTTTTAAGTTAGCGTTGCGCGACTCCAAAAATTCCATCCCAATAATGTATCGCCCCGGTTCAACTCGCAGCAGTGTGGTTCGGAGTTAGACATGTAAACCTCCGTCGATTTGATCTGTATACGAGTATATAAAGCTCTGCAGACGCCTTTCTGGCGATATTACATTTTCGTGAAGAATCAGTTCTACCTCCGTCACTGCATAATTCTCTTAGGCATTATTTGCATCGCTATAAAACACTACGTTCAATATTCCTACAGTCATCAGACGCAAATTTTTGGTTACACTTTGAACCAAAAATCTGTGCTCCACTTCCAATATTAGCAAGAATGGATTTCAAGAATACCGCGGCTTGGGCTGTAGCCCACAAAGCACACCCTTATGAGATCAAGCCTGCTCCTCTCGGTGTTCCGAAAGAGAATCAGATTCTTATTAGGAGTCATGCCATCGCCATCAATCCAATCACTGCCAAGTACCAAACAACTGACATTCATAAGGACATGCTCAGTTATCCGTGTATTCACGGAGAGGATGTTGCTGGCGAAGTCGTTGACATTGGGCCTAATGTGACGCGGTTCAAAGTTGGTGATCGTGTGGTTGGTGCCGCAGCCGGGTTCCTCACCAAGCGCAACGAGGAGAAGGCTTTCCAAGCTTACACTATCCTTTCAGTCGACTTGGCTGTTCATATTCCCGACTTCGTCTCATTCGAAAAAGCCGTCACCTTCCCGCTTGGTCTTTGCACTGCTGCTTCGGGCCTTTTCAATCCCGATTTTCTCAATTTGCAGTTGCCAACTGAACCTGCCCAAGTTCCAACTAGGAAGGTACTACTAGTCTGGGGCGGCTCATCGTGCGTGGGGGGGAATGCAATCCAGCTAGGTGTTGCTGCCGGCTGTGAGGTTATCACCACTTCATCGCCGAAGCATTTTGAAACCATGAGGAAGCTGGGAGCAAGCCATGCATTTGATTACAAAAGTTCCACTGTTGTTTCTGACTTGCTTGGTACTCTAAAAGGCAAACAAATAGTTGGCGTCTACGATGCCATTGGCCCCGGAGCATGGGACTTGACTCATGAGTTTGCCGAGAAAGCAAATGGTTTCAAGTTCATCGCAACAGTAGTACCCGGATGGCCAGTTCCTCCAAAAGGTGTCGAAGTCAAGCATGTTTTCGGCCTTTCAATTACCTTGAACCATGTTGCGAAAGCAATCTGGGTGGATTACCTCCCAAAAGCGCTTGAATCCGGATCTTTTTCACCTCACCCTGAGCCGTTGGTTCTTGGGGAGGGGCTGGAGAATTTGCAAGCAGCTGTAGACTATGTAGGCACCAAGGGGGTATCGGCTCAAAAAGCGGTGATTATAATGTAAAATTACCTAGCTAAATTTAGATCTACTGAATATATTGCCGGCAATGCCGTACTGAATTATTGGATCGAATGAGTCGCATTTAGCCCCAGATATAGTAATCTCAATCACTCTCCTCTTGTCTATCAAGCTTGCCAGCTAGCTCACCCCCGTCGAGAATGCTGCCAAACATAGCCGCCTCAAACAGGTAGTTAACCTGCCAAGCATGGTGGCTCGCATGCGCAATTAGCCAGCTCTTTTCGGCCACAAAACCTTTAGAAAGGAGTTGTACCGAGCGTAATCGCAGGCCTTCAATAAGATGCTGTTCGTGGGTTTCGTTGACTTTCCCTTCTCGGACATACTCGAGTGGGCCTAAGACGAGAAACCACCAGAATTCCTTGAGCAGCGGCTCCTCGTCATAACTACCAAGAAGACGGCTCACGTGATTGCATGTATCCTTGCCATCACACGAATATTCTCGATCAAGAGGCCTACTGAACCCTGTAGTATGGTGTTGTTCATCAAAGGCCTCATCAAAATCGGCCTCTCGCTGAGGGCAAGTAGGCGTCTTACGGGCCTTAGGCCACCCTAGGAGAGCACGCCGAATGAACATATGTCGATCATTCTCGATATGCCAGGTATATAATCCAGCACACACCTTAGCTAGGGGCTCATGCCACCTACAAGTCAGTGTCCTAGCCCCAGCTGCTGCATAAGCATCGTATATTTTGCGCAGTGCATCCTCAGTAACAATGCCAGATTGTGTTATGTCAGCCGCATTGAGAAAGGAATTCATAACCTCGGAGTTGATTATATCACAACCCACGTCAATCACATCAGTGCCTGGTGAGGTCCAGATTAGGTCAGCCATGGTAGCACCAGTATCGAAACCTCGTGCTACCATCTCAGCTGCCATACCCAGTAGGCTACTCTCTGATACGGAAATGATCTGGGCCGTACGTCGGTTAACCCGCGCCGACTTATTCATCAACTGTGCTTTGTGCTGCTTCTCCAACGCGATTTTGCCCTGGATATACTGTTTGCCCACACGCGCAGCAGAACGTCGTTGTCGACCCCCAGGGCTAGAAATCGCATGTTCGTCATCTAAAGCATTTTCAAGTAGTGTCTCCAAGGACGGGAAGACGTGATTGTAGCCGTGCTCGTAGTAAAAGGCCATGTCTACAACATAGTTGGAGAGCAGAGTAGGAGCATCGGCGGCGCCTATTATTAGACTAAAAAACCCGCTGCCAAAGAGCGCATTGTTCGTCTTCAATGCGTCATGCCAATTTGTCGCACCCAGTGTTTTGAGGACCTCATCCGAAGCTTGGGCTAACCCACGGCCTTTGGGAGGCAGGATGTTGCCAGCTGCATGCTGAGCTATCTTCCAAGACTCGAGCTCCGGGGAAAGTTTGAGTTGGATTAGGCTAGGACTAGAATCTTGGGAGGACAATTCCGCATCACCCAATGACGACGCTTTCAACTCTTCATTAACGCCTTGAAAGATCTGGTTCACTAGATCCTGAGCCTGGTTGCATAACATCTGCAAATCTTCCACAGTACCGTGACCCATGATATCTCTTATTTCACGGTAGCCTGTGTGATTGGGGAAGGATGGTTGCCTTGGTTTGAGGCCGAGAAATCTGTCAAGGATGCGACGTTTGTTCCAGAAATACGGCGGGATTTCAACCGGCGCACCAGGAAAGGCATCTTTCTTGTGAGATTTTACCTCAAATTTGATACCTTCAAGAGAAAAGCCCTTCCAATTGCCCTGAGGCCGTATGAAGAAGCTGAAAATAGCCATTTTTGAACAAAGAGCTGAAAATCCGTATAGATGTACGCACACAAGAATACTGAAAGTGCAGGTTCCCAAAGCCTTTTTTATTTAAGCGTACTAGTCTCAAGAAGCGCAACTGGCGGTAAGCAAATAATCATGAATTCGATTAAATGGTCAGGTGGCCAGCCTCCAAGCAGTTGGTGTTGGTCCAACTCAGAGAGCTCGTTGAGGCTTGGGACGAGTAGATGCATGCCGTCCTCGCTTAACGAATCAAGAGATTCCGTGTACCCGGGTCCCGTCTTGCAGCGGATACCCTGCTCTCGTCCTTAGACGACTAAAGTCGGCCGCTTGCATTAGATTGCATGTTAACCACCGGGCCGTTTTTACGCGATGCAGAAACACGTGTTTGCCACGCCATTTCCTACCAACCAACAATAGTTACTCATATTGCAAAAATACCGTAGATCTAGTTCTTTGTCCTGCGTGGATGCCTGGCTCTTTTGAGCACGCGGGCCGAGACTTTCCTCATCACAGCGATCCATTGATAGCCGCCAGAATGGCCGCCAGAATGTCATCATCCATGCGTTTATGGCCAGTGTGTTCTCCCCAAAACGTCGCTCCGCATGGTGGCGCTCCCGTCACGACGCTCGCCTGTAGCTAGAGTTCCGAATGGGGACATTTTTCTTCTGTGGAGAGTGAGTTGAGAGTTGAGGAATCCATGTGCATTATCACAAAGCAGCTAGCTCCGCGTTATCACACATAAAAATGGATAGACCGTGAGAAAATTCGCTAGCATAGATGGGTTGGGCGACATGGATGCCTAGATCAGCTAGCAGAATAATAGAGCTCACCGGCTCACCGGGGTCGCACAATTGGCTAGCCCGAATGAATAAATCGCGCTTTCCCTCCCAGCCCAAGCGAGCGCATGGTATAGCCTTATTTACTGCGGTGAAATCATATGGCACTTTTGCTATGCGAGGCGTTGAGCATATGGTAGTTGACTTGGATTGGCAGCTAATGGGAACGGAAGACCACATATTCGAATGTATATTTTACTTTGATTCTGTTTCAACATTAAACTAATACATCAAATGCGATAGTATTTTAGGGGAAAACATCACCATCTATGAACCACTTGAGCAAGATTATGGTGTGAGGGTTGGAGACTAGCATCGTAAGCAAACTTATGTTACGGTAAATGGCCATGAGTATCACAATCAATTGAGGATTGAGTAAGGCAGGAATAGTTATTTGGTATTGGTTTTAGTTACCCTAACTATTGTAGCGGCTTATCCTCAGATGCTGCGCACTTCCCAGCCTTTCCCGGTCTTCTTGAAAGACAGGCGGTCAACCTGGGATTTCTCAGCCCTGGAAAGGATATCAGCAAGGGAGTTCGGCTTGTTAGGCGGCTGTTCGGGCTGGTTGGGTGGTTGCTCAGGCTGGTTAGGCGGTTGTTCAGGATTGTTAGGTGGTTGTTCAGGATTGTTAGGTGGTTGTTCGGGATTGTTAGGTGGCTGCTCAGGATTGTTGGGCGGCTGCTCAGGCTTGTTGGGCGGCTGCTCAGGCTTGTTGGGCTTGTTGACCTTTCCAGCAAGAGTGTCGATCCACTTGATGGCAACGTCCGCGGAAGTTTGATTGACGACCTTTGCCTCGCCGATGACAACCTCAACAGCCTCAGGAAGCTGGCGGGGCGCCGGGTTGTCAATTTTCTCCACAATCTTCTTGATGGCGCTTGTTTGCTCCCTGAAGACTGTAACGCCCGCAGTAAGCATGCCAGAGTACTGTCTAGCGGCGAAGGGACGCGACGCTTCGGGGAACTTCATAATGACATCCTTGCCTCCAGATGTGGCAGTGTTGATGGCGTTCTTGAAGTCGCCTTGAAGAGCCTCAAGCTTTTGGGTGATGGACTTCTGCAATTCATCCTTGTTGTCTCTCTTCACCTTGGAGAACTCATCAATTTTGGTGTCAAAATTGCTCTTTAGGCCATTGAGAAATGTAACAGAAAGAGCCTTTAGCTGCCCCAAGAGCTGCTGAGGGTCCTCCTCGAAAGAATCGGCCTTGTAGTTGGCTTTGATGTTTGCGATGTAGTCGATGTTGTCGGCAGAGTATTGGACAAACAGCAGGTCCAAGAGACCGCGGTTTCCAAGGGCCAAACAGAATTGCAAAAATTCGACTTGGCGGTCGAGACCCGCCTCCCAATCAAGGAGGATGGGGGAGCTGTCCCAAACAGTTTGTACCATTTTGACAGTGTGATTCGGGTGTGGTTTGGTTGGATTTCGGGCGATGCAAGATGCTCTAGAGCAGATGTGTCAAAGGGAAATCACTTGGGAATAGCTCGCATCTTTATTTCGTACGTACAATTTGCCCATTGCTGGATTATTCGAAATAATGAATCTATCGGCCCGAATAGAACGTCAAAAACCAAGGTTTTCAACTTAATCAGTGCCGCATTTCTTGTGTGGCTTTTTTAGCAAGCCACATTGAGGTCACAAACCTTTGCATTCATCGACGAGTCAGCGTCAAACCCTCTCATTCCCATGCAAATCCTCCATAGGTATGTAGGGTCAACAAAACCTGACTCGTCAAGCAGCCAGCTATGACCTGGCTTTTCAGGAGCAGTGAACTGGCACTAGGAATGGTTGAATGAAAAACGAGTAAAAGTCAATTCAGAACAGTCAGTGCTTCGACCACAGAGGTGACATTCATTTCTAGAATTACGTTCTACTACGGCAGTTTAGGGTAGTTTTATCAGCAAGGCACTGAGGCTTTCGTTTTTCATCACTGTATTTTAACATTAAGACTGTATTTCGATGTATAAGGCGAATTTAATTCCTACTGGCCACATGAATAACAGTGATAAAATACATGGTAAAAACCGGTTCTATGTTTTGATTGGGTTTCTCATATTTATTGATTTATTTTCAAGGCACATAAAATACAATCGAAAACCTCCAAGGTTGTTCTCGATCCGCTCCCGTGAGCTTAATTGTGGTGGTTACATTCTTCGAGAGTGTAGATCCCAATGAAAACCTAGGGTAAACCTTCCAATGCGATTTTCAGGAGGAATTCATATCATTTCCAGTGTTGATCGTCGCGAGCCGGCTTGATACCCACGTGTCTAATCAAGGCCTGAGATTTGCGTAGGATTAGTGACGTATCCAATAATCTCGTGGCTTGATGCTTAGCTCTAGAAGAAGCTTTGTGACACATAGCTATTAATGCCTATTTTTCAGCCTTTGTGGCCAGTTATCTAAGTTGAAGCTATCAACACTATGCTTAGCGCGGCTCAGTGTTTGTTTTCATGATTTGTTGCGCATAAAATTCCAAAAACGGACAAAAAGTCTCAATCCGGTCAGAAAATTGCCGCTTTGAAATGTGTTGAATGTTCCCAAACCTGTAGTCACACTTGAGACCAATATCACATGAATGTTGTGAGTATACAATCCTGGTCTGAGTAATGAATCTCCCATTCTACGAAGCCCAGGCATGGCAAAGTTGGTGCTAAGAATGAAAACAAAGTCATCAAAATGTCCGGCTGGTTGCATGGACCGAAGAAGAACCTTGAATCCATTAGCGGTGAGACAATGTTTTGTTCATTTTCACATGGGTAGACGAACCCGTTGGCAGGCCAAACTTTGTCGGTTGGTCCCGCTGATCCCGCTGATCCGCAAGTTTATGTACCTTGCTGCAAGCAAAACCTCATTTCCCAAATGGAATGTTCGCACCGCCATTCCAGATTGTGGTAAATTCTATCCACGACATCTTTCGCTCTTCCCTATCTCGTAAGTAAGTTTCACATTTAAGACACTAAACCAAAGAAAAAGAAAAGCCATGTCATATTAAGTTTCAGAACAAACCCGGAACGGAAGCTCGAACTAAGATGTGTGGGAAAATCTACTCGATGCGGTATTTGGCCGCATTTTTGTGTGGCATTTGAATGTGAGGAACGTGGACTCTGTGGTGTGCAATTCACGTATATTAAGACGTGCGCATCCTGCCAACTCAAAAACTATTCGTATCATCACACAACCAACTCACCTTCACACAACACGCAAAAACATTACAAGACTTTCTTGTACCTCAAACAGTCAGTACTATCAGATAACCATCTACGATGCCCTCTAACTTAACAGTCACAGGCACAAAATGGCTTCCGAGATGACTCCCGCTACCAACAACACCGTCTACCGCACCTGGGAGGCCCTCTATGACCAGCAATTTGATCTCATGAAGGAGGCCATCAACAAGGGCGACTACTCCCTGATTGCTGCCATGGAGGTTCAGGCTCGAATGGACCCCATCGACCACGTTGCCACCTTCGAGGCTGAAGCCCGCGCCCTTGGCCCAAAGATCCTTGAAGAGAGCCAGCAGGTTGTCGAGCAGTTGAAGGACAAGCTCGACGTCGCCAGCGAGGCCACTAAGGTTGACTGCGACAAGATCAAATCGAACATGGAAGCCCTCGCCACCTCCAAGGATGACGACCCTGAGGACTGGGCCGCCCAATTCGACCAAGACATGAACGCGCTAAAGGAGAAGACAAACAAGGAACTCGATGAAGTTAGGGACCTTGGCAAGCAGAAGATTGCCCAGCTTCCCAAGGACATTCGACTAAGCACCTCCAAGGCCTACACTGACGGCGCCCGAGCTGTCTCCGGCTTTATCTCCAAGGCTGTCAGCTTCATCTCGGATGCCATCAACCTTGTCGCCAACTGGATCAGGGATGCCTGGACTGGTATCCGAACCTGGGCTCGAAACACTGTCGACTGGTACCGCGGTGCCGCCAGCGCCATCGTGGATGCCTTCGCCAAGGTCCTCAAGCCCAAGTACGCCGCATTCAAGGCCATTTCCGGAAACCCAGCCGGATGCGGAAACTTTGCCGCCTTCGAGGACCTCGCCAAGCAGCTCCAGAACCTTGGATTGGACAACTTCACTCTTGCTCGAAAGGGCAACAGCTGGGTCATTGAGCCTATGTAAACATGGGCCAATGCATGTTGAGGGATTGGCAGCATAGGACTTTGGAGCAAAAGAATATCCTTAGTCCTGCATCCCCAGAGAATGCTATCTGGATATAGCTAGAAAAGTAAAACTGAAAATATAAACGAAAGTTTATCGATATTTTACTGCTCGCATTGTAGTGCATGAATTGCCTAAATCAACGTAGAGCCCCCCTAATTGTTCTATTGATGCATTGCACCAAGCACTGCAATCCTCTGTCATTCTAAGATAGAATCTCTTTTCCTAACAAAATGATACTCTATACTTCTGCGATATGGCATTGTAATCATCAACCGCAAATCAGTCCATCCTATTCCTTACTACACCGCGGAATCCTCTTGGTTTGACAAACCAATGATTGACACATTCCAATTCTTCCTCCCTCTCAAGTTGGAAATCGAAATTCTGGACTATTCGTGGAATCACCTTGTATACTTCGAGCAGGCTAATATTCTTTCCAATACAGGTGCGTGATCCCTGTCCGAACTATCGATGTATTAGACACAAAGGTTCAGGTTGAATGACAAGGGTATTATTTCTTACAGCAAAAGAGTATTCTTCCATTGAGTTAGCCCTTTTCCCATCGAGCTCCTGAGCATCGAGCCATCTTTCCGGTCTGAAACTGTCGGCGTCGTCCCCGAAGACACCCTTGTTTCTGTGGGCGACCCATGAATTCACGCCGACAGTCACCTAACAAAGATGTTAGAGTAAGTTCAAATGGGAAGTAATTTGGGAAATTCGTCTTACGCCTTCTGGAAAGAAATGCCCAGCCAACTGTTTCCCACCTCTGGGCACCACGCGGGGCATGGTAAATCCAGTAGCGGGATGCATTCGAAGGCTTTCCTTGACCACTGCTTGCAGATATGGCAACCTTTGCGCCTCCTTGAAAGTGATTGGACTCGAGATCGTTCCCGCCGCCAAGTTTTCTTTAAGCTCTGTTCGGAGCTTTTCCAGAACATCTCTGTTACTGTAAACATAATAAACGATGGCACTGAGAGTGATAGCTGTTGTGTCAGACCCTGCCGCAATATTGGTAGTGCTCGCCATTCGAATAACATCGTCTGTTACTTGCCCAGGCTTTTCCTTCTGGTCTTTTAAAATTTTGGAGACAAAATCTTCTGGTCCGCTAGCATTCGCAGTACCTAGCCCGGATTTCTTGGCCTGAACTTGTTCATTTGAGAAATCATTGATAAAAAGCGCGCCTGTAGCTTTTTCGCTGCTGGCCAAACCCTTTAGGGCTTTCAAAACAAGAGGAAACCAGAAAGGATAAACCCCAATAGTAGAAGAAAGTGTGTTGCTCATTTCAAGAGCTTTGATGATGTCCTGCTGGTCCTCGCCAGCATCCAGGAATCCAAATCTTTTGGAGAACTGCACAAAGGTTAGTTCGTTTATAGACATTATTGATGCATATGAACTTGCCGTGATCATTCCAATCACGTCAAATGCGTAACATTGGAGCCAATGTCCTATATCGATAGGGACCGTTGAGGCTGAACATTCGGTGAATCGTTTACATAACAGGTCTATACAGTCTTCAACAAATGGTTCATATGAAACAAGTGAAGACATGGAGTAGACGTTGGCAATTTTACGACGCATGGCTGCGTGTTCTTTAGGGTCCAAAACATTGAAGAGGTTTTCGTAATCGGGGTGGCCCCATGGAAGATACCAATCCCCCTAGTGAAAGAAAGTGAAATCAGTATGCGTTTCCCTCCGAATCCTTTGATATCTCACTTTAACAAAATGGCTTCCATGCCCATAAATTGTTCTTGCTGCTTGTGCATTGTCGATACTATATTGAGATGGCGCAATGCGAACGACAGGGCCTGCAGTAGCGATATTTGTTAATGTAATATTCTTGGAGTCATGATTCTAGTAACTGGGTACTTTCGTACTTACCGTACTTGGCATGGAGCTGGATATTTGTTTTTTGATAATCTCCTTGGGCGTATTGTCGGAGAAGCCATAGCCGAGTAAATCGACTCCAGAATGGTCCTGGAATGTGTCTGAGTGGATCAAAGACTGCCTTGATGATCCGACTGAAGATAAATACTAGAAATAATGTAAATAATGCCGAGATCCCAACATTAGTGGACCCGGCCTGCAAAATTGTTGAGATCATTTTCAGAAACACGCGAAAATATAGCAGGAAAAGAGGAATGAGCAGTGAACAATCTTAGAGACGAAGCATTATGTAGGCCAGCGGGGCCGAGATGTGGGGAAATTAGGTAAATGTGCATAGGCTCGACTGCCAATTACAATAAATGTATCCTATTCGAACATACAAATCGTTGCTTGAACTCCTAGTCTTTCCCCAGATATTTTGTAGATCAATGTGGTGGTGGGGCCGCACCCGGCGGCGGGGCCGACAGCTCTTCAACAGCTGCATCATGGCCATGTAATGTCGGGTTTCCTTCCGGGCAGCATCATCCGAAAGGGCCATCCTTGCAATTCATGGATTGTGCTGACAATTTCTCGCAACCAAGTGGTAGCAAATACTGGGACCACGTATTCACACCTCTCAGTTCTCAATATCTCCACTGCCGTTGCCCATGATTGCCTCCCGCCGTCATTGTGTCCAAGTTTTAGTTGCGCATGAGTTATGGAAAGGTAAATTATGGCCTCTTCGCATCGATGTCTCGGTCTGAATATTGTGAGTTGCTCCATTGTCTGCAAGGCGAACCTCCACCGCTGAAGCGCCACATCGTAGTTGCGTCCGTGGTGCGCCGTGCGAGCACTCAAAATCAATCTCCGCATGTGCAGAAATTGGTCATTGATGTCATCCAGAGCTGCAGGTTCAGCCTCAACCAGCCGCTGGAGGATTGTCTCTGCAACATCCAATCTTAGTTTTCCTAGGTTTGCCTCGACAGATGCCAACAGCAGTCTTCTAAACGGCCGGCCTTTTCTCTCGCTCTCTGGCGTGGTGGTTATATCTGGACTCAGGATATCAATCGCTTTGTCGTATTCATGCAATTCGCAATAAACATCGGCGAGTTTTCCAACAATTAGAAGATGGGTATTTCGTCGGATAGGTTTCGCCGTGTTCAACCACAAATGTTGCTCCAAAGATGCTCGAGCTGCGTTAAAATCTCCAATGGACTGAAAGAACTTTGCGGCCAGTCCCTGAAGCCTCCGAGTCACTTCAATCTCAAGCGTTGATAGAGGATAAATGCCCTCCCATCCGTACATGCACGAGGCGACATCCTCGTCATAATTCTGCACCTTGTTTTCCAGTAGTGAGATGTGGAGTCTTCCTTTGATGGCATTATCTAAGCGAGTGACAGGGTTCGGACTTTGGCTAAGATAATCGTGGATCTTGGTCTCTGACTTGACGAGCAGACCATCCAGGCGAAAAAGAATGCTCTCGAAAAGTACTATCGAGGCATGAAAATAATATGGCATGGATTTTGCCAAAATCGCTCTTGCCCTTTGCACGGCGGGACGTCGAACCGTGACCGAGTCTCTTTCGCAAAGGTACAGCAGAGCATCTATCACAACCGGCTTATCAGATGCTGGCACCTTTTTCTGATTGGTTGCTTTATCTAAAAGATCCCAAACCGCTTTTTTGATATGTTGAGACCTAGATTGAATTAGTCAAGAGACCGGAATCGGGATTGAGACGAGACATTCATACCAAGCAGTCTTGCCTTCATATGCAGGAGGAACCGAAAAACAGATGAGTCTCAAGGCTATTGATGCCAGGTTTTCTTGGGCTTGTGGAACCAGAGTGTTAGAAAACAACTCCACAAATTGCGGACATATGGACCAGGTAAGGGTTCCATCCTCGAGTACATGCTTTGTAACCTCGGGGCGTGCAAGAGCCTCTGCAAGACAATTTTCATCGGACAAAAGCTGGATCAAGTCATGTGGTAGATCGAACTCGGAAGCGGGTATGTTTTTGAGTTCACCCTCCTCACTCCATCTTCTTTGAGGGAACCTGACACTTTTTAGGACCAAATCTGGGATTTTAGAGCCACCCAGGGTGTGAAGCAGAAGAAGTAAGCGATCAGAGTTTGGGAGAATGTCCCCATATTCAGCAAACAGGTTATAATACGCCATTCCCAAAGAATCTCCTACGAAATTAGTTAGTTGATGAGAGCAGAGGTGATTACAGAGCCGCTACTAGCCGTTGAGTTGAGTTGAAATAAGCCGCTGCACAAAGTTGTTGTAGGCCTGCCCCTCTGTACACAGCGAGTTCAGGTGGTTAAATGCCTGATCATCGTCCATGTTGAGGTATCTTTCGTATCTAAAACAAATAAGCAAACGGCGATGACCCCCGGGCATGGCCACTTACGTGGATGACGGCACGTCCAACGGGAGCCAGAATATTGCTCCCACACCGCCAAGCTTACGGGCCATCTTGATATATTTCTTCCCCGCATATCGAATCTCAGAAACCTTTTGTTCTCGAACAAAAGCGGAGACGTTTTGGGGAACTATGGCTTGAGCATCTAGCGTGGATCTAAGAAATACAATGATGCACGAGAGTCGTCTACGCAGCTCGGCGATGGTCGAGTCCCCGGAGGCCTTCCAGAAGCCCTCGGCGTCGTTGCCAAACCGTTCGCATATCCTCTTGAGGCTCACGGAATCGCCAGAGCGTACGGACAGTATCTTCATGGTCCGCTGGTTATTCGGAATGACCTGGTAGCGGACATCACGGGCGAGCGGCTTGGACTTTGACAGAATGGCCCGAATTGCTTGCAGATGCTTGTTCAGGTCAGGCGTGATGTTCCGGGCGTGTTTTTCATCGAAATCACCCGCCAGTTGGCGGATAGTGCTGCACAGGCATGTGCTCATATTAGGTGGAGGCTTGGGGCTTCAATCGCCACATGAGTTTGTTGTGCGAAATCACTTTTGCGCGACCGGACCTCATCGGTGAGTTGACCCATTGTCATCACGTGAAATATCGGCCTCTGTTGCCTCATAGGGACCAATAGAGACTATGTGGAGCTAAGACTGGTATCCTTGGCCCGTCGCTCAGAATTCTAGGACTATGGCTGGGCTTTCTCTCCTCCAAACTCGGCGAGAGCGCTAGGGGGGAAGAGTGAGATGGACGGACCTCGCGACGGTACAGAGCTGACGAGGCAAGGCTTTTATAGTCGCAGCGCGAGTCAAGACCACGCGACAAAGTGCAATTCTTCTTCCATGACGTGAAAGGAATGGACCCGCCAGCGGCTCAAGACATCTCTCACGGTGAGAGAATTGCGTGGGTGAAATCCCTGTCGACCGGGATTAGCGGAAGCTCAGTCTCTCACAGTGAGAAGAAAATCCTGCAAGCGGCAATTTGGTTAGTGTGCGTGGGCGTGGGGGCCCCTGGGCACGCGGTCAGGACCAGCCGATTGGGATTTTTGGTAGATGATGCATACTACATGGATCGTGAGTGCGTGTATTACAGATGGGGGTCCACGGCTAAATCCCATGGCATGATGTCCTTGCTCAGTGTTTTTCTCTATCTTTACGAGTTTTCCAAGGGCTCTCAGACGTATTGGAACCCTTTGCAGCACATGGCAGCGCCCAGACCAGGTCAATTAACCCCCGTCAACTCTATTTTTGGAGGGCGAGCTGGCATTCACGATGATGGCGGTTGAAGCCGTTGGGCGGGATATCAATCAAGCAGATCACGACAGTCGGGTCCTCCTCTGCTGGCATCATCCAATGGATTCGTCAGTCGACATCAGATAAAAAAAAAATCCCGGTCGCCGACGTCGGCTCATGTTCGTTTGTGGAAACGGGTGCTTGACGAACATGAACTAAGTGGGGCTCGTTTATTGACAACCGTCGTGAAGTTCAAGGCATGGCTGTGCCCAAGCGAGCACGGCCCACATTTCTTCATCTGATAAATGTCAGTGCCAACCTCCGTCCGTCTCATCATGTTTTTGGAGTATCCCATTCTCATCTTGGCTTTGTTGGCTCTGTCCAGCTGCATCTGCTTTCTGCTCGTCATGGACTCGTCGCACGAAAAATCTCGTCAAGATGGCCTTCCCAATGTCTCAGTCGTGGCCAGCCCCAGCCCCAGCGATGACGCGTCTGAGCACTCTGGCAAGAAGCCCGTTCCCTTGAACATGAAGATTTTGTCAGTCATCGTGGTTAGCATGATTGGCTTCGGCGGCCATTGGAGCAGTGGTGTCACCGGAGCATTGAAGAGCACGCTCAAGAAGGTGTGTCACCTCAATTGTCCCGTCCCACAGACACGCCCTGCTAACGAGTGGTGCGCCCCCAGCAACTTCACATTACCAACACCCAGTACGCCGTGCTCGAATCAAGTGAGAATTTTATCAAAACCACTTTGATTCTGTTTAGCGGAATCCTCACAGACCGTTATGGAGGTGCCAGTAAGTCCATTCCTTGTCCAATGGCCAATGGTTGCGGTGGCGGGTGACTAATCACCATCACACAGATACCATGCTCTGGGGAAATGCCGTCTTTAGTCTTGGCGCCATCCTCATTGCTGCTGCAACCACAGTACGAAACTACAAGTTCATGATTTTTGGCGTCGTCGTTCAAGCCCTTGGCGATGTTGCGACTCAGGTCGCTCAGTACAAAATCTTTTCCTCTTGGTTCCCCCCATCATCCGGCTTTGCCTCCACTCTGGCCTTTGAGCTCGGCATCGGAAAGATTGGCTCATTCGTCGGCAAATCCACAGCAAACATCATCTCAGAAAACCTTGGAGACTTTAGCTGGGCCTACTGGATGTCCGTCTTCATGAACCTCTTCACCAACGTTGCAACCTTGTTTTTCTGGTGGTTCACTCGCTGGTGCGAGAAGCGATACACCGGAACCCACGACCCAGCTACTGGGGAAAAGCTCACAGAAAGCAACAAAAAGTTCGAACTCAAGAAAATGCTGCGCTTGCCTTGGTCTTTCTGGCTTATCTGCCTATTTTCCTTGTTCCAAACCTCTACTGCCAACGTCTTTTCTTCTAACGGTACCGAGCTAGCCCAACAACGCTTCAAGGTCTCCGCCGTTACAGCGGGCTGGTACTCTGCCATGTCGCAATACCTGGGCTTTTTCTTTGTCCCATTTGTGGGCATTTTCGTGGACTTTATCGGACAACGACTCTCCGTCATGCTTGTGTGCGGTCTCGGCATGCTCTTGGCAATGTGCCTCGCAGCCTGGGGACCCACGGTTTCCGGAACGGCCGCAAGTTTTGGCATCTACGCCTTTGCATCCTCGCTCGGTCCCACAGTCATCATTGACAGTATCCGCACGAGCATGTGGTATCAGGAAGTCTTTGGGTCCGGCTACGCCATCAAAATTGCCATCAACAACAGTATGACCATCATTGTCGGCATTCTTGCGGGATACATTCAAGACCGCGACAATAACAGTTACAATAACGTCGTTATCCTTTATGTGGCTCTTGCAGCCGGGTCCGTTGTTGTTGGCTTCTGCATGGTCGCCCTGTCATATGCCAGCGATGTTATCGGCTCCTTGCAGTGGAGTCGGGTGAAGAGGATCAAGAATGGACACCGCATCACTGCTGCCAAGGAAGAGTTTGAGACGGGTGAAAAGGCCGGTTGGAATCGACAGCTCGGTCTTGTAAACTTTGTTGCTGTCATTGTCTTGATTTTTGGTGCATGGGCCGCATACTTTTGGGGCGTGGCCACTGGCAATAACTATTAGACGAGGTTGAGGATAGACGGCTGATTTCGTCCAAACTTACGACACGCAAATGTAAATATCTATGATACCTTGATATACGCTAAATAAACCACTCTGAAATTTTCAATACAATGAAGGTAGCACTACAAAATCAACTTTCGAATTACAGGGACTTGACCTTGTTGATGGATGCGTTATCAACCATCCGTGATGAAAGCCTTCTTCCCCACAGTTGTTCATTGCGCTATTGACCCCAGTTACAGGAGGTTTTCGGCTAAGTAATAATTAAAAGACGAATTATTTAATAAATTTCCAAGGAGTAAAGGATGAATCATGGGGGGGGGGCGATGTCCAGGGTTATTATATCTATACTCAACCCTAACCCTAACCCTTATACTTCGAAACATATAACAAATAGCACAAATAGTAGATTATATGTCAATCAGATAATCCAAAACAGGCTTCATGGACGGTGTGTGATAGAAAACAAGCAACCTTCAAGGATCCCATTAATTCATAAATTTTATACGGCTTTATTTTAACCTTCATAGGACATTTTCCATTATGATCAAACCAGAGGATCTCAGCCAATCTTTTTTCAACGGCTATTTTATTCGCCAAAAAGACCTAATATATCAACGTCCCTGCCACTGCCTGTAACACATCATCAAGATTATTCTTTTCAATCTCTTCTGGAAAACTATCATCGCATGTCTTCATCCGAATAGGGTAACTGAGAAGAATCTGGGTGTTGGTTTTGCTCACGCTCTGACATCCATGCACGCACTAATCATATTTCAATACAATATTAAACCCACTTTTACTTATTAATTGATCAATCTGTGCCCTTGTAAGCTTAGACTTTGAGACTTTGTCACAATATCCATCTGCCATCATCCTTCGTTTCTCTGCTGTGCGTCCATGCATGTTTTAGAATCAATGGGCTCGAGTGAATGCACGGCATAGCTTGGCTGTGATTTAACCAAACGCGAATGAGAAAAATCACATGTTTCCGATATCATAATAGATTTATCGTTTCTAGTTGATTTACGAGATAAAAAGGTGTACCTTGCCAAGTATATCCGTATATCCGCTATGCACCTCAAACCCACATGTGTCAAACGTGGCGTTCTTGTGACAGCGCTGCTGACAAATATGCACGGAAGCTTTGAACAGGTGGTATAAATATCTGAGGATGATCTTTGTCGTAGGATGCACATACATCTCACAAGCGAGAGTGTTCGGCCATGGCATCAATTCACCACCCTCGCACAATTGTTGTCTTAGGTGCAACGGGAAATCAAGGAAGGGGCGTCATCCGAGCCCTTCTTGCTAAAAGTTCCCCTGCATTTCATGTCCGAGCCATCACGCGTGATGTGCAAGGTTCAGCAGCTCGACAGCTTCAACAGGACTTTGGGGCAAGTGGAAAACTAGCCATCACGAGCGGTGACATCAATGATGTTGAAAGCCTGCGGCAAGCTTTCAAAAGCGCCCATGGGGTCTTTGCTGTAACACATAACCGGCTTCCCGGTAAGAAGATTGAAACTGAAGACCAGCTGAAGCATGAGATGGAAGCAGGCCGCAACATAGTCGAGGCCGCAGAATACTGCAAGGTCGCTCACTTTGTCTTTAGTAGCCTCCCAAATATCACTGCAGCAAGCCACGGGAAATTTACCAAGGGTTTCCATTTTGATTACAAACATCAGATTGAACAGTTGGCAAGGGAGCGTTTGCCCGCTGTTACTTCCCTACTCCCAGGTACTTTGTGTTTCTTTGTAGTTATTCTACATTCTAATCTTCAACTAGGACTTTTCTATACAAACATGATGTGGTCACAGTATTGTCGAAGACAAGGTCTGTGTTGGTGTTTTGTGTCGCATTCAGTATTCTAACTTGTTGAGTTTTGCAGAAGACGGTTCTGTCCGATTTTGTGCACCTGTTCCAGGTGAAACACTGGCAGACTGGGTCGATCCAGGTTACGATATTGGCGTTTACGCCAGTGGTAATTACACCTCCAGTCATTCTATCCATCTTCGTCACCGTACTTACAATTTATACTCAGAGGCTTTTGCTCAAGGTCCTGAAAAGACCGGTTCCAAAACGTATCCCGTTGTTAGCCCTAAAGTGCGCTTTTCTGAATTTGCAGACACGTTTTCCAAGGCCACCTCCCAGCCCGCCAGCTTTGAGGCTACCTCGATTGACGAATGGGGATCAGTTGTTGCAGCCACTGTTGGTAAGGGCTATGAGGAAGATATCAGACAGATGATGCAATGGATCGAGGTGGCTCCAAAGGACAAGATTTGCTATGGGACGATTGATGAAAAGGACGATACATCCTGGGAGGACCTTGGAGTACGCGCAAGCACATTTGAAGAATGGCTTGCAAGGTCAAAATGGCAGGGTCCGGCCTAAGCCTACCCGACGGGGATAGAAGTAAAATCTATCAGAAATCAAGACTCCATCTCAGTTCATTTCAAAGCCTGTAAATATAATGTATGTCATTCCATGCGGTTTGGTGCTGGTTGCAAGATGGTTCAGGCGTCGGTTCAATAGAAGATGGTTTCCAAGAGATCTTTCTCCCAAATACCCCATATTCATTGCATCGGATCCGTTTCAAGTACCTGCCCGAGGGTCCGGTGAATGGGCGGAGGTAAATGTGGATAGGCCTCACTCTCCCAAATTGATCTTTCCTGTAGCAATTGAGCTCCAGAGGAAACGGTCTCTGTTGTCGTAGATGATCGTAATATAGCATTGGAAAAATTCCCACGCATGTAAACTCCACCAAAGTAGTTAAAAAATTCCAAGATACACCGGGGGTCGTGATATGAATTCCTTCTCGTTCCACAGTGAACCCTCCTTCAATTCTTTCTACCGGAGGGTTCATATATGTGCGTTGAATAGTGATATCCTCAGAATCCTTGAACCACTCCGGCGTTGCTGCTAATAGTCCCCATTCGTCCGGCCCCCATTCTGCAGTGTCTTGTGTGTACTGTAGTCCGTCCCCAAGTTGGGGCATCTTCCATGCAAATAATGATTCGTCAGTTGATGTCTCCAGAAGTGCTCTTTGTAACCTCGTAAACGCGCGCGTGCCCTCTCCATATTGCGGTATCATATAAACATCAAAAATGCCCAGCATACTGTAAGTAATGTCTTCAATTCTCTTGGTCTTGCGCGTAGCCATCCAGCTTATCTTTACTGCGATGCAGGCCTGCCTAAAATCCTCTTCGCCCGTAATGTATTTCGCGCTTATGCGAGTGATGCTTTCGATTTCATTTGCCAATGTTCCCTTCTGGCCCAGACATTCCCAGTTTTTGTCATAAAAATACATTTCCCTTGGGGCTAAGAGCTCCTGTAGAGTCCAACCCCGCGTGAACCATGCGGACGGCTTTCCTGATTCAATACTTGTGAAGATATCAAGGCTTGATTCTGAAGTGCCAGTTCTCTTTTCCACATCGCTCAGGTAGGTTATGCACACTCGGGCATTGCGATACCACTTGAACATGGAGTTGATAGATTCCGACTCCTCGACCGCATTCTTTTTGTCGATGCAGCACGAATCGATCCACATCCACTTGATTCCCCCTCCTCGAGCGATTTGACATGCGCCATAAATCTTGAACAGCTGAGGTGTACTCTGGATGTTGATGCCTGCTCGAAGCGCGGCGATATAATTGGGAAGTTGGTCAAAAGTGATTTCCTCTCCAATCCAGCGATGGGAAAGAATCGCGTAGCCTTCTTGTTTGAAATTGTTCATATCGTCATAGTGCAACTCGTAAGTAGTAGTATTGATGAGCCGCATGTTGAAATATTGGTAAGTTAGAATCTCGACTATGGCAACAATGTGCTGAGGATAGTAAATACAGTGAAGCAAAAAGCATGATTCAGGTGCATTTTCTTTTTTTGAATACAAATACTTGAATTTCTACAGCGGTATGCCTTTCATGGGTTTTGCGGCTGAACAAATCCTCCCCTGCAATCTCATTGCTGACCAACAACATCACAGCATTTTTGGGTGGCTGTGTTCTTGGCAAGGCTCCCACTAAACAGTCACTTGCCCACTTCAGATACCGACGGATTCTTCCTGAGGGCACGTTTTCCATTGTTTCTCGTCATTGGGTATTTGTACCAGAGAACTTTTCCATGGTTCTGTTTGACAGCCAGAATCCTTTGCACACGACCACACTCGTATCCCAAACTCAGCTATTGCTTCCTATGAGCCACAGCCACTATCGGTAGGCGGATTTGTCCTGACTCAAGAACTAATTTTCTCACCGAACAAGATGTTCTTCAATCATGCATTTCACAAAGAAACAAGTGCACCGCCTTGCGATCTCGCAACCATTGATGCCTACAGGGGAAGTTTAATGAAAGCCTTGAAAATTATCATCGGGGAATAGTTGCACACTATTTGAGGCCTGGGAGCATAGATATACAGGCAGTTGCTCTCACGTGCATGCACTTAACTTGAAAATGCAAAAGGAGATGAAATATGGAATCACACACAAGAAAATAAGCCAATGCAACTCTATAATTTCTTATGGGGCAATGCATTCTTAATATACAGCTTAACTTTATGAACAAGCTATAAATATAATTTCTAGCTCAGTTTCAATGTGGTCTTGAAATGCATAATGCCTCCATAAAGGTTATCTTGGGTGCTTATCTAGAAGATCATAAGGTTCAGCGAGAGGCTGTTTTGCAGATTCAATTGATTTCCCTGGGGAAAAGGAACTAGCCAGACGGTAGAAATTAATTAGCCCCTAAAACCCAAGTCGCTTTAGTAGAAATATCAAATGCCATGCATATGTACGGCACAGGTTCTAGAGTTTCATCCATGACGTAGAAAGGGCGCGTTGTTGGTCAAGGATCAAGGATCGGGTTGTGTGGTTGAAGACCAACAAAATCTCAGCAGATTTTCCCAACCACTCTCCCTCCATTTGTGCACACATAATCGATTTTGAGCAGGAAGCAAGCTCACACTTCCATGGTTGTACAGTTTATGCGCATTTCATATATAAAAATAACTGTACTTTTCGTTTCCAAGGCGATAAGAACAATCAGCATTTGGCATTCTATGATCTGAGTCCTCCCCTCCCCACCATCTGCTGACTGCTGCTATTTTTGCCCAGGAGCAAAGCAACGGTCCCATTCAGCCGCCATAACATGACACCCACCCCTCGAATGACTGACAGGGAAAATCGATGCAGGTGTGAAATCGAGGCTAAGACAGGTCACCTGATCTCGCGCTAAAACAACTCACAAGCCTCGTATTGAACAAAGTTGGGGATGAATAAACAAGTCTCATTTGATGCCGGGTTTGTGGCTCAATGCGCCTCGAAAATGCACTGCATTGACGCATCCTGTTTTTTTTCTTCTGTTTGCTCGTTAGTCATACTCGTGGCACGTATGGCAAACCAAACACCTGCAAATTAATTTGCCCCAAAGAGAGGAGATGATGATGATGCATGGATGGGCCGGGCCAATACCAGCTGCATGCACGACACAAAACAGAGCTCATTTCCTATTCTGGAAATAAGTCTCAGTTGGTGACGTCGCACTCGGCCAAACTTTGGCGCCTTCATTCTTTATTTATAAAGCCCATTGACACGTCCCCAGTGTTGTTCCCCTCTGCCCGTCTGGATGGCACTGCAGCCGAATCCTCCAAATCGCAACTGCACTGCACCGCACCCGGAACAGAGCCCGCCAGCAGCAGCAGCAGCAACAGCAGCCCCCGATGCCGCAGAGGATCGTCGTCGTCGGCGCTGGCTTCGCCGGCACCTGGAGCGCCCTCGCCGCCAGGCAGCTCATCTCGTCGCACATCAAAAACATTCCAGCCGCCACCGACATCGAGGTGATCGTCATTGCCCCTGACGACCAGCTGGTAATAAGGCCCAGGCTGTACGAGGCCGACCCGACCACCTTTGCCGCACCGCTGGGCGAGCTCTTCCATACCACCGGCGTCCGCTTCGTGAGGGGCACAGTAGAAGCCATCCGCTCGACAAAACGGGAGGTGGACGTTGTCGATCCAGAGGGCGACCGCTCGACTTATCCCTATGACCGTTTGGTCCTGGCAGCAGGCAGCCGCCTTGTGCGTCCCGACATCCCGGGCCTGCAGGAGCATGCATTCAGTGTGGACCAGATGCAAGACGCCACCAAGCTGGAGACGCACTTGAAGAGCCTCGCATCTCTCCCGACCAGCCAAGCCCGCAACACCGTCGTCGTTTGCGGCGCAGGCTTCACCGGCATTGAAGTAGCCACCGAGCTGCCATCACGGCTGCGCGCAGTGCTGGGCAAGGACTGCAAGGCTCGCATTATTCTTGTAGGGCGAGACAAGGATGTCGGCTCTACTCTCGGACCAGGCCCGCGTCCAATCATCCAAAAGGCCCTCACTCACCTAGGTGTAGAGACAAAGCTGGGAACAACCATCACGGCCATTGATGCATCCGGCGTGACTACGGCAGATGGCGAACGCATCGAGGCTCTCACCACAATTTGGACAGCCGGTGTAGCAGCAACTCCGTTGACTGAACAATTAGAAGGAGAAAGAGATCAATTCGGTCGACTCTACGTTGACGGGAACCTACGCCTCCCCTCCACCAGGGAGATATTCGTCACTGGCGATGCAGCATGTGCCAAAGCAGACAGAGCTGGCCACGAGGCCCTAATGTCGTGCCAGCACGCCATGGTTCTAGGACGAATATCCGGCAACAACGCAGCAGCCGATCTCCTCAGCATCCCCCGCAAACCATACTCTCAACCAGTCTATGTCACCTGTCTCGACCTCGGTGAATACGGCGCCGTCCTCACCAACGGCTGGGACCGCAAGGTCGTCCTCTCCGGCTCATTGGCAAAGCGGGTCAAGCGCTTCATCAACCAAACCATGATTTACCCTCCAGACGCAAACCCCAAGAAGGCTCTGGCGGCCGCGGACCCAGCGGTCGTTTCTGGCTTCGTGGCTTCCGTTACGCAACGCATCATGAGCCTCGTGTTTTCCATGATTGCTCTTCTCCGTCGTATAATTGCGAAAATAACGCGGAGCGACAAGCGACGTTAGATTTTTAGCGACGATTTCTTTTTTTTTTATTAATGCCAGAACGAGGGACACGCATTATTGGTACATGATGACTTGGGAAAAATTCCTTTTTAGAATAGCCTTATAATAGTAACGCACCATTCATTTCATACATGACCAACTACCGAAAACCTCCCCACCACATGCCCAAAGTAGAAATAGCGGCAGATCCAGATCAAGATCCATGTTTCCCTTCGTCTCCGATATATATTCCCTGTTTTAAAATAGAGTGTGGCAAGAATGACAATTGTTGAAACTAACCCCAGATACGCGAAATTGTTGCAAATAACAAGGATCAGATGCCAAATGAGATGATGGTTTTGTAATTTTTGTCTTTTTTTTTTCTTCTTATATAGAATTAAATTAGCTGATATATAGTAGTAATGGGTTGAATAAAACCCGCCAGGTATCTCGAAATGTCCTCCAAACCCGCTAAACAAGATTCTGTAACTCCGAGATATCACGTCTATATCCGCATCGTGCAAGAGACCGTCACGTCATTGCTGTTTTAAACGCATAAACCAAACCCACACAAAAAACGCCAATGCTTTCCCCAAAGTAACCAAAACATTCAAGCCATCCTTTTTTAAAAAACAGAAAACAAATGTGATTGTTGAGGATTTGACCATTTAAGCGGACTCCTTGCCGGAGTCTCGTGCAAGGCCATCTCGGCGGGACACAACAGCCGACAGGGCAGTGGTGTTGGCGTCGCCCTCCTCCTCTCCAGGAGCGCTGGGGGCGCGGGCAAGTCCGGGAGGTGGGCCGGTAGGAGCATAGGCACTTCGCTGTCGGATTTTGGCGCCGTACTTGTAGAAGATGAAGGGAATGGGGGCGAGAAGGAGAGCGATGCAGCCGAGGAGTGTCGAAGCCCACTGGATACCCATGCCCTCGAACATTTGACGGGCAAACATGGGGAAACCTGCACCGCAGAGCGATCGGAGGAAGGTGTTGCCAGCGATGGCAGAGGCGGCGAACATGAGATAGGCGTCGACGAGGTAGTTGAGGGCCTGGAGGAAAATGGACATGAGACCGAAACCAGTGCAAATTCCACTGAGGGCGGGGACGATCCAGTGAATGTCCTTGGTGTAACCAGTCCTAGAATGAGTTAGCAATTGTGTGATGTGAGATAAATTGATGACAGGAAACTCACCATCCGAACCAAAAGATACCAATAGCAAAGGAGATACCACCAGCCATGACGTTAGGCAATCGCCACTCAGGCACGGGGATGCCATTGTTAGCAGCGAGCTTGCGAACATACCAGGGCTGTGTGAGAATGACAACAGCGCCACCGATGAGCTGACCAAGAATCATGCCGAAGAAAGTGAGACCAGACTGGCCGAGGGTGAAGCCGTGGACGCCAACGAAGACGAGCGGGTAAGCAGTGAGGAAGAGGTAGAGCAGACCGTAGATGAAACTCATGTAGATGGACAACAGCAAGATGATGGGCTCGGTAAATAGCAGGCGTAGAGGTCGGGAAAAATTCTTCTGGACAAGCTCGGCAAAGTCGACTTCGATTTCCTCCTGCTTGGCGTGGATACCCCAGTTCTTAGTGCGACGGCGCAGGTCAGCGGCCTTCTGGATAAGGATGACGGGCGGGTATGTTTCCTCGAGGAAGAGGAGATCGAGGCCGAAGGCAACGAAACCCATGATAGCAGCGAGGTACTCAGTCCAGCGCCAGCCAAGGTGCGACGTAGTGATGAAGCCACCAATGAAGGGAGCGAGAAGTGGGCCGGTGAAGACAGTCATGGAGAAGACGGTAATGGCAGTTCCACGGGTGCGGTTGTCAAACATGTCGGAGAAAACGGCGGCGACGACAGCGAGGGGGCAGGCACCAAAGAAACCACTGAAGAAACGGCAGATCAAAACTGTCTGGATATCCTTGCCAGTAGCGCAACCAATTGAGAAGATGGAAAAGCCAAACATGGCGATGACAATGGGGAGACGACGGCCGCGCAACTCAGACAGAGGCGCCCAGAGAGAAGGACCAGTGGCGAAACCAAGAACATACAGGGCTGTTCCCAAGAGACCAACTTCGCTGCCGACATGGTACTCAGCGGCAACATATGAAGTGGCAGATGAGAAGATGGAGGAGGTGAAGGCGGCCGTCATGGTGGTGTAACCCAGCATGGCTGCCGTGATAAGCTTCTTCTTCAACGGCCAATTCTGCGAGTGCAGAGGATCATCCGGCCCGTCAAATTCAACCACGTACTCCTCCTGCTCGGGGAGCGGAGGAGGATAAGGCTTTCCGGCACCAAAGGCAGGGAGAGGTCGGCGCGAAGCTCTGCTGGTGGTGCGCGAGCGCAGGCCGCTACCAACAGTGCCATTGTGCTGGCTGCGGTGGGTGACGATACGGCTGATTTCTGTGGGGTGTCGCTCGAGGTCTGCCTGCGTCGAGATGCGGCTGAGGTTGTTGATGTTGTTGATGCGAGAGGCCGGGCGGGAGGATGCGGCCGAGGAGTCGGTCGAGCCAGAGAGGACACGCTCAATCTCATGGCTTTCGCGCTGTTGGTAGTTTTGGGGTGAGGCATCGCGCTCAGCCTCGATGAGCTCTCGGTCTACTTCGTCCATTGCCATGATGGATGGACTCTTTTGTGAGTTTGTGTGGTGGTGGTGTTGTTGTTATTGTCTGGGTGTGAGTGTGTCTATCTGTATGTATGTATGTAAGACTGCGAGTGTAGAGTAGTAGCAGCGGCGTGTAAGTCGGCAATGACGCTGTATCCAAGCCACCACAACAAGCCAATGGCCAGGTTAATCAGACAATGAGATATAGGGAACGAGGAGGGAAAACCAGAAACTGAGGGGGGAGGGGTGAAGCTTTTGTAAGCTACTTCCCCGCCAGTCGGTTGCCCGTCGCTTTTCTCAATTAGAGTCGGACCTCTCCCTCCAGCTGGTGCGGCAGGCGGCGCGAGTGGCCGACCCAGCTCAGACGGGTTTGGGATGCTCCGCTCTCGACCTGCAGCTATGACGCTATCAAGCCCGGGTGTGCACGCTCTCTTCGGTCTGCTATCCCCGGCGTTAACCACTAAAATCCTTTTTTTTTTTTTCCTCTTCGGTAAGTAGCCCACCCAAAGAACCGAGGCCGAGGGCGAAGGGTCGGCCGGTGCGTGTGGGTCCCCTAGGCTTGGGAACAACAAAGAAGCAAAGAAAAAAAGCTTGCAGTAGGGCGAACGCAAAAAAAAAAAAAAAAACAGGACGATGACGATCAATCGTTTGAAAATCGAAACATACGTTTTATTTTTTTAGGCTTCAGTTTACTCATGTTTTCGTATGTCTTTTTCGCTTGGGCTCAAAACAATTCACTGCCGGGCAACGCAACGCTCTACCACAGTAGCATTCATTATAGGGGAAACCACAACAACCGAAAGACGATTGGAATTTACAAGGGGGGCTGCTGTCCTGAAGCTGAGCCAGGGCCGGTGCCTTTCTTGGCACCGTCCCGGAGCCCTGCAGCGCAAGCGACGGTAGCAAGTTGATGGTATGTAATTACAAACACTGAAGCGGGCCCCGGGTTGGTAATCGGGACTTGAACATGCTTCCAATTGTGGACAAAAGAAGCAAAAAAAAACTTCTACTGCAGCAGCGCTCGAGCCTTCTGTCGCAGTCGCCGGAGCTATCGACCCACATCCGCTCTTGGCACCAACTTCGGCACCGGTGCGGCGCCGCCTGTTGGTTTTCGCGTATTCGCAACGACATCACTTCGTCCCATCCCAACAAAAGCCAAGCAAAGAAAAGGGGAAGACGAGAAGTAAAAAAACATGCCTCCCAGTGCAATGCTGAACCTAATGTAACCGCAACCTACCTGCTCGGATAATCCAGCCATGGTTGCACACTTTCCTGTGCCGAAGCCCGGAAGGATTCAGCCACGTTGATCACCTCACACACACATGGCGCGCGCTTGACTTTACTTGACTGCTTTTGCTCGGCCGTGATAATCTCCTAACCCGGAGCCGAATCATTTCCCATGGCGGCTACGGATATGTATGGAGAAAGCTCCAAATCTCCCCCCCAAAAGTCCGCGGCAATCTCCCGAAACAGTGGTCAAATTTGCCCAGTAATTACACAACCCCCCCGTCCATTGGGCTCCGACTGAGTCACAACCGAAAGACACCACCAACAGGTGACGAGGCCCCTGGTCAACTAACCCCGGCCACTGAAGAAAAAAAAATGCCCGTCTTGAACCCGCTTAACCCCTGTGTCGCTCCGCTAGACCCAAGGCGCATGGCGCACACACTTACTTACACTCTGCTTTATCATCCATCACCAAACATATCCGCTGCTATCTCCATGCCGACTGCGGTGCCGAATCGCCTTACTCCACCCCTTCCACTTGGGAGGTAACGTGCCTCTTTGTCGCATCGCATCGCGCGTCACATCGCACCAGCCACGCACAATGATGTAATCATTCGGCCTCGGCGAGCCACGGCGAGCGAGGGACCGAAAAGGACTCGACTTTGCCCGCGCTTTTTCAGAACACCCTCTTTTAGCCGCCCGCCAATTAACCATAGCAGGTGCCGTACATGGCTCCCGCCGTCTCGGGTCCGGCTCTCATTAACAGGCGTCCCGCAGGATCCAGAACCTACGAGATCCCCCCGGAATGCCAAGACAAGAGCCTCTTTGGACGTCACACCCTTTTTGCGGCCGCATATGCAGCCCAAGTTCAGCTGTCGTCTGATGTTTCACACAAGGTGCAAGTAAGCGGCAGACATAGCCGTACAATACACGCCTCGAAAGATTGTGACTCTGTGGCTGCTTCTTCACTTGCGACATCGCAGGATTCTGCTGCCCTGAAAGGTTGATCAATGTTGTACATTGAAAATGTTGCGAAGAGCTTATACCTGGACAGTTCTTTATTTTAGGTATTTTGAACACGATGCCAAGTCGGCCAAGGGTATCATGTAAAAAAAGAAAGGTACAAGGAACAAACAATATTTCAAGGGTTACATTGTTTGTTACCATCCATTGTCTATCAGGGACTTCTAATTCTAACACAGCCAACCAGGTTCTATACGTACATGTTTGTTGAGCCAACCAGCTACAACCCATCACCGAACTCCCCATCCATGCTCCAGCAGCGCCGTCGCTTCCTCCAGACTCAAGCCTGCCGTCTCCGGGTAAATGCGCCAGACCAAGAAGTACCCGACAATGCACACCAGAGCATAGAGCACAAATGTCCAGGATGGCGTCAACGCATCCATCATCGGGAGGAACGTCAACCCAATCACGAAATTTGAGCCCCAATTGGTTGCCGTTGATACGCCGCTACCGAGTGAACGCACCGCCAGCGGAAACAGCTCGCTCTGCATCCATGGAACGTTGCCCATTCCAATTGCATACGACGCTACATATACCATGATACTCACAAGCACCGTAATGCCAGCAAACTCATGTCCGGAACCAACCTTTTCCGAGGTGTCCCTGCCATCGAATGCCGACTTATCCAGGGACAAGAACGAAAACCCGTATGCTGACAAGAGTAATCCCCCAATCATGAATGGGATCGAGTACAGCAGAATTCTCCTGCGACCGATACGGTCGATGAGAACCAATGCAGCTCCCGTAAAAGCAAAGTTGGTCACGGCAACCACCATCGAAGTCAGAGTGGGGTTGCTAAACCCTACAATAGTAAAGATGGTGGCAGAAAAGTACATAAGGGAGTTCTGCAGAGTCATCGTCAGTAAACACAGTAATCATGTCATGTCATGTCATGTCATGACAACGTAGAGGGGCCTTGGCTTACAAAACCGCAAAGCTGCTGAAAGCCCTGCAGCAGACAGGCAATAGCCAAAGCGCGGCGGTGCTTGCCCACACTGAACAGACTATGCCATTGGCCGAGCATTTTCCAATGGCTCGATGTCTGATGCTCCTGCAGCCGCTGCGCCTCGTATTCCTCGCGAACCTCGAGTTCAATCTCCTTGACCAAAGCATCGGCGCTGTGCATTGATGCGGTGCCATTGATCTTTTGGATCACAACCTTGGCCGCACCCACCTGGCCAACCTTGACCAGCCATCGTGGTGTCTCAGGCATAAAGGCAATCATGACACCCTGCATGATAGCCGGGACTGCACCCAGGCCAACCATCCACCGCCAGCCCGTCTCTTTGGACCCAAATGTAGCAAATGCCCATCCCACTACGTAGGCCACCACCTGGCCGCCCGTGATGAACATGGAATTTGCAGTCACCAACCGGCCGCGGTAGGCCGAGGGCGCCACTTCAGAAATGTACAATGGCACGACGAAGCTCGCAGCGCCCACACCTGCGCCAATGATGCATCGCCCAACCACCATCCAGGTCACGGTCGAGCTCCATGCCTGCAACAAGGCGCCGGCAGTAAACAGTATATCGGCGATGAGGATGACGCGTTTGCGCCCGAATCGGTCGGCAAGGACGGAGGAGCACGGCGAGAGGAACAGGGCAAAGAGAGAAGTCGCCGAGGTGATGATCGACTTGTCCAGCGAAGTCAGGCTGCGGCCCGAGAGCGAGGTCCCCATTGAAACGAGCATGGCCGACACGACACCAGTGTCATCTGGGGAAGAGAGTCCATCATTAGCACGCCAACAGTCAGGGCAATGGCAGCAGCGCCCGCGCAGCAAAGGGCAGGATCCTACATCCAAACAGCAGGCCGCTAATGCCAGCCGCAAAGGTCAAGACGAGGACGAAAGTGCTGGGCTTGGAGTCCGCAGCCTTGCCGCCCTCGGCGATGGACTCGGCATCGACGTCATAGTCGAGCTCTTCCTCGTCGTGGTGCGCATTCGAAATCAGCGGCGCCTGGGAGCTGTCCATGGTGACATGTCACGTAAAGCTTCTAGCAGGCGGTTCTACGGGGTTTTTTTTTTTTTCTTGTGTCGCTGTCCCCATGGGCCCTGGGGAGAATTATACCTTGGCCGGACGGAAGAGGAAATAGGGGACGTTGCGTTGTCGAAGCTGGGGACGACGACGTGGATCACAGGACCCCCTGTCACGCGGGATGGCAGCTCGGGGTGCTGTCCGAGGGGCAGTGTTAGGCAGTAACTTGCAATTGTGTGGTGTGGATTATCTAATACAAAGTATAACGCTATCAAATACAAGGGCCTTATTCCCCCAAAGCATGCATCAATTTCACTGTCATTATCGTGACGGATTATCATGAATTCGTGGCCCAAACAGATGCTTCTGTTTCAGTTGCTTCATGCCCAATCACGCACCAAATAAGTTCTTGACGAAAAAGTAGCCGTGAATGCCTGCCGTACCCAACCCGCCCAGCACCCATGGCAGTCTATTTCTAGCGTGGCGGCTCATGGCCCTTGCCATGACGGACTTGGGCGCTCCCGGCGTGAAGAGCCAGTCCTGCATGAGATCATATGTCAGTTGCTGAATCTTTGTCGCGCGCGCTTGCATGGCCTTTTCAAATTCTGCCACCTCCTGGTCAAAGGCCTCGTTATCCTTGGCCGCTGCGCCGTTGATTGTTTTGGCCAACAACATGGCATCCTCGAGCGCCAGGTTGACGCCCTCCCCCGCAAAGGGTGTCATGAGATGAGCCGCGTCGCCCACAAGCGTAAATCCTGGCTTGTGTGCCCACTTAGTCCCAACCGGAAGCATAGTCAACAATCGGGGCTCGCATAGTCCGTTCGCCTTTTCTAGCACCTGCCGGAGCAGAGGAGCCCAGTCGGCAAATGGCCCATTAAGAAGTACTGGGATGGTCTCCTGCAGGTTGTGGGCATCATAGCCGCACTTTTCAGGCTTCATCCAGTCCTTGTCCTTATTCACATATGTAGCGTGGATGTTGATGCTGCCGTCGCCCATCTGCTGGACAGACAAGCGCTTGCCCTCGTCGCCGGCAAAGATGCTGCCACGGTTGACTAATTTGTACACCTCTGGCGCTGTATTTTCGGCATCAAGAATCTCGAAATCATGATATGCGAGGCCCACATGTTCTGGTACAAGGCTTGGGTCGATTTCATGGCGCACCTTGCTCCAGGCTCCGTCCGCGCCTACAATCAGATCAAAGCCGTCAATTGTAGTGTTCTCAAAAATAAGCTTGCGTCCATCAATGCTCTTAAGACGGTGGCTCCATTTGATCATGCCCTCGGGGAGCGACTCAGCGAGAAGCTCACGGAGCCTGGACCTGTCGATTTCAGGGCGAGCCTCGACTTTATTCGCAATTTTCTCATCGGCCTCGCGAACAAGAAGGCGATTCAAATCTTTATCGGCAATTACCAGGTACTGGCCATCATAGCGGGCATGCTTGAGGAACTCGTCCCAGAGTCCTGCTTCCTTGATAGCTGCAAGGCCAGTGGTTGTGTGTAGATCAAGTGTTCCACCTTGGCTACGAAAGTTTGGCGAAGGTTCACCTTCAAAGACGGTCACATCAGTGCCCCCAAGAGAAAGAAGCTTGGCAAGCATGCAGCCTGTACATGATTGTTAGCAATGATGCTGCAAAACTCATTGTCAGACTCACCCGCAGGGCCGGCGCCAATAACAGCAATTTTACGGTTACCCATTGCGGGAGGTGTGGAGGATCTGAGTGAGAAGTGCCGAAAAAAGTCGGTATTTGGAATATTGATGATGGTAGATAAGCTGATGATGGTTTTGAGCAAAGCCTTTGTGTGCCCTTTAAATGTTTTAAATGTCTCTCGGGACGAAACTCAGTTGGCTAACTGGCAAGTCGGCCGGCTAGCTGCAATCCGCCGGCTAACAAGGCAACAGGAATGAGAGCCTATCATGGCTGTGCGACTCTCAACGCAAGACCGGTTATGACGGCATGTGTCAGTGAAGCCGAAATTCCGTGCTCGCACTCGCTTATAGCCGCTCCCTGTTAGTGATCAACCTTCATCCACATAAAGTAGAGGCCGATGGCCGTTTTCTGAGATGAGGAATCGATTCGAGCTCAGCCCTAGCGAGGCCTCCACGCGATTCGACTAAAGAGCGTGCTGATGGACCTTCGGTGGAGTGTGACGCCATGTGGCGTTGCATTCTAAGACTGACATTACGCGTAAACGTGTAGAAAATTGACAATGATGAGACGAGTGACTTAGAAGACATGATGAAAACAGCCAAAAGATCTCAATTGGGAAAATATTCCACATATTGGTATGCTAATATTGCATGCGATACTACTTGTCAGTGGCGATTGAAGCGTGTCTAGGGTAGGTCATGTTGACAGTTGACAGTTGGGCTGACCCATGCTAAGAATAGAGTCAATTAATATGCGTGTACAGCGGGTTGCACGAAGTTTTGATCGAAACCAATGTTTCCATCAAATTGGGGGGAGATGAATAAATAAAACAAATAAGCAAATTGTCATTAAACAATTGGTTTAATACTGATTTATTTATCCCCTTTATTTACGACTGATAAAAAGGAGTACGAAAAACCAAGATGTAGCCTACGTAGTAACATTTCTGTGCCACATGGGTGGGCCAACCCTCGGTCAGAAACACAGACAAAGCGAATGTATAATACAACCCTTGAAGGATTGTACAGAGTACCCTCTCTGCCTTTCCCCACCGTACCCCGGCTATCTACCTACCTTATCAATACATGAATATTCTATCAGTAAAATATAGAAAATGGGTTGGATATAAAATTTCTAACTAAGTATTTATTTGGGTTATTTTTTTTGGTCATCAAACCGATGTTTGGAGAGAAGTTGAGTTTGGCGGCGTCCAAAGTGAAGAACCATGAAGTCACAGGGGGGGGGGGCGGGGGGACAATCTTTCAAGGGGTGCATTGTAAGTAAGATTTTGGCTGCAAGACTGAAGTCAAAGTGTCATGTTTACTAAGGGGACGAGATGATTGAGATGAAGGTGGGATGCGAAAGAAACAACTTAAAGGGTCCTATGTCTTGGGTAAGAGGGCAATTCATTTGTCTGTAACAGCGTGTCAGCACTGGTTGTCATGCCAAAGGTGTATTGAACTGAAGATAAAACCGTGGTTCCCTCGCCGACACATGTACGGCCCGGATCCTTGTCGGGCCTGAGCCTTTTTTCCCTCCCATTGGCGGCTAAGTGGGTTTTGGGTGAACGGGAGCGAGGCAGGTGCCGGGAGCTGGGGCACACGGGCCTCGGGGAGGGAGGTGAGGAAGGTGAAGCGCAATGGGAAGACGGACGGACGGGTTTGCTTCTCGGTGGGTGCGAGGGTAAAAAGGGACGTGGCTGCAAAGTGACTTTGGCGACATGCGGGCGGGAGATGCCCACACACGAGGGTCGTACATGTGACTAGCAACTTAATGTACATGCCATGTGCGTGCAGTAGAGAGATAAGCCCATCATCCCATTTAACCCAAAAAAAAAAAAAAAAAAAAGACCCGACCGATCTGACGGGAGCACGCCTTTTGCCGCGAACCCCATGGAAAACACACCACCCACGCCGTGTTGGCACGTGCGGACGCAGGGGCTCACGGGACGGACCATGGCAAAATGCAGTAAAGGCGCGCGAAGGTGAATGGCCCCGGGGCGACCAGAAGGCCCCGAGGAAGGACTCAGAGGGCAAGTCAGCGCACACCAGCACCCGCCACGCTAGTACTACAGTAGGTCATGGCTCCCTCCAGCTCACAGCGACAAACACACTAACTAGCCAACCAGCGCTAGCCAAGCAAAGCACAGCGGCCAAGCAAAGCAAAGCAAAGCACAGCGCTGCAAAGCACCGTGCCGCCACAGGACATGGCCACGGGCCACCCGTCCACCACTACCACCACCACCACCAGTCGCAGCCCTGTACCGAGAAACCAGGTTTCCCATATCAACATCACCACCATCATCGCCCTCGCCCAGCGCCAGCGCCCATCGCCCATCACCTCTTCCGGCGCCCACCACTCTCACCCCATCGCCCCGTTCGCACGTCGACCGCTCCGCTCGCCGTCATCGACTTCGTCCGCTGCCGCATTTGTCGCTCGTTAGATGATGCTCGTCACCCCGCCGTGGCCTCGCTCGATCCCCAGTCATTGAACGCAGCCCGATTCCGAGACATCGAGTTTCCTCTCCCGTCCGTCACTTTTCCCGCCCTGCCGTCGCCCACGAACCCTGCAAAGCGCTCCAAAATCGCCCTGGAGGAGGACTGAGGCTACCGAACACCCACAACCATGCAATCCTCGTCGTCACAACGATCTTACGCCCACCGTCGGTCGCCCGGCGCTGAACCTGGTCCGCCGCCCAATGTCCCCGTCCGGTCTATTTCTCCCGCCGTCGGCATGCAGCCACAACGATCAACAGCCTCCAGCAGATCGGGATCCCAATCTGCAGGCTCCAGGCGAGTGAACCGCGAAGTGAGTATTTTCTCCGAGCATCTCCTGTGCCCTCGGCCCTGCCACCCAATTCTCCATTCGTGCCCCGTCAACCACATGCTGACCATATTCTCTCACCCTCGTAGGGTTCCGGCAGCGGCTCCAGCATGCCGCTCTCCCAGATCGAAAAAAGCGTCACTCACCTCCTCGTTGCGACAAAACAGCTACTCGAGACACTGACCCAATGGTCTCGAGGCCAGGCTACCGATTCACAAGTCTCAGACGTCTACGTGCGGCTAGGTTACGAGTTCAATATGGCGTGCCGAGCCTTTACCGCCATCAACGTCGACACTTCCGACCTTGGCAATGTTCCTGACCTCTTGCGACACATACTAGAGGCTACCTTGAGCCAGGAGGCGAGCGCCGAGAGTCTAGAGCGATATCTGCCTCGGATACGAGATATCATCATCAACCTGCTGCACGGGCTTAAGCGCAAGCAGCAGAGGCTCCGCCAGAGACAATCCCGAGAGCAGCGCGATGGTTCTGCCCCCGACAGGACCACCAGCGTCAGTACCGTTGGGAGTGGAAACAGCGGCTTGACGAACATGCTGGAGGAAGGCCTGGAGAATGGGTTCCAGCCTGAAGCTGCCACCGAATCGACGCCCACTAACGCCCCGGGGGTAAATCAATCCCCAAGTCGCCGATTCAATGCCAAACGTGAAGCCTCTCGTGGCTCCGGCGGCTCGGAGCAGTCATCGCTGTCTAGTAACACTATGCAAAGCATGCCCGTCGTCCCGCCCTACCCCGAAGCCGAAAACGGGATCCCCGCGGGTCCTGGCGGAGATCTAAATATCGACTCGTTTCCCCCGCCACCTCCTCCGCTGCCAGACAACACCTCCAGTGCCTTGGCTGCCCTGCAGAAGGGTGGTGATCTGGAGCGTCGAGCATCCCGAAGATACTCGCAGTATCAAATATCCAAGCACCTCGGAGGCGCCAATGGCGTGCCGCTTCTCCCCCCACAGAACTCGCCGGTCCCGAATAGAGGAAGGAAAGAGGCTCGAGAGTCATTGCGGGCTGTGCAGGTCCGCGAGACACTTCGTCACAACCGCAACACATCAAACCAATCATTGCGAGGCGCCGCTGTCGAGGCATCTCCAGTCAGAATACCGAGCCGTGTCTCAGAGGAGCCTCCTCCCACAGAGTTGCCCGCCCCAGCAGAGCGCCCTGGCGACCAGAGCCCTGACCAAAAGTATGCTGCTAGCGCCACTCTCAACGGCCCTCCTGTTGATCCCGTTTTCCTGAGTGATGACGCTACAGAGGAGCCAACGCCTGTGAAGACCAAGCCTGATGAGGATATTCCACCACCGCCGCCGCCCAAGTCTAACGACGCCTCATATTTCCAGGAGTCCCCCCCTCCTACGCCTACCAAGGATCTCACCCTTTTCCTCCAGTACAAGTCCAAGGTGAAGAAGTTTGTACTGCCAGAGGGACGGGACGAGCTCTCAATTGGCCGATTGCAGCTTGCTTTTATCGAGAAATTTTCATGGAATACGCAGCAGAATGGCGCGGATCTTCCCGAGATCTATATCCAGGATCCCGTTTCTGGCGTGCGCCACGAATTGGAGGATCTCGCTGACGTCAAGGACCGCACTGTTCTGGTGCTCAACGTGGAGGCTTTGGATGAGGTGAAGCGGCACTTTGATGATGGTATCACATCTCTGAGCAAGATGGTTCGTGAGGTAAAACAGACTGTTGAAGATCAAGGGGCTGCGATCCAGCGAGTGTCAGACCGCCAGCAAGAAGCCGCCCATGAGATGTCCCGCATGGCTATGGCACCTGCGGCTTCCTCTGCGATTGATCCTTCCAAACCCCTCCCCAGTCCTGGCCGAAAGTTGGACGCTGGCCATATCGGGGAACTTCAAAACCTACGTCGCGATTTAGCTGTTATGCGCCAGACTTATTCCAAGTTCCAGTCTGAAATTCAAAACTCAATGTCCACCATCCGCTCCAAGGCCGCCAATGTCAAGACTGTCGCGGCAAAGGCAGCCATTCCCGATATGGAGGGAGATGCTGGCTATGCCTATGTTACCAATGGGCGTAAGCAGCTCAACACAGACTCGGACAGACTTGTTGGTAAGGTGGACGATTTGCAAGATCTCATTGAGGATCTGCGAAAGGATGTCGTGCACCGTGGCGTTCGTCCTCTGCCCCGCCAACTGGAAGGGGTGGCCAAGGATATTACTCTCCTGACCAAGGAGCTGAAGAAGATGGAGGAGTACATGACCCAGGAGAAGCCTGTCTGGACCAAGATTTGGGAAAAGGAGCTCGAGGATGTGTGCCAGGGCCGCGACGAGCTTCGCCTTATGGAGGACCTCTTGGTGGATTTGCGCGATGATTTGGAGAAGGCGTCCGAGACATTCAACCTCGTCGAGCAAGCCACCAAGGAGCAGATGAAGGACAATGGTACTGGTACCAGCGCCGGAAACGCTCGTCAGTTTTCTAAAGGCTTGAGCAGCCTCGGCAACAGCCTCGATCAAAACGCAGCCAAAGAGGGTGTCCTCGGCGAGGTCCGCGCCCTTCAGCCCAACCACGAGGATCGCCTCGAGGCCATCGAGCGGGCCGAGAAACTACGACAAAAGGAACTCCAAGGCCGTCGCGAAAACCCCATGCACCGCGAAATAGTCAACGTTGTCGCTGAAGGCAAGCTCAAGAAGTCGGGTGGGTTTGAGGAGGTCGAGCGTGCCCGCAAGGCCAAGGACGACCGCATCCGCCGCGAGGTCTGGGAGCGTCAGAATGGTATCATCCCGGAGAACCCCATCGGCGAAGATGGCGACGAAGCACTCGAAAACGGTGTGCCTGGCTCACCTCCACCAGTAGGGGACGATGACCTAGAACCACCCGCCGCATAATCAGCCTGCGATTGAGTCTTCAAATCTGTCTAAACACCCTGTTTTTTTTTCTTTTACTATCCTTACCACGTTGTATCTGGGGAGGACTAACGCACATATGAAATTGACTGTATCATGGGCAAATGTCATGTCTTGTCACGACTTTCGGACTGGGAAATATAGGGCCTCTGGGGGATGTCCAAAACCGGACTTAGGTAGCTTATTACTTTAGCCTTTTTTTTCACCCTTTTTTGTCACTAGGTGTCTTTTTTGATTGTTTTTTTTATGCTCTTCATAGCGGAGGCGAATGTGGGTTTTTTTTTTTTTCTGTTTGAAGTATTCTCTCAAGAATGCGTGTTTGTTCTCGGGAAGGGGCTCTTTGTGCGGGCTTTTTTTCAAATGGTGAATACTGAATGGGACAATTGTTTGATATACGTTAATGGATCAATCATCATTCTCCTGATTCATCCCAACTCATGTTTTTTGGCTTCCATCCCATCCTTCTATTTTCCGTGCGTAAATCTCGTAAACTTTTCCCTTTTGCCCTTCCTCCTCCTTTTGTCGTCTTCCTCAGCTACTCCCCTCTCGGAATCCACCTTTGTGTATACGCCCACACATTCTATGACCCAAGTAGCGTCAACTTTTTGAGATTTGTTATCACCGGGGGCTCCTGTTTCTTTCCTCTTGATAGGACAAAATCTTGCAACACAGCGTCCCCTCCGCTGGCGTGCCATACAGGTGTATCGTCCTGTTGTTTCTCTTCAGCTTTTGGTTCTTCCCCATCAGCAGTAAACACCTCGGCGACGGCGCGGGAACATGCTTCGGAGACGTCAGCCATGAGGGCCTCGGCGGCTCGGGCTCGTTCGGGCATGCTTCGGCGGACCAGGGCAAAAACGAGGCGCTCGATATCGGGGGTTGTGGCGTTGACACGTTCAATCAGACGGCGCACACTGTTGACCAGGTACTCCTCCTCGTACACGGTGCCCTTGCGGCCTCGGGCTCGCTTCTTCTCCTCGCGACGGCGGTTCTTGCTCGTGGCGCGACTGACACCGGTACCAGCGGTACCGACACTGCCCTCCTTGCCGGTGTAGCGGGTAAAGAGGGAGGCGCTGGTGCTGACGCGAGAGGAGGCGGCGATGGAGACGTCATCGGGGATGTCGAGACCACCGCCACGCTCACCTTCATAAAAGGCTAGAGGATCCTCAATGGCCTTGCGTCGGAGCTCGGCAATGCGAGGAATCTGAGCGTTGAGCTGACCCTTGCAGTCGGCGAGGAACTCAGTGGTGCTTCCGAGGGATTCGGCGAGCCCGGCGTCAACGGCCGACTCCAAGAGGTCAGGGCGGGAGCGCTGGATGATGAGGCGGATGGCCTCAGCGAAGTGGTAGCCCTTGCAGAGACACTTGATGGCGGTCTCAAGACCATCGAGGTAGTCGAGATGGATGGTGGCGGCCGAAGCATAATCCTTGGCTTCCCAAAGGGCGTCAGCAAGAGCGGTAGCAAGCTCTGACATGGAATCAGCAGAGAGGGGAGGGTCTTGCTGCTGAGCCGCGTAGAGGCACTCCTGCCAACACGGAGCACCGGCGGTACGGTAACAGCTTGTTGCTTTGGCATAGTTCTGCAGAGACTCGTACGCAAGACCGGCCTCGCGATACGAATTGTTGGACTCGAGGTATTCTGCGTACGCGCCCGTCAGAGTTCGGAGACGTGCTTGGTCATATCTGTAGATGCGCAGAGCATCGTGGTAGAGAGAGTGTCGGACGGTGTAAGCAACGAGCTCGTCAAAGACATCGAGGGCCTGGAGGTGGCCGAGAGCCTTGGTGCGACGAGAAAGATGATCATCGATTTCAAACTTGCGGCGCAAATCGGAAAGTTGATGGAGATTCTGAATAAAGGGTACGTATTCACGAGGGTCACGCTGAGACTGCTGGGCAACAAGGAGTGTGAGTTCCAGGTTGTAGAGTCCAAGGGCATTCTCATAGAGGCGGTTGACGTCAACCAAGAAGCAAATGTGTTCCACAGCCTTTTCGGCAAGTTTGCTATCCTCTTGCATTAGGTTGGCAACGAGTGTGAGACCATCGTCTAAAGCAGGAGGTGATTTGCAAACATGCGCTGTAATGATGTTTTGGAGTTTGCTGGCCTTGTGGTGCTGGAGCGTTTTGATGAGGGCATCGCAGATGGCGTTGACCTTTGCGGGAGAGGCCCTGGGGGCGGGTGTTGACTCGGGGTTTGTGAGAGCGATGGGGATCTGAGTCTTGGCCCGCTTAGTATCTTGATACATGGTTTGAGTGACATCCTCAGGTCTATTTAGTTAGCTCAAATCGTTATCGAAGTATCTCTCTCTCAAATGGGATTCTTACCGAAGAGATGACAGAAACAAGTCAACATAGCTCAAGTCCTGGATCTGATCTAGGAATAGTCCGACATTGGCAAGGAACTGGTCTGGTTGGTGATCGTAGAGAATGTTCATATCTACGCGCTGGGTTCTGCAGTATGCGAATGCTCGCGCATAGTTCTTCTCATCAATAAGATCTCTGATACCAGCGACGACCATGGCTCTGGGGTATATGGTCTCAAGGTTGCCTCGGGGCATCTGAAATATTAAGCTCATATTGGTTGGAATGGCGGTGACAAGACGAGATCCACGCTCAACACTGCGACATCTTTCATCCGTTTCAGGGTCGTCGCTAGGTACCTCGAGTTCTAGAATGTGTGAGAAAAATTCGTAAAAGGAGTTGTATGCGAAGACTTACCATCGACGTTGGCCGACAGATGCACAAATTTCACAAAATGGTTGTTGGTGGTGAAGATAAGATGGCTGGGCGTGACGATGAAGGAAGTACAGTTTTTGGCAAGAAGACGTGAGTTGGCATAGATGTGACCGTTTCGAGAGAGGCCGAAAGCAACAATCTCATCGTCCACTTTGCTAATCTCAAACCATGGGAGTTGGGATTGAAACTGGACAGGAAGCATCTCATTCCCAAACTCTCCGATTTGGTACAGCTTTCCGGTGTTGTCTTGTCCGTATCCCTCCAGTGAAGAATCGTTTTCATAGCTGGCATTTGCTCCCAAAATTTGCTGTGAGTCCACCATGCTGAGGTGGATATTTTCCGAGTCCTCTGCTTGGACAGCGAGCTGAACATGGTCCTGGTCTTGGTAGTTGAAACAATGGAATTTCGTGCCCGAGACGTAGGTTATTCGTAGCGGAACTCGATATGTGGGAATATCTGTGGACTCAAAGACAATCTTTCGCGAGAGTTGTGGCTTGATTGACCTGCCATTTTTCATCGGCCACTCGTACACGTCGATACCGGTACGGTGTAAGACCGCAAAGGCGGTATTTTGGTATCCAAAGGCCACATCAACTACAGCTGAGGAAGCAGTGATTTCGAACAAGGACATTGGTGGTGGCACATTTGCCGTTCGGAAGGGCGTTAGCTTGACAGTCTCTCCGTCGATAGAAGCAACAGCACCATTGTCATACGGCTGGCGGCATGATCCTCGAGCGGTATAGAAGATGTGTTCGGCGATGGTAACACTGTCCGAAGATACAGAGGCAAATCGGAGGGCCTTTTCAGGATGCCAGGAGAGGCTCGAGGAAGCTGGGTCGACGGGAATCTCTTGTTTGAGATACCAATGGTAGTTTCCCATAGTCCAGAGCTGAATCATGTCCTTGTAAATGACAGCCAAAACGGTAGAGTCCGAGTTCCACTCCAAACGTATCCGCTCATGTTCAGTTATTGGTCCTGTGGGAGAACGGAGGGTAAACTGCCCATGTCGTAGACCGTTTCTCTCAAAGAAGACAACGTCTACCTTGTCAGAAAATCTCTGGATACCGACCATGAGGTTTCCTGATGGCCTCCAGCTCAAGCTGCTCTCGAGTCCATCCACCGGTTCGCTGGCGCTGTCCAGCTCACCTTCACGGGAATATACCCGAATAACACGGCGAGCGTCCTTTTCAACAGCATTGATAGCAACGTAAGCACCATCTCCTCTCCAGCTGATGATAACAGCGCCATCCTCATGAGGGCTTGGCAGACCCTGATCGACTTTTTCAGGGATGGTAGGGTCTCGTAGAGCTTTTGCGCCGCGGCCCTGGAATTGCGTTTCCCGCTTACCCCAGCCAACAGAGACATGCTTTGAAGCCTTCAAGTCCTCAGCAGTCATAGAAACCTCGGCAACAGGGTCAAAGGTGGCGCCCATGAAAATGACCTGGTTGGTTTTGGTGACGATGATGAGGAGTTCCTCATCTGGTGACCACCTCGCGGCGGCGATGCCGTCGTCGATGGAACCGACGATCTCAATTTGAGGGGCATCACCCGAGAATTCATCTTCCTGAACGGTGACGATGTCGCCACCCTCAAGAATAATGCAGGTTGTCGCAGACCCGCTGAGATGCTGGATGCTAACGACCCTGTCGACGGGGAGATCCGGGCTTGGGCTGATAGCATCCCAAGTGGCTACGGTGCGGACGGAACTGAAGAGCGGGGGTTAGACTGTCGATCGATGCATCAGGTGCTTTTGAAAAGTCTCTTGGCGGCCCAAGGAAATTTTTTCGCGGCGCGGAATGAGTGCTGCACTTACATGTCGTGATGGCCAGAGAGCCTCAGCAGCTCTATGCTGGGGCTCTGCAGCGTGGGCCCAGCAGTGCATATGACCTGGTCCTTCTCAGCGTCCCAGCAGGCGGCCGTGACATCGGGACGGCGGCAGCGCCCGAATTGGATGTTGCGGAGGTTGCGCATCGCGGGCGTGTCTTGTGATAGAGTCTAGGGTTTGGTGATTTGGGTCTCACACTCACCCGGGCCGCCGTGGTGGGGTCGAGAGGTGAGTCAAGCGAGGGCCAAGATTCAGTCGACTCGCGGTTAGGGATGGCGAGACGCTCTGGCGTCGGGCGTTGCAGCAAATGCACCCGTCGTTCGATTTTGCGGGCGCGCGTCGATGCCTCTATCTTTTTTTCTTGGAGGGTGTGATGGTTCGGCTGCAACCTGCGAATTTGGAGGCGAGGTCCGTTTTGAGATTTTTGCACATGGAGATGGAGCCAGTACATGAGTGCGGCTGGTGGGGGAGGTACATGAGGGGTCATGATGCGAAGTGGGTGGCGTAATGGCGGGGAGGGGAACTACTTGATGTGGCGGTGCAGACAGGTACCAGACACTCGCGGTCGCTCGCAGACACTCGCAGACAGGCCCGCTAGGGTCACCACAAAATGCAACTATGACTGATGGTTTCTGAGTGAGAGTGTGTGATGGTGTAACCATGCGGGACTCTCAACACCAGTCGAACCGGCATTCCCTCTGGCCAGCCGATGCACCTCGCCACAAACGACAATCCCTGCTGTGCCTGGCTTGGGCAGCATGGCTCGCTGGCTGGTTGTCTTCTTGTTAGCTGCTTGTTAGTTCAAACTGGTTTTTTTTCTTTGTGTGTATGTGTGTGTGTGTTGAGACAGATGCTTCATGAGTTCCAACTCTATCCGTGACATGGCTTGACTGGCGGCCTAGGCCGGAACGAATGATCAACCCTCCCGACGGCCCTCGGTCTGGCGCCCGTCTGCTAATTTTCCTCCGGCTTCAGCCACCATTTCGCTAGTCAATGTTACACCAGAATGTTGGGATGTTTTGACCGGTTCGGCATCTCTCCACATTGACATAAATTTCAATACATTCCCCGGTCCGACCCATGAAGCCTCCTCTCTCTTATTCCCACATTCACTCCACTCTGCTGTCGTCCCCGGCCTTATCGCTGCTATCACATGCCATCGCATCATCCTGCAGCCGGTTGATTTGCATTTGCATTGCGCGTGCGCGTCTGCGGGTGTGCTCATCCATCGATCCAATTTGTCCGCGCCCTCAGGGCACATCTCCCAATTCTAGATCTTGCCGGCTATTGTTGCCCACCATCAGACCAGAGAGGTGCCTGAGGATACAAATCCGGCCTCCAGCACCGACCTCTCGACTCAATAGACAAGACTTCTTTGCTTTCCCAAGACCATAGATCAATTCCATTCGCCATTCACAATGGACGTCGCCTTCAACCAACACTCAGAGCGCGCCCGTCGCAAGAACCGGTCCGCCACTAATCTCAACCACCTCTCCCTCGCTCCACTTACCGCCAAACTGCCTCTCCACGGCGACGACCTCCTCCCTGAGTCGCCCTCCCACAACTCGTACCTCCAGGGCAAATCCGCCCCGACTACCCCGCGGTTGTTCTCGCGCTCACCGACAACCCCCCGATCTCGCTCGCACAACCGAACGCCCTCGGCCACAATTGCCAAGAGCAAGTCGGCGTCCCATCTTGCCTCGGTACCCTCCGCGCCAGCTGCTCAGAAGACATTCTCGGGTCGCGCGACGCCTAACCGCCGAAACAACAAAGACGACTCATTGAGTTTCAGCCAGCGCCATCGCAATGATAGCGATTGGTTGCTCCGCACGGGAGCCTTGATGAGCTCTGAGGCCCGTGAGTCCAAGGGCCAGGCCTGGCTGGTCTCGCGCCAAAGCTCGACTAGCTTGTCGGGTATGCGTGATCCGGAAGATGCAGAATTCGAGAATGAGCTCGCCCGCGAGCGAGAAGTGACGGCTGCAAGCCTTCACCACAGCCGCACTGGCAGCGCCGTCCTCAGCGAGGGCGACACCTCACCCTACGCGAGCCGCTTCCCTAGTCGTGCTCACAGTCGATCCCACAGCTTGTCTCGTCCTCGGAGCGCATTCGTCACCCCTCTTGAACGTCCCGGCCACATCAACGGATTTGATCCGGAGACGACTGATTCCTACTTCCCCATTCAAGAGCTTCCCGGTCCAGACTTTGTCAATCTCGACGAAAGACTTGAGGAGCTTGATCTAGACAATGACGCCGTTCAAGACGAAGTAACCGTGCAACGTCTTGTCCGACGTGGACAAGCCGGTGCAGGTACTTGGTTTGGCAGTGTTTGGTCCCTATTTGCCGTAAACGAAGCTGAAGAGGAGACTGATAGTGAAGATGAATCCTCTCCGGCGGATGGCTCAAATCTTAGCCGGTCTCGAAGCTGGTCTTCTCGTAATTTGGCTGGCATCTCCAGCGTGCCCCAAGAACGTATCCCCCCTCCGAGCGCCGAGGACGGCGGATGGGGAGACGCAGCCTGGTTGCTCAGCGTAGCGTCCAAAGTGATGTTTTAATGGCCGAACTATGCACCTAGCATTGGTCGGGTGTGCCCAATTGCAGGTCAAACAGAAGAATGGGCACGAGTATTGTATTTGATGCATGGCCTTTGATTTTTATTCTCTCTTTCAGTATGGGTTGGCAACGGAAAATGGTGGCTGGGCGGGGCGGTATGATTGAATTATGTCATTTACAATGCATGCTCGACATGAGCGAAGATATTTCCCATCATTATTGCTATTTCTCCTCTACACCCTTGAGGCCATGTGTCTGGAAGTTAGTGACTGTTCCTTAAAGCGATGTGTCGGTGTGTTCATGATACTTCAGCCACCAGCGGAGCTAAGGGATTTTGATTTCCGAAACTTTCCGAGCGCTCAATCGGAACTGAGGATTTATATACTCCAAGTACTGTAAAGACCCCCCTCATTTGGTGGCTTGTCTTGCGTGAAAACTACAGCTTCATAGATCCTGTGAGATTCTGTACAGGTTGTACATGAGCGAGTGGCATTGAACAGCACAAGCGGAAGTGGTGCACCGAGGGATTGGGAATATCTTTCTCCAAGATAAGTCCGACCTGGTTCCAAACTTGCCGCCGCTCGGTAAGCCCGTTTGCACCTATTCTGCAGCCATGGGTTAAGGAACTGGAGCACCTAGAGACTAGAAGAGCCCATGGGCGTTTGACTCTAGTAATGTCCACTTGAGGCTATTTTGAGACAAAGATTCCGAGATTTGAACGAGCCACCGAGCACTGATTGGCCTCTGTCAGTGTCGCCTTTGCCATTCCCTCAATTGATGGTTTACTGCTGTGGCTGATGGCTAGAACAGCGCTCCAATTCGGCCACACAAACAAACACACGCTTACAAATGGCTATTACTGCATATATAACACCTCCTCCAATTGAGGGCATGGCGGAGATAGTATAAGCTTCTAGCCCCGCAAACCACAGCGCACCTCTTTTGCCCCGTAGCCACTATGAATGCGTCTCCGTGACCTCAAATCAATGACCAAAGCCCCCGCCGATGACGAATCCGAGGTCTGGCGCATAATTTAAATTAGAGTTTTTCTGTGGCTTGAACAGCCCGCTAGCAGCAATATGATTCGTAACTAGGATGCGATGCCATGTCGAGTTTGTCGGCATCTTGGCGAATTATGCTCAACCCATTTCTCGCTCGCAAACTATCTCTCGAATCAAAAGGTATCTTTATTTTTCTCCAACAGCGTGGAAAATAATTAAGCATTCCATTTAGGATTGTTGTTTCCCCTCAGCACTTGTTTACCTCGTCCCCAACATATGCCTGAAACACGGCACACCACACCCGAATCAAATAAGGACCCCAATGGTTCATTGATGAACACAAAGAAAAAAAAGAACCCAAATTAAGGTATTTGTGATGTAATTTTAAACTATTTGGTTTATTTATAACCATTACTTATTTTATTACAAAATTCCCATGACTGTATTGGGAGAAACTTGCCTATCAGCCGCGTGTTCATCCTATTGGCAACATCTCTTTGACGCGTACTTTTGCCAGCCGTCGGCAATTATAGAACAGTGTATAAAATGAGCCAATTTCTTTTCGACAAGCTGTGTATCCTTCGCTCGCTTGGAATCAAGCGTTGTAATTTTGGAAGACAAGGGTTTGAAAAGCATTTAATGAAATGTTATGCACAGTCATTGCACAACTTCCACGGCCTTTGACCCATACTCGGGGGGAAAAAAGAGGAGTAACCATGAATATATGATAAATCACTACGTTTGATGGGGAAGTGTCGTAAACGAATACCAAGTCCATAACTCTGGGAAATTGATGCTAGATTGTCGAGTAGCGATATGATACATCTCCAACTCTATCTAATAATAGGTACGCGCCGTATACATACAAAGAGGAAAATACGACTGTGACGAGAATCCATGGTGTGCACGGTGTATCATTTCCCCTCCGTGGGGTGGACGGACCTTTATTAGTAATGAGGGCCATTTGCTGCTCCCTCCCCCCGCCCAAGAATGCGATCCTACCTTCTTCATAGATGGCGTTGCAGGAATTGGGCACCCAGATGACATGCAAATCACAATATCCATTACGATAGCGGTGGGTGGCAGTTGATTGAGTCGGCCAATAGGCGCGGCCGGAATCTGTTGTTGCAACAATGACGTACGAATGGCATCCCGACGGATAATGGGCATGGGGGTTGGGAGCACAACAGGTTGGTGGGTATTCACCTCCCCGTGTTATCAGTTTCATCCCTTGGACCCTCCAGGGCATGACGACGTTGTGGTCTTGTGATGGGCTCGCGTAGCCCCCCTGGCAGGCACAGTTCCACCGCGAGCGCTGACCTTGAGGTTGGAAATGGGTCGTCCGGTTGAGCCGCCAAAGTCTAAGGCCCCCGGCTCCAGCAACGTCAGACCTGGCAGCGGGATCAGGTCAGATTGCATCCCCGTCACTCGGCCGCGGGGCACAGCAAAGACGCACGCGGCATGGGGTCCCTCTGCCGCCGCTTGGCCTGCGATGATGATGGAACCTTGCTGCGTGCGAGTAAGCTACCATGGTCAAGGTCGCGACCGTAGCAAAAGCCAAATGGCGATAGGCCGAGGGGCCCGGATAGGAGAAAATGCCGCATGTTGATGGTTTTCCTAAAATGTATTTGCAAGAAGGCCCCGTGACGCTCATCCAGCGTTGCTCATTTGCTATCTGGAGCAAGAGACCACAGTTCTTGGGTCTATGAGGCCAAAGGAGGTGGTGATTTGTGGGGTAGTTTGGACGGTTCCAATTTTATCGAATTATCCGATCGGCGAGACGTGGGTCGAGACATGTCATGTCTACACAACATAGCGCCGAGGTTCAGTGTGTCGAGTCATGGGAAAACGGGGCGGCACGAGGTTGGAGGGTTTGGGCAATTCCTCGAATCGCTGAGCCAGTAGCCGAGGATCTCGATCCTGGTCGGCATCATGTTGGGATTGGGGATGACAACTCGAGCGTTGTCAACCGGTGAGATTTCCCTTCCAACTTGGCGGGAGGAGGTGCAGGACCGGTGAAGAGGTCATGGTGATTCGTGAACCAGCATGTGGCCGGGGGGTTCTGCTGTCTGAGTGGTCGTCCAGATATCCATGCCTTGTTCTGGACGCTCGCTGGCGGAGAGGAACATGCTGAACTGGGATGCCATCTGCGGAGGTGGAGAAGGGAACCTAGGATTTGAGGACTTGGGTGGCTCACCGAGGCATGCCGGCGAGAAGCGAGTTGGAACGACATGCCAGTCAGCTGTGTGATGTGATAGTATAAAAGGTCGGTTAAGTTGTCTGGATTGAGCGCAGCAACAAGGTTTGATGCTGGTTGCAACTCACGACGGGAACCTGCCTATCTCCTCGGACGGGAACCGGGTGCTGGCCGGCTGCAGGGGGGGAATGAAGAACAACACTTTCCGGTAAACAAATATAAACCGATTGGTAATAGCTGGCAACTTGGCTGCGTCGGGAAATTTCGTATAGTACGACTCCCCCAGCGCCTCGCCTAGCAGCGACGTGATTGAGTTGGGAGTGAAACAAAGGCAATCTTACATACTTTGGTCGGGAGGCCATGAGAGGGAACTTGCAGGACAGGGGCTTAATTGGCAGGTCGGGGCACGCTCCCGAGCCTGATCAACGCGGAAATCGCTCCTGTGGGGGCAACTCGGGAGACCCTGTGGAAACGGCGAGGGAAACGGAAGACAAAGTCCCCAGATGCTGGGTAGATTTACACGCTTGAGTAAGCGATCCTGGGGTTTAGGCTAGGGGCGAGGGCAATGGTACAGAGAATTGCACTTTGCCTGTGCGACCCCAGCCCAATCAAAGGACACACGGACCGGCACTTTGGACCAGGCCCAAGTTCCGAATGCTTGCTTCTAGGTACTGAACTGCGCTGCCGTAGTCTGTAGTGACTTGCAGCCAAGCGAAACCCCTGAGCCGTGGCCGCACGTCAATCCGGGACGTAGCCGTGGCCTCTAGCCTAGGGGCTAACGACAGAATGGCGGGCTGCGCTAGCTCAGTCAATAGTCTCGTGCAGCAGCGACAGCAAGCAGCGCGGCGTCGAGCAAAGAAAAAAGAGGCTGGCGGAGAGGAGAGGAGAGGAGAGGAGATGACGAGAGTGCCATCAAAGAGGGTCATCAGAGAGGGTCATTCATTGGAGAGGGCCATTTAGAGAGGGCCATCCATCGGGGAGACGGCGGACGAAGACCCTGGCTAGCCAACCAACCGACGTGGCGAGTAACCGGCGGCGTGGGAGAGACGTTGCAGGCCGATCATCCAAACGCGGGTCTGCCAGGGCGCCAGCCATTCTGCTGTGCCCTTGGGCCCTTGGGAGTCTGTCCGGCTGTCGCGTGGCACTGGCATGGCACTGACAGCGCCTGGCGCTACCGGGGTGCAGTGCAGGCAGCCCTCTCTCGCTGCTGGGCTCCATTTCCCCGTTTTGATTGCCTGCTGGCCACAGGCACTTGGAGGGGGGCAGCGCGGGTGGGGGGCGAAGGAGCAAGAAGGGCTAACCAAGACCTCTCTCACTCACCAAGGCCTAGCCTTGTCTTGCGAGCAAAGCTTGTCAATGGGCTAATTTGCGGCTTGGGAAGACAAAGCTTTGGGAAACGGCTCGTCAAGGGGCCGGCCAGAGGTGCGCATGCCGGTTCCGGGTCTAGTTCCAGACGTTCGCCAGCCCGTGTCATGGACGGGGGGCCTTGTTCTAGCGTGCAACGTCCCCATGAACAAGGTCATGATGCAACTGGCTCCAGTCGTGTCATTGCTTTTTTTCGCCGGCGGGCCCTTTGGCAAAAGAAATTCGCATTCTCGGCGTCTGTGGAAGAACGGTCTAAGGCTTATTGATCCATGCTCACACTCTGGACGGACGGGGCCCGTGGTGTCCGCTTGGCCCCCCTCCCCTATAGGTGAATGGTGGTGGTGGTGGTGGCATGCTGGGCACCTTGTGCTCTCTGCTTTGCCTTTACCTTTTACTACTGCCCCAGCCAGCGGGCATTATCGACGTAATGCACCACCCGCCTAGTCGTGACGGGCTAACTTAGTATGCCAGATAATGGTGCTATGTGCACCGTCTTGCCCAAGACGAGATGGCAGCAATCCACAACCCGACCCCCTTGGCGGGATGAATCGTCTTGGAACGATCAGAGAACCCATTTCCCATTGTCCACTCGTTGTCCACTTGTTTTCCTATTAAGACTAAGACCCCCCCTTCGTCTGCCTCACTCTTTCTCTGCTCTCCCCTCCTTTACTCGCCTCACCTTCTTTGTCAACTCAGACAGTAGCGGATAGCAAACAACAGACAGCCCCGCGCGCGCACGCTAGCAACTATTGCCGTTTTCTGCACATTCCACCGGGTCCTGTGCCTCTTACGCTAGATTCCAGCCACTGTCGTCAGTACGCACAAGCAAAGCCCGCCCTCGGGTTCACCCGCCAAGCACACACCACCTCCTTGCACACAATTCACTCGCGCCCACGCACCGCACACCCACACCTCGTCCTCCTTTGGCGCTACCTCGTCGCACACCACACGCACAGATCGAGAGAGAAGAGACAAGAACGGCCCAAAGACCAATAACCAGGCTTGCAAACCAAGCTAACGACTGCAACCTCTCACGTACTGTACATTGCTCCCTCTGTCCTGTCCTGTTTTGTTCAGTCCTGTACTGCCCAGTCTTTTTATTCACACACTCTCTCCCACTCCCCCCCCATCCCCCTCCCCCCGCCCTCCATCCGCATCCGCGCCGAGCTTTGCTGCTGCTGCTGGCTGCAACACCTCTTTTTACCCCACCGTTGCATCGACGAAGCCGCCTACGACGTAAAGCTCCAGCTTCCCAGCTTCAGCTCCAGCACATCTGTCTGTATCTGCATGTAGGTGATCAAGACCCATTCCGCTTCAACCCATGCCGGGTGGTTTTCGGTGAGGCATGGTGGCCCCGATGCCTCCACGTTGCCCGCCCGCCTTCTTCCTCTGTTCCATTTCCCATGTCCATCTCCGTCTCCATCTCCACCTCCGCCTCGGACACCTCCCACGCTCTGCTCCCACGCACACTCCCTCGGATCCACTGCCCACTCGAGATCCACCGTGCTTGGTCGCTCAAGTCCTGGCCCATGGCTCATGACACTACTGCTGTGGCTCTGGGCTCTGCTCTAGTCTCTGGCCTCCTGGTCTCTTTGGGTAACCCTCACGCAGACACAGATGCAGGCGTAGACGCAGACCAGACACAGACACAGACGCAGACGCAAATGCAGACGCAGACGCAGACGCAACCCTGCATCAGCTCAAGCAAGTAGCTACCAGCTACATAGTGCCATACCAAGCTCGACGGCCAACCCCACCTGTACCGGGCTGGAGCTTGACTGGGGACAGCGCAGCGGACACCAGCCCAGAAGTGCCCGTCCACTTAGGACCTGTCCCATCTTGAGGTGGCCTGTGACCCGGCCATGTCTTTGTCGCCGACCTGTCCATTACATGCTCGACTCCGTATGGGCGGGATGCGGCCTGGCGCTCCGCATCGTTGCCCCTCACTCATGACTTGACTGCCCACCTATGGGCGACGGTTTTCACCACGCTGCTGCCCTTGCCAACCTACCTACTACCGGCATCACCTCAACACCACCACCATCACCACCATATCACACCCACACCCTCGGGAAAAGCAAGGAAAAAAAAGGAACGAAAAAAAAAAAATCAGCATTACGTCTCAGACCCTTTACTTCAAGTGAGTACAGTGCCGCTGACTGGGCAGAGCGTCGGCCGCCTGCCTACCTGCCTGCTTCTCAACAAGTCACTCACTGGCCGGTGTCTCGACTGTCTGTGTCCTTTCGTCATTCCCCCTCCATTCGCTCCCCTCGTTTCATCATCCATCCCACCAGCCCAAACCCCAGTCGCTCCCCTCCAAAAGGTACCATCCACATCTCGGATTTTTTTTGGTCTTTGGTGCAGTCAGCCCAGTGCAGTCCTGGGCCGTCCCCTCTCCGCTCTCCGTTCCCTTGCTTCTTCCCTGCTGGTCCGTCTGCAGCCCTGGCAGCCGACGGCCGACCTGTCAAGTCCAGTGCCTTGCTGTGTCTCTCGTGAGGAACCCCGCCAGCCATTCAACGGTCTTGTCTCTCCACCAAGCCCAAGCCTCCTGGACCGTCCCCACGACAGCGTCTGCTCCGCCGGTTTTCTCTCGCCCTTCCTCTCTCACCTCTTTCCCCCCCCTCGGCTTGTCGCAACCGCCGTCGTTAATGCATCCTGTGCGCTTTGAGTCCTAACCCGATTGCAGGCCACACGCACACGTGCTATTCACTATCGGACTATCCTCCCCCCTCTAGACCTGCCTATTCCTAGTTTTGCTGTCGCGGCAGACAACATCTTCTCATCACCTCTCTCTACCTTGGCCCCAGGACTGCCACCCTCCCATCTACAACAGCATCAACTCCGCCAGAGTCACATATTTTGACACCGCCACCATGTCGAAACTACCCCAAGATTTAGTGCGTCAACTTGTCCGCAAAGATTTGGCTCATTAACACAACTGACCACACCCTTGCTGGGTCGCATAGGTCACAGAGGGCAATGTCGAATCGCTCAAAAAAGTCGAAGACATTGATATGGAAACTTTCGGCCAGATCCTCGAGATGGACGAGCCCGATGACCCTTTTAGCTCTGTTCTTGTATTCGATTTCTTTGATCAGGTAACGACTACATTTAGTGATATGGATAAAGCTCTGTAAGTGGGAAAACCCGCCTAGTCCTTTTTTTTTCATGCCTTTTGTTTCTGTGCTCGTCGTTTGGCGTGCTACTGGCATCAAGATTCCAATGATTTGCGTGTTGGCGCCCAAGCTAATCCTTGGCCCTTCTTTTCCTCTCTCTCTTAGCGAAGAAAAGAAACTCAAACAACTCTCCGACCTTGGTCACTATTTGAAGGGCTCATCGGCGACGCTAGGCTTGACTAAGCTCAAAGACGCATGCGAAAAGATTCAACGATTCGGCAAACTGGAGAATGAAGACGGAACTTCTGGCCTTGAGAAGGACGACTGCTTAAAGCGTATCGAAGAAATTTTGGAGGCTGTTAAGAAGGATTTTGAAGTGGTTGAAGTCGCTCTCAAACATTTTTACGGAGAGCCCAAGCCTTAATATTGTGTACGATCTGGATGGCGCTCAACGATTTGAAGCTCAGATGGGTCTTCATGCAGCATCAGGATCCAAGGCTGCATCTCGTTGGTGACGAGTGGCACCAACAGGAGATGTTCTTTTGCTCTCCAACCTTTCATCGTCACATGTCGGCTCGAACGGCTAATGTCTTTTTTCAAACTTTACATACCTTTTTTTCGATTTCGCGTGTCCAGGGAGACAGACAAAGGAGAAAGAAAAATATCCTCGAAACGATGGAGCATGATACCCCCTTGATATCCACCCAAAGTGGAGGAGGTTCGAGGACGGTTTGGATGAATCAACAACAGGCGGGTGTCGCAAAAGGTGGAGAGAGATGGCTAAGGGAGATCCAGGTGCCCTTGACATTGGTTGAATGGACAACACTTTTGTTTTCTTGCTCCCGGTCAGCCTGGGCTGAGGAGATCTTGTATACCTATCAACAGAATCCAAACAATGCTGGGACATTCACAATTGCCATGTTTGGGCTGTGTTTTTGCAGCTGGTTTTGGGATAGACAATTGGATCAGTGATTGTTTTGTAAGTCCGTATGCATGGCTACTCTGTACTGTGGGGGTTGGGATTTGGTGAGTTTTGGGAGTTGGATCTAAAAGGGCAATGATAGCGTGAACTTGATGAGTGCTGGGGAGTGTGCGAGTATGTATGTCTTTTCTAGGTTTTCTTGCTCTTCCGCGTTTTTTTTTTCCTTTGAGCATGACGAGTATAACGACTGCAGATATCTGCAAGATGCCCCTCACTAGTCAGCATAGCTCAAGACGGCTAGGTTAGATTGGCGGTTTTTTTTTCTTTTTGGTGGAGTACAGGGTCGTCACCAATGAGCTCTTCGCCCGCCAACCGGGGCCAAGGCAGCACTTCGGACGGCTATCTTGACATCATGGTGCAACTACAACACAACCACAGCAGCAGACGACGGCGCATTCCACTGCTCTCTCATCGGTACGTTGGTTTCATTTGTTGCTGATGACGGGAATTACCCTCCTTATATCGGACACAGCGAAGAGGATTGCATTGCAAGCCCTGCCAGGGCCTCAAGGAGCGTGGTCATGAGGGCGCATTTCATGGAGATAATTCAACCATGAGGGGCCAAAGTATCATATCAGGCGGCAACAAAAGACTCTCGCACCCCTGCTATCTCGCCATGCCACCTCGTATGCCATGCGTCTGCAACCCACTGACTCGAACTGCAGGGCAATTGTGACCGATCCAGATCCAGATCCCACCCAGCCTGCTTTCAACCGGGTGGTGTGAGGCCCAGAGTGTCGGGACAGTGGCGAAAAAGCGTCCTGCAGCTTGCAAGCAGCAGCAGCATTTAAACCCGGTCACCCATCTTTACTAGTCTCTCACCGTTTCCTCTCGCTCCCGCACTTGGTGGTGTGATCGTGTCCAGAGCGAAAAAATAATAACACAAAATAAAACTGAAAAAAAAAGGACAAATGCCTCCTAAGCCATCGCCCCCGACACACTTTGTGTGCCTCCCCCTTGGCGGTGCCCAACTGGCCCAGAGTCTGGCGTCGTTCAAGGCCGATGTCACAAGCCCCACGAGCTTTGCCATACCGCAGGATGCTGTCCGGCCGTTCGGGACGATGCACCTGACGCTCGGTGTCATGAGCTTGAAGGACGATGGCATCCAGAAGGCCACGGAGCTGCTCCACGGTCTGCGACTGGGCGAGATGCTAGCCGGCGCCAGGGCGGTGGCGACCGCTGCGGCCCAGCAGCGACCTGCATCCGAAGACGGACGCTTGTCCATAAGCTTGCAGGGTCTTTACGCTATGCAGTCGCCGGCAAGGACATCGGTGCTGTACGCGCCGCCCGTTGACGAGTCTGGCATCCTCTACCGCTTCTGCGAGCAGATCAAGCGGGCCTTCCAAGAGGCCGGGCTCATGGCCGAGGAAAACCGCCCGCTCCTCCTGCATGCCACCGTGGTCAACACCATCTACGTCAAGGGGCCAGGGGGCAGGCGACAGCGCGAGAGACTGACTCTGGATGCGCGCGACATGGTCAGCCTGTACGACGGTTTCGTCTGGGCGCAGGACATGCCCATTGATCGGGTGACGCTGTGTCGGATGGGCGCCAAGAAGATTGAGGGCACCGACGATGAGGCATACGAGGTGGAGGCCGCAGTCGAGTTCTAGGGGAAAAAAGGGGAGCCTAGGGAAAAAAAAAAAAAAAGTTCAAAGTGTTGCGTATGTATATGTGGCTGAGAGGTGGCAATTGCTTTGCTGGAGCCTGGAAACGGCAATTACGAATTATTTTCAAAGGCCGATATGAGGGATAAACCTCTCTTCCCTTTTTTTCGGTCTCCTTCGTTTGTCTATTGAAAGGGGGTATAGCTGGTGGCGTGGAGTACTAGGCATCAGGATAGGGAAGATGGAGAGACATTTACGCATGGATGAGGGTAGCGAGGCAGACATGGTTGAATTGATCCAGGGGGGGGGAAACCTAAGTATGAGAGAGCATTTTCTGCTTTTAGACAAGGTAGAGAAATAAACTAGAATGATGGAATTGAATTGGTCCTTTTTTTTTTCATTTCTTTACTTTGAAAAGGTGATGTAGGGGAATAATTTACACGGAAATTCCCAAGACAAAACAGTGTTCGTTGCTAGACAAAATGTTTTAGCTGAATGCGCATGCATGGCTAGGGCCACTGGGTCAACTCCAGGCTCCCAGCACCCCGCATTATACCTGGCTGGTTACAAATCATGACCTTCTGTATTGAGATTGGGCGGGTTTTGGATCCTTTCCGGTCTGTATCTTGATACCGACCCGTCTGCGTTGTCAATTGCATCTTGTCGTGCATCCAGCGGAGTTTGGCTTATCGTTGATGTCGAGAGCTCGAGGGCGATGAAACAACTAGATCGCCCCCTCTGTGGGTGTACTCAGACGGAGAATGATGGAACAGAAACAGTACTTAACCCGAGGAATTAATAAACGAAGCACACAATGGCAAACACATGTTCGAATTGAAAATGTCGCTGCCTGGCGGCTTCGTTCAAATGTGCAAAGCCAGCGGCCATTCCACGGCCTAGAGATGCACACATTGCACAAGCCGGACCCCACTGCGGCCCTTGGACAACCCCGCTGCCTTGAGCGCTTACGGGGGGCCCGCCCGGACCTCGCCAACGTCAGTCCCCCGTGCCGTCCGCCCAGGCACCGAAATAGTTGCTTTGTCACCACACACCACGCACCACGCAAGGCACGGCACTGCCTCAAACCACCACCAAAAACAGTCCCGCCAGTCTCGTCGTCCCTTGTCAAAATTCCTTTCCCTCGCCCGCCGACCGCTGCCTCAAACTCGACCAGTGCTGCTGCTCGGTTGCGAACCATCATGCCGTTCCAGCTCCGTCCAGCCTCGTCCGACCCCGCCATTGCTTGACCGTCTGCATAGTGCATCCCCCTCCCCTCCCCTCCTTTGAACGCCACGAGAGACTATCCACGACGCTCGACGAACCCACTCCAACACACCCCCCCCCTCCCTTCTCTCTCCCTCCTTCCCGTCTCTCTCTCTCTCTATCTCTCTCTCCTGAGGGCCTAGTGTATAAATACCCCAAAGCCACCCGCCGCCGCCCCCCGCACCAAACCGTGACGATGAACACGTCCGAGAAGCGTCGCCCTCCCTCGGGCAGCTCCTCCGCCTCCGTCCCCGTCTCCGTCTCCAACCCGACGCCGACGCCGAACCGCAATAGCATGCCCGCCCCGCCGCCCCGGGCCGCCATGATCACAAACGCCGCATCGTCCGCCGAGGAGCCCCTCGAGGGCGGCGTGTCGCTCAACGACCGCAAGGACAAGGATCACCACGTCGAGTCCCGCACGGGGAGCATCAAGGACAAAGACCGCGACAAGGACCGCAAGGACCGCGAGAAGCGCCGCGAGAAGAAGGACCGGGACCGCGACGCCGCCCTCCGCGACAAGGACGAGCGCATCGCCGAGCTCGAGCGCGAGATGGAGATCATGGAGCGCGAGTTCTCGCTCCAGCTCGACAAGCTCAGCCAGAACGAGAGCGAGACGGCCACCTTCTGGCAGGCCAAGCACAGCTCCCTGCACCAGCAGTACCTGCGCGTCGACACGGAGCTGCGCCTGCTGCGCACCGAGGTCGAGGTGCGCGAGGGCGAGCGTGAGGAGCTCCGCGAGGGCTGGGAGGTGCTCCGCCGCGAGCTCAAGAAGCGCGACGACGAGATCCGCGGCCTGCGCAGCCAGATCCGCGGCCTCAAGGACTTTGTCAGCAACAACACCCGCACCGAGGGCCAAAAGTGCGACGAGACGTTTGGCGACGCCATGGCCAAGCTGGGCAACGGCCTGCAGAACTGGGTCATTGTCAACTTTCGCAAGGCCAAGCTAAGTGAGTGCGAACCCATCCCCCCACCATCACCACGACCCCGCGGGGCAACTTTGTCTACAGAGGGGAATTGTCTTGTCGTGATGGAATGGAATGGAAAGAAGAGAAAACCAGTGGCTAACACGGCGGCAACTTTGCGCCTCCTTCGCAGATGCCAGCAACTTGGATGAAGAAACACAGACCGAACTCAGCGAATTAGTCCCCATGTACGAAGACTTAATATCAACAGCCAAGGTCCACCTTCTTCAGAGCATCGTGTCGAGAATCCTCGTCGACATGATCTTCAACGCCTACTTTGTCGGACTATCAGAAGAGCAGGAGAAGCAATTCCGCGAAATGGAAAAGCTCCTGACCTCGCATTGTTCGTTGTCCCTTCACACTCTCTCTTCCTCTCTCTCTCCCCGAGAACCATCCACAGCTAACAACCCACTCTTCACTAGCTGTCTCGGACGAGCCCGTCAACCAATGGCGCTCCTCCACCCTCACCATCCTCCGCCGCGACTCCGAGGCCCAGCTCGCCGAGGCCACGGCCGCCGTCACCGAAAAGGTGCTCGCCCGCACCACCCGCATCCTCGACGCCCTGGCCGGCACCTCGCCCTCCGAAGCCCGCGACTCGGGCCTCCGCGTCCTCGTCAACAACTCGGTCGAGCTCGCCCGCCTGCTCGTCGTCCAGCGTGCCGTTCTCCGCGTCTACATGCCCACCGTCCTGTCGCACCAGAGCGTCCTCTTTGAGACCGACACCATGGAGGACCTAGGCTGCGAAGACGAGGATGCCCTGGCCACCCGTGAGATCAGCTTGGTCGCCTTCCCCGGCATCATTAAGCACGGTGACGAGTATGGTGGGCACCTACAGTACCGCAACGTCATTGTCAAGGCCAGGGTCGTTTGCAGCCCCGAGTAGTCACCCAAGCCCCAGCCCAGATTAAGGATTATATACCCTCGATTACGACCGGGAGGCAAGGCATTGGGTCCCAATGGCCCTCGGCGATTCGAGCAATCGATTTCCTTTGGGCAGTTGGCACGGTCTCCTTCGAGACTTAGCACAAGGTGCCATTTCATGGCACCTCTAATGAGATACGAACAGCGTAACCCCCCCTCCTTACAAAACGATACCAGAATCGTTGAAGCACACGCTTCACCTAAATTATCCAGACATAACCCGGAAGTTCGGATGAAACCTTTCCGGCAGTTGAGAGAATACCCACCACACGCCGATTAAATCGTATTAAGATCTGACATTCAAATGAATGTGCACATGGTTGTTTAGATACCAGGAATATATTATATATTAAAGAGTCCAATATCAGGTTTGTTGGAGGGGCCTTATACCAAAACCACAAGCGGATGATATTCACATAGAGTCATAGCACCTACGTAAAAGATAAATTGTACAGACGTCTCTTACCATAGTAAATTAGTGGGTAGGTAGACACAAAAAAAATATTGGAGGCCAAACGGAAATGGTCCCGAATGATGAAAGCATCACATGCGTCAAATACAACCCACACTCGTCATGTTGTGTATCCACACCACACATGACGCAAGCGCCCCCGAGCTTACCTCACAACGGCTGCGCTTGATATTTATAACAAGAAAAAAAGAAAAGAAAGAGAGAGAGAGAGAGAGAGAAGCGGATACCATCCACCTCAGCCCTATCATCCTACCGAACCCAGTCATACTCTTCGACCCGTTCTTCCGCTATTCGTCATGGATAACCCTCGCAAATAGACCACTCGTAGGGCTGGCGTCGGCCGATTAGCGCGGGGCTTCGGCTGGGCGTGGGTTTGCTTCGTCATAACTAGCTACCGTACACAAACATCTTGCAATCAAATCGGTCAAAGCAATATTCGGGTCAGGCGGTTCGAGAGCTTAGCGGGAGCTGTACCCAGCATGTGCAGAAATGAAATGCAAGACTCACATTCCTGGTCGCCAGGATCTTCTTTGACGGCAGGCAAGGAGTGCCAGAACGTACACGTAGCTCACAGAGCGCATTCGCCTAACCACGCTTGTCGTTTGTGCCCGTATCTGGGGCTTCTGCCTAGAGGTGGATGGGGATAGACGAAGGCATCAATGCATAAACCCCAATAACTTGGTCGTAGATGCAGAACGATGGAGAGTTCGGAGCGTGAATCAGTGACACACTCGGCGTCCAAAAACCACAGAAACCGAAGGGTGGTGACGCACGCTGCAAGCAGTCCATCGACCCCCGATGCGGCCGCGAATGTGCCAGACAGGGCCAAGGCGGGACAAGTCAGAACATGGCGGATGAAGCCAACGGAGGGTTGCTGATGGGTGGGTCGTGACCGACCCTTCTGAGTGTTTCGCCGCCGTGAAGGAGGAGGAGCAGGAGGAGGAGGTTCAGCCTCAATCCACAGGGTCTCGCGGATCCCCATGTTCTCTCCATCACTGAAGCTGGTCATACCTCCTCCACCCCACCCCGCGCCGTTCCGGATGGACTAGCCTATGCAAGCACCGCAGCCAAATCGACACCCTAACCCACAAGATTGTAGAGCTGGAAGACATCAATCCCTTGAAGCATAAATCCATTTCCTAGAATTCGTTCCATTGCCGTGCAATCCGAACCCTTGGAATTCTGCCAAGAACGGATAAATCGGGCGCTCAAGACACCAGAGCCTAGTGTCTCGCACCCACGTGGTCGCAGCCTGCACTCACTCCAGGGTTCTTTTCTTCTCCGCGGGTCGATTGTATTGCACTCTGTCCACTGTCAGCCAAGCCCTGCAGGCGGTGTGTTCCCTACACGGCTCTGAAACCTCTGACTATCTCGGTTGTTCACGACAAAGATGCGCCGAGGTTTTTTTTGGCGCGTGCCACGTACGACCCGCCCTGGCTGGTAGCCACGGACAAGTCAAACGCATGCTTCTCCCATTGTCTTTGAGTGATCCTTGTCAACGTCCAAGCCGTGGTCAAAAGCAAATTGACGACAAGCAACACGAGTCAGGGATATTGCATCCTGTGTACCATCGTCTCTCACATTAGTATTGTGAATTCCTTGGGCTTTGGTACGCCGCTCCAAACCATAACTCTTCGACATCGGAACTTGACCCACGTCGCTGAGAACATTGTAGTCCCTCCACAGCAACTGCCCAGAGAAGCTTGCATCTGCGCTCGCAAGGTTCCACATCCGAAGAGGCAACGTTGGCCCGGCCCAAGTAGCGGCCGATGGGGGCCAAAACATGTACATATGGTCCATGTCGTTTCGAACGTCAATCCAGCAACCACAGGGCTTTTCTAGTGCAGAAAAGAAGTGGCTTTGATCGAGTGACCGGTACCTGTCAACGGGAATGATTTAAGTGTCGGCTTGTCGCATCCCATCATCCTCATCCCACCTTTTCCCTTGCACACAAATATCTGCTGGCCTCTGGTCCGAATCGTCCAGCAGTCCACACTCCTTATCTCCCTCTTCTGTGAGCAGGAGTGAGGTCGTTTTCAGTTGTCGCCTTCAAGGATCAGGGTCTGGTTGTCAAATCTCATACTGTTTCCCCTTCCCTTTCCCCCATCGTTTTCAGCGGAGTATTGCGAACACTTTGCACATACCTATTGTTCCTCAGTGCTTTATCATCCCCATCAGCAGTGTCATCACCAGACCCCGCGATCCACCATCCTCTCCCTCCCTTTCATCTCAACGAGTTGGGTGAATTCCGGTTTTCCACCACCACCAGACGCCTTCAACAGGTACTCGGTCGATATTGCATATGAACCTAGCCAGACCCAAGAACAACTCTGGTCTTTGATGCTCCTTCACGTGCCCAAATACCCAACAGCCCTCTTCATTACACTTTGCCGAGTATACGCGTGGCCAGTTGTCAGTTGGTAGCATGATCTCCGCCGACGAGATCAACAGATTCCTCCAGAATCGCTCTGCTCAAAATCAACGGTCGTATTATCCCCGAGACATTATGTTCGAGGATCAGACACTTTCGTCCGGGACTCCGTCCGTCTGTACCAGTGGAACTCAGTGCTCCTCCGTCTTCAGTGAGGCAGGAAACGCTTATTCGGACACGACAGTTTCTTCTTATATCCCCAGTCTTCACTGCGAGTTCTATGGATATAGAGGTTGCAATGCCACATTTCATATTGACGATGTCGTGGGCTGGGTCACTCACATTGCCCACGCCCATCTGAATCACATCTTTCCATTGAGATGCATTTGTTGGTTCTGTCCATATGAATATAGTGCCACTTCAGATTCGTATGAAGGCCGCAAGCAGTGCTATATGGAGAGAATGGACCACATTGCCGACCATTTTCGGGAAGGGTGGCAGGTAGAGCAGATGCGACCTGACCACTACTTCATCGATCACCTATTCAGCATCGGAAGGATCGGTTCTGACGAGTATCAATACTTTATATCCTATCATGAGCTTCCACAGTCAGAAAACTTCCACCCTGCGGGATGGCGACCGCAGAGACGCGAAAGGGCTGATGTGAGGGTCGAGCATCGATCAAGCCGACGTGGTAAAAAGCATACCCGTACCCAAGAGTACCATCAATGAGTGAAGCATTCGGCCTCATGAGGTCATGATCCCAGCCTTGACCCAATGTTTTGCACTGCTTGGTGGATGTGAAGCCAGCTATGGTCAAGGTAAAAAGGAGTTCTCTCAGAATTGTCGTTAAACTAAAACAATGGAGATGGCCTATGCTTCGGCCGCTTGTTATGAGTGGACCTTTTTATCGTTGACGTGCCTGAACGGTTCGGATCGTTTGTGGGCCTGGTGTCCCATATTCACGGATCCCCAGAATGGTTGGTCGATCTCCACACGGACCTCTGAAGATCTAAATGATATGTCGAAACTGCCTGTGTTAGCAACTCAAAAGGGTCCGTGGTCGATGATTATTATATACGTTTTGTTGAGATTCGGGTTTGAAACCAGCTGCCCAGTCGGAGAGGGGTGGGGGGTGTATTTGAACAGTGGTGACTGCCGGTTCCTGGGCGACAAGGCAGCCAGACGGCAAGGCGAACAACCCTCCAAGGCTTCTGGAATGATCCAACACGAGGATATAACCGGCGGGTGGAAATCGGGTGAGCGGGGAACGTTTTGTTTTTCGTCTGGAATCTCGGTGGCCGAGAGCCCGGGATTTCCTCGTCTCTTCCGGTAGTGATGTATGTGTTGGAAGATGCTTCAGGATGGAGACTCGATGGAAGAGAGAGTGCGAGAGAGTGTGAGAGAGGACTGCTTCCACGGGACATTCGGGGGCTTTGGTCTCTCTTTGTTTCATGTTGCTAGCAAGGATCGTGACTGGCTCCTTCCTTTTGAAAGCGTGATAGCAGGAAGCTAGGTCGCATCGCTCCTGCTTGGACATGAGTCATGATGGCCTTACTCAGCCTATTTTCTTTTGTTGGGCTTTCTTTTTTTCCTCTGTCCTATGGATGGCTGTTGGTTCTTTTGTATTGGCTCTTTTCTCGGATTTCTTTTTTTTTTTTCGTGGGTGGCTTCGTGAACGCGAACAAACTTGGGGAGGGGTGCCTCGAGAATTGGCAAAATGAGAAATGGCAGGTTTTGAGATGTGATGTGTAATAAAGCAAAGCAAAGCACGGCAAGAATGCGATATCTCCGCTCAATAGGAAATCGAATTGATATCTCTCCTTTTTAAAGGCTTGATTCGTTTACAATGAAGATGGCAAACCAGTCAGAAGTAGGTGCCAGGTGGTTTGTTTTTCACGCTCGGCTGTTGTCGCCGCGTGGGCCTTGCCTCTTCCACCCCTTCCAGGCTACCACAATTCGCCCCGTATTCCTTTCACCGCCGCCCTGTCCTATCGATACAGATACGTACTTGCGATGCATTTTCTACGCCCTATTGCTGATCAAAAGGCTTGTCCTCGTCATCTCACTCCCCTTACTTATTGCCTGTTTTGGTTTTTTTGGCCGACAAGAGGTCATGCACCAAGGCGGGCAAGGCAGACTCGGTGGCATGTATAAGCTCGTGCTCGGCGGGGAAAGGCAGAATACTCGTGAGCCCGTATTACCTGATGCGCCCCTCACTTATTCCTTATTCTACCCCCTCTTCTTTGAAAGCTCTGCCGTCTCTGGGGGGGCCCTGCGATGGAGGGAGACATCGTGATAGGGTGGAAGTAGATGACGAGTGGCTGTGCTGTGACAGTCCCCAAACCTGAGGCTTGCAGTGGCGGAAAAAAAAAAAACGCGAATGTGCAAATGAAAGATATGAGGGGAAGCAAGAGAGGATGCATGAGAGGAAGCCTGAGGAACGAAACTTCTTCCCCAAAATCCAAAGGATGCTGGAAGAAACCCTCGCTACCATGCGAAAGGAAGACGAGGGTGTTCTAGATGCGGGATGCCCTGTTCTCGACGGGTCCACGGCCCAATTACCACATTGCAACATACACGTAAAAGTGAGGCTATCATTTGCTGGTCCGCCCCAATTCAGGGACGAGGACTGGTTGGACAGGGGAGATTCTCGATCTCTTTTCGGCGTGGGGTGCCCTTTGGAAACGTGGGTAGTGGGTAGCAGGCCATTCTGCATGACAAGGGGCCTGGACAGCCCTGCCGCCGCTGCATTGTCGATCGTTTCAACTGGCAAAAGGATGCTTGCTTTGCTTTGTCGGGCTGGCTACCACCTTGGCTGCAGTTCAACTCGTTTACTTTTCAGCTCTACAACCCACAGAGTGACATCTCATGCTGACCGCATTTGGTTTGTTAGTGCCCGAGTTCACCATCTCTCCCCTCGCGCTGCAAGGCACCTCGCGCTCCAACCCCATGGGTCGTCTATTGCATTTCAACCCAATATCCCCCCTCCATTTCCTCCCTTGCGCCCTAAGTGTGATAAAATATTCCTATTGTACATGATATACAACCTAGCGAGGGGCATCTCGAATCATCCAGATCCCTGCGGTTGCACTCTGACCAAGTTGCATGAGGATACAACCTAACCTTGACCGACCCCATCAAGCTATCTGCGCTCGCGATACTTGTACATTCTCCTGCGCCTATACTTCCGCATCGCCCCATACACCGGCCGATACCGCACCACATGGCCCTTCTCACCCCGCGGCTCGTGGCCTAGTAGGGTTGTATCGACCTTCTTGTAGCGCGCCTCGTAACGCACCCAACGCTCCAGACCCTGGATATGGATGCCCAACGTCGGTAAAGCCAGCATCGTCAGCGTCTGCGTTATATGCTGGGAATAATGATCCCGCTCCCGCTCTACGCTGTACAGCGCTGGCAACGTGTATCGGATCTTCCCCGGTGCATAGTGCTTGAGAAGCCGCTCCAACCTGGCTCGGCGCATCGGCGAGAGTGCTTTGCGGAAGCCCTTGGCCTCCTCCGGTTGGAAGGGTTGTATGCGAAATTGGGTTCGGTTATTGAAACCAATCCGGATCCAAAAGCGACCATCAAATATGACTGCCTTCTTCCACCCCAGGGGGCGAGATTGATGCGGTGATTCCCCTCGCTCAGTCAATTCACTCTTTGTAGGACGTAAGCGGTGATCAAGCGAGCCGGGAAGCTTGGCAATTGGCAAAGGTTGGTTGGACGGGTAGGGTGTTCGAGATAGTAGCCACCTCACCGACTTTCCTGTCACCTTAGGGTCAAAGAGCACCCCGGCAATCGCAAAAGCCTTCGGGGGCGACGGGTTTGTCTCCGGTTCCAGGTGAGGAAACAGGCGATGCACTGCATTCTCGAGATTGGGCAATGGTGGCAGATGTGTCTCGGGCGTGATAAAGTCAATCAGCTTCCGGATTGCAATTGACATGATTAGCTTGCGGTGCTGCCGACGGAGCTTGTTATAAGGACTCAGTGACAGCCTCTTGCAGCATCTTCTAACAGCCCGCAGAGGGGGGATCTCGACCAAAAGTGTACCAGCATTGGGGTCAAAATCCCTAACGACAGCTTCTCGAACCAGATAGCGGTGCGCCTCGTTTTCTTCAAATTGTATCCTTCGCTTCGATCGCTGGGCTAGCGCAAGAATGGAAGGCTTCTGGAGAGCCCTTGGGAGCTCGTGGGTTCTCACCAGATACCTGATCGCATTGCGAGTGGTGAGCGTCGGGTCGACATTTGTCTGGTCCTCGAACCACTTGACCTTGTTTGCCTCGCATGTAGCTATTAGCCTATCCTTGTCAAATTCAAGGAGGGGTCGATAAATCATGACTCCGCCGTCCTCGGTATCCAATGGCTTTAAATAAGGCAAGTCAAGGTTCCTTTCGACGGTACCATACTCGTGGTAGCCCTCTACCAAACTTGACCCTAGTAATCGATGCCTAACATACTCCCCGGGGTAAACCAGCTTGTCATCCCTGAAGATGTTCCGAAGACGCTTCATTTCGCGAAGCGCGGGACGAAAACTCAACGATGGGCTAGCCTTGAGCTGGTCATCCAAAAGACCACTCTTGTAGATGCCATGCATGTTATAGCACTCTGGAATGGAATTGGCTTCTCTTATCCCCTGCAGCCCCCGGTATCCATGACCCCCAAGCAGGCGCATCAGAACCGTCTCGTATTGGTCATCGCGATGGTGCGCAAAGAACAAGCTGGTTGCTCCCATGAAGTGGCATACGTTCCCAATCGCACGATATCGGTAAGTTCGAGCTAGACCTTCGAGATTTGGAAGGGTCCTTGGGTCGAGACCTTTGGCTCGCTCCTCTTTCCAACCCAGAGGCGTCACGACGGCCTTGATATCCAGCTTGCGCAGCTCCTTGGCCACGGCGGCAGCCTCCAAGTCACTTCCCTCGCGCAATTTGTGGTCAATCACGGAAGCAACGGCTCCATATGCGGGGTTGTCGGCAATTTTGTTGCCTCGAAAGGTCCGCAGTAGTCTGGAGACCAGAAAGGCCATGGCCATGGAGTCCACGCCACCACTGATGGCCAGCACTGCACGACATGGTCAGGACCTGGCGTGCAGGAAAAAAGATGCTGCAGAGAAGCGCGGCAGGTGACATACCTATGCGCTGGGGCCTGGCGGAACGGGCCAAGGGGAACCGCGGGCGGCATACTGCCTCTACAGCGTCCTTGAACTCGGCGAGCAGGATGGGGCGCGAGGCATGGTTGTACACGTGGGCGACCGTATCCATTCCATTATCTTGCAAGAAAGCCGAGGTGACCAAGGGCCATGCGAGTGTTCGGAATTCCGGTTGAGACGAAGACGGAGGCGAAAGGTGGTGGAGTAGGGTCGAGTGATGCGTTGTCGCCGACGAAGACGGACAGTTACGGAAGGGCAGAAGAGAAAAAATGCTTCGGCCGTGATGTCGGCTGGCATGGACGGCCCGGACGGTTTGATGCCTCTACCGTTTCGGGGGTGGACAGGTACATGGCCGCTGTAGGCAGAGTAAGCACGCTACGCTACAGTGCAGTGCAGGGCAGGGCAGCGGGGTTCCAGCAGGAGGTGGGTGGGTGCCAGTGGTACCCAGAGGTGCCATGCCATGCTTCGGGGAACAGCAACAGAAGCAGCGGCAGCAGTACAGCAAGAAAAAAAAAAGAAAAAAGAAAAAAGCACAGTGAGCGCAGGTGGGGCCGTGTGCAGCATGGAAGCCCGCTCCGAAGAAAGGTACCTCGCTTCTGCCTCCGTGAGGTACCCAGAGCGCCAAATGGGCGGGCGGCTGCGGCTGCGGTAGATTGTTGGGGGGGAAGCCCGGCCAGTAGCGTGTACAGCAGCGTGTGCAGCGGCCCCGCTCGCCAGCGACAGGAGCATCGACGCATGTAAGTCTGCGACACTCTATGCACATATGAGGCCGACAGCGCGCCCGACATAGACGCGCGCTGGCAGACTGGATGAGAAATGAGGGGAAATTAGGTTGTGCATATGACACTTCAGAGTGTGGAACATGTTCTTGCCGGGTTGTTCCCTACAGGAGAAGAGTCATTTTGAGGGCGTCGGGGGCAGCCGATTGAGTTGAGATGCACCGAAGCCTGGAAGAAGCGGAGAGAGAGCGGAACAAGAGGCGGCGAGCATGTGCGGTGCGGAGGAGTCGGGCGGGCATGGGCATGGCTTGGAAATGATATGACACAACGCGAGAGAAAAAAGACAACGCAACACCGACGGAGACGGACAGGAAGGAAATGCAACGGTAACTCGCCATGGGAACCCACAGAGTTTGGATGAATTCACATCGTACAGCACGCCTAAGCAAGGGTCTGGCGAGGGTCTGGTCTGGCGTAGCAGCCTGGCTGGCGAAGCAAGGGGCCGCAAGCAAAAAGGGTCTTGATCGACGGCACAGGCCCGGTTTGAGAGGCTGAGAGGAGCGGCTCTTTTTAAAAACGAGCAAAATGTGTGTGAGGGTGCCAGTGGCAGCCCAGTAGAGGCAGCCCATGGGATCCCTCTTGGGCCATCTTGGGCCACCTGGGCCCGGAACCATTGGCCACGGGGGCAAGTTAAACCGGGGTCGCCCCAGCTGGGGCTGGCTCACTGGCCACTGCTGGCCACTGCTGCCCGCACTTGACCACTGAACTAAAGCAGGGGCCCCCCATTCCATGCCAACCAAGCAGTCGGCACCACACCAGCCAGCCAGAGACGCTCTTGCGGCGTGCATATACATGAAGTGCTCCCTTCTCAGACGCACGTCTTGTACAACACGACAGCGACGGCCAAAGAAACCCAGCGACAACACCACTTCTGCAGCCGCAGCTAACAATCGGTGAATGCACCAATCGCCTCGCGTCCAACCACACCCAAACTGGGTCCTCCTCGGGAGACGCGGTCTGCTCTGGCAGTAGTCCAAGGCGGAATCGCATCCTGTAGTTGTCTGCCTGCCCATGGGTTTGCCTCCGATCCCGTCTCTCTTGTCTCGTCTTGCCTTGCTTCGATTTGATTTGATTTGACTTGTCTTGTCTTGTGCTGCGTTGTCTCATCTTGCGTCCGTCTTCGTTCTCTTCTGCACACACGCCACGCACACTCCCCCTCCCTTCCAGCCTGCTACTCCTGCTTCTCCTTGCTTCCTTGGGAGGGTGTGTATCTTTTGTCCCACCACCCACCATCGTTTGCGGTTACTCGATTGCGGATGCATCCATCAGAGGGAATTACAACGAGAAAAGAAAAACAAGGTTCACCGAACACATCATATACTGCTGCAGCACAGAGAGAAAATGCGAGCGACATTTAATATTAATTAAACCACCATCAATGACTGACATCTGGCATCGCATTTCACCCCGGTCCCGGTCCGACCTCAATTCATCCGCCCCGGCACGCCGACTCCCGGGCATTTCACCATTTTTCCACGGACCCAGCTCGTCTCGTACCCGGTAGCTGGGAATAGAAACGCCTTTCGCATCGCACCGCGCCGTTGTGTGCACTAAAAAACTATCGGGTACCTCCCTGGGACGCTAAATCGATTCGATCCACTGGGCGTCCTCGTGGCAGTTCAAAGACAAGCCGGTGCCACCATTCGCAATTCCCTTTTCTCGCGCAATCGTAACCCTCCCTCCTCTCGCTCTTCTCCCGTTTCTTTCTAGTCACTTGTACTAAGGGATCGAGAAAAAAAAAAGACCAGACCAGTTTCTTGTTTACCATTTAGTCATTTTGTTATTGTCCTTGCTTCCCCTCCCCCCTCCTTGTCTTTTTTTTTTTTGTCGTCCCCCCTAATGTTGGCAAATTCAGGCCCTGCTGCTAGCATTGTCTCTGTACCACATTTGGCGAGGGTCCCCAGTTCGATTTCGCGCACTTGTCGCTGGCGCAACGCAGCCCACCTTTGTCAACAATACGCGCCCACTTTGGTCCCTCATGTGAATGATCACCACCACCACCTCCCCCATTACCACCCTCACACCAACTCCGACTAGGCCATCCCCTACCGCCGCGTCCTCGACTTCTCCGCACTTCCCAGCTGCTGGGAAGCGATATTTGCGCGACATCTGTCGACTGCATCGCCAGTACCACTCAGCAGCCGACAAAAGTCAATCCGCCTTTATCAACCAACTCCATCCGACCGTCCGTGATTCACACGCAGCAGCAGCACCCATGGTTTCCACGCTCGAGCCGCTCCCGGCCGCCTCATCCTCCCTCTCCCGCCGCGGCCCTTCCTCCGTCGTCTCCCGCCCGTCGTCTGTCTCGCGGAACAAGCGCTACAATCGCTCGCACACGGGCAGCTCGTCGTACGTGCCGCAAAACGACTTCCCCGTCTTCGCAAACAGTGGCGATGTCGAGATAATCATCTGTGCTCGCGAGTGCCCGCCCGGCCAACCCCCCGTCCAGAACCGATACCTGCTTCATCGTCACACGCTCACCCGCAGCTCCGGTTTCTTCGAGGTGAGCACCTCGGGCGACTGGTCCCGCGGCCGCGCTCTTCCCTCCGGCACCGAGTTGTCCCGTATCGGCGAGTCGGGATCCTCAGTCAACGGCAGCGATGACGGCTCTTCTGTGAGAGGCAGCTCGACCGGTCCGCCCCGAAGAAGATGGAGATATGAGCTGGACCCCCGGGCTGCCGATAACGACGTCCCGATGCTGGTTCAGAGGGACCAGTTGACCTCAAAGCCCTCGCAAACCCTCAACTCCCAGGGCTCTACCCCCATTGTCGCCAACTCGGGTAGTACCCGCTCTTCACATAGGTCCAAGCACTCGCACTCACACTCGCACTCGCTCTCGTCGGCTTCGTCAAGCAACTTTTTTCGATCCGTCGCACACCTTGGCTTGTCCTCATCGCATCACCAGGCGCAGCCGCCACCTCTGTCTCAGGCTGATCAAGATCTCCTCCGCGACTATGATAACCTGTTTCGCATATTCTACAATTACCCACCTGTTCTTGATGGCGTGAATGTGGCGGACGCATATGTGCAATGCAAGAGCCTCTTGACCCTCGCAGATCGCTACGATGCCCTCGCCGTGGTCGGTCCTCGCGTTGACCACCACATGCTGCAGTTCCAGTCTCGCCTCTGGAAGCAGATCGCCAAGTACCCCATCTCGTATCTGCGTCTCGGCTACCTCGCCAGGTCCAAGGTGATCTTTCAGGAGGCTCTAATTCACGTTGTAGGCCAGTGGCCCGTTGGCGAGCGCAGTCTCCGAGCCGCCCTGCCGCCCGTGGTGCTCGATATCATCGAAGACAAGGTTGATGAGCTTGAGGAAATGGTTAACCGTATTGAGGGTCGTCTCTACCGCGTAGGTCTTACCAACAGCCGCGGCGAGCGCGTGTCCCCCAGCACAAACTACCTTGACTGGCTTGTAGTCAGCCTTTTCCGCCAGTGGCTGGCTGACCACACCTCTCCTCCGCCTCCACCGGCCCCAGAGCCACGACGTCATGCTAGCTCCCGCGATGCCGGTCGCCAAACACTTCCTCCCGCCGTCCCGCCGCTGGCTGCAGTGGGACGAGCATACCGCACCCTTGGCTCCGCCAGTCCCGCTACCTTCCTAGCCCACGACGAATGCAAGCGTTTTCTCAAGCTGACGCCCGAGTTATACAGCCGTGACAACCTACGTCGCTTTGAGAAGCGCATGGAGGAGCTCAAGGCCATGGCCCGAGAGATGGTCCGGCCTCTAATGAACAGCAACCTCGAGCTCGACATGAATGGCACCAGCCGCACCGGCGATTCAATCCAGTACCTGACTTGCCTCGTCGTCACGAATCGCGACCTGCCTTGGGACGTCGAAGAGTAAACCACATGGGTGCGTCTTTTCAAGTCGTTTCGGCCCTTGCCTCGCTTTCTCACAGTTACACCTTTTTCCTCTCTTATTCATGACACACCTCAAACTATCAACATGAAATGGCATTGCACAGCCGGCATGTATACATCAACAAACCCCCCCTGGTGGCGGACAACGGATGTGCTCATTATTCGCTTCACTTTTGTCTGAAAGCCCACGCTTTCAAAGCCATCCTGGAAATGATGCTCCCTTCCTTTCTTTTCATGACCGCCACACTTTTATGACCTGATGCACTGTTGTAATGGATACCCTCTCTCCTTTTCTACCATGAGAGATTGTTGCTTTTTATTTTATATTTTACTCCTTGTCCCTTTATTGCTTACTTGATATTCCCGTCTTTATTTCGGACCAAATGTCTACTGTTTTTTTGTTTCATGTTCTGGTCTATTCTGGCTTAGGTTGGGCCGGTGGATGGGTTGGTGGGTGGGTGGGTTATTTATTGTCTCGCGGACATTTAACGCCGTATGATTTGGAAACCACAGCACAAAGTATATAGAAGAGTACAGCAGACTGGGCGGGCAAAGTGGACGCGGAGCAGAGCTCTAAGTTTATTATTGATTTATTTTGCACCAAAATAACAAACTGTTTTTTTTTTTTTTATTTTCTAATATTTCATGATTTGCATTACTAAATACTGTGTTTTCCCAGGAAAAGGAAATATGCCCAACGAGTGACTCCAATTCCTCCTATTCAACGCTCATCACTTACACATCATCATCATCATCGTCGTGAACCATATTGATTCCATCCAACGCTAGCCAACATAATAATAACGCTTCGCCTCATAGTTTTCCTCCTTCATGCTCCACCGTCTTATTCCATCATTTCAATTTAGCTTCCAGCCTCGTTGCCAATCAAGACATCTTGGTCTCCCGAGACGGTCTCAACCTCTAGGTGCGAGTGTCCGGCGCCCTTGTGAGCCTGCACGTTCCTGCGCCACGGCCTGTCGTTGTTGCGATCAATCTCTAGGTGGTCGCCGCGAATGTTTTGCGTCCCGGCTATGGTTGTCGCTTGAAGCGTGCCCTCCCACGAGGGCGGGTACCGGAGCTGGATGTTGCCGCTGATGGACGAGTGCTTTGAGGTCAGGAAGGAAAACGCCGGGGTCGTTAGGGGTTGTATCTCCTCGGCGAGCTTCAAACTAGTCCACAGAGGCTCTAATATATCGACCGTGGTCCTGCCGCTCTTGGTTTCGGTTTGGATCTCTGGCTTCTCTGGACCTCCGCCCTTCTTTGAAAGGTCCGAATCAAGCACCGGCCACATTGTCAACTCCAAGTGCCCCGACTGCGAGAAAAGCTGCGCATGTGAAGAGACGGCTACTTTGGCTGTAATATCGCCTGATGCCGTAGAGAGATCGACTCTGTAATCTCGATGGGGGAACTTTTTGTCACGGTGTGCAGCCATGGCATCCGTTTCGATGGGCTCTGTAACGGAGACGGCACCAGAGGTCGATTTTGCGCGGAGAATAGCTGGATGAGGGCCTTCGGGGTTGTCTGATTTGGGCTCTACATCCACGATAACATCCCCAGAGTCCGACTTGAGATCCAAGAGGTCGTAAAGGGGATACCAGCCGCGAATCGCACCACTGACCGTGGAGATGTAAATTTCCCGGCTGGCAAGCGTGTATGGAACGACGGTGTCCTTTTCATGGGATTCCTTTTTAGCCGTTGGGGACTCTACATCGCCGACTATGGTTCGGAGAGTTGGAGGGTTCAGTACTCCGATGAGGAAGCCCTCCAGGATCGAAATATCCAGGTGAACAGCGTCGATGTTGAAAGCATTTAGAATAGAATGCTGAGAGGCCCAGATGGTGACTCGGATTTGAATACAAGGGCCATCAGAGGAGTCAGAGGGGTCCCATTCTATTCTTCGAGGAGTAGTCAATTTGAAAACCTGTGACCGTCTGTCGACATAGACCTCGACATCAAGTTCCCGACTGTTGGCCATTATCTCAATGTCAATTTTCCCGCCAGACGCAGAGTTGGTGGGTCGCAGGATGACTTCTCCGGAGACATGCGGTGATCTGCCTGACCGTCCCCTGTCATTCTCGTCCACAGTCTGCGTGAGCGACAGGTTATGGTCGGGGCCGGTTTCTAACGAGAGGAATGACTTATACTGCTTTATGTTGGTGTTTCGGCATTCCTGCCTGGGGTTCCATGTAAGCTCGGTTTGGTCCATGTTAGGCTTTCTGACAGGTGCATTGTCACCAAGGGGCAGGTCCTGTTGGCACTCGTATAAGTAATTGGTTCATCATGGAATTGATGTTTCTCACCTTGTGATTTGGTTGAATAGCAAAGCTGGTAAACACAATGGAGAAGACGGATAGAATGACAAGGATACCCAAAGCAGACTTGATATGCTTCTTCACAGCGATGCTGGCTACGAAGCCTTTGAAGCGCTGCCAGCGAGATGGTTGGGAGCCGAATGAATCTCCCATAGACTCAGGGCCTCGTGGGATGAGTCGTTGTTGCTCTGGAGGAAGGCCCATGGTGGAATTGGAAGGTCCAAAAGTGTGGTAGCCTGCAGGGGGGGATGATGGTGATGGGGTGTAAGCGGGAGGAGCGTCGTGATGATGGGACAGCAATGATCTCTGAATGCCAGCAGATCGACGGGTGCTGTGCGAAGAGGCGACGTGTGTTATGGACTGAGAGCTAGATGTGCGTTCTTCAATGCTCGTGTGATGACTGTGGCTTGAAATATGATGTGAGATGCCTGATGGCTGGTAACCAGCGCCGGCGCCGTCCCTATTTGACTGAGCTCTCTCGGCCTCGGCCTCGCGGGCTTTGGCATCTGGTCCGGCTAGAGTAGGGTCTTCAACAAGGACGTTGGACCGGGTGGGAATGGAGTGATGGAAGGGGTGCGATGACGATTCATGGTGTGGTGAAGACGCGTGGAAGTAGCCATCGGTTGGGGAGAGAGCCTCAATCTCATCGTCCGAGGCGTCAGCAGCGGAGTGTAAGTTGTCCGAGTATGGGGCAGACATCGTGAGAGATTGGACCGTGGTTGGTCAATGACACATCTGGAGTTCCCCAGGAGAGTGGTATAGGGCTGAGGCAGCGGGATGAGGACCCTGCGCCGAACGGTTGGGTGTCAGATGTCGCAGATTCAGAGGCGTTGGATAGATGTCGCATATGACGAAAGAGGGGAGCTGGCAAGCTTCGCTTAGAGATGTATTGCGTATGTGGCGGCGGGTGGAATGGGAAGTATCGTGAGAAGCTGGCTCACCACGCAGAGACGAGGGGAGAATACGACGACGAGGATTAAGACGCTGGAGCTACGCGAGACGAGGAGAAAAAAGGAAGTACGAAGCAGCGATGAAGGGGATGAGGGGGGGTAGATGAGGCAGCAAGGCTAGCCAGCCAGCCAGCCCGTTGAAACTGGGCTGTAGAGGAGGAGGAGGGGAAGAAAGGGCAGTGATTGCTGACGACGGTTCGCCGAAACCGGTTGTAGGCGCAACGAACGAACTGGGGGGGTAGTCACTCACTCACTCAATCAATCACGCAAGGCATGGGACAGACAGACGAATACGCTGCAGATAATGCAGTTGAACACGCACCCGTGGGTGTCTGGGTTACGTTGGGACCATTTGCCGATGTGACAAGCGTCAACTCTGACCGATAGGCATTCTGAATTCTGGCTGCCTATTTGGTGGAGACGGGACTCGATCGCCGCCGGATATGCCGTGTTCTTCTCGTCTTGTGTCTGTGTCTCTCTGTGCGCGTCTCTCTGCAACTGACTGACTGGTTCGGTTGTTTGTTAGTTAGTTATTCGCATGGCGCCACGCACCTTGGCTAAACCAGTGGCCGCATCAGGCCTGTAGTTGATGTCATGGGGATGATCCCGCGCATCTGGCTCACGCAGATCAGACCCTGAGACGTCACAGGGCCATACACTGCCAATGCCAGACACTGACCGACAGACAGACGATACCCTTGGTTTCTCGGCAATATCCTTTCTTTCCCAACTATGCTCAGCAGCATCGTTTTTTTTTTTCGTTCGCAGTCCCCTCCAAGGCCGCTACAAAAGTGCCTTCAGATACCTACCTCCCTGTACCCCTGCTATGCATGCACCACAGCGCAACCCAATTAGGCGTCGCCCAGTGCCCTCGTCCCCCCCGTCCCTCGCGCATGCATCCTTCTTTTTCTTGTAGCTGCCTGTCTAGTGCAAGCTCCGAACTATCATCCATCCGACTGGCGTAAGCATGCATCTCGTCGTGCAGGGCCGCGACTGCGGCTGACGCAAAGACTCTCGAGAAATACTGAGAAGCAGCGAGAAACAGAGTTGCAACCTTGCGCGGCCTGCGTCGCTTGCCCGGATGCTTCCGGATGGGCTGGTAGGGCTGGCTGTGTCCACTGGTGCTGCCAAGACCTGATCTACGTGCTTCTTCTTTTCTGGGGATAACCTCATTGCGTACTCTCGTTGTTAGCTTCATTACGTGTGTGCCTACGATGCCCATGCAAACTATGCACAAGCAGGCACTCGGTCTCGTACGCGTGTAGTAACTCTGCATCTCCCAATTATGACTCCTCACCGTACACCATCAAACTATTAGCTGCAGCCATCTTCCCATTTTCAACTGGAACATGTTTTTTTTTTATCTTTTTTAAGTAAAAAAACACGAGGAAAAAAAAACACAGGAAGCGAGTATAACTGTATTCCCTCCTTACTCTCCTATTTTGCCCAAACCAACCCATCCAAAATCTTCCACTTAAACCTCCATATTGCCTTCCCATACGCCCTCGAGTTTCACTCTGGCTTCCTCCCATAGATCGAGTAGCTATCATCAACTCAATCAGTCAAGCTTTTCTTCAAAGGATATCGTCTTCACTTACACGGGCCAATATGCGTGGATCCTCCTATTGTCCAAATCTTTCCTCACATCCGCCAAAAACATCGTCACCTCTTCCCTTGACCACCCAAGTGCCCTTGTCAGCGGCGCCATTGTGAAAGCCTCCAGCCCGTTTTCCAGGTTCATTCGGCTCCATGCTCCGAGTTCTTTGTGCCGCTGGTCTCGCGGCCACGCGTTGATCGGCCATTTACGTCGTGTCCGAACCACATCTACAAACCCAATCTCTTCCATTAGCGCCCGGAGCGGCTCAATCTCTTGAAACTCTCGTCCGAACTCGACTGATGCGTCATACATCAGCTGCAAGCACTTTGAAAGCGCATGGTCTTGTGCCAGTGTGCCGTCGTCGGACCGGAGAAATAGGTCAGCTTCTTGTAGCTCCGCATAGCCTCCCGGAGCGAGGTTACTACTCATTCGTTCATGTTACCAACTATTACACAGGATTTGCGCAATTTTTCCAGGCTTACTCGTAAATCTTCTGCAAATACACTCGGCAGTCTTCAATGCTAGACGACATCATTCGGCTATGGATGTAATCAAATGGTTGGGAGTGATTCCACTCGTCGTCAATATCATCAACGAAAAACTCAACATTAGGGGGGACGCTAACATGTCGTTAGCAGCATCACTTGCATTCTCGACGAGATCTAAAACATACAAACTGGGTTGAATGGGCGACAGGTCAATTCCGATGACCTAACATGACTGTTAACCAAGACGATGCTCTTAAGGAATACCCAACTTACATGCGCCCCAGGGTTTTGGTCTGCAAAATCAATTGTCCAAATACCCGAGCCTGCTCCTAAATCGAGAACTCGTTTGACTTTGGAACCTAGAGCACCCAGTGGCGCCAGACTCAACTTATTATCGAAAGTCAGGAGAAACAGGTGGTGCTGTAGGTCTTATTCCGCAATCTCATCTCAGCCACATCGCCACGTTGCACGGTTTTCAAGGTTCAATCGTACCTAATCGTTCGCGCTCTTGGGCATCGTTCGGTAGGTTGTACTCTAATATTGTTACTAAATCATATTTGGCTCAGAGAGGGTCGAATCTGGAACACCTACTGCCGTCTTTATACCGATGGTATGTCCTCCCATTTTCGCGTTGGTAGTCAAAGATTGAACTCGTGAGGCTCTCCGTCGACGAACTAGTCTCCTGCCAATGGTCAATATTAGAGCTGCACCTAAGTCATTCCCGACACTTTCACCGTACTTCCTTGCCTACCTCGCTGAGAGACGACTCTTTGTCTCCTTGGATCTGGTGGGTAAGTGGCGTCAGTGATATCCATTACCATCCTAATAAGCTGGAGAGTGGCTCCAAACCTGTTCATCGGGCACAATAAAAGGACCCAAGTCAATTGAAGCCATTTCTTTCGGCCTATAATTTTGTCAAAAAGATGCACAACAGTAGGTATTTACAGAAATATTCTACTGATTACTGCTTAGAATTGCATCAAGAGAAGTGAAAACTCTACAGCGAGAGATGAGGCCAGCGTCACACGACAGCAATGCCTCCTTTTCCCCTCATCACATAAAAATAACAACGAATCAAGATAACACGGCAAAGCAACTCTTTTACTTTCCACTATTTATGTGGATAGGCCCACACGGAACAAGACGTGCGTCAAGCAGCGTTTCCCGCCTATGCTTATTCGCCTGGGCACGAATACAGTCAGACTTCTATCCTACCGTTGCACCGAGTCCAACGCTACTAGCGCTTGGTGCCAGGAGATTTTGATTGTGATATCTGCCGGCAGTCCAGATGTGGAGCTTCGGTGACCTAGAGGATTGGATGTTGGGTTCGTGTCAGGAGCCAACAAAGAAGCAAGCCAACAATCCGACTAGGTAATTGGCCATTTGTGCATATGAGGCTGGATCTAACGCCAAGACATTTGATTCAGAGTCATTCGAGTCTTACCATCCAGATCCATAATGATTAGATCAATCTCGATCGGATGCAGTAAACAGGCATAAATGCAGACTAGGCAGGCTTGTGGGGTTAATGTGCTTTTTGAGGGGCCAGAAACCACCGTTGACTAACAAAAAGTAACCATATCTTGTTTACATATTTTAACATTTCCATGTCATAAATTTAGGGCCTCGCTTATGTTGAGTTCCCGAGGAAAAGCCCTGAATAAACTATGCATATATTACAATGTGATTCAATCACGATCAACGCGGCAAAACCGTCACCAGTTAGGACGATAGGCATGGTCCTTCCGTTTTTGGCCTATTTAAAATTTAGTGTAATATTTCAAAAATGCTATTATGTTAGTTATGGCTACATGTTAAAATTTTCAAGATTCATCTCGAAAAAGGATCCATGTCTAACAACGGAATCTCTCCCTCGCATAACTTTGGGCTGTGTGATTGTGATGCTATCTGGTTTACCAGGCTATCATTAAACTTGCTTCTTCATGTCAGAAGCTCTGTACACGCCGTCTCATTATTTGAACCCATCCACAAAGATCATTGGCAGACGCCAATTGAGCCCAACTGGTACCTGGCTTGGTGCGTTATCATAAATGCCATGAAAACATCAATTTTCCCAACGCATCCCTTCTAGAGGATTCCGTCCCCCTTGGTTGGATTCCAATGCATTACATGGAGCTGGTATCTAAGAGGTCATTAAATAACGTCAATCGGCTCGTGTAGTCACAAACAAAGAAAGTCCCCTAGATAGGCCAGATTAGTGTAATGGAGTGTTAAATAAGTTTAGTAGGATCAGCTAGCTGCAGCTGTAGACAAGCGGCAGCAGTGATCATTCATTCCACACTATTTTAGACATAAGAATTTTATTTTCATGTCGCAGGGCCTTCTCCTAGCCATCTCTATCTCAATTGTAGAAAACACGCCAGCCAATATCTAACCGTCGACTCCGACCTCACAAAAATGAAAACATGCAGCGATGTGCCTTGTTTGTTCATCTCCGCATCCACATACGAAGTTTGTGTGTTTTTCTTTTCTGCTTCAAATAGTATCTCTCCCCTAACGCCGAAGATTCATCCGATAATGAGATGCCATCCAACCGCTAAGTTCCCCACTTTCCTAAAAGTCCATATGAGATTGTTTAGTGCTTGTGTGTTTGCATAAGTAGTTTCGGTTTGCGTATTTTTATTTTGTTGTTAAGCGCGTGGTGTGACTAGTCCACGCCAATGGAATTGTCCAGTTTGAGGCTCATCGATCCATCAAGATAGACCAAGTGCTTTCTTCGAGTTTTCATACACGATCCAGGTGATACTTAGGGCTGGAGCAACCTTGAGAAGATTTGGTGTGAGACCCTTGTATAGGCCTCGATAACCCTCTCTCTGAATAGTTTTGGTGGTCACATCCCAAATTCCGGTGTACGTGGCCCTGTGCATGGCCGTTCCTTGGGTTTGTAGCCGAGTGCGAACGACGTTGAGTGGGTAGACGACAGTCGCACCGAATGCCCCAGATGTAGCACCGATGATACCTGTAGCAACATTGCCTATCTCAATATCATCTTCGTGCTTATTGGAACGCTTTGCATAATAGCTTTTGTAACTCTTTTTTAGTAGTTCAAATGTACCCATATCGATGGCACTGTATGGAAACATGCCCACCAGGCCCATGGTCAAGCCTCGGTAGCATGCGGCGATGCCTCCATCTGCGTACATTTTGATGGCTGTCTGTCGGACAAGAGCTGCACCTTTGAGGCCATCTTTCACGGTCTCGCACTGCAGTCGGAATTTTAGGGTATCAAGGGGATAAACAAAGGATCTGCACTTGTTAGCTCAGCACCAGATAAAATATGAGAGAAAACCTACTGCGCAATCATGCCAGCAATTCCGCCAGCGGTAAACTTAGAATACGAATTGATTTTCTTAGGATCTCTATGGCCTTCTATGTTGGCGAGCGCTCTCTTGGCGGCTTCATATGATCCAAATTTGATTGCCGTTTCCGGCATAATCTTCACAACATTCAAGCCATTACCTAGTCTTGTCAGCCAACCATTCGCTCACTTATCCAAAATCACATCATCAAGACTTCAGGAGTGACTTACCCGCGAAGAAGCTACGAATTCCCCCAGATCGAAAAAGCTCTCGTACAGCATCGCTAAACGGCTTGGCTGCGTTCTTCAGTGCGGCGATGGGATGGCCTTGCTTCAGAGCGGTTCCAGCGGTCTCGGCGCTGCCACTGGTATTCACAAGTAGATAAACCTTCAATCGATCGAGAGGGGCAGTTGCCGTTCGCGACACCCCGCCGGCGATGGCACCCGCAACGAAGTAACCTGGATCAGGGACAAAGTCTGTCAGTCTATACTTCTTGTGCTCTCTGGAAACTCCGGCTGAGGTGTGTTCATGGGTGCCAGCGCCGACGTGTTCTGAAAGGGATTCAGCTAGCCCATCTATGGGCGATTCATCAGAAGTGGGATAGACAACCGCGACAGCAGCTTCCATGGTCGCGGTCTGGCTGGTCGACTCATCCAATGGCCGCTTGATTGCGTCCTCGGATATGGAGGGATCAGAGGTCCTCGGAGATTCGAATGGGAATGCGACTCTGAGAAGAGAGCCAAACAGAGTGATAAAAAGGGAGCGGAATCCATCCGTACCTGTCTGACCCTCTAATGTTTCCTCACTCACAATCGAGTCTCCTTCGGGGGTCACGCTAACCACTGAGCAATAAAATGAAAGAACAGCATGAAGCTGGGAATCGTGGTCATGGGGGGGCATAAAGAGTAAAAAGTTTCTAGACGATCCATAGTCAGCCGGCTTGTCCAGTCAATGCTTGAGTTGCGTCCAGAAGCTTTTTGGCGCATTCTGCTATCCTGTTCGGGGAAGCTTGGCACATGACGTTGTTTCCCCGCCAAATCGCTGACCATCAGTCACCAATTTGCATCATCTGATGGAATTGGGCAAATGCGCATGGCGAGAACAATCTCACGGTAGAAAAATAGGGCTATCGGCAAGAAGGGGAGCTGACTGACCGCCACTCGTCAAAACTGATGTAACCATCATTGTTGATATCGATATCGTCAAAGAACTCGGCAAGGCGGCGTTTGGAGACGGTTAGGCCCGCATTTTTGAAAGCGGTTTGGAGCTCATTCTTGTCCAGCTTGCCATTGCCGTCTTTGTCGATTGCGCGAAAGAGGGCGAAAAGTTGTCGCTCGGCTTTTTCGACGAATATGCGGAACTCTAGAGTCGACATCGGTGAGCATTGAGAATCGAACCCGGGTCGTTGTTCCGTTCGCGTGTCGGCGAAACCGATGGCATGCCGACGCCTATCGGTAAATTCGGGAAAGAAGAGGCGTACCTTCGTACTGAATCTTGCCATCACGATTCTTGTCCACTTGGTTCATTATTTGCTTGAGCATGTCGTCGGCATTCTTCATGGCTGCAATTGCGCATCAGCACCTCAGTGTCCCGAGCAGTGATGACGTTTTGGCTCACGATGGTCGATTCGACGGAGCCCCTTCCGCAGGCCTTTCAGGTCAAGCTCGCCGTTGCGGTCCGGGTCTAGGCTGACCCATAGCTCCTCGACGCGAGCATCGCGCTGGTTCTGCGACTCCTCGAAACCATGTTCGAAGTCGCGGACCAGCTGGGATACGGTCATGGCTAGACCGGCATTCCTTGCGCCCGGCGGGCGGACTATCAGCTCGTTTGTCGCAGATGGGGGGAAGGCGGAGGTGGGAGTGCGCGCGCTCGTCGACAATGGTTTGGGCAGGTTATGGCAAGGTCATGTTTGGAAGCTGGATGTGATGGAGGGGCAGCGTCGACAGCAAGGATGGTGCCAATTGGGGTTGCCTTCGTGAAGACAAAACTTCCAAGCCAAATACCGTGCCGTCGGAGTGGAACAAGTCCGGGGGAAACAGGGAAGCTGTGCGAGCAATCAGAGCTTTTCCATTATGACTAGCGGCCCGGAAGGACCCGCCAGGTTTTGCAGTGCTTTGAGACTTCGCCTTGTTTCGGCTCAACGTGTGCCACAGGGCCCAGTAAATGGATCAAAACTGAGAGAAAAAAAATTCCAAGACTAGAAAAAACTACCCAGTGGGTTTATGGAGCCTTCCAGAACAAATTTTACTGAAGCCCTCGTGGTTGGAATATTGAGACTCTGGTTGGTCGCAGCTAGCGTTGCCGCCCAATATCCGATCAAACCCAGATCGATGAGCCGTGCCTCTCCCATGTGTGGCTTGACCCCCTCGAGGCGTCCACTCATTACGGTGGGACACAAACTGTTTTGGTCCAAAACGTCGTACCAGCTTAATGAAGCGGAATTGACCATAGGAAGTAACATAAAATAGAAGCTAAGTACTGGATATCTGGCTGCTCAAATAATTACGGACGACTAATTAATATACATTTTAAACTATAGCTACTATATCATCATCCAAGGCCGCTGTAAATATGACGTCTTAGTTTAGCACATGATAAAAAGGTACTGGACCTCGCTCCATGTACCATGTCTCTCGACGCCACCATCTTATCAGCCCCGCACAGCCTTGTCTCCTAATCGGATCAATCCTAGATCTCAGCCTTGTCGTGCGATCGTTCTCTCCTCTACACCTCTTCATCCGATTCTTCAACATTATCCGCCTCTTCCCGGCACTCCCTCTTTTCTTCACCTGCGCCTGCACGGTGCCTCCGCATTACCGGCCTTCATACGGCCCTGGTGAACAATGTCGGCCAACTACTGGGAGTCGACCCAGCGGCGGTACTGGCAATTTACCAAGGAGCAGCTGGCGACGATGCGCCAGAAGCTCGAGGAGGAGAATGCTGAGCTTGTTCGCATGTTCCCTCTGCCGCAGCAGAGGCATCTAAACATTTATTTCAACCAGCGTAAGCCCTTCTCCGCTTCTCCTGCATAAAATCACATCCCCATCAGTCCCGCTCACCGGCAGCTGGCTAACGCATGTCTTTACTGCATTCTGCAGAGTTGATCAGATTGGCGAAGCGTCTCACGATCCGTCAGCAATCCATGGCCACGGCCCAAGTTTATATGAAACGGTTTTTTTCCAAAGTCGAAATTCGCCGAACGAACCCCTACCTCGTCATCGCTACATCGATCTATCTTGCGTGCAAGATGGAAGAGTCGCCGCAACATATTCGCCTCATTGTGACAGAAGCACGACAAATGTGGCAGGATCTCTTGTCTATAGATACATCTAAACTGGGCGAATGCGAATTTTTCATGATTAGCGAAATGAGCTCCCAACTGATCGTTCACCAACCCTACCGATCTATCACCGCCCTCAGATCCGAATTGTCGCTACTGGAAGAGGATGTACAACTTGCTCGATCCGTGGTTAACGACCACTTTATGACCGACCTTCCGCTGCTCTATGCGCCGCACACGATCGCTCTTGTAGCCATTCTCTTGGCCTTGGTGCTTCGACCTAATACCTCAGCGCCAGGTCAGAATTCCGGCGCCGCCGCTGCTGCCGGTCTCGCAGCCGCCCAAGCGGCTTTGAGCCAAGCACAAGCGCGAGCAGGACAGGGTGGTTTACCAGATACCAACGGAACAGAGATCAAGGAAAAGCAGCAAGAAGCGAGGGTGACGCGGGTGCAGCGATTTGCGGCATGGCTAGCTGAGAGCAATGTCGACATTGCGGATATGGTGGACGCTACTCAGGAAATCATATCATTCTACGAGTGCTATGAGCAGTACAATGATAAACTTACCCGGGAGCAAATCAATCGGTTCATCAAGGCCCGTAATTTGGATAAGTGAAGGAAACCAAAGGTCGGTTCAGGATTTGGAATTATATACAAACAGCATGGGACATGAGACACGGAGTATCTTGGAAGATTCGCACATGGGCATCGGGGCGCATACAGTATAAAGTTGATTGGAGTTTTTGATTATGACTTAAAATAAGGCCATGGGAGTTTCGTGTTACATGGCAGCGGGATACAACTTGCGAAGGAGTTAGTGCGTTGTGTGTGTATGTAGTAGTTAACGAGCGAAGGGGTCGCCGAGACGAGCAGTTTCCAGAGTGAAGAAAATACAACAAGTTCACTTGGAATTGGAATCGAATTGAATCAGTTGTTGTCACAATCATTCGGGATTGATTCAAGATTGGTCGCCAAGGTCCATAACCATCCAACTGACTGATTGTTTCCAATTGCGCAATATACTCTTCCAATTGGAAGTCACAAAGACAGCCCCTTAGTCCTATGTCCAGTTTTTAATTAAACAATATATTTGGAGATCATCGCAATTGTTAAGTTGATGGTTAATTAGAAGCTCATGGTCTTCGGCATCAAGACGGACATGACAACAGCGAGACCCTGCGCTTGGCAAGACTGAGCACCTCGTCATCAACGGCACGAATTGGTCGGTGCTCGGTCTTCCGACTGCCAATGCCGAGAGACCACCGTCAGAATACGAAAAATGAAGGAAGGACACGCTGGAGCCTCTCAACAAAATTCAAGAAGGTTCCCGAGGCATCTCGATTTAGTGGCGGGAGCCAAGTGACTCGAATTCTATGAATACACGTATCCAGCTCCGAAAGGGCCAATGTCTGAAGGAGAATATTAAACTCCACAGCCCGGGTGACTTGAACTGACGATGATGCCCCACTACCCAGGAGGCCTAAAGGCACGGTCCACGTTGACCCCATGATGCCAACTGCGTCATCGCACAACCAGGCAAAAGAAATGAAATTTGCAGCAAAACGACCCCCCGCCACAAGGCTGAGCGCGCTATCTAGTGACATGTCGGTTCCCCCGCAGCTGGACACAGCATCTTGATCGATGCTGTGCAACGGCCAAGACGGGAAAAAAAAAAAGGAAAAAAAGAGATGAGTAAATCTAAAGCCGCATATGGCCCAGCGCCGCACCCGCCCCCTTGCATCGGCAGATTGCAGTGTGCGATGTCAGGCTGGAGATGAGCACTGAGATGAGCCCAAGGCCTACTGACGTACGGCGCGGGCACGTTATGTGGCACATAGAGGGGAACGCGAGAGCGATGGGAACAGCCCAGCACATCACGTAAGGCAAGCCACCTGGGCCTGGACGGTCCGTGGGTTTTCGACCCCAGCAGCATACCCGCACCCTAGAACTCAGCAAATCAAGGGTGGGCGAAGCACCATGCACGGCAAGGAACGCTTCGTACACTCATTTTGATTTTAGTTAGAGGCCCTGACCTGACCCTGGGCTGAGCACATCGAAACTGCCCGACTGCAAGAGCGCAAAGGCCGCGAGACACGAGAGAATCACTTCGGCTCTTTTGGCCAACGCTTCTCCTCCTGGTGAGACACTGAACAGTGATGGCCGCTGCAGCCGACGGACAACGGACAGCACGCCAAAAAGAAATGGCGGTGTGAGCTACTCTCAAGTCCCAAACTAATCCCATCCCATCGAGTGGTCTGTGTGCCCTCTGCGTGGGGAGGGATCAATGAGAAGTGGTCTGGAGATGCACTTGGGGGCGGCATCGAGCGTGAAAGCAATGGCCAGTTTCACTTGACAGGAGCCAGACACACAGACACAGACACACAGGCACATAGGCAAGGGGGCTGGAAACACTCGACCACGCTCCCAGTCAGATCTCTCCTTCGCCCTCTCCCTCTTGCCCACTTGTGTGTCCCTGCGTCGGAGTCTAAACTTGACTATTCTATTTCCATCCAGGAGACAGGTCAATTTCCCCAGTGCCGAGAGTGGTCACATCGTCCCATCCATGCTGAGCGAAAGGGAAAGGACGTGGATGGTGACGGAAACCAGTTTAACTGTAGGAAGCCGTTGAGGGCCCTGACCTGCAGGTCACCCAATTCGGAAGCCAATTTCGTGTTACGATAGACTTCCAGGGTGGCCGATCTTCGCCGACGCTGCCCTGTGCCTGTGCCTGGGCCTGACTGTTTGCAACTTAACCTGGGTTAGGTGCTGCTGCAACAAGGAGACATTCCAGGGACCAACTCTCGTTTTGGTACAAGAATTCCGGCCGCAGAAAAGTTACCGATAGTAAAAGACCAGGAACCATTCAGGTACCCTCATCGACGACAAGATCAGCGCGGGCAGTGCCCTCCTCTAAACTCAAATGTTCACATCCCAACCCCCCTTGGTCCGAAGGATTCATGGGAAACTTGGAACAAATCCTCGACTGGACGTGAAAGGGACAGGAGTGCGCTCGAGACTAAAATAGATGGTTCCTTTGGGGAAAAGCTTCCCTCCTTTTGATTGTGAGTGGCCTGGCTAATGACCGGCTGGCGGCGTGGTGTGGACGGCAAGGAAGCGCTTGGATGGGGACAGGATTGGATTCGCATTTTGGCTTCCGCTAGACAGGACGGCCACGGCCTTGATCGAAGGCCAATTTTGAACTAGCCGAGATCGCAAAGACGGGTGGCAGCCAACCCCAAAGGCCAAAAGCCAAAGCCATCCGACGATGGGCGCAGCTGTGTGTGGTATGTGCGCGCAGCATGGGACGGGTGGTGGGGAGAGTCCGTGGTGAGACGGCATGATGATGAGCACGCAGGGCAGGGCAGCATGCGTGTTGCAGACAGGCGAGGCATCGCCATGATTGACGAGATCGCTCCGGGCGTCAGTCGTCCTCTGCCGCCTCCGTCGTCACTCTCTCATGGACTGTGCATCCCACCACTCCACCTCCTCCCACACTCTCCCGCACTGGGTGCAACGACGGGAGGGATCCCCCGACCTCCGACCCCAGTCAAGGTCTCGGTTGACGCCCGCATTCTCGCCGCCGCCGAGAAAGAGTTCCTGCGTGAGGGATGCGTGGAGCCCATGATCAACCCCTCCAACAGGAACAATAGCGGCAACGGGCCCTGGAAGTGGCAATCCAGGGTCCTGGGCTGGTCGCGCAAGAGTGCCTTTCCTTTCGCCTTAACGCTGAAGGGAAACGCAGCTGCAGCATCGCGCATGGCATGGCATGGCGGGCGAGGCGAGGCAAGCCATGCCAGGTGGTGCGGTGCGGCGAAGCGCGCCATGCGGTGCAGACTGCCCACACATCCTGAGAGGTTGCAGCGTGGGTTGGGTATAACGATGGATGGGATGTTTTTTTGGTAACACATCACTTTTTGACTTGTTTTCTTGGTGCTTATATCTTTTTTGGTTTTGGTTTTGGTTTTGGCTGGCGTTGCAGCAAACAAGAGGCAAAGCAAAGGCGAGGCAGAGACAACTCAATCGAGGAGGGTGGTTTCTTTCCTTGGAAAAGCTGGAGGGGTTGGTGGGAGGCTAAAACGAACTGCCACAACCTGCCTGCCACCTATTATTATTGCCCACTACTGTACAGGGCCACGGCTCGTCACAACCCAGAACCAGGCTTAACACACGGACACATACTGGACACACTCGTTTAGCGTGTGCCTGTGTCAGAAAGAGAGACTTCGGGGCTGACAGGTATTGGGAGTCGAGACAAAAAAGAACAAAGAAGAGGGTGTGCTAGGCTATCAAGGTCAACAATGCGCCTGACACAACCCAGCGATCCTGTCCGCGATTGTCAAGGTCAATTCGACAGGAATCGGAGGACGGGTAAGACACGCGATCTGCGCTCGCTCTTCACCCCCACAGTGCGCAAAGAAAACGAGGCCCTTTTCCAGCCGCCACGTTTACCTCTGATCCATGCCCCAGGCGCCCGTTGACACACTCGCCGCCAGCCCTGAGAAGTCAAGCATCCACCAGCCCACTCCACACAGTCCACAGTGCAGTCCGCCCAGTCACAGTGGTTCGCCACCCTCCATGACCAGCACTCGTCACTGGGAGTCGTCAGTGGTCCGGGGGTGCTACCAGGTGCTAACGCCCACTGCCTCACTTGGTCGCAACCACGGTGCGGCGCACCCACCACCCACCACCCACCACCCACCACTCACGCCCGTCCTGCCCTGCCCTGCCCAGCCCGCCTCGCGACCGACCGACATGCAGAACAGAAAGCGTTTTAGAAGGTTGGAGGCAGGATCCAGCAAGGTTCACCGTTCGGGTCTAGACCGACCACGGCGGCCGGGATCAAGGTGGAGTGGCCCAGGATTGGGTTTCGGCACTGCACTCTGTTCAATGCACTGTTCGCGGGCAACGTTGGTCCCCCCGGCACGGAACACAAGTTCTCGAAAGGTGCTCGGTTTAGGGTAAACTGCAGCGCATTTGACACCTTGTGTCTGCACCGTGTGCAACCATCCCATCCCATCCTCTCGGCTCCTTTGCCAATGTCTGTTCCAGAATCAAACAGAGACAGCCTCCGACAAGACAGCCGAGGCCAGCCATACCGCGAATAATGTGCGGGGCCCAGGGGCAGTGTTCAAACGGAGATTTGCAGTCGCAAAAGCAGAAACGCATGCCGCTCCTCACGCTCACGCGGTGGTGGATAATAACAATCTCCAGCATGTCAACAAACAGCGCCCCTATAACCCAATCACAGCACCCCCAGAAAGTCCAGTCCAGAAGGGAAATGGCGTCTACGTAGGCCTGATGGGGGCCGGGCACTGTGAGTGGAAGGGGCGCGAGGTGGGCTTGCGGCTGGCGCTGACACAGGCTACAGGGCGTGGGAAATGGGGAACAATGCACGCGGACTCGACGGTGCCTGAGGCTGGCTGTTCTGCTAAATTTCAGATTGCACTGTAGAATGGCTCTCGCCTGAAGGCCAGCTGATGGTGCGAGGGCCCTTCCGAGGCCGAGAGCTCCTATCCCCTGAAAATAGCCTGCTAAAGTAAAATGTCGAATGTTATGATGATCCATTTTGGGGATGGGATGTCAACAAAGGCACGCGTGGGTGCATGCTATGTGCAAACACACACGCACACACGCACACACGTACATCCGCACACGCACAGCTTTCATATTGGTGCCGTTGGGTACAACTCTGTGGGCGGTCAGTGAGGCTGGCTGGAGGGAGGGTGGTGTCTAGCTATTTTTGCACCGAATCCATGGATGGGCAAAGAAAAAAAAAAAAAACGTTCAGACAGCCCATTCATTGTGCGAGTCACACCTCCCAGTTCACTTTACACGCACTCAAACTCACACCGCGTTATCCAGTCCCCACTGACAGTTAATGCTGAAAACGCACAATGGGACGCCTTGTTGAATGCTGGAGAATCCACTGGAGGGCTCCTCGCTGGGCCACTGGACCACCCACCGCAAGCCCACTGGGGCAAAGCTCGGGTGCGGTCAAGTGATAGCCACTGGAATGAAAGTCGCTGGGGGTGCCCCCGAGGCCGCCGAAGCCAGCACTGGGCGCGTAGGAGAAAGGATGGTGCCCCGTGGCACGAGATTAGATAGCTGCAGTGTAGCGGGTACCGAGGGCCTCGCGCGCCAACCATGCGTTTTCAAGGTACTGCAGACACTAGCTGCTAGCAGAACCCAGAGATGCTTGGGCCCCGGACACTCCTGCGACACCGTCCGCGACCAGCGGGTCGCCACTGTACCGCTCACGGCGGACAATCCCCCAGCGGGGCCACCAGCATGCCACCATATATTACACAGTGGCGCATGCTAGACCAAAAGGGTGCTAGCTTAATGCGCGCCAGCCCAATCACCTGGCGGTGGCGAGGCCGATAGGCTTGCCGTTTGCGTGCGCTGATTCGCTGGATGCGGGTCCCACCCTCATCTCTTGTCCAGGATCCTGCCGTATCCTGGCACACCCTGGCGCGCCAAGTGGGAACCGTGTGGGACACATGTGGACCCCCTAGCCTTCCAGGTCTCCCCAAGTCTCCCCAAGCGTCCCAACCAACAAAACCCGCCGCCCGCCGTCTCCGATGCCTTCCTCCCACTTATCATCCGCTTGTCACCTCGCCCCTCGTACCTGCCTCGCTTCGCTTCGCTTCCCACAATTCAATCCCATCCACTCCGTCAACTTAACGCACAACTTTCCGCCATCATTTTTACACTGCTCTCAACCTACCTCCCACTCCTCCTCCTACCACCACCAACGAAAATATAAAATCATTTAGTGACGCTGGCGCTCCGTTTGCCCATCACGAAGTAACAAACACACAATCGCATTGCTTTTGCTTGTGTTTCCGACCATCGCATTAATCCCGCATTATTCCGGATTTTCCACTCTCGGCTTTCCACTTTGGCGCTTTCGCAACCTGGTTCCCTCGCCCACACTTTCGCGACAACACCGCACCACAGCCATCATACCGTCATAATGTCTGCATACTACAACTACAACCACAACCACCCTGCGCACCCCGCTCCCGTGTCGCACAACCACCATGGAGGCCGAAATCGTCGCGCACCCCGCCTCTCCGTCTCTCAGAATGCTCAGCGCCAGTTTCGCGGTGTTCGCAGCATGAAGGAGCTCAATGACTCGGTCGCCCTCAATGCTTTCCGCTCGAGGTTTGAGACCAGCCGCTCCTTCGATCTTGAGGACGACATGGAGTTCTGCCCCAACCTGTTGACTGAGAGCGACGTGAGTTTCACCGCCAGCGCATATAGCACCCCTTCTTCCTTGGATATCTCTGACCCCTTCCTTCAGTTGGTGTCTATCTCCAGTGCCTCGGAGCGCTCTTCACTAGCCAGCAACTCTCCCGACTCTTCTCCTACCCAACAACCCCAGACCATCACTCCTGGCTTCTCTCTCAACTCTACCTCTCCTGCTTTCATTCCTCCCAGCTACCAGCCCCAGCCCAGCATGAAGCTTCACCAGCCTTCGGCTACACGCGGCCGCAATGCTATCCCCATCATCAACCCCGCCACTGGTATTACCATGTCAAGCCCTCCTCAATCCGTGTCGCCTGGCAGGATGCAGCAGTCTATGACTCGCCGATGGTAGACGCTTCCGGGCCGCCCGCGTCCCTGTGGGATGCCGGGTCTGTTCGGGCGTCGTCTCCTCGGCGATGCATCTTGATCTGTAGAATTATTGTCCATTCTTTCTTGGCAACTGTTCATCTTGGCGGGCACACCGATTGACCAAGGCTTGAAATGGCATCATCTTCTCTTGCGGGCTGGGTTCCTCGAGGCTTATTGTGGGTGCCGGCTGCTTGATGCAACTGGCCCCAATACTGTTGGCGACAACATCTCCGACATATACCACCACATTTTTTCTCCCCCCATACCCTGTATAAAAATCCTTAATTGACATACTCCCTTGTTTTTACCAACAAGTTTCTATGAGGATACAATCGGCGCGGCATGAGAAAGATCGATACCAATTTCTTCTGTTTTTGGTTTTTCTTGTTTATTGCAACAAATCAAATACCACACCTATGGGTCAGTGTCCGCTTCTCAAGATGAGGATGTTAGGCACGAAAAGGGCGTTTTTCGCGGTTTTGCATTTCAAGACGTCATTGCATAGGTGTTTGGACGTGGACGGGTTTCTGATTTCGGCATCTTTATTTTGTTACACGGGACGCAAAGGTGGCCTCCCCATATTAACCAAAATGTCTTCTTTCTCATCGCGGTCATGGGTTCATGAAGTCATAAGAAGAAAAAGAAACACATAGAAGGAGTGCTTTTCACGAGCGGGGATTTCGGGTGTTTATTTTGTCTGGTCGCATTTTGGGAAATGTTTGGGCGGTGGTCGGATCGAGACGACGGTGTCATGTTTTTTGCAAGACCTCTGAAGGTTCGAGGTTTATTGGGAATCATGGGGAGTTGGGTCGAATTTTCGGTTTGATCCGTTGCTGCAAACGAACGGGAAAAGGGTCTTGTCCGATTCTTCTTTCTTTGTACCACTTCGGGGCGACCTTATATATTTGTCCTCGTTTTTTTGTCTTTTTCATTTTTTTATTATTCTTTTTTGTTTGGTCAGATTCCCGAGCGGGACGGTCACATTTGGTGGTTTTTGGATGAACAGCGTTGCTGGGTTGTCTCGTTCTGGGAAGCAGATCTGCTCTCTTGCAAACAATTGGAGTGTTGGGCGGTTGGCTATGACATGATCTAAGTTGCGGGTTGGTTTTTGGGATCAAAGGGCCCTCGTGCCTGGTTTTGCAATGGGTTAACTATGGATGTGGCTATTGTTAACTGGGAAATGGCGCGTATGGTTGCGATAACTGCGGCGAGAGAGCTGCGACATGAGAATATACGATGTTCGAATAATTATTTCTGTGCCTTGTACTTTGTGATGTCTTTTGACTATGTGCTTCCATGTAATTTGACGGTGTGTTTTGTATATGTCCTGTCATTGTGTTACTTGGGGATGATTGTAGTAAAAGCTTATCGTGATGTCAGGTTGGTGATGTTAGTCCTCGATCTGTGCCACCCACCTCACGAGTCCTTGACACATTGTTAACGTTTCAAGCATGTGCCATTTGTGCCTCTTCACTGTCCAACCATTTTGAATTGCCCGAAGATCAGTTTCCTCGTCAAGCTCAGGGTAGTAATGATCCGTGGTTAAAACTGGAGATATGGAGATGGTCACTCATGGTGATGATGGTGGTGACGTCACGTTTGAATAAATGATGAGGCAATTGCAACACAGAATGGAAGACGTAATGGTTGGAACTGTGTATTTTTTGGTATTTTGTATTTTGTATATCTGATCTTCCATTGCTGCCTCATTTTGTAAATCAATCGTCATTGTCTCTCGCAGACTGAACACTTGAATGAATACTCTGTATATGTCCACATCTTCATCCCCAAGTCATTAACATCTTCTCTCTCTCCCAAAACCCAGTCACAGTATGATGTCAATCAGATCATCATTGGCCATGCGTGCCATCCACGTAGGCAGCATAGTTGCCGGGCCGCGAGCTTTTTCCTCTACTAGTTTCAGACTGAACCTGAAAGAGTCGTCAAGCCGTATGTCCACTACCCCGTTCAAGCATGTTTAAGTTATCTAACGGTTAGGGACAGAATCAAACATCGACTACGACCGCCACAAGCAGGACTCGCTCAGCAAGCAGAAACGCGGCAAGGGTCACTGGAAGCCTGAACTCGCATCGGACAGCGAGGAGGCTGTAAAGGCGGACCGCGCCGCCAAGGCGGGCCCCGAGGACATCAGCCGCCTGCAGGAACGGACGAAGAAACATGCCGAGGAGACGTCCAGGGGAGGGACCAGCATGGGGCACAACCTTTGATTGAGAGGTTGGGTAGCAGTGGACGAGATGAAAAACCACATTCCTTTATTGGCGTTTGATATGTCGATGGGGAAGAGGAGCCTCATTAAAAACAGGTTGGGTGGGTTCGCGTGTACATTTGTTTGATCTCGTTTATTTTTAGCCTCGCCGAGTTGGATGGCCTCGCAGGCAGGCTTCCCGCTTCTATTGTTGGTTCATCCACCCACACACACACACACACACACACACACACACACACACACACACAAATCTCCGTACACGCTGGCGCGTCTTCAAGGTTAACACGGACCCGGTTCGTGAACAGGGACTGGGGTGTGCCGGGTTCACTGCGCGTTGCCCAAAAAAAAAAAAAAAACAAATAACCAACGCATCAAACATTACACCCAGGGGAGGGGGGTTGAACGAGATTATCTGGTTTGTTGGGTCCCGTGCGATCCCTGCTGCCGAGCTGGACTTTTTGAATGCAAGATATATTGGAGAGTTACATTGGACCCATGGTTCTTTTGGTGGGGGAGAGGAGGGGGGGGTTTCTTCAAAATTGGAGTATTAAATCATTTGGAACGTAAATTAGGCTCCTACTTCGCCTCAAAGCTACCAATAGAGAGGAAACCGGTATGAGAGCGCACGCCCTGTGGGATATTTGCTCTGTGTTTAAAATCTGCGCGTCAGTTCACCCTTGTGGCACCTATCAATACAAATCGGTTTTACAATCATTGGTACTGTTTGTTAGTAATAGCAACTGTACCATACAATTAACTCTCGTATGGACGTGAATGGCACAACTCTAAGGTGCCCTCAAAAGGTCTGATAGAAAGCTCTATCAATCTGCACGTGTTATTAAAGATGCTGTCTTACCGAGAATCATCATAGTTGATAATTGATTCCCCCCAAAATCGATATTATGCCTAAAGGTATAGGGTAACCGCATTTCGGCACGCGACACCGAATCACGGCCGGCTTATCGATAAGACAGCTTGCGGAGCTCTCGCCCTCCTCCTCCATGGAATTTTCCCGCCGATCCCGGTCGGTCTCCGATATCAACGACTCTTTTCGCTGCCGTCCCTCCCCCTCACCCATTGAGCCGTCAATTCGCTCTCCCGAGGCCTATCTCGGCCGCTCTCCTTCCATGACAATCGCGGCGACCTAGAGAATTACTTAGCCCCATCCCCCTCCTCCTTTCGCCGAAGGAATTTTATACATACACACACACATACAACACCACACCCGATAATCCTTCGCATCAATGTCGTCGACTCAAAACCCTACCTTCCAATCGGCCCTCCTGGCAGGTGCCCTCGCCGGAACGACCGTCGATCTCTCGCTCTTCCCGCTCGATACGCTCAAGACACGGCTTCAGTCCAAGGCCGGCTTCTTCCCCTCGGGTGGCTTCTCGGGCATTTACCGCGGCATTGGCTCCGCCATTGTCGGGTCCGCCCCCGGCGCCGCCTTCTTCTTCTGCACCTACGAGTCCGTCAAGGGCCTGCTGGCCGACAGCCCGCTGGCCAATGGCCCCGTAACTCATATGATTGCCGCGAGCGCTGGAGAGGTGGCCGCCTGCGCCATCCGTGTCCCCACCGAGGTCGTCAAGCAGCGCGCTCAGGCCGGACATCATGGCGGCTCGTCGGCCGCCGCCCTGCGCGCAATCCTCAGTCGTTACAGTACCCACGGGCTGGGATCAATGTGGCGCGAGCTATACCGTGGATGGGGCATCACCGTTTTTCGCGAAGTGCCCTTTACCGTTATCCAATTCCCCCTGTGGGAGGGTATGAAAGCCTGGGGCCGCCGCCGTCCCGGGGGTCGCGAGGTTTCGGCCGGCGAAAGCGCTTTGTACGGCAGCATGGCTGGTGGTGTGGCTGCGGCTCTGACGACGCCGCTGGATGTGCTCAAGACCCGCGTAATGCTGTCCAAGGAGCGAGTCTCTGTTATGGAGACGTTTGGACGTATGGCTCGCGAGGAGGGAGCAAGGCCGTTCTTTGCCGGCATCGCACCGCGAGTGACATGGATTTCCATTGGCGGTGCCATTTTCTTGGGAAGTTACCAATGGGCTATCAATACTATGAACGGCACTTCGCGAGAGAACCCATGAACGAAACGAACAAGATAAAAAAAAAACGAAAAAACGAAGTAATGCGCAACCATGTGTACGATACGAGTGTCTTGGAATCTAAAAAGGATGTGCAGTTAAAAAAAAGGGATCCGGTGGGCTACTTTTAGCCATAATGATATGTACAATTACGTCGAGGCTATGTACAAGTATATATAAAAGGATAGAGTAACACGCTTTGAGGGAAAACCATGACATGGAGAGTGCTTTTATCTCGACATGCATAAGAGAAACAGGGGAAGCAACACATGAATCTTGCAGACAGGAAAAACAAGAGATGGGCGAGTCTGGACAGACACCCAATATCGAAAACTTCGTAGACTCAGTCATGCTACGAGGCTGGCGCACTAGCTGCTGCTTCGGGTTCGGCTGCGACTGTTTCCTCGGGCTCCTCCTCCTCGACAACCTTCGCGACCGTTGGTGGCGGGAAGGGCCGAAGCTCTCTGCGACCATTTGTCTTGTAATGGAGGACGATGTCGTTACCACCTTTCCAGACATGTGTGCGAAGCGCAGCCAAGCTGGTCGTCGGGGATAGCAACTACAAGGAGTTAGCTATAGATGAACACGGACAGGAAAGATTGTCCGTCAAATATCAACGTACCTGCTCATTGCAGTAGAGATCTAAATACTCTTCGGGTTTGAGGGCATCCGGCTCGGCCTCTTCCTCCAATGGCGGCTCAATTCTTTCAGCAATGTATGCCAGAATCTTCTTTACACGAAGCATGCGGTTCGCATTCAATCTGTTATTGCCATCGGCGGAAGAAATGGCGGGCAAGCTGCTGTCTGCAGGATATAGCACAAACGAGACCTTGACTGATTCCTTGAATGGCATCAGATTTTGCAAGAGGACATCTCCTAGCCACATGGGTGCCTTTTGCTCGATAAAGTCGGCATCCTTGCCCACATGCTCGACAGTTCCCTGGTAAATATTGGCACTGCCGCCCGATGTCTCTTCCTGGATGACCACCTTAGTGCCGGGGGGAAGTTTGAGGACAGGAGTGTCGTTGGGCAGACTGGGAGCCAAGCCCGTCTCGACCAGCTTGTCAGGGTTCTCGGTCAAATGCTTATCGTAATCTTGGCGAATCTTTTGAATTACGCCAAAGAAACTGTCATCGACCTCCTTGTCGTGTACAGATGATGATTCTGACTCTTCGGCTTTTTCCTCCACAATGACAGGCTTGTCCTGGGTCGCCTGTGACGCCGACCGTCCCAACTTTTTGGTTCCAAATGACATGCGGAACTTTTTGCCAAAGGGAGTGCTCGGCGATTTACCATTATCTTTGTCCTTGTCTTTATCCTTGTCAGTGTCTCTTCCGTCAACCGACGTCTTGGGGTCAGCTGTTTCAGTGGTTGCAGGTGTTTGCGGTGTCACTCCCGGCTTGCTGGCTGTTTCCACCGGGTTGATGGGTGTAAAGTAATCCTCCCTGTCCACGGATTGGCGACTGGCATGTGACGTTCTCTTTTCAAGTGGGCTCATGGGCGCGGACAACTGATCCTCTGGGACACCGGGGAGATTCGATGATTGAATGAGGGCAGGCGTTGCGAGACCGATGGCCAAGCCTGGAGTTGGAGGAAACAATACACTGGCCTTTGGCGTTGCGACTTGATCCGAATCCTCAATAGTTGTGGATTGTGGATCATTTGCACTTGCAGCTATTCTCACCTCGACCGCTTCGTTGAGCTTTTGTCGGTAGGCCTCATCTCGCCGAATTTCCTCATCAATCAGGTCAGCAAACAGATACCGAAGGATCCATTTCCCCAGAGTAACTGAAATACGCATGTGAGCTTTGTTCAAACGTAAGGGCCTGTCAGTCACTTACTTCGTTGGTCATCCCTAAACTCGACGGCGTCTTCCAGATCAAGCTCGTCGGCATACACTTCAGCATCAAAGCAATTGAACGGCTCCAGTACAACCGTGAGGTTTCCAGAGCTGATGTCGATAGAGCACCAAGGGGCCACCGCTTCAACAGTATTTACGTGCTGTTCTACATCTTCCAAGTGCTGCTTCCCAAAACTTTGGATAGGTTTACACTGCGCCGCCGGGTTAGCGAAGAAATTTCTCCCGAGGGAAAATTTTCATACATACCTTGATGAGATCCCAGAGCAACACATCGCCGGCCGTATCCAAAGTCAGAACCCGTCTCCTATCATTGAGCAATCTGTGTTTGAGAAGTCCAAACTGACCCTCAATCGTTTCTTCGGGTTGATCATGGATGGGCTTGATTTCGGTTTCTGGTTGATCGACAACAACCGAGCCCTTTCTCGTCACAGTCTCACTGTTCGACTTGGTTTCGGCGTCTGGTGCGTTTCGTGATGGGAAGACAGCGGCCGCGGAAACGCGCAGGATAGACTCTGCAGGGATTTCCTTCTTTGAAGTTCCGTTAACAGCTGGTGGAGAAGTTTCCCGCGGCCTGTTTGAAGAATTGGACGTAGCTCTCTGGTGTCTATAGGTTTCGGGAAGCTGAATGTTTATGTCGGTATCGATGTCGGCCCATCTGTTGATCGACGATCGATTCGTAGCCGTCCAGAGGTGACCACCAGCAGCGATAATCTTGCCTACACCAATGTGCTCCTGAGCAACGGCAATGCTGAGTCCGTCATCCATATCTTCCAAACTGCCCCGAACATCCGTCTTGGCAACCAAACCTGCTCGATCGGAACTGTAGAAGATACCAAGCCTGGGATCATCTGAGAAAAGTGACCAGATACTCTCATCATGCATGGTAAATGTGTACATGCAGCGACCCCCCTTGACGCTCCACATCTTGATAGTTTTATCGGCACTGGCGCTGAGAATGGTGTCGCCGGCATCGTCAATGAGGATGGACCGAATGTTGTCAACGTGACCCACGAGCTTGGATACCTTGGAGCCGGTTCGCGGGTCATATAAGCGCACCGTTTTCTCGGGGCCACCGCTGGCCATGATGTTGCGACCGACACGCAGAGCATAGACGGAGCCCTTTTCCGCCATATCATCGCCCTTTACGTCGATTTCGAGAGTCTTTCCACCACCGTTAATATCCCAGAGGCATATTTTGCGGTCGAGACCACCCGTGGCCACCCAATTCACGCCCATATCGGCGGGAGGGGTAGCGACACACTTGACATAGTCCGCATGCTCGCCAATTGTCACGGCGCGGGTATTATCCTCCTCGGAATGGGGGCGCCATATCTTGACGGTTAGATCAGAGGAAGCGGAAACGAGGGCGGTATTATGGTGGGTGAGGCCAATGTCGTTGACCCAGTGCATATGCGCGTGGGTCTGAGCCCGGAATTTGGTCGTGGGCTTCGGTTTCGCCTTGGTCTTGTCGTCATCTGACGGTGCGGGCGTGGTGTCGACAACATCGCTGCGGCGTTTGAGGTCGAGGTTCAGGTCCCAGGCGCATACTATTCCGTCTCGGCCGCCAGAGTAACTAGGGAAAAAGTGAATGGGTTAGTCCGAGGCAAGTGATTACTGTAGGAAATGGTGCGAGCAGGCTTACAGGATGGCGTTGTCGCTGTCGACTGCCAGACCATTTACGCCGAGGCGATGGCCGCCAACCGAGGATTTGGCGTTCTCGAGAACTACGGGACACGGTCAGCGCATCAGAGGTTTAGAGCTATGGAATGGCTAAAAGAAGCAAATGGGAAAACTGCGACAGCTTGCAGTGCATTGTGCGAGGGGGAGGAAGCTCTGGTTACCATAGCTAATTCTCTGGCGCGCCTTCTTGGCCATAGCTGAGGGGGATTGGGGCGGAGACGGCTGCGCATGCGCAGGATGAGCCGGCTAGAGGAGCAGGATATGAAGTAGACGAGGCGACGGAAACACAGCAGACGAGTAAACAGAAGCGGTTCGAGAGGGGCAGAGAGTCGCGGCCGAACGAGGGCGAGAGACCGGGGAACAGTCGGGGTTGATGATGATGCGGGATGATGTGCGGGATGTGGAAGCGGAAGTGGAGGTTACCTTCTAGAGTCGCATAGTGCAGCGCCTGCCACACAAGGCTCCAGCAGTGTTGCATTAGTGCAGGTGCATCCTCAGGGCTGGACTCTGGTCGGGTATAGTGGGCTTGATGGGGGAACTCCACTAATTATTCCCGTCTAGGGATTAGGTAGCTACCTTTCAGGGCGGTTAGCTGGAACGCTTCCGGACGTTCGTCCCCGGTGGGCTAGCATGTAGAGCTAGCTATTGAGGTTCTAACGGCGCTTCTGACGACGCCGATTGCCCCAGAGAGGCATTGCTCCTCCCTCTGAGACGCCATCATCAGGCAACACGTGAGGCAGCTCGTCGCCAAAAAAAGAGGAGACATAGGCTCTCCCCCGCAAGCTAGCCTCGCTTCTTCAGGAAAGGCCCTTTATCCCAGTAGCGATGTTGGTTGGAACCCCTGCAGAGGTTCCTGGGGGCGGTAAAAGCACCTAAAGCGGGGTTGATGACAGGACAGTAGCCTTGCCCTTCGTCACCAACAGTGGGGGGGCCCTACCGTGCCGCCTAAATCCTTCACCGGGATGCGTGGCCGACAGGTCACCTGTCGCCTACCAAGCTGGGCAAGTATCGAGCATCCTTATCGTCTCTGCTCAAGCAGTTCCTGTCACACCCCCATTCCAGCTTCTAGAAGGACGGCGCGCGATCCGCTTTTTCTGAATGGCCAGCGTCGAGCGAGCTCTTGGAATTGACTCCAGGTCAGTCGTGCTATATCTGAGACAAGCTCGTTTGACGGGAATGCGGGCTGCCGATTGCCGGAGGGGCAGCTTTGACAGGCACTTTACGTTGACGACACAATTGCCAAAACGAGGAATCAGGGCGAGAAGATGGTGTGAAAAAAACCCAACAACGGGTCTTGTATAACCCGGAACAGAAAAATTGCTATTCAACCCAGATATTTTCCCAGCTAAACACCTAAAACATGGTCATCGCTAACGTAGGCTAACATATTCATACATCATATCCATCCCCCCTCTCCCGCTCAGTGAGAGTGTCGTGTTGTGTCCCGGACTCGTTCGTCATGGGATGCTTGCTCCTCCGCATCATCCGAGGGGTCGGCACCCTCGGCGCCCGATGCGCTCATCAGGCGCCAGAATCGCCATCAACATTCCCGCTTCACTGGCAGACGCAGCACCCGACTGAGCACCATCGCGTCGACTTCCATTTGGAATCTTTGCCCTCGCACTGAGGGCAGTCTTCGGCTATCACTTTGCGGTCCTCACGTCGCTCTGTGCATTCTTCTTTGTAGCATCTCGTGTTGCCGCGATTGATTACGTGGCCGCACTTGCTGTATTCAGTGACCATTCGTTGACACATTGGCGATGTATGGTGGGTATGCTGATGGGGAATATATGGAGTAGTATGTGAGGTATGATATAAGCTGTAGATGGGTGGATGCGTCCGTATGTATCTGGGTATAGACTTAGATAGACGTGGTGGTAGGCAAGAGGTAGTCGTTCGTTCAGTGGTGATGTGAGTAATTGCTGGATGCGATGTTGGCCCAAATAATCATTGTTGAATCCCAGCTCTTTTTGTCGTGTGAAAGGGAAAAAAAAAGAAAGGCGATTCTGAGACAATAAAAAGCCACTCGTCTCGTCCGGCTTTGCAAAAAAAAAAAGGACGGTGATGCAGCGGGATGTGTGTGATCAGCACCTCAGGGCAGCTCGTTGTTGTTCCTTGTCTGGGTCAGGTCTTTTGGGAGTGAAACGGACATGCAGCATTCATGATAAAACACAAAACAAGAGGCGAGGCATGGGAAGAGCCGACGACCGGCAGTTATGTAATTCTGGCCATCGCACATGAGAGTGCATGCGTGTCTGTGCCTGCGTACGTATGGTCGCCCACCCCCCAAGCCACCTCACCCGCGGGACTGGTCTCGGCCGGGTGGGCTCGTAAAGCTTCACGACTTGGCCAAGAAGAGCAACTGTGGTGGTGTGCTGCCCCATGCCGTTGCACCTGGCAGGGGTTGCGACAATCGGGCCATGGCTACACGGCACGGACACGACACGACAAAAATAACCCGTGCCCGTTGCGTGAAAAAACTGACAAAAAGGTAAAGCTGCAAAGACCAATGGGCCTGCACCCTAGCGTTGTGTGGCTGGATGACGAGGCCGATGGCTCCGGGCTGAATACGAGCACTTTTCCGACTGACTGGGGCACCCGATGAGGAAGATATGCCTTGAGCCGCGTATGATAGCATTGCTGAGCCATGATTCTAACTAATGCCATAATGACGTTGCAATCGCATGGCTAGTGAGTAGATACAACAAGAGAAGAAAAAAAATTACGCGCGACCTGCGCAGTATTGAATTTTAAACAAACCAGCACAAAAAAAAAGGACCTCCAAATTAAAACCATACAACCGGCCATGCCTCTATCTGCGCACAGCACTCGCCATGGAAACTCGGACTCCTTAGGACACCGGACGGATCCTCGCTTTCCCGCATCAAACACCCGATTCCCGAGAACAGGAACAAAAAAACCTAGACGGGATGCCCTCGCTTCGATAGGATCCCGGCTTGGTAAAACCTTACCACCACGTGCCCATGCCACCTCTGCTCGAGTTGATCGCCAGTGACCTGCAGCATGCGCCGTACTATGCGTAGCCAGCGCTGCTGTGTTGCCATCGTGTTGTGTATGCTCATACATCGTCCGCACTCGAAATCGTGCTCCATCTCCATTTCATTCGGCTTTAATATGCATTTGAAAAACCGCTTTTTGTGACCGCAAGGCGATCGTGAGGCTTTGCGGTGGCCGCAGCTGTATGCGTCTGCTCGTTGATAACACATTGTGGAAAAAAAAAAGGAACCGGCCCTGCTGGTTCAGAGTGAGTGATTGGAGCGAGATGGGATATTTATCGATTCTCAAGTACAGCTACAACGACGGCATGATTAGAGCAATGGATTTAAAATTCTGCTCTTCCCGCTATGGCCTGAGAATTGAAAGATGTTCTCGTGTTGGACATGGTCCAGCAGCTTACGGTCCGCACGTTCCTTTGAACAAAGGACCTAAACATGGACAACACCAGAACACGAAATCAGAGGACCGGAACATGATATCAATAATGGTCAGCTTTTCGGCCGCAGTAACAAGTGAAATTGAACCCAAAACATTCAACCAATCGGATTTTTGCAAGGCTGGCTAGGTCTAATCTGGCAGGTCCGTCGATGAAGCTCGTTTGGTGTCAACAGTAAAAGTATGTCTAATCAGTTGTCGAACGCAACTACAGTGATCCCTGACAGACTGTATCACCTCTGCTTTTCCCCACCATAAATAAATGAATATTATATAAAGAAATTAATCAGAAGAAATATCAAAATTTTCAGTCAACTATTTTACAGGCAATGATATTTCAGCGCAGTTGAGTTCTCCAGTGTTAAAGCTGAAGACGTCGCAGGGGCACAATCCTTCAAGGGGTGCATTGTATATACTATACCCACTCACATGATGAACCCAGCTCCGCCTGGGTTAATTAATTAAGCATCATTTCTATGATGCAATTAAAAAAGTGGTTCATGCTGGTCCAAATACCGAAATAAATGCACATCATATACCGATTTTCTTCTGCTAATCATTAACTTTATCGTCTTATGCGACCCTGCTGGTGGTAATATGATGTGCCGACCGTTCCATATGAAATCGATCCACGGCGTTAAAAGCAAGTTGTACAGTACAATCCCTGGAAGATTGTACCCCATCTACCTTTTCCCACCATCTTCCAGCTAAATTATAAATAAATAAATGTTATAAAGAAAATAAATAAATAATTTATACATTAGAGCTCATTGTTATTTACTTATTTATTTTCTTTCCTTTACGATCGGATTGATATCTTCAGGCGGTTGAGATCCATGCTGCTAAAGGTACGGAAGTCACAGGGGGATAATCTTTCAAGGGGTGTATTGTACATGAAAAAATTAACCATCAATATCAGCATCACGAAAATTACAGATAGTGAAAAGAAGCACTATCCCATGGATGAATCATTTTATATCCGCACATGGCATGATCTCATTTTTAGTACCCTAACGCCGTGCTATGAACAACCCACTGTACACAGATGGCCATCCTGACCAAGGACCCAACCCCTGTTTCCCGTGGAGCTGAACCGATTACCTGGTAAACTTGCCGCCCTTCTTTGGCTGCCGTGGCTGACTGCCGTATGCTCTTCGTCCCTGCTGCTTCTTATCCCGGCTCATGCTTGCGCCTAGCGTGATGTCCACACGTGGCGGTGTTGAGAAACCAAAACTCTTGGCAACCTTGGCGAGGTCGAGCTTATTGATATCAAAAACACTGCGCAGCGAGTGCGACGCATAAGCGTGTAGATAGCTTCGGTAACCGTCCTTGGCGCTCTTGTTGAGGTAATAGTTTTGGCTGATAAGCTTCTCGAGTTGGGACTGCACGTTGACAATCTTGTTGGAAGGAAAGTCAAACTCGACAACCGGCACACGTGCTGCCTTGAGATGCGACAGGAAGCCGACTTCATTAGGCTGCAGGAACATGAGCGATCGACCCTTGCTGTTGCTACCTCGGGCAGTTCGACCGACTCGGTGGATGTAATCGCGAGGGTCATCCGGTGGGTCAAACTGGACGATCCAGTCAACTGCAGGAATCTGCAAAGGAGGTCAGTAACGAGGCTCATCAGTGGAATTGCACAATGCTACTTACATCGAGGCCACGGGCGGCAACATCGGTACAGATAAGTGTACCCTGCTTGGCATTGCAGAACTCAAAGAAGGTGTTAGTGCGCTTCTGCTGCTTCTGCTTTCCGTGAAGGTCGAGAACAGGAAGATCGATGTAATTGAGCAACTCGGCATGGTATTTGACGCAAGCGCAACTACTGAAGAAGACAATGACCTTCTTCTTCAGGTTGCGCTTCAGGAATGAAAACAGGAGGAGGAATCGCTTGTCGGCCTCGCAAACGACGTAGCCCTGCTCAAGACCCTCGACTGTACTGTATTGCTTCTCCTCATCAACGTTGATGTAGAGAGGGCCTGGGCGCAACGAGATGCGCGCCAAGTCCTCAACCTTGGTTGTCTGAGTAGCCGAGAAGAGCAGTGTCTGTCGGTCCTCCTTGGGAAGAATCTTGATAATCTGTCGCATTTCATCCTCGAAACCAATCTCGAGAATTCGATCCGCCTCATCAATGATAAGAGACTTCAGGTTCTTGAAGACAAAAGGTGTGTTCTGAAGGTGATCAAGAAGTCGCCCGGGAGTTGCGATGAGCAAGTTGACACCCTTGGACAGCTTCTCAGCCTCGGCACGTCGATTGGCACCGCCAATGACAATGCCGTATGTTTGAGAGTGGTGAGCCATCAGCTCGCGTGCGACTCCGAAAATCTGGAGCGCAAGCTCACGAGTAGGCGACACAACAATGACACCGGTACCATTGCGAGGCTTGAATCGAAGAGAGCTCAGCATTTCAACAACCGGAACCAGGAAGGCCATTGTCTTTCCTGAACCTGTTTTGGCGCTACCCAGAACATCTCGACCAGCAAGCGAAGGAGGAATACCCCTTCTTTGGATCTCCGTCATCTTAGTGAAGCCCATCTCGTCGATAGCCTTCATGGTCTTTTCAGAAAGACCAAGCTCCTTGAACGAGTGCGCCTCAGCGCCGGCTGCTGGAGGCAAAGTGAGCTTGCCGCCATCAGGGAGATCTGTGCTGCCGTTGGTTTGGTCGTCTTCTTCATCCTCTTCATCGTCATTCTTGTCCTCGGCTTCCTCGTCACTGTCGGCCTCGATATCGTCCTCATCTTCTTCATCGCTACCATCTTCGACATTGTCCTCGTCCTCCTCTTCGTCTGAGGAATCGACCTCGGGCTCATCGCGGGGCGCTGGCTCCTCGGGTTCGGCGCGCTTGACCTTCTTCGATTTCTGGGAAATGCTGGTAGCAGATCGCTTTCCATTGGTCGCCTTGACGCCATTGGCGTCCTTAAACTTGCGCTTCTTGTTGCCTGCAAAATCCATTTTGGCCATGGTGAAATACTGCAGCGATCGGTCGGTCGGTCACTGAGCGTTCGCAATGCTTGGGAAATTTTCTTATCGCAGAAAAAAAAGTCTGAGTGGGTTCTCTGATAACGGGGCGCAGGTTTTTCCAGTTCCGAGTTTAGACCAATGTGGGTTGCTAATGAGTACGGACTGTGTTGTAGAAGAATGATGCCGTTTTCTTCTCTCCTTTGGATAAGCCATCTTTTTATATTTGGATTTTTGAGTATCGTAGTAAATTTTAGTCATAATTCTGAACTTTTCCCTTTGTCAAGGTTGCGAGTTTTATGGTCTGAATTGCTAAGGTTTCTTCCCGCTGATGATTCAGCTTTCAGTTGATACGCCTGCTTGGGAGACATGTGAAGGCGAATAAAAATGACTGGAATCTGAAATCATCCAAGGTGATCCTATTTTAATTTTATTCTAAGCTTTGTTTATTCAATTTTTTCTGGTTTCACTCCTAGTGTTGCATATTTTTGTTGGCTATGGAAGGTATGCCTTATACATGATGAACATGCACTGGCTCAATTTTACTATCAACAGTCTTATTAACGGGAACTGCTCAAACCATAATATTTTTGTTGTACAAGCAGTCTACAGATCCGATTATTTACTTACAGGATTATTTTAAACGTTCTTCTAGTCTATGAACGAAAGGTAGAAGACGTTTAAGCCTCGACCAATGGAACTTGTCCATATGCGCAGTGTGCAGTTCAATATTTTCTAGCTTGGTCTTTGAATGATCTGCGTGACAGAAATAGACATATGATGCTTTGGAAATCTAGAAAAATATCCAGTCCGACATATGAAATCCATTGTTGCACCTGCGAGGCTTCATGCCTTGGAATATATCTAAGTGCTTGCAGAAAAGAGGTTTTACGTCTCGGCACCCCAGTCCCCAATTCTCTAGATAATATTGCGCCTCATTTAGTGACGCTACCGTTCGGAGTAATTTTATACTTGAGAACATAGACATTATTGGCCCTGAAGTGTCTGATTGTGATGATTCCGACAACGCAGGGACTAAAATTGGTGATGCAAATTATGCATATTCGCGGTTATGCAGCGGGTTTCCATTGGGTGAGGTAATTCTCTTGGTTAAATTTCAGTGAATACTGATGCTCTATTTAATCATATAATTAACGGTGCTTCAGTCTCGCATTGCACAAGGTGCGCGCTTCATAGTTTGTTGCATGCTGTGAAACTTCAAACTGGAACTCTCGGATCCACATTTCGAATGTCTCGACCAAAAAAAAAAGCATCATTATGTAGTCTCGCTGAAAATCAGTCAATGAGAATCATGACTCAGAGATGGCAAGAAGAATGGTGGGCAGGGCAGGGCAGGACAGTGTCTGCTTAACGAGGGTTTGCAATTCCCTAGGGCAATAACGGTGATACAGGACGGAATGGCTCGCAATAAACAAACCAACATATTGATTGGTGCGTGGTATAATAAGCTTGCGACACCAGGTTTTCTCTGCCCCCACAATGGATCAACATTGCTTGATTGGCGACGATTGGGTTTCTGACAGTGGCCCGGTAGGTCATGTGACTGCAAGGGACGGATAAGGCTTAAGGCTGAGGCATGTCCATGAATATAACGGTACAGCGGCTGGACATGCAGGCGCGGTGCAGATATGCGCGGTAAATGGGATGGGGCCGGATATCTCGCAGCCTTGAGTATTTTCCTTGCCCATCCAATTGCCCTCTTAGCCCTTGCGCGGTAACTGCCAAACCACACAGGTTTTGCTCCGTCGGGGCTCTCCGTGCCAATTTATGCACGCGTTTTGGCCCAGTTAGGACTAGCGCCAAGTCACGCCCTCGAAAAAAAAATAGCGGCGCTGCCTCTCGTTGGTACCCTGAATGCTAAGGTCACCTCAACCATTTCTCGCATCTCGAGGTTCCTCTCTCATTCGCCACATATTCTCTCACGACCTGGTTCTGACGCGGACACATCCTCCATTCGTGTCGCCGCGCCCGTCTGTATCGCTTGAAGTGATTGATTTGTCACATCTGCTACACGTGACTGCTTGTGCGAGCCCTTTGCTGCGAGCGTAGCGCAAACCTCCACGCTGCAACTCGACAAAGAAAATTGTGATCTCGCTATCTGTCAGCTCTCACCCCCCGATTCAGCTCTCACCCCTCCAGTGTCTGTCGCCTTCCCTTAAACGCAAGCGCCGTGAGCCTTTGAACATAGTACGACTAAGTGGCCTTGGCTCTCTGTACTGCTGTTGATTGATTTCCACACGTGCAGTCCTAGCTGTTAAACACAGACCTTGTTCCCCTCATCGCGCTTGCGCAGTAGGTGGCAGCATGGCTGAACCACGTCCCGACATCCAGAGTATTCTGGCAGCGCTGGGTATGTATTTTATCAACACTGTTGTCTTCGCGAACACCTCCTAACCCTCCATTTTAGCTTCGCAGCGACCCCCAGCGTCCACTCCATCACAGACGCCCCCTGGCACCGCCGGCCAGGTCTACCCTCCTCCGGCTACAACTCAACCTCCCTCTAGCTATCCGGCAGCCCCCGGCGCTGCCAACTATGGCGCACCAGGCTACAATCCTCTTCCTGCGCCTTCAGCCAGCGGAAGCGTCGACTTGAGCGCCATCCGCCCCGTCAACTCTGGAACCGTCAGCATTGCTGATGCCATTGCCCAAGCTAAGGCCTACGCCGCAGAGAAGGGCGTGGCCTCGTACGACCGCCCTCTCGTCTACGCCCCCGAATCCAGAGGTCCCGAGCGACCTTACAAGCGTTCAAGATCACGATCGCCAGCCCGAGACGAGTTCCGCGATGGGGTCAACCCATATAGAGATGAGCGTCGAGCTGACCGTGGGGGACACGGTAGGAACTACGATCGCGAGCGCTCCTACTCCCCTGGCCCTCGCGGTCGTGCCTTTTCTCCTCGCGGAGGAAATGGACGCGAACGATCTCCTCTTCGAGGAGGAGATGACAACTCGGAGACGATTCAAATCGAATCAAGCCTTGTCGGCCTCATCATTGGTCGTCAGGGAGAAAATCTCCGCCGTATTGAGGCTGACACCAACTGTCGCGTTCAGTTCTTGGCGGCAACCGATGGTGGCCCCTTTCGTCAGTGCAAAATCACAGGACCTCGACACCGTCGAACCGAGGTCAAGGATGCGATCAACCGCATCATTGAAGATAGTGGCATGGGTGCTTTGAATCGCGCCTACGAGAAACCTCGCGATCCAAATAAGGGGGGTGCGACAGCTCTTAGGGACGGCGAGGATCATATGCAAATTATGGTTCCTGATCGCACCGTTGGACTTATTATTGGGCGAGGCGGCGAAACCATTCGGGATCTCCAGGAACGATCAGGATGTCACATCAACATTGTCGGCGAATCCAAGAGCGTCAACGGACTTCGACCCGTCAACCTCATTGGCTCTCGAGAATCGGCTGCCCGCGCCAAAGACCTTATCATGGAAATTGTCGACAGTGATAGCCGAGGCGATGCGCCAGCTGCTAAAAAGGCTGGAGGTGCACCTCCTCCCCGTAATGACGGACCCTCGCGCGACCCAGCCGCAAGCGGCCCGGACAAGATTAATGACGCTATTTATGTGCCTTCTGATGCTGTAGGTATGATTATTGGCAAGGGTGGCGAGACGATCCGTGAGATGCAGAATGCTACGGGATGTAAGATCAATGTTGCACAGTCGTCTGGTCCTGGAGAGGTCCAGAGGGAGATTGCCCTGATTGGCACGCGCGATAGTATTGCTCGCGCCAAGCAGGCAATCGATGAGAAAGTTGACGCAGTGGTATGTATTCGATTCCCTGTTACCCAGAGGACTGCACTAACAAACGCAATAGCGCCAAAAGAGTGGCGGGGGTGGCGGCGGCGGCCGCGGTGGTGCCCCTGGTGGGCGTGGCCATCAGGATTCTGACCGCAACAATTTTTCCCAGCAGGGACCCAGTGGTGCTACTAACCAGGCTTCCGAGCCTGCTTCAGCAGATGGCCAGGACCCTTATGCCCAGTGTAGGTGATATTGCTACGGAAACACGAGAGCGAAGAGACTAACTAGGAGTAGACGGCGGTTACCAGAACTATGTCGCCCTCTGGTATCAGTCCCTAATGTACCAGCAGCAACAGGGCGGGCAAGGCCCCCCTCCAGCTGGAGCCCCCGCGCCCGGGGCATCGTGATGTCTCTCCCAACGGCGATGACACGCCTTCATGATTGGTTGACTTTGATTGAGCTCGAGTTCGCAAATGCCGCGAGCAGAGAACCATCCAAGATGACCTGGTTTGATAGACGTCGCCCTTGTGCTTCTGACATTTTGCCCAGCAGCGTTCCATGACGCCCTTGTGGAGTCTTCAACTGTACAGCATACCCCCAATTTTCGTTTCTTTGAGGATCCTTTCGACTTTTAGGTCCATTTGCTTTGATGAACGTATAGCTTTTGACTCGACTGCCATTACGACAAACATTAATACTGAGGTGCCAAATGCGGGAGCGACATCCATGGTTGTTCTATTCCTTCTCATTTGCCAGCCTGTCTGCTTTGCTTTCGTATGAGCTGAGGGCCTGAGAGGATGCTCAGATTCTTTGGTGGACAGGTAATGGCGGTCTTCTCTCGTTTATTGGGCCAAGGCCGAACGCATAATGTGCCGGGGATGCTAGCCGCAGCTCATGACTTGATGTCTTGATGATTTCCTTGCCGACTTCTGATGCCAGCTTGTCCATTGGACATGACGTACATCTTGAACACCCTTTGCGTCTCCCCGCTCCATCGTGCGCCTGGGAAGTGAAGCCTTGTCTAAATTGGCTTCATGCCTTGAATTTGAGCGTACGCCTGCCCGAACATACAAGAAAAGTCATGTTTCAAACTGGTTCCCCTCCGTTCCTTTTTTTTTTTTATCCATCGGCATATCCTTGGACTTGAGACGTCATTCTATTTGGCCCTTCTTGAACAAAAACCCTTATGCATGCTGGATGAAAACACTCTTTGTGCTGTGGAGGCTGCTGGTTTTCCTTTGCGTCTATATGCTGCACCACGTACTTGCACCTGCATTGGGATCCCCATCCACGTCCTGTGTTTGTGGGTTCCGTCGGCGTTGAGTTTTTGTTTGACCCTTTTGTTTTTGGCTTGCGTTCAAGCTTGCCCAAGACGTTTCTTCCTTGTCTACCATTTTGAAAGGGAATGGATTCCAAGATACTTTGGCGGCGGGATAGGAGTTGGGGAAAAGAAATAAGGAAATTGCAGTGATTGAAGTTAGTTGAAGTATATAACCCTTCCACTCGTATAAAATGAAATTAGTTTTGTTGTTACCTGTTTGATACATGCTGCTAAATTTGGTGAAATATTCGGCTGGGCCAGTCAACCAGCAAGGTTCTTGTGAATGTGGCCAGCTTTTATATAATACACCTGACGAGTGTTTACAGAGAGCATATGAAACCCTATTGGGGCCATCGCTATTTGGTGTTGACTGGCAATGTTGTGTTGTTACACACGAAAAGTCGCTCAAGCGAACAGTCTTATGATTGAGAAAACACACATGTCGCAAATTAGGCCAAGCTGTAATTATACCACTATCCGTGGATTTGCCTCGAATGTAACTGATGTGAAAGAGTAAATTCTACCACCCAACTTGATGTGCACAAGATGCAAAGAACGTAGGCGTGGAGGGGTGATACCCACAGCGTGGAGCATGGACCACGAGAAACAGCACAGCGGCGGCGCTGCCTTATGCATATCCAAACTTTTTTTTTTCTCCCGCAGCGGCAAAGCAGGCTTCCACAGGGCTAACAAGGTGCTCAGATCACCTGGAGACTCGTCTTTCTTACTGATCCCGTGATCTGCAAGGGCCCTCGTTTGCTGCGAAAACCGCCAGTCTTTCCCGGGAATAAGCCTATTCTGTCCTCCGCCCGCCACCAGACCACGAAACCCGATTGCCGAATGTTGCACTGCATGAACATGGAAAAAAGCGGTCATGGCTCCAGAGTTGATTTTTTTTTTTTATTTTTTTTGCTTCTGTATTAAATGGAATGGCGCTCGATATGTTGATATTTTTGCCTTGCTTCCTGACCAACGGCCGCCGCTAATATTTACTTCAACTGTTAAATCATCGGGAATCTCCTTGGTATAATTTGAGATGTTGCAGCCACTGAGGCCCACAGTGCTTTCGAAACAACACATATGTTCGATGATTCTCCGAAGTTAAAAGGACGTCTAAGGGAAGTCTGCATCCTGTTTTTTTATTGCAGGGTTGTATCAAATCGATTATAGTGATATCATTATTGATTTGTAAACATGCACCTCCATCTGGAAAGTGAGATCCCAAACCGAGGATGGCTTCGTAAAGGATGGTGGAGGGGTCATGCTTACCAAGAAATACTTGCACTTTTCCATTGCCATTTTCAGAAATCGAAGTGAGATTCTAATACTATAATTGGCTGTCAGATATCGAGAGGAAATATGATCTATCATTGCTTGGGTTGTAGGGTCAAGACTGCTTCGAGTAAATTTCGAATCTGCTGGATTCTGATCTACGATCATTGACCCTAGTAAGCCTTCTTTTTCCAAATTTATTCATGACTCTAATCTATGAAATAACTATGATGAAAATAATCATAAAACTAATACATCTTATAAATAATATTCAGGGAGGATATGATTCTAAAGAGAGCGAGTACCTTGACCGATTTTTGGAATATGAATATTGACTGGGATGAATAATACCGTGATTGAAGAATGCTTAATACGGAACCAAATACGAACCACAAACATGCTCAATGCTAGAGTAGTATAAGTAAGGCCCCCCTTTCACTCACAATAGTTGCAATAAGGCAGAGGCTTCCACACACATGGCTGATTAGCTCGTCCGTGATATTTCCCCTGGCTCTCTGATCCTCAAATATCTAATTTAGTGTCATCACCAAAGTCTCACTTCTGTTAGCGAGGCATGTTCTAATAATAAGAGCATTTTACATGAGAACAAAGAGTGTGACCTTCTGAATGAATGGCACATGGAAATGATGCCTTGGACCTTACCCGACATCACTTGCCCTTGAGCGAATCTCGGTGAAATGTAATCGATACGCCACGTCTTGACATTGAGGTTATGAAGTGGGGTTGTGGAACATCAAAAGATATCATCCCCACCGTGGCAATGGGTACACCTTGATGCTTGGTGGGACATTGACAAATTGTGACTACCAAGGGTCATCTATGCACGGCTTCATAACATTTGCTCGAAGATTTACAGGTCGGAGGAGGTTGTCTTTAACACCGATGAGATATGATCGACCGCCTCAGCCAAGAAAATATCCGAGCTTCTTGCAGGGCTTGTTTCTGGCCGGTAGTTAGAACGAGGCTCAAAACGACTGGGAAAAAAAAAAGAGCCGGGGTGAAGGTTTGTCGGCTAACCACCCCTGCAATTAAGGGTGAGGATGAGAACCTGATGGTGGTGCTTGATTAACCAGTTCTAGGGATGCCTTCTTCTGATTCGTGATTCCACGCCAGGTTGCATGCGGGCTTGAAAGGATTTGTTCTGCAGTAAATTTTATCTGACTGACAATTGAGCTCAGCTTTGGAGGCTATTGATTTGGCCAAGGACTCGAAGCGACGCGATTCATGACTGAAAATATCACTGTACTCAAACAGGCGAAATATGGTCATATTAATGCAAAGATGAGCTGGTGGCGCGGTGTCTGTGGGCATTGCATAATTCGACATGGAGCCAACCATGAGCCCCCGTCTGCCTCTCTGCAAAGTCCCACTATCAAAAATTCCGAGGCAACCCCACAAAGAACGACGCCAGCGAACGCTAGACGGCCGCCAGTGCCCTCTCATGACGGTCGGATGGAATCGAGACCGCTTAGTGACTGAGGATGGTTGCACCAGGACGTCGCTGAGTGTTTTTGGTGAGTGGCTCCTGATGGGGAAGCGGTCCTGGGAGGAAGACCCCGAAAAACGTTTCACAATGTGGGTTAGTGGCTGGATCTTACGGAGGTTGAAAGGCTGCTACACCTGCATGGGGACTCGTGAACCACCAACTGGAACACGATGCTCCTGCTCCCCCAACGGGTGGGCAAAGATGATAGGAGCGTTGGCGCGGAGGAGTGGGTGTGAGGGAGAGAGCCGGTGTCATTGACGATGGCTATGAGGTATAGTGCATATGCAATGCAGACAGGGCAGATCGGATCGGCTCAAGGAGGTTGCAGGTCACCGCTGATCATTTCTACTTTGTCTCAAGCAGATGAAACAGGCCTTGTTCAGATCAGCTTGTCTCGCTCTCGCGTGTTTCAACGACGCCAACAAGAACAACAGACGGGCCAGCAAAAGCTACCGAAATAGACGAGGGCGAGGCGATGCAACGCAACGCAACGCAACGCATGAACGGGCTGGCCAGATGAAGGGACAGCAAAGCGGAAGTCTGCAACAGCGGCTGCACTGGCAAAAGACTTGGACTAATATGGATCGGCGAGCGGGTGGCCGTCGGAGTGTGCGGGCGTGGGCTGGACCACGGGCCGAAGGGCGGATTTTGTGGTGGTCGATCCAGTGGCAAAGCTTGATTTCGGGGCCGGCGGGAAGCTTGTCGTCTCAGCAGCAGGGATAGCGAGCGTCAGGCTGCTGGTGAGCGGAACCAAGCCTTGTTAGACGCTAATGATGGCATCAAGTGCTGCGGTTTTTCTTTTTCTTGCTCCTGTGCCGCGGCGCTGGGCACAGGCGAACAAAAGAAGAGCCGAAGAAGATGGCGGGAGGAACGCCTTGAGGTAGCGGGGGGTGATGAGCGTGGCCACCAAGTGGAGAGCAGGGCCAGGTTGGGTGGTGCAGGCTAGGGGGGAGGCAAGTCAGGTCAATGGACGGCACACGGGGACTACGGCGTGTTGGTGGTGTGTCTAGGTACATGTCCTGTAGTGTCTAGGTGGTGGATGCTGTCTTCCGCAGCGGAGGGGTGGAGATGTCGCGAGAGCCACGCAGGGCGCTACCTGGGCTGCGTTGCCGTTTCTGGACGTCGCTGTGGTGTGCCATGGTGTGCCATAGGCGGGCGAGTGCTTGGGCCTGGAGGGGTTCCGCGTCCGAGACCATTGGGCGCCCTGAACGCTCAAAGACTAAGGCAGTGCGTCGCAAGCTGGTGGCTCGCCCATTGGCAAGGATGCTTGCGAGCGCAGCTGATGTGCGTGAGGTTTGAGTGGACGACGTTGATACGAGGCTTGCGCTTCGTGGGGAAGTCCGTTTTCGCGGCGTCACCTCTTTCCTCGTCCCTCTTTGCTTCTTTCTGCGACCTTTCCACCATCCTTGCTTCCTGAGGATTCGGTTTTCTTTTTTTTTTTTTTCTCCTCCTCAGCCAGCACCATCCATACTTGTACATGCTCCCTCAGCTTCCCGCTCTCCCGCCCGTCAATTTGCAACTCCGTGTCGGCTTCTGCTCCTGGGATACCAGCTTTCATTCCCTTCCTTCCTTCACTTACCACCGTCCGCATTCGTTTCCGCTTTGGCCAATTAACCCGGCGCCACACGTTTCCCGATCCGCTGTTCAGACTCTGCATCGGCCTGTCGCATTTACTGGGGGCTTGCCTGTCTCGAAACAACCGACGTTCGCTCCCCCACCGCGTCTTATCCAGGACTGTACCATCTTGCGGGTGCAAAAAACGGCTCAAGCAGCCTCCCGACACACGCTTGCCACACAATCAACAGGACAGCTCAGTTCAGCCCAGCTCAGTCGCCCCAGCAAACAGGATTCCTCCCTGATCCTGATCCTGCTTCAGCTCCCTCTCCCGCTCCCCCGGCAGTCCTCTCCACTTCTGCCCGGGCCATCCAGTAAAATATGAGAGCTGATAGAACTGAGCTATAGCGAGGGTCGTGTTCGTTCGTGAGCCGACAGGCTGCTGCTGGTGGGTGACACGAAATTCTTAGCCGGGGTCTCTTTTACTGTCTGTCATCGTCGATTGGGCCTTGCTTCCCTGCGCTTCGCCGTTCCAATCTGCCCACGCCAATCTCTCCATCACATCGCTAAAGCTTCCTGATCCCCCTCCTCTCTTGCTTGGGGCCGCTTCTCCCACTCCTGCTTCCAACTGGGATTTCCGAAGGCGAGCACTTCCACCTGAGCGGGGTCTGTAATCAATTCGATATCAGTCTCCGGTTTTCTCATCAACCAAAACAACTTTGGAAAGCTCTAATCGGCCCAAAATTCAACCCCAGACTCACTTTTTTTCGTCTTGGTTGGTTCGCGACAGGTTCGTCGACTTTGCTCCCAACAGCTCTCGTGATCGCCCGCGGCCCTTGTCATCTACCCACTTGCCAACGCTCATCCCTCCAGAACCTCTTGATTCCACACATCTCCCACGCCGCCGACGTTTCACTATTCGTTCGTTCCCCATCGGGGCGACCTGTCAGACTACGATCGCACTGTCGCGGGTCGCAAACACCAAAATTCACCTCACTATGTGTCGCTTAGTCGTATTTGCCGGAACATGCACACGCTGTGGCGATGCGCAAACATGGACTGAACTATCACAAGAACTTTCGTGTCTGGAGGCAAAGAACCAGGGCACGTTCGGAGAGTGCACCAATGGTGTTATGGTCGAAGAGCACGCGTTTGATCAAGAGTGCCAAACATGTACGGAAGAGGATGAAGGCATCGGCGATCTTGATGATGAAGAAGAAGAAGAAGCAGCGATGGAGGGTGACGGTTTAATTTTTGTTTCGGGTGTCAAGAGGAATGCCGTCGAGGAGCAAGAAGCCACAACCAGTGACCGAAAGAAACAAAAGACTTGACGAGAGCTGATGGATGCTATTGGTATGTGGCTCAACGGGCTAATTTACGAGGTCCATGGAGTTTTTTGCACTCGGAGGCGGATCTTTGGCGGCGTTAATTGGGCTCGATTGTTTAAACACCTCGTCTCGGGGACGGCAACCGGAGCCAACGGGTTTTTGGCTGGTTCGGTTGGGGTTGGTGGTTGGGTTGTATCGGCATATTTGGGGATTGCGCATTTGTTTTGCAACAAACTATGTTACGTGCTCACGACATTGATGGAGATAGGCAAGGATGAGTGGCGGATATCATATCCATCCTGAGGCTAATGAGGAAGATATATAGGGTCCAGACGTCCAACCTCGGGAGATATGAGGTTGGTTCTGTGACTGAACGAAGATAATCGACAGCCATGATATCAATAGTACACCGACCTATTTCGACGCTTCTGCCACCGTTTACCATGCTAGCCACAATTCCAACAATGGCATTGCACCCAATTTCTCAGTGAAGACATGGGCGGCTGACCAAACCTAGTTGGAGAAACCCATTGGGTGTGGGTTTATTTTATAGCTTGAGAAGCTTAAAATCGAATATACGGCGATATGACGCGGGATATTCTGACTGCCACCTGACCGAGAGCACTGAAGCGTTTCTACCAAAGCAACCCCGCCGTTGGAGGAGATGGATTTTGGGCATGGGCTGCCAGTTCTTGCCCGCGGTGGCAGCCAATTCTCACGACAGGGCATTGTGGCCTTGACTTTCCTGACTAGGTGGCTGATTATTGATCGCACAATTGTTCATTAGCTATGGCTATGGGATTAACATTAGACTAACCGCCTAAAGCGAGGAATTCAGAAGGGGGCTAAGGGCGAAGTCAGACGTGCGAGTGCATAGGATCTTCACGTTACAATAAGCCTTGATTTCTCGGACCAACGTCTGAATATGATATTGATTAGGTACCTGAACCTAAGGTGATTCATGGGTTTAATGCCGTTTGTTGTGATGTGATGCCATTGACCATGTAGATGTCAACACTCGCTGTCGTACACAAAAGACCACTGTACCACTGGCAAAAGTGCAAAGTACCTTACATCAAGTACCAGCATATTTGTGCTATATCTGCACTCGACACTCGCCATCTACTTATACTACACGTATTGCTAATCGCTCAGATTTCCCTCTTTTTGGATGTCAAGATTCCTTTTCCACCCGATCAAACACTCTTAGGGCCTCGTTCTCGAGACGCACTTGATTCACCCGTATCTTGAAAGTCTCATTGCCTAGGACCTGGTCCACGCCCGCACGTATGGCAGCCGGGCTGGGTCTTCCTGTGCGAAGGTTGACGGCCACGCCGCTCCATGCGCCACGCGCTGCAACCTCGTGCTTGTCCTCGGTCTCCCCGGCCAGCACCATGGGCACACCATTGGTAATGCCGTGGAGGAACCCACCCATCCCGGCGTTCATGACAAAGACGGAAGCGTGCGCCAGTACCTTGTCGTAGGGAATGTAATCGATCACTCTAGTATTGAAGGGGATTGCGATATCCTCGGGCAGGCTTACGCCGCGGTGGCCAAGGATCGCAATGACGAAGATATCGTCTCGGTCAGCAAGCGCCGTGATGGCTGGAATCAAGAGATCAGTGTATTCATTGGCGACAGTGCCCTGTGTCACGACCACAACCTTGCGATCGCCTCGGGTCACTTCATCCCACCACTCTGGGTACTCATAATCGAGAGCCACTGGTCTCGGAGTAGGGCATCCAGCAAATACAACGTGCGATGACAAGTCGGAACGAGGATACTCAAGGCTGGGAGGGCTCAGCTGCAGCATCTTGTCGCATGCCAGCGTCCAGTGATGGAATGGCGTCTCAGGAGTAAGTTCCTTGGTGCAGCCAAGGCTCTTTAGTAGTTGGGCCTGATCGGCAATTCTCTCGGCATAGTGCAAAGCTATAGTCATCTTGTTCAACAGCCAGTTTCAAGCCCGCCCCGATTTCGTCGCATCAGGGGGCAGGCCATAACAAAATGGACCAGTGTCGATGCTTGTACCCGTATAGGGCAGCGTGTTCAAATTGATAATCTTGGGTCTCTCATCGAAGCCTCTGGGCAGCGGAGCCCCAAGAGGAAGTGGAAGGGTACCCATGAAAGCCATTTCGCTGACAATAATAATCTCACGGTCGGGCTTCTCAATACGAAGTCGCTCGAGTTGATGCTTGAGAGGTTCCCAGCGCTCGGGGATGCTGTCTATGAAGACGTGTTTGATGTCATGTATGAGGCGGGGCATCCCAGCTGGGATAGCAAGGCGTGCCTCCATGGCCGAGGGTGTCATGACATCAGGGATGCCCACGAATTTGGCGCCGGCGCGCTTTATCATGCCCTCAAATTGCTCACCGCCAATGAAGGTGACCTCATAGCCCTTCTTGATGAGGTCTTCAGCTACTCTTAAGGGGGGGATAGTGTGGCCGTCAAAAGTAGGAATCGCGAAGAGGAGGTGAGGTTTTGCAGGTGAATTAGGTGCGGTAGTGGCAGCCTTCTCAACGTCATGGGCCATATTAACCACAGAGTTCAATGGAGCCATAGTAATAATGATTTTAGTGTTCTAGGATGGCAACGGTATGGACCATGAAATGATAGGGTATATTCTGTGGTTGTCTTCTAGTCTTGACGAGGAGGAAGGCCTGAACATACATAAACCACTGGCAACGAGCGCTAAAGCATCATCTTAGACATGAGTAAATAAATGGCTTTTGCCACTCCGGATATCCCAGCCTCCAGTTTCTGTTTCCATTGTTCCCAAAACCTGGCTTGCGGTAACTGAGATGTTTATTGCTCTCAATGTTTCAGTATCATAAATCACACACAGAGTCATGTATGTACACGGTCATGTGGCAAGACATATACAAGCACATAATACTAGTCACACACAGCCAGATCATCTTTCCATATTCATTCTGAACACAAACAAATTTGATAGTCATCCGAGGGTGATGAAACAAAGAGAAAAAAAGTAGCCTTTCTTGTTTGACTGCGTGTCTCTGCTTCGTGTAGCAAGCGAAACTCCCATTAACGACCCTGCCATTTAATTCAACGCCCTTTGCTCCTTTTTACCATGGAAACATGATTTTCCAACAAGGATATCACTTTGGTGTATCCATCCATTTAAAGATCAGAAATGTACACTTGCGTTTACGAGCATGGTTTTCTGACAAGTGTCAGCAAGTCCAATCGACCGTGTTGATTTCTCAAACAAAACATATCTTCCAAGCGGGGAAATAATTGGAATCAAGTAAGATTTTTTTTTCTCTAGTAGTATCGATGTTTTCCTGATGTTGGTGCTAATTTTCCAATTTGTTTCCGAGAACCCGCTTCTGGACGATACAACCCGGTTTTGGCTTGTCTATGATGGGCTCCTGGATTTACACGATGAAATCCCACGGGAAATTATTATTTCAGCGGTGGTGAATGCATGATAGGCAATACATGATATTATCAAAATTCACTTGTAGTTGGGGAAGTTGAGCTTGACAATCACACCTGATACCATCTTCACTCTCGACCCTGTTTGCCTGCCTGGATTTCAGACAAGCCCATCTCATGAATAGCTAGGTGAGAAAAAAAAAGAGGGTCAACCCGTATCCAAGAATAATGCATTCTAATATCATATTGCGCGATAGAACCGACATTGCATTCAGCATGATAGTCATTAAAAGTCTAAGGCCAGCGTCCTAGCGCAGAGCCAACCCGTCAAACCACGAGCGCAAGTCAATTACGACGTCTTGTCGTGAAGGTCATTTCTTGTGTTCCAATAATTACCCTAATTCGGAGCCCTGATTTATTTATAAAAAAACAGCCAATGGACATGACTAGTCAGGATGAAGCAGCTTATTGGCATATATTTAGCACGGACATCCCATGCAGCATAACTTGAGAGCTAAGAACGGGTACGGTAGGGTGTCCTTATATTGTGGATACAGGAACCAACACCATCCTCCATTTTGGTCATATTTCAAGTACATCGACAGGTGTGATGCCTGTCAATTGCTTGAAATTGGATCCGGTTAGGGTCATTTATTTACCAGTGTAAGTAATTTGACTGATCAATAGCTGCTGTGCCACACTTACGATGAAAAGAAAAGAAAAAAAAAAGTTCCATCACTAGCAACTTGTTCTTACCAACGTGACGGCAAATTTTTATGCCAATGCAAACACATGTTGCTCTGCCAGGGGATAGCTACGTCCTAGGTTCAAGGTTTCTCTCGAGTAAGGGGCTTCGCTACTGGAGGGCCATGAATGAATGATTTCTCTTTTTTTAGCCAGGTGCGAGATGTGTCATGAGCTCTCGGTGAAGCCGCAAGCGGACCGGTGAAATGACAGTGGAGAGGTGAGTGGTCACGAGGACAGCTGCGGTTAATGTATTTGACGTGATTTGACTGACGCAACAGCAAGTGTCCCATAATTACGACGTGTCAGAAAAAAACCTTTTGTACCTCCTGACCTTATCGCGGTGAAGAAGCTAGAATGCTGTTGCAGGAGGGACAGCAGGCTTTCCCGATAAGGTACATGGAGCTGGACGCAAGTTTATACTACAGTATCTTATCCCACCATGATGGTGTGCGCAGATAGGGGAGTAATGATGTAACGGTGCTTGAGACAATGCTTATCGCGATAACAGCTCCAGTCGAGCTCTTCGCATTAAGGGTCTTGCGGTCTTTGATTTGATACTCCTTCAACAAAGTTAGTAAAGCGAAGCAAAATTTGCCTCAGTCAAATCATTCCTCCTACGTTCATGTTCGGATAGTGCACGCCAGTGGCGCGATCAACGACCCAAAACCAGCCAGCAGTGACAGACAAACACACAGACAGACAGCATTGGTGGCAGCATCTAAGAGGTCCATCCAAAATGAGAGGCATTGCAGCAGGACCACCCTCGCCAACAGGGGCGACTCGAGCGCGGGCCAATACTTGGAGTTTCAGCAAGGTGCGGGCTATTTTCTTTTGTCGAAACACCCCAAGGTCCGATAATGTTTTGCATCCCAAGCGGGCAAATTCGGCTTCGTCCACGGACCCATCTGCCACGACTTGGCGAGCTGCCAAACAAAGACCGTGGAGCCGCAAGGCGGTGTGAGGATGTTGAGGGCGGGCAGCGGGGTCCCCACGCCCACGTCCCTGATGCCGAGCGGGCAAAGAACTACTGGTCCAGTCACCGACACCGAAGCCAGCGGCCGGGGAGAAAAGGCACGAGAACCGCGATCGACGGGGAGCAAAGTCCGTTGACCTTGCAGGCTCCAAACCCCCCTGGCGGCTGGCGTTAGGGGGTTTCGATGCAGGCATCGGTCGAGGCCAGTGGTGAGATGGAGATGGGGTCGCCGCGGGAAACCAAGGTCACGACACCCCCGGGCATCCTCCGAAGAGACAGGACGCAGAACAAGACGCGCCGTGTCGGGGTCGTGGGCGGATAGAAGGAATTCCATGACGCGACGGGGGCGCGAGTGGTGCCAACTCGGACAGAGCCGGAGGGGAAAAGGGTCTCGTGGACGGGTGCGCAGTGGCGGTTCCTGCAGCAAAACTCGAGACCTACACACGACTTGTTCGCCATATGCAGTGCAGTACATGGTTGAATAGCCGGAAGAGGGACAGGAGACAGGAGACAGGAGACAGGCCCTGATGAGAAGCCGGGTCCGGTCCTGTGCTGAGCAGAGCAGTGAATGCCCTGGTGTGTCACAGCGACGGCCACGGTCGTGTTCGGGATCCGGGATCAGCCATGACGTGCATGCGTGGGCTGGGCAGGTTTGGCGATATCAATAGCAAGCAGCACCGGCACCAGCAGCACCAGCAGCACCAGCAGTACTAGCAGTACTAGCAGTACTAGCAGTACTAGCAGTACTAGCAGTACCAGCATCAGCAGCAGCACCCGTGAAGAGTCTTTATCCAGCTGTCCATGCCCAGACCGGGAGGATCCGGAGGCACGCTGACAGCCCAGCCGCCGCGAGTCGACAAGCCGGACAAGACAACCGGGAGAGTGGCTCGCGCACACCCCACCTGTCGGCAAAAGAAAAAAAATAGAGTGGAATCGAAACGCAGGGCAGGCTTCAATTTTGCACCGGGGCTGGGCTCGGCGAGCGCTCCGGGGGTCGCCCTGTAGGGGGCCGAGGGGCAGCCGGAGGGGCTCTGGAAACTGCTGCTTTAGGGCACCTTGGACGTCGAAATGGTAAGTGGGCCCCCCATCTCCCGCTCCATTGTCCACCTGGACGCCCAAGGTTTTTCAACAAGCAGCCCACCCCGGGGGGCCTACAGGCTTCTTCAGAGGCTTGCAGGGGAGCAGGGGGGGCCTCAGAGCGGGGTGCTAGGGACCGCTAGGGACCGCTACAGTGGATCTGCGTGGCCTGGGATTGGCCCGCGGGTGTGGTTCACATCTCATCGCCATGAATCAGCCTCCAGCAGCAAGACGATGCAAGCCGCAGTGCAGACACTTTGGCATGACATGGCATGGCACCTGTCGAATATGGGGTCGGGTGTTGCTGGCTCTGGGGGTGTCGCCTCTTGATCTGGCCGCCCGCGGGGGTTTGATTCGGCCATCTGAAAAGTTTTCGATGCGCTGCTCCAGCTCGCAAATTCCGTTATTAACTGGCGGGTGTCCCCCCCTTCAAAGACGCCCTAAATTGCTTCTGCCTCTCTGCTGCTTGTCCTCTCTTCATCTCTTTGTCATACCGGACACACACCCCTTGGCAATTCTTCAACCTGTCCCCGCCCTAGCCCCCCACCACTGTCCCCGTGTCGGTTTCCTTTCCCCCGGGGCGCGCAGCTCACACCGTTGACTCCCGTCCGCGTCCCTCGAGTTCGGCCCCTCGCCGCCGTGCCTCACCTTGTCTTCACCTTCGTGCTCCCCGCCGCCACATGCACACTGGCTCACGAGACACGCTGGCTCTGTGACGGACGACGCTCTGCCTGCTCGATTGACTGCTGCGAGGCGCCCCATCGATCCATTGATCCATTGACGCTGCAGCGGGAAAGAGTTGCTGTCGTTGCGTCCCCCCCCCCCCCTCAGCCACCCCACACACCACCCTCACTACCTAACCTACCTCTCTTTTACCTTGGTTGTTTGGCTGCTGCAAACTAAGCTCGCTACTTCTCCTCACCGTGGCAAGCCCTGTTCCCGTTGCTCACGCGATCTACGCCCCGTTCCCTTCCCCATCTTCGTCAGAGATTCCCCTGTCGGCCATTGACCAGTGATTGCCGCCGAGTCTTCCCGCTTCATGTCTCTGCAGTATTGGAGCCCCCTTCTTCTCTTGCACCCTTCTCAACTCTCCCTCTCTTTCAATCTTTGCCCCGTGGCCGCCCAGTAGCTTCCGCAAACCGCCAAAAATGCCTTCCAGAACTAATGGCGTCGGCGTCCAGGTCGAGGACACTAAGATATGTGTCGTCATGGTGGGACTCCCTGCCAGAGGCAAGAGTTACATAGCGCAGCGAGGTGAGTGTCGCCGCCCACCAACTCCAAATTCCCAACCATTCTCGATGTTTTCACGTTTGCCCATTTGATCAACTCTGACCAATAAATGCACTCTTGATTCTTTTCGGTCCCTTCTCTTCTCTTCTCTCTCCCCGAAAAGAAGAAAGAAAAAAACCTGTTGGCTAACATCCCTTGCCCGACTGCAGCCCAGCGATATCTGCAATGGCTTTCCATTCCCGCCCAAACCTTCAATGTCGGAAACTATCGGCGCAACGATGCTCCCCAACCCACGGCCGACTTTTTCGACACCAATAACCCAGAGGGTGAGAGAAAGCGCCGAGCCGCGGCTGAGGCTGCTGTTGCCGATATGCTTGCTTGGTTCCGCACTGGTGGTGTTGTTGGTATTCTCGACGCTACCAATTCAACCCAGGCGCGAAGAAAATGGGTGCTCGAAACTTGCAACGCCGAAGGCATCGAGGTTCTCTTTGTCGAAAGCAAGTGCGATGACGAAGAGTTGATCATGGCCAACATCCGCGACGTCAAGACAACCAGCCCAGACTACCGTGGCCAAGACCCCGAGGCTGCTGCTCTAGACTTTCGCAACCGTATCCGCAACTACGAAAAGGTCTATTGTACCATTGATGCCAGCGGTGACGAGGCCGATTTGACCTACCTCAAGATCATGGATGTAGGCAAGCAGGTCATCATTAGCCGTATTCGGGACTACCTCCAAAGTCGCATTGTGTATTATCTGATGAATCTGCACATCCGTCCCCGATCTGTCTGGCTTTCGAGGGTATGTCTTTCTTGCCTATCATGGTTTCATGAGTATTCCGACTAACTCAACTTCTAGCACGGCGAATCTCTGTACAACCTCGATGGCAGAATTGGTGGTGACACTCTTCTTTCTCCCCGAGGAGAGCAATACGCGCGAAAACTCCCAGAGCTCGTTCGCAAATCAGTCGGAGTAGGTTTAGCTTCCTGAACAACCCGAAAATCGTATGGAATTAACAAATTGCTTAGGATGATCGCCCGCTCACAGTCTGGACCTCAACCTTGAGACGTACTATCGCGACAGCTCGGTTCCTTCCACCTCATTATAATCAGCTGCAGTGGAAGGCCCTGGATGAGCTCGACTCTGGTGTCTGTGATGGTCTCACCTATCAGGAAATCAAGGATAGATACCCTGACGATTTCGCTGCTCGTGATGAGGACAAGTACAACTACCGCTACCGTGGCGGAGAGTCGTACCGCGATGTCGTTATTCGACTCGAGCCCATTATCATGGAACTGGAGCGTAGCGAGGATATTCTCATTGTCACGCACCAGGCAGTGTTGCGATGCATTTACGCGTATTTCATGAAGAAGGATCAGACTAAGAGTCCCTGGATGAACGTACCATTGCACACTCTCATCAAGCTAACCCCCGGTGCATATGGTACCGAGGAGGTGCGCTACCCTGCTAATATCCCTGCCGTCAGCACTTGGAGAGGCAAGGGCAGCACGGCTAAGCATGAGAACCCAACTGCCGAGACGCTGTGAGATTGGACCACGAAGCGATCGAACCAAATCAAGGAGGCGAAGAATTACCAACTTGCGCAGTACATAGGGATCTATCTAATCAAGGATGGCGTGACGACTATTTGGCGCAGAGAATTGGTCGTGGCGACGTGGGATGAGAGGAAAATCAACACAAACCAACTAACTAACGAAGGAAACGAACAATGCGCAAGGAGTGCCGGTCAAAGTACCAAAATGAAATAAAAGAAAAAAAACACCAAGACACAGGAAAACCAGCGGCCATGGGCGGAGCGAGAGGAACAGGAAATACGGTGAAGATTGTTTGGGCTTTATTCAAATCCAAAAGCTCATGCTAGTAAACTGCCCATGGCCATAATGAGGAGTACACAAAGGGGTTTAGGGTTGGGACGGCACTCTGTGAAGACATGGCTGTCTGGAGTTGTTGTTTTAGTAATGGAGCCCTGGGTGGCTGGATATGGGATCAGGTATTGAAATAACACGACAAAAAATGACTATTCCAAACTTGATGGTGGAGCACGTGGGAATATGTGAAAATGCAACGCAGTGATATGTTGTGTACAATGGGCGAGGACAGCAAGAAGAACTTAGCATTGATAGACATGGCAGTAGTGGAGTTCCCCAGTCAAGGTCAGAGGAATGAAGGTTGTTAATATGCATGTGGCATTTCAATGCACAAAAAAAAAAAAAGACTAAGGTTAAACAGCCGTGGTAGCGCACCCTACGGGATCAAGACATGGTAAATGAGGTAAGGCGAGATACGGTGGGCGAGGAGGAGGAATCTATGATGACATCTCACGTCGGGATTGGAATCGGAGGGCAGCAAGTGATGAACAGAAGGAGGGCAAAACATGTATTTAGACAGCCATAATACATCCAACACACACTATCCAATTCCCACACATGGCCATGCTGCCACCGAGAAAGCAATGCCTCATGTCAAGCGGGATCAACCCAAGCTGGACAATTAGGGTTGCGGCCTCAGTGGAGATGGCCTGCGGGGGATTCTGCGGAATAGGGCTCCGGGGCGAGCCGACACGGTGCGTGTGGGGCCGCCTTGAGTGCCGGGGGTGCGGCAGATCGTCTGGGGTGCATGGCGTGAGCCATTCGGGGAGGCACAGCATTGACATACATACATATGGCGCAGTGTCAAAGGCCTTATGAAAGCTGGCATTCGCCCAGAGCATCCCATTCAGACAGTATCCCGCGTCGTTTCCCCCTTTTGGGTCCATCAGGTGTCCCTTGGGTCTTTTCCAGGGCACCCAGCCAGCCAGCCAGCTCAACTGGCTCTATTTTCAATCACTTCACGTCCTTATGCTCGCCTGCGGCTGACGTCTTAGCATTCACAAACAACTGACTATACAGCGCTGTCGCTCTGGTCTTCGTGTGGGTTTTCGTCAATGGGATCGTGGTCTTCGTAGTCGTCGTTATGCTCGTTGCTCTTGCTCGTACTTGTCATGTTCCCAAACCAAAACCCCGAGTCCTTCCGCATAGGTCGCGGTCCCGCCCAGGACGCTGACCGCGCTCCAAGGGCCGGCCGAGGCGGCGGCAGCCTCATCACGGGTGCCTTCTCCGAAGCTCTCCTCTGCGGTGGTGGGTGCTCGTGGCCCTCAACGAGCGGGCTAGCAAAGAAGCGGATAGATCTGCGCCACGAATTCCTAAAGCCGCGGGCTCTACCAAGTTCGGCGGGGGCACTGTGCCGCGTCAAATCATCGTTGAGGTCGTATGTTAGGTTATAGTTGTCCGTGTTATGGGTATGGCATGAGCAGTCACAGGTTCGGCGTCCACCAGTAGCCTTTACGATCTTGGCGATTAGATTGGCCATGGAGAGCTCGATGTGTAACTTGACGAGATAGGCGAGTGGGTGGAAGATGACATATCTGCATGGCTTGTCAGTACAAGAAAACAAGCTGGGTTAGTGACAAGTAGGGCGCACAGAAAAGAATTGTCCAGAGACATGGTTGCAATAATCAAGACCTGCAGCTCGGTGGTCAGACCCAATGGGCCACAAAAGGGCCAAAACATTGGCAATGGTTCAACTTACATCCATAGTAAGAGACACAACAATCATACCGAGATTGAAGCGGTACAGGAGAACATACTTCCTCAGGCCGTATTGAATAAGGGACGATCGAACAAGGTATACGAAATAGAGGTTGAGACAGACATCGATGATGGCAAATATGCCTTTTTCGATTCGATCGTAAACAGCGTTCAGGCGAATCCAAGCCGAGTCGATTTGGAGCCGCGCAGGGATCCAGATGCAGCCAACCGAGATGTTGATGATCAGAAGGATAGTAAAGACACTCCACCGAAGTCGGCAGACGATGGTGGGGTTGACGGCGAGAAGAGAGACGCGGTTGATGATGATTTGCATAATGCAGTGTGTTTGGAACGCCCAGAGAATAACTAAGTGATATTAGAGAAGAAATGGCGCCATACAATAGAAGCGTTTTCTCAAACGTACGGATAGAAACAAAAAGGCCAATACTTTGCAATTCCATGTCAGTCGGCAGCTCACGGCATTTCTTGACGGATCAGCTCACCCAGCGGGAATAGTCCCGTACACATGACCCCATCCGATTCCCCCGAGTATACTGCTCGAGATTACCTCGACCCATATGAAAATCATGTACGCCGTGACTTTTCGCTTGCGCCTCCATTGGTGAAACGTTTGGTCCCCGGCGCGAAAGGCACCAAAGAGAGCGAGCCCCAACGACAGGCCCCATATGCAGCTAACAATGGCCAGGTCCTTGCATGATGGCTTGTCCTCGTGATACCACGGCGGTATTAACGAGCCGGTCATGATATCATGGCGGAAGGAGCGTCAATGGACGAGTGAGAAAGGTGTTAGTGCTGGGTCGATGCAGGACGGTACGGGACGTGCGTATTGACGGCGAGGAGGAGAGAAGCGGAATGTTGGAAGCTCTCAAGATGCCCTTTGGCTTCGAAAGTTTGAAGAGATCGATTTCGTGGGGAAGAGATACACAAATAGTTGGCGAGAGGAAGAGAGCAACGGATGTAAGTGCGGGAGGAGAAGATGGGAGCTGTCTGGACAAGGAGCTTGGAGGAGGAAAAGGTAGCTAGCTCAAGGCAAGGGCAAAGGTTAAGTAAGGTGGAAAGTAAAGCAAGCAAGCAAGCAGTCAAGGCAAGGCAACACTGTTGTGAGCTTGTGAGCTTGGGAGCCACAGCACAGGAATATCTCGTGGGCGCAAGGTGCAAAGCAACTTCGCATACAGCTCTACAACGACCAATCCACGCTCGAAATTACACAAGCGTCCTCGGACCAGTGCCCACATGTGTGTATGCCGCGCACACACCCACGTTTGCATCCATCAATTCCTGCCCCCAATTGGGTCGAGATATACTTTGTCGCCCGCTGCTCCTGTCCAGAGCCTAAGAAACCTACACCTTAGCTCCATGCCCGGCGGTTATAACAATGCGAGGCAGTGGTCCGGAGGCACGCAGCGCAGCAGGGCCACTTTACGCGCGCAGCAGCCAGCATCTGTCCTGCGTCTAAACTGCTGGACTAACGGGAGGCTAGGCCCAAAGGACGCAAAGAGACGCGAGCCAGCTCCCACAAACGCGGAAACCGGGGCGGACTTAAAGACGGACCTTGCGTTCTGCCAGCCCCCTCCGACCGGGTCCGATCCCCCGAGAGAGGGAGAGAAAAAATGCGTCTGCATCTGATAGTGGTCCGGAGGAGACAGACCGGCTGTTGCGATTGGGCTGCGTGGCAGCGTCTAGCGGAAGCTTGCAGTCCAAACTGAAAGAATAGACCCTCGTGGCGTAGAGCTAGACAGCTCCGTAATACCCGGCTCTTGCATCCGAGACGAGCGGTAAGCGCTTCTGTCGCTGCAGACGCCGTGCTGGAGCTGGCAATGGCTGTGTCGTGTTCTCCTTCTCCTTCTTCTCCATCTTCTTCTAGGGGATGGAGACGGGCAGTAGGAGATCGCCGCTCTTGTCTCAGATATGGAACCTCTCAATAAGCCAGTGACGAAGCAGAAAAAGTTAGGCCTGGACAAAACTCAAGGGCATTCCAGCTGAAGAATAGGGTTGTGGGATAGTTACCGGCAACTGAGACTACAAAAAAAAAGCCAAAGACGGCTTCGGCAATGGACAAAGCAAACTCCACCGGCCATAAGCTTCCATCAACTGAACGACACTGCCAGATTTGCATTGTCAGCATCCTCTACACGGCAACCCGGACAGCTAGTCAAAAAGTCAAGCAAGACCCAGACAGCTCCGTGGTTCGCTGCCTCGTATAAAAATAACGCTGACAGAAATAGAAACTTTGCCGACGCAAAGCATTACCATCAATGACACAATGCCCACTCTCCAATTCGGTAACTGAAGTTTCTCATTAAAAATAAAATACGCCAAATCCGATGCCACGACATCAAACGTAGCACTGGCACTAACACAGGCCGCGCTGATAAGATAGACCAAGCAAAGAGCTGTAGTTGGCCACCAGGGATGGCACGAATGCACGTCTTTTGGGTAGCATCCCGTCTCATGGCTGCTTACTACCGAATGCCGTGCACTGTCATACATGCCGCCATCTGCCTTGTCTAATTCCAATTCCGGATAGCGTGTCTGAATCCAGATGTGGATGCCAAAAATGTCCACATTTCTATCCCCTCGTGGCTCCAAAAAAAAAAAATTCATCATTGATGATGGTCTCCTCCACCCATGACAATGAATGACGAACATGACCACCATGAATTGGGTACCAGGAGATTGAGTGTCTGGGTGTGGAGCAAATTCAAAATCCACTGTCGATCCTATTGTCTTGCCATTGATGTATATCCCATTTTGCCGGCGTCCACATGTCTGACAAACCCCCACCAAAGCGCCCAAGTAGGGAGGATCAGCCTCTCTTGTGCTAGATCAGGCACAAGCTCACGGTATAGTTGGCTGTATATTTATTTTCTTTGTGGGATTGTGTGATATTCGTGCGTGGTTGGATTTCTCTGCTCATTGACTTGGTATTTTCGATTCATGATGGTTGGGATGGAATATGCAACAAATTCATTGCGTCACACATTATCCAGAGGTGTCAGGGAAATTGAATACAGGACTACCTATTCATGAATTAAAAAGAACCAAAAAATCATTTCTGAGCAAATTGAAGCTTTATCGTTCACAGTTACATGATGTGGCATCACGAATGTTGGTAATGGTGGGTGATTTGCCGCGGAAGCATGCCTACCCTGAAGCCTAAACTGTAATGAACTTGGCGACCTCTTACACATGTGGAAACAAACAAAGACATTTCAAAACACAAAATTCACCTCGAGTGAGATTTATCAAAAAGTCCCATGTCTTTTTACTTTCAACCCCCAATATTTGCGCTGCAGCCTCGGCTTGCTCCTGCTACCGCCATTGCGCCCACTCTTGCAGTCACCTCTCCAAGACCTCTATTCCTCACGGCGACCTCATTACCAACTTTCCAATACCACATCCCACCTACAATACTCTACTATTCCGCATTTCCGGCTGTTGCTCAAATAAAAATCAAAGTCATCTTTCATGGCATTCAGCGCCCGAACCAAAGACCTGCCCCTTTCTACATCCCCATAGATGTCAGTTACGACTCGGCGCCATCCCGCGAAACGCTTCTCACAAGCGTGTCAGTTTGGGCACGCCAATACGGATTAGGAGACCGAGTGAATGCAGGCCAGGCGACACTCTACCTTACGAGAAATTCAACCTGTCCTTTGGTGGCGTTGGGAGGTGGCGCTCGGTTCGCGCCAGCAGTGGAGGACGTAGTTAGGACTGTGGCACTCAGGGAGATGGCGTTGGGCAGGGAGTTTGGGGGTTTGATGGAAGAGACAAGAGGAGGCCGCTATGGCGTCTTCTTGATAGTAGACACCGATGCAGGAGAGGTTGACCAGCAAGAAGAAGACAATCCTCCAATAGTGGATCCAACACCGCCAGGCTCTGACATTCAGCAGGACCGGGATCCACCAGAGGAGGTGGTGAATGAAGGAAATGAATTTGCAGACACTTAGCCATTTCTATAAAACAATGGAAGCAGACATGGCCTTGATAGGCTGATATAAACACACTCTCTGCAAAAAAGACTAGAGCGAGGAAATACAAACTATTCACTGTTATCACACTTTGCTAACAATGTCCTATACTATCTATTCTTGGAATTTATCATATGAAATAAGATGGATGACACCGATAGCTGCGATATTTTCATATCTCTTTTCTATTGTTTTATCAACTACTCATTGATTCATATACTCATGTCTCGGACTTGCTTGCTTGGGCAATCGGCGCCACCTGGCAAACTAGGCGTTGACTTGAAGGCGAACTAAAAGCAAACAGACGGTGTTGCCCCAAACTACTCGAGAATATCCAGCGAACAAGGCTGGCCTTTCAAAGAGCTGCCCATGAATAACTGCCAGCTGCCAGCCGCCAGCCTCAAGGAATCACTAACACATCTACCAACGTGTTTCACGACCATACTCCAAGCTCCAACTCTCCTACCCCTTGAAACCTCTCTTCAACTCTGTGTTGATGTCATTGTCGTTACTGATACCCCAAAACCCTCTCGTAAAGAATCCCAGCAACAATGGATCTCTGCATTACAGCACATGAACCTTTTCAACCTCCCAAGCCAAATAAACCTTTCGCCCCCGTTGCTCGTTCCGAGCCCGCATCCGCCGCGGCCTCACCACACCACCTACACCCCCTCGCCTCACCAAGCCCGTCTCCTTACCAACTCCGCGACTTTGCGGCGCCCAAAGCTGAGAGACTTGAGTTTAACCTGCTCATATACGACGATGAAAACGACAGCTCCCTCACGCACCCCTGGGAGGTTCCGCCAACACCTCTCTGTGTCGCCCCTGATGCGACAAAGGCACAGCTCCTCGCGCTTCTGCGCACACGCCTACCAACGGCTTCACCCTGCCCACCGGGGCTGGCCACTACTTTCGACCCCGAGACCTCGTCCCGCCTTTCCCACAGGAGGGAAAATGCCAGCGGCTGGAACACTTCCTCCCGTCCTAAGCTCGTCTCGGCCACCCTGTACTGGACATTCCGCGGTGCCATTCTGCCCCTGAGCCCCAGCGATACCGACTGGCACTACCGCAACCCAATCACCAAGACGGACCTGCTCGGGCGCTCCGAGGCCGAGTGGTTCCTCCTGCGGGAGATGATGGCCTCCTCTGATGGTGCACTGAAATGCTACATTGCTATTCGAGGCGAGAAGCTCATTGCCAAGAAGACTGGACATGGGCGTTGGTTCGGAATTGGTCGGTAAAAAAAAAAAACGAACCATGTTGTTGGCTCTAAAGCCTACCAGGTCCTCGGGAGCTGTACGTCCGTTTTTCCCTTGCGGGATGAGGCAACCTTATCGTACAGATCGACAGGGCACCCACAGGAGATCGACGTAGGATCGGAGCTGACTGGGTTATCTCGGTACTAAACGATAGGTCTAAGCTTAGGTCAGGAACTGCAATTTTGCTGCAAAGCATTTTAGCCAAGGCGAGGAGGGAGGAGCTCTTATTGTTATGTCTTGTATTCGGAAAGACGAAAAGCAGACTGTCGTACTACAAGTCCGACACAAACTAACTAGGGTTCTTTTCTATAGAACATTGAAAAACACCAATGGCTGGAAAGCAATGGATAGACGGATGGACTGATAATGATGGTATCCCAGAAATAGTTTGTTAAACAAAAACTGCCCGATGCAAATCCCCTCCCAGCCATTGTTCTCCCTGGCGTGTAACAAAACCGCAACGCAGCACCGCACATAATGACGAACCTAGGTATAATCTGAAAAATATCCTTGATATCCACACGCCCATGACTCTCTTTGCCCCCTCCTCTCCGCCTCTTCTTAATACCTCCGCACTTCGTCTTTTGATTGATGATCCTACTAACAAGACACTCCGCCAAATACAAGTCCCCTTCTTCGTATTGCTCTCGCGCGTCTTTCAAAAAAAAAAAAAAAAACTGATTCAAACAGACCAAAAAAAAACAAAATATCAGGCTTCGACGCCAACCTGAGCCGTGAGCCATGGTAGTCGTACACGAGTAACTGTCTCTTCGTTACCCAAATTAAGTTGACACCCTGCCTTCTCTCGTCCCTCTCTTGACCATCGCCGTATGCCTTTTGCAAATCTGGTGGCGGGGGCTTTATATGCCGAGCCCCTGCAGCATCCAAAACGACATAGAGTCCAAATGCACCCACGAATGCCCGCAACTGATGGTGAAACCGAGTGTGAATATCTCAACGCCTCTGATGTATTCCCGTCAGTTGCGCGCCGTGACCATGCTTCCTGATAATGCGAGTCGACTACTCCTTAGCAAGATGTTGCCTAGGCTGATAGGCCAAAGTGACGCGCAAGGCCTGTAAAAATCCTGTCCAAAAATGCTCCCAAATCTTCCCACTCCAACGCATTTTCCAAATCCAACCCCGAAGAAAACCGAGCAAGAGACGCCGCCATGCAACATGATGAATAACATAAAAACGGACATAAGTCGGGCTACTTGGTGGAACACGCGGCGGAGATGTCCTATTTCCTTACGCCGGGTTGCCCTTCAATCGCTTGGTCATTCTGGGTGTGGGTGGCTTCACACCTCGCATGCCGTTAACTTGTCCTGTGCCTCCAGGCGTAGGTGCATCGTCTTCCGTCTTGACCCCCGAGGGACGTCGTCGCTTGTTCGAGGCCGGTGAAGTGTTGGCGCTGGGGCCGCTGGAGCCGGTTCCCTGCTGACTTTGCTGCATCTGCATGCCAGGAGCCTGCATGTGGCCGGGGGCCGGGCTACCGATGTGAGGGGATCCTGGCAGGTTCATGTGAACCGCTGCAGGGCTCGCTCCCATGGGGAACTGCCCGAAGCTAGGTGTTCGGGGCCCCTGAGGCATTGGCTGTCCGTTTGGGATCTGAGATGTTGGTTGGATATGAGTTGACACATACTGCTCCAGTGCTGAGTAAGGGCCAAGGCCAGGATTGGAGTGGGTAAATCCGAACAAGGGGTTCATCTGTCCCATGACTTCAACGAGCTGCATCGCACATGTTAGCAAGATCACTCAGAGGAACGAAGCTACATCATCATTCCTACCTCAAGAAACTGAAATACACCCTCCGTCACACCCTTGCTGTTTACAGCGGAATCCGGAAGATCGACAAGAACCTCTGGTGGAGCGGTTTGCGGCGACTTCAGCTGCCGACCCTTGCCCTTCTTAGACATTTCAGGGGACTGCTTGCCATCCTGGGCATTGGCCTTGTGCCACTCCTTCATCCAGTTGTGGGCCGGTTTTGCCGCATCAATAACCTGCTTCCGAGAGATGTATTCTTCATGCCCAGTCGTAAGGAATTCAAAAAGCTCAATCTTCTGCTCAGCGTCGAACTGGGCACGTAGAGTGCCGGTGGCAACCAACTTTGGGAACTGGTTAGCATCTGGGTGTCTGGACGCGCGTTGCCAAACTAAAACTTACGTGTGATCCCGTCTCGAACCAGTAAACAAGACTGGCCTTGGAGTTCTCGATGCAGTGACAATCCCCGGGCAGAGGTCTATCCGTCGTGCCCTTATCCATAATCAACTGCATGTTCTTCACACCACCGCCAAAGTGCGTGTGGAAGTATCGCGCGATAGCGGGGTAGGGAATTTCGTATTGCTTATCGGTCGTCTCTTCGGCATCGGTGATGTGCAGCAAGTGGCGGAAAACTCCGTTCGTCGAAAAGAATCTCATTACGAAGGTGGTCCAATACGAGAGATCATCACGTCCCTTCATACCTTGGGTGCTCTGTGGTCGGTTAGTGGCTGCGAATTATCAACATGTATTGCGCAAGACGTACCTGGAACCCGCTGAGATGCTCGGCGAATTGCATAAGCTTCAATAGACACTGCCCCTTCATGCCCTCTCGTCGCTGCTGCTGCTGCTGCTGCTGCATCAACGAGTTTGACAGTACGAGCTGCTGTGCGGTTGCCGCCATCTGTGGTTGATTCTGAGGTTGAGGTTGAGCCTGGGGCTGAGGCTGGGGTTGAGCCTGAGGCTGCGCGGGGGTCTGAGATCCCTGGGGTTGGCTCTGGCCAGCCGGCATCTGGTTCGGCTGGGCAGGGGTTGAGGCAGGCGTTTGAGCAGGCGTCTGTGGTCCAGTAGGAGCTGGAGTACCGGCTTGAGACGGCTGAGGCGTATGCTGGGGCTGCTGACCGGGCTGCTGTGGCTGTGGCTGAGGTTGAGGTTGCGGCTGTCCTTGGGGTTGCTGGTTTTGCTGGTTTGCCATTTGATTCTGGAGCGATGCAGCCATCTGATTTTGCTGCATGTTTGGCATGCTCTGAGCATTAACCATCATGGGTTGGCCGGGGTTGGGACCGCCCTGCATCTGTTGTGCATGAGCGGCCTGTTGCTGCTGCTGTTGCTGTTGCTGCTGCTGCGCTTGTTGCTGTTGCTGCTGAGCCTGCTGCTGCTGCTGTTGCGCCGCCTGCTGTTGTTGTTGCAGAGCGAGCTGCTGGGCCATCATGGCTTGCTGCGGGTGCTGTCCCTTGAAAACAGTCAGGAATTGAGAAAGTCGCGCAATCACACAAGGCAAAACTCACCGGTCCCAACCTGCCAGCTTGCTGCGCCTGCCGCAGTTGGTGAAGTTGTTGAGGGCTAATCTGCATCCCCATTGCCCCCGGCATACCGTTCACGCCTGCCTGCATGTTTGCTTGGAAGGCTTGCTGTGCCATTAGGGCCTGCCTTGCGTGTTGGTGCTGGAGTAGCTGCTGTTGTTGCCGCATAGCGGCCAAGGCGCTTGGATTGTTGACTACAAGATTGGCGTCGTTAGCACAAACGGACATGAAACGAGCGAGTGCTCGACAGCGAGACGTGGCACGTACATTGGTTTTGCAATTGCTGCTGCTGCTGGAACATTTGCTGCTGAGCAGCAGGATTCAAGTGCTGTAAGGCGTGAGCATTTGGGTTCGCACCAGGCGGCATACCGCCCATCAAGGCAGGGTTTACTTGTCCTCCAGGAGCGGTGACCATAGGACCACCGAACTGGTGAGGCATCCCAGCAGCAGGAGCGCCTTGCTGAGGGTTATGAGGCATACCGGGACCCATGGGGTGACCAGCGACACCTGGATGTCCCATGCCGGCGGGATGCCCTGGGAAATTGGGACCCATACTAGTTGCCATCATCTCTAGATGTCTTCGTCGACTATCCACGAGGTGGATATCGACAAGCGCGTCACGAGACTATCGCTATCGCATACGCATGCGTCGAGGAATCGCAATGGGCGAGGGTGGGAGTCGACCCGTGTGAAGATGGCGGGTGTTGGTGGTTGGGCGTGGCGGTGGTCTATCCTTTTCGCGTGTCGCGACGAGACGAGACGGGGTCGGGGGAGCTGGCCAATGCGATAACGGCAAGATCAAGCGACGAGCGATCGCGGAAAGGCAAAGAAGCGTATAGAGGCAGAGAAAAATCTATCCCAAGGGCCGGCGACTAAGCGGAGTGGTGGCGACGAGGCATCGGCGATGAAAGGTGAGGGTGGTGTGTTTCGCGATGGACGCAGAGGTGGCCGACGGGGGGGCGAGGAGCGGCCTCGGACGCCAGTGAATTCAGTGACGATGGGGTGAGGAGCACGTCACGGGGTCTAGGTCCGCCAGGAGCGAAGCCAGCCAGCACGGCAGAGCGAGGGCTGCGAGGAGCGAGCGAAGACGACAGCCTCGAGCACAATGGAGATGGTGGATGGATTGAGAATGCGAATGAGCAGGAGACGGATTGCCGGGAAACCTCCAGAGATGGCGGAGGCGTGTGTGTGGGAGTGGGCGTAGGCTGGTCCGTAGGCTTGGTCCTAGGCGTGGGCCGGGGCTAGGCGTGCGATGTCACAGAAGGATGATCCGCTCGCAGGAGACGGGATAGGCGTGCTGGGCTGCGCTGGGGTCCGCTGTGGGAAATTTCCCGCGCGCTTGCCGGGTTTTTGTACCGTTGATGCGACAGCGAGCGACAACAACGAACAACAGCGTCGGGCAAGCAATGAGTTGGCAGTTGAGGGCCTAACAGCGCAAGCAAAAGAGTAAGGGTAAGGCGCCCGTGGGGGGGAGAGGAAAAGGAAAATGGGGGCGGACCCAGAAGTAGGTTGGTTGGGTTCAGTTGAGAGGGTCGGGGGAGGAAAGGAAAGGGGAACAAAGAGCCGAGGAGAGGGTCGAGTCGAGTCGATGGGATGCGATGCCGGGCGAGGCAGGGCTGGATCTGAGGTTCTAGTTCTAACAAAAGAGCGAGAAAGGAGGGAAGCGGGACTGTTCTCGAGCCAGCCAAGCAAAGTGCGCAAAGCAAAGCAAAGCAAAAAGCCCTTTGCTCGCGGTTGGTCCCAACCAAGGCCGAAAGCGAGAGTCCTGAACGACAAGGCAGGGGGATGAGATACAGCAGACTGACGGATCAGAGAGAATCGATCCTTAGGATCGGGTCGGGGAGGCAGAGGGGACTGCCTTTGCTCTGACTTGCTTGCGTCCGGTTTCGTGGGTCGGGGGGGGCCTCAGGCGTGCGCGGGCGGAGCCATGAGCCTTGGGCGAACGAGAGCTCGAGAGTGGGAGCGCTGCCAACCCGTTACTGGCTACAGCTGCCAGTCTGATACAAAGCGGGCCGAGGATCCGCTTAAGAGTGGACCATATTCATTTATCCGGACATGATTCGATTTCTGCAAGTGCTGGTGGCTGAAAAGAAGCCAGCCATATTTCGTGCGCAGGATCCACACTTCTCCGCTCTATTAATTTTGTCACACTTAATTCGGTGGCTGGGTCAAGGCTTTGCGACTCTGCGGGACACCTTCCGATATCGTTAAAACGGGGTTCTGTCATCCTTATCCAATCTCAGGTGCTGTCGCCGGAACGCGATGAATCCCAACCCGGGGCAGCGGCGCAGTCGCGTTCTCATTATCTAAGGCCTGATCAATTTCCATCCCAAAATCGCCCAATGGCTTGGGCCAGGCCAGCACCTGGCGCGACACGCGCGTCTTTAATTGCCTAGTTGGGCGACGCAGGAAGGCCCTGACGGGTTGACGGGTTGACGTGCACACTTGCGCCCATCGGAAGCGGCTTATAAAAATAGGAAAAATGAAAAAATGGAAAAAAGAAGAAGGCGAGCAGTGCCGATGAGCCAACACCTAGCCTGCCCATTCGCGCATTCTCTCCCATCCCCTGCGCCACACTTTTCCAAATGCCGTCTTCCTCGTACACCCAATCCGGCATCCAGCAACACGGCGCCCTGGGGCTGGGACCGGAAACCCAACACATCCCTGACTGGTGGGTGAGACATTGCCATGCATTTATCGCGGCACGGCACTAGCCAGCTGGTGTCCGCCGCTAGTCCCATATCCGTGGGCCAAAACACGTGACGGTTGCACAGTGCATCGCGTCGTAGAAAAAATTTGCTGGCACTGTTTCTGAATATCTTCTTCCGCCGTGAGCCGCAAAAGTTTTTCTCATCTACAACTCTTTCAACATCTTCCAACCGCCTTTACACACTCGTGAGCGAGACGGCAACCGTCCGAGCTGCACGCACAGCTTCGAAATTCCCTGCTTTGTGATTTTGGAGGCAGCCGAGGTGTGCTGCACCTTGCGGCGGTTGTCCGACTGCAAGCGCGGCGTTCTGGCGCGTATAGCTGGGATACGTTTACTTTTCCACCCGCCACGCATCTTGGATGGTAAGACTCCTTTTGCCCCTTTCTCCTGCATCACCACCTTTTCCCCTTGCATGATGACACTTGTAAACAAGTCTTCTTTTCCCAACCGATTCGACCATGAAGAAGTTCAGTCTGTTCGGGCCCTCGGCCTGTTACTTGCCAGTATCTTGTCTGACTACATTCAAATACGCATTTTTCACAATTCGCCTTTTGGCATTTGCAGCTTTGCTAACATTGGCTGCTTACAGATGAAAAATTTTTGCTATCAAATTTGCCCAAATTAACGGTCTGACCAGCAGGTGCCCCAAGCACGTGAACATTCCAATCTGTAAGTAAGAAATTTTTTTTGCTTCTGCGCAACATCTGTGAGATGATGAAATTTTCCATCGCATTCGCAGTTTCCACTCGAGTCCCATACGAGCCTAAGTTGGGATAAATGAGGGTTAAGCACTTCCTTGGATGTCTTATCACATACCAATTCGTCGCTTTTTGTTGTCTTCTTCTCTCTTTTCTGAGCATTGACTAACATTGACTGAAGGATTTTTTTTCGTCCACTGCATGCATTATGCACTGTCCACCTTTAGTAATAGCTGTTCCTGAATATAAATCTTTAATACTACCTCTGGTGTCTTGTGTAACGTTCCGCTCATTGTGACGCTATCCCTGTAATTTATGCAACATGGTACCTCAAAGCATGTCAAATTTCTTAAATCACACCTTGATGCTAGAGTGACAAATGACAAGTCAATATCTCGATGCTTTCCAGCTAGTGTCTAGTATTCATGCTGCCAGTTAAACGCCATGTCCCATTCATGTTTCATGTCATACAAAGCCCAGAGGGCTTTCCGTGCAGTAGCGCATATGTACAATTCCACCTCATTTCTTAAGCAACACGAAGCTCGTCCCTGAGATCGTCCCTCCTCACTCTCCCACCAACAATTCCCCTTCTATTGCGACCCGTCCTACCACGGCCAAGCCAGTTAAGTTTGAGCATCTTGCACAACTCCACCATCTTGTCGTTGCCCTCGTCATCGCGGTCGCCGGCGATGATGCCGCCGAGGCTGGAGAGCACGCTCATGCACTGCAGCATACGACCAACCATGTCCGTAACGTGCTTCGAGTCATCAACGGGCTGCTCGCGTTCACGGACGCTGCCGAGCGGCGGCGGCGGAAGACCCGATGGCGTAAACGGCCGTAGCACGCCGTCGCTCCCGTGACTTCCGAAGCTGACGTTACTGATGGCGCGGCTGCGGCCGCCTGCCGAACCTTCACCTAGCAGTGTTGTGCTCGTCGAGTTGTACGACGCCACCGATGGGTCGAGAGACATGGCAGTTCCGGGGCGACCGGAGGTGAAGGACTCCGAGGGAGATGTGGAGAGCGCGGCTTCCTGCGGAGGAGACGAGAGCACAGAGTTGCCAAGGACCGAGGGCAGGAACTCGAGGGATAAGCGGGAGAAGATGGTTTTGAGAGTCTCATATCGTGGGAGTATGACTATGTCCCGGTATGCGATCAGAACCAGTCTTCTCACGTCAAACACAGTCCCAGCTGGTGTCACTCTGGCTGGCTGGTCTGGTGACGCCGATGTCAATACGCCTCCCCAAAAGTCTCGGGACTGCTCTCTGTTCATGAGACTACCACAGCCCGAAACCTCGAGGTTGAGGGGCAGAAAGACGGCCTGCATATAAGGCAAGATAGATGTAAAAGTAAACATCCAGAGCTCGACCAAGGTTGGAATGAAGCGGTCCTCTGGCGTATTGCGAAGGGTTCGATCCAGGGATGAGAATCCTGTGTTGAGAAGATCTCTTAAATCATCAAGCATAGCATTTGGTGATCGACGGTGCATGCACCATTGGATATGCATCTGAACAACTCGATTGAAGTCTTCAACTGGTAGACGAAGATCTTCGCCCTCGAAAATAACCAGTAGCTTGGCTTTGAGATACGGCCAGGCGTCGTCCAGAGACATGTGATTGTGAAGGCCAAGCTTCCCCGGGTCTACGGGGTCGTACATGCTCGACTGTTGAGATAATGATGGAAGACTACTAGGACCTGGCCATTCACTCTGGTAGCTGCCTTCGCTCTCGAGGCGAGCTTCAGATCGCTCCGCAAGCTTCTTGTCCTTTTTCGCCTTGGCGAAGCCGGCCGAATTCGGCGCAGGACTTGGAGGAACATTGAAGTTGTAAAGCGGGTTTGGCGCATTCGGGTCGGTTGGCCGCGAATTGCTGGCGGCTGATGAAAGTGGAAGATGATACTCGTCCTTGAGCTTGTGCTTTTGCCGTGATAGAAAATGATGCTTCTTTTCCTTCTCTTTCCCTTTGTCCTTTTCCTTTTCTTCTGAATATGACTCTATAGGTCGAATTGTGGCTGATGAGGAGTTGTTAAGATTATACATGGATTGATTGACAGACGGATCGACCAGACTGCTGGTGCTGAAGTTACCACGCTGCAAAGCAGACAAGGCGGATCCGATTTTGCCAGGGCTAGGCAGCGGCTTGTCCTTTGGATCACCTTTGGTCCCAATCTTTGGTGGACGGGAGAAGAGCTTGACCTTGGCCTTACCAGCGCCAGGCTTTTCTGATGCGGGTGGAGGGGGAGGGGGCTGAGAGTACGGCTGCGGGGATACAGATTGCGCTCCTCGGGGAGAGTTGTGTCCCGACCGTGGGAACACCATGTTCGCAGCGGCGGTGGCAGCTGAAGAATGAGAGGTCCCGAGCCGATCAGAATGTCCACCAGGCCCTCCAAAACCACTGTCTCGTGGTGCGCTAGCTTCCGTCAAGCTCAACATAGGTGGACTGATGGGGCCCTTGCTCCCACTCCCTCGACGAACTCCCTCGTTGGGGTCACCGGGGAACGGGACCGTTTGCGACCGTTGTCTGCTATGTTGGTTGTTTTGATGCGACATGACGGCCGCTTGCGCGGCAATCTGGCTCGCGGACATGCCTGATGTGGAAGATGAGGCAGCGGCCTGGGCAGCAGCAGCAGCGGCGGCTGCTGAGGAGCTTGCAGAGGGAGGGCCGGCGTGATGACCCATGTGGGATGAAAGGTGCGACATACTCGTTGACGGCAGGGAGGAGTCGAACATGCCTTGGGTCGCAGACGTTTTGCGCGAATGTCCCTTCAGCAGCGGTGCCCCAGGCGACCCTTGCGTGACGGCGCGGGTGCCAGCAGGTCGAGGGTAATGGTGGTGCTGCTGCAGGCTTGCGCTGCTCGAGTTGGCATGCGACGTGAACTGGGCGTATATGGGTGTTGCGGGCGACCCAGGCTGCCCTTGTTGAGTCGGTCGGGCCTTGGGGATGGTGATGGACGGCGCTGGCGTGTCGTCGTTCTCGCTGCCAGACGACTCGACGCGGCGCAGGGCAGGGCGCGATGACGAAGTGGACGAGTGCGATTGTTGGGACGAGGTGCCGGAGAGGGGGGTGAAGCTGCCGGGGCCTCGTGGTGGTTGGGATCGTGAGGGCTGCATAGTCGGTGATGCGCAAGGTGTGCCGCTGTTACATCTCGATCATAGCTAGTTCCAGGGCGCCATGTCGCTCAGGCGAGGGCGGGGGGGTTCAGTAAGGCTAGTGCGCCAGTTGAGACGAGCGACAGATGCAGCAGATATGATTGGATCTCGGCCGCGGTAGTTTAGTGAAAGTCTCGACGATCGGTATTTGTGTGTGTGGATGGAGAAGCGACGTTGAATTGTGTCTCCGGGATGGCGAAGTTGACGAGAAGCCTTGTCATGGGACTGAGCCCCAGTTCAACGTATTTCCCTGGCGGGCGCATACACCATGTCTAGTTACACGACCGCTCTGGTGCTATCTACTCTCACGTGACGGGTCTGTGAGATTCAATCATGGGTTCCGGTGGAGGAAATTCTTGATCGGCATGTGATCTACTGCATACATGTTTGTTGTTATTGTTTTTTGCAGCCCCCGGCCCGATCTGGGATCGAGTTTCTTTTGCGAGGTAAGGCGGAGAAGAAGAAAATCTCCGTTTCTTGCTTGCTTATGCGGACCGATGTGACGTGTTCGCCAGGTCCGGTGCCAGTTTTGCCACTGACGGGACGGCTGATGGTGGGGTACCCAAGCATAATGACAGGATGAAAGCATGTTTAATTCCATGGCTTTTCATCTTGAAATAGTTTCGTCCTCGCTCAAGAATTGACTTTGAGGGCGGTATTCGTGTTTCAGAAAAATGTCAATCGCGAATTGGATGCTTCTACTTCGGACGAGCTTCGTATTTAACTGGAGACTGGACTATTTCCGTTCCCGCACTATAGAAAGTCATTTAAGAAGACATGTGGTCGTAATTTAATAGCACTGCCTTCATGTTCCGGATTGGATGCACTTATGCTATGCTCGTGCATCAACGTTGTCCAAGGAGAAGGCGGGATGAGTATCTAAGAATGGCAAAAGACTGCATTTATGGGAAGCCACACGTGGCGCACCAACCCCGCCAAACCCCCCTCCAACAAGAAATCCACCCCCACCATCTCCAACGGGATCCAACTTTGACAACGCAAACGAACAACGGATTTGCCAGCACGCACATTGCCACCAAGTCTTCAACATGCCTGCTAACGCTCTCACCGCCTCCTACACCTCCCCAGACAATGAGCCGTTCAACGTGACTCTGATGCTGCCCGCCCCAGCATCCAACCCTCTCACTATCGACCAACGGACTGCCTTCCTCAACGGCCTCCGCGTTCAAGTAACGGATGCTCAGGCTCGAATCAACAAAGAGCTCACGGAACGAATGGAGCAAGACAAGGCTCGCGATGCGGCTTCCTCAAAGGGCGCCACAGTCGATGATGCTAAAGATGAAGAAAATTATGGCGAAGAGGTCCAAGAGGATGAAGACTGAACTAGCGCGCAAGACAGTTTTACAAGGCATGAGAGGCAGATCTGATATCCTCGAATGATTTATTTCCCTATATGGGCTGTATTTGGGACGGGGTATTGATTGCTAAATCATACTGCTGGCTGCCACCGGATCCAAATCCATGCAAATGCTCCCCAAAAGAAAACCCCTTGCAACTCGATATACGCAACAAACAATAAAGACGGCGCGGCCAATGCTCCCATACCATATAAAGAAGAAATACCAAAAAGAAAAAAAAGAATGGATATCTAGAACCCTTTACCCCGGCTGGGCGCCCGCTGCGAATCAACCTTGTTCAGGCAACCATAGTGCACAACTGTGTTGTCAGCTAGAACAGCAACCACGCTACCTCCAATACGCATGCCACCACCTAGCTTCTTGTGACACACGACACAGTGTCGCTCATCAGTGATGGTAACATGTCGGTTGCGCCCACCTTGACCACCCGGTTGGTCATCACCCAAGTGCAACCGAGCAGCAATTGAAATTCCCTCGGCCTTACGCAGCCCAGCGGCGATGCGTGACTCGTTCACAAGACTGTTGGCTGACCGGATACGTCCGCGGAAGTAAGACTCCAGCGATTTGACAGGGAGATCGTTAGGGATCAGACCCAAAGTCGATGTGGCCGGCAGACGGGAACCATGCTTAGAGAGAAGGTCGAGTGCTGGTTCCAAATTAGGCTTGTTCGGCGGAGATGGCTGCAAATAGAGCGAGAGCAAGGTGTGGTAAATTGATGGCGTTCCATTTTCTGGGTCTTCTGACTCCTTTCTTTGCACATTCGCAGCCTGGAGGTTGTCTTGGGCTTTGTGCACACGATTGCAATAGCTGTGACAGTCAGTTAAAGTGTACATTCAATGCATATCCTGGTGATCCACTTACTCTTCCGCCTTAACATAGTCGCCCATCTTGAAAACATAAATCTCAAGTGCTTGCTTATGCTGGCCCATGTTGAAGAGCACCACAGCTTGGGCTTCATAGAATGCTGGGTCTGGATTTTGTTATTAGCGGCCATTTCATCATTGGTTCAAACAGGAACAGAGATCTTACCATCTCTAGGAATCAATCCAAACGCTTTGCTCAGGCTATACACTTGCCGTGATTCCCGCAAGAACGTAACGAAGCGCTCCATCAGCTTGTTCCACTCCTCGCCCTTTACAATATCGCAAAGGTTCTGCACATATAGCTCCACTAGCCGGTTGTGCATATCGGGATTCATATCCTCCAGCTCGTTGATGACGTGCTCCAAATACTTGGCTTCCAGTTGCGCGTCAACTTTACTCAGGAACGCCATGACTTTATCGCGTGGCAGCAATTCTGCATTCTCAGTATCACCAGTGAAGATTTCAAGCGCCTTGTCTGGGCTAGCCTTAAGAACCCATTCAGCGTGCTCGAGAACAAGCTCAATTTCTGAGGGGGGAAGGTTCTTGAGGTACTGGATTGTGCGTTCTGGGCCATGGAGCGCAGGTGCAGCGTCATCGGGCTCCTCAGCAGAGCCGAATCTTTGCAAGAGCTGCAAAGCCTCTTTGTGTAGTTTTTTACCATTGAAAAAATCAACCAACTCAGTATACCTGTTATGTTCAAGGAGTTTCTCATTGACCACTTGGGGATCACAAAAGTTGGGGATGCGGAATAGCGATCCAGCCAATGTTGGGCGTGAGTACATGTAGGCTCGGAACAAGGTCGTGTCAACGAGGCGAAATGTATTTCGCAGCTCTTCTTCACGCACCTGTTCGTCTTCACTGGGACTCGTCCTCAGAACCCTTTCTGCAATCTCCTCTTCAGAGCCGTTCTGATCCTGCTTAGGCCTGAGCTTCCCAGTTACTGGATCAATTTCAGCTTGAAGTCGAGTGCGAGTGCCAACAAGATAGCTGTTCAGCTCTAGAACGGCATTCATCAAGTCTTTGCCATCGAGCGGCTTATCTTCGCCCGACTCTCTCACACTCGCCGCATCATCGATGTCAGTCCCTTCTCGTCTTGAGGAGGCGATTGATGCAGCATCGGACTGAGCCTTTTTGCCACCTCCCATCAACAACTTGGCGAAGCCACCCATAGGTGGCGGGGAAGCAAGCTCTGGAGCACTCTCTGGTGTTTCAGTACCTTCCCTTCCCCCATTTTTGCTTGGAGTTTCGGGTGTCTCAGGCGCTTCCTCCTCATTCTCGTCTTCACGATCGTTCCAGGCAGAAAGCTCTCCAGCGATCTCCGGAGGGTATAGCCTCAATACCCTTTCAGGCGGTGCATGAACATCCTTCTCGTTGAACAGGTCCATCGATTGTCGGTAGCGCTTCTTCTTAAAAAGCATTTCAGCTTTGAGCATTTTGACTTCTCGAAGGGTTTCGGTCTTGTTATTCAAGAGGGCATCTTCCAGCATGCCAAGAATGCTAATGGCTTCGTCAAACTTGTCATGATCCACAAGTTCCTGGATCTGCGAGTCATAATCTGTGGCGTCCATCTTCCAAACACATCGCTCGCTCGAGATATGAAATCCCTTACCAGCATGCGCCAAGCTGACGGTGGGAGGAGGGAAATATAGTTGAGCTGCACCAGGGAGCGACAGGTTTTGTAGCAGTGACAGAGTACTAGGATTCCGAACCTCAAGGGCGCCTTTGGAAGGTGGTTGTAAAGCCAAAATGTAGGGATAGGAGTATCCTATTGAGTCAGGGGCCGATTGCCAGGGAATTTGCCGCCTTTCAAGAGGTTTTCCGGTGTCGTCAATAAATAAGGTATTGATGTCCTTGGCAAGCAACATTTCTCCATCAGCGAGCTTCGTAGCCAAAGGCTTAGGCATGTATCCTCCTAAGCCCATATATCCCATACCAGCACTGCTCATTGCACCGAAGCGACTGGTTTGACCTGTCGCGGGGTTGGATCCTGGGTTTACAATTTCCTCAATCTCGTGGGTAACAACATTGACCATGACATAACCACCATTCATACCGCACACAAGCCGAGTTGCGTTTGCCCATGTAATAGACCGGATCGACTCCGTCAGCGTTACTTCGCTTACATCGTCTGACAGCTCGCTTTCATGCCAGCTCCATAATAGCAGCTTCCTCTTGACCGCAACGGCCAACCGACTGATGATTTCTGGGATTCCGGTGTCTGGGTCCTTCACAATGTTGGAGGTGACGGCGAAGCAAGACGCGTTCTTCGTGCGTGCTATCGTCTCGATGTGCTCGTATGTCTGGAGGTCGTGCAGCGAAATGTGGTAGTTGGACAACGAGACAATTGTGCTTGCCTCCTTGATGATGGCAAGCTGCTCGATGGCGCGGGTTGAGAATCGTTCAACTTCTCGCAATAGGTCGGTCGGCCTTACGGCTGGTGTGGTAGCGGCGCCATTTCCGTTCGTGGGAGTGTTGGTGTTGGCAGGCTCGGAGGTAGTATTCGGGGCGTGGCCGTTTGGTGGCTGGGGAGGAAGCTCGTTCAGACGGTATACTCTTAAAACGCCACTGTTGAGGCCGACGAGGACACGATCACCTGCAGGCCCAAAACTGGTCAATGTCGCTGTCTACGCAAGTGCAAAGATACAGGGGCGGCCCGGAGGCAAGCGCGCATACCGTATGCGAGGATCGTCTCTATCTTGGACTTGTCCCGTTGCCGTAGCTCGATGATGGGGCGGGCAGTGAAGGCGGAGAGCATGGCGGCGGCCAGCTCGAAGCTGATGGGGTTATTGGGAGGAGAGGCGCATCAGTAAGGGTCTGGGGTGCTGAGAACAAGCGACGGACTCGCGAGACAACAGGACGTCAACACGGAGGACGCGATGCTGTGAAGTTGTTGAATCAAGAGCGTGCGCCCGTGCAATTGCAGGTCGTTGGGAGTAGGCGGCGTTGGCGCAGATGAGAGCCGCCGACGGTGGGAACATGGCACCGACGTCAGTCGTCAGGCGCCGAGTGGTCAAAGCTCCCTGCGTGGCGCACAGTGCGAAACAGCCCAAAATAGCTCCTCTACCGTGTTCATCACAAGGTCATCTCGATGGCGAGTCCAATTTCAATTATTCAGTCAGGACCAATAATGATAACACCTCCAGGCATCCAGTGAATCCGCCTAGCAAGCTAATATAGGTAGGTACCAGTCTATTCCACGCTTCCTCTATGAATAAAGCATCTCCAACCGAAGTCGTTCGTTGCACAATCTAACAAGAAATAGAAAACACACAAAGCGAGCACCACGGTGCTAAACCAACAATACATAGTGAACCAGAGCCTTGGACTGTGGATTTACCCGTCCAGGAAATGCCATATCTTCATGCTTCATAATTTAATCCAGCCCCGCTACCTGCATGATGCCGTAGCCAAGAGTGACCATGACGACAAGGGTCAGGATGCTGCTTGGTACACCCCGACTAATAAAATGCTTGACCTGCAAGTATCTCTGACCAAAGGGATCCTCCTTCATGATTGCAGCTATTTCTTGTTAGAAAAAATTAGGGTCAAGGGCTTTGGAAACGACTCACTCATATTTGGGAACCCGCTCGTAGGCAGACCCATGGCAGCACTGCACATAAGAACACCACCCATGACCAACAAGTTGGGGTGGGGTTGATCCATGGCCGCACCAACATCAAACACCAGAGGTAGGAAGATCAATGCAGCAACAGTATGGCTGATGAAAGTGGCAATTACCAGAATCAAAGCGGAGAAGACCACCAACACCCCGTAAAGGCTCATTTTCTCAACCTTTTGAGAAACCAATTCCGCCAGAGTGTGCAGCAGACCAGACGATCGGACAGCTTTGCCGAGTGACAGACCACCAGCGGCGAGGATAATGATGGTCCATGGAAAGTTGTTGAAATCCTCCTTGGTCAAGATACCGATGCCAAAAAAGAGAACGATGGGAATGATGGCAATAACACCCATATCTCCAAAGATATTTTCCATTTGGTGGCTCGCGCACCAAAGACCAATGGTTGTGATGGTCACAATAGTGACAAACCACTGCACACCGGTAAACTTCTCTTTAACTGGCCGGATAGGGGCAATAGTTGTGCCCCTGCCAGGTTTGAAAGTCACAAGCAGGAGGAACCAAATCAAGAAAATGGAGACGGTTCCTACAGGAATGACAATAAAGAACCACTGGAGCCAGGTAGGAGCGGGCTTCATGATGCCCATGGCCACAACGTTTTGTGGCGAAGCAATGGGCGACAGCATACCGCCGATATTCGAGGCGAGCGCGATTCCAATGATAACGGCCTTAGACATGTTCGAATCTGAAGGTAGGGTTCGCAACATGGGCTATCCAATTGTCAGTTTTCATCATATTCATTTGCAGTGGTAATTTGTAGCCTACCTCGATGATGGAATAGCACAGGACAGGAGCTGCAACGTTACTAATGAGCATGGATGCAAATGCCGCCACAAACATGTTGGCGATTAGCACAGTCCTTGGGTTGGTACCGGCCTTGCTCAGAACTAATGTTGCCAGCCGCTTGTCGATTGTGCACTTAGATAGAGCAGCAGCCAAAGTGAAACCACCGAGGAGCAGCATAATAACTGGAGTCCACATAGCTGCGAAGATGGCCGAAGTGGCTTCCTTGGAGTGGAGACGTTTTGGGGGTTTATTGGGAGTCTCGTCGCAAACCACATTTAGGAGGACAGAGAGGAAAGGAATCAGCAGTGATGTTACGAATAGTGGGAGGGTCTGTGGGACGGTTAGTCTGGAGCATGTAGGTAATTGCAATTAGTACTCACCTCTGTAGCCCACAACAAACTGACAAAGACAAGCATGGCCAAGCAATTCTGCTGCTCAGGCTTGCTCAGTAGGGGCAAAAATAAGAGTAAGAAGAAGACAGTGATGCAAGCGCTCAGCGTCCACAATGACGAGCTAGCTAGCCAAGGCGGCAAGACCACGCTCCCGAACGGGGTGGGAATACGTGTTGGTGAAACATCTTTAGCCTCATCACCCTGTAGTCTTCTAGACGCGCCCGATCGCTCCTGGCCCAGCAGCGACTGCCCAAGACCAGCAGCCTCGGCTCTGCGCTCGATACCAATGAGATCTCTCCAAACAGTATTGCGTTCCCACACGACATGTTCTCGGAGGTGCGATCGCAGGTCCTTGCGCGCAAGCGCCTCGTCGCCACCAGTGACAATCTCTGCGTAGGCTTTCTCCATCTTTGAGATATTCTCATCCAGTGTTCGTGTAGTCTCTGTCTTGAAGGGATACGCCGACTCGACATGGGCCTCGATATATCTTGACTTAAGCTCCTTATCGAGGATCTTGTCAAACTTCTTCAGCACCTTGCTGAAACCGGTGCGGTTGAGCTGGCTATATGACCTGAGTTCGCAGAGCGAGACGTAGAGAGCAATGATGCGCTTCTTCAACATGATGCCCGAGGAAAACAGTCCCGAGGAAAACATGATGGATTGATCATCCGTATTGCTCTGCCTCCTCGCGCGACCGAAGTCAGCCGATGTGCTCAAGTCAGAGCGCATGGGCTTAATACCAGGGGCATTCTTTCTCCCTCTGCTGCTCCTTCGTCGAGTAAGGCCAGTAGTCTCATCCTCGTCGCTGGCACTGTCATCTGCGGAGCTACGACTCTGCGCACTGCTGGACCGACGCTCATTTATGCGTTGATTATCTGAGGATAGACGGCGGAGGAAAGGGCCATCATCAATGGCGCATTCATCTCCAATGTCCTCGAGAAGATTGGATAGCTCCTCATATAGCTCCTTTTCTTTGGCAATGTAAAAGTTGGTGATCTTGTCCAATTCCTGGTTCAGGGATCGAGTGAAGATGTCCTCTGGGGAGCTACGGCCGATGAGTGGTCGGGATTCAGCATCTCCGGATCGAGTCTGATGAACGGTCTTTTCCAGCTGGTAGATCCTGAGTGCGGTGACGTATTGGTTAGTATGCGGACAAAATGCGATCCAGTGGGAGCTATAGCAATGGAGGAGACAACGAACTGTTTCTTAAGGTTGCTGTATGCAATATAGTAGCTGCTCCAGTCTGGAACAGCATTGAATTGGATACTGTGAGAGAACTTCATCTCGTCTTGCTCTTCAAGCCAGCGGCGCTTCTCGTCTTTCTTTTCTTGTCTGCGAAGCTCGCGCTCGGTAGCTTGATGGCGGGCCTCGGTGGACGGGTAGTCAGCTAGCTCGTACTCGTCGCCGGCACCGTGAATATCGTCGTCTGAAGCTAGGCGACGGTTGTTATTGGGCTTGTGAGCTGTAGCAGAGACCTTTTCTTGGTCTCGTGCAGCTCTGAGAGTGACAATCCCTCCTCGCCCACCAGGGCCTGTTGGCGTTTGGGTGTGGAGAGAGCCGGGGCGGCTAGCGACAACGGCGGCTTCGGCTTCGGCAGTATCAACGTCAGGGACGGGGGAGGAGGGATTATCGAGATGGTTTGAAGTCGGAATGGTGGCGACGCACGGAACTAAAAGGGCGAGGTGTCGTGTGCCTCTTGTCTTATAGCATCGAAAGCGGAGCAGGTATGCGGGAACGAATGCTGCGCGAAAGCATTTATTCGTAGGATAGGCGGAGGGAAGAGGAGTACAGAGTGACACGCTCCGCTCCGCCCCGTCTTGCTCCGTTGCGCCTTGCTATCGGTCGTGGGATGTGTGGGTGTCGGCGTGGGTGTTTGGTGTGAACGTGGGCCTGGCCTTGGATCGGAGAGTGCTGAGGTGCTTGCGGCGCCGGGCGCCAAAGCGAGCAGGGATTGGCCCTCGTGGGCGGACCAAGCCTTGGAGCTGGCCAAGGTTGTGTGTACCTTTCCGCCAGGTCTTGGATAGGCTACGGCCGGCGTGGGATGCTAAGTCACAGGAATTGGTTGGGTGTGTGGTGGTAGAGTTGAAGTTAATGCGGGCAAGCTCTAGGAGGGACACGAACTGTCCTCTTCTGGACCATGATTACGTCTTGTACTACTACGCTGTGAGGCAGTGAAGGGAGCGCATGGGGTTTCCACGGCCTTGGCTGTCGGGGCCATGACAGCGGCCAGCCGGGGTTCTACAGGGACCGACCGCTGCACAACGGTTTTTGGAACCCAGCGGGGACGCAGGTCATGCATTTTGCATGTACATTTCCAGCACCGCGCATCAGGAATAAAGCAAGGGCAAGGCCCTCGGCATGCGGTAACATCGTCATAATGACTACCACATGTGAGTAAAGGCAGCAATCCGAACCACCTTGGGGCGTCTTACATCAACGGCTTGCAGCTCAGCAGTCATGAGAGCTGCTACAGAACCACATAGTGTGGCCGCGCACTGGCCAGTCACAGTCCGCGATCAAAGCATTCTGCATTCTCGCTGCCTCCCATTGGCCAGTCCCCTAGCTCTCCTCCACCAGAAACTCCCCCATCCCACAGCCTGCTTTGCTCACCGAGCCGCACGATGCTAAGGCTGCAGACCCCGTTTCTCTAATGCAGTTGCCCGCAAAATGACACCCCTCACAAACAGAGGCCAGCCTGCTGACCAGGTTCAATACGACTTTGGACACAGGGCCGATCTTCGGGTCGCAATGGTGGTCTCGCGACTGCTCCAGAAATATCGACGCCTGCATATTCATTGACACACAGACGGGAGACAAAGCGGAACTGAGACAGTTGAGGAGGAGTAGCAACTGAGGAGTAACATGCTGGGGAGGGGCACGCAATGCTACCCATGCCTCCTCTCTTGAGTCACTTCTGCGACCCAATATCTCCCAGATGCCCACGCCATCTCAACCACAACATGCAAAAAAAATAATGACATGCTGTAATAGCTCAAGGCATCTTCCGTGGATCCCCGATTCCGATCACCCGGAAGCCCTAACTGCTTGAAATGACACCTCTACCCAGCACACCAGACACTTACCACTAACACAAGCACGGGTAAGTGAGTACAATACACCCGGAAATATTGTGACCTGTGACTTCTTCACCTTTGAAGCCATTGAACTCGACTGCCCCCAGACATCGATTTAACAACTGGCAAGAAGAAGAAAATTAATTTTCTAATAGGAAAACTGTATCCCGAGAGAGAAAAAAAAAATTATCCCCAATCTCCCATTATTATTTTTTCTAGAAAATCATTACCTCTGTCATCCATTTGGGTGCATAATATTCCAAGGACTGTATTGTTCACAGTCAGAAAATGTCTGTGACTAGCGGCGAGAGCTCCAGCCGTTTAACGGTGTAGGCGCACCAACACGGTGCAGCCTGTCCACTAATATTTAGAGGCACGCGCCGCCTGTCTCGCAGTAGTGTATAGCCTAGGCTTCGATCCTGGTTCCTTATCTACATGAAATCGTCCAAGTACCTCCAGAAATGTACCTAGCTGCCGAAAGCCGAGTTCCTGCGAGATAAGACAGCCATGTCACACACACAGCACTCGGGGCTACGAACATGGCCCATAGATTCAATTGTCATTTTACACACGAGCACGGCATCTGCTGGTGCTGGTACTGGTACCGACGCACGTGAGATGGGCTACTTCGACCTGATAAAGCTTCATGGCTGAAAATTTTTCTCATTCCTCACTGGTCCTCTTTATTAGAGTTTGACGGCGACGGCTGCAAATAATACACCACCACCAGGATGTAGCCATTTTGAGTTCAGTCATGCTCCCCTGCCGAGCGAAGTAATTTGCAGGAATTTGAGACATCCTTGGGCTGCTCACGCGACCAGCCATGTTTTTGCGCATCGAAATGGGCCAGTCGGATGCCGTGTATTTTTTCCCGCCTTTTGTTAAACCGATTTGTGTGTCTTTCTCATGATGTTGTATATCACCTGCGAGATGGGCATCTCAGCCACCGCCATTCGAGATTCTAGCCTCGCCCACGCATTTCCCATCTCATCATTGTTCGCATTAGCAATCCCCACAAACTCACTGAAAATGCCATACAGACTGCGCACCGACGGGAATCTTTCTGCTGTTGCGGTCAAAAGTCGGAGTGTCGTCTGGATAGGGCCTGTCATGTCTTGACCCCACCCTCGCTGACCTATCGCCTCTCCCTGCAGACATTTAGATGCATAGACGAGTCCGACTCCGGCACTTAACGCATCGAGTCCATCAAACGCCGTTAAAACGCTACCCTGAACCTGGCTTTTTTCGTCTAGCATTGTCAAAAAAGCAGAGAATTCGTGCTTGGCGTGTTCTGTAACCATGTGCATTGTTCGGTCCGTCTGCATTGCGAACGGCAATTGTAAGATGAGAGTCATGATCAGGCAACATGATCGATGAAAATGATACCGTAGTATCCAAGGACTCATTTCCGGTGCCGTGTTGATTGGTGCCGTTTCTCGCCAATACCTGTAATTGCTAAAATGAAACAAAAGGCCCTTCGATGCAGAATTGCGAATTTCATGAACAAGCTTAGCGTGTCGGATATTCCAAACTTGTAACCTACCCGACTCATCTGGGGGCTCGGTCGGCGTCGAGGGTATCTGACCCGTCAGTATCCTGATAGATTGCCGGGACATACAAACAGCTCTCCTCAAGGCCACCCACATTCGCTGTAATGTCTTCATCCTGCAAGTGAAATGGGCGGTCTAGTGTGGTGCTCAAGTAGCTAGCATGAGGCTTTAGAAAGGTGTTCAAAATTCACGTGCTGGCAGTGAGAACTTACGCATCGAGAATGTAAAGACTCCAAAATGCCCAGCTGCTTTCTCTTTTTTCCACATCATGCGAATCCGGATCTGAGAAGCGAATATTATGCATGCCACCTGATATGCACTTAGTCATGGCCAGGCCGAGCAGATGCCATGTAGATCCTCCAAAGGCACTCGACATGGAGAAAATAGTCAGAAGTGTGAGACACTGAATTGCTTCCAAGTCGCATGAGGCAGCAAGTGCGTTGGGTAACAGTTGATATGCCGTCAACGCTAAAACGGTGGCATAGCTCTCGAGATGACGATTGTCCTTGGAAAGTAGTATCCCTGTGGCCACTGCCAAGTAAACCCGAACGAGCTTCGCAGGTGACTCTGCTTCAAGATGACTCTCATTACCACTCTGCTGACTATGGGTTACCTCACTATATTCCTTGTCTAGGGTTTCGCTTGGCATGAACGGAAACGTGGCTAATATCACGGCGAGAAACCGCTGAAACGGTTCGTTGGTGTCAATGGTGGCGAGGTTTGTTCTCTGGCGCAAAAGGTTCCGGTGAAAATCTCCGAGATGCCCAGTAATTGCAGCATTCATCGAATCCGATACAAACGGATTGCTGCCAGAGACTCCGGTCGCCGTTTGAACAAGGGTCTGGAAGGAAAGAGTCGGATTGGAGAAGGATTGATCTCCTGTAAACTCCGTCATGGCAGTCAGCGAAAGGTAGCCCATCTCAGCATGAAGTGAGTCGCTTTGAGGTTGTTGTACTAGCTGGGGGACATGTTGAGTTTCACTGCTACTCCCGCTAGAACCTTCACCAGCGCCTTGGGATTGGCTTGGGGAAATGGCATCTGTGTTTTGGGCTTGTTGAGACGGTGGCCTTGGGGGTGACGAGGCTTCAAGCTGAGCCTCTAGTTTTTGCACTCGTTTTTTGAGAGACTCAATATAACTACAACCCGAGTGAGTGCCGAATGGTCCCCGAACGTCGGGAGCTCAATCTCACCTGTGGTGCGCCTCAGGATCCTCAGGATCTAGGGCAGCACCTTGACGTCGTTCAATGCATGGTGATGAGGAAACCTTACACTGGGAGCACACGGGTTTGACGCGGTCACACTAATTGGAAGAAAGGCGGTTGTTAACAACTATTTCTATCGTACACTCCTTCTCAATAATGAGGGGTAGCGCGGAGGTGGGGATGGGCGGCTTCACTTTTTGCTTTCGTTTCCAGCATCGCTCGCACGCCTGCGGCATCATGCCTGACATCTTGACTGCTGACAAGAATGGCGACGCATCATGAGGAGTGCGATTGGTGAGGAACAAGAAAAAAAAGGCCCCTCTTGTCTTTTGTGTGGTTGAAATGTCACGTTGTGAAGTCTAGCATTCAAATGGCTCCAACATGAGAGTCGCCAGCACCTAGCGGGGTAAGAGCTAGTACGAAGCTAGGATTTGTTCGCAGGAGCATCTGACAGTTTTGGTGTTAGTGGACTGGTTGCAACGTCTTCTCCATAGTACTTTGCACATCTCCAAGTCGTCCCAGCCGAGGTTCAGCCCTTCGGGGGTGGTCCGGCATTAGCGTAGCTGCGCACAGCGGAACAGGTCCGACGGCCACCACTCAACGCAAGGACAACCTCCGATGCATCAACTTCACCAATGGTCAACCAATCCAACGCTTGTAGATGGACCAACCCAAGGGAATCGAAATCTCCGATTGCGCACTGAGATAGATCGTCTTCCTAAACTAGGCAATCATGACTCCGTCCCCCTCCTCCGATGACACTAGGAGTGGAGGATTCGGCATTAGGTAGGACACCAAAACATGCACAAGTGTTGACTCGTTGGTGTATCCCGCTTAATTGTTCATCCACATAAATACCAAGGGTTTATTTCATTCGGCCGGTGACAGCAACAATCATTTCTCTCGGTCAAAGGGTACTGCTTAATCCATCATCTCTCAATTGTCTCTACACATTACAACGAGTTTCACTCTGTACTGATAACACTCGACAACATGTCCGTCACTATCCAAAACAGCATCAAGGAAAAGATGGCCAGTGGCCAAGTTGCCAGCACTTTGAGTGTCAGGCTAGTCAGATCAGTCGAAATTGCCATGATGGCCAAGACTGCGGGCTTCGATGGCATCCTGATCGATATGGAGCACTCCTCCTTTGACCTTGACACCACTGGTCAGATTTGCATTGCAGCTCTATATGCGGGTATTGCTCCCATTGTCCGAGCTCCCAGTAAAGATCCCTTCTTCGTCTCAAGAATCCTGGATGGTGGCGCTTTAGGTGTCATCGTTCCTCACATTCGCAGCGTCCAAGACGCCAAGGACGTAGTGGCTGCAGCCAAGTTCCAGCCCATCGGCCACCGTTCATCAACAAACGGCCTGCCGCACTTTCAGTTCCGGTCGCTTCCTGCCAAGGTTGCCAACCCCGTGTGCAACGCAAACACTCTAGTTATTCCCATGGTCGAGACCCTTGAGGCTCTGGAGCTCGCGGATGAAATTGCTGCTGTCGAGGGTGTTGACAGCTTATTGATTGGAACCAACGACTTGACTGCCGAAATGGGAATCCCCGGGGACTACGAGAACCCTCGTGTCACCGAGGCTTACCAGCGAGTTATCAATGCCTGCAACAAGGTTGGCAAGTACGTTGGTGTTGGTGGGCTACATGCTCGTCTAGATCTTGTAGAGAAGTTCTGTGCAATGGGTGCCCGATGGGTCATGGCTGCCACAGATGGTCCTCTTATCATGTCTGGAGCATCCAAGAGAGCTGGAGAGATGGCAGCTCTCAGCGCGAGGGCCACAGAGGTTTCAAATGGAGCGCAGAACGGAAATGGAACACACTGATGGTTATAAATATATGTCATATATAACACGGCATTTTTGCTGGCTGCAAAGCTACTAAGAAAGGGTTGATTTATTGTCTTATAGTTGTAGAAGTCCCATAGATTCAGGTTAACAAGATCTTTTACTGATGAAGTCTAACTCTAATCATGATTCGTCTTATAATTACAGCTTAGACAGCCTCAAAATCTCACTGACAAGAAGCTTCGTGAATAAACATCGGCTTGTTGAATTTATCACGTAGTTTCATTCATTCAACGAGTCAGGATAGCAATTCCATGTTCACCTTCAGCTTCCTAAACATACTCTCGTACCGTGTTCCAGGTTAGACTAGAACCTCGGCATTCACAACTGTGATTAATCATCCAAGTTCCAGCGCCGATTGATGTACACGCCATATCGGAAGGGTCTCCAAGACTCATCGCCGTAGACGATCTTTGGACGGTCCTGGGCCGTCGGCCACCCTCCGAGCGTACAATCCCCGCCACAGCGGCTAACCCCCGGGCCCACTGGGTCATGATCAAGACCTCGAGCAATCTAACAGTGGATTCACGGATTATTCCCGCTTGTCTGAGCAGTAGAAAAGGGAATATAGAATGCCAGCTTGGCTCTTTACTACAGCAGGTTTATTTTGCTTGGCGCAGAGTAACATTTTCTTTCCTGAGCACTCCTGATTTTTTTTATCCAATAAACCATGGCCCCAAGTGTCCAAAGCGATTTCAACGAGCCCAACTCTGTTGGCTCTGAGAAGCCTACCGTCTACCTCCTCGATAGCTTCCACCCGGCAGCCATTGAGTACTGCCACAAACATTTCAATGCCATTCTACCAGGAGATCCAGAGCATGCAAACTGGCGCCAAAATGCCGAGTACCTGCTTATTCGTTCGTCATATCTGACTGCCGAGGATGTTGACAAGTGCCCGAAATTGAAGGCAATTGGCAAGCAGGGCGTGGGCATCGACAAGATTGATGCCAAGGCTTGCGCGGCACGCGGCATCAAGATCTTTAATACCCCCGGCGTGAATGCTCGCACGGTAGCGGAGATAGTCCTGGGTTTGACCATGTCTGTTGCTCGCGAGATCCCACGTATTGTTGTTGAGCAGTCTCGCGGTCAATTGGTACCCAAAGAAACATGTTCTGGTCTCGTCATGTACAAAAAGACTATTGGTATAATTGGAATGGGCAACATTGGCCAGGCTGTCGCGCGGATTTTCCGTGGAGCCTTTGAGGCACAGGTGATTGCTTACGACCCTTTTATGCCCGAATCAGCCTGGAGCGATATTCCCTACACCCGTGTGAAGACGGTTGATGAAGTTCTCGCTGCATCAGACGTGGTTACTCTCCACGTCCCACTTACCCCGGAGACCAGAGGCCTGATCTCGTACCGGGAACTTGGAATAATGAAGCGCACAGCTGTATTGATCAACGCCGCTCGTGGAGCCATCGTCGATGAGGTGGACCTGGAACGTGGTCTGCGCGAGGGTCTGATCTGGGGCGCTGGACTGGATTGCCATGAGCAAGAGCCTCCTAGTCGAGAAAAGTATGAATCCTTGTGGGAACAGAGAGTAGTTAGCACACCGCATATCGGATCTGCTACGGCGCAGACCCAAATGGAGACAGCAATCGCGGCTGCCGAACGCTTAAATGAATATATCGCGCTGCGCGATGGGGCCGCAAATTGAATTTGATAATGGATAATAGAATACTTAGGAATTAAATCATTATAAGAAATGAAATGCATTGAATTCACTAATATTTGTCAAGTTTCCCACGAATACATGCACTCAGTCATCATTCCCCAAGCAAACTCTCCAATGCCGGCTTCCAGATGCTGCATCATTTCTGTGGTGAGGGACGGCCAAGCTAACAAGTTCTGATCTTGGTCAGACATAGGCCAAGACATTTCGAATCCTACGACTTCGTCCGGCGCTGCGTCTCCAGGTGCCAGGGGAGGTCCAGCCGCCGGTTGGGGCACACCTCGCAGGTTTTCGTCCCAATCAACCGGTTCCAAGATTGCTAGGTTGCTCCCCAAATTATCATTTCTCTGCAATATATTATCTCGAGGTGATGTGACCTCGGACCCCGTCGGATGGATCATTCTATCTTCGTCAATCTCTCCAGCCTTAGGCGCTGCAACACCCCCGGTGTCTCGTAAAAGGTTTTCTCTCAGCATCTCAAACACAATGGCGAATCTTCCTGCATCTGGAATCTCTCTCTTGAAGACCTGAAGTATGCTTCCACACATGGCCAAGGTCTTGGCTGGCTGATAATTCCTGGGCGAATACGCACCATCCTCATGAATTCCTATCGAAACGCAATGAATAATGGACAGGCCCGCGGCGAACATGGCTTGAAAATAGCTTCTTGTCCACGTGATTACATCTTTTTGCAGCATCCCATTGTAAAGCTCGATAACTCGGGTAGCACTTTTGAGGCACATGGCTAAGAGATCCTTAGGGGGGTGCCCGTTGCGTTTTGGAGCCCTGTGAATCGCACCTCTGATGAGGAGCAGCTTATCCTTCTCCATTAAAAAATCGCTCCATTCCTGTCTTTCGTATAGAGATCTAGGGCTCTGAAATATCGGGACAGATAGTCTCCAGGCATCTAGTTCGTCAAGATAATGGTGTAGCTTGACGTAGACATGCCCTGAAGATATTTCGGAAATCTGAGACGCATCCCCGGTGCCTTTTATAGAGCCCCGTCCGTGAAAGAAATCGGAATGAATACCTGAAGTGATTCGTCGGAGTTTGATAGCGCTTATGAATGTGGAGAGCTCTGTGGGGTTTGTTTTGTTGCCTATAGGAATATTTGATAATGATATCGCTTCGAGTGACGCGATGATGGTCTCATCAGCAGCATCAATGGGGAGATCTACACTGATATCCCTCTCTGCAATGGCAAATGGTCTCCCAAGAACGCCCGAACTGAATCGGTCGAGAACGTAAGAATCCCAGAAAAGGCGGCGACGGCGTTGTTCTTCAATCAGGCTTAGTGGGTAGCGAGGAGGAGCGTGGAGACCAAGTTCTATGCATTGTCGCATGGTGAACCGAGATATTTCCCAAAGTGAGGTACCTTGGCATAGTTAGTATCCTTCATCCCGAAATAATGAAATAAATTGAAATTTATTCGTACCTATGTGATGGTACATGCCAAACCGTGCAATTAAAAGCAGGTTTTGAATGGCATCTAGACTGCCAATGAGCCTAATGCCGCCGAGATAGGCTTGTGCCGCCAAAAAGTATCCATAGGGATGTTCTTGACTAAGCCCTCTTCTATATCTGGTAACGGCACCAACTGCAAAGACCATGTATAACTGGAAGTGGTCTTGAGCGGTGGGAGGTTGTGATGGGGTTGGGTGATAAATGGCCCGAAAAAGATCCCACATATGCTGACGAAGGAGAAATGCGTGTTGGATATGTGATCCCCGAAGGCTTATTTCTGTCAACTACAATTCGAATTTCTGAGAATAGGTCAAAAAAATGGGTCTTACTAGTTTTCTACAAGGCTTGAAGCCTCCTCAATTGGAGGCTGGGAGTTGGGAGATACGTTTAGTTCTGGGATTTGCGGCCGCTCAGTGAGTTGCTTGAGGATCTGAGACTTGTAGCCCTCCCATTTTGAGTTGGAAAATATGTGGCGCAAGAAACTAGAAGACGCTGTGTGTAAGTGGATGAAACATTTTCAGAGAAATTGGGGGAGTCTCGGTTGCTGTTTCATGCAGTGCCAACTTACCTCAGTCCACTTCCATCACCAACAAAGGCATTGGGTCTCGCCGTTGAGTTCGTAGATGCCAAGCTTTCGGGGGTCCCATTCTGCGGCGTGTCACCGCTCGTAATACATGCTATACCCTCAGCTGAAGGTGGTGTCTCGCTGCTTAGCTTGACCTGGAGCTCCTTCTCTCGTTCCTCGAGGCGACGTATGTAGTCTCGGGGATACTGCTCCGAAGTGACAGGGTCGACGATTATACAGGCGCTGCTAAGCTTGGTGCAATTGGAGCACTTTGGGACTCCACGGTCGCATTTGGTCTTGCGCACGCGACAACGTCTGCATGCCGGGATGCGCTTGTGGCGTTCATCATCGGCATCGCTTGGACGCATTACCAAGACGGATGAGTTCCGAGCTCATTGACCCAGTTGTATTTCATAGACGGTATGGATACCTGATACGACAAGGTATCATTCAGGCCAAGAGACGGGAGAGAGTGGTAGATGGTGATGCTTTGTAGGTGAACAAGTCAAAAATTGGCTTATGGGGTGTCTGATTGCCCACCCCAACCTCCGCATATGTCTCCCACCGTTGGGATGCGGGGAAATATTACGGTGGGTCGCCCCAGATTCTCCCAGCATATCTGCGGCCGACATCTACGCCCGAGCCATTGGAATCTAGCCCAGATGCCATCCCAGAGGGTTCTTAGAGCCCCGCATTCATTGTCTTTGGATCCTAGTCGTGTGCATTTGGAGGGTTTTCCAACCTGGCACCAATGGGTTGAAGCCCCCGGGTTTCTGGGAGGGGAAAACATCAGTAATGGCGTTGGCGAATAACTCTATTCGCACTTGGTTCTTGAAGTCCATCTAACATGTAACTCAACACATTGCTTACAGCCAACGCCACCAGAGAACCATCACGACTTCCCGCCAGAGACAACCGACTCGCTTGGCGCTGCAAGCCCCCGTCTCAATAACTCAATGAGCTCATTTTTTCTGTCCGTTTGTCATGAAAAACCTGCACGTGGCCGCGTCATGACTCCATCACCCTTGCGCGGACCACCTCCGACCTACGCCAATGCACGTAGCGGTCGACCTCCGAAGGGCCCATCCCCTGTCCAAGTACGTCTGGGTGGAGGAACCTGGGGTACTCGCGGGGTAAAGACCAGACCCTTTGGATGACCTTCTCCAGAAATTTAGCTTGTGGGGTAAAACATCTTAAAAATAAGCTTGTGGTAGTTGGCAACGGTTGTTGCTATTTAACAGAGTGGCTGCCGCAGCTGTCTTCTTTTGTCTCCAAGGAGCTCATAACTCTCCCTTCCATTGAGGCTTTTTCACCTTTCCAAGTTGCGGATTTTTATTCTCGTGCCCTGAAAAATTGAAATTGCCAGCCAAAAAAGAAAAAGAAAGCCCCTCAAGAAAACATGACGAAAAAAGAGTCCGATCGTCGGTCAATCGGCTCTAATGCCATCAAAGAAGATGCCACCGTTGCGTATGTGGAAAAAAGCGAAAATGACCGAGAGGATCAGCTTAGAGCTATGCGACAGCGATATCCACTCCTCGCCGAGGCATCGCAAGAAAAACTGGATGAACTGAACAAAGCCGTCCTCAAGAAACTCGATTGGAAGTTCCTCCCCGTCATTACCTTGATGTTACTTATGAAGTGAGTTTCTTCTGTGATGGGATTTTGAGACAACATCTACTGATCACTTCTAATTACTAGCTACCTTGACCGCATTAACGTCTCCAATGCCCGTCTTGCAGGTATGCAGGAGGACTTACACATGTCTGATGTCGAGTGGTCTGCTGGGATTTCACTCTTTTACGTCGGATACATCATCTCTCAAGTTCCCGCAACAATCATTCTGGCAAAAAGCAAGCCTCGTGTTCTGATGCCTTGCATCATGCTTGCTTGGTCTGCAGTGACCATCTGCATGCCGGCCATGAAGACTCCCTGGTCGTTTATGGTCTGCCGTTTCTTTGTCGGTTTCACTGAGGGCCCATTTGTCCCATGTGTTGCCCTCATGACTTCATCATGGTACACAAAGGAAGAATCGCCGTCAAGAATGGCCATCTGGCATGCTGGTAACATCATTTCTAACGTCTTTTCCGGTCTGCTCGCCGTTGGTATCCTCACCAATATGGACGGTATCGCCAACTTACACGCTTGGCAATGGTTCTTTCTTTTGGAAGGTAACATTGAATTGTCACTTCTACTTACCCTAGTTGATGGAGATTCTAATTGGATTAAAAACAGGCATTGTCAGTATTCTCGTCGCTTTTCTAGGATTTTGGGCTCTTCCAAACTTCCCCAGCAGCAGTCTCGGGTACTTCACCGAAGAAGAATCTCAAATGGCTCAGTACCGTCAACTCGTCACCGGTTATGGCGTTTCTGAAGATGAGGAAGGTGGATACTGGGAGGGTTTCTCCCTGGCCATCCGAGACCCCTTCACTTGGCTCTTTGCGGGCTTGCACTTTTCTCTCATTATCGCACAATCCTTCAAGGACTTTTTCCCATCTGTAAGTAATCGACTTGAAAAGACGTCAGTAAGCAAAACTAACCTATAACAAAGATTGTGGGTACTCTAGGATTTTCCACGGTCACCACTTATCTCGTCCAAGCCCCCCCCTATGTGATTGCCTATATCGTCACATTGTTGGTTTCTTGGTCATCTGGTAGGTTGGGAGATCACTGCTGGCATATCGTTGGTCCCATGGTGGCTTGCCTGGTCGGTGCTGTTATCATGATTAGCACACTTAATGTTGGTGCCCGATACTTTAGCTTGATCTTGCTATGTACTGGACCTTTTGTTGGATTAAATGTGAGTTAATTTCGCTTACTGGCAACATGTCTAGGATCAGACTAATGAGTATCTCAGATCCATATCCCTTGGGAGACAGCTGTTGTTCCACGGCCTCGTACCAAGCGAGCAGCTCTTATCGCCATCGCCAATTGTGTCTCGTCGACTTCCCATTGGTTTTCTCCATATTTCTTTCTACGATCCCAAGAGCCTAGGTATCAAACTGGAGGTGGCATAATCATTGCTGGTTGTGGGCTATCTATTGGTTTTTGTATCGCCACAAGATGGTTTTGTCTTCATAAGAATAAGAAGCTTGTTGAACACGAGAATGAGACAGGCGAGGTTGTCGCATTCCGATATGCTACCTAGTTTTATTGGAAAAGGAGGGGGGAGTATCAACTTTGCGAAGAGAACAAAGAATACCGTCATCAAAGCCCTGAAATAGCCCAAACCCGCGTCAGGTCATCACGCAGGGTCCATTTTTAATAGCGACCTACGGTTGCTGTTGGGTTATCCTCTGTTCCTTCATAACAAAGGTTAGCACAACGGAAATCCCTCAAGGATAAATAATTATTACGAGATATATTGTTGTCGGCTACTCAACATGGGGGTTTATTTAAAAATAAATGCCCATCATTTCTGCATGCGATTGTGAATTTGAACCAACACGTCTTTGACTTGGTAGCTTCGAGGATTCACATGATAATTCCAATGAGATAAGCTTATTCAAGTGGCTTTATTTGGATGTACACTCGGTAACCAATGAGTCTCAGTGAATGGCATTACCCATTCCTTGGTATTCCGGCTGCCCTCATTGGCTGTTAACACTCGATCCGGAACTGGGCTTGCAGGACGGCCACTCGTCTGACAGGAGAGAAGCAATGTGCGGATGTTAATTAGTAATTCACCGGCAACTGGCAATACACAAATTAAACTCGCTTTGCAGCGGCAGCTACTGCAAGCAGTGGAACATCGACGGGGTGGCGTTATCAGAGGTTGTGCGACGGGTTCCATCCGAAACTAGGACCATTCAGCCCGCTATTTTTACAAGAGAATACATATAGGTACCTACAATAGTACCAAAACTTCCCCCAGAGTTCCATCAGCCCCTACTTATTCATGTGCGATATGAATGTGCTACAGGGTGACATCGATTCAAGTACGGTATCACAAACAGTATACATAACCCTTTACGTGTAATACAATTCAGCGACTTCAGATAAACATTCAAGAACAAACATTGTGTGATGGTTTAAGGAATTCAGTAGATATTTTTTGCTCCATTTCTGTATTCAAAGCTACCCGCTGAAATGTTAGCCTCCATCTCCCTCCATTACATAGTGATATCTTAAATCCAAAGCTCTATATGATACGTTTTTAGTTACATTTGTTTTTAATTTCCCAGACCTTCAACCCCTGCCCTCGTTGGGGCTTAGTTCCCGAGCATCTGTTGAAGTGCATTGACTCGGTATAGCTCACTCCTCTCAACGAGGTCTTCGTGACGACCCTTCTCCACAACCTTGCCGCCTTCGACAACAAAGATGACATCTGCTTTGCGGACAGTGTGGAGACGGTGGGTGATGGCAATGACAGTGATGCCCTTGGCCACACGCTCCAATCCCTCCTGCAGAGCTCGCTCACTCTCCGCATCAAGAGCACTGGTACTCTCATCCAGGAGCAGAAGCTTCGGCTTACGGACCAGAGCTCGTGCAATGGCAAGTCTCTGTCGCTGACCACCAGATAGACGGGATCCATTAGGTCCACACTCGGTATCATACCCGTTAGGAAGTTCCATAATCATGTCGTGAATATTAGCCAAGCGGCATGCCTCATGGATTTCCTCGTCTGTTGGTGCATGACCAGGGACAGCACCCAGAGCCACGTTGAACCGAATAGTACCATCGAAAAGAGCGCAGTCCTGAGGCACCACGGCAATGTCGTTGCGGAACTCGGTGCCCTCACGAGCACAGATATCCACTCCATTGATTTCGACGCTTCCGCCGAGAGGTCGGTACATGCGCTGAACCAAGGACATGATGGTGGACTTTCCAGCACCAGATGGGCCCACAAGACCAACAAACTGTCCAGCATTGATGGTGAAAGACATGCCCGTCAAAATCTTGATATGTGGGCGAGCAGGGTACGCGAATTCAACATCCTTGAAAACAACAGTGGCACCCTTGCCACCATTGCTCTTTTGCACCACCTCGCCAGAGGATTCAATATCCTTCTCAGCTGACAGAATTTTACCCGTCTTCAGTTGATCCTTGGAAGGACTGAGATTGATGAGGCTCAGGATTCTTGAAGCAGCTGCCCTAGCTCGAGACACCTCAGGAGCCAAACTGAACATCTGACCCCAGAGCTGAGCGCTAATGAGCATGCAGACGAGAATAATGAAGAATTGTGTCTGAGTGGCCCTGCCCTCGGTGATCTGCTTGGATCCCCACCAGTATGCGAAAGCATAAATCATGTTTCCAGTACTGTGCGCGATGGAAAGCCAGAGGTTGGCATAAGCAAAAGTCCAGAAAACGTCCTTGCGGGGCTTGTTCAGAGCTCGGCGGTAAGTTCCCAGTACCTCATCCTCAATAGACAGGGATGAGATCGTCTTGTACGAATTGACGGCTTCCACCGAAATGCTCACTGAGTTGGAGAAAGCAGTGGCGTGGCGGCGCTCAAACTTGGAGAGGGTGGTCATTTGCATGATTCCAGATCCGAGGAGAATTGGAACGACGACAAGACAGACGATAGCAATTCTCCAGTTGATGATATGAGAGAGGATGATAGCAATGAGGAAGTTGATGACAATGGAAAAGGTAGTTCCGATAATAGAACCACTGAATCCACCAATAGCAGCGGCATCAGTCGTAATGACAGAAAGGAGTGCAGATGGGGTTCGGCCTTCAGATTGATGCCAATCCAAGTCCTGCTCGTAGAGTGAACGGAAGCAAAGGACTCGGATTTTGAAAAGCAACTTCTCGGCAAGGCTACCAAATCCAGTCCAGCTAGTCATGTTGGCGAAGAGTTCCGCAGAGGCAACTAGGAACCACATGCCTCCAAAGAACTTACCAGCCCAGAGGATTTCGTCATAGGGCTTACACGAGCTCAGTCTTTCAATAGTGTGACCAAAAATGAGACCAGCAGATGAAAAGGTCATTCCAACAATAGCGGCAGCAAATAGAGACACGATAATGAGCAGCAGGTGAGGTCGGGTCATACCACCAACGTGCTTGAGCACAGTCCATGAAGACATGTTGGAGTCAAGGGCAGCGTCTTCTTCGGAAGCCGCCGCCTTTGCCACAGGCTCATCCTCTTTAGCCTTAGATGTTTTCTCGATGACCTTTTCGCTGCTCAATTCCTTCTCTTCGCTGATAGAATCTTCTTTATCAGAATGGATAGCGTCATTGGTTTCTCTCACTGTGCTTGTTGCAGAGCCAGCATCTTCCGTGTTCACAGTCTGCAGACGAACCATACCAGCATAGGAGCCTCCAAGAGCCATAAGCTCCAAGTGATTGCCTTGCTCGATAATTTGACCATGGTTCATAACAATGATGTTGTCGGCGTTCTTGATGGTAGACAGACGGTGAGCAATGGCAATGACAGTGCGGTTCTTGGCAATAGATTCGATGGCCATTTGGATACGGTGTTCACTAGCAGAGTCCAACGATGCAGTAGCCTCGTCAAGAATGAGGATCTTGGGATCTCTGATCAAAGCTCTGGCAAGAGCAATTCGCTGTCTCTGTCCACCACTCACGAGCTTTCCGCCAGTTCCAACAGCTGTAGCCAGTCCAAACTCAAGCTTAACGATGAAGGAAGAGGCATCAGCAAGTTTGGTAGACTCTTGAACAAGCGTCACCAAGTCAGCCATATCTTGGCTAATGCCCTGGGCCGTTGATTCTAAATCTTCTCCATTTCGAACCTTAGCCACGAGCTCTGAAAGGTCCGACCCAAGAATGATGGGCCTGAATCGCTCATGGTCAGGATGAGGTGAGTTCAGGAGTCCAAGAACAATATTCTCTAGAATAGAACGGTCAAGGAGAGATGGCTCCTGTTGAACGAGACTGATGTGACTTCTCAAATTCTTCACATGGAGTTCCTTGAGGTCATGACCATCAAGTGTGACAGTTCCCTCAGTTGGGTCGTAAAGTCTAGTCGCCAATCCTGCAACGGTGGATTTACCACTTCCTGAAAAGCCAACGAGAGCTGTGTGTTTACCAGCTGGGCACTTGAATGAGACACCCTTCAGAACGCGGTGGTTAGGTCGGGAGACATAGGCGAATGACACATTGTCGAAAACGAAGCCCTCCTCGATGGATGTAAGCTTCTCTCCCTTTTCAGAGCCCGCATCAATACTAGCGGGAGCTTCCATATCTTGTCGCAGCTTGTTAAAAGATCCAGCAGCAGCTCCAAGCATAGGAATGAGAGGTGCAATAGAACCAAGGACGACACAACCATCCACAAGCAGCAGCATGACGGTGTAGATAGAACCAACAGAAGCACCATCTCCTTTTCCTTGCAGGGAATTGACAATCTGCTTACTTCCTTGCCAGAACGAAAGGGCATTGGCTGAGTATGCAATAAAGTACAGTGTGCCAGCTTGAACGGCAGCCACAAAGGCCTTCTTTATTCCCTCCTTCTTGGCACCACCCATTCTCTCAGCAAAAATAGCCTCGAGCCGAGGCCCGGCACCGAATGCCTGAACAACAGGGATATTCGACAAGGCCTCTGAAGCAATAGAAGAAGCTGAAGCGATCTTGTCCGACATGGCCCCAGCAAATCTCGAGGTGAAATAGCTGGAGAATCCGGCCAACATCAAGAACGCAGGGATCAGAGAAACAAGAATAGCGGCCAGCTTGGTGTCTTTGATGAAGGAGACGATATAACTGGTGCAAAAGAACGAAATACAGGACAGGCAAATGCCCACTTTCTCAGACGTTCCAGTTTGGATGGCTTGAATATCGGCATTCAGTCGAGAAGTGATCTCACCAGCCTGGCGCGTATCGAAAAAGGTAGCATCCTGGAGAAGAACAGTCTTGAAGTAGCGATCACGGAGACGGTTTTCAAGACGGCGGCTAAATGTTGACCAAGAGATGACATATGTGTAGATGAGGCAGAACGTGGCAACACCGATCAAGAAGAGTACCAGAACTTTTCTGTTGATGGTGTGCTGAGATGCGCTTGGATCCTGCACACTGCCAGTTTCCTCTGCCTGACAGGACACATCGTTTAGATCGTTGATAAGTTGACCAAAGATAATACCCGCGAGGGGGAAAGTACAACCAGAACCGGCACCCGCAAGTGTTCCCACTACGAGAAGGACATAGTCGAGAAATTGGGGTTGGGCGTAGACGAGTAGTTGGAGCCAAGTGAAGACTGAGCCCTACATAGCAAAGTTATGTTAGTGGTTGGAGGGCAAACATGTGATTGTGTATCATGATGTCCTTATCATGGCACCGCTTTTTTTTTTTCATGACTGACCTTGGGGGGCTTCTCTTCTTCTTTGGCAGCCTCCTCTTCGGGTGGCGACGAAGGGGATACGGAGGAAGGAGTTCGGTTCAGTGCGTCAAGGTCATCGACAGTCTTTGTTTTGTGAGTTGAGTCCCCGGTCAAGTTGACATATCGGGAGGTAATCCCTTGGCGCACTCACAATTTTCTTGGGCGCGTCTTGGAAAGGCGCGTCTCTGGGGGAATCATGAGTGATATCATTCGTACCCCCGTTGCTCGCAGCCAGCTGCTGCTGATGCTTCTCGTCTTCGGAAGACATCCTCACAGTTGTTTGTTGTCAATCTTGAGGGGAAAAGCCGGCTTCACCACTCCCGGCACATGATCTCCAGAGAGAAACAATCGGAAGAGAGGGGGAAGAACGAAAGAGAGGGAGAAAAAAAAGTGAGCTAACACCGGCGTGATGAAGGGGAAAAAAAGAGCCTGTCCGTAGGGTGCAGATCAATCCCTGAGTATGGGACTTGGCGCCAACCGACAAGGATGGGTCAAAGGGCATGAAGGCCTAGGCGATGAAAAAAAAAAAAAAAAGGACAGCGACGGACAGACATGGCTCATGCGAAACGAGACCCGGATGAACAAACAGGCATCATGGGCGGCACTCGACTTGCTGTGGACTGGAGAACCCCCACTGGGACCAACAGCAGTGCGGTTCGCGACAGGGCTACCACGGAGCTTGTGGTTGGATCAAAGCTCGGATGGGACTTCTTAGTGAGGGCATCCCATCCCTCGCGCCCTCGCGCCTTTGCCGTCTGGGGCTCATCCGAATTGGGTGGTGTCCAGGGTCTGAATGCAGTGCTACAAGATGCGCCATCACGAATCGCCCAAGCCCAAGGTAGGGGTGCGTGCAACGAGGCCGTCGTCGTCGTCTGGCAGGGTTGGGCGAGGTTCCTCGCAAGTACTGGGGTGTACCACGAGAGTTTCGGCCTCTGCACGTGCCGAGCAGCCTCGTTACGGCAACCCCCCTCCCACGCCGGCGTGGGCAGACTCCACACTGGACTTTGCAGTACTCAGCAGTACAGACGCAGACAGTACCACTCCGTCCATATACGCGGACGCGGCGTGACGCATGGATGGGTCTGTCATGATGGCCAAGCCGCCGGAAATTTCCACAAACCCCATCTCAGCGTGGACAGCCCAGGCATCGGCGGCGGGCTTAGTCGCTGTGGCCGATTACGGGAGATGTCTTGGCTTGGGAGCCCGGCAGGGATTGGCCGCTCCGAGGAGGACGTTAGTAAGGATATTCGGATCAGATAATTTTGTCGGCGAAAAAAGCAAGCCTCCAACGGATCGGCCCCCGGCCTTGCCCACCCGCTCCCACGCTGCGCAGTGGCCACGACAGCAAGGAAGCGGCGTCTTGGCGGCCGCAAGAGCGGTGGCCATGGTGGGATGGTCACAGTCTGTCTCATGCTCCATGCTCAACACAGAAGGGCTGACCGTCTCTTTTAGGACATGATATTGCAGGATTGCAGAGGAGCATGCTTTTTCCTTCGAGATGCATGTGGGCCCCGACATGAATGCACATTTTCCTCCCACGTCTGTTGCGTTGAAAATGGCTCACGCAATCTCACTAGCCCAACAGTTACGTAGTATGTACCCAGGCCTTTTTGTTCTTGCTCCTCTTTTAGAGTTGCCCCATCAAGCTCGTCCAGCCCGCAACAGGGTGGGAGTCAGCTTCGGCTTGTGAATGAGGGGAAAGAAATAGTGTGGCGTCTCTTCTGCCGTTCCCCCCAACTTAAGCTCAAGGTAACAATTTTTTTTTTTTTTTTGGCGCGCGTCGGTTCATCCATCAGCCGCAGCGCCGGTCGATGACACCAGTAAGCCCCAACGATCAATTGCAGACTTTCACGCATATGTGCGAATCCCTGGCATCAGGCGAGGTGGAACAAGACAGTTCCGGACCCAGTCGTCATTTCGGCAGGCTTTTCTTTTCCCCTTCCCTTCGCCGCATTCTCATTTGTACTGTCGTGTTTGATTGAGTGCGTGCGTGCGCAAAACGCACATTGTGGGCCACGTCGTTCCCCTGGGTGGACATCTTGGCGACGCCGGCGTGGCGAATGGCCGTAACGTGTGAGACGGATCTGATAACTTAAACTCCACACAGACACTGTCACCATCGACCTCAAACGAGACAGTGACAATGGAGTCGGGCCCCACGAATGACTTCGGTTTTTCAAGGGCAGTGTCCGACTGGCTCATCTCCAGTTCCGAGCTCGCGGCCCATTTACTTGGGTCAACGACGCACTGCCCCAGCATCTGATAAATCAAGGATGCATGGTGAACCATCATCCTTGGCCTCTTGGCCTCTTGACCCCATGTGGTGGCCCCCCTTTGATCCGATTTCCGCTCCGTCATCTCGGTCCAACAAATCCCTTTTGCGTCACTTCCATCGTGTCGCTTGCTCTGGTTGGGTCCCCTTGTCAATCTTCCCGGCCTTCTATATTCGCGCGGTGGCGCCCTCGGACGCCCAGGGGCCTTCCCTTTCATGTAGAAAACCAAACCATCCCAATCCAACTTCGATTCTATTCCTTACCTCCATTTTACACCCAGGAATCGTCTCGGCTACCAGCTTATGCTTGTCACCCGAGCCGCTCCCAAGCTTTTGGAATTGCCCAGATCCCCCCACGTACTTTACTCCACGCTTCGTGCCTTGCGCCCCTCCACTATCGTATCAGCACAACACCCCTCCGCCGGAGCAATCTCCATAGCGCCAATTCTTCCTTTTTCATCATCCCGTCGGACCATCTCCTCAATCCCAACCCTAGATTCTATCGCCACCAAAATGGGTTCCCTTCCTGAAGCATCCCAGGCCCTCCGCGTCTTCATCGCTGGCGGCAGCTATTCCGGCCTTTCTGCCACCGTCAACCTGCTTGATCTCAGCGAGGGTCTTACCCCCCGTCAGAGCGGAGAACCCTACATTCACCACCAGGATCTCAGCAAGCTTAACATTGAGATTACTCTTGCCGATGAGCGAGATGGCTACTGTAAGATGCCCCCTCCCTCCCTCCCTTAGATACCAGGGCTGAGCACAGCCTCATTTATTTTACCATGTTACTTACCATGATATTGCCACAGATCACTTGATCGGCTCTCCCTTGGCCTTTGCCGATTCTGACTATGCCAAGAAGGCCTGGGTCAAGTACTCTGATATGGCTGGTATCCAATTCCCCAATGTCAAGGTTTTGCACGGCGCCGTCACCAGTGTCGACTGCGCCTCGAAGACCGCTACCGTCACAGACTCCATGACCAAGGAAACCAGCACTCATGAGTACGACTACTTTGTTGCCGCCACAGGTCTGCGACGAGTCTGGCCCACTGTTCCCCAGTCTCTTACTCGCAAGCAGTATCTCCTTGAGGCTGAGCAGCAGATTCAGGCTGTCGGAAACGCCAAGCATGGCGTTGTTATTGTTGGCGGTGGCGCTGTCGGCATTGAGATGGCCGCTGAGCTGAAGATGGTCTCGCCCCATATCAACGTCACTCTTGTTCACTCCCGTGACAAGCTGCTCTCCTCTGAGAGTCTCCCCGATTCTACTAAGGATATTGCTCTCGAGCTACTCAAGGAGAGCGGTGTTGAGGTCCTCATGAGCCACCGTCTGGCCAACACCAAGGAACTTGAGAGCACTGATGGCGCTCCCAAGTTCGAGGTCGAATTCACCAACGGCCATAAGATTATCACCAGTGAGGTCTGCATGGCCATCTCCAAGTGTGTTCCTACCAGCACCTACCTCCCCGCCTCAGCCCTCGATGCTGAAGGTTACGTCAAAATCCACCCCAGGTAAGTTTTATTGTACCATGCATTCTTCATATGCAAACCTTCTAACCCATTCTCAGCTTGAGATTTGCTGAGGGTACTCCTAACAACGAGTATCACTTTGCTATTGGTGATATCATCTCGTGGTCTGGTATCAAGCGAGCTGGTGCTGCCATGCACCACGGCCACTACGTCGCCCAGAACATCCACAAGTCTGTTCTTAAGCAGCGTGTCGGCCAGGTTCCCGAATTTAAGGAGATCAACCCTGTCCCTCCTATGATTGGTTTGGCTGTTGGCAAGAAGGCTGTCGCTTATGACCCCGAGGGCGGTAACTCTCAGGGAGAAGACGTGTGCCACGCCTACTTCCGAGATGATCTCGGTTTCACCAGTAAGTTCTTCAAATATTCAACCAACAATAAAACAAATTGGCTAACAGAGTGTACAGTTTGCTGGGACTACATGGGTCTTGGTGGCCGCCCTGAGCTCAAGCCAAGGGTTTAAAAAATAAGAAAGAAACAGGGAAAGATGGGCTGGCGTTCCGGGATTACACAATATTCATACTCTTAGCATTTCATGAAAGAGGATAAAGTGGCAGTTGTGTAGGGCTTTAATGAATGAAGCAAGACTTTGAGATACAATTTATGATTTAAAAAAAATTATATAAATCTGACCTTGTGCCAGCTGTGAATGAGAGTCAGAACATGGGAGCGATTTTTTTATTCCAGTTACCAGTAGAAAATCCAATTTCTATGGTTGTGCAGTCCGTAACCTAAGCTAAAAAGAGGAGAAAAAAGCAATGCGGAAAGGCATGGTTAAAAATAGGCGCGACGCAAGACCCTCGCTCTTCGTGCAGGGTAAGTCAATGGATAGAAGGGGGTTTATTCTTGATGCACTCAAACAGGCAATTTTGGTATAACTTGGTGTTTTTAAAATAGAAATTCTGTTTTTTCTTTCGGAAGATCTATGCTTAGTGAAATACGTCTTGGAAATACCAACAAATATTTCGGTTAGCTAGAGGCCAAACAATGTCGGGTAATTTGACCGTTTTCTAACCAGTATATAGTTAAAGCGCTTTATTCTCGCCAATAAAAGCAACTCTAAAGATGAAACGAAGGAGGAGGAAGCAGAAGATAACGGTATTTTGAATGGCAATAAGAAGAGGGTGACACAACGAGCAACGAGGGGCATAATAATGAGTCTAATACTCCATGCTTAGCACCGGGGGGGGTTGTCTCAATATGTAGTTGGTGTCACGCTGGGCGATAAGAGCCATCTTTTTGACCATATATAAATAATTTATGAACGGACCGAACATGGGGTATAAACACAGCAGGCATTGCAATGCAGAAGATGCCATAACCCCGGCGTAAGATTGGGAACGTTGGCCGAAGTAACAAACGCAAATACCAGCCCACGGTTCTCGAGGCGAGAGGTATTGGCGATGAAGATACTGGGTGAGTGGTCGATATCATTCTATCCAATTAAAATGCGATAACCTTCATGAAGTCTTGGCATCATGATGATGGTCAACTAAGTAGATCTTTGCAGGTTTGGACTGCGGTTTATGCAAGTGGCTTGGCAAGAGAGGGGCAGCTATCCCACATCAAAGCTTGCCAAGAATGCACAGGGCTGAAGGAACAGTGATCCGCAAAAAGCTTGATGCGAGAATGTAACATCACTGAACTTAAACCTGGGAACGAAATGTCCCAATGTACTAAAAGACCTGGCTCCGGTATAAGTCTCGATACCCTTGCAGACGACCATCATGATGAAGCCATTAGATAGTATGAGTGGAAGTCACTGATGATGCAGAAATGAGGAAGCCAATGATCTCAAACTGTATCGAGTAGATGAAGTAAATGGCCTAGATCATGATGTAGGTAAGAGTGAGAGTGGGCTGGGACTAGGCTGAGATAGTGGCGTTGGCATCCTGCATATCGGTCCGAAAATCTTTGTGAATGGTTTCGTCGCCTTCAGAACCATGATGACTCTGCTCGATGACAACCTTAGATGCCTTGTGGTGGAAACCCTTGTCGGCAATATGCCTATAGGCGCTGTAGGTAGTGCCTTACTGGTGACCGGAAATATAGTGCTATCATACACTTTGAGGGAGAGGGAATGCTAACACTGGAGATTAATAAAATGCGAAAAGAAACGTCGATAAGATGTGTATAATAAATAGAGAGAAGAGTAGACTCTGCTTGATACGTTTCCCGCCAAGTTACAAGTAGTAGCATGCTTACCATAAATCCTTCGAGCATTTGATCATGCAGTGGTGGGATCATGTTGGGTGAAACATACAAGAATGATTAAACTATATGAGTTTCCGAGGATATCTGGTCCTGAGTTTCCGTAAAATATACTCGCTAAGCTTGAAGCACTTGATGGCTGTAAAAAAAAACAGTGGAAAGTGGGGGATTCGCCGACAGCCAAATAATAGTGTCTGGTTACTGTCAAAATACTGATTGGCCCAATTTGAAGGAACGAATCATCATGGACTACGACTACGAAGGCTTATTCTGAACTTGGAGTGAAGAAATATTCACATGGGCATGATTTCACGCTTTCTGTTGGTTAAAGTCACCAATATCGAAGCAATGACATCGTTGCTACAATGGACCCTCTTCTATAGGTTAACCGATTTTACGCCTGATCGAACCTTTTAACCTTAGATCTACATCCATTCTGCTGGGAACAGTGTAGCACCCACCTTCGGGGCTGCTGCGAATGAGCCAGACACATGTGTATGTAGCGAGGACTGGATCGGGTCAGGTCTTCCTCAACCCTCGGTAAACATGGAAACGGATTTGAGAGCTTGTGGATCGCGTGAGGACGAGGGAAGAGGGTGTTGTCCTCCGTTAGCCCGTGAATATCACATTTCTTCCTTAAACAGATGGTCAAAACAAGTTCTGCAGCCACACTTGCGTCCTCTCGGGACGTGGGGACGAATGGGAGTCCGGAGAGTTCCGGTTCAGTTATCGTCAAATAATCACAAACCGCCCAATTGGCCCACTTGATGGAGGCTTCCATCGTGCCATTGCCAGGGCAGGCCTGGTTGTGGCATTTGCAACACGAGTGGGATGACTGCATGATGGTGCCGAGACTTGCCCTGAAAGGAGCGTGCATCTGACAGTGCTAATGGGACCAATAGAGCCTCAATTGGGCGCGAAGTGCTGAACCCCCAAGCTGTGACCCTCTTTCTCCCACGCACATGAGACATCTAAGATCTTCGCATCCGAGCCCGAGAGCGACTTGGTGATCCTTGGCGAACGATGGGTCGGGTACTTTGACCGAGCTGAGCAATTGGAATATGGGCGAAAACTTGAGCCAAGAATTGATGGGGGTCAATTGTCAGATCAATTCCCGAATTCAGTAGGTAGAGGTGGGACGGAGCGCGGTTTGGAACAGCCTAGCGCAAGACGGCGCCAATCCCGAGGTGGGATGATATTGGGCCAATGAGAAGCGCGAGTGATTATAATGAGGTTTTTATCTGATCAGGGCATGGTAGGTCGGGCGGTGAACAATGGCAGAATAATTATTATCAATCAGATCAGGGAAGAAAAAAAAAAGTTCTATGCCAGGCCCCATTCAAACGAATGGCTTGCGCCGCTGCCCTGACTAGACAAGCTTTCATACCCCGGGATCATGTACCGAATCGTGAGAAGAGAAACTCCGAGAACGGACATAGTTACATCCTTGGAATGATTTGTGAGAAGCTAGGAAGTGAAGTCGAGGTGGGGGGGGGGAGGAAGGGCGTGTAGACGGCACGTAACGCACCGGCGGCACCTTTCCTATAAAGTTATCAGATCCGCTTTTGCGGCCATTGCATTAAGCCACCGAGAACCTCGCGGTACAGCTTGGTACAAAGGGCTACTCCGCGGCAAAGTGGCGCTCGTGGAACGAATGGAAGCGCTGAAAGTGGTGGGTTTCGGAGGGTCGCTTGGGGGGTTGGTTCTTTTGAACGTGGAGGTGACCATTGGTGTGGCGACCATGGGATGGCATGGCATGGGGGACACCTATTAGCCCGGGCAACGACGGCGGCGAACCTGCTCATCCTTGGAAGCTCGAGGATCATTTGGCTCTTCGTGGCTGCATGGCCGTGCCCAAAGTGGGAATTCAGCGGAGCACTGATCGTGGTGTCCCGTGTTTTTCGGCTTTGTACCCCGTGTGTACCTTTGCGCTGCTCATGATGGGTAGGGGGAGTGGGAAAGCCAATGGGAGTGTGGGGGTTGGCTGGCAAGGGTGTGAGATGAGTGATGGAGCCGTTTCGCCCACTTTGCTCTGTGCTAACGAGCGCATGGAGCATCCAGAGCCTCCCATGTCCACGCCCTCCCGTGGGCTTTGGCTGGGACTGGCCTGCCCACTGGCCTGCCCGCACATCATCATGGTTGACGTGCTGCACACTGCCGAGCCGAAAAAGGGCTTGCGACAAGTTGCACAATATGCACCTCCGTAGCCTAACGTAACGCCGCCCTGCTGCAGGTTGCGCCGACCAGAGGGCCCGTACCAACCCCCATGGCCTATAGCCCATGGCTGTGTGGCCGCCAAGACCCCGGTTAGCCATGACATGGTAGAGCGTTGCAATGTCAAGGGAAGATCAGACAAGCGGCGCTGACGTCGAGGGTCCCGAGGTGCGGGTGGAGGAGCATGTAAAATATTTTGATGCGACGGTTGGACGCGGCCGCTCATTTTTCTTGCGAATGGCTTCGTGATCCGGTGGACTCTTGTTTTCCTGCTCGAATTCTCTTTTTCTACCTTCAATTGTCCTCTCTGAGAGTCTTGCTGTGAAAACCAGACGCTTCATTCACTCACGATGGCTTCGCCGGCGCCCTTCTCTTCCTTGGCCACAGATGAGGCTGTTCTCAAGCTGCCTCATCCTTACCAGACCGAGTATGCACTCCAAACCGCCTCTGCTCCTTCTGGAGTTTCCATCGAGACTCCCGTGTACAGCATCGTCCACAAGGCTTCCGCCGATGCTAAGCCTCTTCCCTTCGAGCTTCACAACTCGCGCCTTGTCTTCTCCGACCCCATCCACCTGAAGTCGAGTGAACTACCTGCTTCTGGAATCAACAGCGCTTGGGCTCGCGCTCGCCGCTCTCCTTGCGTCTCCTTTTACTGGGACGGCGAGGCGCCTACTCTTGCGCAGGCATGGTTGCACATCTACCTCTTGTTTTCTCTGCGTCCTGCGACCGAGTCGTTCCGCCTTGAGCTCAAGGGCACCAATGCCGCCGTTTTGGGCCGTCAGCTGGTGGACGTCTTACTAGCCATTGACCACCCTCTCAAGCCCCGCGAGAAGCGCGAAGCTACCACCAAGACCGACGAAAGCCTTATTCTTGCCCTGCGCAGCACCTTCTGGCAGGGCGCTGGTTCGCCTTTCGGGCCTCGACCTCTCTGGCTCCCCGCCGAGTCGCCCTCCTCCCTCCCAGCCTCGACCCCGTTGGGCTCGTACCCCTTGACTGCTTACCACAACACCGTGACCATTGCCAACGCCGGCGATCCCCAAGACCCCGACCGATACCAACAGTCTTGGCACCCTATCCGACCTGCCAAGCCCGCCCCCGGCGCCGTCATTTACAGCAGATGGATCCCCCACCTCAAGGAAACTTTCTCAATGGTTTCGCTTGACTACGAGGACGCCGAGCACCTCCGACTTTTCCACGAATGGCAGAATGACCCCCGTGTCTCCCAGGGCTGGAATGAGACCGGCACTCTAGACCAGCACCGCGAGTACTTGCGTAACATTCACGAGGACCCTCACCAGGTCGCCGTTTTGGCCAAGTGGAACGACGTCTACTTTGCCTACTTTGAAGTTTACTGGGCCAAGGTAAGTTGAGAAATTGCCCTACCGCAATTGCATCGCAAAACGCTGACAAAACGGGTTGTAGGAGGACCGTCTTGGCGGGTACTTTGACGCCGGAGACTTTGACCGAGGTCGCCACTCGCTGGTCGGAGATGTGCGCTTCCGCGGCCCTCACCGAGTCTCGGCCTGGTGGAGCAGCTTGATGCACTACCTTTACCTCGACGACCCTCGCACCATGTATGTCGTCGGCGAGCCCAAGGAAACAAACTCTACAGTCGTCATGTACGACTTCATCCACGGCTTTGGCCTCGACAAGTTTGTTGACCTTCCTCACAAGCGCAGCGCCTTCGTGCGCTGCTCGCGAGAGCGCTTCTTCCAGTTGTGCCCGCTCGCCGAGAACGAGAAGGTTGTTGGTGGCATGAGACTTGGATTGGTCCCTAAACTGTAAATAAAACGCAACTGGTAGATACCTTTTTTCTTTGGGCTTTTAATTTTGAAAATTTTTGGTTGAGATATATATGTGTATATACGTGTGTGCATTTGGATGGGCCTTGTGGATGGCTGCCAAGACGGGAAGCTAGTTGGTAGTGTCTTGTCTTCGAACACAAACAGAGGGATCTACGAGTGCGAAAAACAAATCTCCGACGAGAGACTTTTTTGAATTGAGTCGATCATCCGATAGCTCATGCGACGATGATGTGCCAAGGCATTGCGCCAAGCACTGGGGCGTGTTCAACTTCACCAAAGTTTCACTGCCAGAATTTAGGGTCTAATAATAAAGTGATATTTTTTGTTTCGCAACCAATATATACTGTCCTCTATCAATATCACACCAGAAAAAATATACTAATTTGGTCCGCGGGCATAAACAACAAGAACGACAATTATCATCTACAGCTTGGAGGTGTTGGATTCCTTCTTCAGAAGGTCGTTGCCCAGCTTGGCCATTTCAAACTTTCGTACCTTGCCACTGCCAGTTAGCGGCACCGTTGCGGGGACCCCATCCCGGCCGAGCCAGAAAACGTGAGTGGGGGACTTGTGCTTGCCAAGCTTCTTGCGAACCCAATCGCGCAACTCGACATCTGAAAGCTGGCTGTGGTTTTCGGCCAGCTCGACAAAGGCACCGACGACTTCGCCGTAGTGCGTGTCCTTGAGCCCGACTACGATGGCTCGCTGGAGGGCAGGGTGGGCCATAAGGCGCTCCTCAATCTCGAGCGGGTAGATGTTTTCTCCACCTGGGGAATCCTCGTCAGCATGGATCAACATGGCTGGGAAGCGAAACATACCTCGAATGATGATGTCCTTGAATCGGCCAGTGATGCTGCAGTATCCATCCTCGTCAAAAACGGCCTCGTCACCGGTATGCAGCCAGAGAACACCTGAAGCATCTCGGATCATGACTTCACTGGTCTTTTCCGAGTTGTTCCAGTAGCCGGCCTGGAGCTGGTATCCGCCAATGCACAGCTCACCGCGCACGCCAACGGGGACAATGTTACCATCGCGGTCGACAATCTTGGCCTGGGCGTGGGGCATCAGAGTTCCGACAGTTGTTAGGCGCCGGTCAATGGCATCGTCAGTAAATGCATTGAAGCATGTGGGAGATGCCTCAGTCAGACCATAGCTGCTGGTGAACTCGGTCATACCGAATCGGTTGACTAAGAGCTCCATCAGATAACGCGGCACGGGGGCTCCCGCAATGATGCCGGTGCGGAGATTGTCGCAGTTGAAACCTTCGGGCCATTGCGCCTGGAAGAGCGAATCGAACATGGCCGGAACACCGTGGACTGCAGTGCATTTTTCGTCGGAGATTGCCTGCAGAGTTGCGCCGATGTCGAACACTTCTGCTGGGTAGACAATCTTGCCACCGTGGGTAATGACTGCAAGCAGACCCAGCACAAGGCCAAAGCAGTGGAACAGCGGGGGAGGGCAGCACAGAATGTCGGCAGGGGTTAGACGCATGCGGTCTCCAATGAAGCGCGAATTGTTTACTAGATTGCTGTATACCTGGTAAGTGACTGTTTATTCCCAAAATCCTTTTTTTTTTTTCGCTGCATCATGACTCCCTGGTCCATGGGTGCGGGATGGGGTCCATTGACCAGTGGTAGCATTTTTTTCTGATCCACTTACTGATGAGTGAGCATGGTTGCTTTAGGCAAGCCAGTCGTGCCGCTGGTGAATTGCAGGTTAACCACCTGATGTGGGAGCACCTTGCTCATGGCTCTGTAGAGCCGTTGGTGACTCTGGCGTCGTCCTGACTGGATGAGCTGGTCATATGTTGGGTATTTTCCAGAATCATCATCCCTCAACATGACAACCTTGGGAGCCGTCTTCTTGTTCTCGAGGTCGTTGAGTAGTTGCGACTGGTCGAGTCGGCCGATGCGTGGGGTAGTAAAAAAGACCTTACAGTCACTAAACTTGATTCCGTACATGGCCTCGGTGGGTGTGTATGTGTTGTTGAGAATGACGAGAATGGCACCAATCTTGGCCACGGCGAAGAAAACAGCGGCGTATTGCTCGCAGTTTCCTGCCATGATACCAACGCGGTCGCCTACACCAATGCCCATGTCAAGCAGAGCCTGCGAGAGCGCAGAGCTCTGCTGGTTGAGATCATTGTACGTCCAGCGCGCACCCGTCCATGGGATAACGATGGCCTCTTGGTTACCGTGCTGGTATGTTTGCAGCTCGAGGAGTTCGCCGAGAGTCAGATCGACAAGCGGAGGGTCAACTGGGCCAGAGAGCACCGAAAGCTTCTGGGTTGGCTGCGCGGGCTCGGGCTCGATGCGCGTGGGTTCGACAGTCATGATGGGCAATGTCGGTGATGGTGAGGATCAAGCCGCAGAATTCGCACTCACGTTGCCCTTGAAGTTGCAGACCTTTCAGGGCTACTTCTAAGGAGGCGACGCCGCCTGGGACTACGGGCCATATGGAGTCACCTCGTTGGCATCGATTCTCAATGTCCGCGCCCGCATGGCGCGCAACTCCGCGTTAACCCGCTTTTCCAAGCCCTCCCACTCAGCTTGTCATTTAGACCCACCAGCGTTGTGCAGCTTGGAACCTGGGACGTGGGATGCTCTTACAACAGCCGAGGAGTGCAAGAGTCTACAGTGTTCCGGTGCGGCAATTACACCCAGGGATCATGGCGCAGGGGCGCCTCGCCGCTTCTCGTCGTCATCATCATTCGTCTTCTGTCTGCTCCTTGCCCTGCGTTTCTTGGGTCGCTTCTAGGGTCCCCTGAGACCTTCGGCCCCCTCCACCCCCAGTTGTCAGTCCCCATGTCTCATCCCGACTCGATGGACTCCTGCCGTGCTTCCGAACACGCATCGATTCTGGACCATTTGGGGCTGAGGATGCTTGGTCATGGAGCCTTCTACCATCACCGCTCTGCTAGCTCCTAGTTCCTCTTTCCAGTGGCGAGAAACATTGACTGGAACATGCCAAGTATCTAATCTGATCATCAGATAAGATGAGCGACCCACATGGCCCTGTTTGGGGCCCTAGCCACTAGGCTCACGCCCTGCACCGAGATCGGCCAGCAAAATTTTTTTTATCAGATCAAACCCCATGCTGGTGGAGCTAGTTGCACGGGATTCATTACGTACACTGCGGAGTCTCTCCAGCGTACGACGACGACGCAGGGGGGCGTGGCGGCATTCTTGTGCCTAGTCCCAAGTTTGTCTTGTCGTGTCTGCGTATACAGAACGGTACCTGGCTCCCGCCCGTGCTTCAAGCTTGTTCTCTGCAGTTTACCCGGCTCCTGCGCCTTGCCCGCTGGCTACTGTAGGGGTCTCCCACGTATGCAACCCTGTCTTGTGTCTCGTTGGCTCAGAACACCTCGAATTCGGCTCTGTTTCCAGTGATCACCTCACCATCCCTTCTGGAGGGTGGGATCGCCTAACATTAGTTCCTCCGAAGGGCGATCCTACGCTGGGCACCACTTACTGGTAGAGTTGTATAACGGCGCCGTCAATCGAGACAGAGAACGGTTCTTGGTTCCGAACTGGCTCCAGTGATCTGTCAATCACACCCACTCGAATACAGGAAGGCATCGCAATCATAGTTTGGTCGTTATACTAGCCAGAACCTTAGTCTTGGCTCAACTGACACTTTACGCGGAGGCTGCCTCATGTGGTCATGATGCCGCTTGCGAGCCTCGGCAACTGAATACGCTTACACACAAGGAATCGCAAGTGGACACTGCCGGCTCCTGATTTTTGAGAATCCAAGACCCGACGGGGTGAAGCACGGCAGTCCAAACCCAGGGTGTAATCTAGGCCCAAAATCTATCTCCGGAGATCCATCTCTATCCCGCGAAGCCCACTTGCTGGGTCAAGGGAGCTTTACAAATCTTTCAGTGTTTTTTAGTTGGCCCTCCGGGGCTGAGGACACGGCCTGGTGTTGCGAGAATATGCATTACACAATACGACTTTTGCCGGGCATGGGGGTCACGGAAAGTCAGGCGGCACAGGATGGGCCTGTGCAAGCTTCTTGTTTTCTCCATGTGGCGTTTCCGCCCGCACCAAGAGCGTGAAATAACAATCATCTGGGACACCCTCGCCAGCACGTCCTGGTCGAATATGGAAGCAGCTGCGTTACGAGATAGCCGGTCTCTAGCCTAGCGCTGCCATGATGGAGAGACCCTTGTGAATAGAGGGTGGGGGTTACAGACCAAAGCAGAAGTATTCCGTCCATCATGACAACTGAGTGGACGAATCGCCTGGCGGAGACGAACTTGGCACAGGAACTTACCGTGGACGTTTCGGGGCCCCGCAGACGTGCTTCTGCAGTTACAGATATCTTGTCATTTGTCCGCCTGGCCGCTTGGATTTACCGTCCCTTGCTGTCCCCCACGTGGTCTGGTCTTGCCCACGAAAATCCAAGACATTGCCATAGAAAACAACTCGCCGGCCATGCATTGGTTGCGTTTTATGTCCCTCAATCCTGCCTGAAAATAGACCTCCCGCGTCAAGGCCACCTTGGAACCCCACCCTTACCCAAGAGGCCGTGGGTCCACTAGGAGGAGACCGATGATCCCATTCTCTCAATGTTAATCTGCCACGGACAGCCAACCAGTCACTCGTTTGTACTTCCTAGGGTGCCGTAGCAGGTGGAAAGCTTTGGTTTCGAGCAACCAATCGAGTCCATCGCCCGGCTAGAAAAATTCGCCAAGGGGCAGTTCATGCAGTGCCACCCTTGCTCATGGCCACGTCCAAAAGTGGAAAACCCTCCTTCAAGGACATGGCGATGTTGCTTGTCCCAAGCTAGTCGGCACGGGTCCTGTCCCGCAGTGGTTACTACCGGGTTGGGGGAGCAAGTACTAAGACGCGCATTCTTAATCTAGTCTTGCCGTCAGCGAGAAAAGGACGGGCTCGTCTCTGTATTTTGATCGTGGATATCCTCTCTCTCGTTTACTTTCACTTCGCTTCTTCTCTTATTTATTACGACTCTCACGATCTTGCCACCGCTTCTCCTTACCTCCAGTTTCTTTACCAGTCGCATAACCGCCCCAATGCGTATTATTGACGGTAACGGAGGCGGTGGCGCCATCCCGATGGACGCCCGCGATACGCCAATGCTTGGAGGCGCTCCTGTCGTTCTGAAGAGCCTCCCTCTCGCAACCAATTCCGACGGAGCCCGCAACCTTGCCTCTTTTCAGGACGAACTGCTTCTAGCATGGACATTGGCATGCTCCTCTCACCAGGACGAGTTTCCTGCTGAATGGGGCTACATCCTTCCCGATGGTAGCATTCAGAAGAGCCCATTCCGCCTAAACAGCACCTCACTCCAGCTTGAAAGCACCACATCAGAGGCCCTGCAAGGGATCAAGGGACAGAGCAAGTCACACCAGTCACCTTACTCTACATCATTAGGTTCCAAGGTCTTCTTTGGACCTCGCTCGGATACATCGGCGTTGAATAACAACCCCACGCCAACTACCGATGCCGATGTAAGTTGCTTTTTTATTTTCTCTAGAGGCAAGCCATCCCGTGGGATGCGGAGCCGCTGACCCGCTCATAGTCGCTGTACCTGGAAGTCGCCGTCACTGACAAATCCTTGGAAATTACTGGACGCCACGCAACCCCAAGCGCCTCCAGCGATGTTGACCAAGAAGTCAGCAATTTCATCTACGTTCTGAAGAATGTACTTGAGCACCCAGACCGGAGACTTGCAGATCTCCTGGGCGCTACTAGCAAGGATCTAAAACAAATATGGGAGTGGAACGAGACAGTTCCCCCACTTGTTGATCGCTGCACGCATGACATTATTAGGGAAGTGACTCAAGGCCAGCCAGACGCCCTTGCGGTACAGTCGTGGGATGGTAGCCTCACCTACCAGGAGCTCGATGAGCTCTCCACGCGCCTAGCTCAACACCTCCGGTTCCGTGGCGTTGATGTAGGCACACGCATCCCACTCTGCTTTGAGAAGTCCATGTGGGCCATCGTGTCTCTTCTGGGTGTCATGAAGGCCGGCGCCACATTTTCACTTACAGATCCAAGCCAGCCCGAAGCCCGTCTACGGACTATCGTGGAGCAGACTGGCGCCCAAATCGTCATCACCTCTGTGGCTCAAAGCCACCTGGGGCAACAGATAGCCAATGGGGGCCAGGTGATTGCAATTTCGCGCGATTTCTTTGAAGCAACCCAGGAGTTGTCATCAGACCCCCTGCCCCAGGTTCCTGGCTCATCACCCATGTACATTATTTTCACCTCGGGCAGTACTGGTAAGCCCAAGGGTGTGATCATCTCCCACGAAAACTACACTAGCGGTGCCATCCCGCGGGCTCAGCTCGTGGGGTACACTTCCACATCACGATGCTTCGACTTCCCTTCATACGCCTTCGATGTCAGCATCGACTGCATGCTATGCACTCTCATCAATGGAGGCACAGTATGTGTTCCCTCGGATGAGCGTAGGATGAACGACCTGAGCGGTGCTATCCGTGATAGCAAAGCCAACATGGTTCATATGACACCTTCGGTTGCGCGAGTCTTGGACCCCGATATCATTCCCTCTCTCGAGGTTCTCGGTCTTGGCGGCGAGGCTGTTGGAGCCAGTGATGCTGCCGAATGGAGCAAGCATGTGTCACTTGTTATTGCTTACGGTCCCTCTGAGTGCACTGTTGGCTGCACCATTAACAATACTCTCCACATCTCTACTGGTATTGGTAAAGCCGTTGGTGGCGTCTCATGGATTGTTGACCCCGATGACCACAACCGACTAGTCCCGGTTGGTGGCGTCGGTGAGTTGATCATGGAGGGTCCTGTGGTTGGCATCGGCTACCTTGACATGCCCGAAAAGACTGCTGAAGTCTTCATCGATGACCCTACCTGGATGCTTGCGGGCTACGGCAATGTCCCTGGTCGTCATGGCCGTCTTTACAAGACTGGTGATTTGGTACGATATGACCCCAAGGATCCCGGCGCCATCGAGTTCGTTGGTCGTAAGGACCAGCAAGTCAAGCTGCGTGGTCAGCGCGTAGAGCTCGCTGAAGTCGAGCACCACATCCGGGAATGCCTACCTCCCAAGATCAAGATTGCTGCTGAAGTCATCAAGCCTGAGAACGGTGCTCCCACTTTGGTTGCGTTTGTCGTTGAGCCAGGTCAGCCCAAGCCTGAAGATGCCAATGACCTCTTCACTGAGCCTTCTCCTGAGCTAGCCACTGCCCTTTCGAGTATTGATAGCACCCTGGGATCCAAGGTGCCAAGATACATGGTCCCCGCCGCCTTCATTTCCCTCAAGTCGATGCCATCTCTTGTATCTGGCAAGACCGACCGTAAGAAGCTCCGAGAGATTGGCAACTCCATTCCTCGCGAGAAGTTCGGCAGCCTCCAATCCGGCGAAGGACAAGAGGAAGAGCCCGAGACCGAGGTTGAGAAACAGCTCCAGCGTGCTTGGAACAAGGTCCTCGGTGCCGAAGTCAAGATCTTCCGCCAGAGCAATTTCTTTGGCGTTGGTGGTGACTCTCTGCGTGCCATGAGGCTTGTCGCTGCTGCTCGTGAGGAGGGGCTGTCTCTAAATGTTGCCCAGATTTTCTCCAACATCATCTTCAGCGACATGGCCGAAAAGGCTGTCAAGCTTTCTCAAACTTCACAGGAGGAGATCGCCCCCTTCTCCCTCATTGACAAAGACTGGAACCCTGAGGACGCTCGCGCTGAGGCAGCTACTCTTTGCGGCGTTGAGGTTGAGGCTGTTGATGATGTGTATCCCTGCACTCCTCTCCAAGAAGCTCTCATGGCTCTTTCTGCCAAGGTTAAGGAAGCTTACGTAGCTCAACGAGTTGTTGAGCTTCCTGATCTTGCTACTGCCGAGCGCTTGATCAACGCCTTTGACATCGCCCAGCGCGATTGCCCTATCCTTAGAACCCGCATTGTTCAGGCTTCTGGTCGTGGACTGGTTCAGGTTGTTGTCAATGGCAAGCTCGAGTACTACTCTGGCACTAGTGTCAGCGACTACCTCGTCCGTGATCGAGATGAGGCCATGGATCTCGGCAAGCCCCTTGTCCGGTACGCAGTTATCCCTAACACCGAGACTGGAACTGCCAGCTTCGTTTTGAGCATGCACCATGCTTTGTACGACGGTTGGGCCATGCCTCTAGTTGTTGAGCGCGTCAACAAAGCCTACAACAACGAAACTCTTGCTCGTCCCGCCGATTTCAAACACTTTATCAAATTCCTCAACACCATGGATCGAGATGTCTCTGAGGTCTTCTGGAGGGAGCGTCTTGATGGTGCCAACGGCCCTCAATTCCCTGCCTTGCCCTGGGCTGGCTACCAAACCGCTGCTGACTCTCTTCTTGAGGTCTATGTCCCCGTTGAGCAGCTTCCTGCCAACGCGACTGCCGCTACTGTTATCCGAGCTGCTTGGGCCCTGGTTGTCTCTCAGTACATTAACAGCAGCGATGTTGTCTTTGGTGAAACTCTGACTGGTCGAAACGCTCCCATCATGGGCGGCGAGGAGATTGAGGGTCCCATGATCACCACTGTTCCCATCCGTGTGCAGCCCGACTATGAAGCGCCCGTCTCGGAGCTTCTTCAGGAAGTGCAGGAGGGTGTCGTCGCCCAGATTCCTCACGAGCACTACGGTCTCCAGCACATTCGCCGTGTCAGCCCTGACGCCCTGGAGGCTTGTGAGCTTCGAACTGGCCTCGTGCTCCACCCCAGCACGGCTGGAGATGAGCAGCCCAGCCAGGACCTCCCTGCCAACCGTCTTGTACCCGCCGGTGACGATGAAGCTGCCCAGGAGGCCCTCAAGTTTAACACGTACGCTCTGATGCTTGTGTGCTCCATCGACCCCAAGGGATTCCTCGTCATGGCCAGCTTCGACGCTAAAACCGTGGCTAAGCCCCTCATGGAGCGCATTCTAGACCAATTCAAGTACATCGTTCAGCAACTCACTGAAAAGGCCGGTACTCCATTGAGCAAGCTAGAGTACCTCACGGGTGATAATGTGAACGACCTCAAGGAGATCACCGCTTCTTCTGCGGATGACAAGGTTCTCAAGGACTTCAACGATGCCAAGGCCGCCTACATCGTTGATACCCATGATGACAACCGCATTCTACCCAAGGGTGCTGTGGGAGAGCTCATTGTCCAAAGTACCTCTGAGCTGGAGCACCCCACTATTGAATCACCTGCTTGGATTAGCATTGTTCATGGCGAGGACGCTTCCGTCGAAGGCAAGTTCTACAAGACCGGAAAGCTCGCCAAGTTCAACGGCGAAGGCCACATTGAGTTCAGTGACCTAGCTACCAAGACCAACGCCGGCACACTCACCCAGCGCCGTCCTGTCAAGAAGGTCTCTGCCACTTCAAGGAAGCAGAGAAAACTTCGAGGTCTGTGGAGCCGCGTTCTCCGCATCCCTGAGGAGGATATTGGACTCAATGACAACTTCTTCCTCCGTGGTGGTGACTCCATCGCTGCTATGAAGCTTGTCTCTGAGTCGCGTCTCGCTGGCATCAAGCTCTCGGTGGTACAGATTTTCCAGAAGCGATCCCTTTACGACATGGCCAACGTCATGGAGGAGAGCGAAGTTTCTGATCAGGCCGTCGAGGTCGTCCCCGCTTTTGGACTGCTTGAGAACAAGGAAGTCGATACCTTTGTGGAGAGTGTTATCCGCCCTCAGCTAGCCAACCCTGCTTGGAAGGTTTCTAACGTGCTTCCTTCTCGACCACTCCAGGAGGTCGCTGTCAAGGGAACTGTCGAGATTCCTCGATTCTCTACCCGTTATGAGCTCATGTACTTCGACTCAGCGGTTGACCGACCCAAGCTCATGGCCAGCTGCCGAGAGCTTGTGGCCCGCAACGAGATTCTGCGCACCGTCTTTGTCGAGCACGAAGGCCAAAGCTACGGAGTTGTCATTGACGACCTTGAGGCCGAGTTTGTTCACTACGAGATTGACAGCGATGTTGAGGGATTCGCCAAGCAGCTTACCCAGCTTGACGTCCTGACCAAGATGCCCAGGGGATCTGTATTCGTCAAGTGGTTTCTTGTTGAGGGCGCAGAGGGCAAGGCCTGCCTACTCTTCCGAATTTCCCACGCCCAGTACGACGAGATTTGCCTGCCTCTCATCCTCCGACAGCTCTCTTCACTCTATGAGGACAAGCCCGTTCAGGACACACTTCCATTCTCTGCGTACGTGGGCCATGTGGTTCGCGAAAACATCCCCAAGGCTGTGGATTACTGGAAGGAGCTGCTTGAGGGCTCAGCCGTGTCGGTGTTGAAACCTGAGGGTTCCGTGGAGAGGGACAACGTAGAGAAGAAGAACCACTATGCCATCCAGAAAACAGTCAGCATCTCGTCGCGATCCAAGGATGTCACCCCCGCTACCCTGCCAACCGCTGCCTGGGCGCTGTGTCTCGCCAAACGCTTGGGTCTCAAGGACGTCACTTTCGGTGAGGTTGTTAGCGGCCGCAACATTGACTTCCCCAACGCCGATTTGGTCATGGGTCCCTGCTGGCAGTATGCCCCTGTGCGCGTCAAGTTCACCGATGGCTGGACTGTGGCCGACCTGCTGGGCCATGTGCAAGACCAGCACATTGCCAGCTCTGCTCACGAGGGTATCGGCATCACGGAACTGGTGAAGCAGTGCACCGACTGGCCCTCGACGGTGGACTGGTTCGACACCGTCGTGCACCAGGATGTTGAGCACGTCGAGACGCTCGACTTCCAGACGGCCAGCAGTCGTATGGAGACGGTTTACCTGCACGAAGAGCCCCTGCAAGAGTGGAAGATCCAGGCCTTCATCGCAGGTGATGAGATGACTCTCGAGATTGTCACGGTTGAGTCGTGGGCTGAGTACGCTCACAAGCTGCTTGATGATCTGGCCGATGTCACCACTTTCCTGGTGCAAGACCCTCAGGCTGTCTTGTTCAACGAGACTGAGTAATGTGATTGGATGATTGATTTGGTTTCCGGAGCGTCATTGTGTTTGATTAAAATGGTATATGTTTTGGTTTGTTTTTATGGATGTGGAAATAAAAGGTTCAACGAATTCTAGGTTATTATATTAGTTCGGGTTGGATTGTTTAGGCTAATTTACTTGATACATTATCACACCAGTGGTGTCTGTTCTTCAAGAATGCCGTGTTTCTACTTTTTTTCTGTCTCATCTACTACAAATGGTGACCGCCCTATGTCTAAATGTACAAATCATGTCAGCTTTTTTGAATCATAGTGTGCGTATGTCGCCCTGTTTTCATGCTGTGTCACACATAACTAACTCATATTCTATATACATCCATGGATCTTCATGCCCTATGACTTCTATCACTTTCGACACCACAGCATTCAGATGCTCCAAAAAACATAAATGTCATAAACTAGTAAATAAACCAATTTTGATGCGTAAGCCCAATCTATTTTATTTTTGCATTTTCTCTTGATTGATTGATTGATTCATTCATTCATTCATTATCGTCTTTTATCATCTTATTTCATTCTTGCTATAAGCCAATCGGGGGACCATAGTGAAAAGTAGGTCGGATGCGTGCAATCTTGACCAATCTAAAACATTGTAAACTATTTCACCAAATAGCTTTTATTTTACTCTCGTCATACACATCTGTAACTGAATACAAGAACTTGGCCATATAAATCCAGTGGATTAGGGTATATACAACGCCAACCCATTGCACAGAAGAAAAATACAATTCAAATAGAAGCCAATTCCAAATACACTCCTCACAATGTTTCCTTCTGGGTATTGTCCCTAAAAACCACACCTCCCATGGCGCCCTAAGTCATAATAATAATGCTTGATATCGCTGGAACTGACCGCCCAATTGCTCTCGTAAAGACACCGTTCGTTACATCATTCAACACGCTTCAACCCTCCTTTGCTTTGTCCACTTGGGGCACATCCTGAGCTCCATAATTGGCGATATTAAGAGCTTTCTGCAAGCTTCGTCGGAAAATCTTGCTTGGGGCTGATTCTTCATCCTTATCGCGGCCAAGGAGCCCAAAGCTCATGCGACGAGTCTTGTTCGCAGATGTATCCTGAACGGGAGCAGGCTTCTTCTTCTTCTTGACAACTGGGGGTGGTGCAGCTGTAGGTCTTGGGGGCCACTCTCCATCGCGCTTCCATCCTGCCACGCAGGAGCGAAGCATATCGGAGAGATTGATGGGGCACGAGGGCTGGAGGTTGTGAATAATAACTTTGTCATATAGGCTAAGGTAAACGGAAGGCGTAACAGATGCCCGAAGTGGGTTGCTAGGGGGCAACAGAGGCGGCGCAACAGGGATAAGAGTCTCGACAGGGTAGTTCTGGACCGAAGGGGGTGTCGAGGGACTTGTATCCTTCGATTGCTGTTTTTGAAGTTCTTTGTCGTCGCTCTTCGCGAGGGAAGAACCATCAGAGCCGTCACTGACTGCAGGCGGTTGAGTTGAAGAGGTGGTAGAACCAGGAGGAGAACCCGACATGGAACGACGAAAGAAGAAGCGGCGGGCAGACCTTGGAGAGGTGGGCGGAGGCGAAACTGGTTTGGTACGGATACGAACGGTGCGAGCGCCCGTCCAGGCATTTCGCCGAGCTTCAAAGCAAGCCAGGCCTTCATTCCATTCCATCTCTTTGCGAACGGCTCTACGTCGCTTGGCCCTCTTAGCCAGAATGGCAGCCTGGATAGTTACTCCTACAGTGCCTGGGCTGTCAAAGCGGAACGGGGAGCGAGAAGGGAGAGGGTCGTCATCATCATCGGAAAGATCTGATGTCCATTCCGTGCGTGGGCGAAAATTGGCCAAGTTTTCGGAAACGACGCTGTAAACAGATTCGGCGTCACTCTCATCTTCCTGCGAATCAACATCCTCGTCGTCCACCTGGTAGCCAGTGTCGTCACGGGTTTCATCCTGAACAGGTTCAACAGGCTCCAGAGTATCAGGAACGGTGGGTTGCTGCTCAGCGGACTCGGCATCAATATCGGAGGATGCTGCCTTTTCTGGTTCAGGAACACGCGATGGCCATTGGAAATCCCAATCGTTTCTGATTTTTGCTTCCAGATAGCGCTTGACTGCCTCCTTCTGCTTGATCTTGTCCTTGCTTAGCAGATCGGCATGCTCCTCACCAATCCAATCCGGTGTCGCGGTGGACAAGGCCGTGGTTAATTGAACAGGCTGGTTGCGGAACTTGGCGATAGGCGATCGCGGGCTCCTGTAGAGATCAGAAAATATCATGGTGGATTGTGCCGGGGCGTGCGAGGCCCTTGTGGCGAGGCCGTGGTGAGAAGGGCTGGGAATTGGAATCGGAGCAGTAGTGGCAGTTGAAAACAGAGGAGACTGTGCAGGGATGCCTTGGGGCGATGAGTGCACGGCCACTTGTGGTTTGGAATCGGGGTTGGATATCTGGTCGGAGGGTACTTTATGGTTCGTTAGCGGTGGCGATGTGGAGAGCAGAGATAAATGATATAGTAAATTAAAAGTGCCAAGTGAAGTGAGTGAGGTGGTAAGGTTGGGGCTGCGATGCGCGGGGCACCGTGGGGGGAGCCGTATAAATGAAGATTGGAATAATGACAAAGGGCAAGATGGAAGAAGGGGGAAGAGCCGCGGCAGTGGTGATGCTGGCGGAGGTGGCGTTAAAGAGAGGCACCGCCCAGGTGTGGTGTGTCTCTCTCCAAAGTCTCGTGTGTGGTTGCACGCACGATGTGACGTCGAAGATTGAAAGCGACGTCGGAGGTAGCGCGGAAGGAGACAAGCAGCCTGGGGGAGGCAGGGCGAGAGGTAATGAAAGGGCCGGGGTAGAGCTAATGCCAGCAAGGTATAGTCAAGGCAGAGCGCGGACAAGGGTGCTGAGGGGAGGGATCGAGGCCAGAGTCGATGCAGATGTTCAAGTAAAAGTAATGACGGGACTGGGCTCACTCAAGACATGATCGGCGAGAGGGCGCCGAGTTCAAGTGCAGTGCAGTTGCAAAACGCCGGAAAGAAGCAAGACAAGACCGCAATTGAGCCAAGACAGTCGCGCGGGATGAGACTGGACTAGACACTTGCGGGGGAGGAAGATGGTTCCCTTTTCAATCGTGGCTTGACTTGTCTCGGCCTGTTTTGTGTCTCCTTGCGACAGTTGTGTTGGTTCCGCGAGGTGAGGTCAAGGTACAGACAGACAGACAGACAGAGAGTGAGCAATGTGGTGCAGTGAGGGAGGGTGTGCCACTTTTATTTCCCACCCGCCGGGTGAAACGACGATGCACACGGGAGATGATGATGGATGAATGGCTTGCAGGATTGTATGCACAAGGCAGGAGAAGAAGGGGGATTGAGGAAAAGCAGGAAGACGGCGAGGCGTGGCGAGGCAATGACAAAAAAAAGGCTATGGGATGGGAACGCGATAACTAGACCGGACTTGGGTCCAGGGAGTCGAAAGCCAAAAAGGCCAAAGCTTGCAAAACAGACTAGCAGAAACGAAAAACAAGCCTGCGATGCACGTACCAGTACCAGTACCTTGGCCAGAGGCAGATAAAGCGGCAAACTCAGAGTAGCCAGCAGTCCCCGGGACTTGGTCGAGGCTGCGGACGGATCCGACGACAGATGGAGCGTCGGGGGTCATGGCTCTGACGGGCGGAGGCGGCGGGCGGGCGGCGGAAACGGCAGACGAAGAGGATTTCCAGGTCACGGCTACGAGTGACGTGGTGAACTGGCGGTTAGAATCTGGTCTGGTCTCGACTGGACTGCTTTGGTTTGGTCTGGTTCGGTTTGGTCTGGTTCGGTTTGGTCTGGTTTGGTTTGGTTTGGAGTAAGCCTAGGCCACGCCAGGGTCGAGAGTCATGGATGATGAGTATGCGTGTGAGTATGGGCCGGCCACTTGGAGCTGCGGGAGGCTGGCGCGAGAGAGAGAGAGAGAGGCCAGGCTGGGTCTGCGGCGCACGTACGACGACGAAAAAACCAAGACGACGGGTGGTGATTGTCGCCGGTTGCATGTCCCCTGGCTTTTTCCAACCAAGGACAATCTGCGATGCGTTCTTTGCTTGCGGGTTTGTGTGCGCACGCGCACGGATCAAATTTTAGCTTGGTCGTGGACAAGAGGAGGAGGGGTGGGAACTCGACGGGCAAGTAGGAAAAACGAGAAAATGGACGCCACAGTCACCACCCCCCAGTGTACATGTGCATCCCCATTGTTGCAGCCGGCATGCCATGTACATTCCTCATGTCTAGGACGGCTACTGACTCCTCTTTGTGTTACCATGTGGCTTCCCAGTGTTCAACCACACCTGTCGAGTCTGTTTGCTGGTGTTGGCGTTATTGTTGGTGTTTCTTTTTTTTTCTTTTTCCTCTCAGCCTCCATCATCTTGCAACGACTACAAAAACAACATATTGACTTGTTTGCTTGCCTCACACGCCCGTGCTCTCTCTCTCTCCCTCCCTTCTCTAACCTTGAACTTGAACAACTTACTTCCTTGCTGGCTGAGCCCTCCCTCCTACACCTGCAGCCCCAAGTGGAGATGCACACGAGGCTACCACATTCAAAACAAGCCTGGCAGGGCGGTGAGATACAAGAAATGCCCAAGCTCCCCCTCCAAGAGCCAGCCTCTCGGGTACGAATATTAAGGTATGCCTGAATTCGGCAAGGAACCCAAGCCCAGTTAGTCCATATTCGGCCGACAACAACTTGCTCCTCATGCGTGTGCTACGCGTCGTCGAAGCTGCCCAAAAGTATCCGATACACGGTTCGTCAGATCATCCAGTGCCCCAGGAGCCATGCTATTTTCGCACCCGCTGGCTCTTCCCCTCTTCACTCGCTCTCGCAGGTCGCCTCGCGCCCAGCTGGTGTGGAGCCTCCGGGGAGGGGCGCTTGGGGTGGGATCATGGAACGAGGGCAAGCAACCAAGGCCGGTCTGCCATCTCCGAGCCCCGAGAGCATTCAAGTCGTGTGACTGCGTCCCCGGAACGCCACGCCCTGCTTCTCCAGCACGCAGCACGCAGCACGCAGCAACAACCCCGACAGCGCAACGCAATGGAGATCATCAGGACTGAGCGCTGAGTTGTATCCAGCCTCCACCAGAACCCTTGCATACTCACTCAATGAGGGGAGGGGATCTCAATTTAGACCCATATCCTGTTCGACACATTAAGCCGGGGCGCCCAATTGGGCCCGTCCATTGGCTGCTGAGCGGCCCCGTCAGCCACCCACAGGGCCCTTTGCCTATCCGACGCCCCCAGCCATGTCTCCAGGTGGTCCACCAACCCATCAACCATGCACGACTCCATGCAGGCATCAAACACGACTGCATCGTCCCCATCGGCATCGACTAATTAACCAATGCATTTGCTGCAGCTGATGACTCCTTCTCGCGTCTACTTTGCCTCCATTGTCGCTGGCCTTGGTTCTGTGGATGACTGATCGTTTTCACAGTGTGCCGCCCATCACGTCACGTCACAGAGCAGGGCAAGGCAGGGCAGGGCAGGGCAACAATCAGATGTCACATCGCCATCGCTTGTGAGTCGGCTCATGGTATGGTCGTGCTCGTGCTCGTGCTCATCACTCCTCCCCATGATTCATTCATGTATGTACGTATTGTATCATCCATTCATCACCGCCCGTGTTGGTTCTTCTGGCGTGATGCTACACACGAAATTGAAAACACACCACTTGCTTGCCGGGTGCACTCCCGATGATTGTCGGCGCAGGCACCGGGAAGTAAGGATCCCGTAGCGACCGGCCCTCTGCTTCTATAGTTCACGCCAGTTATCACGGGCGGCGTTGATGAGACACCACACCTCAGATCAGATGCCTTCACCGTTCTCAAAATGGGGTATTCCGTTCTTCCGTACGCACTTGTTCCGGGCTCCCCTGGTCACAACCGCCTTGGCACCATGCCTCCTCCCTCTCGACCCTCTCGACCCTCTCCCCTCTGCCTTGCTCTCTGCCCTGCCCTCTACCCCTCTGCATACGCTGCTGCATACCCTCAAGTCTTGTTTCCACCGACCCGCCTGCAAGCCCACCAATCCAGACGCATTCGCCCTTCAACCCCGGGACTCGACAATGGAAATGCCCGACAAAATCACAGGTCGATCGACCGCCTGAGCCACATGCATCGTAGTGCTCCCCACAGAACCCAGAGCCATCCAACCACGCCTGCGAGCTGCCCACCCCCGGCCCGGGTCCCCCCAGCTCACCTCAGTCGACGTGGTAAGCTCTCTGCTTGTGACGCCGCAATGGCTTGAATGGCACAGGCCGGCAGATGGCCTGGAATAGCCATCTCCACGGGTGGCTTCTTGTCTCCCTTCTGGCGCTTCAGCCGGGAGGAGCAAGCCCGGTCTGGAGCGCTTGACGTGACACCGCCCCAAGGACCGAGCCCGCGAAGGCGTTCGCAACTGGAACTCAAAGCTGCATGCACTTGGCCCTATAGCCTCTGAAGCGTTTCCCAGCTCATCCGATGCCCTTGTACATGTAATATTCACAAGCAACACCAGATGATCACACAAAACCTCGGCGGCAAACTCTGTTTCGCCTTGCCTCGACCATTGCCGATGGTTGCAATTGAGCCAAGTCGTTGAGCATTGCTGAGTGCCACCCTCTCTCTCCACATCCACATCCACATCCACATGCACTCACTCACTCACCTCTTTAGCTCCACCACTCCACCCCACGCTACGGCCCGCGTAACTCACTACATCCTGGACCTACCACTTAGCAGCTAGCCAGCTGCACAAGAGTGTCTTGGAGCGCGCTCGTGCAGCAGACACAATTGACACTTTAGGAAACAACCAACCCGGAAGCGGCGCTTCACCAAACGGTGCTGCATCGGCTATCGCGGCACTTAAAATCTTACAACCACCACCAGAAGAAAGGAAAAAACGCCATCGCCAATACCCCAGATTTCAATCACCCGTACCTACATTTAGCGGTCAGGAAAAGAAACGAAAAGAAATCAAGGGATAAAAATAAATCCCGCCCACATTTATTGCAAAGTATACGGATTCGGTCTGGGATATGGTGTGTGTTAGTTAGTACGTAAACTAAGATACACTGGCAGATCTGTCCCTGTCGCGCCATCCATCACAAGAGAGGGAGCTTTATCCTGTGACGTTATGGGATAGCATGAAAATCCACTTCTATGTTCGCGTCATGCAGTGGAGAGCCAGCAAATGCACGCCATCGCCTCTCGCCTTAGATCCTGTAACAAGAACCAAAGCCGAACGTCACTTGGTGATGCCAATCTAATAAATGCCACACCGTCCACCCAGCAATACCACCTACCCGCAGCCACACTCAAACTTCATACACTCGTCGATGCACGTCTGCGCATCCGCTCGTCATAGCCAAGCCTCAACTGGCCAGGGCACGTTCGAGCAGAACACCAAGAAGCCAGAAACTAGCCCTTGCACCTTGGCCATCGAGCAAATCCGGCGATGCGAATGGGGGAGGGCCGACAAAAACCCACTTATGTACGCTCGTACATCGTAATCAGGGCAGTCCTCTTCCTTTATTATCATTTTCGATGGATGCTCATCCCACCTAACCAGCATCCACTCACAACCTTGTTCAATTGACGGTGTTATCTCCTTAGATTAGGCTAGACAAGAGGTTGCGTCTTGAACGGCTCCATTAGCTGTCCGTGCAATCTTGTAAACAATGCAAGGACCTTTTTTCGTTATCCACTCCAACGTTTCTGTTGCATGGTTGTTGGGATCACTGTCTACCACTCACTCTGAGGTATTTCTTCCATCTTACAATTCTCCTTGCTTCTTTACTGTGAGACTGCCAAGCGTCGCGATCCCTTCCTATCTTGTCTCGTAGTCCCCCAATATTATCAAGCCTGAGCTCCGGTGTATAGTACCTTTCCATGGGCTATCAAAACATGAGCAGCCACATTGCAACATCCAGATCATAATCCCTAAGACACGAGACCTGTATGATTAGGTGAGATGATAGTCTCACGTGGCTTCGTAACCTCCCAGACTAAATTACATGCTACGCATCGTTCCCTTCTTATATCACATAGATACAATGGTGTGACTTTTGTCCCTGCCTTTGGTCTTCTTTAACCAATGAGCAGTTTAACAGAACTATCTTCTAATGCTCTTCTTTTGGGGATCTATTAGATTGGCAGTCACTATTTCCCATTTACTACTCACTAAATTCTAGTAATGGTGGGCTCGATTCGTTTTTTTTTTCATAGCAAACTTCTCGAAATTAGTAGCCGTTGGAATCTGCAATCCATGAATGCGTCAAAAAGAGCAAAAAGAATAAATATTTGCGAGCACACAGAGCCCCAGTCCTAGAAGTCAATGCAAACAGAATGTTGGGTGGTAGAGTTACGGGTTGATTAGTGTCGCAATTTTCGGTTGCGTTATCTGAGGTATATAAGGTATGGTTAATTTTAGGAGAGCTTTGAATGCAATCATTAGATTAGATGGTTTATCCGGGGGGGTAACGAAAGATGCAGTAGATTGACCATTGTCTAAGTCTTTGGTGCTTGGTCTACACCAAAGGTCTCGTCAACGAAAGCACCAAAAAACTGCTCAGTTCGAAAAAAGTAAAAGAAGGAAGGTAGTTAGATTCATGGCGTTGATTACCTTAGGATTTAGGATGCGAAGAAAAGACTTAAAATGTAGAAAGCGATAATTTCGACACTCAAAATATGAGAAGTAGCCAAAGGTTAGACAATTCAGTGTCACACAAGATGGATTACAAGCAAGAAATAATAGCAAATACACTTGAAAGATAATAACGGGTCTCCTCTAATTACTAATAGGGTAGTACTCTAGCTGTGCTCCCAGATGTGGCTTAGTTAACTCCTATTCCACAATAAGCTCAAGGCACAGCAGAATTGGCTTTCATAGTGTAATATGATCTAGGGTGTCAGGGAAAATTTAGGGGCTACGATCAAGCATTCGGTATGCTTTGTGGGTGAGATCCGTATACTATAGGAGCACAAGGGGCCAATAAATGAAAGAGGCGAGCAAAACAAGTGGTGAAAGATAAGAAAACATTGGGGGGGGGATAAACAATGCAAAAATAGGGAAACCCAAATTCTATTAAATTCTAACAACCGCAAGAACCTGGTCTTAGGAATGAGTCAAATTGAGACTGAATAGTCGCTAGGTGTCATTGATAAAATTATATTTATTTCTACTCTATAACTGGAAATGAGATGAACTGGTTTCGAAGTATACCGTTTCTTCTTTTCCTCGAAAATTGTTTGTCCCAGGTCTTGATCTGCTTGCTAAACAAAAAAGCGGATATGAAAACATTAAAGCTCTAGTTATACTCAATATTCTCATCGAAAGGGTCTTTTTCTTTATTTTTGTCGTTAGCTCTCGCGCCGTATTGGGAGCAAAGTGGCTCAAGCGATTCAAGCGATCTTTATACTCGAAGTCGTGGGTATGTCCAAAATTCGGGAATAGAAACCGAACATTACATCCCTAGCCATCCATAACAACTAATTCCAAGCCACCAAAAACTCACTCAAATAGGAAACTCATAGGTATAGGAAAGTTACGCAATTATTCAAAGCCAAATATTCTTTTGTTTATGTGATATGTTATTTAACCGTTTCACATATTGACTACCCTATACAAACCACAGTCTAATCATACCTCGAGACCTAAGTGGAAATTCAACCATACATTAACTCCCATCGAACCGCCTATTATTTGGTTAATCCGCCAAAAATTCCTACCGAGATATTCTCGGCCATATTGAATGTCCCTCTAAAGTTGTCATTATGCGACTTCTTCTACCATCTTGCCCGATGATAACCCAGATCCACCTCCGAAAACGGTTCCAGCAGGGCTCTTCATCATGTCATCGGGCACACCTATCTTGATGCCGTTTTTATTGCTGACCCATCTGACGTAGATAGGGTCGGCTTTCTGAGAATCATCGGCCGCAGTGTCACCACCAGCAGCGGCAGCCTTGCGGTTGATTTTAGGGGCTTGCTTCTTGAGAAGCTTGTTGATTGTTTCCATCTGTGCTCGCGAGTTAGTCATTTGGGTTCAATCGCGGGAATATGCCCTGGGCTCGAGGGAGGTCGTACCTTCACTTCCTCGTTTCGCTTTTCGCTGAGGTTACGGCGTCGGCGCGCCATTTCCTGCCTTCGCATAGACAGCTCCTCGGCTGTGAAAACCTTCTTGGCCTGAACCTCTATTTGAACCAGTCAGTACCTGTGCTGAGAGAAGGTTACTTTCAACATACCATCGGAGAGCTTCATATACTGTTGAGGCTCGTCTTCGAAGCGGGCTCGCTGGCGTTTTGTCATCTTGGTCAAGTCGACTTCTTCGTCTTGGCTTCCTTCGTCACTGTCTGCTTCCTCCTCATCCTCGTCCTCCTCATCAACTTCCTCACCGGCAACCTCGATCTCTTCACCTTCGGCATCTTCATCGACCATGGTCTCGTCCATGCCCATTGTTTGGTCCACATCGCTATCGGGATCACTGAGCTCATCGTCGTCATCGTCATCAGGCACAACCTTGGCTGCTGAAGCCCTGGGGGCGGGCCTGGATCTGGACGGCTTCGAAACCTTGATGGTAGGGGCTGGGGGAGCCATGTCCATATCAATGTCGCCCTCAGCATCTTCTCCCTCAGCGTCGACATCCATTTCTTCGCCCTCAGCGTCCTCATCTAGTTCATCATCCTCGTCATCTTCTTCCTCGACCTCAATTTCATCTTCCTCCTCCTCCTCCTCTTCTTCTTCTTCTTCAGGACTAGAGTCTACGACGTAGCTCTTCCTACCTCCACGATTCCTCTTTCCTTCGACGATTTCGCCCCCTGTGAATGCTCGACCAGCACGGGTTGAGTGACGAGTTGGGTTGGCCACCTTGACCGTGCCGGGAGACGTGGGTGCGTCACGAGAGACGCGACCGGATCGTCTGGAAGACATGGTGCTTCGTTCTCCTCTTTCTGGTGAGTCAGCCAATCTGGCGTGTGCAGAAATGACCTCATTGGCCTTGGTGGCTGCAGAGCGACGTGGTCGTGAAGACATGATGAGGAGGTCCGCACTGGCGGCGATGAATTTCCTGGCTCGGGTCTTGGGGATAAGGCTATCTATGTTGAGAGAATTACGATCGAGAGCGATCAATGGCCAAGAGCATTGGGTGAGTCGGCGATTTTAAGAGGATGAAGGCGCGGGGGCGGGTTGGGGCGGGGGCATTAATCAAGGGCTGAGCGGGAGTGTAATGATGGTAGAAGAGAAGAGATTTTGCTTGTTGAAATAGGTTTGGTGGTTGGAGGGCCCAACAACTAAGGCAACTATGAGGCAAGCCAAGAGCTGCGGGAACGAAACAGAAGGAGCGACGGATAATCGGCAGTTCGCAGAACGCAACTGTGTCAGGGAGATACAGTGCGTCGTGTCGTGTCGTATCTGATCCCAACAGCTTTCGAACGATTGGCAGGCTTCATTCAAGCTAGCGCGATGGCAGAGTTGCAAGATGCAAAGCGCAAGGCTGGAGCGTGATATTGCTGGATGGATGGTCTTGGACGACAACAAGGTTCGCGCGATAAACGGTCGTCTTCCCCGGAATGCTGTAGCAAAGCCCACTAGGTCTTTTTGTGTTTAAATGCAATGCATTGAGGAAATACAGGATGCAACGCCCGCGATGCCAGGGGCAGCCCGTCCTTGAGCCACTGAGCCAGCTTTTGCGTATCTGTCGTCACTCGAGAGCACCCAATCAACGATGGCCGATGCACGCTTACTTGGCACGCTTGGTTGCGCCTCTCAGATTGAATAGGCGAATGGCGGAGGGCGGTGGTAACGAAAACAGAGGGCAGAATGAACAAAAGCAAAGCAGGATAATGCAGGTGGCAACATGGCCGACTCTGACCGTGCCAATAAATGGAAGTGGTTAGGAAAATGCCACAACTCACCTTTCACAATTCGCTGCCAAGGTACGTCACACAGCCTTGTCTAGCTATGGTTGCTCCACGAATGGCTGGATCGTCTCTCCTTTTGCCGTCGTCCTGAAACACTCTCTTGCCGATGGCAACGCACACCAGACGGCTTTTTGATGGGTTGGTTGTTGGTCAGCGGTGAACCACTGGACCCAGATCTAGCCTTCCTAGCCGCTTCCTTTTGCTGCAAGCCGACAAGCCTGTGCACAAGATGGAACGAATCGCAGTCCACGGTTGAGAGCGGGGGATCAAGGCAGAAGGCCGCTGTGGCTCCCTGTAAACTGCACGGCACGCCTGGAGCGAACACTGTGATGCGCAAGAACAGTGAGATGGGGGGCCTGATGGATTGGTGATGCGCTGGACACGGCTGGTTGGCTGGTGTGTTGTGCCAGGTCAAATGAGCAACGTTCCTTTTTGCTCTGGTACCACGCGGCTGGGAGCGTAACGCGCACTGGGCGATTGGGACAAGGCACTGTCGTCACTCTACTTACGGAACGATGTCGAGGGTGGATGGTAGAATAAAGGGATTGGCGCGTTTAGATCCTCGCGTCAATGCTGAATTGGATGGTTCCCTCGCAATCGATAATGATCCCTGAAGTGGTCTGGCTGAGATGGATGCGACGCGAGGGTTGGACGGACTAACGGTAGAGGGCCAAAGCAGTCAAAGCGTATATGACGGCAAAGCCGCGTTTTTTACTGTCTGCCAGTGGTATTTTAATTAGGATGCATGCTCTTCCTTGCATGGGAAAAACTTGCCATGCTTCAGTGCCTAGCGGACTAACATCCCATGAATAGATTCATGATAGCTGCATGTTTTTTTAAATACATCTTGGAGCGATGCCACCTATCTGATCAACCCGGCCCATCTTGCCGATAGTGGTCGGGCCGCATAAACCACCACCAACCTCGCGCGACCGTTTTCCGGCGCCGTCCCCGAATCTGCCGAGGCACATGCCATCCCGAACCTTAGCCGTGACAACATCGGACATCTCGACGTGCATGCACTAAGCTATCTCCCATCTTCTTCTCTTCTTGAATGTGAGAATTTCCTTGCCAAAAATTTCTACATCGAGATCGAAATCCTTGATTCATGATGAGTGATTCGGATTCAAAGACGGAGAAACCAAGCGTGCCCAGCTGGCAGCAGCGCGCTTCGCAACCGGAGGATAAGACCGAACCCATGACGGCGTCACCAACAGACAAGGCGGATACCCATACCGAGCCGAAAGCTGAAGAGACAACAGCGCCAGACGTCGCGTCCCAAGCTTCAGAGTCAGATTCACTTGAAGTTGCGCGGAAATTTCTTGATGACGAGACTGTGCGCGATGCGCCCCGAGAGAAGAAGATCGCGTTTCTGAAGTCCAAGGACATTTCCGAATCCGATATTCAGACGTTACTCGGCGATGAACCCGCCCCAGACAGCCCAAAGGTTTGTTTTTGGTCCTCATAGAGACGATAAGCACATACTTATGGTTTTTAGATTGAGGATGCCAAGGAAACAGCTTCGACAGAATCACCCTCACAGCCATCATCCATTCAAACCACCCCAACAAGCACCTCCACCACCGCCACCACTACCACCACATCCCAAACCCAAACCCAACCCACTGACCGAGCCCCGATCGTAACATATCCTGAATTCCTAGCCAAGGCCGAGCGGCCTCCCCCGATTGTCACGAAAGACCGCCTGCTCAACACTCTCTACGGTCTCGTTGGCTTGTCAACCTTGGCCTATGGCACAGGAAAATATCTTGTGAAACCAATGGTGGACGCCCAGATGATAGCCCGCACCGAATTCCACGAGAGCACAGTGCAGAACCTCGACGCGTTAGTCTCTAAACTCGAAAAGACCGTATCTGTGGTCCCTCCCAAGAAGAATGTGGCGGGTGTTGCCGCTACGGATCTAGACAATGAGAGCGAGGCCGACGATCCGACCGAGATGTTTCATCGGGACATGGGCACCCAAACATCTTTCCCTTTGACCACTACATCCACGATATTCAGGGATTCCACAGATGAAACAACAGCGAAGCAGCAGACTGATCGGCTGACTGGACTGACAAAGACACTGTCCAGCCTAAAAGACGACTTCCGGTCTCAGAGCGAAGTTATGGATGGCCTCAGCACCCAGATTGACGGTCTTCGCGATGACCTTGACACTCTTACATACGAGGGCAGATCAACTGGCACATATGATATATATGGTCGATCCCGCAAACCTGAACCTGATGATGAGATTCGCAAAGCCAGAGACAATATCCGGAGAGTCAAGGGTGTGCTTTTAAGCACAAGAAACTTCCCTACTACGGCGAGGTGAGAAATGGAAAATTTATATAGTATCGAGTACTACATGCTCCTTGTTTGTCCCAACTAGAGAGCCTTCTTGTATAGCTAATACCTAACACTTTGTATCATCATTAAACATAATATACCCTTTGTTAGCCCTGGCTGCTAAATCTACCTTCTGAGTGAAACATGAATGTTGTTTCGATTCCCTGGGTATATATCAGCTCGGCCAACTCTTTGCCTTGACTTTCCAGCAGCCTTTTCGACCCTTCCTTTATCGATTCAGACATCCCCCCTCCCCAATCTCACGCTCGACTCCACTGTTTACCTGTTTTGCGATGGATAGGTGTGTTGTCTTGTGCCGAACACAGCTTTCCTTCCAAATGGATTCTGCAGATTGAAAACCGTGCTTTAAGCCATTGTGTGAAGTCGACCAAAAGTGGGACCGAATTACGTCTTCCCCGTCTAGCACTATTTCAAGGTACATCAGACTTCCTTAGGGTCTGGTATTTCATAGTGCTCAAACAGTAGCTGCCAAGGCATAACCTTAATATGTTCGAATCCCCGCCCCTCTGCTAATTGTTCTCGATACCACTCCAACGTTGGTCGAAATGAATAGTCCATGTAAAGATCTGTACCCTTGCCAGCTTTCCACATAACATCCTTTGTGCATTGATATAATCGATTATGACATTTAGTTGATGAGCCTCCCTTTCCTCGAGGCGGGTGAAAAACAGTGTTCATATTGAGTGGGTTAATACCCTCGCTGGCTGTCTTGGGTTCATCAATGTCCATAGCATCTGCTGAGGCCTGCCGGGGTGGTGATGGGGGTGATTGCCCAGGTTGCACTGTTTTCCAACCTCTGCCTACGAGTGCCATCTCTGGAATAGGTAGCCAGTATTTAGGCTCCTCGGTGAACTTTGTTAGATACACAAGAGTTGCATCTAGCTGATTAGCGTAGTCCATCCAGGGAGCATCGAACCCTGCGATCATGACCCTTGTGATGGGTTGGTCAGGGTTTTTGGTCAGGTTTTCCTTCTTAAAAATCCGGATAGCCTCGCGCTGTGCCTCGATTAGATCGGCTTCATACACACTCTTGTCCCGACTAAACTTATCGCTTTTCGTGAGATCCCAAATTAGCAACTCCGACGCAGACCATGGCCTTCTATGGATGTTAATTGGTCGGTGCATTAGGATCCACGGCCGGCGAGGGGGCATAACACCTTGGGGATACGCATTTGCATCCCATTGTCCCTCGATAGTGTAAAAGAGGGATGTCATGGTGTTGAGATGCGACGTATGTTCCCGAAATGTGTTAAACCAGTAAAAGCATTTAGTATATGTTGAGAACTCGGATTTGTAGTCCCGGAAATGAAAGTCCATGTCCGGGTTCCAGTATGAGACTGGGAACTTGTACAATACAAGAGGACACCACTTAGTGTTCATCAATTCAGTGAGGAGTTTGTCAAGGTAGTTGATCAATGAGCTGGACTGGTCACTGGCGACGACTCGAAGCGGTGCATTCGAGCCTGTGAGACCGAGCTGGTGATTTAAACTGGAAGCGCTGGCGAGGGACTGTTTGGCCTGTTCTTCAATGTGAAGCTGGCGAAATACTTCGTCCGGATTTCCGATTGTTGAAGGCGAGAAGGTGGGAGCTTTGAATCGTCGTATAAGCCGCTGTGGGCGCCCATCGCTGGACCCCAGAACGATAAATTTCCTGAACTGGTCCATATTCATAATAGACCACCAGCCAAACCAATTGACCAAGCTTTGCTCATCATTTCCGTCAATGGAATCAGGAGCGAATATCAGCCGGCTTGAGTCTTCTTCACTTCCATCTACAACAAGCTTCCGTATGATTTGCCACGTTTTGAAACCTGCCTCGATCGCTTCGTTGTTGAATAAATTGGGATTCGAATGCTTTTGAGACTTTTGTGTTGGTTTATCTGCTCTTTCTACAGCCAACTCGTGAAGCCATTCATCAATATTCGCAGAAACTACGAATCTTGCCCGCTGATAAGGATCTACATTTCGCTTTTGTGTCTTCCACACCCATTTCGCAAACACATAAGCTTGTAAAGGCTGCGAAACAAGAAAACTTGGCGTAATCAATATTACAACGCCGACTGCGAAGATTGGTTGTAGGCGAATATTTCCAGGAGGAGAGGGGGCATCATCCCACTGTCGAAGTAGAGATTGAACCTTTAGTGATTTCGAAAACAACCAGAAACCGAACCGTTTGGGATTTGACTCAAGAAGCCTGGAGAATCCTGGAAATAGTCGTATAGCCCAGGTAGCATCTTCATGGACGATAATGACACCTCGATCACGAGTTAAGAAATTAAACCAATGGCCAGCATGAAGACTTGTCTGGATTTTGCACTCCGTATTGCAACTACGAAGCCACTGAGCCAAGAATATTGCTTCTTGGCCATGAGTTGGGGGGAATGCTAAAAAGAAAGAGTGTTTAGTGGTTTCCTGTAGACTTGTCGGAAGGAGTCTATTGTATTCAAACCCGAAAATTCGACGAAGAATTGCCGGGCGCATGCCCGGGGGTAAATCTTCATGGCCCGGATTAGTGAAACATGGAAGAGGAGCAAGGTCTGAATCTTCCATGGAAGTGCCTGCTTCGATGATGATGAAGCTGAGGATTTCCCCCTCCGCATTCTGGTTTGACGGTGCCCAATCCTCGCAATTGGTAGCGTGCACAAGAATGCTAAATTCTTGCAGACGACAAAGTATTCCAAATGAGCCAAGTTTAAGCCTGCTTGCGACATTCTGAAGGACGTTAGGATGCTCACTACTTGTCAACCTGCCCCTGAACATCCCCATTGAGCATGGCCCATACTGTTGCCAAAAGTCTTTCGCCATACACATGTGTGTGAACACCAAAGTCTGCTCATTTTTAATCCTCGCTATCCAATTTGGAGCCATCTCTTGAGACAGACCGTGGAATGTGACTGGAATGATACTCGTGGAATCTGGTGAGAACTTTGTGGGTTTCGTCATGGTACCGTTGGCCACCGAGAGGCTCTTCGTATTCTCGACAGTCCGCAGTGACGAGGGGTAACTCCCAGGAGGGAGTTTAAAAATAGCACCAGGTACTTCATTGGTTTCTTCCTTAGGTAAAATGAACTCTTGCCTTCTTTGTGATGTAGAGAACTCATCTTCGATGAACATGCTTGTCTCGGGATCAGGTTCGATGGTTTCGGGCTCATCAAGAAAACATACTGTTTTCTTCTTCTTCTTTTTCTTTTGCATCGCTGATATTATCCCATCTCCCCCAATTTCTTTTGGGGAGAGAGGGCTGATATCTGACTGATGTGACGAAACCGCTGACTGAGGTGGTTCTTGAGAGTGTCCTGAGGTTGAGGCTGGAGTATGGGTAGAAGATTGTCCTGCAATTCTTTCATGATCGGGACTAATGTAAAATAAATTTTGTTTTTTGGTGGGCGCAACAACCCCTTCCCTGTCACGGAACCCCTTTTTAAGTTTATTCGTGAGTCGAAGCTTTAACATTCGAGGTTGTTTGGTTGGATCAGTAGCAGCGTCAAGCAGGGTCGGCCTCTTTTTTCTTGTCTTTCCACCCACAAAGACGTTATTAGTTTCCTGAGATGTCCTGTGAATAATAGGTTGTGTTTGAATCGGCTCTAAAATGGGGTTTTTTGACCTGTTTGCACTAAATTTGGCACCTAGTGTTGTTTTCGTCAATTGCGCATGCTGTGTTCCTTGAGCTTGAGCCTGTCCTATAGTTGTAGCATTGGATGGCTGCTGGAGAGCCGAGTTAAGCTGCGGGTTTGTTCCTGGGATTGAGGGCTCAACTAAGGACTGAGGGGAATACTCAGGTTGAGGCTCCCCAATCCCTTGTGCATCATGGTTGCCTTCAGTTTCGTCTTCTCCAGTGGGCATTGTATTTAGATCCTCCAAATACTGTTCTAGTGAACATTCATATACAGTTTCTTCAAGACCTCGGGATGCACGTTTGCGGTTTCGCTCTTCATGGCGAGCAATCTTACCGTAAACATTGTCAACAACAGCTTTCCTCCAAGCTTTGATTCGTTGGTTTGCCTGGCGCTTGTGGCCGTCTTGTTGTTTTCTCTTTTCCCAATCTGCAAGTGTGGTCTCAGCAAGGTGCTCCTTTGGCTCCCAGGAGGCAGCGTGAAGAGGATACCCGTCCCACTCAATGAGATATTTGGTCATATCATCCACGAGCTCTTCGGCTAGGATATCTTTGACTTCCCATTCTTCATTGGATTGAATGTCATCCTCCGCTGTTGATGCTAGGGAAGTGACATCATCGTAACTATCCACTTCCATGCTTTCAGGTAGTGAATCATTCATTGTGGCTGAGTGTTTTGTACACAAGACGGCATAGTTTTGGAGTCATATACATGCCCACTTCCCAATCCGAAGATATACGAATGCGACTGGCGGCCCTGATTGGTACGCGGAAACGCAAGTTTGATGAAAAAAAAAAAAAAAGAAGAAGAAAAGGTCGGCAAAAGTGTGTGAGAGAAGTGAATATAGATGAAGAGACACTGCTGACAACGATGGCTACCAAGGTTGGACCTGTCCCATAACTAAGCTCACCTAACCAGGCCTAAGGACAAGGCACGCCACCCTCCCAACAAGCTGGTAAGTTGGCAGGGTTTCAGACTGGAATTAGTGCTTTGAGCGTTGGCTCGTTGGGACTTTTGGCCAGGAATGTCGATGGTGAAGGTGCGTGCGAGACACGGAGTGGCGTTTTTGTCTTTGCCCGTCGTGAACGGAATGATGATCGAGTGGGAATGAAGCGTGGCAGGGAAAACCTTGAAGCAAATGCTTAGGGACGCTAATTGGAGGAGAAGTGGAGGATGAACTAATGTGATCAAGAAGCGGGGGAGTTTAAAATGGGATTGAGGTTGGTGAGGGCAAGTCCAGCGAGTGTGACTGGGCTATGGGCCTACAAAGGTCGGCGTGTAGGTAAATTGGCAGTAAAAAAGACCCAAGTACCACAACTTCTTCCCTGAGGCGCCAAGTTCTCAACGCGTCAGCACGTGATAAGCGTTTGGCGCGGGAAGTTGGTTTTGGCAATACCCTTCATGTAATTCACTGGTTACAAATGCACGTAAGTATCTTCCTTGCTTTTGGCAAACTGGCAAATTGGTAAGCTGTGCCACAAACAGTCATCCGATGATGCACAGTGCACATACAGACAGGCCTTGTTCATTTGCCGTTCCAGCAGGCATGGAACCGTTGTGCTAATTAATTACTTACTTGGGACGAGCTCCCTGGTGTCCCGCCCAAAGTGGACCATCCAACGTCAACGGAAGCGAGGCTGGACTGCTACACCAAAGAACCAAAAATCTTAGGCCGAAATGGTATGCGGGACAGTCAAGCTTGAAGGACATGAGTCTCAATGTTGCATATATTGCTCTGAAAGGCTTTAAAGTTGCGCCTGTGAAACTAGCAGGAGCGAAGGAGCCCCTCTTCTCCCGTCGGACAAGAGCGAGATGGGCATTGAGAGAGGCGGAGGTAGGAAGGGGTGGGTTGGCAAGTACCTGGTACCTGAGAGGCCCAGCAACCCACCTCCAACTTTTCGATGGGAAGGATTGGGTTCAAGCTCGGAGGTCTAATTCAACCAGCCCAACAGCACCAGAGACGGGCGCCAGCTACGCCAGCGACTGGGCAGCATACTCCCTAGGCGAGGTACCTACAGTAGCATAGCGCCTCGGATCCGCCGACGCGCTGCGCTGCTGGAACTGTTCTTGTTAAAAAGAAAAAAAAAAGTAGTTGATGATGGTGGGGGATGCTGGGGAGCTCTATGTACCTCCTCTGACGCCGTCGCATTTCCCATCCCAGCCTCATCTCGTCCTTTATGCTGCAGCCTGTAAATAGGTAGCCATGATAGGAGCGTATTTCACTGCCTAGTCATCGCAACGGCCACCCATCGCCATGCTTTTCTCGCCAGTTGCTGCCTGGGCTGATGGGCGTGTTCCCGATCAAAGTAGGGGCTGTTAAAAAGCTCAGGGCGCTGCCAATTTTGGACCAGGTTGCATTCCCTCCCCTCCCTCCAATTGCCCCCAGCGCTCTCCACTGCCCAGGTGCCCAGTATTTCAGCAGTGAGGTAGCCTGTACCCAGTACACCGTTGCCTTTTACCTTCCAAGTTACCCCTCGGCACAGCTTTAGGTACGACGACCGCCTATCGCCAGAGCCGCGCATTCTCTCCCTCTCCACATCCCACACATCATCGACGTCGACCTCGCCCTTCCAGCGACCTTTCGCTCTCCAACCTCATTCTCCCGACCATCTCGCTGAAGCCTCTCCCATCGCCGCCATGGCAAACGACGAGTATGATGTACGTCCTACCTTATCCTCCACTCTCGGACACCCTCGTTTCCCACCACGTTGCTGACCGTAGACCCCCTGTGCAGTTCCTCTTCAAAGGTACCATCACCCCCTTGGGCCACCGCCTGTTCCCCCATTCGCGATCCGCGCCGCGCCCGGCTGTGACTGACTCCCCGAACCTCTAGTTGTGTTGATCGGTGACTCTGGAGTCGGAAAGTCCAACCTTCTCAGCCGATTCACTCGAAACGAGTTCAACCTCGACTCCAAGTCGACCATCGGTGTCGAGTTTGCCACCAGGTCCATCCAAGTAGATTCAAAGACAATCAAAGCCCAAATTTGGGATACCGCCGGTCAGGAGCGATACCGCGCTATCACTTCCGCCTACTACCGTGGTGCCGTTGGAGCTCTGCTCGTCTACGACATCAGCAAGCACCAGACCTACGAAAACGTCACGCGATGGCTCAAGGAGTTGCGGGATCATGCTGATGCCAACATCGTGATCATGCTGGTGGGAAACAAGAGCGATTTGAGGCACTTGAGAGCTGTCCCGACTGAGGAGGCCAAGTCTTTCGCCAGTATGTTCACCCATTGCGCCTTCGTTACCTTACGTCACTCGCATTAGCATTCGCGAACGCACAAATAAGCGCTCTTTTGCTGACAAGTCTTTTTTGTGTAGGCGAGAACCACCTGTCCTTTATCGAGACATCTGCCCTCGACGCCAGCAATGTCGAGCTTGCATTCCAGAACATCCTGACAGGTACGCCACCCCTTGTCAACCCCCCTGTCAATTGGATCGAGTACCAATATTAACTATCTCGCACAGAAATTTACCGAATCGTATCCAGCAAGGCCCTCGACAGTGGCGACAGTGCTCAAGCCACCATTGGTGCGGGCACTAACATCTCGCTCAGCAAGCCCGCCGACGATGAGGCGGCAAAGGGCGGAAAGTGCTGTTAAGTTGTTTGCGGGAACCGTGTTTGCAACGGTTTAGAAGGCTTTGCCGGGGTGGGATACCAGGCGTCTCATTTATTCCCTGGAAATGTTCGTCACATAAGGAGAGACTCGAGGAGACGAGGAATCGTGATACGTCTTTTTTATATCAGAAGGCGCGGTTACTTCGGCTTTCCTTTGTTCTTGTTTGTCATGATGGTTGTCTGGGTTGATGCGTCCAACGATCGCTGCGAACATAGTCATCTTACGTAGCTAAATGAATTCTTTAATGCTCAATCAATTTTGACGTGGGTTTTTGAATCATGATATGTCATTGTAGTTACTGGCACCAAGCACCTTCAGCACTATCCTAAATATTACGTTGCCAAGGATGCGGCTTAAAATGGAGTGTTGGCTTCATTCAACCGAAGAATGCTGTTTTCGCAACTCTGGGGGCATACTATCCAAGCTATTTTGGTCAAGTCAAGACTGCTCATTGGTTTCTGTCATTCGATTCTGGCCTCTTGCTAACTAGCCACCCTAGGAAGTGTGGGCGGTGTCCTTTGACTCCACGTAGGACTCCACGTAGGACTCCACGTAGGACTCCACTTGTTTCTGATAAGAAAGCTAGAGAGCTTATCGCTACGGATTTTCTCCACTGCCGACCAAATTTTTTGGTAAACCACCCGCCACTGCATCGCCGCAAAGTCATAGCAGCGAATCTCTTGTTCTCTTTACAACTATCTGACGAGGTACCGCAGACCATATCTCGCAACAATGGCGGCCGTGTACAAGTCAATTTCCAAATCTGGGTCTTCCAAGTCTGATGCGCCCAGCAATGGCCCGAAGAAGAACAAGCAGAGGGTCCTGATTCTCTCCTCCCGAGGTGTCACTTTCAGGTACGAAATTTCCCCCTCGTCCTTGTTCTCACAAAGCGCATCTGTCTAACATCAATGACTGGATAGGCATCGTCATCTTCTCAATGATATCGCCTCGATGCTTCCTCACAGCCGCAAGGACGCCAAGTTCGACTCCAAGACAAAACTGTACGAACTGAACGAATTAGCCGAGCTTTACAACTGCAACAACGTTATCTTCTTCGAAGCGCGAAAAGGAAAGGATCTTTACGTGTGGTTCAGCAAAGTTCCTAATGGTCCCACCATTAAATTTCATCTCCAAAACCGTATGGATTCACGACCGCGCGCATCTCGTTCCGAATTTACTGACAAAAATAGTTCACACCATGGAGGAGCTGCACTTCACCGGTAACTGCTTGAAGGGCTCAAGACCGATCTTGTCTTTCGACGCTGCCTTCGAAAAGCAACCCCACCTCCGCGTTATCAAAGAGCTTTTCCTTCACACCTTCGGCGTTCCCCAAGGTGCGCGTAAATCCAAGCCTTTCATTGACCATGTGATGGGTTTCAGCTACGCCGATGGCAAGATTTGGGTCCGCAACTACCAGATTAACGAAGTTGAGGCTTCCGCGACGAAGGATGGAGAGGAAGAAAACAAATCTAGCGGATCCAAGTCCAGTGGCAAGGACACCGATATCAATTTGGTTGAGATTGGCCCTCGATTTGTTCTGACACCCATTGTGATCCAAGAGGGATCTTTTGGCGGGCCCATCATCTACGAGAACAAGGAATTCGTGTCGCCAAACCAAGTACGAGCCGACCTCCGAAGGTCAAAGGCTGCGCGACACAATGCTCGCGCTGAGCAGAACGTGGAGCGACTATCTAGGAAGAGTGATCTGGGATTGCGGTCCAAGGATGGCGAGCGGGCACCCAAGGATGAGCTGGATACTAAGATGCTGTTCGCCTAGACTTTGTGATACCATTCGATCCTCTCTTGGCTTTCTAGGTCTCTATTAACGGGACGGGGTGTAGGAGTTTATGGATAATTAGTTATGCAGTACAGGTCACTAAAAGAAATATTCCTTTGCTCGTTTACTAATTTTTATGCTTGATTAAATATGCTTGCTCAAATATGCTTGCTAATTTATCTCGGGTTGCCCGGGCGCGCTCAGTCGCATCATCATTTTGCCTGGAGAGTCGGTAAATATTCGGACATGCAATATCAGGGTCGTGACTCAGGCAGCGTGTCTTCGTGCCCCCTTTCCTAGCATGCGTCGTTCATCTCATTTCCGACATCATCCAGGCATGGCCAGTATCACAATGTCCTTGTTGATCCCCATGGCGTCTCTATACACACCACAGGATTTGTCCCAGAGTGTCCCTCACACTTTCTCAAGCCCCAAGGCCGGGGTGGCCTACCTGTAATCTTCGACGTGTTACCCGCATCTGGTGACTCAGCTGTCAACACTGAGAAGCGATAAGAGAGCCCAACGTCTCCAGTTCGTTGGTTTCTTTTTTCTCTCTTTAACGTCTTTACCATTCTGTGAAGACTAAATTCGTCCTTGTAATAACACAGGCTTGACCTAAGGCATACATTGCCCGGGTACACTTACATCGTGATATACTCTATCATCGCGACGTTGATATTGATCCTCCTGGTCGATTCTGAAATCGATTTCATTGGTCATTTGGACCACCACACACAAAGATGTTTTCTCTATCCGGTGAGTCGCTGTATTTTAGCCGAGTTTGCACAACTGAGTGCTGATTATTCATAGGACCGGCCGTGGCGACAAGTCACTGATCAATACCCATAATTCTGGACTCGTTCTTTCTAGCAAACAAGACGCCGCGTGCCATTTTGTAGCATCTTGTAATTGGCGATATATCACTCATATTCAACCTCCCTCAATCCCTCTCAACCTCAAATACAACCACGGAGAAATAAACCACCATCTAAATCGGATTTTTTTCTCAAGTATACCTCTGCATTTAAGATGGTCAACATGGCGGGACCTACAGCTCAAACATGCTGTTTGACTGGTCTCCCTGTCGAGATTCTGCTCGAAATCTACCACCAGCTTAACTTAGACAGCGTTTATGACCTTGCTGCTACTCATCGTTCATTACACGATCTATTTCAGGAACGGAAAGCCAGCATCTTGATCCCGATCCTCACTCGGGATTTTAGCCCTTTTGATGAGCTATTGCAAGTCTATACCGCATCCTCTAGCGACTTGGAGTCTACCGGGGGGCTATATAAACCTCATCGAATTGTCTTCAAACGCTACCCTGGGGATTGCGGAGCCGTTCTTGCCCCTCAACCAAATTCCCGTCCTATGCCAGTAGTAGAAGGACCCCACAGTGGCTTCACAGAGGTCCTCAAGGCTGGCAAAACCTATCCAGCACCTGCTTCCACCATGAAGACAGCTATATTGACTGAACTCGACCTGGGAACTCTTCTCAAATACTGCAAAATTGTACGCGGGTGGGAAGAACGTTTTCCCCAAATGAGGTGGTTTCATGAGCCAGGAAACTGCCGGCTTCTCCGCCCCCATGAAGGAGAGAGATTCCGCCGAGCTTTTTACAGGTGGTGGCTCTACGGGTTCTATTTCCATGGCGACTTCCCACGACCGAGAGTTGGGCTTCCAGAGCCATTTGTGGATGATATCCGGACTAGTCAAATGCGACGACACCCAACAAGCGAGTTACTGGAGTTGATGGATTTAGTCGAGACGATGAAAGATGTGGTTTTGCATTATCTTTGCCCCCGCCTTGACCCATGCCAACTAACTGTAAGACAAACCTGAAACCATCCATCACTAGGTAGCTGACTTGAAGCGTAGGGTTGTTGTGACTCACCTCTTATCGACACAGTAGATCGCCCACAATCCCTTCTGACGGGATGGACTGACCAAAGCCCTTGGGGGCGTATTGTCAAAACTTACGCAAAGCTTGGCCCCGAGGAGTTGATGCATCTCTTCGAGAACATCTACAGTTACCCTCGGGGGCGGCTTATCGTCGAAGCCAGACTGAACAATCCTACACTTACATTTGACCAAGAGTCTATCCAGGTCGCTATTAGGTGCGCCTTAGATGAACGTCGATGGCTGGACAGAATGCCAAGTTTGCCCGAGGATAGTGCTGGCGGCATCATTGATTTTGATGATGACCGCGACAACGAACGTCTGGCGCTCTGTGACGATGCAAGACCCGATGGATCTCTTCCTCTAGGCGCCAAATTTGTCCGGTCCTTTTCCCAATATTCTCCTCGAGGTGATGATGGATCCTATCTTGAGACACCTCATCAACAGGATTGGGTTGGTGGACGGTTTATTGTGCCTTCCGTATACTGAGTGTTGGTTTAAATGGCGCTCCGTAGACTATCAGGCCAGTCATGTTTAATTCTTGTCAGCATTGGGCAGACACGAAAATCGCATTTGAAATTAGAGGACCAGTGTCTATTTATCCTTTGTGACCCCTTTTATAGAGTAGCATATCAAACTAGTGGTCAGTGGTACAAACGCCAAGGCGCAACATTGAAATAAAATCCTGCATACAACTCATCTCAGGTTGAAATAATGGTCTTTTCAGCCCATATATTTTCTTTTTTCGGATTGAACCCAATGGCATCAGTACTAGGCGAATAAAAACTTTTTTTTTTTGGGATAAAAAAAAACCAACACTGCAAGGGATGATCCAACACTGTTGTACACGCGGTAGATCATGTGTTATGACGGATTAGCGGAGAGCAGCCGCTAAAGGTCTCCCCCCACAAGGCCAGCTGCCCACTGAAGGCAGGAGCTCACCTCACTGGCTAGTAGCACCGAGGACAACCCGCCAAAGCCATCCGCGCCACGGAGCCTCACCTTCACATCTAACTTAAAGATAGGCGGCCCAGGCCAATCTACGCCTTCACCCCTGTGCGCCTCCGCAGCACCTCTGCCTCTCCACTCTCCTCGGCACCAGACACGCCCGTACTGCTCTGCTCGCAGCGAAGCCCTCTCCTGGTTGTCTGCAAGAGGCCCCTCGTGTGCGTTGATCGCCTCGAGCGCCCTTCATCGTGCCATCCTGGCCTTCGGGGGTGCTCGTTGCAATTGTTTGGTGAGTTTGTGTGGTGCATGCGCACTGGTTGTACAATAGCATCAAGTTTTCTCGAGTTTGCGTTTTCATACCCTGTTTCTTTTTTTTGTTTGTTGCCCCTTATTAGCGCGCTGTTGTCTTGTGAGGTGAATGTGAGTCTTTGTTCTGAGACGTTCACTGCCTACCTTGGTGTTATAAATGACAGCACTCTACTAGTATTTGCTTTGCAATTTCAATCCCCCCTTCACAAGAGCTTGTATTTTTACTTTTAATTTCTTTTGGCTGCAACTGTTTTATTTCTCGACTAATCCCGAACTAGATATTCACTATAGCGAGGTTGAGTCTGGATCCGCTGTTTACTTCTGAGCAGGTACATCGACGGCATCCAAGGCTAAAACCTGCGATATATTTACAATGAGTTCAGCTACCCCTATGGAGAATGAAGACCACCCCATGGAAGATGCTGGCCCTCCCAATGGAGTTCGTGAGGATGGCAGCAATGACATTGCCGACGATGACACCGCATCAGGGGGAAGCTACGATCCAGAAAGCGACCCCGAGCCTCAAGATCTTGCATTAGATCAGATGCGACGGCGAGGTCTCCTTCCAACTGGTTGCTGCTATGACGACCGTATGAAGCTTCACATGAACGCAGATTACAGCCCAAATACGCATCACCCAGAAGATCCTCGTCGCATCCACGAGATCTTTAAAGCGTTCAAGAAGATGGGTCTCGTTTACACTGGTCCAGAATCGGAACTGGCGAGAATTATTAAAGAGTGTCCAACACGGTACATGTGGCGGATTCCAGCTCGCGAAGCAACCCGCGAAGAGATATGTCTCGCTCATTCCCCTGACCATTTGAGCTGGGTTGAGAATCTGCAGAACCTTAGCACCGCCGAACTCAGAGAACTTACACGACAATATGACCAAGGCCGCGAGTCTCTGTACGTCGGCAGCATGTCATACCCAGCCGCGATGCTCTCCGCAGGAGGCGCCATCGAAACCTGCAAGAATGTCATTATGGGGCAGGTCAAAAACGCTTTTGCAGTCATTCGCCCTCCAGGACATCACGCCGAGTTCGATGCACCCATGGGTTTTTGTTTCTTCAACAACGTTCCCGTTGCGGTAAGGACCTGTCAACAGGACTATCCAGAACTGTGCCGAAAAGTTCTTATCCTGGACTGGGATGTTCACCATGGCAATGGCGTCCAGAATATTTTCTACGAAGACCCCAACGTTCTTTATATTTCAATCCACGTGTATCAGAACGGTCACTTCTATCCAGGCAAGCCTCCAAACCCCATGACTCCTGATGGCGGGATCGAGAATTGTGGGAGTGGGCCTGGACTTGGCATGAACATCAATATCGGTTGGCACGATCAGGGTATGGGTGATGGGGAGTACATGGCCGCCTTTCAAAAAATTGTCATGCCAATTGCCAAAGAATTTAACCCAGACCTCGTCGTTATATCCGCCGGTTTCGACGCTGCTGATGGTGATGAGTTGGGAGGATGTTTCGTCTCTCCAGGCTGCTATGCTCACATGACGCATATGCTCATGTCTCTTGCTGATGGAAAAGTTGCTGTTTGTTTAGAAGGCGGTTATAATCTCAAAGCCATCTCCAACTCAGCGGTTGCCGTTGCGCGGACGCTCATGGGCGAGCCCCCTCCGAAAATGGAGCTTCCCAAAATCAACAAGGAGGCTGCACGAATACTAGCTAAAGTACAAGCCCACCAAGCGCCATACTGGGAGTGCATGCGTCCTGGTATCGTCGATGTTCCCGAAGTTCAAGGCCTCAATGCACACCGACTGCATGATGTCATCAGAAATGCACAGCGCCAGATTCTTCAGGCTAAACACAACATGGTCCCACTATATGTGCAGCGCGAACAACTTTACAAGTCATTCGAAAACCAGGTTCTAGTAACGCCAAGCTTGCATGCCGCGAAAAGGATCTTGATGATTATCCATGACCCGTACGACAGCCGTTTATAACTAAGGAACTATCCACTAACACATTACAGCCCCCAACTTTTGGCACAGCCAGATGTTATTGATACAACGGTAGAACCACACAATGCTTGGGTGGTAAGGGATCAAAATCACATCTTCAAGCTCCAGACACTAATTATAATAGGTCGATGGAGTCACAGAATATATTGATTGGGCGGTTAGCCAAAAGTTTGGTGTAATAGATATCAACGTCCCTGCATACATTACACATGAAGAGGTACATATTATATATACCCCATGTGACCTTATTTATTCTAACAACGTAGGATTCCGATGCATTTATCCCTGCATCGCAAGAGAGGGCTTTGCAGGAGCAGATACAATCTTTAGTCTGTTACCTGTGGGACAACTACCTGCAGCTATATGATGCCGACGACTTCTTCGTAATGGGCGTTGGAAACGCCTACCTTGGCGTCAAAGTTCTATTGCTAAATAGAGGTAATAACTTGCTCCGCATGAATCAAACCATATCGCTGATCATCGTTAGATTGCAAGACAAGGATTGCAGGTGTCGTCAATTTTGTCACAGGCAATCTTCGACCCGTCAAATCTGATATTGACACTGATCTATCCTCGTGGTATAAAGAAAACTCTCGTGTTTATGTCGCAGGCGATCACGCCTGCTGGTCAGACCACGACCTCACCAGGAAAGTCAACAAGAGACGATTTGGCACTGTAATCAAGAGCCCCATGTTCGGTCTCAATAAGATGATGCAGGCGCATGCGGGAGAGGCACAGGAATGGATCATGGGAAGAGTGACCGAGTCTTCGGAGGGAGATACAACGGATGAGGACAAGCCATAAGATGGTTTTCAAAAACTTTCGAGACCTGTGTAGAATTTTGCTCGTTGCACCGAGTCAGGGGTCTCGACAGCCCTGGATGGAGCAATCGATGGACCAACGGGCTTGTGCGAACTACTTTCTTTATCTTTAGGAACGGTATAAATGTCTACAGTTTATATAATTTTTTTGAGATTTAAATTTCTTTTTTAATCAACCATGCTTCTTTTCCCCTTCCTTTCATTTTTCTTTTTTAATGCTCGTCAATTGTCTAAACAATTTGCCAATGCTTGTTGGTCAAATTCACAGTGTAATATACAGTCTGCGACAAAATGTACACAGTGTTCTTATCTTATCCGGCTGCCGGGAGACGAAATATCCGTCGAATCTTTGGAAGCTCCTGACTCCAGGCGTCAACACGCGTGCTTGCGCTCCTCCACCAAGCTCGAAGCTCCCAACTTTTCTCCAACAAAGCGCCTGCCGTTCGTTTCATCGTAGAGAACCCTGCAACCATGGATCGCGATCGTGGTAGGAGGTGAGTGAATCTGCTGTTTTTTTTTTTTTGCCCCCCCCCTATGCCCTACGCGCTCCCATTCGTCATCACCTATCACCCATTCTTCGCAAAACCTTGGAATCAGCATTTTGGTGCCACCATGATAGCACTCGCTTTGGAAGAGTCGCATACACCTCCGGCATTCTTATTTCTATACTATCCGGGCGTGGAACATCAGGATACCGACGGGGCCTTACGTGACCGAGTTACACTATGTTTCCGATCCCCTCTCAACTCCCGCTTCGACATCGACAGGAAACGCGAGATCAGGCCGAGTCACACCTTTCCACATCGAGGACGCAGATCATGAAACCAGGCCAAAATATGATGATGACGAATGTCATGCCCGCGACCAGATGATAGCCAGTGCAACGGTTGCGCGCAGCAACTTCAATGATATCGCCACATACAGCAATTGCTTTGTTGGACTAGAAGGGCATCCTCGTGCGCCGGAGTTACTTGAAAGAAAATATCGACCATACGCTCTGAGCTCCCACATACTTGAGTCGATTCTCCTGCCATACATCCCCGACGAGCCCACATGGGTTTCTTCAAATACCTCCTCGAAGACCCAATCAACCGCAATGGCGATCGTGCGATTCCCCACGTTGACTTGTTGACACAAAACGATTCGAAATACGGTTGTCCGTGGATCCGACTGTGCGATCTCAATCTGGGCGACGACTTCATCCGGCCATGTCGGTATTTCCTCGAGAATCGTGTGGGGTTTTTTTTCTTCTATCTCACGGCGTCTGGCTATGGAAAGTCATACGGCTCTTCGAAGGCCATCAAGAGCAACTATGAACCTCCCAAGCCCACTCTGGCAAGTGATGTCAGTTGGGGGGGAACCGAGGGGACCCGAAGATATATGTTTTATGAAAGCCACCCTAGTATTGTTTGCAAATGTTTGTTCAGTGAGGGGATATCAAGCAAGAATGCTTTTTTTTTCCACTTTGGGCCTCTTCGTTGTTCTTTTTGTTTGCTTCGCCCCTGGCAATACCCCACATATGCACATTTCTCATGCAGACAGGCCTTTATTTGCCGACGCTAACTAAGAAAAGGTACGATGACGGAGAAGTCGTTAGATACGGCGCAGGTGAATCATGGAGACCAACTCCTCGGGATCGATCACCCAGGCGAGCCCGCAGTCCCATCCGGGATAGACCTAGAAGCCCACGGCCACGGAGCCCCCGTCCCCGGAGCCCCCCTCCTGCGGCCTCGGACAGCTACGTTCCTGGGAGATACCCACCAAGACGACGGTCACGAAGTGGCGGTGATCGTTATCGACGGGAGCGATCGAGAGATCGAGAAAGCCCACGCCGACGGGAACGCACCAGATCCCCTCCCATGAGACGTCCATCCCCTCCCAGGCGTAGTTTGTCGAGGCGACCGTCCCCCATGCGAGGTGATCGGTATGAGCGTCCACGATCTCCCGGCAGGGATTGGGACCGAGATCGTGAGCGTGATCGTATGAGAGATCGAGAATGGGATCGAGATCGAGTTCGTGATAGAGAGCGCGATTTTGATCGTCGAGATGACAGGTAAGCAGCATTTTATTTGCCATGTTAAAACTTGTAGCTAACTTGAGGAGACGGAGGTCAAGATCACCATATGGTCGAGAAAGAAGAGAGAGAACGCCTCTTGGAAGGTCACCACCTCGAGGTCCCAGTGGCGGTGGCTCCTATCGTCCGCGCTCGCGTTCTCTCAGCCGACGAGGCGCTGACCGATATCAATCATATCGTCGGGCCTCTCCGCCGAGAGAATCGGGTATTTCATCAGCACTCACATCTCAATCAGCTTCAGGAAGATCATCTCCTCGCCCCAGCTCAATAAGAGCCCGCTCACCTCCCCTCCAACCTCGCGAGGAATCCCCTCGCCATGTCCCAATTCCTGGAGCTGTCCCTCTCAGAGATATTGCACGACCTACCCCGTATGAGCCAACTACACCAGCCTCCCGTTCACCCCCCCGTGGTCCCGCCGCTCTTCGAGCTCCTCCAACCGGTCCTTCTGCGAACAGAAACTTCACAACACCTGTTGCCACACCAGCACCCCCGCCACCAGTCCGAACACAAACACCTACTGCTCCCCCCCTTCGGTCAGAAACCACCAGTCCAACCAACCCTCCAGCAGGTCCCCGAGGATACGTTCCTCCAGCCCGAGGAGGATTTGCACCGCGTGGTGGCGGACGAGGTGGGTGGACACAACCACCCACGAGACACATGCCAGGGCCTTTACCATCTCCATCAACGCCAAATGGACCTTCAACTATTCCCACTGGTCCCCGTGCTACGCCCTCTAATGCACCTTCGTCGTCTACCCCAACACAATCCCGCCCTTTCAACCCTCCCACTGGTCCATCAGCCCAGCACTCGAGTGGTCCCCGGCAGACATTGGCGCAGAGCATGCTTGCAACACTCCCGCCCCTCATTCCCGGTGGCAAGTTAGATCCTTCCATGACGCCTGTTACTCTAGGGGTGACTCGAGAAATTGAACCTCATTATCGGAAACTGAAAGATGAAGAAGAAAAACTTAGGGACGAGCTTCAGGCTAAACAAGAACGTTTACGGAAAAGCTTGTACAACTGGGATCGGCTGGAGCGTGAGTCACGAGCTTGGGAGATGCGTAGTGATTTGAGTGAGAAAAGTATGAAGAATATGGCCGGCGAAGGCATGGGCGGCGCGGCGTTTTAAGAAAGCAAAATGGAATGTGTCCTCGGTTGAGATGGCATTGGCAATGACAGCAGACTGGCGTAAACGGGGAGGGTTTGACGACTTTGTATTAACAGCAATCAATTTATGCACGCGCGGCTCTGGAATGGACAGCAGCTATGTTAATTTTGTACGTGTACAATACAACAGACGAGGAACAGCATCTCATGATTAAAGTAGCCATTGGTGTGGGATACCTCTATAAATCCACCATCTGCTTCTTGCATACATTGATGGCCTTGTCTGGCCAGGTCTCATGTCCTTATGGCGTGCCAACAATCTGCAAACACGAGCTACGTAAAGAATAATTCTTGGTATCAAATATCTTGCTGTGATACGATGTGGCAAGAGCCACAGTAATCTCCGCACCTTTCTCCATCAAATCTTGAGACGATTTTTCAAAAAAAAAAAAAAAAAAAAAATATTATATAGACGTAAATCGACCTAATAATGTTTTATCCAGCTTTGAAATTGCTCTGTTTACTTCCACGACTTGAGATGTTGTTATGTTTTCATGGGTTAGGTTGATTGAAAACACTCTATTTAAACCGGACAGTTCTATCATGAGTGTAAAGGAAATACTTGAATTCCCACAATCTTTCGTGGAGGATAAATGCGGTCTAAGCCAAGCTAACACTTGCGAGGCCCTTCGGTATTTAAATGTAAGTAGAAGTAATTGCGCTATTAGAACCGTCAAGACAATAATGATGTAGACGGTGCAGGTTGAGGAGCTAGCTTACTTCCCACTCTAAATCATACTTCATACAGTTGTTGTTTGTGTCGCAAAAAGATAACGTTATAGTCACACATCTTCGATTCGTAAAGCCACCAGGGCACCACATGATAATTCGTGACGCATATGCAGTACAGGCTAGATCACCAGGCGTAAGTAGGTTCATCATATTCATCTTGGTCCCCATCCCATTCTCCGTCAGATTCGGATCTGTCTTCATCCATGAAATCTTCCATGCCAAATTGCAGCTCAGTAGGTTTTTGGTTGTCAAATACGATGGCAACGGTCTTGCAAAGGCCTTGGATAGCGGGTATGCCCGGCAGGTTCATCCCGCCTTCTCTCGAGTTAGAGCCGGCAATGTCGGAAACTTCTACGTTGCCAGTATCCTCAGAGGCATCAAATTCATCCTCGTCTGTATCAGGATCTTGGTATGTTGGTCGGCGGCGGGTGTTGCGCGAGATTCGCGAATTGTTGTGAATTGGAGAATCCGAGTCAGATGTTTGTGCTGCAATACGTGTGCTCCGACGAGATGGGCCGTCGGATTGTCTAGTTGTCTTGGCGGTCTCCTGTGGAGTATCGGACCTTTCCTCAGTTGGTGGCAGCCGCAGTGACGAGTGGTTTTTGGGTGGCTCAAAGGGGCGAAGGAAGACTCTATCCAGCCTCTTTCGCCACTCGTGGCGCATGCTTGCACGGGCTTTCCAGGGAATGTTCAGCATGGTCTTAACAGCAAGATGCCGCAGGTTGGGGAGACTACCAGCGCTGTCGATCAGTGATTGGAGAAACATCTCAGCCGTCTCCACGCTCCAATGTCGGATATGTTCGAAATCCAGCACGCGGATGCTGCTTGGCCATTTTGGAATTTGATGTGGGAGTAAGGCATGCTCATACAAAGGATCAGCGTCATTGTTGACCAGCGAAAGCGAGTTATGGTGGCGGAAATATGAGAGGTTCATGTGAAGCTCCTCAAGATTGGGGCATGCGTCGGCTAAGCTTGTTAAAAAGCCCAAGTCCAAAGATTGGTTGTGCGACAAGACTAGGCTGCGAAAATGCCTGCCATGCGAGTGGAGAAAGGGTTCCAGATCATCCGACTTCACCTCCCAGCAATTGATGAGCCCAAGATGCACCAGGGACTTTGGAAGCAGTGGGAGCATGCGATGGTTCATGACAGTGGACGATTCAAACACAAGGTGGTTAAGAGATTGCAATTTTGATATGGCCGCGGCAATGGAATCGATGACAGCGCCATCTTCATTGTACAATTCCAGCTCTTTTTCTTCATCTCCAGGCTTAGGGCGCGGCTTGTACAGGGATGGCACCTGAAAGTTGGTGAAGCTCAACTTGGTAAGATGGGTAAATGCGGGGTCTTGGTGCACACGAGCGATATCTGTGAAGGTTGCAACATGTCCGCCCAAAAGTCTTCCGCTCCACTCCCAACTTTTTAGCATAGTATGGTATGGCTTTTCATCGGAAGGCTCTGACTGGACAGTAGATGACATTAGCGCGCGAAAGATGTCTTCTGAGTAGTGCCATCTGACGGTACGGTCAAGCTCTCTATACGGCGGTTGATCATGCTGAGTAAAGAATACTAATTCTTTGAGACGAGGCAAAGGATGTACAATCTTGTACAAGACTGTCTGTGGTACAACTTGAATATCTATGTAGACAGACTCGATTTTGGTACGATAGTTCAGCCGAGTCTCAGATGGCGGACGCTCCAAAAGGGCAGCGAGACGCCTTGCCTTCCCCGAGGTGGTAATTGGTGGGCATCGGTAGATTGCTGACAGGGCAGGCTCTACAAAAGCCTTGCATGTCGTAGCAGCATTAAGCAGCCAGTTGACGTCTAGTGTGTCATAGCCACCAGTTGTAGCGGCATAGTAAAAGATGTCGACCCATGCACCATAGGGCATCTGGGCGTTACACCAATCAGGAATAACACCTGTAGGGAAAGCGAATTCGGGCTTGTCTAGGGTAATGCGGCGCTTTTTGGGGGCCTTTGATCTCGTGCTGGAGCGACTCGGGCGTTTCTTAATACCTTGACGAGGTTGTTTGCGCATCGAGGCTCGCTCGACTACAGGTGCGTCATGGGTCAACCGAGGAGCAGCGCTACGATGCGCACTTCGGAGGCTTCCACGCCTATCTGCAAGGGGCTTTGTGACAGTGCGACGAGTGTTTGGGCGAGGGTGGGATCCGAAATGTGCATCGTCAGCCGCCGCTTCACTGTCCAGATCTGACTCAGGATCCTCGGCGCTCGAAGCAGACGATGCTGAAACGTCTTCATTACTGGAAGAGTTTTCATCATAATTAATTATAGGATGCGACCGCGATGAAGTGCGCACCGGGTGAGCGACTTGTGTTTGGGATGCACGACGAGGATTGCGACGGGTTGCATGGTTGCGGTCGGGAAAATCGGAAGCTCGTGTTCTCGCCATTACGATACGAAAGCCTGGCAAAAGCAAGCATTGTCAGTCCATAACTCCGTTTCCGAGATAGGGACACCCATTAAAGGGAAATCAAAGCGGCAGAATGTGCACAAAGAAGACAAAAGTTGGCGCAAGATGACAATGCACATACCCAGTGAAGCCAGGGCTTGGTGTCACTGTGTTCGACGCTGACCGCCCTCAACCCAGGCTGCAAGGGACTCGCGGGGCCCGGAGTAGGTGAAAAAAATCTAAGCAAGGTTATTTATCCATGAAAGCTTTGTCTGCGGAGTCAAAGTATGGATCACGATGCCATCAAAGAATAGCAGGACGGACTAGGGGCGTCACAAAGGGAGGGTTTGGAGGGGCAAAGTCAAGTCTGGTGGTGCCTGGAAGGGAGCAGAGGCCTGCAGCCTCGCACTAGGGATCCGCTGGACGAAGTGGGCCGCCCTGACTCAGAGCCAATCATTGACGACCGGTTCGAGCCAAGATAGCGCGAGACCCTTGGGAGAGCAAACGTGAAGCCGTGCGCATTGCGTGGTTTGAAATTTACGAGTCCAGAAGTACCTCAAGAAATAGCTTCTTCTTTGTGTCTTCACGGGCAATAGAAGAGCCTTTCTCATGAAGTCTCCCGGGTTTCTTCCATTGTTAATCAATTCTGTATTTAATAGCAATGGCGTCTCATGATGGCCAACCGAATGTGCAACATGGTCCACAGCGGCCCCGATAATCGCATGGCAAACTTACTGAGGCGTCCCGGTTCCGGGGACCTCGGCTTTAGGCATAAAATCACGTCGCATTTTGGTGCGTTGGCGCGCTGTTCAAAAGCAAGTGGGCCGCCTGGGTCGCTCTTACTCATGCGTGAATGGTTCCTCGGCGGCTTCTAGGATTGGTGATTCAAGCGCTAGTCCGCATTGGGAGTCTCAATAGAATCTCCCTGCTCCGTCACCTGGCTGCTGGCACGCGTCTCACTGCACTATTCGCAGCCGCCGCGCTCACGGGTCAATCTTCAGCATCGGTCTGCACAACGACTGCCACTGATTCAATCGCTGCCGCCGAGAACCCGATACGCCATCTCTTCTCCTGCTGGATGTGACGTCTTTCTGCTGAAGAGAACGTGAACCAAGCAGTGGCTCTAGCGGGCTGCACGCGACTGCGCTGTCCTCATTTATTTACATCTTCTACCTCATCCACGTCCACCACTCACTTCCATCATTAAACACCCAAACTCGCCCAGACAGCGAAGTTGAGCCTTCTTTTCATTGTTACTCCCCCTTTCGCGCTCGAAATCTCTTTTCGTCGCCCTGGTCTTGGCCTTTCGCTCTCACGCCCTTTTCTCATTTGCCTTTGCTGAGCGCCTTTCACGGCCACGCCGAAGAACAAAAATTAGACCATGAGCGCCGCCACCACCACCATCCACCTTTGAATGTCTCTCAGCAGTCGAATTCACCAACGAAGGAGCAGCAGGAGCCAGTGCTCTGCTTGCTCGTCTCACCGTTCCTCGCCTCTTCTGTGACCCCGTCTCTCCGCCATGAACTTGAAAAGGCGCAGCCAGCGAACGGCCCCCTTTACCCAACAGAACTGGCTTAACGGAATCAACCCATTGCAAAACCAAGCCATGGGTGTTGCGCTTTCTACCCCTAGGCGCCACCAGGCGTATTCCGTAGATGACAGCACTCCGCCTCAAAAACGTCGCCGATTGTCATCGCCGGACTCGCTCGACATGGATCATCTCATTGCCTCTCCTCACGCCTCAGAAAATCGCAACACATTGCGCATTGAAATTTTCAAAATCTTTCACAAGGAGTCGAAAAAAGTCAAGTCCTATCAAAACTCTGTCGTGCCCCGCGATGTGCTCAACACCAAGGGCAACTGCCGAATTACCATCTATGACACGAGTACAGCTTGGCCTCATCGGGTTCTGCACTGCCAGAATCAATTATGTGACATCACAACGTACAAAAATCCCGTCGGCCCTCATAGGGTAGCCCGAGTTGATATGCCCCGCCCCTTCTTCGTTCCAGAGGAGAGCATGCTAGTCAACAGGCCTGACGAGGATTCTCATGATGTCTCTGCATCGTACAAGCTTGTGGTTGAACTCGAGGCTACTGGCAGTGGGCAGTGGCCGCCTCTCGAGCCACACGATTTCGGCATTCCGTTGGGAGATCAAAGTCCTCTATCCAACATGTCGAGACGTCACTGGGTCATGACCAGCGAATTTTCCGAGGTGCAAGGTAGGATCAAAAATCCCTTGCGCCTCACATCTACGTCTCACCCACAAAAACCTTTGCGTCAAACGGATTATATCATGGATGTCGACCTCCGCTGGACCTCAGGCTTTCGCGCTCTAAAGCGCATTGAAAAGGGCTCAATGCCTTGCATTACTGCAATTGACCCAGATGCGGAAAATTACCCCGAGGGTCGCCTTGAGTCGAACCTTGATGATGAACCTAATGGCATCCTCAATGGCGCTAATGGTCACGTTGGCGAAGATTCCATCCATGAGGCCGAGGATGACCTAGTGGAAGGGGATCAGACACCCAGCAGATCTCTGAGAGCGCGGGAAAAGAACAAGGTTTACAATCTCAAGGTTCTTAGTGACCAAGCACAAGGCAAAGAAAGAAAGCGCAGAGGAAAGGCTGGACAAGCTACGACTGCTGAGGGCCGAGTGACATACTTTCTTCCCATCGATCAGCCTATTAACCTGGATCTCTATCGATGCATCTCATGCGGCTTGATAAACCAGTCCATGGACGTTTTGCAAGCACACCTGAAATTAGCTCACTCTGATTACGAGTATATGCTCGAAACAACCAGCCAAGGGCCGCAGTTCCGGGTCTCATATCGTCCTGAACCCGAGTCGTCTCCTCCCAAAACATTCCATCTTGCGCGACCAATTAAACCCTTCAATCTAGAGACGTTTGTTGCCGGTGATCAGTCATGGGCTACTTCCAGATTCGGGCCAGACACAAGCGGTGAACTCCCGCAATCCCCTGCAAGATCGAGCGCTTCCAGGCAGCTCTTCGGCCCCAGCCCAGAAACTTGTGTAAATTCGATTCCACAAGAGCCTGAACCAGTTAAGAAGCGAAAAAGAGTCCTCATTCCCGAGACTGGTCAACCAGTCTTTGACCCTGTGAGCAAGGCGCGACTCAAACCTGGAGATGAGGTGCCAAGGCCAGTCAAGGATAATGAATGGTTGATCCATAAGCACCGAGAAAACATTGCAGAGTTTTCAGATGTGACTGCAGCGGAGAAGGAATATGTATGCAAATGGGATGCCTTTATCTTGCAGCAAAACCTCACATCGGGTGCTTACTTTCCTCGCGCGTGGATTGCCTTTATTCGAGAACACGTTTCCTGGTTAGCAGGCTCCAAACATCGCATGCTCGAGTTTGGAAAACACTCCAGTTATCTTCTTGCTCGCGATATGCTGAATGACAATATGATCGATGACGCTTTCTGCATGATTAATGAGGAGAGGGCTAAAATCAAGCCCCGAGTCAGGTCGCAGATCAATGCAGCCAACTGCGAGCAAACGCCAGACCCTACTCCAAGTCAATCACCGCGAGCTTCTCAGATTCGGAAAAACAAGAATGGATGTGCCATCTGCCATCTCCCAGTTCTCGGGCCAAAATTACTTTTGTGCTCGAATAAGGTATGTTGGGAATTCTGCCTACTGCAATTGTCTATCTAACCAAAATTCGCAGGCCTGCCCGCACCGTCTTTATCATTCCCATTGCATTAAGGAGAATGCCATTAATCCCGTGAGCCAACCCAGATGGCAGTGTAACTCTTGCAGTGAGCCAAAAGAGGTCTCTTAGAAGGAGGCATCGCCAGCACTGCAAACATCCCAACCCAGTGATGAAGTTGAGGAAGATGGCACTTCGCGATCATGGTCTGCTGGATATGCATCGAAATTGTGGGGACATCACTCATGGGAGGGTGATTCCAAGAAGGCTCTTATTCCTAGCTGGGTTGGCTTGGATTCTTCTTTATCTGGACGGAAACCCAAGCGAGGCCGACCACGTAAAATGCCTCGAAAGTGGCAAGGAACATCTTAAAAGGCAAATAAATGAAAAGCGGGCTCGCAGGTGGTGTAGAATTTTTGGGGAATATGGCGGGTTAATCAAGGCATGGGTTAAGTTAGTTGTTATCTGCATATAATTTTGGCGCCGATGGGAATTCTTCACGGAGGACTTGTTACTTTTCCGTGATCCTTGGGAATCTTTGCGTGGGGCGCCTCTAAATAATCGCCTACAAACTGGTGTCACATTGTTCTGTAACATAAAATATATACTTTTTACGTTTGTTTGCATTTATCTCTTGTTAATTATGGTTGGGGGGTCGTCTGATAACCTTGAAAGGCTTCGGGTTGTTTAAGCAGGGGCAGTTAAAAGTCATTGGAATACTACAATGGTGGCAGTTAATAATATACCGGTTCGATGCATCATGACTCCATGAGCCATGTTCTTTAGCAGTACGTACAAGGAGGTTGAGCAAGCAGTTGCTTGCTTGTCATTTATAACTCAGAATACCATTGCAAGTCTCAAGCCTCAGGTCTCAAGTCCCCAGCACTCCATCCAATTGGCATGCTTCACTCATATTTCAAATGTGAGAGCTGAGTGCCAAACCGGCTTGTAGCGAAAAGGGAACAGACATTGTGAATCCTTGTGTCATTCATTGGCACATCGAAGAAAAAAGGTCTCTCAAGTATAGAACACTACTGCCAACAGCAGGAACGATTGCAAAACACTATATGATCACACGAAGAATTGCTTGCTGGTATCAACCAGGTCAAAATGACACCTGTGTTTTAAATAGAAACTAATTCATTTTGTTTCATTTTGTTCAAACCAGTGCTCTAAATACATTTCCAACCTGAGGGTTGGGAGAAAAAACCCAAACAGTCAATTCCTGGAAAATAGATCTGACTGAGTGTTATCAAATAATGAATGTGAGATCTTCCGGTTGTGGAGATAACATGATGCACTTTACTTCATGAATTCTACAGTGGTTTGGAATCATGCAAGTTGAGATAATCGAACGACAATAAGGAATAGATCCATCGGATCATTCTTCTTGATGCCCATGGTCAATTCTACATAGTTACATCTTCAGTATTTGCACTCTCAAAGAACGATCGTTGGAGATTCTGGGAGAAATATTTACCCAGCTCTCATTTATTAAAATTTTCAGTATAATATCTACCACTTACAATCAAGTATGTAGTCAATATCTCAAAAGGAAAAATCATATAGGACTGGCGTCATCTTGATCGACGCCATGTTATACCACTGGATATCAAGAAAGTTGACATTAATACCAAGTAAATTTTATTCGACCCTGTTAACCAGCTTGGGCCGCTAAAGCAAGGAATACCATTTTTGCTAGTATGTTAAGCCTCCGAGTCAAAGGTAAATGGAGCTAGAGCCAAACAATGAGGCCGTAATCAGGTGTGTAATTATTATTATAAGATTGACCCTTAGACTCTCGAGAAACCACCTCTCTGGTGATTCTGTGGTACGAAACCCATTAGGACACTAGTGACTAGTACCCTGTTGAAGCAACCCCTCTAGCCTTTGCCACACCTTGCCACATGACAGAAATCAACCTAAATTTATCGAGTTTCTCTGAGTTCCACTCTGCATAAGGTGTCTTGATACCCAAGAATGTAAGCAATCTAGACCGTTGGTTGCGAATTTACTATACTCAGTCACAAGTCTACGTCTTTCAACTTCTTGGTGGGTTTTTTTATTCTTGACAAGCTCCTAAAGCTATATGAACTTTAGTTTGGACTTAGCAATATTGCCATGGTGAGGGCTTTTTTTTTTGCTTCTCCCAGTGAACTATTTTGTTTCATGATATTTTCTATGTGCTATTCAAGACGATTACTTCATGTTAAGCTCAAGGTTCGATGAGTGCAGATGGTGCACACGATTCTTGACAAGTCGGCCTTGGCACAAACAACAATGTAACTTCGGACGTGGATTTAAAGTTTATGTGACCTAGATTTGCTGCCTGGCTTATATAGCAAGTGGAAAATTTTGATAGTGAATGGGTCTACAGGTGCATTGCGCATGTGCTACCAGAAAAAAAAAAGTTTTTGTCAAGAGTCGTCGCGCCAGTGATCCCGCTCGGGGGCGTCAGCTTACGGTCTCTGCTATCTACAATAATTAGTATACCGGTCTCTAAATATTAATTATTTATACTTCCTCCTTCCGCCCTTTGTCTTGGCTTTCGTGTGTCACGAGTTCCTGAGCGATTCGTGTTCGACTTTGCCAACCACCAGACGATTTAACAATCGCCAAAATTGGAGATCAAGGTCAGACTTGTGCTCGCAGATATGCATGCCTGGCGTATGTAAGCATGAATATTGAATCAAATATCATTTGTTTTTAACCAGAGAAACTGTTGTGACAGTGATGGACCTTTTCCAAATAAGGAAAACGGCCGTTTGTGTTTTGAGAGCAGGGGATTTATCAGCAATGCATGTCTAAGGATAAAAATGAAAAAAGTAAAAAGAATTGAAAATAAAATAAAAGAAACCAGACAAACCCTTGTTCATCAAAACGAAATTTTACGGCAATCAACTAGGTTATGGTCTGAAATGCGAAGGGAATCAGGGAAAATCAGGTATGCTGACACTGTGATGCCACCTAGAAATCAAGCTTCTATTGATTTGGATTTGCTCAACTGACCTCTGACGAGCATCATAGGCAAGGGTAAAGATAAAACGCGCCTCAAAATTATAAAACCTTGAGGCTTAAAAGTTCCGTAAAATGCTGTACTATGAAACCAATGCCTTACGATGGATGGTATGACTAGTTTAAGAATGAATCCAAAATACCACAAGCAATCTGACTGATCCTACGAAGTCTCACGTGGATCGTAGTTTCCCTGAGCTTGCTTGGACAATATGAAGATTTATTAATAAGCCATAGTTGATCTGTCACTGATTAACGCAAGTGGTGTCGTAAGTCAGAACGGACAAATGGAGGGTTGTAGGCCCCAAGTATCAACAACAAGTCCGTCTTAGTTTCAGTGTGAAATCATCAGAGAAGAATTGGGTTAATTATTTTGTTAATTTGAGCAAAAAACCATTTGAGATCTCTGAATCCGGGCAAAGCCCCTTGCATTGACATGAGCAACGACATTGAGCCCTTCGTCTATTTTTTTTCTTTTATTATTCTTTTTCTTTGAAGAAAATGATTGCTGAAATTGGGCACTGAGAGAGCATGTGGCGCAGAAACTCGAATGGCATAACTCCTGTATCACCTGTACAAGCGAGTGTGGTAAAGACACAGTGGTATTCACGGCTGACCTACAGCTAAAGTGCATCCATCATTCTAACCCTGACACGTTTGGTATTTACCCTATTGTTGCCTCTAAAAGACTTCTCAAAAACGCCTGTCAATATTCGCTCCGGTCCATCATCTTACAAACCCATTTCATTCCTCCTGATTCTGTCCTGGGCGACGGTAGCGCCCTATCCTCTCCCAATCACGCATATAGACACAGGTCTGCCCCTTATTAGAATCTATACTTGCCCTGTTTCTTCTTTTCTTGTAGCTCAGCCTCGGTCTTCTGTCGCTTCCGGCTCTCCTGAGCAATCATCTCACTGAGATCATCGTCATACGCCCATTTGGAGCCAAGGCCTTCCTCCTTCCTGCCCTCATCGAACTTGCGCCTCAGGTCCTCCTTGCTGATTCCGTCATTCTGGTGTAATGAGTCAACATCGAGGGCGACATCGACATCGCCAGGCTTTTTGCGCTTTCGAGAATCGTCGTCAGCACCCAGAACAGGCATGCCAGGGCGCTGGGCTTGCTTGAGATCGTAGACACGGTCACTTCCAAAGAAACCCTCGGCGCGAACCTGTCGTTCGGGAAGAACAGTGTAGGCTGACCGAGGGGCACTTGATTCTTCTGTATCATAGCCACGGCGTTCCTTGCGCAGATCCATCTCGCCTGCAATGGATGTCTCAACTCCTGTGCCATAATCAGGCTGTACTGTGCTAGCATAGCCGCCAGGGGTCTCGAGACCACTTGGTGTCTCGAGACCACCAGGAATATCCTCATCCTCATCATCCTCTTCGGATTCCTCTTCTGACTCCTCATCCTCAGACTCCTCGCGAGGCTGCAGCTCACCCCAGAGGGTTCGTTCAATAGGTTCACCAGATGGAGCAGGGGCTTGGGCAGCAGTCTGGTTCTGTGCGCCATTCTGCGCAGTCAACCCAAAGACGTCACCACCATACAGGGGTCGATTAAATTCATCTACCGGCGGCTTGCCCCAGCCTCCAGGGTGAAATCCCCATGAGCCTCCGGCGGGAGGTGGCGCATTCAGACCAGGAATTTTGAGTGTGGGGTATGAAGGGGGCGGACCGAATCGCTGCTGGTTAATCAACCACGGTGGTGGTGCTCCAGGGGGCATTCCGAGTGCCTCTTTGGTGCCTTCGCTTAGATCGCCGGGTCGGAAATGTTGATAGTCGACCTCGGATTCCTTGCCCTCATAGTAAACCTCACCAAACCGTGTCAACTCGGGCTTAGTCTGAAATCGGAAAAACGCATCGTAAAGCTTCTGGTAATCGATATCAAGCTTGCCCATCTTGGGGGCTACACGTTCCCGCTGCTTCTGCTTCAGTGATTGTTCGGCCTGCTTTTCAAGAACAGCGTCGCGCATCTCGGTGATTCCAGTCTCGGCAATGAATTTAGGGAGGCGGAATGGAGGCTTCTCAATGCCTCTTTTGGAGGAGAGGTACTCCCTCTTCAAGGACCAATGTGTGGGCACAGGTACCACGTTTCGTTGGGCCTTGATCTGGACCAGCAGACGAGGATCCGATGAGGAAACATCCTGCCATTCCACGACCTCGGGTATTTTAACGAGAGCCTTGAGTTCGGCAATCGAGAGCTTATTCAGCTGCTTTCTCTTCTTCTTGGAGAGCTTGGGCTGGGCATTCTCGTCGTCCTCGGAGGGGATGTCATCATCGTCGCCGAAGAAGACAGTTCCCTGATTTCCTGCGTTTGCTTCCTTGGCAACCTCGTCCTCCTGAATTGATGCGCCAAACTTGCTGAAGATATCCTTGTATATCGCGAAAGCCGGATCTTCATCAAGCTGGTCGATATCAATCGCGCCATCCGCAGGTACGCCCTTGCCAGAGTCATCACTCTTCTTTACTTCGAGATCGGACGCGGGCTCCTGAGTGGCTTCGTCGGACTCGGGGTTCTTCTCGTCAGTGGCTTCTTCAGCCTTGGTAGTTGTAGCCTTTATCGCGTCAGCACTTATAATCTCATCATGTGGGTTTTGGGTGGCAGGCAAACGTACTTCCACTTGAGCCTTCTTCTGCTCCTTCTTCTTCGCCCTTCGCATCTGATTTTTGGTCATTTTTGGAGCCGCCATGGTGAATCCGGGGCTGGCGCCAAGGGCGTCGCGACTAGAAAGTGCTTTGGATACGCGGCCGGGTTGGAGACCTGAGTCACGAGCTGGAAGATGGCGTAGAAACCCGCGAGCGCAACAATGGACTGCTTCGGGCCTCTTCCCATTCCCGCAGCGAGGCGACAACGAGCTCTGGGGGCAACCGGGAGGGGTGGGCGATGGGTGATCAGGCAAAAGAGAAAGTTGAGTGCTGGCGCAGACTGGTTTAGCTGAGTGGAGTCTTTGCGCGAGCGACGGGACAGTGGCGTAGCGACGGGACAGTGGCGTAGCGACGGGACAGTGGCGTAGCCTCGCGAGAGAAAAAAAAAAGCTGCAGTAGGCACGCGCTTAGCGGCGCTTAATCGTTATCGGCCTATCGTGCTACAATGCACAAGGAAAATGCGGCAATCGGGACAAGTGCGGGAAAAGAGGAGGAAGGAAGCAACATGAGACGACCCAACGACCTAAGGATCCAAGGGCAGCCAGCGCCACGTAACGGGTCTGATGAGCTTGGCGCCCCTGGTTTACCTTGACTGCGACGATAGCTTGACAAGGACCTGACACGGACATGGGCAGTGCCGCACCAATTCAAGCTCAGGCTATTACATATTATTACGATAACGCAGTAACCGCCTGCCGTCATCAACCCCCGTTGTTGTGCGATTTTTGGATGCCGTCGTCGACTCTGGCCTAGCCGCCTTCTCATACGAACTTGCAAGCCCCATCGCCTGTCAACGCCTGTCAGCGGGCGTCGTCATCGCCTCGTCTCGTCTCGCCGCGCCTCTTCCCCTCCACCACTTCTTTGCCTTTGCTTTCGCCTTTGCCCTTCGCCTCTCCCCCAACTTGGCCACATATCACGGTCACGATAGAGCAATGAGCACACGCATTCATCGTCGATAGCACGCCGCCCTCCTCCCATCGCCCCCGTCGCTCGTTTGGGTTCGTTTCGCATCCTATAATCTATCCCGGTTTGCAGCCACGTTTCTGTCAACGGTGCCCGCAGCCGCGCAATCCATCAAGATCGCACCCGATTACGTCGCTGGCCTCCACCTACACCCGCTCCCGCTTATTGCGATCCTACCTTCTTCCATCCTGCCGCCATGGAAAAGCTAGAAAAGTTCCCCGACCTGATAGACCCGCCGATGGGCATGTCGCGATCCCCCAGCCCACTGCGCGCTGCCCCCGGCTACACAAATGGCCCGCCCCGAGCCTCTGATCGTTGGCTCCCCGTTAGCAGGCAAGATGCGAACCAGTCTAAGGGTCTGGGATGGTCAGCCGCTGGCCGGGGCCACACTCGACAAAAGAGCTTTGGCGATGCCATTCGCAACATCAGGGCGCGCAATGGTAGCGTTAGCCAAAATGCCCACGAACTTGCCGATGCGCTCAAAGCGCCCGTTTCTCCTAAGCTCATTGTGGGTTCTCTCCTGCTCGCCGTTCTCAAGTTCTCTAACGAGGACCCTGCATTCTCACATGTGCTGTACTAATCTTTCACTCAATAGATACTATGTATATTATGGTATACTTCCTCGGCTGTCACCAATACATCGTCAAAGTCAATCCTGAACGCTTTTGATAAGCCTGCGACTCTCACCCTGGTCCAATTCGCCTTTGTTTCGTCGTTGTGTATCTTCTCCGCCAAGATCGCGAGTATTTTCCCTAGTTTGCGAACGAAGATTACCGCCCTCAAATACCCGATCCGAAAACCAACTCGCGAGGTCATCATGACGACTCTTCCTCTGGCTACATTTCAAATTATTGGTCATCTCCTCAGCTCGACAGCGACCTCCAAAATCCCCGTCTCTCTTGTCCACACCATCAAAGGACTTTCGCCTCTCTTCACCGTGCTTGCATATAGGCTCGTCTATGATATCAAATATCCTACGGCAACATACTTTTCACTTGTCCCCCTGACTGCAGGTGTCATGCTGGCCTGTTCGGGGAAAACAACTTACGGTGGTGAATTGATGGGCGTTATTCATGCCCTGTTGGCCACCATCGTCTTTGTTGCGCAGAATATTTTTTCCAAGAAGTTGTTTAATGAGGTTGCTAAGGCCGAGGCTGAGGCTCCTGGTGGCATCTCGGCCAAAAAATTGGACAAGCTCAACTTGCTGTGCTACTCGTCTGGAATGGCATTCGTTCTTACATTGCCCATCTGGTTTTGGAGTGAGGGCATTGGACTTCTTAAAAACATTTACCATGAGGGTTCGGTGGATCTCACTGCCAAGCCCAACGCCATGGACCATGGTCGATTGACAGTCGAGTTTATTTTCAACGGCGTCACTCATTTTGGGCAGAACATCCTCGCCTTTGTTCTCCTATCTATGGTCTCACCCGTCACATACTCCGTTGCCAGCCTCATCAAGCGGGTGTTTGTCATTGTCATGGCCATTCTTTGGTTTAGAAACCCAACGACCCCAATCCAAGCTGTGGGAATTGGTCTCACTTTCCTCGGTCTCTACCTCTACGATCGCACGAGCGAAAGCAACAAGGCCGACCGCAAAGCTCAGATGATGTCCCAAACTAGCGGCGGTACTCTGCTGCCTTTGACAACCCAAAACTTGAGAGCATCGAATCTTTCCTCCCCGCGAGGCCCTGAGACCAGCGCTCATCCCTATAACGAAGGGTATCTAGGTCCAAACGCCTCCATCGACGATTCTAAGAAGACGGACGAAAATGGTCGCCGTACGCCATCCACTACTGCTGCTGGCTGGCTCCCTCCTGGCACAAAACAGGAAGACACCTGGAGGATGGGCGACCGGGTTGCCGGTGTCTCCTAATTTTAGACTTGGTTTTTTTTCTCTTTTTTTATTTATTTATTCATTTTTTGGCTGAAATCAACACTGACTACTCTTCATGCTTCGAACACGCCGTCTGAGCTGTAGTTGTGCGGTCTGAATTGAAATGTCTTTATGCGTTCACACCCCCTGGTTTGGAAGGGTAGAGGATCATCCATACAACTAGACTAGGGATTTTTTTTTATTATGGCACATGAAAAGACGCGGCGTTTCTTTGAGAGAAAAGATAAAAAGACAAATGATTGCCCCCTTCGTGGCATTCGAGGAGGCTACATGTTGGAATTATGTATTAGTAAAGATGTGGATACGGGTTTACACACGGCTTTGAGATGGATGAGATATGAGTGCCATTTATTTACACTATGGAATACATGATTAGAATACTGGAATCATTATCTAGAAAGTTGCGCCATGTCTATGTTTAGTTGTTGTATATCTACTAGGATGCTGCCAATCATCCTTTCGGCCACCTAGGCCCAGCCCAGGGACCCTGTTAATCGATTAACCATTCCTCCACCTCAACACCGATGCTCCTCCCAATCCCACGTATCACCTCCCAGCCGACATTAATCCTCCACTTACCCCCGCGGTCCATGACATCTCCTGCGCCGCCCACTCGCGTGAGCAGCCGGAGGCTGGCCAGGGTAGATATGGCCATCCCCACATCACAGTCCAGGCCGGCAGCACCCACAGCACTGCCGTCGGCCCACTCCGAGCGGACAGCGGCGAAGATGGCCATCATGCGCTCCAGCACAAAGGCGTGAGCCCCGAGTAGCTTGCGCGCAATCTTGCGGTGTTTGGTGCGAGCCCCCCCACGCGAAGCAGTGAATCCACCTCCGCGCCGGCGCTTGCGGCCATGATGATATGTGGAGAACAGCGTAAGGTCATGCCTAGTGGCATTGTGGGAGGCTAGGTAGGCGGCAAGCAGGAGAAGGCGTGCCGTTGTAGGGAGGAGGTTTGTGAGTTCTGTCGACGACATCGAGGGCTTGATGGCGGAAGCAGTGTCGGTCGTCTGCCCGCCGGGGCGAACTGAAATAATGCTCGGGTTTAGGACGCTCTCATCCTGGAAATGGACCCTGGCCGCAATGAGCAACTTTGAGAACTCTTTAGGAGTGTATGTGCCAGCCAGCACCGGGGCTGTGAAGCGCGGCCAGAGGGCATGGCAGCTGTGTCTAAAGGACGGGAGTGTTCGAGCGGCCGACTTCGTCAGGGAGTCGTGGACAGCCGCGCAGAAACGGGTCCAAAGATCGGCTGTCTCTTGCTGAGTAGCGCCTGTGATGGCGTTGGGAGGTGTGAGGGAAAGAATGCGGACGAATTCGGCTTTTGCATAGGGCGGGAATTGGAGAGCGGCAGACGCAGGTGAGCGGAGGAAGGCCGCCGGGGGCGACGTGACGATGAAGACGCATGTGAGGCACGGGATCTATATTCCAACGTTAGGTTAGGTCAGGAAGGACTGGGTCTTCTCAGAGCAGGACTTACGATCTCCGACAGTCGTGCCAAAGCAGGCAAAAGAGTCGGCGGCGCATCACGCTGTCGGTCCACAGCATCCAATACTAGCACAAAGCGCCACCGAGGGTTCCTTGTGGGATACTTGAGCATCTTCACGAGTTCAACCGTCAGCTGGGCCAGCGTCTCGCATCGCCGTGGCACATCCTCCCACTGCAGCGCATCCGCAACCGCCCCGATGATGCGCTCAAAGAGATGCCGCCCCGTAATGCACTGGACCGAGTTGACCACAGCTGCTTCAACCCCCTCTGCCTCGGGCTTGTTCGAGATGCGTGTACGTAGCTGTTCCAGGAGCTGCTCGACGATGGCAGATTTCCCCGTTGCGGCGGTGCCGTGGACGACAAGGTTACGGCATGGTGCAGCTTCTGGCTACATCGCAGGTCGGTTAGCAAAACGAAGCTTCCATGACACCAGCAATCCTTACATGAAGAAGCGTTGCCAAAGATCGAATCTGTCGCTCACGACAGGGGAATTTTTCAATCAAAGGCGCTATTATCGCCTCGTCCGGAAGGCTGAAGAGCGATGACATGGCTATGCGCCTGAACAAGTCGCACTCAACCTGTTTGTCGAAGAATTAGCAATTTCTAACTTCGTCTTGAACCCCAGAAACGCGTTTGGCGCGTCGCCAGTGCAGTAGCCACCATACGTCACCCGGGAAATTCCCGGTAATCTCAAGAGACCACTTCCGCTCCATACAAGCCTAAAAAGAAATAATTAGGGGAATATCGTTGGCTCAGTTCTCATCAATTCAAATTCATGCAATGCTGTGTTTCTATAATTTCCCGCCGGTCCATGATCGCCTACATCCAAAACAGGACTTGTGTGTTTTTTTTCGCGCCCTGTAATTCACAACGCCTATCAATGCTCATTAAAATACAATGTTCATGGAATGCATCTGGTCGGAAGGCTCTCCGCTAAACACCTTGCAATGCCAATCATTACACAACTTAATCTGTTCATACAAACCTCTTACTAGTCTTTGCATATCCCATACCGGACTGTCCACTCCCTGGCCGGATTGGGTCGCTGATACCCCACGCCCCTTTCCTGGGGCTTGAATACTAATCTTGCTTGGTGTGACAATCCAATTTCTTCTTACATCATTAACAATGTTGTCAATAAAGTTTTTAGTGTACGACTCCACTTGAGATGAGTCGGTTATAGGTCGGCGCAAACCAGCCAGAAGAAGATTGCCTTTAAGGGAATAGTCTTCGAGATCAAGGATATCGCCGATATATTTTTCGGCCGTTTCGACACCCTTGCCCAAGTACTCAAACGCTTTACATATGTGTTTCAAGACTGCCGATGGCTTCTTGGACATTGAAAACACGTGGAATGAAGGCCACAAAATGTTGGTTATTGACAACATCTGTGTCAACAGATGAATTTGCTCCTCTTTCAGAGAACCATTGATATGCCGCATTTTTTCCAACCCAGCAACGAGGGCCTCAATAGTAACCAGCAAAGACGGCAAAATCTCTTCTGTCAGTTTATATGGCACATTGTGACTGCCTAGCAACACATGTAACGCCTCAGTATAAACGTCAACTAGTGGATACGCTGAGGTTTCAGCAAATGCCGCTCGAATAATAGCTGGCAGCATCTTGCCAAAAATAAAGTTCGAGATCCCCCGGTTTTTCATCCCCCTGTGAAGTAATTTAACTTCATCACGAAGCCTATCGTTAATCAGCGACATTTTGAAGTTGTTGAACAGGAAGAAGAAGAGTTGGTGAATGACTCTGGCATCGCCTTCGCCCAGCCGTAGTCCATAAGAAAGCATGCCAGCAACTTGGAGCTGGGGATCTTGCACGGAAGGAGAGTATTCCTTGGTAATTTGATAGAAGAAGTCATCCACAGTGCATATCTCTGAGCCATGGGCTCTGATGAGTGTGATAATATCTCGGGTGAAGGCTACGTAGCCTGGATGCTCTATTGTATCTTGTGATACAGTACGCAAGTCGCCTTTAAACTGTAGCATCACAGCTTTGAGCGTCTTGGAATACTCCGCCATAATAAGCTTTTTCAATGCTGGACCAGCATCTCGAAGCGACCTTCGCATCCAAGATATCGCAAATTCGAACATATCTCGGTTTGTGTTGTAGTCGGTATTGGTGACAAGTCCTTCGACAGCTTCAGGTACAAACTGCTTTCCATGCCGTTGTAATTGTTGAGCAAACTGATTCTCATATGCGAGATATTTGCGCGGTTTAACAATCGACAACATCCAAGTTTCAAGAAGCGTAAATCCTACGTTACTAAAATCATCGAATTCGTGTTTGAGGATGGTAGTAATGAACAAAACCAAGTACTTGCGCTGCTCAAGGCCAATTTTAGAAGGAACATCTTCAAACAGCCCATACTTGCCAAACTTGAACATGTCGCAGAACCTGATGAGGCCTCCATTCATAAACTTAATCCCCAACCTAGCAGATAGTGAAATGACCATCTCAGTACACGTCAGCTTGGCAACTGCTGCTAGAGCTGCAAGGTCTCTATCCCCACGGGCAGAAATAACGCATCGTGCCATTGAGAAAAAACTGCCAGACAAATCGTGGTCAAGAACCAGGATGGCATCATCAGCTTGTGCAGAATCCAGTATCTGGCTTTCACTCTGTTGAGAGTCCTCATTATTCTTGAATTCCTCTATTCGAGTCAAAAAGATTTCTAAGGTGGCTAGTGAGGATTGAAGTATTGACCAATCGAGTTCTGGTGGGCATGCACTGAAATGCTTGAATATTTGTTGTAATTGAAGGGTATTCAAGGCGAAAGTTGCAGATTCCAAATCAGGAGCATTTCGCATCACTTGGAGAGAAGCACTGACTGAGAAATGAATGACATCCATAATAGCAGCCCTGTTCAAGGATACCATCGCATCAACCATGTCTGAACTGATTTCGTTTGTAGCATCTTTGGACAGTGCCAGGAATTGCTGATGCATATCTGAAGCCACAGAATCAAATTGCTGAATAATGGATTGGAAGAAATTGTTTCTCCATTGGGAGAACGGTTTAAAAGATGTCGTTGCCTCGCCTGAAGCAATTATAAACTTTGCGAGTTGGCTCCAAGCCCGAAAGTTTATCAAACATGCTTCCTTATGAGAACTAGCTGGAGCAACAAGTCGTTCGATCAAGTGGGCGCCAGGCCTAAGGTCAGGCGGAGACGCCCAAAACAGTGTACAGAGGAGATCATGGTGATTCCTCAAAGCCGCCAAGTCACGTTCGTGAATCGTCTGTTCCTTCAAATGTTGTCGGTTATGGTTTGGCATCGTGCGAGCAATCAAATTTCGAATGTCGTTAGTTGAGCCGACCTCCTTTAATTTGCGGATGCTCAAAGCCACGAGCTTCAAGAAGATATGAAAGCACCGATCTTCCTTCTCTATGGCAAGCAATGGGTTACCAGCAAGCTCTTCGAGGAACCTAGGGGATCTGAACACTTCCTCGTTGCGCAGGTGAGCCAAGTTCTGGGAGCCAAAGAAGTCAAAGATAACGCCAACCACAGCCACGCACTTGCGCCAGCCCCATTGTTGGACGAGGTAATGGCATCGCCCAACCAAGGCCCGACAGTAGTTGTTAAAGCTGGGAGATTGACGCGCATTATTCTGGTAAAGGTGAAATACTTTCTTCATCAACTTTTGTGGTAGTGTCCAGCCATCAACGGCAGAATCATGCCTGCTACCAGCAATAATCATGCCGCGATCATTAAATTCAGTGAGAGGCAGCAAGGTGAACATACTCTTCCATAATCTCTCATGTTCACCCGCATCAAGACTGTTTGTAGACTCCGGAGTCACCAGGGCAGTGTATACAACGTCCCAGAAAGATGCCCGAGAAATTCGAGCTTTCTCCAAGACGCTCCTCACAGTCACCCATGAATGAAAGAGAGGAACGTTATCTTTAAGGCCCTTCTCACGGAATCTAGAGTCATGAAGTTTCCTATACACTGTCTCAACTTCATGCAGTCCTGCCATCAAAAGAGAAGAAGTAGCCGTCTTTGCCAGTTCTTTCAGCAAGTCTTCCATTTGAAATTGCTCGCTCATCAAAGATGTATCATTCTGACAAAGCCTCAGAACTAGTAATCCAATGATTAACAGGCGATCATAAATGCTCGCCATTCGATCACGCCCGGTATTGATGTCGGTACTATTGGTACTCAAGAGTATTTTAATGCGCCCATTGAAGCTTCGCAGGACTTCAAGCATCCTACATACAAATGATTTGGCACTAGTCGGTTCAACGAGGCTCAGTGAGTTCAGCATAAATTGCATGACAAAACTCATAGCAGTGAGAGCAGGCAGTGGTTGGTTTAAATTGCAATGCTGTGGTGTCCGCTCGAGCTGCTCTGCGATGAAATCGAGCACTACGCCCAATTCAGATGAGACTTGGGCGTCCCACGATCCCCATCTCAGTGTCTGATCGCCAAGGCTGTATGATGAGCGAGGGCGCATATCGAAAAACCTCTGGCAATAGGTGGGGCCAGATATCGACTCCAGTATACCACTGCCAATTAAGGTCGATTCATGGAAGTAGACATGGCAGTCGAGAGGGAATGCTTCAAAGTGGTGTGTATACTCGGTTCCATAGGGCCCCAAGCCTTGCAGTTTGTCCGCTCTGGAATCCGCTTGAGGCCCAGGATGTGAAGGAGGCTCGATAGGAATCGGGTCATTCGCCCGACTATACTGGGGTGCCTCGACGTCGAGTTTTTGAGGTTTAGTGCTTTTTCGATAACGAGATTTTCGCTTTTCAATGTCATGTGGGCTTACAATACGCAGAGAAATCGGGTTTTCCTCTGGTGGAGGGCTAGCGTGATATGGAGAATCATTTGATGTTTCGGCGAGAGTCAACATGCTAGAGTTTGAGAAGTTTTTATGCTGTTTCCGATATAGACGGTCCAACCGTCTTTTCGTAGCATTGAACATAAAACTGCCAGTTTGGTCTGTTTCATCCATTTCCAATTGAGCTAGCCGAGCAGCACCAGAACCAGACCGGGTCAATTGATTGCTCGCGCGAGGACGCGGTTTCGACACAGATGGCTGAGTGGTCCGATCAGACTGGTATTTGACGGTCCCTCCTGTGGTAACGTATCTAACTAGTCGACGGGGTCCGGGTGAAGATGGTAGCTGCTGTTTTTTCATGGTTGAGAGGTTCGGGGATGTCTCACTGAGGGGCTCCTTCATTTGCCCAACCTTGGTCCGCCCTTGTTTCTTTGCTGCAGAGACAGATGATCGCTGAGGAATGGAACCAGATTTCCAATCGGTGAGAACTGACACAGCATCCAAATGGTCTTCACGAGTGCCAAGTCGGATTAACTTTTTGCTGGGGCTTGACCTTCCCATATCACGGCGACGATTGGCTGCTCGAGCGGCAATCTTCAAGAAACGAGGAGCAGTTGGTTCTATCACATCAAGGATACTAAGTCGTGGTGCGGGTTTTCTCGAATTTTGCGTTTGTCTTCGTTTCTTGTTCCCCTTCGACTTGTGACCGACATTAGACTGCCGATATTTCCTCTTGACCAATCCCTTTGGCGATGGTAGCATAGCTTGAGATCCATTGAGCATGCTTGTAATTCTAGGTTGACGAGGTTTTGATGACGGGGTTTTATTTCGGTTACTTGCAGTCTTGGATCTTTTCAGTGCGCCTCGGAAAGACTCTGACAACTTCAACTGCCGTTTTCTTCCAGGTAACATGGGATCTACCCAATCATCTTCGACTACGGACACTCCGTCATCTGAGACTGAGTCTTGTGGGATAGTAGAAGCCGATTGGCGAGAATCTTCAAAGAAGAGACTGGTTTGGTGATGAAATACATCATCCGTAGTTTTCTGTCGCGAAGCCGGCAGGTCGTCATCAGAGTCATCGAAATAGAGCTCTGGTGCTGCCGAGGCACGCGGTGCAGCTTGTCTTCTCTGTGCCACACCACGTCTATGTTCTCGTTCGGGTGACTGCTCTATTTGTCTTTTTGGACCGTTCTTCTGGTTCTTCATTCGAGCAGATTGTTGATCCAGACGAAGCCATGATGCCGGGAGGACTCCTCTAATGCGACGCCCAACAGCGTGAACCAGTTCAGAGCCACTCTCAGACTCCGTCCCAGAGACAGAAGCTTCATCGAGCGCGGCGGCTTCATCTCGGATAAGCTCATCTTCAGAATTGCTGGCAATAGCTAAATATGGTGGTGCAGAAGGTGCGGAATTGCTCGCATGCACAGCTGCTGGCGTTGGGGATTGTACTTGAGAGGACTGGAGTTCGTCAACCAGAGGTGTACGACGTTCTGGACTTCGCCTTAAGCTCCGCTCTGCAGCGGGAGAGTCCAGCGATCTCGGTCCCAATCTCAGAATGACCGCAGGCTCAAGTGGATCACTGTCGACAATATCATACCGCTTTCGCTTTCGCGTGGAGGAACGCAAAGGAGAACTCTTTCGCTTCGTTCCTTTTCTAGAGGCTGGCTGCGATGGATGATTCAGCAAGTCTTCCAGTGAAGGAAGATCTTCTCCAGGCAAGCTCGTGCTATCTGTGTCACCTGTCGAACTGGCTTGGCTGCTAGGGCCGGCGCGGTCATTGAAAGGCGAAGTTTTGGGCGGCGAGGGCGATGGAACGGTGAGGTTATTCACCCCATCCAGAAAATCTTCCAGTCCATTGAATTGGCTCTCGTCCGAAATTTCAGGTACTCTTGATTCCTGGCTATCATCTTCAAAATCCTCATCCTGAGATGCATGTTGCCGTCGTCTCCTCTCAGCCTCAATGGCTACTCTCAAAGGCCGAACTCCATTTTGCCTCAGCAGATTGCTGTAGTGTGCGTTTTCCAGCAAATATGGATGTTCTTGGATCGGTTTGCGTGGGCGAAGGGACCGCTCATACCTTATGGCCGCTTGATGGGCTGCCTGTTGTTCAATGCCATGGTTCGGTTCATGGTTGTTAGCCAGAAGTGTGCCTGACAAACTAGCCAGCACCGATGGTAAAGGGTTTGTATCACCAACACTAAAATCTGGAGGTGGCGACGACAGCTCGGCATGGCTTCTGGAAATTTCGTCCTCCTCCACATGTTGATGCACAGTCTCGGCCAGTCGTGGCGAGTCGAAATCCGTCGTGGCGAGTCGAGGAGCTGAGGCAGGATCTACAGGAGGGAGATCTATATCGCTACGAACGGACGACAGCGGTGATGACAGTGGTGAGGACAGCGGTGACGAGTCAAGTGTAATTGGTTCTGATGGTCGCGGGTTCGTCGTGAGTTGTCGTTCCGGTGGCTTCGGAGATTCGGGTACATCCCATATATCCTGCTCTGTTTCCCTCTCTTGTTCATGCGAGGCTACTCTCCCAGCGACACCTCCGGTGGTTTTCGATATTCTCGTCGGGGCAAGTCCAGGAGCCAATATGGGGGCCGATACGGGAGCAGGCATGGTTGCCAATTCCTGGCTGTCAAAACCATCTTCATCCTCTGAATCCGGGATTTCTCCCAGCTCCTTCCAGTCAACCATGGTTCTCAATGTTCATCACATCATTGATGCAGAGTTCTCAATATCCAGGTCTGTGGAGAAAGATACAAAATCGTCATCTGTATGTGTTTGTGTCATGGGGGGCGTGGGTCGCGAAACGAGAGTCCGTTAATTAGAGCCCTGTCCTGTTCAGAGCGTGGCGGGGGACGCGGTCGGGTTGAGAGACGCGTTCTGGTCAGAGATGGCGCGCCACTGTGGATGGCGGAAGTGGGGCCGCCGAGGAAACTTGACATGCCTGGAACTGCTGGAACAATCCACTGCTGGTCACGGTCCACTCAACATTGTTCGGCAATTTGGGACTTTACAGAAGCGTCTCTCTGCCTATCGCGTTTCCCTCTTACCCTTTTCTGTTTTTTTAATTTTCTTTTTTTAGTACTTTCAAAATGAGTGTGTTTGAAAGAGCGTTGCCTCTTGCCCTGACGGTTTTCTGCGGCGTTGTCGGAGGTGAGCCTGGCAAAATCCACATTCAATAACCCCAAAGGCTCACTCCCTCGGCAGGATACTACACTTTTCAGCCAGTCTTTATGGCCGAGGCTCTCCGTAAAGACCCTCTTTTGCAGTAAGGACTTCTCTATCCTGCCTCACTCTACCGTACCAGGTTTATTCGCTGATCAGACCTCCCGCAAAAGCCCTGAGTCAGCATCTGAACCATTGAAAAACGCCACACCGTCGTCAAAATAAGGAACGTTAGAAGTTGTACGAGAATGGACCTTCGCAGCTTACTTGGACCAATTCTAGAATTTTTTACCCATCGTGTGTTACGTACCCTCACTTGTCATAATTGAAGAGCATGCCAAATATCAGCAATCCTAACATCGATTGCGTGTACCAACTCTTACCCTAGAGTATCTTGCCGTGCATTTATCATTGATGTATTGGCCAATTTTTTGCCTTCCATGTCGCACCTCTGCGTGTAGCATGTAACTACGACCGTGTCCTTGGTCAAAGATGTGTTTATGCCATTGCATTATTTACTCATATACATCTATTGATATGGTATGTCCTGTGCTAACACAGCTCGCGTTACATGATGGATGTATCTAAATTCCACAAAATGCTTTCCCAGTCGATACCATCAAGATCCATACCCGATTCTAAATTCACCAACTCTGGGAATGCAAAAATAGGATTTTCTGGGCTTGTGACTGCTGGAAGCCCTGGATTTGTACCCGATGCAGGTGTGAGTGGAGGTACGCCACCCCAACCGCCTTCCATAGACTCCGAGACCCTTGATTTGGACGTAGGTAATGATACCTTGTACTTTTTCATTATTTGACCTAAGAGCTCCTTTAGCTTTGAAGCAGGAGGAGAGTGTTCGCTGGCATCCTCTAGGATCCTCCACACTTGAGCCATTCGTGCTCGGCTCATGGTTTTATCCTCGTTCGGTATGAGACATAGGTCAATCATAAAAGCAATGGCAGCGATAAACACACTATGCATTGCCATTGATAACCGGAGCCTAGTTGCAACAAATGGAACGCCTTCGTTTTCCAGTTGGTGCTCCATGTCGACAATGGTCCCGGCAGTTTTGAGACACATCTCTCGAGAATGGGCATACGCAGCATCAACGGTGCCCCGGACCAGGTATGGCAGGTGCAACTTGCATCGTTGGCCATGAACAAATAAATTGAGAACATGTCGTTGAACAATGACAGAAGGCGAACGCCGTGGGTCTGTAAGCGGAAGCTGTCGAAGTTCACTGTACTCCGTGTTGAAAAAAGCAGGGAGCTCCCGCATTAAACGGTCGATTGCATCATCTAGTTCCTGAACGAGATCATATCCAAGACTGCATGGATCAGTTTTTGCAAGGGACATGGTGTCTACAAAGGATCGAGAAAGCTCTGCCAGGCGAAGCCTTTGCAGAAAGTAGGACATGCCTGTTGGCTCCTCCATTGGAAGACTAATAGGCAATTCCCCGTCAACCAGACTGTCATCGTTTATATTCAATGGTTTTTTAACAGCCATGTGTTGTGGGTTTATATTGTATGTGCCCTCGTGTGGGCCAGGGAACCGCGCCATCAACCTATGTTCATTGTCAGGGTTCAGCGCGATCATATTGTATATTGTATTGCCACATACCAGTCTGTAGCTGCGAGATACCACCACACCCTCCGGCCAACCTCGGTTTTTATTTCGCTCCTCCCAACCTGGGCCAAGTGTCCATTATTCGGGTGGTCTAGGCGATGCAATCCAAGCTCACGAGCGAGAGTGATGGTTTTTGCAATATGAGCTCTTACTCGAACAGATACTCCTTCCATATTGCATAGCACAAAGCTTAGCAATAAAATACCCTGTATTAATTCGATTGAAACATGTGCACCATGTTGTGAGTGTTCCATAAGATCAAAGCCTTCTTTGAGCCAAAAGAAAGCCTGCGAATTTGCTTCTTCACTACTGCTGAATAGAGCGCACTTTCCATCGCGGGGCGTCCACGAATATGTGACATCGGCACAAATGGAAAGTAGTAAAACAGCATATCCTACTGATATCTCTGTGCCTTGTTGAAAACTGTCGTAGACGTGGTCCACCACGGACTGCAACGACGGACCATGGACAATGTTGCGGATGTGAGAGACACCGAGCAGGTACTTGTCTATCAAGAATTTCACCTCATCTTTCTGAGGTAACCATATACATTTTGTGGGCTCGAAGGATAATGATGAGGATGGAATGATAGGGGCCTCGAAAATATACGTTGAGGATGATGCCGTAATGGTAGAAATTGGACAAACACGAAAGGTGATTCTGTCTGCGGGTACGGAATCCTGGTATGGATATATAAGTGGCGTGGCTCAACCGATATCCAAACCAAAGACTTACGCTTAGTTTCGGGCCTAGGCACTGTCTTTCCAGGAACAATGCATCCGCTGTTAAATTTAAAACATTGGATGATAAAGGCTGTGGTGGTGATGGCTGCTGGGACGCCGGGACCTCAGTCTTGGCATCAACCACCCAGACAGTGGCAACTTGGGGTGGAGCCGATGCAGTCTCGGGATGTTTATCCCGATCCGATAATAGAGCCTCTAACCTCTCTAACCGGCTCAAAATATCCGCATTAGAGTTCAAGCTGCTGGATGGCTTCTTTGTAACCCCGGACTGACACTGTCGTGGTGGGTCCTGTGATTCCGAGCATGGTAGTCCGCGGGATGAGCAGTTGGAGCACGGGACGTTGCGACTGCACCGCAGTTTGCGCGACCTGCAAAAATGACAAGAAATTGGGCGCTGCCGTGGTTGTCGAACCATTTCTGCTAGTAAAATACGAAAATTAGGAGGCTCGTATATTGTGAGCTGTCGACCAAGGCTCGGGGAGTTGTAAGAGCGGGAGGCGGAGGAGAATACTTGTTTAAAACCCGCGGAGTTTCCATGGGGGGCGGAGGATCCGCGGGCCCAGACCCTCCCTACCCCAGAGTCGCCCGATCGTCTTCGGCAACACCACAACACTCACTGTGAAGGAAATTTTTGGTAATTATGATCTAAGAAGAGAACATCACCATTTATAGCGCGCCTAGCGGATTGTATATTGGTTTTGGGCCAAGGATCTGTCTACACCTCAGCCAACCCAGTCTCGAAGGTCTGCCAATGACGACGGACCTGTGGTTTAATGCAACCAACTCGACCCTGCAATCCTCGGACATAAGCATCAAAAAGGCCGAGTGTAGTCTGATTCTGTATTGGGTAATCTTAAAGATAGCGCCATGTGCCACCCAAGGGTCAGCTTTCCCAAGACTACGGGTAGCAGACGTGGGCTATAAAATGTTAGCCCCCCCTCATTTCTCTATTGTGTCCTCTGGGGTATTTTTTCTAGAGTGAGAACTTCTAGGAACTCTGTTTTGGGTCTTTTTGGACCACTAATATTTATTATACAATATATGAGGTGTCGAGAGGAGAAGAATTACGTCTTTTCGGCCACCGTGAAGCGACTTATACGCAATGACAATTACCGACACTCAGTATCGTTCTGGGAGCACCAGTACCATCGCACCAGCCAACAATGAACAAGAAAAAGATATCGAAACAGGATTGAAGTCATTCAAAGCTGAAAAACCTTCACCTCCGAACCCTGATATCGTGGACTGGGATGGACCAGATGATCCAGAAAACCCAATGAACTGGTCAAAGAGAAGGAAGGTCATGACTGTCTGCCTAGTATCTTCTATCACTTTCGTCACGTTAGTAATAATAAAACCTGCAGGTTTCCCACATGATGAATCTCTGACTTCATGCAGCCCCCTGGCGTCGTCCATTTTCGCACCTGGCATCGAACAAGTCATGGCCGAGTTTCACTCAACCAATGAGGAACTTGCCTCATTTATAGTCTCTGTGTATCTTTTGGGTTATTGTTTTGGCCCACTGGTACTTGCGCCATTGTCTGAAATGTACGGTCGATTACACATTTACAACGTTTGCAACGTGCTATTTGTCATCTTTAACATTGGATGCGCCAAGGCTCCTAATCTTGGTGGCCTTATTGTTCTGAGACTGCTAGCTGGCCTTGCAGGTTGTTGTCCGCTCACTCTTGGAGCAGGTACATTAGCCGATATGATCTCGGGTGAGAAACGAGGCCTTGCAATGTCATCTTGGATCCTGGGTCCTATTACTGGCCCCATTATTGGGCCGATCGGTAAGTCTTTAAAGATATATATATATTCGAAAGTTGGTCAAGCTAAACCATTTCTATTTCAGCGGGAGGGTATTTGACTCAAGGAAAAGATTGGCGCTGGTCGTTCTGGGTGGTAGCAATAGTGGTAAGATTAAAATACCACAGCTCTTGAGGATACCTCCGCTTACTATATCCATCATCCTAGTCCGGCAGCATAACCATCACGAACTTCATCTTCATGCGTGAAACATATGCTTACACTATCCTCCAGAAAAAGACAAAGAGGCTCCAAAAGGAAACCGGAAATATGAAGCTTCGATCTGCTCTTGATATGGGACAGAACACTAAGGAATTATTCAGAGTGGCGATAGTTCGACCAACCAAAATGCTGTTATTTTCTCCTATCGTGTTCCTGCTCTCCTTCTATATGGCTATTGTCTACGGGTATTTATATCTTATTTTCACGGCCCAGCCTGTACTTTTCGAGGAACAATACGGATTTTCCACCGGAGCAGTGGGGCTCTCTTACATAGGCCTCGGTGTGGGTTCGGTTATTGGGGTGTTTTTCACTGGTGCAACTGTCGATTCCCTTACGCGTCGACTAACTAAGAAGAACGGAGGAGATCCAAAGCCGGAGTATCGCCTGCCAGTTCTGATCATTGGATCATTTAGTATACCTTTGGGGCTTTTTATATATGGATGGACGGCTGAGAAGAATGATCATTGGATTTTACCCATTATTGGAACATCATTTCTTGGTCTCGGAATGATATGCGGCATGGTAAACAACACGGCCTCTCCTGTTGGTGTAAATGCAGCGCGAAAATAGGAGCTAACATCTGATAGATGGGAACCACAGTTTACTTGGTCGATGCCTATGTCCAATACGCAGCATCCGCAGTGGCTGCCAGCACTGTTATCCGTTCACTTTTAGGAGCGCTTCTGCCACTGGCGGGACGAAAAATGTACGATGTGCTGGGGTATGGGTGGGGAACATCTCTCCTCGCGTTCATTGCCGTGGCTATGATTCCGGTGCCAGTCATCTTCCTAAAATATGGCGAGAGAATCCGGAAGCACAATTTCTTGGACGTGCAGTTTTAAGCGCTTTGAGATGAAAGAGCGGTAATTCTGAGAGGCGTAGCCTTATTAATGGCGGTGCCCCACGTTTGTACAGGGAAAGATCAGGTGTTTGTTGAACTTAGATTACATACATGTCACTGACGTAGACAGAAATGAAACAAAATTTCTAATCTTGTGCTTTGTGGGATAAAAAGAAGTAACAAACCGGAATTAAAAACAACAATAGTTGTGAGATTGCTCGATCGAGTTGTAATTGACAATGCACCGATGTGTTTTCTGCTTATCTTCAGTGATCATTAGTTGCAATTGCACATTTAAAAGAAGTGGTCTGAGGCTTGACGAGGCCCAATTCACGATCCTGCCGCCATTCTTGCAGCCAATGAAATGATATTAAATTCACAATGGTCACCACTTGTCCCCAATTCGGCAAAGCGGATGACAGATTTCACGTGATCAGCACCAATTGAGTAAAGTCAGCCGTCTAGCCGAGTATCTTCCGGGCAGCCTGCACGGGGTCCATCATACGATTGCTCGAATTTGCTCCGGCTCGAACTCGCCAGCAATAAACCTCGCCTGACGAACCTCTCTCACTCCTTCGACCCGCACGTCGTCCGCTTTGCGATCTTGCTCTCGAGCACCCTCAATTAATCCCGCCTCACGAGCTCCTCCCCTTCGCAAAACAATCCGTCACAATGTTGCGCACACAGGCGTCCAACCTGCTGCGCAAGAGCCTAGTGCGCAGCTCGCCTGCCCTCGCCTCCCGAGCTGCCTCAACTCACGCCATCTCCAACCCTACCCTCGCCAACATCGAGAAGCGATGGGAGGGTATGCCTCTCCAGGAGCAGGCTGACCTCTGGATGGCTCTCCGTGACCGCATGCAGGTTAACTGGAACGAGCTCACTCTCCAGGAGAAGAAGGCCGGTACGTCCACACGAAAATACCTCCCGCCGAGCCGAGAGGAACCATCATCCGCTGCCTCATCACCCACAATCGCAGCACTACGCATTCCATTCCGCCACAACACCCTCCCTCAGGATCAATTCACTCCATAAATCTCCCAATGCACATCTCAACCCCATGCGGGGCATTTCTAGAAGTCAATTGCACTATCTTGTCAAATTCATCACTTTTATGATGAGCAGCTGCTATGCATTGACTCGCCCAAATGCTCCCCTCCCCTCCCATACGTTGTCCAATGGTGTAGCATATCTAGATAACTAACTCGCACTGTCCCAACAGCTTACTGGATTGCCTTCGGCCCTCACGGCCCCCGTGCCGTTGACCCTCCCGGAACCAACGCCCGCGTTGCCTGGGGCGTCGCCATCGGTCTCGGTGCCAGTCTCGCTCTCTTCGGCGTCATCCGATTCTTGGCTAAGCCCGTTCCCTACACTATGTCCCAGGAGTACCAGGAGCAGAGCAACGAGTTCCTCAAGGTGGGTCCCGACCAGAATATCAATTTCACTCGACAACATCCCCGACTAACCCAGCCTTCTGCAGAACCAAAAATCCGATCCCTTCACCGGTATCACTGCCCCCGGCTACAGCGGCAAGGGTATGGTCCAGTCCCCTCCCAAGGGCAACTAAATTCGACACACAACCTCTTTTCCTTTGTGCTAGAAGATGGGGTGACTCATGGAGACGTATCCGTGTGTAAAAGGTCTTTGGAGCATGGGTATGGTGGGGGTTTCGAGGTGACTCCAGAGGAATTAAGCCTTGGTGTAAATACTGTACTACAAGAACGGAACCCGAGCCGAGTCTGTTTGAAAATTGTCGCTTGTCTTTGCAATTGCTCTTGAATTGTGTCAACGCTGCTGTCTGCCTCGTCACCTAGAAAATCCCCCAATCATTCCAAGCGAATCCATATGCCACATGGCCCGTTCCCTTAATTCATAATTACAAAACTGTCAGCCGCCACTCTGGCCGGCTTCCCTATAATGCTCAAAGGTATCTGATGGCTCCATTTTCCTGGGATTAATTTCCTCCTCTTCCATTCGCCTGTCTAATTCGAATCGACCGTCTTTGCCCCAATAGAGGGCTTTCTCAGTTCCGTTTACACATGCCTCGGTGATGAGCACGTAGGGCATAGGAGCATCAAACATGGGCTCGGCAAGCACCCGTTCCATTTCCATCTTGAGGCCTCGGGCGCCCGTTTCCGAGACAGCGGCCCTCTGCGCCACAGCGTACAATGCTTTCTCAGTAAAGTAAAGGCGCGAAGGGTAGGTCTCGAAGAGGGCTGTGTACTGGGCAACAAGACTGTTGCGAGGCTCTGTCAAGATGCGAAAAAGATCATCTACCGATAGAGGACTTAGAGCACAGATATTGTGTAGCCGACCAATGAGTTCAGGGATGAAGCCAAAGGCCTGGAGATCCGCTGGAGTGACCAAATCTAATGGTGTAAAGGAGGGTGCTGATTGTGAGTTATGATGAGGGAGATGAGTATATGTTTCTGGTGGAAGAACCTGCTTGCCAGATGTCGACGAGCGTCCTCGAACCTCTCCGCCAAAGCCCATCGTTGGTTTTGTCATTCGCCTCAGAATGCCTTTGTCTAACCCGACAAATGCGCCGCAAAAGACGAACAAAATATTTCTCGTATCAATTGTGTATTGGTCCACCTTGCCACCAGGAGGGTTACCCTGTGAGGAAGAGGATGGTGGACCGGAAGAATTGTAGTTTGTGGTGATGGGTGGCGCCGATCTAGACGAGCGGTTCTCCTTGACATTAATGGTAACCTTGGTACCCTCGACTAGCTTCAACAAGGCTTGCTGCACACCCTCACCGCCAACATCTCGACCGGTGGTTGTCTCCCTCCGGGCAATCTTATCAAACTCATCCAGAACAATAATTCCATGCTCGGTGGCTTTAATATCATAATTCGATTCAATAAGAAGTCTTTCGATGCAAGTCTCAACATCTTGACCAATGTACCCAGCTTGTGTGAAGGAGTTACAATCAGAAATAGAGAACGGAACATTGATTTTCTTGCTTAGAGTTCTACTTTTGTTAGCAAATAGCACCAAGAGGTATTGATGATTAGACCCACTCGAGAATATATGTTTTACCAACACCAGTTGGGCCGATCAACAGTAGGTTGCTTTTGTCAATTTTGACAGGTTGAGGGGTGGATGTATCTTCAGGTTGATAGAGATGGTCGACAGCATCGTTCCCAAAGTCTTGGTTTTCATAAAGATGACGGACGGACTCGAACTCTTCTTGAAAACTGTCAGCTGCGTATTGCGCAGGCATATAACCAGGCACACGCTGACCCTCACCAGAGTGCATCTCGCGGCGTTTTTGATGCAGTTCCCTGTCCCTGGCAAACTGTTGTCGCATAATCTTATCTCGTCTATTCCGCTCCTCATGGTCATGTTGATGGCGACGGCGGAGATTTTGATAATGATTGAAAATGGTGGAGCAAATGGACTTCTTCGCCCGGTCTTGGCCAACCACGTAATCATCTACCCGTTTCTTTAGATCGCGGGGATAGAATTGCGGAACGCCAAAATTGGGCTTTGTAAACATGGGGCCTCGCCCCGGGTCGGTGGATGGATCATAGCTTCCGGTAAAGCCTGAGTTGAAGTCGCCGGTGCGTCTGGCAGCAGCAAGAGATCGTGAGAGGGAGAGGTATCGGCAGTGTGGGTGGAATCGCGTGGGGGGGGCTGGTCCAGCCAGTCTCGAGAGGGCAGCGAGACGAGCCTTGGGCGCCAAAGGCACCACCCTAACCAAGGGCAACATTGTTGCACGCATCCCAATCACATACTAGGGCCTCAGCGCAAAGAAACAGACGACTGACGACCAGATCGACTGTCAAAAACAGAAGCGATGATGATGATGACGAGATACTGGTGCGGGGGGTGGCAACGGCTTAAGGTATGGTGGGTGAGTGGCCGTGAGCTCTGGTGGGAAGCTTATCGTGCCACACCGGGATGCGATACGTTTGCAGCTCCCTGAGCTAAACGTGGAAGTCTACAACATAAATGAAATATAATCATGATGTACATATTGGCGTGCTTATATGTGATTGGGACTCTTGAGCTTTGGTGAGTCGATGGTCTCGGAAGCTATGACCGCCGGGCGCGGTTCGCCGCTATCGGCATAATTTCCCGCGGGGAACTCCTCCATCTCTTCTCGCTCATAGACAACTTGCCAGTTCAATGGCAGTGAGCGATCCCTCGGAGAAATTTCCAACCACTAAGGCGACTCAACATGGCTACTTATGGAGAGGTTTGATGCATGCATGACCGGAGAATGAAACCTCGTAGTAATTCCCGCGGAAAACTCGGGAAACAGGGCCACCGTTTGTGGGGGAGCAACAAGCAACCCATCTTGCGCCCCGTACTCACTGCAGCTAACAATTACTTACAGATATCAGTTTGCTTAGTTTGGCCGCTAGTTATCTCGTACCGATGGATGTACTTTAGACTGCGCATCTTGCTACATCCAGTCAAGCAACAGGTAGTGGCAAAACCCGACAGGATCACGTCAGAGTCCGTCGTCCTGCACTTGCATTGGCGAGGGTCAGTGTGGCACAGTGCACGCGATAACACACACCATCCCTCAGGTATAGCAGCAATGCCTGGCGACGTACTGGGAAATGGTACGTACCACAGATGTTGGGAATCTGAGCGGAATCTGAGCGCATCCCCGACGTCATCCCAGTCCTAGTCGCGCTTTATCGATAAAGCTCCCCAAAGTATCAGGTAGAGTTACTAAGGGAGGTAGGATGGGAGGTCGAGGTCTTGGATCTCACCAATCCCCTCCCCCTCCCACCTCTTAAATGTTCCATCTCCCCAGTATTTTCGTTCCAGAGCTCTTCATTTCCACTATTCTCCTTCATTTCCCTCCCTTTCCTGGTTTTCCTGGCAACAGAGCTTTGCGTGGTCCAGACTCTTGGGCGCTTGCCACTGTTCCACTCAGCTCAACATTTAAAAGCTGAAGCTCACAACACTACCTCGCCGAGTACCCCGCCTCTAGTCAACCGACCACCCCTTTTCTTCTCGCCACCACAGCGTCAGGCTCTTCACAGCTTTCATCATGGCCGCAATTGTTCAATCCGCATCTGATCAGCTGGCAATTGGTCGTTCCAACGACTCGGGCCTGGGCAATGAGGTACCCAATGACGGTACAGGTCAGTCCAACTTGACATGTGATGATCTGAAGTGGCCAGAGACAGTACTGACAACCCCGCCCTCTAGGCGTCATCGCTCTCGACCCCTGGCTGTCTCCATTCAGCGGTACTCTGAAGAGGCGGTACGCAAAGGCTCATGAATGGATCAAGACCATCAATGATACTGAAGGTGGTCTGGAAAAGTTTAGCAGGGTAATACTCCTCGACGCGCGACAAGACTCGAAGCTGCATCTTGCTCACAGGTGTATAGGGCACTGAAAAATTCGGTTTCAACGTTGACAAGAACCAAAACGTCATCTATCGGGAATGGGCACCTAATGCCGTTGCTGCCTATCTCATTGGAGACTTTAGTGGGTTTTAATCCTCTGCCACGCCGAAAACTTAGCTTACACGCACCCTAGATAATTGGGATCGCACGACCCACCCCATGAAGAAGAACAGCTTTGGAGTTTTTGAAATCACAATTCCCCCCCAAAATGGACAGCCCGCGATCCCGCACAACTCCAAACTTAAGGTTCGATCCAACAACGGTCACCAACAACATCCACTAACTTTCCTAGATTTCTTTTGACTTTCCAAACGGTGAGCGCGCCGATCGACTACCTGCCTGGATCAAGTATGTCACGCAAGATCTGTCTGTCTCGCCTGTGTATGATGCCCGTTTCTGGAATCCTCCAGCTTCGGAAAAGTACCAGTTCAAGCACCCGCGACCTCCGAAGCCCCAGAGCGCTCGTGTATACGAGGCCCACGTCGGCATCTCCAGTCCAGAGCAACGTGTTGCGACATACAAAGAGTTCACACAGAACATGCTTCCCAGGATTCACAACCTTGGCTATAATGTAATCCAATTAATGGCTGTCATGGAGCACGCTTACTATGCTAGTTTCGGCTACCAGATCAATAACTTTTTTGCTGCCAGCAGCCGGTATGGGCCCCCAGAGGACCTGAAGGAGCTTATCGACACAGCCCACAGCCTTGGCATTGTGGTTCTTCTTGATGTGGTTCATAGTCACGCATCAAAGAATGTGCTTGATGGTATCAACCATTTTGATGGTACCGATCACCAGTATTTCCACAGTGGTGGCAAGGGCAATCACGACCGGTGGGACAGCAGACTCTTTAACTACGGCCATCATGAAGTTCTACGATTTCTTCTTAGCAACTTACGGTTTTGGATGGATGAATACCAATTTGACGGTTTCCGCTTTGATGGTGTCACCAGCATGCTATACATTCACCATGGCATGGGAACGTAAGTTGTGGCCTTGTATTCTTTTTTTTTTTTTTTTCGCTTTTCTGACACAATTAGTGGGTTTTCTGGTGGTTACCACGAGTACTTTGGCCCTGAGGTAGAGGAAGAGGCTGTCGTTTACCTCATGCTGGCTAACGAGATGCTTCACAAACTGTACCCGGATTGTATCACTGTTGCTGAAGATGTCTCGGGAATGCCAGCTTTGTGTCTTCCATTGTCACTTGGAGGTGTAGGATTTGACTACCGCCTTGCAATGGCCATCCCAGATATGTGGATCAAGATTTTGAAAGAGGTAAAGGACGAAGGCTGGGATATCGGGAACATATGTCATACCCTTACAAATCGTCGACATGGAGAGAAAACGATTGCCTACTGCGAGAGTCATGACCAAGCGTAAGTCTCCCAAATTTGTGCGACTCGAGAAGCTCGAACCCTAACTTCTCTAGCTTGGTTGGCGACAAGACTCTGATGATGCATCTGTGTGATGCCGAGCTATACACTAACATGTCAACTCTCTCACCACTGACCCCCGTAATTGACCGAGGTATGGCACTTCATAAAATGATTCGCCTTTTGACTCATGGGCTGGGTGGCGAAGGCTATCTCAACTTTGAGGGCAATGAATTTGGGCACCCTGAATGGCTGGATTTCCCTCGAGAGGGAAATAACAACTCATTCTGGTACGCCCGACGTCAGCTCAATTTGACGGAAGACCATCTCCTACGATACCAGTATCTCAACAACTTCGACCGGCTGATGAATACGACTGAGGCTAAATATAAGTGGCTACCTGCGCCTCAAGCCTACATCTCACTCAAGCACGAGGGAGACAAAGTCATCGTGTTTGAAAGAGCAGGGCTTGTCTTTGTTTTCAACTTTCATCCAAACGAAAGCTTCAGCGATTACCGAATTGGTGTTGATGTAGCCGGGACGTATCGAATCGTCCTTAACACTGACTCGTCAGATGTGGGAGGACACAATCGGATTGATACAGAGACTCGCTTCTTCACAACTCCGATGGAGTGGAATGGGCGCAAAAACTGGACTCATATCTATGTTCCTTGCCGAACCGCTTTGGTGAGTTGTCTACAAAATTAATTATGATATGCCAGTAAACTGACCAAGGATTCATCTCACAGGTTTTGGCGCTCGAGTCAACCCTAAACTAGCAGGCCTATATGATATTCAGTGGAGCAAATTCTGCTTTGCCAAGGCTACGAGGAGAAAGTGGCCTATGGAAATATGCATTTGGGGTTGGGGATGTGATTGATGGATAAAAAAAGTTATTATTCAGTTTCTTGATGACAAGCGTATCATGTTATCTGGACCAAAAAGATGTTTCGTTCTTATTTGATATATGGTTGAGTGAGTTAGTCAGTGCCTTTGAGGAGATATACGATATATAGTACCTCTAGGAAAGAAATGGTGTGATCCGCTAGAATGGCAACGTAGTTGGTCTCGTTTGGTGATTCAAGTTTGTCGTCGTAATTGTGGGGCATTCTGGATCTTTGATGTTGGTTGAGGGAAGCTCGGATTTTTCGGCTCGGGGTTTCGGGATAGTAGCAAATCGGGGATTCCAACACTGTGAACAGAAGTTCAAACATTCATGAATCAGAACTCTGTGGCCGTTCAGATCACCTTAATTCTCAATATTGGCTACTTAAAACATCACGAGAAATTTACTATCATAGATAGCATCAGGTAAACTTGAGGGGCAAAAATGGTGGAAGTCAAATTAAGCCATAACTGCCAGAGAGTGTCATAGGCGGGCCTGGGAAAGGGACAGCAGAAAAAAAGGTAATTAAATAAATAAATGGGATGAGAGAATTGGAAGATAATTAGTCAATACCACATAAAGGGAAATGAGGCATCGGCCACATATCGACAAAGATATCCATCACATCGCCCAAGTCATCCGGAAAAAAAAAAAAAAAAGAGCTGGCCTCTTGTCCTCAGCTTTGGGGGTGGGGATGGCTCTCTCCAATTGCCTCCGATGATTGGCTGGTTTTTATTGGGGATAGGAAGGGGACAAAGCTCGACGGGCGGGGCAATGACGGGATGCATCGGCTTGAGACGAGGGGAATTTCTCAAAGCCAGAATACCATTCACCAAGAGAACACGGGAGGGCCTTGTGGCGCCGTACAGAAATACCATGATGGATTCGGTGGGTTTTGCAGGGAGCAATTGAAGGCTAATTGATCGGCCTAGGGGAAGAGCCGTAAGTACAGGATCAAATCGTGCTTTATCCGGAGGGGCAGCGCCGAGGCACTGTACCGCTCAACGCTGTGTCAATGTCCATGTCTGTGGGTGTTTTAGGCCCCTGTTTGCTGTTTCTCCCCGGCTCATTCTCCCCAATCCGGGCCACAGACGGGTAACACATCCACCCCAACCCAATCTCCTCCCACGGCACTGTACGTACATGCTCACGGCAGCACAACGCCCAAAGGAGCTCACCAATACTACTTTCCCCGCTTTCCCACAGACTACGTCGTCGGCTCCGTTGATACACACTGTTTTCTCGCCTCTTGGTGCTTTCCTCACGGAACAATGGCTCAATGGATCACGCGGGTAGCTGGCAACCACATTGAATACAATTTTATCTGTCCCGCTGTTCAATTGACTTTTCATGATGCTGCAGCATCAACATCTGACAACTTGAACCATCCTTTGGATATAGAGGCACAGGTGCAGGCACGTTTTGTTGCACGGGCATACCCAAGATGTTGTACCTAAGCTATCAACTCATCCTGTTTCGGGGCTACAGCTGCGCTGCCTGATGCCGATTTAACATCCTAACGCGTTGGGTTTGCCATGGAGATAGGTGCCCGTAGCTCCGCTGTCGCTCCCTGCCCTCTCTGCTGTCGCTGAGCTGCCAATTTTTCGGCTGCACTGGCCTTGGCTTGTCCTCTGGCAAGGCAACAGCTGGGTCTTGGTCGCGAATAATCCCGCCGCATCGTCCCGGTAAATTGCCGGCATCGCAGTTTCCTTGGTGGAGTGGCCTGCAATTTCAGGTTAGCGTTGCACGTGACATTGTCCGAAAGCTCTAACCGACCAAGTCGTCCTCCCGAGCAAAACTGCTCACTCCGTAAAAGTTCTCCCTCAGCTTCACCTACCTCTCTCCACTCCCATCTCTGATCGCTCTTTGTCATCTGTCAAGATGTTCAAGAGGTGAGTTTCGATCTTCCGCTCCCTTATCCCAATTGTTTCGTACTTTTTGCGTGCCAATTGAGAGCCAATTGAGCTGACAGCAACATTTTCCCTCGGCAGCGGCATTTCCTCCTTCGCCCGCGCGGCTCGCCCGTCCCTGGTCGCCCCCCGTGTCATCCGACCTGCCTCTCTCCGAGTTCCCATCACCAACAGATGGGCTTCTACTGCCAGCGTCGGTGCTGGTAAGATTCACCAGGTGAGCTCGCTTCCGCCGTCTCCCTCGACCGCGAATCCGCCGCCCTCGGGCCGCTCCGGTCGCCCGACATGCAAATAATTCATTGGACCAAAAACTAACATATTTTCCTCCAAGGTCATCGGTGCCGTCGTCGATGGTTAGTCAATCGCCATATTAGCCTCCTTACAAGCCTGTTATAATCAAGTGGACATTGTACTGATGGTCTCGCAGTCAAGTTCGACACTGCCAAGCTCCCTCCCATTCTCAACTCCCTAGAGACTGAGAACAATGGCCAGAAGCTCGTTCTCGAGGTCGCCGTGCGTAATCCCACCAATCGCCTGCATCAATTCATCTACTGACAGCATGTGCAGCAACATCTGGGTGAGAACGTCGTCCGATGCATTGCCATGGACGGTATGTCTGCGCTGATTCCATTTTTTTCCGAGCCAAATTTTAACACTCATGGCAGGTACCGAGGGTCTCGTCCGTGGCGCCAAGGCCCTTGACACTGGCGCTCCCATCACCATTCCCGTTGGTCCCCAGACTCTTGGTCGTATCATGAACGTCACTGGTGACCCCATTGACGAGCGTGGTCCCATCAAGTCTGACAAGCGCCTGCCCATTCACGCCGAGGCTCCCGAGTTCGTTGACCAGTCCACTTCCGCTGAGATTCTCGTCACTGGTATCAAGGTCGTCGATCTTCTCGCCCCCTACGCTCGTGGTGGAAAGATTGGTCTTTTCGGTGGTGCTGGTGTCGGCAAGACTGTGTTCATTCAGGAGCTTATCAACAACATCGCCAAGGCTCACGGTGGTTACTCCGTTTTCACTGGTGTCGGTGAGCGAACCCGTGAGGGTAACGATCTGTACCACGAAATGCAGGAGACCTCCGTCATTCAGCTTGATGGCGAGTCCAAGGTCGCCCTCGTCTTTGGTCAGATGAACGAGCCCCCAGGAGCCCGTGCCCGTGTTGCCCTTACTGGTCTGACCATTGCTGAGTACTTCCGTGACGAGGAGGGTCAGGATGGTGAGTTATATTGCGCTTATCCCACTCCAAGATCGCTAGCTGACCTGGTTTAGTGCTGCTCTTCATTGACAACATTTTCCGATTCACCCAAGCCGGTTCCGAGGTGTCTGCCCTTCTGGGTCGTATTCCCTCTGCCGTCGGTTACCAGCCCACTCTTGCCGTCGACATGGGTGGTATGCAGGAGCGTATTACCACCACCAAGAAGGGTTCCATTACCTCCGTCCAGGCTGTCTACGTCCCCGCTGATGATTTGACTGATCCTGCCCCCGCCACCACTTTCGCTCACTTGGACGCCACCACTGTCTTGTCCCGTGGTATCTCTGAGTTGGGTATCTACCCCGCTGTCGACCCTCTCGACTCCAAGTCTCGTATGCTTGACCCCCGTATCGTTGGTCAGGAGCACTACGACACTGCTACCCGTGTCCAGCAGATCCTCCAGGAGTACAAGTCCCTCCAGGATATCATTGCCATTCTGGGTATGGACGAGTTGTCCGAGGCTGACAAGCTCACCGTCGAGCGTGCCCGTAAGATCCAGCGTTTCCTGAGCCAGCCCTTCACTGTCGCTCAGGTCTTTACTGGTATCGAGGGTAAGCTGGTTGATCTCAAGGAGACCATCAAGTCCTTCAAGGCCATCCTTAGCGGTGAGGGTGACAACCTTCCCGAAGGTGCCTTCTACATGGTTGGTGACTTCGCCTCCGCCAAGGCGAAGGGTGAGAAGATTCTGGCCGAGCTGGAGAGCAACTAAGTGGTTTGAATCATGTAATAGCGGGAGACGGAGGGAGAAATGGGCCTGTGTATAGAGAAGAGGAACAGGGGCCAGGGAGGTTTCTCGTAAGCTCCACCAAGTCTCGTTTGTGAGCTGTGTACCAAGAAATCAACAAAATTCCTCTTGTAGCCATATCAAACTTTAGTTTGTGCTGTGAACTCAGTCTATTGGCCATTGTTTTAGTATGAGTAGCGACATAATGTGAACATGTTGCTGTGCTAATATATATGATGCCCTAAAATATAGTGTTCGACGCCTGATGTTTTGGTTCAGTTCGTGAGTCCTGATAGAATCTGGGTTTGTTTATGACCGATTGATACTAGATGCTTAATTCATCTACACCCCATGATAGACCTACTCTAGAGTTCTATGTGACAGTGTCGGGTCCCCCGGTTTTAACTCTAGTTTATGATAATAATCAACATGTATTTACAGAATTATTTTTTATCCTCTTCTCGGCGAGGATCGCATGTTTTAGATTCGCCTGTCTCTCCCAGTTGTGAATATCCAAAGCTATGTACTACAACCATTCTCATAATACGTAGACCGAGTTAATATGCATATTATTTCTCTCCACGTAGACGATTAATCACGAGATCAAGCATATCTAGTTCAACAATAATTATAAAAATACATCGCCCATGTATCTCAACACGTATCCCGTTCTAGTTCGGACCAAATCGGTTTCGTCTTGTGCCACAAGAGTATCATCAGGGACATCCTAACGCTAGACTCGATCAGAATTTTACCTATATGATTTTCAAGACATCAACCACTCCATACGATAGAATTTGGGGGTCTGGAATCGAGAAGCACAATCTTCCTATCGTTGGGGGTCCACGCCAAACGTCTGCCTGCATCGTCTACCACGGTGATGGCAGATGCGGGATCCAAATGAAGGCCAGTGGGTTCAGGTGGAGTCCAGTTGGGATCCTGAAATATTACTCGGGCCACATCGAGCTCACCATCAGCTTCCATTGCTGCCTGTGGTACGAGTAAAAGATGTTCCCAAGCTGGACCGAGGAAATGGCAGAGGTCAGTGAGAGACCGTTGGCCAATCCCTTCCAGCCACCATATATTATTTATAAGTTTGAGGAAAGCGGCGTAGTAGGCGATTATGACCAAAGCACGTGGTAAACGCTGGCGACAGAGGTCGATGAATTGACGAGGAAGAAACGTAAACCAAGTTATGATGCGGAGGTTCATGACAGGATTGAGGCCTTCTTGAAGATTCATATACAATGATCCTAGATATTTGAGGGTCTCTTGATAAATAGCAATGTGTTCATAATCGGGATCGGTAGACTTTATGGAGGAAACCATGAATAAGAGATGGTTCGGAATGAAGGTTGTGGCTGTTTCGAGGTCGATGGGTGGCCGTTGGAAGAGTGCATACATGCCAGTGTCAAAGAGTCTTTCCACTCCCATCAAGTCGATGACAAGGCCGATCCCTCGCCAAACAATCATCCAATCAAGTATGTAAAGATCCTTACTGTCCTTCTCTCGAAAAACCTGAGATGAGAGAGCCGTGAGAAATAGTGAGTTCGCAATAAGGGCAGCGTATGTGTCAGGAGCAGCAGCCTCAACAGCACGGCGGTAACCCTCAAACGAGCGGGCCCTATAGGCGAGAGCTCGGCTAGGATCGCATTTTTGATTGAGGCTCTGCATGTGGAGACTGGACAAGGCAAAAAGAGAGTCCATGAGAAAGGGCGTCTCAAAGGCGACTTGAACCATGCGGACCTTGAGAATATTCTCGACGGGATTTCCCATTCCTGGCGCAGCAACTGAAAAGGACGAAGAAGTCGAGGTGGTATAGAACCACAGCAGTTTCATGTCTGCGGCATCGATATTGTTGGGTTGCCAAAGCGGTTGAGCAAGGAGAGGGGAACTGTCACGGGGAGCTGGACTCTGATTCCGGCTGAGGGGAGTTGAAGATGGCGACGAGAAGGCATCGGGAGAGTTTCCACGAACAACAGCATTGGAATTAGTTGATGCAGCGGGTGACGCTGGCATGACTATCGCCGAGGATGATGATGAGGTTGGGATTGCGGGATAGACGCATTCGACCTTACGTAGCTTACAAGAACGGCATGTTGGTCTAGCCTCATCGCATTTGACCTTTCGAGACTTGCAGTTGCGACAGCCAGTTCGTGACTTTTTGTGAGGGCGCTTTGCATGATAAGGCTTGTCGGCGGGAGCGGGAGCAGCGGGGGTAGAATCTGTTAGGAGCCCACGAGGAAGAGGAGATTGCTGAAGCTGCAGTTGATCTAGCTGAGGCTGAATTTGTGACGAGAGCTGTTCATCAAAGTTCAGTTGCTCAGGCTGATGATGCTCAGCGGCCGTGTTGGGGAAGATGTTGTCAGCCATGATTGGGGGCACGTCTATAACATGGCAAGAAAGTGTAAAATGAGACGAAGAATATTTTTCAGAAGAAAAAGTAGTCTAAGGGGAAAACTTGAGACGTAAGGCGGGAGTGAGAGTATGGGAGAGATGAAAGGGATGTTGGTTGAGGCTATGCAGCTCGGACCAGTGGATGGGGGGAATCCTGAGAAGTTGGTTGAGAGGAGTGGCGATGAAGGTATGGAACAGTGCTGAGGAATCCCAAAGTCAGGCTAGTGCTAGCGGGGAGGAGACAGACAAAGATCGATGGGATGGCTGGGGGGCGATGGCGCTGATAATTCTATGATGGTCGGAAAATCGAGTAACGGCGTCGGATCTCACCCGGGTTAAACTGGGGCGGACTTGAAGGAAGCCGGGAACAGCGAATCAAGACAAGATATTGGTGGCCGTGCCGCCGCCACCTACTGAGTGTAAATGTGGAAGGGGAGGTGCACCATGGACCAGACTATGTTGTTGCGGGAAATTTGCAAAACAAGGGACGATCCAGTACTTTAAGCTGTGTAGTGGTGCAGGCAAGGCCTGCAATAGCCCCCAAATGAACAATCCGAGGAAAGCGAAAAGACCACCGGGTTTCATTTTCGGGAGGAGTTGCGTTGCATTAGATCATTGACAGTCTGGCTCCCCGGCGAATATGGCCATGCTGATTGGTTATGGCTAACTATTCTTACGCAGGCCATGCGCTAAATGATGACGCCAAAGAATCGTTCAGGTGCTTTATGGGGTGCCTGTCTTGATTAGGAACGCCATCATCTGGTTTACAAAGGCTGCCTGTTTGAGCGGTCACATTCAAGTCACATTCAAGGGGGGGGAAAGGTTACGCAACGCTTCAGCCCAGCTTGGTGGATATATCTCCTGGTTGGGGGGCTCAGCTTAGTTGTTGCATGGGGTGGATGATGACCCTGGTGAGGAAGGATTGTACCATTCTACCCCGATGAGGTTGGGGATGAAAAACGTCAAGGTTGTATCATTACTTGAGCTCAATAGGATGCCAATCGAACCTCTATCGTCTCTATGAAAGAGACAATTAACTCTCCATAGCAGCTCATTCATTGATTCCACAATTTAGCATTCCCTGGTGACTTTGCAAAGATAGACATTGCACGTTTACTTACCCTGAGGGAACGGCTTTAATTTCACGTTCTTGGAGACTTTATTCTAAGCACCTTGCATTTACCTCAAAACAATTTGGCATCTAATTGATAAATCATTGACCCATCATAATGCGGGCTTCTGTGGTTTTAGGAGCAGATTGACTTGCAATAGAGCTAAGAGTGCAAGAAAAAGATGACCGGGATTTATGGATCACGTAATCATTCAAATCCCGCCTCAACGCCTCTCAGCGAAGTACCTTGGTGACACTGAGAAACCTCGAGCTTGCTTGGGAAATTGTCGGACGAGGCTCCTCCAAAGCCTCGCCATTCTTCCGCCTCCCATTGTCGATTTCCTCCACAACCCGCCCGGATGCACTCACCAGGGCTTCACGCCCTCCTCCATCCTGCTATCTTAGCCGCCAGAGCTCCGCGACCGAGATTTGTCCCTCGATCTCTCGCCTGTCATTCATGGCGAGCCTCACCCGCTTGGCTGAGTGGCAGCGCCAACCCTAACAATGGTGAAAAGCCCCCCAATGACTCGCCCGCGGTTGCCGAAGAGGAGGAAGGCAATGATGCACAATCCCAATCCGCATCTGAATCCTCAACTAGCCGCTCTAGGCTGCGCGCCTCTGGCTCACTAAAGAATCGATATGCTCGCAAACAAGCTGCCCCTGCTCTACCTCCAGTCCAACTGCCGCCATCTTTCCTCGACGACAATGTCTCTCTTCACCATGCTTGGCGGAGGCCCCGACTTCCTGCCGCCCTCGCTAATGATGTTGAACGTACAAAGACCTCGTCCATTTCGATCGATCCCCGTCCTGGCGAAAACCCCACACTGCTTCAAAAATATTCCAAGGCGATCGAGTCCTACTTTGACAAGGCTGTCGATAATTTGCTCACAAAGGCTGGCGATGGTGTCAATGATTTTGTCAGGATGGACCCTGCTTCTTGCAACTTGGAGGAGCTGTCTCATAAGCTTGCTGGTGTTACACGCATCCATGACATGCTCCTTGACTCGGCCTGGCATTTGGCAGACACTTTATACCCCGCTCGACATGCTCAATACGCATATAACTCACGGCCATTCTGGTGGTGGCATTACTACAAAGATTTTGATCGCCATAGCCAAGAATTCCGTGACCAATTCCTATCAATTGATACCGCTATCGAGAGCACACTCGATTATGACTGGAGACTTGATCACTCTTTGTCACAGGCTATTGCTGATCTTCCCGTTCTGACATTTTCTGCTATTAGATCTGCTCTTAGCCGCGAGCTCAATGTTCCCGCGCCAGCTACTCCCGAGTCCAGAACTATGAAGCGACAAATTACTGTTCTATCTATGTCTGGTTATGGCGGGCAGGGTATTGCAGAGGCCTTGGCAGAGCACGTGGCCTTTTTTAATGACGCGGATTTAATCCGCCTAGATGCCCAGGATCTTTCGGTCTTAGTCGGCGAATACCTTGGCCAAGATTGGGCTTACTCACGTGGTTCTCTTTCAACAATGGGCTTTCGTGCTGCCGAAATGAATGGGAAACTATATCGAGAACCTGAAATAGGGTCGCGAATGGACGACGAGGACAACGACCCCGATCCCGGGGTTGTCAATATTCGAGCAACTTCTGGATCTTTGGAAGATGAATTGCAAAAGATCAAGCAGGGGGGATACGACCCATTTGGAAAATGGGAGAATCTGAAGATTGATAAAGTCCTCAGCCAACTCATAGACGCAGCTGATACGAAGAATGGATCATCTCGAGAAAAGCCTCTGATTATCCATCTCCACGATTATGTCGAGCTTAATATGACTTTGGAAGGATCAATGCTAATAGGGAGGCTGAGGAATCTCGTTGACGCTGCCTGGCAGCGTGGTGCTAAAATTGCTATCCTCGGTACCTCCGCTAGTGAGGCGCCCTCCGATGAGTACCAGAACATGCTTCGGGAATTGGCTATAGGAGATTTCGTCGTCTCTCGCCATATTGAACCTAACCGCTCATTGGTGCAGCCTCAACCGACAGGCGGAGGGACACAGGTTGCGGAAAACCCATTTCCCTTACAAGATATGGACTTTTTTGTGGAGAATGTGCGCAATGTGAATAGGATGCTGCGGACATTGGGTAGCAAAAAGCTCCTTGATCTATCAGATGAACATATAAAAGGACTAATGCTAGTGACCGACCCCAGAACCCAGATACTCAAGAAATCAATTTTACCACAGCCTGAAGTCTATAATCTTGCTTGCGCCGCTAAGCAACAGGAGGACCAATCTGACGGTGCTGCACCAATGGCCGTTATCGAACGATTGCTGATGGGCCCCCTAAGGCAAAAACCTGGACAGCGATTTCTCGACGATGAAGAACCAGAGACGAAATCTGACTTGGCGGAGGCCCAGAAGAAGGCAGAAGATTCTCAGTCCAATGGCCGTGCGTCTCTTAAACTCAATGAGTACGAAAAACGAATCTCTGTGGGACACATTAACCGCCAGAACCTTCGAACGACATTTGACGACGTTCATGTGCCCCGGGAAACAATTTCAGCACTCAAGCTTCTGACCTCGCTGGCTCTGGTGCGCCCAGATGCGTTCGCGTATGGTGTCCTGGCACAAGATAGAATCCCGGGGTGTTTGTTATATGGCCCTCCTGGCACAGGAAAGACGCTGCTCGCGAAGGCTGTGGCAAAGGAGAGCGGTGCGAACATGCTTGAGATCAGCGGGGCTACCATCAATGACAAGTGGGTTGGTGAGAGTGAAAAGTTGATCCATGCCGTCTTCACGCTGGCGAAGAAAATTTCTCCCTGCGTCGTCTTTATTGACGAGGCAGATTCTCTGCTAGCTAATCGTAGCATGCTGGGTGCTCGGGCATCTCACCGATCCCATATCAACCAGTTCTTAAAGGAGTGGGATGGCTTGGAAGAGACGGAAGCCTTCATTATGGTGGCAACCAACCGTCCTTTTGACCTGGATGATGCTGTTCTTCGGCGTCTCCCTCGTCGCCTGCTCGTTGATCTCCCTCTCCAAACTGACCGAGCTGCAATCCTCAAAATCCTCCTTAAGAACGAACAACTAGACGAGTCTGTTTCGCTTGATGACTTGGCCAAAAGAACACCCTACTACTCCGGCTCAGACCTCAAGAACGCCTGCGTCGCGGCAGCTATGGCCGCCGTAGAAGAAGAAAACGATACGGCAGCTAAACATAGCGGTCCAGAACCATACGAATACCCCAAGAAACGTACCCTTCGTTGCGATCACTTTGACAAGGCTCTCAAGCAGATACCTGCTTCAATCAGCGAAGACATGGAGTCCCTCAAACAAATCCGCAAGTTCGATGAAGAGTATGGCGCAAAGAAAAAGGGTGCTAAGAAAACGATGGGCTTTGGTATTGGCGCCGAGAAGAAGCACGCCGATACTGAGGAAGTTCGTGTCCGTCGAGGTAGCCCGTAGCGGTACGGTGCCAAGTTTGACCTGGCATTATCTTCTTCGTTGATAAGAATGATGTCATTTCCTTCACGCATATAGAGCCTTGGCCCCCTTGGAGCATTTGATTATGACTGGATGAAACCGATTGGCCTTTTCCTCCCCTTTCCTTGACTGGAGCTCGTTTGGCTAGGCATCACTTGAAAGTTGCCTTGCCGCAAGGATTGGAATGAAGAAGAACATAAACTGTACTTTTAACAGGTGTATTATACTAACCACGTGTAAACTTCAGAAAAAGACATGCAAGTGCAGAAAAGTGCATATAATAAGTTTGTTATGTAAAGTGTGACTAGATGATTTTAGATGTGGATCCCTGGTGGTTTTTATGTATGATATACGATACAAAAAATAATGGTGGTTTCTATTTTGTTTAACGGTAAACACATGCTCCTATCGTCTGTTTATCTAATCCTTGTGGGCCCATGAAATACCTATCTGCCTGTTGCCTTTTCTATGCTGCTTCCGTGGAAGCTTGAATATTTTCTGCAGCCAAAGCCCGTTGGTAATCGGCCTGGGCTTTTTCCAACGCATCGAGTGTAGGCTGCATGAGGCGCATGACAGCAGCGCGACCACCACCGACATTTTCCGCTTTCCATCTAATCTTTTTACCAGTGCGCTGATAGTGGTCACGGATCTCCTTTTTACGAGTGGTTATGAACTCCTCACGATCTTTCTCTGCCTCATCAGCGACAACAGTTATGCGGTCGGTTGAGCGCTTGAGAGATTCAGCTAGGTACTGCAACTCAGCAGCACGATCTGGGTCGCCTGAGAGAAAGGCATTCCAGAACTGATGGAGAAATTCGATGGTTGTGGCATGAGTGAGACTACATTTGTTCGTGAGATCCGCCGAGAGACCCATTGGGGTACTAGCCTCTGATTCGTGGCTATACTTTTGTGCACGCTGCTGGCGAACGCCTTTCATAACGTCTTTGTCGGCAGCAGTGAGGGCTGCACGCGAGCCAACATGGGACCGCTTAGGTGTCTCTTCATCACTATCGCTTTCGTCGTTGAAGCCAATACCAGCGTGCAAGTCGATTCCACCAGTGGAATCGGTTTCCAGTGTCTCAAGGTCTCCTTGTATCTCGAATAGAACATCGCCTGGCTTTTGCTTGGCAAATACAAGAGCATTCTTAGAAGGGGCGGAATCTCTCTTAGAGAAGAATTTGTTTTGTTCCTTGATATTTAGCATGATGCGATGTTCCTTGGCATCGCCCCTGAGGTCTCGAAGGGCGAGTTGGTTATATGTATCATATGTTCCATCCGCATCCTCGGCGTTGGAATCAGAAGGAGCAACATTGGCCATAATCTTTTCACTCAGACTGTTGAGGGTTTTTACAATGGGGATATTGGCTCGTGGCCGCATCTCGATGTCCTTGGCGTTTCCGCTCTTGAATCCACCTTGGTTCTCTTCGTTGGCCTCAATATCGATGATGTGAGGGACTTGCTGGGCCATAATCTTGCTCTGGATTACCTGTGTATTTTCACTGGCATCGTACTTGTCAAATATAGGATCAGTAGCATCATTTTCATTAACGCGTTCACCTCGTAACTTCTTAGAGAGTCTGCTGAGGAAAAAGCGCGACCAGAATTGAGCCTCGGAGAGTTTGGGGACGTTCTCATTGTAGATACGTTTGACCAAAGGGTGCTGAGAAAATATCATTTGAACTTGTTCGACGCTGATGTTGAGCTTGAGCTCACCATCGACAGTTCGGGGTTTCACCGTCGAGAGAACGTTGTATGCACCCTTCTTCTGATTGATCTCAATGGCATGTGCACGAAGGAGGTTAGTTCGAGTAGACCAGAATTGCGAATTAAAAGCGGCCCCCGAGATAGAATCAGGCTTTGTTTGCATTGCTTCGACATATGTTTGATGCAAGCTAGTGTCTTTCTTCATCAGGGATTGCTGCAGCTCGATATCATTTTTGAGCTGGGCGTCGTCGAACCAGCGTAGGGACGGGTTGGAGTTGACGGCGCTGGCAAACGCCATCGATGCTGAGGCGCTCCCAGAACCTCCATTAGTATTTGGAGTCGATGAGCCTCCCGAGCCGGGTGCTGAAGGTTTGGGTACGGCGGCATCGGTGCTGCGAGCCTCGGTGAGCAAGCGAGACAATAGATCCTTGACCGCCCTGGCCTCGGCTTTGGCCTCTGCCGTGTTGAAGTGAAAGAGATAAGTAACGGGTTCAGGAGAATCAGGAGCCTTTTCGAATATCTTAAGCATCACCTTAGCGGCAGTGTCAGGGGTCTGTTGAAGGTCTGAAGATGACGATGTAAGTACTGGGATGAGTTGATGACACGCTTTGCTTACTGGTGATGTTGACAACAGATAACGACACGGTGGGAGGCCCACCGCTGTTTGGAGTCCATGTGACGAACTGATGATCACTGGTGAGCGTTAAAATGCCATCCTTCTTCTTGAAGAGGGTCCGACCCGCTGGAATAGCCATGGTGCGTGGAGCGTTTGCAGTGCTGTTGTGAGGAGAGCCGGGGAATGCCTCTACTCGTGACGGAGATAAAATCTCATGCCCCGGCACGTGTTTGGATTTCGCACAAACTACAATGAGGGCGATAATGAATTAGGCAGGATTGGACCTTGTGGATATGGCTTGGTCTGTTGGGTTGGCAAGCCTGTGAATTTACGGGGAGGTGACTGGGGATAATGAATGATGCGGTTTAGGGGGGTGCGGTAGAGAGATCTCCGCCACTCGTAAATGACGACGGAAGACTCGCGATAGTTTAGCCGTGTCGCAGGAATGTGAAAACTGAGCCCTGAACTGGGTTGCCTTGCTTGAAGTTGTGATGTTGTCGAAGTAATTCATCTGTTTCTATGCAGACAACGGGAGCTTTCTGCCTTCCTGCAATAAAGTGGGGCTTGAAGTTGAGAGTGGGGAGCTTAACAAAGGTACGTACCCAGGGCAGGGAAGACAAGCCCTCGGTCCACCTGCACGCATCAGAGCCTCCCAGTGTCTTTTTTTGGACAATATGTGGCTTTTCGGATGTATATCCCCGAAGCTGATATGTGGCTGTCAGTATTTACCGAAGGCTCCAAGAAGCCGTCGAATTCTCGGAACCTTCGTAATGCCTTCCGTTGTGGTTATAGATGATCCACATATTTCCGCATTAGTAACCTTGCTGAGGTCTTTGCTCGAGGCTTGGTGTTGTTGCTACTCAAGTTACCCTGGTGGTTCTGTGTGTGGCGCCGGCTATTCCACCATGCATCACCACCTTCTCCGCAATCTCAGCACCCCGTTCCTGTATGCCCCCGGCTATGCCTTGACCGTGCGAGGTGTGCTTCCACTGCCCCGAGACTGAAGGTATACCCGCAAAGAAAGATTGCTTTTCTCGCGTTAAACAGTACTGTCAACTCTTGCAGCAAAGCTGTACTGTCGAGACTTCCCGAGCTATAATCAAAGAGGGATTCTGAACGGAACCATACCCCCGAATGGACTGCCAGTTTAGTGTTAGCGACGAGCCAGCTGAGCTTCGACAGCTCCTGACAGCGACGGCTATGGCTGTCTGCACGCGGAACGAGGGGCGGCGGTCACAGTGCGCGAACTCGTCGACACGGACTGCGATCCTCGGTAAAGCTGACCTCGAAAAGGCCCAGTTGACCCCAAATGGGTCCTCATGATGGCTGGACCTGACACCGTGACTGGGACAAGTAGCCAATGGCAACGCAGAGCACTCCAACACAGCACGGTGAGTGGCTCGTCCGCACCGTGCTGAGCTAGGCACCCGCACTGCTTTTACGCAACTTTTGTCCAGCACCTGGCATCACCGTCCACTGCTTTTTTTCTCTGCACTGCGGGCAGGGGTGTTACAGGATCTCCGCAGCCCATGACCAAGTTGGGCGTCCACTTGTCGCTGGATGACTGATTGGAAAACACTTTTTTTCAGTGGCCGCACCGCGCTACGGCGTCGCCTACCCAATAGGCGTCGCCCATTGTGATCAGAACCGGTTTTCCCGGGGCTGCAGGGCACCGTCATGGTCATTTTCCCCAGTAAAACAGGCCCTGACGGACATCAAAGCTACGTACAGTATGTACTCCCACTACGTACTGCCAACCTACCTCCGACCTCCATGACCTCCGAGAGTATTTTCTTCCTCCCTCGTGTCCCCGTGTCCCGTCACTCCCGTACTTCTCTTCTTACACCTCCCTCCTCCAAAACAATTGTCTTGTTCACTTGTTTGGCTTAGTGACTTGACTCAATTCCCATCTGAACGACTTACTCCGCCGTTCCTTTGCCTCGTGTCCCAGCTCAAGCTTGCCAGGGGATGCTTCCCTTCCGTCTCTTCGCCTAGACCTTCCTTCTCCTTTTGGCTATTGCGGTCTCCGTTATACTTGGCCATAAATCATCACCATGTTGAGGAATTCCCTCTGCCGAGCGAGCTCCCAGCTCGTCCGTGGCGCTCGATGCGCCTCATCTTCCGCCTTCATCTCGACCACCACGGCTAAGACTTCGTCATGGAAGCTCGCCTCCGCTCGTCGCCCTCTGGCCCTCGCCGCCCGTCGCACTTATGCCACCAGTGCTACTCAGTCTCCCCCCGATCCCAGTGACAACTTCCTCTCCGGCAGCACCGCCAACTACATTGACGAGATGTACATGCAATGGAAGCAAGACCCCGAGAGCGTCCACGTCTCTTGGCAAGTCTACTTCAAGAATATGGAGAGTGGTGAAATGCCTGTCTCTCAAGCCTTTCAGCCCCCTCCAAACCTGGTCCCCAACATGACTGGTGGCGTCCCTCGTCTCTCTGGTGGCCTCGCCATGGAGGATGGCTCTGATGTCACCAACCATCTCAAGGTCCAACTGCTGGTTCGCGCTTACCAGGCTCGTGGTCACCACACCGCCAACATCGACCCTCTCAATATCCGAAACTCCAAGGACACCAGGCCTAAGGAACTTACACTTGAATACTACCAGTTCACGGAGAAGGATCTTGATACTGAATACAGCCTCGGACCCGGAATCCTGCCTCGATTCAAGCGTGAAGGCCGTGAGAAGATGACACTCCGCGAAATTGTCGATGCTTGCGAGAAGATCTACTGTGGTTCTTTTGGTGTTGAGTTTATCCACATCCCTGACCGTGAGAAGTGCGACTGGCTTCGTGAGCGCCTTGAAGTTCCCCAGCCCTTCAAGTACTCCATCGACGAGAAGCGCCGAATTCTTGACCGTCTCATTTGGAGCTCTAGTTTTGAATCTTTCCTTGCGACTAAGTACCCCAATGACAAGCGTTTCGGTCTCGAGGGTTGCGAAACCCTTGTTCCTGGCATGAAGGCACTCATTGATCGCAGTGTCGACTACGGAGTTAAGGACATTGTCATTGGTATGCCTCATCGTGGCCGTCTGAACGTTCTCAGTAACGTCGTCCGCAAGCCCAATGAGTCGATTTTCAGCGAGTTTGCAGGTACCAGCGGTGCCGAGGATGAGGGCTCTGGTGACGTCAAGTATCATTTGGGTATGAACTTTGAGCGTCCCACTCCCTCTGGCAAACGCGTTCAGCTCTCACTCGTTGCCAACCCCTCCCATCTCGAGGCCGAGGACCCCGTTGTCCTTGGCAAGACTCGCGCCATTCAGCACTACAACAACGATGAGAAGACTCACCGCACCGCCATGAGCGTCTTGCTCCACGGTGATGCTGCTATTGCCGGCCAAGGTATTGTTTATGAGTGTCTTGGATTCCACTCTCTCCCCGCATTCTCCACTGGTGGTACCATTCACCTTGTTGTGAACAACCAGATTGGCTTCACTACCGATCCTCGATTCTCCCGGTCTACTTCGTACTGCACGGATATCGCCAAGTCAATTGATGCCCCTGTTTTCCACGTCAACGCCGATGATGTTGAAGCTGTTAACTTTGTTTGCCAGCTTGCTGCTGACTGGCGTGCTGAGTTCCAGCACGATGTTGTAATTGATATCAACTGCTACCGAAAATACGGTCACAATGAGACTGACCAGCCCTCTTTCACTCAGCCTCTAATGTACAAGCGCATTCAGTCAAAGAATCCCCAGATCGACATTTACGTCAACAAGCTCCTCGAGGATGGTACCTTCACGAAGGAAGATGTTGAGGAGCACAAGCAGTGGGTATGGGGAATGCTCGAAGAGAGCTTCACCAAGTCCAAAGAGTATACCCCTACTTCTAAAGAGTGGACCACTTCAGCCTGGAATGGCTTCAAGTCCCCTAAGGAGCTGGCCACTGAGGTCCTGGACCAGAATGAGACCCGCGTTGATGGCAAGACTCTGGAACACATTGGCGAGGTCGTTGGCAGTGCCCCTGAGGGTTTTGCTCTCCACCGCAACCTGAAGCGTATCCTAGCCAACCGTACTAAGTCGGTCATCGAGGGAAAGAATATCGATATGCCCACTGCCGAAGCACTGGCTTTCGGTTCACTTGCTATTGAGGGTTACCACGTTCGTGTTTCCGGTCAAGATGTCGAACGTGGTACCTTTTCTCAGCGTCACGCCGTCTTTCATGACCAGGAGACAGAGGAAATTTACACGCCTATCCAGAACCTGAGCAAGGACCAGGGCAAGTTTGTTATTTCCAACTCTTCTCTGAGCGAGTATGGCGCTCTTGGTTTTGAGTATGGTTACTCTCTGTCGTCTCCCAATGCCCTCGTTATGTGGGAAGCCCAGTTCGGCGATTTCGCCAACAATGCTCAGTGCATCATTGACCAGTTCATCGCCTCTGGTGAGGTGAAGTGGATGCAGAGAACTGGTCTTGTCATGTCTCTCCCACATGGCTACGATGGTCAAGGTCCTGAGCACTCCTCCGGTCGCCTAGAGCGTTACCTCCAGCTCAGCAACGAGGATCCTCGTGAATTCCCCTCTGGCGAGAAGCTTCTCCGCCAACACCAGGATTGCAATATGCAAATTGCTTACATGACCACTCCTGCTAACTTGTTCCACGCTCTGCGACGACAGATGCACCGCCAGTTCCGAAAGCGTAAGTTGGCGTATTAACCCTGTCCTGAGCTCATGAACGCTAATTTTAGACTTTGTAGCTCTTGTCATCTTCTTCTCTAAGTCTCTCCTCCGCCACCCCCTGGCACGCTCCGACATTGAGGACTTCACCGGTCCCGACGCTGGTTTCCAATGGATCATCCCTGACCCTGAGCACCAGACAGGTGCTATCAAGGCCCCCGAAGACATTGACCGAGTTATTCTCTGCACTGGCCAAGTTTGGGCTGCCCTTCACAAGTACCGTGCCGATAATAACATCGACAACGTTGCTTTCACTCGTATTGAGCAGCTCAACCCTTTCCCTTGGCAGCAACTCAAGGAGAACCTCGACATGTACCCTAACGCCAAGACCATTGTCTGGGCGCAAGAGGAGCCTCTCAACGCTGGTGCCTGGAGCTTCACCCAGCCTCGCATTGAGACCCTCCTGAACCAGACTGAGCACCACCACCGCAAGCACGTCATGTACGCTGGCCGCAACCCCAGCGCATCCGTTGCCACTGGTCTAAAGCATGTGCACACCAAGGAAGAGCAGGAGCTTCTTGAGATGGCTTTCACCGTGAAACAGGACAAGCTCAAGGGCGAGTAAAAAGAGGAAGGAAAAGAAAAGAACGGAATTCGTGATTGGAACTGTAGACGTGTTAGACGTGGGGCCTGAATGGCCTTTTGGAAAGCATGAAACTGGCATCAAACGCATGACAGCAGCATCAACGCTCGTTTCGGGGGGATGCAACGCAAGCTTAGATGGTGTGAAAGGAGGGATTGGCCCTTCATGTATAACCCATTTTGTATCATACCCTCCTAGACGAAAGGATAACCTATTTGTGCCTGTCGCATCAGCATTGGGCGCACGGAGGAAAGCATGATTTTATTTTATTTGTGAATACGAATTTCATCTTGTTTGTTATATACAGCCTTGCACAATGGGAACGTAATCACTATGATGTGAAGTTGAAGTCTCCAATGAGATCTATTGTTTTACCTTTTATTTAATTGTATGAATCAATTAAGTGTGCTACTTGGGGACATCGACCTGCCAAGGCTGCACTGTACCGTCGTCTCCCGTCGTAACAAGCATTTCTTCCTCGCCTCGGCGATTAGAGGCAGAGTCATATCTTTTGCACCACGTGACGTGGTTGACTTCGTAGGGACCGTGAGCGTTTGATTGAGTGGTGAGTAGACTCCATCTTGATGACTGGCCCTCTTCATTTTTGTTTCTCTCCACGTCTTCGTCCTCCTTATACAGCCCTATGATGCCATCGCTACCTGTGCTAGCTACTAGTCCGGAGTCAGCGCTCCAGGCAACGGAATAGATATCGCGATTGTGGACTTTGGGAAGCGTGGCAGTGCATGCCCACTCCTCCCGAAGCGACCTCCGCATAGTGTTGGGGATGCCGCCCAGGGCGCTTCTTGAGCTCCCTCCTGACCCATCGTCTCCGGCGTCAGCGTCTTCCTCAACGAGCGCCCACACGCGGATAGTGCCGTCAGCAGAGAAGCTAATCAGTCGAGGAAAGCGGTCGCCAGCGCGGGGACGGGCCTCCCATTGTAGTCCCCAGACAGTGCCCTCGTGGCCCTCAAGTACAGAGACACATACCCACTCGGCGTCACCATCTTCGCGCCAGATACGGATCGTATTGTCGTAGCTAGCGCTTGCGAGGACATCGGCGCCGTAGCTGCGGCGGGCATTGCGACCAGTGACATCTGGGCACCATGCGACAGCTTTGACGTCTCCCTCGTGCTCGTTCAGGACAGCAATTGTCTCCCACTCGTCATCAGCCTCGGAGGCCCCAATGTCCTCCCAGATCCATACAGACTTGTCGCGCGAGCATGTGGCCAGGTAAGTTCCCGAGGGAGAGAAGGCGCATGACTTGATTTCGGAATCATGGCCTTCGAGAACAAGCGTAAACTCCCAGTCCTTGTCGGCTGAGTTGGAGTTGACGTCGTTGTCGCTATCGTCTGGGTTTGTCTTTCGTACCTGTCGAGCCGTCACCTCAACCTCGAGAGGCTCTTCGGCGGTCGCGCCTGCAGAAGCGACATCGCCATCCCATCGCCATATTCCAGCAGTGGAGTCAAAGCTGCCGGTGACGAGGCAGAGCTTGTGCGCGGGCAAGCCGGGTTTCCAGGCGACAGAGCGGACGGAACGGGTGTGGCCGCCAGTGAGGGTGCTGTGGGCGGACGAGGAGGAGAGGGAGAAGACGGTGACGCTCTTGGAGTGAGCAGTGGCGAGGAGGGGAAGGGACGGGTGAGGGACCGAGGCCCAGGCACGTTCGTGGAGGTCTGGCTTGAAGAGCGGGAGAGCGACGAGGCGCGCGGATGAGGTTGGAGCGACAGGTTCGGAGGACGGAGGAGGGGCCGAGTTCGGCGCCATGGCTGGGGATTAGCCTTAGAAGGCCGGCGAAGGACCGAGCTGAGACGAAAAAATCCTGGTATACTATTTGGACAGAGACTGGTGGAATAAATTGGCACGGTCGAAGCGGTGTCCTTGGCAAGTATGATGGTCTGTTGAGGGGAGGGACGAAGAGGAGTTGGGCCTTCTTTTTTTTACCCCTCCACCAGTCCCTCTAAGGGTGACTGACTGATAAGATAGCACGCAACTTTTAGGGACATCCAGTTCCGGCAGCCCCCTCCTGGTGATGTAATGCTCATTTAAGGTGCCCTGCCGGCTAGCTAATGCGAAATGCGCCACACATAACTGATCACTAGAGACTGCTGGGTTTGAGCCACCAAATCTGATTATTTTCTGCTCAACGATGATGCTAAAATTCAGCATGCATATCCAAATTGCGGTACTGATCAATCACATGCAGTCATTGGGTTGGGATATAAATGGTCATTAATTCTTCATTCAGTATTCATACGCGTTGGCTTTGTTCAAGAGGCCTAGTTGTCAAATTGACCATTCGGAACGCCTTTAGCTCCTTGCCACAAGACTATTCAACAACAAGGGTATATATATATGTGTGTATGTGTACAAGAAACCAATCGTCCAGCACCAGCCAGACCAGATAGTGCACTCGAACCCGCCTATGCTGATTGCTTCAAAAACGAAGCTTCTTTGACATCCTCGTCGTATTTTTTTCGAGTAAATTAGTGCTCCAACTTGCGTGACTCATGAATTTACAGCATTATGATTAAGTGATCGTGGTTGCCCCTATCGAGGAGCTTCTGTCGGCCTTGGGGTCGTGATGGCAAAGGATTTTGGCGATCGTATTCGAACAGACCTGGCCGAAGGTACGGCTCTCGAAGATTGGTTGACGCCATAGCGAAGGCCAGATGGTTTTGTGCCTACAGATCTACTGGCTACAGCTCGAGCAAGAGATTGGTTGTTCGGCTGTATTCCCAACGACCTCTCATCTATCGCCCGTGACCCAGCCGATTTTACTGGAGCGGGAGCTCGTGAGAGTGATGGTAGGCGTTCATAAGTTTCGGGTTTAATCGATTCGGGTGGTATTGGGATCCCAGCTGTTCTCTGCATTGACCCGACCGGCATACGATGTTGACTTGATCGGCCAACATTGTCATTTTCATCCAGCTCAAAATCATCATCGCTCTCCCGAAATCCCCGCTCTAGATATAAGGGCACAGGGGCTCGCGGTGTTGTAGAAGACATTAAGAAAAAGCGATTAGCTCTCCGGTCTTGAGCCTTTTTGGAAGGAGATGTGACTATCCCAACGTCTTCAGCCGTGGTTGAAGATGCACCGTCCTCATCCGCCTCCCTCACGGGCGCCATTGAGCTTGCAGGCAAAATGCTGGATACTGCTGTTGGCTGCCCAGTCCATCGGGTTGGAGTCTCGACAGCGCTAGCTGGGTAGTCGGGGACCTTGTCATTGCGTCTGATGACGGACCTTCTTCCAGAGAGCGCTCTCCAACTACCTCGATAAATTGCCGATGCCCGGAGAGACTCCGTCCCAACATCTGGCTTGAGTCTATCGCCAAGCTGTCTCCACTGCTGCACATACCGATTTCGTTTCTGGCGATCATGCTTTTTACGTACTTCTGAAGCAGTGTGTGCTTGTCCGCTCTGCTGTAATGAAGCGATTGACCATTCCTTGAGACAATTCCGTTGCCGTTCACTCGCCCAAAGTTGCCAAGCCTCTATATCTCGCTCCTCGAGGTAGGTGGTGTGATCTTTCCAGACTTCCAGTAGGCCTTGTCCATGTTGTAAACGGGCTTCGTCCAACGCTCCCTGATCCAGTTCTGCCTGCTTGTTCCACAACTGCAAGAACCCAAGCTGTTGCCGGGCTTCATTTCTTGTTTTCAGATCCAACGATTGCTGGGCTAGCATACTATTTCTGGCCGCGCACTCAGCCCATCTGTTCAGAGCAGCGAAGAAATTGCGCTTCTTCCGTGCGGATGATACTTGGGTGAATCGCGCCATCAAATACCGCTTCACATGCTCTTTGTCTCGGTCTTTTCGTTGTTTTATTCCCTTGTCGAATACTTTCAACATCAAAGTGCCTCGAATGTAAAGACAGGCTCGGCTCTCCAAGCGTGTCAACTGTAACAATTGGGCGTCCTGACTGCGAACATATTGTAAAAATATTGACTTAGCTCGTCTCTCATAACAGTGTTGGGCATCACACTGTAATTGCCTCATCTTTTTGGCATGGTGGCACCATTTATCAAAAATTCGAGTTACAGAGACATATTCTCGCCTCCAAATGAAAGCCTGGGCTCTAGCCTGCAGATTCCAATAATCGAAAGCGCAGCGTGCTTTCTTAATCAGCCAGCGCTGTCGAAATGCAATCCCACGACGCTCGATTTCTGTCTGATCCCACCAGTTTCGTATGTGATCAAATGTTTGTTGAATAATTGCAATGCGTTGTGAAGTGTAGGCTTGTACTGCCTGTTTGTTGGCGTGGTTTCTCCACTTCACCAAAACATCTTGTTCTCGTTCAAGTTTTGATCGTGACTCAATTGCTTCGAAAAGGTGTTGGTCTGCTGATGATTTAAATCTCCAGTTCGAAAGCGCTCTGTGCCTGCTCCGGGAGGCCAATATGTCTCGGCTCACATGCTGAAGGCGTTGGCAAGACCATTGGTTTAAAATTCGGTGAATTGTTTTGAAGCGATATCTTGTAGCAATTTCTTTGGCAATACGACCAAGATTTTCGTCCTGGGCTGCGATGCGTTGCCACTTCTTGACCACTAAGGCAGACCTCATGTGATCAATGGTCTGTTCTCTTGAGACTGGCGCATGAGTCCAAGCTCGAAAGTAGCGGAAACGGATCATGTGGCGTCTTGCAACTGCGTCGCGTTCAAGGCGGCGCGCAGTGCGATCTGCCCAATGATTGAAAACCTTGCTGGCAAGATAAAGCTCACGGGCTCGTTCGGCTTGTCTCATCACCCTTTGATGTACCAGTTGCAGCTCGGCCATACTTGGTTCCTTTGGACACTGAACTGGGGTGGTTGGTCGCCTTTTGTCTACTTGCTGCTCAGGTGACTTGGATAGCCGTTCTGTTACACCTTCCTCGGGATCTATAACTGCGACCACCTCCATATCCTCTCCCGATGAAACCACTTCTTGAACCCGAAGGGATGTTGTGTGCAGGCTCTCTGGGTTGTGAATCTGGGCCAACCTGTGGTTCAAAGAACCATCCCCGTGAGTGATTGTTGCCTCTGGCCGCGATGCTGTGGGGGTGTTATTGCTTTGGGGTTGATCACCTGCTAAGCTTTGAATGTTGGTATTTATCAAATGGGGAGGGTCCAGTAGAGATCTCAAGGAATCTTGATGTGATTTGACGCTGGCGATGGTTTCTCCCCCTCCAACCTGATGCTCAAGTCCATTCTCTCGCCTGCTATCAGTTTGCCCTTCTCTGGTGCTAGGCCGGGCCTCCTCGAGTTGACTGGGATTTATATTAACCTGGTTTGGCTGGAGTGCAGTATTTGTGGTCTCTTGAGGTATTTCCTCAATTCGATCCAGTTGTGGCCGTTGCTTCTTTTCCAGAGCCTGTGAACGCCAACGGCCTAAAATTGTGGACAGAGCTGCACGTTGGGCTTTGACACGAATTTCGTCTTCGTCGGGATCAATATGGAAAGATTCGTAGTTCCTGTGATCGGTATTGGGAAAACCAATAATGGATGGAGGAGACGACTGGCGTCGTTCGATCTCATCGTCTGGAATACGGTAGGAAGATTGTTTCGGACTGCCTTGTTCCTGTCGCTCAAACGAAACGCGAGGTGATGATGCTGGATAGGACGGCCGAGATGAATCAGTAGTGTTGTCTCCGAATTCAAGGACAATACCCATCCGGCCAAGGATTGCTTGGAATTTGTCAATGAGACTTCCATTTCCTCCTTCGCCCCCTATACGGAAGATAAAGGCAGAGAGATGATGGTCGGTATCGGGATCAATGCCATAGTTGGGAAGGATAGTATCGTAAGCGTTAAAAAGAGCGGCGGCGGGAAGCGGCTTCGGTTCAGGGGTGGAGTCGAGAATGTGCTGAGCAGCGACGACGACAGCATGTAGGGCAGCAATGTCTATCACGATCAGCAAGAGCGGCAACCCGCGCGATCAAACAAAACGAACCGTCGTTGGTGTAGTAAGGATCCTGACTCGAGGCGGGCCGGCTGGCATTACTGGAATGGCCATCGTCTGAGGGAAGAGGAGATAGAGGCCTGGGATCTGGCGGTGGCATATGCGACACGAGATGGACCGCATCCAGAGGGAACTGGTCGAGGGACATCAGCGGCGTTATGTTAGCGGACTGTCTGGTTCCATCATTGATCCATAGCCAGACAGTGGATAGATGCGATCGGTTGCTGGGGCGTTGTGGACTAGCGCGATGCGTTTGCGGTGATGTCGGAGTCGGAATAGTTGGAAATCACAACATTCGAGTCGACAATGTGTGTAGCATACTATGGAGGAGAGTAGTCGAAGCAAAGATGGGGCGCGCGCAGCACAGCAACGAACGAGCGCCACAAGGTGATCAAGGGTGAAAGAGCGGCGCAACCAGACAGGGAAGGAAAACATGGCTTCGCGATCGCGTTTGTCGTTGCACAGCGCATCTTTAGCGCGTATAGTGGGTGGCTGGTCCGGCCATAGCATGAAGTGGGGCCGTAAGGGCCTGAACTCCGTTGATTGATCTGCTTGTCCGTGTGCAACGCACAGTACAACACCAAGTCAACATCCCTCCAGGTGAACATCTCCACGCCAACTCGATCACATCCGGGCCGCACAAGTCGCCATGACCCGTACAAGCACACGCCCCATCCAAAAATTTGCTAAGGCAGCATCTCAGTGCTCAGCTGAGGTTAGTAGAGCTTGTTTTCTTTGTCTGTTAATCACACTCAACTGACGGCCATTGCATGCAGGCGGCAGCCTACGGGAGATGTATTGTGGCTGACTACAACTCTGTCCACAAGGACAAGTGCCTTGAAAATTTTATGAAGTTGAAGAATTGTTATTTGGTTTGTCCCTTTGTTCTGGATCTTGTATGCTCTAGTCTCTAATATCGTGGTATAGGCTGCATCAAAAAAATAGTGCATCATTAAAAAGTCGAGGTCAAGAAACGCGGGGGATCTCAGTTAGTTGAATTGACGAAGTTATAAATTGAACGCGGGGATGATGAAGGGATGATGATTTAAAAAAAAAAAAAAAAAAACAATAAGTGTATAGCTAAACTACATTCTCAGTTCGTTGGTTTCGCCTAATTTGCATTCTATCCGCTTTCCCTCCTATTTCCATTGAATCAAGCAATGCTATTTACGACACGCAACCATTTTTCTTCATTTGTAGCCCTTGGTTACTCGATTTGGATTTTTCTCTTAGTAGTATGAGGAATAACATATACATCATGAATGATATTCCTATTCACTCACACGAATGCATTGGCACCGATAATCTATGAAAAACAGCTCTAGTTCTTTTCTTTACTCACTCGCATCTACTTTTATGGACTGACAATCATAGCTTCAATAAACGCAGCACACAGGTTGCTTGTTGCACTTCCTGCTCTTCTTCCGCAATAACTGCCTCTGCGGCTGACTCGCTTGCTTTATCGATGGGTCGACGCAGTGCCTTTTCGAATGCTGATGATTGCGCTGCAAACATTTCTTCCAATCCCACATTCTCTGGGTCAGAAAGTACCCGGTACTCCATTCGAATGTCATCCGTAGGTTGCAAGCCAGCCTTCTTCCGGAGTCGCTGTACTCGGTTGATAATTTCACGAGCAAGACCCTCCTGGGCCAGCTCGGGGTGTATCTCAGTGTCCAAGATAGTGAGAACATCGCTGTCCGTGTTGGTCTCGAGGTTCTTTGACGACTCATCGACATCTCGTCGTACAACTAGGTCTCCTTCTTCCAGGCGAATGCCATCCACCATAATGAACTTGTCTCTGACGTATGCCTGGACTTCCTCGCTCTTGAGTCCCGGGAGAGCCTTCTTGACTCGTCCCATATCTTTCTTCAACTTTTTGCCCAAGACTGGCCAGTCTGCAGTCACGCTATACTGAACGTTGTATTTAGCCTCATCGCTGGTAAGCACCAAGTCTCGAACATTCAACTCTTCAGTGATGTAAGATTCTAGGGACTTGATATCCTCCAAATACTGTGTGTCGGGGTGAAGAACCACCAGCGTCATAAGAGGGGTCTTGAGTCCAATGGCACGTCGCTCGCGAGATACTCGAGCAAGTTCAATGACCTTCTGCATCCGTCCCACGCGACGCTCAACTTCTGCATCAAAAAGTTCTTGTCGAACATCAGGGAACGGGAGGAAGTGGACGCTGCGAGGATCATCACCTTGCAGCTCTTTGGGGATATGAGGCAGAAGTCTCAAATAGATTTCGTCTGTGAGGAATGGTGTGAACGGAGCCAAACCTCGACAAAGAGTGAAGAGAACTTCGAAAAGAGCGTTTAGGGCGTGCAAAGTATCATTCAAACCGTTCTCACCCTTGAGGCGCTTTCGGTTAAACCTGATGTACCAATTGGTTGTGTTATCAATGAGTTCGAGCAGTCGAGGAACAACCGTGTACAATCGATAGCCTATCCGAGCAGATTAGTATTCAAGTGTTCAACAAATTCGTTCACGAACTGCAAACCTTTCATTTCTTCGTTCACGAACTGCAAAAGACTTTGGCAACTTGCCAAAATCCATCGATCCATGACGTTGGTGTTGCTAGATTCCATACTAGGATCCCACTTGTACTCGACCTTTTCCACCTTCTTCAGAAGTGCGACTTGTCCCTCAAAGAATTTGTAGCTGTTCCACAAGGGTAACAAGACCTTTTGAACAACCTCCTTGACGCCCGATTCCTTGAATCGAAGGGGCTCGGCGCGCACGACAGGGGAATTGATAAGGTAGAGACGAAGAGCATCCGAACCATATTTAGAAAGGACGATATTGGGGTCAGGAAAGTTCTTCAGTCGCTTGGACATTTTCTTTCCATCTTCGGCAAGCACAATTCCATTGACAACGCAGTTTTGGAAAGGAGATTGTCCAAACAGATGAGTACCCAGAACGAGAAGGGTATAAAACCAGCCTCGAGTTTGATCAAGTCCTTCGGCGATAAAGTCTCCAGGGAAAGACTCCTTGAACTTGTCAACATTCTCAAAGGGATAATGCTGGCTAGCGTAAGGCATACTGCCAGATTCAAACCAACAATCAAATACTTCATCGATACGCTTCAGCTGACCCTTGCCCATTTTGCTAGGGATGGTGATATGATCGATCTTGTCTCGGTGGAGATCAGAAAGGTCACCTTCGTATCCACTCAACTCACGCAACTCAGCGACGCTTCCGACGCATACCCTCTCTTCCAAGTCTTCGCTGACCCAGAGAGGAATCGGAGTGCCCCAGTATCGGTTGCGGCTGACGTTCCAATCTCGAGCATTGGCGATCCAACTCGCGAACCTCTTTTCCTTGACGAAACTGGGGACCCAATGAGATCCTTCGATATTTTTAAGCATATCCGGAATGATTTTAGGGATGCGAATAAACCAAGATGGAACTGCCCGATAAATCAAGGGAGTGTCCGAACGAGGACACATAGGGTATGAATGCTTGAGCTGCGAGTCTGCAGCAATGCGGCCAAGGCCCTTCAAATGTTTGATAATGTGTTTATCAGAGTCCTTCACGTGCATTCCCTCAAAATCACGAATGCGCGAAGTGAAATGGCCGGTATCGTTGACAGGGTCGGGTGGGGGTCGTTTTTCGGTGATGATGCCTGCAGCCAGGGCAACGTTGTAATCGTCTTCACCGAATGCAGGAGCTTGGTGAACGATACCAACACCACTATCTGCGGTGACGTACTCAGCGTTCAAAACCCTGAAAGCAATATCCTTGAACTCCTCGTAAAAGTAGTCAAATGGGGGGGTGTATTTCCAACCCAACATCTCCTTGCCCTTGATCTTTGAGATGATGGAAAATTTGGCCTTCTTGGGATCCTTGTAAAGAGTTCCGAGAAGCTTTTCGAGGAGGATATAGTGCTTTCCTGTCTTTTCATCCAGAATTTTGACGTATTCAAAATCGGGATGGGCGGCAAGGCCAAGGTGGGAGGGAAGAGTCCATGGTGTAGTAGTCCAGGCCAGGAGATTGGTGTTTGGGTCGTCCACGAGAGGAAAGGTGACAACAATGGCAGGATCGGTGACGTCCTGGTAATTCTGATTGGCCTCAAAGTTGCTTAGGGCTGTAGTAAGGACTGTAGAATAAGGCATGACGCGGTGGCCCTGGTAAACCTGACCTTTGTCGAAAAGTTGCTTGAAGACCCACCATTCAGACTCCATGAATTTGGGATCCATGGTCTTGAAGAGCAAGAGTTAGCAAATGCTTGCATCTGTTAACGAACAGAGACATATATGTACCTTGTAATCATTATCAAAGTCGATCCAACGTCCAAGGCGCTCGATTGTGAGGCGCCATTCAGCAGCATAGCGCATGACAATAGCTCGACACTCTTCGTTGTACTTGGCGATGCCTAGTTCCATGACAGCAGCCTTTCCGGAAATGCCCAGCTTTTTGTCGATTTCGTGTTCGATGGGTAATCCATGAGTATCCCAGCCAAAACGACGCTCCACGTGGTAGCCCTTCATGGACCAGTATCGAGGAATAACATCTTTGATCGTGGAGGCCAGCAAATGGCCATAATGAGGCAATCCGGTCGCGAACGGAGGACCATCATAAAATGTGTATCGGGGTCGTCCCTCGGAAAGCTCAAGCTATGCCCAACTGTTAGTAAAAAGTAGACGGACGACCTCTCGGGCAGCAGTGAAGCGAAGAAAAATCGGCGCTGCTTGCAGCTAGGAACGAACCTGGCGATGAAAGGCGTTGATTTCACGCCATCGCTGGATGGTAGCCTCCTCTTCCTTGGGGAAGTCGATAGACATGGCTGCGATGGCTCTGCGGTGGTGGAGTATTAGCTAGAGAAACTTTCGAATCAAATCATTGAAGAAACGGGAGGGAATGTGGGCAAGAGATTGAAGATGTCTCGATGATGGGTAACATTTGTTAGAAAGGGATGATGAAAGAAATCTGCCACCATGACTCACTCTCAATGTCTTTCACCAACTGTGATTCGGTCAGCACGCGACAAACAGATAAACTGATATGCCCTGCTTGAAGTCGGGAGTTTGATAGAGGGGCAGATTTCAGAAAAGAGCACTTCACGATGGTGGGATGGTGGGATGGTGGGTGAGTCAATCAACTGAAGTGGGGGAAAGTTGCCCCGCCATCGCTCATGACTGTGCCTGGGATTTTGGTGGCGGGGGTTCTGAGTCCAACAGACATGGGCGGAGATGCCTGTTACTTGACTGGGGATACTCAACTGGTATCAGGGATGGGGTACCTGGTACCCATGCGTACTAGGGGCCATGAGGTACATACTGCTCTGGTTTGTTCTGCATACCTAAGTACCTACGGATGGTAGGTACAGCCAACAGTCTCCCCCCTAATCGATCACTACCCCTCCACTAAATAACTCTGCCCACCTGGAAACTCGACTAATACCTCCCTGCGGCCCAAGGTACTACCTAACGGTTCTAGGCATGTTTGACAGCATTGGCTCGTTAGGTAGGGACAAAGATTGGGCAAACAACAACAAGCAGTGGCGGCGATGTCAGCAAGAAAGGGGACCCAACCACGCCCAACAGCTTGCTAGTTGCATATTTTGAGGAGTAAATGTTTATCTTCAAATCACACTTTCCAATCGTCGATTATGAGCGTCTCTCAACTAGATCCAAAACCTCTCAAGTTGGTCCCATAGCCCAGTCGCTGTTGTTGGAACCGCAATCGCCTGGAGCTAGCGAAGTGGATCAGAGAGCGTGCGCTCTGTGCACTCGTCACCCGTCCCCTGTCTCTCGTTCCTCCGTCACGGTAACCAAACATTAACCCACCTCGCTGGCTGGATGTTTGTTTAGTTGCAACCAAGATCGTGTTTTTACCGCCGCATGGTATAGGTAGAATCGTCCAGTGTCGCCTCTTTTCTTCGACCTCGGCTAGCTCAAACCTTTCTTTGTTTATGTCTACCGGCCCTAGCCTCCAGAGCTATCCCACCACTCGTCCTCCCCTACCCAACTGAATCGCTTCACCATACTACCGCGCTGCAATACAATTAACCTCAAGGCTTCCGTGACGGATTACATTCTCGCAGCGCAGTACATATACTGCCTCAGCTCCACGCAACCTCCGTCATGTCTTTCCTATTCGGACGAGCCCGAACTCGCACCGTCACCGACTTGCCTAAACAAGCTCGTGAGCACATCTCAAAGCTCGAAGGCCCCAATGGCGCTTCCAAGGTTGCCATCCACCATGCCCCAATCGAACGTCCAAGACTAACAGGCTTTTTCTTTTTTTCAAGGCCGAGGAACTGGCCCGCGTCTTGAGCCAGATGAAGATCATACTGCAAGGAACTCACGGTACGTTATTTGGAGACCCCAATGCCCGTCTCGACCATCTCGAAACATCCACGTCCTTACTTCCCTCCCTTGTTGTTCCCAAATCTCCCCCGCTCTTGTGTCTAGACATGTTAGCTTACTCTGCCAAGAAGCCGATAGTTCCCCGGAGCAAATCTACCAGCTTGTCACTGGCCTGATCGACGAAGATTTGCTGCACCTTCTCGCCGTAAACCTTTACCGCCTCCCCTTTGAGTCTCGCAAGGATACACAAGTTATCTTTTCATACGTATTCCGCTTTCGTCCTGCCACCGCAGCTCCCAAAAGCGACCCCATAGCCTTATCATACGTTGTCTGCAACCGACCCCAAGTCCTTGTCGAATTATGTCGAGGATATGATCACAAAGAAAGCGCCACCCCCGCGGGTTCTGTTCTCCGAGAGCTTCTTAAAAATGAGGCCGCGGCCGCGATAATTCTTTACGATGATGGAGACGAACCTGGTTCGAGTTCCAAGGGCCTCAACGCCATTGATCGTGATCGCCCACAGAGCGGCCGAGGCGTATTTTGGAGATTCTTCGATTGGGTCGACAAGAGTTCCTTCGAGGTGGCTGCTGATGCATTCACCACTTTTCGGGTATGGGATTCGAGCGCATCACTTCCAGCTACAGCGATATACCTAACACGAATTTCTAGGAACTGTTGACACGACACAAGGAGCTGGTACCACGATACCTGTCGGCCAACTTTGATCTCTTCTTCGACAAGTACAATAATATTCTGGTTCAGTCTAATAGCTATGTTACCAAGCGCCAATCCATAAAGCTCTTGGGTGAGATTCTTTTGGATCGATCCAACTACAGCGTCATGACCGCCTATGTTGATCGTGGGGAGCACTTGAAGATTTGCATGAATCTGCTTCGTGATGACCGAAAAATGGTTCAGTACGAGGGATTTCATGTCTTCAAAGTCTTCGTTGCCAACCCTCACAAATCTATCGCCGTTCAAAAAATCCTTCTTATGAACCGCGAGAAGCTGCTCACATTTTTGTCCCATTTTCTAGAGGATCGAACTGATGACGAGCAGTTTATCGATGAGAGGGAGTTTTTGATTAAACAAATTCGCAATATGCCAGCTGTTCCCGTACCTCCCCAGCGGTAATGTGATCGGATGGGGCCGAGACTGATGCTCTGGCGTCATCCTGTTTTCTTCTTTTCTCAGCGGGTTTGATTGTGCATACTGGTCTCTTACTCGAACCAAACAACTCGGATCTACATCCAACAAAATTGCCGGATCACTAAGTTGCGGGAGTTTTCATGCACTATGAACTCTCACAGGCACGAATGAGCAGGTCTTGCGAGTGCGACAGAATGTCCACAAACCATGCCAATTTTACGAGCCTTTGTATTATTGTACAGCAGACGCGCTCCCAGCCAACGCCAATTGAATCCTGCACTCTTGGGTCAAATCAACTTGTAATCCTAACTCCCAGATCACCCTACCAGCCCTAAACTTGATATTCCAACCATTACATCAGCGCTGTTTAGAAAGCAAAACATTGACACTCTCCCTAGCGTTCTGGGTGGCCCACACGCTATCCTTGCCTCCCCGGCGCCACTCATCGCCTGAGACATGTTCACCTCCTCCCCTAGAGGCTTCTCCCATAATCACCTCGAGGTCTCTTTTTTGCGAACTCAACCAGTGCTTAACGAAGTTGGCAGGATCTTCACTCAGCGATGTGAAAAATGAGTGCTTCGTCTTAGAAACGGCAATGGCTTGGATAACCCTCGCCAGCTGTTCATCCAGTGCCGTAACATCCTTGAGCATAGCTGCGTATTGTGGGTTGTTGATGAGGGGCAAGAGAGACTCGCGGAAGCTATCCTCAACTGGCACTTGGATATCGTAAATGGTAGGCCGAGGGTCTTTATGGAAGTCCTGGTCGACTCGGATCGTGTAGGGAAGGCTCAGTGGGGGGAGGGGTCGAATGTGCTGTGTAACGTATTCGTTGAGCATGGGAATGTATCCCACATCGCCGCGTTTTACAACCTAGTTGGTCAGTTAAGCTTGGTAAGAAGGGGGTATGTGAGACCAACCTTTTTCAAAAGCTCATCGCAACGGAAGTTGCGTTTCTCTTCATCCTCCTGAAGTCCCATGAGCTTAATGTATTCCCATAGTCCCATAACGGCCTCTTGCTGCGTGGCCTCCGTCATATCAACCACCTCAGCAAGCTCAGGGCTTAGCTGGTAGGTGTCGGGGGAGTCTTGTCGGAGGAGATTAATCGTGATGTTCATATTCTCATCTCCATTTCGTTTAAAAGTAAGCTCGTCAAAGTCAGCTGCAGCAGACAAGTTTGCGTTTGGCTGACTCCTAGATGAAGCATCTGGTTTCTTCCACTCCACCGTTTGCTCAGACCCATTTCGAAATCGTGAGCGGTCAAAGTCGACAGTCAGAGACTTGAAAAAGTGCGAGAAGCGAGGCTTATATGGTTGGGTTTTGGGCTTCTGCGCTGAGCCAGCTCCGTCTTGTTCCACCTTGTCGTCACCAGTGTTGTCGGGTGCTGATAAACTCTTTTCATCCTCATCATCAAGCAAACGACCCTCAATCTTGACGCGATAAGAGGCTTCCATGCTGGGAGTAAAATCAAAGGCATCAACATTAAGCCCATTGCTCTGCCAGATTTGGTCTTCGACAGTGTTACTGATCCAGATTCGAAGGGTTTTGTAACGCTATGCAGTATGTCAGTGGTCAGCAAACTGCACGCGTAATGACGTTGGCCAATCACCTACTTTGAAACTACGATTTGCACTGTCAACTATGTCAAGTCGTTTACGCGTCATAGTAGCATCGAGTCGGCGCTCAACATCCCTCAAGTCCTTGTAGCGTTGAACACCCTCTGGGTCAATGATGTTGTCCTCAACGCCCTCGGGCACGTTCTTATCGGTAGGTTTGCGGCTACGTCTCTTTGCAAGCTCGGTAGCATGTGCCTGAGCCTGTTGTTGCTGAGCGATCTGAGCCTGGGTAAGGGGCACTGAGGGGTGAGGTCCTGAGGACATCATCGGTCCTTGATAAACACAGGGTTAGCAGAAGATCATCGGTATAGTGCAAACAGGCTGGGTAATTACATACCAATTCCGCCTCTGCGCTGGTTCGCAGGCGAGCGCTGCGGCACCTGCTGCGCATATGATCGATATTGCGCCTGCATTTTGGTGGATATTTGGGGCGTTGAGTAGATACTGATTGTGGCTCCCACAGAAGATTCACCAGAACATTCAAGTTTGGAAGCGATCGTGTCGCGTCGCATCGCATAGCTGAATTGCTAGAAAACGCTAATCCATTCTTGGTCTGTCACGTGAGGCTTTAAGCAGATAAGGCACCACGATAAGATACATAAATACTCATTGCGAAAAAAAAAAAGATGCAAAGAAAAAGTGTGTGATAATTCCCTGCACCAATCATCAATTTGTTCGATGTTCGTTTTATTGCCTCTAATTATGATTGTCATGCAGGATGGTGCATACTTAACCACTCATCTCTAGAGTAGAGGAAAGTCTCTAGTCCAATTGGTTTCAATCCAGTGTATGGATAGGATGCTGTGAGAATAACCACTCCACCATGCAATAAAAATTGGACGCCCCGTTAATATTGGGATCGCTATAATCACTCATAATCTAACAGACGCCATAAACATCAGTGGTGTGCCAATGGACCTTACCCAACGACTTTCTCGACTAATTTAGAACTTCACTCATCAACTTGCATCACACGGAATTCGGCCAAACTATTCGACAACTATAAAAATTCTCTGATATTAGGCGGATTTATGAGCAAGTAGCCATGTCGACCAATAGAAACTTGTATAAATAATGTGTCCTATTTCTCAGGCCTTGGGCTTACAAAAGGTCGTGGTTACAAGCAGCAAGGAGTCGGTAAATCTACACCCCAATCGGTTCCATCCAGTTTGAATACAATACAACATGTCCTTGCCTTCCAGCTATCGTCTTCTATATGAAATACGATGCTTGAATTAATCCTCAAGACAAAGCGAGCCCTCATCAATACTATCGCCAGACACCCAAGACACATCGGCGTATACCAGACCTATTCAACCTTCCATCTTCGGTTGCCCAGGCAAAATCCCAAGTTACCAGATGCGAACTCAAATGCCCCGAGAACGGTGGTCATCGGTTGTAGCGCATGACATGTAATCCCTGCGACTATGGCGCTGCTCCTCATGCTCGAAAATGCACAAAAAAAAACACGTCTGTCAACCTCATAAGAAATGAATTCCCATAGTAGTACGCCTCGCTGCCAATGCCTATGACCGAACTGAACATGAGAGGTAACAGGCAAAATTTTTCAAGGAGATCAGTCTTACGGCTCTGCCAGCCGCCGCGTATTCTTCCACTCTAGCAGTAATTAACTTGATTAATTTCAAAACGCAGAGCCCAGCCCACTTCTCGACTGTCGCTTGCTAAAGCGATTTCGTTTCGGCGCCGGGTCTTCAACTGAGCCCTGGTTTTTGCTCAAATGATTACGAGCTTGTCGATCGCTGACACCGAAGCCATCAGAATATGCAGCACGACCCCCAAGTGTACTAGCCGGGCTCGACACCGCTGATGACATTTCGGCGAATCCGTTGTCGCTAGCGTAGGTCGCAGGCATACTCTGAGACATGGCAAGATCTCTCGCTCGTTCTAAACACTCGATCCAATCGGCTGCGGCGGGTGATCCGCTTTCAGATGGTGGGGAGGACTTCGTCTCCTCAAAGGTGTAATGTTGCCCACCCTATTAACTAGACGTCAGCGAAATTCAACCATAAACAAATATGGCTATCTTACCGTATCGACACACCAAACAATTTGACCTTTGGCATCCTTTTGTGTTCTCCAAGAGCAGTCCTGAGCTAGGAGAGATATCTCTTGCTTTGCCCGCTTTTCCTCGCCACCTGCCGGTGCAAGCACGATACGACCACTGGATGTAATCATTACCAGCCGCTGGCGTTTCTTCGTTGTGCTCCCTCCAAAGAACCGGGAAAGCTTCTTATGACCTTCATCAGAACCTTTCCCATGTGGGCTTGAAGGTAAGGGTGTTGACACAACCATCAAATCTCCCAATTTAAGAATGCGCTCATTAGACCTCGTAAGAACCGGTGACCATTCAATATCCAGTTGTGTTGGGGGAGGCAGCTCAGTAATAATTCGCGATGGACGGCTGCTTCCATTGGAAGGGTTAGTTTGTAACAAGGGACCGCGCGAGTTTGACACGGGCATTGGGGCAGTAGGAAAGCCATTTAGCTGAATCACAGCGGGCTCTTGTTGAGGTGGGATATACGGGCGTAGCCGCGGTGCTTTTGTTCGCCATAAGCCTTTTCCGAAGGACTGGCCATCGAAAAATTCATGGTTTTTTATATGTTCAATGGTCAAACGTCGGGCAGGGTCAAGAACAAGACACCGTTCCACAAGGTCGCGCGCTGCTGGTGGAAAGCCTGGGGGGAATTCGTATTCGAGGTTGACAATCTTCTGGAAGGTGAGATACTCGCTACCTCCCTTAAAAGGGGGTCGTCCCGCCAGTAGTTGGTAGATTATGCACCCGTACGCCCACAGGTCACTAGCCTTGCAAGCATTCTTGTGCGTGAGAAGTTCTGGACTGACATACTCGGCCGTTCCAACAAACGACGCCGCTCGGTCGTCATCTTCACCATCGCGTCGCCCGGGGTCAGGCACGCCTCGATCCGGTTGGCCTTGATTTCGACCTTCACGAGGATCTTTAAGCAGCTTAGCAGTTCCAAAATCAGTGATCTTGACGTGCATCTGATCATCAAGGAGCACATTTTCGGGTTTTAAATCACGATGAATAACCCCACGCGAGTGCATATAATCGATAGCGTCAAGGATTTGAGCGCCGTAGAACCTTGTACATTCGACATCAAATGTGCCAGTTTTCTTCAGCACGCCAAGAAGCTCACCACCGTTGCACAAATCAAGAACATAGTATAGCGATGTTTCATCCTGGAATGTATAATAAAGTCGGACAATGCCAGGGTGTTCAGTAAGGCGATTGAGGGTGTTCTTTTCGATGTTGACATATTTGATTTTTTTCTCTTTGATGATGTGCCTCTTCTCCAAAACCTTGATTGCATACTCCTTGAGGGTTTGGCGGTCGGTAGCAAGGTAGACGCTGCTGTAGGAACCCTCGCCAAGGATACGGCCGAAATTGAAATCACGGACACCCTTCTTGACCTGCCGGACAACCGTACGGCCACTTGCATCCACCTCACGGCGAACACCCACAGCGGCGCCGCGATCTTTCCATTCCTCGCTACTTGACGGTACTGGGGCATCACCAGCATATGGGGAATTGGACTGTGAGCCTGCTGTAGTAGAAGAGTAGCCACCGCCCACACCCCGAGAGCTTCGTCTCGGCGGTAATGGGCCACTGGTCGGTGGAAGGGGTGTTTGGTGGTTCGAGTTGTAGGTGGCTTGAGAGTCTATCGGTGCGGAGTCGTTGGAGAGATAGGGCAACGTAGGTTCGGGAATATTGGGCAAGCCGTAAATGGATAATCTCGACATGTCGGGCTGAGAGGGTTGTTGGGAAGTGTCGGGTGCAGTGGGCTCAGGAGACATTTGGAGCTCTCCAGAAGGCGGGGCGAGTCTGGGATCGTTAAGGATAGGCTCGACGCTGGCATTAACAGGTTCGAGATGGATGGTGTCGGTCATAGGTTCTGCGGGGGGCTGGAGGGGGGACGACGATGCCATGGCGGTGGCAGTGGTGGTATCGGATACAGAGACAGAGGCGGCCTCGGCAGCATCGTCAGGGTTGGCGATGCGAAGGCCGCCCAGGGCCTGAGAAAGGCTCAGGTCCCCGTTCATGCTGGACGTCTAGATGCCCCGGCAGTTCGTATTCAGGGGCTGACGACCGGGAGATAAAACGATAGGAAATCGGAGCACGCGAGGAATGGTGCTCAATGAGGGAGTTGCGGATTGAAAACGAGGGACAGGCGGCCACTGACGACGTATTCGTAGACCATAGAGCATCACCAGCGACGGTGGTGCTGTTGGAGGGGAGGGATTGGTTAGCAGCTGCCAACAGGAACGGGAACGGAAATGGCGTCTCAGGGTTGAGGAAAGGCACCTGGGTCGGGGGATGCGGACCATACCTCTGATTGTCGCTTGTGGATGGAGGCCAGGAGCACTACCTTGCGTAGAAGAGTACGAGAGACGCCTCAGGCTGCCGGATCTCCAGCTGGGATAAATGCTGGAGCGGAGGACAAAGATGTCAATGGGCGCTGCGTATTTGAGTGGACTAGGCTAACGGGACGAGATGGTAGATTGGCAGGCTGGCAGGTGAGGCAAGGTACCTTGTCCACCTCAACCACCTTGACTTTGCCAACCTTACACGTACGTAGTTCTGACTCTGTACCTAAAAGGTGTCCAATCTGTCCAGCCCAATCAATTCATGGATGGATGGATGGGTCAGTTCTCGAGCCTGGGCCAGCCCAGCATCTTGCTCAAAAATGATGCCGAAAAAAAAAAAATACCGATGCGTAATGCGTGCCAGCCTGTTTAGGTTCTTGCGTCTGTTGACGGTACTTCGGTGAGAAGTGATGATGGGTATGCACATGCCCCTGGTATTCCAGCCTTCTTGCCACACGATGAATGGCTCCCTGCGCCCCGAGTAAAGAAAAAAAAAAACTAAACATCCTAATGGGCTGAGAGACCAGGGCTACGGCTGGTAGCGCCGGTAGCGTGCCCATTGAAGTGTAGAGCGCACTTTCCTCTCTCGCTTCAATCTTCCATCTTGATGGACTCCCACAGGGGCCAAAAACGGTAATTACTGTCCGTCGCGCAGTCGTGTTGCTCTAGGAGCTCCAAACCAGCAGGCGCCAAACCAGACGGTGTGTCCTCTTGCTGTAGCAGGCCGCAATGGACCAGCCCGTTCACAGCGCCCCATCAAGCGGGCGGTGGCTCTGGTGGCACAGCTTAGTTGACAATCGCCTCCACTGAGGCGTCCCGAGCCAGGGCAACTAGAAAACATAACCAGAGCACATTTGGCGTTATTCGCTGTGCGTCTCACCCTGTCAACCAGGCCAAAACGGCCGCTGTCTTGTGGAATGACCTTGCCCAGAGGGAGTTGCTGCATCAGATTAAAGCGCAGAGGTTGCTGATGATGCTATGTACCATTTTGTCCCAGCAAGTCCATCTACGGCATGACAATTCTATCCTGGTCATGGACCTCGTACTGGTTCGGGGGTACTTGGTTTGGCGCTTCCGAAGTGCGGAAGTTTTGCTGGACCTCCGCGTTAACGAAGCGGCTCCCGGGCCCCAAAATTCAGCAGAGCATCCACCTCATCTCAAGATAATACAGAATTCCCTTTCTCGAACACCGGCTGTCGCGGGCTCAATAATCGTTTATGTTTGATCTGCTCTGTACCACAGTTCAATTTTCCAGCCAAGCCTTTTGGTCAAGCCAGTCAGGCAGTCAAAGTTAGGTGCAAACCACACTCGGTTGTATTTCTTGGGCTGGGGGGAAAAAAGGTACTTCTCTTGCTCTAGGATACCATCTCCTGCACGGCGGTGCATCGGTGCCCTCTAGCCGTTCTGTATCGTCTTGTACGGCCTAGGAGATTACAATCGTGTTGATCCGCCGCCCCTTGTCATAAAAAATGCGACTCAAATACACACATGCAGCACGTTCTACTACCTTATTACCCACTACTGGCTAAGCCACGACAGCGGCGCAGTGTCTCTAAACCATACAAAATACGTGATCAGGTAGAAACCAGGCTTGACTTTCCGTCTGAGATGCTTGTAGATATAGTTAATGAAAAATGATGGGCTTAATTTTCCTCCAACGGAGGGCGCCAGCCTGATGATCTGCGCAGAATCATGTGCATTGCAAGCCTGCTTGCTACGACACCAACAACCCTATGACCAAAAGTACTCAAGAATGGCCGAGGCTTGTCCCCGGGCAGTAATGGAAGGGCTAGCAGCACTTGCCAAAGTATAGAAAGAGAGAAATCGACATCATTGGGGCTCGGAGACGAGTTCAACAAAGCACTCTATGCTCGTCCCTGCATTGATCTATGAGTCCATTAACCCATGAGATGGTATCTTCATACGACGTATGAGGAACAAGGCGCGTCGGGGTACCCACAATATCCAGGGGCCGATGGTGACACGGTCATGGAGGCCATTGTTGGAAAGAGAGTCCCAACGATCTCTAGGCGACTCCGAAGGCGGCCCAAACGCGGTTCAAACGCGTCCGTTGCGTTTGAACTGCTACAACTGCGGGGACCACAAACCAGTCACCTTGCTCTCAACAACATTTGCGAGTAGGAGCCCTTACGACAATGCCTCGCTTCGTCTAGACAAATTGACGCCCAGTCTAGTACACACAGGGAAGTTGCGCTTTCGCGCCCAACAACCTACTTTCTTGGTTCAGTTCAGCGTATAGGCGTTGAATGCGCGGCATGAGCCCTAGCACACAGCAAGTGTCTTCATCATGAATCAAGCATAGTCTTAGCGCGATGTTCATAGCAACTTTCCTGAGGCCCATATGAAAGCTCACAACTTTACGGTTCAACAGATTGGCTAGCGAGAGCAATACTATCAGATTGTCGCAGACACAAGGGCCTTCCTAAGCACGTGTGCGTGGTTGCTTACTGGTGCGTATCAGCAGCACATACTCCGCCATCAGACAATTCTTGTTGTACGACCCCTCTAGCAAGGTTAACTTAACGTGACAACAATGCACTTGGCTTGGCTTACAGATACCTACCTATATTTCAGAGATTATACGACGGAGCAGAACATGCTGCGGATGAAAAATGTGCCGTTTAATGGCGAATGGCCGAAGAAATACGGGTCCAGGACATAGCAAATAATGGCAGTGCTGATGGTCAAACAGCCGTCTATCACTCTCTAACGGTGGATGCAGAAAGCTCAACCGGTATAGCAAGTCTGGACGCGATCAACCTGATTGATTACCCAGTGATTACAGAATCTGCTACCGAAATTATAATGTCAGATACAAGACAAATATGTAATTACTTTTTTTCAACACATCATTCCTTGGCTGAAAATTTCTCACGCCTACCTCGGCTCAGGATAAATAGAAAACCCTGGCGTGGACACGTCTCTTGCTGCGTTGACGACACTTCCAATAAGATCAGTCGAGTCCTGTCTGACTTCGGGTGGTGGCTCTTGCGTTGGCCTGGGCACGGGCAATTCAGTCCGCCCGGCGTTGACCATCCAACCAGATGACGACTTAGGGGATCCTGCACGCGCTATTCCCAATACAGACCTAGTCGGTCAGGACCTTTCGCAATTACGCAGCCAAGATTTGAGAGGTGCTTGGATGTGTCCGAAGATACGTACATACCATACTGGGGGTTAGACAGGGAGCACCTTAGTTTGGCGCTAGGCCTTTTTTAGGTCCGGCAGGTTGAGAGCAAGCGGCCGATAAGCTGATGCCGTGCATACAGTATGCACACTATTCGCACGTGGTCAGCCGAGAGCACGCACAGATGGTCCCTTACATTGTGATAGTGCAAGCAACGCTTTAACCAACGTTCGGCTATCTACGACGGTGTACTAGTGACCCGGCTTTCGCCGCCAACGAGACCAACACACAGTACAAAAGTCTCTTACCCCAGGTTGCCCATGCAGCCTCACTCCGATCTCCTGCAGCTAGAGCCAAGAGCCACTCGTGCCCCTTCCTCTCGCTCGCTCTTCTACCTCTCTTCCTCTCGCTCTCTCGCATTCACTTTTCTTCTTTTTCCTCCACACCCACACGTCCAGCGCACCATATATTCCGGTCACCTCACACCGATCCTTATTCCTTGGTCACCTCTTGTCCCCCCATCTTGGCCATCCTCCGTCCTTCTCCTTCCATCATCCAAACACCCACCAAACACCAGCTACCTCGCCCCTCCTATCATTCACCCTTCGTCCTACATTTATCTATCTCACCAACCTTTCGGTCTCCTTCCAATTGACCCTCTCAACACCATTGCTCAACTCGACAGCCTTGACGACACCAAACACAGCCTTCACTTGTACACTTGAACGTGATCCTTGCACGTCTCGCCACTTAACATCCCGGAGAATCTTTGATGGTTTGTGAGAGCACTAACTACTAACATCACCAATTTCCAGTTTACTCCCACAGCATTCCACCATGGCATACTTCAGCCCTCAGTTCTCATCCTCTTCTCCCGTCCTCATCATGTCCCCGCAACCTCCCCACCAGTCACCTCTGGGCATGGCAAACTTCACAAACCACCACACATCTCCTCGTTCTTTTGGTCACCTTGCGCGGCCTGCTGCCGCTGGGCGGAAGCGTTCGCGTGACGAGGCATCTTCCAACCTTGAACCTGATGTCTCAGCTATCCCACAAGAAGAGCCGGAAACGGAATGGGTGTATGGACCTGGCATGACCCTCATCAAATCTACCAAAGCCTACGTCTCTGATGCTAGCAGCCAGTCTGGAACTTGGCTTGAGGAGAAGAAGGCGCAAGAGGAGTCGGCTCGTGAGGAGTTGCGAGACCTGCAGCGAAACCACAAGTCTCTTCGCACCGATCACAGTATCAATTTCCCCTCATCCACATCTGCACCAATCAACGTATCCCCTCTGAGGGCCAAAACCAGCTCTGCTTCCCTCCAAGGCACCCAAGCCCCTGTTGTTGATGATTTCACCCTTCATCTGGGTATTGGCTGGAGACGAATCAGTGATGACGACCACATCCAAGCCGCTGCTCGTGGCTGGGCCCGTTTCATTGAAAATCACTTTCCTATCACCAACGCCCGAGTCGTACTTGAGAGCAAGGGCCTCCAGTCATACCTGGTGGAATCATCGCAGGGCTTCTTCCTTTTCGCCGAGAATCTCCGACAAGGCCAGCTCGTCAGCCAGACTGTTGAAGGCACGCTTCGAAATCTCCAATGTGCTCCCCCCAAATTTGATGGTACTCAGACCCTGTCAGCAGCCGAGTCGCCAAAGCCTAATGACGGCCATTCTATCGCTGTCGTGGCTGACACTGAGATGAGGATGGACTAATCACCCTTCCAATGAAAATATCTCAAAAAAAAAATTGATTTGCTATTGAATGTTATGGAGTTTGTGTTTGCCGTGTTCGGAGGATTGGTTTGGGGAAGGAGAAAGGGCTTCGGTACTATCGGATTGGGAAATTAACAAGAGGCAATCGCCTTGAACAGGGTTTTCTTTTTTATCGTGGCCATGTATCATTTACACATTTCGGATTTTCATCATGATGAATATTTTGGTCTCGACCGACCATGAAAACAAATCACTTAATTTTTTGCATTATAATGTCTTCTGTTCCTTCTCTTCGGCAGTGGGTTTTCATTCCGTATACTTCCTGGGTGACCAAAATAGAACCAGACTGAAGCCAGACTCGAAGATGCTTGGATTTTTACGCAGCCAAGCCGGCTCCACCAAAGTAGCTAACGCGTCAATTCCAGACAGATTCCTGTTGGGTGCTAGATGGAAGACCTCGGCACCACCGGAAGACAAATCCTCGGTAGGGTTGTCGCGTTCCTCATAGTTTGACATAGTTAGACGACAACAAATGAGTTCATTAATCAGTGTGGACTTCATTGCTCATGACACTTGGTGGGCTATAAGCATTGACACAGTCTGGCTGGCTTATTCGTAAGTTGCCAGTTGAAGCAGCACACAGTGCTGGTTTTGGAATTTGGCTGCACCTAAATTATAAGTTTGCGCACTGTGCTAGGCAAGTGCCCTGATACCCCCCTAATGGGACCCGTCCCAATGGTCGCGCAAGCGTAGCGGATCAGTGCATCGATCCCCTCTTCCGGGTGCAGGCTGGAGTCAATATTCGTACATCACGCAGTCAGAAATAGGCAAATATCTTAAGATGTAGGCAAAGGTACAACACAAAGCAGTGCAGGTGATTACCCATCATCCATCATCAGCGACACCCTTCTAACGTGAGGTTTGCATCCACATCATTGTTTTGGCCATCCTTGCAGGCTACGCACAACCCATCTCTCCTGAAAAGTGCTGCCTGCGCTTCCTGACGAAGCATTAGCTACTTCGTCTGGTGCTGTCTTTATCCTAAACCATTCTTCGTTATCACCACCATCCACCCATACCAAGCCACCTCCTCAGCAAACAATGTCGACGTCAAGCCAGCTTTTTCTTCTATCCGATCACATCAAGCTGTCGCTCCTCGAACGAAAACGTGCCCAGAGCTTGAACCTGAAGGATGACACCCAAGACGGCCATATCTCCAGGTCTCTCGATCAGTTCCGCGATGGCCTTGCTAGTCTCGCCCAAGAACAACAACGCCTGGCTGGAACCAGCGATGCGGCGTGCGTTCTCCCACTCGTGCCTCCATTTGGCATACTCAGCCATTCGCGTATCCAACGTGTCGCTAACAGTGCCCTCCAGTCCCGCTTCAACGCTCGCCGAGTCCATGGAAGCGCTCCAGAAGCAATACGATGACCTGACAGCCCAATTCCACGGCTTTTCCAATCCTTCGACTACTGCCACTCTCACTCAGCCAAACTCTGAAGCCCTCTCTGAGGACTTCGCCCGCGCCACCTCAACCTCACCGAGTGGCCGTAAATCGAAGACGGTCCGCTTCAGCGATACACCCCAATCACCATCTCAGGAGCTATTCGGCCCATACCGCGACGATCCAACAGATTCTGCCGGGTATCGTGATGAGGCGGTGACCATGTCCAACCAGCAGATTCACGAATATCACTCTCAGATATTGGAACAACAGGACGAGCAGCTCGATCGACTTGGGGAATCCATCAGTCGTCAGAGAGAACTAAGCATGCAGATTGGGGATGAACTCGACAGCCACGTTGCTATGTTGGATGAAGTCGAGGGCGTCACGGATCGCCACCAAAGCCGGCTAGACCGCGCCAGTCGGACTCTTGGCAAGGTGGCTCGGAGTGCCAGTGAGAACAAACAAATGACGACCATTCTCGTTCTAATCATTATTCTGGTGTTGCTCATTGCCATCCTAAAATAGCCAATATCTCTTTTCATTTAGTGGACCTCAAGCGTTATGCATTTGGTTGGTGTTTCGGAGTTGAGATGAAGGGCGTCTTGAATAGGATACTTTTTTTCTTCCCTTTCCTTTCTGGAAATTCGGTATTTTGATTCAGACTACGCTGTAATACACCGAGTATAAAGGAGGAGAAAGCTGCCTGTGGATTATCCTAACAGTACATATCGCATCAAGGAATGGAGCTGCATTAGGACTACGGTTACTTTTCTAATATTTATCAAACTCTGGGCTATTACTCCTTGTTCAAGCAATTCTAAACTCTTCGATTGACCATCATAGCATGTGGCTAGAAAGCTTATTAGCGAATGATGTCTGCGTCCTGAGAAATGCCTTCTAAGTGTTCTGAGTCTTCACTATGACCCAGCAAGCCAAGGTCATCCATGCCATCCCCCTTCTCATTGGGCCACACTTCGTAAAACTTGACGTTCTTGTCACTTGATGCGACTACAATGCAGTCTCCTAGAGCGGATCGGCCGCCTTTTGGCACTCTTTTACTCATGTCCTTTTTGGGATACGGGATGGCGTAGAGAGCCCTCAGCTCTCCTTCCTAGGGAATTGCCGCCACTTGTCTGCAATCCGGCCAGTTGAATATCGCAATTCGATATGGATGTTCCGGTTGGACGTATCCAAATGTAGCAGCAATTTCCCGCCTGGTTGTGGACCAAATGAGCGAGGTAACTTGTGCGGAAACTGATATCTTCGCCAGAGCCGTCCCAGACGATGTGTGAAAAAAATGTATGCATTTATCATTGGATCCGCCTCCAGTTGCGATTAACTCACGTCGCCATGGACAAAATGCAATGGCCTTAACGGCAGCGCCGTGAACCCAAATATGACGCTCTATACCAGACCCAACATGCAAGGCGGTTTCAGGCGAAGCTCGTGGTGTCTCGCCATCCATGTTGATGTTCATATCAGCCCCAAGTAATTCAGCTCTTTTCCACCGTTGGTTTTCAATGTGGTTTTGACGCAACTGTGATTGCTGGAGGGTGCGGTCAACCTCAAAAAGACAACATAGGTTATCGTTTCCGCCAGTTGCGAAAAGTTTTCCGTCAGGTGACCAGGCAAAACCACATATCTGTTGAGTGTGGATGGTAATTTTAGCCACCAGCGATACCCTCCCGGGCCAAGTAACTTGATAATTCATAGGCCATTCTATTACATAGTAATACACAGTCCCCGTCTCATCACCAACCAGTAAATCTTCCGTTTGGGTGGCGACCCCTGGGTTATTGGGGTTCTTAGAAAGGCGTGATGTACACACGGGGCGCCAACTGGTGCATGCAATCGGAAATGGATGTTGCACTTTGAAACGGGATATCCCATCAAATATCGACATGAGGATAAGGGAGCCGTCCGACTGGCCTATCCCGAGGATTGCTTTTGCACCTTGAGCTGACGAGAAAGCAATGGAAGTCAACCAAACTCCCGTGTGCGCTCCATGGATCATACGAGCGCCGTTAATCTCAGACCATAAATACAAAATATTCCCCAGGCACACTGCAAGAGTGTGGGTTGCAGATGAGTATGCCAAAGGGGAACAGTAAAAATCGTCCTTTAGATTCGGTGCATCGAGTACCCTGGCGCTATTAGAAAAAGAAAACAATTTATCATAAGGGAGCATTGGGTTATTTATACCTAAATGGCACGGAAGAAACGTCTCGTTTTTTGGGTGTTCTTGAGGAACCTACATAGCTTGTGAGCTTTTCTTCAAGTTCAGCAGTTGTGGGCTCATCTACCACAGAATCGCCCTTCGTTCACCCACTGCCATCCACTCCAAACTGTTCGTGTCTTGTCCTCGAGTTCACGACCCCCGTAGTTCAGTATGCATTGAGTAAATGGCACATTCTGGACAAAGTCAAGTATCTTGCGAGCCCTGTCAATTTTCAAGGCGGTGGCAATCCGGCCCCCGTGCTTCTCTAAATCTTTATGAGTGTTCGGCCGCGGGTTGTGAAATGAAGACGTGAAAACGCGAGTGTCAGTGTCCTGTCGTGGTCGGTGCGCTTGTCCAGCATAAACACCAGTTATCCCTAAAGCAAGTCCACCCACAGACCAAACCGTCCCTTGGCTCGCTTGTCTGAGGTTCTCAGGATTCCCCCAAAGTGGTGTCGAAAACACGTCGGCTATTGCCACGAGTTAGCAACATCATTCTTCTAGAACGAGCTAACATACTCCTATCAAGGTCCCTCTCGTTGGTTTGAAATAGTGAAGGTAATTCCGATATTTCCATCTCCCAGGGGGAGAATGGATCTATCGAGGCCCTGCTATCTCTCACAATCTTTTCTCCCGAGGAAAGATCCTCAACTCGCTTGGTAGTTCGGTATCTATCTGCCGGCGGTAATGACAGGTCTCGCCTCGCAACATATCGATCCAGGCGTTCACGAGGACGGTGTGATTTATATCGGAAAGGAGTAGATGGATCGGGCGGAGATCCGCGAGGGGTATTGAGGATGGTGTTTGTTTCCTATTCGACAAGTGAGCCACTTGGGCCAGAGGTGGCACCGGTTAAACTCGGTGGTTTTTTGCTCAGTCTTTCAAGCTTTGCTGCTTCATTAAATATATATTCACCGTCAAATGATCCGGTGCCATCAAAAAAGGATACTTGTCTGACTCTTCGTGCCGATGGGGTCTCAAGAGAATTCTCCGCTGAGCTGTATCCAGAATCCGCAGGGCTACCGGATCCAAAACCGGGCCGAGACCCCCATTCAATAGTCCCCCAGTCATGGTTTGATGAACCCGTCATTGTGTTGCCTTGGGATATTCCAGTCTGTTTTAATGGACTTGCTGGCGTTTTTCGGGGAACGAAGGACAGAGGTGAATCTGGTCTTTGATGAGCCCCAAGGCTGACTTTAGCAAGGGCGAATCGTGTACTTGCCGAGGGGATAAACAAGGCGAAGTCCCTCGGTAGTGTTTTTAGTGACACATACTCGTCCTTAGAATACTAGAGTTATGAATAAGGCGTATGTTCTATGTGAATATTCCATAATTCTTTAGGTGTATCGGGTTTTAGGTAAAAGCACATGCTCCACAAAGAGGAAGGAGTGACACCCCTCGAATGACTTTTTTCTCGTGGGGCTTGGTTCAACTACGTTTTAAGCGTGACTATGTCTTGAGGAAGGTGAAGGCAGAGAGTCATGTGCCAATAATCAATGATCGACATTAAAAAAAAAAAAGATTTACACATTGGCGTGCAAGGGAAATAATATTCAATAAAACCCGCTACAGATTTACATGATGCTTATAAGAAATGGACATACCAAAGCCCGAAGTGGTCCAAAAACATGTCCGAGTAAAAGAGAAAGATGATAATAAATACTTGGTTTCATGGTAGGTGCTCTCTAGGTTAATCAAAGCCGTGCTATGCTCCTGTTGTTGCCTGACTACCCTATATCACCACAATTTTAGCCCCGCCACTTGCATTCTTGATGCCTTCAATGTCATGCTGCCGCGTCTCCTCGCATCCTTGACACTGGGCGACAATATTCAAATCGATCCCCATCACCAAACCTGCACCCGGAAGTTTATGCGTAGCTTACAGGATGACTAGCGTGAGCACACTAATATTACTTTCCATCGAAAGAAGAGTATTGATTGATGCAAGGCTACTAGCATGGTGTAGCCCGCACCTCGCGGTTCCGAACTGACGAGCAGCGTCAACAAGACCACGAAAGAATCGAGAAATATCGACACACCGAGGAAACAATTAGGAATAAGGTTGCGACTAATACCAGGCCATTCTGACGCGTATAACATCTCTCTAACCCCCTTTCTGTAGATTTCCAAAAGTCAATACGACCAGGAGACGTTCCAGCTTACGTCCAAGATCCTTCGTCTCAACCCCGAATATTATACAATATGGAACGCCCGCAGGCGCTGTCTAATCTCTGGCTTATTATCCAAACCATCGGCTGGGTTGTCGCACTCGAAGGTGTCGCTGAGTACTTCAGCGACCGACACACTCATACGCTCTTCCGACGTTTCGTCACCCTTCTCCTCGACCGAGATCCCGCAAGCCCCCAACCTCCGGACAGCTGGGAAGAGTGGTATAGCACTTGAAAAAGATGCAGAAACAACCATGGATGGCAACGAGAGCGAACAGCAGGACATAGAAATCATCCGTGCGGAATTGAGCTTTACTATCCCGCTCCTTATGGAGTTCCCAAAATGTTATTGGATTTGGCACTATCGGCAATGGGTCCTCCGGCAGGCGAGCCTAAGGCTAACTGTTGGCGTCGCCCGTCGCATATGGCAGGAAGAACTTGGTCTCGTGGGGAAAATGTTGACCAAAGACCGGAGAAATTTCCATGCCTGGGGATACCGTCGCCACGTTGTCACACAGCTGGAGAGCTTGGCGCTGGACGAGCATAGCTTGGTCGAATCCGAGTTCGAGTACACAACAAATATGATTCATGTCGATCTTTCAAATTTCTCAGCATGGCATAATCGCAGCCAGTTAATTCCTCGATTATTAAAGGAACGCAAGGCTGATGGAAAGGCCCGCAAAGAGTTTCTTGACAAAGGTCAATTTTTGTATTGTTCGGTTCGTATATATGTGCATTTTGCTAACTTGATACAGAGCTCGACAATATTCGTGAAGCATTAAACGTAGGACCTGAGGATCAGTCCCTCTGGTTTTATCACCAATATTTAATACTAAACCTCACTGACATGCAGAACTCGTCAAGCATTGCACCACATCTGACAGTGGATGAGCGCAAAGCATACATTCTTCGAGAAATATCCGATATCAAGGATTTGCTAGAGGATTACTTTGGAATTAAGTGGATATACGAAGCACTTGTCGAATACACAGCTGCTCTATGGCAACTAAGTGGCCATATGCGAGAAGGAGATCAGCTCGAGATGGCGGCATGGCTTGGAAAGTTGAAACTGCTGGACCCTATGCGTAACGGTAGATGGTGTGATTTGGCACGGCGATTAAATCTTGAACCCTCCAACTGAACAAGGCCTTTTATTCCAGGACTAGATGTTTTACGCTTTGGTAGAATTGATCCTGATACGGCAGAACCCTCCATTGTCTAATTTGATTGGCTTGTCTGTTTGTGCCATTTCATTCTCTACTCATGGTAGAAATCAAAGAACCCCAACTGGGATATTAGGCCTTTGCCAACGCGAAGGACTGTTGTGCGTAGAAATGGCATGGGAAGAAGTCGTTTGCACTTTGCAAGCGACTGGGCTGGATTATGACTGATTATATGTGATATCGAAAGGAATTGCGTTTTACCGACGATGCATTGCCATCCACTTTTAATTATGATCGCTCCTGATCGACTACTTGGGTATCTCTTACAGTCTTCCCCGTCCCCGTCCCCGTCCCCGCCCACGCCCACGTCCTCTCCCTCTACCACGCGCCTGACCTTGTCCACGACCTCCCGTGATATTTTCCCTGCCCACTTCACGTCCTCGGGCCGGAATGTCTCCGTCACTATCAGAATCAGAATCAGAATTAGAAGTGTTACCAGAGGTCTCTGGTTCTGAGTCTGACTCGACAAGTCTCACAACTGTTGGTTGACCAACGTCTCTCCTTGATTTCGGTGGGGTTGGGCTTCGTGAGTTGGCCTCTGACGAGGATGATTCATCCAGGCTCTGATACTCCACACTGATATCTGATTTTTGGATGGGCTGTTGCTTCATTTGTAGTTTTGAATGAGAGGTCTGAATGTCTTTAACAAGAACCCCCCTCTTTGCTGTGACAGTAGGAGAACTGGGTAGGGCAACTGTTATGCCGGTTGGGGCACGTTGAGGCTTTCGCTGGCCTATCTTAAACCTCCTACCTTTGAGTGCCATACGCTCAGCCATAGATAAGAGTTGGGTGTTGCCAATAGCGCTCGCACTCTTATGAACGGCTGGTGTTGGTGCTGCTCTTTCTGATTGCTGGGACCGGCGGGCGCCCCTAGCGGCTCGACTGTCTACAGGATTTGACGTTGCGACATCAGACTCCTTTTTGATGGCTTCCAATTCCATATCCGCAGTGGCTGCAGCAATTGTCGTAACACCTGACCTTCTAGGCCCTCGCCGGGGATTTCTATTTTTCGGGGTTGATTGCACAACGCTAGAAAGTTCTTCCCTAAGTTGAGCCTCTAGCTCTTCAACAATTTTATCATGCTCATCATCCTCATTCAACTCTACGGGGTCAGGTTGGCTAACTTCACCGTGGATTTCGGTGACGCTCTGACTAGCCCGAGCAATATCATTTGCGATGGTGGCTTGAGTCAAGTCTGATCTCCTTGGACGACCCCTGGGACGTTTCATCACTCGGGTGGATTTGGCAGCTTCCGCATTTGATGCGTTCGTTGTTGGAGCCACCATCGCAGATGGCGGGTTCTTAGGAGGACGCCCGCGTTTTCTTGGCGGTTTCAGCTCAACTGGCAATTTGGTTGTTGTGGCCTGCTCATGTCCATTTCTGGCAGCCCCGATCCCCCCAAATAAGGCGCGCACTGCATTGGCAGCCAAGTCAACTGCGTCTTTTCGACCTTCTATCGCAGTGGCAGGCGGTGATCTGGTGGCATCAATGTGCTGCGTTGGTTCTTCCTCAGGTTCATCGAAATCGCCGTCTTCAAGTTCCACATATGACGCTCTGGGCTTTGCATGTCGGAGTGATGGTTCGTTGGCGTCATACCGAGGCATCGTCGCTTTCTTTTCTCTAGACTTCTCAGGGATTGCCTTTGCATCACCAGTGTCGTTTACATTTTGAGCCATTGCTTGTTCCTCGTGTTTCTTATTAGGCTCTTGAATCGTTTCTTTGGGAATAATCGGGAAACTGCCAAATAATGCAGGGTCCATACTATAGAGGAAATCTGGCTCAGATGTGAACCGAGGCTTTTTGTGGTGACTTTTTCCAACAACGAAATCGGGATCCTCATTATCCCGCTTTGATTTCCTTTTGGCTGCTCGGATAGACTTTTTGACGAACTCTGGGATATCCGGCTCTGGTAACTGCATTGCTTCTTCGGAGGGAGCCTGGAATGGATCAAACAAAATTTTGTCTGGAGTATCGTCTTGTTCATAGTAGCCCATGCCAATGCGCTGACGATTGATTATCGGCGACGGATCGGGATAAAGAGAAGTGTCGACATCCTCCATTTGTGACATTTCGATGGCAGCGCCAGATTCATTCATGCCGCCAGGATCGTCCCCATGGAAAGACCGAAAAGGGCCACTGGTGTTTGTCACTGTAGGCGCCTGTTCAAGTACATGGCTTTGATCTCCATATCCCTCCATATTAGCGACTGGAGCACTTTGAGAACCATTGTCGGTTTGAGGCCCTTTCTGCATCGTCCTCTCTGCCTCAGTCTGTTCTGTAATGTCTTGAGCTTTGGCGTTGTCAGCCTGTTCTCTCAATCGTTTCATGCGTTTGCTGTCTTTACTGCGACTTTCTTCGCCAGCAGCCTTAAGCCATGACAGGTTGTGAACACGAAAATCAACTAAGGCTTCTACACTTCGATCATCAGCAATAGGTCGCGTGTCATGGCCGAGGAGTGTGTTCTTGGGCATGTAAGGGTTCGTGTTGCCGACTCGTCGGCAGTATCCACAATTGCAAATTCCTAAGCATTTTGGGCACTGCCATTGCTCATCTTCAAGTACCTTTTGAGGCATCATGTCAAAGGCTCTGTAAAGGACTCCATAACAATACGACTCGCTGCAGCCAGGATTGGTGCATGAGTGCACCCTGTAACTGTAGTCCTTGTGAGCGCAGACATGGCATCTTCGGACCTCGCCTCTTTTTTTCTTTCGCTTGCGCTTTTTGGGTTTCTCTTCGCCATCTGGTTCTGATTCACTTGGCGTATTTTCTCGCTCCTGTTTCGTGATATCTTTCCAGGGGCGCCGCCGCAATGCTTCCTGGCAAATCTGAGCGACTGATTTAGTTCTTCTATTGAGTCTAGAGACATCAAGAGGCTGAGGCGAAGAGTTAATATCCACAAAGCCATCATTCTTGATGACCATCGATCGCCAATCCTCATAATTATCCACCAACTCAGCCCAAGACCATTGCTCACACCATTGCAAATTGGACATGCAGGCACATGACCGACCCATAGCATAGCATTCCATACACACGTCGTATGCATCCTCTTCTCCGTCGGCAAGAGTTCGGATGCAGTGTTTGCATGTCAGAAATCGATTGAAGATGTTTGAACGGCAGTAGGAACAGGTAATGCATGATTCGAAAGGGATAAATTCAACGTCTTTTTCCTTGAAGGCGAACATTTCGTCCAAAATGATTTCGGTAAAAAGGCCAAACAACTTTTTGAAATCACTCGCTAACTGTTTTGCGCGGGGAGAATTTCGCATCATCTCCTGCCCAAGCCCGAGGAAGCTGACTTGGGTCATTTCTGCATTCTCTTCCATATCCAGCAATTGCCGATGGTATTTTTTCAGTGTGAAGTGGACTATTGCCTTATTCTTGTATTGTTCATCCCGGCAAACTAATCTGGCCTTGGGGAGTGCCTCGTAGAGAGCGAGTTCCAGGGTCTCAGCAGTTGTACGATTCCATGCAACTTTCATTGTTCTTGTGCCACGATTCCACACTTGGTGAGCAGCCAGTGGTGGGATGAGGATAAAGTCTCCAACCTTTTGTTCCACAACATAGACATCGAACGGGGCTTTTTTCCAAGCATTGACTTGAGCGAAATGCTTTTCAATTTCAATGTCATGCCCTAGCATGGAGAGGAAGTATTCGCGAACGACTTCTCGGTCCTTACTTTCAGTCATGAACCAGATTGAACTCCCTCCTTTTTCGTCTGCGCCATCAACTGATGCTTCTACCATGATGTTTTGGCCTAATGATGCACACATCTCGCGGTGGGCTGGTGTATAAGTCCCTTCGTGTCCAATATAACACATTAGATTCTGCGCTCGCATCTCTTCAGGCAGACTGGACATGAGATCCCCTGCTGGAGCAACAGTTGCTTCTTCACGAAAGCTCCCATTGTGAATTTTCTCGCTCCCGGAATGGCTTGTATTTTTATTCAAATAGAACAGGTTTGGATGGATGGCTTTTTGCAATTCATCATGCCATTCGGTTGGACAATCGATATCTTTGAGGTAAAGTCGTTGGCGGCGTTCATCGCGGAAATTATGGGGTGTCCACTGGTTGGTGAGTTGCTTCATGGATCGCAAGTAGTGACCAGTTGTCATAGGAATATCGGTAGCTGTTTGGATGTCCCTTACGCTCTCCTCTGATAATCATTAGTTCTAGACGGTGGGTTTGGAACATCATTACTTGCCCTTCTTATCATATGTTTTTTCCAGCCAGTCGACATTGAAGAGCCATTTCGGAAGAACATCATCCCAGCCTTCAATTACCAGAGGTTTGCCTCCAACCACGACATGAATCAAAACCAGCTTCTCAAACTCCAGCTGCCCAAGGTTGCGAATCTGTGATCTTGAAACTCTCTGAACCCATTTGAAGTTAGGCGTTCGTTCGACGAGATTAGGTAAATCTAAATCTGGTGAAATAGGGTCAAATTTAGCTTGGGGGTGTAGCGAGGTCGGCATCTTCTTGTCAGACCCGCGAGCATCGTGGGGTTTGCGATATTGTGTCGGGGAAACGCGATAAAGGTGGCACGAGGTGTCTTGACTAATAACGGGTGCTATAACTCGATCAGAAGTTCGAGGCTCCGCAGCCTCACGAGCAGAACATCGGTGATCTGTAAGTAATATGAACTGTGGTCTCTAAAGAAGATGAACAAATCGCCAACTTTGTTGGTACTGATTTCGTCGGAAGGTTCTCAACAATGTTAGCATCTGTTGCTATCCGTCACATTGTTTGCGCGCCACTCACTGATGGGTGCAAGGCAACGGAATAGCGCGTTTGCTGATGTCAAGCGCGCAGCCAATCAACGCCCCACAAGCCTCCACCGAACCAGCAACTAATACTGCACGTGACTAGCCAAAACTGAAATTCTATGACTACTAACATGGGGCATCTTGGCAGAGAAAACACAAACCCAGTTCAGGTGAGCACGATTTTAGACTCTTAGTGATTCTTTGTAGCGGGAGGATTGGATGTTGGAGACGTAATGTCTGTAATTGGCCTGGTATATACCCAATTGTGAGTAGAATCGTTGTTTCTGTTTTCTGTGCGATGTGATTCTCACACTCGTACAGATTTCGCTTCACCAATGAGACTCGCTGCTCTATCTAGGGCTTCGGCCTGGACTCACTGCCGAGCTCTATCTGGAAAGCCCCTGAGAACCCAGAGGCAGCTTATTTCTCGGCCAGCTTTAATTCAACCACCTGGCACTTTAAACAAACAATGGCCCACCCGCCAATCCGTGGTAGGGTTTCACGAGGCAAAGGAGAAGTTGGTACCGCTCGTTGACGCTTCACCAACGCCTGGAACCTCCATATCTCAAGCGCCATACGAAAAGCCGAAGGCGGGTATTCTTTCAGTAATTCCAGCATCATGGGTTCCATATGCGGAGTTGGTCCGTCTCGATAAGCCAACAGGAACATATTACCTCTTCTTTCCATGTCTGTTCTCAACTCTCATGGCCGCCCCAATGGTCACACCCATAGTGAATCCAGGATCCGTTATTGGCACTTCGCTCCTTTTTTTCTCTGGAGCCTTGATCATGCGCGGTGCGGGATGTTCTATCAACGATCTTTGGGATAGGAAACTCGATCCTCACGTCTCCAGAACTAGATTAAGGCCAATTGCCCGTGGCGCCATTACACCGTTCAAGGGTTTGGTTTACACCGGATTTCAACTATTGGCTGGACTAGGAATCCTCCTCCAGTTTCCTCTGCCCTGTCTTTTCTATGGAGTCCCAAGTTTGCTTTTTGTCGCCAGCTACCCTCTTGCGAAGCGAGTGACATACTATCCTCAGTTCGTTCTTGGATTGACTTTTTCATGGGGTGCTATGATGGGATTTCCAGCTCTCGGAATTGATCTTCTATCACATTCCTCGGCACTAGCTGCTGCAACTTGTCTCTACGCTTCTAACGTTGCATGGACCGTGCTTTATGACATGATCTACGCCCATATGGACATCAAAGATGATGCCAAGGCTGGCATCAAGAGCATCGCTTTAAAACACGATGCTGAGACGAAGCAGGTTCTGACAGGACTTGCATTTGCCCAGGTGAGCCTTTTGGCAGCAGCGGGGGTCGCAGCTGGCGCCGGGCCAGCCTTCTTCATTGGAAGCTGTGGAGGGGCTTTACTCACACTCGGAATCATGATTAAGCGAGTCAATCTGAAGAGTGTCAAGGATTGTTGGTGGTGGTTCGTCAATGGATGCTGGATCACAGGTGGTGTTGTCAGTCTTGGTCTGGCAACTGATTATGCGATTGGGTATATGCAAGAACCAGAGGGACGCATTGAATCGACGATGGACCAAAATAGTGTATAAAACGAGATCGTCAGTCATACTTGTAATTTTAGGGAATGTCATTGCTCAATCATTTCATCACATGACAGACGCATATTCGTAATCTTGAAGACTTTTGATCTATTTTTCCCTTCAGACCTCGCTTCCTGTTATCAGACCCATAACCTGTAATGCCGATGCAAGCAAGCCGATTAGACTCCTCGTGCCGAAATGTGCCTCTTTTCCTTCTTCCCACACTGTCGCTTAAGAGCGGGGCTTCTCCTTCTTCTCCTTCCACAGGGCGAGCAGACCGACACCGGAGACCTTGACGACCTTGAATCGCACACCAGGAATATCACCCTTGGCCTTGCCCTTGCGACCGAAACCAGCCAGGAGGACTTCGTCGTTCTCGTCCACAAAGTTCAAGCAACCGTCGTTGGGGACTGTCAAATAATATTTGTTAGCATTTACTAAACGTCACTTGGATCTTATGGGATATCGTACCGAAGGCAGTGACCTTCTTGCCGTTCTTGATCAACTGGACACGGACACACTTTCGAATAGCGGAGTTGGGCTGCTTGGCCTCAACACCGACCTTCTCGAGAACAATTCCCTTGGCGTGGGAAGAACCACCGAAGGGAGAGGACTTAAAAGCGGTGCCCAGAGCACGCTTCTTGTAGGCGAGATCGGCCCATTTCTGGTCCTTTCGGTTTGTTCGCAGCTTTCGCGCGGCGTTAAGACCACGGGGTTTGCCTCCAGCCATTTTTGCTACTAATTGTCAGTGAATTGTCGATCGATGCACAAACGGTAGCAATGCGTTCGGTCGAGACGAGGGATGGGTTGCAGGAGCACCTACCGACTTATCTGTGTATCGCGACGACGGTTGGTGATGAAGTTTAGCGGAGACGGCAAAAAGTTGGAGAGTCGGCCAACGAAAATTGGACGTAGGGTTTGATGGCCCTAGAGGGGCGCGAAATTAATTTCTGGCGAGATCAGCTGATATATCACGTGGGATAATGGGTCTTAATCGAACCACCCCGGTTGCTGTCCCCACAAGCCATGGCCCCTAGTCATGTAACACATCCGATGATGATGCGGAAATCAAGACGCCATACTCGCATCGTTTACAGACACATGTTTATTATTCTTAGACGCAAGTTACAAGAGCCATGTCACAATCAACTCGGCCACAAAGCAGGCATCGTGATCCACCCCCAGCCTTGTTTCTCCATCCCTCACCCAATGTATCACATATTTCACTTCCTGGCGCTCAAGTTTCAGGGGCTACTGGTCAGCCAAGCCTGAACCGCAGCACTCTCGAACGTACCCCCTCAAACCGATCTGGCACTGTTATTTCCCCAAATTTGCAACGGCCTGGTCGTGGTATTCTGGCGGCCGAAAGTACACGGAGTGCAGACAGAACGGACGCTCTATGGGCGGAAATGCAAGCAAAGCTGGAAGAAGTAGAATTATCAGCATCGGGTGGGACCCATGTTTTTGGTGCTGAGCATGATCGCAAGTTAGCAGATCTCAGGGTGGCACAGATTGCACTAGCTCAGGCCTGGGCCAGGAGTGAAGCCGACGACGCGATTGAAACTGGACAGCGTGAACTCGGTACATCCGCTGCCGGTGATGAGGTACGCAACTTGAAGGGGGCGCTTGGAGATGCCTCAAAATCTGGGGCTGCAGATGGTACTGAAGGTGGTAAGAGCACCATTGGTACTGGTAGCATTCCTCGACCTGAGAGCAGTGGGACTGGCGTCGAGGGGTTGGGTGCCAAGTTGGAAGAGGAAACTGAGGTGGATATTCTACTTGCAAGAAAACGACGAGAGGCCAATGATCGATACTTCCAGAGAGTTAACCAGGGCGTTATCGATGTTGTCAGAAGGCTTGAAGATGTAGCCGCTGCTATGCGCGCTGTAGAGCAAGAAAGCAAAGACATATGGAGCGAACACGACAGTGTGGTTGAGTCTGTCAGAATATGAGTCTTGCATCCAGATAGACTTCTTTTTTTCTATCAAGTGTGCAGCTTGGCGTTCAGGGACAGGCAGCTCAGCATTTTATCCAGGACATCTTGTTGATAAGGTGAGGCCAAAACCACTCAAATTTTTCGATTCTTTTTCGTGCCAAAACTGGGCAGCATTGTTATTACGTATGTCATATTTACCCTTCTTTTCTTGTTCTTCTTGACAACGACTGTTAAGATAAATATTTCGCTAGAATGTTCGTGTGGAAGGTGAGAGTATTGACAATAATACCTATGGCTCACTTCTACGATCTGAGCACCATGCGCATTGATGTGCATCAAGTAATTGGTCAAAATCTCTCAAGATGTAGTGCTAAATTACCACAATCCGTTCCTCAAGACGAATGCCTACTAGCCAAAGTTGTAGCCAAAATATTCAGACACTGATTCATGATAAAACTCCCAGAGACCCGACAAGGTCAAAAGACGCAAGCGGAACAGAATTCCCAAGGAATGATACAAATTGGGTGACACCAAGCATGCTTCGCACTTTCCATTCCAATCACTCCATTGAAAGAAGTGATATATCATAATAACCTGCCGTTTATGTATCAAGGACTTCCAAGGAAGAAATTAAGGGTGCAATCTTGGAATAGTAATGAATTTGGTCCATGGATAAACAAAAGGGAGCAATTCGTAGCATGGGTCACGTCGGCTTCCGGATGGGACCGAAGATCCAACATTTACATACTACCATATTGGATCAATCTAACACATGAGCACCATAGCCTCCCCACATAATCCCTGTGAGCGGTGGAGTGTCGGGAATAGTTTAATGGAGCCATTGTGGGGGCAGATAGTGCAGGACCTTACTGACCTGATGTGTATGCAACGTGATGAGAGTTCCGCACTGCTTGGTAGTGTGAGCCCTTGTTCGGCGATGCCGGGCTTATGGTAATACACAAATGTGGCTACCTGATGTAGCGAGACGCGGGGAACACAGAATGGGGGCGAAAACCTCACCAGGCACCGATTTATTCACTTATTGGTCCATTCTTGGTAAGGTGTGGTGTGCTCTCGCACAGATTGTTCCCAGAGGTGTCGCGGGATTTCCTCGGGTGGATCCGACTCCGCGTGACAAGGCGCTCAAGTGGATCGACCTCCTTCGCCATCAACCTCCGTTCATCAGTTTCCCGTCTCCCACATTGCCCATCTCGACACCAGCTCATCACAGACGACTTTGCTATAACATCAGCCAGTTTCCACCCTCGTCGCCTTATACCAACAAGTCCATATTGCATAGACAAAATCGTCTCTTCCTACACGATCCGCAAATCATTCTGGCACACAATCTCCTGACGCCTGCCATCCCCCAGTCATCATGAAGCCTCTCGCATACCTCATGGCAACACTGGCCATTCTCCCTACCGCCCTCGCCGTTGATGTGAAGGTATCGGTGATAGTTTGGTTTGAGAAGGATAACACCCCTACCTCCGTCATTGACGAAGCCAAAAAGAAGATTACCGATGCTGGCGGTAAAATCACACATGTCTACGACCTCATCACGTATGCAATGGATAAATCCCAGGTTTGGAAGATGGCCTCGTTTGCTAACAGGTATCAGGGGTTTCGCTGCCATCGCTCCCGAACAAGCACTTGAACAAGTCAAGCTATACACCCAATATGATGTTCGTGTGGAAGTGGACCAAGTTGTGACCATAAGTTGAGCATGCGGGGGTATGCAAAGACAATGCGGCGATTCTGTATCTGATTAGGGCGAGTCCGGTGTTGGATTGACGAACTACCAATTTGGTAGCCATTAGGATTTGGCGTTTAAACAAGGGATGCTATGTTATGCGAAAAGACACTACACTCATTAGCAATAGAAGGCTTTCTTGAGACGCACGGATGTGTCTAGCTGGCCAAGCCAAACGTGTCGTTGTGTTATTGAAGTCATATTTCGCGCTACACGGCACATGTTCTAAAACTAATGCTCAAGTAGTAACGCTTCTCATTTCGCTAACTTCTCGGTTTCCTTTTGAGCCTAACCACGATGGAGTAGCACAAGTATCGAGCATGGGTTTGAAATAAGTTGCCTCTCATGTGCCTAAAGCATTTGCTGGGTGAGCTTGTTGCACAAGCCCTTGCAGTAAAGTGGAGAGGTGATGTCACCGTTAGGGTTGATCAGGTTGTAGCCAAAAGGGTTGATCGCTGGATTAATGCAACCACTGATTTTGGTATTTTGGTACATAATGTAGAGTGCTGGGGGGGAAGCAGGTCTGGCTGCAAGAGAACACTCTTGTGTGCTCCATTGGCAGAGGCCTTTGTTAGCAGAACATGCATAGAAGTTCTGAAACACAAGCTAGCGCAACCTCCCCCTGTATCGCTTTTTTTCTTCGAATCGGAGGCTTGGACAAGGCTTGACATTCACCAATACGTACATCCCCAGAAAAACAACCATCAGGTTGGAGCAGGTGAACATTTGCTAGAATTTCGCTAAGCTGCACAGCATTGCTAATGGATCCCAGGGGATTGCATGGGAGCAGGATCGTACAAATGGCGGCATATAATTCATGTGCATCAGAAACATGTAAAAGAAGGAGTGCGTTGGCCCCTTTCATGCACCAATACCCACTGCAGGCCACCTCAAATTTTTTTCTGAATGGGAAGAAATACAGTGCTGAACAAGGACCTGACTGGTGGAGTAGCCACGACGTAGCACACTCCGATGTCAGCACCACCCCACCAAGCCTCGGTTGGCTCACTGGGGTGGACAAACGTGGGCCCCTAATAAATGCCCAGTAAGCCAGGCCAGTAAAGTCCCTACTGCTAGTGGGCACCCATGCCCGGAATCGATAAGCTCCAAGCTCCTCCCTCCCCCTCAAAGGGACCACGTTCCATGGCTCTGAACATCACCCTTTGTGGCCTCACAATTTGTCAACTGTAGTTGAACAGCTGAACGGCCTTTACGGCATGCCATGAAACTCAACAGGTCTTCTTCGAAGTCGCCCTACGAACGCTCATAATCCTCGATAAACTAAGCTTCTCACATCCGCTATGCGATCAACCTACTTGAACCCTTGGGCCTATTTCTCAACACGCGACGCGATTCCCTCCGCTACACTATTGGCAATTCGTCTGCGACTGTGGACGGGATATCAATAGACAATCCCGACTGTCAAAAACACACTAACCATATGGCACCAAAAATTCCAACATCGCCCCGAACAATGCCGGCGTACAGTACTCATGCGCAAGCCGCGCTTCTCAAAGCCGTGCGTATCTTACCTGCCGGCCTTGTCCAGTTCAGGGATCATTTGCTAACGCCTCGTTCGTCTTAGGCCAACCGAGTGTTCGAACCAAAGACTACAGCCCACTCGCTCGAGGAGCTCGCCGATGGTATCGTTCTCGCCCAAATCCTCCACCAACTAGACCCCGAGTTCAACCCCTCCGAACTTGACGCAAGCCCCGGCACTTCCCGATATCTCACAAATAAGAGGAATATCCAGGCTGTTTATAAGGGTCTTTTCAGGTTCATCCGGCGCCAGGTCCCTGAGCTAGGTTGCCAAGCCAGAAAATTCGATTATCATGCCATTGCCGAAAACCCCGAGCCTCAGGGCATCAGTCAGGTACACTCGTTTGCCTCAAAGCCGTCGCAGCACCCTTGACTAACACCATGACCCTTCTAGTTGTTATCAGTGATGCTCTCTGCTGCAGCCATGGGCCCTGATAATCAGAGATTTGTTCCTCGGCTTCAGAGTGGCCTCGATAAGCAGACTCAGTCGGAGATTATGCAGATCATTCAGCTCATTCAACAGGACATTAACAATTCTAAAGGCGACGACCATCTTGACGAGGCCATTGATGCGGTCATGGAGGCCCGAGACATCGATCTCCTTGTCGAAGAGCAAAATGCAGCTTTGAGACAACAGCTGGATATGACCAAGAAGAACTTGTCAGACTACATCACCCGGCTTGAATATCTACAGCAAAGCCACGAAGAACTCAAATACGAGAAGGAAAAGAACGACCGCGAACTCGAAGTCCTACGAAAAGCAACCCAGGATGGCGCCAATAGTGCTGAGTCGATCAAAGTTCTTGAGGCCCAGGTTCATGAACAGATGGAGATTATCGCTCGAAATGAAGAAATGATCCGCAAATATGAAAGAAGCCAGGCACATCTCGAGAGCGAGGTTCAGAGACTAACCCAGAGAAGCATCGAAGCTGATGAGCTTCGTGATCGAGTTACAGAATTAAAACACAGGGCCGAGGATTTCGAAAAGAAAGCCAACATGGCAGAAAGGTACAAACAAAAACTTGAATCTCAGCAACATCTTGTCAAAGAGGTCCAGAATCTTCAATACGAAAAAACGGAGCTTCAAGAACAACTCAGAGCCCTTGCAAATGATCATGAGCGAGGTGCTCGCTCCAGGAAGGCGGAGGACGAGTTAACTGAGATCATCCACTTGTCTGAGCAACACCTTTGGGACGAACGCGAACAAAAGAAACGGCTTATGGAAGACATTGCCCTCCTACAGCAAGAGGTTCATCAACTAAGGGTGAGACAAAACACTGACGAAAATGTCATCAAGGACCTCCAGGATCAACTTGACCACGGCGGCGATTCTCAAGTCGGCGTACTAGGGGATCTAGGTACATCCAACCTTGAGGATGAGTTAAACGACGCAGCCAATGGCGACAGCCAAGTCAATATCCCGTTGGAAATTTCACGTCTTAAGGCAGAGAACAATTTGTTGAGAAGTACTGTCGGTTCCACGGGGGATACTGTGCAGCTTCGACGAGAGTTGGATGAAGAAAAACGTCAACGAGCACATCTCCAACAGAACTTCAACGATATATTCGAGAAGCATACTATTGCGCAGGACCAAATAGAAGCTCTAATCAAAAATATGACGAGTGAAGGGTTAGTCAAGGCCCTTGATGAGGCTAAACAAGGCAGCGTGCTCACGAGTGACTTCTACAGGGACAAGGCTTTTGTTGACCTGAAGAATCAGTTGAAGCAGGCCAACGATGAGCTTGAGCAGTCCCAAAAGCGGGGGAAAGAGCTCAGTGCTCAAGTGGCTGACCAGACTCGTGACTTGCTTGATGTCAAAACACAGCTTTCTGCCGCAACCAATATCAAAGAACTGAAGGATGAGCTTGCGAGGGGCAACAGACTAATCCTTGAGTCGCTTAAGACTGACTTAGATCGAACCCGCGAAGAGCTCAGCTATGCCACCGCAGAGAGAGATGCCCAAAAGACTCAACTTGTCGAAGCGCTCCTCGCCAAGGAAAAGTTCAGAAAAATGGTCGAAGAAGGCAACTTGCAAGAAGCCACGTCTTCGGATGTAGATGCTTCAGAAGCCGGCAAAAAACACTTGGAGAAGATGGACAAAATTGAGAGGCTTCGTGCGCGTCTCATTGAACTTCGCCAGGTGAGTTTAGAGGAGCTAGTGAGAGAACTGGAGAAACTGCTCAAGGAGCTGGGTCCCTTAGTAAACCTCCTTTTACGAGGGCGAGGGCATCTTAGAAAGGATCTGGATTCCTTAGTCACTCTCCTGCGAGCAGGCGATGACTACGTTCGAGCGGACGACAGTAGTAAATCAGAGACCCTTGCCGATAGTAGTCAGTCGAAAGTTGTCATCAACACCGATGAGATAGATGATCACGACTTCAGGGTCTTCGGGATCGGCAAATTTAAAGAGGGGCAACACATCATTCTACAGCCACCGCCAGCTAGATGTCATGAGGGTAGCAAGTGCTACTCGCCTACTAGAGACATCTACGCTTCAAGAAGCTGCTTCCCAAAAGCAATATTGCGGACCTAGAGGGATTTATACGCGCGTACCAACCCAAGTGGGCGAGAAGATCGCTTGTTTTGCTACCAGTCGTGGGCTGCGCTAACACTAGATCCTCAGCAACTTGAGAGTTCAGAGCAAGACAAGATCGATTTACAGCGCAAGCTTAAGGCTGCTCAGGATGGAGAGGCTGCTGCTGCACAGAAGGTATGTTGTCGCATATTACCGCCCTCGCTTCCCCTGTGTTGTCGCCGCGATGAGAATTGCACATCCTCTTGACGGCAATTCACATCATGTTATTTTACCATGCAACTAACTGCAATAAAAGGCCATGACCGATCAGATTATTCGAAATCTCGAGCGGGAGAACTCGCTAATCGCAACGGCATGGTATGACCTCACGAGCCGATTACAGAGTAACCACGTCGTGGTACAACGACGACATGACGCTCCCCGGAGTTGGCTAAATAAGCAGAGGCAGATGGTGAATGGTCAGTTGCGCCTCCGCGACTCGCTTTACCTCTACTGACGTCCCTCGCCAGCGACCCCACGGCGATAGTAACTCGTGGGGTGAGACCCCCGTACAAGAATGACCTTGATCTCGGAGCCGGTCAAACTCAACGATCACTTACTCCTTGACCAGTGAGCGTCGATACGATGCCCGAATCCCCTACTGGTTGACGAGCCCTCTGTAGGCATATATATTGCTTGCCTGTCTGCCTCCCTGTCGTTTCGTGTTTCCTTAGCACCACACCTTGCTTCATTTTTTTCTTTTTTCCTTGGAATTCTGGGTTTATTTACTTTGCTGCATGTTTTTTTTCTTTTTTTCCTTCTTTAATCGCATTGCGAGGGAGCTTAGGGAGTTTATTTTATTTGGCATTACTAGAATGGGTGTGCGACTGGGATTGTCGTCATTTGTACAGGAGGAAACTACATTCCTAGAGATTGGATGGGTTACATGGAACATCAATATAATTCATATTCCGATCTATTTTATTTTCCTAGCTATCATCGATATTATGCCCTAGCCGAATAATATTTGATGGACTGAAATCCATCAAAGCGAGAGAACAAGCATGTGAAAGGTCAAGGATGACGCAGCTCGGTAACATGGTACATCACAATCACTTTTATCCACTGGCCGTCCCCAAGATCTAAATGGATTGCAGTTGTGACTTGCAAGACATCTTTTTCAGAATCGCGTATTATGCGTTGAATGGTCACTTGATAAACTAAAGTAGCTGTAGAATAGTGATACATACAAGCGTCACCTTGGTAGCTTTTTTCCCACTTACACATAGGGACCCAGAAAATGCAGGGAAATCCTCTACCGTAACGCCACGGCCTGGAGGATTCTCCTTCATGCCAGTTATGCACCATTCTATCCAAGGCGTGCTCAGGCGACAATCTAGCCGCGTCAGCCCCTGCTCCCTCTCACCTCCTCATCTCCAATATCAAATATCTATTTCTGAAGAATGGCCAGGACGGATTTCCAAACCTGGCCCGGCTCTTGGCTAGCATCAACGCCCTTCCAGATACCAGTCTTCTTATAATAATCCACAACGGGACTGGTCTGCTTGTGGTAGGTGACAAGTCGCTTCTTGAGGGCTTCGGCATTATCGTCACTTCGCTGCACAAGAGGTTCGCCAGTAATGTCGTCCTTCATGTGCACCTTGGGAGGGTTGAAGGTGGTGTGGTATGAACGACCGGAGGCAGGATGGACCAATCGGCCAGTGATACGGGCGACGAGCAAGGAGTCGTCAATCTCCAGCTGAACAGCATGCTGGAGTGTCTGCTTCTGCTCGGTGAGCATAGAGTCTAGACTCTCAGCCTGGGGGACGGTTCGGGGGAAGCCATCCAAAATGAAACTACAAAATGCGACGCTGTTAGTATGCGGGCTTTTGAACAAGGAGATCCGGTGTTAAGAAAGGGGAAATCCGTACCCGCCCTGGCACTCTTTGTTATTCTTGAGCTCCTCCTTGATCATGCCAATCATGATGTCGTCTCTGACCAAACCGCCCTGGTCCATAATCTTCTTGGCCTCGATACCGAGGGGAGTTTTCTTGGCAACCTGCGAGCGCAGCATGTCACCGGTAGCCTTTGTGCGGAAATATGTTAGAAATGCCAATTCGATGAATATATGGTGTTTGCGACGAGAATTGAGCATACCAAATGGCAGCAGGAGAAGCGCTCCTTGATCTTAGGTGCCTGGGTTCCTTTGCCTGTGGGGAATATACATCAGCACCCATGCGAGAAAAAAAGAGACCAGCAGTCTGAGTGAGAGAGGGACGAACCAGCACCAGGAGGTCCGATGAGAATCATGCGTATCTCTTCAGTGGTGGGAGCAGATCCATTAGCACGCGCTTCGAGATTCTTGATGCGAGTGTCGAGGTTGCCCAAGACATCCTTGAGCTGCTTCAGTTCATCTTCAATGAAGCCCATTGTTGCGGCGACGGGAAGCGAGAAGTGGAATTGAGAGATTGCGGGTGCAGTAACGGCGTAGACGAGTACCGAGTATATTGGTGAAAGGGAAAATAAGCGGCGACGAGGACGGTAATGGGAGGAGAGGGCCGAGAGGGAGAGGGAGAGAGAGAGAGGCGAGAGACAGCGTCAAAGTTGAGCGAGCAGGGAAATCTTGGCTGCGTTGCCGGAGGATGGGAGGTTTTTGGGGGTAGCTTTGGCCATATGTGATTGGTCAGAAGCACCCGTTCCCAGGTGTGGGATAGGGACACGGCCCTAATAAGCACTACGGGCACGCCAGGTCTTTGGTCTGGACGCCTGGAGCGGCAGACAGCGCGGCTTTTTTTCCGGCCGCTATTCCGTACAGTACGATTCTTCATTGTTTAGACGGGAATATGACGACAACATTGATGTTGGCCCGCCGCCTGGGTGCCCGTTGGGGAATCTCTGTCTCAGGAGTCTATGATTCCGTCAATCAAATGGTGGTTTTTTTTTTTTTCCTTTTTTTTGTGTTGTGTACCATTTGATGGCGTCGTATCTTTCACTTCTTAAATTTCCTACTTGGGCTAACCTCTCATGAAGCTAAGGTCTCGGCTCTTGAGACGTTATGAACTTTACCAAAAAAATCCCTCCCAAAAAAGAAATCAATGCCTAGCCGTCACAGCTAGGCACGCGATTGAAGAGAATGATAGTAAAACCACATTCATCCCCGGTTCGCTATATCACTTGATCCATGTCCAAAATGATCCAAATCCCGACTGCAGACCTTAACTCCCGTTCTAGGGTAGCCAGTAAAGGAGGTTCCCCACCATGCACCCAACCAAATATCCTAAATCCACATCGTCAAAGAGCAATTCCTCACCGCAAGGAACATCTTCAAATAAATCGGCCATTTTGCTGTGCGTAGCGCATCTAAGACTTATAGAGAAGATCCGGTCGTAAGGGCCGAGGCTGATTGCTGGGTAAGACTGGAGTGGTTAGGTCCCTTGATCCGACTGAATATCATGACGCCCAACCGCTATGTTCGCAAGTTCAACACCAGGCACGGGTCCTTTACTAGGTCCACCAATTTTGGTATGCCTTAATTAGGAAATAGAACAGGGTAAGGCTCTGGACTGGTGTAGAGCGCATCCCCAACGTTGCGAAAAGAGTCCCGGCGGCTCCGTCTGTCAAGTGGACAACTTTGGGGGGTGCAGTGTGATCGACGAGGCGTGGGAATAGCCGGCTGGAACTCTATCCACGTAGTCTCCATCTTTCCGTTCAAGGCTCACCTGCCATTGCCTCGCAGCTCGTCCGGGCGAGCCATGGCAATCCCCTGCCATCCGACACCGAGGTTCAAAGTGGAGTGGGGACATTCACAGCAGGTCAACATTGTATGAACAGAAGAGATCAGATTTTACTTCGGCTGTGTACTCGGTGTCATGGGAATACTGCTGACTTGCCCGCTTTGGGTAAACTACCCAAGCCCAGGCGACCAGGCCACTCTGGCTCCTGTAAAAGTTCATGCCTGGCCCATGACGTAAATATATCGTACACGTACAACCCCAGGATGAAGAAAAAAAAAATATAAATCAAATGGAACTGTGAATCGAACCAGCTGAGTGTATTATTACACTGCTTGGCGCTGTGGGAATTGGATCACTTGTTTTCTGACTAGTTTTGCTTAGAATTCTTCATTGATGTATATTATGAAGCGCCATGTTTTTTATTACTCATATCTCTGGGAGGCTGCAGTGAAAGAGGGCGACGGTATCGAAACGTGTAGACTATGATGTTGAGTGTGGTCGGGCTTTGACACGACTTGCCATCTGTGTCAGCCATGACTCTTGGTGGATTGATGTGCTTCCGTTGTGGCTGGTGCATCGACACGTGACTTATGGTCCAACAAGGCTCTTGCTGCTGCACCCATTAGTCTAGTCTTGGCCCAATTGGGAGCTAAGCTCTCTCTCCACGTCGAAGGCAGCCTCAAGTGTACGTACGTGCAACCACCACCACATACACCACCTGTCGCAATATCCAGTTTCCGATTCTGCTCTGTTCATTCACGTCGCCCCATGAAAGGAAAAAAATATTCTCCATAAGATACACAGAATCTGTGACAATCCTTTTCAACTAGTCAATGATGCCTACCACCACCGCAGAAACCCTCTCCCTCGTCACCCGAAACGTCACCGTTGCACCCCTCGTCCTCCTCTCTGCCGTCGACCATTACAACCGTACTGCCTCCCCGAAGAACAAGCGACGAGTAGTCGGTGTCCTTCTCGGCCAGAACGATGGAAAGAGTGTGAGAGTATCCAACAGCTTTGCTGGTGCGTCGCTCGGTGCTCTCCAAGACCATCCCTCCAGTCAGGTGCTTACCTAGAAGTAACAGTCCCGTTCGAAGAAGATGACAAGGACCCCTCGGTGTGGTTTCTTGACCACAACTATGTCGAGTCCATGAACGACATGTTTAAGAAGGTCAACGCACGAGAGAAGTTGATAGGATGGTACCACACTGGTCCCAAGCTGCGTGCTTCCGATTTGGAGATCAACGAGCTCTTCAAGCGATATACCCCCAACCCACTACTCGTTATCATCGATGTTCAGCCAAAGGAGTCCGGCGTTCCCACTGATGCCTATTTCGCTGTCGAAGAGATCAAAGATGTATGCATTTCGCCTGTCGAAGCATGTTTGGTAGCTAACTTCAATATTAGGACGGTACTACCACATCACGAACTTTTGTGCACACCCCTTCCGTCATCGAGGCCGAGGAAGCAGAAGAGATCGGTGTCGAGCACCTGCTAAGAGATATCCGTGATGTTGCAGCAGGAACTTTGTCCACTCGAATCACCAACCAGCTCCAATCCCTGCAGGGCTTACACCTACGTCTCCGAGACATTGGCGCCTACCTCCAGAAGGTCCTTGACGGCCAGCTCCCCGTGAACCACGCCATCTTAGGAAACCTTCAGGATGTTTTTAACTTGCTGCCCAATTTGTCCACACCAGAGGGCGATGGAAAGTCGGGTGCAAGCGAGCTATCTTATGCGATGAGCATTAAGACCAACGATCAGCTCATGGCCATCTACCTGAGCAGCTTGATACGTGCGATCACAGCGTTTCACGATCTGATTGAAAATAAGATTCAGAATCGACAGCAGCAAGAGGAGAAAGATGCGAAGAAGGACGAGGCCACCGGCAAGGATGAAAAGAAGGACAATACCAATAACGCTAATGGCGAGTCTAAAGAGGGCGACAAGGACAAAGATGCTAAAGAGAGCAAGAAATAATAGCAGCAAGAATCAACGGAGAAACTTAGACTTGGAGGTTTTGGCGTCTGGAAGGATGCGAATCATGGCGGCATTTCTGGCCGGGAGGTGGGGAGGGCAAAAGCCTTTGTACATTGAGCATTTCATGTCGGATTACTAGATGATGTTGTGGGGATAACACATGCAAGTCGCCGCCTTTTGACTTCTATGCCGTGTCGAATATGTTCCATTATTACTTGCTATATTTCTGCCATAATCCCTGCCATTTGATCTCTGGTGAGCTTTCGCTTCTCGATGTCTTGTCCAGTCATGCTTGGCCATTTTGTAACCAGCAGACATGCAAGGATGTGCTTGCAACATGGCACATCATGTGCGGAGATCCCAAATAAACCTAGGCCGCTAAATAGCCATTTCGAACACGGTTGGCCAGCTTCTGTCGTCGAATTTCGTTCTGAAGCAGGCCCCGTATCGCTTGGGAAAGTGTCAATCGTGAAACTGGCGCAAGAGCAATTCCACGCACCCAAATGCACGATATAGCATTGTGAGGAGCCAGAATGGTCGCGACCTCGGCGCTTCATGGTCGTGGCGATTGAGCGCACAAGGAAAACGTCGTCTCCTTCATTGGTGCCATGATTGGTAGTCCGTGTCAGTCTGGTGTCAGGATCTTCCCCACTTGAAACATCCGTTTCCTCGCGGCACAGTCGTATGACAAGCCTGCGATCTAGTAAATCAAATGCTGGAAGAAGCAAACTTGGAAAAATTACGTGCAGAGTGAGGAGTAGTGGCCGTTGAGTTTCCGGGATGCTCTCGAGGAGGGATGTGGTTGTTGCTGGTCCAGGGGCTGATTGTGGCGACGATGGGGCTGGGTTGGCAGTCTGCGGTACGATATTGGAGATTGAGCTTAACAGAGACGCGAATAGCTGGTGATGGGAGGGAAGAGTCCCCATGGCCAATAGTTTGATTTTGGCCCTAATTTGCTTGGTGGTGGATGTGAGAGTGAAGTGGCGTGCGAAGAGTAGAAGTTTACTTGACCATTACTCAAACGATCTTGCAATTTACACATCTTACTTTTGATCTGGCCGCACCCAGGTCTCAGCCTCACAGCAATCAAACGGAAATAGAATGTTCATCACACCTCTTTCATTCTAATTATTAAATGAGGATTTTTTTTATTTGTATTTTTTTTTATTTTATAAATCTTTGTACAGCTTTGAGCATCCCTCTATATTGACATAGCATATTTTACACTCCATCAACTTCACCACCCCGGCTTCTTATATTTGATATGCCAAGTTTTGTCTAAACCCATTCCTTGGGATCTCGTAGAACATCCACAAGACGCTGTTCGCGACTCTTGGGCTCTGGCTCGTGCATGTATTTCCAGCTTGCGGTCAGGGGCAAACTCATGAGGATGCTCTCGACACGAGAACCGGGCGTGTTAAGGCCAAATGCGGTACCACGATCGTGGACCAGGTTAAACTCAACATACTTGCCGCGGCGGATCTGCTGCCACTCTTTTTCCTTTTCGGTATAGGGCATGTCCTTGCGCTTCTCGACAATAGGGACATATGATGGCAGGAAAGATTTGAGACAATCCTGGATGAAGGCAAAAGTGTTTTCCTGGTCGCGCTCGGTCTCATCGAGATCATCAAAGAAGATGCCGCCAATACCACGGCACTCGCCACGGTGCTTGTTGTAGAAGTATTCATCGCACCACTTTTTGAATCGAGGATAGTAGTCTTTGTCGTGGGCGTCACAAGCATCCTTGAGAGTCTTGTGAAAGTGAATAGCATCCTCATCAAAGAGGTAAGAAGGTGTCAAATCACTGCCACCACCGAACCACCAAGCTTGAGAAGTGCCATCAGGGTTGGCAGTCTCAAAGTAACGGTAGTTAAGGTGCACTGTCGGCGCCATTGGGTTGTAGGGGTGAAGGACCATGCTCAAACCAGCAGCAAAGAATTCGAGGGATTCGACATTGGGGTCTAGATTCTTGTGGTTGGCTCGCATTTTCTCGATGGCTGGCTTGGGCAGAGAGCCGTAAACAACACTGACACCAACGCCAGCTTTCTCAAAGACCTTGCCTTCTTGCAAGACGCAGGTGATGCCGCCACCACCATTGGGACGTTCCCATTCATCTTTGCGGAATTTCTGACCGTCAACCTTTTCGAGACCCTCGACAATCAGCTGCTGCTGTTCTTTGATAAACTTCTCCATGCGGAGGCGCATGGGCGAATTATTATCGATACCGGACTCGCGCTTCTTCTGGGCATCGCGGTCGGCGAGAGTTGCAGGATCGAGAGCGATGGGTTCGGCTTCAGCCTAGAGGGTTATCCATGAGCGATGATTGTTCAATTGGGAGAGGGGGTAGGATGACATACCATTTTGTATGCCAGAGGGGCCGCGAAGCCGATAGCAGCGGCAGCAAGCCACAACGGGAGGGAATGGGCGGATGAAGTGTGTTGAGAAACACGGGAGCTGGTTGACCTGGACAACCAGCGCTGGGAAGAATTCAATTGGGTGTGAGAGAAGCGTGAAAAGCGTGTGGAGGAAGATCCAAATTGCGCTGCAAGATGCTGAGCATGCCTTCTGGCTGCCATGGGAGCTAAATATGTATGGATGGACACCTAGAGCGGAGACGTGAGTTCAAGGTACGTAGAGAGGCTGCGGAGAGGGTGGTGCTATCGCGGAGCCTGGTGCTGGGTATGGTGCCACCGGGACAAGCAGTTGGGTAGCGGTCAAGACCGAATTGACTCGGATGATGGTCAGAATCGAACGTTTAGCAATTGGCTGTTTCTGGGGCGGGACTTGGGACCTGGAAACCCAGCATCTGGGGTGGTTTGGCCTCGAGCAAATCGGCTGACGAGGGGAGCTCTAGTACGTACCTATCAATGAAAGGCACGCCACTTTTCTTTCGTCTCTCGGCACTTCGGATCCATGCCTGCTCAAGCGCCTTAACCTTGTCAGTCCCACCAAATCCCAATTCAGAATGTTCCCCCCATTGCTGACAATGAACCATGTGAACATCCACGTGACCCGCGTGGCACAAATTCTTCGGTACAACTATTACGCGACTACAGTGTGCAATAGTGTCAAAGTATGACTGTAGGCAAACACATTGTGTGCACACGTGCATGGGTTCTGGGTCTGCCAAATCACGGACTGCCCTTTCAGTCGAAACTTGCTGAGGGATCAAAGCACCCTCACAAGCCAGCTTGAAACACAACAAAGTAGCGATGATAGTTCAGGACAGGCGACTCAGAATAGGATGCTGATGCCCCTAAGATCCAACAATTTGGTGGCTCACTCTGTCCAGTCCCTGCCTTGCCGAGGGAAGAGCTTCTGTAATAGTCTCGGACGCCTCATTGGCTTGTTTTAGAGGACAGCAATTAGGGGGAAAATATGACCCTTGATATCCATTTGAGGAGCCAATAGACTATGGAAGCATACGTATTCTTATCAGCTGAATATTAACCGCAAATGTATGTTTCGGTTCTGATTTCATCGAGGCTGTTCACGGTCAGGGCCTGGTGATGAGACAGTGCGACGCCTGACCGTCATGCCAACCCCGCCATAATCACCTGGCTGGCGTGCACCTGCCGCTCAACAACCACTTGTGATTGACCGCACTGGGATGCACTAGCATGCTTATGGACTAGCTCTGTAGCCCCGCGCCTGTCTTCGCTTTGTTACTGCCTGGGCTGCCTGCTCCAGCACTCTTTCAGGCTGACTGGCACAGCCTGCACTCTGATCTGGAGGGAGGAGGTACCTGCCTCCCGTAGTCTCCGCCACTCGCAGGCAGGCAGGTGCCTTGCTCGCCGACCGCTCATCTGCTCCCGTCGGGTGCCACCTACTGGCTCCGTCTTTCTCCTGCTCCCTGACGCAAACCGATCGCAACCTAATCCTGTTCTTCATCTTCCATCATCTCCGCAAGCGATCTTTTCCTTGTATTTTCACAAATACAAGCCAGCCAGCAGCATCCCCATCTTGAAATCGAGCCTCCGCATCCCATCCCGCCCTTTACTCTTATCAACAGTCACCACAACCTACCGCCAACATGCGCAGCAAGTTCAAGGACGAACACCCCTTCGAGAAGCGTAAGGCCGAGGCTGAGCGCATCCGCCAGAAGTATGCCGACCGTATTCCTGTAAGTTCTCTCCATCATGTTTCCCCTCTGATCAAACCACCACTTGCCCCAAGAACAGAGCGGACGAACCATGGACCAGAGACTCGCTTGGCGGGGTGACTTTGGGTTGATGGAACATGTCGTCATCCGCCTTGATGCTTGAGAACCACTCCCCAACATGGCTCATGCTAACTGAAACCGAACAGGTCATTTGCGAAAAGGTCGAGAAGAGCGATATCGCCACGATCGATAAGAAGAAGTACTTGGTTCCTGCCGACCTCACTGTCGGTCAGTTCGTGTATGTCATTCGCAAGCGAATCAAGCTCTCTCCTGAGAAGGCCATTTTCATCTTTGTCGATGAGGTTTTGCCTCCTACCGCTGCCCTCATGAGCAGCATTTATGAAGAGCACAAGGACGAAGATGGGTATGTTTCCCTCGCCACACCCGCTACGAGCACGTTGCTAACCCACACCGATAGCTTCCTTTACATCACCTACTCTGGCGAGAATACCTTTGGCTCCGCTTGAGTTGTGTGCGTGTTGGAACAGTCATACACTCCATGTCGCGAACGATGCAGGCGTTACGGTCTTACTATGGTGAATCTATTTTGTTGGAAGGTACTGGCACTTTTTGATGTTATGGTTATATCGAGCCGAGAGGTTTTGGGAGGGAATAGAATATTGCACTGCTCTCTGCCATGAACAGCCCTGATACTTGGCTGCACTGAGTTGGAACTTGGACCTGAGACTCGTGATAGATACGGTGTACCTGGCACTGGGACGAAATATGGACCAAGGATAACAATACTTATTGTGCTACTTTGGCAATACCACTTGGTTCCGATCATCTTTAGCCACGCCTCCCTAGAATTGCACCTCCTTTGACTTCTGTCTGTTTGAGCCCAACACCCGCATCATTGTGAAGATCACCAAATGCACCACGATAACACACTGCCGAATTTTCAAAGATACAGATGGGTGGTATAGTAGTTGATTAGGATACACCAGTAGAAAAATAGACAAAAACGAATATTATCCCGCTGTCTATAACAAAGATGGGGCAGTGAGGCTTAGAATTACCTTTGTAAAAATAACTAGAGATACACCACGGGTCGGTAGGCTGACCTGGACTCTTGGCTTGCATTATTTAAGATGTTGATGCTTGGTGGTTAGTCACCTAACATCCGGTCACGAGACCATAGCTTATATCGATTAAACTGAAATAATATGAAGTGATGCCATATAGATTCATCATATACTTAGTTCGCGATGAAAGAAAAAAGACAAGGATGGAAGCTGTCGGAGCGGAATGAACCGTGGAAGTCAAAATGTGGTGGCCTTGAGTGCTGGGTAGACGTAGTAGGACTATTTTTTCTAGTAGCCGGAGGTGAAAACGAGTATCCAGTGGCAATTACATCAGATGTTGGGCATGAAAAAGACATATCATGACGATGAGTATTGCCATGTGAGTGGTAGCCTGCACTATGTCCTGGATGTTGCTCGGTTGGTGCCCTAATGATTGAGAGTAAGGCGCGTGGAAGTTACGTCAAGAAATCTATTGAAAAATATGATATATTAAAGAAAGATCCAATCTATAACCATGGGGAGAGCTCTGAAAAGCCTGGCTGGCAGAGAGAGTGATCGCACTCTCATGTCTAAATAATGGGACAGCTGTCATGGGCTCCGTCGCGAATAATCTCAATACTCAACGAATCCTAGGCGTCACTAGATGATTCAGAAAATTTTGGCCCATAGAACAAAATAAATAAAATTTACGTGTCGCTTCAAGAGACTGGGCAAGTAAATTGCATTCTTTTCATTGCCAGGCTTCTCGTATACACGGTATCTTGATATTTGGTTAGAGGGGCTCTTGGACCTGTGATAGTGGGGCGTGAACTAATGCGGTCCGATCGGCGGGAGTCACGTCACACTTGTCGCGTTAATTGGGCAGTAGTTCAGCTCCAGTACGTAGGTACCTCGCGCGTATCCTCGTTTGTTGCATGGACCCCAAGGCTTCTTTGATGACTTCAAACCGCGTAACCACCCATCACGATTCCGAATTGACTTCTAGTTGCTCGGCCAGACTAAGCAGCCTATTTGTTTTAAACACTTCCACCAGAAATGCGCGATCCGTGATTATTAGATAGGATGAAAGCTGTCCTGCCGGGAAAGCCACAGTCGAGGCTCCAAAGTCTGGCCTCGGGTTATTGGGACACCCGACATATCAACGTAGGTGTCACGATGATGTAGCCCTGAAACCCAGCCCTTTGCTAACGATTCTGTCGCTTGCAGACATACATTTCCGGCAACGCTTTCGCCATTCTAGATGGATCCAACAGAGTTCTCCAAACAATCTACGATGACGACTCGCAGCCTCTAGAGGCCATCGCCTTTGACGAAGCCTCAGGCAAGATAGCTACCTGTACCACCGCCAAGGTCCGGGTCTACCGACCGTTTGGCACGCAAGAAGATGCCCTCAAGGTTAAAGCTCTTTCATATACGGAACCTAGTAGAATGTATATACTTACATATGATAGTGGGCCCTCGAATCGACATTCGACATCCCGCATCCGATTCCCGATTCCATATGCGCCTTGTCCTGGGGAAGTTCCGAGGAACTTCTTGTGGCAACTAGCTCACTCTCCCTGTTTAATACAAAGACCGAACCCAAATGTGTATGGCAAAAGAAGTTACCGAGCCCTGTGCAATGCGCGTGCGTTTCATATGACTCGGCATACATTGCTTCAGTTGGCCGACACGATCGCCTCGTGAAGGTTTGGCGTCGTTTAACGTACGGCTCTGATGAGGTTCGCTTCGAGCTCACCTACCTCCGTCATCCGAATGTCGTAACATTAGCAAGATGGCGTAAGCCATTCCACCTCGAGCAAGCCGTTGACAATGTGCTGTACACCGTTAGTATCGATAAGTGCGTACGTGTTTGGACACCTAGAGACAGCCAGGAAGGAAAATATTGGCAAATTTGGGGCCAAGTGGACACATGTGCACCGTCGAGAGACTACCCGTACCCTCAAGACATGCGCTGGGCTTTCATCATTGATGGCCGTGACTTCACAGCATCCGTTGAGAAGGCAGTTGAACTTCGTATGTCGGATGATGCAACTACTGATGACGTGGCTCTCGATCATCTTGTCGCAATTGCAAACAAAAGTCCTGAGATTTGCATTGCACTGGACGGTCGGGGGACTATGTCAGCCTGGGCCTTGGAGAACGTATCCAGTAACACGGCTCGCAACCCAACAATTTTTCCTGTCGCGCACGTGAAGTCTCAACATTTTGAGCTCTTTGGCAAGTTTTTGGACCCCAAAGCCACTCCTCACACGCAACTTCAGACCTATTGCGAGAGAAAAACAGGCAAAATCCACATGCTGTTGCACTCGTTTGATGGGAGGATAGGAGTTTTCACAAGCAGCATTGCAGATCTCTTGGATCCAACGACTAATGACAGACGACTATCCCTCCAAACGGTTTGGTCTGGCCATTCCAGTTCTATCACAAAGATTGTTCGAAATTTCAGCGGTCGAGCCGTTGTCTCGCGGACTCGAGATGGCGAAAGTATCGTTTGGAAACACATTTTGAATCGGCGGGGGAATACTGGCCTTAGTCTTTCCCGTGCTAGCGTTATTCCGGAAAAGGGTCATATTCACAGGATATGTGTTATTCGAAAAGGCCGTTTTGTCGTTTTCCTCCGCCATACTTCTATTTCTTTGTGGGATTGTCGATCACATCGGGCTACTCTACTCGCTGAATGTGATTACCGAGCAGCTGGGAAGCCACTTTGCCTTATACTTCTGCCACGACGCCAAATTAATGATGATACAGTCGCACACATTGCCACCTTGACATCGGAGAGGCAGGGCATTGTATGGGAAGTGCACCTTCCTGGATATTTCGATGACCCAAATATAACTGCCGAAGTTGGCATCAAGCAGTTCTGTCGGTTTGGGTTGGAAGATGCCGAAGGTTTGGCATATGTTCTCCCGGTAGACCCTGCAGGCTCGCCTCATGTTGCGTCTGGGTTTCTGGATATATTTGCCCGCGACGTTGCCATATCGTACAGTCATACTGGCCGAGTTGATTTCTGGACCGCGCGTGTTGACCCTGGACAACCAAAGGTCGGGTGGCTGTCCACTTGTTCTACAGAAACTGGATTGTCAGAGCCTGCTTTAGTGAGCGGCAGCACGCTGAAGAAGGCTGCCTTGGTAAACTCGAGTCGATCACAGCTTACGATATGGGATATTGGTAGCTCGCGTTTGGAGTATGATCACGACTTTAAGACGCACAACACTATTCAAGATTTGGATTGGACTTCAACGCCTGACTCTCAATCAATACTGGCAGTGGGTTTTCAGTATCGGGTTATCTTGCTCTCGCAAATGCGTTTCGATTACCTCAATAAAGGTCCTGCATGGGCTCAGATCCGTGAAATTAGCATTCGCGAGCTCACACCTCACCCTATTGGCGATTCAACTTGGCTGGATGACGGCCATTTGGTCATCGGAGCAGGCAATCAAATGTTTGTTCAGGACAGGAAAGTAGGCGTTACTGAGTCGCTTAGACCAGACCTTCGCCTACCTCCTCGGAAGGATGGTGCTTGGGATATATTCGAAGCCGTTCAGCGATTTAATGGTCCTTTGCCGGTTTTCCACCCCCAATTCCTTAGCCAATGCATTTTATCAGGAAAAACTACTCTCGTCAGGAGAATCCTCGTTGCTCTCCATAAGATTTTAAAATATCACATAGAGGGTGAGTCAATTGATGACTACTTGGGCATGGATATCGGGCAATTTTATCTTCACGCGGTAAGTACATATTGAATATTTTGGCGTCTTGGCCTAATGGTTTGAAAAATAGGAGTCTCAACCTCGAACCGCCGAGAAGACATCAGCTACGTATCTCAATGGCACTACTGGTGATGACGAGGATGAGGATGTATTCACTGAACAAACCTCAGTTTTGATTAATGAGAAGCTAACAAAAGTGGGTATTTCTCAATTATCTGGCCACGAGCAGATCCAACTCGCAGATATCATTGAGTGTGTTGCGCTGGTGGAACGGCATCGCCGTTCAATGGATGAGAATGGTGCCAGGTTCATGCTATTCTTTCGTCAGCATGCGCTCAGAAAAGGTCGGACTAATGAAATGCATTTGTCCTGGCGAGAAATAAATTGGGCATATCACTCGAATAGTCAAGATATTCTGGTTGATTTTGTGTCAAAACAAAACCACGGTATTTTGCGCTGGGAGCATGCCCGAGAAAGCGGCCTTTTCATGTGGCTCTCTGATACCACAGCTCTGGTGAGTTCGATATTTGGCTTCTGAGTTTATGAGAGCGGCCTAATTTTTATTAGAAAACCCAGTTCGAGATTATTGCGAGGAACGAATACACTAAAAGTGAGGATAAGAACCCAGTGGATTGTAGTCTTTACTACCTAGCGCTCCGGAAGAAGACAGTTCTTCAGGGCCTTTGGCGAATGGCAAACTGGAATAAGGAACAGCCAGCAACACAGCGTCTTTTGTCAAACAACTTTGAAGACCCAAAATGGAAAACAGTGGCACTGAAGAATGCCTATGCATTGTTGAGCAAGCGGCGGTTTGGTACGTGGCAATCTGCCGGGACACCTTTTTGATGAGTGCTAATATTGGGTAGAATATGCTGCTGCATTCTTCCTACTGGCTGATCATCTTGGCCATGCGGTTGATGTTTGCATAAGGCAGTTGAAAGATATGCAACTGGCCATAGCTATCACGCGGGTTTATGAGGGTGATCATGGTCCAGTTTTGAGGAGGTTACTCCAAGATGAGGTGCTTCCCCTGGCAGCCCAAGAAGGCAATCGCTGGCTTGCGTCTTGGGCATTTTGGATGATGGGCCGTAAAGACATGGCAGTAAGATCGCTGATTGTATGATGAGATGATGAAATCTAAAAGGACCTAGGCTAATAAATTTCACAGATGCCAGTGTACACCCTGCTAGAGACACCATGCTCCCCTGATATTAAATCTCGTCTTTTCCTCACCGATGATCCTGCGCTGGTTGTTTTATACTCACATTTGCGACACCAAACCCTGCAGACTCTGCGTGGAGCTTCCAAAGTCACGCCGAAGGTGGAATGGGAATTTGTGCTCCATAGCGCCAAACTGTATGATCGGATGGGCTGTGATCTACTTGGCTTGGACTTGGGTAAGTATTTAACCCGCAAAAAGTTGAGTATAATTCGCTAAGAGCTCTCTAGTACGGAACTGGGAATTCCAACAGCCAGCCGTGGCCGGCTTTGGAGGAGAGGTTAATCCTCTCAAATTACTTCGTCGTCGCAGCTCACTTGTCGTTGCTGATATGCCTACACCATCGGTACCATTTGAGAAAATAAATGCTAATAACAAGATTTCTACGGCGCCGCCAACAACATTTCAGGAGCCGGACGCAAGTTCGTTGCTAGATAGCTTCGGGTTTTAATCTAGGCCCGACCCCTGCCCTGCAAAGGCCAAGTTGAACTAAACACACCTAATTATTTAGTAGTTAGTAACGGATAAGACTGCGCTCGGGTTAGTAGGAAATCGGGAGAGTTGTAAAATTTCGTGTATTTCTATTGTACATATATCTCCAAGCTTTCGTTGGCTTCTGTATTTGTGCCTCAGTCGTGCTTCACACGCGGCTCTGATGCTTGAGATTGTCGACCTATTTAGCAAACTCAGACTAGCTTTGGCTTGTCATAAAAATAGATCATTGGGTTAAAGGGGCAATGTTGTGATTTTTAGAGAATTCCCAACATTACTTGTTTTGTACATGCTTTTTTGGTGTCGGGTATGCTGTGTAAGTGGGCATCTGAATTAGTCATCACTGTCGCGCAAGCGGCACGGATGTCATTTCGCGTCACCATGATCTCCTCGTAAACCACCAACCACGCCTGATCATCGGCGGACACTTCAGCTTTACTCATGCTGCATCGGCATCATGGCAACTCGAATAATTCCTGGGCGTCACTTTACTGCCAGGGCCGTGCTGGTGGGTCTAGCGGTTGGTACCGTAATCTGCTTCTCCAACATGTACTTTGGACTCCAGACTGGGTGGGTATCCATCATGTCTATGCCAGCCAGTCTGATGGGATTTGGCATTTTCAAGCTTATATCGCGGCATCTCCGGCTTCCATTTTCTCCCGTTGAGAACGTCCTCCTCCAGAGCGTTGCCTGTGGAATGGCAATCATGCCTCTCGGCTGTGGATTTGTTGGTGTCGTCAGTGAAATCCCCCCTAACCCCCTGAGAAGCTCAGTCTAAGCAGTCCAAGATTCCCGCCATGAACTATCTCCTTACCCCCGATGAGCAGGGGCCAGTTTACCTTAGCACATGGCAGCTCATAATCTGGTCCCTAGGGCTATGTTATTTCGGCGTTGTCTTCGCTGTTCCTTTGTAAGCTTGAGCGCCTAATATTTCAGTCGGTCAATGTATTAGCTAACCCTTGACGGTAACAAGGCGAAGGCAAGTTATTATTAGAGAGCGCCTCAAGTTCCCTAGTGGATTCAGTACCGCTGTTTTGATTTCTGTTCTTCACGGCCAGAAATCTTCAAAAGAAGAGCTTGATGCGGCTGCTAAAGGCGGGTTTGCAAGCTTGGCCCCGAAGGATGAGTTGGACCATGCAGATATTCATGTTTCGAATGTTAATGATACAGAAAATCAACATGAAACCGAGGAGGATGGCTCCGATAAAACAGACTGGGTCGCGAATATGCGGCTTCTTCTCGTGTGCTTCATTGGCTCCGGTCTCTCAACTCTATTGACCTACTTTTTCCCCATCTTGCGGAACCTACCTATTTTCGGGTCTGCCGCCGCTCACTCTTGGCTCTGGACATTCAACCCTAGTCTTGCATACGTCGGTCAAGGAATCATCATGGGCACTGAAACAACCCTTCATATGACTCTTGGTGCTGTCATTGGCTGGGGGATTCTTAGTCCCTTGGCCAAATCTAAAGGCTGGGCCCCTGGGAACGTTGATGATTGGGAACGTGGAAGTAAAGGCTGGATCATCTGGGTTTCACTAGCAATAATGCTGGTTGATGCTGTTGTCAGTCTAGCATATGTTGCTCTCAGGCCAATCCTTTCCAAAGATTTGTCAGCAGCTGTCGCATCTCTCCGACAACAATTCCGAGAAGATGGCATCAAAGGCCTGTGGAAGAGACGTTCCCATGAATACTCCCTGTTGAATAATGGCGACCCCGACCTCGTACCTTCAACGGATGAAGCAGAACACGAGGAGATTCTATCTCCGCACGATGAAGACCAGGATGATGCACCCGCCGAGCAACGCATGAGCGGCCGTTTTATATCAATGGGATTGCTTTTGTCAATTTCACTTTGCATTATGACGATCCACGTTGTTTTTGGTAATCTTGTGCCTCTCTATGCCACCACCACTGCCGTGGTCATGGCATTGGTGTTGAGCATAATGGGGGTAAGAGCTTTAGGGGAGACTGACCTTAATCCCGTTTCGGGTATCAGTAAGCTGGCACAGTTATTTTTCGCTATCATAATTCCTCAATCTCATAAGTCGAGTGTTTTGATCAACTTGATTGCAGGGGCTGTTGTACGTTGATTCCTGTCTCATGCCATTGGAATTTGTGCTGACCCAAAACTGTTCTTAGTCCGAAGCTGTGGGTTAAATCGCTGTCCCATGCTGCATTAGTGATGCTAACTTTATGATCTAGGGTGCCTTGCAGGCGGGTGATCTTATGCAAGACCTGAAGACTGGCCACTTATTAGGAGCCGCGCCGAAGGCTCAATTTTGGGGACAGATCATTGGAGCCACAGCCGGAGCGGTTCTCAGCGCCTTTATTTATCGCATATACACTCAGTTGGTACCCCCTTCAATTTTTTGTGTTAAAAAAAGATCCATGGCCGGCTGACTGAGTTGGATTGCAGAGTATACGAAATTCCGGGCGAGCTCTTCCAAGTACCTACGGCATATGTTTGGATATTCACTGCTAGACTTGTCACAGGCTCTGGCCTGCCTTATATGGCTAAGGAATGGGCTATTGGTTCGGGAGCGCTATTCGCAGTGCTAACCGTATTAAGGATCGCTGCTGTTAAGAAAAGCTGGCGACCATTTGTGCCTGGAGGAATTGCTGTTGCAGTTGGTTAGTTACCCATCCGATGCCTACGATCACTTTCTCACATGCGAAAAGGAATGTATAACGTCCCATCTTTCACGTTGGCACGAGCAGTCGGTGGCATGTTTGCATGGTATTGGGTTCATGTTTTGCGACGGGCAAATACTCCATTGATTATTCTCGCATCGGTATGTGCCCACCTTCAGCAAGCCAGTGTTGATATGCTAACCGTAGAACCAGGGGTTTATTCTTGGTGAAGGATTTCTGAGCATTGTCAATCTGATTTTGCAAGGTCTAAGAGTTCCTCACTTGTGAAACTAATAATCAAAATGATTACAGCGAAGGCGATCCTGTTTGAAGTGCAGTAGCTAGCTACTATGCCATCTATTTTAGTTGCCAGGATTGGTTTCTCGTATGGCCCTCAGGGTCGGTCCATGATGCCTTTAATACCAACGCCCTTGCATTATCTTCGGCTGCCGCGAATGTGATTTCCCCAGATAGATTGACTGGTGAGCGTTGGCCGGTCTCATTTTCCTGTGGCTGTGCAAGAAGTAGCCCTTGTTTCCAATGTGTCACTGTGCCATGTGGACCCGTAGTGAAGGCTACATTGCCCTGCGCCTTTTTATTCCAGATCTCAGGGGTAGTCTCTGGAGGAGGGACTGGCTCGCTCCGCGCAGTAGCAAAGAAGTTGTCAAACCAGATCAGAAAACCGTCGACGCGTTCGACCTCACGGGTAAACTTTGAATTCCATTTCGATGTAAATTGGAGCTCTGATGTTTTAACAGTGTGGAGGTCCAACACTTTGAACGGGTGAGGTTCGCCACAGATCGAGTCTTTGGGCATGGCTTCAATTCTGGCTTCATTATAGATGCCTTCCTGCATAGCTTTCATGTCAAAGCCATACACATCCCTCCAATACGAAATATGATCTGAAACATACTCCGGGTCGGCGACAGGAGCGATCCAGATGGTGGCCGAGCTTGGAGCTAGTATTCCGTTGGGCTTAAGATACTTATCCCTTGCATACAGAACACTTGGAAGCATAGCTTCATAGAGGAGACAGTACCCCATCCACTCGCTAACAATAATGTCAACCTGATCGACTGGCAGTACGACGTCCTCAATAGCACCTCGAAGTAGAGTGATTTTGTCTGATAGACCATTGTGGAATACATTCTCCCGCGCTTTAGTGATAATATCGGACTTGTCCACTGCAATAACTTGCTTTGCGCCAGCCTTGGCGCAGAACATACTTAGGATGCCTGTTTTTTTGGTAAGCACATGGGGTGAAGTGACATATGGTGGTAGTTGATTCTTACCAGTACCGCAACCAATGTCCAGGACGACCTTGTCCTTGAAGATGTGCTTGTTATCGTAGATGAAATCACGGTAGGCGTCCGTGCGAACCACATCCTTGAGCATAGTTTCGTGAATCTCTATATCTGGGTGAGCACTGGGATTTTTTGGAGTATGGGAAAAGTCGCACCATGGGCAGCATATGACTCGAAATAGTATGCAGAATCATCCTTCTTCTCAGTTGGAGCAGTTTCCACTTCATCTCCCCATCGTCGATCAAGGGTTTGTTCAACGGCGAGACGATAGTTGGCGAATTGGCTCCGGACCTTCTCCAGCTCCTCTTCGAGCTCCTTGTTCAGTCCCAACAGCTTGTCTGTGGTAACCTCTTTAGTCCCTGAGCTTGCTCCGGCGTCTTGAAGACTCTCAAGGACTTCATCCAGGGAGAAAATGAGAGCATCATTGTCTAAGACTGGCTGAAGATATCGATCATCATCAAGGTCGCCGAGGGAGATTTCTTTTGGTAGTGATAAACCTTGCTTGACATGGTCGCGAATATAGTTCACAAGCTTGACGGCGCCGTGAAAATCGAGGTTGAGGCGCTTTAGGCAAGCAGCGAAGTCGAACGCATGTTCTTTCTTGCTGTGTTCGAGCATAGCAAAAACTGTCGGAAAAGTTTGCGAACCAAATAAGGATGTGATGGCCACAGACTCCTCATCCGGCTCAACATCGAGCCACTCCCCATCATCAGAGCCTTCCGAATCGTGTAGCGACATATTTTCTAGACCAGATTCCACTGGTGCAACAAAATGTAGGGGGTGGTCGGGATGAATACTGACACAATATCTAGAAGTTCAGATTGGCAGCGTTTTGTGGGATCCATCGCTGTTTGAGGAGGCTATGCCCTGTTAGGTAATTTACCTACCAGCCAACCAATGCAATGCAATGTAGGCAATGCAATCTGGCGAGGCACCCATTGTTTATTTATATTTCTGTAGGGGGTATTTTACACAATCGCCGTACGATGTCCTTTTTTTCTCAGCTGCCCTAAGATTTGTCATTTTCCTCGCCGTCATCCTCATCTCCTTCGTCTTCGTCTTCGTCTTCGTCTTCGTCTTCATCTTCATCGTCATCGTCATCTTCCTCATCGTCATCCTCGCCATCTGACACAGCTTCACCAAGCGCAATGAGCCGAGCCTGATCGTTGTGTGATTAATTGCAATTCGATCAGAGGGATGTTAGGGACATTGAACATACCTTGTATTTGGCGGACTTCTCCTCTAAATCTCCAAAAACCATTAGCAGATCTTCAAGCTCTGATTGCGTGGTTTCTTTGGCTTTGTCTGATTCTGCCAATTTTTTCTCGACCTGCAACACGAAAAGATCAGCCATCTTGCATTGAACTCGGATCTGGGCGTTCAAACTTACGGCCATTCTCTTGGATTGGGATTCTTTATTTGCCGTGGTGGCGTCGCGCAGTTGTTTTTCTAATTCCTGAACTCGTTTCTCAACTAGCCTGATCCTTGAGCTTTTCTCTTCTAGGTCGGTCGCGCAAGTCTCTTGGAGTTTGTGCAGCTCGGAGTCATTTTGTGCAGCTCGATCTTGCAATTCGATGGCGTGCTGCTCTCGGAGTTTTTGAACCTCGGCTGCATCTCGTTCCTTCAAACTCTTTAATTCTAATGAACCTCGCTCTTGCATTTCCTGCAGCTCCAAGACTTTGCTTTTTTGTGCCTGAATACCTGCGGTCAGCCACACATATTGAAAGTGATGCAAACAACACACCTTGAGTAAGTCCACTTCCAAGCGACTAATTGTTGCCTTGAGGTCTGCCATGTCGGCATCTTTCCGACGATGAAGTCTCTCAGCCTCAGCTTCAGCAGCCTTCCGAGCCTGAGCAAGTTGTTTTTGGTGCTCGGTATCCTTCGATGATTGCTGTGTCTGTAATTGCGCTATTTGTTTTCGATAATCATTTTCCTTGGAGGCGATTTGCACCTGTAGCTTGCTATAAAATATTATCAGGTCCCATCCGCTATAATGAAAGAATGTGGGACAAACCGCAGTTCATCAGCATGCTGCTTTTGCTGATTTTCGTTCACGGCTTTGATCCTAGCTAGCTCAATATTGCTGGACTCTTTTGTACGTCGATGGTCAGCCTGTTCCTGACCAAACTGGCCCTCAAGTGAAGCCAGCTTTGCGTGAATTCCCTGGATTGCACGGTCCTTTTCATCCAATTGGGTGCGAAGGGAATCTACCAGTTCTCTAGATATACCCTTCTGTACGCCATTGGTGATTACAGATATCTCCATCCCAGGGTCCCTATCAATGGCACGGGCTATGCGGCTATAATTATCCTTGAAAAAATCCACGAAGACGGCATTGAAGAATACATCTGCAAGCCTTCCAGGTGACGACGCATCGAGTTTCTGAGGTGTGACTTCAAAGTCGCGAAGGAATGGATGGCTGCGAAGTCTAGAAAGCCGATCTAAGTATTGGTCACGATCAATTCGTGATGTCAAGATGGAATGTAATGTAGCTCTAGGGATTGGCGAGTCCTTGGTTGAGAACTCATATGCCACTCCGAGTAACATCGTGCATAGCCCCTGCACAATTTCGCCCCCAGGTATTTGGGGCTGGGAAAGAGTCTGGATCAAGCTTTGTACATTGCTTCCCTCTGCAAGAAAGTCGTTGACGGCGTCAAGATCTTCGAATAACCAGCCAAGAAGAAGCATGAGATATCCGACTAAAATGCGGGAGTCATCTCCACGGCGCAAGCCTGAGACAAGGTGTGCTGCTATTGTCTGGATACCCGTCACGACCTCCTCCCCATCAGAAGAATCGCCTTCGGTCAATGTCATGGCTTTCGCTTTAGTTTCGGGGTTATCATATAATAAATGGAAAGCAATGGTGGCGGCGAACCAGTGCCTGTAAGGATCCACCGATCCTTCCAGGGTAGATTGTAGTAGAACGGTCAGCACGTTCGCCGATTCATCACGTCCTGACTGATGTCCCTCAATAGCCCTGCTAAGGAAATGCAACCTGACCTCTTTGTGGTTGGCAAAATAAGCCTCAAGACATCCGCACGCTGCAAAGCGAACATCGAATTCTTGTAAATCTTGCACACAAAGAGTCAAGTCAAGTAATGCATCGATTACATAGACTTTTGTCCGCCCATTGACCTTTTCCGTACTCCGATCATTCACATCTAAAGGTGAAGGTACCATGAGCTGTGCGAAACCCTCTTGAAGCGGCGCGTTCCGACGTATTATGTCACCGCAGGTGACCAAGGCCTGGGTGTGACTGTTAGCTATGCGTCTATATCTATATAAATTCTCAATGGGGGCTTCGGACCTCGGCTTTGATTTGTACTTGTGCACCAAGGCTGAAAGCCAATTGAAGCACATGATAGGCCAGACCATGACGCCAAATAGCCGTCTGATTCTGCAGCGTTCCCACAGAACCAGGTGTTATGAAGAGTCGAATTATGGCTAAGAATGCATAAACGTTGCGGTTCTTTTGTGTTTGCGCCCACGAGGCAATGTCTGGAGTCTCGCCTGTTGGTTGCAATACTTGCCCAAGTAGATCAGAAAGACGGCCCACACACCCTGATTCCCGAAATAGGGATTGGTTAGAGCTATTTCCGCGAAGCAAGTTGGCAAGAAGTATCAGGCAATCCTCGACAGTCCTTCCACCATCAGCAAGAGCACCGTCGGCATCTATGATAGAAAACAATCTCTCAAATGCGTTCTCAAAAGCAACCAGTTTCTGTATCTCGATAGATGTCGGTGTCAAGTATGTCAAAAGAGTAATGCCTTCGTTTCGAATCGCCTCACGAGTATCATCGAGAACGGAAACCAATCTTGAGATCCCCAGGGGCGCGGTAAATATGCATTCTTCAGTTCGTTCGGTGCGTGCCGATAGGATGGCAGTAAGTAACTGCAGTGAGTAGAGGCGTGAATAAAAGTCGGGAGTTTCGAGAAAATTGAGAAGCAGAGTAATGTTCTCCTGGCGCTGGGTAAATTCGTCGGCCAACCACAAGGCAATCTCTTCAGAAGCTTCGGGGCTGTCTTCGTTGGGGCTAAAGAGCATCAAGAGCGTTTCAAGTACAACCTTGACAGTGTCGACATCTTCGCCATCTTTGCTTAAGCTTCCGATCAAGCTTCTGAGGGCCCCAGATGCAACGGATGCAGGAAAGTCTTTCGCAAAACTTCGAAGGCCGAGAATAGCAGCTCTTCGGTCCTCGAGTAAAGTTGCAGAGCTTAGGCGGCCGCTTAGAACGGTGATCGTTTCGCTAACTGATTGTTTCGCTGGTGCGGTGGCGAGGGAGAACATGCTCGCGACGCCTCAGTGCCATTGGGCTATGGGGAGGCTTGTGGTCGTTTCAAATAATCGTCTTCGGCATGTAGTGTCGTACCTTTTATCTGATTCAGCCTTGTACGAAAATTCAAGGTAGCAGACCGGTGCAGAGCACTCTAATAGTCCCTATTGAATCAGCTTTGGACAGCTTGTCAGGATACTGAATTCAAGAATGGCTTACCAACTCGATAACTGCATACAAGCTCTCTCCTTTCATTGTGCTTGTGGCTACCGAGGCCAGCATATCCACTAAGACCCACACTGCGCTGTAGTCCCAAAAGACCCTTGCAACGCTAGGTAGCTCCCAGCGCAAAACATCGAAACAAGCAGACTCTGTCACCTGCATGGCCTTTGATGAATCAGTCTGCAACAACCGTCATATTCACCCAGTTCATCCATCCGGACCCCAAGATATCGGTACAACCCTAAAAGTCCCATGCGACGCCTTGCGCGGTGCATATTATTTCCATTTCCTCCCTACAGGCCATTCAGCCTGCCTAATTTCCCACCTGGTTAACCACCATCCTGCACGCGCAAAACACCCAACACTTGTGACCAACCAGGAAATTTTTACGCGACTTTCAAAATGGGTATCCCAGCAGCTTTCCGATGGCTTTCCAATAAATACCCGAAGATCATATCGCCTGTAATAGAGGACCATCCAATCACTATGGAAGATGGCAGCACCATTCCTGTTGATACAACCAAACCGAATCCCAATGGCGAGGAGCTTGACAACTTGTATCTCGACATGAATGGAATTGTCCATCCTTGCTCTCATCCGGAAGACAGGCCTGCTCCCAAGGACGAAGAAGAGATGATGCTGGAAGTATTTAGGTATACTGATCGCGTTGTTAACATGGTGCGACCGCGAAAAATCCTCATGATCGCTGTCGGTATGTGGTGACCCTGATTTAGACTCAACTTTTCTATTGTTTCTACTCATTCCTGGATTTTGCTTACAATTTCCCTACAGACGGCGTAGCACCTCGAGCCAAAATGAATCAACAACGCTCCCGACGTTTCCGTTCCGCCCAAGACGCAAAAGAGAAGGAAGCTGATAAGCAGGAATTGATCAAACTATTGAAACAGCAAAATGGAGGCAGCTTGCCGGCTGAAAACACAGAGACGGTGGTCAAGAAGGCGTTTGACTCCAACTCTATTACGCCAGGAACTCCATTTATGGATATATTGGCTCTGAGCTTGAGGTATTGGTGTCAGTACAAGCTCAACACCGACCCAGGCTGGGCAAAGCTCAAGGTCATCATATCCGATGCCACAGTTCCAGGAGAAGGAGAGCACAAGATCATGTCTTTTGTTCGATCTCAACGCGCGTCCCCAGATCACGATCCAAACACACGCCACGTTATCTATGGCCTTGACGCCGATCTTATCATGTTAGGTCTAGCAACCCATGAGCCTCATTTCCGAGTTCTCCGTGAGGATGTATTCTTTCAGGACAGCAAAGCTCGTCTCTGTAAATTGTGCGGACAAAAGGGACACGAGGCCCGTAATTGCCGGGGTGAAGCAAAAGCAACAGAAGGTAACGAAGAAAAAGAAAAAGCGGCCCCTTTGAAACCATTTATTTGGCTTCATGTGTCCATCTTACGAGAATATCTCGCGGCTGAACTCGCCATCCCCAATCTACCTTTCAGGTTCGACCTCGAGCGTGTGGTTGACGATTGGATTTTTCTATGCTGCTTTGTTGGAAACGATTTCCTGCCCCATCTTCCGGCTCTTGAGATTCGGGAACATGGCATCGACACCCTAACCACAATCTGGAAGGACAATCTTCCCTCTATGGGTGGCTATGTAACCAAAGATGGTCATATTGATCTTGAAAGAGCCCAGTGCATCTTGGATGGCCTGGCAAAGCAAGAGGACGCAATTTTCAAGCGAAGAAAGGAACAGGAAGACCGCCGCGAGGCTAATGCTAAACGACGCAAACTTCAAGACGGTAACGCACGCGGTGGACGGCAGGGCGGTACATCCGCCCCGCGGAAGAACGGCCACGAAAACCCCGCCTCGGGACTTCCGTTATATCCCATCGCATCGTATCCATCGCAGCCATCTAAGGCGTTGACACATGATATGGTGGTCAATCGCAGCAGTGCTGCGGATGCCAATCTAGCAAACAAGAGTGCCGCCAGTGTTCTCAAAGCCCAGCTACAAGCCCAGAAGTCTAACCTAGATCCGGGCAATGCAAGTGCTACCGAGATGACTAATTCAGCTCTTGGAAAGCGCAAGGCATCCGGGATGGAAGAATCTGATAATACGTCAAATAATTCGCCGGGCATAGCAACACCATCCACACCAAATGACGATGGTCCAACTGATGAGGTCCGGCTGTGGGAAGATGGCTACGCGGACCGTTACTACGAGAAGAAGTTTCACAAAGATCCAAAAGATATTGAGTTCCGCCACTCAGTCGGTCGGGCTTACATGGAAGGGTTGGCTTGGGTTCTCTTGTACTATTTCCAAGGATGCCCGTCCTGGGAGTGGTATTATCCCTATCATTATGCTCCCTTTGCTGCCGACTTCAAAGATATTGCCAAGATGGAAATCAGCTTCGAGAAGGGGAGAACATCCAAACCATTTGAGCAATTAATGAGTGTCTTGCCTGCGGCCTCTCGCCATGCATTGCCGGAAGTCTTCCATGATCTTATGTTGAACGAAGATAGCGAAATCATTGACTTCTATCCCGAGGATTTTGAAGTTGATCTGAATGGAAAGAAGATGGCGTGGCAGGGCATTGCCTTGCTTCCGTTCATCGATATGCCACGTCTTCTAAAAGCAGTTCGGAGTAAATATCCTCTTCTGAGCGCCGAAGATTCTGCACGCAATGAAGAAGGCAAAGTCATCCTCATCTTATCGGATAATCATGAAGCCTTATATGATGACATTTCAACCAAATTTTATTCGAAACGACAGGGCGAACCTAAGTTCAAGTTGTCTCCCAAAAAGAGTGATGGTCTGTCGGGCAGTGTTGAAAAATTGGACTCATACGTGCCTCACGGTGAACTCAAGTATCCTCTGGAGCGACGGTCCATGCCAGATCTCGAATATGATCACTCGCTTGTGTAGGTTATACCGATTTGCTCATAACGCTTACATTAAAGCTGACATCAATAGTGTAAATTACGAAATTCCGCAGACTTCTCATACCCATAAGTCAATGCTGCTACGTGGGGTTCGTTTACCACAGCCTGCCCTCACCCATAGTGATATAGAGGTGCTCCGAGGCAAAACTAATAGGTCTGGTCGAGGATATGGAGGAGCTCCCCTGGGTCGGCACGGCAATTCTATGCACTACGGACCCGGTGGCGGGCGGGACGGGCAGTATGGGCGTCAGCAAAATGGCTACGGCAGGCCCGACGCATACCGCCCTCCACATCAGCCCGGTGCTGGAGCCCCCCCGCCCCCGGGGGCTTCTGGGTTCGGAATCGGCGTGCCTCCTCCTCCTCCCACTCATTACTACAATGGTCGACCACAAAACAGCAACCGCGGGGGCTATCAGCAAGGCCAGAATAGTTCATGGGGTCGTGGTCCGCATCCACCAAGACATGCCCCCTCCGGGCCCCATCAAGGACATGGGGGGAATTCGTATAGCAGGAACAGGGATTCTGGGAACCATTACCGAGGAGGGGGGGAATACAGGTAGATGTGCACGAAACGAGAATATGTGAAGGGGCAGGTGTCTTAAAGATTGTATCAATTATCAGGTGAACTCAACCACCAAACAAAATCAAGATTGGGTAGTGTTGGGGACGGATCCTCTAAACAATCCACCTACCAGAAATGTGCGAGGCCAGGGGTATGTAGACCGTCCAGTTAATTTACTCGGCCACTCCGTTCTGCGGCCAGGTCCAGGGTTTTTGTACCATCTCAGTAGCCCTCAATTTTTTAAACTTCATGCGAGGACCACCACACCCATTCATATTGAGCTCAGCAGCATATGTGGCTCTCTAAGCTGATTGCGTAGCTGATTTTGAGGGTGTTTAGAAAATCAATTCTCGATTTTATTTCTCACTCGATTCGAAAGCTGTGAGTTATTTCGCAATGCAGAAGTTCTTCCAATGTTCAGCGTCGTAGAAGTGGGTTGGTAATTAATTACGTGCCCACCAAGGTCGCAACAGTAGGTGCTTGTGCACTTACCGCCTCCCTGTCAAATGGCCGTTATGTGGTGCTGTGGGGAATGCACCGCGGGGTTTGGTCACAACAGGGCTTCCAGGACTGGCACCACCACTGCGACCTTGCTCACGAACACCTCAGTCTTAAAGACCAATTCAACTCCTTTCTACGTCGCTCGATGCTGCCGCAGTCATGAATGGAGACGCAGGCCTGGTCGGCTGTCTAGTCGACAGGCTCGCCACTAGAGTAAGCAAGCTGCCCTTGCCTTTCATGCGCTGAACTGACTTTGAGTGCAAGCTCCCTCATCGAGCCGGCACGAGTGGCCAGAGCCTGCAACAAGATGACATTCTTCATGTTACGAGGGCTACACTAGTTGAGCTCGGAAATACAACCATATCTACCGTCGTCGATGCACTACTCTCCCTGCTAGAAGACCTCGCGCGTCCATACACCGCCGTGGCTTCCCACCCCAGCCATGTGTTGCAATCAGAGCTTTATATCCTCGCCGTCATCGCCGACTGCTGTTCAGTTCATTGGGCCTCGCTCGCCAACGAGAACGATGCTGAGCCGACCCCTATCCCGCCTGCCCTTGACGAAGTTCTCGTGAGCCGAATGTTCGATGTTCTGAAGCACCTTCTCGAACCCATCCCAGATAGCTACGTCCTGCCGGCCCAGACTCTGCTAGATCAAGTGTCAACGCGCAATGTCGCGATTCCTCGGTCGGATCACTCTTCAATCGCGGATAGAAACAGTTATGCTCCAGAAGATGATCGACTCGACGCCCGTCTTGAAGAAATGGACGCGCATGTTAAGATCGTGATAGAGTACGTGACCGCATCAAGCTGGCCAAGTGCATTCGACTACTTTAGAAATGTCATTTACAACATCCGTACTGCCATTGTTTCTCAGTCAGGCCCTTCAACTTCTGGGTCTTTTCAGGATGCCGAAAAAGCCGCTCTTGTCGTCCTTAGATTACTATCCTTCTTTTGGGTGGATGGCGCCAAACTTGGCCAAGTCATCCAGGAAATTTGCTCCAGCTTTCTTCATTTTAGAAAGGCCTATCAAAATACCATTGCTGTTGTCACCCCCTTACTCATAACCAGATGGCTTGACCGCTTTCCGCGCGAATTCGTTCAGCTGCATCTACTTCACAAGCGGCTTGATGGAGGCGCGGATACCCTATTTGACATGACGCAAGCCGCGACGGACAACGGAAAGCGAAAGGCTCTACTGTACCCACTCCAGACAACACTTTTATTTCTATTGCCAGATGTCTTTGAAGTTGCCAGCAATATGAGAGAGGCCAAAAGTAGTAGCATGGTGAAGAAAATTTCCTTTCTGGATGCTCTAAGAAAGGCGTCGAGAAATCGAAATGAACAAGCAGGATATTGTTTAGTATCTCTTCTTCGCGCTGCACGTCATTTTGATGCCGAAAGCGATTCCGCTCTTGTCAGTTATGCTTTGGATGTGCAAGATGAGGTTCGGGATGCAGTTTTCCGACGCGTCTCTTCTGATACGAATCTTTTTGAACAAGACATGATGACTGCTGCTTTCGTCAGTTTGGCTCATCTCAATTTCGATGGATGCGTCAATACGCTTGTTGAGACTTGCATTTCACCCAATGCACCAAACAGCTTCAAATTGTCTGTAGTTCAAGGCTGTTCTTATTTTGCACAACAGCCGTACGCCTTAAGATATCATGAATTATTTGATGCAGCGGTTCCGTTTATGCAATCCCAACTGGAGGTGAGCTGTCATAATCCCTATCATAAAGTAAGGCCTAACAAAAGCACCAGATCGAGACTTCAAAACCGAATAGCCCACAATCTCAGAATAGTAGTGAGGGCCTAGATATGGTCCGTAGCATTCTACAATTCTTGGATGCCTCGCCAGCACGGTTGCTTGACGATCTCTCGGGCGATGATCCTTCCGAGGGCTTCTTTAAGTCATTTCTCCTCTGTGTATTATCCGCTGAGCCCTCAGTCCGACGACTTGCCACTGGTGTTGCTGACAGACTTTTTGCTGGTCATTTGGAAGCTTATCGAAAGTTCGACACAGGTCATCAATTTGGAACTCATCAGCTACGGGGAGAACTTTGGAGCAAAAGGTATTCTGCAAAGACACTATTTCTTTGGTCAATTGCTGATCATTTACCAGTTCAAAAGTCTTGCTCGGATTATGCGAGCGTATTGCAACCCAAAACGATGATCAAGGATTAGTTGCTCTTCAAGAGTACCTTGAGGCTCGACTGCTTTTACTCAAGCATATTCCGGTATACTAGAGCATTATTTTAACGATGGTTTGAAAAGTTTCTAACCGTTCATAGGAACTAGCAGATATTCCTGCCGACACACCAGACGTTGTCAGCGCTTCCTCTAAGCTTGAAACGACACTCCTCATCTCACTTTGCTCTGCCAGTATCGACACCTGTCAACTTGTAACATCTTGTATTGGCCTTTTCCTGCAAGAATGTTCCATTGTGGATAAACATGCCGAGTCAGCCAAGTCTTCAGCGTCTGTCCTTCGAAACGGCGATGTTTTTCAGGAGATTGCTTCTCGTGCCTTCAGGTTTACAGGACTAGTCGCCTTTCAAAAACGAGTTCGAGGTCTATTGCGGCGAATGCAATTTCCAACAACTGGCATTCTCAACGCCTGGGAAACGGCATTTGACAGATGGATTCATCTTGCTAAGGATGTTTCGACCTCAACTATTGAAGCAGTTGATGAAAAAGCCCTTTCTGAGTGGCGAAACTATTCTGGATTTCTGGCATCATTAGGCGGCATTTGTACCGCTGACCAAGCCATCATTTTAGAAGAGCCAGCTCTTGGAGGATTGAGATGGATCGACCGGATCTCTTCCGAGCACTATGAAGAACCGTTTCTCACCCGCTACTTAAGGTTGAGTATTCAGCTTCTAGCCTGTGCCAATGTAAGGGTTCGTGAGGCTATGCGAGATGTGCTCTCAAGTGAGGTCTCACCTGCGCTTTATCACCCGCTGTTTAAGGCTCTGGAGTCGGAGCTTGAGGTTCTTTTCACTGGTGCTCTTGCCCCAGTGGACAAAGGCCAGGACAGCGAGGTGGTTTTTGCTGAACAGGCGGCCTCCTTACTGAAGGCGTTGGTTGAGCGGCTAGAAAGTCCATCTGATCTCGGTGCAGCCTCTTCAGTTCATCTCGGTGCTCTTACCCTAAATTTCGCCAAGTTTCTTGATGGAATATCCGACACCCCCAATACATTGCGAGTCAAGATTCGAGTATGCCATTTGTCCGAAGCAGTGACAAAAAGAAAGGAGCATTTAAACCTACGGGACGATGTACGCATAAGAAATCAACTGCTAGAGTACATTTTTGGTTGGATCGCACGCCCTCGTTCCCCACGACTAGACCTAAACGGGCTCAGCAACAGACAAGATGACATGAGCCGAGTTCAAAGAGATCTAGACAAGGCTTGCCTAAAAGCTCTCGCTGATTTAACGTTTCGGCTGCCATTACAGCCCTCTGATAGTCATACCGATGCTGGAATGAGCGAGATGAAATCACAAATGTTTCATACCTACTTCAACCGCTTTCTCTCCCTACTCAATCACGAACCGTCCGACACAAATCGATCCGATCCCACTCTGGGCGTTGCCATTCGAGAAGAGACTGCCTCCAATTCGGATCTAGCCATCACTATCCTCTCAAATCTACTCAGCGCCAATATCGACGTCGGTCTTAAGCATTCGCTAAATATCGGATATCATGACAATGTAGAGATTCGTACGGCATTTGTCAAGGTCTTATATAACATCCTAATCCAAGGCACTGAGTTTAGCAATCTTACAGATTCTGCCGTGAGCGAAAAGTATGAGGAGCTACTTGAGGTTAGTCAACTCATCAGCTTAGATTTTTACGCACGAAACTAATGATAATTCAAATAGCTACTAACCAGTGATCTTTCACTTGCAATTTCTATGAGTGTAGCATGCCCGAGCACTGACGTGGACGAGCTCACTATTTGTCTACTAACGGTTTTTGAACAACGAGGTCTTGTTTTCGAACTTTTGGAAGCTCTTATTAAGCAGGAAATCGAGGATACGGGTAAGTGTATCTGCTTAAAACCGCCGATCACCTACTGAGCCAAAAACAGAAAACGAGGCAGAGCTGTTGCGTCGGGGATGTGTGGCTACCAAAACACTTTCAGTCTATGCTAAGTGGAAAGGGTCTTCATACCTGCGAGCGACACTCCAAAAAGTTTTGGAACGCCTCATGTTGACTTCGAAAGACTTGGATCTAGAACTTGATCCTGCGCGAGTTGCTACCACTGAAGAACTTCAAAAAAATGCGCTACAGTTACGAATAGTCGCCAAGGTATTTATTGACGACATCTGTGCATCCTCGTCAAGCATGCCACCGTCGTTTCGAAAAATTTGCAACATTGTAAGTACTCGAACCAAAGTCAACGGCTGGTTTCTCATTATCAATGCAGATTTCCAATGCAGTTGTTGCAAAATTCCCCGATGCAAAATACACTGCCGTCGGGGCCTTCATCTTTCTTCGTTTCTTTTGTCCAGCTATCGTCGCTCCTGAAGTTGAAGGGCTTGTTTCAACCGCTCCATCAAAGGAAATGCGTCGCGGCCTTCTTCTAATTGCTAAAGTCATTCAAAACCTCGCGAACAACGTGCTGTTCGGCGCCAAAGAGCCATATATGTTCCCTTTGAACGATTTCCTGACGCAAAACATCTACCATGTCACCACCTTCCTACGCGAGATATCAGTGAGTATTAGGATAGCTCGAGAAAAGGCATGGCGCTTATAAGGCTTTAGGTTGCTCCCCACCAGCTTGACATTCAAAAATCTACAGAATCGTTTGATTTCGGCTCTTGTGTGGCACTTCACCGATTTTTGTATGACCACTGGGATCATGTGCGGCAGACCTTAGTTTCGAGAGAAAGAAAGGAATACATGAGATCATCAGCCGACGTTGTCCGAGTACGCTTACCTGTTCTAGAACCACTCAGGAACCTCATTGCCAATCTCGGACCACCACCTTTAGCTGTTTCATGGAATAGGCCCCAGATTTCATCTAATAGTCCGCCTTTATATTCTCGTTTCCAGAACTTTATGCTCCGCAATGCCTTTCGAAGCACAGAATCATTCTTGACAGCCCGGGCAGTTTATGATGGAGGCGAAAGCAAGGTATAGTGTTCTTTTTCATCCAAAATTTCCCGCTAAGCTAATGGCTGCAGGATGGTCTATCAATAATCTGTATCATTTTGCGTCATATTGAAACTGAAGGTATCGACTATGACACTCTCCTCTATTGCTATCTCAAGGTTAGTAACGAATCATCCCTTCAATTGCGTCTCGCATCGTGTGCAATCTCAATTCCCCATCAACATATAACTCGGCCTATGATTCCGTACTTACACCAACCAGATCGCAAGCAGACTATGGCATCGGCCATTTGGGCTTCTCATTGATGCTACTTGTTACAATGGCAGAAACGAGCCCCAGGACGATCTTTTCAAGAAGCTGGAGCTGCTCACACCAACTGAGCTTTCATGCAATCTAACGAGAATTTATGTTTACAACATGAATAGCGCATTCAAGTATGTCTATTCCTCTAGATTTGCGAAATGAATGCTAACAGCGACCTCAGACGGTGCTTTAGGCGGCTTCTTAGGGTGTGCACTAAGAATGAAAATGGGGTCTTCAATCCCAAGAATGTCGAGTATCACCTAATCGGCAGTCTTCAGGATCTCCAGGCCCACTTCCATCTCAGTCAACTTCATTTACCAAAAGAGACAATCAGCGTTGTTACGGACACGCGTTATGTGTTTCAACCCATTACGCGGCTGTCGAAATCTAAAGGCAAAATTGAGGTTATCATTAAAGTTGGAAGCCAATTTGTACAGGTGACCACAACCAAGAAGCAAGAAATCTTTGCCGGGTTTCGCCTAGGCACCACTGTCAACGACATCTTCCGACTTGGAGAAGTAGACGAAGCGCCAACATCAATTCAAACTGAAGACGATTCAGCATTTGGTTTAAGGGCAGACAATGGTAAAATTGTTATGTACTTCACAAGTCCCAAAAAGTCGGATGTCCTTCAAACTATCAGAGGGGCGAAGGCGAAACATGGAAAGGATAGCAGGGCTCAAAAGTCGATCGAAAGGCTCATTCGGCCTCAAGATGTCCCGGGAACATTGCTCAACCTAGCATTGGCAAATCTGTCCAGTCCAGACCACGTCTTACGGCTTTCGTCATATAATCTTCTGGGAGCTCTTTGCAAAGCTTTCAAGTTCAGTTCTTCCTCTCGACTTGTTTGCACCAAAGGCAAGTGTTTTTTATCATGCCGTCCATCAAGCATACTAATCATATCTTCAGATGTCTCTGTTCCCTTAGATCCAATGCGGTTTATTGTTGATATCAGCAAGGAGTTAGCATTGGCAGAACCACAGCTAACATCCGATTTCTTGACTGAATTCTTCGTCGGATGGGAAAGCTTTCCAGATGAGCAAAAGCCACTAAGTTTGGCTTATATGGCCCCATGGCTTCCTGGTTTACGAACAAATATCCTAGCCAATGAAGTAGATGGCGACAAGGGAAGAGAAAAGGTGGCTGTTTTATTTCGAAAACTGATCGATGTGGCTGTCCAAGACCATGCACTCGTCTATGCTTTGGAGCAGTCTGTCTGGCCCCGCATAGTTCAGGATGAGATCCTACTTGAACTGTTCCTAGATGAGCTTCTGAGGACAGCAATGAGCTATGGATCTCATGAGGAACCTTTGGAGATCATTTCATCTATTGTCGTTGGCATCGGAACAGTCACACTACGAGGGAAAATTCTCTCGCGCCTCCGCAAAGCTTTGAATCGATCTTCGCTGAGGCCCACCAAATACCTCCCGGACAATGCAGTTTGGTCAGAGATTTGTGTCCTTCTTCGGTTCTGCCTTTCTTTGTCTTTCGACAGTGGGGTGCAGGCTCAGTTATTCTTGCCTGAAGTCTTCCACATCGTGACTATGTTGGCAAACACTGGCGGCCAAGACATCAGATTACTTGTTTACCGTTTACTTGTAAACTCAGTTCATGCCATTTGCACATCCTTTGATCTGGATGATGCAAAAGCTAGCAAGCTCAAGGCCAGTTTGGATTACCTGTGCGATCCCCGAAGCGATATCTTTTCCGCTCCCCTGCCTTTGTCCGCGATGGAGCATCTGTCTCCACTTCCCAAGAAGCAGGACCAGCCTTATCAGCTACAGAAAATCTAGCATCGACACTATTCGAGATTTGCTCAGTAGCAGCTCCGACTGTTGACCTGTCTAATATTTGGCGGTCTCGATGGATGAGCCTTGTGGCCAGCACAGCCTTTCAAAACAACCCAGCCATCCAACCACGAGCTTTCACAGTGATGGGATGTCTTGCTCGAGAAGAAGTCGATGACGACCTCCTCTATCAGGTCCTGGTAGCCTTGCGGAACAGCGTGAGTCGGTTTGGCGAAGATCATAATAGTGAGATGCTAGTCTCAATCGTCACCTCACTTTCTAAAATGATGGCAAAATTGCCGTCAGCTTCTCGGTATGGTCTTCAACTCTTCTGGCTTGCAATGTCACTTGTCAGGCTTGTGCCTGCAAACCTCTTTAACTGCGCTGCCCTCTTTCTTGAGGCCGTACTGGCCAACATAAGTACCGGGGAGGAGTTTCGGGGCACAAAAATAGTTCCGTTGCTCCTCCAAGGTCGTGTCCCGCTTGATGAAGCGGCATTGCCATTAGAAGATGTCTACGGCATCCACTTCACCCAGGATAACTTTGAATTTGCCGTATGTGCCTGTCTAGCGCGTGGCCTCACTGATACAGTGACCAGGCAGACAGCGATGCGAGTTCTATCATCGTTCTTCCAAATGACAACTTGGAGTTCTGACGCTCAAGTTGTCGTCACACAGGAGATTCCACATGGTTCTGCATACATGAGTCTCCTTCTTGCACGAGCTGTGGGCCATGAAGAAGTCAAGGACAGCCTCTGGTCCGCTGGTGTCAATCCAGGGAAGTCAACACGGCACTCAGCTGCCGTGGGCTGCAAGATATGGACGCCATCCAAGACAAAGATTTATTGCTAATGACAGCGATAGAGCTAGTAGATTTTCAATACCTAGAGGACACTGTTCAGACTCGAAGCCTACAGTGGTTGAACGAACTGGCAACAAAACGGCCAACTGTCGTGGTCCATCTGTAAGTGGTAGCCCGTAGAATTTTATCAGGAAACTAATTAGCTACAGTTGTGCTGCAATAAGAGCACTGTTGGATGAGACATTGCTTCACGGGCAAAATTCGAGCACAATAGGAGCAGCGCATACTTTACTTCGCACTCTATCATCCAATCCTCAATTTTCCAACGCGGTGGGGTCGATGACTTTATTGTCAGAGACTTTAGAAGACATTGGTTTTGGTGGACTCTGGCGATCATGCTCGCTTGGATCAATGGAAGATATTAATCGTGATTGTTTAGAGCTAACTGAGAAGCTTATAGAGGTAAGTTATATATTATACTATAAAGTTTTAAAAATTATTAATATTTTAATAGTTAATTATTATTTAATTATAAAATAAAAATATATATTTATTTTATTTAAAATAAAATATTAATAAAAATATATTAAATATTTATATATTATATTTATTTAATAAATTAAATAATTAAAATATAAATTAAATAAAATAAATTTTTATTTTTTTATAATATATTTTTAAATATATAATTTTTTTATTTTTATTATATTTTAAAAAATAAAAGATTTTTTTATTTTTATAAATAATTATATTATAATTAATTAAAATTTTATTTTATTTTAATTATTAATATTTATAAAATTTTAAATTAATATTATAATATATTTTTTTAATAATTATATTATTATTAAATATCTAAAAAAATTAATTTTAATTATTTAAATAAATATTATTTAATTTTTTTTTAATTTTAATTTATTTATTATTTTTTTTAATTTTTTTAATTTATATTATTATAAATAAAATTTATTTTTTTTAAATTTTAATTATTTAATTTTTATATTTATTATTAATAATATTTATTATAAAATTATTATTTATATTTTATTATATTAAATTATTATTTATGTTTTATTATATTAATTATATTTTATTAATTATTTAATTAAATTATTATTTATATTTTTTATTTTAATATATAATTTTTTTTATTATATATTTTTAATTATTTTATTTTAATAAATTATAAATTTTAATTTAAAAAAAACTTTAAAATTATAATAATAATAAATATAATTAAATTTAATTATATAATTTATTTAATTAAAATATAATTAATTTTATAATAAAATTATTTTTATAAAAATTATAAATTTTAATATATATTTTTTATTATTTTTAATATAATATTATTTAAATATTATATTTTTTATAATTAAAATTATTTATTTATTAAAAAATATATTAATAATATTTTTTATAAATAATTATTTTTTATATTATATATTAAATATTAATTAAAATTTATTAAAAATAAATTAAATATAAATTTTAAAATTAATATTATAGTATAATAATTAGCATGCTATATAGCTTCTTTATATAAAAACTAAAGTTTAATTCCTTGTACTATTTTTAATCTAAGGTTATAGGATTTTTTGTAAGAAGATAAGAGGTGTGTGTAAGAAGATAAGAGGTGTATTATCTAATCCAATAGACTAAAAGATCAACCAATTCTTATATATTATATAGGAATTATACCTTATATTAGTATATAAGGCACTTTCTTATAATTATCCCCCTTCCTCTAACAACACATCCCGAGCTATGCTATTCCTCTATTAGTCCTAATAATCTCACTTAAGGATACTATTAACCTCAGGCAATTAGTCATTAAGCTTTACATACCTTAGCTTCTAGGGAACTAGACCAATCCTATCAAGTGCCTAGGAATAATACAACTGATATTAACCTCTAAGATTAGCTATAGTAATAACTGTACATAGTAGCCTTATGAGCCTAATGTAAGCCTAATGCAGTCATAGATCTGGGGTTTAAACCTGTAACCTCCGTATAACTAGAAGACCCATAATGTGCAAGAATAATTGTAAGAAGATAAGAGGTGTGTTATCTAATCCAATAGACTAAAAGATCAACCAATTCTCGCATATTGTGTGGGAATTGCATCTTATATTAGTATATAAGGCACTTCCTTACAGTGTGTTATCTAATCTAATAGACCAAAAGATCAACTAATTCTTGTATATTATATAGGAATTGCACCTTACATTAGTATATAAGGTACTTTCTTATAATTATCCCCCTTCCTCTAGCAGCATGTCCTGAGTTATATTGTTCCTCTATTGGTCCTAATAGTCTTATTTAAAGATATTATTAGCCTCAGGCAATTAATTATTAAGCCTTATATACCTTAGCTTCTAAAGAATTAAACCAACCCTATTAAGTGCCTAGGAATAATATAACTGATATTGACCCCTAAGACTAGCTACAGTAGTAATTGTATATAGTAGCCTTGTGAGCCTAATATAAGCCTAACGCGATTATAAACCTAAGGTTCAAACCCGCAGCCTCCGCACAGCCAGAAGACCCATAATATGTAAGAATAATTGTAAGAAGATAAGAGGTGTATTATCTAATCTAATAGGTTAAAAGATCAACTAATTCTTGTATATTGTGTGGGAATTGCACCTTATATTAGTATATAAGGTATTTCCTTATATTTTTCTTCTTTATTATTAATAATTATATATTAATTATAAAAAAGGCTATTTAAGGGGTTTTTTTATTCTTAAAGAGTTTTTCTTATTTAATATAAAGGCTAAAAGATTAAGCTAAATATATAACACTTAGTGTACTCTTAGGTAAAAGTAATAGTTTAAGCTATAATTAATTTTATAGGCTTGTAGGTTCTAGTTAAGCTATTAGATAGGGTTTTTTATTTTTATTTTTTTTTAAAAAAATTAATTTTTAAAATTAATTTTATAATTTATTAAAAAATAAAATTTATTATATATAAATTTTAAATATTTTAATTTTATATTATTAATTTTAATATAAATAATTAAAAATTTATTAAAAAAAATATAAAATTATAAAAAATATTATATAAAAATATAATAAATTTATATTTAAAAGATTAAATTTAATAAAAAAAAGCTTTATTATAAATATATATAATAATAAATATAAAAATTAAATAAATAAAATTTAAAAAAAATAAGATTTATTTATAAAGATTAAAGAAAATATAATATTATATATATATAAATAGACCTTATATAAATTCTAAGGTTAAGGGAAAAAAGGGCTAGATAGTACTTATCTAAGTAATTAAAAGTGCTTTTTTTTCTATTTAATATTCAGTGAAAATACAATTATCGCTTAAATTAATATATAGGTCTAGTAGCACTACTTGGAAAAAGAAGAAGTTTAGATAATTAGTAGGATAAGAGGGTTTTATATATATCTTAGTAAGAAATTAATAAATACTTTATAATATATTACTTTAATATTAGCTTTCTCTAGTAAAAAATATCTTTTATAATTAATAAATTAATAAGAATTAAACTTTAAAGTATAATAATAAATATAAAGTTATTTAAATATAGTCTCTTATAAAAATCCTTCATTTTACTAATCCTTTTTTTATTATATATAAAATCTATTTATAAATTAAATTAAATAAATATTTTTTAAAATCTAAGATAAATATATTAATAATTTTACTAATTATATTCTATTAATTATTTAATTATTTAATTAAACTATTATTTATATTTCCTATTCTAATATAATATCTATTTAAAAGTAATCTTTTTCTTTTTTTCTTTCTATTATTTAATATTTTTAATTATTCTATTTAATATATATATTTATTTATAATTTTTATTATTTATTTTTTTTTAAAAATCTTTTTTATTTATTATTTAAAAAAAGTTTTTTATTTTTAAAATTAATATCTTTAAATATTTAAAAATTAATTTTATTATCTATTATTATTTTTAAATAAAGATTTTATTTTTCTTTATAAGATTTATTATTTTAAAAAAAGTTTATATTTTTAAAAAATAAAGTAAATCTTATATATATATATATATATTATATTTCTATCTTATTATTATGACCCGAACGCCCAAAAGGCGGTAACCACAGGCAGAACCCCAACCAATCAAACCAAACTACCCTAGACCCATATAACCAACCAATAAGAGTAAAATTAAATAACCCCTATTTAACTTAACCGAAGATTGCAATAAACACTATCGAACCAATCCCATTCGACTATTATAATAATAGGACCCTAGATATAATAGTATATAGATAGATCAGATCCTACTGTAAGGAATAGAATTAATTAGCTTTTAATATAACTTGATTACCTTAATTATAATTAACTATTACCTAATATAATACCTACATTATTCTAATCTTATAATATGCCTAACCATTCTACTAATATTAAACCTTTCACTCTGATTAGTTCACTTAATTGGGAAATTGATTAGATTGTTATATATTGAAAGCTCTTGTTTAGTTAGTTATTTATATCTTCAATTGAATAATATTGCTAATATATTTGCTTTAACCTTAAGCACCTCTGCCAGTCTACCTTAGGACTAGCTATAAGAAAATATATCTGTGGATTATAATGGGGACCTTAGGATGGAAGCCTTTAAAGAAGTTAGTAGTGAAGAAGATGATCTAGATAAGAGATGTTATTAGAAGCTTAAATAAGAAAACTGAAAACTAGGTAAGCTACTTAATCAACTTGCCGCCTAATACGAATTCCTATAGTAAAGGTTTAATAAAGTAAATAACATATAGGACCTTAGGGATATAGTAAATACCCTAGAATAACAATAAGTAAATATAGCCTAAAACTATTAGTAATACCTATAGGAGCTTGGTAACTTCATTGCCCATGGAAAAGATCTTGGAGAAGTAATCAAGCCTAAAGAGCCACCTATATGGGGAGGAGACGCTGCCACCCTACACAAATGGCTTATACAGGTCAAGAGCTACCAATCTCTTTACTTTTTAATATTTGGATAAAGTAAGAGATTAAGAGTCTAATATGTTATAGGATGATTGGAAGGAAAGGTATTAAGAATTATATTTAAATATTTTAAAATCTTTATTATTATATTATAGGATAAAGTTAATAGTATAACTTAAAAACTTTTTAATTTTTTTAATAATTTTAAAGAAAAACTCTAAATTTAATTTAGAATGATTAATGAAAAATAAGTTATTTTAAGAGAATTAAGTAAATTATTCTAAAAAGGATCTTATAATAATTTTCTCTTTAATTTCTAATATTATATAGTTAAATTTGATTGAATAGAAGAAATAATAATTAATAAATTCTATAAATGATTTAAGGAAACTATCTAAGATAAAATATATTAACTTTTAGAACCCTCTATAGAATTCTTTAAATATATAGCCTATATAATATAAATTAATAATTAATAATTTAAAAGAAGGTAATAAAAAAATTAAAAATATAGGACCCAACCTGCTAATACTAGGGCTAAGTGAACCGAAAGTACAATACATAGAACCCATTTAGAACCTATAGAATTAGACGTAATCCAACAAAAGGATAAATCCAAGATCACATATTTCAACTATAGAAAAAAAAGCACAAATCTTTTAAATATTACTCCTCTAAAACAAGAAATCAATTTAAACCTATTTAAAAAAAAAGTAGTTTAATATTATTAAAAAATCTACTAGTAAAACCTAAAAGGAATAAACCTTTATACCAAAAAGGAAAAACAACCTTATAAGAAAAACCACCCTTATTATTATTACCAAACATAAACCCACTACTATTATCAAATAATAGAAAAAAAACCATAAACTTCATAAAATTAAACTCATCCTATAATAAGAAACCGATAAAGCTATTTACAAAGTATGGTTAATATAGAAGGAAGGTAAAGCCTACCTATTATATAAATAGTTAAAAAGAGCCAAGGAAATCGAAATCCTGGTGTTTATAATAGACATTTATACTAATAAACCTCTAGCCTGGTGGGATACTTATACCTATAATAAATATAGTAAAAGAAAATAGACAACTAGTATATAAAAAATAGCCTAATAAATCAGGGAACTATTATAGAATAGAGATAAGATCTTTTTATTAATATAAAGCAAGTGATAACCAAGGAACCTTAACCCTTAATCTATCTAATATAAAGAAAATAACCCTAAACTAAATATAGTATATAAAAAGTATAAAGATATTTTATAAGTAAGCTACTATAATTATAATTACTTTATATATATAGAATAAAATAATACACAGCATACTTTCCTATCAGAATAGAAGATATAATTATTTATTATACCTATAGGAAGGAATTTAACTAATATAAAGTAATAGAAAGAAATCCCTACTATTAGTTCACTATATTAAAATCAGGTAAACCTGAGTTCCCTAACTATAGTAAATTGCCTTAGAATAAATATTAAAACCTCAAATATAATATATATATAATAAATAAAATAATAGCTTAGCACTAAATAAAGGTAAAAAATAATAAATACCCCCTATAAAAGAGCAACAAAAGTAACTACTTATAAAATTATTAAAAAAACTCCTTAAGAAGGCTCTATACTTAATAACCAAAAAGTAACCTTAATAATAATTAGAAATAAAGGTAAGGATTAAAAGAAAGTAATATAATGCTATAGTAGATAGTAGAGTAAAATAAGATTATATTAATTCTTAAGTAGTTAATAAACTTTAGCTATTATAGATAATAAAAGTCAACCTATATAAAGTTATTAATATAGAAGAAATACCTTTTAAATATAATAATAATATTATAAATAAAAAGATTAATTATTTAAAAGTCTTTATTAAAGGAAGAAACTAAAAAATAATCTTCAATATTATTAATATTAAACAATATAATCTAGTTTTAAAGTACCTATAGTTATATAGATATAACCTTAATATCTATTAGTATATTAGCTAGATGCAAATATAAAAGGAATATATTATAGCTAATGATATTTCTGCAAACCTAGTTAAAAGATCTTGAACTTCTAGCCCTAATTAAGTAAGAGATATAAGTAAAAAAGAATCTTTATTATTTAAAGGAATTAAATATAAATATAAAAATAATTAAAAAAAGTAAAGGTAATAAATTATTACTTACCTAAGAATATAATTTTAATAAATTAATAAAAATCTTTAAAAAATAAAAGCTAAAGTAAAAAAAGATAAATTATATAATATACCTCTATAATACTAAATTTATAAAAAGCTTTTTATAAAAGAACTAGATATTAGATTACCTAAGTTTAATTAGTAAGATTATAAAATCATCCTTAAAGATAGATTTAATACCTAATTTTACTTTATTTATAATTTTAATTAAATTAAGCTTAATACCTTAAAGAAATATATCTAAAATATACTTAAAAAGGGATATATTTATATTTTAAACTTTAAAATTAATTATTTTATTATATTTATATTTAAAAAAAATAAAAAGTTATATTTTATTATAAATTACTAATAATTTAATAATATTATTATTAAAAATTATACTTTATTATTATTAATTAATAAAATAAAGAATTACCTTTATAAAGCTAATATTTTTATTATATTAGATTTTAAAAAAGCATATAATCTTATTTATATTAAAGAAAAATATAAATAGAAAATTACTTTCTAAATTAAATTTAAATTATTTAAATATCTAATTATACCTTTTAAACTTATAAATATACTTATATCCTTCTAAAGAATAATAATAAACATATTACACAAGTACCTAAATATCTTCATTATTTGCTACCTAAATAATATCCTTATTTTCTTATAAAATAAAGAAGAATATAAAGAATATATCTATAAGGTTCTAAAAGCCTTATAAGATGCCAAATTTCTAATTAAACCTAAAAAAAATAAGTTCTATATATAAGAAGTAGAATTCTTAGAATACATCATCAGCCCTAATAAAATCTATATGGATCTAAAGAAAATTATAATAGTATAAGAATAGAAAGTATTAATAAATATAAAGAAAATATAAGCCTTCCTTAGCTTTATAAACTATTATTAAAGATTCATTAAAAAATTCAGTAAAATTACCTTTATAATAACTAAACTAACTAAAAAAGAAATTACTTTTTAATAAGAAACTAAAGTATAATAATTATTTAAAGCTATAAAGGATACTATCCTAGAAGAATCTATCCTAATCATATTCAATCTAGACAAACCTATAAAACTAGAAACCAATGCCTTAGACTTTATACTAGGAGCCTAAATTGGATAATATAATGATCAAGGAAACCTACATTCTATAGCCTTCTACTTATATAAGCTATATAGCCCTAAACTAAATTACTTTATTTATAATAAAGAATTCCTTATTATTATAAATACCTTTAAGGAATTCTAATAATACCTATTAAAAAGTAATTATAAAATTATAATATATATAAACTATAAAAATATCTCCTACTTCATAATAACCTAAAAACTTAATAAAAGATAATTATAATATACTAAATACCTCTTCAAGTTCAACTACCAAATCATCTATATTAAAGAAATTAAAAACAATTATACTAATATAATCAGCCACCAACCTAACTACAACATAAAAAAACCAAAAATATAAGAACAACTACTAATCTATAATACTAATAAAAATCTAAAGCAAGCTTTAATTAGTAAAATAATAATAAAAATAAAAAAGATAATTACTACTATTAGAGTAGAAGGATTACTATAAATAACTAGAACTACTATAGTAGAAATATTAATATAATAAGTAGAATAAAGCAATCTACTACTAAAAAAATTAAAAAATATAACCTTTTACTTTTAAATAAAGAAAAAATAAATTATCTTTAAATACCTAAAGAATACTAAATGGAATTAATAAAGGAAATTTATAGATATCCCTTATATAACTATAAAGATATTAATAAAACCTTTAAATAAGTTAAATAGATATTCTTCTTTAATAAAATAAAAAAGAAAGTTAAATAAATATATAAGAAATATAGCCTATACTAATACTTTAAAAAACTAAAATATAAATTATATAGATTATTATAACCATCCTCTATTATATAATAACTATAAAACTTAATTATAATAGACTTTATTACCAACCTTCCTTTATTAATAGACCTTACTATAAAAGTATATTATAATAGTATTTTTATTATTATTAACTACTTTATTAAAATAGTATATTATATTTCTTATAATAAAGTAATAAAAGAAGAATAATTTGCCTTTCTATTTTTTAAATATATAATTATAGTCTATAGATTACTAATAGAAATCATATCTAACAAAGAATAATCATTTATATCCAAGTTCTAGTAAAGCCTAATATTATTAATAGAATTAAATCATAAACTAAGTATAACATTTTACTCTTAAATAGATAAACAAACTGAATACTAAAACTAGGAAATTAAGCAATACCTATAATACTATATCAACTATAAATAAACTAATTAGATAAAAAAGCTATCTATTATATAATTAATATATAATATATTCTATAATTATAATATTAAAATAACACTAATAAAAACCAACTTTAGCTTTATACTAGACGCCTACTAAGCCCCTTTAGAAGGTATAATCTAAATAAAAGTAATAATTAAATTAGATAATTTAAAGAAACTATATAAAGAAATAAAAATAGAACTTAAGTTTATTTATAATATTATAAAAAGATATTATAACCTTAAAAGACTAAAAAAACCAACCTTTTTAAAGAAAAATATAATCTACTTAATAATAAAAAACCTAATAATAAAACAACAAAACAAAAAAATCAACTTCATATAAATCAAACCTTACCTAATAAAAAAAGAATATTAAAAAACAACTATAAACTTAATCTTCTAGATAATATTAAAATTTACTTTATCTTCTATATTTTATTACTAGAACCTAGTAATAGCATCTAAGTTAATATAGAATCTAGTTATAAATTATAAATAGAAAACCTAGAAGACTAATAAAAAATCAAAAAAATTCTATAAAAAAGAGAAAAAATAAAAATTTTAAAATTAAATAAAAAGACTATAAAGAAATAATATAAAAATCTATAAAATACTTTATATATTATTTAAAAATACTAAAAGTATTTCTCCAAAATTAATATAAAAAAAATCAAGTAAACCACTCCAATTAATAACCCCATAATCTTTAAGTAATTATACCTCCAATAACACCAACACCTTAGCACACTCCTTTTCCTTTAATTTATCTAAATCCTCACAACCCTAAGAAATTATCTCCTTCACTTTCTTATATAAATAATACTCTTAAGTATATAAGCACTATAACTAAGCTAAAGCACTTATTAAATCTACCTCAGCCTTCTCCTTCTTTTTATCAATCCAATCCTTTTTATAAAAAACTTACTTAACTAGAAAGGAGATAAATATATAAAAATAAAAGAAGAAAAAATATACTTATAAACCTAAGTAAAGATACCTCTAAAATCATAGCCAGAATACTTATTCTTCATACAAAATTCATAATAATTTTTTCCTTTAACTATAATATAGGATAACTACCTAGCATAAAAATAAGCTAAATAATAAAGTATTTTAAAACCAAACTTATTAATTAATTTAATAATATTTTTTAATAAGCCTTAATTACCTTAAAATAAGGCACAACCTTAGTAACACAACCTAACATCCTATTAATACCAAAAACCATAAGAAGGTAAAAAGAGAAAAATATATAATAATCAGAAGTAGGGAAACTAGCCTATTTTACCTAGCCTTAGGACAAGACCAATAGAGGGAAAGTATTATATTATAACCCGAACACCTAAAAGGTAGTAACCACAGGCAGAACCCTAACTAATCAAACTAAACTACCCTAGACCTATATAACTAATTAATAAAAGTAAAGTTGAATGATCCTTATTTAATTTAACCAAAGATTATAATAAATACTATTAAACTAACCTTATTTAACTATTATAATAATAGGACCTTAAATATAATAATATATAAATAGATTAGATCCTACTATAAAAAATAGAATTAATTAACTTTTAATATAATTTAATTATCTTAATTATAATTAATTATTACCTAATATAACACCCACATTATTCTAACCTTATAATATACTTAATCATTCTACTAATATTAAACCCTTTGCTCTGATTGGTTCACCTAGTTAGGAAATTGACCAGATCGTTACACTTATAAGCACAAAGTCTTCACTAATCTTTTATAAAAGTAAAAAGATATACTAAGCTAGTAGGATAACTATTTAATCTATTTAAATATCTAATATTATATTTTGAAATATTATATATTTCTTTTTTCTTTATAATTTAAAATAAATATCTTTAATTAATTAGAATTAAAATATATATAAGTTAAATAAGTTATAAAAATACTATATATAGATATTTATAATATAATTTTTTTATTATATATTTAATTTTCTTTTTATTTAATAATTTATTATTATATTTTTATTTTAAACTTTTTATTTTAATAAATTATAAACTTTAATTTAAAAAAAAGTTTTAAAACTATAATAATAATAAATATAATTAAATTTAATTATATAATTTACTTAATTAAAATATAATTAACTTTATAATAAGATTACTTTTATAAAAACTTAAATAATTATATTTAAAATAACTTCCCTTATTAAGATTATAAATCTTAATATATATCCTTTATTATCTTTAATATAATATTATTTAAGCACTATATCCTTCATAATTAAAACCACCTATCCACCAAGAGATATACTAATAATACTCTCTACAGGCAATTACCTCTTATATCTTATACTAAAATTTATAACAACAAATACGAGGATTAGCTAGATAAGATTAAAGATAAAGTAAGGTTTGTTTATAGTAATACAAACTAAGGAAATTAAGGGAGGTAATAAATAGATCTTGTATAGATTCTAAGGTTAAGAAAAAGGGAGGGTTAAATAGTATTTATTTAAGTAATTAAAAGTTTTTTTTTTTAATATTTAGTGAAAATATAATTATCGATAATATTTTATTATTTATTAATAATATTATTATTTTTTTATATAAAATAAATAATCTTTTTTAATATATTATTATATATTAAAAAAAAATAAGAAAAAAGTAAAAAGAAATATAAAAAGAATAATATTTAAATAAAGAAAATATATTAAAAAAGAAATATATAAAAAAGATATTAAGAAGAATTAAATTATATTAATATATTATTATTTTATATTTAATAAAAGTAGATTTCTATAAAGAAGTTTATTTTTATTATATATTTTATAAATTTATTAAAGTTTAATTTTATTATATAAAATATTATTTTTTATATTAAAAATTTTAATTTTAATTATAAATAAAATAATATTTTATAATAATAAAGAATATATATTAAAGATTTTTATTATTTATAAAAGTAATAGCTTTTATACTTTTTATAATTAAATCTTTTATAATAATAAATAAAATTATTATAATAAAATCTAATTATAAGAAAATAATAAAATATAATTTTTAATATAAAAAACTTTTTAAAATATTTAAAATTTATTTTAAATTTAAATAATTAATAAATATTTAATATATTTTCTTATTATTATATAAATTTCTTTATTATTTTTTCTTTAATTATTCTTTTAATATAAATAAATATTAAAATCAAATCTTTTATAATTTTTTTTTATTTTTTTCTTTATAAATTTATTAATAAATTTATTATTTAAAATATTTATATATTTTAAATATTATTTTATTATTATTTATTTATATGTTTTTATTAATTTTTAATATTTTAAAAATATATATTATAATAATTTAAATAATTTCCTATTTATTTCTTTAATAATTAATATATTATTTAAATATATATAAATCTTTAATAAGTAAAAAATAACCTTAAAAGCTCTTTTAAAGCTTTTAAATATACTTTTAATTTTAATATTAAATATTTTAATTAATTTAAATTATTTAAATTATAATTATATTATTAATTATTATAATGTATTATAAATTTATATTTAATATTTTTACTTTTTTAAATTATTTATATATATTATAATATTTTAAAATAAAATTTATTTTATTTATTAAAAAAAAACTTTATTATATTTATTAAAAAAAACTTTATTATATTTTTTTTAAATAGATTTTAAAAAAAATAAGTAAAAAGAAAAAAATAAAGAAATTTAAAATATAATATTTTAAAAGTAAAATATATAATTTTTTAAAATTTAGTAATTTTATAATTAAATTTTTTAAATATATTATATTTTATTTTATAAATAAATAAATAATTTATATTAAGATAGTATATATAAATTATAAATTTTTAATATTAAATTTTTATAATTTAATTAATTAATAAAATATTTATTTTTTTATAAAAAATTAAAAAGAAGATTATTAATTTAAATATTATTATAAAAGTTTTATATATTTTATTTATTTAATTAATTATATTTATATATTAGCTCTTTTTATAATTAATTATTATTATTTTATTTAAAAATTAGACTTTTATACTATAAAAGAGTATTAATTTAATATTTATTTATATAGCTTTTCTTACTATCTTTAAATTAAAATTATAAATTATATTAATTATATTATAAAAAAAAGTAACATTACCTTAGCTTTAATAATATATATATTTATATAATAATTAAATTTTAATTTATAATTTAGCTAGATGCCTAACTAGTAGAATACCTTATTAGCTATCTTTAACATATCTTTATAAAATACTAATAGATTAATATTACTATTTTACTTATAGCTAAAGTATACAAGGTTATGATTTAGTTAACTAAAACTAAACTATAAACTAAAACTTTTAGTTTTAATTAACTAAAACTAAAAAAAAAACTATAACTAAACTATAAACTATAAATTATAGTTTTATTTTAGTAAATTGTAAGCTTTAACTTAAAGAGAGCCAGGGTTGTGATTTTAGTTTATAGTTTTAGTTTTTAGTTTTAATTAACTAAACTAATTGTAGTTTTAGTTAATTAAAAACTAAAGCTTGTAGTTTATAGTTTAGTTGTAGTTTTTTTTTAGTTTATAATTTAGTTTTAGTTTATAATTTAGTTTTAGTTTATAATTTAGTTTTAGTTTAATTATAGTTTTTTTTTAATTTATTATTTAATTTTTACTTTTTTAAAATAATAATAAAAATAATATTTATATAATTATAAATATAAACTATTAATATTATTATAATCCTAACTTTTTAATAAAATTAATTACCTAACTATTTCTTTAGAAAGTCTTATTTCTATTTTTAAAAATAATATTTTTTCTTATAAAAAAAATACTTTCTATAAAAGTAAAAGTAGCTAGAATAGCTAAATAATGCCTAGTTGATATACTTAAAATAGAAAATCTAGTATAATTAATTTTTTAACATTTAAATATATTAATTTAAAAAAAAATTAATATATAATAAATATAAAATAAAGTAAAATTAAATTAAATAAATAAATAAATAAAATTAATTTTTAATCTTTAAATTTAAAGCTTTTTTATTTAAATATATAGTATATTCTGCTTTAAGGTTTAAATTTCCTTTATATAATTCTCTTTTAAAATTAAAACTAGACCTTAATTTAGAAGAACTTTTATTATAAATATTCTTATTTAATTTATTAAAAGATAAATTTAAATTAAGATTTTCTAGATATTTTTCTATTTCTATTTTATTTTAAATTAGCTTTTAAATATATATATATATATAAATAAAAAAAACTAACCAATTAAATTTAATTTTAAATAAATTTAAAATATCTTTATTTATATTTAAATAATAATATAATAATCTATTTTCTTAAAAATAGGTTAATTTAAATCTAGGATCTAAAATAATAGTTAAAATAAAAGGCTTATAATGTCTAATAACTAGGAAATCTAGCTTTTTAAGAAAATATTTTTCTAATTTTTTTAAACCTTTTATAATGAAATTATAATAGATTTTACAAAAATCTTATATAAAATAATTAATAATTTAAAACTTTATAATTTAAAAAAAAATACTTATTAAATTAGATTTTTTAGATTTTTTTAAAAATCTTCTTTTAAAAGCTTTAATTTTTTATATATTTAATAAATATATAATAAGCTTTTCCACTGCTCATATCCTATCACACTAATCATATCCTATTAGTTATTTAATTAAACTATTATTTGCATTTCCTATTCTAGTACAATATCCATTTAAAAGTAGCCTTTTCTATCCTTTTCCTTCCACTATTCTATATTTATAACTATTTAATTTAATTTATTAACCTATCTATATCCTTTATTATTTATTTCCTTTAAAAATCTCTCTTACTTATTATTTAAGGAAAATCTTTTATCTTTAAATATTTTAAAATACTTTAATATTAATTTTATCATTTATTATTACTTTTAAATAAAGATTTTATTCTCCTTTATAAAGCCTATTATCTTAAGAAAAAGCTTATATTCCTAAAGAATAAAATAGATCTTGGTTTTGTCTTTTAATTAAGTATAATATAAATAATAAAACTAAGTCTTATACTACCTACCCCTTAACCTAAAGCCTCTAATTAATAACATAAACTTAAATAGTTTATTAACCAGGTTTTTCTTTATTTTAGACCTTTAATTAATTATATAGTCTTAAATATAAGATTTTTATTAGTTATTAAAAAGGAAAAAAAGGGCATTTAATTAAAAGATAAATGAATTAAATATCAGCAAAAGCTATATCTCAGTGCCTATCTCAACACCCTATAGGATAGGTAAGTAGGCCCAGGGAGGGGGAGCCCTACAGGCTCCCCAACCTTCCAGCAGCCTAAAGATTCCTCAATCAAGCTCTTTTATATAAGCCTAGCACTACAGTACAAGCTAAGGCCACCTCCTTATTTATTTAATATACTTTTTTTCCTTTTTTTAGAATATTTAAAAATATCTTTAATTGGTTGGATTGGGCTTGATTTTATTAGCTTGGATTAATTAATTAATATATTTAGCTATAGATTTAGATTTTGGAGGGTTATTATTAATATAAATAATATATTATTTATAAATAGGTATTTTAGCTATATGTATATGTGTTTAAGGGTATATATTTAAGGGTTTTTTTTAATATATATTTAAAAGAGATTTATTTAAATATATATTATTATATTCTTAGTTAGTAGAAAATTCTTTTTTTATTATATAAGGTTTTTATTATATAAGGTTTTTATTTATTAAGGTTTTTATTATATATTATCTTTAGGCTTTAGAGTTAGTATAAGGGTAATTATATTAATAGATTTAAAAGTTTATTACAAAATATACTTTTAGGTTTTATAATCTTATTAGTATTTTTCTTTTTAAAAGAAAGAAAATAATTATATAAAAGATATATAATAAGCTTTTAAATAAAGTTATATAAACTTAATTTTATAATTTAATAGAAGATTTTAAAGAAATTTTAAAAATAATCTTTAATTTTTTTAAAGTTAATTAATTTATATTAAAAAAAGCTAATTTTTTTTTAAATTATTATTAAAAGTATTTTTTATAATATAATTAATAGGCTTTTTTAATAAAAAAGTTATATTAATTATATTATAAGTAGATTTCTATTTAATAGAATTATTTATTTAAATTAGATTTTTTTAAGATATAAAATATATATAATATAAAAAACTTATTTAAAAGAATAATTTTTTATTAAAAGAAGGATTAAAAAATCCTTCTTTTTTATATTTTTCTATTCCTTCTTTTAATAGTTTTTTCTTTTTTATATATATTTAATTATACTAGCTAATTTTCTAAATTAACTAATAAAATTTAAAAAAACTTAACATTAATATAATTTAATATAAATCTTTTAATAAAAAAAACTTATTATTAATATTTATTTTTTCTATTTCTTTTAATTTAAAATTTTCTATAAAAATTAAATTTATAAAATTAAAAAAATAAATTCTTTTAATATATCTTAAATTATTATATTTAAAATATAACAAAATTAGCTTTATTATAAATTAAATTAGAAAAATTAGATATAATAGAATTAGCTGAAATAGAATTATTTTTAATAATAGAAGAAGAAGCTATATTAGTTTTAGAAAAGCTATTATCAGTTTTAAAAAAATTATTATTAATTTCAGAAAAATTATCTTCTTTAAAATTATTTTTAGATTTATTATAGCTAGAAGAAGCTATTTTTAAAGAATATAAAAATATAAAATTTTAAATATATAAAAGATTTTAATATATATAAAAAGATAATATTAAAAAAAGAAAGAAAAAATTAAAAAGAAGAAAGATTATTATATAAAAATATTTAAATTTTTAATTTATAATATAATAGTATAAGTTTTAATTGGTTTATAATATAATAATATGATTTTTAATTAATTTATAACATAATGGTATGATTTTTAATTGATTTATAATAAATAGTATGATTTTTATTTAGGCTATTCTAAGGAAATAACTAGATACAAGTAATTTTTTTATTTAAATTATTTTAAAAAAATTATAAAATATAAAAAAGTTTAAATATAAAATTTTAAATTTAAATATTATTAATTTATTATTAATAATTATTTATTTATTTATATTAATTATATTATTTTTAATATTTATTATTTTTTATTTTAATTATTATTTTAAATATTTATTATTTATTTTAATTAATACAATTATTAATTTAATTTATAAATTAATTATATATTATAATTTTAATTAATTATATATTGTAGTTTTAGTTAACTAAATCATATCCCTAAATATATAATATAAAGTAATTTAATATAATATCTAAATATTATTTAATTATAATTTTTATAAAAAGAATATTTAAAAATATAAAATTAAATATATTCTTATATTTATATATTAATTTATTTAAAAAACTTATTAAAAAAAGTAAATTATCTTTTATTTAATTTATAAACTTCTTTTCTTTTTACTTTTATTCTTTTATTTATTAAATTAAATAGAATATATTAAAGTCTTTTATTATAATATACTTATTTAATATAAATTATTTAAAAAAAATATTAAGTATATTATTATTTAATTTATAATATATATTTATAATTATTATATTATTAAAATTAATTTAAATAATCTTTTATATCACTTTTAATTACTTAGATAGATACTATCTAGCCCTCTCTTTTCCTTAATCTTAGAATATCTATCTATCACTTACTTTAGCCTTTTAATTTCCTTTTTTAATTTTAAAGATTATAAATAAAAATTATTTTATTTAAAATCTTTTATATTTAATTATTATATTAATAATTAAAAATATTTATTATAAAATTTATATTTTTTTTTTAAGTTTTTAAATTTAAAATTATTATATTTTTATATTATTTTTTAATAAAATTTTTATTATTTATATAAAATTTATTTTTATAAAATATTTTAAATTTATATTTAATAAATTTTATTTTTTATAATATTATAAAATTAATAATTTTAATTTTATTATATATATAATAAAAAAATTTTTTTATTAAATTTTTTTAATAATAAATATATTAATTAAATAATAATTATTTATAAAGATTATTATTAATATATTTTTTAATATTTAAATAATTTAAATTATAATTTTAAAAAATATAATATTTAAATAATATTATATTAAAAGTAATAAAAAATATATATTAAGATTTATAGTTTTAATAAAGGAAATTATTTTAAATATAATTATTTAAATTTTTATAAAATAATTTTATTATAAAGTTAATTATATTTTAATTAAGTGAATTATATAATTAAATTTAATTATATTTATTATTATAGCTTTAAAGCTCTTTTTAAATTAAAGCCTATAATTTACTAAAATCTTTTATATTTTAAATAATTATAATTAATAATAAATATAAATTATTTTTTTTTAATATAAACTATTATTTTTAATTTAATATTTTTTTTAATTTATAATTAAAAAATATATATTAAAAATATAATATATATTTTTTTTATTAATTTTAGTAAATTATAGGCTCTAACTTAGAGAAAGCTCTAAAACTATAATAATAATAAATATAATTAAATTTAATTATATAATTTACTTAATTAAAATATAATTAATTTTATAAAAACTTAAATAATTATATTTAAAATAACTTTTTTTATTAAAAATATAAATCTTAATATAAATTTTTTATTACTTTCAATATAATATTATTTAAATATTATATCTTTTATAATTAAAACTATTTATTTATTAAAAAATATATTAATAATACTTTTTATATATAATTATCTTTTATATCATATATTAAATATTAATTAAAATTTATTAAAAATAAATTAAATATAAATCTTAAAATTAATTTTATCATTTATTAAAAAATAAAATTTATTATATATAAATTTTAAATATTTTATATTTTTATTAATAGTTTTAATATAAATAATTAAAAGTTTATTAAAAAAAATATTAAATTTTAAAAGAAATAATATAAAAATATAATAAATTTAAAATTAAAATTTTAAATTTAAAAAAAAACCTTTATAATAAATATTATTAATAATAAGTATAAGAATTAAATAAATAAGGTTTAAAAAGAAGTAAGGTTTATTTGTAGAGATTAAGAGAGATCTTTATAAATTTTATATAAAATAATAATAAGTTATTTTAAATAAAAGGTTTTTTTTATTTAGTAGATTTTTATATTAGAGAATTATTATTAGTAAAAATTAAAAAAGAATATTAAATCTAAATATTAAAAATAAAAATAAAAATTATATTTTTATTAAATAGAGATAGCTTTTTATAAAAGTATAATCTTAATAATTAATAATCTTCTTTATATAAATTAATTTAATATTATATTAAAAAAGGAATTTATTGTTATAATTTTTAATATTTTAAATATAAAAGCTTTAAAATATAATAAATATTAAAAATAGAATAAATATTTAAAAAATATATATATTTTAATATAAAAATTAATTTATCTTTTTAAATATAAGATAATTGAAAAGATTTATATTATTATAATATTAAAAGTTCTTATTATTAAAATTAAAAAGTATATATATATTAAATATAATATCTTTAAATCCTTTAATAATATTTATATAATTATTAGTTATATAAGTAATTAAAAAATTATTAATATATCTAAATATTTAAAAAGTAATATTAATAAAAATAATATTAATATATATTATCAAGAAAATAAATAAAAATAGAAATATATTTATACTTAATATTATAGATTATATATATAAAAGATAGATTTTATAAAATTAATAATTTTCTTATTTTTTTAGATTATATTTAAAATAAAAATAAATTTTTATATAAATATAAATAAATAAAATAATCTATTAATATTAAATTATGCTTTATTTTAGTAAATTATAAGCTCTAACCTAGAGAGAGCTCTAAAGCTATCATAATAATAAATACAATTAAATTTAATTATATAATTCACTTAACTAAAATATAATTAACTTATAATAATATAATTACCCTTATAAAAACTTAAATAATTATACTTAAAATAGCTTCCCTTACTAAAATTATAATTCCTAATATATTTTTAATTTTAAGATTATTTATAATTATTTTAAAAGGAATAAAATATAATTATAATTTTAGAAGGTTAATTTATAAATTAAGAATATTATTAAAGTTAATTGTTTTTTTAAGTAATATTAAATACAATACTTTTATTAATTATTATTTATAATATAAATTTTTATTTTATTTTATAATTTTAAATATATTATTATTTATTTTAAGATTTTTAATGTAATAATTATATTTTCTTTTTTTACTTATTCTTTAAATTTTTTTTTATTTTTTTAATAAGATTATAATTATTAATATATTTAATTATTAAATAAAATTTATAGATTTTAATATACTTTTTTATTTATTAAGATATAAATTTATTATATATATTAATAATAATTATATTTTTATTAAATATTAAATAAAAAAAAGCACTTTTAATTACTTAAATAAATACTATGTAGCTCTCCTTTTTCCTTAATCTTAAAATTTCCCTCCTACATCTAAGTCTTATAGCTAGTACTATTGGTAGACTTACTAAGGATATATTAAAACTTTAATAAAAGTATAACTACCTTTAATCTTAAGATTAATAATTATTAGCTTAAGAATAAAGAATTTATTAATTTTTAATCTTATTTTTAATAATAATATATTTTTTATTAAATTTATATTTTTTAAAAATAGTAATAATAATATAATTAAAAAATTTATATTAAATATTTAAAAAATAAAGAATTGATAATTTTAAATATTATAAGAAAATTTAGATTTTAATATTATAAATAATATTAATATTATATAATTAAATAAATTAATTAATAATAATATATTTATTAAATTTAAAAATTTAATAAATTTTAAATTTTTTATATTTAATATAATAATTAATATTATTTTTTATTTAAAAAAGATTATTATAAATTTTATAAAATATTTTAATAAAATTATTTAAAAATATACTAATAATAAAAAAATAAATATTTTTAAAGAATTTATTTAATAATTTATTTAATTATAAAATATTAATAATATAAAAAATTATAATATCATAGAAATATTAATATTAAACTTTAAAAGGAATTTATATATATATATATTAATAATTATAAATATAAATATTTTATAAAAATAAGAATTTTAATTTATTTTAAAATTAATTAAATAAAGTAAATAACAATAGAATATAAATAATATTAATAATAATATAAATAATTTTAATATTAATATTTATATTAAATTAATAAATAAAAATATTTAAATTTTTATTTATTTAAATACTTAAGTATTTATTAATAAAAAAGTTTTATTTATTATTTAATTTTATATTATATTAAAATTTAAATTTAACTTTAATATTATCCTATAAATCTTAAAATATAAATTAAAATAAATAATTTATTTAAAAATTATTATAATTTAATATAAAATTTTTAAAAATATTATTAAAATTTATTTATTAATAAATAATTATAAAGTAAAAGAAATATAAAAGTAATATATATATATTATTATAAATTATTTTTATATTTTTATTAAAATAAATGATAAAATTATATTAAATAATAAATAATTATATAATAAAATTATTATATAATTTAAAATAAAGCTAATTAATTATTATATCTTATAATATAATAATTTAAATAAATTAATAAAGATTATTATTATTTTCTTTTTATAATTATTAAAATATTTATTTAAGTTATTTAATATTAGCTAATTTTATTAGTTTATTAAAAAAACTCTATTTATTTATTAATACTTTAATTACTAAGATTATTATCCTTATAAAAAGTATAATTAAATAAATAAATATAATATATATAATTAGATTATATATATAAATATTAATAAATTTTATTAAATACTTTCTTAATATATTAATTATAATAGCCTTTATAAAGCCAATTTTATTAATTATCTAATAAAACTTTTATATAATAAAAATAGAAGGCTTAAGAGATTTATAAAAGCTAAAAAATATAAGATATAATAAATAGATAAGAGATTCTTTAATTAGGAGAATCTATAGCTAGTAGCTGAATTCTCCCCAGCCTCTAAACCCCTAGCTTCTTCTAGCATCTAGCCTCATATAAACCTTATATTTAAGGCCCTACTATTATAAAAAATTTTATACTTAATTTCCCTATTTAAGAGGAGGTAGATAAGTGAGATAAGGGTAGATAAAGATAGGAATAATATTATTATACTTATATAATAATAAGATAATAGTAAAAATAAATATAATAAAAAGTTAATTTAATTTATATATTTTAAATAAATATAAAAATAATAATTATTAATATAATATAATACTAGCTTTTATAAATATAAAAAAATATAATATAATTTTATTTTAAAAATTATAAATAATAATTATAAATAATATTAATAAAATTAAAATATATTTTATTTTTAATATATATTTTTTAATTATAAATTAAAAAAAAATATTAAATTAAAAGTAATAATTTATATTAGGAAAAAATTATCTTATATTTATTATTAATTATAATTATATAAAATATAAAAGATTATTTAAATTAATTTTAATAATATAATAATTATAAATATATATTATAAATTAAATAATAATATATTTAATATTCTCTTTAAATAGTTAATATTAAATAAGTATATTATAATAAAGGATTTTAATATATTCTACTTAATTTAATAAATAAAAAAACAAAAAGAAAAAGAAAAAAAGTTTATAAATTAAATAAAAGATATTTTTTCTTTTTAATAAGCTTTTTAAATAAATTAATATATAAATATAAGAATATATTTAATTTTATATTTTTAAATATTTCCTTTATAAAAATTATAATTAAATAATACTTAAATATTATATTAAACTACTTTATATTATATATTAAAATCCTCTTTTTAATTATATTAAAACTAAAACTTAAAAAATATATAATAATAGAAAAAGAAGGATTTAAAAGATTTATTAATTTTATTAAAATAAAAAAAAGCTGTCTTATATAAAATATATTAAATATAAAAGGATTAAATTATTTTATTTAAAGCCTTATTAATCTATTAGAAATTAGTATTAAGATAATAAAGAAGCTAACTAATATATATAATAAACTTATATCCTAATAAATAAAAGAATATATTAAAGTCTATAAGTTTTACTTAATAATTAAATATATTAATAATTATAATCTTATTAAAAAAGTAAAAAATAAATTTAAAAAATAAATAAAAAAATATAAAAATAATTATTAAATTAGAATTATAAAAAACTTTAAAATTAATAATAATATATTTAGAATTATAAAATAATTAAGAGTTTTATTATAATTTAAATTATTATTTTTATAAATAAATAATAAAGTTTATATTATAGATAATAATTAAGTAAAAGTATTATAATTAATATTATTTAAAAGAAATTAACTTTAATTATATTAAATACTAAAAGATTAAATTATTTAATTTAAAGCTTTATTAATTTATTAAAAATTAAAATTAAAATAATAAAAAAGCTAATTAATATATATTTTAGTAAATTATAAGCTCTAATTTAAAAAGAGCTTTAAAACTATAATAATAATAAATATAATTAAATTTAATTATATAATTTACTTAATTAAAATATAATTAACTTTATAATAAAATTACCTTTATAAAAACTTAAATAATTATATTTAAAATAATTTCTTTTATTAAAATTATAAATTTTAATATATATTTTTTATTATTTTTAATATAATATTATTTAAATATTATATTTTTTAAAATTATAATTTAAATTATTTAAATATTAAAAAATATATTAATAATAATCTTTATAAATAATTATTATTTAATTAATATATTTATTATTAAAAAATTTTTAATAAAAATAAACTTCTTTATTATATATATAATAAAATTAAAATTATTAATTTTATAATATTATAAAAAATAAAATTTATTAAATATAAATTTAAAATATTTTATAAAAATAAATTTTATATAAATAATAAAAGATTTATTAAAAAATATAATTATTTTTAAAAAATAATATAAAAATATAATTATTTTTAAAAAATAATATAAAAATATAATAAATTTAGATTTAAAAGCTTAAAAGAAGAAAATATAAATTCTATAATAAATATTTATAATTATTAATATAATAATTAAATATAAAAGATTTTAAATAAAATAATTTTTATTTATAATTTTTAAAATTAAAGAAGAAAGTTAAAAGATTAAAGTAAGTAATAGATATTTTAAGATTAAGGAAATGTATGTGTGTGTGTATGTGTGTGTGTTATATTTTTGTTTTATAGATATAAAGTCTCCGCCAACCTTTTATAAAAGTAAAAAGATATACTAGGCTAATAGGATAATTATCTAATTTATTTAAATATTTAATATTATATTTAAAATATTATATATTACTTTCTTTCTTAAGGTCTAGGGTAAATAGCTTTAATTAATTAAAAGTTATAGTATATAAGCTAAGTATAAAAGTATTATATATAAATATTTATAATATAATTCTTTTCTTCTTTACTTTATATTTTACCCTTTTTTATTTTTTTATTTAATAATTTATTATTATATTTTTATTTTAAGCTTTTTATTTAATATTAAAATATTAAAAGTATAATTTTTTATTATTTATTAATATTATTATTATTTTTTTTATATAAAGTAAATAATCTTTATTATATATTTAATAAATTTATTAAAATTTAATTTTATTATATAAAATATTATTTTTTATATTAAAAATATTAGCTTTAAATATAGTTTAATTAATATTTTATAATAATAAAGGATATATATTAAGGACTTTTATTATTTATAAAAGTAATAGCTTTTATATTCTTTATAATTAAATTTTTTATAATAATAAATAAAATTATTATAATATAATCTAATTATAAAAAGGTAATAAAATATAATTTTTAATATAAAAAGCTTTTTAGAATATTTAAAGTTTATTTTAAGTTTAAGTAATTAATAAATATTTAATATATTTTCTTATTATTATCTTATGAATCTTTTTATTATTTTTTTCTTAATTATTCTTTTAATATAAATAAATATTAAAATTAAATTTTTTATAATTACTTTTATTTTTTTTTATAAATTTATTAGCAAATTTATTATTTCAAATATTTATATATTTTAGATATTATTTTATTATTATTTATTTATATATTTTTATTAATTATTAATATATTATTTAAATATATATAAATATTTAATATATAAAAGGTAATTTTAAAAGCCTTTTTAAGGCTTTTAAATATACCCCTTACTTTAATATTAAATACCTTAGCCAATCTAAGCTATCTAAAGTTATAGTTATACTATTAATTAATATAATATACTATAAATCTATATTTAATATCTTTTCTTTCTTTTAAATTATTTATATATATTATAATATTCTAAGGTAGAACTTACTCTAGTTATTTAAGGAAAAGCTTTATTATATTTTCTTTAAATAGGTTTTATAAGAAATAAGTAAATAAAAAGGAATAAAAAATTTTAAAATATAATATTTTAATAATAAAATATATAATTTTTTAGAGTTTAAAGGCTTTATAATCTAATCTTTTAAATATATTATATTTTATTTTATAAATAAGTAAATAGTCTTTATTAAGATAGTATATATAGGCTATAAACCTTTGGTATTAGGCTTTTATAATTTAGTTAACTAGTAGAATATTTATTTCTTTATAAAGGGCTAGAAGGGGGGTTATTAATTAAATTAGAATAATTAATTTAAATATTATTATAAGGGTTTTATATATCTTATTTATTTATTTAATTATATTTATATATTAATCCTTTTTATAATTAATTACTATTATTTTATTTAAGAATTAGACTTCTATATTATAAAAAAGTATTAATTTAAAATATATTTATATAATTTTTTTTACTATTTTTAAATTAAAACTATAAATTATACTAATTACATTATAAAAAAGAAATAATATTATCTTAATTTAATAATCTATATATTTATATAGTAATTAAATTTTAGTTTATAATTTAGCTAAATGCCTAATTAATAGAGTGCTTTATTAATTATTTTTAATATATCTTTATAAAATATTAATAGATTAATATTACTATCTTACTTATAATTAAAATATATAATCTTTATTTAAATTAAAAATAATCTTATTATTTTTACTTTATTTGATAAATTTATTTAAATTATGTATAATATTTTAAATTATTTAATATAAATTATTATTAACTTAAAGAATTATTATATTATTTATATATTTATTATATTTAGTAATATTAAAATAAAATTATTTGAATTCTTTAAGAAGATTTAATTATTCTAGCTTATAGATTAGCTTTATATATAATAGGAAGGGGATTAGTAATATAGAACATCTTTATAAAAGTCTATACTTAAGTAATTTAATTTTAATTATTATACTTTAAAGTCTAATGTAAGAAGATAAGAGGTGTGTTATCTAATCCAATAGACCAAAAGATCAACCAATTCTCGCATATTGTGCGGGAATTGCACCTCACATCAGTATATAAGGCACTTCCTTACATCTAATTCTTATTATTTTATTTATTATAAAAAAAAATCTATAATATAATCTAAATTAACCATCCTTATAAGTAAAATCTATATATAAATCTATTTTTTAATATTATATTAAATATATCTTAAATATTAATTATAATAAATATAACTATTTATTTATTTTTTAAAGCTTATTTAATATTATATATAAAAATTATTATAAGATTTATTACTAATCTTTTAAATAGTATGCTAAATTATTATAAGTATAAGATTTATTTTATAATTATTATATATATAAAGTAATACTTAATTAATCTCTCTAATCCCTTTCTTATATAAGGAAGTAAAAATATTAATCTTTATAACTTTAATAAAAATATATTTCTTTTATTAAATTTAAAAATTATTATTACTTCTATTATTTTAAATATTAAAAAATAATATTTAATTTAAAAATAACTTTTATATAATTACTTTATAATTTTTTTAAGGATTTTTTATATTATCTTTAAAAAATTTATAATTATACTATTTATATTTAGAGTTATATTTCTAATATAAGTTAAAGTATTTTTAACTTTAAGATTATTTATTATTATCTTAAATAAAATAAAGTATAATTATAGTTCTAGAAGATTAGTCTATAAATTAAGAATATATTCTATATTAAGAAACTTTTTTTATTTTAATAAAATTAATAAATCTTTTAAATTTTTTTTTATTATTATACATTTTTTAAATTTTAATTTTAATAAAATTAAAAAAAGATTTTAATATATAATATAAAATAATCTAATATAATATCTAGATATTATTTAATTATAATTTTTATAAAAAGAATATTTAAAAATATAAAATTAAATATATTTTTATATTTATATATTAATTTATTTAAAAAGCTTATTAAAGAGAATAAGTTATTTTTTATTTAATTTATACATTTTTATTTTGATTTTTATTCTTTTATTTATTAAATTAAATAAAATATATTAAAATCTTTTATTATAATATATTTATTTAATATTAATTATTTAAAAAAAATAAATATATTATTATTTAATTTAGAATATATATTTATAATTATTATATTATTAAAATTAATTTAAATAATCTTTTATATTTTAAATAATTATAATTAATAATAAATAAAAAAAATTTTTTTTAATATAAATTATTACTAATAATTATATTTTTATTAAATATTAAATAAAAAAAAGCACTTTTAATTACTTAAATAAATACTATCTAGCCCTCCCTTTTCCTTAACCTTAGAATCTATATAAGATTTATTTATTATCTTTTTTAATTTCCTTAATTTATATTATTATAAATAAATCTTATTTTATTTTTAATTTTATTTAACTAATCCTTATACTTATTATTATAAATATTTATAATAAAACTCTTTTTCACTAAATCTAGCCTCTTAAATATAAACTTATTATACTTTTGTATAATATTCTTTATAATTTTATATTCCTTTTTAATAAACTTTTAATTATTTAAGATTAAAGGTATAAAGTTAGAATACTTAAAGCTTATATATAATAAGTTTTATTCTTTAGGTGATTGTAAATTTGGAGATATAGATATTTATATTTAATATATTTTTAATAAGTTTTAATTAATATTTAATATATAATATAAAAGATAATTATTTATAAAGAGTACTATTAGTATATCTTTTAGTAGATAGGTGGTTTTAATTATAAAAAATATAATACTTAAATAATATTATACTAAAGATAATAAAAGATATATATTAAGATTTATAATTTTAATAAAAGAAATTATTTTAAATATAATTATTTAAGTATTTATAAAGGTAATCTTATTATAAAGTTAATTGTATCTTAGTTAAGTAAATTATATAATTAAATTTAATTATATTTATTATTATTATAGCTTTAAAGCTAGCTTCCTTTAAATTAAAATTTATAATTTATTAAAATAAAATATATTTTTATTTTATTAATATTATCTATAATTTTTATTTATAATTTTTAAAATAAGATTATATTATATTTTATTATACTTATAAAAATTAATATTATATTATATTAATATTTATTATTCTATATATTTATTTAAAATATATAAATTAAACTAGCTTTTTATTATATTTATTTTTATTATAATATTAATATAATAATATTATTTTTATTTTTATTTACCTTTATTTTATTTATTTATTTTCTTTTAAAAAAAAATTAAATATAAAAACTTTGAAAATAATAAACCTTTAAATATAAGATTTATAAAAGATTAAATATTAAGGGAAGTAAAAGGTTTAAAAACTAAAGAGAATTTAGCTATTAATTATAAATTCTTTTAATTAAAGAGTCTCTTACCTATTTATTATATTTTATATTTTTTAATTTTTATAAGTCTTTTAAATTTTCTATTTTTATTATATAAAGATTTTATTAAATAACAAATAAAAATAATTTTATAAAAAATATTATAATTAATATATTAAAAAAGTATTTAATAAAGATTTTTAATATTTATATCAGGGACGTGATTTTAGTATTTAGTATTTAGTATTAGTATTAGTATTTTACTAAATTAGTAATACTAAATTAGTATTAGTATTTAAAAATACTAAAATTTTAATATTTTTAAATACTAATACTAATTTAATAAATACTAATTTAGTAAAATATTAATATAAAAAAAATAATAATAAAATATAAAAATTATAATATTATAAATGAATAAATAAATAAATAAATAAATAAATAAATAAATAAATAAATAAATAAATAAATAAATAAATAAATAAATAAATAAATAAATAAATAAATAAATAAATAAATAAATAAATAAATAAATAAATAAATAAATAAATAAATAAATAAATAAATAAATAAATAAATAAATAAATAATTATATTTAAAATTCTAATTAAATTATATAATAATATATAAAAATATTTATATTTTATAATAATAATTTAAATAAAAATAATATACTTAATAAAATCTTTATATTTAATTATTCTTTTAAAATAATTTAAATTAAACAATTTATTATATTTAATTTTTTTTAATTAATTTAAATAAAAAATTTATTATATTTATTTATTCTTTTAAAATAATAAAATTAAAAAAATTCTTTAAATTTAATTATTTTTTTTAAAATAATTTAAATAAAAAAATTCCTTAACTTTAATTATTTTTTTTAAAATAACTTAAATAAAAAAATTCCTTATATCCAGTTATTTCCTTAAAATAGCCTATATAAAAATCATACCTTATAATATAGCTAAATAAAAATCATACCATTTATTATAAATTAATTATAAATCAATTATAAATCATATTATTTATTATAAATCAATTAAAAATCATACTATTTATTATAAATCAATTAAAAATCATATAATCTTATTATAAATCATAATTTTATTTATCTTTATATAATAATCTTCTTTTTCTTTATTTTATTTTTTTCTTTTCTTCTTTAAATATATATATATATATATATTAAGGCTTATTATATTTTTAAAAATCAATATTTTTACATTCTTTAAAAATGGCTTCTTCTAGCTATAATGAATCTGAAAATAATTATGAAGAAGATAGTTTTTCTGAAACTAATATTAGCTTTTCTGAAGCTAATAATAGTATTTTTAAAAGTAATTTAGCTTCTTCTTTTAATTTTAAAAATGATTCTAGCTCCTAAATTACTGATTTTTCTAATTCAATTTATAATAAATCCACATATAAATTAGAAGAAGCTAATTTTTCTAAAATTTATATTATAAAAGAGGGTTTATTTATTAGAATCTTATTACCTATTGATTTTTCTAAAGAAAGAGAAATTAAAACTTTATATACAAGATATATATATTTTTTTTTAATTTTTTTATATTCTTTTTTAATAATTATATATTAATTTTATTTTTATAATTATAAATATTTTATAATTATAACTATAAAAGAATTTCAATCTTCTAATTTAATAAAATATTATAATTCTAAATATCCAGAAATTACAACTAATAAAAAAACTAAAAGAACTAAAAAAAGAAGTAAGTTATTCTTTTTAATAATATATATATATATTAATATTTAATAGGAATTAAAACCTCTATTAATAAAATAAATTTTTTAAAAAAAACTAAAAAAATTAAAAATAATTTTATAAAAAAAGAAGCTTTAAATAAGATTTTATATTTTCTTATAGAAAATAATTTATCTTTTAAACTTTTAAATTCTAAATCATTTCAAGATTTATTACTTTATTATAATAAGTAAGGTATTTATTTTATTTTTATTATATATATATATTTTAATATATAATTAATTTTTTATTAAAAATTCACCTATTATAAATAGATGGAAAATAAAGGATATATTAAATGAAAATTATGAAAATAGCTTAATTAAGCTAAATTCTAATTCAGCAGTTAATATTAATTCTTTAGGGACTTTTTCTCTAGTTTTTGATATTTGGACTGCTAATAATGAAAATGCCTATTTAGGTATTATATTAGCTTATATTTCTGAAAATTTTAAATTAGAATATAAGTTAATAGGTATTTATTTATTTTTTAAATTATTTTATTATATAAATAAAATATATACTAATATATATATATATTTAAAATTTAATAAATTAACTGAAAGTTATACTAGATTATATATATATAAAGAATTTTTTAATTCTTTAATTATATTTTCTAAATTAACTTTAAAAAATATCTTTAGGTTAGTATTTTATTTTTTATATAAATTTAATTTTTTATTTGAATATATATATTATTTATTTATTTAATTTAATTATAACTAATTTATTTATTTATAATATTACTAAAGATAATATAGCTAATAATAATCAATTTATAAATATATTTAAAGCTATTTATAAAAATAACTTTAATATAAATTTTATAAATAATATTCATTGTATTAATCATATTTTAAATATAACAGTTCAAGATATATTAAAAGAATTTATTTCTTCTAATTCTATAGAAATTAAATTATTTAATTATATAAATTCAATTTCTATAGAAAATTCTGAAATAGAAGAAATAAAAGATATTCTTATTAATAGTAAGTTTTTTTTATAAAAAAATATATATTTATATATTAATATATATTTTATAGGTTTTATTAGTTAATTAAGAAAATTGGCTAGTATAATTAAATATATATAAGAAGGAAAAAAATTATTAAAAGAAGGAATAGAAAAATATAAAAAAGAAGGATTATTTACTCCTTCTTTTAATAAAAAAACTATTCCTTTAAGTAAGTTTTTTATTATATATATATTTTATATATTAAAAAAAAGCTAATTAAAATAGATAATTCTATTAGATGGAATTCAACTTATAATATAATTAATACAGCTCTTTTATTAAAAGAGCCTATTAATTATATTATAAAAAATAACTTTAATAATAATTTTAAAAAAGCTAGTTTTTTTTAATATAAATCGATTAGCTTTAAAAGATTTAGAGATTATTTTTAAGGTTTTTTAAAACCTTCTATTAAATTATAAAGCCAAGTTATATAACTTTACTTAAAGGACTTTTATATATTTATCAAATATATAAAAAATTAGAAATTTTAAAAGAGGAATTTTTAAAAAAATCTAAAAAAACCTAACTTAATAAGTCTTTTTTTAATTTATAAAGCTTTATTTTATTAACTATATTATATAGGAATTTTATAAAATTTATTATAATTCTATTATAAAAGGCTTAAAAAAACTAGAAAAATATTTTCCTAAAAGGCTAGATTTTTTAGCTATTAGAAATTATAAGCCTTTTATTTTAGCTATTATATTAGATCCTAGATTTAAATTAACCCACTTTCAAGAAAATAGATTATTATATTATTATTCAGATATAAATAAAGATGTTTTAAGTTTATTTAAAACTGAATTTAATTGGTTAGTTTTTTATTTATATATAATTAATTATATATATATATTTCTTTTTTAAAGCTAATTTAAAATAGAATAAAAATAGAAAAATATTCAGAAAATCCTAATTTAAATTTATCTTTTGATGAATTAAATGAGGATATTTAGAATAGAAATTCTTCTAAACTAAGGTCTAGTTCTAATTCTAAAAAGAATTATATATAGGAAATTTAGACCTTGAAGAAGAATATATTATATATTTAAATGAAAAGGCTTTAAATTCAAAGGTTAGAAATTAACTTTTTTTATTTTATTTTTATTATTGTATTTTATTTTATTATATATTAATTATTTTTTTAAATTAATATACTTAAATATTAGGAAATTAATTATACTAAATTTTCTATTTTAAATATTTTAGCTAGATGTTATTTAGTTATTTTTGCTACTTCTGCCTTTATAGAAAGTATTTTTTCTATAAAAAATAATATTATCTTTAAAAATAAAAATAGATTTTCTGAAGAAGTAGTTAGGTAGTTAATTTTATTAAAAAGTTGGGATTATAGTAATATTAATAGTTTAGATTTTGAATTATATAATGAAAATGATTTAGAATAAATATATTATATATATATTTTTTTAAATATATTATTTTAATTATTTTAATTATTTTAATTATATATTATTATTATTATTTTCATTATTTTAATTATATATTATTATTATTATTTTAATTTTATATTATTATTATTATTTTATTTATTTATATATTTAATATATTAAATACTAAAGTTTTAGTATTTAGTATATTAATATTATACTAAATTAGTAAATACTAATTTAATATTTACTAAATTAGTATTTACTAAATTAGTATTATACTAATTTAGTATTAGTATTGAAAAATACTAAAAGATTAGTATTTAGTATTTAGTTTAGTATTAGTATACTAAATCACAACCCTGATTTATATATATAATCTAATTATATATATTATATTTATTTATTTAATTATACTTTTTATAAAAATAATAATTTTAATAATTAAAATATTAATAAATAAATAAATATTTTATTTTTAAAATATATATATTAATTTATAATAATTCTCTTTAAATAAAAAATAATATTAATTATTATATTAAATATAAAAGATTTAAAATTTATTAAACTTTTAAATTTAATAAATATATTATTATTAATTAAATTATTTAATTATATAATATTTAAAATCTAGATTTTTTTATAATATTTAAAATTATAAATTTTTTATTTTATAAATATTTAATATAAATTCTTTAATTATATTATTATTATTATTTTTAAAAAATATAAATTTAATAAAAGATATATTATTATTAAAAATAAAATTAAAAATTAGTAAATTCTTTATTTTTAAATTAATAATTATTAATCTTAAGATTGAAGGTAGTTATACTTTTATTAGAATTTTAGTATATTCTTAGTAAGTTTATTAATAGCACTAGCTGTAAGACTTAAATATAAGAGGGAAGTTTTTAAAAATAAATCTCAATTTTATTATTTATATTATTTATTTAATATATTCTTTTTACTTCTTTTTAAAATATTTAAAAATATATTTAATTATAAATTTACTTTTTAAAGAGTTATTACTAATATAAATAATATATTATTTATAAGTAAATATTTTAATTATTATATTTATAAGTTTTTTTTAATATATATTTAAAAAAGATTTACTTAAGTATATATTATATTTTTAATTAAAAATTCTTTCTTTTATTATATAAGGTTTTTAATTATTAAGGCTTTTTTATCTTATATTATCTTTAAGCTTTAAAGTTAGTACTCTTAAGGAACAAAAAGAGAACTATTAGCTGTGATTATAGCCTCATGTAAAAGTTCTCACTACCCCCCCCCCTCCTACCTTTATTATATAATAAAAGAGAAAAAAATCATATAATAATAAAAAAAGTAAAAAAAAAAAAAAAAGAAGTAATTATATAGTATTAAGCTAAAGAACAAAGTATATATATGTATTAAATTAAATTAAGATTATATATTTTCTCTCTTTCTCTTTTTATCTCTTTTATATAAAAATAATAATTAAACTAGTCTATTTATTACTTTATTAGCTTAGTATATTATATTATTTTATTATTATAATAATTAAGATTACTTTCTATATGAATTATAATTTAAGGTATTTTATTTTGTATTAAATTTATATATTTTATTTGTATTAATAAAAATATATTATTTAATAATTAATACTATAATAACTAAATATAAAAGTTATATAAGTTATAATTAGATATTATTATTATAATTATTCTCATCTTAACTATTAAATCCCTAGCTCTTACTAAAATTATCACCTATCTTACTTAATATAAAAGCCTACTATTATATATCTCTTTTAATATTCTTTATTAATTTTTAAAAAATTATATATTATTAATTATAAAGAATATTCTTTTTAATAAACTTTCTCTTTTTATTTATTAAATAATATTTATATTATTATTCTAAGATTAAAATATAAACTTCTCTTATAATATAAATAAACTAAAATATTAAACTATTATATTAAAGTAAATATATAAGTTAATATATAGATAGTAGTAGTAATAAAGTAAAAAGGGATTTTTAATTTAATAGATTATATATTTATTATTAATAATATTAATTATTTTATTAATTCTTATTTTTCTTTTATTTATTATAAATAAAATAAAAAAAAATAACTATTAATATAAAAAATATAATAATTCTTATATTACTATATAATCTAAATTTAATCTTTAAAAAATAAATACTTATTAAAAAATAATATATATATATTTATAGATTTGTATTTTATAATTTTATATTAAATCTAAATAAATATTAAATAATTATATAAATAAATACTTTAGAAAGTATATTTATAGTATAAATAGATATTAAAAGTTATAATCTTTTTTCTATTTTCTTTAATATAAATATCTTAATTTTATACCATATTATCTTCTTCTTAAGCTATAAGCTATTAAAGATATAGCTATCTTCTTAATATATACTAATAAAGTTAATTAATATTAATAAAAGATTAAAATTTAGTTAATAAAAAGTCATTTAGATAACTAAGAAAATATAAAATAACCTTAATCTCAAATAAAATCTATTCTATAAAAAAGCAATTAATAGACTTTATTAAAAACTAATAAATTTTATTTATTTTAATTATTATATTAAGATTTTTAAACTTAATATTAGCTATAATTACTCCTTTTTAAACTTAATTATTACTTTATTTAAATATAAGAAGATACCTTATAATAATTATTATCTATTTCTATAATAAATCTTTTATTTTAATTATATAATTAATAAAAGATAGAAGTAAGATCCTTTAATTAAATTATAATAAATAATAAATTAAAATTATATTATAAATTAATAATTATAAACTTATTTTAATAATTTATTTATAGATATAATCTCTTTATATAAATAATATTTTATAAATTAAAATATATTCTTTTTATAAAATAATATAAGAATTTAAATTTATATATATTACTTTAATTTTATATATTATTATTATTTTCTTTAATAATATATTTAAAATATATTAATTCATATTAATATATTTATAAAATATTAATATAAAAATTTATCTTTTTATTAAAAATATATATTAATTAATTTATATTAAATAAAAAAAATTATTATTTATTTTATAAAAGATATTATTCAAGAATTAGATTATTTTTTTATAATTTACTTTATTTCTCTTAAATAAATTACTTTTACTTAATTTAAATAATAAGTTTAATTTAATATTATTATATAATTAAAAAAGATTATAAATATAAAATAATTTATATTTATTTATTTTAATAGTTATAAAGTAATAACTAATATATTTAAAAATTAACTTCTCTTTAATATTAATATAATACTTAAAAAAAAGAAAGTTTATAATAAAAAATATAATAAAACTTATTAAATTAAAAATAAATAATAACTTATATTTTTTTATAATATTTAATAATCTTAAAAATTACTTAATTATCTCTTTATCTCTCTTTTAATAAACTATAATATATAACTTTATAAAATTAATAAGATTATTTAAGTTTATAGTAAATTATATTAAAAACAAACTATATTTAATAATAAATAATTTAATTCTTTTTTTAAATTTAAGTAAAACTTTTAAAATATAAGCTATTAAAAATTATATATTAATAAATAATAAATAAGCTTATATATATATTTATTCTTAGTTCTTCTATTACTAGCTTTTAATTTATTTTTTATAATCTTTATTCTTTCTAGAATTATTTAAAATAATAACTATTTAATTTTAATAAAGGAGTAACTTCTTATATTTATTATACTAATATATTAATTATAAAATTATATCTATATATTAAAAATAAGAAATATAAAAAAATAATAATAAGTAAAGTAATTATTATAATAATTAAAAATTACCTTAGTTTATATATTAAGACTTATATTATAAAATATAATAATAAATCTTATATATTTATTACTATTTATAAATAAATATTAATTATTATTTAAATAATTAAAAGATTATTATTATTATAATTACTAATAACTATCTTTAGAATATATTCTTTTATATTTTAATCCTTTTAATTCTCTTATCCCTTTTAATTATATAATAATCAATTATATTATATACTATCTCTTTAAATTTAAATTATAAATAGTTTATTAATACTTATAATAATAATTCTTCTTACTATCTATTTTTTTATTTATAAATTATAAACTACTAATATTATATAAAAATAAAAATAAAAAGATTTTTAAAAATATTTATAAATTAAATAAATTAATAAATTTATTCTTATAATAGATTTAAATATATATTTTAATTCTTAAATTATTATATTTATTATTTTATTAAATATCTACTATTAGTCCTTAATAAGCTTAAAGTAATCTATTTAATTAAATCTAATCTAAATATAGCTATATTCTACTACTTATAATATTAAAGAAAAATTATAACTTTTTTATATTATTAAAATTTAAAATTAAATCAATTAGAAATATTATTAATATAATTATATAATTAAAATCTCTAATATTATTTAATTTTAAGTTATTATTATTATTATTATTATTATTATTATCTTTTTAATTTTTCTTTTTATTTTTAATATTATTAATATAATTATTAATTAATATAACTTTAATTTAATTAATTATATTAAAATCTAGTTTATATAATTAAAATATCTTATTATTCTCTTTTATATTAGCTATATATACCTTATTTATATATATCTCACCTATATACACCTTATCTCTATATACCTTACCTATCTTATATAGTTATACATTAATTATTTACTTATAAGTTTTATAAAGATTATTAAGCACTATCTAGGTATTAATAAGATTATTATTATTCTTATTAAATTCTTAATTACTTAAAAGAATAATATATTTAGTATAAACTATCTTTTTAATTATTAATTCTTTATATTTTAATAAATTATAAATAATATTAAATATACTATCTTTTTATAATTTTTATTATTTTATTTTAATAATATTAATTATAATATATTAATAAAGATAATTATTTTATTTTAATTAAAATAATACCCTCTTTACTTTTTTATATTATATAATAAATAATTTAAATAAATCTTTCTAAGTAAGCTTTTTCTTTTCTCTTTATAAAATATAAATCTTATTTAGTAAATAAATAAGTAAATAAGAAAGAATATTAATTATAATTTCTTATATATTAAACTTAACCCTTAAAGCTTCTTTAAATATATATACTTATAGCTTAAATATTAATATAATTATATAATTAAACTTAATTTCCCTATTATAACTTTATTAAAGTAATCTTTAAAAGCTAAAATAAAGTAATTAAATTAAAAGTACTTTATATAAATAAAGGATAATAGTAAATTATATAATAATATTAATAAACTATTATTAATTATATTTCTTAATATTTCCTATTCTACTTATAATATTTTATATAAATTATCTTTAATTATTTTTTAATAATATATTCTATATATATATAATAATATTATTACTTTATTATAAAAAGTAATATAAAAGTTATAAATAATTAATACTTATATATCTAAAGTACTCGTTGGCTCATGTGGGGCTGCCGCCCCAGGCGATCCAACTTAGCAAGCTAAATTAGTCACAAAATTATAAAATAGCCACAAAATTATAAAACACCTCATTACCCCTCTCCATCTTTTTTCCCATACAATTTATATATAAACTAAGATCCTAATAACTAAAAGAGAGTATAACCATATCCACTTTTATTATCATACCCTTAGAAGCTAACCTGAAGGCAACAAGAGAGATATTACAATCGTGCGTATATTTTTCTAACGATTGCATATATAATAAGACTAAGAAGAAGCCTCTTATAGCACAGCAAGCTGCTGCCTGGTATCTAGGTGTATTATATGTAATAATCTTTAGGCTTATTAAGAAGCTTGAGTAAGAGGATAATGATTTTAAGTTATTAGTTGATTAATTAAGGTAATTAATAGATGAAGAAGATAAGGTTATTATTATTTTTATTATTTAGATATAGAGGTTTAGATTTTTAATTTTAAAGTTAGAAGTTGAGAATATTATTAATACCTTTTTATATAATAGAGATTTAAAAGTATAATTTATTAGTAAAATATAATATTTTTACTTTTATAATAATTATTTTAAGTTTTAGAAGATAATTTTAAAAGTTATTAATTAATTTTATAAGTTTTAGGAGATTAGTAGTATTAAGGATATTAAAAAGTTTTTTAAATAGCTTATTAAGATTATTAAGAATTATAAAATTAATATTTTTAAATATTAGAATATAAATTAATATAATATTAAAATTATTATATTTAAAAAAAAGTTTAATATTTTATTATATATATTAAATAGTAGATTTATACTTAGGTCCTTAATTCTTCTAATTATAAATCTTATATTATTATTAATATAAATAATATTATAAAAAATATAATTTTAATATAAATTATATTTAAAATATTTTTAATATTAAATTAAGTATATATTAATATTAATTTTAAAATATAATTTATCACTACTCATATCCTATCACACTGCTCATATCCTATTAGTTGTTTGATTGAACCGTTGTTTGCATTTCCTATTCTAGTATACCTTTCCTGCCTTTTTCCTTCCACTATGCTATATTTATAACTGTTCGATTCAATATATCAATCTATATAAAACCCTTATTCTTTATTTCCTTTAAAAATCTCTTTTAATTCTCTTTAAAAGAAGATCTTTTATATTTAAGTATATTAAAATACCTTAATATTAATTTTATTATCTATTATTACTTTTAAATAAAGATCTTATCCTTATTTAAAAGATTCTTTTTTTAAAAAGGAATTTGCATTCCTAAAAGATTAGCTTAATTCTAATCTAATCCTCTATATTATCTTACTTTTATATCTTTATTACTTCTTTCTAGAGTTTTTCTAGTTTTCAATCCTTTATATCCAGCTTAATATTATTAACTTGGATTTCTTAATGGATATATCGAGCCGTAGATTCCATTTCTAAAGGGCTATCGCCCTTATAAATAATGCATTATTTAAATATTTTAGTTATATATGTATATATTTTTAAAAGGGTCTGTTTGGTGTGTATTTAAGAGAGGGTTATTTGAGAGAGGTTTGTTTAAGTAAAATTCTTTCTTTTATTATATAAGGGTTCTATCTATTAAGGTTTTTATCTTGTGTTGCCTTTAGGCTTTAGAGTTGGTATAAAGGCGATTATACTAATTGATGTGAAAGTCTATTATGAGGTGTGCCTTTAGGTCCTGTGACCTTGTTGGCATCTTCCTTTCCTAAAAGGAAGAAAATAACTATATGAAAGATAAAATATAATTTATAATATTAAAAATAACCTTCTTTAATAATAAAATTATTTTTAAGTAAGTATAATATTTTAATAAGTACTTATAAGGTAAGTTAATAATAGTAAAGTATAAAGGAATTATTTTAAAGGAGTGGTTTGGTTATAATAAGTTTTTTAGAGATCTAATTTAATAATATATTTAATATAATATACTATTAGTTACTTATATTAAAAATAAAAAGATTTTTTGCTTTTTTATTCTAGATAACTTTTTTAGTTATAGTCTCTTTATATTTTATAAATATTATATTAAATTTAATATTATTTTAATTTCTTTATTATTTTATTTAATATATATATTATAATTTATAAATATTAGTATTTTTTAATCTTTAAAAAATATATATTAAAAGGTAATTTATTATATAATATAAAAAAATAATATTACCTTTATATACCTTAATTTTATAATTAATTTTTAAATAATTTAAATAATAAATCCTTTATATATAAGAATATATAATAATAAAATAATAAAAATTCTTTAATAAAAGATTTAAAAATAAAAATATTATTTTTACCTTTAAAAAAATTAACATTTTTCTTTTTATTACTAAGCTTATAATATAATATCTTCTCTATAAATAGATAAGAGTAAAGGAAATAATTCATCTTGCTTATACCTCCCTTTTACTACTAGAAACATACTTCTAATATATTTCTAATATAGTAAAATATATATAAAAAAATATAATAAAATTTTTAACTCTTTAACTATATAAGAGTTTAAGTAAATATATAATATTATTATTAAAATATTACTTCTTTAAATTATAATTAATACTTATATAAATAATTAATATATATATATTAAAAAATAATATTATAAGAAAAAAAGAAAAAAAGAAATAAATTTATAAAAGATTTCTTTTATAATATTAATCTTTAAAAGTTTTATAATTAGTAAGAAGAGTAAATTACTAAGATTTATAAAAAGAAAAATAAAGTATAGATTTATTTTACTTAATTAATATTATTTTAAAAGATAAAAAAGATAAAGGAAAAATAATAAAATAATAAAGAAATTATTATTAATAGAAATAAAAAGAAATTAATATTTAAAAAATAATTTTAATATATAAAAAAGAATAAGGAATATTTATCTATAAATATATAATAATTATAAATAACTTAATTATTTAATAAATAAATTAATAGATTTATAATAAATATAGATTTACTTTATAAAATTAAAGAATTAATTTTATATATTAAATATATCTTAAAGCCTTTTAATATAGTAAATTAAATTACTATATTAAATAATAATAATATTATAATTTTTAATTTAATCTAATTACTTACTAATAATAAAAGTAATAAAGCTAATAAAAATAAGGAAAAAGAAGATCTCCTATTAATAAAAATATCTTAAATTAATAAGGAGAAAAAGATCCTATAATAGTAATAATTATTATTATTAATTATATTATTAAGTAGCTTTAATTTATTTTTATTACTACCTTAAGAATATATTTTAATACTATACCCTTTATAATTACTATAATATATTATAAGCTATAAGAAAATTAAAGAGATTATTAAAGAAAAAAGAGCTATATAATAAGTAAGATTATATAGTTTATAGGATATAATATTAATGTAAATTATATAGGAAGTTGTTTAGAAGGTAGTAATGTATGGAGGCTTAGATAGTAGTTTTTGCTTTAAAATAATAGCTTGCATATATTTGGCTTAGTTTAATATTTTTAAATATTTTTAAATTTTACTTATTTATATTTTAATAAAAATTATAAATAGATTAATAATAATAAAAGATAAAATTCCCTGCAAAACACTGTAAAATTCGGCCTTCGCCGATGTCTCATAATTTTGTGGCTATCTCACAATTTTATGACCAACTTAGCTTGCTAAGTTAGATCGCCTGGGGCGGCAGCCCCACATGAGCCAACGAGTAATAGAATTATATTAAGTAAAGATTTTTAAAAGTTTCTTCTTCTTATTATACTTTTAATCTAATTAAACAAGCTTATTTATTATATAATTAATTAATTAATTAATATTTATTTTATTAAATAGTCTCTTTTAAATATAAGCTTAGCTAGAACGACTAAAATATAGCTAACTTAGCTAACTTAAACAACTTAACTGACTTAATTAGCTTAACTAGCTTAGCTAGCTTAGCTGATTTGCCTAATATGGTTGTAGCTACTAATAACCTCTTTAATCCTAATTTAGTTAAGAATATAATAATCATAATTACTTATTCTATTTTCTTAATAACTTTTAAGAAAGTTATTACTTTATTAATCTAATATTATATAATAAAGTTAAATCTATTAAATTATCTTTATTTTAGGCTAGAATATTAATTAATAATTTTTTATTTTATAATTTTATTTTATTTTCCACTTATAAAAGAATTATATAATTAAAAGTATTATAAAGAACTTTAATTACTTTTTATATTTTAATAAATAATAAAATAAATTTTAAATATTTTTAAATAATAATTTTAATTTTTTAAAATTTTATTTATTTAAAAATATATTATTTATAATTTTTTTTATAATATTTTATTATTTATTTATATATTCAAAATTATAATATATATATTTAAATTTTATAAAATATTACTTTTTATTTACTTTTTATTTACTTTTTATTTACTTTTTATTTACTTTTTACTTATTTTTTATTTACTTTTTATTTATTTTTTTATTTATTTTATACTTACTTTTTTAAATCTTATATTTTAATTAAAATATATAATTATTAAATAATAAAAAAATCTAAAATATTATTAATATTAATTAAAATATTAATATTTATATTTTTAATTATTAATTATTATATTTATATTTAAATATATTATTAAAAATATATATAATATTATTATTAAAAATATATATAATATTATTATTAAAAATATATATAATATTATTATTAAGAATATATATAATATTATTATTAAAAATATATATAATATTATTATTGTTATTAAAATAATAAATTATTAATTTTTTATTTTATTAGAAGTTAAAAATAAATTTAATAATAATATGAAAATATTAATTTAATTTTATAATTAAAATATAAATATATTTAATAATATTAATAATAAATAAAATAATATATAATATAATATCTTTTAATATTTAATAATTTATTATATTTCTTAAACCTTTTTTTTAATAAAATAAAGATATATTTACTAGATTAAATTGATTTTATATAAATATTTATTTTATTTTATATAAGCTTTATAATTATATATATATATATATTTATATACTTATATACTTATATACTTATATATTCTTATACTTATATATATGTACTTCTATCTTATTATATTATTCTAAATATTATCTATAATTCTAACCTTATTATAAGAATTAAATCATTTTATATAAGATACTACTATTTAAATTTATAAATTGATAAAATCCTAAACTAAATATAAAAGTAATCTATAAATATTAAGCCTTTTTTATATTAAATTAATTATTAAAATTAAAAAAAGCTAATACTTAAGTAAAAGTATATTTATTAGTATTAACTAAATCTTCTTTCTTACTTTAAATTAATTAAATATATATATATATTATTAATATTCTTTTAATAAAAAAGATAATTCTCTTTTAATAATTAAATTTAATCTTTATTTTACTATTTACTTTAATAAAATTTATAATAATAAATAAAATAAAGTATAATTTAATAATAATTATATTATTATTAAATATTAAATAGAAAGAAAAGGCACTTTTAATTACTTAAATAAATACTATCTAGCCCTCTCTTTTCCTTAACCTTAGTATATTTATTATTTATTTTAACCTCTTAACTTCCTTCTTTAATTTCAAAGATTATAAATAATAATTATTTATAAAGATTATTATTAATATATTTTTTAATATTTAAGTAATTTAGATTATAATTTTAAAGAATATAATATTTAAATAATATTATATTAAAAATAGTAAAAGATATATTTTAATTTATATTAAAAATATAATTTTAAATATAAATAATATAATTATTTATTTTTTAAAAATAATATAAAAAATCCTTAAAAGATTTATAAAATAATTATATAAGAGTTACCTTTAAACTAAATATTACTTCTTAATATTTAAAATAAAAAAAATCTTTTTATTAAAATTATAAAGATTAATATCTTTACTCCTTTATATATATAATAATTATAAAATAAATTCTATATTTATAATAATTGAATATATTATTTAAAAAATTAATAATAAATCTTATAATAACTTTTATATATAATATTAAATAAATTTTAAAAAATAAATAAATAATTATATTAATTATAATTAATATTTAAAATATATTTAATATAATATTAAAAAATAGATTTATATATAAACTTTACTTATAAAAGTAGCTAATCTAAATTATATTATAAATTATCTTTTTTATAATAAATAAAATAATAAAAATTAAATTTTAAAGTATAATAATTAAAATTAAATTACTTAAATATAAACTTTTATAAGAATTTCTTATATTATTAATTCTTTTTTTATTATATATAATTTTAATGCTTATATCCTATTATACTAATCATATCCTATTAGTTGTTTAATTAAACTATTATTTACATTTCCTATTCTAATACATCTTTTCCTTCCTTTTCCTTTTATTATTATATATTTTTAATTATTTTATTTAATATATATATCTATTTATTACCTTTATTATTTATTTTCTTTAAAAATCTTTTTTATTTATTATTTAAGAAAGATCTTTTATTTTTATATTTAATATTCTTAGATATTTTAAAATATTTTAAGATTAATTTTATTATTTATTATTATTTTTAAATAAAAGCTTTATTTTTCTTTATAAAGCTTATTTTTAAAAAAAAGTTTATATTTTTAAAAAATAAAATAGATTTTAATTTTATTATTTATATTATTTATTTAATATATTTTTTTATTTTTTTTAAAAATATTTAAAGATATTTTTAATTAATTAAATTAAATTAAATTTTATTAATTTAAATTAATTAATTAATATATTTAATTATAAATTTACTTTTTAAAAATTATTATTAATATAAATAATATATTATTTATAAATAAATATTTTAATTATATATATATATATTTAAAATTATATATTTAAAAGTTTTTTTCAATATATATTTAAAAGAGATTTATTTAAATAAAATCCTTCCTTTTATTATATATAATTTCTAATTATTAAGGTTTTTTTATTTTATATTATCTATTGGGACCAGTCTGCAATCGCAGGCTCAGCTGCTTTAGGCAGCAGCCTTGTGGGTCAGATAACCCACGCACACACACATAAATACCACAGGCTAGCCTAGATAAATAAAGAATAAGCAAGATTTATACACATCTTAAAGATCTAGTACTAGTATTAAAACCTACCTTCCCTTTAAATCTAATATTAATTAATAAAAAAATCTATAAATTAATTAAGATTTAAAGAAGAAATATTAGATATAATTATAATAAGATATATTAAAAGAAAGATATATAAATATTTTATAAAAAGTAAGTTTTTTATAAGATTTAATATAAATTTATAAAGGAGAGTTTTTAATAAATTTTTTAGATTTTTTTAAATCTTTTATTTATTATAAAAATTATTAAATTAAATAAAGATTAATATTTTAATTAAATTTAAAAATTAAAAATTTTTTTTATTTATTATATTATTATATTAATTTTTATTTATTTTAATAATTTTTTTTTATTATATTATTTTTATAATTATATTTATTAAATTTTATTTTTTTATAATTATTTTTTTATATATTTATTATTAAAAATAAAAATAATAAATAAAAATATTTATTTTATATTTAATTTTAATTAATAATAAAATAAAAATAATCTTTTTATATAAATTTAAAAATATAATAATAATATAATAATTAATTAAAAAAAAATAAAATTATTATAAAATAATTTTAATAATATATTAATAAAAAAATTAATAATTATATTATTTATATTATTAATATTTATAAATAATTTATTAAAAAAAATAATAAATTTATTAAAATTTTTTAAAATAATTTTTAAAATTAAAAGAAAAAATTTTTATAAAAAAAATAATTAATTTAATAAAAGAATTTTAAAATATTTTTTTTTAAATATATTAATATTTTTAAAAATAAATTAAAAGTTATTTTTAATTTTATTTAATTTTTATAAATTTAGATTATTATCTTTTTTTATTAAATAAGAAAAATATTTATATTTATATTATTAAAAAGAAATAAAAATAATATTATAATCTTTTTTTATTAAAGATTTTTTTTATTTTAAATATAAATAAATTTATTATAAAGAAATTAATTAAATTAAATAAAATATATATTAATAATAATTAATATATAAATAAGCTTTATAATTTTTAATTTATTAAAATTATTATTTTTAAAAATATATATAAATATATTATAATATTAAAAGATAATTATATAAAAGTATTACTTATAATACTTAATAATAAAGTAAAAAAATATTATATTAATTTTCTTTTTAATAAGGAATTTTTATATAAAATAATATATAAAATAATTAAAATTTATTTTAAAATCTTTAATATAATTTAATATTATTATAATAAATTATTAATAATAATACTTTATAATATAATAAATAAAAATCTTAATAAAAGTATATTTAAGAACTTTAATATACTTATTAATAAAATCTATTAAATTTATTAAAGTATTTATAATTATAATTAAAATAATAAAAAACTTTATTAAATCCTTTTAATAATAATTAATAAAATTCTAAAGATTAATATAATTAAATATTAAAATATAAAAACCTTTAAAAGATTAATAATTAATATTTATAAATTAATTAATATTATAAAAATAAATAAAAAATTAAGCTTATAATATAATATTATTATTTATTTTATTAATTATTAATTTACTTAAAATAAATAATATAATAATAATAATAATTAATTATATTAATTAAATTATTATTATTAATAATATAAGCCTTAATATTACTTCCTTTATAAAAAGATTAGATATTTCTTAATAAAATATTTAAAAAAAGAATATTAATAATATAAATAGAACTAGTTTAATATATAAAAATATAAAACTCTTTTATTAAATAAGAAATACTAAGTCTTCCTTATATTATATAAAAGAATAAAAAATAATAATAATAATCTTAATATAATATTAAAGATTATTAAAATTGTAAGAAGATAAGAGGTGTGTTATCTAATCCAATAGACCAAAAGATCAACCAATTCTCGCACATTGTGCGGGAATTGCACCTCACATCAGTATATAAGGCACTTCCTTACAAAAATATTTAAACTATCCACAAAAAAAAACTTTATATTAAAAATAATACTAAATATAATAAGAATTATTAATATATTATTAATCTTATTAATATTATTAAAAAAATAAAATAACTTAATATAATAATATACTTATAAAAAAAATATATAATTATTATCCTTTATAAACAATTATTTAAGTATATCTTAATAAAAGAAGATCTATATAAAATTAAATATTTATCTAAAGAAAATAATAATAATATATTCCTTATTAAAGAATATTACTTCAATAAGATCTTCCAAGGCATTCTACTTAATATAAAAGCCACTAATATATCTATAGCAAGCACCCTTTAGATAGAAGTTCTATTAAAGTTAATATTATTACTTAAGATTAACTAAGTATTATATTATAATATTATATTTAAAGCTAATTTTATAATATTAATAAAAATTATTTAAATATTTATAATATTAGATATTATTAAGTTTTATATTATTTTAATATTAATCCTTTTTCTTTTTTCTATTATTAATATAAATTAAATAAATATTAAATTAAATAATCTTTAAAATATACTTATTTAAAGTAAAAAAAAATATTAATAATTAAATAATAAAAATATTTATAGTAGATATTTAAGATTAAAGAATTAATTATATTTTATTTAATAAAAATAAAGTTATATTAGATTTATTAATAATTTAAATATTTTTTAATTAATTACTTAAAGAAGATTTTAAAATATATAAATTAAAAATTTAAGATTAAAGTATTAAAAAAGCTTATAAAAGTATATTAATATTATTAGATAAATAATAAGATTTTAAATTAATTTAGATTTACTTTAAAGAATAATTATAAATTTAATTATAAAATTATTATTAATATTATCTAAATTAATAATAAATTAGCACTTTATATTATTAATTTAATTATATTATTTTAAATAATCTATTTTCTTAAATTAAATAGATAAAAAGTAAAGGATATATAAGATATATTATAAGTATATTAGATTAATAATTACCTTAGCCTTTTTAATTAGATTATTTATAATATAGGTAGGAATTTTATATTTAATAAATTCTATTAATATATTTAATTATTAGTAATTAATATTAAGAAAGTTCTTATTAAATTCTATTATAATATTAAAAAAATAGAATAATACTATAGACTATTAAGATAGGCCTATAATATTATCAAAAACTTAAAGATATAATTACAAACTAATAGAAATTATAGATAATAATTAAAGCTATTAATAACTTTACTAGCCTAAATAGATTTATACTAATACTCCTTATATTCAAAGCCTACTCTTAAATAGCAAATAACTTCTTACCTATATTTACTATAGTATAATATACTAAAGCTATATATAAGGTAATTAATAAAATATATAAAATACTAATAAAATAATAAATTAATAATATACTTACTATATATAATAAATTTAATATAATATTAATTTATAAACTATTATTATAATTAAAAATATATATATAATAAAAGAAGAAAGATTAATAAAGCCCTTTTAGATTGATTATTATAAATAAGAAGATATATATACTTAATATACTATATAAACTAATAAACTTTAAAATAACTATAATTAAACCATTCTATTATAATAATATAAAGAAGAAGCTTTATAAGATTAGATTTAATAATAATAATAGTAATAAAAATAAAAAGCTAACCTTATATTTACTTTAAACTAAGATTATAATAGTACCGGTTAAATAATATTATAGAAAACTATATAAAAACCTATAATTACCTATAGCTAATATTATAATAGTTTTGGTTAAATAAGATTATAAAAGATTATAAAAATCTTAATTAATCAACCAGATATTTTATATAAATAAAGGAATTAATAAGGCTATTATTTATAATAAATTTAATATTATATATATTAGTGTAAAAGAAAAAGCTAATTAGAATCTAAGTTTATAACTCTATTAAAAAGGAAAGATTATAATATTAAGAAAACCTTATAAACTATCTAATTAAATTAAGATTAATATATTAATAAATTATAATACCTTCTTACTTAAGATATATAATATAATTAAATAAAAATAAGCAAATATTTAGTATATAATTAGTATATAAAATTAAAGATAAAGAAACTATATTATTATATAAGAAATTAAAATTATTTATCTAAGGATATAATAATAATAATAAATAATAAATCTTAATATAAATACTAGTAATTTAATATAATAATTAATAATTAATTATTATAATTATATTATTACTAATAAAGATAGATAATTTTTTATAATTAAAAGATATTATATAAATATATATATAATTAAATATAAAATTAAATAAAATTATATTTATATACCTCCTTAAATAAATAAAAAACTACTTTTCTAAAAATATAATTATAAAAATTATTAAATTATTTTATAATATTATAAAAGCTAGAATATATTAATAAATAATATACTTTAATTACTATTATAATAATCTTTAAATAATTATATTAACTTATAATCTATATTTACTTATTATAAAAATAAAAAAATTCTTTAATATTATAAAAATATAAATTAATAATATACTTAACCTTAATAATTAATAATTTTTCAATTTAAAAAAAAATTAAAAAAATAAAATTTATAATTAAGCTAAAATAAATATTAATATAAAAATAATCTCTTTTATTTAATAATTATAAACTAATTTATAATATTAATAAATACCTTAATTTTAATTAAAAAAAATAAATAAAAAAGCTTAAGCTTATTAATTTAAAATTAAAAATTATTAAATAAAAATATATTAAATAATAAGCTTAAAGAGTATATATTATAATAATCTACTAACTAAAGATATTATTTAACTTATTAACTATAATATAATATTAAAAATTATTTAATAAAAATTTTAAATAATTAAATAAATAATTATAATAATAAATTAATAATTAAAATTAAAAATTAAAATATATTTTAATTAATTTAAATATAATAAAACTTTTTATATTTATTAATAGATTATTTATTAATAATCTAAACTTAAGCTTTTAAATTAAATATATAATTATAATTAATAATAAAAAAATAAATAATATATAAAATTTATAATAAAAAAAATATTATTATATATAATTTTATAAAAAATTAATAAATAATTTAAAATACCTTAATATTTAAATTATATAATATAATCTAAGAAATAAATATTATTTATATTTTTAATATTATACTTTAATTAATTATAAATTAATTATATTTTTTATAAATTTTAATAATTATTTATATAAACTTACTTTCTTTTTATAAATATTTTATTAAATTAAAAATAATAAAAAAAAGTATTTTATAATTAATATTATAATTTTATAATAATTATATAAAAAATATAAAATATATAAAATATAATAAATTAATAATAATAATAATCTTATTAATATTATAATAAAAATATCCTTAAATAAAATATTAAAATAATTTATTAATTTAAATAAAATAATAATTTATATTAAAAATTAAATTAAATATAATAATAAAAAATTATAAATATTACTTACTTAAATATAAATACATTAATTTTTATATTATTATTCTATTTATTAATTTTATTAATTATATATATTTTCTTACTTTATATTTAATATATTTTATACTAATAAAAAGAAAATTCCTAATATTAGAACCAATCTATAATTATAGGCTTGGCTACCTTAGACAGCAGCCCTGTAGGTTAAGTAACCCACGCACACACACATAAACACCACAGGCTAGCCTAGATAGATGAAGAATAAGCAAGATTCACACACACCCTAGAGACCCGGCACTAGTGCTAAAACCCACCTTCCCTTTGAATCCAACATCATCTTTAAGCTTTAAAGTTAGTATAAGAGCGATTGTACCAATTAATATAAAAGTTTATTATAAGGTATACCTTTAGGTTCTATAATCTTATTAACATTTTTCTTTTCTAAGAGGAAGAAAATAACTATATAAAAGATATTATATATAATTAAATAAACTTATTAAGTAAGATAAGAATAATAAGATTATCTTTAATTTAAATAAAATAAAGATTATATACTTTAATTATAAGTAAAATAATAATATTAATCTACTAGTATTTTATAAAGATATACTAAAAATAGCTAATAAGGTACTTTATTAATTAAATATCTAGCTAGATTATAAATTAAAATTTAATTATTATATAAATATATATTAAATTAATATTCTTTTATAATATAAAAGTTTAATTTTTAAATAAAATAATAATAATTAATTATAAAAAAGACTAATATATAAATATAATTAATTAAATAAATAAAATATATAAAACTTTTATAATAATATTTAGATTAATAGCCTTAATTTAGTTAATAATTCTCCTTTTAGTCTTTTTTAAAAAAATAAATATTCTATAAGTTAATTAAATTATAAAAACTTAATATTAAAAATTTATAATTTATATATATTATCTTAATATAAATTATTTATTTACTTATAAAATAAAATATAATATATTTAAAAAATTTAATTATAAAATTATTAAATTTTAAAGATTTATATATTTTACGTTTAAAATATTATATTTTAAATTTTTTATTTTTTTCTTTTATTTACTTTTTTTAAAATCTATTTAAAGAAAATATAATAAAGTTTTTTTTTAATAAATAAAATAAATTTTATTTTAAAATATTATAATATATATAAATAATTTAAAAAAAAAGAAAATATTAAATATAAATTTATAATATATTATAATAATTAATAATATAATTATAACTTTAAATAATTTAAATTAATTAAAATATTTAATATTAAAATTAAAAATATATTTAAAAGCTTTAAAAAGCTTTTAAAATTATCTTCTATTTATTAAAGATTTATATATATTTAAATAATATATTAATTATTAAAATAATAAATAAGAAATTATTTAAATTATTATAATATATATTTTTTAATAATTATATTTTCATTAAATATTAAATTAAAAAAAGCACTTTTAATTACTTAAATAAATACTATTTAGCTCTCTCTTTTCCTTAATCTTAGAATCTATATAAGGTTTATTTATTATCTTTCTTAATTTCCTTAATTTATATTATTATAAATAAATCTTACTTTATCTTTAATTTTATTTAATTAATTTTTATACTTATTATTATAAATATTTATAATAAAATTCTTTTTTATTAAATCTAATTTTTTAAATATAAATTTATTATATTTTTATATAATATCTTTTATAATTTTATATTTTTTTTTAATAAACTTTTAATTATTTATATTAAAATTAAAAATATAAAATTAAAAATATAAAATTAAAATATTTAAAATTTATATATAATAAATTTTATTTTTTAAATAATTATAAATTTAAAAATATAAATATTTATATTTAATATATTTTTAATAAATTTTAATTAATATTTAATATATAATTTAAAAGATAATTATTTATAAAAAGTATTATTAATATATTTTTTAATATTTAAATAATTTAAATTATAATTTTAAAGGATATAATATTTAAATAATATTATACTGAAAATAATGAAGAATATATATTAAGAATTATAATTTTAATAAAAGAAGTTATTTTAAGTATAATTATTTAAGTTTTTATAAGGATAATTTTATTATAAAATTAATTATATTTTAGTTAGGTAAATTATATAATTAAACTTAATTATATCTACTACTATTATAACTTTAAAGCTCTCTTTAAATTAGAGCTTATCATTTATTAAAATAATATATATTTTTAAAATATTAAAAATTATTACTTTTATAAATAATAAAAGTCTTTAATATATATTTTTTATTATTATAAAATATTATTTTATTTATAATTAAAATTAATATTTTTAATATAAAAAGTAATTTTCATAAATTATAAGCTCTAACCTAGAGGGAGCTCTAAAGCTATAATAATAATAAATACAATTAAGTTTAACCATATAATTCACTTAACTAAGATACAATTAACTATAAAAAGTAATATTTTATATAATAAAAGTAATATTTTATATAATAAAATTAAATTTTAATAAATTTATAAAATATATAATAAAAATAGATTTTTTAATAAAGATTTATTTTTATTAAATATAAAATAATAATATATTAATATAATTTAATTCTTTTTAATATTATATATATATATTTTTAATATATTTCTTTTATTTAAATATTATTTTTTTTAATTTTTTTAATATATAATAATATATTAAAAAATAAAATTTATTATATATAAATTTTAAATACTTTATATTTTTATTAATAATTTTAATATAAATAATTAAAATTTTATTTAAAAAAAATAATAAATTTTAAAAAAAAATAATATAAAAATATAATAAATTTAAATTTAAAAATTTAAATTTAAAAAAAAAGTTTTATAATAAATATTATTAATAATAAATATAAAAATTAAATAATTAAAATTTAAAGAAAAATAAGGTTTATTTATAATAATATAAATTAAAGAAATTAAGGGAGATATAAGGTTAAGGAAAAAGGAGGGTTAAATAGTATTTATTTAAGTAATTAAAAGTGCTTTTTTTTATTTAATATTTAATAATAATATAATTATTAATATATATAACGTATATGATAAGCGAGCATCGCAGACAAGCAAGCGTCGCAAAAATCCCTCATACACATTACAAAACATTTGATCAACTGCTTTACAACAACTAAACATGTCCCAATTGAATACTAAGGCTAAAACCCTTCTTGCCCTTCAAGCCCTTCAGAATAACCAAAAAATAAGCACCCAAAAGGCCGCAAAGATATATAAGATCAATGAGCATCAACTATATTGTTAGCAAAAGGGAATTCAGTCTCGAAGTAATACTATTCCTAATTCACACAAGCTATCTAATCTAAAAGAAGAGATCATTATTCAATTTATCCTAGACCTAAATTCACGAGGATTTCCCCTAAGGCTATATGGTATTAAGGAAATAACCAATTAATTACTTGCTGACTGAAATGCATTATTTATTAGTAAGCACTAGACTTTAAACTTTATTAAATACCACTTAAAGCTTAAAATGTAATTCTTTTGTAAATATAATTATAAAAGGGCTAAATACAAAGATCTAAAGATAATTAATAACTAGTTTCAGCTTATAGCTAATATAATAAGGAAATATAGTATTTAATTAGATAATATATATAACTTTAATAAAATTAGCTTTATAATAGGTATTATTATAAGTGGAATGATTATAATAGGTATAGAAAGGCATTCAAATCCAAAATTAATCCAGCCTAGAAACCGGGAATGGATAACAATAATTTAAGCTATTAATACAAGAGGCTAGGCTATCCCGCCATTTCTCATCACTGTAGGCTAATATCATCTTACCAATTGATATCAAGAAAGCAACCTCCCAGATAATTAGGCTATTATAATTACCCAAAATGGCTGGACCGATAATAAAGCAGGTCTTAAGTAGCTGAAGCACTTTAATCATCATATAAGTAATTAATTAATTAGTTGCTATCATCTTTTAATCCTTAATAGCTATAAAAGTTACCATTTAATTAAGTTTAAGAAATATTGCAAGGACAATAAAATCATTACACTTTATATACTATCTAATTTATCTTATCTACTCCAGCCACTTAATATTATATACTTTAGGTCACTAAAAATAGCATATGGGAAGGAAATAGAGCACTTGATCAAATGCTTGATAACCCATATTTCAAAGGCCAACTTCTTCCCAGCCTTTTATAATGCATATAAAGCCACTATAATAGAAAAGAATATTAAGGTAGATTTTAAAGGAGCCAGACTTGATCCTCTAGATCCAGAAAATATTATATTAAAGCTTAATGTGCGGTTACAGACTCCAATACCATTTAATCAAGCAGTTGACCCACCTATATCTTGGACATCAAAAACTCCAAGGACTATTACTAAGACCAGCTCACAGTCTGAATATCTTGAAAGGTGAATTAGAAGGCTTTAAAGTACCTCTCCAAAGTCTATTATTAAGGCATTATTATCACTTTCTAAAGGAATAAAGGCTGTTATGTATAAGATGGTATTAATAAAGGCTAAGATCTAAGATCTTCAATAAGCAAATAAGATACTTAGCAAACGCCGAAGAGCAAAGAGAACTAGACTGCAAGATGGAGGGACAATGACAGTAGCTAGTGCAAGGGAAGCAATTGATCAAATGGAAGCCAATGCACAAATACAGACAGAAATATTGTAAAGTGGTAGTCGAGGGAAGTTAGTGCGACCGATCGGAAGGCATTGTAGGACTTGTGGCAAGACTGGTTATAATGCAAGGATATGTTAGGTAGTTATTGAGATCTCTAAGGAAGAGAAAAGCGATTAGAACTAATTGATCGGATGCTTTGTAGTGTTTTTATCTTGATTGAAAAATGAGGTGTGGTGAAAAGTGTGATGCTCGCTTGTTTGCGACGCTCGCTTATTATGTACGTTATATATATAAAATAATAATATTAATAAATAATAAAAAAATTATATTTTTAATATTCTAATATTAACTAAAAAATTTAAAATAAAAATATAATAATAAATTATTAAATATAAAAAAATTTAAATATATAATAAAGAAAAAAAGAACTATATTATAAATATTTATATATAATACCTTTATAACTTATTTAACTTATATATCTTAATCTTAACTAATTAAAGATATTACTCTAGATTATAAAAAAGAAAGAAATATATATTATTTTAGAATATAATATAATATTAAATGTTTAGATAGATTAAATAATTATCCTACTAACCTAGCACATCTTTTTACTCCTATAAGAGGTTGGCGGAGACTTTGTGCTCGCAAGACGGAAATATAACACACACACACACACACACTTAAGGGCTTCGAAAAGCAGTGACCGATTATGAATGAATTTTGTGGGCGGTCACCGCTGTTCCCTAGTATAAAAGTAATGTTACGATCTCGAAGGGAAAATAAGGGATATCTGAGATATAGAGGATTTCTAGTCCCTAGCTAGCTAGCTGACCTGTTTTCTGACCAATCAGCTGACTAGTCATGTGACTAGCTGGAAGGAAGTTTATAAAAGGAAGCTGTTTAGACCTCTTTCCTTGGAAAAAAGAGGCATCTTTAATATATCAATTTGATCCCTATTTTTAGCTGCTTCAACCTGCCTTTTAGGGCTCCCTAGAGCTCTAGGTTGTAACAAGTAATTATATTAATACATTTAAAAGTTTATTATAAGGTGTACCTTTAGGTCTTATAACTTTATTAATGTCTTTCTTTTCTAAGAGAAAGAAAATAACTATATAAAAGATATATATTAATAATTTATTAAATATAATAAATATATAAATAATATAATTACTACTTATATCCTATTATACTAATTATATCCTATTAATTATTTAATTAAACTATTATTTATATTTTTTATTTTATTTTTCTTACTTTTTTCCTTTTTTTCTTTTTATTATTATATTCTTATAATCCTTTTATTTAATATATTAATTTGTTTATAATTTTCTTTATTTAATTCTTTTAAAAATTACTTTTATTTATTATTTAAATTTTTTTTTAATAATTATATTTTTATTAAATATTAAATATAAAAAAAAATGCACTTTTAATTACTTAAATAAATACTATCTAGCTCTTTTTTTTAACCTTAAAATCATTTTCCTTAATCTTTATACATAAACCTTACTTTTTTTAAATTTTAACTATTTAATTCTTATATTTATTATTATAAATATTTATAATAAAACTTTTTTTATTGTTAGAGGTTATAATACAGTGGAAGGTAAAAGGATAAGCTTAAAATTAAGCTTATTGAATAAGTATATATTGTATTATTATCTTTATTTTTGAGGGGCTATATATTATATATATAGATGAATATTTCCTTTATTAATAAGTAATTATATTATAAATTAATGATTTATAAGTTTTTATATTATAAATCAATGATTTATAAGCCTTTTATATTATAAATCAAAATATTTGATTTTTCTATACAGTATATATAGTATTATTAATACTATATTAGCTTATAATAATAAGAAAAAATTCAGCTATTTAATAGTTTAACTTTTATCTTTAAAATTTTAATATTTAGAGAGTTACTTTAGCTTATTATATTTATTATATTTATTATTTTATAAGTTTTTATTTAACATTTATTAAATTTAATTTTTTAAATATAAATTTATTATATTTTTATATAATATTTTTTATAATTTTATATTTCTTTTAAATAATTTTTTAATTATTTATATTAAAATTAAAAATATAAAATTTAAATATTTAAATTTATATATAATAAATTTTATTTTTTAATAAATTATAAAATTAATATTATTATTTATATTTAATTTATTTTTAATAAATTTTAATTAATATTTAATATATAATATAAAAAATAATTATTTACAAAAAATATTATTAATATATTTTTTAATAAATAAATAATTTTAATTATAAAAAATATAATATTTAAATAATATTATATTAAAAATAATAAAAAATATATATTAAAATTTATAATTTTAATAAAAAAAATTATTTTAAATAATAAAATTAAAATTTAAAAAATTTATTAAATAAATAAATAAAATAATTTTTTTTATAAAAATTTATTTTTAATAAATATAATTTATTATTTTTTATAAAATTTTTTTTAATTTATATATATATATATTTTTAAATTTTTTTTATATTATTTTTTAAATATAATATAATTATAATTTAAAAAATTATTTATTATTTTTATAATAAATAATTAATAAATAATTTAAAATTATATTTATAAAATTTTTATATTAAATAAAAAATTTATAATAAAAATATTATAATAAAATATTAATTAAAAAAATATAATAAAAAAAAATAAAAATTATAAATAATTTTTTTCAAAAATAAATTAATTATTTAAACATATATATTTAATATAATTAATTAAAATTATTTATTTTATATTTTTAAAATAAATAAAAAATTTATAATATTTATATAATAATTTTTTTTTAAAAAAAATAAATTAAATTAATATTTTAATTAATTACTTTTAATTTAATTAACTTAATATATCTTTTTACTTTAAATAAAAATTAATAATAACTTAATACTTATAAAACAAAAATATAACACACACACACACACATAACTAGCCTAGCACATCTTCTTACTCTAAACAAAGGTTAGCAAAGACTTTATACTCGCAAGACGGAAATATAAAACACACACACAGCTACTATACCAGGGCGCGAAACTCCCCGGCGGAGATCATCGCACGCCCAGCATCGCGGCCTCCAGCTAGCATAGCGAGCATCAGCCGCTTCTTTAAACAGCGATTGAGATATTAGCTGCTTGACTTCTTAACTGCTTCTAGCTAAACGTACATATCTTATTATATAGTTAACTAGTTATTCGAATAATATGCATTAAAGAAATATATATGATAAAATCATATCTTACCTAAAAAGAGTATGCTACTACCGAGGCACTCTCAACACAGTGTCTCTCAGCGTTTACCACTATATGGGCCTCTGCCAGTGCGTACCTACTAAGTCCTGACCGCCTTTAATGGCTTAGCCAACAGGCTTGTCCGTGATTACCACTTGCAATGTCGCTAGAAGCGGCAAGTACCTTGGCGGAAAACGTTGAGCGACTGCGGAGCACGTCTATACCCCACGTGACAGCAACTGTCACCTTTTGCACTGACCATGGAACACTCATTGCCACAAATCTTGTACCTGGCCTGTCGGCAGTTACTCACAGGGCCGTGATCGGGGCCCTCTTTTTTTTTTTTACTCACAGGCCCTAGACGATCGATGTGGGCCAACACCACCCAGCCAAGGAACTTCTCCACGAATCTTGGACCAAACTCAAGAGGCAACTGGTAACATCTAGGTGTTTTGCACAGGCAAAAGAGCAAGTCTGCCACTGAAGTGCGATTCGACATGGCAGAAGCCAAGGAACAAGGTCCCGAGAGGATCTCAATTCTGGGCGAGGCCAATATCATCGTCGACCACGGCCTCTGGCTTGACTTCGTTGCGGATGACCTCGTCCAGAATATTCCAACCTCGACTTACGTCCTCATCACTGATACGAATCTCTTTAGCACCTATGTTCCTTCATTTCAATCCCGTTTTGAGATTGCTTCTGCTGGTAAATCGACTCGACTGCTCACATATGCTATTCCACCGGGTGAAGCATCCAAGAGCCGTGAAACAAAGGCCGAAATCGAAGATTGGATGCTGTCTCAGCAATGCACTCGTGATACTGTCATTATTGCACTTGGTGGCGGAGTCATGGGAGACATGATTGGCTATGTTGCCGCAACTTTTATGCGCGGTGTTCGCTTTGTCCAAGTTCCCACGACCCTCCTTGCCATGGTTGACTCATCCATTGGCGGCAAAACTGCAATTGACACACCAATGGGGAAAAATCTCGTTGGAGCCTTCTGGCAGCCTCAGCGCATATATATTGACCTGTCTTTCTTCGAAACGCTACCTACTCGCGAGTTCATCAACGGTATGGCTGAGGTGGTTAAAACCGCTGCCATTTGGAACGAGGCTGAGTTTGCGATACTCGAGGAATCCGCCCCCCGTATTCTAGAATGTGTCCGATCCAAAGCTTCTGGCCGCTTGGAACCTATCAAAGATGTCCTCAAGCGCATCGTTATTGGTTCTGCCAGAGTCAAAGCTGAGGTTGTCTCCAGTGATGAGCGAGAAGGTGGTTTGCGCAACCTTTTAAATTTTGGGCATTCAATTGGTCATGCCATTGAAGCTATTCTTGCTCCGCAGCTCCTTCACGGCGAGGCTGTAGCAATTGGAATGGTTAAAGAAGCCGAACTCGCTCGCCATCTAGGAATCCTCAGCCCAGGTGCCGTCGCCAGGCTTGTCAAATGCATTGCTAGCTATGACCTCCCAACTTCTGTCAAAGATAAGCGAGTCGTCAAACTGACGGCTGGGAAGGAGTGTCCTGTTGATGTTCTCCTTGAGAAGATGGGTGTTGATAAGAAAAATGATGGCAAAAAGAAGAAGATTGTGTTGTTGTCAGCTATTGGGAAGACATACGAGCCCAAGGCAACTGTTGTGGAAGACAAGGCAATCAGAGTTGTACTTTCTCCTGCTATCAAAGTGATGCCTGGAGTCCCAGGAAGCTTAAAGGTCACAGTGACCCCCTGGCTCGAAGAGTATATCTAACCGTGCCCTTATTCTGGCGGCACTGAGTTCAGGGACCTGCCGCATCAAGAACCTTCTCCACTCCGACGATACTGAGTACATGTTGTCGGCAATTCATCAACTAGGCGGCGCTTCTTATTCCTGGCAAGATGCTGGAGAAGTTCTCATTGTTAACGGAAAGGGTGGTCGTCTCCAAGCGAGTAAGGAGCCTCTTTATCTTGGTAATGCTGGCACTGCCTCTCGCTTTCTGACAACTGTTGTCGCTCTTTGTGCCCCAACCGAGTCCACAGGCTCCAGTGTTCTCACGGGAAATGCCCGCATGAAACTCCGACCCATTGGCCCATTGGTTGATGCGTTGCGATCAAACGGTGTAGAAATTGAATATCTCGGTCGCGAAAAGAGTCTCCCGGTTCGTGTTGATGCAGCGAGAGGCTTTAAGGGAGGCGTGATTGAATTGGCTGCGACGGTCTCATCTCAATACGTATCGTCCATCCTTATGGCAGCACCATACGCCAAGAATCCAGTAACACTACGATTAGTAGGGGGCAAGCCCATTTCCCAGCCATACATTGACATGACCATCTCTATGATGGCCTCGTTCGGTATTCAAGTTACACCATCTTCGGAGGAGCCAAACACCTATTACATTCCACAGGGTGTTTACCAGAGCCCAGCTGAGTACACAATTGAGAGCGATGCCAGCTCTGCGACATACCCCTTGGCGGTTGCTGCCATTACGGGAACAACCTGCACTATTCCTAACATTGGCTCTAAATCACTCCAGGGCGATGCCCGATTTGCTGTCGATGTATTGAGGCCTATGGGATGCACTGTCGAACAGACTGACTATTCAACTACAGTTACTGGCCCAGCCCCTGGCCAACTGAAAGCACTTCCTCATGTCGACATGGAGCCTATGACTGACGCTTTTCTCACGGCTTCAGTTTTGGCCGCAGTGGCTGAGGGCAAGACCCAAATCACTGGTATCGCCAACCAGCGAGTAAAAGAATGTAATCGAATTGCAGCAATGAGAGAGCAGCTGGCCAAGTTCGGCGTTCTTTGCAACGAACTTGAAGATGGGATTGAGGTTAATGGTGCGGCCCAGAACGGTGGTCTTTCAACCCCCAAAGTCGGTATACACTGTTACGATGACCATCGTGTCGCCATGAGCTTCAGTGTGCTTGCGACAGCAGCCCCCAGTCCTGTTCTTGTGACTGAGCGTGAGTGTGTTGGAAAAACTTGGCCAGGCTGGTGGGATATTCTGTCCCAATCCTTCAAGGTTGAACTCGAGGGAGAAGAACCAAGCACCGACGCCCATGATGAAAATATCAGTGATGCGCCAAAAGACCGCTCAATCTTCATCATTGGCATGCGAGGCGCTGGTAAGACTACAGCTGGTGGGTGGATGGCAAGATTGCTTGACTGGACATTTATCGACCTGGATCAAGAACTTGAAAAACGCGCTGGCTGCACGATTCCTGAAATGATTCGGGGCAAATGGGGATGGGAAGGATTTCGGGAAGAGGAGCTGGCCCTTTTGCGGGACGTTGCAGACAAGAAACCCCATGGCCACATATTTTCTTGTGGTGGGGGCATCGTGGAAACACCAGAAGCAAGACAGGTTTTAAAGGAGTATGGCAAAAATGGCGGCCGTGTCCTTCTGGTTCACCGAGATACTGACCAGGTTGTGGAGTACTTGATGCGCGACAAATCTCGGCCCGCTTACACGACCGAAATTCGATCCGTGTATGAGCGCCGCAAGGACTGGTACAATGAATGCTGCACCCTTATTTATTACAGCCCTCACCCGGAAACATCTGACACCCAAAAGGAGATTCCTCACGATTTTCAACAATTTGTGGCGTCGATATCAGGGAGAAACAACCACCTCGGTAAGGTAGCCAGCAAAGACCACAGTTTCTTCGTCTCCTTAACGCTTCCTGACCTGAGCGAGTCTGCACATTTGATTCCACAGGTTGTGGTTGGGTCTGATGCTGTAGAACTTCGTGTTGATCTCCTTAGAGATCGCTCGGTCGATTCAATTGTTCGACAAGTGTCTCTGCTTCGGTCTTTGGCGAGAATTCCGATTGTATTTACTTTGCGGACTGAGTCTCAGGGCGGTAAATTTCCTGATCAGGCTTTCGAGGAAGGCTTAGAGCTGTATCGGCTAGCTCTAAGATTGGGTATCGAGTATATTGATGTTGAGATGACGCTTCCCGAGGACATGATTCAAGCCGTCACCGAATCCCGTGCTAACTCACGCATAATTGCCTCGCACCATGATCCCCAAGGGACATTATCATGGAAGAACGCCTCATGGATGGCATTCTATAACCGTGCACTTCAGTATGGTGATATCATCAAGTTGGTTGGAATTGCCCGGAAAGAGGAAGATAACTTCGACCTTGCCAAATTCAAGACAAAAATGCTAGCGGCACAAAAAACACCCATCATTGCCATGAACATGAGTAAAGCCGGAAAGCTTAGTCGAGTTCTCAATAGGTTCTTGACCCCCGTTTCTCATCCCGCCCTCCCTTTCAAGGCTGCGCCAGGCCAGATGTCTGCAGCCGAAATTCGCCGCAGTCTTGCGCTTCTCGGTGATTTGGATCCCCTCAACTTCTATCTCTTTGGAAAACCCATCTCAACATCGCGATCGCCAGCCCTTCACAACACTCTATTCGGACATGTAGGACTTCCACACCAGTACCATCTTCTAGAAACGGATCAAGTTGCAGATGTAAAGGATGTCATTCGGGCCCCGGATTTTGGAGGTGCATCGGTCACGATTCCTCTGAAGTTGGACATCATGGCCTATGTTGATGAGCTTTCTGTGGCTGCCAAGACCATCGGTGCTGTCAACACCATTATTCCTCTAAGCAATATTGATAACAACGGACCCCGCAGGCTTCTTGGCGATAACACCGACTGGAAGGGCATGGTTTATGCTCTTCAGGATGCGGGTGTTGAAACTCAGGAACAATCAGACTCAGACCGTGCGGCTATGGTGGTTGGGGCAGGAGGTACAACTCGTGCTGCCATCTTTGCGCTACATGCTCTCGGCTTTAACCCCATCTATGTGGCTGCTCGGGACTTGAATAAAGCAAACGTACTGACCGGCGACTTCCCAGTCGAGTACGGACTACAAAGCTTGAGCGACGTATCTGATGTAGACAAGGTGTCAACAAACCTCCAAGTCGTCATAAGTACCATTCCCGCAGATCGCCCCATTGACACTGGCCTGCAAAAGCTAGTCGCCCTTGTCCTCGGTCGCCCTCCGGTTGATGAGACTCAGCGAATCCTTCTTGAGATGGCCTACAAACCAAGTCATACGCCAATCATGCAGCTGGCTGAAAAGGCTGGTAATTGGTCCACCATTCCTGGTCTCGAGGTCCTGGCTTCACAGGGCTGGTATCAAGTAAGTTTGGCCCACTCAGAGCGAGAGAGGGACTTGTGCGTATACTAATTGTCTACTTAGTTCGAAAGCTGGACTGGAATTACCCCCGTCTATGCCGATGCTCGTGCGGCCGTCCTAGGCTCCTGATGTACTACATAGTAATGTCACCGTACATATTGGTGGTGTTTAGTCCAATTACTATGATCAAGAAATCTAAGGCTCTGGTGGCCAAAGAGAGCAAATACAGAAAATGATTTTTTAATGATATAAAGTAAAACACTGTCAAGTGATGTCTTCGATTGTTCTAGCCCATTACATATTACCAGGGAACCTTGCTCTGGACACCGGCCCGGAAATACCAAGTAATCCTAAGTCCACATCGCCAAAACTAGCCAAGAAAGGATCCATCTCCATCGCGATAATCAAGCCTCACTTCAATAAATACAAATGTACCTAGTCCATCCTAATGATGAATGATCATCAAAAATTACGTACGAAAGATGGGGAGATGATGTTATCGAGTACAGAAACTTTGTTCAAACTGAGGCAGTGATGGATACGCACTTTCCTCTGAAGCAAGCAATTGATGGATACACCTTAGGTGCTCAAGTCAAACCAGTGATACTCTATATCGTCATCGGGCTAGAAATTTAGGGTCAGTGGTGTCAGTATGGGGAAGGGATGAGCGGCACGGAACGGAAAGTGAGGTCATTAATCATGTTTCTTCAGATTATATCATATCATACATCGTCTATGTTATAGTAAAATCCCGCTAAACGAAGCTCAAAGGGGGAAAAAAGGAAAAAGGAAAAACAAAAATGAAATCAGCCACAAGATGAAACCAGTACCCATAAGTGATCGGCCGGCTATCCGTAGTTCCCATCTCGTCGTGACATCGTATAACCCCATAATAAGAATGCATCCAGTGGGACAGGATCCAAACCCTCCACTTTGAACATGTGAATAACCCACTCACCTAACCAAAAAGAAACAAAACCAAGGCAAAAGAGTACATGTACATGTAAACTGACGGAGAAAAAAATCCCCTCTTTTTTTTTTTGTCTAGACCAGTCCCACCAATACGCCCCGACTGAACCCAGGTGCACCCGGCCAGCCATTGTCAACCTGAGTTCCAGGGCAATTCGCGTTGTTTGTAGTGAAGTTTAGAGTTACATTGGGCAATGGAAGGGCACCCAGCGCCACTTCCATATCCTTCGATTAAGCCAGAAGTAAACTGGATCAAAAAAGCAAGACAGCAAGCATGCCGTCATCCATTGCAGGCGCCATGTCATCATCACAGAGCGGTGGTGATGGCAGAAAGTGGGGGCAATGATGTCAATGGATATAGCCATGACGTCACGGTTGGACCCTGCAGGACCCTGCAGGACCCACAATCCAAACGAGGGAGCGTGGCCCGCTTCCAGCGCATGCTCGAATCGAGGAATACCCCAATCCCAATGGCCGGTCAGTGAGAGGACCACGTCATGCAGCATCATCCGCTCCCTCACCTGAGACCATTGAGCGAGACCACCGGGAGTCACCACCAAGCCTCGTGGGGTAGGGAGGATACTTTCAGGCAGTTCAGGCTCCTCCACGACGACGGTGCTTCCCAGGAAGCTCCACGTCAGGATGGCACACCCGGTAGTGTCTCGTTAGGGCATCTGCTCTGCTAAAAGTCTTCTCCTCGGTGCACAGGTTGCATCGCACCTTTTGTTTGCGTGCATTGTGGATCGTGTCCTCGTGTCGGGTCAAATCGTAGGGTCGGGAAAAGATTGTATTGCACGGCTTGCCAGTGCTTGGGTTGATCCGATCACATCGATGGGGGCCAGCTTGTGTGTTTAGGAGATTCGACGTCATGCCTCCCATCTCACGAGGGCGGGGCCCTCCTAGGATCTGTGTCTGCCGATGACCTTCCCGCTTGTGCTTCTGGAGCAAAGCGGGTGTCTCAAATCGCAGAGAGCAGCCATGATATGTGCATGTGTAAGTTCCTCCATCGGCGGTGGTGCCGTTAGGCCGACCCATGTGAGTAGGCGTGTTAGTCCTGGATCCGGTAGAGCTGGATCCCGCTGAACTGAGGCGTGGAGGAGTATCGTGTACTGTGCGGGGGTTTGCGACAAACGGGTATTGTTGCGGAACCGTGATTCCCGTAGGCATGTGTGAGGGGATGTAGTTAAATTGGTTGTTTTCGTGGGCATTGGCATCTTGTGAGCCTTGAGATGCCAGTACTTTGTTAAATTGATCCATCTCGAAAGCGGTCGAATCTTGAGGGAAGAGAGGGAAGTTTGTTTCGCCATCCGGTTCGTTAAACTCCAAGATAGCATCCTTTGGTGAGATGGTCTTGGGAGTCTCAGGCTCCGCACGCTGAGTCATATGCTGGTGCAATTGCGCCTCTTGCTGCGCCTTGCTCTGTTCGCGCATTCTCTGCGCTGTATTAAAGGGCAAACTTTGCGTCATGGGAACCGTTCCAAAGTCGTGGTTAGGAGAGAGAGCAAGAGGAGATCCAGTGCAGAATGGAGAACGGCCGCGTGATGAAGTCGAGGTTGGCGAGTGAGCTGCGCTGAGATGCTGGGTATTTGCAGCATGAAGGCGCTGGCTGAAGACGTCGTTGCTCGGTGAGACGGCCATCTGTGGTTGTGAAGGGGGTGTCGATGTAATGGCAAAGTTGGGGCTGTATAATTCATCCCCATAAACATCTGTCATTGTCCTGTCCAGTTTTGGAACATTGGCGAAGCCTAAGGAAAGAAAGTGTGAGTTATCGCTGTTGCATCCGGATGGGGCGGAGGTAATTCCTTTCCGCCACCTCTCCAAGGTGTCAGACTCACCAACTGTTGGAGTGGCAGGTGAGTCACCTGCGATGGAGCTCGCCACTGAGGCAGGATGGGATCGCGTTGAACCGTTGTTGAAGTCAGGCGCGGGAATCAGGCCTCCTCTGTCTATCCGAGGCTTGCCGCTTGGGCCTGAAATCGCAATTGGGTATGCCATCTCGGGGATGACTTGGTCGATACCCCCACAGCCTTGATACCCAGAGTAAGGGGCGACCGTCTTGGCGAGTTGGTAATACGAAGTTTGATTGGGGCCACAGGTACTGTTGGAGGTCGATGTGCCGTCGTGTACAGCGTTTGTGATAGAAATATGAGGGTTCGAGGTGTTTTGGTTGAATGGAGAAGAGGGAGTAGCGTTGGAAGACCCCAGAGACGACAATGAAGATTCGCGTTGGTGGGGAAATCGAGAGAGCCTGGGTGTTTGTTGAGCAAGAGCCCCCCAGTGTTCGGACTGCATCAGTTCGGTAGGTATTTGTTGGTCGAGAAGGGCGAGACTGTCGTCAAGGCTGATGGGATATTCGGGATTGAAGTCGGGTGAGTAGGAGTATAAGTCAAGAGAAGGTTGGTGCTGTTGTTGTTGTTGTTGTTGTTGTTGTTGTTGTTGTTGTTGTTGTTGTTGTTGTTGTTGTTGTTGTTGATGATGATGATGATGATGATGTTGAGAGAGTGATAACATGTTGATCGAGAAGAGAGACGGGGATATTGTAAGGTTGTTTAAGATTGGGGCAAAGGAAGTGGCAAAAGACGGGATGGCTGGCCTTTATAAGCAGGCCGGCCGAACCGGTGCAATTCTGTCAGGTTTTTGTCAAGTAGATCTGAAGGAGCGGGTTTGGAGAGGGACGGAAGACTGGAGAAGTGTGGAGACTGGCGTCGATGTAGTGACTTTAGCGTCTCCACAGGCCGAGACCCAAGAAAAGCTGCAGGCCCACTTGATGATGCACAGAGCCCGAGTCTGGGAGATGGTGTGTGGATGGCAAGGGTGGTAGGGGTGGTGGTATGTGGCACGGATTTGCGAATAACGGCTGTTTGTAGAGGTGGGCGTGTGTGGTGTGAGGGTGTACAGCGTAAGTGTTACGATGTACGACAGTCGAATGGTCGACGTAAACGAACAAGACCGGCGGCCCCTTTGTACTTGAGCTGATGTATTGCAAAATTTGGCGCGGGGAGGGTGGATTTGGTGAATGAAAGATGAGTAATGGTGGTGGTGGATGGAGCTGACAGTGACTGGTGTGGTGGATGACGAGCCTGGATGATTCGGGCGGGTTCCGTTGTCGGCGTCGGGTCGGGGATGAGAGCCCGTTTTGTGTGGCTTGTAATCGTTTTTTTGATGCTTGTCAGCTAAGGTGATGATTTGAAATAGGGCGGTGGGAAGTTTGGTGACAGATATATCAGGTGTATGCATTTCCAAAGCCTGCGAACGAGCGAGACGGGTAGAGCGAGCGGTACGTACCTCTCTCCGGAATACACGAACCTTGGTGTCGTCCACAGCCGGAGCCCTCCCGCCTCAAGGACCCCAGGACGGTACAGGCAGTAGGTCCGGTACAGCCCCTCAGTGCGGTACCGACGCTCGTTGGGCAATGCTCAAGGTAAAAAAAAATTACTGGGTCTCTCTAGGTACCCACTTCCCTGCACACTCCAGCCAACTAGCCAATTGCCTGGCTTATATCCCTACCATTCTTGGCATTGGATGTACCCAGCCCGAGACACAGAGCAATCAAGGCCCTTGGATCCGTCCTTCGGGGGCCTTAACTCCATGACTCCATGGCTCAGGCCAACCTCTGACGTATCTCGGCCCGCCGATCTCCCCATCCCTGTTCAGCGTGGAATGTGTACGCACAGCCACAGATGTTAGTAATGCGTGCCCCTGCGTTTGTCCTGCGATCTGTTTGTTGCCTTTACGTTCCCTCCCTTTCTCTTCCTTTGGGGGCGCCGCACTTCCGCCACACTCTACTGTGTTCCATCTCCTTTCGGCAACCAGTCACATGATTATCTTCCCACCCTGTACTTTGTCCGTCTGTGCTCGGAGTCACAGGTCACGAGATGAGGCCATCACATGAACCCTTTGATCGTTTCGTATCGCCAGGTCCAGATCGACTCAATGCAGAAAAGTAACCTGCCAATTGATGCCACGTTTGGTGCATTAACCTGGGCTCCCTCTCTTAGGGAAGACATGGACTAACAGCGTCCTTCTATTCCCACCCGCTGCTTGTTTTTTTTTTTTTCTCTTCAGTCTTTCTTTTCCAATTCGTGATCAGATGACCAACTAATGGCATGACACATGTAATGGCATGACCACCCTACCAATCCCAAGCCTAATCGAAAACACTACCACCCAAGAAAGCAAATAAAATCAGTTGAGAAAATGGGTGCGTGAAAGAAAAATTTTTCACTCGTTCCAAGGACAAAGCGCGCAAGCGTGCACTTGAAAGTCGAGATGGATGCCCTCCCATCCAACCATTCCTTCATCCAACCCTCCAATTCTCCCACACTCCCAACAAGGAAAGTTTCTAGTGCATACGCATCCCACTGCCACAAGTCCAGTAATGCATCCCGAATGCGGGTGCGAAAGCCTGTAGGGTGCGTGACGGATTTTCGGCCAAGCCGACCGGCTCCGGCATTCGGACAAGGTCGGGCGTGGTTGTCAACCAATGAATGCTGCAACCCAACTAGCTCAGCCACCAGGTCTGGATGCATTATTCCCCCTTGGTCATCCAAGTCCAGGCCATGGTCTAACCTGTCCAGCCTGCAGATCGATCTCGTCGCCCCCGGAAGCCCAGTCCGTTGCAGGAACCCGACTCACCCTTTTTTCGCGACCGACATATCTCCAAGCCCCCAATGCCTGCACGTTACACGACCATTTTCACCCAGGAGCAGTAAGTGTCCGGTGCTAAGACACACAAAGGCCAGTGCGCTCGCTCCTTGGTATTCCTTTATGGTTTGTTACTCCGCGGTACTTAGACAACGGGGTGTTCCGATCTACATCTGCGCGCTACTTGCCTCGCTCCATTCGCAATGTGGGAGGGCGCTGAATGTAACGGGATGCGGGAGAAAAAATTTTTCCCTTGCATCAAGACACTCGTTGTACCCGGTCGATGCTACCAAGCCGGGTGTCTTCTGCTTACCTTACCCGTTTGGCTTTCTTCTAGTGGATTACTCGGCAGCCATGTTTTTCTTGAATCCTCACCAAGCTAACTCGGGCCCGTTCCGGATCCGCCCTGAGAAGCTTATGTCGTGTTTCGAGCAGATATCCCGAACACCAATACCGAGAAACGCCCAGGTAGTAACGCAACGCACCAGAGGCGTAAAATGCCAACCAAGACTGCATCTTGTCCAGTAAATTTTTCATATGTATGGTGCTTGTAGAATTTTTTTTTATGGGAGTACTTGATGGCAAAACGTCCAGGATTCGGATCCGTGCATCGTGGAGTCGCAAGGAGCCTCTCAGATCATGAGTGGAACTCGGCAGGTGCACTGTTGTCAGGATTTGGCTGGGTCCCATAGAGATCGACCTCATAAGGAAAGGCCATCGAGTAACTCCGGACTACCGCAGGGACTAACTATTCAATGCTTTTTTTTTTCCTGAACACGTTGAGACCGTCTACCCGGTTCCAGCCGCCGGCTGGTGCGGGCCCCCAGCCCTACACAGGTGGATTTGCGAGCCCCCACCAGTGTCGGTTGACTGTTCAGGCAAAACAACGGCAAAGGCAAATGATCGCAGTTTTTGGAATCACCTTCAAACACCCCAGTCTTTTTTTTTTTTTTTTTTGTGATTATTCATGGGTAACTCAATACCATGATTCAACCCAACGATCCAGCTGGCTCATTCCCGACTGTGGCTGTGCCCGGGTTGATGGCATTGCTACATAAACAACCCTCTGGCCGACCAGAGAGAAATATTTACCCACAAGTGGCTCAAGACTATGTTACGTTGCGAGTGGCCGGGTCTTGGCTTGGTACACTCTCTGATGGTTGGGCTTTTTTTTTTTTTTTAAGGTTTTCTTTACTCAGCTGCGCTTCTCATCAGCTGTACGTGGGTAATGGGGCGTGGGCGTGGGAGTGTGGGCGCGCGCAAACATGATGGATGCATCCCTTTGGATCACAATCTGTCGGCGCGGCTATCCACTGCTTCCATCTTGTCTCCGATGTTTCCATCCGATGCTTCCATGCATCATCGGTGACAGGGCTGCATGTCCTCGAAATGGCTGCCGCACTCTTCCGGAGGTTTTAGTTGGCTTTTCGGGGCCAGGCCTAGTATTCTAGGCCCCGGCGGCGTACATTAGCTTTCGTGTGGGATGGATCGATGGACTATGGGTGATGCTGAATAACCTGATTGTAATGTCTCATGTCTCACATCTGATGTCTCGCTCGTCGGCGCTCTCCATACCCCGGCTTGCGCGGTTCGGCTTGCCCGCGTGTGTGGGTTTTACCGCCATGGGGCCAGCTTGGCTCGCCAGGTGGTACGTACCCCACTACGCGCTCGGCATCGGCGCTCGTACTAAGTATGAAGAAGCGACAACGTAGCCGGCCAGGTCTCCACCAAACCCAAAATACCGAGGCAGCAGATTTTGCTCAAGCAAACAAGGCAACAGCTGGCCGACGTACAGACTGCCAGCAGGCACCAACAACCGAAGTGCGGTTGGGCCAGCTGGGTTGCAAATTTTGCATTTCGCTCACTTCCCCTTTTTTTCTCCTTTTCCTGGCTTCCTTCCTCTTTTCGTATAGTTTCATCCCATCCTCTCATATCCAGCTTCCTGATTATTTACCGTACCAAGCAGGGGGGTGAGAATTGCTTTGTGTGGCGTGACACCACAACCACTTGTTCTTCAATCCAGTCCCGGCTCCAGGGATGGCTTGGTTCAGCCATGGCCCCGCGGACTCCAAGCAAGGTCGGCTTGCAGATCGTCCTCTAAAATTAGAGCCACCACGTGGGCAGGACCCATTTCCTCCTCGCCACAGCCAACTCCTCACCCGGGCTACTCGGCCGATTAAGCTGAACAGTAGCGTGTGGCTTTCCTGTCCTTCATACCAAATTCCCACCCAATCCTACCACCCCAACCTTACCCAACCTGTTTTCAGCTCCCAGGTGTTGGATAATTGAATGCATGATTCAAATGAGGAAGTCACTCGCCACTATCCAAGGAAAATTAGATTCAATGAGCCGGCTCAGGTCACTCTGGCCTTTGAGGACCTATCCTTTACCGACCCAGAGTCCCGGTTCTCGCCACCTACTGGATCCTGGCGGGGGACGCAATTCATAGCTCCCGTCCGATCTACCCGTTGGCTCTAGCAGTACATTAGTCCGACAGTTGGGTCCCTAGTAGAATAGCCTGTTCCGCCCTTTGATTCGTTCTCAGCGGAGGCAACTGCCAGGCCTGATGATTTCACAGTGATAGGGAAACGTGACATTGGCCCATCTCGTATCTTCGCTTACATCCTATCATCTAAATTCTCATGTCAGCTGCGAGCTTGATCGTATTCATGCATGTCAACCGTGCAGGATCATCACCCTTAGGTCGTTATGTATAGGGTAGGTCATTTGAGGAAGGTGAGAAATCGACGCCTGAGCGCTTCACACTGATCCTTTTCTAAAGTTACAAACTTTTCAGCCAGGTAATTTTGCTTGTTAACTAGTTGAGTACAAATCTGCTGTGGAATGGTGGAAATATGGAAGATAATCCACCCTTAGTTAACCATTGTTGTTGATTACCAAGGGCAAATTGATGTTAGCTCGACCAGTGATATAAAAGTAATAAATAATTAGTGATGTGAGAAAAACACACACTGGACTAAAGATGAGCATGCACTCAAGTAGCTGTTTCATGTACACATGGTTCGTTTATTTAGCTCCAGTGAACATCTTAGTTGTTTTGATCGTTATGAGGAACAACAATATGCAATATATTTTGGAGCAGCACACAATTTGAAGCAGTTTTCGGACATACAATCGCGTGCTGCTATCCTAGCTACACCCCGCCAGCTACTACTTTGAGCGAAGGCAATGACCACGTACCTTGATCGTCACGGGGTCTTTGATGCGATAGTTTAAAGCGCAGTAGTGGTTGGGTCTGATGTCCATACTTTGCGAAAGTGTGCAAAATGCTTACTATCTATCCCCAAAGTTTTGATTCCGTACACCTACTAGTACAGGGCTCGAGGTTTTTTTTCTTCTGGGTTTCATAATACAGTGCCATAGAAGGAGCTTCCTTTGTATATTAGTCTAGGTAGATAAAATACAGTTTGTTACGCATGCAATTATGCGCTACTGCTCTGGATGTCTGCTTAATTATGTTGATGTTTTTAGTGTTGGATTCATATAATATAAATAGAGCAAAATAAACAAAATATTCCATTAGCAAGACGAACCAAGAGCGCGTTCCACATCTTATCCAACAGAGTGTATGTACAATCAAATCTACAGGAGTCTGAAATAGATATGGCATATGCAAGGTAGTTTATCAGGACCGACCCAACACTTCAAGACATAACGGATGGTCCTGCCAGGGTGAAGGCAGCGATTATATGCCAATCACAGATTCTTATCGAGCAACGCAGCAGTGTTGGCTGCATGCATATACACGCCACATAGACACACACACACACAACCCAACACTGCACATGAACCACAGAGCACGCACGGGAAATCGTGACTGCGTACCATCACCATCGCAGTATGCACATGTACACGGAGACAATCAGAACATGTTGGTCAAAATGGCCGCAAGGGCGGAGTCGATTACCCCAAAATGTAAACCGCCGTTTCCCTTATGATACAGAACACCCAAAAGCAAGACCGGATCCCGTTGTCATCATAAACACCCTACATAGCCATGCGGAACAACAAGTGCAATGGCCCCCAATATTCGTAACATGCATGTAAATAGCGAGATGTCTAGCCACCGAAACCGTAGAGGGTGCGGCCTTGTCGCTTGAGGGCATAGACAACGTCAAGCGATGTGACAGTCTTTCGCTTGGCGTGCTCGGTGTAGGTAACGGCGTCTCGAATGACACCTTCGAGGAAGGTCTTCAGGACACCACGGGTTTCCTCGTAGATCACTTGTCATGTGTTAGCTGCATTCTTTGTATCACTGGTGAGTGAACTTACTGGCAGAAATACGCTTGACACCGCCACGACGAGCGAGACGTCGAATTGCTGGCTTTGTGATACCCTGGATGTTGTCACGAAGGATCTTTCGGTGGCGCTTGGCACCGCCCTTGCCGAGGCCCTTGCCGCCCTTGCCGCCTATTCATGATGTCAGTTATGGTGTCCACGCTTGTCATGGTCGCGTCTTGTTGGGTGAGCGCGTCGCTGTGGGCGACATGTCAATGCTATTTGACATGTCTCCAATACAGCTTGCAGAATGTACTGAAGTGACTTACGTCCAGTCATTTTGATGTAAGGTTTTACGGATTATGGGTTAAAGAAGTTTGGGTGATGCGTTGAGGCTGATGGATTGGATGATTTACCAGTGAATGGATGAGGGTGGGAGTCGTCGAGCTTAAGTACGAGTGGGCCAGATTTCAGATCAGTTGTCGTTAGACCCACTTGTGTGATTTCGAACCCCTTGCGACGCGACGTAAGAGCAGACGCGAATTAAAATGGGTGGCTAGAAAAAAAAAAAAACACGTCCCCTGTCTTGATTTTGGCAAGCAAGTGGGGTGGATTCCTACCAACCAATTAAAAAAATCGTCCACCAGACTCCACTACAGCGCTTGGGCGCTTGATCACCCCCGCTGCCTGGTGTCAGTTAGCAACTTCGCAATAGTGGTTGAAAATATGTAGGGTAGGCAGATGAACCGCTTGAGTCTTGATCCATGAGCCGGTGAGTATGGTGTCGCAGGTCTGGTTCAATGTTGATATTGACGCTAGAGTTCTTGTGAATTTTACTCTATTGTAGAGTTGACGCACACGTCTGTCAAGTTTAACTTGTATGTTTGTTGTGGTCCATATACGAGGGCTGAGTAATAATGTAAAGTATGTAAGAATCTAACTCAACTAGATGTGGGGTTTACAATGACGGCGTTCACTGAGATAAAAAAGAAAGTAAACAAAATTGTATATCAACACGAAGAAAACAAGGAAAAAGAGTGGTACATATCTTAAGAATAGCAATGTGCTCTAGCCATGAATCGAATTAAATTGTTGGCCTCCGTATAGACCAACATAATTACGAGTAGATAATATTACAGGGCCAACCGTGGAGGGAGTCTAGCTGCCAAGATGTATTAGAGATTGTAGCAGCAAAATGCGTCAGAGTGGCAGGGCTGAACATGACCATCTTCAAGCTACGTAGCTGTATGACAGAGGAGCACATAATAATTCGATTTTCTAACTACGTCGACACATATGATGGCGGATCGGAGCACCTTGGTATTGGAAATCTGGTCGTCAATGAGGGCAGCGGTAGCACTCCAACCAAGTGGACAGGCAGTCTTGGTCAAGCAGATGACAGCCTGTGATTGGCACAACCGGACGCGCTTACACGACGCGTATCACGCTGATGCGTGTAACAAGGCAATGTCGCGATGGCAAGGACATGGCTAGGCAAGGTTCATTCTTCTTGCAAAACTAGACCACAGTGGTGGGAGTGGGGAGGTGGGGGCGAGTGGAAAAAAAAAAGGGCGGAGGGAGGGAGATAATTCTGACCAATCAAAAATCGGCACTATTGTGGCGCCCATTTTCCTATTTTCCATGCACCAAATCGGGTCGCAATTTTGGTGGGTGATTGCGTCCAAGGCACCAGGCCCCCGCGCACGGTCCACATTTTTACAGATCAGCCGCGCCGCGTTCAAAGGGCGGGTTACAGGTATTAAAGCACTCCCCCCGCCTGCCCTCTCTCTGACTTTTCCCTTCTGCATCACACACACCCACTCTACAACACTCACCCCCAACAACCCCACTACCACTCCATCAAAAACATCAACATCAACAATGGCTCGCACTAAGCAGACCGCCCGAAAGTCCACTGGTGGCAAGGCCCCTCGCAAGCAGCTCGCTTCCAAGGCTGGTGAGTACACTCTGTCACAGAATACTGGCGACACATGCTGACATCAATCCAACAGCCCGCAAGAGCGCCCCCTCCACCGGAGGTGTCAAGAAGCCCCACCGCTACAAGCCCGGTACCGTCGCTCTCCGTGAGATTCGACGATACCAGAAGTCGACTGAGCTGCTTATCCGCAAGCTCCCCTTCCAGCGTCTTGTAAGCACACCCCCAACATCACCATAACATCAGGCGCTAATCAGAAACAGGTTCGTGAGATTGCCCAGGACTTCAAGAGCGACCTTCGCTTCCAGTCATCCGCCATCGGTGCTCTCCAGGAGTCCGTTGAGTCCTACCTCGTCTCTCTTTTCGAGGACACCAACCTCTGCGCTATCCACGCCAAGCGTGTCACCATCCAGTCCAAGGACATTCAGCTTGCCCGCCGTCTCCGAGGCGAGCGCAACTAAGCTGATGCTGGGGGTTAACCGGGCGGTTCATGAATTGTTTTGACACGAAGGGATATCACATGGTTTAGGGGGAATAATCATGGCGTTTACGAAGAGAACCTTGCTTTACATTACAGTTGGGATGTACACTATTCAAGGCAACCAATTTGGTAATGCCGAATGCAAACGGACAATAGGTCTTTGATCACACCGCCTTGCTCTGGATCGATGTGCACACCGTGAATAGATAGACATGACTGCCACACAATCGTAAATAGATCTTAATCACCTACCGACACCAGTACCGTAACCGACAATTGGCATTGTGCGAGAAAACGCGCTGTGCATAGCACAACGCGCCTGCGTGTTATTGTAACATTGGCACATGACCGAAGTACTGCCTTGATTTTGTGGACCATGGTATGGCAGTGTTCCCGACGCGTCGCGACGGTGTGGAGCTTTGGGGATTGAGTCTCTGACTCAAGGCACAAACAATGTATCTGTATTTGTCAAGATTCTTCCTCGACGTACTAACGAATCGGATTACTGTACCGTATCGGATGTTGTACTCTGAACTGTGGGTGCCCCCACTCATTGCTCCGTGATGTCTGGTTGAGATACAATCCCATATCCATGCCTCAATAGTGGACGAAAGACAAATAACGAAGATAAACACACAAATAGTACATCACTCAGTTGAGATAGATTTGCGCTTTACTTGACTTGCAAAAAACCCCCCATCTTGCAATATGAAAAGTACCTCTTGGAGTATGATTATTTCTGCTCCTTATAATCCGCGGGGTGTTTCAGTGGCTATTAGGGTATCTCGTCACTTGAACTGTGCGTTGGCCAACCACTTCCCACTGTTACATATAGATAGTCTAGTGCGATGTTCAAACATGGCACTAGACAGAAGGAACTAGAAGAAAAAGACCTCTGCTCAACGTGATGAGGGGTACATAGCCCCATGAGCTCGCTTCCAATGGCATTTTTATCTCAATGATGGTGATTCTCCTAGTTAAAAGCAATGGAAGATGCTGAGACGTACGAGTAGCTCATCTCGCGGGCGTTATATGCTGAATGCTGTGGCGTTGGGATGTTGCATGGTAATACATATTGGGGGCTGGCATAGGCCAAATCAAATAATGCTATTCTCTAAGAGCATGCCATAAACAGCGAAATGTACCAAGGAGTAGTGCATTAATCGTAACTTGAGAGGCACTGGACCTTAAATAGCGCGCGAGTTGGTAACGGTAAGAGATAACGATATCTGATCGTTAGGTATATGAGAATCTGAATCAATTGCTTATATATAACATTAACCAACTAAAACCAATCTACGCCAAGGAATCAACATGATATGTTGGAAGTTGTGCCAATACATCAAATCCACCTGTGCCAACTTTTCCTAATTTTCCCAAGACCAGGCGGCTACTGGGCGTTGTCAGATCATCCCAGTCACCGTCTAGCACCGCGTCTTTGAGGAACGCCAACGTCGTCTCAAAGCTCATTTTGGTGAATGGACTAACGTTGCCGTTAAGGCCCATGCGGTTAAACGGCGTGAACCCACCGTTCCTTGTCATGTAGTCCGCAATCAAGTTCAGGTGCCGGTTGTCCACTTTGATGCCGTGTCCTCCGAAAACCCCAGCGAGCTCTTGTACAATGTTCTGTCGCGCCGCCTCGACACCGTAAACGTTCAGCACAGCCGCAATGTCATTAGTTTGAATGCGGTTGGGGTCGATAAAGTCGCTGTATCTTTGCATGGCCTGCAAGTTCACACCGCTGGCGTGGATGGTCCTTTTCCCATCCTCAACGACGAAGGTACATGCCCCCACGCCCGTGATTTCTTGAATGACCGTTTTCTTCACTGCTTCCTGCACTAGATTGAGCATAAGAACCTTGGGGATTGCTGAATCGAATTCTAGTGTGAATGAGCATTTGCCTCCGTCCTTGTCGTCGCATTGGAGGTCGGTCACTTCCGTATATGCCTCGAGGACACGCTCAGTACGAGCTTTCGCCGACCAAGAAGTGTTATCATTGTACTCATCGCCTCCTTCTTCGTCAGCACGGGTCTCAGGAGGAGGGCTGCCCCCGAAACCTTCGTCGTCCATCTCATCTGCATCCCTCTCCATGATTTGTTGGATAGCATCGTCTTCGTCATCATTGGGCCCATAAGAGACCGCCTCACTACGATTTGCTCGCTGCTTGGCATTTGTAGCATTGTCATCATCGTCGCCATCATCGTCGTCCTCATCCTGATTGACCTCTCTTTCTGTGCTTGGCGCGGCTGTCTCAACTACACCGGCCTTTACACCAACCTCGGGTGTTGCCATAGTAGATTGAGATTGCCGTTTCTTGATCTCTTTCTTAATCATCGCTAAAAGGCGAGGGAGCAATTTCTTTTCAACCGTTCCCATGACATCCGAGATACTGATGGCGTACGTCTTTGTGTACTCATTGGATGGGAAGAACTTCATCCGGACATTGTAAATCTTTGCCATGCCGTACATCTTGCCACGTCCAACCCTCTCTTCAACCGTTAGACCATCTAATATGAACCCAAGTGGTAGCACCGAAATCGATTTAGCGAAGATTTCAGCATCCTCAGTGGACATTTCATCAATAGGATACAGAGACATGGAAGGCGTGGAAATGTGGTTGCTCGCTGTCATCAGAATCTCTCTCAATCGTGGAATACCTAGAGTGACGTTCTTGGCTGAGTGGCCAGCCAAGTGAAAGGTATTCAGTGTCATCTGTGTTGACGGTTCACCAACTGACTGGCCTGCGACAATGCCTACGGCCTCTCCAGGCTCAACAAGGGAACGCAGGTATTTCATTGCGAATAGCATTTCTGCATTTTTCCGGTTGAGGGTCACTCGTGAGAGAGACTGCTTATTCTTTTCCGATTTGTCACGCACCAACCCATCCTTATTCTCCTTGAGATAGTTGGCCATGGTACTATAGAACTTTTCCGAAGTTGCAAATGCTGTGGTGGCTGGATTGAAGAGGCTGGATACAGGATCTTGGGACTTGGGATCATGCAAATTAGAGTGCTTGATTGCCTTCTTCATGTATTTGATGATTGCGTCGCGGTTGGTGCCTAGTCGTTCACCAATGCTGGGATCGTATTGAAGCTGAGCAGCCTCGGATGTGACGTTTTCAAGAATAAACTTGAAATCGGTCAAATACTTTTGCTTGGTGACGTCGAGACCATCCTCTCCATAGAGGAATTGGATCATTGACCCGTCAGCATCTCGTACGGTAGTGTCATAGGCAACAGTGAGGCCTTCCATTCCCTTAATCACACATCTCTGAAGGTAACCTGATCGAGATGTCTTAACAGCAGTATCAATCAATCCTTCTCGCCCAGCCATGTGATGGAAATAGTACTCTTGGGGTCGGATACCCGTCAAGAATCTGTTCACGATGTAGCCACCGGCTCTTGCGTGTGTCTCAAAGGGACGGAAACAAGGCAGCGACTTGCCACTGACCATCACAGGCACTCGTCGTCCTTCTAAAACTTGCTGTCCCAGGTTGCATGAGATCAATGATGCATTGACTCGGGATCCCTTTGCACCAGATGTTGTCATGGCTTGCATTTGGTTTTTTGGGAACGGCTTCTCAAGTCCGCTAGGCATACACGCTTTTTGAATGGCATCGGTGATGTCTTTGGTGCCCTGGTTCATCAACAAATCCAGGCCTTCCTGTTTATTATCATCTCGCAAAACCTCCTCAAGTCGTTCCAGTAGTAGTGGGTGGTTCGGACCAGGGTTGTTCTCAAGAGAAACGTATTTTGAAGCCACCTCAACGCCAACTGTGTCAGCAGCAACCAATGCCTCTTTGCGTGCCTTCTCTCCAGCAGGAGTCAGTCTCAAATCATCCATACCACAAGAAAAGGCTCGGACATTGAGGTATCTTGTCAACAATCGTCCCAGGCTGCTTAGAAGTTTTCCTGCAATGGCCGGACCGTAAATCTCATGCACGGCATGAACTACTCCACCAGAGCTGGGACCAATCTGTGATTTGTCGAGAATTCCAGTGATGAATTCACCGTCTTGGAACTGTACGGTGCCTTCTTCTGATTTTTTCCCCCACTGATCAGCTTTGAGTTGTGTCTCAGATCGCATTGTAAGGCCACCGGAGTTTTGAGGCTGCATATTTTTCAATATCGTGGTGATGACTTGCTTGCCAGTCCACCTGCGGACAGGTTTGATGACAGCTGGAGGGACAAGCTCGATTCTCTCACCAACAATGTGGCCGCTTTCAGGACGAAGAGCACTGTACACCAACTGTTGATACTCGCCCTGGCCGAAAAAAGCATCTCTGCTACACAGAGATACAGAGACGGAAATGTGATCTTGAATAAGACCTCGAAGTGGCTTGCCTGCTGTACCAGACACATACTGATGATCAGTGTCAGCAATCTGCAGAGCTTCCGCACGGGCAACTTCGTTCTGAGGGAAATGCATGTTCATCTCATCTCCATCGTAGTCGGCATTGTAACTATAAAAGAATTAGTCTCCTTTGTATTATTCGAGATGATAGCATGAACTAAAGTATTTATAATTTCTCACATCAGAAACCAAGGACTCGAAACTTACCTATTGCAGTTTGCGTAATGCATACGAATGGTCTTCTCGCCAGGTAGAACACGAACTCGGTGGCCCATGATTGACGGTTTATGCAGCGTAGGCTGACGATTCATCAAGACCACGTCACCATTGGTCAGATGGCGATACACCTTCTTGTTCCTTGTTCGTGCGGCGTTGCTGCTGGTTGGGGCCAGGAGTTGGTTAGCCAATGAAATGCGGTCATCCACGCTTTTGTTGCGAAGATTGACAATTTGGCCGTTCTCGTTTTCAATGGCGAAAGCGCCGGGCCATTTATCAACACCATTGATCACCGCCTGCTGCATATCTCTGAAATTATGGCTTGTAACAGGTTCAGGATACGTAAGCTTCTTAGCAAACACAGGAGGAACGCCAATTTCATTGGTTTCGATGAACGGATCAGGCGAAATGACACTTCGGGCGGCATAATTGACTCGTTTACCCATCATATTCTTTCGGAAAAGTCCCTCTTTTTTCTCAAGCTTCTGTTTAATACCATCCTCATTGCGCTTAGCGGCAGCGCCCTGCACAGGATTCTTGTTCTTATCAATGAGGGCATTGACTGCTTCTTGCAATTCGGTCCAAGCTTGGTGTAGTTGGTTCACGTCGGCTCGTTCTTCCTTTAGGGCCGTGTGTAGCTGTGCGATTCTTCCACAGCCGCGGAGAATATTCTTATACAAAGAATTTTGCTGTGCTTCGGAAATTTGAGACTCTCCGGTTCGGGCCTCAGGGCGGTAGCGGTTGGGAGGAACGAGGATCGTGGTCATGAAGAACATATCTGGTGTGACCTTGGGCGAACTTCGCGTCGGAGGCTTGGCGTTGTATAGGAGAGAGACCAGTTCTTGTTCTTTGATAAAAAGCTCCTTGAGGCGTGCTTGAACTTCCATGGCACTGATATAACGTTGCGCAACGATTGGGTTGATGCTATCATCGACATCCATCATATCAATGTCCTCAGCTTCAGTTTGTGTTTTCTCGCGAGTTGGTGAGTTCACGTCGGCAACACCTTCATCAGATGAGTAACCATCGGGCTGTTGTTTCGAAGTCGTCTGATGAACTCTAGACATAGCGTCGCGTTGCTTCAAGTTCTTTTGTGCCATTTTGGCTTTCTCTTTGTCTGTCAACGATCTCTCAAAAACCTTGACAAATCGATCCTTGCGGTATGATGGTGAAATACCACCACAGCTGGAACAAACTCTTCTTTTGGTGATTTCGCCAAGGAATTCTTTGATGACTTCACGCCGCATCTCGCTGGCTCCCTCATGTTTTACTCGCTTGGTATCGCCTCTTTTGACCTTGATACCATGGAGGCAGTTATCGACATACTTGTTTCGCGCGCGAACCACATTATCAATTGAAGACGACCCCTCTTCCTCTGCTTCGCTTTCTAAGCCGGAAAATTCATCGCCACCAAGTTCAATGGCTAGATCGTTTTCGCCAATGGTTCCCACAATATGTGCCTGTTGGATCAAACCGTGCTGCAAAAGTTTTAATTTGCAAATGAATCTGTGTAGATCTTTCTGAGGAAGTCGAAATCCCTTGCAATACACGCAAGTAGCCTTTAGAAGACGGTATGCTTGATCCATAAAGACGGGATGGTAGACTGGAACGGGGAGCTGGATGTGGCCGGGATGGCCAGGGCAGGTAGATTGATTTAAGTTGCAAGTAGTGCATCTGTCCAGAAAATGATGAGCGCATGGCCTAATGAGAGATGCGTAGGATGAATTACTCACGGTGCATCACCCCATGATCCAAGCGCAGGGTCGTAGAGACCACCGGGGACTGGATTCAAGAGATTGTCAAAGGTGCTGTCATTTTCGATCCTCTTCACGGACATGGCCCGGATTTCCTTAGGTGAGAGGAACTCGAATTCGACGGCCTCCACAGTGGAGGACACCGGCTGGGCAATATTCATGGTGATTGAATTCTTCTCTTTTCGAGCAATGGGGATTAGTGGCCAGGCGACGTCCTGGATCAACTGAGCGAGTCCATTCCGCGATGCGCAAGTGGAAGACAAGAGTGGTGGGGAGCTCAGAGGTGATCAAATTTTTGGCGGTGCGGCATGGCAGAATTTTAGGCCGACGCTTGATTGAGGTGGATCCGCTTTGGATCATCACTCACACTTGGAACCACCATTGTGCCCTGCGACTTTCCGACTGTCGCTCCTCTCAAAGCTCGATTTTTTATCATCAAAGTCATTATTGCGAAGAAGTATTCAGAAAGACGCGCATACAGTACCACCAGAATACTGCCATCAGTTTGCCCCTGTATGGCCACCGATCGACACGCGACCCGATCGGCACGCTGAGACTCTCACTCATCGGAGCGCAAATCCTGATGATGGACCGGCAGAGCCAGTCGCCGGGACTTGGCCCTCGGCATGATGCATCCTCTCGAGTGCAGAAACCAGAGTCCGCAGCTGATAAAATGGCAGCCCTAAAGGCTCGAGTCGCAGCTGCGATCGGAACGAGTAAGGCGAAGGGCGGCTTGAATGTTGGTCTTCACCCGGCGTTGGAGGATCTGGGGTCATGGAAGCCCCCAGGAAAATCAAGGGATTCGGCACCTTCGTCATCACACCAAAAACAGGAATCGGGTCGTCACCGGGACTCATTTAAAACCTCAAGTTCACAGTCTTCCACCCAAGATACCCGCGAGAATCCTTACTATGACCCTGGCCTATCAGCGCAGGTTGCTGGGGGTAAGACACGCCAATCGCGACAGTTAATTTTTAACCAGAAGGGCAAATATATCCAACAAGCTAATGCCTTGCGTCGTCAAGCCAACCTTGAAGCAATGAAGAAGCGCATTGCGGAGCAAACTCGAAGGGCTGGCATTGATGAGGACTTGGATGTGGAGAGGAACTTTGTTGTGGACTCTCCTCCAAATGTTGAATGGTGGGATGAAGGGCTGGTTGATGGCACGAGTTATGATGTGGTGAATGACCCTTCAAAGCTCAAGATCTACACAGAGGATAGCATCATCACCGAGTACATCCAACATCCTGTTGCCTTGGAGCCACCACAAGACCGGCATGTTCCGGCGCCAAAACCAATGTTCCTAACTCCGAGGGAGCAGGCCAAGATTCGACGCCAGCGTCGAATGGCAGAGTTGAAGGAAATGCAAGCCAAAATCCGGCTGGGACTAGTACCGGCACCACCACCCAAGGTAAAGAAGGGCAACTTGATGCGAGTTCTAGGCGATGGTACGCAGCTCCCTCCCCCCTGTAATCGTTGTTTTCTTCATCTACTAACTTGAATGTAGTTGCTGTCAAGGATCCGACTGCCGTCGAAGCCCGAGTCAATCGTGAGATTGCCGAACGCCACCAGCAACATGTTGACACCAACGAAGAACGAAAATTGACGAAAGAACAAAAACATGAAAAGCTGTCTGCCAATCAACAAAAAGATGCTGACAAGGGAATACATGTGATGGTATTCAAGATTGGAAGTTTAGCCAATGGCCAACATCGGTACAAGATCGGTGTTAATGCTGAGCAACTGGCGTTGACCGGTACATGCATCTTGCATCCTAAGTTCAACCTGGTGATTGTAGAAGGTGGAGAGTGGAGCATCAAAAAATACAAGAAGCTCATGCTCAATCGAATTGACTGGACTGAGAACTCTCCCTCCAGAGATCGAGATGGGAAGCAGGGAGCTGTTCGTGACTGGCTTCTAGCCGAAAATAACAACGGCGAGCTCAAAGACATGTCAATGAATGAGTGCAAATTGGTATTTGAGGGCGAGGAAAAAGCGCGGGCGTTTAGGAAATGGGGTAGTAAGGTATGCGAGACTGACGCGGAGGCTCGAGAAATATTAGCCCGCAACAAGATGGATAACTTTTGGTCACTAGCTAAAGGTTTCGTTTGAGACTCGCTACAGTGTATTTAATTTGATAGGTCTCGACCTTGGCCTTGCAGGGCAAAGTGTGTGGCAAAGGTGCTTTAGTTGTCGAAAAAAGGATATCCACATATTGGCGTGTATGATGTGGCACTCTCTACAGACAGAAGAAAGCGCATCATATCATCGACCATTGCATTTTCTCAAATTTTGGCAGACAGGGGGCAATTTGTGAGGCATGGTGTGCGATTGTCATAGGGAAAATAAATCCTAGAATATAATACGATGCAAAGATCCTTCGATCCTACGATGAGGAATAAATGCCTTGCGTGTCATGTATAGATAAATGAATGGGAACCAACATATAGCCATTCAGTACGAGCTTTGGATTGACTGGAATCATTCATCTAATTTCTTCCGCTGGATTTGCCCCCATACCACTGGTTGCGCCAGGTACCTTCAGCCAGCCACTTGCGCGTCCTCTGCTCTGCGCTAGCGACTATTGGTGAAAATAAAATAAAATCAACAAATAAAGAGAGCCCTTGTCGCAGCCCAAAGAAGCATTGGCCCCATAAGAGGGGGGAAAAAATCATACGTTAGTTTCATTTGTCAGCAACAGAGGCGGGCGAATTTGCGGTTGAAAAATATGAAAAAAGAATCATCGTTCCCCCTCTCTCGAAATTGTGTGAATCGTCGTAATTTCCAGTCCTAGCAGGACGCGTCCCTCAAGGGACTTGGGACCAGTAGAGCATTGTACCTTTGTAAATCCTATATAAACTTTCTCAGCACATATCACATCCTCCTCGTACGAGGCTAGCTAAGTGCGGGTCTCCACTAATACGACGCTGTGAAGTGGACTGAAGTACTAACGTGATTAATCCTGACTAATAAAAGTTACCATTCTACTTTGTTTTTTTGTATTTCGAAAACAAAAAGGTGAAGTAAAATTAGGCACTAATTTAAAAGGACAATAATGAAAACTGGGGTTCTTAAATAAATACGACAAGGTCAATTAATTACTGCTTACCGGACAGTCGGCAATAACTCGAACCTGGAGCCATCAATATTTCGATTTCATCTCCTCTTTAGACTTCTGTAGTGGTGCATATCCATGTTCCACTAACATCCCTCGCCTTAACATGACTCCTTTCCATAATATTCATGCACTTTGTAAGTGGTGCGAAGTCCCAACCAATGAATTATCCCCAAACGAACGTCCGTAGTCTATAAAGGGTCTAATAACCCAAGCCCGCCCTTTGGGCTAGACATTTCCCGTTTCCTAAAACGCCAAGGAGTAAAAAGACATGAGAACATAGTGTTGATGAGCAGGTATGTAAATGATGTTTTGGACACTGAATCGAAATATGTGTCGATCGGGGTAAAAGAAATAACATAAAAACCAGTGAGGTATACCAAAGTATTACCTTGAAAAAAACAAAACAAAACAAAAAACGACTCCAATGAAAATTGCCGTTCAATTGATCCGCCCGCGTGAGAGTCTCATACATGAAATTAAATGCCTAAAAGAATGGAAGGGGTGATTGGGATTTGGAAATTTGACCCCGAATGCCGTAGTGTCCGTAATATAAGAAGAAAGAACCGACCAAACAAAGAGAAGAAGGGAAAAAATGATGAAAAAGAGCCTTGATACACTTCGTAAAATCATAAAGTCCCAAACAAGCTGCGTCTGGTATCGAACAAATCGCACCGAGTAGGTCAGGATGGAGGTAGTCTTTATAATGAGAAAATGAATAGGAATGCAGTGTCACAAGTCCGCATAAATCTTCTCAGCGTATTGATGTGAAGTAGACATGTCGATCAATATGCAACCAGGTGAACTTTAAACCATACGAGAATCCAGGGTCGCCAGTTACTATCTGACCGTATGGTCAGGTTGTGTTCGAAAGCGGTGTTCATTATCGCTGGTTGCCAAAAGTTTTTCGATATTGGTTCGGTTTCAATGAAATCGTTGATGAATTGTCTGATCCGCCGGGTCGCCAACTAGTGAATTCCCAGCATCATGCGGCGTAGCTGGTTCAGGTGTGTGTACCTGATTCGTTTTCAAGTATCGCATTCCCCAAACGCGTATAAACTTGCCATGTGGAATTTACCTCCTTAGATCCTGATTTACTTCAAACCCTCAAACACCGCATGAGAAAACTTCATTGTCGTGGGCATTGTGAGAATCTCAAGACACGAAGGTTTCCAGTATAAAAAAAAAAAAATATAAAAATATAAAAAAAAAGAGGAAGGGTATCTATGCCGTAAAAGCAGATAGCCAGAGTGAGATGAAATGCAGAAAACTGGTCCCCGATTATGTAGCGCCATGTTTTTTCGTCGGTGGGTGGAAGCCGCCAGATAAACATTGTGATAATGCAGACATTACCGACGAGTGCGACTGTGGTAACGGCGTCGTGGCCGCAGACAGATTAGTTAGTATGGCGAGAACTCGGGTTTATTCGATCCGGTCGAGCTACTAGGCCCATAGTTCCAAATCCTTCTCCTTGTAGGTTTAGTGTACCGATGTCGAACCTTTTCGAACAGCCATCCTCCATGTGTCTACACAATCCATACGAATTAGTTTAATGTGGGAACGTAAATGCAGCTGCAGCCTTGCCTTCTAAGAGTATCCTTGCGAGCAAAAAGTCGTCCGCAGTAGTCACATTTATGGTTGCGCTCCTTCATATGGACGCTTTGGTGGTGTCTCTGTAGATCCGTCTTGCGGACGAATTTCTTGGTGCAGCCATCAATAGGACAGGGGAAGGGGTACTCTCGCTTTTCGTCGTGGGTTTCCAGATGAGACTTGTAGTTGTAGCTGCGACTAAAGAACTTTCCACATCCTTTGACTTCACACTGAAAGTTTGCCTCCTCCTTTGTCGTGTGTTTGCGCGCCGGGCGCCTGGTCCTACTCGTTTTCAACATTCGCCTGTCCTGACCCAGATCGGATCCCGGTGCCGGAGGATTGACATAGATTGAAGATGCGTCGCAATTTTGCTTGGGCCATACCGGGACCGAGGCATCCCCCAGGTCTGGTTGAAGGTTAGGGGCAAATGGGGATCCTTCTGGAGCATAGGGCGCGCTTGCAGGCACTGACGCAGGATAAGACTGCCTCTCAAAACCTGGATAGTAAGTAGTAGAGCCTTCGATTCGAATCTTTTGTGCTGATGGGTCGTGCAGATACCCGTACGGTGGTCTCGTAGAGATGGGCGGTGCTCTAGAAGGACCAGCTGTAGATGGTGGTTGCGAGAACGTGTGATTTTGAGGAGGGGGTAAATAGGATTCGTGAGCCCCAAAAGATGTCGGAATGCAGGGCTCGTAAGTAGCAAAGGAATCATAATCAGCTGGTAACAGGTTCGGAACTGTCGAGGACGGCGCTGTTGCTGGCGGCGCCACCATTTGGTCCGGGGTAACCCAAGCGGCGTGGCTCATGGCGGCTGATTGAGGAATAATATTGTCCAATCCAGAAAGGCGCTGAGGCATGAGATCGGTTGATAGCAAGTTGTGAGATGGAAGAATGGCAAGTGGTGGACTAAGGTGGGATGGAGACGGATAGCTAGCACCAGGGCCGTCTGAGGCACAGGATGTCTGGGGCAGGGAGGGCGGCGACTTGAAGGCTCTCTGTTGTGGTGGTACTGGGGATGCGGTTAACGAGGGAGGTGTAAGGTCCATGTCGAGGTTGCTGTGTGGCGTGCGGGCTGATCCGGGAGGCCTTGACGAAGCCTAGGATTGCCAGATCCAGCACAAGTGATGCGCGCCCACCCACACACTCAACTCAGTAAAGAGGCTCGTGAGAACGAACTTGCGAGGACCACGATGGCCGTTGAACTACGATGAAGAATCGAGTCTCATCTGGCAACGGCCACTAGGCAGTAAAGCAACGCTGACAGGCCAGGAACAGACCTTAAGGGTTAAAGTCGGCTAGTGGTTGGGGTCCCAAAGAGTGGGGAGAGTAGGATGCAGCAAAACGATTGACAGGCAGGCAA